>CM065814.1:32443857-35316357 GCA_033398695.1 Orobanche coerulescens | reverse complement strand
CAAAGAGTTGTTTTGTAATCATCAAAAAGGGGGAGATTGTTGGAATATTTATTCCACATTTTAACAATAAGTGTTTTGATGATTAAGTTGCTAAACAAAACAAAACAATAACGAGGCGAAGCAAAACGATGAAGGAATCGAAGACGCAAAAAGCTGGACAAAATACAAAGCTAGCGCACGCTAACGGGTCCCGGCTGCAGATCAGGCGAGTTCGAAGTAACCTGAAGTGAAGTTACCTGAGCAGGATAGGGCACGCTACACCATGTTTATTAACGCACGCTATTGAGCCAATATTACCGTTGTGAAGAGATTCAAACACAGAATGACATATGCACTGAAGTAAGCTTAGCGCACGCAAGAGATGATATTTAGCGCATGCTAAATATCAGTTTGAATCAAGTCAATCAATCCGTTGGGGAGAATCTGCTACAAGTCAAAAAGTATTAACGGATATATGACGCATGCAATGATGCATTATTAGCGCACGCTAAAAGAAAGTGTTAGCGCACGCTAACTGTGAAGGACAGAAGCCACTGGACTAAAACTGGAAGACGTTAACGTACGTAACATGCATGGCTAACGTACGCTAAGGCAAATACATGCGATAGCGCACGCTAAGAAAAGAAGCCTAGCGCACACTAATAAACAACTGGCAGTAACGGCTAGTTTGTGGAAGAAGGCTATAAATACCAAATGAGTTGGTATCATTCCACATAACAACATTGAGCAGTTCATATACACTTGAGATATCATTGTAAACATTATAGTTGTTGTTCTTGAGCTTAAATTAGAGTGATTGAGTGTTATACACAAAATCATACATGAGTGAGAAAAAGAAAAGATACGATTGGATTCGGTGTTATTAGGATCAAGGATCTGGCATTTTTAGAATCGCAATCGCTATCTTAGTGAGTTTATCTAGTACAAATAGAAAGCTAGAGTGGTTGATTCCTTATCCAATAGAAAAGGAAAAACGGTTTTACTCGGACCGATAGAAGACGAGCTTGTAACGATTATCCCTCGACCGATAGAAGAGAGGTGCAGAGGTTTTGATCTTTAGCCTATTGAAAAAGATACATCGAGAGAGGAGTAGGCACATTTGGCCGAACCTCTATAAATCCTTGTGTGATTTATTTCCCGCACTTTATATTTATGCTTCGGTACAAACGGCGCAAATACCGGTATTGCTCCAACAATTGGTGTCGGAGCGGTACTCCTAAGCGGCTTTAGATCCGAGGAGAAAATATCCAATGGCGTTTCAACTTGCTCCCGTCAAAGGCCTTGCTCTCAACCGACCACCATTTTTTGATGGCTCAAACTTCATGACGTGGAAGAAGAAGATGTCTATATTCATCCGAGCATATGACATTGAGCTTTGGAAGGTGATTTGTCTTGGTCTGAAAATTCCGATGAATTCCAACGGTATGTTTAAAACTTTCGAAAAATGCTTTAATAACACTCAATCACTCTAATTTAAGCTCAAGAACAACAACTATAATGTTTACAATGATATCTCAAGTGTATATGAATTTCTCAATGTTATTGTGTGGAATGATACCAACTCATTTGGTATTTATACCCTTCATCCACAAACTAGTCGTTACTGCAGTTGTTTATTAGCGTGCGCTAGGCTTCTTTTCTTAGCGTGCGCTATCGCATGTATTTGCCTTAGCGTATGTTATGCCCTGCATGTTACGTACGTTAACGTCTTCTAGTTTTAGTCCAGTGGCTTCTGTCCTTCACAGTTAGCATGCGCTAATAATGCATCAATGCATGCGTCATATATCCATTAATACTTTTTGACTTGTAGCAGATTCTCCCCAACGGATTAATTGACTTGATTCAAAATGATATTTAGCGTGCGCTAAATATCATCTGTTGCGTTAGCTAAGCTTACTTCAGTACATACGTCATTCTGTGTTTGAATCTCTTCACAACGGTAATATTGGCTCGATGGCGTGCATTAATAAACATGGTGTAGCGTGCGCTATTCTCATCAGGTAACTTCACTTCAGGTTACTTCAAACTCGCCTGATCTTCAGCCGGGACCTGTTAGCGTGCACTAGCTTTATATTTTGTCCAGCCTTTTGCGTCTTCGATTCCTTCGTCGTTTTGCTTCGCCTCTTTGTTGTTTTGTTTTGTTTAGCAACTTAATCATCAAAACACTTATTGTTAAAATGTGGAATAAATATTCCAACACACATTTCCACACGGGTACCATACAGGTTTTACCCCCAACACATCGGCCCATTCATAACACATTTTTAGAGAAAGACAACCGTCGACATTCATCAACAATGACACATTCATGAACACGAACATTTCAATAATACTAGCATATCTCGAGCAAGATTTCACTTGCCTTTAATCCGACAGTAGGTGCCTTACGACATCAAACATATACAATAAATTTATCAAACAAATGAAAACTAAATAAAACACAAAAATCTAAAAACTAAATAAAACCTAACCTAATAAACTAAAAAAATAATAAAAATTACATGAAAAACAACCTAATTACAGATAAAATTAATACACTAAAAATGTACAAAAAAAAAACGGGTTGCCTGTGCGGAGGTCGGGCGGCGGGCGGACGGTCGAGCGGCGGTGTTCCGGCGGGTGGGTGACGGGCGATCTGATGTCGTCGGGCGGACAGGTGGGTGGGGGAAGAAAAAAAGAAGAAAAGGAAGAAGAAACAAGAGAAGAGGGTATATATATTTAGAGGTTTAGCCGATGACTAGATCTAAGTCGTCGGCTAAACCCCAATTTTTTTGTTTTTTTTCGGATGCCGAGGAGAACTGAGGACGATATATAATTTTAAATTCGAGGTTTAGCCGACGACTTGATCTAGGTCGTCGACTAAAGTATTTTAAAAAAAATAATATACTTTAGCCGACGACTTGATCTAGGTCGTCGGCTAAAGTATTTTAAAAAAAAACATTATACTTTAGCCGACAACTTGATCTAGGTCAAGCCTAAAGTATATTATTTTTTTGAAAAGTGTTTAGCCGACGACCTAGATCAAGTCGTCGACTAAAGTATATTATTTTTTTTTTTGAAAAAGTGTTTAGCCGACGACTTGATCTAGGTCGTCGGCTAAACCGTTGCAAAAGTCGTCGGCAAAAGTTTAACACTTTAGCCGACGACTATGTTACATTTTAGCCGAAGACCCAGAACAAGTCGTCGGTTAAAACTGTTTAGCCGACGGCAGTACGGGTCGTCGGCTAAAGTTCAATGTTTAGCCGACGACACTTTAAAGTCGTCGGCCATTTTTTTATTGGTCGTCGGCTAAAGTGTGAATTTTGGTAGTGCCAATGGCCGTGACCTACTGAATTGTAGGTGTTGGCAAACCAACCGCGAAGGTTCAAGCCCCAAACTTACCCATAATGAGATCATAAACATGATTGTGACCTACTGAGTTGGAGGTGTTGGGAAACCAACCGCGAAGGTTCAAGCCCCAAGCTTCCCCATAATGAGATCATAAACATGACCGTGACCTACTGAGTTCTAGGTGTTGAGAAACCAACCGCGAAGGTTCAAGCCCCAAGCTTACCCATAATGAGATCACCCAATGACCGTGACCTGCTGAATTGCAGGTGCTGGGAAACCAACCGCGAATGTTCAAGCCCCAGACTTACCCATAATGAGATCATAAACATGACCATGACCTACTGAGTTGTAGGTGTTGGGAAACCAACCGCGAAGGTTCAAGCCCCAAACTTACCCTTAATGAGCACTAGCTGAGACTAGCCTCCAAAACACAACTAATTACAAACGGCAACGATTCTAAGATTACCGAATTCACGAGAATGATAGTGTGCTGCCTTGAGTCGGCCAACACGGCAACAATGACTCCCGGATGGGCACCGTCCTCGGCGGTCCCAATTCAATACCTCGATTAACTTAGAATGGTCAATCCATAACAATGATGCTGCGGATGATTCAATACCTCGGATGCCTTAGAGTGGCCAACCAATAACAATGATCCCATGAATGATTGAACATTTTGATTGCCTTAGAGCGGCCAATCGATAATAATGATCCAACGAATGATTGAGCATCTCAATTGCCTTAGAACGGCCAATCGATAACAATGATACAACGAATGATTCAGCACCTCGATTGCCTTAGAACGGCCAATCGATAACAATGATACAATGAATGATTGAGCACCTCGATTGCCTTGGAACGACCAATCGATAACAATGATACAATGAATGCCTCGGCACCTTTAATCGGCTACCGATGATGAAGATGAGAACGAATACGACAACGCCTTCAATCGGCCAATACAACTAAATGACAGGACGCCAACATTAATAACAATAATTACAACAATGTCTTAGATCGACATCAATATTAACAACAACAATCGATACATCAATACCGCGAACTGGTGATCGATAATAACATTAACAATGAGTATCTCCATGCCTTACCCGCCATTAATGAACAATAGTAAACATTTGGCATAATTGCCGAAAAGTAACGTATCGAACGATCCCTTTAATATCAATGAATTCATGAAGAGACTAAGTATCGGAATAATACAACACATTCATACACATATATGATAACATTAATCTCATTGACTAGTACAAGTATGAAACTTGCCTCAACCAAAGGCGATGAAATCCTTCCACGAACAACGAACGGCGTCCTCCGATAAACACAAGTACTCGAACAACCTTGAATGAAATACAGTTCATTCAATAACACAATATCAATCGAAATCAACACAACGACCGAAAGAAACACTTTGAGACATTTAATCGAACACTAAAGGTTCAAAGTTCCTCAAAAACCTAAGAATAATCAATCGGGTTGAACGAATCGAAGATATGGATATGCAATCCATAGAACATGATTAATAATGTTTACTAGCATCAACTGATTCATCAAATTCGGATGAACAAAGAAAATCAAGAAGAAATCCCAAAAATCAAATTCTAGGAGATTTCAAGAAATTACCTCGATCCGATGAAGAACAAGGATTTGATGTTGATATAATCGACAAGAATCCTCATAAACGCTTAGAAATCGAGTGGAATCGACCAAAAACTCCACTCCCCGATTTTTCCCGTCGCCAGCCGCCACCTGGGTGAAGAAATGTGGTAAAAATGAGGTCTGGCCGGTAACAGGCCTATATATGGCCGACAGAGTTACGGCCGTAACCGGCAGGGCCTTACGGCCATAACTCGGCCCTTACGGCCGTACCCGACAGGTCCTTACGGCCGTAACCGGCATTCGTCGAGATTCTGCCCAGCACCTGCCGATCACTTACGGTCGTAACTGACACCCCCTTATGGCCGTAACCGGCATTCGTCCAGCCTGTGCTTGCCGATCACTTATGGCCATAACCGGCACCTTACGGTCGTAACTTGGCTAGGCCAGTACTTGCTCTAAACTGTGCGGCCGTGACTCGGTCGTGGCCACTTCCGACGGCCCGAACAACACCGAAACCCGAACCTGAGTATGAATCGAAGATATGGTTACGAAGTACTCGCAAAGACGAATCCAAGCGCTAATAGACCACACGATTCCGACCACCCGAAGGCTTGAAATTCGACAACGGAAAGTAATTACCCCAAACTTTGGAAAATTACGAAAATGGCCCAAAACATCCGAAATACACGATACACGATCGAAACACCAAGCCAAAGCTCGCAACATGAATAATAACATTAAATGAACTTACGATAAACTCGAAACAATAGTTTCAGACGAGATTCGCAAGAATCAAACTCAAGTGCGGAAAAGCGGTTTAAGAACACGGAACTCAACAAAACGATATCAAAACAAACTCGGATGACAAAAAGTTCAGAATTAAATATTCTCGGAATGACGAAACGGTCAGAATAGAGTCGCTAAGATGGACTTCCACAAAAAAAATAAAATTACCGGAAAATCGAAATTGCGGATATTACATACTACCCTCCTTAAAAGAAGTTTCGTCCTGAAACTAAGGGTAAACAACTTGGGATATGAACTATCCATCACAATCTGAAAAAGACATCTCCAGGAATACTCCTTAACGTGAACCACTTCGCCTGTACAACTGGGCCAACCCCCATATAAGCACTGACTCACGCCTCAAAAGAAAAGCGATAACGCACATATAGTCCTCGGGACCATATCAATCGCACGCCCACATCCTCATGACTTGACGTATCGAATCACAATGAACAATTACCCAGATTATCACGAAATCTCGGGTATAGCACAAAAAGAATACATCAAACGATCTCAAAATCTCCAGATTCTCAAATACGATCATTATAAAATAAATCAACAATAAATGATCCACAACCACGATACATTATTACGGATTGAGTTACACAGTCATCCGAAAAAGAAGGCTACATCTTAAATGTACCCAACATCGATATCTTCCATATCATCGATCTCCTCGGTCCCATCGATTCAAGGTAGGCCCAAATCTGAACTCACCGCTCAGTATGATCTCGGAAGGTCACAAGAACAGGAATGATCACAATGAATGATAGTGAATCAAAATCCAACAAGGATCAAGAATGACTCACCGAGGTGAAATGATAACGTAATGAGTGATAGCTAAAATGAAATGCTTAGAACCACTGTTCCCCTGTAAGGGAATGATTAGTTTGATAACTACAAGCCTCAACATGATTGATGTATGATGAATGAATTATATGAATGAATGAACGACACTGAAATGAATGATTATACTATTACCGAGCAAGAATTAACTTGTTCAAAACTGGTGATGAATGTCCTTACCTCTGGCTATCGAAGCCTGATAGGACCCCTTGGATGATGCACGGGCTGGAGAGACAAAATATCTCGAGGTTTGCGAGCTCTCTTGAGACCTACTGGCACTAGAACTCCTGCAGTATTTCTGAAGGTGTCCCTACCGCCCACACAGAAAACAAACAATGGCCTGCATCGAGCACCGGGTACTGCGATGTCCTATTGTATCACAGTTAAAGCAAACAATAGTCGAACTCGTCGTCTGAGATGAAGATGCTTTCTCAGCATGAAGACGACTAGAAAACGACCTCTTGGACTTCGGAGCCTGATGTCCCTCAGAACGAACCGGCATTTTAGTCCTCCCTTTGGAAGAAACTGAAGGGTGCTTCCGAGCAAGCTCCCTAATCAAAAGCTCTACTCCAAGAGCCTTCTCGGTGAACTTACTAAGCGAATTGCAATTGTGATTGAACAACTGCATCCTCAACTGCGGATTTAGCCTCTTGCTAAAATATTTGATCTTATCCGCCTCAGTACGGATAACTAACGAAGCAAACTGGAGTAGTCCCTAAAACTTCTCAGCAATGACAATAACACCCTCGTCCTCGATGGATTCGGGGTTCAAAATCTCTGATAACTTGGCTTCACGAAGTGGAACCGGATAATACCTCTCTAACATGAGAGTCTTGAACTCACTCCAAACACAATCGCAATCAGTGGGTTTCACAGAAAGCCACCACGAATAAGCGCCCTTACTCAAGTAGTAAGCCGCTACTGCCGTTTTACTCTCTTACAAACACTGAATCATGTCGAAGAGTTTATCAAAATGCTCAAGCCAATGAACAATATCAGCTGGTTCGGACGAACCCTCAAAAGTAGGCGGCCTCTGAGGAGAGATATCGCCAATAATCTGACTCACTCCTCCAGTCTGTCCATGAAACAGCACCTGGAATCCATGCTGTGGTGGACCACGAACCATCGAGGTCTGCATGGTCTCCATCAGACGCGTCATCTGAGTCATCTTGGCTATCATGCCCTGCATGCATATGAATGGGTCCACCCGAACACCTTCCGATTGGGCTACTTCTCGGGTACGACTCCTTGACAGTGAATGATTATCTCATAGTAAATGAGTAGCATCGCTAACTATTGAACCAATGTTATCCCTCGCATTCGCGTGGGCATGCACACGAGATCCCGGGTTTCAGCCCGCACCGCAGCCTCTTCCCATGCGTCCCCTGACAGTTCTATCCATACTGAAGCAGGAAAGTCACATGATAATTATAAGTCCCGCATGAAGATCGCATTATGATTACGTGACGGAATGATAACAATGAGCATACACTCTTTAACACAATGAATGCATTAATAATACAATAAAATGATCGTCGACATGACGCCGGAATATGATAAGATCGCATGAAAGATCAAGTGAGGTGACATGATTATCTGATGAAATTCCTGAAATGATTATCTTGAATACGTTAACAAGATTGATAGTTCGATCCACAAGATCAACAATTGACCAATGAGATTGACCGAGTGATTAATGAATTAACATGATCGACAAGATCAAAAATGATGATTAAGGATTATTAACTGATGAATGAGTGGATCCTTAACGCTTACACAGGTCACACGTGCTCCAAAACAATTAGTCATGAATCAATCATAACTCTAATATCACATATAGGTTTCAACAAAGCATGTATAATTAATGACATAATGAATGTATGAACATAAAGAGAATCGAGTCCTTACACAGGTCATACGAAGCTTCGATGTATCGCGATACTAGTCTAAGCTGACGACAACTCGGTGAATGAATGACTCATGCAGTTGCACAAATATCACGACTCACAAAACCGGACTGTTCAGATTGTCATAACCTGACAGTCCCACTACTACCGCGTCGGTAGAGCCACGTAACTCACATATCAGGGTATCTCACAACCCAAATCTCTGATACCATCTTATGTAACATTCCCAAATCCTATTGGGTCATTACAGTGCCGTGGACCCCACGCCAGGAGATCCACCAGGCGAACATGACTAAATTACATCAAATTAGCTAACAGTGGAGATCACAGTCCCTACTATGATATCCGACATAATATTCCGATAGGAAATTTCAACGGCAAAAGTGGGCCTACATGGCCAAAAATGAAAATACAACCAAACCCACGAGCTTTGCTCGGGTAATACATAATGACAATGACTGACAAACTGGAGAACACTCCAACTGACTGACCAACATGAACAACTCGGACTAGTATCGCTCGAATGCCTCGTCGCCATCATCATGCCCCTGTGTCTCAACTCTCTCCTCGCAAGCACCTAAAACATGAAAACATGTTCCGCCCCCACGGGGTCAGTCATCCAGATAATGAACATCAAATACATGTATAACATGATATGCATCCAAAGGCGGAATGAAACGGTACAATGATAATAATAATACGAGATGCTCACAAACCAAGGTAAGGACCAAGCATTCGTGAAACACTCTGCCCACGGCATACTATTAATACTTGTTCAAAAGGTTAGAACATAAATGCCCAACGACGAATCAGAGTTATAGAACGCCACAATGAATTACACGAATATGAACCAAACCAGAACTGAGTTAATTATGAATCACAATGCCCGAAAGCTCCAATGAAATTACCAAGACATCACAAAAGCCTGAAAGCCACTTAGCCGAAGCTGTCAAATATCACAATCACCTGAAGCCAAAACAGCCCGAAGCTGTATCAATGAGGGCCGAAGCCACGGCACAAAGTCGTATTACAATGAGACCATCCAATGGCCGTGACCTACTAAATTGTAGGTGTTGGGAAACCAACCACGAAGGTTCAAGCCCCAAACTTACCCATAATGAGATCATAAACATGATCGTGACCTACTGAGTTGTAGGTGTTGGGAAACCAACCGCGAAGGTTCAATACCCAAGCTTACCCATAATGAGATCATAAACATGATTGTGACCTACTGAGTTGTAGGTGTTGGGAAACCAACCGCGAAGGTTCAAGCCCCAAGCCTACCTATAATGAGATCACCCAATGACCGTGACCTGCTGAATTGCAGGTGCTGGGAAACCAACCGCGAAGGTTCAAGCCCCAAACTTACCCATAATGAGATCATAAACATGACTGTGACCTACTGAGTTGTAGGTGTTGGGAAACCAACCGCGAAGGTTCAAGCCCCAAACTTACCCATAATGAGCACTAGCCGAGACTATCCTCCAAAACACAAGTAATCACAAACATCAACGATCCCAAGATTACTGAATTCACGAAAATGATAGTGTGCTGCCTTGAGTCGGCCAACACGACAACAATGACTCCCGGATGGGCACCGTCCTCGGTGGTCCCAATTTAATACCTCGATTACCTTAGAATGGTCAATCGATAACAATGATGCAGCGGATGATTCAATACCTCGGATGCCTTAGAGTGGCCAACCGATAACAATGATCCCATGAATGATTGAACATTTTGATTGCCTTAGAGCGGCCAATCGATAATAATGATCCAACGAATGATTGAGTAACTCGATTGCCTTAGAACAGCCAATCGATAACAATGATACAACGAATGATTGAGCACCTCGATTGCCTTAGAACGGCCAATCGATAACAATGATACAATGAATGATTGAGCACCTCGATTGCCTTAGAACGGCTAATCGATAACAATGATACAATGAATATATCGGCACCTTTAATTGGCTACCGACGACGAAGATGAGAACGAATACGACAATGCCTTCAATCGGCCAATACAACATGAATGACAGGACGCCAACATTAATAACAATAATTACAACAATGTCTTAGATCGACATCAATATTAACAACAACAATCGATACATCGATACCGCGAACCGGTGATCGATAATAACATTAAGAACGAGTATCTCAATGCCTTACCAGTCATTAATGAACAATAGTAAACATTTAGCATAATTGCCGAAAAGTATCGTATCGAACGATCTCTTTAATATCAATGAATTCATGAAGAGACTAAGTCTCGGAATGATACAACACATTCATACACATATATGATAACATTAATCTCATTGACTAGTACAAGTATAAAACTTGCCTCAACCGAAGGGGATGAAATCCTTCCACGAACAACGAACGGCGTCCTCCGATAAACACAAGTACTCGAACAACCTTGAATGAAATACAATTCATTTAATAACACAATATCAATTGAAATTAACACAACGACCGAAGGCAACTCTTTGAGACATTTAATCGAACACTAAATGTTCAAAGTTCCTCAAGAACCTAAGAATCATCAATCGGGTTGAACGAATCGAAGATATGAATATAAACTCCATAGAACACGATTAATAATGTTTACTAGCATCAACTGATTCATCAAATTCGGACGAACAACAAAAATCAAGAAGAAATCCCGAAAATCAAATTCCAGGAGATTTCAAGAAATTACCTCGATCCGACGAAGAACAGGGATTTGATGTTGATATAATCAACAAGAATCCTCAAAAATGCTTAGAAATCGAGTGGAATCGACCAAAAACTCCACTCCCCGATTTTTCCCGTCGCCAGCCACCACCCGGGTGAAGAAATGTGGTAAAAATGAGGTCTGGCCGGTAACAGGCCTATATATGGCCGACAGAGTTACGGCCGTAACCGGCAGGGCCTTAAGGCCATAACTCGGCCCTTACGGCCGTACCCGGCATGTCCTTACGGCCGTAACTGGCATTCGTCGAGATTCTGCCCAGCACCTGCCGATCACTTATGGCCAGAATCGACACTTCTTACGGCCAGAATCGCATTCGCCCACTGCAGGCTCGCCGATCACTTACGGCCGTAACCGGCACCTTACAGTCGTAACTTGGCTAGGCCAGTACTTGCTCCAAACTGTGCGGCCGTGACTCGGCCGTGGCCACTTCCGACGGCCCGGACAACGCCGAAACCCAAACCTGAATTTGAATCGAAGATACGGTTAAGAAGTACTCGCAAATACGAATCCAAGCGCTAAGAGAACACACGATTCCGACCACCCGAAGGCTTGAAATTCGACAACAGAAAGTAATTACCTCAAACTTGGGGAAATTACAAAAATGGCCCAAAACGTCCGAAATACACGATACACGATCGAAACACCAAGCCAAAGCTCGCAACATGAATAATAAAATTAAATGAACTTACGAGAAACACGAAACAACAGTTTCAGACGAGATTCGCAAGAATCAAACTCAAGTGCGGAAAAGCCGTTTAAGAACACGGAACTCAACAAAACGATACCGAAATGAACTCGGATGACAAAAAGTGTAGAATTAAATATTCTCGGAATGACGAAACGGTCACAATAGAGTCGCTAAGATGGACTTCTGCCAAAAAAAGAAAATTACCGGAAAATTGAAATTGCGGATATTACAGTGCGTAGGTCCCGCACGGAAGCTTCCCGACGCCTGCCGATCGCTGACGCACGCAGTAACACACGGTGCTCGGCAGTTGGTAGTCTCCACTAAATTGATCATAACTTTTTTGTTCGGACTCCGATTGAGTCGCCGTTTAAACCATTGGAAAGCTAACTAAATTCTCTACAACACTATTATTTTTTAGAATATTTGAACTTCTCAGAAATCCGTGGTGATTTTTCAAAGTTGATACTTATCCACGATACTTTCCAGAAAATATCCAAATATATGTTTTAAAATTTATTATGAAATAATACCATAATAATTCTTTTAAATCAAGATGTTGCTTTTATAAATAATTTCACTAATTATTGGCATATAATAGTATTTACTTTATAATTTATATAATGTAAAATACTATGATTTTACATACTCTCCATCTAAAAAATAAGTTTCATCCCGAAACGTGGAAGGAGGTTATCATCATTAAGTCATTCTCGAGTATATTTCCCAATCTTCGCTGAAAAATCCTATCGGAGAATACGATGTTGCGCAACGCCGGGTTCTATCATGGATTTTCCGACGATTAATCGATAATGCTATTCGATTCCTTTAAAATATCAAGTACAACATCAATAGGAAGCTCATCAATTATCACATAAATATAAAATACATCAAGTATAACATTGATAGCAGTAAATACACCAAGCATATTATCACATTGCGTCATTCGCGGAGCTCATCTATTATCACATAAATAGCAATGACATCAAGTATAAGATTGAAAGCAGTAAATACACCAAGCATATTATCATAATGTGTCTTTAAAAATTATCTCCTCTATTCTTAAAATGGTAACAATTTGAGTATTAAATACTCTCCCTCTAAAAATTAAATTTTGACCCGAAACTTATGTTTGGAACAACTCGGGATACCAGTTACGCGTTGCTTCTTTAGTTTTCCAAGTGGCTTCTTCATTTTCATGGTGTGACCACTGGACTTTAACTAGAAGAATAGATTTATTTCTTAATTTCTTTAAGCGTTAATCGAAAATAGCAACTAGTATCTCCTCGAAAGTAGTATCCTTGGAAATGTCCAAAATTTCGTGATTTAACTTATGACTGGGATTTTGAACATAACGCCTCAATTGAGATACGTGAAAGTCGTTATGGACTCCTTATAGAGATGATGGTACAGCTACGTGATAAGCTAAGTTTCCAACGCATTCAACAATATCAAAAGGTCTGATGTAACGTGGGCTTAACTTGCCTTTGTGGTCGAAATGATGAGTGCCTCGAGTAGGGGGCACCATGAGACACATACATGGTCGCCTACCTCGAATTCTAACAGCCGCTGGTGATTCTCCACATACGATTTTTTTCGACTTTGAGCGGCTAGCATGTGGTTGCGCACCATTACTATCTTCTCAATTGAATCTTTAATCAAGTCATTCTGTAGCCACTACTTTGGGTGTATTATCCCAACATAGTGGTGATCTACACTGTCATATAATGCCTCAAACCGCGCCATGTCAATACTGTTGTGATTTGGTGCCTAAAACGAAGGCCCAGCGGAAGCGGTAAAACGAAAATTAATTCGATCTGAATCCCTACGAGGATCGATCGAGCTACGTATATACGAATATTAAAACGAAATACAAGAGATATAAGAGACTCACCATTGTAGTCCGTTGATTAAATAGATTCCTTCTCTTGAGCTATTCCCCAAGCTTGAAATGAATTCCCTACGATCCAATGCGCTCCAAGCACTTGAATGATCCAACGCCAAAAAGACAACGTCTCTACTTGTCATGCGCCGGAGAAACGACCGGAATGACTAAACCTCGTTATCTTCCAAGGATACGGCTAGAACAAGGTTACAGAAGCTTTTCAAAATCAACATTACAACACTCTAAGTATTTAATCTATGATCTCTCTATCAATCTCTCAAAATATTTCTCTAAGAAATGTTTGAATAAAATGAAGAACACAATAAGAAAAAAATTTCTCTCTCTCAAAAACAAACTCATGGCTGGTACATGGTACTCAAGAGTGAGGAGTAGTCATCATTATATTCTTCTTACAAATCCCACAAAATCAACTATTCCTTATTTTAAGAGATATCAAATCTCTAAGGTCATTAGTCTTCACCCACCAAAGCAAGACTAAGACTAAAGGTAAGAGATCAAAAGTGGGGCGGCCTCTAGAAGGAATCGGACGAGTTTGGTTCATTTCGGACTCTCGTCAGTCCAAACAGATAAACTCTGATTCCGTTCCGATGTATTTATATCAATTAATTAATCATATCAAATACATAATAACATAATTAATTTCTCCAAGAAATAATTATATTCATGAATTAAATTAATCACCTAGTAATTTATTTAATTCATTAGGCCGTAAATTAATTTATCCAATAAATCAATTTAGACATCCAATGTCCTAATAAATTAGATATCCAATATCTAATATTTATAATGAGAGAATAAGCTCGATTCATTCCGTCGTCAATCCTATTGCGCGACTCGGTAGGTCCGTCTCAGGCAGCTATGGGAGGACCCAAAGAGTAGTAGCACCACCTAGCCAGCCTGGCGGCCTACACTGTACCCCAACTGAGAACGAATGATTAGGATCATTCAAGAACCATTCTGTCGTGAATACTAGTATACGTATAAACCCTTCTTTCAAATGTCCCGATCAAGTTATAGTGTCACGGACAGTCAAACCCTATCTGTACTTGACGCTATGCATGCGTTAATGTAAATCGAGATCATCGAGCTCTCGTGTATCCAATACAACTAGCTCCAATGCTTTCGCCAAAGACTTATGATCTCATATGCCAATAGCAGCATAGGACATATAACCCGCTCACTAACGGGAGAAAGAATTCTATCTTGGTATTCAGTAGGACATGCTACTTGCCCGTCAAGATGCACGTCGAGGTTGACCCCCGCCTTCTGGTTTACAGGGTTGAACTAGTCTAATGAAAATCTTGACATCACAAGCACATCCCTACTAAATCCTCAAGTATAAGGTTCACGAATACCTATCACAACCTTTCGATTCCGTCATTGACTGTCCTGGAGTGAAATCCGTGTGACGAATCGAGGGTGAGTCGGTTCGAGTATACTAATCCAATTAGCATACCGATAATATGTGCTCCCACTAACCATTAGTGTTTGATAGGCACTCTCCATGTCAAAGAACACGTCATACAAGTATTCACATAAACTTAACGCCCAGTCAAGTTTCATCGACTTGCGAACAATTAAGTATTTGAGCTATAAACCTTTTCAGTGCCGACCCCCTTATCCAATAAGGAGTGGAACGTTTTGCTCTCAAATACATGGACTAGTTTCTATTTGTATATTTATGAGTTAGGAATGCCAGTAACTACCAGTAAATAAAGAAACATACATTGCCTTATATTAATGATTTACATAAAAACAAGTACAATGCCCTCACTTAACATACTCTGAGTGGCATTCGAGGGCATACTCCTAACAATCTCCCACTTACACTCAATACCACACACTATGGTATCTAATACTCATGTTCTCCAGATGACGATCTAAGTTAATCTGAGAAAGTGGATGGTCAGTGGATCAGCGACGTAGTCGGCTGACTCTACTCTATGCAGCACAATATATCTCTTTGCGAACAAATTCTCTTACGAGATGATACTCTCTCTCAATATGTTTGGTACTGTTATGAAACCTCGGCTCCTAGGCCTGTGATACCACTCTGGCAGCGCAGCACAAGGTGTCATGTGAAGTTTACCTAGTAACTTCTTAACCCTTCCTTTGGAGGCCTCCAAGGCCGCTTTATACTCAGCCTAACAAGTGGAACCAGCAGTCGAGATATATTTGGCACTATGCCAAGATACTGCTCCTCCATTAAGAGTAAATATAGCCAGAAGTAGACATAGAATCGTCTTTCTGCCCTTGGAAGTCCAATACTGTGAATCTCGTCACATTCAGTTCTCCACCGCCATATATAAGAACCAGATCTCTAGTCCTTCTAAAGTACTTGAGAACATTCTTTACGGAGGTCTAATGTTCCCGAATTGGGTTAGCGCGAAACCTACTTACCACGCTCCCAGCATGCGCAATGTTAGGTCTCGTACACAATAAAGCATATGTAAGGCTACCCACTGCTGAAGCATATGGTATATAACTCATTTCCTTTCATTGTTCCTCACTATGAGGACACATCTTCAAGGTGAGTTTTATTCCATTTCGCATCGGAAGGAACCCTCTTTAAGATCTTATCTATATAGAGGGCTTGGGAAAAACCTATTGTTCTCTTTGCTCTATCCCGGTAGAGTCGAATACCAAGAATATAGGTCTCTTCACCCAAGTCTTTCATGGAGAAATTAATCTAAAGCCAAGCTTTCACAAAACTGAGCATTCCCATCATTTCCTATTAGTAGAATGTCATTTACATATAGTACTAAGAATGCGATCTTGCTCCCACTAACCCTCTTGTATACACAAGGTTCCTCTTCATTTTTCACGAAGTCAAACTCTTTGACTGCCTCATCAAAACGAAGGTCCCAACTACATGAAGACTGCTACAGTCCATTTCATGGAGTCTACATCAACCATTGCTAGGTCATTGGTTGCGGGTCGGTCTCTTGTTTATCACCTGGAACCTCGTGGAAACCAAATTCCTCCAGGTGCATAAAACTATACCTCTCAGGTAAACGAGACACCCTACTAGACCTACGAGGTGGTTATACTTGTGCTTCAGAAGGTTTGGTTCCAATTTCTTGCACAGGTGTCTCCTGAGGAGTTTCATTATATTCTTCCAAAGAAATATTTCTTCCTGCTCTGCCTTCCTGAATGAACTCATCTTCCAGGAAGTGTGCATGCAAAGCAACAATGATCTTTCGATCTTTGGGCATGTAGAATAGATAACCCATCGTCTCAGATGGGAATCCAATGAAACGTCTCCTCATGGACCTCGCTACCATTTTCTCCACCTTAGTCTTCTTGACATAGACGGGACATCCCCAAATCCTAATGTGATTAAGACTTGGTTTCCTGCCCTCCCACATCTCATGTGGAGTTCTAGGAATGGATTTGGAAGGACATTTGTTCAATATGTAAGCGGAAGTTAGGAGTGCATACCCCACAGTTAAATCGGTAAGGCAGTATAGCCAGTATGGAACAGACTATGTCCAACAAGGTCTGGTTCCTTCTTTCTGACACACCATTTAACTGAGGAGTGCCTGGAGGTGTTAGTTGTGATACTATTCCATGTTCCTTAAGGAACTCTTCAAACTCCATACTCATATACTCGCCACCTCGGTCCGACTGAAGTGCTTTGATATGATTACCAGTTTGTTTCTCGACTAGGGCCTTGAATTCCTAGAATTTCTCAAAGGCCTCGGATTTATGTTTCATTAAGTACATATAACCATACCTAGTATGATCATCTGTAAACATAATAAAATATTGATATCTCTCACGTGCTGCTTCCAAAGCACCACATACGTCGGTATGGATTAATCCCAGTTTATCAGCGGCTCTTTCAAAAGTCCCTGTGAAGGGGGACTTAGTCATTTTCCCTTTAAGGCAAGATTCACAAGTAGGAAAGGGATCCGATCCCAATGGACCCATAAGTCCATCTTTTACATTTTGTAAACCTTGGTTTGACCAACATAACCAAGTCTAAGATGCTATTTCAAAACTTGATTAGTTTCATCCCTACCACATTTCCTAGTCATAGTATTCACAACGACTTTGTTACTGGGGTTAAGATGATACAGTTCATTTAACAATATAGCAGTACCCACTAGTTTATTTTTGAAATAAATTTTGCAGGAACCATCACCAATGAAAAATGAAAAGCCTTTATGGTCCATGACCGAAATGGATACAATGTTTTTATGCCCCTTGGGCAAAACAAGTACATCTTCTAAAGTCAGAACAAAACCGGATTCTAAACCCAAAAGAAGTGATCCTATGCCGGTTGCCTAGACACTATGCCAGCTTCCGATAGTGATCATTATTTCTCCAGCTCCAAGCTTCCTACTTTGTGCCAGATCCTGATTCACGGTACAAATATGAGAACTAGCACCAGAATCCAGTATCCAGGAAGTAGAAAATACAGTAGCAGAACAATTTGTTTCCAAAACTAAAAGTTCTATACCTGAAGCACCATGAAGAATCGGACAGTCTCTTGCCCAGTGGCCCAGCTCACCGCACTTGAGACATGTGTCCTTTTTCTTCTTGTTCTTCGGAACCATCGGGGCTTTGCCCTTACCCTTAAGGTCCTCGACTTGTTGTTTCGTCTGCTTCTTGGTCTTTTTCTTCTTGTTCTTGGACCTCCGAGATCCAGAAGAAATCACAAGGTCAGACTCCTTCATCTGCGGAGTCTTCATCTGAGACTGAGCAGTCACTAGTTTGTTCATTAGCCCAGCTAAGTTACATGCAATCTCATTGCAGTTGAAGTTCATAACAAACTGTGAGAAGGAATCAGGGAGAGGCTATAGGATAAGGTCAGTTTGAAGAGAAGTATCCATATTAAAATCAAGAGCCTCCAATCTTTCGATCATGGATATCATTTAGAGGACGTGGTCCCCAACCTTCTCATCTTCCTTAATCCTTGCGCCAAACAGTTGCTTGGATATCTCATATCTGGCAGTTCGACTGTGCTCACCACAAAGCTCGGTTAAGTGATAGAATCTGCCTAGCAGAAGTCATTTTCTCATGAGCTCTCTGAAGCTCATTAGACATACAAGCCATCATGTAAGCACGGACTTTTACGTCATCCTTAACCCACTTTTCGTGGTTTTCAATCTCTTCCTGATTGTCCGCACCGGATGCGTCGGAATATCTATCTCCAAGACATATCCCATTGCCTCTATACCGAGGACTATCAGCAGATTGCAGAGCCAATCCACAAACTTAGTTCCATTCAAGGTGTTCTTTTCGAGTATAATTGCGAGTAGATTTATTGTCATATTGAGAGTTATGTCTGCATTAAATAAGATAGATTAATTAGTGACTCATTTAATTATGATCTGAGTATAGAATTAAAGTATTTTCTATTCTTGTTACCCAGCTATCGGAATAACACACTCCCATGTGAAATACGGAAGTATCGTCGCTCTACTTCATAGTGGTGATCGAGTTCTTTATAAATCTTAATAGAGGGCAACCGAACAGGTTTCTAGTCTATTAATTTTCATAAAGTGGTGTCCAACACAAACCCATCTAATGGATGATTCGGTCTTCTTTTTCCCCTTGTTCACTCCCCTCAACCTATACGGTTTCTATGGTTCGTGAACAAGTTAAGTTTATACCATCGACGCAAATCAATTTCACAATTGAATCTTATCCAGCAACCTATCAGGTTTCTAGGGATAAAATTTGCTCCAACCGAAGGCATCCAATGCGCTCCTGGTAATTTATCCGTCCTCCCAGAATGACTACCCCGATAACTCGGAAGCATAGCACATCCGATTTGGATTTCAATTTCCCGAAAGCTCGATGGAGGGAAGGAAAACCTTGAAACCTTGTAAACTTAATAATTTATTGTGGGAGAATTATCGCGATTAATGTTACACTTTTCACATTAATCATTTAAGCACGTTTGTGGCATTCATACAATATGAAACAACCATTCAAAACCTAGTTGCTACCAACATGTAGTTCATGGACTGTTCCTAGAATCAAAAACTTAGTAATCTAATTAAAAGTCTTCAGTCTTGAATCTTCGTCTTCTCGAAATGGATCTTCCTCCGGTCTCCGTCATTACATATAAATTTTACATTGAAAAATTGCATCCTAGATACAGATAATTCTAGTAATATAAATAAGCTCAAAACGGCCTTTACAAACCAATCGAATAAAAAACCGAACGATTCAAAACTAAGTCCATGAACCATATCCCCATTCAAAAGCATTCATCTAATAAATACTATATAAATGGAAAGCGTATAGATACATTGATCCAATCAACAATACGAACCAATCCAATCGATTCACACAACCGGTAATATGAAAAACGTTCAAATAATTCGATCACCCATAAGTATTCCAATTAATCAAATTTCCCTTATAAAATGAAATACCATAAATCGTTTTAATCATATTAAATCCAATTTAATATGTGGGAGATTAATTTTCAAGAATACACGAAAAAATCGAGTCGGGGTGAAACTGTCCTGCCACGGCCGAGTCACCATCGGCAGCCTGCTGGCCAGACACGGCCCATGCCGAATGGCACGGTCGGGTCGTGCCGGCAGTGTCCTAGACATCCTTGCCTGACACGGCCGTGTTAAATGACACGGTCGAGTCACCTCCGGGAGCCTGCCGGCCAGTCACGACCCATGTCACCAGACACGGCCGGGTCGTCTGCACGCACGGCCGTGTCACTGGACACGGCGAGTGCACTTTGGCGATGGCTTGCAGACTGCCGGACACGGCCGAGTCACCCTCGGCCATATTTGACCCTTTGTCCAAAAATTCGTCCGACGACGATTCGGGGCAAGATTTTCGACCGGATATCCAATATCTATATTTTCCGACTTTGATATCTTCAACATAAATCACATTTCCCAGAAATTTAAGATTTATATTTAGACATAAACTTACGAAAAATATAACTATTACGAACGAAAAACATATACCACGATTATGACTAAAATGATTCCAAATCATTCACCATCTAATCGAGCATTCCAAATGCCAATATCGTATATACGATCGCAAGACCTACGCTCCGATACCACTGTTGGGATTCGGTGCCTAAAACATAGGTCCAGCGGAAGCGGTAAAACTAAAATTATTTCGATCCGGATCCCTACGAGGATTGATCGAGCTACGTATATACGAATATAATAACGAAATACAAGAGATATAAGAGACTCACCATTGTAGTCCGTTGATTAAATAGATTCCTTCTCTTGAGCTATTTCCCAAGCTTGAAATGAATTCCCTACGATCCAATGCGCTCCAAGCACTTGAATGATCCAATGGCGAAAAGACAACGTCTCTACTTGTCACGCGCCGGAGAAACGACGAGAATGACTAAACCTCGTTATCCTCCAAGGATACGGCTAAAACAAGGTTACAGAAGCTTTTCAAAAATAAGATTACAATACTCTAAGTGTTTCATCTATGATCTCTCTATCAATCTCTCAAAATATTTCTCTAAGAAATGTTTGAAGAAAATGAAGAACACAATGAGAAAACTTTTTCTCTCTCTCAAAAACAAACTCATGGCTGGTACGTGGTACTCAAGAGTGAGGAGTAGTCATCATTATATTCTTCTTACAAATCCCACAAAATCAACTATTCCTTATTTTAAGAGATATCAGATCTCTAAGGTCATTAGTCTTTACCCACCAAAGCAAGACTAAGACTAAAGGTAAGATATCAAAAGTGGGGTGGCCTCTAGATGGAATCGGACGAGTTTGGTTCGTTTCTGACTCTTGTGAGTCCAAACAGATAAACTCCGATTCCGTTCCAATGTATTTATATCAATTAATTAATTCAATTAATTAATCATATCAAATACATAATAACATAATTAATTTCTCCAAGAAATAATTATATTCATGAATTAAATTAATCATCCAGTAATTTATTTAATTCATTAGGCCGTAAATTAATTTATCCAATAAATCAATTTAGACATCCAATGTCCTGATAAATTAGATATCCAATATCTAATATTTATAATGAGAGAATAAGCTCGATTCATTCTGTCGTCAATCCTATTGCGCGACTCGGTAGGTCCGTCTCAGTCAGCAATGGGAGGAACCAAAGAGTAGTAGCACCACCTAGCCAGCCTGGTGGCCTACACTGTACCCCAACTGAGAACGAATGATTGGGATCATTCAAGAACTATTATGTCGTGAATACCAGTATACGTATAAACCCTTCTTTCAAATGTCCCGATCAAGTTATAGGGTCACGGTCAGTCAAACCCTATCTGTACTTGACGCTATGCATGCGTTAAAGCAAATCGAGATCATCGAGCTCTCGTGTATCTAATACAAGTAGCTCCAATGCTTTGGCCAAAGACTTATGATCTCATCTGCCAATAACCGCATAGGACATATAGCCCGCTCACTAACGGGAGAAAGAATTCTATCTTGGTATTCAGTAGGACATGCTACTTGCTGAGATTGACCCCCGCCTTCCGGTTTACAAGGTCGAACTACTCTAATGAAAATATTGACGTCACAAGCAGATCCCTACTAAATCCTCAAGTTGAAGGTTCACGAATACCTATCATAACCTTTCGATTCCGTCATTGACTGTCCCGGAGTGAAATCCGTGTGACGAATCGAGGGTGAGTCGGTTCGAGTATACTAATCCAATTAGTATACCTATAACGTGTGCTTCCACTAACCATTAGTGTTCGATAGGCACTCTCCACGTCAAAGAACACGTCATAGAAGTCTTCAAATAAACTTAATGCCTAGTCAAGTTTCATCGACTTGCGAACGATTAAGTATTTGAGCTATAAACCTTTCCAGTGCCGACCCCCTTATCCAATAAGAAGTGGAACGTTTTGCTCTCAAATACATGGACTAGTTTCTATATGTATATTTACGAGTTAGGAATGCCAGTAACTACCAGTAAATAAAGAAACATACATTGCCTTATATTAATGATTTACATAATAACAAGTACAATGCCTTCACTCAACATCCTCTTAGTGGCATTCGAGGGCATACTCCTAATAACTACTAGCATGCGAACTGTCATAATAGGCAAAACCTACCAAGACGAGATGATTGATCCAATCCTTACCCCAATCAAGGACACATGCTCGCAGCATGTCCTCTAGGGTATCGATAGTACGTTCAATTTGACCGTCAGTTTGAGGATGGTAATCAGTGCTAAAGTTTAGTCGCGTGCCCAAAGCACTATCCAATGCTTTCCCAAATCGAGACATGAAACGCGCACCTCTATCAGACACAATAGGTTTAGGCATGCTGTTAAGTCGAACGATCGAATGAATGACGCTACCAACTTGTTGGCTCCAGATGCTTCTGGTATAGCAAGAAAATATGCAGATTTTTTGAGTCTATCAACAATGACCCAAATTCTATTCTTCCCTCCTTTCGCTGTAGGAAGTCCGGTAATGAAATCCATTGAGATATCCTCCCACTTCCACTCGGGTATTGGAAGTGGTTGTATGATCCCTACTGGCCTCTTGTGTTCAATCCCCACTTTCTGGCATGTCATGCATCGAACTACGAATTTAGCTATGTTGCGCTTCAAGTTTGGCCACCAGTAGTGTTGCTTGAGATCTTTATACATTTTGTTCATGCCGGGATCAATAGAGTATGGCGTAGCCTGGGGTTCTTTCAATATCATTTGCT
Source organism: Orobanche coerulescens (assembly GCA_033398695.1). Taxonomy (NCBI): domain Eukaryota; kingdom Viridiplantae; phylum Streptophyta; class Magnoliopsida; order Lamiales; family Orobanchaceae; genus Orobanche; species Orobanche coerulescens. The sequence continues at coordinate 35,292,882 of CM065814.1, read as the reverse complement.
TGATCTGGTCGTTAGAAGGAATGCACAGTCGATTTTGAAATCTTAGGATTCCGACCGCTTGAATGACGAAGTCTAGCGATTTTCCTAACGGAATATCGTCAATAATGCATTGTATTTCGGGGTCCTCTACTTGCTTCTGGAGAATTTCGTCCAACAATGATGATCGCAGGTCCATGGTGCACAGTTGTCCTTGTTCTTCTCGAATCCAGACCTCAATGTTCTCCTTCGTTAGATCGCATTGCAGCTCCACTTGTGATGTCAACATACATAGTATGTGTTCCTAGTGTTCTTTCGGCTAAGAGCGTCAGCTACCACATTTGAGTTCGTCGAAGCTCTTTTGGCATGTCTTGGTCCACTCGTATTTGGTAGTCTTACCGAGAAGTTTGGTTAGAGATTGTTAATGCATAAAGGCAAAACCTTATGATGCTCGATTCATAATTGAATAATAGGTGAATTCACAGAAGCACCTACTAAATTCTTATCAAGGCTTGGAAAAGGTTCATATTTGAAAAAAAAAACGACGAGCGAAGAAAATGGGAGTTTGTTATAAATGCACTCGTTGGGCTTGTTATTCGAAATGTCGATCTTTAGAAATTACTTCCACAAACAGAGAAGACAAAATCAAGTTCATTAGGGATGGTCTGAATAAGGAATCATTCGATAATGTTCTAATGACTCTTGAAACACAGTCTAGTGGATATGTGCAACATGAAATTCTATGTTTGAAAGAGAAATTCAGATTTAAATATGAACAAAAACTCGAGAATCTGATGGTTTCATTGCATTACCGGGAGGGTTTGGAACACTTGAGGAAATTTATCACATGGTGTCTTGGTCCCAGCTGAACATCCATCAAAAACTAATAGGATTGTTGAACATTAATGGATTCTATGATGGATTGTTAAATTTTATCGACCATGCAGTGGAACAATATTTTATTACACCGTCTGCACGCGGTATTCTGATATCAGCTTCAAAAGCTGAAGACTTATTAGATATATTGAAAGCATATGTTCCTGAGACCGATCCTGCAGTAGCTCGAATTGAGTGGTCAAAGGGAAAGAAACGGAAGCTGAATATTGACCGGAACCTGTGGAATACCTTATCCCTTGTCGTTTTACTAGTTTTTGATTGGGTTGTGTTCTATTCTAGTTTATCGCTTTTGGATTGTTGTGATATCATGTGATATCTTTAAGTATTCTTTTTATTTTTATTTTTTATGGCAGAGTCAGGAGACTCCTCGGACTCTCTTGAAGCGCATCTAGGTTGTGTGTTATACTTAATAGTATATGATTTTATTTGAATTTATGTTCTCAAAATAAATTCAAACAACATGAAAAAGTACTTCAAAACTTAACACTTACTTGTACAGGGTATGCGAAGTCGATGGATGCTTGACGCGCTTGGAATGATTGGAGTGTAGTCGAAAAGATATTTCTTCAAAGATAATATTCTTGAAAATGTGTGTAGTTGCCCCGCTTTTTGACTTGAAAAGGTTCGGTCCTTGAAATAATTTTATAAAAAAAGTGTGTAGTTCGATAAACCTTGGGCTCCGATACCATATACTGTAACATCCCCAAAATCTTGGGTAGATACAGCGCTGTGGATGCCTCGTGGGACCCACCAAGCTGTAATACCCGCAATTTCGGATTTCAGTGATTTTCTTTTTTTTTTCGATGGGATCCCGTTTTAACGACTCGCTCGTGATCTTTTCGTCATTTCGAGAGTATTTAATTCTACACTTTTTGTCATACGAGTTCATCTCGGTATTGTTTTGTTGAGTTTCGTGTTCTTAAGCGGTTTTTCCGCACTTGAGTTCGATTCTTGCGAATCTCATCCGAAACCATTGTTTTGAGTTTCTCGTAAGTTCATTTAATGTTATTATTCATGTTGCGAGCTTTGGCTTGGTGTTTCGATCGTGTATCATGTATTTCGTACGTTTTGGGCTATTTTCGTAATTTCCCAAAGTTTGGGGTAATTACTTTCCGTTGTCGAATTTCGAGCCTTCGGGTGGTCGGAATCGTGTGTTCTCTTAGTGCTCGAATTCGTCTTTGCGAGTACTTTGTAACCGTATCTTCATTTCGTATTCAGGTTCGGGTTTCGGGGTCGTCCGGGCCGTCGAAGTTGGTCCCGGCCGAGTCATGGCCGGGCAGGTTCGGCCCACGCCGGCACTGGCAGAGTTACGGCCGGTAGTGCTCGGCAGTTACGGCCGTAAGGCCGGTTACGTACGTAAGGCCTTGACCGGTTACGTACGTAACACTGCCGGCATTTTTGGGCAGTGTCTCGGCCATGGCCAGTAACGTACGTAAGCGCTTGGCCGGTTACGTACGTAACTCTGCCGGCAGGCAGCCTATTCAAGGCCCTGCAGACGGGTTTTTCACCATTTTTCTCATTCATTTCCTTCCCTTCCGCAGCTGTAGGGGTTTTTATCATGGAGTGATGTTTTTGGACAATCAATCCATGAAGTCTTGGAGTTCATATCATCAATCATCCATCCTATAACGTCCTTTGATCGAGCGAATCAGGTCAGATTTTCTAGAAACCTAGTTTTGGGGAATTTGGGTATTTTGGTTGTTTTCATCCGTTTAATCCGATTTAACTTAGGATTGTGATGGCTTGATGATTATTTAGATGTATTATATCATTTCCCATGTTATTCCATGGTTGGATCGTATCGATTCGTTGTTTTGGTTGAGTTCTTGATCGACGCCTTGAAGGTGTCCGGTAGAATGTCATAGAGGGGTTTTCGGATGTTCTACGATTATACTTCCTCGTATGATCGTTGATTTATTAATTATATGATGTTAGGGTCGAGTTTCTTGCGAAGAAACCGTGTTGAACCCTTCCGTTCGTTGTCATCTTCCTTTTCGATAGCATCGGGCGTTCTGAAGCTTCCCGGTTGAGCCGTGTTCGTCGGAATACTTGCGTGCCGATTTCGAGGCAAGTACCTTGTCCATACAATTCTTGTTTTGTGGATATGATAATTAGTGATCATCTCTATGTGTTTGTTTGATCGTTTGATTTGAACTTTCAAAAGATTCGGTTTAACCTCGTTAAGGGTCTACTTTCAAAACGCGTGTGTTTTGTGAATATTGTGCCTCGTGAACGATTGAGTGAAACCTATGAATTTGATTGTTGTTGTTATTGTTGTTGTTATGCTTTGATAATATATATACATATATTATCTCTTTTCGGTGCGTTGTGATTTGACAATTGTGTCGTGCTTGGCGTTGTTGCCTTTGGGTGGATTACTTGGATATGTTTGCTATGATATGTTATTTGTGTGTGCTTTACTCACCTCGGGAGGGTCCGACGGGGCCTCGAGGGAATATATGGCTTCGTCCTGGATTCATGAGTTTGGTTCGCTAGCCAGCTCGGGAGGGTTCGACGGGGCCTCGAGTGGGATTTGTGACTTCGTCCTGGTCCTAGGCGACGTGTGTGCTTGATTGTTTCGCTAGCCAGCTCGGGAGGGTCCGACGGGGCCTCGAGTGGGATTTGTGGCTTCGTTCCGGTCCTAGACGACGTGTGTGCTTGATTGTTTCTCTAGCCAGCTCGGGAGGGTCCGACGGGGCCTCGAGTGGGATTTGTGGCTTCGTCCCGGTCCTAGGCGACGTGTGTGCTTGATTGTTTCGCTAGCCAGCTCGGGAGGGTCCGACGGGGCCTCGAGTGGGATTTGTGGCTTCGTCCCGGTCCTAGGCGACGTGTGTCTTTGTTCGCTAGCGGCTCGGGAGGTCAAGCGGGGCCTCGAGTGGTATTTGTGGCTTCGTCCCGGTCCTAGGCGACGTGTGTGCTTGATTGTTTTGCTAGCCAGCTTGGGAGGGTCCGACGGGGCCTCGAGTGGGATTTGTGGCTTCGTCCCGGTCCTAGGCGATGCGAGTGCGTGTGTATGTTTTGTGAATGTGTTTGCTCACCTCGGGAGGGTTCGACGGGGCCACGAAGGGAGTCCAATGGTGGAGCCCTGGATTCACGAGTGAAACTTCACGAGTGCGTGTGTGTTTTATGTGCGTCGAGGACGCGTGACGTGAGTTTTAACCTTGTGTATTGTTGTTGGTTTCATTTGTGAAAACAAAACCTGTGACCCTTGTTGATTTTGGAAAAGAAGGATTCGGTAATCCTAAATTGTTTTCTATTAAAACTCTCGATGGCATTTTAAACTGTTTTATAAATTGTTTCCCTTGATTTGTGATCTTTCGGTTTTCGAATATTTTTCCCAAACTCTTGCCTCGGGAAGTACTTTTCATTTCGTTTGGATCTTTGAGGATTCCTGGTTATTGTTATTCGTGGAATGTGAATTGTATGACTCGTATTTTGCACTTTGTTCTTGCACTAGCAAAACAATGGAGTTTTGCTAACCCCCGAGTATTCGGGGGGTGGATGTCTGTTTTTGCATTCAGGTTTTGGGAGCATAACACAGGGTCGGAACGAAGGATGATGAAAGATGATCGATACAAATCACATGAGGAACTGTACGTTGTTGTGTTGGTTCAGTTGTACTTTATTTTCTGCTGCAGTAATTTTTCCCCGTTGTATGGGAGCATTTTGTATTTTGACCCCTGCGTGGGCATGAATTGTAATTGAGTTGTATGTTTTTACTAAAAGACCAAGTCGGTCTACTGAGTTATTATAGCCTTAAAGGCATCGTCGAGTTGTTCGTTTGTTGTTACCAGCCTGGTAGATCCTTGAGGAAAGGTTCTACGACGTGTAATATCCCTGAGCGGATTGGGGGTGTTACATAAATGGTATCAGAGCTTAGGTTGTGAAAACCTAGGCTGTCGGGTTTAGTGGTGTCTGTTGAGTTTTGTCTCGTCGGATTTTGTCTTACTGAGTCGTGTCGCGACGCGCCATCTGAGTTTGTTGGTCGTGATTAGTATCGTGGGGAGATCATCACCTTCGTGCGACATGTGGATGTAAGTCTCCCTTCTTTGTGATTGTGCCTCGTCTGATACGAGTTACTTGTATGATTATGTGTTAAGTGATGGAATCTTTATGCAGATTCTAGGTTTCGTGATGCGTTTATGTGACTCTCATGTTTTGTTTATATGATGAGTGTTGTCGTTATTTATGTCCTTTTGACTGTGATATTTGACTATTTGTTTTCGGTAAAATACATGTATTGTCTTGATTTTGTACGATTTGATGCGTATATTATAATATGTTTAAACGAATATTGTTACATGAGCTTTTTTGGGCATTCTAGCCCATTGAATTATTTTAGAAAACCTTCAGTATCTTAGAAAATAAATTTCGAGACATACTTTTAGAATGAATTGTTTTCTCGTGGTACTTCCAAGGTGCCACAATATGTTTCAAAAATTTTCTACCTCAAGGACCAAAATATTTTGAGATATTTTCAATGATTTAGAAACGCGTTTGCTTAGGCCCAAGGGTCGAATATTTCCGAAAATTTTTTACGAAAAGAAAGTGTCCTCATTTTTATCAAATGCATAATGGTTTTCCAAAGTCTCGATAACGATGTTTCACGGTTGTACTTTTTGAAAGGTGATACTCAAGATCAATCGGTGTTTCCAAAATTATTTTCAAAAGGTGGTTTTCATTTTTTTTAAACCTATCAATTCCCATTTCCGGTTTGGGAATGTATGTATGATGTTTGCGTTGTCGTTATGATGTTAGCTCCCGAGTATGATCGAATTGGTGGCATGAACGTTGAGGCGTTGCCACACATTTGTTGTACTAGCCCTCTGTAAGAGGTGTGAACTGGTATTCACTGTTTGTCGCCTCGTGATGATTTGCGTGTTGTCACACGAGTGTGAGCTGTTAAAGCTTGGGTTTGTACGTTTATGTACATGGGTGATTGTTTCATGATGTTTGTGATTGTGTGTTGGCTATCATTCGGGCTGTTGTAATCGTCGAACGATGCCGTTGTTGTTGTGATTTTGTATACGTTGATATTTTATGCTGAGTTGGCATCTCCGGTATGTTGTTTTGCGATGTTACGTTCCATTATATCTAGCATTTGTATATTCGGTATGCCGAGCCGACGCGTTTCAACCGCATTATGCCGGGGGCATGTACGTACAAATTATCCTTCTCGTCAGTAACACATTTCAAGTGTGGACTCAAGGGACATAGAATCCAGTTTTGCGAATTGGTTACCGAGACTTCCAGAGTCCGCGCTTCAGCACAGAAATCAGGACCGGACCTGAGAGGCCCATGGGTAATGTTTCCGTCGACTGCTTTTGTATTGTTATATTGTTTCCGTTATTATGAGTTGCGGGGACGACCTTCTTTTATAAGAGGTCGAATGTGATACCCGTATTGTTTTGGACTTCTGCATTTCGTTTTTCTCAAATCTATCGACTCGCTCGTGTTCGTTGATACATTCTGAACTTGTTCTGTATTTCGGTTTCATTGTTCGAACGAGCCGTGATCTTGTTTTGGGTCGATCTGATTATCGTTGTGACTTTTCCGAGTTCGGTTCGATTCTTGTGAACCTTGTTCGGAGGTAACATCTTTTGATTCTACTAGTTCTTTTGATGTCTTGAGTTGAAGTGTGAACTCGGAGTCATTGTTCGTCCGTTGTCATTCGATCATTGTTGTTCGATCGTTGTTATTCGATCATTGTTGTTCGATCGTTGTTGTTTGATCATTGTTACTCGATCATTGCTTTTTGATCGTTGTTGTTCTGATCATTGTTATTTGATCGTTGTTATTCGATCATTGTTGTTTGGTCGTAGTTGTTCGATCGTTTTGTTCGATCAGGGTTGTCTGACTGTTGTTGCCTGATCTCGTACCATGAAGAATTGTCGTTCACTGTTAGTCAGCTATTTCGAGTGTGACCAGGTGGGTCACTGAGCCGTGCATTGTGAGACGGAAGCTGAGAGATTTGGGGATCGAGGCTGCGTCTCTGCTCCGAAAGGGCACAGAGATGCCTTGTATGCTTTTTGATGATTTCGGCGTAGTCCGAATTGTTTGTGATTGTCCTTTTGGATCGTTTTGTGTTTATTTTCTGTTTTCTCGACTATGCGTGTTTTCCCTGTCATAGGTGCTTTGTGTTCTGTGATTGTTCGGATGATTGAATTGATCGTATTATCTGTTTGATGCTTGTCACTTGTTGGTTTTATTATGTCTCTACCGGTGGTGTTGTGTTGGTCGTCGTGGAGCGTGTTTTCACGACGTTTATTCCTTTGCGTTGTTTGTAACGTTTCGCCGTTGGGCGTTAGTTACGCATTCTTGTGTATCTCATTGAAATATTCCTGGTGGTATATTGCTTCTCCCTACTTATTTTAAGTTTCGGGACGAAACTTCTTTTAAGGAGGGTAGAATGTAATACCCGTAATTTCGGATTTCAGTGATTTTCTTTTTTTCGGCGGGAGCCTGTTTTGGCGACTCGCTCGTGATCGTTTCGTCATTCCGAGAGTATTTAATTCTGCATTTTTTGTCATCCGAGTTCGTTTCGGTATCGTTTTGTTGAGTTCCGTGTTCTTAAGCGGTTTTTCCGCACTTGAGTTCGATTCTTTCGAATCTCATCCGAAACTGTTGTCTCGATTTTCTCGTAAGTTCATTTAATGTTATTATTCATGTTGCGAGCTTCGTATTGGTGTTTCGATCGTGTATCGTGTATTTCGGACATTTTGGGCTATTTTCATAATTTCCCAAATTTTAGGGTAATTACTTTCCGTTGTCGAATTTCGAGCCTTCGGGTAGTCGGAATCGTGTGTTCTCTTAGTGCTCGAATTCGTCTTTGCGAGTACTTTGTAACCGTATCTTCGTTTCGTATTCAGGTTCGGGTTTCGGGGTCGTCCGGGCCGTCGGAGTTGGTCTCGGCCGAGTCATGGCCGGGCAGGTTGGGCCCAGGCCGGCACTGGCCGAGTTACGGCCGGTAGCGCTCGGCAGTTACGGCTATAGGGCCGGTTACGTATGTAAGGCCTTGGCTGGTTACGTACGTAACACTGCCGGCATTTTTGGGCAGTGTCTCGGCCATGGCCGGTAACGTACGTAAGCCCTTGGCCGGTTACGTACATAACTCTACCGGCAGGCAGCCTATTTAAGGCCCTGCAGATGGGGTTTTCACCATTTTTCTCATTCATTTCCTTCCATTCCGCGGCTGGAGGTGTTTTTATCATGGAGGGATGTTGTTGGACAATCAATCCATGAAGTCTTGGAGTTCATATCATCAATCATGCATCCTATAACATCCTTTGATCGAGCGAATCAGGTCAGATTTTCTAGAAACCTAGTTTTGGGGAATTTGGGTATTTTGGTTGTTTTCATCCGTTTAATCCGATTTAACTTAGGATTGTGATGGATTGATGATTATTTAGATGTATTATATCATTTTCCTTGTTATTCCTGTTGGGATTCGGTGCCTAAAACGAAGGCCCAGCGGAAGCGGTAAAACGAAAATTAATTCGATCTGAATCCCTACGAGGATCGATCGAGCTACGTATATACGAATATCAAAAACAAATTCAAATAATATATAGAAACTCACCCTTGTAGTCCGTTGATTAGATGGATTCCTTCTCTTGAGCTATTCCCCAAGCTTTACTTTGATCTCTACGAATTCAATCCGCTCCAAGCCCTTGAACGATCCAATGCCGAAAGCACCGCGTCTCTACTTGCCACGCGCCGGAGAAACGACCGGAACGACAATCACCTTGATATCCTCCGAGGATACGGCTAGAGCAAAGTGATGAAGCTTCCAATATGAAATTATAACACTCTAAGTGTATAACTCACAATCTCTCTTTTATTTCTCAATTTTTTCTCCAAGAAAAATCAAGAACTTGATGAATAAAGAAGAAGATGATGAAGAAGACTTCTCTCTCTCTTTCCTCTTGAACTTCATGTTGGAATCAAGTGTTGGTTTGTTGAGATTGTCTTCTTATCCCTTTTTTATTCAACTCCCCACATATACATCTCATTATTATTAGAATCAAAACCCCACCTCCACAATTATCATCCATTAAAGAATGGAGACAAGAGTCCAAAAGGAAGGTGGCTAGAAATGGGGGGCCATGCAGAAACGGATGAGTTCGGTTCGTTTCGGACTCCCGAGAGTCCAAACAAATAAACTCCAATTCTGTCCCGATGTATTTGTATAGTTTAATTAATCCAATTAATTTCATCATATCAAATATATTATGACATAATTAATTTCTCCAAGAAATAATTATATCCATGCATTAAATTAATCACCTAGTGATATATTTAGGGCATGCTTGGTAGGGGGTTATGGGGGGTGAGGAATGGGAAAGACAATGAAAAAAGGTGTTTGGTAGAGTATAATGCAATGACCCATTACCCAATAGTGGGTAATGAGACATTACCCAATAAATTGGGGGGAATGATTTTTTTTCCCTTTCCCTTTCCCCACCATTATCATTGCCTTTCCCTTTCCCTTTCCCTAGTTTGAACCAAGCACACCCTTAATTCATTAGGTCGTATATCAATTTATCCAATAAATCGATTTAGACATCTAATGTCCCAAATTTAGATATCCAATATCTAATACACATAATGAGAAAATTAGCTTGATTCATTCCGTCGTCAATCCAATTGCGCGACTCGGTAGGTTCGTCTCAGTCAGGAATGGGAGGAACCAAAGAGTAGTAGCACCACCTAGCCAGCCTGGCGGCCTACACTGTACCCCAACTGAGAACGAATGATTGGGATCATTCAAGAACCATTCTATCATGAATACCTGTATACGTATAAACCCTTCTTTCAAATGTCCCGATCAAGATATAGGGTCACGGTCAGCCAAACCCTATTTGTACTTGACATTATGCATGCGTTAATGCAAATCGAGATCATCGAGCTCTCGTGTATCTAATACAGCTAGCTCCAATGCTTTGGCCAAAGACTTATGATCTCATCTGCCAATAACCGCATAGGACATATAACCCGTTCACTAACAGGAGAAAGAATTCTTTCTTGGTATTCAGTAGGACCTGCTACTTGCCCATCAAGATGCACGTCGAGGTTGATCCCTGCCTTTCGGTTTATAGGGTCGAACTACTCTAATGAAAATCTTGATGTCACAAGCACATCCCTACTAAATCCTCAAGACGAAGGTTCACGAATACTTATCACAACCTTTCGATTCCATCATTGACTGTCCCGGAGTGAAATCCGTGTGACGAATCGAGGGTGAGTCGGTTCGAGTATACTAATCCAATTAGCATACCTATAACGTGTGCTCCCACTAACCATTAGTGTTCGAAAGGCACTCTCCTTGTCAAAGAACACGTCATACAAGTCTTCACATAAACTTAACGCCCAGTCAAGTTTCATCGACTTGCGAATGATTAAGTATTTGAGCTATAAACCTTTCCAGTGCCGACCCCCTTATCCAATAAGAAGTGAAACGATTTGCTCTCAAATACACGGACTAGTTTCTTTATGTATATTTACGAGTTAGGAATGCCAGTAACTACCAGTAAATAAAGAAACATACATTACCTTATATTGATGATTTACATAATAACAAGTACAATGCCCTCACTCAACATCCTCTGAGTGGCATTCGAGGGCATACTCCTAACAATCTCCCACTTGCACTCAATGCCACACACTATGGTATCTAATACCCATGTTCTCCAGATGACGCTCCAAGCTAGTCTGAGAAAGTGGCTTGGTCAGTGGATCGGCGACATTGTCGGCCGAGTCTACTCTGTGTAGTACAATGTATCCCTTACGAACAAATTCTCTTACGAGATGATACTTCCTCTCAATATGTTTTGTGCTGTTGTGAAACCTCGGCTCCTTGGCCTGCGCTACAGCTCCGTCGTTGTCGCGATGCAGGTGGAGCAGGCGGCTCGACATGGTATCACTTGAAGTTCTCCCAGAAACTTCTTAATCCAAAACCCTTCATTGGAAGCCTCCGAGGCTGCTTGATACTCAGCCTGACAGGTGGAATCAGCGGTCGCGCTTTGCTTGGCACTACGCCAAGATACTGCTCCTCCATTAAGAGTAAATATGTAGCCAGAAGTAGACATCGAGTCGTCCTTCAATCCTTGGAAGTCCGAATCAGTGTATCCCGCCACATCCAATTCTCCACCGCCATACATCAGAACCATATCTCTAGTCCTTCTCAAGTACTTGAGAACGTTCTTTACGACAGTCCAATGTTCCCTATCTGGGTTTGCCTGAAACATACTCACCACGCTTACAGCATGCGCGATGTCAGGTCTTGTACACAACATAGCATACATAAGGCTACCCACGGCCGAAGCATATGGTATATTACTCATTTCCTTTCGTTGTTCCTCACTTTGAGGACACATCTTCAAGAAGAGTTTTATTCCATGTCGCATCGGAAGGAACCCTCTTTTAGAATCATCCATCTTAAATTGCTTTAAGTTCTTATCTATATAGAGGGCTTGGGAAAGACCTATTGTTCTCTTCGCTCTATCCCGGTAGAGTCGAATTACAAGAATATAGGTTGCTTCTCCCAAGTCTTTCATGGAGAAATTACGCGAAAGCCAAGCTTTCACAGAACTGAGCATTCCCACATCATTTCCTATTAGTAGAATATCATCCACATATAGTACTAAGAATGTGATCTTGCTCCCACTAACCCTCTTGTATACACAAGGTTCCTCTTCATTTTGCACGAAGTCAAACTCTTTGACCGCCTTGTCAAAACGAAGGTTCCAACTACGCGATGCTTGCCTCAGTCCATAAATGGAACACTGAAGCTTGCACACTTTCTGAATATCGACTTCGGACATAAAACCTTTAGGCTGCTCCATATAGATTTCCTCCTCGAGGAATCCATTAAGGAAAGCCATCTTTATGTGCATTTGCCATATCTAATAATCGTGGTAGGCAGCTATAGCAAGCATCATGCGAATAGACTTGATCATGGCTACGGGCGAGAAGGTATCGTGGTAATCGATCCCTTCCTTCTTGGTATAACCCTTTGCCACAAGCTTGGCCTTATAGGCGTCAACCTTGCCATCACCATTAGTCTTTCTCTTGTAGATCCACTTGTTCCCAATAGGCGCTATGCCCTTGGGGCGGTCTACTAGAGTCCAGACCTGATTGACATGCATCAATTCTATCTCAGCTTCCATAGCTTCACGCCATTTCACGGAGTCTACATCCACAATCGCTTGGTCATAGGCCGTCGGGTCGGTCTCTTGGCTATCACTTGGAACCTCATGGAGACCCAGCTCCTCCAAGTGCACAAGACCATACCTCTCAGGTAAATGAGACACCCTACTAGACCTACGAGGTGGTTGTAGTTGTGTTTCAGAAGGTTCGGTTCCAGTTTCTTACACAGGTGTCTCCCGAGAAGTTTCATTGTATTCTTCTAAAGAAATACTTCTACCTGCTCCGCCTTCCTAAATGAACTCATCTTCCAGGAAGTGTGCTTGCAAACCAACAACGATCTTTCGATCTTCGGGCATGTAGAATAGATAACCCATCGTCCCAGACGGGAATCCAATGAAACGTCCCTTCTCGGACCTAGCTTCTAACTTCTCCACCTTAGTCTTCTTGACATAGGCGGGACATCCCTAAATCCTAATGTGATTAAGACTTGGTTTCCTGCCCTCCCACATCTCATGTGGAATTTTAGGAACGGATTTGGAAGGACATCTATTCAAGATGTAAGCAACAGTCAGGAGTGCATATCCCACAGGTAAATCGGTAAGTCAGTATAGCCCAGCATGGAACGGACCATGTTCAACAAGGTCCGGTTCCTTCTTTCTGACACACCATTTAATTGAGGAGTACCTGGAGGTGTTAGTTGTGAAACTATTCCATGTTCCTTAAGGAACTCATCAAACTCCATACTCATATATTCGCCACCTCGGTCCGACCGAAGTGCTTTGATATGATTACCAGTTTGTTTCTCGACTAGGGACTGGAATTCCTGGAATTTCTCAAAGGCCTCGGATTTATGTTTCATTAAGTATACATAACTATACCTAGTATGATCATCTGTAAACGTAATGAAATATTGATATCCGTCACGTGCTGCTTCCAAAGCACTACATACGTCGGTATGGATTAATCTCAGTTTAGCAGCAGCTCTTTCAAAAGTTCCTGTGAAGGGGGACTTAGTCATTTTGCCTTTAAGGCAAGATTCACAAGTAGGAAAGGGATCCGATCCCAATGGACCCATAAGTCCATCTTTTTCCATCTTGTAAACCATGGTCTGACCAATATGACCAAGTCTAAGATGCCATTTAAAAACTTGATTGGTTTCATCCCTACCACGTTTTCTAGTCATAGTATTCACAACTACTTTGTTGCTGAGATTTAGATGATACAATCCATTCAACAATGTAGCAGTACCCACTAGTTTATTTCTAAAATAAATTTTGCAGGAACCATCACCAATGAAAAATGAAAAGCCTTTTCGGTCCATGACCGGAATGTATACAATGTTTTTGTGCCCCTTGGGCAAAACAAGTACATCTTCTAAAGTCAAAACAAAGCCGGATTCTAAACCCAAAAGAAGTGATCCTATGTCGGTCGCCTCGACACTATGCCCACTTCCGATTGTGATCATAACTTCTCCAACTCCAAGCTTCCTACTTTGTTCCAGATCCTGATTCACGGTACAAATATGAGAACTAGCACCAGAATCCCGTATCCAGGAAGTATAAAATACAGTAGCAGAACAATTTGTTTCCAAAACTAAAAGTTCTGTACCTGAAGTGCCATGAAGAATTGGACAGTCTCTAGCCCAGTGGCATAGCTTACCGAACTTGAGACAAGCATCCTTCTTCTTCTTGTTCTTCGGAACCATCGGGGCCTTGCCCTTTCCCTTAAGGTTCTTAACTTGTGGTCCTGTTTGCTTCTTGGGCTTTTTCCTCTTATTCTTAGACCTCCGAGGTCCAGAAGAAATCACAAGAGCAGACTCCTTCATCCGTAGTGTCTTCATCTGAGACTGAGTGGTCACAAGTTTGCTCATTAGCCCAGCTAAATTACATGCAATCTCATTGCAGTTGAAGTTCATAATAAACTGTGAGAAGGATTCAGGGAGAGACTGTAGGATAAGGTCAGTTTGGAGAGAAGTATCCATTTTAAAATCAAGAGCCTACAATCTCTCGATCATGGATATCATTTTGAGGACGTGTTCCCCAAATTTCTCACCTTTCTTCATCCATACACCGAACAGTTGCTTGGATATCTCATATCTAGCAGTTCTGCTGTGCTCACCATAAAGCTCGGTTAAGTGAGATAGAATCTGCCTAGCAGAAGTCATTTTCTCATGAGCTCTCTGAAGCTCATTAGACATGGGAGCCATCATATAAGCACGGACTTTCACGTCATCCTTAACCCACTTTTCGTGGTTTTCAATCTCTTCCTGATTGGCTCGGGTCCGCACAGGAGGTGCCGGAATGTCCGTCTCCAAGACGTATCCCAGTGCCTCTATACTGAGGACAATCATCAGATTGCGGAGCCAATCCACAAAGTTAGGTCCCATTAAGGTGTTCTTTTCGAGTATAATTGCGAGTGGATTCATTGTCATATTGATATTTGAATCTGCATTAAGTACGATAGATTAATTAGTGACTCATTCAATTATGTTCTGAGTATAGAATTAAGGTCTTTTTATTCTTGTTACCCAGCTCCCACTATTTTTATCGGAATAACACACTCCCATGTAAAATCCGGAAGTATCGTCGCTCTACTTCATAGTGGTGATTGTAATACCCGAGATTTTCGTTTCCAGTTATTTTTGAATTTTTGTCGGTTGTGCCGGTTATTTTGCTCTGTTGGTGATTACTTGAGTTTTCCCTTATGTTGGGTACGGCATGATGTACCGTGTTGTGGTGTTCGTCAGGTACGGCTTATCATTGCGTAAGTCGAGCTAATAGTATGTCGCGCTTTATTATTTGTTTGTTTTCGATTTGGATCGTTGGTTTTGTACGTTAGTGTTTCGTTGCATGTTGAATAATCATTGTTTTGTCGAGGAGTATCGTTGTTGTGCATTTGGTCGACTTTGTAAGATCACCACCGGCACTTATTAAGTCTAAAAATTCTTAAACTTTACAATGTGATAGATCATCAAATTAGCTTTCCAATGGTTCAAACGGCGAGTCAATCGGAGTCCGTACGAGGGATTTATGGCCGAAATAGCAAAGACTACACAGTCCATAATTAGGGCACGCTAAACACATTTATTAGCGCGCGCTAACGAAGTCTGGCAGAGGGTTCTGGACTGCATTTTGCAGCCGATAGCGCATGCTACACATACCTTAGCGTGCGCTAACTATTGACAGTGTAAATAGGACTGCAGAGGTCAACTTTCGTCATTTTTCATTTCACTTCTTCCCCTCCGGCGACCCAGGCAATTCCAGGCGTGAGAAGGTGGAGATCTCGGCCAGATAACATTAGATATCAACTCCTTTCAACTCCTAACATGGATTTATCAGTCTTCTTTCATCTTCCACCGTCGGATTCAAGGTAAAATCCCTTAGAACCTTGGTTTTGGGAATTTTGGGGGTTTTTCCTTGATCTCTTGAGTTCACCCGGAAATGATAAATTGATTGCGTAGTTCTTGTTGTTTTGGCTCTACCCTACGGATTAGAAAGTTGTTTATTGATTTCATTCCACCCGGAACATGATTTTGATTTCGTTGGGAAACCCTTGAACCATTGTTTTTTCTTAGTGTCGATTGGGATTTCGTTTAGTATTGTTGATTCGTAGCGGTGTTATACTCGTAGTGATGGTGTTGTTATTGATTTTTCGCGAAGGTGGTCGGTTTTCGGGGCTGTTTCGGGGCTATTTCGGCCTAGCCGCGTTCGTCGGAGTATTCACAATTGATTTCGAGGCAAGTATCTTGCCCATACATTACGTGTTTTGTGAATATAATGATTGAAAATTGACGATATGTGCTAAATGAATATTTACAACCTTTTCTTAAAAGAATCGGTATATTTACAATCGTAGTTTTCTTAAAGGACGACTCTTGTGTTCGGGAATTAATGTGCTTATTGACTATGTGTGTTAGTGTTGAGTATAGGATCTCCCTACTTTCGGGTGATGCCAATATGTGTGAATATGTTGTCGGTAATTTATGGTTAAATCCTCTTGTTATGAATTGTGCGTGGAGTCATGTGGTTATCGGTGGATATATGAGTTGTGTGATATTGGTTGTCGTAATTCAGTGTTGATGAGATAAGTGTGTTTCTTTATGGATAGTATTAATTCTGGGTCGTGAGTATGTGTTGGATAACATGGCCATTTTAGCAAAATACCTCGACTATATATATATTGTTATTGACTCTTGAGGATTTTGGTTTTGGAAATGTGAATTGATAAGAGTTGTATGGTTGTTCTCGGGTACTCTCACTCGGGGATTAACTCGACGGGGTCACACAGGGACCTGGTGGCTTAGCGGCTGGACCGGGTCGCGAGGGTTACTTCGAGTGGGCATTCTCACCTGGGGATTGCTCGACGGGGCACACAGGGACTTGGTGGCTTGTGGGCCGGACCGGGTCGCGAGAATTGCCAGAATATTTGTACTGATGATTAATTGTGATATGTCCGGAGTATCACAATGATTGGCGCCCAGGGTCGAGAGACACTATATATATCGAGTCTTGGTGTTTGGTTAAAATGGCATAAAAATAATGTGTTATGTGTAATGTGTTGTTGGAAGTGAATTGAAGTTGATGATCGGGTCGTGGACCCCGTGTTTTGTGACTGGAATGATCGAGTCGTGGACCTGTGTTTGTATTTGGAATGAATTGGGTTGTGAACCCCGTGTTTTGTTAACGGATTTGTATTTTTGGAAAATAAACTTTGGGGCGGTGACCCTAAGTGGCTTTTTTAGAATTAAGAACTTTTCAATCACAAATGTTTTCAAAACTCCCGAGATTTGGAAGTGTTTGCAAGGTTCTTACTGGTTTCGTTTTACTTTCAAGACTTGAACTATTTTTAATCAAACAAAATATCTCGGGAAGTCTTTTGTTGTATTCTCGGAATGTGTTATGTATGGCTCGTATTGGCACTTTATACTTGTACTAGCAAAATAGTGGAGTTTTTCTAACCCCCGAGTATTCGGGGGTGGATGTCTGTTTTTGCATCCAGGTACATGCAGGTTTGGGAGCAAAACACAGGATCGGTGCGAAGGATGATGGTAGGCGAATGATACTAATCACATGAAGGCCAGTTTTGGATGCAGTTAGTCGGAGTTCGTGTATGGTCCTTTCCGCTGTCGTATTTTTGTTTGTGAGTGTATTTTACCCTTGCATGGGTATGAGTCGAGATAGAAATGTGCATTTTGACTTGTATGTTTGTGATGAAAGACCAAGTTAGTATGTTGATTTGGTATTTTATCACGTCGGTATGTAATGAGTTGTGTTGTTTGGATGTCTATCCTGGTGGATCCTCATGGAGAGGGTCTGCGGCGTGTAATATTCCCGGTTTGATTCTAGGGGTGTTACATTTATGGTATCGGAGCTTAGGTTGCGGAAACCTAGGCTGTCGGGTCCAGTCGGGTATTGTCGTGTCTTGTTACGCCAGTTGTATGCATCTAAGTCGTGTCGCGACGCGTCATCTGTGATGTCGGTCGTGATTAGTATCGAGGTGCATCCATCATCTTCGTGCGACCTGTGGATGTAAGTCTCCCTACTATATTGTGCCTTGTCATATACGAGCTTGTATGATTTTGTGTTATGATATGGAGTTTAAAGGTGATTTGTCATTATGTGGCCTATGTTGTTTGATCCTCGTATGATGCTAGAATGAAAGTGGTGCCAACGTATATGTATATATACACACATCCTGATATAAGTCGTTTTTACAAGAGTAATGGCCTTGGTGTGGTTACGTAAGGAAAAATTCATCAATGCGATATTTTAAAACTTTACATGTTTTTGGAGAGATACGTATATTTTTGTTTTAAAACATCCTCCAAAGGGAGGAAAAAGTTTGATTTTCGTATGATGACCTCAAGGTCAAAATGTTTGGAGAATTCAAACTACCGATATTTTATGTTCATATTGTATTATAAGTTTTCAAAACAAAACTTTTAAACTCAAGTGAAGTCTCCAAAATGTAGACAAGACGTGACTCTCGCTTTCAACTTATCGATTTTATGGTGGTTAGTCGACAAATACGTGATGATGTTCTTGTTGTTCGGGCAGTATAGCCAGTTTTAGATTAAAACTGTGATGTGATTGCCGAGTCGTTCAGTTTGTGTACATTGAGATAGCTCTCTTTAATAAGAGGTGAGATTTTGGTTTTTGAATAACAATTGTCTTTTGATGGTTGCTCATGAAGTGCCGAATCAATGACTTTAAGATTTGAACGTTTTGTTGTTTAATTGTGACCATCGATTCTAGTAAAGTCGTGTATATGTTTGCAATCACGTTGCTGAATTAGAGCTGTTAGCGCGCGCTAATGTGGCATGAGTAGCGCACGCTAATGTTGTTGTAATGTGCGCTAATCAGCCTGGGCAGAGGATGTGGAACTGCATTTTTTTTAGCCGTCAGGATTAACTTTCTGTAGTCAGTCGTCTGTGACTGTATTCTATATGTGTTGTCTAGTGATGACAACTGTTTTGTGTGAATGACTGTTGTGACTTTTCGTCGCGCTAGGTGATAATTGATTTTGCTCAGTGAGTTGTTAAATTATGTCTGTTGTGTGTGTGTGTTCGAAAATATTTGCCTGAAACTTTCATAAGTTTGTGCAAGTTGCGGAAAATCAATTTTTGAAACTAATTTGACGTTGCGATTAAGCCGGCGGCTTCGTATGAACTTTGAAAATTTGTTTGAAATTGTTTGAAATTTGCGAACCGGCATAGGAATTCTCAAATAAAACCTCGACGGTAATGAAAGAGTTGTTTTAAAGTACCTTGAACATTTTGTAAATGTTACCGTCATTGATTTTTGTGTAGTGTTGGGAGAATTTTCGGAAATGACTTTTACGTACTATTGTATTTTCGAATAATTCGAGTACATGATTTTCAAAAAAATCTTTCACACAATTTTTTTTCAAAAACCAATACGATTTTTTTTTTAATATATAGTGAAAGATGAAAAATCTTACTCGATTTAAACTTCAAACTCGGATTTGGAAAGTTTCCTATACTGATTAAAGTATTTACGTATGATTTTATGACCTTGCGTGGTTATCTTGTTTGTTATTAACGGTGATACTGGTGTGTAGTGGCGTGGTGATTTTGACAATGCCGGTTGCACAGAAAATATTGCTTTGCAAATGATTTGGAAATGAGTCGGTTAAAAGTCTTTTGTTTACAAGTTTTAATGAAACAACCCGAGGTACCAAAAGTACTTTTAAAGTTTATTTTGAATAGCATACAAATCCAAGGATTTTCAAATGATATCATTTAAAAGGATACCTCGTGAATTTTCTTATCGAGTTATTATTAGTTACCTTATGTGATATGTCGCGCTGAGTTGGTACTTTAGTATAATATTTTGCGAAATCGTGTCATCGTATTGAGTGAGAATCCGCTTAGTGTGACGAGGTACAGAGGACGCGGTCGTGACCGCGGTACAGTTGGTCATGGAAATCGGATGTGGAACCAAGAGAATATTGATGGGAAGGCTGCTATTCTAGTACATCGTACTCGTTGTTTAGGTTTCGGGGACGAAACCTCTTTTAAAGGTGATATGATGTAATACCCATATTTTTTTTCGCTTCCGTTTCATTCGACCATATCGACTCGATTGTGTTCGTTGATGCTTCTGACCTTGTGTTGTTCTCACCCTTGTCATTCGAGCGAGTTCGCATATTTTTCCAAATTGATGTGCATATCGTTGTGATGTTTCCAAGTTCGGATCGATTTCTTGTGAACTGTGTTCGAAACTAACACCTCGTGGTTCCTACAATTTATTGATGTCTTGATTTGAGGTATGAACTTCATAGGTTATCGTTGTTGTTCGATCATTGCTATTCATTCGTCGTTGTCCAATCATTATTGTTTGATCTGGAAATCATGATTATTGAACATCTGGGCCACTTTGTGATTTCCATAAGTGTTGGGAAATTATCTTCGTATTTGATCTTCCAAACCTTTGAGTTACTGGAATTTCATACGTTTCAGCGTGGGAATCGTGATTTGATTTTTGTATTGCTCGGTTTTATCAACCGCAGCGATTCATGCTCGTTCCTTTTCGTAAGCATTCTTGCGTATTGAATCAGACCGCAGTAGCTCTGTACTGCATGGAGCTCCTGTGCGCTGTCAATATTAGATAACGTGTGTTATCTAGAGTCGCCTTGCTCTTGTTTTAAGTTTCGGGATGAAACTTATTTTTAGTAGGGTAGAATGTAATACCCGAGATTTTCGTTTCCGGTTATTTTTTAATTTTTGTCGGTTGTGCCGGTTATTTTGCTCTGTTGGCGATTACTTGAGTTTTCCCTTATGTTGGGTACGGCATGATGTACCGTGTTGTGGTGTTCGTCAGGTACGGATTATCATTGCGTAAGTCGAGCTAATAGTATGTCGCGCTTTATTATTTGTTTGTTTTCGATTTGGATCGTTGGTGTTGTCCGTTAGTGTTTCGTTGCATGTTGAATAATCATTGTTTTGTCGAGGAGTATCGTTGTTGTGCATTTGGTCGACTTTGTAAGATCACCACCAGCACTTATTACGTCTAAAAATTCTTAAACTTCACAATGTGATAGATCATCAAATTAGCTTTCCAATGGTTCAAACGGCGAGTCAATCGGAGTCCGGACGAAGGAGTTATGGCCGAAATAGCAAAGACTACACAGTCCATAATTAGCGCACGCTAAACACATTTATTAGCGCGAGCTAATGAAGTCTGGCAGAGGGATCTGGACTGCATTTTGCAGCTGATAGCGCACGCTACACATACCTTAGCGTGCGCTAACTGTTGACAGTATAAATAGGACTGCAAAGGTCAACTTTCGTCATTTTTCATTTCACTTCTTCCCCTCCGAAGACCCAGGCGATTCCAGGCGTGAGAAGGTGGAGATCTCGGCCAGATATCATTAGATATCAACTCCTTTCAACTCCTAACATGGATTTATCAACCTTCTTTCATCTTCCACCGTCGGATTCGAGGTAAAATACCTTAGAACCTTGGTTTTGGGAATTTTGGAGGTTTTTCCTTGATCTCTTGAGTTCACCCGGAAATGATAAATTGATTGCGTAGTTCTTGTTGTTTGGTTGTACCCTACGGATTAGAAACTCATTTATTGATTTCATTCCACCCGGAACATGATTTTGATTTCCTTGGGAAACCCTTGAACCCTTGTTGTTTCTTAGTGTCGATTGGGATTTCGTTTAGTAATGTTGATTCATAGCGGTGTTATTCTCGTAGAGATGGTGTTGTTATTGATTTTTCGCGAAGGTGGTCGGTTTTCGGGGCTGTTTCGGCCTAGCCGCGTTCGTCGGAGTATTCACAATTGATTTCGAGGCAAGTATCTTGCCCATACATTACGTGTTTTGTGAATATAATGATTGAAAATTGACGATATGTGCTAAATGAATATTTACAACCTTTTCTTAAAAGAACCGGTATATTTACAATCATAGTTTTCTTAAAGGACGACTCTTGTGTTCGGGAATTAATGTGCTTATTGACTATGTGTGTTAGTGTTGAGTATAGGATCTCCCTACTTTCGAGTGATGCCAATATGTGTGAATATGTCGTCGGTAATTTATGGTTAAATCCTCTTGTTATGAATTGTGCGTGGAGTCATGTGGTTATCGGTGGATATATGAGTTGTGTGATATTGGTTGTTGTAATTCAGTGTTGATGAGATAAGTGTGTTTCTTTGTGGATATTATTAATTCTGGGTCGTGAGTATGTGTTGGATAACATGGCCATTTTAGCAAAATACCTCGACTATATATATATATATATATATATATATTGTGATTGACTCTTCAGGATTTTGGTTTTGGAAATGTGAATTGATAAGAGTTGTATGGTTGTTCTCGGCTACTCTCACTCAGGGATTGACTCGACGGGGTCACACGGGGACCTGGTGGCTTAGCGGCTGGACCGGGTCGCGAGGGTTACTTCGAGTGGGCATTCTCACCTGGGGATTGCTCGACGGGGCACACAGGGACTTGGTGGCTTGTGGGTCGGACCGAGTGGCGAGAATTGCCAGAATATTTGTACTGATGATTAATTGTGATATGTCCGGAGCATCACAATGATTGGCGCCCAAGGTCGAGAGACATTATATATATCGAGTCTTGGTGTTTGGCTAAAATGGTATAAAAATAATGTGTTATGTGTAATGTGTTGTTGTTAGTGAATTGAAGTTGATGATCGGGTCGTGGACCCCGTGCTTTGTGACTGGAATGATCGGGTCGTGGACCCTGTGTTTTGTGACTGGAATGAATTGGGTTGTGAACCCCGTGTTTTGTTAACGGATTTGTATTTTTGGAAAATAAACTTTGGGGCGGTGACCCTAAGTGGCTTTTGTAGAATTAAGAACTTTTCAATCACAAATGTTTTCAAAACTCCCGAGATTTGGAAGTGTTTGCAAGGTTCTTACTTGTTTCGTTTTACTTTCAAGACTTGAACTATTTTTAATCAAACAAAATATCTCGGGAAGTCTTTTGTTGTATTCTCGGAATGTGTTATGTATGGCTCGTATTTGCACTTTATACTTGTACTAGCAAAACAGTGGAGTTTTGCTAACCCCCGAGTATTCGGGGGTGGATGTCTGTTTTTGCATCCAGGTACATGCAGGTTTGGCAGCAAAACGCAGGATCAGTGCGAAGGATGATGGTAGGCGAATGATACTAATCACATGAAGGCCAGTTTTGGATGCAGTTAGTCGGAGTTCGTGTATGGTCCTTTCCGCTGTCGTATTTTTGTTTATGAGTGTATTTTACCCTTGCATGGGTATGAGTCGAGATAGAAATGTGCATTTTGACTTATATGTTTGTGATGAAAGACCAAGTTAGTATGTCGATTTGGTATTTTATCACGTCGGTATGAAATGAGTTGTGCTGTTTGGATGTCTAGCCTGGTGGATCCTCATAGAGAGGGTCTGCGGCGTGTAATATTCCCAGTTTGATTCTGGGTGTGTTACAGTGATCGAGTTCTTTATAAATCTTAATAGAAGGCAACCGAACATGTTTCGAGTCTATTAATTTTCATAAAGTGGTGTCCAACACCAACCCATCTAATGGATGATTCGATCTTCTTTTTCCCCTTGTTCACTCCCCTCAACCTATACGGTTTCTATGGTTCGTGAACAAGTTATGTTTATACCATCGACGCAAATCAGTTTCACAATTGAATCTTATCCGGCAACCTATCAGGTTTCTAGGGATAAAATTTGCTCCAACCGAAGGCATCCAATGCGCTCCCGATAATTTATCCGTCCTCCCCGAATGACTACCCCGATAACTCAGAAGCATAGTGTAACACGATATTCAGAGTATATTACAGCGCCGTGGACCCCTACATGGGACCACCAGGCAACAACAAGAAAACTCCACTCGACTAACCATCTCGGTTAGCGAGGACACACATTTTAATAATACAACAAATAAAAATATGCCCGGAACAACCGGCGAATTAAGCATCAACCAACAATGTAGAAATATCGGGTAATACAAACGGAGTTCGAAATGAAAAAAAACCTAAGTACTCCCGAGTACAATCTATAAGTTTATAAATGTGAAAACAACCATATCGAAGTAGGCAAAAGAAATAAGATGACCCAAATGCATATGTCAACGGCCCTGGCCAACATCCTCGTCTTGTCGATTGCTCGCTCGTCCGGATGATCATAACCTGAAATCCATAACAAGAATTTCCCCACAACGGGTCCCCAAAGGGGTTAGCAATTACGCTAGTACAAGTAATCAAGGCAAACCAATCGCTTACACATTTCATAGTACATGCACTAATATCATTTCAAAAACCAAAATCAGACATGTCTTTTCCGAAAACAAACAGTCACATATAATTTGCCTAGGACCGGGACGAAGCCACGAATCCCACTCGAGGCCTCTAAGGACCCTCCCGAGCTGGCCACATTCAGAAAACAATCAAGCACCACACGTCACCTAAGACCGGGACGAAGCCACGAATCCCACTCGAGGTGTCTAAGGACCCTCCCGAGCTGGCTAGCGAATCAAACTCATGAATCCAGGACGAAGCCATAGATTCCCTCGAGGCCCCGTCGGACCCTCCCGAGGTGAGTAAAGCACACACAATATACATTACCATCTCACGTTAAGCATAAAGGTTTCCAAGAATTACTTTCCTTGAATAATTGACGACACAACGAATGGAAGGAAAACACCGACGAACGCTAGGAACCAACGGTACCGAACCTAACGATTCCAGGAACACAATCACAACCAACTCTAGACGAATACAGAAATGGAATACACCCGAAAACCCGCCTACGATTCATGTATATTCGTATAAAAATAACAACGAGGGCGAACCACAACCAAACCCTCCCGATTTCGCAAAACCATGAAAATATACACGAATCCGTAGGAAGACTAATGATATCAACAAGATTAATCATATTCATCATGAATCCACCAACAAAATGGAACGAATCGGAAGAAAATCCCAAAACCCCCAAATTATCCAAAAGTAGGGTTCTAAGAGATTTACCTTGGATTAGGATGAAAGATTCGTCTTGATGTTGTTATAATACACCAAGAACTCAAGAAAGATGTTGGATGAGATGATTGGAGGAAGAAACGCCAAGAAAATCGCCTTAGCCGCGGAGAGGAGGAAGAAATGAGAAATTGTGTTCATCTCGGTCAACTCCCTGGTTTATATAGCCAGGGAGTGTTAGCGCGCGCTAATCCTCAAGGTTAGCGTGCGCTAACGGGATAAAACTACAGGCCATACAGTTAGCGTCCCAGTCCAGTAGCCAGATTTTTGGCCGTTAGCGTGCGCTACTCGAAATGTAGCGTGCGCTAATAATCTCTCGATAGCGTGTGCTATCGACCAATAGCGTGCGCTACCTGGACATCAATCGAGTCCAGAAACAACTGTCCAGTACACTCCTGATCCGGTTAGCGCGTGCTATCCACCAAACGTAGCGTGCGCTAAAGTGTATCGGTAGTGCGCGCTATCGACCAATAACGTGCGCTACCTGGGCAACAGATTGAGTCCAGTAGTAAACTGTCCAGTACTGGACACTCACGCTAGCGCACGCTACTGGGATACTCAGCATGCGCTAGACCCCGACATTAGCGTGCGCTAGACTACGTAGCGTACTCTAATCCGCCAGTCCAGAGGGCTGGAATCAGCACTGCCACTCCCAGGGCTTGCTCTCTAGCGCGCGCTACGAAGCAGCCGTAGCGTGTGCTACTAAGGTCCCCTCAGCGTGCGCTATGCAGCAAACATTGTGTGCGCTAGGTACGAAACATAATCGGTCCAAAACACTGGAATATGAACGAAACATCAAACGGAACATCTCAAAACGCGTCATAACATAGAATGGATCCACGGCAACCCCGAGACGGCGGTTCCGCACAACAATTACGAGAATCAGATCAATACATGACTGAAAAGATACGCTGAAAGATACACGAGGGCCACTACAACCGAGAAATACACCGAAAATGAAAATACAAGGGAAAGGAAAATGCGGATATTACATTCTACCCCTCTAAAAATAAGTTTCGTCCCGAAACTTAAGAAACAAACAACTCAGGGTACCTAGCACGTATGCTATCCTCGGTTTCCCAAGTTGCCTCCTCGACACCGTGTCTCGACCACTGCACCTTGACCAAAGAGATGGTCTTATGCCTTAGTCGTTTCTCACGACGCTCCAAGATCTTCAAGGGGCGCTCCTCAAAAGTAATATCCTCGGCGACATCAATCTCACCATAATCGATAACGTGAATAGGATCCGGGACATATTTCCTCAGCTGGGAAACATGAAAAACGCTATGAACATGACTCAAGGCCGGGGGTAGTGCCAAACGGCATGCCAACTCACCGACTCGCTCGAGAATCTCAAAGGGCCCAATAAATCTCGGACTCAACTTCCCCTTTTTCCCGAAACGAAAGACTCCCTTCGTCGGCGACACCTTTAGCAAAATGTGGTCTCCCACCTTGAATTTCAAGGGTCGACGACGGACGTCGGCATACGACTTCTGTCGACTTTGAGCAGTCAACATCCGTTCTCGAATCAAATCCACCTTCCGCCTCGTCTCTAAAACGACATCCGGCTCGGTCCCGACCAAATCGGACGTCTCATTCCAACAAATCGGTGATCGACATCGCCGCCCATAAAGTGCCTCATACGGTGCCATCCGAATCGACGCGTGCCGACTGTTGTTGTACGTGAATTCGATCAATGGCAAATGTCCCTCCCAATCACTACTCCAATCGAGAGCACAAGCACGCAATATATCCTCGAATGTCTGGATAGTGCGTTCCGACTGTCCATCTGACTGGGGATGAAAAGAGGTACTCAAATGCAAACGGGTGCCCAACGCCTTATGCACCGCCTGCCAAAAGTGCGATACGAAACGGCCATCACGATCCGAAAAAATAGACTTCGGAGTACCGTGAAGCCTCACAATCTGCGCGATAAACACACGAGCCAACTTCTCTGGACCCCAAGTGTCCTTGATGCCCAGAAAATGTGCCGACTTGGTCAAACGATCAACAATCACCCATACCATATTCATACCCAACCTTGATCTCGGCAAACTCGTAACGAAATCCATCGATATATCTTCCCATTTCCATTCCGGAACGGGGAGTGACTGCAAAAACCTAGCCGGTCGCTGATGCTCGATTTTGACCTGCTGGCAAGTCAAACATCTTGCTACAAACTGTGCGACCTCCTCCTTCATATCATTCCACCAGAAATTCCTTCTCAGGTCCTTGTACATCTTACTCGAACCAGGATGAACGGAATAAGGTGTAGCATGGGCCTCACGCAAAATACTCTGTCGTAACTCTGAGTCGTTCGGCACACAAAGCCGACTCTGGAATCTCAAAACACCATCCTCGTGAATCACAAACCCAGGAGACTTTCTCTTAAGAACGTTCTTTCGGATTTGAGTAATCATCGGATCCTCTAACTGCTTCAGCTTAATTTCATCGACCAAGGACGACGAAATCTCTAAACCACAAAGCTGCCCAACAGCTCCAGGCAACAAAACCTCAACATCTAACTCGATCAATGCCCGCCGAAGCTCCGACTGAGACATAAGAATCTCAAGTGTTCGCAACGCAACCGGTTTCCAACTCAAGGCGTCGGCCACGACGTTTGCCTTGCCCGGATGGTAGAGGATTTCGAGGTCATAATCCTTAATCAGTTATAACCACCTCCTCTGCCTCATGTTCAACTCCCGCTGAGTAAATATGTATTTCAGACTTTTATGATCGGTAAAAATCTGACATGCAGAGCCGAAAAGATAGTGACGCCAGATCTTGAGCGCAAAAACGACTGCCGCCAACTCCAAATCATGAGTAGGGTAGTTAAGCTCATACGGCCTCAACTGTCTCGATGCATAAGCGATGGTTTTGCCGTGCTGCATCAATACGCACCCAAGACCCTGACCCGAAGCATCACTGTAAACGGCAAAACCCTCGTTGCCACACGGCAACGCTAAAACCGGGGCTGAAGTCAAACGCCTCTTCAGCTCCACAAAACTCGACTGCCTTTCGTCATTCCAGACGAACTTCTCGGATTTCTGGAGCAACTGTGTAAGTGGCCGAGCTAGTTTTGAGAAACCCTCGACGAACCTACGGTAGTAGCCAGCCAAACCCAAGAAACTACGGATCTCCTTCACATTCTTGGGCGGTGCCCAATCCAACACTGCCTCAATTTTCTGCGGATCCACACGAACTCCCTCGGCTGAAATCACGTGACCCAAAAACATCACTTCCTTCAGCCAGAACTCACATTTCGAGAACTTCGCATAGAGTTGCTCGGTCCTCAAAATGTCTAACACTATCCGCAAATGATGGGCATGCTCTTCCTTGTTCCTCGAATAAATAAGAATATCGTCAATGAAGACGACGACACACTTATCCAAATACTCGATAAAGACTTTGTTCATCAACTGCATGAACACCGCCGGCGCATTAGTTAACCCGAAAGGCATGACTACAAACTCCTAATGTCCGTATCTCATCCGAAAAGCTGTTTTCGGCACGTCGGACTCCCTCACCCGGAGCTGATAGTACCCCGATTTCAAATCAATCTTCGAGAATACTGCAGCTCCCTGCAACTGATCGAACAAGTCATCAATCCCCGGCAAAGAATACTTGTTCTTGATGGTCACTTTGTTTAGTTCGCGATAGTCGATACACAAACGTAGTGAACGATCCTTCTTCCGCACAAACAGGACCGGTGCGCCCCAAGGCGAGTCACTCGGTCGAACATACCCCGACTCAAGAAGCTCACTCAATTGCTTCTTCAACTCGGCCATCTCTGAAGGTGCCATGCGATACGGTGCCTTCGAAATCGGAGCCGCGCCCGACTCTAATTCTATAGCAAACTCAACCTCACGATCCGGTGGCAATCCCGGCAACTCGTCAGGAAACACATCAGGAAACTCACTAACAACTGGAATCGACGAAAGCTTGACTCCACCATCCTCCGCCTTCAAGGTATAGCACCATTAACCAGTACACCCTTTCCGCAAGAGTCTCATCACCTTCAAGGCGTTAATAACGAGCTTCTCGTTTCTCTTTTCCCCCGCGAAAGAATGTTCAGTGCCGTCCTCGGCTAGCATGGTAATGATCCTCGTGCGGTAGTTCATGATTGCACCATGCCGCTCGAGCCAATCATCCCCGAGAATTAAATCCTCACCCTCGATACCCACGACAATAAGATTAGAGAGCCAAGCCCTCTCACAAATAAACACAGACAGTCCCGGACTTCTCGATCACCGACAATTCTATCACCGCTAGGAAGTTTAACGATGAAAGGCTCGCAAGGTGACAAGCAGTCGAGACTCAAACGGCGTACACACTCTAGAGAAATGAATGAATGCGTAGCACCCGAATCAAAAAGCACACTGACAGGATGGGAATGGATATGAGCAGTGCACGCCGCCACAATGTTGGATCATTGGCCCTCCTCATCTCGTAGATACGCGGTTGGGCAGAGCCGACACTGGAAGCTCCTCCTCTAGCGGGCTGACCCCGACCCCTACCTCGACCGGCACTCGGAGGTGGCGGCGGAGCAAATGAGCCCTGGTTCACACTCGGCCATAGGTGCTGGGTGAGAAGAATGGGCGCCGCGAAACTGTCTGAGCTTCTCACAAAAAGAAGCCTTATGGCCCGACTGACCACAAGTATGACAAGTCAAAGGTGGACGAGGACACTCCCGGTTCATGTGGCCTGGCTAGCCACAGTTAAAGCATCTAGGGTCCCGGACGAAGGTTCCGGCGGCACTTCGAAAACTCCCAGAGAAACGAGCCGAACCACCCATAGAAATATTTGCAGGTTGAGATTTCTGCTGACTTCCAC
The DNA here is from genome assembly GCA_033398695.1 of Orobanche coerulescens. NCBI lineage: Eukaryota > Viridiplantae > Streptophyta > Magnoliopsida > Lamiales > Orobanchaceae > Orobanche > Orobanche coerulescens. The sequence goes on along the minus strand of CM065814.1, from coordinate 35,263,516 downwards.
CCTTGTAACCCGAGAAATCCCTAGCGGATTTCTGCTTCTTACTCTCTCGGACCGCCGCACTAGCCGTCACCGACATATCATAAGCAAGAGCTCGACTCTGATAGTCCTTCAAAGTAGTACAGACGAGCCCAGCCATATAGTCCCGAATGGACAATTTCATCCTCCTGGAAAAATGGAAAATTTTGTCGCTCTCTTCGACAACTTGGGTCTTCACATAGCCCAACTCCTTGTTAAAATCGGCAATAGCTTGGGATACGGGAATATCCCGTGGTTGAGCATCATAGAAAGCATGCACTCGAGCCTGTCTGACCGGCCACGGACAATATTCGGTCTCCATCAATTCCTGAAATTCGGCCCACGAAGCAACATGGTATTTGGGCCCAGCGGCCTCCCACCAATCCGTAGCATCCTAAGTGAGAAAGTACTGGGCAATAGGGACCTTACGATCCTCGGGACAGTTGGTGGCAACGAAGACTTTAGATATCTCCTTGATCCATCCCTCTCAGTCGATCGGGTCCGAAGCTCCCGAGAACTGAGGAGGATGCATCTTGATGACATCCTAAAGCCAGAGATCCGCTCCGCCCCGATTAGCATGGGTCGGATCCTGATTTTGAACCACCTGAGCTATCGCTGCCATCTGGTTAACCATTTGCTGCATAACAGCCGCAATACCAAGATCGGCGCGCTCCTGAGAAGAAGCATGACTGTGACGGTCACCGGTACTGCCGGCTCCCGAAGAATGCGACGTGGCCGCCCCACCGGTTGCCCCACGTCCTCGGCCGCATCCACGACCACGACCACGGTTTCCTCCAGCATCCATACTGGTGTTAAGAGGTAACAGAGGTATATCGATGATGAGTAAGGGAGGAAAACGCAACTACGATTCAAGAAGTGAAAATACAATGCAAGAAACAGCAAAGCCGAATAAGAAAACTTACAAGCACTGGAAGTACCGAGATGCTGGCAGCGGTGTGACCATATGCAAAAAAAACACGACTAGACCCAAATAACCAACAAGCCTAGGTATCCATAGACCTGGCTCTGATACCATTTTCTGTAACACCCCCGAGATATTCAGAGTATATTATAGCGCTGTGGACCCCTACATGGGACCCACCAGGCTACAACAAGAAAACTCCACTCGACTAACCATCTCGGTTAGCGAGGACACACATTTTAATAATACAACAAATAAAAATACGCCCGGAACAACCGACGAATTAAGCATCAACCAACAATGTAGAAATATCGGGTAATACAAATGGAGTTTGAAATGAAAAAAAAAACTAAGTACTCGCGAGTACAATCTATAAGTTTATAAATGTGAAAACAATCATATCGAAGTAGGCAAAAGAAATAAGATGACACAAATGCATATGTCAATGGCCCTGGCCAACATCCTCGTACTGTCCCAGTGCTCGCTCGTCCGGATGATCATAACCTGAAATCCATAACAAGAATTTCCCCACAACGGGTCCCCAAAGGGGTTAGCAATTACGCTAGTACAAGTAATCAAGGCAAACCAATTGCTTACACATTTAATAGTACATGCACCAATATCATTTCAAAAACCAAAACCAGACATGTCTTTTCCGGAAACAAACAGTCACATATAATTTGCCTAGGACTGGGACGAAGCCACGAATCCCACTCGATGCCTCTAAGGACCCTCCCGAGCTGGCCACATTCATAAAACAATCAAGCACCACACGTCACCTAGGACCGGGATGAAGCCACGAATCCTACTCGAGGCCTCTAAGGACCCTCCCGAGCTGGCTAGCGAATCAAACTCATGAATCCAGGACGAAGCCATAGATTCCCTCGAGGTCCCGTCGGACCCTCCCGAGGTGAGTAAAGCACACACAATATACATTACCATTTCACGTTAAGCATAAAGGTTTCCAAGAATTAATTGCCTTGGATAATTGACGACACAACGAACGGAAGGAAAACACCGACGAACGCTAGGAACCAACGGTACCGAACCTAACGATTCCAGGAACACAATCACAACCAACTCTAGACGAATACAGAAATGGAATACACCCGAAAACCTGCCTACGATTCATGTATATTCGTATAAAAATAACAACGAGGGCGGACCACAACCAAACCCTCCCGATTTCGCAAAACCATGAAAATATACACGAATCCGTAGGAAGACTAATCATATCAACAAGATTAATCATATTCATCATGAATCCACCAACAAAACGGAACGAATCGGAAGAAAATCCCAAAACCCCCAAATTATCCAAAAGTAGGGTTCTAAGAGATTTACCTTGGATTAGGATGAAAGATTCGTGTTGATGTTGTTATAATACACCAAGAACTCAAGAAAGATGTTGGATGAGATGATTGGAGGAATAAATCGCCAAGAAAATTGCCCGGAATCGCCTTAGCCGCGTAGAGGTGGAAGAAATGAGAAATTGTGTTCATCTCGGTCAACTCCCTGGTTTATATAGCCAGGGAGTGTTAGCGCGCGCTAATCCTCAAGGTTAGCGTGCCCTAACGGGATAAAACTACAGGCCATACAGTTAGCGTCCCAGTCCAGTAGCCAGATTTCTGGCCGTTAGCGTGCGCTAATAATCTCTCGATAGCGCGCGCTATCGACCAATAGCATGCGCTACCTGGACATCAGCCGAGTCCAGAAACAACTGTCCAGTACACTCCTGATTCGGTTAGCGCGCGCTATCCACCAAACGTAGCGTGCGCTAAAGTGTATCGGTAGCGCGCGCTATCGACCAATAACATGCGCTACCTGGGCAACAGATTGAGTCCAGTAGTAAACTATCCAGTAATGGACACTCACGCTAGTGTACGCTACTGGGCAACTCAGCGTGCGCTAGCCCCCGACATTAGCATGCGCTAGACTACATAGCGTATGCTAATCCGCCAGTCCAGAGGGCTGGAATCAGCACTGCCACTCCCAGGGCTTGCTCTCTAGCGCGCGCTACGAAGCAGCCGTAGAGTGAGCTACTAAGGGCCCCTCAGCGTGCGCTATGCAGCAAACATAGTGTGCGCTAGGTACGAAACATAATCGGTCCAAAACACTAGAATATGAACGAAACATCAAACGGAACATCTCAAAACGCGTCATAACATAGAATGGATCCACGGCAATCCCGAGACGACGGTTTCGCACAACAATTACGAGAATCAGATCAATACATGACTGAAAATATACGCTTAAAGATACACGAGGGCCACTACAACCGAGAAATACACCGAAAATGAAAATACAATGGAAAGAAAAATGCGGATATTACACATAGCACATCCGCTTTGGATTTTAATTTCTCAAAAGCTCGATGGAGGGAAGGAAAACCTTGAAACGTTAAAAACTTAATAATTTGTTGTGGGAGAATTATCGCGATTGATGTTACACTTTGCACATTAATTCATTTAAGCGCGTTTGTAGCATTCATACAATATGAACAACCATTCACAACCTAGTTGCTACCAACATGTGGTTCATGGACCGTTCCTAGAAAACAAAAACTTCGTAATCTAATTACAAGTCTTCGTCTTGAATCTTCATCTTCTCGAAATGGATCTTCCTCTGGTCTTCGTCGTTACATATAAATTTTACATTGAAAATTGCATCCTAGATACAAATATTTCTAGTAAAATAAATAGGCTCAAAACGGCCTTTACAACCCAATCGAATAAACGAACAATTCAAAAAACTAAGTCCACGAACCACATCCCCATTCAAAAGCATTCATCCAATAAATACTGTATAAATGGAAAGCGTAGAGATACATTGATCCAATCAAAAATACGAACCGATCCAATCAATTCATAACAAAACGAATTAATCCAATTAATTCAAACAACCATCAATATTAACTTGTTCCGGACGATAAAATATTTCATTAAATTAATTCCCTAAGATTAAAATTACCATAATTAAATCTTAGTCAAATTAAATCGATTTAATTTGTGGGAAATTAATTATCGAGCGAAATATAAAAATAGAGTCGAAAAACACGGAGAACCTTGCCCGAGGCTGCCGGCGAGGCCGGCGAGGCCGAGATGATTGCCGAGCGGCGGCCGATAAGTGCCGAGCATGCCGGCACGAGCCGCCGAACATGGCGATCACGGGTCGGATCGCGATCGATGCCTCGGACGCGGCGGCGCCGGCGACCCAGTGCCGGGTTTAATTATGTTTTCGGCTCGTTTTTCGCCCCGATTCCAAAAATAATATTTTTCTAATCTTTATATTACACTTTAAATCATTTTTTCAAAAGAAAAATATATTTACATTGTAACATAAAATCATGAAAAATAATTTTTGGATGAACAATAGAAAATCAACGATTAATACGATTATGATTCCAAATCATACACCATCTAATCAAGCATTCCAAATGCCACTATCGTAATACGATCGTAAGACCTACGCTCCAATACCACGGTTGGGATTCGGTGCCTAAAACGAAGGCCCAGCAGAAGCGGTAAAACAAAAATTAATTCGATCCGAGTCCCTACGAGAATCGATCGAGCTACGTATATACGAATATCAAAAACGAATTCACAAGAGATATAGAAACTCACCCTTGTAGTCCGTTGATTAGATGGATTCCTTCTCTTGAGCTATTCCCCAAGCTTTAGTTTGATCTCTACGAATTCAATCCGCTCCAAGCCCTTGAACGATCCAACGCCGGTAGCACCGCGTCTCTACTTGCCACGCGCTGGAGAAACGACTGGAACGACAATCACCTTGCTATCCTCCGAGGATACGGCTAGAGCTAAGTGATGAAGCTTCCAATATGAAATTATAACACTCTAAGTGTATAACTCACAATCTCTCTTTTATTTCTCAATTTTTTCTCCAAGAAAAATCAAGAACTTGATGAATAAAGAAGAAGATGATGAAGAAGACTTCTCTCTCTCTTTCCTCTTGAACTTCATGTTGGAATCAAGTGTTGGTTTGTTGAGATTGTCTTCTTATCCCTTTTTTATTCAACTCCCCACATATACATCTCATTATTATTAGAATCAAAACCCCACCTCCACAATTATCATCCATTAAAGAATGGAGACAAGAGTCCAAAAGGAAGGTGGCTAGAAATGGGGGGCGGCCCATGCAGAAACGGATGAGTTCGGTTCGTTTCGGACTCCCGAGAGTCTAAACAGATAAACTCTAATTCTGTCCCGATGTATTTGTATAGTTTAATTAATCCAATTAATTTCATCATATCAAATACATTATGACATAATTAATTTCTCCAAGAAATAATTTTATCCATGCATTAAATTAATCACCCAGTGATATATTTAATTCATTAGGCCGTATATCAATTTATCCAATAAATCGATTTAGACATCTAATGTCCCAAATTTAGATATCCAATATCTAATACACATAATGAGAGAATTAGCTTGATTCATTCCGTCGTCAATCCTATTGCGCGACTCGGTAGGTCCGTCTCAGTCAGCAATGGGAGGAACCAAAGAGTAGTAGCACCACCTAGCCAGCCTGGCGGCCTACACTGTACCCCAACTGAGAACGAATGATTGGGATCATTCAAGAACCATTCTGTCGTGAATACCACTATACGTATAAACCCTTCTTTCAAATGTCCCGATCAAGATATAGGGTCACAGTCAGTCAAACCCTATTTGTACTTGACACTATGCATGCGTTAATGCAAATCGAGATCATCAAGCTCTCGTGTATCTAATATAGCTAGCTCCAATGCTTTGGCTAAAAACTTATGATCTCATCTGCTAATAACCGCATAGGACATATAACCCGTTCACTAACAGGAGAAAGAATTCTTTCTTGGTATTCAGTAGGACCTGTTACTTGCCCATCAAGATGCACGTCGAGGTTGACCCCCGCCTTCCGGTTTATAGGGTCGAACTACTCTAATGAAAATCTTGACGTCACAAGCACATCCCTACTAAATCCTCAAGACGAAGGTTCATGAATACCTATCACAACCTTTCGATTCCATCATTGACTGTCCCGGAGTGAAATCTGTGTGACGAATCGAGGGTTAGTCGGTTCGAGTATACTAATCCAATTAGCATACCTATAACGTGTGCTCCCACTAACCATTAGTGATCGACAGGTACTCTCCTTGTCAAAGAACACGTCATACAAGTCTTCACATAAACTTAACGCCTAGTCAAGCTTCATCGACTTGCAAACGATTAAGTATTTGAGCTATAAACCTTTCCAGTTCCGACCCCTTATCCAATAAGGAGTGGAACGTTTTGCTCTCAAATACACGGACTAGTTTCTATATGTATATTTACGAGTTAGGAATGTCAGTAACTACCAGTAAATAAAGAAACATCCATTGCCTTATATTGATGATTTACATAATAACAAGTACAATGCCCTCACTCAATATCCTCTGAGTGGAATTCGAGGGCATACTCCTAACAATTCCATGGTTCGATCGTATCGATTCGTTGTTTTGGTCGAGTTCTTGATCGACGCCTTGAAGGTATCCGGTAGAATGTCATAAAGGGGTTTTCGGACGTTCTACGACTATTCTTCCTCGTATGATCATTGATTTATTAATTATATGATGTTATGGTCGAGTTTCTTGTGAAGAAGCCGTGCTGAACCCTTCCGTTCGTTGTCGTCTTCCTTTTTGATAGCATCGGGCGTTCCAAAGCTTCCCGTTTGAGCCGTGTTCGTCGGAATACTTGCGTGCCGATTTCGAGGCAAGTACCTTGTCCATACAATTCTTGTTTTGTGGATATGATAATTAGTGATCATCTCTATGTGTTTGTTTGATCGTTTGATTTGAACTTTCAAAAGATTCGGTTTAACCTCGTTAAGGGGCCACTTTTAAAACGCGTGTGTTTTGTGATTATTGTGCCTCGTGAATGATTAAGTGAACCCTATGAATTTTCTTGTTGTTATTGTTGTTGTTATACTTTGATAATATATATACATATATTATCTCTTTTCGGTGCATTGTGATTTGACAATTGTGTCGTGCTTGGCGTTGTTGCCTTTGGGTGGATTACTTGGATATGTTTGGTATGATATGTTATTTGTGTGTGCTTTACTCACCTCGGGAGGGTCGGACGGGGCCTCGAGGGAATCTATGGCTTCATCCTGGATTCATGAGTTTGTTTCGCTAGCCAGCTCGGGAGGGTCCGACGGGGCCTCCAGTGGGACTTGTGGCTTCGTCCCGGTCCTAGGCGACGTGTGTGCTTGATTGATTCGCTAGCCAGGTCGGGAGGGTCCGACGGGGCCTCGAGTGGGATTTGTGGCTTCGTCCCGGTCCTAGGCGACGTGTGTGCTTGATTGTTTCGCTAGCCAGCTCAGGAGGGTCCGACGGGGCCTCGAGTGGGATTTGTGGCTTCGTCCCGGTCTTAGGCGACGTGTGTGCTTGATTGTTTCGCTAGCCAGCTCGGGAGGGTCCGACGGGGCCTCGAGTGGGATTTGTGGCTTCGTCCCGATCCTAGGCGACGTGTGTGCTTGATTGTTTCGCTAGCCAGGTCGGGAGGGTCCCACGGGGCCGCGAGTGGGATTTGTGGTTTCGTCCTGGTCCTAGACGACGTGTGTGCTTGATTGTGTCGCTAGCCAGCTCGGGAGGGTCCGACGGGGCCTCGAGTGGGATTTGTGGCTTCGTCCCGGTCCTAGGCGATGCGAGTGCGTGTGTATGTTTTGTGAATGTGTTTGTTCACCTCGGGAGGGTTCGACGGGGCCACGGAGGGAGTACAATGGTGGAGCCCCGGATTCACGAGTGAAACTTCACGAGTGTGTGTGTGTATGTTTTATGTCCATCGAGGACGCATGGCGTGATTTTTAACCTTGTGTATTGTTGTTGGTTTCATTTGTGAAAACAAAACTTTTGGGCTGTGACCCTTGTTGATTTTGGAATAGAAGGATTCGGTAATCCTAAATTGTTTTCTATTAAAACTCTCGATGGCATTTTAAACTGTTTTATAAATTGTTTCCCTTGATTTGTGATATTTCAGTTTTGAAATATTTTTCCCAAACTCTTGCCTCGGGAAGTACTTTTGGTTTCGTTTGGATATTTGAGGATTCCTGGTTATTGTTATTCGTGGAATGTGAATTGTATGACTCGTATTTTTCACTTTGTTCTTGCACTAGCAAAACAGTGGAGTTTTGCTAACCCCCGAGTATTCGGGGGGTTGATGTCTATTTTTGCATTCAGGTTTTGGGAGCATAACACAGGGTCGGCACGAAGGATGATGAAAGATGATCGATACTAATCACATGAGGAACCGTACGTTGTTGTGTTGGTTCAGTTGTACTTTATTTTTCGCTGCAGTAATTTTTCCCCGTTGTACGGGAGCATTTTGTATTTTGACCCCTGTGTGGGCATGAATTGTAATTGAGTTGTATGTTTTTATTGAAAGACCAAGTCGGTCTACTGAGTTATTGTAGCCTTAAAGGCATCGTCTAGTTGTTCGTTTGTTGTTACCAACCTGGTAGATCCTTGAGGAAAGGTTCTACGGCGTGTAATATCCCTGAACGTATTGGGGGTGTTACACAAGCTAGGTTATTTGTTTTACCTCACAAGAACTTTTGGCAAAAATAATAATATTGAAATTGATAATAAATTTTCATCATACGAATAGGAAAGTCGAAGTACACACGATTTTAAAATTTAATACATGCTCTTTACTTCCGAAATAAATGCCAAGGAAAATTTAACTCTATAAAGTCGCCTTTGCTAAGCATGCCCCGTCCCTTCGCATTCCCAAGCCTGTATTTCTGAAGTTCCTGCAACTGGCAAGTATAACAATACCAGCCCATACACGGGTCAGTCATAGCACATCACAACAATATGCTCATATGTACGAATTTTGCAGTTCCAAAAGTATCAGCTCACAACACATATCACATATACATACAATAACACATAAGCACCTATCCCTAATATCCAGATAGGGCAATTTCTACCACCCCAATATCCGGGTGCACACCCCCAATATACGGGTGCAGAACGAACGTTCGTTATAAATTTCTCTTTGTTCCCACTGGAACGGCATAACTTTGCATCTCTTCACATTCATCATATAATACAGAGATTCACAGCATCACAATTGGCACAACATAATCAATACACAATGAACACATAAAATTTCAATAATGCTAGGGCCGAGCAAGTTGAACAAACTTGCCTTGTGAGTCGTCGATAAGATGATTCCAATTAAATCTCGAGAGTTCGGTCGTCCGCTCCTAGCCAAGGTTTCGACCTCCTAATAATAATATGCTATTAGCATTTTGTTATGACGTCTCAATTTAATTTAACGGCTCGCCCTTTATTTTATATTTTACCAAATTTCAACAAAATCATCGTCTCGAAATTAAATGCATTGGTAAATAGCTCTTAGACATCATTCTTGAATATTTTTAAAAATATTTTCAATAATTTATAATTTAACTATTACTTATGCTGTAATAAATCAAACAATAATCCTTATAATTTATTTAAGAAAGTAACATTGAGAATAATTTCAATTTATTAACCTCAAATATTCCCAAAGGTAATACTTAATAACTTGAGTTGAAATAAAAATCCATTTCCTCCATTTCAAATATTCCTTAGAATAATACTGGATATTTTATATAAGAACATAACTTCATTTATTCCGGTTTAATTATTTTATAATTGCATATATAGAAAATGATACTTAAAATTGCCGTTAAAAATTAAGTACGTCATATGGGCGGATATGTGGTTCGATTGTTCATAGTGTCTATTACCATTAAATTATTTAAGTTTAATTAACACGAAAACGGAGTCGGAAATTTATCATTTCCAAAATTAAAACAAAAATAACTAAATTTAGATAAACGCGTCAAGAGAAAACGCACGAAATGGAATCGAAGAATGATTTACGGATCAAAAGTATTCGCGATTTAATTTACGTTTCTACACCTAAAATCAGCTTTGACTTGTTCTTAAATGACCTGTTTACATGTCTAAATGATGTCTAATCTGAGATTTCAAAATTTTAGATTTTATTCATGTATTTTATCGACGAAACGCACGAATAAGATATCAAAAACCACTTAGGATTGGTAGATAATCGAACTCAAAGATAGCACATCGATCTGGATTTCAGAAATTCACTGGGAATTTTCATCGGACAGGTTCCAGTCAGTCTGTCGGAAAAGCTGGTCTGACTCGCCAGAAAATGATCTTGTATCGTCGGCAACACGGACTCCGATCGGAAATATAGAGACGTATATTTATAACTAATAAGTGTCTATATATAGTTACATAAGTTGTGCGAAGAAATGAATTGGTAAAAGGCTGTATTTATAGGCCACAAAACAGGTGCCCAGTCAACTATGCGGATGACATCAGCCTTGACCCGGCCGCCCTACTTCATGCTGCCCTAGCCTTGCCACGTGTGTGGGCCCCTGTTGAGTCACTGTCGGCAGCCCTGCTGAGCCACGTGCCTGGGCCCTTGTCGAGTCACTATCGGCAGCATGGCCGAGCCACGTGCGTAGGTCCCGCACGGAAGCTTCCTGACGCCTGCCGACCGCTGACGCACGCAGTGACACACGGTGCTCGGCAGTTGGCAGTCTCCACTAAATCGATCATAACTTTTTCGTTCGGACTCCGATTGACTCGCTGTTTAAACTATTAGAAATCTAACTAAATTATCTACAACACTTCTAATTTTCAGAATTTTTTAACTTCTCAGAAATCCGTGGTGATTTTTCAAAGTTGATACTTGTCCACGATACTTCCCAGAAAATATCCAAATATATGTTTTAATATTTATTATGTAATAATACCATAAAAAGTCATTTAAATCAAGATATAGCTTTTACAAATAATTTCACTAATTATTGTCATATAATAGTATTTACTTTATAATTTATATAATGTAAAATACTGGGATTTTACAGAGAGTTGAAAATAAGACTAACCTCGGCACCAGTATTAACGATTCTTGATCCGACGGAAGGCTTTGTTATTTATAGTGATGCCTCGAAGCAGGGGTTGGGTTATGTTCTGATGCAACATGGTAAAGTAGTAGCCTATGCATCGATACAACTTAAATCACATAATTTGAACTATCCGACGCATGATCTGGAGTTGGCTATTGTAGTACATGTGTTGAAGATTTGGTGTCATTATCTCTACGGAGGAAAGTGTGAGATATACACGGACCATAAAAGTTTGAAGTATCTTTGCACACAGAAGGATCTTAACATGAGGCAAATGAGATGGTTAGAATTGGTGAAGGACTATGATTGTACTATTCATTACCATCCGGGTAAGGCTAATGCGGTAGCCGATGCCTTCAGCCAAAAGTCTAGAGGCGAGTTAGCTTGCTTGACCGACGAGGAGAGTTTGAAAAAGGAGTTCTACCGGTTGAGTATTGAGGTAGTTAAGTCTTTAAAGAGTTCGAAAGAAATCCTATCATCTTTGGTCTTGCAACCAAACTTGAGGGATAAGGTTAAGGAGGCTCAACCACGCGATAAGTTCTTGTGCATTATGAAAGATCGAGCACAAGATGCAAGTATTGAGAAATTTGTCGTTGCCGCAGACGACGTTTTGACTTATGATGGGATGTTATGTGCTTCCAAGGATCAATCCTTTAGGAATCAAATCCTCGAATAATCCCATAATGCACCATACTCCGCTCACCCGGGAGATACAAAGATGTACCACGACCTGAAGAAGTTCTTTTGGTAGAGAGGAATGAAGCGGGACATTGGTGTATTCGTGGAGAGGTGTATGATATGTCAGCAGTGAAGGCAGAACAGCAACAGCCAGAAGATTTGCTTCAACCATTAGAAATCCCAGAATGGAAATAGGAGCATATCACAATGGATTTCGTGGTTGGTCTGCCGCGAACCGTGCGACGCTATCTGGGTAATAGTAGATCATTTGACGAAGTCATCTCATTTTCTACCTCTGAGGATGACTTATAGTATGGAACAGTATGCAAAGATTTATATTCAGGAGATTGTGAGGTTAAATGGTGTTCTAGTGTCGATCGTCTCGGATAGAGATCCGCGATTTACGTTGAAATTTTGGAAAAGTCTGCAAGGTGCATTGGGTACTAAGTTGAATTTCAGTACCGCATATCATCCGCAGACAGATGGTTAATCGGAACGGACTATCAAGACACTTGAAGATTTTTTGAGGGTGTGTGTTCTTGATACTGGTGAGAATTGGGAAAATATTTTGCCGTTAGTGGAGTTTGCTTATAACACTAGTTACCAAGCGACTATACAAATGGCCCCGTATGAGGCTCTGTACGGATTGAAATATCGATCGCCCATTTATTGGAGTGAGGTTGAGAAGGAAAGATTTTGGGTCCATAATTGGTCGGGCAGACTGTAGAAAAGATAGCTGAAATCAGAAGTAGAATTAAGACTACCCAGGATCGGCAGAAGTCTTATGCTGATAAACGAAGGAGAGATATCCAATTTGATATTACAGAAAAGGTGTTCTTGAAGGTAGCGCCGATGAAATGAGTGATGCGATTCGTTAAAAAGGGAAAGCTACACGTTACATCGGACCATCTGAGATTTTGGGTCGTGTTGGTGATCTTGCTTATAGTTTGGCATTGCCGTTGGAGTAATCGGGAGTGCACAATGTCTTTCACGTCTCCATGCTGAGAAAATACATACATGATCCTGGTCACATATGCAATTTCGAAGAGTTGCATGTAGCCAATAACCTGACTTATGAGCAGGTACCTATAACTGTTTTGGAGCGTAAGGTACTTCGGTTACGAAACAAAGAGGTTAAACTGGTGAAAGTTCAATAGATTCGTCAGGGACCAAATGAGGCAACTTGGGAACGTGAATAGGAGATCCATTTTAAGTATCCAACATTCATTTTTCAAGATACATAACTTGATTTTCGAGGATGAAAATTTGTTAAAAGGTGTAGGTTATAACGCCACGATTTCGCATATATTTATTGTGAATTATAGAAAATATGTTCAATTTTATTAAATTAAATCCCGACTAATTTTATCATTTAATTCATTTTATTCTCATGTTCATGCAAATTCATTTATGTCATTATAATTCATGGCAAGTCATGTGATTCATATCGTTTCATCTCTCATTTTATTTTTTTATGTTTCACTTCGTCATTTCTAGGCCCGAGTCAAATTTTAAGCGATATTAATCGTCACTCAAAAGATTTTACAAGCTAAATAATTATATTTGTTTATTTTTATTACTATTACTAATATTAATGTTCTTAATATTATTTAGTTTAGCCTAATTATTTTGGATTACTTTATCTTTATTCTTTTGGACCAATTATATTAATTTAAGATATATGGTATTTTGCATGTGGTCCAAATTATTTTACTAGTATAATTGAGACTTCTAAAACCTAAACCCATGACTTCTACCCTATACCTAATTCCTAATACAGTATAAATACTATATTCTATACTCATACAAACCCTAGAATACATAATACACATTACATATATTCTTTCTCCTCATATCTTCCTCTCCTCGTTGAGAATTGGCTGCGCAAAACCATCTCCTGCAAATCTCCGTGACTTCATCTCTACGGCTCTCATTCTCTTCCAACAGAAGGTAAATCAATTTCCTCTCCTCATACATGATGTCCGTGTGTGTAAACTTTCATATTGTTTCATCTGTGTTAATAAATATACCACCATGTCCAGTGCCCTTAGTGGAACCACAAACCAACGCCACCATCCTAAATCGGAAGACCCCAACTTTAACAATTCCAGTCACACCTCATGAACCCAACTCATGTTCGTTTGATACGAGCCCATATCCCCTAATTCAAGCCCAATTTTCAACCTCAAACCCATCGCCAGAACTACCTTCATCCAGCCTGTTACAAAATTCGGCCAACCCAAATCCGAGGTCGAACTGCCTAGAATACCACCAGATCCAAAAACCCCAGTCCAAATTACAAACCCATTTCCGACCCGAGGTCCAAAACCCGAATCTAAGGAGCCTTGAACCCATGGCTAGAAACTTATTTTGGCTGTCAAAGTTCGACCAAACCAACACCCCGAACCTGCAAACACATCCTGAATCAGACTGTGACCCGGTGGACCTTACCGATTTCTCTTCTCCGAAAATTGCGGCCGCTCGCAGGGTTCCGACCCTCGTCGTCGGACCAACTGATGCGAGTGTGCGTGGGGTCAAATTAGACTGTGTTGGTGTGTGTGTGTGTAGGTGTAATATCCGTACTTTCTATTTTTGGTAATTTCTATTTTTGGTGTATGTTCATTTTGGATGACTTGCTTGTCACTGTTTTGGGATTCTGAATCTATTTTGTTCTTTGAGTTTTTCCACTCGGACAAGTTTCGGTGATGTTTATATGTATTTTCTTCTTGAACTTTGTTTTATCGCGTGTACGTTCGGTTCTCGTAAAACTCGTTCGATTTCACTATTTCTCTGTTCCCATAAGTTTGTATGGTTGAGTTGCTCATGTTGTGAGTTTCGGATTGTTAATCCGACGTTGTATCATGATTTTCGGACGTTTGGGATGTTTTGTAATTTCCTATAAGTTTAGGGAATTTGCCCCTCTTGTTCGATTTTGGTTGTGTACCTCGGACCGTTTCGGTTTATTGGATATTACTTTTCGTTGCTTGTAATTTTCTCGGACCGTTGGGTCGGCATGTCGTGTTGTGGTTTTATTGTCTTTTTTCAGTTATAGTAGCGTCGTCCTATGACAAGAGGCTATCTGGCATGGCCTGTGCAAAACGGCGCAAGACCCGCGGCATTCTGCGCCATGTCTGTGCGCCGTGTCGCACAGGGGTCGCTCGCTGTCTAGCGAAATGGCGCAAGACCCGCCGCATTCTACGTCGTGTCTGTGCGTCGTGTCGCATAGGAGTCACTCGCTGACTTGCAACACGGCGATGAACACGGCGCAAGTTAGGCCGTTTGTTGCGCCGTGTTCTGTCCAGTATATATAGGACAGACGGGTTTTTTAACCCCATTTCCTCCTTTTCCTCTCGGTTTTTCACTCCTCCTTGGCGATTTCGGGCGATCTCACTCAGATATTACATTCCATTATCTTATAACTCGGAATTGGACATTCTAGCACGAATCAACAATCTTCCTTCCACCATATCATCGTTGAATTGAGGTATTTTGACATTTTACCTAATGTTAGGGTTCGTGACTATAATTCATTTTTACTTCCGTTTTTGCTTCGATTGATGATGGATTATAGTTATGTGATCATGATTATAGATTTTCCTAGAAGTTTTGTGGATTAATTCCGAGTTCTTCCCCTTAGTTAATCAAGTTTAACCCTTATTCCTTCATAGTGTTCGGCAAATTGTCCCATCGGGTAGAACTAGGAAGAATTCCTATGTATTCACAATATTGAGATTGGTTGTATATCGTTTTTGTGTTAGGAACGGATTTGTGAAGATTATTCGGACCGAAACCCTTCCTTTCACGTTTTCTTCACATCGTGTTATCCAAGGCAAGTATATGTATTACATTTCATTATGTGTGTACAGTTTGATGCGAATGATGTAAGTTGTGTTATTGTTTGGTCATGTTGTCGTTCTTCCACCCGGGGATGGCATGTGTGGCCTCTGGGGACCGATACTAATGGGTACGGCCATAGGAGTGGACTTGGGTGCGTGTGTTGTTGTTCTTCCACCCGGGGACGGTTCGACGGGACCTATGGGGGTCGATACTAATGGATACGGCCACGGAAGTGGTTTCTCACACGGGGACGGTTCGATGGGACCTCTGGGGGCTGATACTAATGGGTATGGTCACGAGTTACCAAACGTGGATAATTATGATGTGGAAAACTTGAGGATAAACTGTTCTAGATGTAAATGTGATATCCGGAATATTGTTTGCAAATGTTTTCCTAAATGGTTTGCTTGCGTTGAATCGCGTATGTATATAATGTTGTGTAATTGTGTACTTGCACTAGCTATTCAAATGCTAACCCCTTAAATGGGGGAAATGCGTCTTATGCATTTCAGGTACTGGTCGAGCCGAGGAACTGGCACGGGATATGCATGCAAAGGATGGACCGGCATGATGATGAGGCTCGAGTCGTGTTTTACATTTTACTATTGCATTTATCTTGATGTTGGAGTTAGACCGAGTGTTTTATAACTTGGTTAAAGTCCCCTGCGTGGGCAATGGATTTTATTGGGGTTACACTTTTCGATACTTGACTAAATTATTTTGGCCGAGGCCACGGCCCTATTTTACTATGATGGTTGTGTCTTTTGGGATTTCATATTCGGATTGTGCGTTATGTGTTAGCTTGGTAGATCTCATGAGGGCTCTACGGAGTGTAATGTCCCATTGGTGATTTGGGGTGTTATACATTTATGGTATCGGAGCCTTAGGTTATGAATACCTAGGCTGTCGGTTAATTTTGGGTCTGTCAGTCGTGTCGTTAGAGTCAATTATTGAGCCTAATATCATCGTGCTACCATCTCTTCGTGCGACCCATGACTGTAGGTCTCCTCGAACTCTTATATTTCTGTAATTCATTTTCTTGTGTTGTTTGGATTGTGAATTGTGGTACCGACTTTACAAACTGTGAATTTTTCTGATCTTGTTCCTTTCATATCTTGTCTTCAGTATATTGAGAGGTTGCGGTAGACCATCTAGGAGACGCGGCCGAGGTCGTGGTCGGGGTGCTATTAATGAGGAAGTCTCACTTTCTCAGTCCTCTGCAGATTCGGCCTCTCAGTCAGTGCCGAGCACTCTACCTCTGCGCTCTGATGGGCAGCAGGATATGTCGGTCAGTCAGGATCTATCATCGGGTAATAATGCCGACGCCGGGGCTACTGCCGTACTTCAGCAGTTGGTAGACCAGCTTGCCCAGATAGCTCAGGCAGGATCCCAGAATCCGCCCACGACTCCTGAGGAAGAAGCTAGTAAGTGGCTTCAGACAGTGACTAAGATGCACCCTCCCCGTTTCTCTGGATATTCTGACTCCCTCGGTAGGGAGAATTGTCTCTTTCAGTTGAGCAGGACTTTTGATGCCGTAGCTTGTCCCGATGACAGAAGGGTACATATAGCTCAGTACCTCCTAGATAAGGAAGCTGCGGAATGGTGGGAGGCTGTGGCGCCCAGAGACCGCCGAGCCACTTGGGAGGAATTCAAGGCTACTATGGAAGCAGAACATTGTCCGCCGCCGGTCAAAGAACGCAGGATTGTAGAGTTCTTCACTGCCACACCTCAGGATGTACCGATTTCTCAGGCCATTATCTATTACAATCAACAGTTGGGGTTCGTGAAGGATCAGGTGAGGACGGAGGCCGATAAAATCCGTTATTTCAATATGCGCATGAAACCGTATATCAGGCAGAGTATGGCACCGCTCATCTGTGCCACCTTGAAAGAATACCAGGATCGCGCCCTAGCGATCGAGATGGCTATCCCGGAACCAGAGTCGGGTTCCGAAACTAAGAAGCAGAAGACTACTGGCAATTTTTCAGCCGGTAAGAGTGGTCAGTTTTTGAGGTCTCGGTCCGCTTCTGCATCTGGGAAGAGGCCGTTTCATCAGGCCGGTGGATCTCAGGGTAACCGTTCGGTCCAGTCTGTTGCATCTGGCAGGAGAGTTTGTTTTAATTGCAGTCAGTATGAGCACGTGATGAAGGATTGCCCATTTCTGTTAGTTACTTGCTTTACTTGCGGACAGACCGGGCATCGGGCAGCTCATTGTGAGAGGGGCACCAGGGTCGCCAGAGCTCCGACTACCACCGCCGATCAGAAGGAACACAGCACTCCAGCTACTCATATTCCTCAGAGTTCGGGTCGTGGTAGGGGTCGGGGTCAGCCGGATCGCCGTACAGCATCAAGTTCGGGCTCAGTTCACCCCCGATTGTATCAAATGAGGTGAACAGAGGAGGCAAACATTCCGGTGGCGTCAGGTACCACCCAGATCCTTTCTTATCCAGTCTAGTGCTTTTTGATTCGGGTGCTACCCACTCCTTTATTGCTTCGGATTGTGTGAGTCGTATTGGTTTTAATTGCTTGTTCGAATGTGAACCATTTGTAGTGGGTACGCCTAGCGGGGATCGTATGGTTAGGGACCGGGAAGTTAGGGATTGCCCAATGAGGATCGGGAGCTGAGATTGGCCCTCGAATATCATTATTATAGACCATAAAGGTGAGGATTTGATCCTCGAGGACGATTGGTTGGATCGTCACGGTGCTATCATGAATTATCGGACTCGTACCATATCGATAGTAGCCAAGGATGGCACCGAGCATACTCTCGTCTGTTGTAAACTGGGTAGATCGGGAAGTGTGATTAGCGCCTTGAAGGCGATGAAACTTCTGAACCAGGGTTGCGTCGGCTATTGGTGTTATGCTTTGAAGGCAGAAGATGGTGGAGTTGACATGTCTTCGATTCCAGTCGTTAGCGAGTATCCCAACGTTTTTCCAGATGACTTGCCGGGATTACCACCACAGCGGGAAGTTGAGTTTCCTATTAATCTAGAGCCGAATGCGGCCCCTGTTTCTCGAGCACCGTACCGTATGGCACCATCGGAGATGTTAGAGTTGAAGAAACAATTGGGAGAATTGTTAGATAAAGGGTATATTCGACCGAGCGCATCGCCTTAGGGTGCGCCTATTCTTTTTCTTAAGAAGAAGGATGGATCGCTTCGTTTATGCATCGATTATCTAGAATTAAACAAGTTAACCATCAAAAACAAGTACCCTTTGCCTAGGATCGAGGATTTATTTGATCAGCTTCAGGGAGCGACAGTCTTCTCGAAGATTGATTTACCATCGGGATACTACCAGTTGATCGGGACAGTGATATACCAAAAGCTGCTTTTCGGACGAGATATGGCCATTACGAGTTTGTGGTTATGCATTTCGGGCTAACCAATGCCCCAGCAGTGTTCATGCAGTTGATGAAAAAAGTTTTTATTGAGTATCTGGACAAATTCGTAGTCGTCTTTATCGATGACATTCTTATCTATTCTCGGATTCGGGAGGAGAATGCCTTACATCTCCGGATTGTGCTATACTTTTTGAGAGCTGAGCAGTTGTACGCGAAGTTCTCTAAGTGTGAGTTTTAGCTCAAGGAATTGATGTTCCTCGGGCACGTGATTTCAGCAGAGGGAGTTCAGGTAGATCCGCAGAAGATAGAGGCAGTGATGGCGTGGGAACCGCCTAAGAATGTGAAGAAGGTGAGGAGTTTTCTGGGACTTGCAGGCTATTACCGTAGATTTGTTGAGGGATTTTCTAAAATCGCTAGACCACTCACTCAGTTACTCCAGAAGACTCAGAAATTCGAGTTGACCGCAGACAGACAGGATAGTTTGACGAGTTGAAGAGACGACTGACTACCGCACCCGTGTTAGCATTGCCTCAGGGGAACGAGGATTTCGTGGTATATAGTGATGCTTCAGGCCTCGGGCTCGGATGTGTTTTGATGCAGAGAGATAGGGTTATTGCTTATGCGTCCCGACAGCTGAAACCTTACGAAGCAAATTACCCTATACATGATTTAGAGTTAGCTGCAGTCGTCTTTGCTTTAAAAATCTGGAGGCATTACATCTATGGGTCGTCATGTAAGATTTACACGGATCACAAGAGTCTGAAGTATATCTTCAGTCAGAAATAATTGAACATGAGACAGCATAGGTGGTTGGAGCTAATTAAAGATTATGACCTCGAGATACTTTACCATCCGGGTAAGGCTAATGTAGTGGCCAATGCGTTGAGTCAGAAGCCGATGGCGTTACAGATGTTAGAGGTACTTAAACCACAGAGTAGGATCCAGCGGGATTTGATTTGTCAGAATATCGAGGTCTGGGTTCTGAGAGTTCAGGGTCAGTTATGTGCGTTGGAAATTACTTCGTCCTTGACTGATGATATCAAGGTGAAGCAGTATGATGATCCGTTTTTGGTCCAGTTGAGGGAGGATGTGAGGAAGGGGAAAGCCCCTGGGTTTGTGATTCAGGATGATGGAGTTTTGAGATTTCGCGGCAGATTATGTGTACCGAATGACATTGAGTTGAGACAGAAGGTTTTGAGTGAGGATCATACTATGCCTTACTCCATACATCTTGGTACGAGCAAAATGTACAAGGATGTAAGGAGTAACTATTGGTGGAGCAATTTGAAGACGGACATGAACGAGTTTGAATCGAAGTGTTTAACCTATTAGCAGGTTAAGATTGAGCATCAGCGATCCGCGGGATTACTGCGACCACTCCCTATTCTGGAGTGGAAGTGGGAGGACATTTCCATGGGTTTTATTACCAGTATGCCTAGGACCCGGACTGGAATGAACATGATTTGGGTTATTGTCGATCGACTAACCAAATCAGCTCATTTTCTGGGTATTAAGGATACTTGGGGGCCGGAGAGACTAGCGCGGGTATTCATTGCGGAGATCATGAAGTGGCATGGGACCCCTAAGAGTATTGTTTCGGATCGTGATGGCCGGTTTATATCACATTTTTGGCAGGCCGTTCATCAAGCCTTGGGGACCGAGTTGAGACTCAGTACATCCTACCACCCTCAGACAGACGGACAGTCAAAGTAGACGATACAGACGCTGGAGGATATGTTGCGAGCCTGTGCTTTAGATTGGAAGGATGATTGGGAGTCGCACTTGCCATTGATCGAGTTCACGTACAACAATAGTTGGCACGTCTCGATCAAAATGGCACCATTTGAGGCATTGTATGGTATGAGGTGCAGATTGCCATTGTGTTGGGATGATGAATCCGAGCTAATTGGCACCGAGCCCGATATGGTAGTTGAGACGCGAGAAAAGATTGCTCTGATTCCCGATAGAATGTTGACGGCCCAGAGTCGACAGAAGTCTTATGCCGATACGCGTCGCCGGCCGTTGGATTTTGAGGTGGGAGACCATGTGTTGCTTAAGGTGTCACCGACACGGGGAGTGTACCGCTTCGTTCGGAAGGGTAAACTTAGTCCGAGATATATTGGGCAATTCGAGATTCTAGAGAGAGTTTGAGAGCTTGCATATCGGTTAGGCTTGCCGCCGTCCCTGAGCCACGTACATAACGTATTTCATGTTTCCCAGCTTAGGAAGTACGTACCGAACCCTAGCCATATTATTGATTTTAGAGAAATCGAGTTGGGGCCCGACATTACCATCAAGGAGAGGCCGATTCAGATCTTAGAGCGTCGGGTGAAGCAACTCAGGCACAAAACCCTTCCTTTGGTTAAAGTGCAATGGTTGAGCCATGGATCTGAGGAAGCCACGTGGGAGATGGAAGGGAGTATGAGGTCGAGATATCCCAAGTTATTCGTGTTGTAAGTTTCGGGACGAAACTTATTTTTAGGGGGAGAGAATGTAATATCCATACTTTCTATTTTTGGTAATTTCTATTTTTGGTGTATGTTCGTTTCGGACGACTCTTTTGTCTCTGTTTTGGGATTTTGAATCTAGTTTGTTCTTTGAGTTTTTCCATTCGGACGAGTTTCGATGATGTTTTTACGTATTTTCGTCTTAAACTATGTTTTATCGCGTGTACGTTCGATTCTCGTAAAACTCGTTCGATTTCACTATTTCTCTGTTCCCATAAGTTCGTATGGTTGAGTTTCTTATGTTGTGACTTTCTGATTGTTAATCCGACGTTGTATCGTGATTTTCGGACGTTTGGGTCGTTTTGTAATTTCCTATAAGTTTAGGGAATTTGTCCCTCTTGTTCGATTTTGGTTGTGTACCTCGGACCGTTTCGGTTTATTGGATATTACTTTTCGTTGCTTGTAATTTTCTTGGACCGTTGGGTCGGCATGTCGTGTTGTGGTTTTATCGTCTTTATTCAGTTATGGTAGCGTCGTCCTGTGACAAGAGGCTGTCTGGCATGGCCTGTACAAAACGGCGCAAGACCCGCGGCATTCTGCGCCGTGTCGCACAGGGGTCGCTCGCTGTCTAGCAAAATGGTGCAAGACCCGCGGCATTCTGCGCCGTGTCGCACAGGGGTCGCTCGCTGTCTAGCGAAACGGTGCAAGACCCGCGGCATTCTGCACCGTGTCGCACAGGAGTCCCTCGATGACTTGCAGCACGGCGATGAACACGGCGCTAGTTAGGCAGTTTGTCGCGTCGTGTTCTGTCCAGTACATATAGGACAGACGGGTGTTTTAAACCCATTTCCTCCTTTTCCTCTCGGTTTTTCACTCCTCCTTGGCAATTTCAGGTGATCTCACTCAGATATTACATTCCATCATCTTATAACTCGGAATTGGACATTCTAGCACGAATCAACCATCTTCCTTCCACCATTTCATCGTTAAATTGAGGTATTTTGATATTTTACCTAATGTTAGGGTTCTTGACTATAATTCATTTTTACTTCCGTTTTTGCTTCGATTGATGGTGGATTATAGTTATGTGATCATGATTATAGTTTTTCCTAGAAGTTTTGTGGATTAATTCCAAGTTCTTCCCCTTCGTTAATCAAGTTTAACCCTTATGCCTTCATAGTGTTCGGCGAATTGTCCCATCGGGTAGAACTAGGAAGAATTCCTACGTATTCACAATATTGGGATTGGTTGTATATCGTTTTTGTGTTAGGAACGGGTTTTTGAAGATTATTCGAACCGAAACCCTTCCTTTCACCCTTTTCTTCACATCGTATTATCCAAGGCAAGTATATGTATTATATTTCGTTATGTGTGTACGGTTTGATGCGAATGATGTAAGTTGTGTTATTGTTTGGTCATGTTGTCATTCTTCCACCCGGGGATGGCATGTGTGGCCTCTGGAGGCCGATACTAATGGGTACGGCCATGGGAGTGGACTTGGGTACGTGTGTTGTTGTTCTTCCACCCGGGGATGGTTCGACGGGACCTCTGGGAGCCGATACTAATGGGTACGGCCACAGAAGTAGTTTCTCACCCGAGGACGGTTCGACGGGACCTCTGGGGGCCGATACTAATGGGTACGGTCGCGAGTTACCAAGCGTGGATAATTATGATGTGGAAAATTTGAGGATATACTGTTTTAGATGTAAATGTGATATTCCGGAATATTGTTTGCAAATGTTTTCCTAAATGGTTTGTTTGCGTTGAATCGCGTATGTATATAATGTTGTGTAATTGTGTACTTGCACTATCTATTCGAATGCTAACCCCTTAAATGGGGGGAATGCGTCTTATGCATTTCAGGTACTGGTCGAGCCGAGGAGCTGGTACGGGATATGCATGCAAAGGATGGACCGGCATGATGATGAGGCTCGAGTCGTGTTTTACGTTTTACTATTGCATTTATCTTGATGTTGGAGTTAGACTGAGTGTGTTATAACTTGGTTAAAGTCCCCTGCGTGGGCAATGGATTTTATTGGGGTTACACTTTTCGATACTTGACTAAATTGTCTTGGCCGAGGCCACGGCCCTATTTTACTATGATGGTTGTGTCTTTTGGGATTTCATATTCGGACTGTGCGTTATGTGTTAGCCTGGTAGATCTCGTGAGGGTTCTACGGCGTGTAATGTCCCATTGGTGATTTGGGGTGTTACAGTGTATGCGTGATGGTGTTGAATGTGTGTGTGTTTGTTATGTGTGTGTGCCAGAGAAGAACAATAAGAGAGAGGGGGAAGTTTCAGAGAATTTTGAGAGAGAAACCGAGAGGATAGAGCAGAGAGAGTGAACAGTTTAGAGAGTGGAAGAATCGGGAACGAGAGAGATAGATATACCGAGGCTGGGAAGAAATTGGGTTTACACACCTCAAACTTAAACAAATAATAGATGAACCCCTTCCCTTTCTTCTAGTATATATTTTAGTCCCTCAACTTTCAAGTCTCTCAATTTTACCCCAATCAGCTTTTTAATATCTCAATTCGGTCTTATTTGACCAAGCTATTAAAATATTGACCTTTTCAAATATCCAATTTAATTCTTTCACTTTATTTTCAATTATATTATTATTTGTAGATAATAACAAGAACTTACGGGCCTAGGATTATCTAGTCAAGCATCTTCATCACATTCAAATTGAAGTTCTGCATTTTATCCAGGTGTGGGGAATTTACTACGCTTTTGTTTATTTTAATTGCTTTCTATATTGTCTTGTATATGCACGTCAAATCAGTCAGAAGCACTTACATATGCAAATCAGTCAGAAGCACTTAAATGTGCAAATCAGTCATAAGCACTTAATTGTACAAATCAGTTATAAGCACTTAATTGTGCAAATCAGTCAGAATCACTTAAATGTGCAAATCAGTCAGAAGCACTTAATTGTGCATAAAGCCTTCGGGCTAGCCGACGGGCTTCAGAATTTATCAGTCATGTTGTTTATACTTATTAATATATTTAGAAATTAACTTAGACATATTGCGTAGCCTCCACACTGGGCAAGTTGAAAGCTCCCCCCATTATTATAACCATTTAAGGTTGAAGAGATCGATGTGACATGTGCTTGACTGTGGGATGATCAAGCTTTACGATTAGATGTTTATTTATTTTCTGTTATGTAACTCAAGCTATGCTTTATGAACAAGTATTCGAATTATTTTAATTTCACATCGAAATATGTTTTTGTTTTAACGATGAATCAATAATATTACTTGCGATTATTAAGTTTGTTTATCTTTTTAAATGTATTTCCGTTGCAAAATTTTATTTATTCTTTTTTAAAGTTAGAAGAATGATTTTTCTAGAATAGGGTGATACATAAAGGACTTTGCTCTTTAATTTGTTTTTGCACTGTTTCAATAATTCAATTCATCGAATTATACAAAAATACACAATACAATAAACTAACACATATAAAACAGTTGGGAAGAAGTAAAAAAAAAAAAAAAAAGGGTTCTGAACCTGATTGCTCCCGAGACATATCCAGTTCCACGACATATAAGTAGGGGTGAAAACTAGGCGGATATTTCCCGCCCGATTCAGAGCCGTATTCGATCGGGATCAAATTTGGGATGAAAAATAGGTATCCGGTCGGATTCGGATACGGATCCGGATAGATGAATTCAGATACGGGTTCGAATTCGGATAATGCAATATCCGCCCATATCCGAGTTTTCCCATATTTTATCGGATATTATCCGGATACCAATCCGGATAATAAATCCGGATACCAATCTGGATAATAAATCTGGATTTTTATATTTTTTGAAAAAAATAAAAAATTACTTTTTGCGAAAAATAAAAAAAAATTATATTTTGAAAAAAAAATTATTTTCTGAAAAAAATATTTTTTAAAAGAAATGTATTAGCCAAACACTTTAATACTAACTTATAAGCTATTTGTTTCATATGAAATGTATTTTTAAAAGAAATGTTCTATTCAAGTAAATAGAGGGGCAATTATATATATTATAATAATTGTTAAAAACAATTAAATTACTACTTATTAGTCTTTGCTAAGTATGTAGCTTATGTTTTTTATGGGAGAGACTGAATAAGTAAAAATGAGAGAACCTTATTATGAAACGATTTTTAAAAAAATTATTATAGTTTGCATTAGAAATTTTAGGAAATATTGTGTAGGTAGTTTTTTTATATGCTGCAATCACTTCCAAACGATTTTTGTATAACACGTATTATCCGATTATATTTATTCGAATCCGGCCCGAATCCATCCTGTATCCATCCCGTGTCTGTATCCCGAATAATCCGAATTCGTATCCGTATCCGGCCTTCCCGTATCCGACTCCGAATTCGAGAGAAAAATATGAGTTAGGATACGGGAAGAGCATTACCCGCCCGTATCCGATCCGTTTTCACCCCTACATATAAGTACATGACACTTGCGATAAACAATTATGAAACATAATTATTTATCACTAAACACTTAAAAGAGAGCTTTTTATCAAGTTTTTACTTGAATCTAGGCAGAACCATTTTCTTACAGAAGATCACGTACCATAAAATAATACTACTATAAAACAATACACTCAATTGAAATTCTGATAACAACAGTGTAGCTTAGCAATTTATAACACAATAATAAAACAACACTCTCCTTACAAAAAATTAAAGAATGTGCAAATAAATCTTATGCACCAACAGAAAGAAACATCAAAATAATCGATCAATCAATCAGTAATCAGCAAGTATCTAATACCCCTCCGTCCCAGACTTAATTGCTACTTTTTTCTGGGCATGAGTATTAATGTTAGAGTTATTTATTAGTATTGTGTGTAATAAAGTGATATTTTAAGAGGGGTAATAATAGAAATCTGAAATCATATTAGTATTGTTTGTTAGTATTGTGTGTTTAACTGGGTGGGTCCATAATGGCATTTTATGATAAATAGATGATCATTGGGGGTGTATATTTAGAGGGAATGATTGATTTATTTCCCTTTATAGTAAGTAACAGTTAAGTATGTGATGGACCAAAATGAAAAGATAGCAGTTAAGTATGAGACGGAGGGAGCAAATCATAACGGGATTGCAGCTGCCGGAAATTGACCAAGGTTTTAGAAGAGCCACGCCAATTCCAACCTTACATACATGCATGTATAGCCCACACTTGCCGACTATAAGCCCACTTTCAATTTAGTCCACTAAACCCACAGTAACCAAGCCCGTGATATATATTAAAGAACAGGATCCCGTGGATTAAATGGCCAAGTTTGGCCCATTTTTATTAAATCTATTATTATATTTGTAATTTGGACAACCCTTTTGTTTATTGTTAATCAATCAATAATCAATAATCTGTTAAAGTAAATACATATATGTGACTTAATCTAGAGGTTTATAGGCTTCTCCCAGTTAGTGTAGGGATAGGTCTGTGAAAATGTTCCAGAATATGTAATCTCTCCATATTTAAAGGGACCCTATCAATGAGAATGGATACATCTTCTGCCCTAATTCTTGTCTTACTTGCTTTTACTTCAACACGTTACCAGCACGTAGTCTACCACTGAGAGCAAGAAAAAATTGTCCGAAGTTCAGAAAATTCGAAAAAAAAAAAAAAACGAAAAAATTCGGAAAACCCTAGCAGCAGTCCGCCGCCCCTCATCCCAGACCCAATCCCGACGCTGCAAACCCACGACCTGTCCGCCGATAAACAGCTCCGACTTCTTCCCCGCGTGACTCCTCCTCTGACTTCTGCTCCGACGTGGTTCGTCCTCGGCTTCTGCTCCGTCGCAGCTCCTCCTCCAGATCAGATCGTTCGCCCTCGGCTCCTGAGACGCAGCTCCTCCTCCGGCTTTTGCTCCGTTGCGGCTCCTCCTCCAGACCAAATCGATCGTCCTCAGCTTTTGACGCGGCTCCTCCTCCAGCCCAGATCGTCTTCACCTGGTCCCTGCCCGTTCGATTTCCAGCTCACGCCCGGTCGGCCTTGATCCAACCCGACCGCGTGCTTTGTAACTGACGATTCTTGTTCGGCCCGGCAACGATTTAATCAAATTATTTTTTTTCTCTACAATCGCGAAGAAAGGTACATAAAAGGAACCCTATTGTTCGTGGATTACTTTATATGCCTTTATTTGATTTAGTAGCTGTTAGGCGTATTTTTATGCGCTTTTATATCATTATTTTATATCCATCTTGAGCCTAAATCAGCATAAATGAGCTTTTAATGCATTATTTTTGTATGTTTTGCAGGAAATCGGAGTCCGGAAGCCAAAACGATGAAAAACGGGCGAAAATAGCATTTTTTGGTCATGAGCCGCGGCACACACCAAGTGAACCGCGGCACACGAAGACAACCAGCGAATAATGTGCACACTGTACTGTGTGCCGCGGCACACAAAGCGCAAAAAGACGCCACTGGGAACCACACCAGGAAAAGAAGTATGCTGAGTTTTAAAAAATGGGCCGCGTATGTGGGCTTTTGATGGCTGATTTTCTGGACATCGGCTTTTGGGCCGCTTGTGCCGTGAACAGCAATGAGGAATGGAGATTGGATGACTTTTTTTTCGTGGGACATCTACTGGAGAAAGAAAGAAAAGAAAGAATATAAAAAGGAGCGGGAGGATTAAGAGCAAGGAGTTTTTTTTTCGGCGGAACTAGAAATAAAGCAGGGAGTTTTCGGCGGGTGAAGAAATCAAGGGGAACACAAGGAAGAGATTTGTGGGGCGACGACAAGACCACGGATCCCTACGATTTTTCTGCATCTTAGTTTTTTAGATCTATTCGCGTAGGATTTTGATTGTAGCCAATTTCATGACGGTTTGATTATTTATTATTATTTCGATTTACTCGTTATTCTATTGAATTGGATTCTTCTTACTGTTCTTAATACTTTTTAATTGTCTGGCCAACAGTTAATTTGTCTTGAATGTCTTTGTGGATTCGGGAGATGAAATTTAGGCATAGTTCTTGTTAGACGAATCATAATTTTCGTGAGATAGGGATATACTCATGCGAATTGTGAAGCCTGTTATTGTGGGAATTCTTGAACTGTTTTAGCTATTAATTATCTGATTCGAATAGGGATATATCGAGTTAGTAATTCGTAGTATTTTCTATCGACCTTGGGAAAGGCTTTAGAATAATTTAGGAATTCCTGGCTTACAATCAATTGAATAACAGTGAATTGAATCGAATAAATATCATTCCCGATTGTTTGAGGTGAAAATCATAATCCTACCCCTTATTAGTATTAGTATTATTATTATTATTATTAGTACTATTATTTATTTTCTGCAATTAATTTAGATATAAGCTCTATTTAATTGTTCTTCAAATAAAATTGTGAGTTGATTAAATTTTGGTACTTAGTGAAATCAGTCCTCGAGGGAACGATACTTTACTTATCACTTTATTACTTGTTGACACCGTGCACTTGCGGCATATTGTGAGGGATTTTCCCACAAAAAGTTTTTGGCGCCGTTGCCGGGGACTGATTTTTCGCTAATATCAATACCAAGCGACTCTAATTTTAATTTGAAGTTTCTTCTTTAGTTTCTATATTTTTATTTTTTTTCATTATGTTTTCCTATGAGTATCGTGACCCTTGGCATTTCATAAATCCCAATGTTCTTAATAGTTCGCCAAATAGGGTCAGTCAGTCCTCTCCCCCAAAACAAAAGACCATGCTTGAACAATGTGTAGACGTTCTTAAAAATCCTGATAGTAGCATTTTTGAGCTAGCATGTGCACATCGTGGTCTTGAGGTTCACTACGGTTATTTTCCAGCTCATTTATTTAGTAGTGAAGTTGAGGGGGAGGTCGAGAAGAACGACATGTTGAGTTTTAGGGTCGATCCCCCAGCACCCGATAATTACATAAAGTGTGATGAGCCTATAGAAGAAGTTATCATTGATGATGTTTCCAAAGAAATTCCATTAAATTGTCATCAAACTTCGACTAATAAGGTGAATACTTTTGTGCCAAAAAATTTATTAACGGTGCCACGCATAATTTTTTCTAAATCCATAATGGGAGAGATTGACCCCATTACTCATGATTTTGTTGAGGCTGATTCTTCGAGTTCTAATGAGGTTGTGCATGATAATTCTTTATTATTTGCCCATTCGAACTCTGCTTATTTTTTCATGCCTTATCATTATTATATTCTTCCATCATTTTTTGGTTGTCCGCATAATTATTCTTATTCATTATTTTTGGCAACCGGGCATGAGCCAAAGCCTCCCCTATGGAATAAGAGGCTTATTGATTGCAAGAAGGGGGTATTTGGAAATCTCCCTAGAAAGAAGCCACGTTAAATTCTTTTTGCCACGTCGTGCTCAAGACGTAAAATAGAGCGCTGGATGGGAGGCAACCCATCATGTTTACTTGCTTTCTAGTTAGTTGTTTTTAATTGATTTTTCGTTATTATTTTTTTCTTTGTTTTTGTTATTTCATTTGGATTCGTGTATTCTTGTTGGCCCTTATTTCTCTGATATTTCTTTATGACCCCTATGAGTTATTATTCTTCATATTCTAGTCTTTCTTAATTTAATGTCTATTGTTATCTCATGACTAGAGACTAAGTTTGGGGGTCCCTCGTGATGCTGAGCGTTATTTGGAGTATGGATTGATCGACGTTTCCACTCAGACATGTGCTGGTGTTCAAGAAGACATTTGGAATAAGTTTCACTTTTCCTTATCTCTTTTATTTTCACATGAGTTTTATTATTGATAATGTTATGTGTAGTGGACTTTATTTTGCATGCTGTTGATGGTTTTTGCAAGCTTGAATTTTTCGTGAATTTTTCGTGCTTCCATGTGTAAAAGCGATGTTACGATCGATTTCTCTTGGAAGAAACGGTTGAGTTTTAGTCGAGTTGCAATCGGCGATATCATTTTTCATTGAGTATTCAATTAGGTCCGAAATTTTATCATTTTTGTAGAAATTTTAGCGAGATAAGAAAAGAGACATACGTGTTTTCAAATCACCGTTTATACGTTTGGTTAAACTTTTCGCGTAGCTCGTCGTCGATACCATGAGTCTTGTTGGCATTTAAATTGAGTTTAGAGTCGGACAGTTTTCCCAAGAAAAAGTCGAGATATTAATTGTTCTATGATGGGAAGTTTAGTAACCGGGGTATTCACGTGACCCGTTGTTTACTCTCGCGTAAAGCAGCGACCACTGAATAGATTAATAATTTAGAAATATCGCATTACCGATGATGGGAAGCCTAGTAACCGGGGGTATTCACGTGACCCGTTGTCTACTTTCGCGTAAAACGGCAACCTTGACATGCGGGACTTGCTATTCGAGTTTTTTCTCCGCTGTAGAGGGGGACTTAGTAACTAGAAGCATCCATGTGCCCCATGAGTGTCTTTTACGTCAAACGGTTCCGCGATACATGAGAATGGAAATCCACCCTAGGATCATCCCGATGAAATATCCCGAGAGCCGAAACCTAGTGGTTAACTCGAATCATATTATTGATCATACATAGGGGAATGCTGTCCGAGGAGTAAGTTTAATAATGAAACTCTTGAATTTTGCCTCTAGACTGTGGGATTGGGCGAATTAGCTTGTTTATTTCAACCCTTCATATTGACGGTCGGTTAAATTCACGCTTGTTAATCTTTGAGCTTGATTTTCTCTATGAACGATTGATTAGGACTGAAATTGGTTACTTAGTGGAATCAGTGTCCGGGACGTGACTCACTATTACGATACTTGTATTATTCCTTGAAATTTTCAGGGTAGTATTGATTAAGTTGAGCACTATGGATTTGCATGATTATTCACGATACATTTTGTTTAAAATTGAAATTGTTTGCTTGAGGACAAGCAAAGGCTCAAGTTTGGGGGTATTTGTTAGGCGTATTTTTATGCGCTTTTATATCATTATTTTATATCCATCTTGAGCCTAAATCAGCATAAATGAGCTTTTAATGCATTATTTTTATATGTTTTGCAGGAAATCGGAGTCCGGAAGCCAAAACGATGAAAAACGGGCGAAAATAGCATTTTTTGGTCATGAGCCGCGGCACACACCAAATGAACCGCGGCACACGAAGACAACCAGCGAATAATGTGCACACTGTACTATGTGCCGCGGCACACACAAAGTGAGCCGCGGCACACAAAGCGCAAAAAGACGCCACTGGGAACCACACCAGGAAAAGAAGTATGCTGAGTTTTAAAAAATGGGCCGCGTATGTGGGCTTTTGATGGCTGATTTTCTGTACATCACCTTTTGGGCCGCTTGTGCCGTGAACAGCAATGAGGAATGGAGATTGGATGACTTTTTTTTCGTG
Source organism: Orobanche coerulescens (assembly GCA_033398695.1). Classification (NCBI taxonomy): domain Eukaryota; kingdom Viridiplantae; phylum Streptophyta; class Magnoliopsida; order Lamiales; family Orobanchaceae; genus Orobanche; species Orobanche coerulescens. The sequence continues at coordinate 35,231,969 of CM065814.1, read as the reverse complement.
GGACATCTACCGGAGAAAGAAAGAAAAGAAAGAATATAAAAAGGAGCGGGAGGATTAAGAGCAAGGAGTTTTTTTTTCGGCGGAACCAGAAATAAAGCAGGGAGTTTTCGGCGGGTGAAGAAATCAAGGGGAACACAAGGAAGAGATTTGTGGGGCGACGACAAGACCATGGATCCCTACGGTTTTTCTGCATCTTAGTTTTTTAGATCTATTCGCGTAGGATTTTGATTGTAGCCAATTTCATGACGGTTTGATTATTTATTATTATTTTGATTTACTCGTTATTCTATTGAATTGGATTCTTCTTACTGTTCTTAATGTTTTTTAATTGTCTGGCCAACAGTTAATTTGTCTTGAATGTATTTATGGATTCGGGAGATGAAATTTAGGCATAGTTCTTGTTAGACGAATCATAATTTTCGTGAGATAGGGATATACTCATGCGAATTGTGAAGCCTGTTATTGTGGGAATTCTTGAACTATTTTAGCTATTAACTATCTGATTCGAATAGGGATATATCGAGTTAGTAATTCGTAGTATTTTCTATCGACCTTGGGAAAGGCTTTAGAATAATTTAGGAATTCCTGGCTTACAATCAATTGAATAACAGTGAATTGAATCGAATAAATATCATTCCCGATTGTTTGAGGTGAAAATCATAATCCTACCCCTTATTAGTATTAGTATTATTATTATTATTATTATTAGTACTATTATTTATTTTCTGCAATTAGTTTAGATATAAGCTCTATTTAATTGTTCTTCAAATAAAATTGTGAGTTGATTAAATTTTGGTACTTAGTGAAATCAGTCCTCGAGGGAACGATACTTTACTTATCACTTTATTACTTGTTGACACCGCACTTGCGGCATATTGTGAGGGATTTTCCCACAACAGTAGCATAACATGATTTATGAATCGATTTAATTATGTTTAATTATATTAATAAATTAATTAACCACTTGAATTAAATCGTTTAATTCATAACCCTAGTTTAATAACTAATCATAATTACGCCATAAGATACCTATTTGGCTGCATAATGTGTATCTAGTTATATCACATAGAAATTATATGTTTATTTATATAATTATATATATAATTTGCATGCATATTTAGATATGACATGCAATTAGGCTACATACCTAGCATATTTAGATGACTGTATACCTACTACTCATAATACCATGATAACGAAATTTCATGTGTATCACATCGAAATCATGACCATATATCTTGGTTCTAAGATAAAATAATCCCATTATTGAATAATTTATCATGGACGAACTCATGATAATGTGAAACTAATTCATTTCCTCATCTTGTATAGATGAATGATCCGACTCGTCCGGAATTCGACATCCTGGACTCAGAAGGACTTGAGTACCATCGATGGGTATCCGACGTCGAGACCACTTTTGTCGCTAAGGATTATAGCGCAACGCTCCTTGATCCTACGGCCAACGGACCGTCTGATAAGGTGAAAGCGAGTGTGATAATGTTCCTTAAGCGGCACATCGACCCTAGCCTAAGGTGGGAGTATCTTCAGTTGAAATCCCCCAAAGAACTGTGGGATGCCCTTAAGGGCCATTTCGGGAATATACACAATACCTTACTTCCCGAGTTGATCGTGCAGTGGAACGAAATCCGCTTGCTTGATTATAAACGAGTCAACGATTTCACCAAAGAAATGCTCCGCCTCAAGGCACGTCTCAACTTCTGTGGAAAGGAAATCACAGAGGACGACATGATCCAGAAAATGCTTTCCACGTTTCCTACTTCAGCATTGATACTAGCGAACCAGTATCGATTGGAGTATGATAACAAGCGTATCACCACCTTTAGTAAGCTAATCAACCTCCTTCAGGTGGCTGAAAGGCATAATGAGGTGTTGGTGAACAATAATGCCAGGCCAGCCGGGACAAAGCAAATTCCTGATGCTAATTTTGGAAAAACGAAACGTGGAAAGCAACCCGACGAACAGGATACTGGACGTGCTAGTCCTAAACCACATGGAACGAAACCACATGGTGGTAAGGGACGTGGCGGTCGAAGACGTGGTTGAGGTCGTGGAGGCTCTTCCAGCGGAGAAAGGAAAGATAATGCTCCCGGTCATGGAACCAAGCAGCAAGTATCTCCTAAGACTCATGCTCCCACAGAACGAGTACACGACGCCATATGCTTCCGCGGTGGAATGGTTGGCCATTGGTTCAGAAATTACCACGCAAGCAAGCACGTCGCAGCTGCATACAGGAAATATAGAGAGACCAAAGCAGAGGCTCAATATATGGAGGAAAATGATTACGATGTTCTACCAAATGTCAATTTCACATTCACTGATTGTCATAATAACACATACGAGTCGGAATCATTAGATGCCCCACTCTATGACTAATTTATGTTTCGGTTGACAATTTTCGTATTTTAGCTGTTTTTGCCCTAAACGATTCTATTCAATAATAGTGTGATACATTTTGATTTTTGAACAAGATATTATTGTTGCTTATGTTATACATGTGATTGGCTTTATTCTACGTATTGAATATTGCTCCTTATGCTTGAGTTTGTAAGTTCATAGTTTCTCCACTTTATGTAGGAATGAATCGTGAGGAACTTGAATGCTTGGTAGATAATGGGACGACCCATACTATCCTTAGAAATAGGTTATTATTCGTCGAACTAATAGCCTATCGCACATCGGTGACCACGATGATTGGATCATCTCAACTCATTCAAGGATGCGGAATTGCCCGGTTCTTGATGCCTAACAGCACGGCTTTTACCGTCACTGACGCTCTTTATGCACCAAGAGCAATCCGAACATTACTAAGCTTCAAGGACATACGTAGCAACGGTTTTCACATTGAAACACATTGTGAGAATGGAATAGAATTTCTCTATATCACCTCTAACGAATGCGGATGAAAACGCGTATTAGAGAAACTTACGAGTCAATCGAGTGGACTTTACCTCACTACGATTTGGGTTGTTGAATCCTATGCAATTACCCAAAACGAACTTTGGGATGCTGACTCGTATAGGCTTTAGCACGATAGATTAGGACATCCGGGTCGTGACATGATGATTCGCATACTTAAGAATACGCACGGACATCCTTTCTTTCACATGAGAAGTAGAAAAGGACAACAACCCAACATAATGAACTTTGTCGGCGTTCCCCACACCATGTCGTCTGAAGTACCGGAGACATCATCCCATTCTAAAAACTTGACTTTGTCAAATGCACATCGTCATTTCTGCAAAGACTGCTCTTTAGCCAAAGTAGGAGCGAGACCTTCCTACGATAAAGATGCAACTGAGAACATTCCATTCTTACATAGGATTCAAGGTGATATTTGTGGACCTATTCAACCAGAATGCGGGCCATTCAGATATTTTATGGTTTTGGTTGACGCTTCGACACGTTGGTCACATGTTGCCCTACTGTCCACTCGAAATGCTGCTTTTGCAAAGCTTCTAGCATAGATTATCCGTCTAAGGGCTCACCACCCTGGCCACACTATTCGGTCAATAAGACTGGATAATGCTGGAGAGTTCACATTTAAAGTATTTGATGAATACTGTGTAATACCCGGTTGTAATTCAGTAATTATCATTCAGTAATTGATACTCAGTAATTTCACTCATTAATGATCTTTTGTCACTCATATTCAATCATGGTATTCATCATTCAGAGTAATTGTATCGTGTATCAATCGTCATTCGTCACTAATCTAATTGGAGTTTTGTGCCGTGTTTATCATCGTTGTCATTTTCGTTGTGGGCTGTGCGTGAGGAGTAGCGCACGCTACGTACTCTTTTTAGCGTACGCTAATTGAGTATAGGTAGCGCACACTGCCAATCAGCATTAGCACACGCTAATGTTACCCTGGCTGTAGTCCAGAAGGTACTGGACTGCAGGTGAGTTATTAGTAGCGCACGCTATGAGTGGTAAGTAGCGCGCGCTAGTGGGTTGTAGTAGCGCACGCTAAATATGTGGAGTAGCGCGCGCTAAGGACGGATCAGGTTGAGTCCAGTGGCTACTGGACTGCACTGGATTAATTCATAGCGCACGCTATGAATGATATTTAGCGTACGCAATCGATATTGTAGCGCACGCTAAATATTGGGTGTAGCGCACGCTACCGAGTCGAATCGGAGGACGGCGGTTTACGGATTCCGATCGGGCATCAAATAATTCGTTAGCGCACGCTAACAATGGGTATTAACGCACGCTAATGGTATGGCCGTAGCGCACGCTACAAAAAGGTACGTAGCGCGCGCTACTGTGTTCGGACAGTGGGTACTGGACTACCCAAATTACCCGTTAGCGCACGCTACGCACAAGGGCTAGCGCACGCTAACCTGGAGTGGCTATATATCGACGATTAGCTTTGAGTTCGTCATTTTATCACTCTTTCTCATTCCCTCATCGGTTTCGGGCGATTTCGGGCATTTTGGAGAGTTCTCTTCGAGCTTCTATCATCCATCACCATCTTCAAGTCTTTGAGTTGGATTATCATCACTTCATAATCTCCTTAACATCGAACCAAAGGTATTAATCTCTTGGATCTAGAATTTAGGATTTTTGGGTTTTTCCTTCCGATTTCTTCGTGTAAGCTTGGATTATCATTGGAATATGTTAGATATGGATTATCTACCTTGGATAAATATATTCCTACGGATTTATTGGCTATTTTCGGAATTATTTCAAGAACCCTTGGGGTTGACTTCGGTTAATTTGGGGATTTTCCGATTGTTGTTGTTGTAAACTTGAATTATGGATTCCTATTGGATTATTGACATCATTGGAAGTGTTTTGTTAATTCGAAATACTCATTTTGGTGTTGGTTTCGATATATTCGGGATTAGATATTTTCGAAGTTATGTGGTTGGTTACGTATTCGTTAGAATGCCCCTACGAGTTTGATTATCGTTGTTTCGACCTTTGGGTTAGTCGTGTTTTGTTGCTTGATACGTGTATTAAACGGTTGTTGGTAATTATTGTTATTCAAGGTTGTTCGAGCGACTGGTATTTCATTTAGGACGTTGTTCGTGGACGGACATTCTTCATCGGTATTGTGTAAGTTAATTCTTACTCGGTTAAAAGGATATTCATTCCTTTTGTTGTTGTTCATTCATAATCATAATTCATTCATGATTGTATTAACCATATTGAGATTTGTAATTGCCGAATAATCACTTCATTCACGAGGAACGACGGTTCCAATCATTTCATTGAGTTATCAATCACTTCACTATTATTTCCATTTTGGGGAGTCATTCTTGAACTTGTCGAATTATTATTCATTGTGGTCATTCTCGTTCATATGACCTTCTGGGTTCATATTACGTGGCCGGGTGCGGATGTGTGGAATTTTTAGTCGAGCACACGATGGTCATGTACTGGGTTCACCGATACATTGGACCGTGCACACGGTAAAGCTTAACTCCGTGAGACTAATTAGGTACAAGGACGGGTGTGTCCGGTCATTCGTCTTGTACACTTGCACAGAACACTACGGGCGTACTATGATACTCTTCTTCAGCGTAATTCATAACTAAGGATATTTCATAACTTCAGTTAAATCATGTTTGTGTGTTTTCAACCCTTGAGGATTGTTGTTCTGTGTAACTGACCCCGTTGGGGGATTTTGTTTTCAGGTCACGGCAAGGCAAAGGCACGGGAAGAGCATGTTGACGGCGACGAGTCTCAGTGATACTAGTAGGGGGCCCCAGTCATTTCGTTTGTTTCAGTCATTCAGTCATTTCAGTTATTCCGTCATCTGTATTTTTCCGCTGCAAATTCCGTTTGAGATGCTTATTTGTTCAGGGTGGTGTATTTTATCTCCATATAAAATATACTAGTATTCTGTTTTGTCCTGGTGTAATGTACTTAAACTCCTCATCGGAGTACTTGGTAATATAATGTGGTTCGGTACTACAATTATATTATTTAATTCATCATTTTCATTTGCCTGGTGTGTCCCAATCGGGGATTCACGGCACTGTAATATCCGCCTAGTTTGGGGTGTTACAGAGTTGGTATCGGAGGGTGGTTTTGAATACTACCCTCCAAGTCATGTCTCATTGGAAATCATCGTCATCGGACTAGTATCATTGGACTTTCGCGTCACGTGTGACCTGTGCAAATGCTGAGCCAATCAGACCAAGAACTGTAAGATTTCTAACGCCATGGTATAATTTCTGGCAAGAATCAATTCATTCATAATTCATCAGTTAACAATCCTCAACCATCATTTTCATTTGACCAGGACGGTCATGTCAACTCGTTAATCACTCAATTCATTTCATTATTCAGTTGTTGATCAGGAAGATCAAATCATTAATCATGTTAACTTGTTCAAGATAATCATGTCACCTCAGTTAATCATTCATGTAATCACTGTGTTAGAGCGAGTATGATCATTTTCATCATCTCATGTCATAATCATAACGTGATATTCATGCGGGAAATATAATCATCATGTGACTTTCCTACTTCAGTATGGAGAGGGCAAGAAGAGGACATGGAGGACGAGGCCGTGGAGCGGGCCGAATCCCGAGAGCTCGTGTGAATACACGTGCAAACGCGAGAAATAATGCTAATTCATCGAGCAGCGACGCTGCCACTCATTCACCTGGACGCGATCATTCACTATCGGGGAGTCGTACCCGGGACACGACTCAGTCAGGAGGTGTCCGGGTTGACCCACTCGCTTTCATGCAGGGCATGATGGCCCAAATGACCCAGATGGCACAGCTGATGGAGACGATGCATAACTCCGTCAATCATAATCAACAGGCTCCTCCGCCGCCACCTCAGAGGCAAGAGAGGAATGTGAGCAATATCATCGGCGACATCTCTCGCCAGAGGCTACCTACTTTCGAAGGCTCGTCTGAGCCGGCGGATATAATTCATTGGCTCGAGCATTTCGAGAAGTTGTTTGCCATGGTAGAGTGTCCCGAAGGACACAAAGTTTCTGTTGCGGCTTACTACCTAGGTAAGAGCGCTCATTCTTGGTGGTTGTCGTTGAAGCCCACCGAAGGATCATGTACTTGGGATCAGTTCAAGACTCTCATGATGGAGAGGTATTATCCAGCCCCACTCAGAGAGGCCAAGCTGTCAGAATTACTCACCCCCGACCCCTCAGCAGACGAGGATGTTCTCGCCATTGCCGAGAAATTTCAGGAACTTCTTCCATTCGCCTCATCTATCATTCATTCCGAGGCAGATAAGATTAAGTATTTCAGCAAGAGGCTGAAACCCCGTATGAGACTGCAGTTGCTTAATCATAATTGCACCACGTTGGCCGAATTCATCGAGAAAGCTCTCACCTATGAGCTTCGCTAAGGAGATTGCTAAGCGGCAACCTTCGTCTGCTAGCAAGAAATCGAAGAATCGTAACTTGATCAAGGCGGTCGGACAACCTTCAAGAAACCCCGTGCGGGCTCGCTTTCGAGCGACCTCTGTGTCGTCTAAACCCGCGGAATCTCGATCACGAGCGGCCAATTCGGCCATCACATTATAGCGTGGGGATCTTGGTCATGTCAGCACCAAGTGTCCGAGACAGTCTGTCACGTGTCATAACTGTGGAATTGTGGGGCATAAGGCCCGTTTTTGCCATAGGGACTCCAAACCTACTCAGACGTCATCTCAGGCCCCTAAACAGTCAGCCGTTCAGAATCAGGCCACTCAATCAGCATCGTTTAAAACGACAGAAGCGACTAAAGGTGGAGCATATAGCCATCAGACGGGAGCGTCCGGTGCCGGGACTAGCAAGCCCTGGATTTATGAGATGAAGAAGACCGATGATCCCGAGGCCCGAATGATCTCAGGTACACTCGATATTCTATCTCAACCTGTGTGTACCCTTTTTGATACTGGTGCATCGCATTCTTTCATTTCCGAGTCATGTTTGAGTAGACTACTTCTGGGTAGTGCTACTAGTTGTGAGCCTTATGTCATTGGTCTACCTGATGGTAGACGAATTATCGGTAATCGGGAGATTCAGGATTGTCCGATTCAGTTTCATGGTCGTGTATGGCCAGCGGACCTAATCGTGGTAGATTTGCCGAGAGACGACGTCATCTTGGGTATTGATTGGATGGATCGTCATGATGCCATCATTAGTGTCCGTAAGCGTATGATCACTATCATTTCAGACGATGGGGTTGAATGTGTGTTTCAGGGAGGTAATCCCGGCTGTTCTGGTAAGGTCATTAATTTGATGAAAGCAGTGAGATTACTCAATCAGGGGTGTGTTGGTTATTGGTGCTATATGACCAAAACCGAGAAATCATCAGTAATGTTGACGGATATTCCGGTAGTGAGGGAATATGCCGATGTTTTTCCAGACGAGTTACCTGGTTTGCCTCCACAGAGGGATGTGGAATTCACGATTGAGTTGGAGCCTGGTACGTCCCCGATATCGAAGGCACCGTACCGGATGGCCCCGACCGAAATGCAGGAATTAAAGAACCAACTCGAGGAGTTGTTCGAGAAGGGTTATATTCGACCGAGTGCGTCCCCGTGGGGAGCACCAGTGTTATTTGTCAAGAAGAAGGATGGTTCTTTTCGCTTGTGTATCGATTATCGGGAGTTGAACAGGGTGACAATCAAGAATAAGTATCCCTTACCCCGTATTGATGATCTCTTAGATCAACTTCAGGGAGCTTCAGTATTTTCCAAGATCGACTTAAGATCAGGATATCACCAGTTGCGGATTCGAGATTCGGATATTGCGAGGACGGCGTTTCGAACACGCTATGGTCATTATGAGTTTGTGGTTATGCCGTTCGGATTGACTAACGCACCTGCGGTATTCATGGAGTTAATGAATCGGGTTTTCATCGACTTTTTGGATCAGTTTGTTGTTGTCTTCATCGATGACATTTTGATTTATTCTCGTGACCGATAGGAACACGAGTTTCACCTTCATCAAGTGCTCGACGTGCTGAGACGAGAACAACTTTATGGGAAGTTTTCTAAATGTGAGTTCTGGATGTCCGAAGTGACGTTTCTCGGACACGTAATTTCATCAGACGGAGTTCGTGTCGATCCTCAGAAAACGGAGGCTATTCGTGATTGGCTACCTCCAAAGAATGTTATGGAAATCCGAAGTTTCCTCGGATTAGCGGGTTATTACCGGCGGTTTGTGGAAGGATTTTCTAAAATCGCTCAACCCTTGACGAACTTATTGCGGAAGGACAAGAAATACACGTGGTCCGACGCGTGTCAACGGAGTTTTGAGGAACTCAAGAGCCGGTTAATCTCAGCACCTGTACTTTCCTTGCCGCAGGGGACGGAAGGATTTGTGGTCTATAGTGATGCGTCCGGACAGGGTATCGGATGTGTGCTCATGCAGAACGGGAAGGTTATTGCCTATGCTTCACGGCAATTGAGACCTTACGAGGTTAATTATCCGACCCACAACCTGGAGCTAGCAGCCGTGGTGTTCGCTTTGAAGATTTGGCGTCATTATCTTTATGGCGTTACCTGTCAGATATTCACCGATCATAAGAGTTTAAAGTATACTCAGAAGGAGTTAAATATGCGACAGAGACGGTGGTTAGAATTAATCAAAGATTATGATATTGAGATCCTTTACCACCCGGGCAATGCGAACGTTGTCGCCGATGCCTTGAGTCGTAAGTCCGTTCAGGAGCAGATGCTTGCTCGTTTAACGGTTCAGAAGGAACTTCAACAGGAATTCCTTAGGCCCGAGATCGAGGTCTGGCTTCAGCGAGTTCAGGGACAACTTTGTATGTTGGAAATTTCATCGTCACTCGAGGAGGCAATCCGAGAGAATCAGAGTTCAGACCCTTCATTGTTGCGCATCCGTGAGGATGTGACTCAGGGGAAAGCCCCTGGATTTGTGGTCCACGAGGATGGACTTTTGAGGTTTAAGAATCGGTTGTGCATACCGGAGAATGACGAGTTGAAAAACTCGATTTTGAAAAAAGCTCATGCTACCCCTTATTCTGTCCATCCGGGGTCTAGCAAGATGTACAAGGACTTGAAACAAAATTACTGGTGGAGTAATATGAAGTGAGAAGTCGCAGAATTTGTTTCGAGATGCTTAACCTGTCAACAAGTTAAGATTGAACATCGGCGGCCGTGGGTATCTTTGAAACCTCTTCCTATTCCCGAATGGAAGTGGGAAGACATTTCTATGGATTTCATCACGAGTTTGCCGACGAGTCGTCGTGGCATGAATACGATCTGGGTGATCGTGGACCGCTTAACTAAATCAGCTCATTTCCTTGAGATCAAGGAGACGTAGGGTCCCGAGAGACTTGCTCAACTGTTCATCAAAGAGATAGTGAGACTTCACGGTACTCCTAAAAGTATCGTTTCCGATCGTGACGGACGGTTTGTGTCTCATTTTTGGAAATCAGTTCATCGTGCTATGGGAACTCAGCTTAATCTCAGTACCGCTTTTCATCCTCAGTCCGACGGGCAATCAGAGAGGACTATTCAGATATTAGAGGACATGTTGAGGGCATGCGTCCTCGATTGGAAAGACGATTGGGAAGCCCAACTACCATTGATCGAGTTCACGTATAATAATATTTGGCATGCTTCAATTAAGATGGCACCTTATGAGGCCTTGTATGGTTGTCGTTGTCGATCTCCGTTGTGTTGGGACGACCTATCAGAATCAATCGGCACCGAGCCCGATATGCTTATAGCCGCCCGTGAGAAGGTAGCTTTGATCAGGAGTCGTTTGTTGACCGCTCAGAGTCGACAGAAATCATATGCAGATAACCGTCGTCGACCATTAGAGTTCGAGGCAGGTGACCACGTGTTGGTCAAGGTATCCCCGAGTCGTGGTATCTTCCGTTTTGGGAAGAGGGGGAAGTTGAGCCCGAGATTCATTGGACCGTTTGAGATTTTGGATCGAGTAGGCGAGTTAGCTTATCGACTGGCTTTACCTCTGGCGTTGAGCCGAATTCATAATGTGTTTCATGTCTCTCAGTTGCGGAAGTATGTTGCCGACCCGAGTCACATACTTCAGTTCGATGAAATCGAGATCGCCGATGATCATTCATATGAGGAGCGTCCTATATGAGTTTTAGAACGGCGAATCAAGCAGTTGAGGAACAAGACGATTCCTTTGGTTAAAATTCAGTGGTCTAGACACGGAGTCGAAGAGGCTAAGTGGGAAACCGAGGATAGTATGCGGGAGAGTTATCCCGAGTTGTTTGACCCTTAGTTTCGGGGACGAAACTCTTTTAAGGGGGGGTGTATGTAATACCCAGTTGTAATTCAGTAATTATCATTCAGTATTTATCATTCAGTAATTGATACTCAGTAATTTCACTCATTAATGATCATTTGTCACTCATATTCAATCATGGTATTCATCATTCAGAGTAATTGTATCGTGTATCAATCGTCATTCGTCACTAATCTAATTGGAGTTTCGTGCCATGTTTATCATCGTTGTCATTTTCGTTGTGGGCTGTGCGTGAGGAGTAGCGCACGCTACGTACTCTTTTTAGCGTACGCTAATTGAGTACAGGTAGCGCACGCTACCACTCAGCATTAGCGCATGCTAATGTTACCCTGGCTGCAGTCCAGAAGGTACTGGACTGCAGGTGAGTTATTAGTAGCGCACGCTACGAGTGGTAAGTAGCGCGCGCTAGTGGGTTGTAGTAGCGCACGCTAAATATGTGGAGTAGCGCGCGCTAAGGACGGATCAGGTTGAGTCCAGTGGTTACTGGACTGCACTGGATTAATTCATAGCACACGCTACGAATGATATTTAGCGTACGCAATCGATATTGTAGCGCACGCTAAATATTGGGTGTAGCGCACGCTACCGAGGTCAGATCAGAGGACAGACAGTTTCTGGATTCCAGTACTGGGCATCAAATAATTTGTTAGCGCACGCTAACAATGGGTATTAACGCACGCTAATGGTATGGCCGTAGCGCACGCTACAAAAAGGTACGTAGCGCGCGCTACCGTGTTCGGACAGTGGGTACTGGACTACCCAAATTACCCGTTAGCGCACGCTACGCACAAGGGCTAGCGCACGCTAACCTGGAGTGGCTATATATTGGACAGTTAGCCTGAGTTTGTCATTTTATCACTCTTTCTCATTCCCTCTTCGGTTTCGGGTGATTTCGGGCATTTTGGAGAGTTCTCTTCGAGCTTCTATCATCCATCATCATCTTCAAGTCTTTGAGTTGGATTATCATCACTTCATCATCTCCTTAACATCGAATCAAAGGTATTAATCTCTTAGATCTAGAATTTCGGATTTTTGGATTTTTTCCTTCCGATTTCTTCGTGTAAGCTTGGATTATCATTGGAATATGTTAGATATGGATTATCTACCTTGGATAAATATATTCCTACGGATTTATTGGCTATTTTTGGAATTATTTCAAGAACCCTTGGGGTTGACTTCGGTTAATTTGGGGATTTTCCGATTGTTGTTGTTGTAAACTTGACTTATGGATTCCTATTGGATTATTGACATCATTGGAAGTGTTTTGTTAATTCGAAATACTCATTTTGGTGTTGGTTTCGATATATTCGGGATTAGATATTTTCGAAGTTGTGTGGTTGGTTACGTATTCGTTAGAATGCCCCTACGAGTTTGATTATCGTTGTTTCGACCTTTGGGTTAGTCGTGTTTTGTTGCTTGATACGTGTATTGAACGGTTGTTGGTAATTATTGTTATTCAAGGTTGTTCGAGCGACCGGTATTTCATTTAGGACGTTGTTCGTGGACGGACATTCTTCATCGGTATTGTGTAAGTTAATTCTTACTCGGTTAAAAGGATATTCATTCCTTTTGTTGTTGTTCATTCATAATCATAATTCATTCATCATTGTATTAACCATATTGAGATTTGTAACTGCCGAATAATCACTTCATTCACGAGGAACGACGGTTCCAATCATTTCATTGAGTTATCAATCACTTCACTGTTATTTCCATTTCGGTGAGTCATTCTTGAACTTGTCGAATTATTATTCATTGTGGTCATTCTCGTTCATATGACCTTCTGGGTTCATATTGCGTGGCCGGGTGCGGATATGTGGAATTTTTAGTCGAGCACACGATGGTCATGTACTGGGTTCACCGATACATTGGACCGTGCACACGGTAAAGCTTAACTCCGTGAGACTAATTAGGTACAAGGACGGGTGTGTCCGGTCATTCGTCTTGTACACTTGCACAGAACACTACGGCCGTACTATGATACTCCTCTTCAGCGTAATTCATAACTAAGGATATTTCATAACTTCAGTTAAATCATGTTTGTGTATTTTCAACCCTTGAGGATTGTTGTTCTGTGTAACTGACCCCGTTGGGGGATTTTGTTTTTAGGTCACGGCAAGGCAAAGGCACGGGAAGAGCATGTTGATGGCGACGAGTCTCAGTGATACTAGTAGGGGCCCCCAGTCATTTCGTTTGTTTCAGTCATTTCAGTCATTTCAGTTATTCTGTCATCTGTATTTTTCCGCTGCAAATTCCGTTTGAGATGCTTATTTGTTCAGGGTGGTGTATTTTATCTCCATATAAAATATACTAGTATTCTGTTTTGTCCTGATGTAATGTACTTAAACTCCTCATCGAAGTACTTGGTAATATAATGTGGTTCGGTACTACAATTATATTATTTAATTCATCATTTTCATTTGCCTGGTAGGTCCCAGTCGGGGATTCATGGCACTGTAATATCCGCCTAGTTTGGGGTGTTACATACTGCATGTCGATCGGGATCGATGTAGAGCATCCCATCCCCACATGCATACACAAAACGGTCTCGCAGAGGCAACCATCAAACGAATTCAGATGGTGGACCGGGCATTGGTTATGCGCACCAATTTACTTGTTTCTGCCTAGGGATATGCAGTCTTGCATGCAACTTTACTTATTCGTTTTTGAGCCACAACTAACCAACCATTTTGTGCATACCAGTTGGTAATTGGATATGAGCCTGACATTTTACATTTGTGAATATTTGGTTGTGCAGCTTGTGTGCCAATTGCGCCCCCACAACGCAATAAAATGGGTCCGCAGAGACGTTTAGGTATTTATGTTGGATACGAATCACCAACAATTATCCGCTACTTAGAACCTTCGACAAGTGATCTATTTACCACTCGATTTTCAGATTGTCACTTCAATGAGACAACCTTCCCGTCGTTAGGGGGAGGGGAGAAGACGAACTTTCTCCAGGAACGATAAGAATTGTTGTGGTTGGTTCCTACTCTGTCTAATTTTGATCCCCGAACTTCGCTATGTGATAGTGAAGTGAAAAGAATTCTCGATCTTCAGAACGTAGCAGATTCGATGCCTGATGCATTTACTGAAATCGTGAAAGTGACGAGATCACACATACCTGTTGCAAACGTGCCTGCAAGGTTAGAAGTCCCCAGGAAGGGGCACAACACCGACGAACTGAGTGCTGCTGTTACACCTGTGGCGGTGCGGCTGAGGCCGTGGCTCCCCAAAGGAAGCGGGGAAGACCACTTGGTTCGATTGACACCCGTCCAAGGAAGAAACGGGCCGGTGAGGCACATAATAATCCCCTGAACATTAATGCTGGGAATCCTTCCCACGAGATTGTCTCTGACTATAGCTATGTCCATGAATCGTTTACGGGGGACACCCTGAGGTCTGATTCAAGCTCAGAGAACAAAGAAATCTCCCTGTACGAGAGTGTGTGCGACCTATTTGATAGGTCGACAACACGCATTGATGATGCGTTCGCTTACGCTGTCGCCCATGACATCATGGAGCATGACGATATCGAACCACGCTCCGTGGCCGAATGACAACATAGAGCAGATTGGCCCAAATGGAAAGAAGCAATCCATGTAGAACTTGATTCTATGACAAAACGCCAGGTATTTGGCCTGGTAATGCTTGTAACACCCCCAATCCGCTCAGGGATATTACACGTCGTAGAACCTTTCCTCAAGGATCTACCAGGCTAGTAACAGCATGAAACATCTCGACAATGCCTTTAAGGCTAAAATGACTCAGTAGACCGATTTGGCCTTTCAATAAAAACATACAACTCGATTACAATACAAGCCCACGCAGGGGTCGAATACAACACACTCCCGTACAATGGGAAAAGAATACTGCAGCGGAAATAATATATAACTAAACCAATATGACATCAAATGGGTCCTCGTGTGATTAGTATCGTTCATCTTTCATCATCCTTCGTGCCGACCCTGTGTTATGCTCCCAAACCTGAATGCAAAAACAGACATCCACCTCCCGAATACTCGGGGGTTAGCAAAACTCCACTGTTTTGCTAGTGCAAGAACAAGTGCAAAAATACGAGTCACACAATACAAGTTCCAAGAACAATAATAATCAGGAATCCTCAAAGATCCAAACGTAATGAAAAGTATTTCCCGAGACATGAGCTTGGGTAAAACATTCCAAATTCGAAAGATCACAATTCAAGGGAAACAATTTATAAAACAGTTTAAAATGCCATCGAGAGTTTAAATAGAAAATAATTTAGGATTATCAAATCCTTCTCTTTCAAAATCAACAAGGGTCACAGCCCAAAGGTTTTGTTTTCACAATAAAACCAACAACAATACACAAGGTTAAAACCCACGTCACGCGTCCTCGACGGACATAAAATCAACACCAACTCGTGAAGTTTCACTCGTGAATCCAGGTCGAAGCCATTGGAATTCCCTCCGTGGCCCCGTCGAACCCTCTCGAGGTGAGCAAACACATTCACAAAACATACACATGCACTCATGAAGTTTTTACTCGTGAATCCAGGTCGAAGCCATTGGAATTCCCTCCGTGGCCCCGTCGAACCCTCCCGAGGTGAGCAAAATACATTCACAAAACACACACAACAACTCGTGAAGTTTTTACTCGTGAATCCAGGTCGAAGCCATCGGAATTCCCTCCGTGATCCCGTCGGACCCCCCGAGGCGAGTAAAATACATTCACCACTCGTGAATCCAGGTCAAAGCCATTGGAATTCCCTCTGTGATCCCGTAGGACCCCCCAAGGTGAGCAAAGCAATCATGCGCAAATAACATATCACACCGAGGATATCCAAACAATTCACCCAGAGGCATCAAACACTTAGCAAAACACCACGTCAAACCATAACGCACCGAAAAGAGGTAATATACGTACACACGCATTATCAAGCGCAACATCAACACCAAATATATCCAAAGAATTCACGTAGTCACTTACAACCCACACAATTTACAAAACACGCGTTTTGAAAGTGAGCCCTTAACGAGGCTAGCCGAATCTGTTGAAAACTCATTTCAAACAAACAAACAAACACACCAAGACGATCACCAATTATCATATCCACAAAACAAGAATAGTATGGACAAGGTACTTGCCTCGAATAAGAACAACACGGAGAATCGACCAAAGTAGGTTGGCACGAACCGACTACGAATCCGCCGACTCCACCGAAAGCCAACTCGCGATAATAAACTACGAAGGACAATAACAACAATGAAATGAATTCCATAGCATGACTTAAAGCCGTTGAATTCAAAGAACAAACGACGAAAGGTCAAGGGTTTCCCCTAAAACGGCCAAGAACACGATTCGTCCCGTCAAAATACAAAAACGGAATTCTAAGTCAAAATATGGATATACAATCCATAGAATATGTTTAACAACATCATTTAACCACAATCGATCCATCAAAAATGGATGGAAAAGAAGATCAAGAACAAATCCCCCAAAAAGTCGATTTGAAGGAAATCAAGACTTATACTTCGATTCAACGAAGAACAATGGATTAAATGATGTTAAACATAAGAATACTACCAAGATTAATCATACCCATCATGAATTAATCAACAATACGGAATGAATCGGACAAAAACGCAAAAACCCCAAAATTCAAGAAACTAGGGTTCTAGGAAGAGATTACCTTGATTCGCTGGATCAAAGGATGATATAGGATGATCAATCAATGATATGAACTCAAGAACTTCGTGGATTGATAGTTGAACAACATCTATACATGTTTTCCACACCTCCAGCCACGGGAGAGAAGGAAAAGAATGAGAAAATGGGTGAAAAACCCGTTTGCTCGATCATATATCTTGCCAGACGCGCACGGCGAGCACGCGCGGCGGTTGACCGTGCGCTTTGTCGCGGCGCCCGATGCCGACAAAGCGAGTGCGAGCACCGGGACGCACGAGCACCGGGATGCACGAGCACCGGGCACGAGCACCCGCTCGTGCGTGTGCAGTGAGGGCCGCACGAGCACCGGGTCGTGCGCGCAGCTCGTGCGCCACGCTCGTGCGCACCTGGCCGGTCCCTGCCGCACGTGGCCGACCAGTGCCTAGCCGCCAAGACTCGACGACTCGAATTCCCGAAAACGCACGAAACGAACACGACGAAAAGCTCTCAGACAACAACATCGATCCGAAAAGAAATACCATGCAACAATATATCGCACTCGATCATGAAAAAGGTCAAAACAACAAATACGAATGCGGATACCCACAACTTTGGGTAAATTACAAAATGACCCAAAATGCCCGAAATTCACGATACGTGATCGAATAACCAAACCGAAGTTCACAACACGTATAACAAAGTTAAACGGACTTAAGGGAAACTCGAAACAGCAGTTTCGAATGAGATTCGCAAGAATCGAGCTCAAGTGCGGAAAAGTCGCCAAAAAGCACGGAACTCAACAAAACAACACCGAAACAAACTCGGATGAAAAAAAGTGTAGAATTAATCATTCTCGGAACGACGAAACGGTCATGGGCGAGTCGTCAAAATGGACTTTCGCCGAAAAAAAGAAATTACCGGAAATCGAAATTACGGGTATTACATTCTACCCTCCTTAAAAGAAGTTTCGTCCCGAAACTTAAAACAAGTAGGGAGAAGCAATATCCCGCTAGGAAAACTCAACGAGATACACAAGAAACGCGTAACTTACGCCCATCGGCGAAACGTTACAAGCAACGCAAAGGAATATACGGCGTGAAAACGCGCTCCACGACGACCAACACAACGTCGCCGTTAGGGATATAATAAAACCAACAAGTAACAAACGTCATCAAACAGATAATACAATCGAGTCGATTATCCAAACAATCACCAAAACACAACGAACGAAAATCAACACGATTGACCAACCTGACGGTACATCAATCAACACGCGAGCCAAACGCAGAACAAATACGGAATTCCACCGCTCAAGGGTTGGAAGATCGAAAACGAGACTAATTTCCCGAACTTAAGGGAATTACGAAGGAGTCTGAACGTTCAACAATCACGAGACGAGATTAACAAAAATCGAACAATCAAACGATCGAACCACAACGGTTGAGACAACAAAAATCGAACAATCATGTTCGAATCACAAAGAACAATAAAATTCAAACAACAACTCCAAAGTTCACATCTCGACTCGAGATAATATATGATCCGGTGAAAACAACAACATGTGCATTCACATAAGATCCATAGGAAATGGACTAGAAATTGAAAAGTCACAACGACAAACGAGTTATTCCGAAACAATACCACACTCGTTCGATCAACAAAAGCAAGGGGCAGGACAAGCTCAGAAAATGTCAACGAACATAAACGAGTCGAAAAAGTCAAAAATAGAAAAGTTTAAAATCCAATCCACTTCGAATAAAATAACTAGTAGAACCAAAAGATGTTACTTCCAAACAAGGTTCACAAGAGTCGAACCGAACTTGGAAAAGTCACAGCGATAACCAGATCGACCCAAAACAAGATCACAGCTCGTTCGAACGATGAAACCGAAATACAGAACAAGTTCAGAAAGTATCAACGAACACGAGCGAACCGATAGACTTGAGAAAGAGAAAATTCAGAAGCCAAAAATAATACGGGTATTATATTCGACCTCTTCTAAAAGAAGTGTCGTCCCCGAAACTCACAACAACGAAATCAAGATGACGACATAACAAGCAACCGACAGAAACATCCTTCGAAGGCCTCTCAAAGCCGATTCGGATAACTGTGCTGAAGCGTGAACTCTGAAAGTCTCGGTAGCCAATTCGCAAAACTGAATAATATGTCCCTCAGGTCTGCACTTCAAATGCGTTACTGACGAGAAGGACAATCTACACGTGCATGCCCTGGCACATCACGGTTGAAACGCCTCGGCTCGGCATATCGAAAATACAAATGTTAGATATAATGGGGCATAACGTCGCAAAACAACATAGCAGAGATGCCAACTCAGCACAACAAAGAATCATAACACATATCATATACAACGATTACCATCGTAAAGTAACACACACACAAACACTGCAGCAACGACGGTATCGTTCGGCGACCTCAACGGCCCGAACAATAACCAACACATAATTACAAACATCATGAAACAATCACACATGTACACAAACATACAAACCCAAGATTTAACAGCTCACACAGGTGCGATAACACGCAAGCCACCACGAAATGACAACATTAAAGATCGTCATCACACCTCCCACAAAGGGCTAACAAAACATTATGCGTGGCGAACGACTCAACGTTCACACCACCAATTCAATCACAATTCGGAGAGCTAATACCCTAACAACAGTACCAACATCATACACACCTTCTTCGACCACAAGAAGGAAATGATGGTTTTAAAAAAAACGAAAATGGCCGAGCGTATCATCATTGTCATCTTTCTAGTGGGCTGTGAGTGAGGAGTAGCTCACGTACTCTCCTTAGCGCGCACTAATTGAGTACGGGTAGCGCATGCTACCTCTCAGCTTTAGCGCATGCTAATGTGGTTCAGGCAGACAGTCCAGAAGGTGCTGGACTGAATTTGAGTTGTAGTAGCGCACGCTACGAATGGCAAGTAGCGCGCGCTAGTAGTTTGGATAGCGCACGCTATGCAATCAGTGTAGCGCGCACTAATGTCGGTCAGGCAGAGGCCAGTGGGTACTGAACTGAAATGGAATAATTCATAGCGCACGCTACGAGCGGATCATAACGTGCGCTAGTGGTAAATGTAGCGCACGCTGAGTTTTGGGTGTAGCGCATGCTATCGCGAGCAGGTCAGAGGACAGGAGGTTCTGGACTCCAGTTGGTGGGTATCAACATCAGTTAGCGCACGCTAACATTTTGGGTTAATGCACGCTATCGGGAAGGCGTTAGCGCATGCTACCAAGTTCGTAGCGCACGCTAACAAGGCAGTCAGAGATCACTGGACTGCCCGGTTAACCGCTAGCGCACACTAAATATCAAGGCTTAGCGTGCGCTAATCTGGGATCAGTATATATAGGACAGTTCAGTCCAGTTTCGTCAATTCTTCATTTCTCCTCCTCCTTTCGACGGTTTTGGGGGATTTCGGACGATTTGGAGAGATCTCTTCGAGCTGCATCCACCTACCGTTAGAGAATATCCAAGCCAATCATCAAACCAAAAGAGAACTGAGGAGTTAGGTCCCATGATCCAACTGGACTCCGAAATTAGCCGACGGATGTAGGGTCGGAAGCCGCTAAAAAGAGAGGATTTCCGGAAATAGTTCCTCGGCACGCCATGAGAGAGCCAAAGGTCTCTAAGGAGGAGCATTCCCGGATCTGGGGATGAAATCCATCGAGACATCTTCCCACGACCTTTCCAGAATCGGCAAAGGCATGTATACTCCCGGCTTGAATGAACTCTTCGCAATATGGCATGTCACAAACTTACTAATTATGTCATTCACATCCCCTTGCATCTTAGGCCAATAAAAATGTTCCTTAAGTACCTACAATATCTTAGCCGAACCAATGTGGCCAGCCAAGAAACTGGACAACACTCCGATGAACAACACCACGAACGAATCCAATGATTCCGACCAAACAAGAACAGCTTCCGATCGGATGAACAGAAAATAATAAAAGATTTTAACGAGTTAGACCTATAACTCGTCGAAGATGATCTCTTCCCAAGACCTATTGAGAATTGATCAGATTAGAATTCGAGAACGCGTCGAATAATAATCAAGAATTTTTGTTTGAGACAAGTCAAACAATTAGAAATCAAAGAGAGCAAAATCAACTTGTGTATTCAATATGCAAATCGGCCGAGCTATATGTGATATTTATAGCCGCCAAACCCTAGTACCAACCATAATAATAAGGTTTAGCCGATGATTACTATACCGTCGGCTAAACTGTAACTTTAGCCGACGACCTTCTATTCTTGCCGTCGGCTAAACTTTAGCCAGCCGATCTCGGCCGACCGACCTTTAGCCGAGGGTAGGCCATTTAAGCCGATGGTTTTCGACTTTAGCCTACGACTTTTTGCTGTTGGCTAAAGTGTGAACATTGTTAGCGAAAGTTGGGAGGGTTGAATTATAATTTGACTAATGTTGAGGAATAAAAATCTCAACCTTCCTCTCACTCCCCGTATCACACCCAAATCCCCTCTCACTCTCCTTCAACTCTCATTCTTTTTTCTATCAATCTGAAACACAGACACACCGCCAATAAGAAATATACACACGCAAAACTGAAGTTGCTCCACGCATGCCGGAAATTGACTGAAGTTTAATATGGGAGTGGCAGACGACATCTTATGTCAACAGGGGCGGTTGGAATCAGGCAACACAGTGGTAATTCGAGTCAGGGGATGCGTCCGCGGCGCGGTGGAGATAGTACGTTGAGGCAATAGCATCCGGCATCCCGGCCATGGAGTTTGGGTTTGTGGTTTGGCGGCATGGCGCAAGGTTAATGAACACTTGGTGATGGATTTAGGTTCGATTAGGTCAAAACTTCGGGCACGGGTTCTATTTGGGGCCGAAGGTGGTTGTATTTTTGAAAGATTTTCAGTGGGCTTCGAAATTCGGAGGATGTGAAATTGGAGTAAGATATTAGCATATTAGATTTGAAATTCTTCTAATCGGAAGACAGCTGCTAGTGGTTATATGGAGGTTGGCTTGGGTTCTAGACTAGAAGATGATAATTCAATTTTTCTACTGCGTCAAAAAGAAGAAAGCTGTAGAATTCTTGCTTGCCTTAGTAATGACGACTTTCCAGTGCACGGAGAAGATAGGGCATGTGGAACTTGGGTCTGTGACTGTTGGAGGAGGATTAAGAGGAGAAGCCTGCAGAAAACTCGGCATGCAGAAGCAAGAAGAGTACTATCCCATGCATTGGGTATTCAATACACTATTTATATGGTAGAGTGAGTAGGTTTAGGGTAAAAAAAGCTAGGGTCGTTTTAGAAGTATCCTTTGGTCTAGAAAAAGAACTGGGCCAACTAAAATGATTTGGGCCACAATGAAAAGTAATAATGATTGGACTTAATAATAATAAGAGTAATAGACTAATCAAAATATTTGGGATTACATAACTAAAATAATAATAATAATGATGATAATAATAATATTAGTAATATTATTAATAATAATAATAATAAGTAGGCTTTATGATGTATGGAGAATAATTAGATGAAATTTGATTCGGTCCTAGCATTGACGAGATGCACAAGAGTTAATATGACATGAAATAAGATAATGAAGTAATTAATTGACATGCGTTAGAATAAAATGAATTGAAATGAATTTGCAAGATCATGAAAATAAAATGAATTAAATGATAAAATTATTCGGGAATTAATTTAATAAAATTGAACATGTTTTCTATAATTTTGATAATATATATGCGCAGTGCTTGCATTACGGTGGGTGTCAGTAACCTCTAGCACAAAAATTTTTACGTCCTTCCAGTCTTCCCAGTGATACTGGGTGTCATATGGGGCAACCCTGTAGCTCTTCCATACTTTGAAGCGTTCGAATGCTTCCTCAATTTGGACTTGCAGGACGGTTTGGTTGGTAATTTATGAAGGGGAGGTAAGGAGCAGCTAGTATTCCTTCTATAGGAACAACCTCCAATGGGTGGACTACTGCAGAGGTAGATACACTAGGCAGAACTGCCTCAGTGACCGCTGTAGTTGGCTGAGGTGCTGTAGGAACAGCTTCTGACTTTGAAGACTCCTTTTTAGTCTTAAGCTTTTTCTTCTTCTTCTCGACAGCCGAAGGTGAGCTGCTGTGCAGAATCGCTCTCTTCTTGCTTACTGGCCTCTTCTTTTTATCGTTGTCACCAACTTTGCTTTGGAAGAGTGACCACTGACATCCTTAGATCACTCGGCATAGAATTTGGGTCCGTCTTGTGAGTAATAGGCGTAGACTTGTTATACATGGTGGGTTTGGAACCACCCAAGAACTTCCCAGCAAGAATCTTCTTTGATGCACCAGTTCCGTTCTCTATAATCCAGTAACAAAATTCGTGCAAATAAAAGTAGGGAAGAGCAAGAATCTTCTTGTGGCGTGAAGAGTGAGTGTCTGCAACATTGGGATTTCTGGTGAATAGCTTCCAGTATGCTTCAAGCATACTTTTAATCCCGAAGGTTTCCACTTCCTCCGAGGTAAGTCGATCAGAGGGAAGTTTGTAGAGTCTGTCCGAAAGTTCCCTGGCTATTGAGATATCCTTCTTCTGCACAGTGCTCACAGTAGAAGTCAAGAGAGAATCCTTCTTGTCAGATGTGTAGATGAAGTCAGCATCCAGATAAAATTCCTCCACGATTGATTAATCATAGTTTTTTGGGTGTAGGCTACCTACTTTGTAAAGCCCTTGCTCTGATACCAATTACTGGCCCCTAGAATGATGAAGAATGTCCACACCGTATCAACACAAGTCTTTTCTATCGCGCTTTGTCCTCACTCGCGTGCACCCTGAGAAACTTCTCAGGGGGTCACCCATCCCATAACTACTCCAGGCCAAGCACGCTTAACTTTGGAGTTTCTATGATATGACTACCAGAAAAGAAGACGCATCTTGTTGTTTGACATGTAAAATGACCAAGTTCATCCCGAATATATTTTCTTCCTCAGAAATGATGCATTCTTGGTGCACAGAGCGGGCGATTATCTTCCCGTCAGTGATAGTTTCTTTCTTATTCATAGACATAGATGAAGTCTGAGATGAAGTCATTTTTCACAAACGAAAGAGGTGAAAACTGAGATAGAAAACTTTGTAGAAAAACTTCTAAGTAAGTAGGATGTATGCTGTAGGCTCGTTTAATTTGCAAAAACGTAAAGAGTGTCTAGATCAGCATACTAGCCCTTTTATCATGTGTAGAGAGGCTAGATTACATTCAACAATCAGATTTAAGGGATGGGAATCATTTTTGAATAAACGTACAGATGAATCTGGATGTAACTTGGACGTCTAATCCATCAATTTTAAATTTAACGCCCGATCCCACCTCTGACACATTACAGCCTCCACTACGCATGCTAAAGGTGGTTGGAATTTTAATATTGCGGGTTTCAAGGCTATAACTTCCAGATGTTTGTTTCAATATTGAAAGTTAAACCGTTTTAAATTCAGACGATGCACGTAGACTAACACTTATTTTGGAAAAGGTTGTGTATGGAATTGGATAAGATTGATATATTAATTGACATACTATAGTATTTGTGATGTATCTGTGAAAGTACAACCACTACACCATAAGTGCTCATAGGCAATGCTTTTAGCTAGTGTTGCCACCAAAGCGTTTCAATAGATTGCTGATTTTTGATCTTTTGAAACACTATTGAAATAGTATTGCACTAGATATATATTTGGTGTTGCAAAATAAAAATGGTGTTGCGCGACGTGCAACACCTGTGATGGTGTTGCATTATATCTAATTTTTTAATAATTTTTTCAAGTTATTGTCACAAAACAATCACAATGAAATGAAATTTAAATTTTGATATTTTTTACTCTTAAAGTTTGATATATAACATATGATAAATTTGATTTAAATTATTTATATTTAATATAAATACTTATTATATTTTTTAATGATGTAATTAAAAATTATAAATATTTTTTATAGTTTTAAAGTTTAATATATTATCAATATATATATAATGAAATTTAAATTACGATATATGTTTTATTTTCAATGTTTGATATATAATATAATATAAATTATAACTTATATATTTAAATTATTTAATATAAATACACATTATAAATTTTAATAATAAAATTTCAAATTATAAAAAATAATACATCCTTTTAAAAATACTTATATAGCATTTAATTAGGAAGCACTATGTAACAATACACTTATATAGCATTTTTAGAAAACGCTGTCGTATGTTCCGTATTTTAAGTAATATTTCTTAAATTCTCGATCCGTGAATTAAAAAGGTATTTTGAACTTTTTATACCCACCCGCGAAATACCCGTATAACCCACCCGCGAAATACCCGTTAATTAACCGCTAATAATAATAATAATAATAATAATAATAATCCTAAATTAATCTACCCACTATAGGACTCGGTACCTGACTCCTCTAAACTGGGTTGCAAATGGACTCCCAGCTGGCATTGTTTCAGGCCTGGATGGTCTCCTTTAACACCAGAGAAAGATATCGGGAATAAGTTTCTTGATGATAAAATAGAAAACACAAACCCTATCTATCGCTCTCTCGCTCTCCCCCCCCCCGCCCCCTCACTGTTCTGTCACTCGCCGCGACGCCCTCCCCTTCCCTCCCCTCGGTTCAGCCGCCGCGACGCCCTCCCCTTCCCTCCGCGAATCGACGCCCTCCCCTCCCCTCCCCTCAGTTCATCCGCCGCGACTCCCTCCCCTCCCCTCCGCGACGCGACGCGACGCCTTCCCCTCCCGTCCGCGACACAAAGCCCTCCCCTCCCTTCCGCGACGCGACCCTTCCCTCCGCGCCGGCGACGCCCTCCCCTCCGCGATGCCCTGCCGCAACAACCAACAGGTATGTATTTTAATGTATATTTAATTAATCATAGTGCCACGATTTCACGGTGCCCTACCGAATCCGAAGCAGTCATGGTTGAGCTACCAGATTAAGATAGCCAAAGTCAGAGAGCAGCGGTATGTAGGCTTCTGTATTCTTTGTGATTCTCGGTGTTCTATACGAGGGTTTGATTTCAAAGGGGACTGGGCCGACTCAAGTTTTCTGTCACCATCACGATTCATCGATCCTTTGGATCATTTCGGTTTGCTCTGCTTTTTTCCATTTTCTGTTGGTCTTGTTTTATGGCTTATTATTGTTCTGACCTTCTTTAATTTTCTGTAATCCCATGATTACTGCTTGTGTTTTCTATTTCTGTTTTTTTGTCTTTAAGACAGACTATTGCTGCTGCGTGGAATTTTGGGAGAAGGCTATTGCTTATAATGTTTATAAATCTTGGTGATTAATCGGTTTAGTGGTTAACTGGTTAGTTCATTATATTATTTGTAATTTGTTTACAAGTTCAGTGATTAGTTACGGCTTTCACTATTGCTCGTAATCTGGATGGATTTCCAATAGTGGTACCACAGAGTTGTTAGTGGTCCTGTCAGGACACTTGGTGTTATGAAACCCTACCGGGGTTTCGTTCTAGTATTTTGGCTAATCTCCATTTTGATAGCTTTTCTTTTATGTCGCCGATGATTGCTATCTCTGCGATGATCTTCTTCCCGTGAAGTTCCTTATTCCCCATTCCACTCCTCTATCAACTAGTCCTTGCGAAACCCTTTTGATTCTTCGCTTTGTTTGCTTTGAAGCCTTCACCTCGCCAAGGGAACCCTATGCGTTGAAGGGCCTTTTCAAGAATTGATATTTGAGAACTTGAAATGAAAAAATTTGGATGACTTCAAACCATGAAACCAAAGATATTGAGGTCTGGTCTTGAAGATCCCCTTCTAATCCTCTTCTAAAAGAACAAAACCACTTGAGGTGGTTGGTTATTGTGGTGTTATTGATAATCTGTGTGATTAATCTGTACAAATTGCTGCAATATTTTTGGTAATATGAAACATATTTTTAATAAGAATGTGCTGATACAATTTGCAGTTGCAAAAAAGTACCTTTATCTGTTTCCTATCAAAGTATTCATGCACAACATAACTGATTATTCTTGCTTTCCAGGATCGGATTATAGCTCGCCTCCAGCAACCCTACTCGTTGGATTGCATACCTGTAGAAGCTGAGTACCAGGTTCTCTAAATTTCTAATGTTGTAAAATGATATGTGCTCGTATATTTTACCTTCTTCCATACGGATTTTTGTGAACTGAAGTTTCACATAGGTTTAATTTCCACATCAATTACTTCTAACTTTTCTGATTGTCGGGTTTGAATTCATGCACAAAACTCATCCAGGAGTTCATGTTAATTTCCTTATTGCATAATTGTGGTAGTGTGATTTAAGCATTCATGTCATTTTAGTATCCGATAGTGTCTATTGTCCACAAATGAACAAATTATTTATTTTGTGAAAATGTTTTATTATGTGAAGCATATGACATGAAGCTTGATATCTTGGTCTCTTTTGAATGTCACTTGGTTGTAACTTTTGCCATATCATTTGTTACGAGATACCCAACTGCTTCTCTTTCAGTTTTATTCCTATTAAGATTATTAAAAGAAGAACGGTCTTATCTAGATTGACTTATTTACAACAATTTGGTAGGGAAAAGTGAAACAGGAAAGTGGGAGAAGCTAATTCCGGCCTCAACTGGGATATTGGAGAATTTTGTGTAATGATATCAAGTGATCAAGATGATAATGCTACTCCTATGACTCAAGGCGGCACCACTTATCAGTTATTTCAATATGTAACTTCCGATCACTTGTATTTAGACTCAGTAATTTTGTACTTTTTAAGTTAAATTGGTGGTGTTGCTTGGTTTTTGTACTTTTGAAGTTAAATTGGTGGTTTGTTGCTTTGTATGAATTTAGGAATTTGTATTTTGTATTGGCATCCTTGTTGGTTTTTGGATGCCTTGTTTTATTTTGGATGGTTTGATGTAAAACTAAAATGGTTATTTCAAAATATTTGTATGAATTGTTCCCTTTTACTTTAGCTTCTGTTGTATTTTATAAAAATATTATTATAAAAAACTGCCGATGTGGAATAGATGTGGGGCCCATTGCTGACCTGGCACAAATGTAGAGTCCATTGTCGACGTGGCATCAAGATGGGACCCATTGATGGCATGGCATAAAGGTGGGACCCATTGATGATGTGGCATATGTGGACCCATGTTCTTTTTTTTTTGAAATCTTAGGCAACATCATTTGTTGTTGCCTTACTTGGTTATGTTGTTGCATTAGAGGCGTAATGCAATACTTTTCTGTTGTTGCAGTAGAGACTAAAAGTGTTGCCTTATGTGTCAAAGGCAACGGCCGTATTGGCAACAAGAGTTTGGTGTTGCCTTTAGCCTAAGGCAACACTTATTGTGTCTTCTGCAACAATAAACAGGCATTGCCTATGAGCACTTATGGCGTAGTGAACATTCTTCCTTAAAAGGTACATACATGATTTATTTTTACAGCAGTTGATGATTAATATTGTATTCAGGAGTCCTACTATGTTCCCTCTTAACTAATGCACACTACAGCAGTAGTAAGGTAAATGTACCATCTTCTTTATAGTAATAATATGCCTTGTAGTTCTGAGTGTATGATTAATAAGTGTGAATGCTGTATTATTGGGTCTTACAGTATTTCCCCTCTATTGATGAGTAAAAAAAGACTTACATGGGTTTTAATCAAGCCGTAGCATTCCCAAATCCTGACGGAGCATACAAAACATCGTTGTACTGAGAGACTTTGTGAAGATGTCGGCTATCTGTATGTCTGTATGAGCCCTTTTCGATCTGAACATCTTCATTCTACACATGATTTCTGATGAATGATGCTTCATGTTGATGTATTTGGTCCTCGAGTGCAATATAGGATTGTGCGTGATTGCGATTGCACTCGTGCTATCTCACATGATGGGAGTTTCTCTTACCTTGATGTCATAATCATGTAGCTGTTGCTCCATCCACTTGATCTGCATATAGCAGCTTCCAACAAACTAATATTCTGAATAGAAAGTGAGTTAGCTAATTGCTTCTTACTGAACCATGACATAAGTCTGGATCCAAGAAAGTGATAAGTCCAACTTGTACTCTTCCTATCCAGCTTACTGCCTTCGATATCCGAGTCAATGTAGACTCTCAAATTGAATCCTCCTTCCTTAGGATACCATAATCCTACATTGATTGTTCCTTTGACATACTTAAGGATTTGTTTGGTTGTAGTGAAGTGTGACTCCTTAGGTGCAACCTGATATCGATCACACACTCCTATAGCAAACTGGATATCAGGTCTGGTGGTTGTTAGTTACAGTAGTGAGCCTATAAGCTTCCTGTAGAGTGATTGGTCCACTGTCTTTCCAGATTCATCATCACTTATCTGTGTGGAAGTGGTCATGGCAGTAGAAGATGACTTTGAAGTGTTCATCGCGTATTTATTGAGCAGCTCTTTGACCTGCATCCCTAAACGTAGATAAGTTCTCCCATCATACTCATTTTTCAAGTTTACTTTGCATGAGATGAGAGAACTTCTTACACAGATAAAGGTTAGTGGAACCAAAAATAATATCATCCACGGAAATTTGTACCACAAGGAGGTCATCACCTTCTTAGATTTTAAAGAGTGTCTTGTCAACAACACCTTTGTTGGCCACAATATACAGTTATAACAGCTTAGAAGGGAGGGTTGAATAAGCTGTAATTTTTCGAAATTTATTTTGTGTAGCGGAAGTCTATTATTAAGTTCCTGTAAATACAGCAACTGAGTAGTCTTTTGTTAGCTTAGTGCTTATAGGGTTTTCACAATATGTATACTTAAATGACATATGCAGATAGAAAATAGTAAATGGCAGAATGTAAATACTCACTGATTAAAGTGGTTTGGGGTAAACCCCTCTACGTCCACTAGTCCTCCACACATGAGTAAAATATTTATTAAAATAATGGCGTACACAACTATGTGACTTTAACTAAACGCGTCGTTGTATCGTTCACGCAGATTGATACAGCTGACAATAGCTTGGCTGTAACACCCTCAAAATTTACCGGGATGTTGCAGTGGCGTGAATCTCTTATGGGACCTACAAGGCAATTTTTTTAAGACTTTGAAATTTCTCCATTAATTAATTTATGAAAATAGCTCCATGATGGTACAATTTCGAAATGAAATACTTTAGAATAACAAGTTCGCATACACGGTTATTACATAAACGTGGAATGTTTCAGAATTCAGTTTAAAGAAACGAAATAACAAGGATTCTCAATAACACTGCTCAAGCCTGTCCGGAATCTTCGGGAATGTCCTGCACATATTCAATAAATTTGCCTGACACGACGAATCGTGCCAGCCAACCTAGGTCAGACAATATGGACAAAAATTCATTGGTAGAATAAGATAAATCCGCAGTACAATATTGTTATTCGGTTTGGCAATAGATTACAGAATACTCAACATTATCTTTTCTGTCAAAACATAAACTCCCAAGGTCGCAACCAAGGGTCACGGAAGCATGTACACAGGAATACTCCAGACGTGGGTACCATTCAGGTTTTATCCATCAACACGGTTCCGTATGGCATATCAACACATAAACTCCCAAGGTCGCAACCAAGGGCCACGGAAGTATCTACACAGGAATACTCCGGACGTGGGTAAGTAAAACGAACACAAATTCCACAAATATTGACACACTTAGATTTTGGAATTTAACATAACATAGTCTGAGCAAGGTATCACTTGCCTTAGTTCCGACGAGAGTAATTTCCTTGACAAACAACGGCTCAAACGCCCACAATCGAGAGCTCAACCTATTACATATTCGTCGATTAGTACCTCATGATCCCGATAGGATTCTAAACCTAGTTCGATTCATAATGTTGGAACCAAAATTCTATGTTTAATAACAATGCGAATTACTTACATCCTGACTCCATCGATTATCAATTATCACATCATTTTAACCACAATGTTCGCATACAATATTTCTACGATACGACTACAACTATAACCACTTGTAAATTCGCTAATTACTTGAATTTGAAATTCCACAACTCTAGGGTAGGACGAACAAGTACAATTCCAGCGAAATCCTAATATATTTGATTACCCATCTAATTCGGTAATTGATAACTAATTCATTAAAGAAATTATAACGGGTTTACCATACGATAATTGGATTACTAACACAATCCATTACATGACAATTTCATGGTGTTGGTGATTTATAAGTTCGATCATGAGATTTACCACCCAACTATGATTACTACCACAAGTCATACGAAATACTAGCTTGGTAGGTTTTTCGTTGAATGATTATGATTAGTGCTAGTTTTCCATGGTTCGATTATTGTCAAGAGTTCTAAACCACCAAAACATTCGAAATCTAGTACAACTTAACTATTAACACTGAGATGGATTCAAAGGTTTTATAAACTTACCTCACTTGACGAGGGACGGAGAAGAACAATGAAGAACGATGAAGGACGGGAGAACAACACCTTCAGAACCTTCTTTGGAGCTTGATCAATCCACTCTACTATGATAACACGCGGCTAGGGAGGTTAGAATTCGATTAGGAGGGCTGGGGAATGATAGTTGAGAGAGAGGAAATGTCTAAGGGTAGGAGAAGTGAAAGAGGAGATGTTATTTTATAACATCAGGATGGATTTACGTACGTTATGCTTAAGGGTTTATGTCGTAATCTCCAATAACGTACGTTAGTGCAAAAAGGTGAACGTACATAAGGTGTTCTCAGAACCTACTGTCCGAAATGACATTGTCCATTACGTACGTAATGTTTTGCTGATTTACGTATGTAAAGCTCAGCTGACTTGATTGTCTTATTGCGCCGAAAGCTTGTCCGGATAAGGCATAATTGGAGATTCTTGTCGGTAGACTAAAGGATGGGTTACGTACGTAAGCCTTACATTTTTATGTACGTAGAACGAGGCAGTTAACTACGTAGAGACCAACTGTTAACGTAAGTAAAACGAAGCAAATAACATACATAGTGCATACATTTTAACGTACGTTAGGTATGTTTAAACCGCTTAGTTATAAATCATACTTAACCATCACAATGTGACTTTATTTAGGCGCATAAGGCAATTCCCCCGGGGAACAAGACGTTGGCCACCGTCATATTAGCACCGATAATTGCTTCAGCATCACCAAGGTGCATCACCGACAAGTTAACAATCATCATACAATTTCATCACCGTAACAAGTATATACGGACAAGGTTTAATTCAAAACACACGGCCTAACACAGTGTATAAAAGTACAAGCATCGTGCGATGGAGCACACTATTTAATTAATAAAAATGAGATACACATTATTAACCATCATGGAATACCCGTGGTATTACATTGGCCGTTCACACAGATTGGCTTGGCTCGTCCAGTTGCTTTTCCTCACATAGATTGAAGCTTCATCTTTGATGTTATTCGTCCCACACATAGCATGACTTAGTCCGTAGAGGGCAAAGTAAACTCAATGAAAGGTTTGGTATGACAAGATCAAACAGCAGTTGTATGCTTGATCAGCGTTCAATGTAAGTGTGGTGTTTGCATTGGGGACTTTGTACATTTCTGATCTTGATAAAGTTGCATGCTCGAAGAAATATATTGCTTTTTTAAAGCTTGATAATCAGATTGTCAGTTCTTGAAATGTCAGATTGTAAAGTATGCAATGTCCTATTGCTTGGGGCTTTTCATAACCTTGTAAATAGATCCGTTATAAATGTAGCCATTAGACGATTGGTGAGATTGAGACTAATCTGATTGACGACATCAAAATGTTTCGAATTAAAGGTGATTCACATTTAATGCTTCAGAATGTAGTCTCTTCGGCCGTATTAAATGTTATCCTATCGGCATTAAATGCTATTTTATCCATGAATACATTGTGAATAAACAATGTTGGCTTTCTCAACAGTTTAAAGTTTCTTCAATCCTGTTAAGTTTTTATTTTATTTTTCCTAAGTAAAACACTTACAGCATGTTTGTTGTATCCAGCATCTTCGTCTTTGCTGTATCTTGATGATGACGCTGTAGGAAAGGACTCTTGACTTTACTGGAAGATATTTTACTATATGGACAGGTTGTATGATGTTCTCCTAACAACTTCTATATTTAGACCGAAATACTGACTTTGAAGATCTTGTTGCATGAGGCAATTATCAAAACACGTGGAGGATATATTTCTCAATATCAGTCCCCTCTGTCTCTCCATCCAAGTTGAACCATCTGAGGTTCTTGCTCCGCATAAGGTACCCACTCCTCTCCAAATAGGATCCCCATCCAGATCAGAAGGGGACTTCCTTGCTGATAACGAGACCCAAAAGCCTTGTCATAATGTTGTACTCAAACTGCTTGGAGAACCTACTGATGCCAAGCTCGTGCACCCCAACTCCACGGATAGAAGCCCGTATCGAACAGCTTGATGCCACCGGTTGCCAATCTCTCTTCTTACAGAATGCTGTCAAAGCAGTGTACAACATCGGTAAGGAGCTCGATCGGATGAGAGAAACTGCTCAGGATGAGCTTCCTAAGCTGCAGAGGGCCATATAGGACGTGGAAAAGGCTTTCTGTCTCATGCCCACAGCATTATGGCAAGCCCTCAACCAGATGAAGCAGCATCAGGAGCAAATCTTGAAACCGGAGCAAGAGAAGCTGCAAGTTATTGAGGCCAAGACTATCACCGCACTCGAATCACAGGATCCAAACTTACTGCCCCTGATCAAAAGATCGATGAACAGACAGAAGTAGTTGCGAGCCTGGCGGATTGTATCACAGATCTCAAGAACGAGCAGGTCGAGCCAATGGACATCCTTTGGGATATTCATGGCAAGGTTTCTGATATTGATACTGCCAAAAAGGGGGAAGAGGTGCGAGAGGCTGGAAGGAGATGGCACTTGGAGATGGAGGCTATTTTAGATGACCGTGTTGCATCTGCTATTGGAAGACTAGCCAGACCCGGGCTAGGTGAAGGACCTAAAGTATACAGGGTACTTGGTTGTCGTCCTGAGTTCCAGGATCCTAATTTCCTGTAGAAAAATAGTGTGCAGAAGCTTGCAGAGACAAAACTCCTAACTGACAGACAACCAACAACCGATGAGTTAAAGGCATGGAAATAGAACGAACTAATGAGATACTTCTGTGTTCTCATTAGGGAATCGCCCATGTTCAATCACTTTAAGACGCTGTATGATGCCTCCAAAGAGTTTTAGAGGCTAGTAGCAGAAGGAAAGCTCCCACTATAAATCAATTTGAAGTCCAAAATCCAGAAGGCCGAACGGCCAACCACCAGTAAGACTGGATTCTTTCCTTTGATGTATCCCAAGACGGTAGAAATTTATATTGGGAATGAGGAAGAGATTCCTTTGTCAACTGGTGGAAGAAAACCAAACATGACCCCTCCCAAAAAACTTGGAGACATCAGTCCAATAGGGGATAGTACTTCTGTTTTCTACATATCACCGTTTCCTGTTTTCTTTCGATGTAGCCTTTAACGCGATCAGCACTGTAATCCATTATATATATAAAATACCATTTTGATTCAAAAATTACAGCTCGTTATCTAATATTATTACTTTGATTATATTGTGCGTTGAAATGGTTTACCAAGTATAAAAGTCTCAAAGCTGTAAGAACTTGTCTGCGAACAGTTCGTTGATTAAGTTGCATTCAAATATGATTGCTTCCTGTAAGATTGTGCCTGCTTGTTAATCATAAGTTAAGTTGTAATACACTTAGTCCTGTAGGATTTCTCATTTTAGAACTTGCCTGCGAGCAGTTCCAATATTTAAACTAAGTCTTGAAGATCAATACTTTCGACAGGAGACTTAAAGACAGCCTCTCCTTATTGAGAAAGTTTTGGCATTATCAGAAAGGTTGAAAATCATGTAGCTTATGGTACAGGAAGGACTGGGTCCTCCTGTTGGCTCTCAGCGGCCCTCTGTTCCTTAGGAGGGACTGATTCTTCTTATTGGACGGCGTGGGTCACATCAGCTCCGGATGGAGAGACTGATTCCTCCTGACTGGGGGCTGATTGTGGTTTCTCAATAGAAGTCCCTTGGCCATCCACGACCTTGGGCTGAGCAAATTTTTTTTCTCGAGCCTCCTCATGGCTCATCTTGAGACATGTCTGCAGGTTATCATCGTCTCTGTCTGAGTCAGAGTAATGGCTCGGGCTTCTGGGCTTGTCGGCGGACCGAGACTTCCCTTTCAGTCTAGTCTTTTCATTTGCCGTAAAGTATGAAGTCATTAGTTCTTGATCATCCCATTTGATCAAGACTTGAATGTTCTAGGTGTCCGTGACTTTCAGTACAAATAGCACTTCTTCCTTTCAGTCTTCCCCGTTCTACAGGGAGTTGTATGGGGCAACCCTGTATGATTTCCATATCTTGAAGTGCTCAAAGGCTTTATCAATCTGGACCTGTAGGAGAGTGTTGTTAATGATATCTATTAAGCAGGGGCTCTAAACAGTTGAAGGTTCTTCTGTTGGGTTTGGATTCTCGACAGGTAAGGGAGACTGTTGAGAAGCGGGATCCCTGATAGGGTGGGATGCTCTGTCGTGAGAAGGAATCCGTATAGGAGTGGGGGAGCCATTTGGAGTGGTGATCGTCGGATCCGAGCGGGCGGCTGATTCACCGTTTCAATCGAGCTTGACAAATGTCTGGCCATCCATCATAGCCGTCAGAGGCTAAGGATCTACTGTAGAAGCAGCCATAGTTTCCTTCCAAAGGGGTTGCACCCTATGGTATTTCCACTGTGGTAGGTGCAACTTGCGGAACTGGA
This sequence comes from Orobanche coerulescens, assembly GCA_033398695.1. Classification (NCBI taxonomy): domain Eukaryota; kingdom Viridiplantae; phylum Streptophyta; class Magnoliopsida; order Lamiales; family Orobanchaceae; genus Orobanche; species Orobanche coerulescens. Next base: position 35,196,308 of record CM065814.1, on the reverse strand, counting down.
CTCGGTGGCCGCTGTAGCCACTGGGGTTGCTGTAGGGACAACTTTCGACTTCAAAGACTTCTTGGTCTTTTCCACAATCCTGCAGCAAAAATCATACAAGTATAAGTAGGGATGGGTGAAGTTCTTATTGTGTCAGGAAAGATGAACTTGATAAGGTTGGGAGTTCCCAGTGAACAAATCCCAATATGCCTTCAAAGCCTCATCCGACCCGAATGATTCCAGCTCCACCAATGTGAGACCATCAGAGGGCAGTTGGTACAAATGCTCAAGGAGTTCCCGCTTAATGGTTATCTCCTTCTCTTACACGGTGCTGATGATAACAGTGACGTCAGAACCCTTATTATCTGACGCATACTGAAACTCGACGTCAATAAAGAATTCTTCTACGATTTGCTCATCGTAGTTTTCCGGATGCATGCTACCCAAACAGTAGATTCTGGTTTACTTCACACGGGAGACAGCTCGGAAATGATACACTCCTACAGAACTGAGCAAGCAAAGATTCTTCCATCGATGATCATGTCCTTCTTCTTCACACGGAATGATGAAGTCTGGGAAGAAGACATTTTGCAGAAGTGAAATAAAAAAAGGTAGAAAGCTTGAAAGTATGTAGGTTGTATGTTGTAGACTCGATAATTATACAGAGAGCATAAAGAGTCTGTGGATCAGCATACTGGCCCTTTTATAGGGTGCAGGAAAGCTAGGTTATAGTGAAAGGTCAGATCTAAGGGATGGAAACCGTCTTTGAATGACCATACAGGATGGATTTAGATGTAACTTGTATGACCGGTCCCACTTGTGACATAGTTTGTCTTCCACTATTGCACTAGACAATCGTTTAAATTTTGAAATTGCGGTTTTCAAGGCATTAAATTCCAGGTGTCTCTTCAGTATTGAAAGATATCATTTTAAATTCAGACAGTGCATGTGCACTGAAAATAGTTTGTTATGTTCAAGAGTATGAATTTAGATGTACTTTATAATAATAATAATTGATATCCTATAGTGTATGTGCTGTATCCACAAAAATACAGCATTCTCCCTTAAAAAGTACATATAGGATTCAATTCTACAGCAATTTTGGATGAATATTGTATTTTTGGGTCATACTATATTCCTAATTAATGCACACGTCATCTATAGGAAGGTTATATGCCTTCTTCTTCCTACAGTAAGGATACAACTTAGAGTTCTGAGTGTACAATTAATTAAAGTGGATACTGTATTCATGGGTCTTAAAGTATTCCCCCTCAATTGATGAGTAAAATATAAAAACTTACAGGGAGTCGGGCGGTAGCATTCTGAATTCTTGTCGAAGCATGCAGAATGTGGTGGTGCTGAAAGCTTTTGTAAATTGTCGTAAGCTGGATATTGTATGAATATTCTCGATCCGAACATCTTTATTCTTGACATAATTCCTAATGAAATGATGCTTCATATCAATATGCTTAGTTCGCGAGTGAAATACAGCATTATGCGTGATTGCAATTGCACTCGTGCTATCGCACATGATTGGTGTCTCTCTTGCATTGATGCCATAATCTTATAACTGTTGTTGTATCCATAGAATCTGCATACAGCAGATTCTAGCATCATAGTATTCCGACTCAATTGTAGAAAGCGAGTTGGCCAATTGCTTCTTACTGAACCATGAAACGAGTCTTGGTCCAAGGAAGTGACAAGTGCCGCTTGTACTCTTTCTATCAATCTTACAACCTTCAAGATCCGAGTCGCTGTAGCCTACCAAATCGAATCCTCCTTCCTTAGGATACCACAATCCTACATCAATTGTTCCTTTTACGTACTTAAGGATTCGTTTGGCTACAGTGAAGTGTGACTCTTTAGGTGCTATCTGGTACCAAGCACACACTCCTACAACAAATGGGATATAGGGCCTACTGGATGTTAGGTACATGAGTGAGCCTATAAGCTTCTTGTAGAGTGATTGATCAACTGGCTTTCCAGCTTCGTCAGCACTTATCTTTGTGGAAGTGCTCATGGGGGTGGACGATGATTTGGAGTTGTTCATCCCGAATTTGTTGAGCAGCTCCTTGCTGTACTTTTCTTGGTTGATAAATATACCTGTAGAAAGTTGTTTTACATGAAAATCTAATAAATAACTAAGTTCTCCCATGATATTCATTTCAAATTTACTTTGCATGATATGAGAGAACCTTTGGCATAAAGCAAGGTTAATTGAACCAAAAATGATACATCTACATATATTGAACCATAAGGAGATTGTCACCGTCCTATTTTTTAAAAAGGGTTACTACACCTCCATTATTTATCAGATACAGTGACAGGGTTTCATACCAGGCCCTAGGTGCTTGTTTGAGTCCGTACAGTGCTTTCCTTAGCCTATAAATAAGGTCTCCGCCTTCAGTGTTGGTAAACCCTGGAGGTTATTCACCATAGACTTCTTCAGTGAGGTCTCCATTCAGGAATGCGCTCTTGACATCCATTTGATATATAATAATATTCTTGTGAGCGGGAAATGCTAAGAATATCCTGATGGCTTCTAGTCGGGATACGGGTGTAAAAATTTCATCATGCTTTATTCCTTCTTCCTGTCTGTATCCCTGGGCTACTAGTCTGGATTGTTCCTGATCACAAGTCCATTTTCATCCTTTTTGTTTCTGAATATCCATTTGGTTCCTATGGCTGACTGATGTTGTAACACCCCAAACTAGGCGGATATTACAGTGCCGTGGACCCCCGACTGGGACCCACCAGGCGAAAGAAAACTGATGAATTAAATAATATAATTGTAGTACCGAACCACATTATATTACCAAATACTCCGATGAGGAGCTTAAGTACAATACACCAGGACAATACAGAATACTAGTATATTTTATATGAAGATAAAATACACCATCCTGAATAAATGAACATCTCAAACGGAATTTGCAGCGGAAATACAAATGAAGAGAAATAAGAATAACTGAAATGACTGAAATGACTGAAATAACTGGAATGACTGGGGCCCCCTACTAGTATCACTTGGACTCCTCGTCGTCAACATGCTCTTCCCGTGCCTTTGCCTTGCCGTGACCTGAAAATAAAATCCCCCCAATGGGGTCAGTTACACAGAACAACAATCCTCAGGGGTTGAAAATACACAATCATGATATATCTGAAGTTATGAAATATCCTTAGTTATGAATTACGCTGAAGAGGAGTATCATAGTACGCCCGTAGTGTTCTGTGCAAGTGTACAAGACGGATGACCGGACACACCCATCCTTGTACCTAATTAGTCTCACGGTGGTAATCGTTACCGTGTGCACAGTCCAATATATCACTCCCAATACATGGCCATCGCGTGCCCGACTAAAAATTCCACACATCCGCACCCGGCCACGCAATATGAACCCAGAAGGTCATATGAACGATAATGACCACAATGAATATCAATGGATAATAATTCGACAAGGTCAAGAATGACTCACCGAGATGAAAATAATAGTGAAGTGATTGATAACCCAATGAAATGATTGGAACCGTCGTTCCTCGTGAATGAAATGATTATTCGACAATTACAAGTCTCAATATGGTTAATACAATGATGAATGAGTTATGACTATGAATGAACAACAACAAAAGGGATGAATATCCTTTTAACCGAGTAAGAATTAACTTACACAACACCGGTGACAATTGTCCTTCCACGAACAACGTCCTAATTGAGATATCGGTCGCTCGAACAACCTTGAATAACACAATCACCAAAAATCTGTTCACCATACGAATCAAACACAAATATAACGAACTCAAAACGTCGATGCGACTAAACCAAGTTCATTGGGGCATAATATCGAACACTTTGTGGCCAAACTACGATTGTTTACAACAAAACCTCAATAATACCAACATCAAGTCCCCAAGAAGTGTTTCAAACCAACAAAACATCTTCAATACGATCAATAACCCAATATGAATTTTCAATTCATGATTTCAACCACAAATAATCGAAAACCCCCAAATCCAAATCAATATTCAATGTGTTCTTGAATAATCCTTCAATACCAATGAATAATCAAACATATCTATAATCATGCATATATCACTTCATACAACATGATCTTAACATCCAAAACATCATATCTCAATACAAAATCGAAATCCAAGATGTTGAAGAAATTACCTCTTGAAGATCCAAGCACTTTGATCTGAAGAACACGCGTTAGATCGACTATCCGGGCTTCACGATCGAAAGGAGATGAAGAAAATCAAACACCCAAGTGATAGATGATGAAAATTCTCTCCCTCAAGCCTTATCTCTCGTAGGGTTGAAGAAAAGGGAAAAAATGAGCTGATCTCGCTGAAAAAACGCAATTATAGTTCTGACTGCACTGTGTGCCGCGGCCCGGCCGAAGTGTGCCGCGGCACAGGGCCAAAACTGCCCCCAGTGATCAGTAGCGTGCCGAGGCCCGGACGAATGTGCCGCGGCAGTATCTCGGCAGTGTGCCGCGGCCACGTCGGCATGAGCCGCGGCCCACGGTACAAACGGGTTGGCTGATAAGTTGCAACATGCGTGTGCCGCGGCCTGGACGAGTGTGCCGCGACAGTGACTCGGCAGTGTGCCGCGGCCCTGCCGGCATGAGCCGTGGCCCACAGTACAGGCTGCTCGGCCAAAACTGGAAAATGTGTGTGCCGCGGCGCACACTCCTTGTGCCGCGGCCCACACCCCCCTTGGGTCCTAAAATGATGAAAAATGATCCGGGAAGAGAATAAAAGCAATAGGAATCAATATTTGGGAAACAATAACACGAAATGGAAGTACGGAAACCCCAAAACGGTGGTTCCAAGCCATGATTACAAGGGTTCGCCCAACAAAACACAATTTGAACAATGTGGAGATTAGAAATGACATGAACTCCAACGTCAACATCGACTGATGAATAAATTATAACAATCAAGATAATACTCTTGTCTCGATTCCCGAGTAAGGTTGAAACAATGAACAATATCGATACACAACTCAAAGTTATTCCGAACGGTGAACACGGATGAATGATTATAACAAGTGAAAAAATTACATAGTGACAATTACCGAATTAAATTACTGAATGATAATGACTGAATTACAACCGGGTATTACATACACCCCCCCTTAAAAGAGTTTCGTCCCCAAAACTAAGGGTCAAACAACTCGTGATAACTCTCCCGCATACTATCCTCGGTTTCCCAAGTAGCCTCTTCGACTCCGTGTCTAGACCACTGAATTTTAACCAAAGAAATCGCCTTATTCCTCAACTGTTTGATTCGCCGCTCTAAAACTCGTATGGGACGCTCTTCATACGAATGATCATCTGCGATCTCGATTTTGTCGAACTGAAGTATGTGACTCGGGTCGGCAACATACTTCCATAGCTGAGAGACGTGAAACACATTATGAATTCGGCTCAACGCCGGAGGTAAAGCCAATCGATAAGCTAACTCGCCTACTCGATCCAAATTATCAAACGGTCCAATGAATCTCGGACTCAACTTTCCCCTCTTCCTAAAACGAAAGATACCACGACTCGGGGATACCTTGACCAAAACATGGTCACCTGTCTCGAACTCTAAAGGTCGACGACGATTATCTGCATAAGATTTCTGTCGACTCTGAGCGGTCAACAAACGACTCCTGATCAAAGCTACCTTCTCACGGGCGGCTATAAGCATATCGGGCTCAGTGCCGATTGATTCTGATAAGTCGTCCCAACACAAAGGAGATAGACAACGACGACTGTACAAGGCCTCGTAAGGTGCCATCTTAATCGAAGCATGCCAACTATTATTATACGTGAACTCGATCAATGGTAGTTGGGTTTCCCAATCGTTTTTCCAATCGAGGACGCATGCCCTTAACATGTCCTCTAATGTTTGAATAGTCCTCTCTGATTGCCCGTCGGTCTGAGGATGAAAGGCGGTACTGAGATTAAGCTTAGTTCCCATAGCACGATGAACTGATTTCCAAAAATGAGACACAAACCGTCCATCACGATCGGAAATGATACTTTTAGGAGTACCGTGCAGTCTCACTATCTCTTTGATGAATAACTGGCAAGTTTCTCGGGACCCCAAGTATCCTTAATCTCTATAAAGTGAGCTGACTTAGTTAAGCGGTCCACGATCACCCAGATCGTATTCATGCCACGATGACTCATCGGCAAACTCGTGATAAAGTCCATAGAAATATCTTCCCACTTCCACTCTGGAATAGGGAGCGGTTTCAGCATACCTGCCAGTCGCTGATGTTCAATCTTGACTTGCTGACAGGTTAAACATCTCGAAACAAATTCCGCGACTTCTCGCTTCTTATTACTCCACCAGTAATTTTGTTTCAAGTCTTTGTATATCTTGATAGACCCGGGATGAACAGAATAAGGGGTAGCATGAGCTTCTCTCAAAATCGAGTTTTTCAACTCTTCATTCGCCGGTATGCACAACCGATTCTTAAATCTCAAAAGTCCATCCTCGTGGACCACGAATCCAGGGGCTTTCCCCTGAGCCACATCCTCACGGATGCGCAACAATGATGGGTCTGAACCCTGATTCACTGTGATTGCCTCCTCAAGTGGCGATGAAATCTCCAGCATACAAAGCTATCCCTGAACTCGCTGAAGCCAGACCTCGATCTCGGGTCTAAGGAATTCCTGCTGGAGCTCCTTCTGAACTGTTAATCGGGCAAGCATCTGCTCCTGAACGGACTTACGACTCAAGGCGTCGGCGACAACGTTCGCCTTGCCCGGGTGGTAAAGGATCTCGATATCATAATCTTTGATTAATTCCAACCACCGTCTCTGTTGCATATTTAACTCCTTCTGAGTAAATATATACTTCAAACTCTTGTGATCGGTGAAAACCTAACAGGTGACGCCATAAAGGTAATGACGCCAAATCTTCAAAGCGAACACCACGGCTGCTAGCTCCAGGTCGTGGGTCGGATAATTAACCTCGTAAGGTCTCAATTGCCGTGAAGTATAAGCAATAACCTTCCCATTCTGCATGAGAACACATCCGAGACCCTGTCCGGACGCATCACTAAAAACCACAAATCCTTCCGTCCCTTGCGGCAAGGAAAGTACAAGTGCTGAAATTAACCGGCTCTTGAGTTCCTCAAAACTCCATTGACACGTGTCGGACCATGTGTATTTCTTATCCTTTCGCAAAAGGTTCGTCATTGGTTGAGTGATTTTAGAAAATCCTTCCACAAACCGCCGATAATAACCGACTAATCCGAGGAAGCTTCGGATTTCCTTAACATTCTTCGGAGGTAACCAATCTTGGATAGCCTCCGTCTTCTGAGTATCAATACGCACTCCATCTGATGAAATTACATGCCCGAGAGAAGTCAATTCGGACATCCAGAACTCACACTTGGAAAACTTTCCATAAAGTTGCTCTCGTCTCAACACGTCGAGAACCCGATGAAGGTGAACCTCGTGCTCCTCTCGGTCATGAGAATAAATCAAAATGTCATCAATGAAGACAACAACAAACTGATCCAAGAAGTCGATGAAAACCCGATTCATTAACTCCATGAATACCGCAGGTGCATTAGTTAGCCCGAACGGCATAACTACGAACTCATAATGACCATAGCGTGTACGAAACGCTGTCCTTACGATATCCGACTCTCGAATTCGCAACTGATGATATCCAGATCTTAGGTCGATCTTGGAAAATATTGAAGCTCCCTGAAGTTGATCTAAGAGATCATCAATACGGGGTAAGGGATACTTATTCTAGATTGTCACCCTGTTCAACTCCTGATAATCAATACACAAACGAAATGAACCATCCTTCTTCTTGACAAACAACACTGGTGCTCCCCACGGGGACGCACTCGGTCGGATATAACCTTTCTCGAATAATTCCTCAAGTTGATTTTTCAACTCCTGCATTTCAGTCGGGGCCATCCAGTACGGTGCCTTCGATATTGGAGATGTACCAGGCTCCAACTCAATCGTGAATTCCACATCCCTATGTGGAGGCAAACCAGGTAACTCATCTGGGAATACGTCGGCATATTCTCTCAATACCGGTATATCCGCCCACATTATCGATGATTTCTCAGTTTTAGTCATATAGCACCAATAACCAATACACCCCTGATTGAGTAATCTCACTGCTTTCATCAAATTAATAACTCTTCCAGAACAGCTGGGATTACCTACCTGAAACACACATTCGACCCCATCGTCTGAAATGATAGTGACCATACGCTTACGGACACTAATGATGGCATCATGACGATCCATCCAATCAATACCCAAGATGACGTCGTCTCTCGGCAAATCTACTACGATTAGGTCCGCTGGCCATACACGACCATGAAGCTGAATCGGACAATTCTGAATCTCACGATTTCCGATAATTCGTCTACCATCAAGTAGACCAATGACATAAGGCTCACAACTAGTAGCACTACCCAGACGTAGTCTACACAAACATGCCTCGGAAATGAATGAATGCGATGCACCAGTATCAAAAAGGGTACACACAGGTTGAGATAGAATATCGAGTGTACATGAGATCATCCGATCCTCTGGATCGTCGGTCTTATTCATCTCATAAATCCGGGACTTGCTAGTCCCGGCACCCGACGCTCCCGTCTGCTGGCCATAGGCTCCACTTTTATTCGCTCCTGTCGTCTTGAACGACGCAGACTGAGTGGCCTGATTTTAAAAAGCTGACTGTTTTGGGGCCTGAGATGACGTCGGAGTAGGTTTGGAGTCCCTACGGCAAAAACGGGCCTTATGCCCAGCAATTCCACAGTTATGACACGTGACAGACTGTCTTGGACACTTGGTGCTGACATGACCAAGATCCCCATAGTTAAAACAAGTGATGGCCGAACTGGCCGCTCATGATTGAGATACCGCGGGTTTGGGCGCCACAGGAGGTCGCTCAGAGAAAGTGGTGCCCGCATGAGGCTTCTTGAAAGTGGCCTGACTGCCGTCAGACTGATTACGGTTCTTGGACTTCTTGCAAGCAGATGAAGGTTGCTGCTTAGCAATCTCCTTAGCAGTAAGCTCATAGGTAAGAGCTTTCTCAATGAATTCGGCCAACGTGGTGCAATTATGATTAAGCAACTGCATCCGCATACGGGGTTTCAGCCTCTTGCTGAAATACTTAATCTTATCCGCCTTGGAGTGAATGATAGATGAGGCGAATGGAAGAAGTTCCTGAAATTTCTCGGTAATGGCGAGAACATCCTCGTCTGCTGAGGGGTCGGGAGTGAGTAATTCTGACAGCTTGGCCTCTCTGAGTGGGGCTGGATAATACCTCTCCATCATGAGAGTCTTGAATTGATCCCAAGTACATGATCTGGCGGAGGGCTTCAACGATAACCACCAAGAATGAGCGCTCTTACCCAAGTAGTAAGCCGCAACTGAAACTTTGTGTCCTTCGGGACACTCTACCATAGCAAATAACTTCTCGAAATGTTCGAGCCAATAAACAATATCTGCCGGCTCAGATGAGCCTTCAAAAGTAGGTGGCCTTTGGCGAGAGATGTCGCCGATGATACTGCTCACATTCCTCTCTTACCTCTGAGGTGGCGGCGGAGGAGCCTGTTGATTTTGATTAGCTGAGTTATGCATCGTCTCCATCAGTTGTGCCATCTGAGTCATTTGGGCCATCATGCCCTGCATAAAAGCGAGTGGGTCAACCCGAACACCTTCTGACTGAGCTGTGCCCCGGGTACGACTCCCCGATAGTGAATGATCACGTCCAGGTGAATGAGTGGCAGCGTCGCTGCTCGATAAATTAGCATTATTCCTTGCGTTTGCGCCTGTATTCACACGAGCTTTAAGGATTCGGCCCGCACCACGGCCTCGTCCTCCGCGTCCTCTTCTTGCTCTCTCCATACTGAAGTAGGAAAGTCACATGATGATTATATTTCCCGCATGAATATCACGTTATGATTATGTCATGAGATGATGAAAATGAGCATACACGCTCTAACACAGTGATTACATGAATGATTAACTGAGGCGACATGATTATCTGATGAAATTCTTGAAATGATTATCTTGAACAAGTTAACAAGATTAATGATATGATCTTCCCGATAAACAACTGAGTAATGAAATGAATTGAGTGATTAATGAGTTAACATGACCATCCTGGTCAAAAATGAAAATGATGATTGAGGATTGTTAACTGATGAGTTATGAATGAATGATTATTGCCAAAAATTATACCATGGCGTTAGAAGTCTTACGCTTCTTTCTGCGATTGGCTCAAGATTCCGCACAGGTCACACGTGACGCGAAAGTCCAATGATACTAGTCCGATGACGATGATTTCAAATGAGACATGACTCGTAAGGTAGTATTCAAAACCACTCTCCGATACCAACTCTGTAACACCCCAAACTAGGCGGATATTATAGTGCCGTGGACCCCCGACTGGGACCCACCAGGCGAAAGAAAACTATTGAATTAAATAATATAATTGTAGTACCGACCCACATTATATTACCAAATACTCCGATGAGGAGCTTAAGTACAATACACCAGGACAATACAGAATACTAGTATATTTTATATGAAGATAAAATACACCACCCTGAATAAATGAACATCTCAAACGGAATTTGCAGCGGAAATACAAATGAAGAGAAATAAGAATGACTGAAATAACCGGAATGACTGGGGGGCCTTACTAGTATCACTGGGACTCCTCATCGTCAACATGCTCTTCCCGTGCCTTTGCCTTGCTGTGACCTGAAAACAAAATCCCCCCAATGGGGTCAGTTACACAGAACAACAATCCTCAAGGGCTGAAAATACACAATCATGATATATCTGAAGTTATGAAATATCCTTAGTTATGAATTACGCTAAAGAGGAGTATCATAGTACGCCCGTAGTATTCTGTGCAAGTGTACAAGACGGATGACCGGACACACCCGTCCTTGTACCTAATTAGTCTCACGGAGGTAATCGTTACTATGTGCACAGTCCAATGTATCACTCCCAATACATGGCCATCGCGTGCCCGACTAAAAATTCCACACATCCGCACCCGGCCACGTAATATGAACCCAGAAGGTCATATGAATGATAATGACCACAATGAATATCAATGGATAATAATTCGACAAGGTCAAGAATGACTTACCGAGATGAAAATAATAGTGAAGTGATTGATAACCCAATGAAATGATTGGAACCGCCGTTCCTCGTGAATGAAATGATTATTCGATAGTTACAAGTCTCAATAAGGTTAATACAATGATGAATGAGTTATGATTATGAATGAACAACAACAAAAGGAATGAATATCCTTTTAACCGAGTAAGAATTAACTTACACAACACCGGTGACACTTATCCTTCCACGAACAACGTCCTAATTGAGATATCGGTCGCTCGAACAACCTTGAATAACACAATCACCAACAATATTCCGTTCATCATACGAATCAAACACGAATATAACGAACTCAAAACGTCGATGCGACTAAACCAAGTTCATTGGGGCATAATATCGAACACTTTGTGGCCAAACTACGATTGTTTACAACCAAACCTCAATAATACCAACATCAAGTCCCCAAGAAGTGTTTCAAACCAACAAAACATCTTCAATACGATCAATAACCCAATATGAATATTCAATTCATGATTTCAACCACAAATAATCGAAAACCCCCAAATCCAAATCAATATTCAAAGTGTTCTTGAATAATCCTTCAATAATCCAATGAATAATCAAACATATACATAATCATACGTATATCACTTCATACAACATGATCTTAACATCTAAAACATCATATCTCAATACAAAATCGAAATCCAAGATGTTGAAGAAATTACCTCTTGAAGATCCAAGCACTTTGATCCGAAGAACACGCGTTAGATCGACTATCCGGGCTTCACGATCGAAAGGAGATGAAGAAAATCAAACACCCAAGTGATAGATGATGAAAATTCTCTCCCTCAAGCCTTCTCTCTCGTATGGTTGAAGAAAAGGGAAAAAATGAGCTGATCTCGCTGAAAAAACGCAATTATAGTCTTGTTGCCTTTGTGCAGCGGCTTGGCCGAAGTGTGTGTGCGGCACAGGCCAAACCGCCCAGTGATCGGAAGCGTGCCGCGGCAGTGACTCGGCAGTGTGCCGCGGCCCCGTCGGCATGAGAGGCGGCCCACGGTACAGATGGGTTGGCCGATAAGTTTCAACATGAGTGTGCTGCGGCCCGGACGAGTGTGCCGCGGCAGTGACTCGGCAGTGTGCCGCGGCAGTGACTCGACAGTGTGTCGCGGCCCTGCCGGCATGAGCCACGGCCCACAGTACAGGCTGCTCGGCCAAAACTGGAAAATGTGTGTGCCGCGGCGCACACTCCTTGTGCCGCGGCCCACACCCCCCTTGGGTCCTAAAATGATGAAAAATGATCCGGGAAGAGAATAAAAGCAATATGAATCAATATTTGGGAAACAATAACACGAAATGGAAGTACGGAAACCCCAAAACGGTGGTTCCAAGCCATGATTACAAGGGTTCGCCCAACAAAACACAATTTGAACAATGTGGAGATTAGAAATGACATGAACTCCAACGTCAACATAGACTGATGAATCAATTATAACAATCAAGATAATACTCTTGTCTCGATTCCCGAGCAAGGTTGAAACAATGAACAATATCGATACACAACTCGAAGTTATTCCGAACGGTGAACACGGATGAATGATTATAACAAGTGAAAAAATTACATAGTGACAATTACCGAATGAAATTACTGAATGATAATGACTGAATTACAACCGGGTATTACAGATGTGTTGGTCTAGGAACTAGGTACCAAACATTATTCCATTCAAAACCATTGAGCTTTTCTTCCATCGAAGTGATCTAGTGAGAACTATTTAGAGCCCCATTGGTCGAAACAGGTTCGGAATGGGCTAAAAATACAGCTAGGGTGTACATAGCAAGTCTCCTAAGTTCCGCTTGAGATTTCCATATAGGGAATTGAGAATTCTCAGTATGTCTCTTCCTCTGCATGGATTATAGTACCTTGGGTACTCTGTATTTTCCTACGTGTGGTTACATTGGCATCGATATCACTAATTATTAGTTCCTAGGGGTGGTCTCTCAATCACCTCATGTCAGGTTCTAGTTCGGCATCCTGTGTTGTAGCTTGTTGAACTGCAGCCTCAACGCCAGCTTGTACAACATCAGCTTCAACTGTTTCTGTTCTTACAGTGGCGAGATTTATTTCTAGGTCCACAATTGGTTCTTTTGGAGTTTGGGGGTCATCAATAAAAAGTGTATGGATGCTCTGGGTTAGGTCTTCTACTCTTTTAGGGTCACAATGAGGTTCATCAAATACTACATGGACGGATTCCTCTATTGTTAGATTTCATTTATTAAATATCCTGAAAGCTTTGCTGAAAGGGGAGTATCCAATGAAAATACCCTCATCCGACTTTGCATCGAAGGTCTTCAGTTGATCATTCCAATTGTTGAGCACGTAACACCTGCATCCAAAAATATAAAAGTATACAACCATTGGAGTTTTGTTTTTCCATACCTCATATGCTGTTTTGTTGTGATGCTTGTTGATGATACAATAGTTTTGTGTATAGCATGTTGTATTTGTTGTCTTCTCCACAAAAATGTTGCGGCAATTTTCTTGCGGTTATCATGGTCCTTGTTGCTTCTTTCAGCGTCCTGTTCTTACGCTCAGCAACACCATTTTGTTGGGGAGTTCGGGTTGCTGAGTATTCATGATGTATGCCATTGTCCGCACAATATTGCTTTATAAAGCGATTTGTGACTTCTGTGCCTCTGTCGGAACGAATGGATACAATACTCAACCATTTCTCATTCTGCAATTTCTTCAGGGTTCTGGCAGCTTTGTGATGGTTTCTTTCTACTTGTTCAAGAAGAAGATGGCCCAAGCATACTTGGAGAAATCATCGATAGTAACGAGACACTATTTCTTACCTCCCAAACTTACAAGGTTTACAGGGCCGTAGAGGTCCATGTGTAGTAAATCCAGTACCCTGTGGGTGGAAGATATGACTTGCTCTCAGGGTGGCTTCGACTTGCTTGCCTTTCTGACAGGGTCCACAGACGCTGTTTTTATGAAATGAAACGTCGTGCAAGCCTCTGATTAAATAGAAGGTCGAGGTCCAAATGTTCGATTTAGTGATAATACAAAGGAAGAACAAGAGGGAAAGGAACCCTGCTTGTAGGAAAGTTCAAAGTCACTGATGTAGCTTATGTTGAAGAATTACATTATAGTTGTTAGGTCCTATTTGATTTTTGGGTCCATAGTTAGTGCCTTTAGGTACCCAAATTTGCCTGGCAACAATTGGTTTGTTTTAGGTTACTTTTTGTCTTTTTGCGATATTTACGTGGGGCAGGCGCTATGCATGAAAAATCTAATTTTTTTTCTCCAGTACGGTTGTCATCTCGGAGGGGGAACCATTTTCTTTGGCCTCAATGCTTACCTTATAGGTTTCCAATTGGATTCCCAGATCTATTGATGATGGAACTGCGCGGCAGCCTGCTTTATGTATGGATACCTGGGTTCCTGTATCTAGTATCTAGGTGCACTGTATTGTTGATAGTACTGGGGTGCATACCTTTGATACTTAGATACAGCCTTCTTTCTGTATGGCTGCTGACGCTGTTATAATGCTAGGGGAGTATACTGTTGGTGACTAGCATCACATCTTACAGGTCTAGAAGGCTAAGGTTTCCACTGCTTATGATATGAACTAGGAGGCGGAATCGCAGCCTTTGTTGTCCGATGTGGGGCAGCTGTGACCTTTCTGGGACTTGGGGCTTCTTCGGGTTCCGGAATGGGTTCCACTTCCTTGACAAACACCGTACTAGATTTGCCCTTGTGGGAAAACGATAAATATCCTAAACCACGTTTATCGTGGGCATGCTGCCCAGTGCTTAGAATGTCTTTCATCCTTCTTGATGATTTCTCAAATGATTTAAGAATGGTCTCGACTTCTCCTTCACGTTTCTCGAGAATTTGTGTATCTTAGCTTCTAACAAAGCATAATCCTTTCTCTTGCAATTATTATGAATTTTTACCTCATTTAGTTCTATTGCAAGTTGATGATTGCGTTCCATGAGTTTTTCTTGTTTGCTGTTTTCACAGTCTAAAGACATGTTTTCATTGTTATTCTTCATCAAAATCATTTTTATCTTTCAGCTCTATGTTTGAAATGGAGAGCTGTATATTTTCCTGTTTGAGCATCTCATGGGCTTTCTGAATCGTTCTAAACTCATTCATCATATTTTGGAAACACTACTAAAAAACAGCATTTACTGACACTTAGTTTCTGACACTTTATCAAAAGTGTTAGTAACTTCAGACATTTGACTCATTTTTTATTTTGACATAAATGTGTCATAAGATACTGAAACTTAAGTATCAGTAACTTGAGTATCAGAATTTACTGACACTTAAATATCAATAATAAAAAAATTACAATAACTTATAACAATGAATTCATTAATTTTTTTATTTAATTTTATTCGAATTTTAATTAGCTTTATTTGTACAATACCCTAATTCTTCACTGTTCGTGAGTTCTGCTTTCTTTCCTTTTCTTCTCGCAGCCTCGCCCCTTTCTCGAATCCTTTCTTCCTTGTCGGTTCGGATTCTAGCAGCCACGCCACCGCCATCGGTCACCGTACACCTAGTAACCACCATTTATTTTCCTTTATGTTATTAGAGAAACCTGCTTCGGAGAATCTCTACCCGTGCGTCAACACTACCGCGAAGCTCTGCCGTGTGTTAACACTACCGCCGGGTCAAGGACGTCTGTTTGAGCAGCCGCGGTGAGAGGTGGTGGAATAATTCAGAATTTGGTATCGTGGTACAGCGCTTCTTGAATTGTTGGTTTGCCATCCGTCTTCCTTATGCTTTTAGTGTATTGAACAGAATATCTGAGTCCATACTTGATATTTTCAAGTTGTGGCTGGGCAATTTCAGTGGAACAATTACGCAAACACTTTCAATTGTTGTTGTTCTCCTTTTGTCCTTCTGATTTTGTTTTATTTTTTCAATCACCTTCATTGTGTTTGTGCTTATCAATGCATGAAAATCTGTTTTTGTCACTCATCACCAGTGTAGGATTTTGTTTACTTTCTCTGTACCACTGTTTTTGTACAAAGAGAAAAAAAGATTTATAACAAAAGAATGTTCAGATAAGAGAATGTTTAAAAGATCTATAACAAGAGAATGTTCAAATTTATTACCAGTGTAGGATTTTGTTATAAATCTGTTTTTTCTCACATTTAAATGTATAAATAGATGATTGTTAATCATCGCTTCTAGTTTTACATGACATCTAGGTTGTTTAGTGAAGGTTTGAGGTGGATTAACTTGATCTTCTCTTTGCACATTATGTTATAATATGTTAGTAGACATTGAGTTCGAGATGTCCTTGCACATTATATTACAATATGGAGTTTCATAAGCTTTAACTAGTAAAGCTTCATTTATTTCAAAATGTTTTGTATGCAACTTGACACTGAATATTTTATATGCACAGGTAAAGGTATTTGAAATGGACAAAACTTGGATATCTTGTGATAGAAGGTCTTTAGAGTATAAAATTGGTGTTGCTATTATACTGCAATATGTTATCGAAATTCTCTCTACTATGGTGTATCTCTCCGTGACGATAGGAATCATGCTATCATATCTGCTGGGACTATTTGTTAATTGGAGATTGCTTGCGGTTCTTGGTAATTCCATGCATATTTTGATAATTCAAAGTTGTATATAGTACTAATAGACTCATTTACTCCATTCATGGAAACTTGTACATTATGTTTCGAGTTTTTTCCTTTCATGGTGATGGATCTTAGGATTAGAACCTCTTTTTTTTACGATAGGATTGGAACCTCTATAAATGAATACTCGATAAATTTATTACCTCCAATTTAAATTTTTTTATAGTCCCGAATTGGCATCGGAATGGAAATTATCACTTGATAAAATAAAATCTCTTTGAATTCATAGATATACGTGGTCTCGAGGCTATTAAATTATAGAGGTTTAACTGTATTCATCCATTTTAAGTCATTTGTTTTTTTATTCAATTATTATATGGTTCTATGATATGAAGAGTTTAGCTTTATGGGTCATTCCTCTCCGTCACTTGGGAAAAAACCACGAAAAACAAATTTATTTTGGTTTTAAGTTATATTAAGGCTTCCGTAGAGCTACTAATATTGATTTCATGCACAGGATTATTGCCTTGTTTAACATTGATACCTGGACTGTTCTTTATCCCAGAATCTCCTCGGTGGCTGGTGAGACTACAAAGAAGCTTTTCTACCCCTACTCCTCCATTTTTTTCAAAGAACAAGTACTAATATATTTTTACTCTGTTGAAAAAATAAGGCCAAAATGGGAATGGAAGAGGATTTCGAAGCATCTCTTCAAGTTCTCCGAGGTTTTGACACTGATATTACCCATGAAGTAAATGAGATCAAGGTACGGTTTTCTCGCGTAGATTCATATGACCTGAAACATAAGGCACGTCATTTGTCTTTTTATGTCGAGGATGCTTTTGTCAGTTTCTTCAACAATGCTCAAGTGACACTTCATATGCCTTCTTTTGGCAGGGATCTGTTCAATGAACTAGTCGAAGAACGAGAATCCACTTTGCAGATTTCAAACTGAGAAGATATTGGTTACCGTTAATGGTGCTTAAGTTATCTGATCTTGTTTTAGTTTCCTTACATTTAATGTTTTCTCCGGGGCTTTAACCTGCTGACTTACATGCTTCGTTTTTTGTTAAATCATTTTTATCGTGCAGGTAGGAATCAGGTTACTTGTTTTCCAACAGCTATCCGGAATTAATGGTGTTATCTTCTATTCCAATAATATCTTTGAATCTGCAGGTGTGGGTTAGAAGTAAAGTAACATTCATATAATTTTTATTTCGGTTTTAGCATTATAGAAATTACTATTACTATTAATATATTTCAATCAAATTTATCACGACACCAAATCGAGCCAAGTCGCTCATGTACGGTCAGGACAAGCCATAGAAGTTTTCCGACTAGTCATGTCAAGTCGACAAGTAGATTTCGTACATAATGTAACTAAATACACAACAATTTCATAGTTTTCATCAAAACTATTAGAATATAAAGTTCAAATTCAACACATATCCATAATAGATCGTAATCATTACATAATAATATCCAAATATAATTGAAGTTGTAGACTAGCAAATAAAATGCGTAAATGAGATGGAAAAACGCAAATATTTTCATACGTTTTAACCAATTTTAATTTCATACGTAGTTTACCGGTCTGTTTCTGGGTAAATATCTGGGTTTTCAGGTCGGGTTTCGGGTTAAAAATTTACCGCCTAAACTCATTAGGTCGTCCTGTCGGGTTTTGAATCGGGATTGGAGTTAAAAAAAGTTTTATCGTCTAAACTCTAAGTCATCCATCGACTTTTTTCAAAACATCATAGGACGACTTATTGTTGACTATTCGACAACTTGATATCGCAACTTAAGATATCAGTATTACGAATACCCCCTGTATTTATGGATGATAGGATCATTATGGATTATTTTCTGTTAAAGACTAAATTTCAAGGGCATTTTTGTAAATATTTTTTTATTTATTTTGAAAGACTTTTGTACTTTTGTCCCGAATAAATAGGGATCTCGTCAAGCCATGCTTCAACAGTAGGTGTTGGCACCATTCAGGTTAATACCAGAAAAAAAAGAACACTTCTTAGAATTTGCGATTTTGAATGCTGAAAACCGAATGTCAATAGTTGATTTTTGCAAGGTGGTTTTTGATGGCTAAAGTATCGATGATAGTTGAAATGTGATGGTGTTTATGAGAAAGCTGGATATATGGCCCGAGCCAAGATAATTTTTTTATTTTTTTTCCATTAATCATATTTTTTTATGCAGAATTTGATAAAGTGTTCCTTGTAGTCATGTATGTTGGAATATTTATTCCACACATTATTTAATTGTATTTTGATGATTAAAGTTGCTAAACAACAAAACAACATCAAGGCGAAGCAAAACAGCGAAGCAGTCGAAGACGTAAAAAGCTGAGCAAAATGCATGTCTAGCGCACGCCAAGACATATTTGTTAGCGCACGCTAATGGGAAGTCATCTGCATATCAGCCAAGTTCGAAGTTACCTGAAGGGAAGTTATCTGACGAGATAGCGCACGCTACGCTTGATCATTAACGCACGCTATCGAGGGCTAGTTACCGTTGAGAAGATATTCAAACACAGAATGACATATGCAATGAAGTCGGCATTAGCGCACGCTACAAAGTAGGAATATCGCACGCTAAGCAGTTTGAATCAAGTCAATCAGAACATTAGGAAAAGCAGGTCAAAGTCAGCATATCAAACGGATACTTTGACAATCCATGCAACGAATATATTGTATTAGCGCACGCTATATTGTAATATTAATGCACGCTAATACAAGAGAGTTACGTACGTAAGTTAGAAGGCATAACGTACGCTAAAGAAGAAACGAAGCTACTGGACTGAAAATGAAACAGACTAGCGCACGCTAAAGATAAGGTCTAGCGCACGCTAATTAGTCAAAACAGACTAACGGCTAGTTTAAGGAAGAAGGCTATAAATACCACATCTTTGGTATTATTCCATACAATAACTCCAAGCATTCAAGACATTGATCTTATATTCATATACTTACATTGTTGTTGTAATATTGAGCTTATATTGTTAGTTTGAGTGTTTATACATTCAACATTATACACGAGAGGTAAAAGAAAAGATACGGTTGGATTCGGTGTTATTAGGATCAAGTATCCGGCATTGTTAGAATCGCAATCGATATATAGTGAGGTTTATCTAGTACCCATAGAAAGCTAGAGTGGTTGATTCCTTATCCAATAGAAAAGGAAAAACAGTTTAACTCGGACCGATAGAAGACGAGCTTGTAATGGTAATCCCTCGACCGATAGAAGAGAGGTGTAGAGGTTTTGATCTTAATCCTAAGGAAAAAGATACATCGAGAGAGGACGTAGGCTTCGTTAATAGCCGAACCTCTATAAATCATTGTGCGATTTATTTTCCGCAATTTATTTTTCGCTCACGCACAAACGGCGCAAATATCCGATTTTATACCAACAATTGGTATCGGAGCGGTACTCCAATACACGGCTTAACATCCGAGGAGAAGATCCAAAATGGCGCTTCAAATGGCTCCCGTCGAAGGACTTGCTCTCAACCGACCACCATTTTTTGATGGATCGAATTTCATGACTTGGAAGAAGAAAATGTCTATTTTCATCCGAGCTTACGATATCGAATTATGGAAGGTAATATGCCTTGGTCCCAAAATTCCGACGAACTCAAACGGAACTCTCAAAACCTTTGAAGAGTATGACGATGCGGATTGGAAAAACGACCATTATAATTGCAAAGCCACGTAATTATTATATTGTGCTTTAAATCCGGAAGAACACAACCGGATATCATCGTGTGATAGTGCCATAGAAATTTGGAAAATGCTTGAAGTAACACACGAAGGTACGTCTCAAGTCAAAGAGACGAAGATAAACATGCTCCTTCACGATTATGAATTATTCCAAATGAAGGATGACGAATCCATCTCGATTATGCTCGACCGATTTTTGGTCATCACTAATGAATTAGCATGTTTCGGAAAACCACTTTCGAGTAGTGAGAAAGTAAAGAAAATTCTCTGATCACTACCTCGAGAATAGGACGGCACGGTTACGGCAATTATGGAATCTAAAGATTTAAACAATCTTGATTTTAGTGCTCTTGTTGGTTCTCTTATCAACTACGAGATCGTTCTAAAATCTCGGAATGCCAAACCGAAACCGAAGGAGAGGTCGATAACCTTCAAGGCTAAAATGTCGAAAAAGAAAGAAGAAACCCTGGTGGACGAAAGCGACGAAGAATCGGCATATTATGCCAAGAATATTAATAAGTTCCAACACTTATTAAACCAGAGAAAGAAGGATATCCAAGCGGGCGAATCTAAAAAGTTCGACAACACTTGTCGACTATGTGGTAAACCAGGCCACTTTGCTAAGAAGTGTCGTGTAAAACCCAAGGAGGTTTTAATCGCAACATGGAGCGACGAAGATCCCGATGAAGATTTTCTTGACCAAAATAATCTCGCGCTCATGGCCCGGAGTTCATTCGACGATAGCGACGTCGAAAGCCAAGTAAGTAACTCCTACGATGAACTCTTTGAAGCATTCGAGTTATTACATACGGACTATCAAAATGCTTTAAATGAAATTAAATCCCTCAAGTCTAAATATAAAACTTTGGAAATTGAAAATTCCAAAATACTTGAAAAAGGTAAATTTGTTGAAATTGATGAAAATGAAAATATTTTGAAGGATGATCTTGTCAAAGTTCAAACCGAGCTCAAGAATTTAACGAAGAAATTTTCACTCGGAAACAATAAATTTGAACAAATGCTATGTGTTCAAAAATATACTCTAAATAAAGAGGGGCTGGGATTCAAACCACGTTTTAAAAACGAATCCTTAAATTTTAATATACCCCGTTGCGAAAAATGTTTGAAAATCGGGCATCACATTTCAAATTGCAAAAGCCCAAGACGGATGATAAAAATTAAAAAGATTTGGGTTCCTAAAGGAACGAACATTTCAAATATCGTTCACATCTCAAAACAAAAACCAACAATTGGTTGGGTCCCCAAAAATTAATTTTTAATTGATATTTTAAAAAAAAGGGAGATAATACTTTCAGGGGCAGTATTTTTTAAAGGGTGTTGTATCGAGATTTATTCAACTCGATAGGCGATCGACTACAAGGCCGAGCGACCGAGTCCACACCAATCAAACTACGGCTAACTCGCCTAATCGAAGATACCAGCCCACCATCAAGTACCTAGCGATCGACTCCCAAGGCGATCGCCCTTCGGCATCTGGCGATCGACTCTAGTGCCCGGCTAAAGACAACCGACCTACACCCCGAACAGAGACGATCGCCCGGCAATGTCATCGAAGACTGGATCTCAGAACAGCACCCACGTGCAGATCCACAAATGGCACTGACAGACAAGACCTTTTACTCCAGCCTGTCACCTACCCCACCTACTGACAAGTCCGCCGAAAGTTACGAAGTGGGACTGCCCGTGACAGCGACTCAGGACGCGTGCAAGCTCCCCATTGGACCGTATAGCTGGCTGCCAGCAGTAGCCGCGGACTTTAAGGGAACAAGCCCATGTGCTAAAAGACGATCGCCCGATTATTATAATACAGCAAAGGCGATCGCCCGGCATATCCAAGTCCTATAAATAGAGAACCTCCTCCTACTGGAAAAAGGTTCCCAACTCATTCACTTACATTCCGAATTCATTCACGGAAATACAGAAGAACATACATACCATCAAGCTCCCAGCTTTCTCGCCGGAATCTATCTCAGGATTTCTCTCTCCGAATCTCTCATCCAGAAGACGATCGGCAGAGGCAAGAAGTCTCCACAAGGCAGATTCCAAGAGATTCATAAGCCCAGGAGCTCGAGCATACTGCTAAGATACGCTGTGAGAGACGGTCGATCTCTCACCGCCGCCACAGTTCATCCCCGTTGTTACAAGAACTCACAGAGCATCACATCTGGTTCTTCCGGCAATCTACACGTTCACTAGCTAAGATAACAAGAATCTTTACACTCATTGTAATTGTATTCTTACATTAGTACTTGTATCCCCGAATATTAGTATTAATAATATCTCGCGAGAGCATTCAAGCCCGGGACTAACAATCCCGGCAAATCTTGTGTTATTTATCTTTCTCACGGAAGTGTTCTCGCATTTGTTCACTATCCATCCATTCCAGCAATATCTATCTCCGGATAATATTTTGGGTAGCAACAAAGGGTATAACTAAATTCCCTTATTAATGCATAAATTGGTATCATGCATATTTATATTTCATTTGGTATCCTCTATTTTTTATAAATACTTTTTGATGAAGACAAAAAGGGGAAGAAGGAGATGAATTGATAAAAATAAGAAAAATCGAAGAAGTCGAAAAGAAAAAGAAAGCACACAAAAAGGGGGAGTTAAAACGAAGGAGTTGAAAAATTGAAAAATGAAAAACGAAGAAGTCGGAAAAGAGAAGAAAAAGAAAAGGATTGGAGAAACTAACGAAACGATCAAAGCCGAAAACTTTGATTCGAAGAAATATACATATATTATTTTTACAGGTTTTATCCAATTCAAGAGTTGTTTTGTAATCATCAAAAATGGGGAGATTGTTGGAATATTTATTCCACACATTATTTAATTTGTGTTTTGATGATTAAAGTTGCTAAACAACAAAAAAACATCAAGGCGAAGCAAAACAGTGAAGCAGTCGAAGACGCAAAAAGCTGAGCAAAATGAATGTCTAGCGCACGCTAAGACATATTTGTTAGCGCACGCTAACGGGAAGTCATCTGCATATCAGCCAAGTTCGAAGTTACCTGAAGAGAAGTCATCTGACGAGATAGCGCACGCTACGCTTGATCATTAACGCATGCTATCGAGGGCTAGTTACCATTGAGAAGATATTCAAACACAGAATGACATATGCAATGAAGTCGGCATTAGCGCACGCTACAAAGTAGGAATAGCGCACGCTAAGCAGTTTGAATCAAGTCAATCAGAACGTTGGGAAAAGCAGGTCAAAGTCAGCATATCAAACGGATACTTTGACAATCCATGCAACGGATATATTGTATTAGCGCATGCTATATTGTAATATTAACGCACGCTAATACAAGAGGGTTACGTACGTAAGGCAGAAGGCATAACGTACGCTAAAGAAGAAACGAAGCTACTGGACTGAAACTGAAACAGACTAGCGCACGCTAAAGATAAGGTCTAGTGCACGCTAATTAGTCAAAACAGACTAACGGCTAGTTTAAGGAAGGAAGGCTATAAATACCACATCTTTGGTATTAATCCATACAACAACTCCAAGCATTCAAGACATTGATCTTATATTCATATACTTACATTGTTGTTGTAATATTGAGCTTATATTGTTAGTTTGAGTGTTTACACATTCAACATTATACACGAGAGGTAAAAGAAAATATACGATTGGATTCGGTGTTATTAGGATCAAGTATCCGACATTGTTAGAATTGCAATCGATATCTAAGTGAGGTTTATCTAGTACCCATAGAAAGCTAGAGTGGTTGATTCCTTATCCAATAGAAAAGGAAAAGCGATTTTACTCGGACCGATAGAAGATGAGCTTGTAACGGTAATCCCTCGACCAATAGAAGAGAGGCGTAGAGGTTTTGATCTTAATCCTAAGGAAAAAGATACACCGAGAGAGGACGTAGGCTTCGTTAATAGCCGAACCTCTATAAATCCTTGTGCGATTTATTTTCCACAATTTATTTTTCGCTTCCGCACAAACAACGCAAATATCCGATTTTATACCAACAATGTAGTCTAAATAAATGTCACTGTGTTTATTAGGTTATTGTAGTGGTGGATGCTTGGCAATTGCAGATTCCAGGACTTCTCTTGTAGCTGGTCCAACAGTATGTTCCAAGCTCGCCTAACGCAAAAAAATGTCATTTTTTTCAGTAATTTTTCCTCTTTTTTGATGTATTGTTTGAATAGAATCTGAATATGTTATCTGTTGTAGTCCAGCTGCTCATGGTGGTGATTCTTTATCTACACATATTTTGTTGTTTAGAATGTAAAACAGAAATAACTGTTCCACATGCAAAAAGAGAAACATCTTTTGTGGCTGATTTAGACAAACTTTGCTTTGTTTTTCTGTTCGGATTTCTGTAAAAAGAGGGGTGACATAGTTATAGTTGTAACAGTGGCAAGATTGTTTACTTAGCTTGCTAAGATGTTAAATATGTAAATTTCATGTACATAGATCTAATCAACGATCACTAATTTCAAATGCTTTTCAGAAACTTCGTGTTTGGTGTCGTTTACGTAATGGCCCATGGGAATCCGGGCAAATACAATCAACTTCAGGAGCGAAGGCCTCTATTCTGCTGTCGGATGGAAGTGTTAGTTCACATCTTCTTTATCCTTATAGTATTTATGATCATACCGAAGAACTTGAAGTTGGGATTTATGTACTCACTATCTTATCATTATAGGTGTGACAGTTCCCACACAGTGTCTCTTACCTGCCAATCCAAACATTCTTTAGGGGGTGGATGATCTTATAGAACTTAGCTACTTGAACGAGCCTCCAGTTCTTCACAATCTTCAGTATAGATATTCTCAAGACATTGTATATGCAAGTAATTAGTGGTCAAGCATTTGTGTTATGTACTATGTTAGCTGTCTGTGCTCTTGAAAAATATGTTCCTGTTTTTCCTAGAGTAAGGCAGGCCCCGTTTTAATAGCAGTCAATCCTTTCAAAGATGTGCCGCTATATGGAAATGACTTTGTTTCAACTTATAGACAAAATTTTCTGGACAACCCTCATGTGTATGCTGTTGCTGACACAGCCTACAATGATATGATGAAAGGTATTGTACAATCTCTAAAATTATTTGGAATGTTCCTTACCATTGACATATATTTCAAATCTCATTTGTGTTTGCTACTATTTGTGCATTTTGCATATGAAACAAACCAGTGTATTATCATAAGGTTTGTTGAAGTGTTTTTGCCTCTTTACTTCATCTATCTATTCAGTTCTTATGGCATGCTCTTGACTTTCCCTACTTCATTGGTTTAAAGTTGTTCTATTGGTTATGGCTTTTTGTATTTTTATACTTTATTGGTCAAAAATTTCTTGCTATGGTTTCCAGTGGTGAGAGTGGTGCTGGGAAGACTGAAACAGCTAAGATTGTCATGCAATATTTGGTTGCACTTGGTGGAGGTGGTGGTGGAATAGAATCTGTGGTCCTGCAAACAAGCTGTTGTACTGCTGTGCTCTTTTACTAAGATTCTGTAGTACTTTGATTTCGTTCTAGTAGTAGTTTAATAAGATTTTGAGTTTTGTATTCTCTGCTCTTTTTTTCGAGACTAAAACGGCATCGACTGATGTTGATTATTATTCAATTTAATAATGCATTTGGGATGTTTTATAAGTGAATTGTCTGTTTGACAATTTTAATTTATGGTAAGTTTTTTTCATGTAATTAAACCAAAAAATGTAGTTAAGATAAAAACAGAATTGAGATAAAAATAGATATTTTTTTCACAAATCTGAACATATATTGATACTAAAATAGTGTCAGTAATTATTTTTACTGACACTTTATATTATTGTCAGTAATGCTATAGCCAGAACATACTGACACTAATGTTTAGTGTCAGTAAAAATAATTACTGACACTATTTTAGTGTCAGTAAAAATAATTACTGACACTATTTTAGTGTCAGTATTTACTTACACTTGTATTACTGACACTAAAAATTAGTGTCAGTATTTTCTGGCTTTAGCATTACTGACACAATTATAAAGTGTCAGTAAAAATAATTACTGACACTATTTTAGTGTCAGTAAAAGGGATATTTGTACTAGTGAAAGTATGTGGTGCACTGATAGGAATAGTTGTGGTTGAGCTTACCTCATCATTGTTGTCTTCATCATCCTCTTCTTCTTTGGCCATAAAGCATATATATGCTTTATCTTCTATTTCATCGTCTGAGGAGTCTATCAGTAATTGTCTGAAGGCACTCCTCGGTCTTGTTGATGCGGGTGAGGCTTCTGATTATCCGATCAGGCCTTGAGCTAGTTTCACCAAATGGCCTTTTCTCAACCTTCTCTTATGGTTCGACTTCGGGCAATTTCTATACTTTTGGATGAGGATACTTATTCGCATAATGTCCTGGTTTCCTGCAGTTGTAACACAGGTTAGAATCTCCAGATGAAGGTGATTCGAAACTCACACTATTAGATGGCTTGTGCCTGTAGGGGCCTTTCCAGATTTCTTGATGAACTTCTGGAATTTATGCATGAGCAGGATCATCTCATCTTGCGACAGGATGTCATCGTCGTTGTCTGCTGCCTTGCATGCGGATTTAGATGTGCTGGGTGCGAAGGGATGTCTCCTATCAGATACAGCAGCCAGTGTTGTAGTCTGGGCAGGTGACTCTTCTGGCTTCTCTCTCCTATCAATGTCATACTCAAAAGCTTTGATGTCAGAAAAGAGATCAAAAGTAGATATGTCATTAAGATTACAAGACATGCACATAGCTGTGGTCTTAATATCCCATCGGGCAAGGAGTGATCTAATAATTTTTAAAATTTTCTCCTTTTGGGTATACACTTTATCCAATGCTTCAAGTTCACCGACAATGTTGGTAAGTCTGAGGTCAAGCTCCTAAAGCGTCTCGAAAGATTTCATTTCAAAATATTCGAACTGTTGAGTAAGTTTAGAAATTTTTTCTTTCGATAACTAAGATCCCTCGCAAATTAGCTTGAGTTTGTCCCAGATTCCTTTGGCTTTATTATTGCTCTTTACCTTAGAGAATGTGCCTTTGTCGAGGGTGACAAATAGTGTATTCTTAGTAACATTGTCGAGATTCGCACGCTTGCGATCGTCAATTGTCCATTGCTCGCGCTCATTCTCGAGCATCTCCGCATAAGGTTGTCCATCGATTCTTGCGGCTATGTTAACCTTCATTATCTTGATTGGTCCTTCCTGGATGACGAAAATCATCTCATCGTGCACCGCTGCAAGATGAGCTTCCATCCTAATTCCCTAAACATCGAATTCATTAATAGAAAACATAGGACTTTATTGATCAAAGATGTGTCCATGATAGAAGTAATAATAATGATGAAGATATGAAAATAAAGCTTTCAAAAGCTAGTGATTCTTGTAGATCTGATACGGTTAAAAATTGACTGACTCTTTGTAGAATCAACCACTTCAATACCACTTGTTGGCCACAATATACAGTAATAACAGCTTGGGGGTCGAATAAGCTGTATATTTTTCGAAGTTTATTTTGCGTAGCGGAAGTCTAATGTTAAGTTTCTGTAAATACAGTAACTAAATAATAACCTGATAGCTTGGTGCTTACAGGGTTTTCACAATATATATACTTAAATCACGCAGGCAGATAGAAAACAGTAAATGACAGAATGTAAACACACACCGATTAATGTGGTTCGAGATAAAACCCTCTACATCCATTGGTCCTCCACACAGGAGTAAAATGTTTATTAAAATCATGGTGTACACAACTATGTGACTTTAACTAAACGCTTTGTTGTATCGTTAACAAAGATTGATACAGCCGACAGTAGCTCGGTCCGTTCACACAGATTGGCTTGGCTCTCCGACTTGCTTTTTCTCACACAGATTGAAACTTCATCTTTGATGATATTCATACCACACAGATCAGAGATAGCATGGCTTAGTCCATCAGGGTTAAGTAAACTCAACAAAAGGTTTGGTATTTCAAGATCAAACAGCAGGTGTATGCTTGATGAGCGTTTACTGTAAGTATGCTATTTGCATTGGGGACTTTGTATATTTCTTCTCTTGATGAAGTTGTTTGCTCGAAGAACTATATTTATCTTTTAAACCTTGATAATCTGATTGTCAGTTCTTGAATCGTCAGATTGTAATGCAAGAAATGTCCTCTTGCTTGGTGCTATTTATAACCTTGAAAATAGATCTAATATAAACGTATCCATTAGCCGGTTGGTGAGATTAACATTGCTCATATTGGCGGCTTCAAAATTTTTCGAATTAAAGGCGATCGCATTTAAGGCTCCAGGTATTCTTTTTTACTAGCATTAAATGCTCTTCAAACTGTAGTCTCTTCGGCCACATTAAATGTTGTTGCATTAAATGCTACTTTATCCGTGAATACTTTGTGAATAAATAAGATTTACTTTCTCAACGGTTTAAAGTTTCTTCAGTCCTGTTGGATTTGTGTTTTACTTTTCCTAAGTAAAACACTTACAGCATGTTTGCTGTATCCAACATCTTCGTCTTTTGCTGTATCTTGATAATACGCTGTAGGAACGATTCTTGACTTTGCTGGAAGATCTTTCGATGTATGGACACGATGTATGATGTTCTCCTAACAGCTTCCATACTTAGACCGAAATACTGACTTTCAAGATCTTGTTGTATGAGGCAATTATCAAAACACATGGAGGATAATTTTCCCAATAACCTTTCTCAAATCCACTGTTGATACGATACAGCGTCAAGGTTTCATACCATGCCCTAGGTGATTGCTTGAGACCACACATCGCTTTCCTTAGCGTGTATGCAATATCTCCCTCCTCCGTGTTGGCAAACCCTGGAGGTTGTTCAACATACACTTCTTCAGCTAGGTCACCATTAACGAATGCGCTTTTAACGTCCATTTGATATACTATGAAGTTATTGTGATCCATAAATGGGTTGGTATGGGGACTAGGTACGAAAGATTATTTCTTTCAAAATTATTTAGATATTCTTCTATAGATGAGATATAGTGAGAGTTATTGAGAGCTTCATTGGCCGAGATGGGTTCAGACTGTGCTAAGAATACAGCCAGTGTGCACATGCAACTCTCTTAAGTTCATCTTTGGACTTCGATACAGGGAACGGGGATTGTTCAGGTCCATATTCTGTTTCCTCCTGTGCACAGAGTACAGTTCCTTGTGTGCTCCATATTATTCTTATGGTGGAAACACCAGCATCAATATCACCAATTACTAAGTCTTGTGGGTGATCTCTTAACCACCTCCTATCGGCTTCTAAGTCAGCATCCCTCCTATTGGGCTGTAGGTTCAGCTTCAGCTTCCAAAGCATCAGGTCCAACTATTTCATCGGTTCTTACAATAGAGGGATTAATATCTAGAGTGGCGATAGGGTCTTCCTGAGGCTGTGGTATTTCCTCAAGAGATAGAGTCTGGACAGCTTGGGTTAGATTTTCTATTCTCGTAGGATCGCAATGGGGTTCATCAAAGACCGCATGGAGTGACTCCTATATAGTCAGTGTTCTTTTGTTGAAAATCCTGAAAGCCCTACTGGCAAAGGAGTATCCAAAAAATATACCCTCATTGAATTTATCGTCAAAGGTTTTGAGCCGATCCTTCCTATTGTTGAGAACGTAACATTTGTATCAAAAAATGTGAAAATATGCAACCATAGAAGCTTTGTTACTCCATACCTCATACGCAATTTTTTTGTGGTGCTTGTTGATGATGCAATGGACTTGTTGATGATACAGCGGTCATATGCAAAAAAAAATCAGGTGTTCCGACAACTTTATGGTTGTCTCTTTCTTATTTCTCATGATATGGTCCATGAATATCTAGAGAAATCATTAACAATAATGCCGACCACACAGTATACAGTAAAAAGCTTGGGGGTGAATAAGTCGTATCTTTTTCAAAGTTATTTGCATAGCGGAAGTTTGAAGTTAAGTTGCTGTAAATATAGTAACTGGGTAATCTCTTGTCTGCTTGGTGCGTACAGGATTTTTACAATATGTATACTTAAATCACACAGATAGAAAACAGTAAATGACAGAATGTAAATACACACAGGTTTAAGTGGTTCGAGATAAACCCCTCTAAATCCACTGATCCTCCACACAGGAGTAAGATGTTTACTAAAATCACAGCATACACAACTATGTGACTTTAACTAAACGCGTCGATTGTTCACACAGATTGATATAGCCGACAATAGCTTAGGTCGTTCACATAGATTGACGTGGCTTCTTCGACTTGCTTCTTCTCACACAGATCGAAGCTTCATCTTCAATGCTATTCGTGTTAGGGTTGTATACGTCAAAGCATACTTTATGCTTGTATTACCTAATTTCCCGGTCTTTATCTATGAGAATATTTAATTCATTTATCACATGTTCTGCATATTTATTCACGCTATAGTTATGCAAATGTAGTCTAAATTACTTTATATTGTAGATAATGTGGTGTGTCGTGTCACACATAAGATCACATTATCGGTTCCTTATATAGTAATATTTAGTTCACAACCTATATAACATTAGACCGTTATGTGAGAGGTTGTAGTATATGCTTGAGATTGGTTGATCTTGACCATTAACATATATTAGCGTATTCGCTATACGTTGAACATGATCGAGATGAGATAGATTCTTCTGTACTGACTATAAGAAGAACGTACATCTCGGACAATTATTATTTCTTAATTCTAGTGATTAATATTTAATTCTATATATTTAGTATTTATTGCTTTGATTTATCATGGGTGAGAGCCACAATGATTGACTCAATATGCTCGATATTTTGGGCAATATTATTATTTATATGATAATTAAGATTATAGCTAGAAATCGTGTCCCAACCAGCCGGGTTGATCATGTCCCTTGAGGCACTCGAAAGGATTATTATATTAAACCCTGCAGGTGGAATTAATTTTCTAATATAATAATAAAAGTCGACTGGTATACTCATGTATAATATATTAATTAATTAAAAGCTGTCACTAGCTTAAATTAATTAATGGACATGGAATATCTTAAACACGGGAAATAATTAATTCAAAAAGGAGCCCAATTACGTAATTTGGAATTTTGGTAGGAAGTGCAATATCAACCTTTTAGTAGACTAAGTTGATATTAATAGAGTCTTAATATTAGGAAGAGTCCTAATATTGGAAAGAAGATATCTATTGGGAGTCCTTACCATATCCTCCTTAAGGTCCCTAGAGTAGCCCAAAAGACCTATAAGTATGATATGAGTGTTGGCCGATTTTCATACCTTCATTGTCCAAGATTAATCGATTTTTTTGTGTATGTGTTTAATTGTGGATTTTGACTTGTGTCTTGGATTCCATAATTTAGTTAACACAATATTTTTTTAAAAATACCAAAATATTCAAGAAAAATAGATAGAACAAAAATCGTGAGTTTCTTGAGAAGAAAATTCGGCCGACCCCATTGCAGTCCAAGTTTAGTCCGGTAGATTGTTGCCCGCACGATATCCGGACATAGGCGGGATATACTCTAGAAGATCTTGAGGTAGAAATACAAGAAGATCGGAGCGGAGTACGAAGAGGAGATAAATTGACCAAAATGAATCATCTACCACTTCGCTTCAAAGGTATAAATCACCGACTCCCATGCATAAATATGTGTATTTAATTATTTATTAATCTGTTGAGTTAATTAATTGACAATCCTAAATAGATCCGGTTTTTATGTTGGTTAGTTTATAAAACCGTTTATAAAATATTTTCACCAACTAGCTTTTGCTGGGTATTAGCCGGTCTTTAGGTTTTGTTCAATTTAATTAATTTAGTGATTAATATGTTAGCAATTAAATAATCATATAGTATGATTTTGGAATATTTTGCTAGAATTTGTCTTGCAGGAGAATATGATCCAATTATCATGGCTATGTGGTGTTTTTTATTTATTTACGCATTTTTGGTAATTTGGCCCGGTTTTTATGGCATGTATAAGTTTTTCCCGTGAGAAAATCCACGGGTAGAATAGGATTAGTTTTTCTTGTAATTTGTTGTAAATTCGATGTATTTTATTTCGAATAAAATTGTAATCGAATTGGAACACACAAAGTACGAAAGAGAAAGAAGTCCAGCGCGAAGAGCAGTCCCGATCGGACGAACCGACCGAGACCAGCAGGCTGCCGATCGGGACTCGACCAGCAGCTATCTCGGCCAACTAGACTGCTGCGCTCGTCCAGCAGCTCAGGTCGGGCAGCGGGTCGGGCAGTCGGGCAGCGGGTCAGGCAGTCGGGCGGCGGGTCGGGCAGTTCGGGCAGCGGGCAGCGGGTTAAGTTGTCCAGATTCGGGTCGTTTGATTCGTTTTTCCGCAAGATGCTTGAAGCAGTGGGAGCAAACGAGCCGAAGATTTTCTCGTTATTCAAAACGAGGAATAAAAGCCATGATAATTGGATTTAATTATCCAATTTTTTTATTTTGTTGGTTTTTATTGTTTTGATGTATGGCATGTATGGATGTATGCATGATATGTTTCCTTGCATGTTAGGACGAGAAAATTAAAAACTATTTGAGGAGAAAGTAAAAGACAGCAAATCAATTGTATTCATAACAATGATAGAGGGGCCTTTATATAGGCATTACAATGAGAGTCCTTCCATACATAGGATTCCTAGATAAGGTAAGACATCTAATAGGATCCTACTACCTCTAGAAGGATCTAGAACCTTCCATCAATGTATCTACAATCAGTATTAGGTAAGACACATCACGGGAATAATAATTCCTGGAACACTCCCCCTGTGTCGAGCACTAATACAACAATGGTGCAAAAGATGTTGCCTTCGTAAAAACCTATTCCAAGCCAAAACAAAACCTCATGGGAAAAACAAAGGCTTGATGAGGAAAAGATTGCAATGCACCAATATAACATGTCATGTATACTCCTCCTGATGTATACATAACGACTCCCCCTGATGAGTACCTCAAATCATAGGAGTCGGATGCCAAGTTGCCCTCACAACTATACCAAGGAAAAAACCAGTGGAAAAAATACCTCTTGGTCTAAGTTGAACAGAAGTACAACGCATCATTGTATGGATGTTCTCATAGGTCGCCTCGTTAAAAACCTTACCAAGTGAAAACCCAGTGGGAAAAACAAACCTTGGTTTAAGGACAAAAATAGCGCGACACATCCAAAGTGCAGAGTCACTAAAGACTTCTCCGAAAATCAAGTTTTCTAAACTCTTGACCTCCATGCACTAAATCAGTCATAACTTCTTCGATTCAATAGGTATCAACGAAACTGTAAGAGCTTATGAAAACTAGACACCCATAGCTTTTCATTCACATATAGTACGTAACCTAGATCGACCTGAGCAGATCACAAAGCTCTATCGAAGTTGACTCAGCAAATTACTGGACATATCCTGTCCTACTTTGCAACAATAGTCATATTCCACTCAACATGATGGATGTGATCAAATGGTTGGTTTCCTTGGAAAGTAGACACAAACCTTTCCAATGGCACCAATTTCACCATTTTCCAACAAGTGAGCTGCCTTGTAGGTTATATGGGAGATAGACCAACATATTCTGGGCAGATTCGGGTATCGATTTTCAAGTGTCCTTTTTATCGAGATAGAGCGAGCTTCAAGCTTCTTGTCAATCACAGACATTGCGTGAGCGCATCCTAGGCCATCGTTACAGTGGCTTTACTAGATTATTACGAATGAGTACATCGAGTCAAACATGAGTACATAATACCGTACTTTTCTCTTAAGACTGCATCATCACCTAAGTGATACAAGTCTTACGATGACTTCGACTAATCATTGGGAATCATAGAGGCATTACTTTATCGTCTCTTAGGGAAACCGTCCCTTAGATTGCCTTAAACCGATTGATGAATACACATCATCAAGTGTCCCCAAGATCCTTTCATTCTTAACATTGGATTTAGCGGAATCTCTTAGTCTCATAAGAGTACATCACTATAAACCCTTAGTTTTACATGCAAAAGCATCATATCTCTTCCAAATCAAGTATATACTTAGTATGCGTCCCCGAAAATCACTTGTCGTCGCGCTCCGTGGTCAGGAGCCACTTGATTTGAGTCTGATCCACCACGAAATCATTTTTATCACTTAACTTAGTTCCCCACTAAGATAAGATTTAACCACAAGCTGCACATCAGTTTTTGGGAAACTATCTAACTGAAAAGATAGTGGATGCTATAACATCCATTACGATAACACAACTAAGTTTCGTGTCATCGTAGTCGATTTCAGTGCGTTCATGAGAAACTTCGCGCCCTGAGGTGAGTTTAACTCCTTCTCTCACTCGCTTTAACAAAGTATACGGATAGATCTTATCTTTAGAGTGTCGGTACCACTTCAACAAAGGGCTATCACTTTGTTTATACTGGAGTCGCATATGTTTCTATTTTAGGCCAAGGCTATAACGTTGTAGATTTTCAACGAAGTATGGTTCGATTAAACTCACATTCCACGTCCTCATGAACCGGCTTTATTCATAGAGTACTCTTTATGGATTGGCATTCATTGAGGCGTCCCCCAATGATGACTGTAATCCAGAATCACATGAGACGGATGAGTTCATTTGATCATATGATCAAGTTTCATGTACCAAGCTCGCATACATTCTTAGCGAGAGTATTTATCGAACCAAGTGGCATCCCAATACTCTATGAGATCCACGGCCTAGTAACACCATCTACCACAATTTGTGGTGTTACCATATCACCATTTATAGGTGACGAACGTCCATGACCGGACACAATCCTTGCAGACATGTTTGCAGCATGTATTTAATCTCGTCACTTTAGGAAACTTGGTGAGACACAGTAGGGACAAACTACGACAATTCCAAGTCATTCTACTCGAACATGATCGTTCGCATCTCCCCCTAACGACGGGAAGACTGGCTCATCAAAGTGACTTACGAGATCGTCTGCCAAGGTATATTTTTAAGCGGACTATGAGTGAAAGCGCATGTCATATTCATCATTTATAACCCGTCATAATACGTTGTGGTGACGTACTTTGGCACATGAACATGTGGACGATAAAGGTTTTCATTGTTAACATAATCCAGTTAACAAAATGCATACTGTTACACTCGTAACTAAGCATTTGAATGATGATAGGTATAGGTGAATATGACATGTTGACCTATGCTACATAGCCATAGCTACTGGTATTGAGATTTCAACAAAACCACCACCATGCACCACCGGGATCGAACATAAAGAAACGATTGAACCGATGATAGGCCGTTGGTTTTATCGAACCTCTAATGCTTCTTGAAGAGTTCAGTCCCTTCACCAGCCCCAAACACCTCAAATTTTCGTGAGCATGTATAAACGGGTGTTTAGGATTCCAAAACCATCAACCTTGTGGTCAAAAACCGATCGAAATGACATCGAACTGGTTGTTGGGACGGCTGGTGGTATGTGAAAACTTCATTTAAGTGGTTAACCTCCTTCCAAGTCTCCAAATGGCATCAAAATTTGTGAGAAGTTAGCCTTGGATGTTAGGAAGTACTCGTTAAAATTTCACTTTAAGATCTGGTCTAAAAGTGGGTGAACCGACCTTTACAATGACTGGTCCGCAAGTTGGACAACCAGAAACTCAGGTTTCATCAACTTATCAATCATTGTCAAAGGAACCACATAACTTTTAAATGTTATTACTTGAGTACGACCATTTGTGAACACCATCATAGCATCATAAGCCACCCAGGTTAATACTTATGATCATGTATGTATAAGGACTCGGTGAAAAGGGAGGACTCAACACCATGCTTATGCGAGTCGTTACATTATTCTCTTTAGCATAGGAGGGTGTCATCTCCTAATCGTGCCAAAGAATAGGCTTAAATCAATGAACATGGCTAAGAAGGATCATTGGGGGGGTCTTTGGCATCATACATGTTTATGAAAACAAGACGCGGATGACATAAATATCATCATCAGTCATGAGCCCTGCTCATGATTCCACCAACGTACTATGGTGTTTTTGATCCAACTAGTTTCTTTGTTCAAAGAAAATGATGTCCATGACAATACCGTAGTATATGGATCATCAAATTGTCCAAATTTCGGACTATTAAAGCCTAAATGTGTCAATGTCCCAATACATCTTCTGGTTACACAAACCGATGCAAGCCGGACCATGTTGACTCATGAATATTTTTCCTTTCACATGTCCAATACAAGTGATGCATAAGATTTTATTTCTCACAAATTATAATGAGATGCTTATGAGTGATACACTTTTGGCATATATGTCATCGAGTCATAACATGGTTCAATTATTACGGAACATATGTGACTAGAAAACGCCATTCGGCATTCAACAACTTGAGCATTATACCGCTCATTGATTGTGATGACATACTCATCATAGTCACAATGGATTTATAAAATGAAATCCAAAAATATTCCGTTCCTTGGAAATAGCTTAATACGCACTCAATTTCGCTTGCAAAATTTTACAAATATGAGCATAGCGAATACTCTAACAACATAGAGATTTTATACCAGATACGATCAAAATGATCTATCATATTGAGTGCATAACATGGCAAGGTTATATGCCTAAGGGGCAAAATTACGACACAAGCATGGTGTAACACTACCATGCACACGCTCGACCTTCTTATAAGGGTGCATATTTTGGGCTTCCCCAAGGAAACTGTTTTTCAACATTTGAAAGATGATAGTTTAGCGTATAACGCATACCAAAAAAATGCATCATCTATGGCAAATTCGGCCAAAAAGAGGTTGAAAAATATGTGTCATAAGACCACTTGCAAATTCAAGATGGGAACCAAGTTGGTTGGGACAAAAGTTAGCACAATCGCTGGAAATAAAATTCCGCGCAGCTTGACCTTTGTTTACTAAAACAGCGACAACTCCCTTGTTAGGAAGGTTATGGATGAACGGTTAGATGTTCTGGAAACTAGACTTCCGTATGTTTCTATCCATATATTGTGCACCACACGGATCATTAAACTCATATCACAGTGTATGTTTTAAGTGGCTGCTTTAGTATTTCCCAAGTTTAGTGAGAAAATAAGGTTGAGACCATATCCAATGGCATAAGTGTTGATGCAAAAACATGGCAATGACAGCCATATGCGCGTTTAAACGCAGCAGGGTGTTCGATTTCTTATCTCGACTAATGATCCTTTCGGTAACTCCAAGTTGGTAGACTTGCATAGAAAGTAGGAATGTCGGTACAGCTAAGGCTGTTTAAAAACCACTGATTCCGTTTGAACTTTCAAAGCATAAACAAATACCAAGGAGGATGCGCCTAGTCATGATCAAAAGTGTAGACAAAACCCACCAAAGTGCATTAAATCAACCAAGAATTTTAATTCTCAATTTGCAAGTATGGTCATAATAGCCATGTTATATAGATACAACGCGGTGCATCATAATTAAGCATTTTGAACCATGAGACATAATGAATATACCATAACCAACTTGTCTTGACCATCTAATAAGATCGACTAAACATAGTCAAATGTATAAGGCACATGCCTTTACAAATACTCGGAAAAGTATTCGGACCTATAGTCATACGAACTATAATCGAGGTCAACGAATTCATGTATTTACCGCAATATGCCATTACCTTACATATTAAAATTCATGAGAATTACTCGTACATTCTTCCATATATCATATTTCAAGGAGACGATACATGTCGACACCCACATGCAATATTTTATTTTAATAAGATGAAAGATGGAGTTTTCCAAGTATGGGATTTGGTCAAGACCAACGTGGTGGTCGCTCAATTCATCGTGACAAATCCGTCACAAATCGATTTTAACCACGACATATCCGTCGCAATCGATGTTTGTCCCATTTGTACGTCACAAATCCGTGACTAATCATGAACGAGTCATAACTTTACCGTTACCGACAATGTTCATTTTTTTTCAATTGTTGGTTTAAAATCGACAAAACGGTGACGTCAAATCGCACCCAAAACGTGGTGTATGCAACAACCACAAATATCGACTTTCAACAATTATCCGTGACTCCCCCAGAACCGTCACACAGTTTATTTCGACATCCGAGAGTGATACCACCTCTCATTGTCTCATCCACCGCAAAGTAGCGTGGGAGATAAAGAACCCAAATACCCAATTCCCCAAAAAGAAAATTTCCCAAAAGAGAGGAATTGAAAAACGAGAACTTTAATAAAGTCTTACAGGTACTTGGTTCCATATATGCTTTGATCCTTGAACAGGAGATTCTCTCCATATGAGCAATATATTTCCGTGGGTACTCCGTTCTATATTTACTTTGATCCTTGAACGGGATAAATATGGCTTTTTCTACATAGCGTGCATATCATCATGAGCGACGTATTTTCCTATATGCCACGTAAAGCATAAACATAGTTAGATTCATAAACATACAAGTTGATGATAAATGAATCATGAATTAGGAAAATAGAGAGTTGAGAAACGCCCGGATAGGGCTACTGGGCTCAATAATTCGGCCGAAAAAGGACTCGAGCGCGGCGATGTAGCAGCTCGGTATTGGATGAGGTCGGATCTCCAAATTTCCTCGTAAAAATATACTTCTGTTCGGCAGTAGATTCAGTAATCGATATTACTCAGAATCCGATCTCCACCGTTTAATATACATATATTTGTGTTGGGAAGTTGCTGTCAAAATTTCACACCGATCCGACGGTTAATGAATCGGGAAACATGATTTTGGTACGACTGCGCTGTGCAGAAAATTTACTCGCGGAAATTCTCGTTTCTCGTTTTTTTTCTTTCGCGTACAGTTTCATCGAAAAATACTTCTCCGAATCAGATCTTCACCGTTAAATTTGTAGTTCTTGCTGCACGGGTGAGAGGATAAAAAAAATCTGATTTGTTGGCTGTCGGGTCGGCAGGTTGCAACTGGGCCGGGACAGCACTAGAACCGGGCCAGACTGAGGTAGCAGCGGGTCGGGTCAGCCAGAAGCAGGTTGGGCACGGGCGTTCTGAAATCTGGACTTGCGAACGGGCTCGACGACGAGCCGGGATCGAAGCAGCGGGCCGATCTAGCGTGAGGCGGGCGGCTTGGTGCGACCTGGTGTCTGCACTGGCAGGCGAACTGGCCGGGAGCGGGGTGGCAGCAGTGGGCTGGGAATCCGATCTGCTGTAGTCGGTGAAGACAGCGATGGGTCTGGTGAGAGGGGCGGTGCGCGGGTCAGGTCTTGGTAGCGCGGGGGTTCTGCGCGATGAGCAGGGCGAGCGGCGACGGCTGGTCGCGCGGGGGAAAGAAAAACGAGCAGGAGCGGCGACGGTAGCTGCTAGGGTTTGCAGGCGTCACGGCGGGGGGGCGACGGCGGCGGCCGATCTAGGGTTTCTGCCAAAAGTTTTTTTTTTGGACAATTTTTCTCGGTCTCAGTGGTAGATTACGTGCTGATAACGTGTTTGAGGAGAAAGTAAAAGACAACAAATCAATTGTATTCATAACAATGATAGAGGGGCCTTTATATAGGCATTACAATGAGAGTCCTTCCATACATAGGATTCCTAGATAAGGTAAGACATCTAATAGGATCCTACTACCTCTAGAAGGATCTAGAATCTTCCATCTATGTATCTACAATCAGTATTAGGTAAGACACATCACGGGAATAATAATTCCCGGAACAAAAACCTTATTTTTCAAAATAACTAAGTGATTTTAAATTGATTTTTCAAAATCAAATTGACCTCCATAATTGGTTTAAATTGTGAAATAATTAGCATGCACGTTGACATTAGAGTCTTCCTCCACATCGGATGTGCTAATTATTGGCTCACTAGTTTTTAAACTTCAAATTTGATAACAAAAAGGTGAATATTATTTTTTATGATAGGACCTCTCCATCTGTAGGACTATTATCATTAAATGATATTCTAAGGTTTGTTAACTTATGGTGTTCACTTAG
This sequence comes from Orobanche coerulescens, assembly GCA_033398695.1. Taxonomy (NCBI): domain Eukaryota; kingdom Viridiplantae; phylum Streptophyta; class Magnoliopsida; order Lamiales; family Orobanchaceae; genus Orobanche; species Orobanche coerulescens. The sequence goes on along the minus strand of CM065814.1, from coordinate 35,155,926 downwards.
GTGTATTGATTAATAAGCTCCCCATCGGAGTGTATGTTAATTAAATACATGGCCAAGAGGAAACAACTATTAATTTTACTTATCAAAACGCATCTTGGCTAGATAGTAAAATTAAAGATGTTAAAATCTACTTGAAAATGTACGTGTAAACGTCCACACTATCGTGGCTTGCATGTGCGGTTTTTCAAAGTGTTGGTTGATTGCATATATATTACGTTTTAAGGTATTTCAATATATTTTGCGTCAAATTATGTGATGAATGGTGTTTTTAATTTTATTCTCAGATGTCTTTCAATCGACTAGCTGTTATTCTCAAAGAAAACAAACTTGATGGCACTAACTTTGCCGACTGGAAAAGAAATCTTGATATTGTCTTGACTGCCGATGGGCATAAATTTGTTTTAACTGAGGAGAGCCCTTTGGAACCAGAAACGGATGCCACTTCTAAAGAGTTGGCTGAATTCATGAAATGGAAAAAGTCTGATGGGATGGCTCGCTGTTACATTTTGGCTTCACTGACAAATATATTGCAACATCAGCATCAGACGATGGGCTCGGCCACGGAAATGATGAAAAATCTCACTGAGATGTTTGGTCATCAGAATCGGGCGGCTATGCAAAATGCAATGATAGTTTTGATAACAACCCAAATGTCTGAAGGGACCCCAGTAAGGGATCACGTTCTTAAAATGATGTCTCATTTGAACGAACTGAGCATATTGGGGGCTACTATCGATGCCGAGTCGCAGGTCGATATTATCTTGGGCAGCTTACCAAGAAGCTTTGAGCAGTTTCGCCTCAACTACAATATGAATCGTAGGACTTACACATTGGTGGAACTTCTTACAGAGCTTCAGTATGCCGAAGGTCTCTTCAAACAAGGTTATCATCAAATTCTTGCGGCAACCGGTGCTACTTCTTCAAAACCCAAATGGGGAAAGAAGAAAAAGCAGGTTGGCCAAAATCAAGTGGCAACCTTCAAAGGGCAAGGCTCCTCAGTCAAAGGCTCCTCAGTCCGAGGCAAACAAAAAGCCGAAGGACAAGTGCTTCAATTGCGGTCTGAAAGGGCATTTCAAGAGTGACTGCCCTAAGAGAGGTACGTCTCATGCACTAGTAGTCAAAACATGTTTGGCTTCCTGTTCTATCACTTCATGGATAGTGGATTCGGGCTCCACTGATCATGTTTGTTATGACTCACAGGGGTTCCAAGTAACCAAGATACTTAGTTCGGATGAGATTACAATAAGCTCGGGCGACTATTCCAGGCTGAAGGCTGTTGCAGTGGGAGTCGTGTAGTTAAAAGTTGATGATAGGATTTTAGTTCTAAATAATGTATTATTGGTATCCGTTTTAGAATGAATTTAATTTCAGTTTCTAAATTGCATCGCGATGGATATTCAGTTTCTTTTGAAGATAATGCAATTATTAAAAGAAATGGTGAATATATTTGCGGGAGTACTTATAATGAAGAACTTTATATCATTAATGCTGCACCAGCTCCCTTGCATAATTATAAATCGCTTAATTCATTGGCTAATCCTAATAAAAGAAACGAACCTTCGAGCATAAATCTAACATATTTGTGGCATTTACGATTGGGTCATATTAACCTTATAAGTATTCAAAGATTGGTAAGCGATGGCCCATTGGATTCACTCCAAGTTGAGTCATTTCCACTTTGCGAATCCTGTCTAGAAGGTAAAATGACTAAAAGGGCTTTCCAAAGCAAAGGAAATTGTGCACAAAATGTATTGGACTTAGTACACACCGATGTATGTGGTCCAATGAACATCCAGGCTAAGGGTGGTTTCGAATACTTCATCACGTTTATAGATGATTATTCGAGATATGGATACATCTATTTGATGCGACGTAAGTCTGAATCTTTTGATAAGTTCAAAGAATTCAAGGCTGAAACGGTGAAGCGTCATGAGCAGAGTATCAAGTCACTACGATCTGATCGTGGTGGCGAGTACCTTAGTGGAGAGTTTTTGGATTTCTTGGCACATGAGGGGATTACTTCCCAGCTCACAGCGCCTGGTACACCACAACAAAATGGTGTTGGTGAACGAAGGAATCGTACTTTATTAGAGATGGTTAGGTCAATGATGAGTTATTCTGATTTGCATATTTCGTTTTGGGGATATGCCTTGGAAACAGCGGCGTACATTATAAACTTGGTGCCTTCGAAATCAATTCCAAAAACACCCACAGAACTGTGGAATGGGCGCAAGCCCAGTCTAGGACATGTTCGGATTTGGGGTTCACCAGCACACGTGCTGAATAAGGAAGCTGATAAGTTGGCATCTCGTACAGAAGTACGAGTGTTTGTAGGATATCCGAAGGGAACGAAAGGTGGCCTATTCTACAGTCCTAAAGACCAGAAGGTCATTGTTAGCACCAATACCCGGTTCTTAGAGGAGGACTATGTAATAAGCCACAAGCCTAGGAGTGAGGTCATTCTAGCGAGATATCGACAATACCAATTGTACAAATACCTAGTGAACCACGTATCGACACTATTGTGGATATGCAAACCAAGGACACGCCTCGTCGTAGTGGGAGGGTTGTTCGTCAACCTGAACATTTCATCGGCGTGGGAGCGTCTTCGGACCACTCCCCAGACCAGGATGAAACGGATCCATGTACGTATAAGCAGGCAGTTCAAGATAAGGATGTTGAATCCTGGCAAACAGCAATGGAATCCGAAATGGAATCTATAGATTCTAACCAAGTGTGGGAGCTAGTAGAGCTACCCAATGGGATAAAACCCATTGGAAGTAAGTGGATCTACAAGCGTAAGAGATGATCGAAAGGGAAGGTTGAAACCTTCAAAGCAAGGCTTGTTGCGAAAGGTTACACTCAAAAGGAGAGCATCAACTACGATGAGACCTTTTCGCCAGTAGCCACGCTTAAATCGATCCGGATTCTCTTATCTATAGTTGCGCATCTGGATATGGAGATTTGGCAGATGGATGTCAAGACTGCGTTCTTGAACGGGAGTCTTGATAAGGAAATCTATATGTGCCAACCTGAGGGATTCATTGCTGAAGGAGAGGAGCACTTAGTGTGCAAGCTTAAAAGAGCCATTTATGGTCTCAAGCAAGCATCAAGGTCTTGGAACATGCGATTTGATGAGGTCATTCAATCGTATGGTTTTGAACAGTGTCCTAGTGAGGTTTGTCTATTCAAAAAGTGCGACGGAAACGTGCTGGTGTTTCTTGTACTGTACGTAGATGATATACTTCTAATTGGAAACAATGTGAAGATATTATCAGACGTAAGGGTATGGCTGTCTGAGCAGTTCGATATGAAGGATTTGGGAGAAGCCGGGCACATCCTTGGTATTAAGATCTTTCGAGATCGCAAGAAAAGGATGTTGTGCTTATCTCAGGCATCCTATATCGATACGGTGCCAAAGCGGTTCAGCATGGAGAATTCCAAGAAAGGTTTCTTACCTTACAGACATGGAATTCAGCTATCTAAAGCTATGTGTCTTAAGACACAGAAGGAGATAGATGACATAAAGCTGGTCCCTTATGCTTCGGCAGTGGGAAGCCTCATGTATGCTATGCTTTACACTAGGCCTGATATCTGTCATGCTGTAGGCATGGTGGCGAGATATCAGTCGAACCCAGGACCGGGACATTGGATTGCTGTCAAGCATCAAGTACCTGAGAAGGACTAAGGAGCATATGTTTGTATATCAATCGGATACACTTTGTCCTTTGGGTTACACTGACTCAGATTTCAGTGCGGACAAAGAAAAGTCGAAATCAACTTCCAGATATGTTTTCACTTTGGGAGGTGTAGCCATCAATTGAAGGAGTGTGAAGCAGAAATGCATAGCAGACTCTACCATGGAAGCCGAGTATGTAGCAACCTCAGAGGCAGCTAAAGAGGCGGTATGGCTCAAGTACTTCCTAAAGGATTTGGGTGTGATTCCTGATTTGCCTAGGAGTATTACACTTTATTGTGATAATACTGGTGCTGTTGCAAATTCGAAGGAACCACGGGCCCACAAAGAAATCAAACATATCAAGCGCAAATATCATATCATTCGAGATTTTGTGAAGAGAAGAAAGATTATTGTCTCCTAGATAGCATCTGAAGACAACCTAGCTGATCCTTTCACGAAAAGGTTGCCCTAAAAAGTCATTTGAAGGGCATGTGGAAGGAATGAGGTTGAGATGTATGGCAGCATTGCTTTGAGTATAAGTGGGAGATAGATAGACATATTCAAGATAGTATACTTCAAAAGCATGGTTTGAGTATAAGTGGGAGATTGTTAGGGTTGTATACGTCAAAGCATACTTTATGCTTGTATTACCTGATTTCCCGGTCTTTATCTATGAGAATATTTAATTCATTTATCACATGTTTTGCATATTTATTCACGTTATGGTTATGCAAATGTAGTCTAAATTACTTTATATTGTAGATAATATGGTGTGTCGTGTCACACAGAAGATCACATTTTTGGTTCCTTATATAGTAATATTTAGTTCACAACCTATATAACATTAGACCGTTATGTGAGAGGTTGTAGTATATATTTGAGATTGGTTGATCTTGACCATTAGCATATATTAGCATATTCGCTATACGTTGAACAGGATCGAGGTGAGATAGATTCTTCTGTACTGACTATAAGAAGAACGTACATCTCGGACAAATATTATTTCTTAATTCTAGTGATTAATATTTAATTATATATATTTAATATTTATTGCTTTGATTTATCATGGGTGAGAGCTACAATGATTGACTCAATATGCTCGATATTTTGGGCAATATTATTATTTATATGATAATTAATATTATAGCTAGAAATCGTGTCCCAACCAGTCGGGTTGATCATGTCCCTTGAGGCACTCGAAATGATTATTATATTAAACCCTGCAGGTGGAATTAATTTTCCGATATAATAATAAAAGTCGAGTGGTATACTCATGTATAATATATTAATTAATTAAAAGTTGTCAGTAGCTTAAATTAATTAATGGACACGGAATATCTTAAACACGGGTACACAGGCGGATTAGTGGCTTGATGCTTTGAACTATTCCCCCACGGCGTGCACCAAGACAATGGTGCTAACACTTGAACACCTCAACCTCATCTGTTCTCACGTTTTGTGTCCTTTGCGGGCCTTGGACACCCTTTTGGATTCATAAGTGTATTTCATGAAGCGGCCCCCACTTCTCACTTATATAGGTGATTCTTTACTGAGTATCTTGCCATACTCAACCTCCTCGAGGTCTTTAGGAATCATTAAAAGTCATAGACTTAACCTCACCACTAGGCAAGTTTTCAACACTCAATTGCTCTATATGGAATAAACTTAGATGAGTGTTTCACACGAACTCTCATAGCTTAGTTCTCTCATTGAACCAAGTTCTTGGGATCTCCAGTCATCTTGGTTGGGTTACCACTATGATAATTCTCAATTTGTGGATTTTAAACCCATTCCCTCTAGCAATTTATTCATTTGATCACGGTTTAACCCCTTGGTCAGCGGATCCGCTAGATTGTCCAATGACATCACATAGTCAATAGAGATAACCCCACTTTTGATCAAATATCTCATGGTATTATGGCGTTGACAAATATGTCGAGACTTTCTATTATACACGTTACTTATTGCCCTACCAATAGTAGCTTGGCTATCGCAGTGTATCATTACTGCAAGCACTGGCTTTGACCAATATGGAATATCTTTTAGAAAGTTTCTGAGCCACTCGGCTTCTTCACCAGCTTTGTTCAAAGCTATGAATTCCGATTCCATGGTGGATCGGGCTATACACGTTTGTTTCGCGAACTTCCACGAGACAGTTCCACCCCCAATGGTAAACACATAACCAATTGTAGAAAATGAACTTTTCGTATCGGATATCCAATTCGCATCACAGTACCCTTCAAGTACCGGGGGGTATCTCGAATAGTGTAGCCCAAGGTTTCGAGTATACTTTAAGTACCTCAAAACTCTAACGAGAGCTTTCCAATGCTATTTGCTTGGATTGCTCGTATAACGACTCAATTTGTTCACAGCGCAAGCTAAATTGGGTCGAGTGCAATTTGTAAGATACATTAAACACCCGATGACTCATGCATATTCTTCTTGTGCAACGGGCTCCCCTCGATTTTTGCTCAAGTGAATATTTAACTCTATTGGAGTCTTAGCCGGCAAGCTATCAAAATCATTAAACTTCTTGAGAACTTTCTCGGCATAGTGAGATTGTGTCCAGATGTGTCAACACAACATGCCATACTCAGAATAGGAGTATGATAGTAGGGAGACATGGCAAAACTCCCTATCAGGTTTGGAATGGCTGAACACCAACTGTTGCTTATTTTCATATATTTGGTTGTAAGTGTTTCATCCACAACAATGGTAAAACCCAACTAAATGCCTTTGATGCTAAAACTGATGAGGGTCTCTTTATGGGATATCCAGATGTAAGCAAGGCATACAGAGTGTTTAATCCATCAGATTTTCTCAAAATTTTCATTCCAAGAATCACATCGTCTAGCCCCATGTCTTTCATGTCAAAATTTCTTTTTAACATGTTCTTAATATCGTTAATCACTTCTATATTGTTACCCATGATTAACATGTCATCTATATAAAGACACAATAACATAGCCATTATTAGTGTTCTTAATATTAACACATTTATCACACTCATTTATTTTGAAACCATTTTATAACATTACATTATCAAATTTCAAGTGCCACTGTAGTGGAGCTTGTTTCAATCCATATAGAGACTTAACCAGTTTGCAGACCTTTTTCTCTTGTCCAGATACTACAAACCCTTCAGGTTGTTCCATATAGAACTCTTCATCCAGATCACCGTTCAGAAAAGCAGTCTTACCATCCATTTGATGAATCTCAAGATCGTGCAAAGCAGCAATCGCGAGAAGCACTCGAATAGATGTAATTCTTGTTACAGTGAATAGGTATCGAAAAAATCGTACCCTTACTTCTGCTTGAAACCTTTGACTACTAAACGAGCTTTATACTTATCAATCGACCCATCAGCCTTGTACTTTTTTTATGGATCCATTGGCATCCTAAGGGCTTACAACCTTCAGGTAAATGAACCAAAACCCAAGTTTGGTTTTGTAAAATTGAGTCAATTTCACTCTGAACAAATTCTTTCCAGAGCAACCCGTCTGGTCTAGCATAAGCTACTTTGATCGATGTTGGTTCTTCATCCAACATGAATGCTATGTAGTCAGGTCCAAATGCCTTTAATGTCCTAACCCTACTACCACGTCTCGGTTCTACCTCTTCTAGATTAGATCTCGATCGCTTACGTGACTTTGGATCTACATCCACAGGTTTTGAACTTGTTTCTTCATCTTCAACTCTATTGCTAGAATTGTTCTCAACTTTATCATTGTCCTTACAAGAATATATGTTTTCAAAGAATACAGCATTCCTTGATTCAATTGTTGTTCCCACAGTCATTTCAGGTACTTCTGACTTGTGGATAACAAACCGATAGGCGCTACTATTCAGTGCATACCCAATAAAGATACAATCGACCGTCTTAGGCCCAATTTTAACTTGTTTAGGTAGAGGCACCTCAACCTTAGCCAAACACCCCCACACTTTGACATATTTGTATGAAGGTTTTCTACCTTTCCACAACTCATAAGGAGTAACATCCTTACCTTTGCGTGGAATTTTATTCAATATGTAGTTGGCTGTCAAGACAGCTTCCCCCCACATGTTCTGGGGCAACCCTGAACTAATCAATAAGACATTCATCATATCTTTAAGTGTTCGATTCTTACGTTAAGCAACGCCATTAGATTGTGGTGCATATGGAGCTGTTGTTTGATGAATTATACCACTCTCGTTGCATAATTCCTGAAACGGGGCTACATATTCACCACCTCTATCGCTTCGAACCATCTTAATACGACGACCTAATTGATTCTTGGCTTCATTCTTGAAGTTCTTAAAAGCTTCAATAGTCTCATCTTTACTTCTCAAAAGATAAAGATAACAATATCTTGTGCAGTCATCGATGAAAGTGATAAAGTACTTCTTACCACCTCTAGTTTGCAAAAACTTCAAATCACACACGTCTGTGTGAATTAATTCAAGGGGTTTTGTGTTCCTTTTTACCGAATGAACGGAAGTTTCGTTATTTTTGCTTCAACACAAATCTCACATTTATTTTGAGTATTGACTTCATTTAATTTTATTAAATCTAAGTTTACTAATCTTTTTATACCATTTAGATTCACAACCTAATCTACAATGCCATAAATCAGAATACTTACTCAAATAAGAGGAAGTAGTAGCACTTTTATTAGCATTTGCAGACTTAATTACATGGCGTATAGCCAAAGCATTGAGTTTAAAGAGTCCCTTCGTGAGGTAACCCTTACCAAGAAACCTATCAAACTTTTTTATGATAATTCTATCTGACTCAAACACTCGTTTAAACCCCTTTTAACTATTATAGAGCCCGAGATCAAGTTCTTCCTCATATCCGGAACATGAAGCACATTCTTCAAGGTGAGTGTCTGTCCGGACGTAAGTTTGAGGTCCACTTCTCCAACTACGATAATCTCAGATGAAGCTGGATTACCCATGTTGAGCTTCCTCTCCTCAACATCTTGATATTAAACTGGCTCCTATCGGCACCAACGTGGGCGGTCGCACCGGTGTCGACGTACCAACCACTTTGGTTCTCAACGTGGTTGACCTCCTCGGTGACCACAGTAGCAAGGTCATCCTCTTTCCATTCGCTGTTAATCTCGGCGATGTTGGCAACATGTTTCTTCTTCTTGTTGGCCTTCGGCTTGCGGCAGTCTTTCGCCGCATGCCCATGTTTGCCACAGTTGAAGCAATCACCATCAAACTTCTTGACTGGTTGTTTCCCTTTGTTCTTGTTTTGAGCACTTGGGCGAGCTCGTTTGAGGGAGGGACCGCTTTGCTCCAACAGATTGGCCTTAGCATCGAACAGGACTTTTAGTTTATGATCATTCTTGCGCACGTCAGACTCGATGCACAATTTCACAATAAAGTCTTCAAGAGTCATCTCCTTTCGCTTGTGCTTGAGGTAGCTCTTGAAGTTTTTCCAACTGGGGGAAACTTCTCGATCACAGTTGCAACAGTAAAAGCATCCGACAGGACCATTCCCTCGGCATTGATATCATGAATGATGAGTTGGAACTCTTGCACTTGTTCCATGATTGGTCTTGAGTCAACCATCTTGTAGTCCAAATACTTGGCGACTACAAACTTCTTTGTACCTGCATCATCACTACGGTACTTCTTTTCAAGTGCATCCCACATCTCTTTCGATGTGTTTACAACAGAGTATACATTGTACAAACTATCTTCTAAAGAATTCAGAATAAAGTTTTTACAAAGATAGTCTCAATATGCCAGTTGTCATAGGCAGCTCGGACTGTGAAACTAGTCTCTTGAGCACTTGGTGCCAATGGCGCATCTTCCTTAAGGAAGTTTGCAAAGCCCAGTGTTGTCAAATAGAACAACATCTTTTGTTGCCACCTTTTGAAGTCGGCTACACCAAATTTTGGCAGCTTCTCGGCGGTAGGCATTATCCTAGGCCCCGAGGTTGTTCCAAAAAAGGAACCACTCGTGTTGAACTCGTAGGCTCCAACACTGGATCCTAATATGGATCCTACGGTACCACTAAAAGTGGAACCAACGGTGACACTCGAGGTGGATCCACCAGTAGTCAGAAAGGGGTTCGAAAACACCTATGGAGTTGTTGCTGAGGTAGTTGAGCTCATCATATTTGACATAGTTGCAGCAAAGGTGTTCGCCATGGTCGAGGCGGCGGTCGCAAAGGCAGACGCAGCAATGTTGCTCGAGTCGGTGGATGCGGTAGTCGACATCTCCAGTTGTGGAATTTAGTAAAGACAACAAGTATGTTTTCTCGTATTGCGCTTGTTGGAAACTGCTTCGTAGAACTTGCTGGGCGAAATTAAATTACAACTCGAAAAAATTGGAATACAACTTGAAACTGGATTACAACTCGAGACAAAACAAAAATACAAAAAATAGAAATGACAGGTTTTGAAACTGAACCAAAAATAAATAAATTAAAAGGACAGAAAACCGTAAGTTATAGCCGAGTCGAGGAAGGCCCTCTTTCTGCAGGACGAGAAACGCCCCGGTACTGCTCTCGATTTAGGCGTGTCGTCCCCAAAGATAAAACAGCTTCGACTCAAAGGTAGTAGCACCTCAGACCTTCGAGTTCCGGCGAACTAAAATGAGGCAAGGACAAAGCTCTAACTTGATGATATGTATGCAGAAAACTGAGTATGCTGAATTTCGAAAATTGCATGAGCTGATGCAAAGGGATGCATGCCTATTTATAGGCCATCTCACACCTGCAGGGGGCTATCATAATGCAGGCATTCATGCCTGCATTGAACACTGGAGTTACACAATTCAAATGCAGCCTTTACACCTGGGAGGTTACTGCCCGTGTTTTACTGAATTTGAACAGTCATGAAGCCGTAACTCCTCCTCATTACACTGGAGGTTCTCGCCGTTCGCTTTGAATTTGAGCAGTCGGGATGCACTGACCGTATTGATTTCTTAATCGCTTGAGGATGTACCTGGACATCCTTATGTGCACATACGAGCCCAACTACGTTGTTGAGCTTGTCCAAAAATTCTTTAAGCAAGCCAAGGCCTAGCTCAAGACCAAGCCCACGACCAGACCCAAAGAACAGCCCAAAGACCAATTGCCAAGATCCAAGATCCAAGGTCAAGGCCAAGGTCAAGGCCCAAGGCACGCGGCACGCGGCACGCGGCACGCAGCTCGCGGCTCGCGGCCGCGGGCGGGCGGGCGGCGGCGGCGGCGCGCACGTGTCCGCGCGTGTGGGCTTTAAGCCCATACACATGTGCCATTAATTATTACATGAATAATGGTAACTCCTTATATACTTGAATAATGATAGCTCATTATTAAATGTGGGATAGTCATTCCTCATTATTCAATGTGGGATAGCCATCCCTCATTTATTCCTTTCGTATCTGCATATTCCAAGATGCTCAAAATCTCGCTAAGGATCATGACGGATGGCTCCTATTCAATAGTTGGATTGGGAATTTTGAATGAACCCTGAGAAATCGAAGAATCATGAAGAAATGGGGTCATTGTTTATACTATACGTATGGGGGCGTGGAGTCGGTTTGCCTATACGCATTGCAGTAATTAGGAAGTAGGTCTTGATGGGGGATTTTGTTAGACCTTTATTCGGCTTTTGATATGGTCCGTTCGAATCTGCATATTCCAAGATGCTCTAACTGGCACTTCAGACTCGTTGATGATGGCTCCTGGTGATTTGCCAGATTCAGTTTTGGCTCTGAACCAAGGCCTGATACTCAGTTGGCGCTCAAACTTGACCTAGGTATGTCGTTAAAGTACCTAATTCTAACACGGCTCATGGTGCAGTTCAACAAATATTCAAGCTCGAACCAGACACTCAGCTGAAGATATTTGTTTGTGCCATTTGTCGTGTGGCTATGTTAGGGATTTGGCCTCCCTATAATTTACTTGCTTTCTAGTTCTTAGTTAGCTTGTTTAAATTTCTTTCGGGCTATGTTTGGGATTTGGCCCCCCAGAAAAATATCGGCTATGTAAGGGAATAGGCCCCCCTATCATCTTTGTGCTATAATATATCACTTTTTTTTAAAAAAAAAAAAAAAAAAGTGACAAACTTTAATTCACTATTTCTCACTCACCGGTAATCAGTTCAGAGAAAGTGAATATACCACGATCATCTACTCGGAACGTAGATCGATCCTATGATATTTAATTTTACAAAATAAAATAAAAATCATTAACGATTCCAACAAAAGTGTGACATGCTAGAGGCAAATAGGTACGTTTACCTACTAATTATGGATGTAGCTTTGGGCGTATGCCCATCTCAAAAAAAATCTTGTCGAGCCTTCACATTATCTTTCATCTTGCCTTTAATGTTCAAAAGTGTACCGATTATACTATCACACACATTCTTCTCCACATGCATAACATCTATACAATGTCTAACATCTAGAATGGACTAGTATGGTAGATCAAAGAATATCGGCCTTTTCTTCTAGATATTTTTCTCAATAGCCTTCTTCTTGGTCTTCCAAATATAGTATTGATGTTTTAACCCGATCATAAACCTGTTTACCCATCAAGGGTGTAGGTGCAATTCCATCCTCCTGACATCCGTTAAAAGCTTTTTTTAATCTACGATAAGGGTGATAACATTCAAGAAACCTTCGATATCAAGTTTAAGTAGTCTTTTGCCCATGCTTTAGTTGTATGTAACTTGTGTTTTCTTCACAAATATGACATGCATGATGCCAATTAATACCATACCCACTCACATTTCCATATGCTGAAAAGTTATTAATGATGCAAAATAACAATGCACGCAACTTGAAACTTTGCTGACGATACCCATCAAACACGTTTATCCCTTCCTCCCATAACATTTTCAAGTCTTCAATCAAAAGACTTAGATAAACCTCCATGTCATTTCCTGGTTGTATTGGGCCTGAAATCATCATAGATAACATAACATATTTCTGTCTCATGCACAACCAATCAGGTAGATTGTAAATCACAAGCATAACCGGCCATGAACTATGCTTACAGCTCATGTTACTAAATGGATTCATCCCATCCGTAGCAAGTCCAAGCTAAGATTTCTTGCCTCATTCCCAAAATCTGGAAACAAGTTATCAATTTTCTTCCACTGCAAAGAATCAGCTGGATGGCGAAGCTGTAAATCACATTTTCTCCCATGCTCATGCCATATGAGGTTCTTCGCATTATCTGCATTAGCAAACAATCGCTTAAACCTTGAAATTATTGGAAGATAGCATAACACCTTCGCAGGGGAACCTCGTTTTGTGCTATCATCACTACAATATATATAATATATCTGCATAACTCTTCTATCCACTCATCTTCTTCAATCTCTTCCATGTTTGATTGATTAGCTACATGCATATCAATATTAGACATTATATAAACTGCAATACCTAAGAATAGAAAATAATCAAACAGGCAATTCAATCCACAAAAATCAAAGATGAATGATTCTAATATCAAATAAATCAGCAAGTACATAGATTCAATAATAGTCTAGATGTAATAAAATCCATAAAGGAAGCAAGAATTAATCAATGAAATAAACATAGATGAAGAGATAATTTATGTAATGAAGCAAAGTATGAGGGCAAAAATAAAATGTAAAGTCTTCTGAATAAATCTACAAGTAGCAACCAAACAATAGTGAATTCAACAATAGTGCACACAAACAGATAGCATCGTAACAGCAATGTAGAAACCTCAATTTTAATATAACTTCCATGCAGGCATAAAAATTAAAAAGTAAAAAATAAGACGATTGTACAACAATAAAAACTGAAAGAAAATATTATCTCAGAAACAATTAACGTTTTCTACAAAATAACAAAAAATTTACAATCAATTTTTATCATCATCCTCTGCATCTATTAAAAGACATAACTGACTGCTGTAAAAATTTGAAGTGAGACGGAGATAATTTGGTCGGCCAAATGGGCTGTTCAACTTGCCGTGAGAAACATCAAGAACTTAGCCTCTAATTGCCTCATTCCAATGCTCTTTTAAATTTTGATGCGATCAACAATTAATCAAGAAATTGTGCATTACTTGACAACAACAAACAGCAATAAGATCCATTATTAATTAATTAATATTATAACAACACAGACTTTATGTAGAGCATACTAACAAATAGCAGCTGTTAGTTTATCTCATAATATAAGGAATAAATGATAGAATGACATACCCTGCCACCAAGAAGACAAATTGCTTCTTGTCATTTTCTTCACAAAAAATAATTGTAATTATGTAATATTTAACTAAAATATGAAATATATCAGACAGAAACCAAGAAGCAAGAGACAACAGCAGGAATCACAACTCATGTACAATTAGCAACCATCATCTACAAGTAGCAACCATAGAATAGTGAAATAGTGGACATAAACAGATATTAAAGTTTCTTAGCAGCAATATAGAAACTTCAATTTCAATTTAACTTCCATGCAGTAAAAAGTAAAAAAATAAGACATTGTACAAAAAATAAAAACCGAAAGAAAATATTATCTCAGAAACAATTAATATTTTCTACAAACCAACAAAAATGTACAGTCAATTTTTATCATCATCCTCTGCATCTAATTACACGTTAATAAGCAGTATCCCCTAGTCACCTAGTCAGTTTAAGGTTTAGACTTTAAATTTTTGAACCCCTAACAATAGGGTTCGACCAATTGGCGCTCTTTCGCAAAAGATCAATGATGAAGAGATAATTTATGGTACCTTATAGGAGCAAAGCCACCTTCTGCAGAAATGGAAAAGGACTAAGGATTGGAAAAGGACGGAGACAGAAATGGAAGCTTGATATGGAGGGCAGAGGTCCGGTATTCAATCCGATATTCATGTGCCCGGGTCAGTCTTTAACACTCCAGTAGTGACAAGCGGTTGCAGCTTGAATCGGGTGAAGATTTTCGTGAATGGAAGCTTGATACGGAGGGCAGAGGTACGGTATTCTTCGATGTCGTCGAGTGAGAGCCCAGAGGTGAGAGAGAGAGACGCAAAGGGAGTAAAAAGGAAAGGCCCATCGGTACTGGGTACTCCTTATAATCGCTTTTCACATCAGTTATAATAAAACCGATGTTAATTTTGACATTCACATCGGTTTTTAACAAAACTGGCGTAAAACTAGTGAAAATCACATCGGTTTCTATATAACCGATGTTAAACTAGTGCTATTCACATCGGTTATATAGTAACCGATGTTAAAATAGTAAATATCACATCGGTTATAATAATAACCGATGTGAACGTCAAAAGAAAATTACAATTACACCACCACCTTCTTTTTTACATCGGTTTTCTTAAAGACCGATGTAAATTGGATGTTGTTGAATCGTCTTTTTGTAGTAGTGAAGGACTTTACAAACTTAGTCTACACCCAGAAAACTATGATGAGTCGATTCTCGAGGATTTTTATCTGGATGTTGATTTCAATTACGCATCTGAGAAGAAAGGTTCTCCCTTAACTGCTATTGTGAGTACTGTGCATGATAAGGAGATTTCCGTAACCAGGGATCCTCTGGAGAAGTTGTACAAACTCCCTGCCGACGGCCTTACCTTGGAGGATCTGGAAACCTTCTGGACTGAGAGTATGCTTGAAGCATACTGAGGCTATTCACTGGAAATCCCAACGCCCCATACATTAATACTTTATACCACAAGAAGAGTTTCGATCTTTCCTACTTCTATGAATATTGCTGCTGGGTTGTGGAGAACAGAACTGGTGCCTTTGAAATGTGCACAAACCTGAGGTCTAGGATGATGTTGGCCATCATGTGCGGTGAGAAGGTGAACTGGTGCTATGTAGTAATAAAGCGCCTGTAGGAGGAGGCCGCCAAGCCAGAAACGGCAAGGAAGTCCTTCAGCCTAATGCTGAACTACATCTTAACGAGATATGGCTTCCAACATTCACCTATAGCAAAGAAGATACTTGCTGCGAAATTCTTGGGTGGTTCTACCCACCCTGTACAACAAGGCTACGCCTATTGCTCACAGGGTGGACCCCAAATTCTATGCTGATGTCGAGTGATCCAAGGGATGCTAGTGATCACTCTTCCAAGGCGAAAGCTGGTGAAAGCGATAAAAAGATGAGGCCTGTAAGCAAAAAGAGGGTGATTCCCGATAGCAGCTCACCTGTAACATCCCCAAACTCTAGGTAGTTACAGCGCCGAATTCCTTGAGGGACCCACAAGGCTATATTAATCAGAATTAACACAAGTATAAGTTTTAAAAAAAGTTTGGTTATTAAACAACCATCCAAAAGGAAAGTCAAAATACACATGATTTTGTTTATTACATCAGAGTTCAGGATTAGAATAAAATAACACTCTTGTCGCCAAGCATTTTTCCCGGCCTCATGACGCCAAGCGACGGAAAAATAACAACCCCTAATCGGGTTAGTCACATGTATCATAAATTAATATGTTCACCTTATACGTTTTATCAACCGGAAATGATTTCGCTGGATGTATATATCTCGCTGTAAATAATCACATCACATGTCCCCAATACCCGGGCTGTGTATCAATCAATAATCATACACATATCCCTAGCAAGCATGGTGTATCAATCAACAAACACATATCCCCAATATTCGGATAGTGTATCAATCCACAACCCTCAATATTCCGGTGCACATCCCCAATATCCGGATGCTGAAATGAACGTTCCGCAGCGTTTACATATCGCATTTTACACATCATATATACATATCCCAAAATTCATTCCAACAATAAACATCACATTCGGCCAATATAACATCAACACACAATTTGCAAAATCCGTAACCGACCAAGTCAAAGAAATCTGCCTTAATCACGGTGTTTGTAAAAAGCGTCTCTCACTTGGTTCGGTTTTCCAGGTTTTCCAGTTTTTTAGTTGTCCATATTATAAACAATTTGCAAAATTCGTAACCGACCAAGTCAAAGAAATCTGCCTTAATCACGGTGTTTGAAAAAAGCGTCTCACACTTGATTCGGTTTTCCAGGTTTTCCAGTTTTTCAGTTGTCCACATTATAAACAATTTGCAAAATCCGTAATCGACCAAGTCAAAGAAATCTGCCTTAATCACCGTGTTTGTAAAAAGCGTCTCACACTTGATTCGGTTTCCAGGTTTTCCAGTTTTTCAGTTGTCCATATTATAAACAATTTGCAAAATCCGTAATCGACCAAGTCAAAGAAATCTGCCTTAATCACCATGTTTGTAAAAAGCGTCTCTCACTGATTTTCCAGGTTCCCAGTTTTTCAGTTGTCCATATTATAATTTACCGCGACATATATAACAATACAAAATGATGGAGAATCGATTACGATGGTTTGGTCATGTGAAAAGAAGACATGTTGATGCCCCAGTGAGGAAGCTAGAAAGTTGGGGAACAAGTAATGTTGTGAAAGGTAGAGGAAGACCCAAGAAAACTTGGATAAACATGATTGAAAATGGCAGTTTCTTGGAATTGGAGAAAGTATGGCGATAGAGAGGCAAATGTGACGGAAAAAAATACGGATGGTGGATGGAATCTGATTCTTTTTTTTTATCCATGTTATCTTTTAATTTATTTTTCAGGATTTTTCATTTTTCATTTTTTTTTTTATATTCATTCTCTTTTTTATTTGTTTTTTTTCTCTACTTTTTTCCCTCTTTTTCTCCTTTTATGTTATTTATGTAACGATCATTGACGGTTTCAAAGTTTGATTCATGTTAGCCGACCCCAAATCATTTTGGGACTAAGGCTTAGATGTTGTTGTTGTTGTATATATAACAATACAAAAACTTGAATCGGCAAAATAACAAGAATTTCAAAGAATTTAATTTTTTTCAACAAAAAACGAACATATTATTCCGCAGACTCGTAGACTAAACCAAAGAAATCAGTGACTTGAAAACAGAATTATTCCAGGAACATACATTATCCCCGTCTGGACTATATATTGAAAAAATCAAGGTACAAAAGGATTTTTCAAGTGAGCAATTTCGATGATTTATTGTTCATGCGCAAAACGCAATAGTTGTTGTATACACCATTTTCGTGCAATTCCTTCGGCAGATTGAATTCATATATAATAAATTCAAATAAATTTGCAGCAGAAATCAAGTATTCATAAATGACGAGTGACAAAAAAAAGGTAGAAGAACAGCACTAAAAGATTTGAATTAGGGGAAATGGAGACGCATACCTTGAAAAGAGGTGAGTCGAGATCGGGGACTCGAGATTCTGGGAATTTTGCGGCAGAATCTGCTACCTGGGTCTTGTGATTGAGTGGGCTTGACGTATTGGGCCACCCGAGTAGTGATCCAACAACAGAAACAAATTTGGGCCAGGGCTCCGTAACCTAAAGCAAATGATCGCACTATGCTGATGGAGAAGTTTAACTCTGTTGAACATCGGTTTAAACCCGACGCTTAGACCTAACTATTTAGTGACAGATTTGGCTTTTTAGATGATTTCTTAAGGAGACTCCCAAAAACTAAAATTTTGGGATGTCAAGAAAGACAACAGATCATCTATGGAGCTTCTCGTGGCTGCTTGGTGGGGGTGTTTTGAGGAAAAATACCGACAATAGTCACGTCACAACGAAAAATGCGGAACTTCGTTTGACAATTTCTCAATCTTCAATCAGAATCTCTGCTACACGAAGCAGAGAGACATAATTACAACTCGACAAAAATAATACAAATGATATACCAAAAGCGATAAATAACGAGACACAATTTTAGCGTGGAAAACCCCTCAAGACGAGAGTAAAAACCACGGGACCGAAGCCGATTAAATCCACGATCACCAATACACACAATACACAATCGTCCCTAATACAAACTAGGGGTATACACCAATCGTCAAATACTCGGTAATAAACGTTCTTCAAGTATTTGGAATACAACAACAATAACTAGATCGAGAAAAGAAAACACCGTAAATAGCTTACACAAAAAGCTAACGAAATACCCGAACTTCCGGACTCAAAATCTCGATCTACACCGGTGAAAAAATTTGCCCAATAGCTACCAAGCTCTTGTCAAAAGATCACGACGATCCGACCGATAAATCTTCGTGAAATTGAAGAAATGTATTTCTCTCTCTTGTTTCCCTCTCTATCTCTCTCTTGTTGCTCTCAAAGTGTAGAAGATGATAATTAATAAAAGTCCTGTAAGAAATCTGCATAAGAAGAGGAACCCAAGGAGGGTTGACCCCGTGTGCCGCGGACCGGGCCAAGTATGCCGCGGCACACACTGAGAAAAACTTCCCAGTATATCGAGCAGGGGTCGCGGCCCAGAGTACAGAAGACTCGGCCTTTGTAAAGAAAAATGACGGGGGCCGCGGCTCGGCAGGGATGTGCCGCGGCCCCAGGTGCTTCGGCGGGGGGTGATCGGCAGGGCGCTCGGCAGGAGGGTGATCGGCAGGGGGCCGCGGCCCAGCCGGCAGGGGCTGCGGCCCAGAGTACAGTTGGGTGCAGACATTCCAGCCATTTCGAAGGGGGTCGCGGCTCGGCAGGGATGTGCCGCGGCCCGGAGTACAGTTTACCCTATGTTTCGGCAATATATCCTACAAATCTCCCCCTTTCCGGAGCATAGGAAGAATTCGCCATCCCGGCGATCGAGCAACACACTTTCACCTTCTCTATACTCAATGTCTTGGTTAACATATCGGAACCATTATCATCGGTATGAACTTTATCAAGTTCAAACAAGTCATCCTCCAAAGCATCTCGGATCCAATGATACCTCACATCGATATGTTTCGTTCTCTTGTGAAAAGTCGCATTCTTAGCCAAATGAATCGCACTTTGACTATCACAAAGAACTACGTAACGTCGTTGTCGGAAGCCTAGCTCTCGTAAAAACATTTTCAACCATAAGAGCTCTTTACTCTCTTCCACCGCCGCAATATACTCGGCCTCCGTTGTAGATAAGGCAACGGAGTTTTGCAATCTTAATTGCCATGACACCGCTCTCCCTGCAAATGTCATCAAATAACCGGAAGTGGATTTTCGGTTATCTTCATTACCGGCCATATCCGAATCGGAATAACCAACAAGCATTGCTTTCCCATTTCCAAACATAATCCCCAATTTGGAAGTATCCCGTAAATATCTAAATATCTATTTTACGGCTTCCCAATGCTTCTTTCGACTTCACCCTATACACCTATTTGTTCCTGAAAGCTCTCTTGCCTCTCGGAAACTTTACCAACTCGTAAGTGTTATTCTGATGCAAGGAACTCATCTCGTCTTGCATGGCATCCATCCACTCTTTCTTCTTTTCATCCTCCATAGCCTCCACAAAATATTCGGGCTCACCCTCGTTGGTGAGTAAAACGTACTAATCGGCCGAATAACGGGTGGAGGGATGACGGTCCCTCGTCGACCGCCTATGTGAAATAAAAGATGGCATGTTCGTTACGGGTAGCTCGGGATGAGCTCCATCGGTGTCATCTTGTCTCAAACTCATCGTTGTCACCGGCATCATGTTGTTCATCATTTTGGACATCCTCTCCACCGGGTGTCTCAACGTGTTGTGGAGGAACGGGGTCCAAATCAATAAGATCATAGTCGTGTTGTGGAGCCGACTCTCCATTCTCAATATCTTTCATAGTTTTATCTTCCACAAAAACAACGTCTCTTGACCGAACAAGCCTCTTAGTAACCGGGTCATACAATCTATACCCGAACTCATCAAGCCCGTAGCCAATAAAAATACACGGCTTCGTCTTGGAATCAAGCTTCGACCTCTCGTCAATTCGGAATGTGAACAAAGGCTTTACATCCGAAAACCCTTAAGTGGCGGTATGAGATGTCTTTACCGCTCCACACCTTATCCGGGACATCAAACTCCAAAGGAACACACGGCGTCAAATTAATAACATGAACCGCCGTGTTCAAAGCTTCTCCCCAAAACGACTTTGGCAATCCGGTATGTGAGAGCAAACAACGAGCTCTCTCGACCAAAGTCCGGTTTATTCTCTCCGCCAAGCCATTGAGTTGCGGAGTCTTCGGGGGCGTCTTTTGATGTCGGATCCCTTGTTCTCGGAAATATTCATCAAAGGGCCCGATGTACTCTCCACCATTATCCGTCCGAATACACTTTAGCTTCTTTCCGGTCTCTCTTTCCACCGAGGCATGAAATTGTTTGAAAGTGTCTAACACTTGATCTTTGGTACCTTCCTAGAGTGATCGTCGATGAATGTGACAAAATATCGGCAACCACCGAGCGTCCTAGTCTTCATAGGACCACAAACATCGGAATGAACAAGATAAAGCACATTTTCCTTCCGTGAAGGAGTATGACTCTTAAAAGTAACTCTCCTTTGCTTCCCGGCTAGACAATGAGAGCATCTTTTAAGGTGTACCTTGTGAACCCCGGACAACGCCTCATTCTTCGACAATAACGCCATTCCTTTTTCACTCATGTGACCGAGCCTCTTATGCCATAGCTCGGACATGTCATTATTGTCGATTGTGTTCACGGAATTAGTCGTGACCTTCAGAAGTGTCATGTACAATTTTCCTTCCTTTTGTCCTCTCCTGACAATCAAGGAACCTCTAGTGAGTTTCCACAACCCCTTGCCAAAACCGCTATGATAACCGTCATCATCGAGTAAACCAACGGACATAACATTAAGCCTCATATCCGTAACATGGTTTACATTCCGTAAAATAAGTTCCATTCTGGTGTCGAATCTCAAATGCACATCTCCCACTCCAACAATCTTGGATAACCCATCGTTACCCATCTTGACTATACCAAAGTCACCCGGAGTGTAAGAGGAATAAAAATCTCTACGTGATGTAACATGACACGTAGCTCCACTATCGACCACCCAACTCGAATCATCTCTCACAAGGTTCACCATATCATAGTCACAACAAACAAAGAATTTTTCAGTAGTAGTATTTACTTCGGCTTTATCATTACTACCGCTTTCCTTCTTTTGTGAATTCTCTCGGCCTTGGCGATTCTCCTTCTTCAATTGTCGGCAAAATTTCTTTGTATGCCCTTTCTTACCACAATGGTAACATTCGATATTGGCATACTTCTCCCGGGAATTACTCCTTTGTGGCCCTCTATTACTCGGACCTCTACTTTGGCCTCTCCCACGTCTTTCGGTAACTAGAACATCCGACTGTGACGAAGATCCTTGTGCTTTTCTTCGTACCCCCTCATTCAACATGTTCCCTTTAGCTAATTCCATCGAAATTACTCCATCGGGGGTGGAGTTAGACAACGACGTTCGAAACGTCTCCCAAGAATCCGGCAATGTGCCTAACAACCACAAAGCTTGCACCCCCTCTTCGAATTTAATTCCCATTCCAGCAAGTTGATTAATTATGCCTTGCAATGCATTTAAATGATCCGATAGAGGAGTCCCGTCTTGAAACTTCAAATTCATCATTTGTTTAATGAGGAATAACTTATTATTCTCCGTCTTCCGAGCATACAATTGCTCGAGCTTGTGCCATAACTCTCGAACATCCTTCTCTCCACTAATATGGTTCAAAATGTTGTCATCAACCCATTGTCGAATATATCCGCAAACTTGGCGATGCAAAATAGCCCACTCCGTGTCGGACTTCCCTTCCGGTTTATCTTTGCTAAAAACCGGTAAATAATAATCCTTCACATATAGAAGGTCTTCCATCTTCCCCTTCCATACGTGGTAGTTCGAACCATTCAAGTTAACCATTCTACTCGTGTTGGCTTCCATCTTACAATTGAGATACTTAAACAACCACGAAAAAACAAATCCCGTGGCTCCGATACCACTTTGTTGGGAAAAACACCGACAATAGTCACGTCACAACGAAAAATGCAGAACCTCGTTTGACAATTTCCCAATCTTCAATTGTAACTTCGTGGTTACCGACGAGTAGAGCACACAATTACAACTCGACAAAAATAATACAAATGATATACCAAAAGCGATAAATAACGAGACACAATTTTAGCGTGGAAAACCCCTCAAGACGAGAGTAAAATCCACGGGACCGAAGCCACTTAAATCCACTATCACCAATACACACAATACACAACCGTTCCTAATACAAACTAGGGGTATACACCAATCGTCAAATACTCGGTAATAAACTTTCTTCAAGTATTTGTAATACAACAACAATAACTAGATCGAGAAAAGAAAACACCGTAAATAGCTTACACAAAAAGCTAACGAAATACCCGAACTTCCGAACTCAAAATCTCGATCTACACTGATGAAAAGATTTGCCAATAGCTACCAAGCTCTTGTCAAAAGATCACGATGATCCGACCGATAAATCTTCGTGAAATTGAAGAAATGTATTTCTCTCTCTTGTTTCTCTCTCTATCTCTCTCTTGTTGCTCTCTAAGTGTAGAAGATGATAATTGATGAAAGTCCCGTAAGAAATCTGCATAAGAAGAGGAACCCAAGGGGGTTGACCCCGTGTGCCGCGGCCCGGGCCAAGTGTACCGCGGCACACACTGAAAAAAACTGCCCAGTATATCGAGCAGGGGCCGCGGCCCGGCAGGAGGGGGCCGCGGCCCAGAGTACAGACGACTCGGCCTTTGTAAAGCAAAATGACGGGGGCCCCGGCTCGGTAGGGATGTGCCGCGGCCCCAGGTGCTTCGGAAGGGGGTGATCGGCAGGGGCCGATCGGCAGGGCGCTCGGCAGAAGGGTGTCGGCAGGGGGCCGCGGCCTAGAGTACAGTTGGGTGCAAGCATTCCAGCCATTTCGACGGGGGCCGTGGCTCGGCAGGGATGTGCCGCGGCCCGGAGTACAATTTACCCTATGTTTCGGAAATATATCCTACAAATCTCCCCCTTTCTGAAACATAGGAAGAATTCGCCATCCCGGCGATCGAACAACACACTTTCAGGGCCCTAGGCATAATTCTCTAATCCCGTCTAGGGTTCGCATCCTACTCCGATTAATTCTCTCTTTCTCCTCTTTCTTTATTTGACTAATAATTAGCCGATTATCTTTAACGTACTTCTCTCATATCTTTCTTACTTAAGGATGCAATGCCCTTAATTAGCACCTAATCAGACTCTAATTATAGCTAGAGGATTTAGGGGTATTACAATGGCTCTAAACTTTTGGCCATTTAGGGTTATAGGTGTAGGGTTCAATTTTTGTTTCAATTTCTTCTTCGTAATCATCTAATAACATAATTATAAACTTAATTTAAGCATATCAACACTTTAAGTTCAAAATCAAGAATTAGGGTTCAAATTAACTTTTTCCAAAAATTAGGGAAAATCAATTTAAGCTTCAATTACCCACATAATTAACCTTTCTAAGTATAGATCTAACAAGATTCATGAAGATAATCAAAAATCAAGCAACATCCCTCAACTCAGTGTAACACCCAAAGTTTAAATAAAGACACTACTATTTCATAAATAATTATAAAGCATGTCATGAAAATGCCGTAAAGAAAAAAAAAAAACTCCAATCAATAATCAAATTGAAAGTTTTACGGAACATATCAAAAGAGTAGTAAAAGATTTTAACTACTAAAGTGTATATAAAAAAAATTAATAATAAAACTGACTTACTTGGCTAATAAAACTTTATCACTTGAAATAGTTTTCCAATTGTGAAGTTATTGACTTTCTTTTACAAAGCTACTAAATAAATCAAGAGTTGTAACCCATTTTACAATTACTATGTCCGTAGTGAGTGGAAATAAGTCAGTTTTATTATTAATTTTTTTTATAAACACTTTAGTAGTTAAAATCTTCTACTACTCTTTTGATATGTTCCGTAAAACTTTATCACTGTAAATAGTTTTCCAATTGTGAAGTTATTGACTTTCTTTTACAAAGCTACTAAATAAATCAAGAGGTGTAACCCATTTTACAATTACTATGTCCTCTCCATTTATTGGAGGGTCCAGTTCAATCCGAATCCTACAATTCACACATACCCGCATGAGCATGTGTGTGTATGTATAAAATGGAGGGTACAAATTCCCTCCAGTCCTCTTCAGTAAATGGAGAGGATCCAAACTCGTCCATGGTCTAACAAAATACTTTAATTAAAGAAAGTCATATTATAGAAAATTGTACCAAAACTCACTATTATAATTAAGTCTTTTGGAGAGTGACATTTGATCAATATTAATAATAATAACAGGAGAGGAGTGAGAATTTAGCCATATAGATCCCTTACAATACAAATTATGTCATGCAACTTAATATTGTAAAATTCTAGTCAATTTCATGAATTGTGGACAATTTTACCCTTACTAAAGGGTGGAAGTTTTTTTTTTTTTTTTCAATTTTTTACCCCATCCAAACACAAAAGTAATTCATTTATCATCTAAAAATTCTCAATTATCAAAAGAAATTCATTAATATTGTCAAAAGTAACTCACTTATCAAAACCGGTCACTTTCTCTCTCTCTAAAAATTCTCTCTGCTTCTCTCTAAAATCGTATCATCTCCTCCGTCTCCTTCAAATCTCCGCCGCTCCTCTTGCTCCACCGCGCCTCCTCCATCTACTCTGCCGCATGGCTTCCGACAGCGACCATGAGGAGCAACCCCACGGAGAAGACGAACCACGCCTCTCTGATTCCGGCGACCAACAACACGAAGCTGCCACCTCTGAACTCGAAGCCTCTGACGCCGCCGAGTTGGATTCAAGTGCCGATACAGTAAGACAACGAAAGCAGAAGAGGAAGGAAGAGAAAAGATTTGAACCCGAACCCTCAAAGAAGAAGAAAAGGGAAGAAAAGAAAAAAGGGAAGAAGATAGTAGAGGAAGAAGACAGTGAAGCGACTGAAGAAAGTGAAGCGACCGACGACGCGAAGACAATGAGAAAGAAGAATCTGCAGCCGAACAACCCCGTCGACCCCTCCTGTACGAGAAAAGACTGGTAAAATTTTGAATTTTTCATATCCAGGACTTGATACAAATTTCTTAACTTAATCCGCTAATTTCATATACTGAATTGGTGAATTGATACGACTTGTGGTTGAATCTTATTATTGTCGCCTGAGTTTTTCTCAGATCTGTTACCCATATTAAATTAGAATTTCATATTGAATATTCTGTTACGATTGTATATTTTCATAACACATCTGTACCAATTTGAAATTTTCGTATTGGAAATTTGGTATAGATGTTACGAATTTTCGTAATTCGTAACGACTGTCGATCAAAGAAAACAGTAATAAATCGAAGCAAAACAACAAAGAAGATGAAGACGCATATGCTGGGCAATCAGGCAGATAACGCATGCTAGTAAGCAAGACTAGCGCATGCTAAATGGAGAATATAACGTACATAATATGAAACATTAACGCACGTAATAGAAAGTCAGCTGAAGACTTACCTGATGTCACCTGATGGGTTAGTGCACGCTACGAAGAATTACTAACGTACGCTACCAAGGGCACTTAACGTACGTAACATAGAGATGTTAACGTACATAATGTGGTTTCAATTTCGAATTCAAACATCACAACCGTTGAAAGATTCGGAGTCAAAGCCAAAAAGGCATGCAATGGATCTATGACTTTAAGGACTAACGTACGCAACGGATCAAGCTTAACATACGCAACATCAAATAGTTCATGCACATAAAGGTTGGACAGAATCCACTGGACTGAAACTGGAATCAACATCAATCAAAGTAGCTTATTCTAGACCAGACGGGTTGCTCTGGAAAGAAGCTATTCAGAGTGAAATTGACTCAATTTTACAAAACCAAACTTGGGTTTTGGTTGATTTACCTAAAGGTTGTAAGCCCTTAGGATGCAAATGGATCCTTAAATTAAAGTACAAGGCTGATGGGTCAATTGATAAGTATAAAGATCGTTTAGTAAAAGGTTTCAAGCAGAAGGAAGGGTACGATTTTTTCGATACCTATTCACCTGTAACGAGAATTACATCTATTCGAGTGCTTCTCGCGATTGCTACTTTGCACGATCTTGAGATTCATCAAATGGATGTTAAGACTGCTTTTCTGAACGGTGATCTGGATGAAGAGATCTATATGGAACAATCTGAAGGGTTTGTAGTACCTGGACAAGAAAAAAAGGTATGCAAATTGGTAAAGTCTCTATATGGGTTGAAACAAGCTCCACTACAGTGGCACTTGAAATTTGATAATGTAATGTTATCAAATGGTTTCAAAATAAACGAGTGTGATAAATGTGTTTATATTAAGACACTAATAATGGCTATGTTATTGTGTGTCTTTATATAGATGACATGTTAATCATAGGTAACAATATACAAGTGATTAACGACACTAAGAACATGTTAAAAAGAAATTTTGACATGAAAGACATGGGGCTAGCCGATATGATTCTTGGAATGAAAATTTTGAGAAAATCTGATGGAATCATCTTGACACAGTCTCACTATGCCGAGAAAGTTCTCAAGAAGTTTAATGCTTTTGATAGCTTGCCGGCTAAGACCCCAATAGATTTAAATGATCACTTGAGCAAAAAATGAGGGGATCCCGTTGCACAAGAAGAATATGCACGAGTCATTGGGTGTTTAATGTATCTTACAAATTGAACTAGACCCGATTTAGCTTGCGCTGTGAATAAATTAAGTCGTTACATGAGCAATCCAAGCAAACAGCATTGGAAAGCTCTCGCTAGAGTTTTGAGGTACTTAAAGTATACTCAAAACCTTGGGTTACACTATTCGAGATACCCCCGGTACTTGAAGGGTACTGTGATGCGAATTGGATATCCGATACGAAAAGTTCATTTTCTACAAGTGGTTACGTGTTTACCATTGTGGGTGGAACTCTCGTAGAAGTCCGCGAAACAAACGTGTATAGACCGATCCACCATGGAATCGGAATTCATAGCTTTGGACAAAGCTGGTGAAGAAGCCGAGTGGCTCGGAAACTTTCTAGAAGATATTCCATGTTGGTCAAAACCAGTGCCCGCGGTGATGATACATTGCGATAGCCAAGCTGCTCTTGGTAGGGCAAAAAGTAACATGTATAATGGAAAGTCTCGACATATTCGTCGACGCCATAATACCATGAGACATTTGATCAAAAATGGGGTTATCTCTATTGACTATGTAAGGTCATTGGATAATCTAGCGGATCCGCTAACCAAAGAGTTAAACCGTGATCAAATGAATAAATTGTTAGAGGGAATAGGTTTAAAATCCACAAATTGAGAATTATCATAGGTAACCCAACCAAGATGACTGGAGATCCCAAGAACTGAGTTCAATGGGAGAACTAAGCTATGAGAGTTCATGTGAAACACTCATCTAAGTTTATTCCCTATAGAGCAATTGAGTGTTGAAAGCTTGCCTAGTGGTGAGGTTAAGTCTATGACTTTTAATGATTCCTAAATACCTCTAGGAGGTTGAGTATGACAAGATACTCGGTAAAGAATCACCTATATAATTGAAAAGTGGGGACCGCTTCATGACATACACTTATGAATCCAAGGAGGTGTCCAAGGCCCGCAAAGGACACAAAACGTGAGAACGGATGAGGTTGAGGTGTTCAAGTGTTAGCACCATTATCTCGGTGCACGCCGTTGGGGAATAGTTCAAAGCATCACGCTACTAATCCTCCTGCATACCCGATGGTATTAACTATGGAAGGTTCAAAGCTACGAAGTACCTATCTTTATACTTTAACGCCTCTTGAGGACTGAGCTTGTGTCTGTATATTGCATTTGGGCTATTTTCAATCATGTGGGGTATTGTTGGAATAGTTATTGATTTTTATTTTATTTTGTAAAATTAAATATCATAAGATCGATCTACATTCCGAGTTGATGATCGTGGTATATTCACTTTCTCTAAACCGATTCCCGGTGAGTGAGAAATAGTGAATTAAAGTTTGTCACTTAATTATGAATAAATGAGGGATGGCTATCCCACATTGAATAATGAGCTATCATTATTTGTAACACCCCCGATATATTCAGGAATATTACAGCGCCGTAAATCCTTTACGTAATAATTTACAAGGCTGATGAAACGAAATGACAATAACAAATACCAATCAAACGAAAGTAACTGAGATAAAATACAACGATTTTGAATCAATACCGAAAATACAAACGTCTAACGAAGAACATTAATACAAACAAATCCAATATCACAGACGACAACGTACTCGAGTAGTCATTTAAATCAACACAAACACCTGACAATTAAACCCGGCCGGAATATCACTCTGCACCCTCGTCGTCATGCAACTCCAGTGGTTGTTTTCCCGCTCTACTGGATCCTGAACATAAAATAAATGTTTGCCCCCGAAGGGGTTAGCACAACGATGCTAGTATAAGTACGACAATTATGCAACAATGAGTTATTCAAAAATAATCATGACAAGTTTCTCCAACGAGAAATAATAACAACACATAACATATTATGACAATCTCAACATACTGATGGTATTCCAATGATCCAGTGCACACAGCTATAGATTCCCATGATGATCCCATCGGACCAACGCACGGTGGAATTACCTGTCCAACGATCCAGTGCACACAGCTATAGATTCCCATGATGTTCCCGTCAGACCAACGCATGGTGGACAATTAATCACAACATATATGCACAGTACAACAATAACATAATCGACATAATACGAACAATTATAATTAAAGTACTTGTCTCAAATTGAGGATAAGTATAATACTTCGACGGATATCAATACACTCGAAAGTCACCCCCTCGATCTATCATGTTGCAAGCTCAAACCTTAAATAATAGAAATGAATAAAGAGTTCATCTTACATCATAACTAACGTATAAACATCTAACATCCTAAACTATGTCCGAAAGTTCAACAAAACGTATCCTGCCTGATCATCATAACGTACATTACATATCCAATGTAGCGTATGTTAAGTCTGCTCGTTAGCGTACGTAAGCTATGAAGCCTAGCGCACGCTAAGCATGCATTTGACAGTTTCTTCTCTGATCAGACGACTGTCTCATCTGATGATATAGCGTACGCAATGCACAAAGCTTAGCGTACGTTATACTCATACATACATTACTCATGCAAACTTGAATGATCCTACAGTTTTAGACATCTTGGAATTCAAGGATAACATGCCATCATAATACTCCACTCCAATCTCGATTATGAGTTCAAATATATAGTTCGGATAATCTATGGTTGATACACTTGTTATCAATATCTTCATTTCATTGAAACTTCATCATGAATATTAGCTAGCCAAATCCAACTTACAAGATATGACAAAACCTTCGACGTTCATCCTCCTAGGTTCGTCTACCAAAAGTGACATTAATACCAAGTCTATGATCATTACGAAGACATCAACACGGATATCATCATGTTCAGAAGTTACTACGAATCATGAATTGTGCTTGACGACTTATACTACACATGTATCATTCTAGGTGTAAATCCTAAGAATTCATCTCCTTGTATATTCTCGTTCTAAGTGATCGTATTTAACAACACATTGGTAAGCAAGTAACTCAGAAACATCATCCAATATATGTAACTAATCTCAGAAACTATATCATCGGTTCAACTCAAGATGCTCGGTTAATAATCCACTTTCTCAATAAAGGTTTTCGAATAAGTTCATCTAGCTCTCAACCAAATGGTGTTCAACTTAAGGTGTCATTCACTAATCCAATGATCTCAGAAACATGCTCATATCATTCCTTAAGAACAAGGATTAGAGTTTGGAAAGTATCAACATACCTTAATGTAGAAGTCAATGATGAACACTTGTCGAAAATCCAACACCAGAAGCTTGAGTACCAATCCAAGGTGCTTCCAATCCTCAATGATTGAGTATAGATGAAATATAGGTGTCTAGGTATCAAACGGAGCTCTCTGTACATGAAGGAAATGAAAGGAAAGTGAAAAGAAACGAGGTGAAATGAAATGGGGTGCTGTCCCATTTATAATGTCTTATACGTAGCGTACGATATCTGTTATACTTAGCGTATGCTATCGTCCATTGATAGCTTACTGCCTCATTTCTGTACTCTCTTACATATGCTACATCAACACCGTTACGTACGTAATAAACATACTTAGCCTACACTATATACATCCATTAGCATACATGATTTTTCAAAAAGCTATCCGGGCCACGCGGGGAATCTTATCATTGTCCCCGTCCCGAGGTAGCCCATGTGCCAAACAATATTGATCAATAATTGACTGCCTTACATACGCTATGCCTTTCTCATAGCGTACGCTATATATGGCCCGTAACTTACGTTACACTTACTAGCTAACGTACGCTATGATGTAGTTGCATGTATAAATTTACAAGGTTAATATGATCATGCATGTGGATACGAATATGGGAAAGATCATACTTCGATTATTGATATCACAAATTCGAATAATACAGGGTTCCAATACGGATAAAAATACCCAACAATTTATCCAGATATTACATACTCTCCTGCTAAAAAGGAGTTTCGTCCCGAAACTCAAGACGAAAATAATTCTGGGTATCTGGATTTCATACTATCTTCCGTTTCCCAAGTGGATTATTCAACTTCGTGGTGCGACCATTGAACCTTAACCAAAAGGATTGGTTTATTCCTCAATTGTTTGACTTGACTTTCGAGTATCTTGATCGGTTTCTCTTCAAATGTGCCATCCTTAGCGACTTCGATCTCGCCGAAATCAATGACATGACTTGGATCTGATATGTATTTCTATAATTGAGATACGTAGAACACATTATGAACGTGACTCAGTGATAGCGGTAAGGCCAACCTGTACGCCAACTCTCCAACTCTTTCAAGAATCTCGAATGGTCCAATATATCTTGGACTCAGCTTTCCCTTTTTCCCAAAACGAAAAATTCCGCGAGTAGGAGAAACCTTTAAAAGCACGTGATCTCCAATACCAAACTTTAACAGGCGACGGCGCACATCTGCATAAGATTTCTGCCGACTCTGGGCAGTCAATAGTCTTTCACGAATCAAATCTATCTTCTCTCGCGTCTGTACGATCAACTCCAGTTCCATCCCGATCAAGTCTGACGAATCGTCCCAACACGGGGGCGATCTACATCTCCTGCCATATAATGCTTCGAAAGGCGCCATCTTGATGGACGCATGCCAACTATTGTTATAAGTGAATTCAATCAATAGTAGATGAACTTCCCACTCAGTCGACCAATCTAAGGCACAAACTCTCAGCATGTCTTCCACTGTTTGAATAGTCCTCTCGGACTGTCTGTCTATCTGCGGATGATAAGCTGTGCTAAAGTTCAGCTCAGTTCTCAAGGCCTTATGAACTGCTTTCCAAAAATGAGACACGAAGCTACCGTCTTGGTCAGAAATAATGGTCTTCGGCATACCATGTAATCGGACTATCTCTATAAAACACTCGTGCCAACTTCTCTGGTCCCCAAGTGTCCTTAATGCCCAGAAAATGAGCCAATTTGGTTAGATGGTCAACTATCACCCAAATCATGTTCATCCCTGTTCAGGTCTTCGGCATATTAGTGATAAAGTCCATCGATATATCCTCCCACTTCCATTCAGAAATCAGGAGCAGCTTCAGCATTCCGGCAGGTTGTTGATGCTCAGTCTTAACCTGCTAACAAATTAAACATTTCGAGACATAATCTGCTACGTCTTTCTTCATGTTGCCCTACCAGAAATTCCGCTTCAGATCCTTATACATCTTACCGGTGCCCAGGTGGATAGAATAGGGCATGCTGTGAGCTTCCTTCATGATTGTCTGCTTCAAAACATCGACATCGGGAACACAGTCGGCTCTGGAATCTCAAAACTCCATCATCATGATTTACGAATCCTGGGGCCTTTCCCTTTCCCTTGCTCACTTCATCACGTAACCGAATCATCATAGGATCATCTAATTGCTTAGATTTGATTTCTTCGGTTAACGATGAAGTTAATTCCATCACACACAGTTGTCCTTGGACTCTTTGCAACCATACTTCAATTCCATCGCGAATCAATTCCCGTTGAATGCTGGTCTGGGAGGTGAGAGTCTCCAGCATTCGAATAGAAACCGGTTTGCGGCTCAATGCATCGGCCACTACATTTGCTTTGCCTGGATGATAAAGAATCTCCAAGTCATAGTCCTTAATCAATTTCAGCCATCTCCTCTGCCGCATGTTAACTCTTTCTGACTGAAGATGTATTTGAGACTCTTATGATCCATGAAGATCTGACAATGAGTCCCGTTTAAATAATGTCTCCAAATTTTCAAGGTGAAAACCACAGCTGCCAAGTCCAAATAGTGCATTGGATAGTTTACTTCATAGGGCTTCAACTGTCGTGACGCGTAGGCAATCACTTTCTCATTCTGCATCAGTACACACCCAAGGCCTTGGTTTGAAGCGTCACTGTAAATCGTGAATCCTCCAGTTCCCTGTGGTAGTGCTAAAATTGGTGCCACCGTCAATCTCTTCTTCAATTCATCAAAGCTGGTCTGGCACATCTCGTTCCACTCTAACTTTTGGGTTTTATGCAGTAATCGAGTAAGTGGGCGGGTAATTTTGGAAAACTCTTCCACAAACCGACGATAGTACCTAGCAAGTCCTAAGAAACTTCTAACTTCCTTCACGTTTCTAGGAGGTTTCCAATTCATAATTGCTTCAACTTTCTGGGGATCTACTCGGACTCCTTCTGCTGATACCACATGACCGAGGAACATCACTTCCTTTAGCCAGATTCACACTTAGAGAGTTTGGCATATAATTGTTTGCTCCTTAAGAGGTCCAATACGATCTGTAAATGTTGCGCGTGTTCTTCCGGGTTCTTGGAATAAACCAGAATGTCATCAATAAACACCAATACGAATTTATACAAATACTCTATGAACACTCGATTCATCAACTGCATGAATACGCGAGGTGCATTAGTGAGAACAAATGGCATCACTACAAACTCATAGTGTCTGTAGCGAGTTCTGAATGCTGACTTCGGAACATCGGACTCCTTAATCCTCAACTGATGATATCCCGATCTCAGATCGATCTTAGAAAATACTATTGCTCCTTGCAACTGGTCAAACAAATCATCAATCCATGTCAACGGATACTTGTTTTTGATCATCATCTTGTTCAGCTCTCGATAGTCAATACACAATCAAAGTGATCCATCTTTCTTCCGGACAAAAAGAACTGGTGCACCCCAGGGAGAAACGCTTGGCTGAATATAGCCTTTGTCCAGTAACTCTTCCAGTTGCTTCTTCAATTCATATATCTCAGTAGGTGCCATATGATACGGCGCCTTAGAAATTGGTGTAGCTCCTGATTCCAGCTCGATGGTAAATTCTACATCTTGTCGTGGAGGTAGTCCAGGTAATTCGTCAGGAAACACATCTGGGAATTCATTCACCACAGGAATGGATTAAAGTTCTACTTTTCCGTCTTCCTTATTCATTGAGTAACACCAGTATCCAGGACAGCCCTATTTTAGCAGTTTGACAGCTTTCATTACTTTGATCACCTTTCCTGAGCTTCCTGGTCTCCATCCCCCGAACAATATTTCGGAACCATCTTCAGCTATCATCGAGATATTCCTATTCCAGTAGTTTAAAATAGCTCCATATCGATTAAGACAATCATCTACGAGAATCAGGTTGTCTCCTTGCATTTCTATCACAATCAGATTTGAGGGCCACTCTCTGCCTCCAATTGATACAGGAAAATCTCTAGTTTCTAAGTTCCCCAAAATTCTCTGTCCACTCGGTAAACCCACAACATAAGGCTCACAATTATGAAAACCATAAATGTTCAAATGATTAACACAAGACAATGATAAAAACGAATGCGTAGCCCCTGCATCGGAATAAAATGCTAACTGATTGTGAAAGGATCTGAACGGTACCTGATGCGACAGCAGCATCCTGATCGTTTACCCGCCTCATCTCATATAGGCGTGGGGGAACGGATCTGGCACTCGATGTTCCCTTTCGGTCGAACTGTCCTCTGCCTCGTCCTCGACCAAAACTCTGGGGTAGCTGGACACTTTACTGCATCTCCTGAACACTTGCTTCTTTCTGAGCCGGCTCCGAAGTACAAGCTCTATTTAACTTCATGGCATCCTTGCAGAACATCGCATGATGCCCTTCCTGTCCGCAATCATAACATGTTACTGTGGAATGGAAACAATCACGCCAAAGGTGTCCTGGGCGACCACAATTAAAACAGCTCTTGACTACATCTGTCGGTGTTGATACCGCTCTGAAGTTCTTTCTACTCTTGGATGGATGTGAAGGTTTCTTGAATGAATGATAGGATGACTGGGCTTTGTGGGCCCCACTGCTCTTGTGCTCCATGAAATTTCCAGACACTTTCTGTTTCTTGGACTCTGAGAATTTTTCCATCGCTGCTTCTTTAATCTCAATCGCCAACACTTTGTCCTGATACTGACGGAGAGTGGTGCATTCAAAACCAGATATGTACCTCTGTATCTCCGGTTTCATTCTCATATCGAAGTGGATCATCATTTCTGCATCGGTCCTGACCAGGTGTCGAACAAATACCAGCTGCTGGTTAAACGTCTTAATCGCCTGAGATACTGGTACTTCTGAAGGCTGCGCAGAGAAAAACTCTCGAACCTTAGCTTCCCTCACTGGACGAGGGTAGTACTGTGCTTCCATCATTAATTTAAATTCTCCCCAGTCGGCATCATTATCTATAGGTCGGATGACTTCCCACCACTCGGACGCTTCTCGTGTCAGAAAGTACTGGGCTATGGGAACTCTCCGGTCGTCTGGGCAGTTAATCCCCGCGAATACTTTCTCCAACTCTCTAAGCCAGTGATCCCACGTCGGCGTATCCGAGAAACCATCAAACTTTGGTGGATGCATTTTCTCCACTTCCTGGAGCCATCGATCTCCTCGATTTCCCATGTCTGGGATGCCTTGCTGTCTCTCTCCCTGTTGCAATCCTACTGCCACTTGCATTCGGTCCACAACCTGAGCAAACTGAGTCATCTGGTTGACCACCTGACAAAGGATGTCGGGAACAACAGGTTCTGGTTTATTGTTAATAGATTCTTGTGGCTTGCCTGAGCTGTGGCTAGCCGGATTTGAAGGTGAAGCTTCTCTCTCAGCATTCCTTCGTCCGCATCCGCGACCGCAACCACGTCCACATCCTCCTCTCAACATATTGTAAGCATAAATACTCAATATACAGGTAACAATATCGTTCTAATGTTCAAGTATAAAGAGGTATCACATGTAAAGGATGAGATAGAGTTTAGGAACGTACAACCACCGCTTGCACGAAGACGTAGACAGTACAGTGATGTTATTCACGGCCGGTTACCTCAAAAGACATATACGACCCCTATTTTAACGCAACGGCCAAGATATCCATAATATTAGCTCCGATACCATATTCTATAACACCCCCGATATATTAAGGAATATTACAATGCCGTAAATTCTTTACGTAGGAATTTACAAGGCTGATGAAACGAAATGACAATAACAAATACAAATCAAACGAAAGTAACCGAGATAAAATACAACGGTTTTGAATCAGTACTGAAAATACAAATGTCCAACGAAGAACATTAATACATAATCAAATCCAATATCACAGACGACAACGTACTCGAGTACTTATTTAAATCAACACAAACATCTGACAATTAAAACCGGCCGGAACATCACTCTGCACCCTCATCGTCATGCAACTCTAGTGGTTGTTTTTCCACTCTCCTAGATCTAGAACATAAAACAAATGTTCACCCCTGAAGGGGTTAGCACAACGATGCTAGTATAAGTACGATAATTATGCAACAATGATTTATTCAACAATAATCATGACAAGTTTCTCCAACGAGAAATAATAACAACACATAACATATTATGATAATCTCAACATACTGATGGTAATCCAACGATCCAGCGCACACAACTATAGATTCCCATGATGATCCCGTCAGAACAACGCATGGTGGAATTACCTGTCCAACGATCCAGCGCACACAGCTATAGATTCCCATGATGATCCCATCAGACCAACGCATGATGGACAATTAATCACAACACATATGCACAGTACAACAATAACATAACCGACATAATACGAACAATTATAATTAAAGTACTTGCCTCAAATTGACGATAAGTATAATACTTCGACGAATATCAATACACTCGAAGGTCACCCCCTCGATCTATTACGTTGCAAGCTCGAACCTTAAATAATAGAAATGAACAAAGAGTTCGTCTTACATCATAACTAACGTACGGACATCTAACATCCTAAACTATGGCCGAAAGTTCAACAAAACGTATCCTGCCTGATCTGCATAACGCACATTACATATCCAACGTAGCATACGTTAAGTCTGCTCGTTAGCGTACGTAAGCTATGAAGCCTAGCACACGCTAAGCATGTATTTGACAGTTTCTTCTCTGATCAGATGACTGTCTCGTCTGATGATATAGCGTACACAATGCATAAAGCTTAGCGTACGTTATACTCACACATACATTACTCATGTAAACTTGAATGATCCTACAGTTTTAGACATCTTCGAATTCAAGGATAACATGCCATCATAATACTCCACTCCAATCTCGATTATGAGTTCAAATATATAGTTCGGATAAACTATGGTTGATACACTTGTTAACAATATCTTCATTTCATTCAAATTTTATCATGAAGATTAGCTAGCCAAATCCAACTTACAAGATATTACAAAACCTTCAACGTTCATCCTCCTAGGTTCGTCTACCAAAAGTGACATTAATACCACGTCTATGATCATTACGAATGTAATACCCGGTTGTAAATTCATTCATTATCATTCAGTATATTGTCACTTAGTAGTTTTTTCACTCATTAATAATCATTCATCATTCATACTCATTCATTGTATTCACCGTTCAGAGTAATTTTTATCGTGTATCAGTTATTATTCGTCATTCAACCCGGTTGGAGAATTGGACCGTGCATATCATCATTGTCATAATTGTAGTGGGCTGTGTGTGAGGAGTAGCGCACGCTACGTACTCTCTTTAGCGTGCGCTAATTGAGTTCAGGTAGCGCATGCTACCTCTAAGCATTAGCGCACGCTAATGTGGTTCAGGCAGACAGTCCAGAAGGCACTGGACTGAATTTGAGTTGTAGTAGTGCATGCAACGAATGGTAAGTAGCACGCACTAGTAGTTTGGATAGCGCACGCTATGCAATCAGGGTAGCGTGCGCTAAGGTCGATCAGGCAGAGTCCAGTGGGTACTAGACTGAAATGGAATAATTCATAGTGCACGCTACGAGCGGATCATAACGTACGCTAGTGGTAGGTGTAGCGCACGCTGAGTTTTGGGTGTAGCTCATGCTATCACGAGCAGGTCAGAGGACAGGAGGTTCTGGACTCCAGTTGCTGGGTATCAACATCAGTTAGCGCACGCTAACATTTTGGGTTAACGCACGCTATCGGGAAAGCATTAGCGCACGCTACCAAGTTCGTAGCGCACACTAACGAGGCAGTCAGAGCTCACTGGACGGCCCGGTTAACCGCTAGCACACGCTAAATCTCAGGGCTTAGCGTGCGCTAATCAGGGATCAGTATATATAGGATAGTTCAGTCCAGTTTCGACATTTCTTCATTTCTCCTCCTCCTCTCGACGGTTTTGGGCGATTTCGGATGATTTGGAGAGATCTCTTCGAGATGCATCCACCTATCAACATCTTAAAGCTTATAATTCGGATTAATCATCATTTCATCCTCTCCAATACATCAAATCAGGGTAAACATTTCTTGGATCTAGCATTTCGAATTTTGAACATTTTCCTCCTGATCTCTTCGTGTAAGCTTGCTATTATGTTGGAATATATTAGATATAGAGTATCTACCTTAGATACATGTATTCCTATGGATTTATTGATGTATATTTCGGATTTGATGAATATTTGGGGGATTATTCTAGAACCCTTGATGTTTGACTTTGGTTATTTTGGGGGTTTCCGATTGATGTTGTCGTAACCTTGAGTTGTGGTTTCCTATTAGATTATTGATGTCATTAATGGAGTTTTGTTGGGTTGAATCATTGTTTGGAGGTTTGGTATCGATATTATGGGGGTTGGTTGTAACCAAAGGGAAGAATGTTTACAATGTATTCGTTAGAATACCCTAATGAGTTTGATTATTATTGTATCGACGTTTGAGTTGGTTATAATCGTGCTTGATACGTATATTGAGCGTTTGTTGGTAATCATGTTATTCAAGGTTGTTAGAGCGACATGTATTTTCCTTAAGGCGTTTGTTTGAGAGAGGACGTTTCATCACCGGTATTGAGGTAAGTTGATTCTTACTCGGTTAAAAGGATATTCATCCTTTCGTTATTGTTCATTCATATTCATAATTCATTCATGATATATTATTCATGTCGAGACTTATAATTATCAAACTAATCATTCAATTCACGAGGAACGACGGTTCCAATCATTTCAGTGAGCTATCATTTTATTCATTATTATTTCATCTCGATGAGTCATTATTGACCTTGTCGGATTGTTATTTATTAATATTCATCGTGGTCACTTTTGTTCATGTGACCTCTGGGTTCATATTGCGTGGCCGGGTGGTTATGTGTGGAATTTTTAGTCGGGCACATGATAATCATGTGGCGGGTTCACCGACACAATGGATTGTGCACACGGTAACGTGCCTCCATGAGACTAATTAGGTACAAATGTGGGTGTGTCCGAACACTCATATTGTTCACTTGCACGTCCTATTACGGGCGTACTATGATGCCCCTCTTCAGCTTAATTTCATAACTATGATATAAAATGATTGTGTTTATTCAACTCTTGAGGATTGTTGTTCTGTGTAACTGACCCCGTTGGGGGATGTTGTTTTCAGGTCATGGCAAGGCTAAAGCACGGGAAGAGAACGTTCACGGCGAGGAGACCCAGTGATACTAGTAGGGGGCCCCAGTCCTTTTCAGTCATTCATGTTTCTTCACTTTTATTTCCGCTGCAGATTTCTGTTTGGATATTCATTTTTATTCAGTGTTGTATATTTTATCTTCATATAAAATATACATGTATCCTGTATTTCCTGGGTGTGTTGTACTTGAAACTCCTCATCGGAGTAATAAATGATATAATGTGGTTCGGTACTACAATTATATTATTTAATTCATTATTTTTCATTCGCCTGGCGGGTCCTAGTTGGGGGTCCACGGCACTGTAATATCCGCCTAATTTGGGGTGTTATAGAGTTGGTATCGGAGCGTGATTTTAAATACTACCTTCCGAGTCATGTCTCATTTTAAATCATCGTTCATCAAACTAGTATCATTGGACTTTCGCGTCACGTGTGACCTGTGCAAGAGCCAAGCCCCTCAGACCAAAGAATAGTAAGATTTCCGACGCCATGGTATAATTTCTCGCAATAAGAATCACTCTTTCATCATTTAACAGTCAACAATCCTTAATCATCATTTTCATTTTTGATCATGTCGATCATGTTAACTCATTAATCACGCAGTTCATTTCATTGCTCATTTGTTGATTCTAAGGATCATATCATTAATCTTGTTCACTTGCTCAATATAATCATTTGAAGAATTTCATCAGATAATCATGTCACCTCAGTTGATCCTTCATTGAATCATGGTGTTAGAGTGCGTATGCTCATTATCATCATTTCATAATGTCATCATAATGTGATATTCATGCGAGATCTATAATTATCATGTGACTTTCCTACTTCAGTATGGAGAGAACAGGCAGAGGACGCAGGGGAAGAGACCGCGGTGCGGGCCAAAATCCGGGAGCTCGTGTGATTACATGCGAAATGCAAGGAATAATGCTAATTCATCGAGCAGCGACGCTGCCACTCATTCACCTGAAAATAATCATTCACTGTCAGAGAGTCGCACCCAAGACACAGCTCATTCAGAAGGTGTTCGGGTTGACCCACTCGCGTTTATGCAGGGCATGATGGCCCAGATGACTCAGATGGCATGCCTCATGGAGACGATACAGAACTCAACCGCTCAGAATAAATAGGCTCCTCCACCGCCACCTCCGAGGCAATAGAGGAGTGCGAGTAGTATCATTGGCGATATCTCTCGCCAGAGACCACCTACTTTTGAGGGTTCATCTGAGCCGGCAGATATAATTCACTGGCTTGAACATTTTGAGAAGTTATTTGCTATGGTGGATTGTCCCGAAGGGCATAAAGTTTCAGTCGCGGCTTACTATCTGGGTAAGAGAGCTCACTCTTGGTGGTTATCTTTGAAACCCACCGATGGATCTTGTACTTGGGATCAATTCAAGACTCTCATGATGGAAAGGTATTATCCTGCCCCATTCAGGGAGGCCAAGTTATCAGAATTACTCATTCCCGACCCCTCAGCGGAAGATGATGTTCTCGCCATCGCCGAGAAATTCCAGGAACTTCTTCCTTTCGCCTCATCTATTATACACTCCGAGGCAGATAAGATCAAGTACTTCAGTAAGAGGTTGAAACCTCGTATGCGGATGCAGTTGCTTAATCACAATTGCACCACCCTGGCCGAATTCATCGAGAAAGCTTTTACTTATGAGCTTACTGCTAAGGAGATCGCTAAGCAACAACCTCCATCTGCTAGCAAGAAGTCAAAGAATCATAATCAGTCTGAAGGCAGTCAGGCAACCTTCAAGAAGCCTCGTGTGGGCTCTACTTTTTCTGAGCGACCTCCTATGGCGCCAAAACCCGCGGAATCTCATTCCCGAGTGGCCAGTTCGGCCATCACCTATTTCAACTATGCAGAACAGGGTCATTTCAGCACTAAGTGACCGAGGCAGACTATCACGTGCAACAACTATGGAATTGCTGGTCGTAAGGCCCATTTTTGCCGAAGTGATTCCAGACCTACTCCGACAGCATCTCAGTCCCCAAAGCAGTCAGTTGTTCAGAATCAGGCTGCTCAGTCGGCGTCATTTAAAATGACGGGAGCGAATAAAGGTGAAGCCCATAGTCATCAGATAGGAGCATCCGGTGCGGGGACTAGCAAGCCCCGAATTTACGAGATGAAGAGGACCGACGATCCGGAGGCCCGAATGATCTCAAGTACACTCGAAATTGTATCTCAACCTGTGTGTACCCTTTTTGATACTGGTGCATCACATTCATTCGTTTCCGAGTCATGTTTGATAGACTACGTCTGGATAGTGCTACTAGTTGTGAGCCTTATGTCATTTGTCTACCAGATGGTAGAAGAATTATCGGAGATCGTGAGATTAAGAATTGTTCGATTCAGCTTCATGGCCGTGTTTGGTTGGCAGACCTGATTGTGGTAGATTTACCCAGAGATGATGTCATTTTGGGTATTGATTGGATGGATCGTCATGATGCCATCCTTAGTGTCTGTAAACGTATGGTCACTATCATTTCAAACGATGAAGTCGAATGTGTATTTCAGGGAGGTAATCCCAGTTGTTCCGGAAGAGTTTTTAGTTTGATGAAAGTAGTGAAATTACTCAGTCAGGGGTGTGTTGGTTATTGGTGCTATATGACCAAGACCGAGAAATTATCAGTAATGTTGGTGGATATTCCTATAGTGAGATAATATGCCGACGTATTTCCAGATGAGTTACCTGGTTTGCCTCCACAGAGAGATGTGGAATTCACGATTGAGTTGGATCCTGGTACGTCTCCAATATCGAAGGCACCGTATAGGATGGCCCCGACCGAAATGCTGTAATTGAAGAATCAACTGGAGGAATTGTCCGAGAAAGGTTATATCTGACCGAGTGCGTCCCCGTGGGGAGCACCTGTGCTATTTGTCAAGAAGAAGGATGGTTCTTTTCGCTTGTGCATTGACTACCGGGAATTGAACAGAGTGACGATCAAGAATATATCCCCCGCATCGATGATCTTTTGGATCAACTTCAGGGAGCTTCCGTATTTTCCAAGACCAATTTAAGATCTGGGTATCATCAGTTGCGAATTCGAGAGTAGTATATCGCTAGGACGGCGTTTCGAACACGCTATGGTCACTATGAGTTTGTGGTAATGCCGTTTGGGTTAACTAATGCACCTACGGTATTCATGGAATTAATCAATCGAGTTTTCATCAACTATTTGGATCAGTTCGTGGTTGTCTTCATTGATGACATTTTGATTTATTCTCATGACCGGGAGGAGCACGAATTTCACCTTCATCAGGTTCTAGACGTGTTAAGACGAGAGCAACTCTATAGAAAGTTTTCCAAATGTGAGTTCTGGATGTCCGAAGTGACGTTTCTCGGACATGCAATTTCATCAAACGGTGTACGTGTCGACCCTCAGAAGATGGAGGCTATCCGAGATTGGCTACCTCTGAAGAATGTTAAGGAAATCCAAAGCTTTCTCGGATTAGCAGGATATTACAAGCGATTTGTGGAAGGATTTTGTAAAATTGCTCAACCTATGACGAACCTTTTGTGGAAGGATAAGAAATACACATGGTTTGACGCGTGTCAAAAGAGTTTTGAAGAACTCAAGAGCCTTCGGGTGGTCGGAATCGTGTGTTCTCTTAGCGCTTGGATTCGTCTTTGCGAGTACTTCGTAACCGTATATTCGATTCATATTCAGGTTCGGGTTTCGGGGTCGTTCGGGCCATCGGAGTTGGCCACGGCCGAGTCATGGCCG
The DNA here is from genome assembly GCA_033398695.1 of Orobanche coerulescens. Lineage (NCBI taxonomy): Eukaryota > Viridiplantae > Streptophyta > Magnoliopsida > Lamiales > Orobanchaceae > Orobanche > Orobanche coerulescens. Next base: position 35,112,710 of record CM065814.1, on the reverse strand, counting down.
GGCATCTTGGGGTCAGGCCACACCTGGCCGGTTACGGCCGTAAGGGTCCCGGCAGTTACGGCCGTAAGGCCTATTACGAATGTAAGCCATGGCCGGTCACGTACGTAATAGTGCCGGAAGTTCTGGGCAGTTGGCTCGGCCATGGCAGGTTACGGCCGTAAGCCATGGCCGATTACGTACGTAAGGCGACCGGCAGGCTGCCTATATAAGGCTTAGTAGACGGGTTTTACACCCATTTTCTCACTCGTTTCTTCCCTTCCACGGTTGAAGGTTTGGTGTGCGTGGAGACATGTTGTCAGGCAATGAATCCATGAAATCCTAGAGTTCATATCATCGATTATCTATCCTATAACATCCTTTGATCGAGCAAATCAGGTCAGATTTCTTAGAAATCCTAGTTTGGGAAAATTGGGGGTTTTGTATGGTTTTGTCCGATTTAACCTTAATAACTTAGATTTGTGGTGGATTAATGATTATTTAGATGTATTCTATCATTTCCATTGTTATTCCATGGTTGGATTGTATAGATTCGTTGTTTTGGTCGAGTTCTTAATCGACGCCTTGAAGGTGTCCAATAGAAGGTCTTAGAGGGCGATTCGGGCATTATGCGATTATTATTCATCGTACGATTGTTGAGTTATTGTTGATATGACTTAGGGACGAAATCCTTGTGAAGAACTTGAGTCGGAACCCTCCCGTTCGTTGTCTTCTTCGGAGTCCGAGCTTCCCGGTTGAACTGTGTTCTTCGGAGTGTTCGGTAGCGGTCATTAAGTCGAGCTTTCCCATTGCTCCGCGTGCATTGGACTTGAGGCGAGTATCTCGTCTATATTCTTTATACTTTGAGAATGTGATGTGTCGTGAATTTAATGTGGACTCGTTAGTGACGGTATATTTAACCGTAACTTACTTTTAAATGAAGATGTGATTTATGAAGATAATTACGAACGTAAACTTTGAATTTCAAGAAGAATGATAACTACATCTTCATGTTATTTTGTGCTTAAAATAAATACTAGAAATGAGTAGTTAACCAAAGAATTTGGGAATCGCGTAATAATTATATTATTTGCTCGTTGGCCTTTTTCCTGAATGATGGTGTGCTGTGAATATTGTGCCCTTGTTGAAGTTATGATTCGTTAACCTATGTGTTACGTGGTTGCGGTTGTGGTGAATATTATACCTTTGTTATTGTGTATAGTATAGAGTTGAGATGTTATCCGGGTAGGGGTCCCGTCGAGGCCTCCGGAGGCGCATGCTTGCGAGTACGGCCAGACGTACGTTGTGACCATAAGGTTATCAATTCGGGTAGGTCTGGGGAGGGCTCCGAGAATCGGCACTTGCGAGTGCAATGTCATGATAACTTATGGGCGTACTTGAATGATGTTATCCGGGTAGGGTCCGTCGAGGCCTCCGGAGGTGCGTGCTTGCGAGTACGGCCAGATGTTACGATTTGACCATATGGTTATCTAATCGGGTAGGTCTGGAGAGGGCTCCGAGAATCGTCACTTGCGAGTGCGATGTCAAGATAACTTATGGGTGTGTTTGAGTTTATTTTTGATGAGCTAATCCGGGTGGGACCCTTCGGGGCCACGAAGACGTTTTGACTGTTGATTTGATATCTCTGAATTGTTTATGTTTGAATCTTGAATCCCGATTATATCAGTGAATGGTTTTGGTCTTGAGGTTTGAGTTGCGAATAAAATCATTTGTATGATTTTGAAAGAAAACCTTTTGGAAAGGAAAAACATTCATATTTCAGGATTTTACACTGAGACCCCCAAAGTCTCTAAATAATCTCTTACAGTGATCTCTGGAGTAATCCCCATGGTTTGTTTTAGAGGAATAAATTTTCAAAAGACTTTAGACTCGGGGATCGTGTTACTACCTTGTCGAAATGTTATTTTCATAATGGTTGTATTCTTGATGTATAATTGTATAGCTTGGTTACTTGCTAGCGATTCCATCGCTAACCCCTCGTTGGGGATTTTGTTATTTATTCCAGGTGTTCTGACTGGAGAGTGAGCAACCACAGGATTGGCTCGGAGGATGATGCAAATCAGCGATACTAGTCACAGTTGTAGTCTGTTGTCTGTTAGTGATCTGTCGGTTTGAGTTCTTGTCATCCTTGAGGGAATGGACATTTTATGTACTATGTGATCGAGTTGTATTTTAGTTTCACAGATATACAGTTATGCTGTGTTTTGAGAGACCTAATCGGTCTACGGTATTATGTTTTGGTCAAGTTGACCGCATGTGGGTTTTGATTTGTAGTCTCCCGCCTGGTAACTCGTTGTGGAAAGGGGTCTACGACGTGTAATATCCCTGAGTGGATTGGGGGTGTTACATAAAGTGCTATCGTTGTTACCTTTTTTGTAGTCATTTGCAGTTAGGAATTGACTTAATCGATCATATCAGGCCCGTGGTGCTTGCTTCAAACTATAGAGAGCTTTTTTGAGTTTGAAGACATGATCTGGTAATTTATAATCCTCAAATCTTGGAGGTTGCTTTACATATACCTCTTCTTGAATTATGTCATTGAGAAATATGCTTTTCACATCCATTTGAAAGAGCTTAATCTTCTTGTGAGCTGCAAATGCACATAATAGACAAATGGCTTCAAGATGAGCCACGGGTGCAAAGCTTTCTTCATAATCAAGACCTTCTTATTGATTGTGACCTTGGGCAACTAAGCGAGATTTATTTCTCAGTGGGTGTCCGTCTTCGCCGCGCTTGATTTTGTTCAACCATTTGGTTCTGATAATGGTTTTACCTTTAGGTACTGAAACTAAATTCCAAACATTATTGCGCTCAAATTGTGTAAGCTCTTCTTGCATTTCCATTACACAACTTTCATCACCTAGAGGTTCATACACATTTTTAGGTTCAATTTCGGATACGAAGGCAAAATGATTTATATAGTCACGAGTTCTTCTTCGTGTTTGAACACCATCTTCGATATTTCCAATAACAAGATCTTTTGGATGATTTTTATTATGCTTCAAATCTTTAGGCAAATCATCAATTATTTCTTTTTGAGTCTCAGAAATCTTTTTCATTTCATTTGAGGGATGAGAGCCTGGAAGTGTACCTATATCATCAAAACATTCTACTTTTATCGTGAGATCATATCATTGAATTTAATATGAATGGATTTTTCAACCTTATTTGTTCTAATATTATAGACACGAAAAGCATTGCTATTTAGAGAATAGCCTAGAAATATACTGGAATCGGATTTTGCATCAAATTTTCTCACATTCTCCTTACCATTATTTAAAATAAAAATATTACAATTGAATGGATGAAAATAGGACATATTTGGCCTCCTACTCCGGCAGACACGGTTACAGGTCAGCCAACTTCTAATGTTGGATACGACAGTGGCAGAGGTAAAACCGAGAATAAGGAGTATCAATCCACACAACAACATTGAGCAATTCATATACACTTGAGATATCATTGTAAACATTATAGTTGTTGTTCTTGAGCTTAAATTAGAGTGATTGAGTGTTATACACAAAATCATACACGGGTGAGAAAAAGAAAAGATACGATTGGATTCGGTGTTATTAGGATCAAGGATCCGAAATTGTTAGAATCGCAGGTTTATCTAGTACCGATAGAAAGCTAGAATGGTTGATTCCTTATCTAATAGAAAAGGAAAACGATTTTACTCGGACCGATAGAAGACGAGCTTGTAACGGTAATCCCTTGACCGATAAAAGAGAGGTGCAGAGGTTTTGATCTTTAACCTATTGAAAAAGATACATCGAGAGAGGACGTAGGCACGTTTGGCCGAACCTCTATAAAGCCGTGTGTGATTTATTTTCCGCTCTTTAAATTTACGCTTCCGCAACACGGCGCATATACCGATTTTGCTCCAACAGAGACTCGTTGTTATTGTTGTCGTTGATGATGTTGTCATTATTCTTCGTGAGATGTTGAATAATCTATTATTGCATAATTATCGTACTTGTACTAGCATCGTTGTGCTAACCCCTTCATGTGTGGACATTTGTTGTATGTTCAGGATACAGGAGGGCGGGGAAAAAATCACTAGAGATGCGTGATGACGAGGATGCAGAGTGATGTTACGGCCAACATGGTTTGTCAGATTGTGTTTTCATTTTAATAAGTACTTGAGTACACTGCCGTTTTGTTTATATTTTGAGTTTTGCTTTCGGGTGTTGGCTGATTTGTACTTTCAGACTTGTGATGTAATAATAAATTTTATGATTGGTATTTAATAATGTTGTTTTTAAATTCTTTGGCTATTAAATCCTTATATCAAGGATTTACGGTGCGGTAATAATCCTGAATATCTCGGGGTGTTACAGAATATGGTATCAGAGCTAAGATTATGGATATCTTGGCCGTTGGGTTAAATTAGGGTTCAGATGTGTCTTTTTGTGTTAACCGGCCGTGGATAACATCACTGTACTGCCTACGTCTTCATGTGAGCGATGGTTGAAAGTTTCCTAAACTCTATCTTGTCCTTTACATGTTATACCTTTTTATAATTGAACGTAAGGATGATATTTTTCCCTGTATATTGAGTATTTATGCTTGCAGTATGTTGAGAGGAGGACGTGGACGTGGTCGCGGTCGTCGACGCGGACATAGAAATGCTGAGAGGGAAGCTTCACCCTCTGTTCCTGATTCGCTGTCAGATCAGGCTAACTACAGTTCTGCGAACAACAAGAATCCGTCAACAATGAACGAGAGCAAACCGTGGGAACGAATTCCGAACCTGCTGTTCCCGACATCCTTTGTTAGGTGGTTAACCAAATGACCCAATTTACTCAAGTTGTGGATAGAATGCAAGTCGCGGTAGGATTGCAGCCGGGAGAGAGTAGCAAGGCATCCCAGACTTGGGAAATCGAGGAGATAGATGGATACAGGAGGTGGCGAAGATGCATCCGCCAAAGTTTGATGGTTTTTCTGAGACGTCGACATATGGGATCACTGGCTAAGAGAGTTGGAGAAAGTATTTGCAAGTATTAATTGCCGGAACGACTGGAGAGCCCCCATTGCCCAGTATTTCCTGATGGGAGAAGCGTCCGAATGGTGAGAAGCTATCCGACCTATCGATCATGATGCCGATTGGGGAGAGTTCAAACTTATGATGGAAGCTCAGTACTGTAATACCCGGATAATTATCGTGTATTTCATCTGTATTTGAAACTTGTAGCATTTGATTATGTGGTATTAATAATCAAAGTATGATCTTCCCGTATTAGTATTCCTACATTCGTGAGCTTCCAAACATGCATGCATGCATCTTCACGTCATAACGCATGCTATTAGTAGAACATAACGTACCTTAAGAGCCTAAGATAACGTACGTTATGGTCAAGGCATAGCGTACGTAACAGGCAGTCAAAGGCAGATAAATCTGGTCGGCACATGGGGCCAGTGAGGATATTGTCGGTTAAGGATTCCCCGCATGAACCTGGATAACTTTTGATAAAGCAAGTCAATGAGACATAACGTACGTTAAAGGAGAATAATATACGCTACACTGAACATATTACGTACGTAAATGTGAGTGTTAACGTACATTAAGGAAGTCAGGAACGAGACAGTGAGCTACTGACAAACGTTAATCTATATAAGGTGTTTCCCATAACGTACGCTAAGGCAATAACGTACGTAATCTTTTGGGGCTAACGTACGTAAAGTTCAGACACTTATAAATAAGAGATCACCCCACTTCATTTAACACTTTTTCCTACTCGTTCCTTGCCCAATCCTGCAAGTCCTGAGAGCCTCTCCCATATTATAACCCTTGAATTAGCCTCTCTACTTGGTGGTTGAGGTTGGAAAGCATCTTGGATCAGTGTTCAAGCCCATATGTTGAGTTCCACCGAGTATTTCATTGTTCTCCTCCGTAATAAGTTATGTAATTCCATCTCAGCCTAGAATTTGTGTTCTTTTAATGATTATGAATATTACCAGTGGAGCTATTAAGGTCATTGATAACTTAGATAATCGAACACCATGTTTTAGGAAGAGTGGGAGAATTTATACATAGGATTTCCATTGCTAAAAGGATTAGAACTGAGCCTTGATTTTGTTAAACATCGGGACGAAGTTTGCTGTAATCGTAACATGCCTTTGACGATGAATTTTGAAACACTCTTTTGAGGAACAATTTGTTAAGGTTATCACATGTGTTAGATGGATTCGAGAAGATAACATAGAGGGTGTTTTTCAAGTATAATTCATGATTTGTAGAGGTTCTTGATGTGATAATCTTCATATTGATGGTAGAATGAAGTGATTAGTTTGGTGATAATTGGTTTGAACTTAAAACTTTGACAAAAGGAATTGGGTGTGGAAGAACGAAAATTGTAGAGATGAAAGAATTTTAGAACACAGTTGAAATATGTTAGAATAACCGAACTAAGTATTGGGATTAATAATTAGGAATTGAAGTGTGGATTTGTGATTATTTGAAATCCTGGGAACCATAGACATCAGCATGTTATCCCCGTTATGGCCTTTCATTTTGCTCGTAGAATAGTATTCGTTCGACGTAGGATACTTTGAGTAGTTAACCGGAAAATCGGCCGAGCAATGATAAATGTACTCAGTCACTATTAGAACATTTAGAATGTATGTTTTATTCCGTAAGTTAAGTTGTTGTTACTTCCTTTTGTGTAAGGTTCGAGGTTTGCGAACGGTTGATCGAAGGAGCGGCCTTCGAGTTTGTTGAAGTTGTTGAAGTATTTAATTCTTGCCATCTTTCTAAGGCAAGTACTTCAATTATGTTTTATGTATTGATGTTATACATGTTGTCGTGCATACGTGTCGTTGTTGTATGTCCACCTCGTGTTGGTCCGACGGGATCATCTTGGGATCTATGCTAGCGTTCGCCGGATCATTGGACAAGTTTTTCCACCCCATGTTGGTCCGACAGGATCATATTGGGATCTATGCAGTGAACGATGGATCATCATAATTACCATCTGTATGTTATATCATGTTGTGGTTATCATATTGTGAATAGTATTGTGAGTTTTCTCGTAGTAGAGACTCGTTATTATTGTTGTTGATGGTATTGTCGTTACACTTCATGAGATGATGAATAATATGTTGTTGTATAATTATCGTACTTGTACTTGCATCATTGTGCTAACCCCTTCGGGGGTGGACATTTGTTGTATGTTCAGGATATAGGAGGACGGGGAAACAACCACTAGAGCTCCATGAGGTCGAGGGTGCATAGTGATGTTACGGCCGGGATGATTTGTCAGATTGTGTTTTGTTTTACAGTACTCGAGTACGCTGTTGTTTTGTTTGACTTTTGAGGTTTGTAGTCGGATGTTGGCTGATTTGTACGTTTCAGACTGGTGATGTAATAATTAATTTTACGGTTGGCGTTTGTTGGGATAACAATCCATGTATCGAAATTGTCCGGATAAAATAAATCCGTGTATCGAAAGATCATGACAGAATGTTTTGACAATATGCCAATCCAGCATACAGCAAGCAGCTGTGTCGAAAAGCTGATCAAAGTTGTCATCCTGTATCGAAGACTTCTCGTAGTCCCAGCACACAGTGAATCAATCATACAGCAAAGGAGTCTCATAAAGACCAAGTACAGAAGCTGTCTCGAATCGACAATACATCTATCATTCCATACAGCATCCAAACACGACAAGAAGGAATCTTTATTATTCGCTAAAGTCAAAGTCCCGTTTGAGAGATATATTTAAATACTAAAGGATAAAGTATTTAAATATCAAAGTCGTCAAAGATCTTCAATCTAGCGCAAAATCCGGATCGTGTTTTATTCAAACACATCATCCCGTTGGAACGTGCTCAATGGATTTATATCAACGGATATATTTCAGAAGGCTATATATATCTCCAGAGCTTGAAGATCATACATCGATCATATACGCAAGTAAAACAAGTGCTTACACGAATATTCAGAGCAAAACATATCTCCCAAAGCATACTGCTATTCTGAAAGAAGAGATATACAAGTGCTCAAACTGTGAACAACACATCATCAACTAAAAGCTTAGAAAGTCAAAGCTATTGTTCAATCATTGTTCTACCCTTGAACAAAACCCATCAGCCCTGTGTGGACTGAGAAACCTTGCTATTCCCGAACTGTGTGTGACGGACTTGCATTGAAGAGACGAAGCTTCGGAACTGTGTGTGAAGAAGCCAGTCAAGTGATAGCTTAAACCAATCTGTGTGAACGGTTGAAGGCTAAGATCATTATATCAATCTGTGTGAACGATATATTGATTAGGCTTGATTATAAATAAGTAGTCGTGTACGTAGTATTTATAATAAACATTTTCACTCCTGTGTGGAGGACCAGTGGACGTAGAGGGGTTTACCTCGAACCACTTTAATTACCGTGTCAGTTACCTTCTGCATTTACTGTTTTAATATTTGTGATTATTTTTAAGTATACACTTCATATCTAGTTGCTGTATTTACAGCAAATCACTTTAACAAGACTTACGCTACGCACTCAGATTTGAAAACCATACAACTTGTTGTTTAAAATACTTTCCAAGCTGTATCCTGTATACTTAGTGGCCAACAAGTGGTATCGGAGCGGTTGATTCTAAAAAGAATCAGTCGTATTTTTGATTGAATCAGATCCTAAAATCACTTATTTTTGCAAAACAGTCTTTTTCTTCCCTATACTCTCATATGGATTCATCATTGATCAATAAAGTTCCTATGTTTTCTATTAACGAATTTGATGATTGGAGAATTAGGATGGAGGCTCATCTTGCAGCAATGCACGAAGAGATGATTTTTGTCATACAGGATGGCCCCATAAAGATTATGAAGGTAAATTTGGCCCCAAGGATTGAAGGACAGACTCATGCAGAGATGCTCGAGAAAGAGCGCGAACAATGGACTTCTGACAAAAGAAAGCGCGCCAACCTCGACAATGTCGTGAAGAATGCGCTATTTGTCACTCTTGACAAAGGCACATTCTCTAAGGTAAAGAGCTTTAAATCAGCCAAGGATATCTGGGATAAACTCAAGTTAATTTGTGAGGGAACTGAGCTCTCAAAAGAAAACAAGATTTCAAAATTAACTCAGCAATTTGAATCTTTTGAAATGAAACCAACTAAAACACTTGAGGAACTTGACCTCAGATTCACTGGCATTGTTGGTGAACTTGAAGCATTAGGCAAGATTTATACCCAAAGGGAGAAAAACCTAAAGATTTTCAGATCACTCCCTGCCCTATGGGACATTAAGACCATAGCTATACGTGTGTCGTGCAATCTTAGTGAAATATATACTTTTGATCTCTTCTCTAACCTCAAAGCATTTGAGTACAATATAGACAGGAGAGAGAAAGCTGAAGAATCTCCCGCCAGGACTATGGCCTTAGCCGCTGTATCCAACCGAAGACACAGCATGCCAAGCTCATCAAATCCCTTTCATAAGAATGCTGACAGCGACGACGATATCCTGTCGCAAGACGAAATGGCACTCCTCATGCATAAGTTCAAGAAGTTTATCAAGCAGTCAGGAAAGACTCCATACAGGCCCAAGCCTGTACACAAGGTAAGTACTGAAACTTCCTCTCGTGATGCTAACCTGTGTTATAATTGCAGGAAATCAAGGCATTATGTAAATAAATGTCCTCATCCCAAAGTTCAAAGGTTGCCGGAAGCCGAGCAACAAGAAATGGATGAAAAGACGAGCTTGGAAAAACAAGCTCAAAGCCCTGATTGGTGAATCAGAAGCCGCCCCCGCTCCATCAAAATCTGAAGAATGACTTCAGGTAGTCACTGACAGTGACTCATCTGATGATGATTTCGAAGATAAAGCTTATATGTGTTTTATGGCCAAGGACATTCCGGAAGATGAAGATAGCGATGATGAGGTAAGCTCAACTTCAGCTATTCCCTCCAATGCATCTCATACTTTTGCAAACATGATGAATGAGTTTAATACCATTCAAATGGCCCATGAGACATTGAAAAATGAAAATATACAGCTCCAACTTTCTAACTTAGAGCTGAAAGAAGAAAACGACTTGCTGAAAGTAAATTACGAAAATATGTCTATTGATTGTGAAAACAGCAAAGTCGAGTATGAAAAATTCATGGAGAGCAATCATCAACTTGCTCATGAACTAAGTGAGACTAAATCTCATAGTGAAAGCAAAACAAATGATTTTGTTCTGCTTCAAGCCAAAGTAAAAACTCTTGAAAAATGAGAAGGAGAACTTGAGACCATTCTGAAATCTTTCGAGAAATCATCCAAAAGAATGGAAGAAATTCTAAGCACTGGGCAACATGCTCATAATAAAAGTGGATTAGGATACAACTAATTTTCCAATAAAGGGAAAACTAGTAATATGTTCGTCAGGAGTGTGGAACCCATTCCTGTATCAGAAGAAGTTCCAAGTCATGTGAAGGAACCCGTTGCACCGCGAACAACAAAAGCTTCCATTCCGCCACCTCAGTCCTATTCCAGACAGTGGAATCACCAGCCATTCAGACCTGTAAGGCATACCCAACAGCATGCTCCCCGAGCATATCAGCAGCGCCAACAGCCGATCAGAAGGAAGGCTGTATCCAAATATCAAAGGCCCGTACGGCAGTACTTTCAGTACAACACGCCTAGATATTGGATACAGGAGCCTCATCATTCATTGCGACAGCAAGTTTCCGCACAGTATCAACAACAGCGTTGGGAATCCAACTGGAGACCCAGAAGGCAAGCTATTAGGCCAAAGAAAATGGCTCCACCTCCAAGACGGCATTTGTACTGGACTAATAATAATCCTAAATTTTACATGCATAATAATTATCATGGTTATAGCAACTACGTATATGCCCAAATCGCAATTACGGACCTAAACCATCCTACAGTAAACCTATTGCTGTCAGGAAAATCTGGGCACCTAAAAGCACTAACATTCATGGACCCAACAATCAAAGGGGACCTAAATCTACCTAATTTGTTGGCTATAGGACATTTTGGAGAAGGACACCTGGTACTTCGACAGCGGATGTTCCCAGCACATGACAGGATATAAAAGCAAGTTATCAGATTTCATAGAAGGTCGCGGTCCAAAAGTGCGCTTCGGTGATAAATCTAAAGGAAGAACAAGAGGGAAGGGAACCCTACTTGTAGGAAAATTTAAAGTCACCGATGTAGCTTATGTTGAAGGCTTACAGTACAATCTACTTAGTATTAGCCAGTTCTGTGACAAACAGTTCTCGGTGAAGTTCTATATAGATCACTGTAGAGTCAAGAACATCCTGACCAAAGAAGTTGTGCTCACAGGAAGCAGATCAGGTAATATGTATATTGCTGACTGGATGCCTACGACTTCCACAATTCCTTGTTTTGTTGCCAAAGGCACTGTAGATCTAAGCTGGCTATGGCACAAGAGGATGTCGCACATCAACTTCAATACAATCAACAAACTCTCCAGACAGGGAATGGTTAGAGTATTGCCAAACGTTTCATTCCAAAAAGATAGCGTATATGGACCCTGTTAGAAAGGCAAGCAAATCAAGACCACTCTGAAAAGCAAATCCTACCTTTCCACCCACAGAGCTTTGGAAATGCTATATATGGATCTCTATGGTCCTGTAGACCCGGTAAGTTTGGGAGGTAAGAAATACTGTCTCGTTATTGTTGATGATTATTCCAGGTATGCTTGGACAATTTTCCTAAGCAAGAAGAAGGAAACAACATCAAAGCTGCCCGAGCACCTGAGAAAGCTTCAAAATGAAAAAGGGTAGAGTATCGTGTCCATTCGTTCTGACAGAGGTACAGACTTTACTAACCGCTTTATTGAGCAGTACTGTTCGGAAAATGGGATACAGCATGAATACTCAGCTGCCCGTACACCTCAAAAAAATGGTGTTGCCGAGCGAAAGAACAGGACGCTGAAGGAAGCAACAAGGACAATGATTACCGCAAGCAAGTTGCCACAGCATTTCTGGGGCGAAGCCACCAATACAGCGTGCTACACACAAAACCGCTGTATCGTCAACAAGCATCACAACAAAACAGCATACAAGGTATGAAACAACAAAACTCCATTAGTTTCGTACCTTCACATATTTGGATGCAGATGTTACGTTTTGAACAATGGTAAGGATCAACTTAGAACCTTCGATGAGAAATCCGATGAAGGGATATTTGTAGGATACTCCTCCGTTAGCAAAGCTTACAGGATCTTCAATAAAAAGAAGCTAACAATTGAGGAATCAGTTCATGTAGTGTTCGATGAACCTCACCATGATCCTACAGGAGTAGAAGACCTTTTGTCAGAATATCCAACAACTTTCCATCATAGATCCACCAACTCCTATCGAACCTGTCGTTGACCTAGAAACCAACCCCACAGCTATAAGAACTGACGTAGATGAAGCCAATGCTGTACAAGTTGAAGCCGAAACTACAACAACTCAAGATACAGTACGGGACCCCGAAATAGAACTCGACAGAAAATGGTTGAGAGATCACCCGCAAGAGCTGATCATTGGAAACATTGATGCTGGTGTTTCTACCCATCGGAGAATACAGAGTACACAAGGAAATGTACTATGTGTGCTAGAAGACCCCGAGTCAGAGATATCTCCATTTCCTGAATACAAATCTCTATCCGAGCTTAGAAGACTTAATATGTGCACCATTGCTGTATTCTTAGCCCAATCTAAATCTGTTTCTACCAAAGAAGCTCTCAACAACTCTCATTGGATCTCATCTATGGAAGAAGAGCTTAATGGTTTCGAAAGAAACAACGTATGGTATCTTGTACCCAGACCTACGCATCAATCAGTAATTGGAACCAAATGGGTATTTAGAAATAAGAAAGATAGAAATGGACTTATTATCAGGAATAAATCCCGACTAGTCATCCAAGGCTATAGACAGGAAGTAGGCATAGACTACGATGAGACATTTGCCCCTGTAGCCAGACTAGAAGCCATAAGGATATTTTTAGCCTTTGCTGCCCATAAGAGCTTCATTGTATACCAAATAGACGTCAAAAGTGCATTCCTGAATGGAGACCTTGCTGAAGAAGTATATGTTGAACAACCACCAGGGTTTGTCAATCCAGAAGGCGAAGACCTAGTATACAGGCTAAGGAAAGCACTGTATGGACTTAAGCAAGCCCCTAGAGCATGGTATGAGACTCTGTCCCAATATCTGACCGATAATAGATTCGAGAAAGGTGCTGTGGACAAGACCTTATTCAAAATACAGGAAGGTGATGACCTTCTGATGGTTCAAATCTATGTAGATGATATAATATTTGGTTCAACTAACCTTGCTATATGTCAAAGGTTCTCTCATCTCATGCAAAGTAAATTTGAAATGAGTATGATGGGAGAACTTAGTTATTTCCTAGGTTTGCAGGTAAAGCAGCTGCCTATAGGGATTTTCATCAACCAGGAAAAATACAGCAAGGAGCTTCTCAACAAATTTGGAATGAATACTTCCAAATCATCGTCAACCCCCATGAGCACTTCTGTGCAAATTAGTGCTGATGAAGCTGGAAAGCCAGCTGATCAATCACTCTACAGGAAGATTATTGGCTCACTCCAGTACCTAACGGCTAGCAGGCCCGATATCCAGTTTGCTGTGGGAGTGTGTGCGCGATATCAAGTATCACCTAAAGAATCACACTTCGCAACAGCTAAACGAATCCTGAAATACGTCAAAGGAACAGTCGATGTAGGACTGTGGTATCCTAAAAAGGCGGATTCGATTTAGTTGGCTACAGCGACTCAGATCTCGAAGGTTGCAAGCTAGATAGGAAGAGTACAAGTGGAACTTGTCACTTTCTTGGACCTAGACTGGTGTCTTGGTTTAGCAAGAAACAATTGGCAAACTCGCTTTCAACAGCTGAATCAGAATACTATGCTGCTGGTAGTTGCTATATGCAGATCATTTGGATGCAACAATAGCTGTCAGATTATGGATTTGAAGCCAAAGAGACGCCGATTATGTGCGATAGCACGAGTGCAATTGCTATCACTCACAACCCTGTATTGCACTCACACACCAAGCGTATTCACATGAAGCATCATTTCATTAGGAATCATGTTGAGAACAAGGATGTTCGGCTGAAAAAAGTTCATACAGATATCCAGTTAGCCGACATCTTCACCAAACCTCTTGACACAGCAAGATTCTGCATGCTTTGACATGAATTGAGATTGCTACAGCCTAACTCCCTGTAAGTTTTTAATGCTTTTACTCAGTAATTGAGGGGGAGTGCTGTAAGACCCAAGAATACAGTATCCACCGTTAGTTATCTGTACATTGAGTCTATCAGAACAGCACTGTAGGAACCAAGTGGTATAAATTATCCTACAGCTGATGTGTGCAATAATTAAGGGGGCATATAGTACGACCCAAGAATACAGCATTAATCCGAAAGCTACTGTATCGAATGGAAACCCGTATGTACCTTTTAAAGGGGAAAGCTATATTTTCGCGGATACAACACCTACAATGGGAAATCAATTATCATGTTAGTTATTTTAAACAAAATTTTATGTCCACGTGCCCTATTATCATTACAAGTCGTTTGCATTAAATGCTTTACACGACGTCTGGACATTGGTATCTTCAAAGCCATGATGTTTCAAATTTTTTATTAATTGTACACCGCCTTTTCGGGCAATAAGGGTAATTTAATAAGTCAGAAGTGGGACCCACTCCTATTTTAAATTAGATGGATAAGTTGTACCGGTTACACTTAGTCCATCGTGATCGTTCATTTCAAATAACGGTTCCCATCCCTTAAATATGACCGTTTAATCTCTGAAAACCCTTCTTCACCGCCCAGTAGAAAAGGACTGTAAATGCCATTTGAGACTCTTTACGTTTTCTGCATATTGTAAGAGTTCTCGAGCATACAGCCTACACACTTTTCTGTGTTTACCTCATTCTCTTTCAATTCTTTTAACTTTTCTTCGAGAATCATTAATGGCATCTTCTCAGACCTCTTCCATCTCTCTCAAGAAATCCTCCAACATCATCGACGGACGGATCTTTTCTAGATCTATCTTGCTTGAACGTGTCCATGATGAAGTGGATGAAGTCGAATCGATGGAGTACGTCATCACTAGGATTCGTCAACAAGGCCTCTATCGCCTTGGCATCCACTCTGCTGAACGATTTGATGTTCATCTGGTTGAGGAGTTCTACCTCAATGCTGCTGTTCGTTTCCTTTTGCTGGCTCAAGGAGGACATGTTGCTGACATCACAACCGTCATTCATGGAGTCAAGATCCGTGTTAACCAAGAGCTACTCCAGAACATCTACAGGCTTCCTGCTGATGGCCTATCAATGGAAGATCTTGAGACTTTTGGGTCCCAGGAACTGTTAACCGCTTACTATGGCTTGTTCACCAGTTCATCCTCGGTTGAAATGGTTCACACCTCTTGCCATAAGAAAAACTTTTGTTTACCTTTTGTCTACTTACACGATTTCTGTTGTCATGTTATTGAGAACAGAATAGGTGCGTTCGAGATGTGCATCAATCTTAGGTTTAGGATGATGGTTGCAATTATGACCTGTGAGAAGGTCAACTGGTGCCAAATCATTCTCAAACGGTTGCAGGAAGAAGTTTCTAAGCCTGCTTCGTAGAAGAAATCCTTTGGTTTCCTTTTGAATTATATTTTGACCAGATGCAGTGTTCCACAAGATGAAAAATCAAAGAAGATCACTTCTCACATTTATATGGGAAGCAATAGACCCACCGTCTTCAAGAAAGGACCTCTCATTGAAAACAGTCCTTACGTTCGCAAATTTCCGCTTTCTGCTGACCCAAGGGACATATCTTCGAAGTCTCAGAGCAAGGAGACTTCAAGGAAGAAAAAAAAATCTCACAGCAAAACTCCAGCTGCTATTGAGAATCCGAAAAGGAAGCTAAGGAGGCTTTCAAAAGTTAAGGCTACAGAAACCTCCAAGGATGCTTCTTATGTGGCTCAACCTACTAAACAACTCCCCCAGGGCCCAACCCATGTGGCAGATATGCCTGCTACTGTCGATACAGTAGATCCGGAGCCTTTGGCTGCTATGACGAATGCTCAGACATCTGCCAACATACAAGACTCTGGCGAGTCGGCTGCCACTTTGGAGCCAAAATCTACTTCTCCTATGCAGGATTCCACACCCGTTCAGGATCCATCTCCCATCAGGGTACCAACCCCTGTAAGGGATCCCTCTCCGATACAGGATTCCACACCTGTAGAGGAAGCCATGCCTACAGCGAACCCAGGTGCTGTACGCAGCCCCTCCCCTGACACAATCATTACCAAAACCCTACTTTTTGTGCAAATCGAACAGGCTTATGAACAGTTTGTCCAATGGAAGAACTACAGACTTGCTCCTTACGACAACCTGTACAACTAGAGCGAATGGAGCAACGAAGAAAGATTTGTTTTGGAAGTGACGGACGCTCAAGAAATAGTTGTCCTGATCCAATGGGACAACCTATGTGTTAAAGAGCTTATTGAGAGCCATTTGTTTGAAAAAGCCGAAGCACGAAAGAAAGGAAAAGCTAAGTCCTTGGAATCTCCCAAAAGTCCAAAATCATACCATGACTCAGATGACGACGATGCCTTTCAGGCAGGTCTGAGAATGAGTCATGAGGAAGCTAGAGAAAACAATCAATCGACGACGCCTTTCAGGCAGGAACTTCTAGTCAACATCAATCACCTCCCCATCAACAAGATGATGTTCCCGACAACAAGGATTCAGTCCCTCACGTTGAAGAGGAACAATCTGTTTCGCAACAGGCACCTGAGCCTGTCGCCGCCTAAGTAGAAGAAGATCCAACACCATCCTGCACGAGGAATCAGCCCTCTGCCGGAGCAGGCGGAAGCTGAGAGACAGCAGGAGAAATCAGTCCCTCCTGTATCCATGTCTTCAGAAACCCATCCCAGCACAGGAGAATGTAGTACCCCCTGTCACCGAGCCCGAAAATGATACTCCCGCACCCTCAACCGCTTTGGAATCCGACGACGGTATTATACCTGAGGATGTCCAACTCAATTCATGCCCCAATGTGAACTTGAGAAGGTTGAACGGAGTTGAGGATTTCGCCTAGCCAGAATCTCCTAGGACTGCCACAAGGAAAGAGCGATTACATGCTCTTTGCCTCCAAACTATTTTCATCCAGGATGTCGTCAATGCCCTGTATTCTGTGGAAAAAGCTCTTGATTGGCTACACACATCTGCCGTTGAAGAGATGACAGGACTAAAGCACGAAGTCTCCCAAGTGGAAGAAGCCTTCACTATCCTACCACACGTCTTCAAACAGGCCCTAAGCCAATTGCAAGAAAAATAGGAGCAGATCCTGAGAGACAAACAATCAAAGCAACGTGTGTCTGAGGCTAAGACTGCATCTGCTATGATCGAAACCGGTTCCCAGCTTCGAGCCCACGACAAGAAAATTCAAGATATGTCGTAGGTGCTCTCCTCCCTTGTTGAGAAAATGACAAATATTGAGACGAAACAGGATGCTGCTTTGCAAATCCTGGAATGCCTTGATGAAAAGGTGTCATACCTTGATGACGCCAAAAAGGGGGAAGAATCGGGGGAGGCTGCTAGGGGAACAAGGCTGGATCAAGAGAAAGAAATGTTAGCTCCTTTTGAAGACTCGATATAGCCCGTATTTCAATGCCAAACGTTAGGATATAGGGATATCGACCATAATTCCAGTATCCTAAGTATCCTTGGAAGAGCCTAGTTCAAAAGCCTCAAGCTATGAACCTAACGGCCAATCGACAGCCTACTGCTGAAGAGATCAAGAACTGGAGGAGAAATGAACTACTAAGATACTTTGTTGTTCTTATCAGGAAATCCTCATTATTCAACAGATGCAGGATGGTACCGGAAGCCGCAGAGGTGTTCAAGAACAAGCTGGAACAAGGAACGCTCCCGCTACATCAGCAGATGAAGTTAAGGCAGAGAAAAGGTGACTTGGTTACCCATCCAGAAGACTGGATCCTAACTTTCGATAAGTCTTATGAATGTCAAGCTATATACCTTAATCGAAACAAGGACGCACATCAAAACTGGTGGAAGGGTACCAAGAATGACCCTAAAAGGCCGTGGAGGCATGCAAACTACATGAGTTAAATTTCCTTGTACTATTTTTGTAATCTTATTTTTCAGAACAGCAAAATTTTGTAACACTTTGTTTCAATATCAATAAAATATTTGTCTGTCTTGAAAGATTACAACTCGTAATCTATTGTGTTATTGTATGTTTACAAACACTTAATTTATCCTTGTTGTATTCAAATATGAAACTTGTTTTTAATACATAAGCTGTAAGAACTTGTCTGCGAACAGTTCATAGTTTAAGTTGTATGTATCTAGAATACAATGTAAGATTGTGCCTGCATGCAAATCATAAGTTTAATCATGTATCACTCTTTTGATAAAATCTGAACTTGCCTGCGAGCAGTTCTTAGTATTAGGCTAATTGCTGAAAGCCAGAACATTCGAATAGAAGACTAAGAAGTCTGTCCTCCTTCAAGATACTAAGTGTCAAAGTTTTGGCATCATAAAGGATGTTTGGATAATATCATAAGGTTTTAAAGGAAGACTTGGAAGGACTGAGAAAATTATCAAAAAGGGGGAAATTGTTGGGATAACAATCCATGTATCGAAATTGTCGGGATAAACAAATCCCTATATCGAAAGATCATGACAGAATGTTTTGACAATATGCCAATCCAGCATACAACAAGCAGCTGTGTCGAAAATCTGATCAAAGTTGTCATCCTGTATCGAAGACTTCTCATAGTCCCAGCATACAGTGAATCAATCATACAGCAAATGAGTCTCATAAAGACTAAGTATGAAAGCTGTCTTGAATCGACAATACAGCTATCATTCCATACAGCATCCAAACAGGACAAGAAGGAATCTTTGTTATTCGCTAAAGTCAAAGTCCCGTTTGAGAGATATATTTAAATACTAAAGGATAAAGTATTTAAATATCAAAGTCGTCAGAGATCTTCAATCTAGCGCAAAATGCGGATCGTGTTTTATTCAAACACATCATCCCATTGGAACGGAATCTTGCTCAATGGATTTATATCAACGGATATATTTCAAAAGGCTATATATATCTCCAGAGCTTGAAGATCATACATCGATCATATACGCAAGTAAAAAAAGTGCTTACACGAATATTCAGATCAAAACATATCTCCCAAAGCATACTGTTATTCTGAAAGAAGAGATATACAAGTGCTCAAACTGTGAACAACACATCATCAGCTAAAAGCTTAGAAAGTCAAAGCTGTTCTTCAATCATTGTTCTACCCTTGAACAAAACCCATCAGCCCTGTGTGGACTGGGAAACCTTGCTATTCCTGAACTGTATGTGACGGACTTGCATTGAAGAGATGAACCTTCGGAACCGTGTGTGAAGTGTTAGGAATACTTGTTAGATTTTGATGATGTCATCAGTATAAATTTAAATGTTTATTACTTGGCAAAAATGTAAGGAAGAACCAAATGAGTATCTTCCATAGGCCAAATATGTTAAGTATAAAACTTGGCAAAATGTAAAGAAGATCCAAATGAGTATCTTCTATAGGCCAAAAATAAGTTAGGCTAAAAATCGGCTAAATACTAAAGTACAGCTAAGTCCATCACAGAGGATCAGCCGAGTCAAGTCAGAGTAGTTCTGGTCAACAAAAATTATCAGGGATGTTTGACCAGACTGCAGCCAAGGTACCTCAGACAAGTCACCTGATGAGTCAAGTTATAAACTGGGAACATCAGAGAGGTCCAAACTGCAGAGAAGTTAACTGCTCATCAGCCTAGTCGTGATCAGCCAAGTACTCCAAGTCCACGTCAGCATGCGTTGAAAAGTCAAGTATTACGGAAAGTCACATGCAACGTGAAGAGACAAATTGGAGAGATTCCCGCAAGAGATACGATTTAAATAAATCATCCAGACCCACCTTGAAGACTTTAATCATTTTATATTCAAAAGATTCGGCGCATCACATGCAGAGTCTTCACAACGGTCGGAAGATAGATTAAAATATGGGAATCCAGCCTTGCAACGTTCAGAAAAGATTAAACAAAGAAGTCTCCCTCCAACGGACGGATTTGTTCAAAAGATTTGCAACGGCTACAAGGAAAAACTC
Organism: Orobanche coerulescens; assembly: GCA_033398695.1. Classification (NCBI taxonomy): domain Eukaryota; kingdom Viridiplantae; phylum Streptophyta; class Magnoliopsida; order Lamiales; family Orobanchaceae; genus Orobanche; species Orobanche coerulescens. The sequence continues at coordinate 35,092,554 of CM065814.1, read as the reverse complement.
AGAGATCGTGACCTATATATATCCGAAGATTTGAAGCTGAGAAAAGACCTTACGATAACAACTATCGGTGCTAACATACTTTCAAGCGATCAAAGCATTCAATCTATCAAAAAGCAAAATACAGCATCGTGAAAGGAGCGGTTCTAAAAGTTCATACTTAAAGAAGCTCTTAGTTGGAGAAAACAAAAACTCTTGTCTATAATCCTGAGTTCGGGGTACTTTACTGGTTGAAGTTAAGAGACTGCAAAGGCATCCAAGGATCGAGGATCAAGAGGTGCAAGGCAGTCAAGTGTGGTACAACGGCACGGATTTCCACTGGTTGGAAGCTGTTGTAGTTTTGTTTGAATCACTGTAATATTTATCACTGGTTGAGAATTATAGTGAATTCATCTCCAACTGGTTTGGAGAAAAGTAGATTAGTAGAGGATTACCCCACCTCTGAGACCACTATAATTGCCTGCGTTCTTTCGCTTTATTGCATCATACTTTAACCGCCGCATTCATTGTTAAGTGTTTCATTAGTTGCTTTATATTCGTCATCACCGACTTAGCATATATTAAAGAACAAACGACTCCAAGTCATTTGTTTACCTATCAGCTGAAGAAACTCACTCTTCGTGAAAAAGAGTTTAAGAGTTTCAACAAGTCTATTCACCCCCCCTCTAGACTTGTTCCTGGACGACTTGTGACCTACAAGTGGTATCAGAGAGGTTGGTTCATTTATTTCACGAACCAGATCAATATCAGAGATATATCTTTACTCTCATTTTATAATGGAACACATGCATTCTAGACTCCCTGTGTTTTCAGTTGACGAGTATGATCTTTGGAAGATAAGGATGCAGGCACACTTATCTTCGATCCATGATGACATGTGGTTCATCATAGAGGATGGTCTATTCATCTTCGAGAAGGACAACACAGCAGAGGAGATCGCTGCAGGGAAGCCAGAGAAGATTCCTAAGAAGAGGATAGAGCTGACTCCCGAAGAAAGAAAGCTGGCCAATCTTGATAACCGGGCCAGAGATGTGTTATATCAAACTCTTGACAAATCCACCATGGTCAAGATAAAGAACTGCAAGAATGCCAAGGAAATCTGGGACACATTAGCTTTAATGTGTGAGGGAACGGAGCTAATCAAAGAGAACAAATTGTCAATCGCTATTCAAAAGTTTGATAATTTTAAAATGAAGAATGACGAATCCATAGATCAAGTGGACACAAGGTTCACTGAGATTATTAATGAGATCAACTCCGTCGGCAAAACCTATGGCAACAGGGAAATGGCACTGAAGGTTCTCATATCTCTCAACCCTGAATGGAGCATGAAGGCCGTGGCCATGAGAGAGTCCAAGTACCTGAATAAGATAAAAATTCAAGAGCTGTTCTCTGATCTGAAGGCCTATGAGTTCGAGCTTCCAAGTTCATCCTCAACTGAGCCTGCAGACAAGGGAATAGCATTTGCAGCCGAGTCCCCAGCCAAGAGTCTATCTGATGTAAAGCCTCCAAATCCATTAGATTTTGAGGAAAAAATGGCGTTTATAATGCAAAGGTTCAGCAACTTTAGAAAGAACTACTCCAAATACAAGAAAAATTATAAGGAGAATCCAAGAAGGAACCAGAAAGCTGGAAGCTGGAAAGTAGAATGCTACAATTGTCACAAGACAGGACACATCCAAATGGACTGTCCTGACCTCAAGAAGGACGAGAGCAAGAAGGAGGTGGGCAGAAAAAAAGATAGAAGAAAGGCCCTCATCGGAGAAGACCAGGAGCATGTAGAATCAAGCAGTGGATTCTTTTCTGATGATGATGAAGAGTATGACTGCCTGATGGCCAACCTAGCTGATGAAGAGAAAAGGTGGAAGGACTACAACCACATCTCCACAAATTCAAACTTTGGAGGTGAAGAATGGTTTGTAGATTCTGGATGCTCGAGGCACATGACCGGGAACAAGAAGATGCTGTCCAAATACACCAAAGAAAGAGGTCCTGACGTAACTTTTGGAGATAGCTCTAGAGGACAAACAAAAGGCTTTGGAGAGCTGCACCGAGGAAATATTGTGATATCCAAAGTTCATTATGTCAAAGGGCTCAAATACAATCTTCTGAGCATAAGCCAGTTTTGCGATGAGAAGAATCTAGTAGTATTCACCATTTGGAAATGTATGGTGATTGATATCCTGTCTGGAGAAGTGAAGCTCCAAGGTTTCAGAAGAAGAGACGTCTACATGATAGATTGGAACACAGGAACACCTAACTCCTGTTTTCTATCCAAGACAGTAGATTAGAATGGATGGTTGTGGCACAAAAGATTATGTCACCTGAACTTCAAAGCCATCAGCAAGATTAGTTCTCAGAAGCTGGTCAGAGGACTTCCAAATGAAGCATTCAAGAAGGAAGCGCTTTGTGATACATGTCAGAAAGGAAAGCAGACCAGAGCGTCATTCAAGCCAGTCCAACCTACAACTCTCACAACAAGGATCTTAGATCTACTCCACATGGATCTATTTGGTCCTTCAAGCCAAGGAATCTGAGCGGCCGAAAGCATGCACTTGTTATAGTAGATGATTATTCAAGGTACACCTGGATTATCTTCTTGTATAAGAAGAGTGAAACCTTGACCAAGCTACCTGAGTTGCTAAGAAGGATCCAGAATGAAAAATCCCTATCCATCATTAAGATCAGATCAGATAGAGGAGGAGAGTTTCTCAACAAGGCGATCACTGATTACAATGATGAGAATGGGATCCAGCATGAGCTCTCTGCAGCCAGGACTCCCCAGCAGAATGGCGTTGCTGAAAGAAGGAATGTAACTCGAAGGAAGCGGAAGGTCCATGATTGCGAGGCAGACTGCCAAGAGGTTCGGGGCTGAAGTCACAACACTGACTTGCCATACCCGAAGCAGAGTATGATAGTAGGGAGGCATGGCAAAACTCCCTATGAGGTTTGGAATAATAGAACTCGTACTGTTGCTTATTTTCATGTTTTTGGTTGTAAGTGTTTCATCCACAACAACGGTAAAACTCAACTAAATGCCTTTGATGCTAAAACTGATGACGGTCTCTTCATGGGATACTCACAAAGAAGCAAGGCATATAGAGTATTTAACAAAAGAACCTTAGTTGTGGAGGAAACACCCCATGTTGTTTTTGATGAATCTACTGTTGAGTACAGGAAGCAAGTTGAGCTAATTGAGAACAAGCTCAAATCAGCGACCCTTGAAGAAGTCATTATACATGACACTGGAATGGTGGACTCACCTGCAGACCAGCCTGATGATCCAACTGCAGCTGCCGAAAACCCAACTGCAGATCAGACAGGATCACCGAACCTATCTGATCCAGTTGCCGCTGATGAAGACCCAGCTGTAGCTGATAAAGACTCATCTGCAGATCAGAACCAACCTGCAGATGACAAGATGGTAGCTGATCCAGTTGCAGACCAGAACCCAGCTGATGCAGAAATCCACCAGAGCAATCCAACAGGGGGAACAAACCCAGAAGAAGACGATATCCCCAAGTAGCTCAAAGATCACCCAATCCAGCAAATCATCGGGAAGCTGACTGATGGAGTTAAGACAAGACAGTCAACCCTACCAGCAGGAATGGCTATGTTCTCATGCTTTATGTCACAGATAGAACCTAAAACAACAGAACAAGCCCTAGAAGATTACTCCTGGATAAATGCCATGCAAGAAGAACTGGAGCAGATGGAAAGAAACAAAGTTTGGGAACTAACAGACAGACCTGATCACAAGAAGGTTATTGGCACCAAATGGGTGTACAAAAATAAGAGTGATGAAGACGGAGCTGCTGTTAGGAATAAGGCCAGACCTGTAGCAAAAGGTTATGCACAGTGTGAAAGAATAGATTTTGATGAAACCTATGCACCTGTTGCAAGATTAGAGGCCATCAGACTATTCCTTGCATATGCTGCATTTAAAGATTTTGAAGTATATCAGATGGATGTAAAGAGTGCTTTTCTAAATGGCATCTTAGAAGAAGAAGTATATGTAGAGCAACCCCCAGGTTTTGTCAAAGGAGACAAAGTCTATAAGCTCTTGAAAGCTCTCCATGGACTTAAGCAAGCACCAAGAGTATGGTATGAAACATTGTCTGTGTTTCTTGGGAAGAATGGTTTTTGCAAAGGGAAGGTGGACAAGACCCTATTCAGAGTGGATCACGAAGGCCACATATTAATAGTCCAGATATATGTGGATGACATCATATTCGGCTCAACCAATCTAGAGTTATGCGAGAAATTCTCCAACCTCATGCAAGGAGAATTTGAGATGAGTATGATGGGAAAGCTTAACTTCTTTCTTGGACTAAAAGTTAAGCAGATGGTGTTAGGCGTATTTTTATACGCTTATTTATCATTATTTTGTATTATTTTGGAGAGTAAATTTGCTTAAATGAGCTCTTAATGCCTTAATCTTGTATGTTTGTCAGGAGATTGGAGTCCGGAAGCTAAAACGAGGCGAAACGGGCGAAAATGGCAAATTTTGGCCGTGAGCCGCGGCACAAGGCAAGTGGGCAGCGACACAGGAAGGCAACCAGCAAGCACAGAGTAAACTGTACTCTGTGCCGCGGCACAGTCCAGTTGAGCCGCGACACAGATGAATTAAATGGCGCCCAGGCGTCCAGCTGAAGTCAATGTGCCGCGGCACAGATTTAGTGAGCCGCGGCACACTAGGCGGTTTTTGTGTGCTCCGCACGAATTTGGGCCGTTTTGAAGCCAGTTCTCGACCTACTCACACGGACGCGATTTGGAGACTGTGCAAAGCTATAAATAAGGGTTTAAGACCCTAATTAACGATCTTTGGATCTTGGAATTAGAGAATCTTGGAGGAGACAGTAGAAGAGGAAGATAAGCAGAAGACTTCAAGAGCAGAGGGCGGAAGTCGAAGAACGGAGGAATCCGAGCTTCATCTGCGTTTGATTTTCATGCTTCTATTTATTAATTCTGTATTTTCATTTATTAGCATGTCAGGCTAAAACCCTAATCTAGGATTTTGATGAAACCTACGTTTTGACGGATTTGCTTGAGATTATCTAATTAATTCCCTTTTTGTTGAGTTTTCCTAATCGTGTTTAATGCTTTCAATTATCTGGCCAATAGTTGTATTGTTTTAATCATTCAATTCGATTCGGGAGAGGAGAGTTGGTGAGGAACTATTGGTGAGGACCGTTTTATTCTGTGAGATAGGAATATACTCATAGGAACTACGTGGCCTTTTGGAGATTTTATGCTTTTTGCCTATTGACGAATTAATTCACCTAGGGATAGAGTGCGTTATTCGCCTTTAGAAAAATCTATTGACCTCGGGAGAGGCGGTAGAGTATATTAGCAATCTTCGCCTTCAATAAATTGGGAAAATCATTAACTTCAGATAATCGAGAGTAAATTCGGATAAACCGAGGTGGATTCAGAATCCTAGACTTATTTATCATTTGATTCTCTTCCTTCAAGTTATTGTTTTTACTGTTTAATCTTTTGTTAATTCTTTTAGTAATTGATTGCAAAACCCAAGTTCGATTGTTCAAATAAAACTAGAATACATAAAAATCGGTAGTTAGTGATTCAGTCCTCGTGGGAACGATACTCACTCATCACTTTATTACTTGTATACGATAACGTACATTTGCGTTCAACAAATATCGCAACAAGTTTTTGGCGTCGTTGCCGGGGATTGAAATTTTGCTAATATCGATTTCAGTATTTCTAGTCTTAGTTTGAACGTTTTATTTTATTATTTTTGAGTATTTAATTTTATTTATTTATTTGTTTTTCCTTTCAGGATCTTTCGCGTAGTGCATGAGAAAACTCGGTAACGAAGGCCTACTACCTTTGAATACCGAACTCGAGCGCACTCTTAGGAGAAAGAAGAAGGAGAAACGAGAGTTACAGACGACGGTGACCATGGCCGAAAATATCGAAATTCAAGGAGGAAATAATATTGCGCAGCAAGCTCAACCGGAAATGGCACTTCGAGATTATGCTATGCCGCAGATTAACGCCAATTTTTTGGGGATTCGGCGCCCCACTATCCAAGCCAACAATTTCGAGATCAAGCCTGCAATCATTCAGATGGTGCAGGTGAGCCAATTCTGTGGATTGCCAAATGACGACCCAAACGCTCATATTGCTTCTTTCCTTGAGATTTGTGACACGTTCAAGAACAATGGTGTCACCGACGATGCTATCCGATTACGGCTTTTCCCTTCTCTTTGAGGGATAAAGCGAAATTTTGGCTGAATTCCTTACCGCCGGGGTCGATCACTACATGGGCAGAGTTAGCGCAAGCCTTCCTTGCTAAATTCTTCCCACCTTCTAAGACGGCGAGACTGAGAAAAGAGATCACCACTTTCGGTCAGTATGACATGGAATCGCTCCACGAGGCGTGGGAGCGATACAAAGATTTGTTACGAAGATGCCCACATCACGGCCTTCCAGACTGGCTTCAAATTCAGACGTTTTACAATGGATTGAGTGCCTCTACACGCACTCTCGTGGATGCAGCCGCCGGTGGGGCTTTGATGGGAAAGACTATGGCCGAGGCACATTTGTTGTTGGAAGCTATGGCTGCAAATGCATATCAATGGCCATCTGAAAGAGTAACGCCGAAGCGAGTTTTGGAAATTTCGAGTAATGACCCGATATCTACATTGTCAGCCCAAGTCGCAGCATTAACGCAGAAACTTCAAGCATTTTCGCATGCTCCTTCCCCCGTTACCATTGAGACTTGCAATTGGTGTAACGGATCTCACCCTAGCGCGGAGTGTCAAGTCGGAAATCTGTTCGAGCAGCCCCAAATTGAACAAGCTCAGTTTGTAGGAAACGGAAACCGGTAAAATAATCCGTACTCCAACACGTATAATCCGGGGTGGCGTAATCATCCAAACTTTTCGTGGAGAAACGGACAGAACTCGAACCAGCCTCCATTCGCTCAAAACCAACAGCAGCCCCCTCCCGCTCCAAAAGTTTCTCTCGAGGAAGCAATCGCGAAATTGGCAGCGAATACGAGTCAATTCATGACTCGTACTGAAGCAACATTGCAAAATCATTCCGCCTCCATTCGCAACTTGGAAGTCCAGCTGGGCCAAATTGCTAATGTATTGACAGCCCGCCCGGAGGGAGCATTTCCAAGCACGACCGAGACAAATCCTAGAGAAAGTCTAAATGCGATCAGTTTGAGAAGCGGGAAGGAGGTGTGTGACCAACCCGAGAGAAGTGAAAAGAGGAGTGAAATTGAGGAAAAGAAAAATTTAGCAACAAAGGAATCACAAGATTGGAGACCTTCGATAACTTTTCCGGATAACCCGAAAGCATATGTGCCACCCGTCCCGTTTCCGCAGAGATTACAGCAGAAAAAGGCAGACAAACAATTCTCTAAGTTTCTTGACGTGTTCAAAAAGCTTCATATTAACATTCCATTTGCCGACGCATTGGAACAAATGCCAAGCTACGTTAAATTCATGAAAGAGATATTGTCAAAGAAAAGAAAACTCGAGGAGTTTGAAACAGTCGCCTTGACAGAGGAATGCAGCGCAATTCTTCAAAAGAAGCTCCCACCAAAATTGAAAGATCCGGGAAGTTTCAACATACCGTGCACCATGGGGAATCTTTCTTTTAATAAGGCATTGTGCGATCTCAGTGCTAGTATTAACCTCATGCCTCTGTCCATTTTTAAGAAGCTGGGAATTGGAGAAGCAAAGTCGACGACGGTCTCCTTGCAATTAGCGGATCGATCTATTAAATATCCGAGGGGAGTGATTGAGGATGTGTTAGTAAAGGTGGATAAATTTATCTTTCCAGCGGACTTTATTGTTCTCGACATGGAGGAAGATGAAGATATCCCAATTATCTTGGGACGACCATTTTTAGCGACCGGCAGAACTCTTATAGATGTCGAAAAAAGAGAATTAACTCTGTGGGTTCAAGACGAGCATGTTACGTTCCAAGTATTCAAATCCTTTTCATGGCCCGGAGGTGTGGATAAGAGCTCACAAAGTGAAAGTGTAGAGGCCGTTGCAAAAGAAAAACACCGAAAACATCGTCAGTCGAAAAATTCAGATTCTGTGTCAGATGGTCCAATTTTTAAGAAAGATGTAGAACGAGTAGCATTTCTCGAGCATGCGGACAAGTCTGCTGCGGTCATAAAGTCATTTTTGAAAGAGGGAAATAAGCCGGAAATCAAACGGAAATCTAGTCATGAGAAAAACGGGTGTTTCGGGAAGTTGTTCTCATCAAAACCTTTCCGCAACCAACATTGGGTGTCCGAACTGAAAATCGAATCGTTAATGACCGATGGTCAAAATTTTAAAAATCATATCAGCGGTTCGATGTACGGGGCGGAAACCAAATGGAGTTTGCGAAAAGCGAACTGATTTTTTTTAAAATAGGTCTGGCTGAAGACTATAAACTTAGCGCTTCTCGGGAGGCAACCCGAGTTCGTAGTTGTAGATTTTTGAGTTTCTATATTTTTCTTGCATTCTTGATTTTTATTTTTCATCATTTTGTGCTTTGATTTGCTTCTACCTCTCGCTTTTGACGTGTTCTTCTCAAAATTTTGTGCAGGAAAAATCCCAGGGGAGAAATTCATTACTGAGCCGCGGCACAAGTATTGTGAGCCGCGGCACACACAGATCGAAAGGGAGGGCTAAACAAACTGTACTCTGTGCCGCGGCACAACATTACTGGGCCGCGGCACACTTGAGCACTGATCCGCGGCACACGAAACCTGAGCCGCGGCCCACGACAAAACATGCGAACAGGTAAAAAGGGACTGTACGCGGTGCCGTGGCTCACTTGAGCTGTGCCGCGGCACACCATGCGGAATTCGAACAGCCAGGTACCTTATAACTTGCATTCGGCCGGCCACTCCAGGTACAATTCCCTTTCTTCTTTCCCTCCCCTTGCGCGCGATCGGCCGAACACATCTTCCTTCTTCTTCTTGCGATTTTCTTGCACTTTTCACAAACCAAGCAAGGTATGTTCAAATCTCTAATCTCAAATTGTTCTATGAATTTAAATTTGAAGTGTGTTATGCATTCGAGGAGTGAATATGTTTATTTCCTTCAAAAGTTCTATAATGGTTTAGTGGATAACATGATGGTTTTGATCGAATTTCCATGGTTATTTTGGAATATGAATGAATTGAGTATGTAGTTTTGATGATGAATGATTCGTGTTTTTGTTCTTGGGGATTTAATCGAGCTATTGTCATATTTGTTCTTCAAGTAAACTCTTGCCCTTTAAGTGTTCGATGAAATGCCTAAATGAAAAACTTTCTTTGTTAAGGCAATATTTTTAATCTGTGTGCAACGTATTCGTTCTGGAATTACAGCAACCCCAACCCGTACGTCTAGTTTAAACGTTATGGTTCAATTTCATTTTTCTCTCACGGTAGTGCTATCTCGTAAAAATTTCTGATTTACGGCCGGATATCCTTAGCCGAGTGATGATTATTCTCGTTATTGTTTGAGTAAGTAACCTTCGGTGTTTTAAATTTTTTTCAGGAATCACTATGGCTAGGACTAAGAAGCTGAACAAGAGGGCCAGGACTCAGTTATCCCCCACTCGAGGGGAAACCTCTCGTAGTCGCGCCGAGTCTGAGGGGCACTAGTTTTCTGACCCTGAGATCCACAAAATCTTCAATGAGAAGATTCGGCCGCGACCTCTTATCCCGGAGAGGGGATTTACTCCAGCCCCCCAAGACGGGGAACTGCTTACGATGATAGATGAGATGTGGTGGGCCCGATTTGCTGCACCCCCCGAGCCAGCGGTGATATCGATAGTGCAGGAGTTCTATGCCAGTGCGCTATTGAAGCACATTCGAGCAGGCCAGATGTTACAGCAGTCAGACACTCGGACTCAGGTCGATGTCCGAGGTATTACGGTTGATTTTTCCACAGCTGCTATTCGGAGGTTGTTTGGGCTTCCGGTGGTAGATGAGACGGCCTATGACCGAGTTATGACTAGCCTCACGAAGGAGGCTCTGCTCGAGACTATTGCGCAGCCCGACTCCGACTGGGAGCAGCGCGCACCGGGTTCTTCCACTTTTCATTTCAAGAGCTCGCGCCTCAGTCGGCTCGGGCGTGCCTGGCTATACTTTATTTGCGCCCGTATAGACGCCACATCTCAGATCCGCACTGTTTTTCTCTCCCGCGCCCGGACACTATATGCTATCACATCCGGGCTGCGCTTCGATGTGGCCCCTCTCTTGGTCCGTTCTATATTCCAGTGCATTCAGGGAGGGGCCAAAACGGGGTTGAAGCTCCCCTCTCTTATCTGCGCTCTGTGCCGGCAGTCGGCGCTGACGTGGTCAGACGACGAGCCGATGCTTGCTCCCCAGGCCCCGATCGACCACCGCATCATTTCACATTTTGACCAGTGGGGAGGAGCGCCGGCGCACGCTCGTGGGAGAGGATTTCTACTGGATGAGGCCCACGAGGGGTCCCCCGAGCCTCTTTTGCTGACACAGGGGTAGGCAGATGCTGGACTGCCGCCCGACAGAGAGAGATTTCAGGCGATGTTCGACGAGCTGAGGGAGGATATGAGGAGAGAGAGAGAGGAGACGAGGAGAGAGAGAGAGAGGATATGAGAGAGGATATGAGGAGAGAGAGAGATGAGATGAGGAGAGAGAGGGAGAGTATGCTGGCTGCCATGCGAGAGGAGCAGCGGACGGAGCGAGAGAGCGTTATTGCTGCCGTCAGAGCTGAGATGAGAGAGCAGGCCCGCCGGGCCAACCGACGAGAGGCGAGGCGTCTGGCAGCGAGGGACGCCTACCATCAGGAGCACCTTGCCGCTTGGACGGCCCATATCATGCACCCAGACGGGCCATTTATTGCACCTGCTCGGCCAGCCACACCACCCTCCTCACCGGATGATGCCGGCACCAGCTCGTGAGAGGACTAGAGGGGAGTACTTGCCCTTCTCATTCTATTGCATGTTATATTTTGTCCATTGAGGTCAATGTACGTCCTAAGTTGGGGGGGGGGTTTACTTTCTGTTGCTACATTCATTGCTGTACTGATTTTGTTGCACTTTTCATTACTTTGCGTTATTTTTTTCCGATAGCCTTGCTTGTCTGGATCTTACGTTTATTCGTGAATTTTTCGTGCTTCTATTTGTGTAATACTGATGTTACGACACTGTTTTTCTCTCTGAAGAAACGGTCGAGTTTTAGTCGAGTGTAGTCAGTGATTTCTGTTTCTGCTTAGTCTTCATTTAGGTCCGAAATTTTCTTCATTTTTGTAGAGGTCTTGGCGGATAAGAGAGGATACATACTTGTTTTAAAATCACCATCGATACGTTTGGTTACATTTTTTTCGGTTAGCTAGTCGTCCAGTTACATAAGTCATGTTGGCACTTAGATTGAGTTTAGAGTCGGTCAGTTTTTACCAAAAGTCGAAATATTTGTTCTATGATGGGAAGTCTTGTAACCGGGGGTATTCACGTGACCCGTTGTTTACTCTCGCGTAAAACGACGACCCCGATTAGACTAGTGATTTAGAAATTTCACATGTGCCGATGATAGGGAGCCTAGTAACCGGGGGTACTCGCGTGACCCGTTGTTTACTCTCGCGTAAAACAGCGACCTTGATTCGGACATGCGGGAATTAGCTATTCTAGTTGTTTCTCCGCTGTAGAGGGGAACTTAGTAACTAGAAGCATCCATATGCCCCATGAGTGTCTTTTACGTCAAACGGTTTCCCAATACATGAGAATGGAAGTTCCACCCTAGGATTATCCCGATGAATCATCCCGAGATCCGAACCTAGTGGTCAACTCGAATCAATTTCTTGAGCATATATATAAGGGAATACTGTCCGAGGATTATTTTTGTGAAACTCGTAAAAATTTTGCCATTAGACTGTAGAACGGGGCGAACTAGCTTGTTTATTTTAACCTTTCAGGATTACCTCAAAAGACATTAAGAGCTCGGGATGTAACAATGTTTAAAACAACATTTAAAACGACATTGTTAAACAACATTTAAAACGACATTGTTAAGCATATATATAAGGGAATTACTACATTGTTTATTTTAACCTTTCAGGATTACTGGGCTAAGAATTTAAAACGACATTGTTAAATGCCAACCGTAAAATTAATTATTACATGACAGTCTTAAATATATAAAGACCAATGTAGTATAGTGATATTATTCGCTGCAGGTTACCTCAAAAGACATATATGAACCCTATTTAAACCCAACGGCCAATATATCCATAATCTTAGCTCTGATACCATATTCTGTAATACCCCGAGATATTCAGGATTATTACAGCGCTGTAGATCCTTGATATAAGGATTTACTAGCTTGTTTATTTTAACCTTTCATATTGACGGTCGATTTGATTCACGTTTGTTAATCTTTGAGCTGGATTTTCTTCATGAACGAGTAATTAGGACTGAACTTGGTTACTTTGTAGAATCAGGGTTCTGAGCATAGCTCGCTATTACGATACTCGTATTTTTCAGAGAGAATTTCAGGATAGTATTGATTAGGTTGAACACTATGAGTTGCACGATTATTCACGACACTCTTTTGTTGAAATTAATTCTTTTTGCTTGAGGACAAGCAAAGGCTTAAGTTTGGGGGTATTTGTTAGGCGTATTTTTATACGCTTATTTATCATTATTTTGTATTATTTTGGAGAGTAAATTTGCTTAAATGAGCTCTTAATGCCTTAATCTTGTATGTTTGTCAGGAGATTGGAGTCCGGAAGCTAAAACGAGGCGAAACGGGCGAAAACGGCAAATTTTGGCCGTGAGCCGCGGCACAAGGCAAGTGGGCCGCGGCACAGGAAGGCAACTAGCAAGCACAGAGTAAACTGTACTTTGTGCCGTGGCACAGTCCAGGTGAGCCGCGGCACAGATGAATTAAATGGCGCCCAGGCGTCCAGCTGAAGACAATGTGCCGCGGCACAGATTTAGTGAGCCACGGCACACTAGGCGGTTTTTGTGTGCTCCGCGCGGATTTGGGCCGTTTTGAAGCCAGTTCTCGACCTACTCACACGGACGCGATTTGGAGACTGTGCAAAGCTATAAATAAGGGTTTAAGACCCTAATTAACGATCTGTGGATCTTGGAATTAGAGAATCTTGGAGGAGACAGCAGAAGAGGAAGATAAGCAGAAGACTTCCAGAGCAGAGGGCGGAAGCCGAAGAACGGAGGAATCCGAGCTTCATCTGCGTTTGATTTTCATGCTTCTATCTATTAATTCTGTATTTTCATTTATTAGCATGTCAGGCTAAAACCCTAATCTAGGATTTTGATGAAACCTACGTTTTGACGGATTTTCTTGAGATTATCTAATTAATTCCCTTTTTGTTGAGTTTTCCCAATCGTGTTTAATGCTTTCAATTATCTGGCCAATAGTTGTATTGTTTTAATCATTCAATTCGAATCGGGAGAGGAGAGTTGGTGAGGAACTATTGGTGAGGACCGTTTTATTCTGTGAGATAGGAATATACTCATAGGAACTACGTGGCCTTTTGGAGATTTTATGCTTTTTGCCTATTGACGAATTAATTCACCTAGGGATAGAGTGCGTTATTCGCCTTTAGAAAAATCTATTGACCTCGAGAGAGGCAGTAGAGTATATTAGCAATCTTTGCCTTCAATAAATTGGGAAAATCATTAACTTCAGATAATCGAGAGTAAATTCGGATAAACCGAGGTGGATTCAGAATCCTAGACTTATTTATCATTTGATTCTCTTCCTTCAAGTTATTGTTTTTACTGTTTAATCTTTTGTTAATTCTTTTAGTAATTGATTGCAAAACCCAAGTTCGATTGTTCAAATAAAACTAGAATACATAAAAATCGGTAGTTAGTGATTCAGTCCTCGTGGGAACGATACTCACTCATCACTTTATTACTTGTATACGATAACGTACACTTGCATTCAACAAATATCGCAACAAATGGAAAAAGGAATTTTCATCAACCAAGCTAAGTATACCAAAGACATAATCAAGAGATATAGAATGGAATCAGCCAAGCCAGCAAGAATCCCTATGAGCACAAGTACTCACCTGGATGCAGACGAGGCAGGCATATCAGTGGACTCAACTCACTACAGATGACTCATTGGATCTCTTCTATACCTCACTGCAAGCAGGCCAGACATATCCTATGCCGTAGGGGTTTGTGCACGATTCCAGTCCAAGCCGAAGCAATCACACCTAGATGCAGCCAAGAGGATAATAAAGTACCTTAAGTCTACAGTCAATGTTGGACTATGGTACCCCAAGGATGATAACTTCGAGCTGTCAGGATACTCAGATGCACGAGTGGAACGTGCCAATTCCTAGGAACCAGACTGATATCCTGGTTTAGCAAAAATCAGGTTTCTAACTCTATCTCCACCACAGAGTCAGAATACCTAGCTGCAGGTAGCTGTTGTGCACAGATTTTATGGATCAGACAACAGCTAAGGGATTATAATATCATTGCCAATGAAGTGCCTATCTGGTGTGACAACAATAGTGCTATTGCAATAACCAACAATCCGGTTTTGCATTCAAGGACGAAGAACATTGATGTTAAGCACCACTTCATCAGAGACCATGTGCTTAACAAAAGAGTTAGAGTTGAAAGAGTCAGCACAGACTATCAGATAGCTGACATTTTAAACCAAACCTTTGCCAGAAGAAAGGTTTTTGGAGCTGAGCAGAGATCTTGGATTACTAGATTGGGAATCTAGTACAGAAGCAAGCTGAAGAATCAGATCCTAGATGATGCAGGCAAGAGAACGAAGGACGGACAAAGGAACCTAGCTGATCAGAATATTAGGCGAGAAGACCATGGAGTCAACTCACCTGATGCAGAACGGTCAACAGTCAACAAGTCAGACCAGCTAAGTTTTCTAAACTCAACCGACCTCTGAATATTTAATTATTATCTGCCATATTTATAATATTATTATATTAATTTTGGTTCACAAATGGCATTTAAATATATTAATGTTCGATTCACAAGTGGCAATTTAAATACACGTGTCAATCGCTTATTAAATCGACCTCCACGGTGGCCAATCAAAACCAACCGTCAAATTTTAAAATGGACCACCGATTCAAATTTGAAATTCAAAAGAATCTCAAAAGGCGTACCACCGTTTCAAATATATAATAAATTAATCCATACGTCTTTTCATCTTTTTTATAAGGAAAGAAACCCCTTCACTTTACCTTTTACGCTTACCCTAGATCTACAGAGCAAAAATTTACAGAGCAAAAAATTCTTGAACTCCAAATACACTAAAAATCCTTTATTTGCAGAAATGGAATCGTACTTCGAAGGCGTCAACCTGAAGGCGGTCAAGGACCAGATTATTTTCTCGCTGGTCGTCGATTTCGAAGGCTTATTGGAAGCTAATTTGGATAATTACGACGTGCTTGACCTAATTCGCTCGATGAAGCTCAATGAGATCTACCCATTCCTGGACATCAACCCCCAACATTTGTACAAGGAGGATGTTATCGCGTTCTATCGTGAAGCCTGTTTGATTCAAGATGGAATTCGGAGCACAGTTGGTGGAAGACAAGTCGACATATCGCGTGATTCGATTCGCACAATGTTTGGTATGAAACACCGCGGTATAGCTGTCGAAGCTCTCAAACAGTCCGCCGCTGAAACCTAGAATAAGATCAAGGTGGAGAATCTGCCGGAAAAGCTGAAACTCACTGCTAAAAGGAGTGAGATTAAAAAGGTTTATCGTTTCGCGTTGGATATAACCAACAAAATCATCATGGGGATGGCAGGAAGTTACGATCAACTGTCATCGGCGAAGTTCATGGTGCTGGGAGCACTAATTCAAGATGAGGAAATTGATTGGGCAGATTACATATTTAGGCAACTCGTTCGAGAAGTCAACAAAGCCGAATGGCTTGTTGATGAGAAGAGATTTAAAACAAAGCTGGCATTTGGAACGCAGCTGAGTTCGATGCTGGAAAAGACAGGAATGGCGAAGGGAAGTACTGACCCCTTCCACCCCAACAAAAGACTTGGTCATCTAGACCAAGAGACGCTGAGAAAATTGGGAGGCACAAGGAGAGCAGCCCAGATGTTGAAGGAGCTACCTGACACAAGAACATACCCGAGATATTATTCGTCAGGCAAGTCGGACCGACCTGTAGCCGACAACACAACTGCAGTCGAGTCAGACTCCGAGTCCGATAACACTCCAACAGCTGTCCGATTCAAGAGAAGGGGACCAGCCCCTAGAGAGCCATCGATCATGCAATCATCCCCAGAACCCTCTCCCAAGAGGCCCAGGTGACTGCAGTTTAGTGAGGACGAGCAGTCAGATCATCATGCCAGCCCTACAGCCAGATCACCTACTCACCTGGAAGACCAGCCTGCCCCGGGCATCCTGGAGACTCAGATTGTGGCTGTCCTCACCCCAGCTTACATTCCTGAGGGAGAAGAAGCAGGTCTAATAATCTCAATTCCTGAAGCCAATTATACATTTAACCTGCTAGAAAACAATATTTTCAACCTATCCATCGAACAACTACAGCTTGTTAAGCCACAAACATTAAAACACTCTTTTATCAATATTTTCGAAGAGTGGAAGTTTTTCAAATCCCTGTCATTTACAGATTTTCAGGCTTTTATTGAAATTAGTGGTTGGGGATATCCCCAAGACACGGAGGATGTACTGATTCATTTTTATAAAGAATCAGACTTAATGTTGATCCTCCAGGATAATTGGTTCATGTCTCATTTTAAAAACAACATGGACCAATTCATCCATTCCATTATGCTTAGTATTTTTGATGGTTCTTTTAGACAAGAGGATGAGGAGGAAGATGAGAGAGAAATTAGGATTGAAGAGGTAGATGGAGACGAAGAAGTTGTTGTTTTAGACGATGAAGAAGAAGAGCAGGAAGAGAGAAGAAAAGAAGAAAAAATTTTAGTTGAAAATCAACCTGAGGAAGTTGAGAAAACAGAAGAGTTAAATGAAGAAGAAGAAGAAGAAGGAGAATAAGTAGAACAGGATGAAGGAGAGGAGGATAATGATGAAAAAGAAAAGGATGATGAGGATGAAGGAGAAAAAGATGGGAAAGATGATGACAATAATGATGATGAGGATGATGATAAAGATGAAGGAGGAGATAAAGGAGCTGAAAAAGAAAAAGAAAAAGAAAATATTGAAGAAGAAAAGGAGGAAGAGCAAGAGAAAGAGCAAGAGAAGGAAGAAGGAGAAAAGGAGCCGGACCCAGAGCCGACACAAGAGGCTGCAGATAGGACTGGGGTACCTGCCCGGCACACCAGCCTGGACGCGGAGTTAGCTGAGGACTCCAGATCAGGGACCCCAGAGAAGACCCCATCTGGAGTACCAGCTGCAGATAGGAGCCTGCAGTCTGGTGGTTCAATTGCAGAAGGCTCAGGCGAGCACTCTCCACCAGCTCAGTTCTCACCTTCCGTGACTGAGCTGATCAGGCAGATAGTGAAGGATACGATTGGAGAGCTGATGGCATCTCAGGTCACTCCTGACCTTAAATCCATCAATGCAAAGATTGACACTTTGCTGCAGAGAGAAGTTCCTCAGCCTCCTCCCCCTACCAACAACAGAATGCCATTTGGCATGTCTGACTGGATGAGCAGAATGGAGCAGCAATTGACTGCCTTAGTTGATGCTGGCAAAAAGAGGGAAGATAGAATTCAGGGGGAACGAAATGATCAAGAAGAGATAAGGAAGGAGCTTAGATCGAAGAAAAGGCAGGATGTCCAGATGATCACTGCTGGGACATCCTCAGCCAAGAGGAAGGGAGGAACAGATCCAGAAGAACAGGCTGACCAGCCTGAAGGCAAGAAGAGGAGGACTAGAGGAGGTTTTGAGCCTACTCTAGTTGGAGAAGACAAAAACTCTTGTCTATAATCTTGAGTTCGGAGTACTTCACTGGTTGAAGTTAAGAGACTGCAAAGGCATCCAAGGATCGAGGATCAAGAGGTGCAAGGCAGTCAAGTGTGGTACAACGGCACGGATTTCCACTGGTT
Source organism: Orobanche coerulescens (assembly GCA_033398695.1). Taxonomy (NCBI): domain Eukaryota; kingdom Viridiplantae; phylum Streptophyta; class Magnoliopsida; order Lamiales; family Orobanchaceae; genus Orobanche; species Orobanche coerulescens. The sequence goes on along the minus strand of CM065814.1, from coordinate 35,074,536 downwards.
GGAAGCTTTTGTAGTTTTGTTTGAATCACTGTAATATTTATCACTGGTTGAGAATTATAGTGAATTCATCTCCAACTGGTTTGGAAAAAAGTGGATTAGTAGAGGATTACCCCACCTCTGAGACCACTATAATTGCCTACGTTCTTTACTGTTTTATTGCATCATACTTTAACTGCTGCATTCATTGTTAAGTGTTTCATTAGTTGCTTTATATTCGTCATCAGCTGACTTCCGCATATATTAAAGAACAAACGACTCCAAGTCATTTGTTTACCTATCAGCTGAAGAAACTCACTCTTCGTGAAAAAGAGTTTAAGAGTTTCAACAAGTCTATTCACCCCCCCTCTAGACTTGTTCCTGGACGACTTGTGACCTACATGAAGAAGCCAGTCAAGTGATAGCTTAAACCAATCTGTGTGAACGGTTGAAGCCTAAGATCATTATATCAATCTCTGTGAACGATATATTGATTAGGTTTGATTATAAATACGTAGTTGTGTATGTAGTATTTATAATAAAAATTTTCACTCCTGTGTGGAGGACTAGTGGACGTAGAGGGGTTTACCTCGAACCACTTTAATTATCATGTCAGTTACCTTCTGCATTTATTGTTTTAATATTTGTGATTATTTTTAAGTATACACTTCATATCTAGTTGTTGTATTTAAAACAACTCACTTTAACAAGACTTCCGCTACGCACTCAGATTTGAAAACCGTACAGCTTATTGTTTAAAACACTTTACAAGTTGTATCCTGTATTCTTAGTGGCTAACATCGTTTAACAATGTTGTTTTAAATACTTAGTGTAATATCCGCAATTTCGATTTCCGGTAATTTCTATTTTTTTTGCGGAAGTCCATTATGATGACTCACTCATGGCCGTATCGTCATTCCGAGAATGATTAATTTTGCACTTTTTGTCATCCGAGTTCATTTCGGTGTCGTTTTGTTGAGTTCCGCGTTCTTAAGCGACTTTTTCCACACCCGAGTTCGATTCTTGTGAATCTCGTCCGAAACTATTGTTTCGAGTTTCTCGTAAGTTCATTTAATGTTAATATTCATGTTGCAAGGTTTGGTTTGGTGTTTCGATTGTGTATCGTGTATTTCGTACGTTTTGGGCCGTTTTCGTAATTTCCCAAAGTTTAGGGTAATTACTTCCGTTGTCGAATTTCGAGCCTTTGGGTGGTCGGAATCGTGTGTTCTCTTAGCGCTTGGAGTATTCTCTGCGATTACTTCGTAACCGTATCTCCGATTTTTATTCAGGTTCGAGTTTTGGGGTTGTTCGGGCCGTCGGAGTGGCCCGACCGAGTCACGGCCGGAGCAGGGCCTGGCCTGTCCGCGTTACGGCCGTAAGGTGCCAGTTATGACCGTACGTGCGCAGCAGACTTGGCTGGACGAAGGCCGATTACGGCCGTAAGGTGTGATCCGTTACGGCCGTAAGTGACCGGCAGGTGCTGGGCAGATTTTTGACGAATGCCGGTTACGGCCGTAAGGCCTGCCGAGTACGGCCGTAAGGGCCGAGTTACGGCCGTAAGGCACTGCTGGTTACGGTCGTAACCCTGCCGGCTATATATAGCCTGGGCTCGGACAGACTTCGTTATTTTTCACTTTTTCCTCGTTTTTGTGCGGCTGCGGACGGGAGTGACCGGTAGGAGTTGTTCTTGGCCGATTCTACTCATTTCCAAGGCATTTTGGAAGATCTTTGTTGATTATATCATCGTCCAATCCGTGTTCTTCGTCCGAATCAAGGTATTTTGGCTTGAACCCTTGTTTTTGAAGATTTTGGGGATTTTCCTTTTGATTTCGATTCCAATCCGTTTTTGATCAACTAATTGTTGAATAAACGTTGTTTTGAATATGTTCTACGGATTGGATACTCGTATCTTGGATTCGTTCGACCCTAGGGGTGATTTATTTGTTTTTGGAGGGTCTCGAACATTTAATGTTCGACTAAATGTTCGAATGAGTTCCCTTCGATAGTTTGTTGGGATTTCCATTGTTTTGGCCTCGATTCTCGTCGTAACCATGTGTTATTGTTCCTTCCGGAGGTTTATAGGTGCTCGAGGATTCCTATGTTGAATCTCGTTGCTGATTGATGATTCGTGTGGTGTTATTCTCGTAGTAATTTCGGTGCTATCGCATTCTTGATAGTGTTCGGGAGTTCGGGGCCGTTCGACCATATTTCATCCGTCGTCTTGTTACGATCGTGGTTTCGAGGCAAGTACCTTGTCCATACGTTTCTTGTTTTGTGGATATGATGATTAGTGATCGTCTTGGTATGTTTGTTTGTTTGTTTGAAATGAGTTTTCAAAAGATTCGGCTAGCCTTGTTAAAGACACTTTCAAAATGCGTGTGGTTTGTAAATTGTGTGGGTTGTAAGTGACAACGTTAATCCTTTGGATATGTTTGGTGTTGATGTTGCGCTTGATAATGCGTGTGTATGTATATTGCTTCTTTCCATCGCGATATGGTTTGACGTGGTGTTTTGCTAAGTGTTTGCTGCCTCTGGGTGAATTGTTTGGATATCCTTGGTGTGATATGTTAATTGTGTGTGATTTTTTCGCTAGCCAGCTTGGGAGGGTCCTTAGAGGCCTCGGGTGGGATTTGTGGTTTCGTGCCGGCCCTAAGCGATGCCTGTGCTTGATGTGTTTTGTTAGCCAGCTCGGGAGGGTCCTTAGAGGCCTCGGGTGGGATTTGTGGCTTCATCCCGGTCCTAGGCGATGCCTATGCTTGATATGTTTCGCTAACCAGCTCGGGAGGGTCCGTTGAGGCCTCGGGTGGGATTTGTAGCTTTGTCCCGGTCCTAGGCGATGCCTGTGCGTGATTTGTGTATGTTTTGTGAATGTATTTGCTCACCTCGGGAGGGTTTGACGGGGCCACGGAGGGAGTCCATAGGTTTTGCCCTGGATTCACGAGTAAAACTTCACGGGTTGATGTGTATGTTTTGTGAATGTATTTGCTCACCTCGGGAGGGTTCGACGGAGCCACGGAGGGAGTCCAATGGTTTTGCCCTAGATTCACGAGTAAAACTTCACGAGTTGGTGTTGATTTTCAAGTCCATCGAGGACACGTGACGTGGGTTTTTATCCTGTGTATTGTTGTTGGTTTCATTTGTGAAAACAAAACCATTGGACTGTGACCCATACTGATTTTGGAAAGAAAAGGATTCGTAATCCTAAATTATTTTCTATTAAAACTCTCGATGGCATTTTAAACCATTTTATAAATTGTTTCCCTTGATTTGTGATCTTTCGGTTTTGGAATGTTTTACCCAAACTCTTGACTCAGGAATTACTTTTCGTTACGTTTGGATCTTTGAGGATTCCTGGTTATTGTTATTCCTGGAATGTGAATTGTATGGATCGTATTTCTGTTTTATACTTGCACTAGCAAAATAGTGGAGTTTTGCTAACCCCCGAGTATTGGGGGGGTGAATGTCTATTTTTACATTCAGATTTTGGCAATATAACATAGGGGCGGCACGAAGGAGGATGAAAGACGATCGATACTAATCACATGAGGAACCATACATTGTTGTGTTGGTTCAATTGTATTTTATTTCCACTGCAGTATATTTTCCCCGTTGTACGGGAGCATTTTGTATTCGACCCCTACGTGGGCATGTATTGAGTTGTATGTATTTATTGAAAGACCAAATCGGTCTACTGAGTAATTTTTAGCCTTAAAGGCATTGTTGAGATGTTCGACGTTGTTCACCATCCTGGTAGATCCTTGAGAAAAGGGTCTACGGCGTGTAATATCCCTGAGTGGATTTGGGGTGTTACATAAATGGTATCAGAGCTTAGGTTGTAGAAACCTAGGCAGTCGGGTTTAGTGGTGTCTGTTGAGTTTTTGTATCGTCGGATTTTGTCTGACTGAGTCGTGTCGCGATGCGTCGTCTGAGTTTGTTGGTCGTGATTAGTATCGTGGGGGCGATCATCATCTTCGTGCGACATGTGGATGTAAGTCTCCCTTTTTTGTATTGTGCCTCGTGTGACACGAGTTACTGGTATGATTATGTATTAAGTGATGGAATCTTTATGCAGATTCTTGGTTTCGTGATGCGCTTATGTGACTCTCATGTTTCGTTTATATGAGGAGTGTTGTCGTTATTTATGTCCTTTTGACTGTGATATTTGACTGTTTGTTTCCGGTAAAAGACATGTGTTGTCTAGATTTTGAGCGAGTTGATACGTTTGTTGTGATGTATGTAAGTGAATGTTGTTACCTGTGAGTTTTAGGCATTCTAGCCTAATAGATTTTCGAAAACCTTGAGTATCTTAGAAAATAAATTTCGAGACGTACGTTTAAAATGAATTGTTTTCTCGCGATACTTTCAAGGTGCCTTCCAGTGCCACAATATGTTTCAAAATTATTCCAGTTGAGGACCAAAATATTTTGAGATATTTTCAATTATTTAGAAATGCTTTGCTTAGACTCGAGGGTCGAATATTTCTGAAAGTTTTCACTAAAAGAAAAGTGTCCTTGTTTTATCAAGTGCAAGATGGTTTTCAAAGTCTCGATAATGGTGTTTGTACTACTTTTTGAAGGGTGATACTCAAGATCAACTAGTGTTTCCACAATCTTTTTCTTCAAATGTGGTTTTCATTTTTAAAAACCTATCATTCCTGGACCGGAAATGCATGTATGATGTTTGAACTTTCGTTACGGTGTTAACCCCAAATTGTGATTGAATTGGTGGTGTGAGCGCTGAGTCGTTCGCCACGCAATTGTTGTACTAGCCCTCGGTGAGAGGTGTGATGTTGATCTTTAACGTTGTCATTTCATGGTGATTTGCATGCTATCGCACCTGTGCGAGCTGTTGGAGCTTGGGTGTATGTGATTGTGTACATCTGTGATTGTTTCATGATGTTTTTGTGATTATGTGCTGGTTATCGTTCGGGCCGTTGAGATCGCCGAACGATGCCGTCGTTGCTGTGATGTTGATATATGTGTTGATTTATGATAGTAATCATCGTATGTGTTACGTGTTATGATTTTCTATTATGCCGAGTTGGCATCTCCAGATTGTTGTTTTGCGACGTTATATTCCATTGTACCTAGCAGTTGTGTATTCGGTATGCCGAGCCGAGGTGCTTCAACCGTGGTGTGCCGAGGGCATGCACGTACCAATTGTCCTTCTCCGCTAGTAACGTGTTACAAGTGCGGGCTTGAGGGACACCGGGTTCAGTTTTGCAAGTTGGTCACTGAGCCTTCCGAGGCACGGACTTGAGCACTGATATCAGGACCGACTCCGAGGATTCCCTGAGGGGCGTGGCCTATCAGTTGTATGTTATGTTATTTCCTTACCTTGTTTTTTCGAATTTTGGAGATTAAGTTCATTTATTCGAAGTGGATCGGATTGAACTTCTGTATTCTCGACTCTGTCGACTCGTTTATGTTCGTTGACATTTTCTGAGCTTGTCCTGTCCCTTGTTTTTGTTGATCGAACGAGTGTGGTATTGTTTCAGAATAACTCGTTTGTCGTTGTGACTTTTCAATTGCTATTCCATTTCCTGTGGATCTTATATGAATGCACATCTTGTTGTTTTCACTGGATCATATATTGTCTCGAGTCGAGACGTGAACCTGGGAGTTGTTGTTTGAATTTTATTGTTCTTCGTGATTCGAACATGATTGTTCGATTTTTATTGTCTCAATTGTTGTGGTTCGATCGTTTGATTGTTCGATTTTTGTTGATCTCGTTTCGTGATTTTTGAACGTTCAGACTCCTTCTTAATTCCCTTAAGTTCGGGAAATTAGTCTCGTTTTCGATCTTCCAATCCATGGGGCGGTGGAATTCCGTATTTGTTCAGCGATTGGCTCGCATTTTGATTGATGTACCGTTGGGTTGGTCAATCATATTGAGTTTCGTTTGTTGTGTTTTGTGATTGCTCGGATAATCGACTTGATTGTATTATCTGTTTGTTGACGCTTGTCACTTGTTGGTTTTATTATGTCCCTACGGTGGCGTTGTGCTGGTCGTCATGGAGTGTGTTTTCACACCGTATATTCCTTTGCGTTGCTTGTAACGTTTCGCCGTTGGGCGCAAATTACGCGTTTCTTGTGTATCTCGTTGAGATTTTCCTGGCGGGATATTGCTTCTCCCTACTTGTTTTAAGTTTTCGGGACGAAACTTCTTTTAAGAATGGTAGTATGTAATATCCGCAATTTCGATTTCCGGTAATTTCTTTTTTTTTTTCGGCGGAAGTCCATTTTGACGACTCGGTCATGACCGTATCGTCATTCCTAGATTGATTAATTTTGCACTTTTTGTCATCCGAGTTCGTTTCGGTGTCGTTTTGTTGAGTTCCGCGTTCTTAAGCAACTTTTTCCGCACTTGAGTTTGATTCTTGCGAATATCGTCCGAAACTGTTGTTTCGAGTTTCTCGTAAGTTCATTTAATGTTATTATTCATGTTGCGAGCTTTGGTTTGGTGTTTCGATTGTGTATTGTGTATTTCGGACGTTTTGGTCTGTTTTCGTAATTTCCCAAAGTTTGGGGTAATTACTTACGTTGTCGAATTTCGAGCCTTCGGGTGGTCAGAATCGTGTGTTCTCTTAGCGCTTGGATTCGTCTTTGCAAGTACTTCGTAACCGTATCTCCATTTTTATTCAGGTTCGAGTTTCGGGGTTGTCCGGGCCGTCGGAGTGGCCACGGCCGGAGCAGGGCCTGGCCTGGCCGAGTTACGGCCGTAAGGTGCCAGTTACGGCCATACGTGCTCCGCAGACTTGGTCTGGACGAAGTCCGGTTACAACCATAAGGTGTGATCCGTTCCGGCCGTAAGTGATCGGCACGTGCTAGGCAGATTTTTGACGAATGCCGGTTACGGCAGTAAGGCCTACGGAGTACGACCGTAAGGGCCGAGTTACGGCCGTAAGGCACTGCCGGATACGGCCGTAACCTTACTGGCTATATATAGCCTGGGTTCGGCCAGACTTCGTTTTTTTTCACTTTTTCCTCGTTTTTGTGTGGCTGCGGACGGGAGTGACCGGTAGGAGTTGTTCTTGGCCGATTCTACTCATTTCCAAGGCATTTTGGAAGTTCCTTGTTGATTATATCATCGTCCAATCCATGTTCTTTGTCCGAATCAAGGTATTTTGGCTTGAACCCTTGTTTTTGAAGATTTTTGGGATTTTCCTTTTGATTTCGATTCTAATCCGTTTTCGATCAATTAATTGTTGAATAAACATTGTTTTGAACATGTTATACGGATTGGATACTCGTATCTTGGATTCGTTCGACCCGAGGGGTGATTTCTTTGTTCTTGGAGGGTCTTGAACATTTAATGTTTAACTATATGTTCGTATGAGTTCCCTTCGATAGTTAGTTGGGATTTCTGTTGTTTTGGCCTCAATTCTCGTCGTAACCATGTGTTATTGTTCCTTCCGGAGGTTTATAGGTGCTCGAGGATTCCGATGTTGAATCTCGTTGGTGATTGATGATTCGTGTGGTGTTATTCTCATAGTAATTCCGGTGCTATCGCGTTCTTGATAGTGTTCGGGAGTTCGGGGCCATTCGACCGTATTTCATCCGTCGTCTTGTTGCGATCGTGGTTTCGAGGCAAGTACCTTGTCCATACATTTCTTGTTTTGTGGATATGATGATTGGTGATCGCCTTGGTATGTTTGTTTGTTTGTTTGAAATGAGTTTTCAAAAGATTCGGCTAGCCTCGTTAAAGGCTCACTTTCAAAATGCGTGTGTTTTGTAAATTGTGTGGGTTGTAAGTGACAACGTGACTCCTTTGGATATGTTTGGTGTTGATGTTGCGCTTGATAATGCGTGTGTACGTATATTGCTTCTTTCCGTCGCGTTATGGTTTGACGTGGTGTTTTGCTAAGTGTTTGATGCCTCTGGGTGAGTTGTTTGGATATCCTTGGTGTGATATGTTAATTGTGTGTGATTGATTCGCTAACAAGCTCGGGAGGGTCCTTAGAGGCCTCGGGTGGGATTTGTGGCTTCATCCCGTTCCTAGGTGATGCCAGTGCTTGATGTGTTTCGCTAGCCAGTTCAGGAGAGTCCTTAGAGGCCTCGGGTGGGATTTGTGGCTTCGTCCCGGTCCTAGGCGATGCCTGTGCTTGATGTGATTCGCTAGCAAGCTCGGGAGGGTCCTTAGAGGCCTAGGGTAGGATTTGTGGCTTCGTCCCGGTCCTAGGCGATGCCTGTGCTTGATGTGTTTCGCTAGCCAGCTCGGGAGAGTCCTTAGAGGCCTCGGGTGGGATTTGTGGCTTCATCCCGGTCCTATGCGATGCCTATGCTTGATATGTTTCGCTAACCAGCTCGGGAGGGTCCGTTGAGGCCTCGGGTGGGATTTGTGGCTTTGTCCCGGTCCTAGGCGATGCCTGTGCGTGATTTGTGTATGTTTTGTGAATGTATTTGCTCACCTCGGGAGGGTTCGACGGGGCCACGGAGGGAGTCCAATGGTTTTGCCCTGGATTCATGAGTAAAACTTCACGGGTTGATGTGTATGTTTTGTGAATGTATTTGCTCACCTCGGGAGGGTTCGATGGGGCCACGGAGGGAGTCCAATGGTTTTGCCCTGAATTCACGAGTAAAACTTCACGAGTTGGTGTTGATTTTCAAGTCCGTCGAGGACACGTGACGTGGGTTTTTACCCTGTGTATTGTTGTTGGTTTCATTTGTGAAAACAAAACTTTTGGGCTGTGACCCCTGTTGATTTTGGAAAGAAAAGGATTCGGTAATCCTAAATTGTTTTCTATTAAAACTCTCGATGTCATTTTAAACCATTTTATAAATTATTTCCCTTGATTTGTGATCTTTCGGTTTTGGAATTTTTTACCCAAACTCTTGCCTCGGGATGTACTTTTCGTTACATTTGGATCTTTGAGGATTCCTCGTTATGGTTATTCGTGGAATGTGAATTATATGGCTCGTATTTCTGTTTTATACTTGCATTAGCAAAACAGTGGAGTTTTGCTAACCCCCGAGTATTCGGGGGGTGGATGTCTGTGTTTGCATTCAGGTTTTGGGAGCATAACATAGGGTCGGAATGAAGGATGATGAAAGATGATCGATACTAATCACATGAGGAACCGTACATTGTTGTATTGGTTCAGTTGTATTTTATTTCCGCTGCAGTTTATTTTCCCCGTTGTACGGGAGCATTTTGTATTCGACCCCTGCGTGGGCATGTATTGAGTTGTATATATTTATTGAATGACCAAATCGGTCTACTGAGTCATTTTTAGCCTTAAAGGCATTGTTGAGATTTTCGACGTTGTTTACCAGCCTGGTAGATCCTTGCGGAAAGGGTCTACGACGTGTAATATCCCTGAGTGGATTGAGGGTGTTACACTTAGCCTAGTAAATTCTTATATCAAGGATTTACGGCGCTATAATAATCCTGAATATTTTGGGGTGTTACGGAATATGGTATCAGAGCTAAGATTATGGATATCTTGGCCGTTGCATTTAAATAGGGTTCATATATGTCTTTTGAGGTAACCGACAGCGAATAACATCACTGTACTGCCTACGTATTCGTGTGAGCGGTAGTTGTAAGTTTCCTAAACTCTATCTTGTCCTTTACATGTTATACCTTTTTATTTTTGAACGTTAGGACGAAATTGTTCCTTGTATATTGAGTATTTATGCTTACAGTATGTTGAGAGGAGGACGTAGAAATGCTGAAAGGGAATTATTAAATGTTAGGACGAAATTGTTCCTTTTTATTATTGGACGCGGATGTGGTCGCGGTCGTGGACGCAGACGTAGAAATGCTGAAAGGGAAGCTTCACCTTTTGTTCCTGATTCGCTGTCAAATTAGGCTAACTCCAATTCTGGAGAACAACAAGAGTCCGTCAGAAATGAACGAGAGCGAACTGTGGAAACAAATACCAAACCTGCTGTTCCCGACATCCTTCGTCAAGTGGTCAACCAAATGACTTAATTTTCTCAAGTTGTGGACATGATGCAAGTGGCAGTAGCATTGAAGCCAGGAGAGAGACAGCAAGGCATCCTAGACTTGGGAAATCGTGGAGATAAATGGCTACAGGAGGTGGCAAAGATGCACCCACCAAAGTTTGATGGTTTTTCTGAGATGCCGATATGGGATCACTGGCTTAGAGAGCTAGAGAAAATGTTCGCCGGGATTTACTGCCCAGCTAACCGGAGAGCCCCCATTGCCCAATATTTCCTGACGGGAGAAGCATCAGAGTGGTGGGAAGACATTCGACCTATTGATCATGATGCCGATTAGGGAGAGTTCAAACTTATGATGGAAGCTCAGTACTGCCCTTGTCTGGTGAGAGAAGCTAAGATTCGAGATTTTTTCTCCGCGCAGTCTTCGGATGTGTCGGTAGCTCAGATGATTAAGACATTTAATCAGCAGCTTGAGTTTGTTCGACACCTGGTCATAACCGATTCAGAAATGATGATTCACTTTAATATGAGAATGAAGCGGGAAATACAAAGGTACATGTCAGGTTTTGAATGCACCACTATCCGTCAGTATCAAGACAAAGCTCTGGCGTATGAAATGAAAGAAGCAGCTATGGAAAAGTTCTCTGAGTCCAAGAAACAGAAAGTCTATGGTAGTTTTACAGAGCACAAGAGTAGTGGGCCCTGCATAGCCCAGTCATCCTTTCATTATTCAAGAGGCCTCCGCATCCATCCAAAGGTGGAAAGAACTCCAGATCAGTATCAACAATGGCAGATACAACCAGAAAATGTTTTAACTGTGGTTGGACAGGACACTATTGATGTGATTGCTCACTCCCAGCCGTGACGTGTTATGATTGTGGATGAGAAGGACATCATGCGGTGTTCTGTGAAGAGGCAACAAAATCTTTTGGAGCTCGTACTTTGCAGTCAGTTCAGAGAGAGGCGAGTGTCTCTCAGACGCAACAGAGTGTTCATCCGCCCCAGAATTTCGGCCGAGGTAGAGGCAGAGAACAGTACGACCGAAAGGAAGCATCGAGTGCAGGGTTCGCTCCTTCACGCCTTTACGAGATGGGAAGGGCGGATGACCAGAATGCAAATGTTGCATCAGGTACCATTCGTTTATATCATTTTCTTGTGTTAATCATTTGAACATTTCTTGTTTTCATGAATGTGAGCCTTACATTGTGGATTTGCTTAGTGGGGATAGAATTGTTAGGAATTTAGAAATTACAGATTTTTCTGTAAGAATTGGAGGCAAGGAATGACCCTCAAATCTGATTGTAGTAGATATACAAGGAGATGATCTGATTCTCGGAGATGATTTGCTTAACCGATATAGAGCTATTGTGAACTACCGGAAGAGGAATATCTCGATGATAGCCGAAGATAGATCCAAATTTCTATTCGAAGGATGGAGACCAGGAAGCTCAGGGAAAGTGATCACATCTATGAAAGCTGTTAAACTACTAAAACAGGGCTGCACTGGATACTGGTGTTACGCGATAAAGAATGAAGAAGGAAGAGTAGAGCTTTCATCCAGTCCTATTGTGAACGAATTTTCAGACATGTTCCTGGACGAATTACCTGGATTACCTCCACGACGAGATGTAGAGTTTACGATCGAGTTAGAACCAGGAGCTACACTGATTTCTAAGGCGCCATATCGTATGGCACCTACCAAGATGAATGAATTGAAGAAGCAACTAGAAGAGTTACTGGACAAATGTTATATTCAGCCTAGTGTTTCGCCCTGGGGTGCACCAGTACTTTTTGTTCGAAAGAAAGATGGATCACTTCGATTGTGTATCGACTATCGGGAGCTGAATAAGACGATGATCAAGAATAAGTACCCGTTGCCACGAATTGATGATTTGTTTGATTAGTTACAAGGAGCAACAGTGTTTTCGAATATCAAATTGAGATCGGGATACCATCAATTGAGGATTAAATAAGCAGATGTTCAGAAGTCAGCATTCAGGACTCGCTACGGACACTATGAGTTTGTAGTGATGCCATTTGGTCTCACTAATGCGCCTGCTGTGTTTATGCAGTTAATGAATCGAGTGTTCATAGAGTACTTGGACAAATTCGTCGTTGTGTTTAACGATGATATCTTGGTTTACTCTAAGAGCCCGCAAGAGCTTGAGCAGCACTTATAGATCGTGTTGAACCTCTTGAGGAGCGAGCAATTATATGCCAAACTTTCTAAATGTGAATTCTGGCTAAAGGAAGTGATGTTCCTTGGTCACGTGTTGTCAGCAGAAGGGGTCCGAGTAGATCCCCAGATAGTCGAGGTAATTTCTTAGAATGGAAGTCTCCTAAGAACGTGAAGGAAGTGAGAAGTTTCTTAGGACTTGCTGGGTACTATTACCGATTCGTGGAAGGGTTTTCCAAAATTACCCATCCACTTACTCGAATACTGAAGAAAACCCAAAAGTTTGAATGGAACGAGATGTGTCAGGCCAGTTTTGATGAAGTGAAGAAGATATTGACGATGGAACCAATTCTAACATTACCATAAGGGACTGAATGATTCATAGTTTATAATGACGCTTCAAATCAAGGTCTCGGCTGTATACTAATGCAGAATGAGAAGATGATCGCTTACGCTTCACGACAGTTGAAGCCATATGAAGTAAATTATCCAACCCATGATTTGGAACTGGCTGCTGTTGTTTTCGCCTTGAAGATATAGAGGCACTACCTGTACTAGAATCGCAGTCAGATCTTCAATGATCATAAGAGTCTTTAATACATTTTCAGTCAGAAAGAGTTGAACATGCGACAGAGGAGATGGCTGGAATTGATTAAAGACTATGACATGGAAAATCTATATCATCTAGGAAAGGCGAACGTAGTGGCTGATACACTGAGCCGCAAACCTGTTTCTATTAGAATGCTGGAGACGCTCTCATTCCATTCCAGCATTCAAAGAGAGTTGGTTCGTGAAGGAATTGAAGTATGGTTGCAAGGAGTCTAAGGACAACTGTGTGTGATGGAACTAACTTCATTGTTAATCGAAGAAATCAAATTTAAGCATTTACGTGATCCTCTAAAGTGGGCAAAGGAAAGGTCCTGGGACTTGTAATTCATGAAGATGGAGTTCTGAGATTCCAAAGTCGACTTTATGTTCCCGATATTGAGGTTTTGAAGCGGGTAATTATGAAGGAAGCTCACAGTATGCCCTATTCTATTCACCCAGGCACTAGTAAGATGTATAAATATCTGAAGCAGAATTTTTGGTGGGGCAACATGAAGAAATACTTGGCGGAATATATCTCAAAGTGTTTAACTTATCAGCAGGTTAAGATCGAACATTAGCGACCCGCCGGAATGTTGAGGCCACTTCCGATTCGTGAATGGAAGTGGGAACATAACAATGGACCTTATCACCAACATGCCGAAGACCATTATTTCAGTCTGAGATGGTCGCTTCGTATCACATTTCTGGAAAGCGGTTCATAGAGCCTTGGGAACCGAGCTGAACTTTAACACAGCCTATCATCCTCAAACTGATGGACAGCCCGAGACGACTATTCAAACAGTAGAAGACATGTTGAGAGCTTGTGCCTTAGATTGGTCGACGGATTTGGAAATTCATATACCATTGATTGAATTTGTTGTTAGGAGTATGCCCTCGAATGCCACTTAGAGGTTGTTGAGTGAGGGCATTGTACTTGTAATTATGTAAACCATTTATATAAGGCAAAATGAATGTTTCTTTATTTACTGGTAGTTACTGGCATTCCTAACTCGTAAATAAACATATAGAAACTAGTCCGTGTATTTGAGAGCAAAACGTTCCACTCCTTATTGGATAAGGGGGTCGGAACTGGAAAGGTTATAGCTCAAATACTTAATCGTTCACAAGTCGATGAAACTTGACTGGGCGTTAAGTTTATGTGAAGACTTGTATGACGTGTTCTTTGACATGGAGAGTGCATGTCGAACACTAATGGTTAGTGGGAGCACACGTTATAGGTATGCTAACTGGATTAGTATACTCGAACCGACTCACCCTCGATTCGTCACACGGATTTCACTCCGGGACAGTCAATGACGGAATCGAAAGGTTGTGATAGGTATTCGTGAACCTTCGACTTGAGGATTTAGTAGGGATGTGCTTATGACGTCAAGATTTTCATTAGAGTAGTTCGACCCTGTAAACCGGAAGGCGAGGGCCAACCTCGACGTGCATCTTGACGGGCAAGTAGCAGGTCCGACTGAATACCAAGATATAATTCTTTCTCCCGTTAGTGAGCGGGTTATATGTCCTATGCGGTTATTGGCAGATGAGATCATAAGTCTTTGGCCAAAGCATTGGAGCTAGTTGTATTAGATACACGGCAGCTCGATGATCTCGATTTGAATTAACGCATGCATAGCATCAAGTACAAATAGGGTTTGACTGACCGTGACCCTATAACTTGATCGGGACATTTGAAAGAAGGGTTTATACGTATACTGGTATTCACGACAGAATGGTTCTTGAATGATCCCAATCATTCTTTCTCGATTAAGTGCAGTGTAGGCCGCCAGGCTGGCTAGGTGGTGCTACTACTCTTTGGTTCCTCCCATTGCTGACTGAGACGGACCTACCGAGTCGCGCATTAGGATTGACGACGGAATGAATCAAGCTAATTCTATCATTATGTTGGGACATTAGATGTATAAATCGATTTATTGGATAAATTGATTTACGGCCTAATGAATTAAATATATCACTGGGTGATTAATTTAATTCATGGATATAATTATTTCTTGTAGAAATTAATTATGTTATAATGTATTTGATATGATGAAATTAATTGGATTAATTAAACTATACAAATACATCGGGACGGAATTAGAGTTTATCTGTTTGGACTCTCGGGAGTCCGAAACGAACCGAACTCATCCGTTTCTCCATGGCCCCCCCTTTTTCTAGCCACCTTCCTTTTGGACTTATGTCTTCATTCTTTAATGAATGATAATTGTGGAGGTTGGGTTAGGTTCCCACATGCATGAGTTGTAACATGTGGGAGGAGTTGAATAAGAGGGATGAAGACATCTTTCATTCACCAACTTTGATCCCATACGTGAAAGTGAGATTGAGATAGAGAGAGAAAAACCATTTTCTCAAATTGTCTTCATCATCGTCTTCATATCATCTCAATTGTTCTTGGAGAAAATTGAGAGATTCATTGAGAGTAAGTGAGTTATACACTTAGAGTATTGTAATCACAAATATATAGCTTCATCACTTAGCTCTAGCCGTATCCTCAGAGGATAGCAAGGTGATCGTCGTTCCGGTCGTTTCTCCGGCGCGTGGCAAGTAGAGACGCGGTGCTTTCGGCGTTGGATCGTTCAAGGGCTTGAAGCGGAATAGATTCGTAGAGATCAAACAAAACTTGGGGAATAGCTCAAGAGAAGGTTATCCATCTAATCAACGGACTACAAGGGTGAGTTTCTATATCTCTTGTGAATTCGTTTTTGATATTCGTATATACGTAGCTCGATCGATCCTCGTAGGGATTCAGATCGAATTAATTTTCGTTTTACCGGTTCAGCTGGGTCTTCGTTTTAGGCACCGAATCCCAACAGTGGTATCGAAGCGTAGGTCTTGCGATCGTATATACGATATTAGCATTTGGAATGCTTGATTAGATGGTGTATGATTTGGAATCATAATAGTATTAATCGTTGATTTTCTATTGTTCATCTAAAAATTAATTTTTCATGATTTTATGTTACAATATAAATCTATTTTTATTTTGAGAAACTGATTTAAATAAGTAATATAAAGATTAGAAAAATATTATTTTTGGAATCAGGGCGAAAAAACGAGCCGAAAACGTAAACGGACCCGACAGCTTGGAGCTGCCAGGGCACTACCTCGCGGTCTACCTGTATGGACATGATGCAGCGGCAGGAGCGAGTCACAGTCGCGGGCGTCCGGCCGTTCTCGGCACCCTGTGCAGGCCCTGCTCGGCAGCCTGCTGGGCAGTGTCCCGGGCTTGGCCCGGCCGTGTTTTCCGACTCCGTTTTTTATATTTCGTTCGATAATTAATTTCCCACAAATTAAATTGGATTTAATTTGACTAAGATTTAATTATGGTAATTTTATTCTTAAGGGAATTAATTTAATGAAATATTTTCTCGTCCGGAACAAGTTAAAATTGACGGTTGTTTGAATTAATTGGATTAATTCGTTTTGGATGGATTGTTTTATATTGATGGGATCAATATTCAGATTCATTATGAATGCCATTTATTTAATGTGTTGGATGCATTATTTTTTGAATGGTGATGTGGTTCGTGTACTTAGTTTTTTGAATCGTTCATTTTATTCGATTGGGTTGTAAAGGCCGTTTTGAGCCTATTTATTTTACTAGAAAAATTTGTATCTAGGATGCAATTTTCAATGTAAAATTTATATGTAATGACGAAGACCGGAGGAAGATCCATTTCAAGAAGACGAAGATTCAAGACGAAGACTTGTAATTAGATTACGGAGTTTTTGTTTTCTAGGAACGGTCCATGAACCACATGTTCGTAGCAACTAGGTTGTGAATGGTTGTTTCATATTGTATGAATGCCACAAATGCGCTTAAATGATTAATGTGCAAAGTGTAACGTTAATCGCGATAATTCTCCCACAACAAATAATTGAGTTTATAAGGTTTCAAGGTTTTCCTTCCCTCCATCGAGTTTTCGGGAAATTGAAATCCAAACCGGATGTGCTATGCTTCCGAGTTATCGGGGTATTCGTTCGGGGAGGACGGATAAATTACCGGGAGCGCATTCGGTTGGAGCAAATTTTATCCCTAGAAACCTGATAGGTTGCCGGATAAGATTCAATTGTGAAACTGATTTGTGTCGATGGTATAAACTTAACTTGTTCATGAACCATAGAAACCATATAGGTTGAGGGGAGTGAATAAGGGGAAAAAGAAGATCGAATCATCCATTAGATGGGTTGGTGTTGGACACCACTTTATGAAAATTAATAGACTAGAAACCTGTTCGGTTGCCCTCTATTAAGATTTATAAAGAACTCGATCACCACTATGAAGTAGAGCGACGATACTTCCGGATTTCACATGGGAGTGTGTTATTCCGATAAAAATAGTGGCAGCTGGGTAACAAAAATAGCAAAGACCTTAATTCTATACTCAGAACATAATTAAATGAGGCACTAATTAATCTATCGTACTTAATGCAGACTCAAATCTCAATATGACAATGAATCCACTCGCAATTCTACTCGAAAAGAACACCCTGATTGGACCTAACTTTGTGGACTGGCTCCGCAATCTGATGATAGTCCTCAGTATAGAGGTACTGGGATATGTCTTGGAGACGGACATTCCGGAGCCTCCTGTGCGGACCAGAGCCAATCAGGAAGAGATTGAAAACCACGAAAAGTGGGTTAAGGATGACGTGAAAGTCCGTGCTTATATGATGGCTTCCATGTCTAATGAGCTTCAGAGAGGTCATGAGAAAATGACTTCTGCTAGGCAAATTCTATCTCACTTAACCGAACTTTATGGTGAGCACAGCAGAACTGCTAGATATGAGATATCCAAGCAACTGTTCGGTGCAAGGATGAAGTAAGGTGAGAAGGTTGGGGAACACGTCCTCAAAATGATATCCATGATCGAGAGATTGGAGGCTCTTGATTTTAAAATGGATACTTCTCTCCAAACCGACCTTATCCTACAGTCTCTCCTTGATTCCTTCTCACAGTTTGTTATGAACTTCAACTGCAATGAGATTGCTTGTAATTTAGCTGGGCTAATGAACAAACTTGTGACTGCTCAGTCTCAGATGAAGACTCCGCGGATGAAGGAGTCTGCACTTGTGATTTCTTCTGGACTTCGGAAGTCTAAGAATAAGAAGAAAAAGACCAAGAAGCGGACTGGACCACAAGCTAAGGACCTTAAGGGAAAGGGCAAGGCCCCGATGGTTCCAAAGAACAAGAATAAGAAGGATGTTTGTCTCAAGTGCGGTGAGTTGGGCCACTAGGCTAGAGACTGTCCAATTCTTCATGTCACTTCAGGTATAAAACTTTTAGTTTTGGAAGCAAATTGTTCTGCTACTGTATTTTCTACTTCCTGGATACTGGATTCTGGTTCTAGTTCTCATATTTGTACCGTGAATCAGGATCTGGAACAAAGTAGGAAGCTTGGAGCTGGATAAGTTATGATCACAGTCGGAAGCGGGCATAGTGTCGAGGCGACCGACATAGGATCACTTCTTTTGGGTTTAGAATCCAGCTTTGTTTTGACTTTAGAAGATGTACTTGTTTTGCCCAAGGGGCACAAAAACATTGTATCCATTCCGGTCATGGACCTAAAAGGCTTTTCATTTTTCGTTGGTGATGGTTCCTGCAAAATTTATTTTAGAAATAAACTAGTGGGTACTGCTACATTGTTGAATGGATTGTATCATCTAAATATCAGCAACAAAGTAGTTGTGAATACTATGACTAGAAAACGTGGTAGGGATGAAACCAATCAAGTTTTGAAATGGCATCTTAGACTTGGTCATGTTGGTCAGACCAAGGTTTACAAGATGGAAAAGGATGGACTTATGGGTCCATTGGGATCGGATCCCTTTCCTACTTGTGAATCTTGCCTTAAAGGCAAAATGACTAAGTCCCCCTTCACAGGGACTTTTGAAAGAGCCGCTGATAAACTGGGATTAATCTATACTGACGTTTGTGGTGCTTTGGAAGCAGCACGTGACGGATATCAATATTTCATTACGTTTACAGATGATCATACTAGATATGGTTATGTATACTTAATGAAACATAAATCCGAGGCCTTTGAAAAATTCCAGGAATTCAAGGCCCTAGTCGAGAAACAAACTGGTAATCATATCAAAGCACTTCTGTCGGACCGAGGTGGCGAGTATATGAGTATGGAGTTTGACGAGTTCCTTAAGGAACATGGAATAGTTTCACAACTAACACCTCCAGGTACTCCTCAGTTAAATGGTGTGTCAGAAAGAAGGAACCGGACCTTGTTGAACATGGTCCGTTCCATGCTGGGCTTTACTGACTTGCCGATTTACCTGTGGGGGTATGCACTCCTGACTGCCGCTTACATCTTGAACAGATGTCCTTCCAAATCCGTTCCTAAAACTCCACATGAGATGTGGGAGGGCACGAAACCAAGTCTTAATCACATTAGGATTTGGGGATGTCCCGCTTATGTCAAGAAGACTAAGGTGGAGAAGTTGGAAGCTAGGTCCGCGAAGGGACGTTTCATTGGATTCCCATTTGGGACGATGGGATATCTATTCTACATGCCCGAAGATCGAAAGATCATTGTTGCTTTACAAGTACACTTCCTGGAAGATGAGTTCATTCAGGAAGGCGGAGCAGGTAGAAGTATTTCTTTAGAAGAATACAATGAAACTCCTCAGGAGACACCTGTGCAAGAAACTGGAACCGAACCTTCTGAAACACAAGTACAACCACCTCGTAGGTCTAGTAGGGTGTCTCATTTATATGAGAGGTATGGGCTTGTGCACTTGGAGGAGCTGGGTCTCCATGAGGTTCCAAGTGATAGCCAAGAGACCGACCCGACGACCTATGACCAAGCGATGGTGGATGTAGACTCCGCAAAATGGCGTGAAGCTATGGAAGCTGAGATAGACTCGATGCATGTCAATCAGGTCTGGACTCTAGTAGACCGCCCCAAGGGCATAGTGCCTATTGGGAACAAGTGGATCTACAAGAGAAAGACTAATGGTGATGGCAAGGTTGACGCCTATAAGGCCAGGCTTGTGGCAAAGGGTTATACCCAAAAGGAAGGGATCGATTACCACGATACCTTCTCGCCCATAGCCATGATCAAGTCTATTCGCATGATGCTTGCTATAGCTGCCTACCACGATTATGAGATATGGTGAATGGACGTAAAGACGGCTTTCCTTAATGGATTCCTCGAGGAAGAAATCTATATGGAGCAGCCTAAAGGCTTCGTGTCCGAAGTCGATATTCAGAAAGTGTGCAAGCTTCAGCGTTCCATTTATGGACTGAAGCAAGCGTCGCGTAGTTAGAACCTTCGTTTTGACGAGACGATCAAAGAGTTTGACTTCGTGCAAAATGAAGAGGAACCTTGTGTATACAAGAGGGTTAGTGGGAGCTAGATTGCATTCTTAGTACTATATGTATATGACATTCTATTAATAGGAAATGATGTGGGAATGCTCAGTTCTGTGAAAGCTTGGCTTTCGAGTAATTTCTCTATGAAAGACTTGGGAGAAGCTACCTATATTATTGGTATTCGACTCTACCGGGATAGGTCTTTCCCAAGCCCTCTATATAGATAAAATCTTAAAGCGATTTAAGATGGATGATTCTAAAAGAGGGTTCCTACCGATGCGACATGGAATAAAACTCACCTTGAAGATGTGTTCTCAAAATGAGGAACAACGAAAGAAAATGAGTAATATACCATATGCTACGGCCGTGGGTAGCCTTATGTATGCTATGTTGTGTACAAGACCTGACATCGCGCATGCTGTAAGCGTGGTGAGTAGGTTTCAGGCAAACCCAGGTAGGTAACACTGGACTGCTAAAGAACATTCTCAAGTACTTAAGAAGGACTAGAGATATGGTTCTTATATATGGCGGTGGAGAATTGGATGTGGTGGGATTCACTGATTCGGACTTCCAAGGACTGAAGGACGATTCGATGTCAACTTATGGCTACATATTTACTCTTAATGGACGAGCAGTATCTTGGCGTAGCGCCAAGCAAAGCGTGACTGCTGATTCCACCTATCAGGCTGAGTATCAAGTAGCATCGGAGGCTTCCAAGGAAGGGTTCTGGATTAAGAAGTTTCTGGGAGAACTTCAAGTGATACCATGTGCTGAGCTGCCTGTTCCGCTGTACTGCGACAACGACGAAGCTGTAGCGCAGGCCAAGGAGCCGAGGTTTAACAACAACACCAAACATATTGAGAGGAAGTATCATCTCGTAAGAGAATTTGTTCGCAAGGGATACATTGTACTGCACAGAGTAGACTCGTCCGACAATGTCGCCGATCCACTGACCAAGCCACTTTCTCAGACTAGCTTGGAGCGTCATCTGGAAAACATGGGTATTAGATACCATAGTGTGTGGCATTGAGTGCAAGTGGGAGATTGTTAGGAGTATGCCCTGGAATGCCACTCAGAGGTTGTTGAGTGAGGGTATTGTACTTGTAATTATGTAAACCATTTATATAAGGCAAAATGAATGTTTCTTTATTTACTGGTAGTTACTGGCATTCCTAACTCGTAAATAAACATATAGAAACTAGTCCGTGTATTTGAGAGCAAAACGTTCCACTCCTTATTGGATAAGGGGGTCGGCACTGGAAAGGTTATAACTCAAATACTTAATCATTCGCAAGTCGATGAAACTTGACTGGGCGTTAAGTTTATGTGAAGACTTGTATGACGTGTTCTTTGACATGGAGAGTGCCTGTCGAACACTAATGGTTATTGGGAGCACACGTTATAGGTACGCTAATAGGATTAGTATACTCGAACCGACTCACCCTCGATTTGTCACACGGATTTCACTCCGGGACAGTCAATGACGGAATCGAAAGGTTGTGATAGGTATTCGTGAACCTTCAACTTTAGGATTTAGTATGGATGTGCTTGTGACGTCAATATTTTCATTAGAGTAGTTCGACCCTGTAAACCGGAAGGCGGGGGTCAACCTCGACGTGCATCTTAACGGGCAAGTAACAGGTCCTACTGAATACCAAGATAGAATTCTTTATCTCGTTAGTGAGCGGGTTATATGTCCTATGCGGTTATTGGCAGATGAGATCATAAGTCTTTGGCCAAAGCATTGGAGCTAGTTGTATTTGATAGATGACAGCTCGATGATCTCGATTTGCATTAACGCATGCATAGCATCAAGTACAAATAGGGTTTGACTGACCGTGACCCTATAACTTGATCGGGACATTTGAAAGAAGGGTTTATACGTATACTGGTATTCATGACAGAATGGTTCTTGAATGATCCCAATCATTCGTTCTCAGTTGGGGTACAATGTAAGCCGCCAGGCTGGCTAGGTGGTGCTACTACTCTTTGGTTCCTCCCATTGCTGACTGAGACGGACCTACCGAGTCGCGCATTAGGATTGACGACGGAATGAATCAAGCTAATTCTCTCATTATGTGTATTAGGTATTGTATATCTAAATTTGGGACATTATATGTCTAAATCAATTTATTGGATAAATTGATTTACGGCCTAATGAATTAAATATATCACTGGGTGATTAATTTAATTCATGGATATAATTATTTCTTGGAGAAATTAATTATGTTATAATGTATTTGATATGATGAAATTAATTGGATTAATTAAACTATACAAATACATCGGGACGGAATTGGAGTTTATCTGTTTAGACTCTCGGGAGTCCGAAACGAACCGAACTCCTCCGTTTCTCCATGGGCCGCCCCCCTTTTTCTAGCCACCTTCCTTTTGGACTTATGTCTTCATTCTTTACTGAATGATAATTGTGGAGGTGGGGTTAGATTCCCACATGCATGAGTTGTAACATGTGGGAGGAGTTGAATAAGAGGGATGAAGACATCTTTCATTCACCAACTTTGATCCCATACGTGAAAGTGAGATTGAGAGAGAGAGAGAAAAACCATTTTCTCAAATTTTCTTCATCTTCTTCATATCATCTCAATTGTTCTTGGAGAAAATTGAGAGATTCATTGAGAGTAAGTGAGTTATACACTTGGAGTGTTGTAATCACAAATATATAGCTTCATCACTTATCTCTAGCCATATCCTCGGAGGATAGCAAGGTGATCGTCATTCCGGTCGTTTCTCCGGCGCGTGGCAAGTACAGACGCAGTGCTTTCGGCGTTGGATCGTTCAAGGGCTTGAAGCGGAATAGATTCGTAGAGATCAAGCAAAGCTTGGGGAATAGCTCAAGAGAAGGTTATCCATCTAATCAACGGACTACAAGGGTGAGTTTATATATCTCTCGTGAATTCGTTTTTGATATTCGTATATACGTAGCTCGATCAATCCTCGTAGGGATTCAGATCGAATTAATTTTCGTTTTACCGCTTCCGCTGGGTCTTCGTTTTAGGCACCGAATCCCAACATTTGTAACACCCCCAAGTTATTCAGGTTATAAATTACAGCACCGTGAGCCCCACTGTGGGACCCACAGGGCTATTCACACGCGAAATTATGAATTTTTGACCGATAATGTCCAAGTATAATCAGATGAAGAATAATAAAGTCGACATCCAAGACGATATCTAATAAGACCTAATACAATACATCCATAATCAATACCATGGAAACACAGGCCAAAACATCAAGGAAACCAAAAACAATACTCGAGTACTCAAGAACCATTCAAGTACAACATCACTGAATGGAGGAAGTACAAAACATAACTGGTGACAAGACACAACATCACACTTGCCCATCATCTTCATGCCGACCGGTACGTGCCTCTCCGCTCTCCTGGATCCTGAAATACATGAAAGGTATTTCCCCCATAAAGGGGTTAGCCGTCGAATAGCTAGTACAAATATATCAAATATGAAACACAATACCTCTCGACAATAAAGTAAATGTAATCATCATCTCATCAACTCAAGACTAGTATTCCAGAATAACTAAATCTCATAGCATCACATTCGATACATACATGATTAACCGTGAAACCGCACCAAAGGTAACGCAACCCTCAGAGGACCCGTCAGTCCGTCCCAGAGTGGTTAACCCAAAATATCCGCGGAACCACACCAAAGGCTATGGAACCCTCAGAGGACCCGTCGGCCCGTCCCAGAGTGGATATATACCATCATACAATTAATATATCTTAATTTCAAAGTTGAGAACGCACAATCATAAACATATACTTGACTTTGAGACATCGAGAATCGGAAGGAAAAGAATACAAGTTCGGTAGGTCCAAGAATGCACTTGTGGCACCTAACCGATTCGTAAGGAACATGATAATCAATAATCCATACTCAAATCACATGAAGAAACTCCCGAAATCCACCTACGATTCACGAAACTACAACGATAATCACCTAGAGGTTTTTAAATCACCCAAACCCTCTCAAGTCCGAACAAGTTACAAAACCATCCATATTATCGTAGGGGAAACATGGGTACGGGGTAGATACATCATAATCTCAAAGATCTCAAGCTCCAAAATGGATAAATCGGATGAATCTAAGAAATTCCCAAAACTAGGGTTCTAAGGGATTTACCTTGATTTGGAAGATAGAAACGGATTAGATGTTGTGTAATCTTTGTTATTCAACCAAAGATGATGATAGTTGAAGAAGGATCGCCACAAATCGCCACAAATCGCCTTCTCCCGTGCTCCCGTCAGAAAACGAGTGAGAAAGGTGTAAAATGACGAAGAGCAGGGGTTGCTCACTCTTATATACCATGCTAGGTTAGCGCGCGCCAAAATTAAGGGTTAGCGTGCGCTAACGGGGTCACCCGGTAGTCCAATAGCTTCTGTACTAATACGTTAGCACGCGCTACCACACCTTAGCATGCGGTAACTGGTATTCTGCAAAAATTCCAACTCACTGCCCAAACCCGCTAGCATGCGCTACATCTGGGCACTAGCGTGAGCTACGCAACACCTATAGCATGCGCTGGCTAAGGCCTAGCATGCGTTACCTGTTAGTCAAGAAAGTAAAAATACCCAACTGCCTCTTCCGACTCAGCTCATTAGCGTGCACTACGGGCGATGTTAGCACGTGCTACTGAACACGAATAGCGTACGCTAGCTACTGCCTAGTGTGTGCTAACTGCTAGTCCAGAGGGCAGAATCAACTACTGACTCTGCCAAGCCCGGACCGTTAGCGTGCGCTAAGACCCAACGCTAGCATGCACTACTCAACATAAATAGCATGCGTTAGCTTACGCCTAGCGTACGCTATCTGCCTGTCTCAAAACACTGCCGAAAGGTCCAAACAACACGAACATGATCCGAAGGGTATGAAACTCTAAAATCAACATCGACAATATCTCAATAAGTGTTTACAGAGCGACAAAAGTGAAGGAACGCCAGAGCCAACAATTTATATAAAGTTCGGGTATTACATTTTCCCACTCTAAAAAGAAGTTTTGTGCTTAACAATGTCGTTTTATATGCTTAACACGAAGACAATGTTTAACAATGTCGTTTTAAATGTTGGCTGATTTATACATTTAAGACTGTCATGTAATAATTAATTTTACGGTTGGCATTTAACAATGTCGTTTTAAATTCTTAGCCTAGTAAATCCTTATATCAAGGATCTACAGCGCTGTAATAATCCTGAATATCTCGGGGTATTACAGAATATGGTATCAGAGCTAAGATTATGGATATATTGGCCGTTGGGTTTAAATAGGGTTCATATATGTCTTTTGAGGTAACCTGCAGCAAATAATATCACTATACTACATTGGTCTTCGTGTGAGCGTTGGTTGTAAGTTTCCTAAACTCTATCTTGTCCTTTCATGTTATAACTTTTTATGATTGAACGTTAGGACGAAATTTTTCCTTGTATATTGAGTATTTATGCATACAGTATGTTGAGAGGAGGACGTGGACGTGGTCGCGGTCGTGGACGCGGACGTAGAAATGCTGAAAGGGAAGCTTCACCCTCTGTTCCAGATTCGCTGTCAAATCAGGCTATCTCCAATTCTGGAGAACAACAAGAGTCCGTAAATAATGAACGAGAGCGAACCGTGGAAATAAATTGCAAACATGCTTTTCCCAACATCCTTCGTCAAGTAGTCAACCAAATGACTCAATTTGCTCAATTTGTGGACAGGATGCAAGTGGCGGTAGGATTGCAGCTGGGAGAGAGACAGCAAGGCATCCCAAACTTTTGGAAATCGTGGAGATAGATGGCTACAGGATGTGGCGAAGATGCACCCGCCAAATTTCGATTGTTTTTCTAAGACGCCGACATGGGATCACTGCCTTAGAGAGCTGGAAAAAGTATTCGCCGGGATTAACTTCCCAAATGACCGGAGAGCCCCCATTGCCCAATATTTCCTGACGGGAGAAGCGTCCGAGTGGTGGGAAGCCATTCGACCTATTGATCATGATGCCGATTGGGGAGAGTTCAAACTTATGATGGAAGCTCAGTACTGCCCTCGTCCGGTGAGAGAAGCTAAGATTCGAGATTTTTTCTCCGCGCAGCCTTCGGATGTGCTGGTAGCTCAAACGATTAAGACTTTTAATCAGCAGCTGGCGTTAGTTCGACACCTGGTCATAACCAATGCAGAAATGATGATTCACTTTGATATGAGAATGAAGACGGAAATACAGAGGTACATATCAGGTTTTGAATGCACCACTCTCCGCCAGTATCAAGACAAAGCTCTGGCATATGAAATGAAAGAAAAAGCTATGGAAAAGTTCTCCGAGTCTAAGAAACAGAAAGTCTATGGTAGTTTTACAGAGCACAAGAGTACTGGGCCCCGCAAATCCCAGTCATCCTTTTATTCATTCAAGAGGCCTCCGCATCCATCCAAAGGTGGAAAGAACTCCAGATCACTATCAGCAATGGCAGATACAACCAGAAAATGTTTTAACTGTGGCCGGACAGGACACTATCGACGTGATTGCTAACTCCCAGCCATGACCTGTTATGATTGTGGATGAGAAGGACATCATACGGTTTTCTATGAAGAGGCAGCAGAGTGTTCACCCGCCCTAGAATTTCGGCCGAGGTAGAGGCAGAGGACAGTACGGCCGAAAGGAATCATCGAGTGCAAGGTTCGCTCCTTCACGCCTTTACAAGATGAGAAGGGTGGATGACCAGAATACAACTGTCTCATCAGGTACCATTCAGATCCTTTCGCAACCAGTTAGTGTTTTGTTCGATACAGGAGCTACACATTCGTTTATATCATTGTCTTATGTTAATCGTTTGAACATTTCTTGTTTTCATGAATGTGAGCCTTACATTGTGGGTTTGCTGAGTGGGGATAGAATTGCGGGGAATTTAGAAATTAGAGATTTTTCTGTAATAATTGGAGGCAAGAAATGGCCCTCAAATCTGATTGTAGTAGATACACAAGGAGACGATCTCATTCTCGGAGATGATTGGCTTAACCGATATAAAGCTATTATGAACTACTGGAAGAGGAATATCTCGATGATAGCCAAAGATGGATCCGAATTACTATTCGAAGGATGGAGACCAGGAAGCTCAGGGAAAGTGATCAAAACTATGAAAGCCGTTAAACTACTAAAGCAGGGCTGCACTGGATACTGGTGTTACGCGGTGAAGAAAGAAGAAGGAAGAATAGAGCTTTTATCCATTCCTTTTATGAACGAACTTTCAGACATGTTCTCGGAAGAATTACCTGGACTACCTCCACGATGAGATGTAGAGTTTACCACCGAGTTCGAACCAGGAGCTACATCGATTTCTAAGGCACTGTATCATATGGCACCTACCAAGATGAATGAATTGAAGAAGCAACTGGAAGAGTTACTGTACAAATGTTATATTCACCCTAGTGTTTCGCCCTGGGGTGCACTAGTCCTTTTTGTTCGAAAGAAATATGGATCACTTCGATTGCGCATCGACTATCGGGAGTTGCATAAGATAATGATCAAGAATAAGTACCTGTTGCCACGGATTGATGATTTGTTCGATCAGTTACAAGGAGCGACAGTGTTTTCGAAGATCGATTTGAGATCGGGATACCATCAATTGAGGATTAAAGAATCAGATGTCCCGAAGTCAGCATTTAGGACTCGTTATGGACACTAAGAGTTTGTAGTGATGCCATTTGGTCTTACTAATGTGCCTGCGGTGTTTATGCAGTTAATGAATCGAGTGTTCATAGAGTACTTGGACAAATTCGTAGTTGTGTTTATCGATGATATCTTGGCCTACTCTAAGAGCCCGCAAGAGCATGAGCAGCACTTACGGATCGCGTTGAACCTCTTGAGGAGTGAGCAGTTATATGCCAAACTTTCTAAATGTGAATTCTGGCTAAAGTAAAGTAAGTGTCACGTGGTGTCGGTAAAAATCTGCACTTCATGCTCTTTCTCTCTCTAGAATTTTTTCTCTGCCTTCTATCTAGAATCTTCATCCCATCTTCATACAATTTTGAGTTTTCCGGGCGAAATTCATCTGATAACGTCTATCTCCATTTCATCTCCGCCGCCTAGTGTGGCGGTCCTTCAATAAAAAAATCTGCCGCATGGCAGACAAAATTCATATTCTGGGGGCGGATTCATGTGCCCCCATTAATTACCCCACCCGTCAACTCTCCCTCTCCCCCAAAAACAGATCTCGATCCCCGGCATGTGATAAAAACTTAAAAAATCATCCATGTGACCCCCTTAAACATCCCACCCATCAACTCTCATTGCCCCCAAAAACAGATCTTGGTCCATTAAAAAATATTCCATCCCTACATTTCCCGTGAATCCTGCCATTTCAGAATCCCTCTCTCTTCCTTCCTCACCGACGCTCCACCTGGATATCTCAAACCGCCAACTAATATCTAATAATCTAAATCTACCTCAAAACTCATCCTCATGTCCGGTTTCTAATCCCCCACCAGGAAATAAAATCCCGAAAAACTCTGACTCTCTGCAATCGGGCCTTGAAAATCGCCGCTGTGATGAAGGCGGACGCGGTCAGATCCATTCAAACACAGGTATTTCGCTGGAAGACTTCCCCTCCCCGTCAAGCATGGACATCCGGTCGGTTGCAGCGGCGGATCTTGGGTCGAAAACTCTTTTTACGGCGACTGGTGTTCCAAACCAGCCCTCTAATGTGTCGGCTAAATATTTGGGCTCTAAAGGCAGTCCCAAGGGGATCCATAACCCTTCGGACAAAGGGAAATCGGCTCTCCTCGAATCGTCGGTCGTTTCTGATGTTGAGATCCTTCTTGAAGACGTCCAGGCTGGTGCGGATCCCAAACCAGCGTCGAAATCATATGCAGCCGCAATTTTCGGTGGCTCTGGAGACACGCTAGGCGTTTTCGGCTCAGTTGACCGGTCCGGAGCAGTCCCAACAGTGCATTTCTCAAAGCCAAAATGCGAAAAGGCTTCCGAAGCCTTCCGGCTTTCGGTGGTCGGTAAGTTCTCCTATGGCAAACCTACGAATGAGGTAATACGAACTAACCTTAACAATCTCGGGTATAAGCCGTGTAAAGTTCAATATCTGAATCTCCGGCATGTTTTAATTACCTGTTTTAATGAAGAACATTTTGTTAAACTTCGTGTTCAACGAGAAATTCCGATTGCTGGCCTCCCGATGAGAGTCCTTAAATGGACGCCGGATTTTGATTTTAAAAATGAACCGCCGGTTGCTCCGGTTTGGCTTAAAGCCTTCTCCCTCCCCATACAGTGGTTTGATGTTCATAGTCTAAAAACTGTCGCAAGTGTTTTTGGTGAATTTGTCATGGCGGATGTTGCTACGTTGTCTAAATCTCGATTAAATTATGCCCGGTTCTGTGTTGAAATTAATCTTGAGACACCCCCGGTTGAAAAATTTACAATCACTTGTGAAGGAAAATCTGTTGATATTAATGTCCAGTTTGAAAGGCTGCCGAAATATTGTCTATTCTGTAACCATATTGGACATGAGGAAAAGGACTGCTACACTAAAAATCATAAACTTCGCCCCAACTTCGCTGAGAAAAATAAATGATTTATAGAAAAAACTCAAAAAATCAGTTTTGCTGTGAAAGATAACATGACCAACGAAAAAATCCAGGAGGGCTACATAAATAATAAAGGAATTTCTTCACCCCTAAAAAGTCCCTCCCAGAATAAGGATAATCCATTGCCAGGAGATTATCATGAAACTAACATCTTCCCTCATGCGCAGGTTAAGGATGATTCTGCCAAAGATGTTTGCTCTAATAATTCGTTTCATGCTCTAAATATGATGGATGGTGATGAAATCATAGTATTAGACGCTGTTGAACCCCTCATTGTTCCCATTATGGAGAATGCCCCTATTGCTCCTTCGGTTGATAAACCTAGCATGCCTGGGAGGGCTTTACTCTCCCCTGATCTTGTCCAGGTCCAGCCGGATGGAACCCCCAAATTGTGCATTAATCCCCCCTCCCCCCAAAGACAGATGGATTTTCCAACGCTTGCATTGAGTGCTCCTCCAAGAAGCAAAAGGAAGTTGAACACAATGACCCTTCTGGGGATACTAACTCATCTTCCTTTGATTCTGGCGGAGATACCGAGTTTGATTTGGAAAATCATAATGCTGATCGATCTACAGGTCCCGATGGAATTGTGTTGGCGTCGTCCCCTCCCCGTAAAAATAGGAGGCTCCGCGACAATGAATTTGGGCGGCAACTTGAAAGAGAGGCCCAAGGCCGTGTGGAGGGCCAGGATCTTTCGGAACTACACAACACGGAGCTCAGAAGGAGCGCCAGGATTCAAAAAACCCCCAATTTGTCCAATGAATAACACCCTCATTTGGAATGTTAGGGGGATGGGTAAGAAAGATGCGAAACGTAATGTTAAAAATTTGGGCCGGGATTATCAAGTGAATATTTTGGCCCTTATTGAGCCGAAAATTTCCCTTGATTCGGCCTTCTTTTGCAGGTACCTGGGATTTAATAAGGTTACTTTTAACCAAAGTAATCACATTTGGGTCTTCTTTGATCACCTTAATGATTTTCAAGTCTTAAATAATACTGATCATTTGCTTCACCTGAAAGTCACCCCAAAAACCTCTCCCATCCCCTATTTTTTAACCATTGTATATGGGAAAAACACTAGGGTTGAAAGGAGGGCCCTTTGGGATGACCTTCTCGCTGTTAGTAGTAATCAGGGCCCGTAGATGGTCGGGGGCGACTTCAACATTATTTTACACCCTACGGAAAAAAAAGGCGGGGCCGCCCCCATCCCATCGGAGATGGAAGATTTTAATGACTCCCTTTTGGATTGTAATCTTGTTGATTTTGGCTTTATTGGTTCGCCTTTTACGTGGTATGGTAACTTGATTTGGCAAAGGCTGGACAGGATTTTACATTCGCCGGAATGGTTTGACATTTTTCCGGATTCGGTTGTAAAACACCTATCCCGCTTCCATTCGGATCATGCTGCTATTTTATGCTCGTTCGGTAATAACGTTTTCAAACCTAAACCATCCTTTAGATTCCATAATATGTGGGTCAAACACAAGGATTTTCTTAATGTCATCCGAGACTCGTGGGCGATCCCGATTTACTCCACGGGCATGTCCAAACTTTTTAATAAACTCACTAGAATCAAACTTACTTTTAAGGAGTGGAATAAAACTCATTTTGGTGACATTTTCTCTAAAGTGTCCGAAGCTAGGGACCTTGCGTCCGTGGCCGAACGCGTTTTTGATAATAACCCCACGGATAGTAATCTTATTTTGTTAAAAAAAACCAAAGCCAACCTTAACCTGGTGATGGCTATGGAAGAAGATTTTTGGAAACAAAAAACCAATTTAAAATGGTGCATTGAAGGGGAACGCAACACTAAATTTTTTCATGATATTATTAAATCCAAACGAAGTAAAAGTCGTATTTTTCAAATTATGGACAATGGGCAAATTTCTGATCCCGATGCTATCCAAAATTCTGGAGTTAACTACTTTTCTAATGCCTTTAAATGCACGGATTGTGATTTTGACAGTATTAGGCCGGATATTATTCCATGCCTCTTAGATAATTCTGATAATCATGTTTTGTGTGCTATGCCTGATGTGGATGAGATTAAATGTGCTGTTTTTAATATTGATTCGGATAGTGTGGCTGGGCCGGATGGCTTTAATGCTTTGTTTTTTCATAAGTGTTGGGATATTATCGCCAAGGATGTATGTGAGGCCGTGTGGGATTTTTTCTCCGGAAACCCCATGCCCAGATCATTCACTTGCACTACGATTTTTCTTATTCCGAAAATATCCCCTCCCTTAGCTTGGAGAGACTTCAGGCCGATTAGTCTTTGCAACACCACTTATAAAATCATTGCGAAAATTCTGAGTACCCGTTTGGGCCGCTTTCTTCCAAAAATTCTTAGCCCTGCCCAATCGGGTTTCGTCAAGGGTCGCCTTATCACTGATAATATTTTAACTGCCCAAGAAGTCTGTCATGATATATCCAGGGACGATTCGAATCTGATGATCAAATTGGACATGGAAAAGGCCTATGATAGACTTAATTGGGATTTTCTTTTGAATATCCTTAAAGCATTTGGTTTTTATGATGAGTGGACCGACATGATAAATCGTTGTATATCGAATTGCTGGTTTTCTGTTCTCATTAACGGTAATGCTGCGGGGTTCTTTAAATCTGGTAGGGGCATTAGACAGGCTGATCCTTTATCCCCTCTCCTCTTTGTGATTGCTTCTGATTATCTATCGAGGCTCCTGGATAAAACTTTTAACTCCCACCCCAACATGTTTTTTAAAATCAGGAAGAATGTTCGGATCACCCACCTGGCTTACGCCGATGATGTGCTGATATTTACCGAGGCTTCCAATAATAATCTCCTCATACTCAAGAATTGCCTGGACCACTACTCGGCGAGCTCGGGCCAAAAAGTGAACAATTCTAAAAGTCATTTTATTTTTGCCAAGCCGAATAACCCGTTAGTCCACATTGTCAAACAAACGACTGGATTTTTTCAAACTAATCTCCCATTCAACTATTTGGGTTCCCCCCTTTGGAAGGGAAACCAAACTTTTGACATGTATGGAGATTTGATTTCCAAAACTAGTGCTAAATTTCAGTCGTGGAATCATCTTTTGCTAACCACGGGAGGCAGGCTTGAGCTCATTAAAACGACCTTGAGATCGTTTCCGTTCTATTGTCTCCAAGTTCTTAAACCCCCAAAGAATGTCATTATTTTTTTCGAACGTCTTTTCAACAAATTCCTTTGGGGATCTAATGACAATAGAAAAAGACTTCATTGGGCAGCATGGCTCAAGCTATGCTACCCTAAGGAGGAGGGTGGTCTTGGGTGTAGGAGTATGAGGGACATCATAAAAGCAGCTGAAATCAAACTTTGGTGGCGTTTTCGGACTTCTTCAAATATTTGGTCGAATTTTATGTTTGCCAAGTACTGTAAACGTCTCCACCCCATGATTGTTAAAACAAACCCTTATGATTCTCCTACTTGGAAAAATTTGTGCGCCATCCGTTACATAGTGGATAAATGGATATTTTGGGATACCGGAGTTGGTGATATTTCTTTTTGGCACGATAATTGGTGCGATTTTAGTTCGTTGTCCCAATGGGTTCCTTACACCCGTTCAAATGCTAATATTAATCAATTTTGGTCTCCTCATGGCTGGGATCGGTCAAAACTACTCTCCATTATCCCTTCGGATCTTGGAGACTACATTATGTCCTTTCCCACTCATGGGGAGGGGGGTATAGTTGGCCAGAAAGTCTTTTGGAAACTTACCTCTCATGGTGGTTTTTCCTTTAAAAGTGCATGGGAGGCGGTTCGGCAACGCCAAGATAATCACAATCTTTTAAAATTTTGCTGGAATCAAACCATTACTCCTACCATGTCCTTTTTTATGGTTAGGCTCTTAAAAAAAATGGCTCCCTACCCCGGATGGGCTTAGAAGCAGGGGTATTATTGCCGACAATGCTTGCTTTTGTTGTGGTGGCGTTGAGGATTTTCCTCATCTTTTTCTTAATGGGCCGGTTGCATCGGTGATCTGGGCTAACTTCTGCTCTTTAGTAGGGATCCCATTTTTCGACACTAATAATATTACCTTGGTTATCACCAATTGGTTTAATAAATCCTCGGGAGATATCCACATTTTGCGTTTGATCCCCATTCTTATCCTGTGGTTTATTTGGTGTTGTAGGAATGATATGCGGGTCAAGAAGATCCCTTTCACGGCCCAAAGGGTGTGCGATCGCATCTGGGGTTACTTGGAATTAATCAAAGGGCATCGGGCCCTTAAGCCGCGGGCCTGGATGGGTGCCCCGGTAATCGCGGATATTTTGGGATTAAATTTTTGTCCTTGTAATTTCATTAGCAGCTTCCATTGTAAGTGCAATAACAAAAAGAAGAAAAAAATTACCATTGTGAGATGGGTTAAACCGGGTCCCGGGATTATCAAAATCAACACGGATGGGGCTTCGAAAGGTAACCCCGGGGATTCGGCCGCGGGAGGCATTGCTAGAAATTGTTTGGGGGATCCTATTTTCGCGTTTCACGAATTTATCGGCAAACACACCAATAACTTTGCCGAGCATTTTGCCATTTGGAGAGCGTTGGACCTTTGTTATGAGAGGAACATTAAGAAGGTTTGGGTTGAGGTGGATTCGGCTTTTGCTCTATCTTTTATTACCTCGCCTAACACCGGTAATTGGCAAGTCCAAAGCATTCGTCGTAAAATCTTGTCATTTCGCCGTACTATGGATATCTCGTTTTCCCATATCTATCGGGAAGGGAATGCCATTGCGGACCATTTGGCCAATGAAGGATACAAGTCTAGAAATTTTTTTCTTTACAACCCGTCGGATCTATCTCGGCAGATTCGTGGTATGATTAGATTGGACAAAGGCGAATTCCCTTATATTAGATTCAAGTAGGTCGTTCATTTGGCCGTGTTTCATTTTGCTTTAATCTTGTGTGGGGCATGTAGAGGGGTTCGTCCTCCCTCAAAATAATTAGGCGTGTAGTAGGCCTCGTCCCCCCACATTATTGATCAGTTTAATAAATTTCGTTTTTTTTAAAAAAAAAAAAAAAGTGTCACGTGGTGTCAGCAGAAGGGATCTGAGTAGATCCCCAGAAAGTCGAGCCAATTTTAGAATGGAAGTCTCCGAAGAACGTGAAGGAAGTCAGAATTTTCTTAGGACTTGCTGGGTACTATCGCCGATTCGTGGAAGGGTTTTCCAAAATTACCCATCCACTTACTCGAATACTGAAGAAACCCCAAAAGTTTGAATGGAACAAGACATGTCAGGCCAGTTTTGATGAACGGAAGAAGAGATTGACGACGGAACCAATTCTAACATTACCACAAGGGACCGAAGGATTCATAGTTTATAGTGACGCTTCAAATCAAGGTCTCGGTTGTGTACTAATGCAGAATGAGAAGGTGATCGCCTACCTTCACGGCAGTTGAAGCCATATGAAGTAAATTATCCAGCCCATGATTTGGAACTGGCAGTTGTTGTTTTCGCCTTGAAGATATGGAGGCACTACCTGTACGGGACTCACTGTCAGATCTTCAGAGATCATAAGAGTCTTAAATGCATTATCAGTCAGGAGAGTTGAACATGCGACAGATGAGATGGCTGGAATTGATTAAAGGCTATGACTTGGAAATTATTTATCATCGAGGAAAGGCGAACGTAGTGGCTGATGCACTGAACCGCAAACCCATTTCTATTAGAATGCTGGAGACACTCACACCCCAGTCTAGCATTCAAAGAGAGTTGCTTCGTTAAGGAATTGAAGGATGGTTGCAAGGAGTCCAAGGACAACTGTGTGTGATGGAAGTAACTTCATTGTTAATCGAATAAATCAAATCTAAGCAATTAGATGATCCTCTAATGATTCGGTTACGTGATGAAGTGGGCAAAGGAAAGGCCTCGGGACATGAAATTCATGAAGATGGAGTTATGAGATTCCAAAGTCAACTTTGTGTTACCGATATTGATGTTTGGAAGCGGGCAATTATGAAGGAAGCTCACAGTATGCTCTATTCTATTCACCCAGGCACTAGTAAGATGTATAAATATCTGAAGCAGAATTTTTGGTGGGGCAACATGAAGAAAGACGTGGCGGAATATATCTCTAAGTGTTTAACTTATCAGCAGGTTAAGATCGAACATTAGTGACCCACTAGAATGTTGAGGCCATTTCTGATTCCTGAATGGAAGTGGGAAGATATATCGACGGACCTTATCAACAACATGCCGAAGACCATTATTTCAGTTCGAGATGGTTGCTTTGTATCACATTTCTGGATAGTGGTTCATAGACCCTTGGGAACTGACCTGAACTTTAGCACAGCCTATCATCCTGGAACTGATGGATAGTCGGAGAGGACTATTCTGACTTGTGCCTTAGATTGGTCGACGGATTTGGAAATTCATCTACCATTGATTGAATTCACCTACAATAATAGTTG
Organism: Orobanche coerulescens; assembly: GCA_033398695.1. Lineage (NCBI taxonomy): Eukaryota > Viridiplantae > Streptophyta > Magnoliopsida > Lamiales > Orobanchaceae > Orobanche > Orobanche coerulescens. The sequence continues at coordinate 35,038,498 of CM065814.1, read as the reverse complement.
GCATTCTTCTATTAGGATGGCACCTTTTGAAGGATTATACAGAAGAAGATACAGGTCTCCCCTGTGTTGGAAGGATTCATCTGACTTAATTGGGACGGAACCAGAGTTGATAGTACAGACTCAAGAAAAGGTAGCTCTGATCCGTGAAAGGCTGTTGACTGCCCAGAGTCGATAGAAGTCTTATGCAGACATGCGCCATCGCCCATTAGAGTTTGGAATCGGGGATCACGTACTTCTGAAAGTTTCTCCTACTTGAAGGATTTTTCATTTTGGGAGGAAGGGAAAGCTGAGTCCGAGATACATCGGACCCTTTGAGATTCTTGAAAGAGTTGGGGAGTAAGCATACAGGTTGGCCTTGCCGCCATCGCTGAGTCATATTCATAATGTGTTTCACATATCTCACTTACGGAAGTATGTACCAGAATCATGTCATCAATTTTGGAGAGATCGAAGTAGCTAATGATGTCACATTCGAGGAGGAGCCGATTAAGATACTCGAGAGTCGAGTCAAGTAATTGAAGAATAAACCTATCTCCTTCGTTAAAGTTCAATGGTCACGACATGGAGTAGAAGAAGCAACTTGGGAGACTAAAGATAGTATGAAGTCGAGATACCCAGAATTATTTACATCTTAAGTTTCGGGACGAAACTTCTTTTTATAGGGAGAGTATGTAATACCCGGATAATTATCGTGTATTTCATCTGTATTTGAAACTTGTAGCATTTGATTATGTGGTATTAATAATCAAAGTATGATCTTCCCGTATTAGTATTCCTACATTCGTGAGCTTCCAAACATATCCATGCATCTGCAGGTCATAACGCATGCTATCAGTAAAAAATAACGTACGTTAAGATCTGAAGATAACATGTGTTATGGTCGAGGCGTAGCGTACCTAACATGCAGTCAAAGGCAAATAAATCTGGTCGGCGCATGGGGCCAGTGAAGATATTGTCGAGAAAGGATTCCCCGCATGAACCTGGACAACTTTTGATAAAGCAAGTCAACGAGACATAATGTACGTTAAAGGAGAATAATAACGTATGCTACACTGAACATATTACATACGTAAATGTGAGTGTTAACGTACGTTAAGGAATTCAAGAACGAGACAGTGAGCTACTGACAAACGTTAATCTACGTAAGGTGTTGCCCATAACGTACGCTATGGCGATAATGTACGTAATCTTTTGTGGCTAACGTACGTAAAGTTCAAAGACTTATAAATAACGCATCACCCCACTTCATTTCACACTTTTTTCTACTCGTTCCTTGCCTGAATCCTGCAAGTCCTGAGAGCCTATCCCGCATTATAACCCTTGAATTAGCCTCTCTACTTGGTGGTTGAGGTTGGAAAGCATCTTGGATTGGTGTTCAAGCCCCGGTGTTGAGTTCCACCGAGTATTTCATTGTTCTCCTCCGTAATAAGGTATGTAATGCCATCTCAGCCTAGAATTCGTGTTCTTATACTGATTATGAATATTACTACTGGAGCTATTTAGTTTATTGATAACTTTGACAATCGAACACCATGTTTTAGAAAGAGTGGTAGAATTTATAAATAGGATTTCCATTGTTAATAGGATTAGAGCTGAGCCTTGATTTTGTTAAACATCGGGGTGGAGTTTGCTATAATTGTAACATTCCTTTGAGGATGAATTTTGAAACACTCTTTTGAGGAACGATTTGTTAAGGTTATCACATGTGTTAGATGGATTCAAGAAGATACGTAGAGGGTGTTCTTCAAGTATAATTCATGATTTGTAGAGGTTCTTGATGTGATAAGCTTCATATTGATCGTAGAATGAAGTGATTAGTTTGGTGATAATCGTTTTGAACTTAACTTTGACAAGAGGAATTGCGTGTGGAAGAACGAAAATCATAGAGATGAAAAAATTTTTAAAACTCGGTTGAAATGTGTTAGAATAACCGGACCAAGTATTGGGATTCATAATGAGCAATTGAAGTGTTGGATTTGTGATGATTTGAAATCCTGGGAGCCGTAGACATCAGCGTGCTATCCACGTTATCGCCTTTATTTTCGCACGTAGAATAGTATTCGTTCGACGTATGATACTTTGAGTAGTTAACCGGAAAATCGGCCGAGCAATGATATGTAACGCCCCCAAAACCATCCGGGAATATTACAGTGCTGTGGGCCCCGCGACGGAACCCACTAGGCTAAAACTCATTTTCAAAAACCTTCAAAAATGCCAAAAAGTCCGATGACAGAAATATTTTCCAAATACTCACAAAAGTCATTTTCCAAATACTAAATACCGCCATAAAATACCATCTGAAAATACAAGGCGAAGATGCCAAAACTCAATAGTTCCAAAATGTACGTTAAGTCACCACTTATGCGTACCAATAAAGTAGTTTAGGGAAAAAGGGATTAACGAAACAACCCAAATTTACAAAATACTCAAAAAGGCCATTTTAAAATACACACGCAACGGATATAAACATAGTTCAAAAATACACAATTGCAGCGGAATAAACAACAAGAAGAGAATACTCAATTCTCAAATACATGCCACAGCCAGTATCACCCGGGAAGCTCATCTCTTCACGACCGCTACTAGCTCGATCTCCGAGTACCTACAAATAAAGCCCATGATGGGGTATGCCACAATACTCAACAATGATAACGATCACATCATCATAAATAATTACATACCAATGTAATCACATAATAAGAATACTACCAATGTAATCTTACCATCATAACCTTACCGATCCATGGCAATTCATAACAAATCAATCCTTACCATAATCCACATTTCGCATCCTCAAATGATGAAATGAGATCAACTACAACCATCTGTACTGTATTCAAACAATACCAAGAATCCTCAAAACATCATCACAACTCCTAAGCATAAAATAATTCATCCATGCCAAGTCCTGTTCGTCAAATCACACAATCAAATCTCAACCTGGATAAAGACCAATAACACACAACATATCTGTAGATCAACTACCACAAAACAAAGATAACAAGTCCCTAAAAATCGACGTACAGTCCGGATGTTTATACGATAAATAACCAGACCAACCAATAAATCAATCGAGAATATCATCGACATGATAAGCTCCAATACGACCAACCAAAGGCCAACCACAACCAAGAATATCCTAAACATAATAAACCCCAATACTACCAATGAAGAATCAACAATAATCGAGAATACCATCAACATGATAAACTCTAACACGATCAATAAGGGATCAACAACGACCGAGAGTACCATCAACATGGTAAACTCCAAACATGATCAACAAATGATCAACAACGACCGAGAATACCATCAAAAAGATAAACTCCAAACGATCAACAATAATGGATCGCAAAGAAATAACCCCAACTGTCGAACATACCCCTCGAGCGTATGAACAATCAGTCGCAAACCGTCGAACATACACAACCATAAATGGAGGATGAATGACAAATCCATATGGCTCAAAGATGGACATCACAGTACGCTCGATCCGAAAATGTGTCCGTGCACATGTCCACCCCGTATACGGAATCTAGGATATACGTGGGACATGTACCTAATTAGCCTCACGAACTATGTCTTGTGTGCACGATCCAATGTGAAAATATCAACACATGACCATAGTGTGTCCAGCTAAAAATCCTACACAATAACCAATCGACACGCAGATTTGACTCCAGATATGTCACGATGCAACATGACAATGAAACTCAAAGAATCACATATCCAATAAGGATCAAAAGACTCACTGAAGTGAACAAAGACACACGGATAATGAAAGATCGACATGACCGACAATATCTGAAACAACCCTCCTGGGATCACAATCCCCAAAGGATAATCCATACGATCAACAATCTCAGACAACAGTTCTGGGATCAACATCCCTCAATGAGACAATCAACAAAACCATTAATACCAACAATAGTCCTGGGATCAACATCCCTCAACGAAACAACCAATACGAATCTCATTATACGGAACCTCAACATACCACACATACAACAATTCAACAGAATAATTGTCCTCATAACTGAACAATACTTAAATTACCTCAAAGTCGAAGATAAAATCCTTTCCATGAACCAGTATCCCTCAACGAATACACAATTATACGAATAATCCCGATAATAAGTATAGTCCATTTATACCAACAAACCACCGTCCCGACATCAATGTCGACAAGGTAAACCATCATCGATATCCGACATTCCATATCACTGACCAAAGATAACTCACATCTCCGTCCTTACTAAACACATTTAAACCATATACACTATGATTTAATCCAAATCAACGCATAATATACAAATCATCATCCCGACAATTTACATTTATAATATCATTGCTATATGAATTATAAATGAAATGAATCAAAATCACTCATTAAATATTATAAACTGAACAAGTATAACTTGCCTCGATACCGATACCACGAAGTCGCTACTAATTCCATTACCTTTGTCTACGAGCTCCTCAGCCCCGACCAAAAGCAATCTACGAACTCTTCAACCTCAACCGCAACACAACGATCATAATCCACGATCAAACATCTCAACCTATTGAAGTAATCAATCAACAACAATCCTATAACAATCAATAACGGACATAGCCAACCAATCAAACTCAACGGCTCAACAATACCTCGATCATATATATAAAATCAAATAATCTAACAACCTAAATCAATCAATCATAAACTCATAACCATAATACGATTCCACAATCCGAAAATCATATCAATAATAAATTTAAACCAATAACAAGGGTCTAAACGTTATCGATTCGAAATTCAATCTTAAGTACGAATACAAGTTTCCTCCTTGTAAATTCATGATTAGAACCAATTACCGATTATCATCATCAATCCAGACAATCCGATTAGTTCAAAATATAGATAATCATATTCCAAGGGTTTCAAATAACTCAATCATTCGATTTTAACACTTGTTCAGTATGTATGAACTTCCTAACTTAAAGATGAAAATAATCTCATCAAACTCGGAATCATAATCGTATTCCTATACGAATATTGTACCAAAACACATAACTTAGCTCTAGGTATGAATATTCCATATTGATATCCAAAACACCAACATCTCTTAAACACATTCATCAAATCATATAATCCAAGAGTTCCTTAGGAACACAAATTATTCCGAAGTCACATTCAAAATCTCCAAGATGACATAATCTGATGTGTTATAACATCTAAACAATACTCATTCATAATTCAAGATGTATATTATCATACTCTTCAATATACAATTCACATGACCTCAGGAATCACAATAACACCACTATAACCATCATCATACGAAGAAAAACATCAACAATCAAACCAACAAGGATTATATCATACTTAATCTGGAATTATCCTCATATCATGATTTATACGAGATCAACATAATCCAGAATTCCATCTCCTTATCGGTTTAAACAAATCACAATCCTTACAATAGGAAGAATCTTAATTAACATTCGAAATCTCTTATCACAATTCCATTCATTCTCCTATAACATCAAGAATCGCAACAATACTACCAAGAACATCAAGAACACTATGATTCCATAATCATAACCAACATAATCAAGACATAGATCATCATATCATCATCCTCCTTAACAAAATTCCCATAAATACAAAGAATCATCACAACAACTCCATAAACTATCATCGTACGAACTAATCATCAACAACAACATCAAAAATCCAAATTTAAAGAGAGGATTATCCATCATACCTCTTAGAAGTTGAAATACACAAGTAACCACCTCCAGAATCATCAATATCTTCATATCCAAGCCTCAAATCCAAGCCCTCAAGCTCATAATTGCCTTAGAAGAACTGAAACTCCATCTCTGAGTGTTGAAGGCGAAAAATGAAGTGAAGTTCTGAAGAAAAACGAAGTGACGGGCATCCCACTTATATAAACTTCCAGCTCGTTACGTACATAACATGCCAAAGTTAACGTACGTAACACACTTTACGTACGTTATCTATCCTTGATAGCGTACGTAATGCCGACCCAGAGGTAACTATCTCAGTTCGTATCTTACATAACGTACGTAACACTTGATCCATAGCGTATGTAATACGTACATTGACTTGCTACAGTATCTCAGTTTACGTACGTAATGTCCAACTCTTTACGTATGTAACAATCCTTTGGCGTACGTAATCACCTAAGATTAGCGTACGTTATCCTCAATCCAGAAACAACTGCACCTAACAACTGATACTATTACATACGTAATAAAACGGGTATAACGTACATAATCCTCATACACTATTAACGTACATAACACCGTCTACATAGCGTACATTAAACCATTCGTTGACTCACCTGTTCACATCCGCGCCGAAAGATGCCGACAACGGCCCCACTATCAGCCACAGCCTGGATCATGTCTGATTCCCCTCATACCGTACGTAATACATAACACATAACATACATTATGCTTACCAGTTTAGCGTACGTAAGTCCTTAAGCTTACCATACGTAATGGCTTCTGTACTTAGCCAAATCCAATTATTCCTGTCCGTCTCGACATACTGAATATATATACTCATCCCGAAAATATTCTCATACGATACACCTGATATCCAAATCAGAACAATCTGATACACCATATCATCAAATATAACTGTAAATCAATGACGTAAATTACACAAATACAACTATCTCAATCTTTAAATTATTTTATCCATACTGTATAGACACCAAGCTATGCAGCATATCTCAGATAAAATAACGCAAAAAATTTATACTGAAAATACGGATATTACATGATAATTGTACTCAGTCAATATTGGATCATTTAGAATGTCCGTGTGATAGTTTTATTCCATAAGTTGAGTTGTTGTTACTTCCTTTTGTGTAAGGTTCGAGGTTTGGGAACGGTTGATCGAAGGAGCGGCCTTCGAGTTTGTTGAAGTCGTTGAAGTATTTAATTCTTGCCATCTTTCTAAGGCAAGTACTTTAATTATGTTTTATGTATTGATGTTATACATGTTGTCGTGCATATGTGTCGTTGTTGTATGTCCACCTCGTGTTGGTCCGACGGAATCACCTTGGGGTCTATGCTAGCATGCGCTGAATCATTAGACAGGTTTTTCCACCTCGTGTTGGTCCGATAAGATCATCTTGGGAACTATGCAGTGAACGCTGGATCATCGGAATTACCATGTGTATGTTGTATCATGTTGTGGTTATCATATTGTGAATAGTATTATGAGTTTTCTCGTAGTAGAGACTTGTTGTTATTATTATTGTTGATGGTATTGTCGTTATTCTTCATGAGATGTTGAATAATCTGTTGTATAATTTGTACTTGTACTAGCATCGTTGTGCTAACCCCTTCGTGGGTGGACATTTTTTGTATGTTCAGGATACAGGAGGACGGGGAAACAACCACTAGAGGTCCATGAGGACGAGGGCGCAGAGTGATGTTACGGCCGAGATGATTTTTCGGATTGTGTTTTGTTTTACAGTACTCGAGTACAATGTTGTTTTGTTTGACTTTTGAGGTTTGTATTCAGATGTTGTCTTATTTGTACATTTCATACTGGTGATGTAATAATTAATTTTACGGTTGGTATTTCAAAATGTCGTTTTAAATTTTTAGCCTAGTAAATCCTTATATCAAGGATCTACGACACTGTAATAATCTTGAATATCTCGGGGTGTTACAGAATATGGTATCGGGGCTAAGATTATGAGGTAACCAGCAGCGAATAACATCACTGTACTGTCTACGTCTTCGTGTGAGCGGTGGTTGTAAGTTTCCTAAACTCTATCTTGTCCTTTACATGTTATACCTTTTTATGATTGAACGTTAGGACGAAATTGTTCCTTGTATATTGAGTATTTATGCTTACAGTATGTTGAGAGGAGGGCATGGACGTGGTCGCGGTCGTGGATGCAGACGTAGAATTGCTGAAAGGGAAGCTTCACCTTCTGTTCCTGATTCGCTATCAAATCAGGCTAACTCCAATTCTAGAGAACAACAAGAGTCCATCAACAATGAACAAGAGCGAACCATGGAAAAAAATGTCGAACCTGCTGTTTTCGACATCCTTCGTCAAGTGGTCAACCAAATGACTCAATTTGCTCAAGTTGTGGACAGGATGCAAGTGGCGGTAGGATTGCAGCTGGGAGAGAGACAGCAAGGCATCCCAAACTTTTGGAAATCGTGGAGATAAATGGCTACAGGATGTGGCAATGTTGCACCCGCCAAAGTTCGATGGTTTTTCTGAGACGCCGACATGGGATCACTGTCTTAGAGAGCTAGAAAAAGTATTCGCCGGGATTAACTGCCCAGATGACCGGAGAGCCCCATTGCCCAATATTTCCTAATGGTAGAAGCGTCCGAGTGGTGGGAAGCCATTCGACCTGTTGATTATGATGCCGATTGGGGAGAGTTCAAACTTATGATGGAAGCTCACTACTGCCCTCGTCCGGTGAGAGAAGCTAAGATTCGAGAATTTTTCTCCGCGAAGCCTTCGACACCTGGTCGTAACCGATGCAAAAATGATAATTCACTTTGATATGAGAATGAAGCCGAAAATACAGAGGTACATGTCAGGTTTTGAATGCACCACTCTCCGCCAGTATCAAGACAAAGCTCTGGTGTATGAAATGAAAGAAGCAGCTATGGAAAAGTTCTCTGAGTCCAAGAAACAGGAAGTCTATGGTAGTTTTACAGAGCACAAGAGTAGTAGGCCCCGCAAAGCCCAGTCATCCTTTCATTCATTCAAGAGGCCTCCGCATCCATCCAAAGGTAGAAAGAACTCTAGATCAGTATCAGCAATGGCAGATACTACCAAAAAATGTTTTAACTGTGGCCGGACAGGACACTATCGACGTGATTGCTCACTCCCAGCCATCACGTGTTATGCTTGTGGTCGAGAAGGACATCGTGCGGTGTTCTGTGAAGAGGCGGCAAAATATTTTGGAGCTCGTACTTTGCAGTCAGTCCAGAGAGAGGCGAGTGTCCCTCAGACGCAACAGAGTGTTCAGCCGCCCCAGAATTTCGGCCGAGGTAGAGGCAGAGGACAGTACGACCAAAAGGAAGCATTGAGTGCAGGGTTCTCTCCTTCACGCCTTTACGAGATGAGAAGGGCAGATGACCAAAATGCAACTGTAGCATCAGGTACCATTCAGATTCTTTCACAACCAGTTCGTGTTTTGTTCGATACAGGAGTTACACATTTGTTTATATCATTGTCTTGTGTTAATCGTTTGAACATTTCTTATTTTCATGAATGTGAGCCTTACATTGTGGGTTTGCCAAGTGGGGAAATTAGAGATTTTTCTGTAACAATTAGAGGCAAGGAATGGCCCTCAAGTCTGATTGTAGTAGATATACAGGGAGATGATCTGATTCTTGGAGACCATTGGCTTAACCGATATAGAGCTATTGTGAACTACTGGAAGAGTAATATCTCGATGATAGCTGAAGACGGATCCGAATTACTATTCAAAGGATGGAGACCAGGAAGCTCAGGGAAAGTGATCAAAGCTATGAAAGCCGTTAAACTACTAAAACAGGGCTACACTGGATACTGGTGTTACGCGATGAAGAAAGAAGAAGGAAAAGTAGAGTTTTCATCCATTCATATTGTGAACGAATTTTTAGACGTGTTCCCGGACGAATTACCTGGACTACCTCCACGATGGGATGTAGAGTTTACCATCGAGTTAGAACTGGGAGCTACGCTGATTTCTAAGGCACCGTATCATATGGCACCTACCAAGATGAATGAATTGAAGAAGCAACTGGAAGAGTTACTGGACAAATGTTATATTCAGCCTACTGTTTCACCCTGGGGTGCACCAGTCTTTTTTGTTCGAAAGAAAGATGGATCGCTTCGATTGTGCATTGACTATCAGGAGCTCAATAAGATGACGATCAAGAATAAGTACCCGTTGCCACGGATTGATGATTTGTTGAATCATTTAAAAGGAGCGACAGTGTTTTCGAAGATCGATTTGAGATTGAGATACCATCAATTGAGGATTAAAGAATCAGATGTCCCGAAGTCAGCATTCAGGACTCATTACGGACACTATGAGTTTGTAGTGATGCCATTTGGCCTCACTAATGTGCCTGCTGCGTTTATGCAGTTAATGAATCGAGTGTTCATATAGTACATGGACAAATTCGTAGTTGTGTTTATCGATAATATCTTCGTCTACTCTAAGAGTCCGGAAGAGCATGAGCAGCACTTACGGATCGTGTTGAACCTCTTGAGGAGCGAGCAGTTATATACCAAACTTTATAAATGTGAATTCTGGCTAAAGGAAGTGATGTTCCTTGGTCACGTGGTGTCAGCAGAAGGGGTCTGAGTAGATCCCCAGAAAGTCGAGGCAATTTTAGAATGTAAGTCTCCTAAGAACGTGAAGGGAGTCAGAAGTTTCTTAGGACTTGCTGGGTACTATCGCAGATTCGTGGAAGGGTTTTCCAAAATTACCCGTCCACTTACTCGTACACTGAAGAAAACCCAAAAGTTTGAATGGAACGAGACGTGTCAGGCCAGTTTTGATGAACTGAAGATGAGATTGATGACGGCACCAATTATAACATTACCACAAGGGACTGAAGGATTCATAGTTTACAATAACGCTTCAAATCAAGGTCTCAGCTGTGTACTGATATAGAATGAGAAGGTGATCGCCTACGCTTTACGACAGTTGAAGCCATATGAAGTTAATTATCCAACCTATGATTTGGAATTGGCAGCTGTTGTTTTCGCCTTGAAGATATGGAGGCACTACCTGTACGGGACTCACTGTCGGATCTTCATTGATTATAAGAGCCTTAAATACATTTTCAGCCAGAAAGAGTTGAACATGCGACAGAGAAGATGGCTGGAATTGATTAAAGACTATGACTTGGAAATTCTTTATCATCTAGGAAAGGCGAACGTAGTGGCTGATGCACTGAGCCGAAAACCCATTTCTATTAGAATGCTGGAGATGCTCACATCCCAGTCCAGCATTCAAAGAGAGTTAGTTCTTGAAGGAATTGAAGTATGGTTGCAAGGAGTCCAAGGACAACTGTGTGTGATGGAACTAACTTCATCGTTAATCGAAGAAATCAAATCTAAGCAATTAGATGATCCTCTAATGATTCGGTTACGTGATGAAGTGGGCAAAGGAAAGGCCCCGGTACATGTAATTCATGAAGATAGAGTTCTGAGATTCCAAAGTCGACTTTGTGTTCCCGATATTGACGTTTTGATGTGGGCAATTATGAAAGAAGCTCATTGTATGCCCTATTCTATTCACCCAGGCACTAGTAAGATGTATAAAGATCTGAAGCAGAATTTTTGGTGGGGCAACATGAAGAAAGACGTGGCGGATATATCTCGAAGTGTTTAACTTATCAGCAGGTTAATATCGAACACTAGCGACCCGCCGGAATGATGAGGCCACTTCTGATTCCTGAATGGAAGTGGGAATATAAATCAATGGACCTTATCACCAACATTCCGAAGACCATTATTTCAGTTCGAGATGGTCTATTCGTATCATATTTCTGGAAACCGATCCACAGAACCTTGGGAACTGAGCTGAACTTTAGCACAATCTATCTCCTCAAATTGATGGATAGTCCGAGAGAACTATTGAGACAGTAGAAGACATGTTGAGAACTTGTGCCTTAGATTAGTCGACGGATTTGGAAATTCATCTACCATTGATTTAATTCACCTACAATAATAGTTGGCATTCTTCTATTAGGATGGCACCTTTTGAAGCATTGTACGGAAGAAGATGCAGGTCTCCCCTATGTTGGAATTAGTCGTCTGACTTAATTGGGACGGAACCAGAGTTGATAGTACAGACTCAAGAGAAGGTAGCTTTGATCCGTGAAAGGCTGTTGACTGTCCAGAGTCGTCAAAAGTCGTATGCAGACATGCGCCTTCGCCCATTAGAGTTTGGAATCGGGGATCACGTACTTCTGAAAGTTTCTCCTACTCGAGGGATTTTTCGTTTTGGGAGGAAGGGAAAGCTGAGTCCGAGATACATCGGACCATTTGAGATTCTTGAAAGAGTTGGGGAGTTAGCATACAGGCTGGCCTTGCCGCCATCGCTGAGTCATGTTCATAATGTGTTTCACGTATCTCAGTTACGGAAGTATGTACCGGATCCCAGTCATGTCATAAATTTCGGAGAGATCGAAGTAGCTAATGATGTCACGTTCGAGGAGGAGCCGATTAAGATATTCGAGAGTCGAGTCATGCAATTGAGGAATAAACACATCTCCTTGGTTAAAGTTCAATGGGCACGACATGGAGTAAAATAAACAACTTGGGAGACTGAAGATAGTATGAAGTCAAAATACCCGGAATTATTTACATCTTAAGTTTCGGGACGAAACTTCTTTTTATAGGGAGAGTATGTAATACCCGGACAATTATTGTGTATTTCATCTGTATTTGAAGCTTGTAGCATTTGATTATGTGGTATTAATAATCAAAGTATGATCTTTCCGTATTAGTATTCCTACATTCATGAGCTTCCAAACATGCATGCATGCATCTGCACGTCATAATGCATGCTATCAGTAGAACATAACGTACGTTATGAGCTGAAGATAACGTAAGTTATGGTCGAGGCTTAGCGTACGTAACAGGAAGTCAAAGGCAGTTAAATCTGGTCGGCGCATGGGGCCAATGAGGATATTGTCGGGTAAGGATTCCCCGCGTGAACATGGACAACAGTTAATAAAGCAAGTCAACGAGACATAATGTACGTTAAAGGAGAATAATGATGTACGCTATACTGAACATATTACGTACGTAAATGTGAGTGTTAATGTGCGTTAAGGAAGTCAGGAACGAGACAGTGAGCTACTGACAAATGTTAACGTACGTAAGGTGTTGTCCGTAATGTACGCTAAGGCGATAACATACGCAATCTTTTATGGCTAATGTACGTAAAGTTCATAGACTTATAAATAAGACATCACCCCACTTCATTTCACACTTTTTCCTACTCGTTCCTTGCCTGAATCTTGCAAGTCCTGAGAGCCTATCCCGCATTATAACCCTTGAATTAGCCTCTCTACTTGGTGGTTGAGGTTGGAAAGCATCTTGGATCAGTGTTCAAGCCCCGGTGTTGAGTTCCACCAAGAATTTCATTGTTCTCCTTCGTAATAAGGTATGTAATGCCATCTCAGCCTAGAAATCGTGTTCTTATACTGATTATGAACATTACTACTGGAGCTATTAAGGTCAGTGATAACTTAGAGAATGGAACACCATGTTTTAGGAAGAATTGGAGAATTTATACATAGGATTTCCATTGTTAAAAGGATTAGAACTGAGCCTTGATTTTATTAAACATCGGGATGAAGTTTGTTGTAATCGTAACATGCCTTTAACGATGAATTTTGAAACACTCTTTCGAGGAACGATTTGTTAAGGTTATCACATGTGTTAGATGGATTCAAGAAGAGAACGTGGAGGGTGTTATTCACGTATAATTCATGATTTGTAGAGGTTATTGATGTGATAATCTTCATATTGTTGGTAGAATGAAGTGATTAGTTTGGTGATAATCGTTTTGAACTTAAAACTTTGACAAGAGGAATTGCGTGTGGAAGAACAAAAATCATAGAGATGAATTAATTTTAAAACTCGGTTGAAATGTGTTAGAATACCCGAACCAAGTATAGGGATTAATAATCAGGAATCGAAGTGTGGATTTGTGATGATTTGAAATCCTGGGAACCGTAGACATCAGCGTGATCTCCCCGTTATGGCTTTTCGTTTCGCACATAGAATAGTATTCGTTCGACGTAGGATACTTTGAGTAGTTAACCGGAAAATCGGCCAAGCAATGATAATTATACTCGATCACTATTGGAACAGTTAGAATGTCCGTGCGATAGTTTATTCTGTAAGTTGAGTTGTTATTACTTCCTTTTGTGTACAGTTCGAGGTTTGCAAAGGGTTGATTGAAAGAGTGGCCTTCGAGTTTGTTGAAGTCGTTGAAGTATTTAATTCTTGCCATCTTTCTAAGGCATGTACTTTAATTATGTTTTATGTATTGATGTTATATATGTTGTCGTGGATATGTGTCGTTGTTGTATGTCCACCTCGTGTTGGTCCGACGGGATCATCTTGGGATCTATGCTAGCGTGCGCTGGATCATTGGACAGTTTTTTCCAACTCGTGTTGGTCCGACGGGATCATATTAGGATCTATGCAGTGAATGCTGGATCATCGGAATTACCATGTGTATGTTGTATCATGTTGTGGTTATCATATTGTTAATAGTATTGTGAGTTTTCTCGAAGTAGAGACTTGTTGTTATTATTGTTGTTGATGGTATTGTCGTTATTCTTCATGAGCTGATGAATAATCAGTTGTTGTATAATTATCGTACTTGTACTAGCATCGTTGTGCTAACCCTTTTGGGGGTGGACATTTGTTGTATGTTCAGGATATAGGAGGATGGGGAAACAACCACTAGAGCTCCATGAGGATGAGGGCGCAGAGTGATGTTATAGCCGGAATGATTTTTCAGATTGTGTTTTGTTTTAAAGTACTCGAGTACGTTGTTGTTTTGTTTGACTTTTTAGGTTTGTATTCGGATGTTGGCTGATTTGTACGTTTCACACTGGAGATGTAATAATTAATTTTACGGTTGGCGTTTAACAATGTCGTTTTAAATTCTTAGCCTAGTAAATCCTTATATCAAGGTTCTACGGAACTATAATAATCCTGAATATCTCGGGGTGTTACAAGTACTGCCCTCGTCCGGTGAGAGAAGCCAAAGTTCGAGAATTTTTCTCCGCACATCCTTCGGATGTGCCGGTGGCTCAAGTGATTAAGACATTTAATCAACAGCTTGCGTTTGTTCGACACCTGGTTAGAACCGATGCAAAAATGATGATTCACTTTGATATGAGAATGAAGCCGGAGTTACAGAGGTACATGTGAGGTTTTGAATGCACCACTCTCCGTCAGTATCAAGACAAAGCTCTGGCGTATGAAACGAAAGAAGCGGCTATAGAAAAGTTCTCTGAGTCCAAGAAGCAGAAAGTCTTTGATAGTTTCACAGAGCACAAGAGTAGTGGGTCCCGTAAAGCCCAGTCATCCTTTCATTCATTCAAGAGGGCTCCGCATCCATCCAAAGGTGGAAAGAACTCCAGATCAGTATCAGCAATGGCGGATGCAACCAGGAAATGTTTTAACTGTGGACGGACAGGACATTATCGACGTGACTGCTCACTTCCCTCCGTGAAGTGTTGCGAATGTGGACGGGAAGGACATCGTGCAGTGTTCTATGAAGAGGCTGCAAAATCTTTTGAGCTCGTACTTCACAGCCAGTTCAGAGAAAGGCGAGTGTCCCTCAGACGCAACAGAGTGTTCATCCAACCCAGAAATTTCGGCCGAGGTAGAGGCAGAGGACAGTACAACTGAAAGGAAGCATTGAGTGTTGGGTCTGCTCCTCCACGCTTTTATGAGATGAGAAGGGCATACGGTCAGAATGCAGCTGTCGCATCAGGTACCGTTCAGATCCTTTCACAACCAGTTAGTGTTTTGTTCGATACAGGAGCTACACATTCGTTTATATCATTGTCTTGTGTTAATCGTTTGAACATTTTTTGTTTTCATGAATGTAAGCCTTATATTGTGCGTTTACCGAGGGGGGATAAAATTGTGGGGAATTTAGAAACTAGAGATTTTCTTGTAACAATTGGAGGCAAAGAGTGGCCCTCAAATCATATTATAGTAGAGATACTAGGAGACGATCTGATTCTTGGAGATGATTGGCTTAGCCATTATGGAGCTATTATGAACTACCGAAGGAGGAATATCTCGATGATAGCTGAATATGGATCTGAATTACTATTCGATGGATGGAGACCAGGAAGCTCAGGGAAAGTGATCAAAACTATGAAAGCCGTCAAACTACTAAAGCAGGGCTGTACCGGGTACTGGTGTTATGCGATGAAGAAAGAAGAAGAAGAAAGAGTAGGGCTTTCGTCTATTCCGGTTGTGAATAAATTTCCAGATGTGTTTCCTGACGAATTACTTGGACTACCTCCACAACGAGATGTAGAGTTTACCATCGAGCTAGAGCCGAGAGCTACACTAATTTCTAAGGCGCCGTATCGAATGGCACGTACCGATATGTATGAAATGAAAAAGAAGCTGGAAGAATAGCTGGACAGAGGCTATATTCAGCCAAGTGTTTCACCCTAGGGTGCGCCAGTTCTTTTTGTTCGAAAGAAAGATGGATCGCTTCGATTGTGCATTGACTACCGAGAGCTAAACATGATGAAGATCAAGAATAAGTACCCGTTGCCACGGATTGATGATTTGTTCGACCAGTTGCAAGGAGCGACAGTGTCTTCAAAGATCGATTTGAGATCGGTAAACCATCAGTCGAGGATTAAAGAATATGATGTCCCGAAGTCAGCCTTCAGAACTCGTTACGGGCACTATGAGTTTGTGGTGATGCTATTTGGTCTACTAATGCGTCTGCTGTGTTTATGCAATTAATGAATCGAGTATTCATAGAGTATTTGGACAAATTCTTAGTTGTGCTTATCGATGATATTTTGGTCTACAATAAGAGTCTGGTAGAGCATGAGCAGCACTTACAGATCGTTTTGAACTCTTGAGGAGCGAGCAGTTATATGTCAAACTTTCAAAATGTGAATTGTGTCTAAAGGAAGTGATGTTCATTGGTCAGGTGGTATCAGCGGAAGGAGTCCGAGTAGATCCCCAAAAAGTTGAGGCAATTTTGGAATGGAAGTCTCTTTAGAACATGAAGGAAGTCAGAAGTTTCTTAGGACTTGCTGGGTATTATCGTCGGTTCATGGAAGAGTTTTCCAAATTTACCCGTCCACTTACTCTATTATTGCAGAAGACCCAAAAATTTGAATGGAACGAGATGTGTCAAGCCAATTTTGACGAACTTAAGAAAATATTGACGACAGCTCCAATCTTAACATTACCGCAAGGAACTGAAGGGTTCGTAGTTTATAGTGAAGCTTCAAATCAGGGTCTCAGTTGTGTACAAATGCAGAATGAAAAGGTAATCGCCTACACTTCACGGTAGTTGAAGCCATATGAATTTAATTATCTAACTCATGATTTGGAACTGGTAGCTGTTGTTTTTGCCCTGAAGATATGGAGACATTATTTGTACGGGACTCACTGTTAGATCTTCACCGATCATAAGAGTCTTAAGTACATCTTCAGTCAGAAAGAGTTGAACATGCGGCAGAGGAGATGGATGGAATTGATTAAGGACTATGATTTGGAAATTCTTTATCACACAGGTAAAGCGAACGTAGTGGTTGATGCACTGAGCCGAAACCCACTTCTATTCGAATGCTGGAGACGCTCATGTCCCGGTCCAGCATACAACAAGAATTGATCCGTGAAGGAATTGAAGTATGGTTACAAGGATTTCAAGGACAATTGTGTTTGATGGAATTAACTTCATCGTTAATTGAAGAAATAAAATCTAAGAAATTAGATGATCCTCTGATGATTCAGTTACGTGATGAAGTAGGGAAGGGAAAGGCCCCAGGATTTGTAATTCATGAAGATGGAGTTCTGAGATTCCAAAGTCGACTTTCTGTTCCCAATATTGATGTTTTGAAGCAGACAATCATGAAAGAAGCTCACAGTATGCCCTATTATTCACCTAAGCACCAGTAAGATGTATAAAGATCTGAAGCAGAATTATTGGTGGGGCAACATGAAGAACGATGTGGCAGATTATGTTTCGAAGTGTTTAACTTCTCGGCAGGTTAAGATTGAACATCAACGACTTCCGGAATGTTTAAGCCACTTCTGATTCCTAAATGAAAGTGGGAAGATATATCAATGGACTTTATCACCAATATGCCGAATACCAGAACATGTATGAATGTGATTTGGGTGATAGTTGATCATCTAACCAAATCGGTTCATTTTCTGGGCATTAAGGATACAAGGGGACCATAGAGGTTTGCACAAGTGTTTATTGCGGAGATAGTCCGATTGCATGGTACCCCGAAGACCATTATTTCAGATAGAGATGGTCACTTCTGCCACATTTTTAGAAAGCGGTTCATAGAGCCTTAGGAACCGAGCTGAACTTTAGCACAGCTTATCATCGCCAAACCGATGGACAGTCTGAGAGAACTATCCAAATAGTAGAAGACATGTTGAGAGATTGTGCCTTAGATTGGTCGACTGATTGGGAAATTGATCTGCTGTTGATTGAATTCACCTACAACAATAGTTGGCATGCTTCCATTAAGATGGCACCTTTTGAAGCATTATACGGAAGAAGATGCAGATCACCCTTATGTTGGGACTATTCGTCTGACTTAATTGGGACGGAACCAGAGTTGATAGTGCAGACTCAAGAGAGGTAGCATTGATTCATGAAAGGCTGTCGACTGCCCAGAGTCGACAGAAGTCTTATGTAAATATGCGCCGTCACCCGTTAGAGTTTGGAATTGGGGATCACGTACTTCTCAAAGTTTCTCTTACCCGAGGAACTTTTCGTTTTGGGAGGAAAATTAAGCTGAGTCCGAGGTATATCGGACCATTCGAGATTCTTGAAAGAGTTGGGGAGTTGGCATATATGTTGGCCTTGCCGCCGTCACTGAGACATGTTCATAATGCGTTTCACGTATCTCAGTTACGGAAGTATGTACCGAGTCCCAGTCATGTCATTGATTTTGGCGAGATCTAAGTAGCTAATGATGGCATGTTCGAGGAGAAGCCAATAAAGATACTCGATAGTCGAGTCAAGCAATTGAGGAAAAAAACAGTCTCATTGGTTAAAGTTCAATGGTCACGACATGGAGTCTAAGAAGCAACTTGGGAGACTGAAGATAGTATGAAGTCGAGAGACCCAGAATTATTTTCATCTTAAGTTTCGGGACGAAACTTCTTTTTAGAGGGAGAGTATGTAATACCCATATATTTGATATGTATTTTATCGGTATTTGAACCTTGTGACATTGCGAATGTCATATTATTAATTAGAGTATGATCCCCCATATTTCATAGTTCAATAATGGCGATTGTATGATTCCATTGATGTTAATGCATGCATGTACTTACGCGTAATTACCGCACACTAAACAGTGGGTGTAGCGTACGCTAGAATGTGTAAATAGCACACGCTAAAGGTTGACACTTAGCGTACGCTATGTGTGATCAACATGATTGAGACAAGGTTGGTAGGTGAGATTGGATCACGGATATTGGATAGGGACATGTTGGGATGAACCTGGACGGCTTTTGGAAAAGTTGAAGCAACGGTGCTTAGCACATGCTATGAGAGAAACGCTAGCACACGCTAAGTCGAGTACAATGAGGTCAGTAAGCTTCGTAAAGTCATTAGCGCACGCTATGAAGGGTGTTAGAGTACGCTAGTTGTTTCATTTAACGTACGTAAAGGCTATTTAACGTACGTAAGGCCAAGGACAGAAAGAGACAGTGGACTGTGAGATCGTTAGCGCACGCAAAAATGAGATAGCGCACGCTAATCGTTTCCTATAAATAGGACATTACCTCCATTTCATTTCTCACTTTACCCTTCGTCCAATTCCCGACTTCTATAACTTGGAGAGTTACCCTCACGACTTTAACCCCTCATATCAGCCTCTGAATGTGATTGTTGAAGACAAGGAGCATTGGAGATTAGCGTTCAAGCATCCGGTGTTGAGTTCCACCAAGTGTTTTGTCGTTTCCTTCCGTATTAAGGTATATGATGCTTTACCAACCTAGAGTTCATGTTCTTAGTGATAATTATAGGCATGCTAGTGAGGTTATTGAGTTTAGTCTGAGCATTATGAATCGAACAACAAGTTAAGGATTGGATTGGTTAAACTTAGATTTTTCGTCGGAAATAGTTGAACCTTGATTATGCCTATCGTAAGGATGTGATTTTCAAATATTATAACCTGCATTAATGATGATTTCGTGATGACTACATGATGGAGATGATGATTTCGTGATTAGTATATGATGAACGAATTATGTATGTTATCACCTAGACTAGGCGAATTCGAGATGATCAACATAGGGATCGTTCTTCGGGTATGATTTAGGGTTTGTAAAGATTGTTCGGATTGATAATCTCCATATGAATGGTTAGAATGATATAATCATGTTGTAACAATCGTGATGAATGTAGAACTTGGATTAGATGAATGTACTTGCAGAAGAATCATAAGTGGGAGTAACTTAGAATTTGGTTGAACATACTCACAGTGTTATGAATTCGTATAGATAACCGATGCATGTATGAGGAATTGATGGGCAGATTTGGAAGTAAATTGTAACGATTTGAATGTGCTGGAAAACCCGTAGACATCAACATGTTATCCCCGTTATGACCTTTCGTTTCGCATATAGTATGGTATTCATTCGACTTAGTGTCCTTGGGGTAGTTAACCGGGAATCGTCCGAGTAATGATCATCATTATAACGTTTAGCATGATTGTGTGATAGTCTTGTTACGAAAGTTGAGTTTGTCATTATTTCCTTTTGTGTAAGGTTCGAGCTTTGCGAACGGTTGATTGAAGAGGCGGTCTTCGAGTTTGTTGAAGTCATTGAAGTACTTATTTCTTGCCATCTTTCTAAGGCAAGTACTTTAATTATGTTTTATGTATTGATGTTATACATGTTGTCTTGCATATGTGTCGTTATTGTATGTCCACCTCGTATTGGTCCGAAGGGATCATCTTGGGATCTATGCTAGCGTGCTGGATTATTGGACAGGTTTTTCCACCTCGTGTTGGTCCGACGGGATCATCTTGGGATCTACGCATTGAATGCTGGATCACCTGAATTACCATGTGTATGTTGTATCATATCGTGGTTATCATATTGTGTATGGTGAGTCTTCTCGTAGTAGAGACTCGTTGTTATTGTTGCTGTTGATGATGTTGTCATTATTCTTCGTGAGATGTTGAATAATATGTTGTTGCATAATTATCGTACTTGTACAGACATCGTTGTGCTAACCCCTTCGGGCGTGGATATTTGTTGTATGTTCAGGATACAGGAGGGCGGGGAAACAACCACTAGATCTGAGTGATGACGAGGGTGCGGAGTGATGTTATGGCCAGGATGGTTTGTCAGATTGTGTTTTCATTTTAATAAGTACTCGAGTACGCTGTCTTTTTGTTTATATTTTGAGTTTTGCTTTCGGGTGTTGGCCGATTTGTACTTTCAGACTTGTGATGTAATAATAAATTTTACTGTTGGTATTTAATAATGTTGTTTTTAAATTCTTAGCCTAGTAAATCCTTATATCAAGGATTTACGGCCTTGTAATAATCCTGAATATCTCGGGGTGTTACACTTGGTGTATAAATTATTCATCATGGGATAATAATGGAGTTGAATATATGTTATTCTTTGAATAAATATCAAATAGCTTCAACCTCCATTATCTAAGACATTTTGAATCGGCTGTGAGTTGTATTGTGAGAGAGAATTTCTTTTCAAAGTTTTACACTTGCATTTTAAGTGTATTTTAGAGGAAAAATAATTTATTATAAAATACTTGGATGTTATAAATCTACTTGAAGTATAGAGAGAATTGAGAGAAATAAAGAGATCATTTCATTTATATATGTGTATATCTTACATATGAAGAATATGGCCTTTATATAGGCTTATGATTCAAGAGTTATAATGGAGAGGAAAAACCAAAGGTCTAGAATTGAAAAGCCAAAGGTTGTATGTATTAATGTAGAAAGATGAAAGGTTAAAGGTCATCCAATAATACATAACACTCCCCCTTGGATGACCTGTACAAACATCATGCCTCGTTAAACCCTTACTAGGAAAAATCTTGTTGGAAAAAAGCCTAGTGAAGGAAAGAGTACATGTGTTGTACTAATGGTAAAAAGACTGAATCTTATATGTCTCCCCCTCATTGCAACATGACTATATTGTCAATATATATCTCAAAATTTGGGCATCCCAATCTTGTGTACCAATTTCTTGAAAGAACATGTAGGAAGTGCTTTTGTAAACTAACTTCTTGAAAGTAGTAGATGGAAGTGCACGTCAAGGTAAACAAATCCACCACAGTCTTGTAACACCCCCAGATTTAACCGGAAATATTACAGCGTCGTGGGCCCCTAGATGGAACCCACAAGGCTAAAGGAAATTTTCGCAAATATTTACAAATGCCCAAGAGGCCGACGACGGTACTATCTTTAAAATATTCGAAAACTTAATAAAATCTATTGAACAAAACCGTCGTGAAATCTTGTTTTGAAAAGGGCAAGGCTAAACGACCGAAACTCAATAGTTTTAGAAAATGATTTCCAAAGTAACTCAAATTACCAGAAACGAAAGGTCATTTAAAAGTACTCACGCAGCGGAAAAGAATAACAATTAAAAATACTCTATCAGCGGAAATCAGCGACTGATCAGGAAACTCAATACATAATTACATGCCATAGCCAGTATCCTCCGGGAAGCTCATCTCTCCACGACTGCTACAAGCTCGAAAATCCAAGAACCTAAAAAGAAATCCCACGACGGGGTCAGCCATAATATCCAACAATGATGTCAATCACATCACAATTATAATTACATACCAATGAGATACAAAATAAGAATACGACCAATGTAATCTTATCGTTATAAGTTTACCAAGGTTCACATCTCGTACTCGATTAACCAATAAACTCGAACATAATATATGTATGGTACCTCAAACAATACTCAAGATTCTCGAACTATCATCACCAACTCGCGATACGGAAATATACCAGTTCTGACCAGTACGATCCATCGAATAACATCATCAAATCCCAAGACGATAACCGATTGTCCATCAAAGACAAATACCAAAGGAAATACGGAACATACCTCGAGATATGAAGTGCCACGGCAATCATATCAGTCTAATCTGAGATCAGATCAACGCAATACGGACACGGTCCTAACACAAGACCTACAAATGCATACTCATATGACCACGTCAATATGCTCGAAACAATGTCAACAATGTATACTCAATGGAAATCCCATGACCTAGCGCCCTCAGCATAGGTCCCAAGATGATCCTACAAGATCAACACGAGTTGGATGACCAACAATATACATAAGAAAAACAACACAACACTCGGTAATCCAACGATCCAGCGCCCTCAGCATAGATCCCAAGATGATCCCGTCGGACCAACACGAGGTGGAAAAAATCCGTCCAATGATCCAGCGCCCTCAGCATAGATCCCAAGATGATCCCGTCGGACCAACACGAGGTGGACATATGATCCAGCGCCCTCAGCATAGATCACATGATCCCATCGGATCAACACAACACAAACAACACAAATATGCATACACATATGCAAATCAAAATGTTCATCAACATGAACAACGCAACATGAACGACAATATGACAAATCAACTAAGAAGACCTCATGTTCGACAACATGAATGACAATATGCATGATCGAATCACTAACACTAACTGAATCGATATAAGATACTTGCCCCGAGTCCTTTGGGAGAAATCTCGATATCAAACCATCACCGATGATTATCCGCAATGCTCGGCGATCCAAACGTACCATGGACTACAGATACTCATATCCTCGTCTTTACCATAATGTAATCTCGATACCCGAATATGCCAATGACCGAAATAAATCATATATATTATGATTAAACTCCCAGAATCGGAATGACAACATATAATCATTGCTATATGCATTATAAATGAAATGAAACTGAAACCATTCATTAAACATTATAACTGAGCAAGTAATAACTTGCCTCGATACGATACTCTGAAGGCATTGCGAACCCATTGCCTTTGTCTACGAGCTCCTCAGCCCCGATCCAAAGCAACACAACGGTCGAAATCCACGATCAATTATCGCAACCTAATGCAATATCAAATGACAACACATCCGATAATAATCAACAACCGGCAAAACCAACTAATCGAACTCAACGGTTCAACAAAAACCTCGAATAAACGCAGTCTGAACAAACCAAATCAAACCATCATGCATTCATAATCACAACACAAAAATACGGCACTGTCTGCCTACTTAGCGCACGTTAAACGCATAACATAGCGTGCGCTAAGTTGCTCCCATTAGCGTGCGCTAGCCAGTAAGCTTAGTGTGCGCTAATGCTGTGCAGTGGCATGCATTTCAAGCATCGTCTAACACTTCCATCATGTCAATGATCAACTCATCTCGATATTAAGAATTTCCTAACATATTCGATTCCAACTTTTATCTTTAAACACGAATCAACAATATTCCTTCTTGTTCATATTTGGTAACTTCATAGAACAATTTACCGGTTATTATCATGAATAATCATATTCCAAAGTCATCCGTAACCTTTCCAATTTCCAGTTCTTATTCATAACAGTCATGACATATATAATTTAATAGTTCTTCAAGAATACGAATTATCCGAATTCACGTCCATGATCCATAAAATGACATAATCCGATGTGTTCTAACATCTAAAAATCCTTATTCATCATGTTCTTCGACATACAATTCACATAACTTCAAGAATCGCAATAGCACCACCATAATCATTACCATACGAAGTAACCAACGACAAAACATCAAAAATCCGAATTGAAGAAGGGAATTACATCAACATATCTCTTGAATTCCATCCAAAACCATACGAAACATATCAATACTCATATTGATAACAACACTAACTTAGTTCGGTAATCCAACTCGTTATCATGCTCATCAACTCGAATATATGATAATCATCGACTCAAGAACATCAATAATCAATCCAAACGACATCCAAAAGTGAAGAACTATTACCTTGTATAGACGAACCATGAAGGAGAACAATCAACTTCATTCCATGAATCATCAATAATTTCAAGAACAAGACTTTAATCCATGTTCCTCAGCTTAATCTTTGTTAAAGATTATCATCTCTCAGTGTTTGGGACCTCAAACTTCTCTTTAAAAACTCTCTCTCGGTTGCAAGGAAGGAATGGACGAAATGCTTCATAACACCCTTCTGTCCCTTTTTATAAAGTATATTACTAGCGTGCGCTAAACCTTATGTTTAGCATGCGCAACAGCCTTAGCGTGCGCTAACTGACTTTGTTAGCGTGCGCTATCGCAATCCAGAGGCTACTGTCTGGCTTCGTACATGTGCTTACGTACGTAATGCCCATGCATTAGCGTACGTAACTTACACTGTCTTGCGTACGCAAGTCCTTACATTTAGCGTGCACTAATACCAGTTGACTTGCTACAGTCTACACCTACCACGAAGATGCTCGTGACCCACATGCCGAATGCAACCAATAAAGCCAAGATTCCCTGTTGACCGATATACAGTTAGCGTGTGCTAATCAACATGCATTAGCGTGCGCTAACACTACATTGCAACATCCATTAACTTATCAGAACGTGCGCTGAAAGTGGCCTGGTCCACGCGTAGATTCCTCCCGATCGGACTGCATTAGCGTGCGTTATCTTATATCCGTAGCGTGCGCTAAACCTGCACGATAGAGTGCGCTACTCATGATTATTAGCGTGCGCTAATAATGTTACACTAAGTCATTTTCAGCTATTCTTGTCCAACGTCTAAACATACCAAAAACGAACATAAGACAGACTGAACACAAACACTAAATCCAATAATATTCTTATACGATATACTCTATATCGAAAGTACGATAGTCTGATACACGATATCCTCAAATGCAACTGTCGACCAGATACGACAATTATACCGATACTGACATCTCAGTCCTTTATTTATTTTATCCCTACTGTACAGATTCCACGCTGTACAATATAACGCGGATAAAATAATATCAAACAACAGTAGTAGAAATTCCGGATATTACATTCTACACCACTTAAAATAAGTTTTGTCCTCGAAACTTGCAATCCGTCATAAAACAAACAAACATACCGTTCAACCCAAAAATTTCCCAAAACCATCACGACAATGATCAATCATCATCACTATAGAATAACCACAATAGCATACTTACCAATGCGCAAAGTCGATGATCTCCTGAGATACTAGCTAGTGACCTCACTGTAAAGTCTCAATACACTTTACAATCACAATTCCTTGAGTCTCAACAAAATATATCATCTTCGGATGAAGCAATTTGCCCGAATCAAATTCTGTCTACCTGATTACATAATCAGGTCTCAATTCCGATAAGACGAATAATATACAATACATTTGCGAAACAACTACCCAAAACAACGATACGAATCCCGAAATGTTGACACAAAATCTGAATGCTCAGATGATCACCAACAATGATCAACAATCAACCGAATTTATCATCGACATGATAAATTCCAATATGACCAACCAGAGGTCAAAACACAATCGAGAATATCATCAACCTGATAAACTCCAACACGATCAACACAGAACCACAGAAACAGATATATGAAAGAATAACATTCTCAAAATGACACACTAATCACATACAGTGTATCTCAATAAACATACCCGACTGGTGAGCATACCCCTCGGCATACGAACAACCAATCACAACCCGTCGAACATATCCAAATTATACATGGAGTGGGAACGACCAATCGATACTCAAAACAACCAGCATGAGGTCAACAACCCCAAATCTACACTTACAAATAAATCATTCGAAGATCACTATGGTAAAGTCGAGCTACTACCATACCAATGGAATCACATAGCACATATGCCCCGGTTTCACAAAACCCGAAATTTCCAAGATCACGTTCTGTACACGAGTCTAGAAAATGCGGTATTTCTCTGATCAGATAAATGAACCGATCATCCCTAGATAATCAAACTACCATATAAAAATTCGGATCCCTATTCATCGTTCCACACTGATATATTATCCAGTTCGTGAGTCACACTCACAACTTCACCATGATATGTAATATACACTAAATGCGTATGGTTATCAATCACATTTTCAAATCCAGTTTGAAATCATACAGTCTCGTCAAGAAGTCAAATTTTCGAAAGTTCTTTCAAAAATTTCAAAACTCAAAACAGAAATTTTGGTAAGACTACGAAATAAATTTTCGAACCAACCGGCTCGCTCGTGTCAAGTTCTCGATAAATATTCTTTTCAAATACACATGATTAAATAAAATGGGATTTATGCAAATGCTTGACCATATCCATACTCCTGTTTATCAGTTCAGCTCGTCACCAATATCCACCGATATTCCATCGGGAAAACCACACGATAGAGTTCCAAAATCTCAATATATAAAAATTCCGTTAAAACTCCTTTTTCCTCACATATGACTCGCAACGTCAAATATTAATCCATCCTGGATCACCTCAAATATGCTATGACAAATCATTGATTAATCGACAAATCAAATACAGCGAAAGACTACCCGAGAAATTTCATTTGAACAAGTAAACCAAAACCTCAAAAGGTAGGAACGAAATAAATAAACGATTGATAAAGAGTTTTACAAATCTCGGGAGTTTTAGAAAACAGAAAAGCTTTTCTTTTGAAACATTAGGGTCTCATCCCATATCTCATTCCGCATTACAAGAAGTTTAAAAAGTAGAAAACCCTTCTGGACCTCAAGCCCTGAGTTATAAATCTATTTCAAAATCGATTGGGCTCGGCCCAAAAATCATTTTCCGTAAAACATCCGTGAAATATTCATTTTGAAAAGTATCAGTTTCAAATGCTCAAAAGCAGTTTCATGTATTTCAAAATAACTTAACATGACTACATGCTCTTCTCAACCATACACAACATTTCTCCCAAATGCACAATTTCGTTCCAAATTCTACCCAACATACTGATTCCCAAAATCATAGTTTCTCAAGATCATCAATCCTGACTCAATTCTGTCACCTCATATTGTAACACATAATATCTTTCTGAATCTCAAAGCATATCAACTTAGAATGGCAATAAATCTCAATATAATTCAAGAATCCAAATACTTACAGATCGTGAAGCCGACGATTCCCCGTGATACTGGCACATGTCTCAACTCTAGAAAATACACGACACAAATATTTTCAAAACACACATTTTGCAAACTCAGTTCAATTCGAGAACACAACACATCTCTTTCAAGAGAATCACGTTAGCACCATTTGGAAAAGTTTATAACAAGCCCAGTACTACACTGGCAAATCGCATAACGCATAAGCCCGAGTGAACAACAAAAACTCAGAGCTCAAAAACTTGTCAATCGACAACTCCAATGACATGACAAAAGCACGACCCAACTTGACCCAAATGCCTAGGTTTTCTCAACCTAATCTCCGATACCATATTCTGTAACACCCCCAGATTTAATCGGAAATATTACAGCGCCATGGGCCCTGCGATGGAACCCACAAGGCTAAAGGAAATTTTCGCAAACATTTACAAATGCCCAAGAGGCCGACGACGGTACTATCTTTAAAATATTCGAAGACTTAATAAAATCTATTGAACAAAACCGTCATGAAATCTTGTTTTGAAAAGGGCAAGGCCAAACAACCGAAACTCAATAGTTTTAGAAAATGATTTCCATAGTAACACAAATTACCAGAAACGAAGGTCATTTAAAAGTACTCACGCAGCGGAAAAGAATAACAATTAAAAATACTCTAGCAGCAAAAAACAGCGACTGATCAGGAAACTCAATACATAATTACATGCCCTAGCCAGTATCCTCCGAAAAGCTCATCTCTCCACGACCGCTACAAGCTCGAAAATCCAAGAACCTAAAAAGAAAGCCCACGATGGGGTCAGCCATAATATCCAATAATGATGTCAATCACATCACAATTATAATTACATACCAATGAGATACAAAATAAGAATGCGACCAATGTAATCTTATTGTTATAACTTTACCAAAGTTCACATCTCGTACTCGATTAACCAATAAACTCGAACATAATATCTGTATGGTACCTCAAACAATACTCAAGATTCTCGAACTATCATCACCAACTTGCGATACGAAAATATACCAGTTCTGACCAGTATGATCCATCGAATAACATCATCAAATCCCAAGACGATAACCGATTCTCCATCAAAGAAAAATACCAAAGGAAATACGGAACATACCTCGAGATATGAAGTGCCACGACAATCATATCAGTCTAATCCGAGATCAGATCAACGCAATACGGACACGGTCCTAGCACAAGACCTACAAATGCATACTCATATGACCACATCAATATGCTCGAAACAATATCAACAATGTATACTCAATGGAAATCCCATGACCCAGCACCCTCAGCATAGGTCCCAAGATGATCATACAAGATCAACATGAGTTGGATAACCAACAATATACATAAGCAAAACAACACTACACTGGGTAATCCAACGATCCAGCGCCCTCAGCATAGATCCCAAGATGATCCCGTCGGACCAACACGAGGTGGAAAAAACCCGTCCAATGATCCAGCGCCCTCAGCATAGATCCCAAGATGATCCCGTCGGACCAACACGAGGTGGACATCTGATCCAGCGCCCTCAGCATAGATCACATGATCCCATCGTCTCAACACAACACAAACAACACAAATATGCATACACATATGCAAATCAAAATGTTCATCAACTTGAACAACATGTAATAATCGTACCTTTTTCTGGTTATAATTATGAATGCTTGAACTTTGTGGTTCGGTTCGTAAATTTTTTTCGAATATTGGTATCATGTGCTTGATTCGAGATTGAGCCTATATGTTGTTTTTCTCGTTAGTATTCTGCTAATATTCGTTATCGTTGTGTCGAACTGCTTGTATCGCTTCTGCAAACTAGGATTAGCGTACGCTAATTTATATGGGTAGCGTACGCAACGGAAGTTGCAGGCTAGCGCGCGCTACTACAGGAAGTTACGCACGCTATTGGCAGCATGGGGCAGTCCAGAGAGCACTGGACTGGGACTAAAAATTGAGCTAGCGCACGCTAATGCATTTTATTAACGTACGCTAGAGGAGCGAGTTAGCGCACGCTACCGCGGGAAGGATAGCGCACGCTAACCGGCAGCATGGGACAGCCCAGAGGGCACTGGACTGGGACAAGAATCGAGCTAGCGCACGCTAATGCAACATAGTAGCGCACGCTAGGGGAGCAGGTAGCGCACGCCACCGTTGGGTGATAACGCGCGCTAAGTGGCCCGGACAGTAAAGACAGTGAGGTCTGGACTTTGCCCAGACCAACAGGTAACGTGCGCTAAGACAGTCGTTGCATGCGCTAACCCGTCGGTCGTAGCACACTCTAGTCGGTCGTAATGCACGCTACCAGGATGGACAAAAGGGTTTCTGAACGGGGCAGAAGGTTCTGGACTTAGACTGGACACCAGATAGTGCACGCTAAGGCGGAGGCTACGCGTGCTAACTCAGCGGTACAGCGCATGCTAACTCGATTGAGTAACGCACACTATCGGATGTGGTACACACCAACTCGGCTGGGCAGAAGGGTCTGGGCTGCAGACCTAGGCCGATAGCGCACGCTATTCGGTAAGCGTTAGCGCGCACTAGGGCGCACTTATATAAATACGTGTGTTGCGGTCAACACTTGTCATTTGTCACCTTCTTTCCTCTTCCTCGAGCTTCTAGACGATTCCAGGGCTGTGTAGGCGAGGGTTTCGGCAGAGCACGGTTGAAACTCAAATCTTTTCAACTTCCAGAAAAGATCTATCAATCCTACATCATCTTCACCAAGGAATTGAGGTAATCCTTCTGTAGAACCCTAACTTTGGAGAAATTTGGGGGTTTTGGGGATCTCGTTTCTCCAACCATTTTAGCCCCCAATTTATGATGGATTATAGTTGAAAATAGTTGCATAAGTATGATTTCATGATTTCCTCAAGGTTTTGTGGATTGATTCCAAATCTTCTTTGGTAAACCGAGCAAAACCCGTTATGCCCTTGTAGTACTCGATTAAATAATCCTAAGGGTAGAACTTAGGATAGGTTTTAGTGTTTTCCAACAAAATTGTAAATGATTTGGCCTCAATGTTTGTTAGGAGCGGGATTTGGAAGATAGTTCGGACCGTAGCCTTGTTCGTTGTTCCTTTGAGAGTAAGAAAGTCCAGGCAAATACTTTATTGCATTAGTTTATGGCATGCATTTCTGTGATGATTTAGTGAATGATGAGAGTTGAAAGGTTATTCTCGGGTACTCTCACTCGGGGATTGACTCGACGGGGTCACACGGGGACCTGGTGGCTTAACGGCTGGACCGGGTCACGAGAGATACTTTGAGTGGACATCCTCACCTGGGGTTGCTCGACGGGACACACAGGGACTTGGTGGCTTGAGGGCCGGACCGGGTCGCGAGGATCGTCGGAGTGTTTTTACTGATGATCGATATTGATATTCCGGAATATCGCGAATTGAACTGTTTTGGGATTTTGAAACATTTTGGAAATGCTTGTGGATTAAAATAATTGTAATACTGTACTTGCACTAGCGGTTGTGGCTAACCCCATCGTTGGGGTGGAATGTTTTGTACATTTCAGGTAATCTCGAGGGACAGGAGCCCCCATGTGGCGCGCACGGAGTTGACAAGCACACTGGATGCTAGAGAGCTCGTATCAGTCGTTGTATTTGTGATGTTTGAGTCAGTTTTATATACTGTATTATTGTTGGTTTTGAGTTGTACTTTGTCGTGTAATGTTTGCGTTCAGAGATTTATGTTGAAATATACTATTTTGGCCGCGGTCGAGGCCTAACTCGTGTTTTGTATCCCTTGTTGGACTGTTATGTCGTGGTTATTATGTTTTGGATTGTGGTTTAATCCTATATGTCATCAGCCTGGCGGGACCTTTGTGTGTCCTGCGGCGTGTAATAACCCAAAGTGAAATTGGGGTGTTACATTTATGGTATCGGAGCCAGGTTTCGGGAATACCTAGGCCTTTGGTCATTTGGGTTGTCAAGTCGTAAGAGTCATATAAACTGTTTGAGCTCAACACCGTGTGTTGCTCTAAAGCTGTGTGACCCATGATGGTAAGACTCTTTAACTCTCTTTGTGCCTTGTCGCTTTCATAGGAGAGTAGATTTAAATTCCTTGGATTGTGAACTGTTCTGATAATTTTAAACCTTCTATATCTCAGTATGTTGAGGGGCCGTGCGGACGTGGCGGATGTGGACGCGGCAGAGGCCGTGGTCATGGTACCGCTAATGAATCTGGCACACATTCAAATGATGCATCTAATTCAGCATCCCATATGGAGCCGAACACCGCTTCTCTGAATCCGAGCGGTCAGCCAGATCCTACTGTAAGTCAAGAACCATCGGCTGACACTAATATGAATGCCGGCGTAGCTGCTATACTCCAGCAGGTAGCAGCACAATTAGTCAAGTTGAATGAATCCGGGCATCATGATCAACCGACAGATGAGAGTAAATGGATTCAGGGAGTGATGAAAATGCAACCTCCTCGTTTTACTGGTGCGTCTGATACGTTGGGCTGGGAAGGATGGTTGTTTCAGTTTGGCAGGATTTTTGATGCCGTTGCGTGCCCCGAAGAGAGACGGGTCCCTATTATACAGTATTTCCTTGACAAGGAGGCTGCAGATTGGTGGGATGCTACGAAACCTACGGATCGTGTGGCCACTTGGGCCGAGTTTAAAGATGTGATAGAGGAAGAGTAATGTCCTTGGCCTATTAAAGAAAAACGAATTTCAGATTTCTTTACGGCAACACCTCAAGATGTACCTGTCACCGAGGCCATTGTTACGTATAATCAGCAACTGAATCATGTTCGTGAGCAAGTAAGGACCGAAGCGGATAAAATCCGTTACATTGATTTGAGAATGAAGCCCAGGATTCGTGAGGCTATGGCGGGTTTCAGATGCGTTACGTTGAAGGAATATCAGGATCGTGCTTTGGATATCGAGATGGTCATTTCTGCGTCTAGGTCGGGTACCGAGATAAAGAAGCCGAAGACGACTGGTGGTTTTTCGGGAAGTAAGAGTGGTGGATTTCACAAATCTCAAGCTTCTCACTCCACTATCGGGAAGTCTGTTCAGCAAGCCAGTAGTGCTCCGAGTTCAAGACCGGGCCAGTCTTCTGCTTTTAGTAGAGGACAATGTTTCAATTGTAATCAAACAGGCCATCAGTGTCGAGAGTTTCCACTTCCTCCCGTTATTTGTTTCACATACGGTCAAACCGGTCATCGGGCGGCCCATTGCGAGGCTGCCACTAGATTTGTTAAACAGCAGAGTTCGGCACCAACTCCGAGTGTGAACCCGGGGACTACATCTAATCAGCCGCAACAGACTTTAGGACATGGAAGAGGTCGAGGCCGGTTGGATCGTCAAGCTGCATCGAGTGTGGGTTCGGTACAACCAAGAGTGTACCAGATGAGGCGTGCGGACGACACAGAGGCTCCGGTAGCTGCAGGTATCACGCAAATACTTTCTCAACCTGTATCGGTATTATTTGATTCGGGAGATACCCATTCGTTCATTGCTTTTGATTGTGTGAAACGTTTGGGTCTTGGGTGTTTGATTGAGTGCGAACCATTCATAGTAAGTACTCCTAGTGGGGAGCGTTTGATTGGGAACCAAGAGATTAAAAATTGTCTCGTGCATATCGGGAGTCGAGATTGGCCTTCAGACCTCATTGTGGTAGATCTGAAAGGAGAGGACGTAATTCTGGGAGATGATTGGTTAAATCGTCATGGTGCTATCATGAACTACCGAATGCGAACTATTTCTATAATAGCGGAAGATGGTGTCGAGCACACTTTCTTGGGTCATAAACCGGGTAGTTCAGGTGGGGTGATTTCCGCCGTTAAGGCAATAAAATTGTTGAAACAAGATTGTATTGGTTATTGGTGTTACGCCATGAGCACACATGACGGTGAAGCCTACTTATTGTCAATTCCAGTTGTGAATGAATACCAGATGTATTTCCGGATGATCTACCGGGATTACCTCCGTCTAGAGAGGTAGAGTTTCCTATTGATCTTGTGCCAAGCGCAGCACCTGTTTCCCGAGTGCCGTATCGTATGGCACCCTCCGATATGTTAGAACTGAAGAAACAATTGGGTGAGCTTCTGGATAAAGGGTACATTCGACCTAGCGCATCACCTTGGGGTGCGCCGGTCCTCTTCGTTAAGAAGAAGGATGGATCGTTCCGTCTATGCATTGATTATCGGGAATTGAATAAGTTAACCATTAAGAACAAATATCCTTTACCTCGGATAGATGACTTGTTCGACCAAATTCAGGGTGCCACAGTTTTCTCTAAAATTGATTTGCGATCGGGATATTACCAGTTGAGGATTCGGGATTTTGACATTCCGAAGACTGCCTTCCGTACTCAGTACGGCCATTACGAATTTGTGGTTATGCCATTTGGCCTAACCAACGCTCCTGCCGTGTTTATGCAGTTGATGAACAAAGTTTTCATTGACTATCTTGATAAATTTGTGGTCGTTTTCTTTGATGATATTCTTGTATACTCCGGGAATGAGGAAGATCATACTGAACATCTCCGAATGGTGTTGAACACTTTGAGAATGGAGAAACTTTATGCTAAATTCTCAAAGTGCGAATTCTGGCTTAAAGAGGTGACATTTCTTGGTCATGTAATTTCGGTTGATGGAGTTCGGGTGGATCCCCAAAAGATAGCGGCCATTGTTGAGTGGGAACCCCATATGAATGTGAAGGAGACCAGAAGTTTTCTAAGGCTGGCCGGATATTATCGCAGATTCGTAGAGTGATTTTCAAAAATTGCTCGACCACTTACTCAATTGCTCCAGAAATCTCAGAAATTTGAGTGGACAGACGAGAGGCAAAACAGTTTTGATGAACTTAAACGACGATTAACCTAGGCGCCCGTGTTATCGTTACCTCAGGGCACCGATGATTTCGATGTGTACAGTGATGCTTCCGGACTTGGATTGGGTTGTGTTTTGATGCAGAGAGGTAGAGTAATTTCATATGCGTCCCGACAATTGAAACCATATGAAATAAATTAACCTACCCATGATTTGGAGTTATCGGCGGTTGTATTCGCGCTAAAAATTTGGAGGCATTATCTTTATGGCTCTTCATGTAAAATCTACATGGATCACAAAAGTCTAAAATATATATTTAGCCAAAAGGAGATAAATTGAGACAACATCGATGGTTGGAACTGATTAAGGATTACGATCTTGAAATATTATATCATCCAGGAAAAGCTAATGTGGTAGTGGATGCATTGAGTCGGAAACCCGTAGCCCCTCAAATGCTAAATATGATTACATCCCAATACGAGATCCGTCGAGACATAATTGGGCAAGGTATAGAGATTTGGCTTCAGAAAGTTCAAGGCCAATTATATACTTTGGAGATCAAGTCGTCTTTGGTCAACGAAATCAAGTCGAAGCAATTTGAGGATCCGTTACTAGTCCAGCTAAGAAAAGATGTGATGAGAGGAAAAGCTCCCGGATTTATGATTCAGGACGATGGTGTTTTAAGGTTTAGAGGTAGACTTTGTATACCTGCAGACGTCGAGCTTAAGCAGACCATATTGAGGGAAGCGCACACTACACCGTATTCTCTTCACCCCGGTACAAGCAAAATGTATAAGGACGTGAAGAATAACTATTGGTGGAGCAATATGAAAAAAGATGTTGAAGAGTTCGTGTCGAAATGCTTGACGTGTCAACAAGTCAAGATTGAACATCAACGGCCAGCGGGGTTGCATAAATCGCTACCAATCCCAGAATGGAAATGGGAAGATATAACGATGGATTTTGTCACCAATATGCCGAGTACGCGAACAGGGACGAACATGATTTGGGTTATTGTCGATCGACTAACCAGGTTAGCTCACTTTCTGGGAATTAAGGAGAATTGGGGGCCCGAGAAACTAGCTCATGTATTCATCGCGGAAATTATAAGATTACACGGGACTCCTAAGAGCATTACTTCCGATCGATATGGTAGATTTGTGTCACACTTTTGGCAATCCGTTCACCGAGCTTTAGGGACAGAACTGAGGCTCAGTACATCGTACCATCCTCAGACTGATGGGCAGTCTGAACGGACAATTCAGACCCTTGAACACATGCTGCGAGCATGTGCCCTAAATTGGAAGCATGATTGGGAATCGCACTTGCCACTAATCGAATTTGCCTACAATAATAGCTGGCATGCGTCGATTAAGATGGCACCGTTTGAGGCTCTATATGGACGGAAATGTAAGTCACCATTGTGTTGGTATGATTCCTCTGAACTGATTGGGACGGAGCCGGATATGTTAGTGGAGACCCGGGAAAAGATTGCTTTGATTCGCGAGAGGATTTTGGCCGCCCAAAGCCGACAGAAGTCATATGTCGATAATCAACGTCGACCGCTAGAGTTCGAAGTCGGCAATCATGTGTTGATAAAAGTATCGCCAACCCGTGGAGTTTATCGCTTTGGGAAGAAGGGTAAACTCAGTCCGAGATATGTTGGGCCATTCGAGATTATAGAACGAATTGGTGAACTTGCTTACCGTGTGGGCCTTCCGCCCTCACTGAGTCATGTGCATAGTGTATTTCATGTTTCGCAGTTGAGAAAATACGTACCAGACCCTAATCATATCATTGATTTTGGATAGATTGAATTGAATTCCGATATCACCTTTGAGAAAAAACCAATCCAGATTTTGGAGTGTCGGGTAAAACAACTTAAGAGTAAAGTTATCCCTTTGGTTAAAGTACAATGGTCGAGGCATGGATCGGAAGAAGCCACGTGGGAGACAGAAGAGCAAATGAAGTCTAGATACCCCGAATTATTCACTTCTTAAGTTTCGGGACGAAACTTATTCTTAGGGGAAGAGAATGTAATAATCGTACCTTTTTCTGGTTATAATTATGAATGCTTGAACTTTGTGGTTCGGTTCGTAAAATTTTTTCGAATATTGGTATCATGTGCTTGATTCGAGATTGAGCCTATATGTTGTGTTTCTTGTTAGTATTCCGCTAATATTCGTTATCGTTGTGTCGAACCGCTTGTATCGCTTTTGCAAACCAGGATTAGCGTACGCTAATTTATATGGGTAGCGTACGCAACGGAAGTTGCAGGCTAGCGCGTGCTACTACAGGAAGTTACGCACGCTAACGGCGGCATGGGGCAGTCCAGAGAGCACTGGACTGGGACTAAAAATTGAGCTAGTGCACGCTAATGCATTTTATTAACGTACACTGGACTGGGACTAAAAATTGAGTTAGCGCACGCTACCGCGGGAAGGATAGCGCACGCTAACCGGCAGCATGGGACAGTCCAGAGGGCACTGGACTGGGACAAGAATCGAGCTAGCGCACGCTAATGCAACAAAGTAGCGCACGCTAGGGGAGCAGGTAGTGCACGCCACCGTTGGGTGATAACGCGCGCTAAGTGGCCCGGAAAGTAAAGACAGTGAGGTCTGGACTTTGGCCAGACCAACAGGTAACGTGCGCTAAGACGGTCGTTGTGTGCGCTAACTCGTCGGTCGTAGCGCACGCTAGTCGGTAGTAACGCACGCTACCGGGATGGACAAAAGGGTTTCTGAACGGGGCAGAAGGTTCTGGACTTAGACTAGACACCAGATAGCGCACGCTAAGGCGGAGGCTACGCGTGCTAACTCGGCGGTATAGCGCACGCTAACTCGATTGAGTAACGCACGCTGTCGGATGTGGTACACACCAACTTGGCTGGGCAGAAGGGTCTGGGCTGCAGAACTCGGCCGATAGCGCATGCTATTTGGTAAGCGTTAGCACGCGCTAGGGTGCACTTATATAAATATGTGTGTTGCGGTCAACACTTGTCATTTGTCACCTTCTTTCCTCTTCTTCGAGCTTCTAGACGATTCCAGGGCTGTGTAGGCGAGGGTTTCGGCAGAGCACGGTTGAAACTCAAATCTTTTCAACTTCAAGTAAAGTTCTATCAATCCTACATCATATTCACCAAGGAATTGAGGTAATCCTTCCGTAGAGCCCTAACTTTGGAGAAATTTGGGGGTTTTGGGGATCTCGTTTCTCCAACCGTTTTAGCCCCCAATTTATGATGGATTATAGTTGAAAATAGTTGCATAAGTATGATTTCATGATTTCCTCAAGGTTTTGTGGATTGATTCCAAATCTTCTTTGGTAAACCGAGCAAAACCCGTTATGCCCTCGTAGTACTCGATTAAATGATCCTAAGGGTAGAACTTAGGATGGGTTTTAGTGTTTTCCAACAAAATTGTAAATGATTTAGCCTCAATGTTTGTTAGGAGCGGGATTTGGAAGATAGTTCGGAATGTAGCCTTATTCGTTGTTCCTTTGAGAGTAAGAAAGTCCAGGCAAGTACTTTATTGCATTAGTTTATGGCATGCATTTCTGTGATGATTTAGTGAATGATGAGAGTTGAAAGGTTATTCTCGGGTACTCTCACTCGGGGATTGACTCGACGGGGTCACACGGGGACCTGGTGGCTTAGCGGCTGGACCGGGTCACGAGAGATACTTTGAGTGGACATCCTCACCTGGGGTTGCTCGACCGGGCACACAGGGACTTGGTGGCTTGAGGGCCGGTAACGGGTCGCGAGGTTCGTCAGAGTGTTTTTACTGATGATCGATATTGATATTCCGTAATATCTCGAATTGAACTGTTTTGGGATTTTGAAATATTTTGGAAATGCCTGTGGATTAAAATAATTTTAATATTGTACTTGCACTAGCGGTTGTGGCTAACCCCATCGTTGGGGTGGAATGTTTTGTACATTTCAGGTATTCTCGAGGGACAGGAGCCTCCATGTGGCGCGCACGGAGTTGACAAGCACACTGGATACTAGAGAGCTCGTATCAGTCGTTGTATTTGTGATGTTTGAAACAGTTTTATATACTGTATTATTGTTGGTTTTGAGTTGTACTTTGTCGTGTAATGTTTGCGTTCAGATATTTATGTTGAAATATACT
This sequence comes from Orobanche coerulescens, assembly GCA_033398695.1. NCBI lineage: Eukaryota > Viridiplantae > Streptophyta > Magnoliopsida > Lamiales > Orobanchaceae > Orobanche > Orobanche coerulescens. The sequence goes on along the minus strand of CM065814.1, from coordinate 34,999,607 downwards.
ATTTTGGCCGTGGCCGAGGCCTAACTCATGTTTTGTATCCCTTGTTGGACTGTTATGTCGTGGTTATTATGTTTTGGATTGTCGTTTAATCCTGTGTGTCGTCAGCATGGCGGGACCTTTGTGTGTCCTGCGGCGTGTAATAACCCAAAGTGAAATTGGGGTGTTACACAACGCAACATGAACGACAATATTACAAATCAACTAAGACGACCTCATGTTCGACAACATGAATGACAATATGCATGATCGAATCACTAACACTAACTGAATCGATATAAGATACTTGCCCCGAGTCCTTTGGGAGAAATCTCGATATTAAACCATCACCGACGATTATCCGCAATGCTCGGCGATCCAAACGTACCATGGACTACAGATACTCATATCCTCATCTTTACCATAATGTAACCTCGATACCCGAATATGCCAATAACTGAAATAAATCATATACATTATGATTAAACTCCCAGAATCGGAATGACAACATATAATCATTGCTATATGCATTATAAACGAAATGAAACTAATACCATTCATTAAACATTATAACTGAGCAAGTAATAACTTGCCTCGATACCGATACTACGAAGCTATTACCGAACCCATTGCCTTTGTCTACAAGCTCCTCAGCCCCGATCCAAAGCAACAAAACGGTCGAAATCCACGATCAATTATCGCAACCTAATGCAATAATCAAATGACAACACATCCGATAATAATCAACAACCGGCATAACCAACTAATCGAACTCAACGATTCAACAAAAACCTCGAATAAACATAGTCTGAACAAACCAAATCAAACCATCACGCATTCATAATCACAACACAAAAATACTTCAGTGTCTTCCTACTTAGCACACGTTAAACGCATAACGTAGCGTGCGCTAGCCAGTAAGCTTAGCGTGCGCTAATGCTGTGCAGTGGCATGCATTTCAAGCATCGTCTAACACTTCTATCATGTCAATGATCAACTCATCTCCATATTAAGGATTTCCTAACATATTCGATTCGAACTTTTATCTTTAAACACGAATCAACAAGATTCTTTCTTGTTCATATTTGGTAACTTCGTAGAACAATTTACCGGTTATTATCATGAATAATCATATTCCAAAGTCATCCATAACCCTTCCAATTTCCAGTTCTTATTCATAACAGTCATGACATATATAATTCAATAGTTCTTCAAGAACACGAATTATCCGAATTCACGTTCATGATCCATAAAATGACATAATCCGATGTGTTCTAACATATAAAAATCCTTATTCATCATGTTCTTCGACATACAATTCATATAACTTCAAGAATCGCAATAGCACCACCATAATCGTTACCATACGAAGTAACCAATGACAAAACATCAAAAATACGAATTGAAGAAGGGAATTACATCAACATATCTCTTGAATTCCATCCAAAACCATACGAAACATATCAATACTCATATTGATAACAACACTAACTTAGTTCGGTAATCCAACTCGTTATCATGCTCATCAACTCGAATATATGATAATCATCGACTCAAGAACATTAATAATCAATCCAAACGACATCCAAAAGTGAAGAACTATTACCTTGTATAGACGAACCATGAAGGAGAACAATCAACTTCATTCCATGAATCATCAATAATTTCAAGAATAACACTTTAATCCATGTTCCTCAGCTTAATCTTTGTTAAAGATTATCATCTCTCAGTGTTTGGGACCTCAAACTTCTCTCTAAAAACTCTCTCTCTCAGTTGCAAGGAATGAATGGACGAAATGCTTCATAACACCCTTCGGTCCCTTTTTATAAAGTATATTACTAGCATGCGCTAAACCTTATGTTTAGCGTGCGCAACAGCCTTAGCGTGCGCTAACTGAATTTGTTAGCGTGCGCTATCGCAGTCCAGAGGCTCTTTATGCAGCCGTACATGTGCTTACGTACGTAATTCCCATGCATTAGCATACGTAACTTACACTGTCTAGCGTACGCAAGTCCTTACATTTAGCGTGCGCTAATACCAGTTGACTTGCTACAGTCTACACCTACCACGAAGATGCTCGTAACCCACATGCCGAAAGCAACCAATAAAGCCAAGATTCCCTGTTGACCGATATACAGTTAGCGTGTGCTAATTAACATGCATTAGCGTGCGCTAACACTACATTGCAACATCTTTTGACTTATCAGAACGTGCGCCGAAAGTGGCCTGGTCCACGCGTAGATTCCTCCCGATCGGACTGCATTAGCATGCGTTATCTTATATCCGTAGCGTGCGCTAAACCTACACGATAGCGTGCGCTACTCATGATTATTAGCGTGCGCTAATAATGTTACACTTAGCCATTTTCAGCTATTCTTGTCCAACGTCTCGACATACCAAAAACGAACATAAGACACACTGAACACAAACACTAAATCCAATAATATTCTTATACGATATACTCTATATCGAAAGTATGATAGTCTGATACACGATATCCTCAAACACAATTGTCGACCAGATACGACAATTATACCGATACTGACATCTCAGTCCTTTATTTATTTTATCCCTACTGTACAGATTCCACACTGTACAATATAACTCGGATAAAATAATATCAAACAACAGTAGTAGAAATTCCGGATATTACAAGTCTCACTTAAATTAATTTTCAGAACAGTGACTTCATCAGTCTTTTGTAACTTCATGGGTGAAGAAGAACTATGGTGATCTTTGGTGAGATGTGCTTTGTGCTATCTCCTTTGATATATTCTTCCTTGAGTTATGTAATAAAAACTATACTATCTTCATATAAAATCGTTGGAGCTTCTTCTCCAATAGATAAATCACAATCTTCTCTTATGTATTGAATTACAAATAAGTATTCCTTGGACATATTAGAGAAGAATAGACCCATATCTATTGTACCTTGAAGGTAATATAGCAGATCTTTAATATCATTCCAAACTTCGGGTTGGACAGGAGCTAAACCTTGCAAACTTGTTCATATATAATATATTGAATCTTGGATGACTAGCAAGGTACATCAATGCTCCAAATGCACTCAAATATGGTACTTCAGGACTAAGAGTATCTTTATTTCTTTCTTTAGGACGGAATGGGTCTTTATCCACTTCAGGGGATCTTACAACCACAAGGCTACCCAATGAATGCTTAATCAAAGGAAAACTTCTTTAACACCTTTTTCCGTATATATTATTTGGTGCACAAGGATACCATCCTTTAGGTGCTCAATTTGCAATCAAATATTTTGTCTTGCCAATGTCTTTCATCTCAAATTATTTCCTAAAGAATTCAATGGTATGTGAGATCTCTTCAGGAGTCTCGATGATCTTTAAATCATCATACACAACAACATATTTTTGCTTTTGTGTTGCTTTGTTTAAGATTTACTCTAACCAAGTCTTCATTGGTTTCTTGCTCTTATCATGATCATCACAGAGGAGTCGCGAACGTGACAGACATAAATTTCTCTGTTACTTGTTTTTCCCGAGTACAAGTTCATGCGTTTAAATCATTCACTTGCTATTGTTTTTAGACCCGAATTTCTTAATAGAATTCATAGGTTGATAGGGTCGTTTTATAGCCTTCTCTGAGCAAGTATTTACTAAGGCGATGATACCACATATGCCTGGATTGTCTTAATCCATAAAGAGAGACTTTTGACTTTATGAAATAATATTCTCGAGAACCATAATTAGTTGCTTCCGGCCATTTGAATCCTTCTGGGATTTTCAAATAAGGTTCATTATCAGTGATCTAAAATAGCTGCATCCACCTTAGGGGAATATGTTTCTTCGTATTCTATTCCAAATTATAAGTATTCTTGTGCAGCTAAACACGTTTTATATATATCTCACAATTCCATCATTTATATCTCACTAGTTTTACACCTCTAGGTGTACGGACGACTGGTCCAAATACTCTTCACATCAAGAGATTTCAATTCTGCCTCAATTGCCTTTCTATTTTGGCCAATCATTACTTTGTGTACACTCTACAACCGATTTCGATTCATGATCCTCATCTTTATTCATAGTGTCAACTACTACATTGTATGAAAATATTTTATAGACGTCGTTTTGATTTTGGTTCCATAATATTTCAGGCATGACATAATTAATTGATATCTATTTGTTATCATTATCATTATGATCAGGTACATGAGATTTCTCTTTGTTCATGTCTAAGGTCTCTTCAGGAGATCCTTCACAATTCTTTACTTTCTCAGTCTTGCCATTTTCAATTTCTGCTCCGTTTCTTTGCCGAGTATTTCTTATCTTTTGAACCAAGTGGTCTCTCATGATTCAGACATCCTTGAGACTCATTAGCAGTTTGATATTGTTCTTTAGAGACTTCAATTCTAGACGGAGCATTTACAACTGGTATATGAGACTTATTCTCTCTGTTTAGGTCAGTAAATACTTCTGGCATTTGAGAATTATCTTTTGGACTTCTAGTTCACATTCTTTAGTTTGAGAATCAATTTGAGGCAATGATAATTTCTTCCATATAATTACTTTCTCCAGCTGTTTATTCTCTCCCCCGAATGCTGGGTATACTGACTCATGACAATCAAGCCTTAAATAAATTCCCCGATATTGGCTCTAGATTGATAGAGAGTCATATCCAACATTCATCCCAATCCTCCTTTGAGGGCCCATCTTAGTGTGTTGTGGTGGAGAAATTATAACATATACCACACATTAAAATATTTTTAGATGGAAAATATTTGGTTCCTCACTGAAAACCAATTATGATGGGGAGAATAATTAATTACTCATTCGCCTGATGTGAATTAACATTGCTGCATATAACATATATCAATTTTTCTTGTGAGCCATCAGAACATGAGAAGTCATTCGGAAGAGACTTCTGGTTCTTCAATGAATGTCTACATTTTTTATTATTTTTCGCATCATTGGTGAACACGGATGGCCTAACCGGTTATGCAAAAACAATAAAATTATCAGTAAACTTCTGGTTTACTACAACATGTGTGTTTTATCGTAAAAATTTCAGCGTAGTAATTAGTGGTAATTTCTCCATAATTTGTTTAGTGACTTGAAAAATACTTCGATATGATGGTATTCTATATTTCCTTCATTTATTGTCTCAACATGATATCCGGATATCTTTAAAACTCGATAGATTTCTTTGAGACCTTGGATGTGCATCCATATTTACACATTTCATTCTCATAGGAAACTATATATCTTCTTTTCTGGAGCTTATTTTCCCTTCAGAAGCTTATTTGCTCTTCAGGAGCTTAATCCTTTTACTACCTAATATAATACTCACACTAGTTTCTTTTATTGCATAAATGTTCACTATTCATTGTTATTTGAACTTGGGGGTAAGTCATGTTATCATTAGACTTCTGGTCTACTATAGCATATGATCCATGATAGGTCGAAAATAGTGTGCTAAAATTATTGTTAATTATAAGGTTTTAATGAATTTTATTTTGGCACACTTGGATATTTTCTACCTATTTATATTTTGGATGCAATTTACTTCACTTAGTAATTTGTTGTTTAATTTAGGTGTTTGATGGTGTTTTTCAGCTTAAGAATAATTTGGGCCATCAAACTGACCAAGCCAGGGTGATTTGGCTTAAATGAAGAAACTGTCGCGTGACACTGGGTGGCCCAGTGTCGGTTCGGTGACCCAGTGTCGGCCCTGTTCCAAAAATAATCTTTCTTGGGTCCCAAGAAACGACTCCAATCCGCCCCAATCAGTTCCAAAAGGCATAAAATCAGCCCCTAGGCTGGGGAAAGGAATTTTAGTTGACTAGGGAAGGAAAGACTCCACAAGAATAAAAACTCAATAAGGATAAGAAGGAAGGAGATCCAATTAAAGAAGGAATCTAATAGATAAGGGACTATTATAAAAAGAGGGGGGCTGAGATTATTATAGATCATCATTGTCATCATTCTCATGGCTGGAGCAGAGGAAAAAGAGGAGGACCGAGCCGCCATTCTCACCGAAGCAAACTGAGCCGCCAAGGACGTGCAAGGAATAAGACTACATTGTTAGAATTTCTTTCTTCTTATGTCTATTATTAATTTGATGTTTTCTAAAGCCAATATGTCCGGCTAATTTTCTATTTTAGTTCATAGTAAAGTTTGAAACCGTATTTGAATTATTCATGTTTTAATCACGTAGCGTATTCTCAACTCGAAGTCTCTTGAATTACTTTTGTGTTATTGGATTCATTACTACGCCATATACTTTCTTGATTTGGTTTGGCCAACTAGATTAGGGGTTTTATGCCTTATGCTATAAATTGAGTTGTAATTCATAATTGTTGCAATTTTAATTTCACAAGTAGCAAACAATTGAATTTTCTCAATTGAGTAACACAAAATCGAGATCCCTTAAGTCGAGCTTATGAACTTAATATCTTGCCTATTTCATTATTTTGGTTTTTAATGCATCTAGCGAGCGAGATTTGAAGAGCTCGTTTTGAATCCATCGCCTAGATAAGTTTAATTAAAGAGCTTGTTTTAATTAAATATAGCTAAGAAATAATTGGGGTCAACAGAGCTTGTTGTTGGCTTCGGAATAGGAGTTCATGAGATTAGAGAAGAGATAAGCACTGCATTAAAACTTGAGTCAGTTCGAAACGGTGGATAACGGAACTAAGAACTAGATTATTCCTTAATTGATATTTTCGAATTTTATTTCCTTTTTTATTTTGACTTAATTTATTTTACGCAAATTATTTTTTTAGTAAAGATCAGAAACTAAACCCCCCCTCGTGTTTTTTGTTTTATTTTAATTTCTAAAAGTATTTAACCCTTAGAAAGCATAATTAATTTACCGTTCTCCGTGGGATTGACCCTTACTTGCCGATACTACTAGTTAGTAGAAGTAAGCCAAGGTAAAATAAAAATAACTAATTTTGACGCGTCACGACAGCGCAGTCAAAATTTTGGCGCCGTTGTTCGTGATGGATCCCTCACGATGGAATTTGATGACCAAATTGTACGGTTTAATATTTATGATGCTATGAAATTTCCTGAGGAAGATTGCTCTCTTTTTGCATTAAACGTGATTGACCCTCTTGTCGAGGAAGTATTTGATTTGAATTTCAGGAAAGCACTCGAGGTAGCACTCACAAGGGATGTAGGAACCAACTATGAGGAAACGTTTGGAATCTCATGAGAGATGCTCGAAGTCGTAGCCGCCTTGCAAGGGGCGGGACCAATCAGAACAAAAAAAGAGGCGAATTTCATTTGACTTAATGAGGAACGCCGTAAGATCGAGCCTCCGGTTACGCATGCACCCGAGCTAGAGCTGAAACCTTTGCCACAACACTTAAAATACGCACATTTGGGAGCCGACGAAACCCTACATGTCATTATCTCGGCCGAGCTAAATCCTAATCAAGAGAAAGCATTACTAAAAGTTCTCAAGGAATATAAGGAAGCCATTGGGTGGACTATAGCCGATATTAAAGGAATCAGTCCAGCCCTATGCATGCATCGAATTCTGCTAACAGAGGACGCCAAGCCAACGCGAGAAGCACAACGGCAGTTGAATCCGCCGATGATGGAGGTAGTGAAAAGGAGATTCTTAAGATCCTCGACGTAGGGCTGATCTTTCCAATATTCGATAGCAAATGGGTGAGACCAACGCAAGTCGTCCCGAAGAAATCAAGAATTACCGTGGTCGAGAATCAAGATGGCGAACTTATTCCTAGCCGCATACAAACTGGATGGAGGGTTTGCATCGACTTCCGAAAGCTAAATGCAACGACCCGAAAAGATCATTTTCCCTTGCCATTTATAGATCAAATGATTGAAAGGCTTGCCGGACACGCGTACTACTATTTTTTAGATGGGTTCTCGGGTTATTTTCAAATTGCAATCGCACTCGAAAACTAAGAAAAGACAACATTCACTTGCCCCTTCGGCATATTTGCATATCAACGGATGCCCTTCGAGCTATGCAACGCGCCCGCCACCTTCCAAAGGTGTATGGTAAGCATTTTTACTGAGTACGTAGGTAATATGATTGAAATATTCATGGTGCCTAGGGAATCTCACTCTTATTTTAAAATGTTGTGTAGAAACTAATCTCGTACTTAATTGGGAAAAATGCCATTTTATGGTTAAACAAGGTATAGTTTTAGGGCATGTGTTGTTGGAAAAATGAATTAAAGTTGATAAAGCAAAAATTGATATTATTGCTGCTTTGCGTTACCCCGCCACGGTGCGGGAAGTACGTTCTTTTCTTGGCCATGCAGGATTTTATATGAGATTCATCAAGGATTTTTCAAAGATAGCGGCGCCCTTATGCAAGCTATTCCAGAAGGAAGTGGAATTCAATATGAATGACGAATGCAAGGCCACCTTTGACAAGCTGAAGTAATTGCTGACATCATCACCAATAATTCAACCACCAAATTGGGAATTGCCATTTGAGCTGATGTGCGATGCAAGCGATTACGTGGTAGGGGCTGTCTTGGGTCAAAGAGTGGGGAGTGCATACCATGTAATATACTACGCCTCAAAAACGCTGGACCTGACACAAGCAAATTATTCCACAACCGAGAAGGAGTTTCTGGCCGTGGTCTTTGCACTAGAAAAATTTTATTCCTACCTACTTGGAACTAAAGTCATTATTTTATCAGATCACGCTGCCTACGATATTTGTTAGCCAAGAAGGAAGCAGAACCGAGACTTATTCGATGGATCTTACTTCTTCAAGAAATCAATGTGGAGATCAAGGACAAGAAAGGGTCCAAAAATTCCGTGTCCGATCACCTGAGCCGGTTAGTCCTAGAAAATAATAGAAAACCTATGTGTGACAGTTTTCCCAACGAACAACTATTTTCTGCTTCTCGACATTAGGAGGATTGTTCGACACTGGGTGACCCCGTGTCAGATTCTGCAGCACCGTGGTATGACGATTTGGTGAATTTTCTCATGGCTAATATTTTTCCTACTAGTATGACATGGGCTAGGAGGGATAAACTTAGAAGTGATGCCAAATATTACGTATGGGATGATCCTTATATATGGAAGCATTATTCAGATCAAATATTCGAAGATGTGTACCAGAGGCTGAATTTCACTCAAGTTGCTTTTTGTCACTCATATGCATGCGGAGGACACTCCGGGTCAAAGAGAACAGCACAGAAGGTTTTGGAGAGTGGTTTCTACTGGCCTTCGCTATTTAGGGATGCTTATGATTTTTGCAAGGCATGTGATAATTGTCAAACAATGGGTAATATCTCTCGACGAAATCAAATGCCCCAAAATTCTATCTTTGTATGTGAAATTTTCGACGTCTGGGGCATGGACTTCATGGGACAATTTCCCTCCTCATATGGGAATCTCGATATCTTACTCTTCATGGATTATGTATCCAAATGGGTGGAGGCAACTGCCGCGTGGACCAATGATTCTAAAGTGGTGGCCAACTTTATAAGATCTAATATTTTCGCTAGATTCGGAATTCCAAAGGCTATAATCAGTGATGGGGGAAAACATTTCAAAAATCGAATAGTCGAAGCACTCTTAAGAAAATACTGCGTCTTGCATAAAGTGTCCACTTCTTATCACCCGCAATCAAATGGGCAGGCTGAAACATCCAATAAAGCGATAAAAGCGATCTTAGAAATGACAGTTCAGCTGAATCGGAAGGATTGGATCTTATGAATCGATGACGCGCTCTGGGATTATAGGACGTCATATAAGACACCAATTGGCATGTCCCCGTATCGCTTAGTTTACGGCAAGCTTTGCCATATTCCTGTCGAACTCGAACATCATGCATTTTGGGCAATCAAGAAATGCAATATGAATTTTGATGAATCGGACACCCACCGAAAGTTGCAATTGCAAGAACTGGAGGAGATACGAAATGATGTGTTCAAAAATGCAACAATTTATAAACAAAAGACAAAGGCATTCCATGATTCAAGGATATCAAGGATGAACTTCGTCATAGGTGAAAAGGTGTTACTCTATCACTCTCGACTCAAATTATTTCCGGGCAAATTGCGATCCCACTGGATTAGTCCGTTCATAATTATCAATATGTTCCCTCATGGAGCGATTGAAGTTCAAAGTCTGAAGACAGGAAAAAATTTCAAAGTTACTGGTCATTTCCTATAACCCTATCACGAAGGATTCACAACGGCCAATATAGAGGAATGTAAACTTGAGGACCCATTTAAACAGGGAGTTCGTCGAGCCAACGACGTAAAAAAAAGGCGCTTGTTGGGAGGCAACCCAATTTTTAATTTTCACATTTTTTCTCTTCTTCGTTTTTTTTTTTTAATTATTTGCCTGCTAGGAGTCAGTTTTTTTTTCAGTAATCGTTTCTTATAAATTAGAATATTATCCTGTCCTTCTTTTATTTTTTTAATTTCCTAATTGCTTATTTCCTTTATTATTTTTCCGCTACTTAGTTGTTACCTTTATTCTTATTAGTAAATCTCGTCCCCCTCTCTTCTCTTCTTTCTCTACCCCGACTACCCTCGCCCCCGCTCAGTCTCTGCCTCAGAAATATAACCTATATTCCTCTTTCTCTTCTGCAGCCCAAACACCACCCATCGCCAACCGCTATGACAGGAAAAGGGGGAAGGAATATCCACCGGCCACTTAATCGCATCACTCAAAGCGGAGGATGGAGAAATAACTTTGGGGCTCCGACCTACTATGACCTCACCAAGTCGGAGCAGCTCGCGGTGAACCCTTCCGCTGCCGGAAAATGAAAGGAAGACCGAGCATCATCTGGCGAACCGCTCAACAAGAAGTTGAGACGACGTCCACTGGGTCATCCCTCAAAAAGTACGAAGCGCCCACAGAAATTGTCGGTGACCCATGGCTTAAGGGACAAACCAACACCTCCGCCATCTCCGCCTCCGTCAAACGCACCCATGTGCGATGAATTGGCCCCCGGGATTATCTATCAGCTACCACCGCCAATCCCTTTATTACTCACATGGCACGGAGCGGAGCAATTGAGCCCCAGAGCACCCAACGGAACTGGTTCGGAACCCGCATCGCCGATCGATCGCGAACCAGTGGACGACCCGCAACCTACGGCAGAACAAGAAAATGAGGCTGATGCCGAGCAGTAGCACGACTTCGCACAATCCGAGAGCCCAGCCCCACCTCCAGTGAGAGAGAAACGTAAGAGTCTCCTCTGGGTGCCGAACCGATACAACGTCACTTTTGGATCCCCCGGACAAGTTACACACTACCGCAAACTCACGGAACGAAAGGTAATCCCATCGGTCTATTTTGATGAAATTATTTTGCGTTAGTTGGATTTGTATGATGATGTTATGATGTTGCTAAATGTATTGGGATGGGAGAGATTGGCAACCGGGAATTGGGAAGTTTATGAAGACCTGACCTATGAATTTTTCATCTCAATTTGGGAAGGGGATTTTGAAAAAAAAGGGAGTTTTTATTTTTGTTTAAATGGTAGAGGTTATAGCTGGGGGGTCGAGCAGTTCGGTCGAGCACTTGGGCTGACTGTCGACCCCGAGGATGAAGATGACATGCCACCCGAAAATGCGATTTGGCAAATGATTACAAATGATGCCGGTCCATTTGTCGCAGGAAAAACCCGGTCATCCATTACGTTCAACGCCTTATGGCATATACGGTCACCGGGAGATATTCAAATCAGAATATGGTGCAGATTTTTGAGTTGCAGATGATATATGCTATGGTTTTTAGAAAAAAGGTGAAGTGTGTTAAGGATTTGTTAATGTTGTTCATTGGTGAAGATGTCACGAAGAACCCAATCGTAATGGGAGGTTTTGTCACGGAAATAGCTCGGCACGCCGGGGCTGATTTCAGCTGTCAGTTTTTGGTTGGGGCAGTGTAAAAATTTGACAAAACTCTCCTTACGAAAATGGGCGTTTTGGAAAAAAGTGGAAGAATTTTTAAGTGGCGAATTTCAGCATACGAGACGATAGCTCTACCTAATACCGATTATACTTTGCCATGGGAGGAGAAAAATTTGAAGATGTTGCACAAGAGCTTCCCAACCATTCCTTCGGACAGCTCGGGGGCAAGTGCGCAGGCATACGGTGCAAGCACAAGCCGAGCAGGAGATTCGACTATGGAGGCCGAGCTGAGGCGTTGGATCGAGCAGCTTGAGGAGGGGCAGTGCACACTTCAAGCGAAGGTGGATTGTTTGACCAAGCAGCTGGAAGCCCTTGTCCCTCATTAGCCCGGTGAATCCTACTCTATACTTTTTACAATCTATTACTTTTCTTTTTCTTTTCCTTCTTTTCTTTAGAGTCGTGTACTTAATTTTAAGCTTGGGGAAGTTGGATTTGGAATGATTAATTGAATTTAGAAACTCTGATGTAATATATTTAAAATTGTCTTTAGCTAAATTTGTGTGATTGAATCAAGTTCGTGTATTGGGGATTTAAGTACGGACTGACATAGGAAATGAGTGTGATTGACTAGTTTGATTTTAATTAGGGTAGTTCACTAGTCTAGATTTTGAATTTGGATAAAAGTGTGAGGGATTCATGGCACAAGCCCTTTTTATTCGTGAGTTTTGAGCCATAGAGAAATCATATATACATATATATATATATATATACACATACATATATAAATAATTATGCATATACATGCTCGCTATTTCTTCTTGTGGGGTCGAGCGTGTTGTGTTCATGCTAGAATTTAATCAATTATAATGTCAATACTTTGTTAGTGCTCTCATGCAGTAAAGTAATAAAGGCAATTATGAATAACCCACTTGGCTTATATTTTCCCACCTCAACATTGTTGGGAATCGGTGCCTAAAACGAAGGCCCAGCGGAAGCGGTAAAAAAAAATTAATTCGATCCGACTCCCTACGAGGATCGATCGAGCTATGTATATACGAATATAAAACGAAGCACAAGAAGATACAAGAAACATACCCTTGTAGTTCGTTGATTAAATGGTGTTCTTCTCTTGAGCGATTCCCCAAGCTTTAGTTGCTCTCCACGAATCCAATCCGCTCCAAGCTCTTGGATGATCCAACGCCGAAAGTACCGCGTCTCTACTTGCCACGTGCCGGAGAAACGAACAAAACGACTATACCTCGTTATCCTCCAAGGATACGGCTAGAACAAGGTTATAGGAGCTAATCTAAAATGAGATTATAACACTCCAAGTGTATAACTCACAATCTCTCAATTTATCTTGAATTTTCTCCAAGGAAAAACAAGAAGAAATGAATAAGAAGAATAAGAAGAAGAAGACTTTGGAAAAACTATTTTTCCTCTCTCTCTTGCAAACTCACGGATGAATCAAGATGGTGGTAAGTGAGAGTTAGTCTTCCTTCTTTTTATTCTTCAATCAATCTCATCAAATCACCTTTACAATATAAAAAGGAGATTCCATGTCCCCTAAGGAAAAAAACTCATATTAAATCATGAAGTCTTCCACCACATTAGGTGGAAGACAAGGGGGCGGCTATCTAGAAGGTTAGGAAGAGTTCGGTCCGTTTTGAACTCCCGTTAGTCCAAACAGATAAACTCCGATCCCGATCCGAGGTATTTATATCAATTAATTAATCTAATTAATTAATCATATCAAATACAATATAACATAATTAATATCTCCAAGAAATAATTATATCTATGAATTAAACTAATCACCCAGTAATTTAATAAATTCATTAGGCCGTAAATTAATTTATCCAATAAATCAATTTAGACATCCAATGTCCCCAAAATTAGATATCCAATATCTAATATTCATAATGAGAGAATAAGCTCTATTGATTCCGTCGTCAATCATATTGCGCGACTCGGTAGGTCCGTCTCAGTCAGCAATGGGAGGAACCAAAGAGTAGTAGCACCACCTAGCCAGCCTGGCGGCCTACACTGTACACCAACTGAGAACGAATTATTGGGATAATTCAAAAACCATTCTGTCGTGAATATTAGTATACGTATAAGCCCTTATTTCAAATATCCTGATCAAGTTATAGGGTTACGGTCAGTCAAACCCTATCTATACTTGACGCTATGCATGAGTTAATGCAAATCGAGATCATGGAGATCTCGTGTATCCAATATAACTAGCTCTAATGCTTTATCCAAAGACTTATGATCTCATCTGCCAATAACCGTATAGGACATGTAACCCATTCACCAACAAGAGAAAAAATTCTATCTTGGTATTCAGTAGGACCTGCTACTTGCCCGTCAAGGCGCACGTCAAGGTTGACCCCTGCCTTCCGGTTTATAGGGTCGAACTACTCTAATGAAAATCTTAACCTCACAAGCACATCCCTACTAAATCCTCAAGTTGAAGGTTCACGATTACCTATCACAACCTTTCGATTCCGTCATTGACTGTCCCAGAGTTAAATTCGTGTGACTAATCGAGGGTGAGTCGGTTCGCGTATACTAATCTAATTAGCATACCTATAATGTGTGCTCACACTAACCATTAGTGTTCGACAAGCACTCTCCATGTCAAAGAACACATCAGACAAGTCTTCACATAAACTTAATGCCCAGTCAAGTTTCATCGACTTGCGAACGATTAAGTATTTGAGCTATAAACCTTTCCAGTGTCGATCCCCTTATCCAATAAGGAGTGGAATGTTTTGCTCTCAAATACACGGACTAGTTTCTATATATATATTAATGAGTTAGGAATACGAGTAACTACCAGTAAATAAAGAAACATCCATTTGCCTTATGATAATGAATTACATAATAACAAGTACAATGCCCTCACGCAACATCCTCTGAGTGGCATTGGAGGGCATACTCTTGACAATCTCCCACTTGCACTAAATGCCACACACTATGGTATCTAATACCCATGTTCTCCAGATGACGCTCCAAGCTAATCTGAGGAAGTGGCTTGGTCAGTGGATTAGTGACGTTGTCGGTTGAGTCTACTCTATGCAGGACAATGTATCCCTTGCGAACAAATTCTCTTACGAGATGATACTTCATCTCAATGTGTCTGGTACTATTGTGAAACCTCGGCTCCTTGGCCTGCGCCTCTGTTGTTGTCGCAGTACAGTGGAAGAGGCAGCTCAGCACATGGTATCACTTGAAGTTCTCCCAGAAACTTCTTAATTCAGAACCCTTCCTTGGAAGCCTCCGAGGCTGCTTGATACTCGGACTGACAGGTGGAATCAGTAGTCGCGCTTTGCTTGGCGCTACGCCAAGATACTGCTCCTCCATTAAGAGTAAATATATATTGAGAAGTATACATCGAATCGTCTTTCTGTCCTTGGAAGTACGAATCAGTGAACCCCACCACATTCAGTTCTCCACCGCCATACATCAGAACCATATCTCTAGTCCTTCTTAAGTACTTGAGAACGTTCTTTACAGCAGTCCAATGTTCCCTACCTGGGTTTACCTGAAACCTACTTACCACGCTCACAGCATGCGCAATGTAAGGTCTCGTACACAACATAACATACATGAGGCTACCCACGGCCGAAGCGTATGGTATATTACTCATTTCCTTCCGTTGTTCCTCACTTTGAGGACACATCTTCGAGGAGAGTTTTATTCCATGTCGCATCGGAAGGAACCCTCTTTTAGAATCATCCATCTTAAATTGCTTTAAGATTTTATCTATATAGAGGGCTTGGAAAGACCTATTGTTCTCTTTGCTCTATCCCGGTAGAGCCGAATACCAAGAATATATGTTGCCTCTCCCAAGTCTTTCATGGAAAAATTACTCAAAATCCAAGCTTTCACAGAACTGAGCATTCCCACATTATTTCCTATTAGTAGAATGTCATCTACATATAGTACTAAGAATTCGATCTTGCTCCCACTAACCATCTTGTATACACAAGGTTCCTCTTCATTTTGCACGAAGTCAAACTCTTTGAATGCCTCGTCAAAATGAAGGTTCCAACTATGCGAAGCTTGCTTCAGTCCATAAATGGAACGCTGAAGCTTGCACACTTTCTGAATATCGACCTCGGACACAAAGCTTTTAGGCTGCTCCATATAGATTTCCTCCTCGAGGAATCCATTTAGGAAACCCGTCTTTACGTCCATTTTCCATATCTCATAATCGTGGTAGGCAGCTATAGCAAGCATCATGCGAATAGACTTGATCATGGCTATGGGCGAGAAGGTATCGTGGTAATCGATTCCTTACTTATGGGTATAACCCTTTGCCACAAGCCTGGCTTTATAGGCGTCAACCTTGCCATCACCATCAGCCTTTCTCTTGTAGAACCATTTGTTCCCAATAGGCACTATGCCCTCAGGGCAGTCTACTAGAGTCCAGACCTGATTGACATGCATCGAGTCTATCTTAACTTCATTCCATTTCGCGGAGTCTACATCTACCATCGTTTGGTCATAGGTTGTTGGGTCGGTCTCTTGGCTGTCACTTGGAACCTTATAGAGACCCAGCTCTTCCAGGTGCACAAGGCCATACCTCTCAGGTAAATGAGACACGTTACTAGACCTATGAGGTGGTTGTACATGTGTTTCAGAAGGTTTGGTTCCAATTTCTTGCACATGTGTCTCCTGAGGAGTTTCATTGTATTCTTCCAAAGAAATACTTCTACCTTCTCCGCCTTCCTGAATGAACTCATCTTCCAGGAAGTGTGATTGCAAAGCAACAATGATATTTCGATCTTCGGGCATGTAGAATAGATAACCCATCATCCCAGACGGGAATCCAATGAAACGTCCCTTCACGGACCTCGTTTCCAACTTGTCCACCTTAGTCTTCTTGACATAGGCGGGACATCCCCAAATCCTAATGTGATTAAGACTTGGTTTTTTACCCTCCCACATCTCATGTGGAGTCTTAGGAATGGATCTGTTCAAGATATAGGCAGCAGTCAGGAGTGCATACCCCCACAGGTAAATTGGTAAGTCAGTATTGCCCAGCATAGAATGGACCATGTTCAACAAGGTCCGGTTCCTTCTTTCTGATACACCATTTAACTGAGGAGTACCTCGAGGTGTTAGTTGTGATATTATTCCATGTTTATTTAGGAACTCGTCAAACTCCGCACTCATATACTCGCCACCTCAGTCTGACCGAAGTGCTTTGATATGATTACCAGTTTGTTTTTCGACTAGGGCCTTAAATTCCTGGAATTTCTCAAAGGCCTCGGATTTATGTTTCATTAAGTATACATAACCATAGCTAGTATGATCATCTGTAAACGTAATAAAGTACTGATATCCGTCATGTGTTGCTTCCAAAGCACCACATACGTCGGTATGGATTAACCCTAGTTTATCAGCGGCTCTTTCAAAAGTCCCTGTGAAGGGGGACTTAGTCATTTTTGCCTTTAAGGCAAGATTCACAAGTAGGAAAGGGATCTGATCCCAATGGACCTATAAGTCCATCTTTTTCCATTTTGTGAACCTTGGCCTGACCAACATGACCAAGTCTAAGATGCCATTTCAAAAATTGATTAGTTCCATCCCTACCACGCTTCATAGT
Source organism: Orobanche coerulescens (assembly GCA_033398695.1). NCBI lineage: Eukaryota > Viridiplantae > Streptophyta > Magnoliopsida > Lamiales > Orobanchaceae > Orobanche > Orobanche coerulescens. The sequence continues at coordinate 34,982,166 of CM065814.1, read as the reverse complement.
CATAGTATTCACAATGACTTTGTTACTGAGGTTTAGATGATACAGTCCATTTAACAATGTAGCAGTGCCCACTAGTTTATTTCTAAAATAAATTTTGCATGAACCATCACCAATAAAAAATGAAAAGACTTTTCGATCCATGACCGGAATGGATACAATGTTTTTATGCCCCTTGGGAAGAGCAAGTACATCTTCTAAAGTCAGAACAAAACCGGATTCTAAACCCAAAAGGAGTGATCCTATGTCGGTTGCCTCGACACTATGACCGCTTCCGACAATGATCATCACTTCCCCAGCTCCAAGCTTCCTACTTTGTTCCAGATCCTAATTCACGGTACAAATATGAGAATTAGCACCAGAATCAAGTATCAAAGAAGTAGAAAATATAGTAGCAGAACAATTTGTTTCCAAAACTAAAAGTTCTGTACCTGAAGCGCCATGAATAATCGGACAGTCTCTTGCCCAGTGGCCCAACTCACCACATTTGAGACAAGCGTCCTTCTTCTTGCTCTTCAGAACCATCAGGGCCTTGCCCTTACCCTTAAGGTCCTTGACTTGTGGTCCCGTCCGTCTCTTGGTCTTTTTATTCTCATTCTTGGACCTCCGAGATGCAGAAGAAATCACAAGAGCAGACTCCTTCATCCGCAGAGTCTTCATATGAGACTGAGCGGTCACTAGTTTGTTCATTAGCCCCATTAAGTTGCATGCAATCTTATTGCAGTTGAAATTAATAACAAACTGTGAGAAGGAATCAAGGAGGGACTGTAGGATAAGGTCGGTCTGCAGAGAAGTATCCATCTTAAAATCAAGAGTCTCAAATCTCTCGGTCATAGATATCATTTTGAGGACTTGGTCCCCAACCTTCTCACCTTCCTTCATCCTTGCACCGAACAGTTGCTTGGATATCTCATATCTAGCGGTTCGACTGTGGTCACCATAAAGCTCGGTTAAGTGAGATAAAATCTGCCTAGCAGAAGTCATTTTCTTATAAGCTCTCTGAAGCTCATTAGACATGGAATCCATCATATAAGCATGGACTTTCACGTCATCCTTAACCCACTTTTCGTGGTTTTCAATCTCTTTCTGATTGGCTCTTGTCTGCACCGGAGGCGCCGGAATGTCCGTTTCTAAGACGTATCCCAGTGCCTCAATAATGAGGACTATCATCAGATTGTGGAGCCAGTCCACAAAGTTAGGTCCGATCAAGGTGTTATTTTCGAGTAGAATTGCGAGTGGGTTCATTGTCATATTGAGAGTATGTCTGCATTAAGTACGACAGATTAATTAGTGACTCATTCAATTATGATCTGGGTATAGAATTGAGGTCTTTTCTATTCTTTAACCCATATCCCACTATTTCTATCGGAATAACACACTCCCATATGAAATCCGGAAGTATCATTCGCTCTACTTCATAGTGGTGATCGAGTTCTTTATATATCTTAATAGAGGGCAACCGAACAGGTTTCTAGTCTATTAATTTTCAGAAAGTGGTGTCCAACACCAACCCATCTAATGGATGATTCGATTTTATTTTGTTCACTCCCCTCAACACCTATGGTTTCTATGGTTCGTGAACAAGTTAAGTTTATACCATCGACGCAAATCAGTTTCACAATTGAATTTTATCCGGCAACCTATCAGGTTTCTAGGGATAAAATTTGCTCCAACCGAAGGCATCCAATGCGCTCCAGATAATTTATCCATCTTCCCGAACGACTACCCCGATAACTCGGAAGCATAGCACATTCGGTTTGGATTTCAATTTTCTGAAAGCTCGATAAAGGGAAGGAAAACCTTGAAACCTTTTAAACTTAACTATTTATCGTGGAAGAATTTTCGCGATTAATGTCACACTTTGCACATTAATTCATTTAAGCGTTTTTGTGCATTCATACCATATGAATAAGCATTCACAACCTAGTTGCTACCAACATGTAGTTCATATACCGTTCCTAGATCAAAAACTCCGTAATTTAATTACACGTCTTCGGTCTTGAATCTTCATCTTCTCGAATGGATCTTCCTCCGGTCTTCGTTATTACATATAAATTTTACATTGAAAAATTGCATCCTAGATACAAATATTTCTAGTAAAATAAATAGGCTCAAAACGGCCTTTACAACCTAATCGAATAAAACCGTATGATTCAAAACAAAGCCCATGAACCACATCCCCATTCAAAATCATTCATCCAATAAATACTAAATAAATGGATACATCATATAAATATATATCGATCCAATCAATAAATAGAATTGATCCAATCAATTCACACAACCGGTAATATGAAAACGTTCAAAGTATTCGGTCACCCACAAATATTCCAATTAATCAATTTTTCCTAATAAAATGAAATACCATAAATCATTTTAATCATATTAAATCCAATTTAACATGCGGGAGATTAATTTTCTGGAATACATGAAAAATCGAGTCGGACGAAAGCGCTGCCGACTCGGATTAACGCGATCGGATTACACGGCCGGTTACTCGCAGCCGGCCCGTGCGGAATGGCACGCTCGGGTCACCTCGACAGTCTCCGAGATTGGCCTGCCTGGCACGGCCCGTTCTGATTAGAACGGTCCGGTTACCCCGGCAGTCTCCGAGACTGGCCTGCCTGGCACGGCCCATGCCAATCGGCATGGTCGGCTCACCCGGGCAGATTCGTGCCCCCGTACGAAAAATCATCCAACGACGATTTAGGACTAGATTTTCTACCGGATATCCAATATCTATATTTTCCGACTTTCATATCTTCAGTGGAAATCACATTTCCCAGAAATTAAAGATTTATATCTAGACATAATTTTACGAAAAATATAACTACAACGAACGAACAACATACACCACGATTATGACTATAAATGATTACTAATCATTCACCATCCAATCAAGCATTCCAAATGCAAATATCGTATATACGATCGCAAGACCTACGCTCTGATACCACTGTTGGGATTCAGTGCCTAAAACGAAGGCCCAGCAGAAGCGGTAAAATAAAAATTAATTCAATCCGAATCCATACGAGGATCGATCGAGCTACGTATATATCAATATAAAATGAAGCACAAGAAGATACGAGAAACATACCCTTGTAGTCCGTTGATTAAATGGTGTTCTTCTCTTGAGTGATTCCCCAAACTTTAGTTGCTCTCCACGAATCCAATCCGCTCCAAGCTCTTGGATGATCCAACGCCGAAAGTACCGTGTCTCTACTTGCCACGCGCCAGAGAAACGAACGGAACGACTATACCTCGTTATCCTCCAAGGATACGACTAGAACACGGTTATAGTAGCTAATCTAAAATGAGATTATAACACTCCAATTGTATAACTCACAATCTCTCAATTTGTCTTGAATTTTCTCCAAGGAAAAATAAGAAGAAATGAAGAAGAAGACTTTGGAAAAACTATTTTTCCTCTCTCTCTTGCAAACTCACGGATGAATCAAGATGGTGGTAAGTAAGAGTTAGTCTTCCTTCTTTTTATTCTCCAATCAATCTCATCAAATCACCTTTATAATATAAAAAGGAGATTCCATGCCCCCTAATGAAAAACAACTCATGATATTAAATCATGAAGTCTTCCACCACATTAGGTGGAAGACAAGGGGGCGGCCAACTAGAAGGTTAGGAAGAGTTCGGTCCGTTTCGGACTCCTGTGAGTCCAAATAGATAAACTCCAATCCTGATCCGATGTATTTATATCAATTAATTAATGCAATTAATTAATCATATCAAATACCATATAATATAATTAATTTCTCCAAGAAATAATTATATCTATGAATTAAACTAATCACCCAGTAATTTATTTAATTCATTAGGCCGTAAATTAAATTATCCAATAAATCAATTTAGACATCCAGTGTCCCTAAAATTAGATATCCAATATCTAATATTCATAATGAGAGAATAAGCTCTATTCATTCCATCGCCAATCCTATTATGGGATTTGGTAGGTCCGTCTTAGTCAGCAATGGGAGGAACCAAAGAGTAGTAGCACCACCTAGCCAGCCTAGCAGCCTACACTGTACCCAATTGAGAACGAATGACTGGGATCATTCAAGAACCATTCTATCGTGAATACCAGTATACGTATAAACCCTTCTTTCAAATGACCCGATCAAGTTATAGGGTCATGGTCAGTCAAACCCTATCTATACTTGACGCTATGCATGAGTCAATACAAATCGAGATCATCCAGCTCTCGTGTATCCAATACAACTAGCTCCAATGCTTTGGCCAAATATTTATGATCTCATTTGACAATAACCGCATAGGACATGTAACCTGTTCACTAACAGGAGAAAGAATTCTATCTTGGTATTCAGTAGGACCTGCTACTTGCTCGTCAAGACGCACGTCGAGGTTGATCCCCGCCTTCCGGTTTACAAGGTCGAACTACTCTAATGAAAATCTTACACAAGCACATCCCTACTAAATCCTCAAGTCGAAGGTGTAACACTCCCAAACCACTCGGGAATATTACAGCGCCGTAGACCCTCTCCGTGAGGATCTACTAGGCTAAATACAAAAACAATACATCACATTACATGATGACATGTATAAGTAGTGAACCATTAGACTGATTTGTCCGTTTACCACACATACACATCAAATATACATAACTCTTTCCCACAACTCATACCCACGCAGGGGTTAGAATGCATCAATATTCCCATAAGATGGGAAAATACCACAAGGGAAAGATAAGACAACAAGGCTTTACTAAAATACTCAACACTGGTCTTCATGTGATTAGTATCATCGTCTTCCATCATCCTTCGTACTGATAGTGTGAATCGCTCCCCAGCAACCTGTAAGTACCTGGACGCAATACAGACATCCACCCCCCGAATACTTAGGAGTTAGCAAAACTCCACTGTTTTGCTAGTGTAACTATAAAGTGTAAATACGAACTATACACAACATACTCCAAGAATATAATAACTTGGTTAATTCAACAATTCAACCCAACGAAGACTTCCCGGGATATTTCATGGGACAAAATAGTTCAATCCCGTAAAAATTTGGAATGAGACATGTAGACTCTTGGAAAAGCATTTAAAGATTCTCGGGAGTTTTTAGAAAAACATTTCTGGACTAATGAATTCTCAACTTGACAAAACCACATAGGGACACGGGCCAAAGAATTGTTTTTGTTCAAAAATATCAATCCGGTCACAAAAATACGGGGTCCGCGACCCAATCATCCACATCACATAGTCAAGTGAATAACCAAATGGTCACACTCGATACACCACCAAACCACAATGCACGGAAACAATCACAGGGCCCACATCCTTATGTCAAAATATCTCAACCAAGAAACGAATCACATATGGCACTATATTGGTGCCATTCTAGCCAAGTACCAAGATCCTACACATGATATAGCTCACATCGGGAATGAAAGCGTTGTGATATTCCGGACATATCACAATTATCGAAAACAACAACGTGCCATAATCATCACAAAACAAACTCCCCGAGCTATACTGGCCCTGTTCCTCACGAGCAAGATACACACCCCAAGGACACCACGTCATAACCTTAAGTCCACTATCGACATAATCACGCACAACGGTACCATACGCAAAGAAGATATTCCAATGCATAGCACTAATACACATTCTCAAGACAATACATTCGTTCACAAATACACATGTAGATTTTAAAGAGAACCTTTATCGAGAATATACTGATTCTTTTATAAGTTCATTAAAATCATTCCAATCGCTCACATAGTCGATTACCTTCTATTACGGTTACAAAACATGAAGTGTATAGGCAAGATACTTGCCTTGAGAACTTCGACAATTAAATGAGGTTGGTAAAACTCGGGCAGGAGCTATCAATCCCCAATTTCCGAACCTAAAGTGACCAATATAGCAAGACTCTTATCAGGGCTACTGATTCAAATCACAATAACATGTAGAATTCGGATTCATACTCTAAGGGGATTTTTATCAAGCACCTAGCGGGCATTTTGGGTATAAGAAATGATATAGTTGAAGAATTCGATCTCTACCCCGCTATAATCGATGAAAACCACTCAAGAACATCTAAGAACCCAAGAACACCTAAGAGTCATCCTAGAAACAAGAACTAATAAGAATCTTTTGAAAGAACTTGAAGAACTTCAAACCACATACCTTGATTCAACCAAGAAATGGATGATTCTTCAAGAACAACCTTGATATCTTGATTCTATAATGTTAGGAACATGTTTATGACTTGATTTTGGAGTTCAATATAGAGGATTTTAGGTGGAGGATGAAGAAAACTCGAAGGAGTGCCCTAGAACACTTCAAAAATGAGAAGGGGGGCTATTTATACTCATCCGGACGAGTTTTCTAGATTTCAGCATTTTCCGGTCGCGCCAAATGGCACGATCAGGTCACGGGTCGTGTCACCCATCAAGAAAGTTTTTGTTTTCTAAAATAGTACGACACAGCCCGCGTCAAATGACACGGTCGTGTCACTATATCAGAGTCGGCTATTTCAACCATAACTACTTCGCCCGGACTCCGATTGACTCTCCGTTTGAACCATTGAAAGCTAACTCAATTCTCTACAATTATATAAAATTTCAGAATTTTTGGATTTTTTTGGAATTTATGGTGAATGTACAAAGTCGGACCTAAATGTGGAAAGGTCGAAATAGTATGTCGTTTAATCCAAAGAAACATCAAAACTCATTTGGATGACAAAAGTGCTGAACAAACATGTCCAAAATATGTCAATGAACACAAGAAAGTCACTAGAATCGAAAAAATATAAAAATGAAAACTACGAGTATTACAGAAGGTTCACGAATACCTATCACAACCTTTCGATTCCGTTATTGACTGTCCCGAAGTGAAATCCATGTGACGAATCGAGGGTGAGTCAGTTCGATATACTAATCCAATTAGCATACCCATAACGTGTGCTCCCACTAACCATTAATGTTCGATAGGCACTCTCCATGTCAAAGAACACGTCATACAAGTCTTCACATAAACTTAACGTCAAATCATGTTTCATCGACTTGCGAACGATTAAGTATTTGAGCTATAAACCTTTCCAGTGTCGATCCCCTTATCCAATAAGGAGTAGAATGTTTTGCTCTCAAATATACGGACTACTTTCTATATGTATATTTATGAGTTAGGAATACCAGTAACTACCAATAAATAAAGAAACATCCATTTGCCTTATGATAATGAATTACATAATAACAAGTACAATGCCCTCACTCAACATCTTCTGAGTGGCATTCGAGGGCATACTCCTAACAGACATAATCATCATTAGAAGCCCATTTGGGCCTAATCCTTATTCTTTGATCAACCACATTTTATTAGACATTATCTAATTTTTGGTGAAAATTCATCCGTTTGAACCATTGGTCAAGATTTAGTTGTGAATTAGGTGTATAACAAGTCGAGGGAAGGACGAGGAATTATTCAAAAGTGGGTGGTGAAGTGAAAAGAAAAAAGGTGCTGAAATTAAGATGAAATAATAAAGGCCGAAAAAAAATAGGGGGGCGGCCGTAAAAATACCCCCCTCGAATGTTGTTAAAGCTACTGACCTCAACTGATCTTTCGTGGCTATGCGATTACATGTACCCAAAAGGGGGCGAAAGGAAGGATGGTGATTCATTGTTTGTAGGATTTGTTATGCACTTAATTTCATAATTAGTCTCGGCCAAATAATCCTTTATTTATCCTTTTTATCCTACCCATACCTAAAGCCCCGTTACAACTATAAAGCCCTTTTGATTATATGCATGAGTTCACCTAAGTAGTGGAGATTTGATTTTTGTGCGAGTATGTGTTAATGACACACCATGTTTTGACGTGAGTGATTGCTTAATAATCCCTATATCTACTTGAGCGAGAGTGACCCCTTGTGAGGCCATCGAATCTTCTCTCACGTGATGCCAATGAAGATGTTGAGATTGGATGAGGTACTTCAATTTTCTTCATACTTGTTCATGACTATTTATTCTCCCTTGAATATGGCTATCATCTTGGATTTTCCAATACATGCTTCTTGAATTTCTTTCACTCGGATTATGCTTGAGGACACGCATTGGTTTAAGTTTGGGGAGATTTGATAGGACGAAAATAGTGTGCTAAAATCATTGTTAATTATAAGATTTTAATGAATTTTATTTTGGCACACTTGGTTATTTTCTACCTATTTATATTTTGCATGCAATTTACTTCACTTGGCAATTTGTTGTCTAATTTAGGTGTTTGATGGAGTTTTTAAGCTTAAAGAATAATTTGGGCCATCAAACAGACCAAGCCAAGGTGATTTGGGCTTTAATGAAGAAACTGCTGCGCGACACCAGGTGGCCAGTGTCGGTTCGGTGACCCAGTGTCGTCTCTGTTCCAAAAATAATCTTACTTGGGGCCCAAGAAACGACTCCAATACACCCCAATTAGTTCCACAAGGCATAAAATTGCCCCCTAGGCTGGGGAAAGGAATTTTAATTGACTAGGGAAGGAAAGATTCCAAAACAATAAAAACTTAAGAAGGATAAGAAGGAGGGAGATCCAATTAAAGAAGAAAACTAATAAATAAGGGACTATTATAAAAGGATGGGGTCTGAGATTATTATTGATGATCATTATTATCATTTTCACGGCTGGAGCAGAGGAAAAAGAGGAGGACCGAGCCGCCAATCTCACCGAAGCAAACCGGGCCGCCACCGACATGCGAGGAAGAAGACTACACTGTTTGAATTTCTTTCTTCTTATGTCTACTATTAATTTGATATTTTCTAAACCAACATGTCCGGCCAATTTTCTATTCTACTTCTTAGTAAAGTTTGAAACCGTATTTGAATTATTCATGTTTTAATCCTGTAGTATATTATCAACTCGAAGTCTCTCGAATTACTTTTGTGTTATTGTATTCATTACTACGCCATATAATTTCTTGATTTGGTTTGGCCAACTAGATTAGGGGTTTTATGTCTTATGCTAGAAATTGAGTTGTAATCCGTAATTGTTGCAATTTTAGTTTCACAAGTAGCAAACAATTGAATTTTCTCAATTGAGTAACACAAATCCGAGATCCCTTAAGTATAGCTTATGAACTGAATATCTTACCTATTTCATTATTTTGGTTTTTAATGCATCTAGCGAGCGAGATTTGAAGAGCTTGTTTTGAATCCATCGCCTAGATAGGTTTAATTAAAGAGCTTGTTTTAATTAAATATACTTAAGAAATAATTGGGGTCAACAGAGCTTGTTGTTGGCTTCGGAATAGGAGTTCATGAGATTAGAGAAGAGATAAGCGCTGCATTAAAACTTGAATTAATTCGAAACGATGGATAACGGAACTAAAAACTAGATTATTCCTTAATTGATATTTTCGAATTTTATTTCCTTTGTTTATTTTGACTTAATTTATTTTACGCAAATTATTTTTTAAGTAAAGATCATAAACTAAAATCCCCCCCTTCGTTTTTTTGTTTTATTTTAATTGATAAAAGTATTTAACCCTTAAAAAGCATAATTAATTTACCGTTCTCCGTGGGATCGACCCTTACTTGCCGATACTACTAGTTAGTAGAAGTAAGCCCAGGAAAAATAAAAATTACTAATTTTGACGCGTCACGACAGCACTGTCAATCCATATATCTTCACTATTCATATTTTTCAAATCAATAACAAATGCGTACTCAAGTTTAATCATATCTCTATAATAACATATAATATCATAGTTCAAAGTTGAAACCAATTCATAAAATCATATGTACTAATCATGCAAGTAGTATCATGAATGTGAAACCAAGTTCATTAAATTCATAAAACAAAACATAAATCCAAAACAAAAATTGTCTATTCACAAGGTATTTTCTGTGTCACGATCATGACGTACAGAGTCACGATCGTGACAGAATGAACCGAGCCTTGTATTATGTCGATTTTGTTTCCTTTTAGTTATGTCCTTCAGGGACGAATTCAGCAATCTCAAAGTGAGTTGTTTTGCCATTGTCAAAATCATCTTTTCCATCTTCATATACGAGATTAGTCTCTTTCTTTCCATGTTTCAATGATTGTTGATATAGTTCAACAAAATATTTTGGTGTACGACAGGTACGAAACCAATGGCATTTCCCTCCACAACGGTAACACACATTGGTCACATCCTCACTATTATCTTTATCTTGTTTGTGACCATCTTTATTATCCGGCTTCTGGTGGGAATATGGGTTCTTGAAAGAACCACCTCGGTATTACCTCGACCATATTAGTATTCTCGTCCACGTCCTAGGCCACTATTGTTAGCATGGTTGTTTTATTTTAAATTATATGATGTCACATTCACTTCTGGGAATGGAACAGAACCAGTTAGACAGGATGTATGATTTTATTAATAGCTCGTTATTTTACTCATCCACAAGTAGACAAGATATAAGTTCAGAATATTTTTTAAATTCCATTTCACGATATTGTATCTGCAGAACAATATTATTTGCGTGAAAAGGTAGAGTATGTTCTTTCTAACATATCTTCACCAATAATTCTATCTTCACATAACAACGATTGTGAAGTGATTCTGAACATGGCTGACTTATATTCACTAATAGGCTTAAAATCATGTAGTCTCAAATTTGACGATTCAAGTTAAGCCTTTGGTAATATCATATTCTACTGGTGGTTATATCTCTCTTTTAGATTGTTCAAAAGAACTTGTGGATCTTTAGATATTCGATTTTAATATTCGCATGGAGGTAATGACGAAGAAATATTATGGCTTAAATATTACGACTTTTGCCTTGTTCTGGCTTGTTGTTTTCTTTATTTCTTTAATGATATTGATGATATTTTATTATTTTGTACAATTTCTAGTTGTAACTTCTAACTTTATTTAATTTTTTATTTTTCATATTTTAATATTGTAGAACTTCAGGTCGTAAATTTTCTAAAGTTTTAATTTTATATAACTTCTAGTTGTAATTTTTTAACTCACAATTTCTGGTTGCATATTAAGTCTTCAAATTCACTTCAAAATATCACACGAACTAGTGACGACTCTACAAAATAAAAACTTATATATATAGAACCATGTAATGTCCATGAAATGTTAAATTTCACAGTTGTATACAACCAAGAACCAACAAAAATATCAATAAGTGATTACAAGTAATATCACCACACGTTTTAGGGATGTTATAAAAATTAGAATCCAAATATGTTGTATTAACAAATTATATTCATATTAATCATCCTACTCGGATATTAACTAATATTTTGGCAAAATAATCTAATCTTTTGAAAAATAATATATGAGGGGCAATTTTATCAAAGTAATATTTTCCGAAGAAAACTTAATATAAAGCATAATACAACTCTAAAAGCTCCTATATACACATTAATGTTTTAACAATTTATCATCTCAATATCAAAATTATAAACATGATCATATAACAGTAGTTATGCCAATATCATCCAAGTAGAGTCTTAAACCTTAGGAACAAGGAAAGCACCCAAGTAATGTGTCTTTAAGATTATTGCACCAGCATTAATTTTATGATGATATTTTGCTATGAAAGTCTATAAAAGTATATATTTAAAGTGTATTGCAGTCATAAAGACTTGCTCCATATATTTATGTTCATAAATATACTATTGTTTGTAGTTTACTAGTGTATGAAATAAATAAATATAAACTACATACAATAACTTATTAAGTTTCATTTATAAATAAAAGATAACAGGGAATAAAAGCATCTTCCAAAGTCTTAGTTACACTAGTAGGTATATGCGATATGTGGTTTCCTAGCATACTCTTTATAGGTTTTCACCAAGGTATCTCCAACCAAGAATCAAAGACATATCCCTATGCGGTTTAGAGAATAGAAATCACAGAGGTGTTTTGCCTGCCAACAAATTCTTGCACATACAACCCCCATGAATTGAAGCCTTGACAACATGCTAATCAGTTTGTATTATTATTCAGTATTTGTTAATTTATCTCTTTATTATTGCATATATGCTTCTGAACTGTTCCATTGTATTACTCATGTTGACCTGATATAAATTCTTGACACACAATTTACATCAGGCGGCATAGTACGTTGCAAATAACATATGCATGAAAAGTACATACCTTGGATACTTTGAATATGAAATCAACCCTCAAGTATTCATTGGAAGAGCCATTCGTGATCGATACAATAGCGAAAACAATCTAGTGTTTGGTTCAATAACTAGAGCAAACTCGTGCTGATAACGTGTTATAAATCTACTAGAAGTATAGAGAGAATCGATAGAAATGAAGAGATGATTTAATTTATATATGTGTATATTTTACATATCAAGAATATGGCCTTTATATAGGCTTATGATTCAAGAGTTACAATTGAGATAAAAGACCAAAGGTCTGGAATTGAAAAGCCAAAGGTTGTATGTATTAATGGAGAAAGGTGAAAGGTTAAAGGTCATCCAATAATACATAATATTAGAGTATTTATAAAAATAAGTATAAGTTATTTATATTTACATCTAACGGTATTCTTCAAGAATAAGAAGATGGAAATTATTTCGATCATCTTACGACGCTTGATACGTAGATGTACGGTATTTTTGGTGCTCAAGATTTTACGAAATCTTGGATCGTTCTTCGTGAATATTTAATCAAAGGCTTCAAGGGTATGATATCTAATTCATGCCTTGTTTTTCTATTTAGTATATTAGTATATACGATACTTGATCGATCCTCTTAGGGATTCGGATTTATTCAGTTTGATCCGTATATTTTTTCCGTTGCGTAATTTGGTAATTATTTTTGAATCCCAACAGTAAATCCCAGAAAATCATGTCAAGATATCATCTTGAGAAGCGGAACAAACTATGAAGGTCCAAAGATGCCAACAGACCAACAAATGGAGGAAGTCATAGAGGACCAAGTCGGGCTTGTAGATGAAGAAGTGAAGCATGATGCATTTAAAAAGTCTAAAATATCTTCTAACTCTATTTCAACTTTTAATGTCCCTCTCCTTTTCCTCAACATTTAAAAAATAAAAAATTGGATGCCCAATACACTAAATTTTTAGACATCTTCAAGAATATTAATATCAATATGCCTTTTGCAGATGCCTTTTGAACAAATGCCGAATTATGCAAAATTCTTGAAGGATGTGATGTCGAGAAATAGAAATATGGGAGACCATGAGAAGGTTAAATTAACAGAAGAATGTAGCGCAATTCTCTAATGCATACTACCTCAAAAGCTTAAGAATCCTGGAAGCTTTACTGTGCCATGCATCATTGGAAAAGTTTCAATTTGATAAGGGTTTATGTAATCTTGGTGCTTCGATTAACCTTATGCCTTTGTCTATTTCAGGAAATTAGGAGTTGGGAATTGAAAGCAACAATGGTAATTTTACAATTGGTGAATCGATCAATCACATACCCCAAGGGTATTTTTGAGGAATTGCTCGTAAAGGTTGACTAGTTCATATTTCCAGTAGACTTTGTCGTTCTCGACATGGAGGAAGATAGAGATCTAACCCTTATCCTTGGGCGTCCGTGTTTAACAACGGGAAAGGCACTTATTGATGTTGAAAATAGAGAACTTATGCTACGTGTTAATGATGAGCATGTTCTATTTTCAATATATAGAGCTATGAAATTTCATGACAATAATGAACATTGTAGTGTTATTGATAGTGTAGATTTGTATGAAAAAAAAATATCGCACTATCTTCTGATCCGTTAGAGTTCGCACTTGAAAATTCATACTTTTCTTGTGAGTCAACCTTAGAGTTTGATGATTCTGATCTGTTTGATTATGTTTGTGAATTAAATTCCATGCAGGAAGGACCAAAAATCGATAAATTCGATGATTTTGCAAAAGAAACAGAATAGAAAAAGCACACGATTGCTGCTCAAATTTCAGAAAAAATCTGTCAAGTGACACGGTCGGTGACTCGACCGTGTCAAATGACATGGTCCAACCCTTACATCCCACCTCGTGTCAGTTGGATGCATTGCAACCAATCCTGGGCGTTAAACCTCTTCCAGAACTCCTGACGTACAGGCTACCGTTGGATGGTCTGAGAATGGAATAACTGGAGACCTTCGGGTCGGAGGGATTGTTGTCTGCCTACTGGAGGCTGTTCACCGGAGATGAGGATGCACAGAATGTCCATCCCTCATGTGACAAGAAGAACTTCTGCCTGCCCTATGTCGATCTGCATGACTTCTGTTGCCGGGTCGTTGAAAACCGGACAAGAGCATTGGAAATGTGAACGACCCTTTGCTTCCGGATGATGGTCGCCATCATGTCAGGAGAAAAGGATACAGGAAGAAACTGCCAAACCTGAGTCTGCGAAGAATTTATTCGGCCTCATTCTCAACTATATCCTTACCAACTTCGGAGTCAAACAATCCTAGCATGGCAAAAAGATTGGCCCCGCTATGTTCATTGGAGGGATGACTTCCACTGCGTTCAACAAATAGCCTTTGATTGCAAATAGGCCGAACACAAAATTCTTGCCTATCTCGAGTGACCCAAGGGATGTCACTGAGCGGAATGCAAGTGAAGAGAAGATAAGGAAGTGGAGTGTCTCTGACAGGCGATCACCTCACACTGTCGAGAGGAAGAAGAAGAAGAAGAAGAAGAAGAAGAAGAAGAAGAAGAAGAAGAAGAAGAAGAAGAAGAAGTCTTCCAAGACTGAGGCTATTATTGGAAATAAAATGCAGCGGAAGCACAGTTGGTGAAAGATTGATAAAATCGTTTTACGCATCCACGAGCAGGAGATCTATTTAGGCATTAACTACTAAGATTAATGTAACACCCCCAAAACCAACCGGGGATATTACAGTGCCGTGGGCCCCACGCCATAACCCACGAGGCTGAAAATCATTTTCATAGTCGTTTCATACACACCAAAGAGACAAAGACGGTATTATTTTACGAATAATTAAATATTTTCCATAATATAGTTCTCAAATAACGTCAAATTTTCATTTGAAAGTACAAGGCAAAAATAGCAAGTTTCAACAGTTTCAAAACGTACGTTACGTCATTACTTACACGCGCCGATAATATAGTTTGAGAAAGTTTTACAAAATAAACCCAAGTTTGCAAAATACCAAAAAGGCCATTTCATAATTATACACGAGTTGGTAAAATACCTAAAAGCCATTTTAAAATACATAGCAGCGGATATGAACATAAAAAAATTACATTTGTAGCGGAATCATAACAGTCAACAAAATACTCAGTTCTCGTATACATGCTATAGCCAGTATCACCCGAGAAGCTCATCCCTTCACGACCGCTACTAGCTCGATCTCCGAGTACCTAAAAGATAAAGCCCACGATGGGGTCAGCCACAATACTCAAAAATGATAGCGATCACATCATCATAAACAATTACATATCAATGTAATTACAAAGTAGGAATACTTTCAATGTAATTTTACCGTAATAACCTTGCCAATTGGAGGTAATTCATATCAAATCAACCCTTACCTCAATCCACACTTCGCATTCTCAAGTGACAAATGAATTCAAAAATAACCATCTGAACTGTATTCAAACAATGCCAAGATTCTCAAAACATAATTATATCTCCAATATGGAATAATCCATCCATGTCCAATTATGTCTGCTGGATCGCACAATCAGATCCCAAATCTGATAAAACCGGTAATACACGATACATCTGTAGATCAACTACCCCGAAACAATGACAAGTTCCGGATATTGATACAAAGTATGAACCGAGAATACCATTACATGATAAATTCCATACAAGATCAACAAAGGACCAACAATGGACGAGAATACCATCGATATGGTAAACTCCAACAAGATCGATAAAGGATCAACAACGACTGAGAATACCAACGATAAGGTAAACTCCAAACAAGGTCAATAAAGGATCAACAACCAATGAGAAAACCAATGATATGGTAATCTCCAAGCAAGATTAATAAAGGATCAACAATGATCGAGAATACCAACAATATGGTAATCTCCAAGCAAGATTAATAAAGAATCAACAACGATCGAGAATACCAACGATATGGTAATCTCCATCAAGATTAATAAAGGATCAACAACGATCGAGAATGCCAGCAATATGGTAATCTCCAAGCAAGATTAATAAAGGATCAACAACGATCGACAATACCAATGATGTGGTAAACTCCAAGCAGGATCAATAAAGGACCACAGGGACAAATATACGAGATAATAAAATCATCAAACTTATACAAATCACATATATTGGATCTCGAAGACAAACCCGACTGTCGAACATACCCGATCATACATGGACTATGAACGACCAACCAATATGGCTCAAGATGGACGTCACGATACACTCGATCCGAAAATGTGTCCGTGCACAAGCCACCAACGGGTATCGATCGAATACACGTGTGGACTTATACCTAATCAGTCTCACAAAGTACGTCTCGTGTGCACAACTCAATATGAGGTCGAAACCAACACATGACTACACGTGCCCGTCCTGAAAATCCTACACATGACCGATCATTACGTAGATATTACTCCAGATATGTCACGATGCAACATGACAACGAAACTCGAAGAAACGCATATCTAATAAGGATCAGAAGACTCCCCAAGTGAACAACGATAGCTCGATAATGAAAGATCGACACGACCATAATATCGTATTTCTGTTGGACAAGAATTCACAGAATGCTCAACAATATATGTAATATTAACACATAAACTCCCAATGTCGCAACCAAGGGTCACGGAAGCATCTACACGGGAATACTCCGGACGTGGGTACCATTCAGGTTTTTTCCCTCAATATAGTTCCATTAACACATAAACTCCCAAGGTCGCAACCAAGGGTCACAGAAGCATATACACAGGAATACTCCGGACGTGGGTACCATTCAGGTTTTATCCCTCAACACATCGGCCCATTAAAATTACAGTTCTAACAAAGACAACAACACAAAAATACACCAAACAACGATGCACACTCATTACATGAAACATCAACATATAACATATACAACAATGCATCAGGATAATCATTCTCATAATTGAGCAATACTAAATTACCTCAGAGTCGGAGACACTAACCTTTCCACGACCAACATCTTTGAACAGTACACAGTTATACGAATAGTCCAGAATGAAGTACAGTTCATTACTATCAACAAACCACCACCTCGAGATCAATATCGACACGGTAAACTGTCCTCGATATCCAACATTTCAAATTATAGACCAAAGATAATTCACATCTCCATTTTCACCAGACATCTTTAAATCATATACATTATGATTTAACCCAATCCAAATCATAATATACATACCATCATCCCGAAAATTCATATTCATAATATCATTGCTATATGAATCACAAATGAAATGATATCAAAACCATTTATTAAACATTATGAACTGAGCAAGTATAACTTGCCTCGAGTACCAATACGACGTAGCCATTACCAGTCCCATCATCTTCATCTACAATCTCCTCAGCCCTGACCAAGGCGCAATCTCAATCGTAGTACAATGGTTAACATCAATGATCACTTATCACATCCTAATGCAACAATCAATTAACAACACGCTCGATAGAAATCAACAACCAAAATAACCTACCAATCAAACTCAACGGTTTAACGATATCTCGATCATATACATAACCAAACCATTCAACTCATACAATTACGAATACAAGCGACAATTCGATAATCAATCAATTCTAACAAGTGTCTCAACATTCTCGATTCTGACTTCAATCTCATATTACGGATTAACAAGGTTCCTTCTTGTTCATATTCGTATATTCATAGAAAAACAATTACCCGTTATTATCATTAATCCGAACTATCCAAATAGCTCAATATTAAGAATAATCGTAATCCAAGATTAGTAATAACCCTTCCGGATTCAATCTCATATTATGATTCGTGTTTCGTCAAGAACATACAAGGTCTACTACTACTATAATGTCATTTTCCTCAACACATACTTCACAAAACACCAAGAACCTTATCAATACTTCAAGCATCAATCATCATACGAAGTAATCATCATCAACAACATTTTAAACTTAATAAGAAATACAAGGTTAGCAACATACCTCTTCAAGAAGAACCATAATAATCAAACACTTCAAGAAACATCAAGGATTCCAAACCTCAAGATTTTAATCAAACCATCAAGGTCTTAACCAAAGTATAAGGGTCTGAAATAATCTTAGAAGTGAAGAGGGACGATGTTTGGGAGGAAATATCTGTTTCTTCTTGTGAAGAAATGAAAGACCGATCCTTATTTTGTAATCTGCACAGATCATTACGTACGTTAACACCCACCACTAACGTATGTAAGAC
Organism: Orobanche coerulescens; assembly: GCA_033398695.1. NCBI lineage: Eukaryota > Viridiplantae > Streptophyta > Magnoliopsida > Lamiales > Orobanchaceae > Orobanche > Orobanche coerulescens. The sequence continues at coordinate 34,963,810 of CM065814.1, read as the reverse complement.
CTCCTACCGTATGCTACTTGTCCTGCATAGCGTACGTAATCAGCATCCAGAGCTCAATGCCTCACTTCATATCATGTATTACATACGTAATGTCCATGCCATAGCATACATAAAATAGCTGTTGACTTGCTACAGTAACATACTCGTTTAACGTACATAATGGGTTATCCTTAACGTACGTAGATCTTTACGTTGACTCGCCTGTCCACATCTACGCCGAAAGTTGCCGACACCGGGCCCATTTGTCGATCATAGCTTAGACATGTCTGATTCTCTTCATAACGTACGTTATGTACTAGCAATTTAAATATTCTTTGTTATTTATTAAATAAATATGTTGGTAATCGAATATCCTAATCTAGATCAAAGATCATAGGATATTACCTTTGAAGCGTAGTGGTTGCTATTCATCTTGATCTCCTTCTATTTCTACCTTTAGACCATCTAGAGTATGATCCCCCTTAACCCGGACGTTGTGTGGGCAACGAGCTACCGAATATTGCTTGGACAAAAGTGGATCGGCCTAATTATCACAACTCTCGATTTTCTTTTCTTCAAGTAGTTCTAATTTGCAACAGGAAGTGTTATCTCAATTGTGGAATCGAAGACAAAAGCCAAGATCCACAATTAAACACTTAGAAGAAAAATCGAAAATTTCTTGTGTATGAATATGTATGTTTTCGGCCGAACCCCATTGCCGCTATTTATAGGCTCTTGGACTAATACTAGGGATCTTAAGGAGGATTAGGGAAGGACTCCCAATAGACCTCAAATTTCCATATTAGGATCTTTCCTAATATATTGAGTCTATTAATATCAGTTCAATCTAATAAAGAATTAATATTGCACTTCCAACCAGATCCTAATTTACGAAATTGGGCTCCTTATTTAAATTTATTATTTTCCCTGTTTAAGATATCGAATGTCCATTAATTGATTATAAGCTACTGACAGCTTTAATTAATTAATATCTTATCCAAGAGTAGTACCACTCGAACTTTATTATTATATCGTAATTAAATCCACCTGCAGGGTTTAATATAATAATTATTATCAAGCTCCTCAAGGGAACATCATCAACCCACACGAGTCGGGACACGATTTCTAGTAATAAAAATAATTTCATATAAATAATATTATTGCCCAAGATACGAAGCTTATTGAGTCGATCATTTTGACTCTCACCCATGGTAAATCAAAACAATAAATATTATAAATATATAATTAAATTTTATATACTTATAATTAAGAAATAATAATTATCCAAGATTTACGTTCTTCTTACAGTCAGTACATGAGATACCATCTCACCTCATATGCAAATACGCTAATTTATGCTAATAGTCAAGACCAACTAATCTCAAACATACACTACAACCTTTTATATAATTTGTCAAATAATTATATAGGTTGTGAACTATTATATTATTATATAAGGCATCGAAAATGTGATCTTCCGTGTGACACCAACACACCACATTATCTACATATAAAATAATTAGACATTTCATTTGCATAACCATAATGTGAATAAATAGGCAAAATATGTGATTAAATGTAATTAATATTCCCATAGGTAAGTTACAAGGAAACAAGGTAATACAAGCATAAAGTATGCTTTGCAGTATGCAACTCTAACAATCCCCCACTTATACTCAAAGCATGATTCTAAGTATACTACTGTATTACGTAGTCTCTCATTTATCCCACTTATACTCAAAGCAATGTGTCATACACCATTCCTTCCACATGCCTTTTAAAAACTTTTGAAGGTAAGCCTTTCGTGAAAGGATCAGCAAGATTATCTTCGGATGCAACCCTGGCTACAACTACATCTCCTTCCTTTACGAAGTGTCGTATGATGCGGTACTTGCAGTTGATATGTTTACTTGCCTTGTGGGCTCGTGGTTCCCTCCAATTTCCGAATGCACCGGTATTATCACAATAAGGTGTAATACCCTTTGGCAAATCGGGAATCATATCTAAGTCCTGCAAAAAGTACTTGAGCCATACCGCCTCCTTGGCTGCCTCAGAGACTGCCACATACTCGAATTCCATGGTAGAGTCCGAGATGCATTACTGCTTCACACTCCTCCAACTAATAGCTCCACCTCCCAGGCTAAACATATAACCCGAACTAGATTTGGACGTTTCTTTGTCTGATGAAAAATCTGAGTCAGTATAACCCACTGGACACAGGTCGTCTGATTGGTATACTAGCATATACTCCTTAGTCCTTCTCAGGTACTTGAGTATGTGCTTAACAGCAATCCAGTGTCCTGGTCCTGGGTTCGATAGATATCTAGAAGCCATGCCTACAGCATGATAGATATCTGGTCTAGTGCAAAGCATAGCATACATGAGGCTTCCCACAGTTGACGCATAAGGGATCAGCTTCATTTCATCTATATCCTTTTGTTTTTTAGGACATATATCCTTAGATAGTTGAATTCCATGTATCTAAGGTAGAAAACCTTTCTTGGAATTCTCCATGCTAAACGGCTTTAGCACTGTATGGATATAGAATGCCTGAGATAAGCACAACATCCTTTTATTCCGATCACAAATGATCCTGATTCCAAGGATGTGTCCTGCTTCTCCCAAATCCTTCATATCGAACTGCTTAGATAGCCATACCCATACGCCCGACAACTCCTTCACGTTGTTTCCAATCATAAGGATATCGTCTACATACAATACAAGAAACACCAACATGTTTCCATCGCATTTCTTATACACACAACTCTCACTCGGACATTAGACGAATCCATATGACTAGACAACCTCGTCAAATCGAGTGTTCCAAGATCTAGATGCTTGCTTAAGTCCATAAATGGATTTTTTAAGCTTGCACACTAAGTGCTCTTCTCTGTCGTCAATGAATCCCTCTGATTGGCGCATATAGATTTCCTTGTCTAGACTCCCATTCAAGAATGCAGTCTTGACATCCATTTGCTAAATCTCCAGATCCAATTGCGCAGGTATAGCTAAAAAAGTCGGGATTGACTTAAGCATGGCTACCGGCGAGAAGGTTTCATCATAATCGATACCATCTTTATGAGTGTAACCTTTCGCAACAAGCCTCACTTTGAAGGTTTCAACCTTCCCGTCACCTCATTTATTTCGCTTGTAGACCCACTTACTCTCAATGGCTTGTACCCATCATGTAGTTCTACTAGCTCCCACACTTGATTGGAATCCATAGATCCAATTTCTAATTCCGTTTGTACTTGTCAGGAGTCATTATCTTTATCTTGGATTGCCTCTTTGTAAGTCCAAGGATCTGATTCATCTTCGCCTGGAATTGAGTCTGAAGACTGTCCCATGCCTATGAATCGTTTCGGTTGACGAACAACCCTCCACTACGACGAGGCAAATCCTGAGTTGGTGTAAAAGTCTCAGAATCGATACGTGGTGCAGTGTTAGTTAGTGCTTGTACGATTGGTATAGACGGAATCTCGCCCCTCAACTCTTCCGGAATTATCTCGCTCATGGGCTTGTAGCTGATCATATAATCCTCTTCCAGGAATCGGGTATTGGTGCTAACAATGACCTTCTGATCCTGGGGACTATAGAACAAGCCACCCTTCGTTCTCTTAGGAGATCCTACAAACACTCGTACATAGAGATGTTAAACGGGCTCCGGCCCGGCAGGCTGGCCCGTTTAACCTGCCAAATAATCGGGTTAGGGCCGATATTTCCCAACCCGTTTAAATTAGGGCTTTTTTGGCCCAGACCGTTAGCCCGAAGCCCATTAGGGCTAGCCCGAAACCGCTAGGGCTAGCCCATTAACACACACACACACACACACACACACACACATATATATATATATATATAATATTGCTAATTTTAACTTACAGTAATACTATATTTATATAACATATATTAAAAATATATATAATATATATTAATATTATATAATAAATATTATTACAATATTTGTTAATATAGTGTATATATATATATGTATATACAAAAAGTGTATTTTTTGTTATATTTATTATAGTATATTTCTTACTATATATATAACACTGTTAATTTTTTTTTTTGGTTTATGACTTATAAAAAATAAAAATACATTTTTTAAATATTTAGCCCGTTTAGCCCGAAGCCTGCTAGGGTTAGTGTTAGGGCCGATATTTCTTAGCCCATTTAGATCCGGGGTTTTTTGGCCCGTACTGTTTAGCCCGAAGCCCGCTAAGGGTAGCCCGGAACCGCTAGGGCTAGCCCGTTTAACATCTCTACTCGTACTTCTGTATGAGATGCCAACTTAACAGCTTCCTTATTCAGCACATGTGCTGGAGTACCCCAAATCCGAACATGTCCTAGACTGGGCTTTCGCCCACTCCACAGTTCTGTGGGTGTTTTTGGAACTGATTTCGAAGGCACCAGGTTTAGAATGTACGCCCCTGTTTCCAAGGCGTATCCCCAAAACGACATAGGTAAATCAAAATAACTCATCATTGATCTAACAATTTTTAAAAGATTTATGTTCCTTCTTTCAGCAACACCGTTTTGTTGTGGAGTTCCCGGCGTAGTGAGCTGGGACGAAATCTCCTCATTTGCCAAGAAATCCAAAAACTCTCTACTACGGTATTTGCCACCACGATCATATCGTAGTGACTTGATACTCTTCCCATGACGCTTCTTCATTTCAGCCTTGAAGTCTCTGAACTTGTCAAAGGCTTCAGACTTACGTCACATCAAATAGATGTATCCATATCTCGAATAATCATCTATAAACATGATGAAGTATTCGAAACCACCCTAGCCTGGATATTCATTGGACCACATACATCCGTATGAACCAATTCTAACACATTTTGAGCATGCTTTCCCTTGGTTTTAAAAACCCTTTTGTTCATCTTACCTTCCACACAAGATTCACAAATTGGAAATGACTTAACTTGGAGGTCATACAATGGGCCATCATCTACTAATCTTTGAATCCTCCTAAGGTTTATATGACCTAGCCGTAAATGACATAAATATATTTGGTTTATGCTCAAAGGTTCCTTTCTATTTTTAGGTTTAGATAAAGAGTTAAGTGATTTATGCATGGGAGTTTGTGCAATATTAATGACATACAGTCCATCATTAAAAATACTTTTGCAAATATATTCACTGTTACTTTTCCCAATAATAGCATCATCATCAAAACAAACTAAATAGCCATCGCATTTTAATTTAGAAACTGAAATTAAATTCATTCTAAAATCCAGTACTAATAATACATTATTTGGGACCAATATTCTATCATTAATCTTTAACTACACGACTCCCACTGCAACAGCCATAAGCCTGGAATAGTCACCCCAGTTGATAGTAATCTCGCCCGCACTAAGATGCTTGGTTACCTGAAAACCATGAGAGAAAAGCAAACATGATCAGTGGAGCCTGAATCAACTATTCACGAAGTGGAAGGACAAGCTACCAAACATGTTTTGACTACTAGTGCACGAGACATAATTTTCTTAAGAGCAGGGTAATCCGCCTTAAAATCCTTTCTGACCGCACTTGTAGCACTTTTCCTTTGGATTTTTGTTCGCCTCGAGATGAGGAGACTTGCTCTTTACTTGAGAGTTGCCACTTGCTTCTGGCCCACTTGTTTCTTCTTCTTCCCCCACTTGGGTTTAGAAGTCGAAACACTACTAGCCGCAAGACCTTGATACCCTTGTCTGAAGAGATCTTCTGCAGCTTGAAGCTCCGTCAGCAATTCCACCAAGGTATACTCCCTACGATTCATATTGTAGTTTAGGCGGAACTGCTCAAAGCTCCTATGTAAGCCGCCTAGGATGATATCGACCTATGTTTCTGCATCGATAGTAGCCCCTAAGATATCAAGTTCATTTAGATGAGAAATCATCTTTAGAACATAATCCCTTACCGGGGTTCCTTCAGGCATTTGGGTCGTCATCAAGACCCTCATAACATTTCGCCTAGCTGCCCGGTTCTGATGACCAAACATCTCGCCGATATTTTTCATCATTTCCGCGGCCGTGCCCAAGCTCTGATGTTGATGCTGCCATACAACTGGATTCCAGGTCTTGTGAGAAGAAAGTTGAGCATAAGGCCTAAAGATATCCTGGCAATATCTGGTTTCACTGCCTCCTCCTGAAGGCATTTCATCACAATTTGGCACCAATCAACCTTGTGACAGCTCATGATGTAGATCATCATCCAAAAGCAAAGGCTTGTGCACATTTTGAATGATCCTGTCCGGTTTTCAACAACCGACAGCAAAACTCGTGCAAGTAGAAGTATGGAAGGGTGAAACTCTTCTTGTGGCATGAGGGGTATGCATTTCCAGTGATCGAATCTCCGGTAAACAACTTCCAGTATGACTCAGTTATATCGGCATCCCAAAAATTTCCAATTCCTGCAAAGTAAGGCCATCAGAGGGAAGATACAGCATCTCCAGAAGTTCACTAATGATAGAGATCTCATTTTCCTGCACAGTACTCACAATTTCAGTTAGAGGAGCACCTTTCTTGTCAGATGCATACTTGAAAACAGCATCCAGATAGAATTCCTCAATAATGATGGCTTCCAATACTATACAAGCCCTGTTTTTTGACGCAGATACAACAACGTCCATCCCGGTCATGTCTTCATCTTCCGATAAAATATGCTCCTAGAGCACAATTCTAGCAAAAGTTCGACAATCAATGATGGTTTCCTTCTTCTTTAAAGAGAGAGAAGATGTTTGAGAGGATGTTATTTTCATAGATGAAGATTAATAACGAGAGAAGTAAATTCGCAGAAAAGCATATGTGTTTAGGATGTATGCTTTAGGCTCGTACTATTACAAATGCAGTAAAGAATTTTTATTTCAGCATACTAGCCCTTTCGTAGGTGCTCTGAGACTAGGTTACAGTGAACAATCAGATTTAAGGGATGGGAATGGTTTTTTAATAAACGTACATGATGGCTTCGGACGTAACTAGTACGTATTATCCATCAATTTTGAATTTAATATCGGTCCCATCTCTAACACATTACAGCCTCCACTAACGCACATTCATCTGGTTTAAGTCATTTCAAATTTATGGGTTTCAAGTATTTAAAGTCCATTTGTCATGATGAGAAATCGTTTTAAATGACAGAGCACATGGACTTACTATGTATTTGAAAATATTAAGTTTATGGAATTGGATACAATTAAAAATTAATTGAAATCCTATAGAGTATATGTTGTATCCGCGAAAATACAGTGTTCCCCCTTAATTTCTACATATAGGATTCAATTATTACAGTAATTGGTGATTAATATTGTATTCAATAGTCCTACGGTGTGCCTCCTTGATTAATGCATACAACAGCTGTAGGAAGGTAGTTGTACCCTCTTCTTCCTACAATAAGGATGTGACTTGTAAGTCTGTGTGTACATAACCAGTGTGGACACTGTATTCATGGGTCTTACAGTATTCTCCCTCAGTTGATGAGTATTATAATAAGAACTTACAAGATGTTTTAATTGCATTGTAGCATTCCCAATTTCGGATGGAGAATACAGAACCACGTTGTGCTGAGAGAATTTGTGAAGATGTCGACAATATGAATGTCTGTATTGGCCTTTATAATCTAGACATCTTTGTTATCCACATGATTCATGAGTAAATGGTGTTTCATATTAATATGCTTGGTCTTTGAGCGCAATACAAGATTGTGCGTGATTGCGATTGCAATCATGCTGCACATGATGGGAGTTTGTTTAGACCCAGTGTTGTAGTCCTGTAGTTGTTGATGCATTCAAAGGATCTGCATACAATAGCTTCCAGCAGCATAATATTCTGACTCAGCTGTAGAAAATGAGTTAGCCAAGTGCTTCTTACTAAACCACGACACAAGTCTTGGTCCAAGAAAAAAATTCCACTTGCACTCTTCCTATCTAACTTGCAGCCTCCGAGATCTGAGTCGCTGTAGCCTACCAAATTGAATCCTCCTTCCTTAGGATACCACAATCCTTCATTTATTATTCCTTTAACATACTTAAATATTTGTTTTGTTATGATGAAGTGTTACTCTTTAGCGCAACCTGATATCGAGCATACACTCCGACAAATTAGATATTAGTCCTAGTGGCTGTTAGGTGGATGAGTGAGCCTATTAGCTTCATGTAGAGTGATTGGTCCACTGGCTTTCCAGCTTCATCAGCACTTATCTATGTGGAAGTGCTCATGGGGGTCGATGAAGACTTTTAGGTGTTCATCCCAAATTTGTTGAGCAACTTTTTGCTGTATTTCTCCTGGTTAATGAATATACCTATTGGTAATTGTTTGACCCGCAACACTAAGAAACAACTAAGTTCTCCCATAATATTCATTTCAAATTTACTTTGCATGAGATGATAGAACTTCTTATAAAGATATAGGTTAACCAAAAATAATATCATACACATAAATTTGAACAATAAAAAAGTCATCACCTTCTTGGATTTTAAAGAGTGTCTTGTCGACTGCACCTTTCTCAAATCCGATGTTGATAAGATAAAACTATAGGGCCTCGTACCAGACTGAGGTGCTTGCTTAAGTCTAAATGATGCTTTTCTTAACCTGTAGAAATCACCTTACTCTATGTTGGCAAACCCTGTAGGTTGTTTGACATGCACTTATTCACCGAGGTAGCCATCAGGAATGCACTCTCAATGTCCATTTGATATACTATGAACTTCTTTCGATCTGCAAGCATTAGGAATATCTTGATGGCTTCTAATCTGGCTACATGGGCAAATGTTTTTCGTAGTCTATGCCTTCTTCCTGTCTAGCCTTGTGAAACTAGCATGGACTTGATTATTAAGACTAGACCATTTTCGTCATTTTTGTTTCGAAATACCCAGTTTGTTCCCATTAAATCTTGATGGATTGGTCATGGAACTAAGTATGAAATATTGTTCCTATCTAAACCATTCATCTCTTCCTCCATAGATGTAATCCAATTAGAATTGTTGAGAGCTTCATTTGTTGAGACAGGTTCTGATTGAGCTAAGAATACAGCTAACATGCACAGGTTAAGTTTATGTTGTTGTAATTCCACATTCCAACATGTGTCCTATTGGTCTGTAGGTTCAGCTTTAGCTTCAGCTTCTACAGCATCAACTTCTACTACATCATCTGTTCTTACAGTTGCAGGGTTTATTTCTAGAGTGGTGATAGAGTCTTCCTGAGGTTGTGGGATTTCCTCAAGGGTAAAGGTCTGGACTGCCTGGGTTAGGTTGCCTACTCATGTAGTATCATGATGAGGTGCATCAAAGACAACATGGACTAACTCATCTATTGTCAGTTTCTTTGTATTGGAAATCCTGAAATTCTTGGTGATATAGGAGTATCCAACGAATATATCCTCATTGGATTTATCAATAAAGGTCTTAAGTTGATCCTTCTCGTTGTTAAGAACGTAACACCTGCAGCAAAGAATGTGAAAGTCTGCAAATAAAGGAGTTTTTATTGTTTCATACCTCGTATGCGGTTTTGTTGTGGTGCTTATGTAACACCCCCAGTTCGAACCGGAAATATTACATCGTAGTAGACCTTTCTCATAAGGATCTACCAGGCTATACACCTTATGGTGGGATTCGGTGCCTAAAACAAAGGCCCAGCGGAAGCGGTAAAATGAAAATTAATTCGATCCGAATCCCTACGAGGATCGATCGAGCTACGTATATATGAATATATAAATAAAATCACAATAGATATTAGAAACTCACCCTTGTAGTCCGTTGATTAAATGGATTCCTTCTCTTGAGCTATTCCCCAAGCTTTAGTTGTTCTCCATGAATCCAATCCGCTCCAAGCTCTTGGATGATCCAACACCGAAATACCACGTCTCTACTTGCCACGCGCCGGAGAAACGAACGGAATGACGATCACCTTGCGAACCTCCAAGTATACGTCTAGAGCTAGGATGATGAAGCTTTCTATATTAATATTATTACACTCTAAGTGTTTTAATCTTACTCTCTCAATAATCTCTTGATTTTTCCTCTAAGAAAACCAAGAAAAGGTGTAGAAGATGAAGAAGACTTGAGAAAAGGATTCTCTCTCTCTCTCTCTTTTGCTATGAACCGTGTGTTCAAAAGTATGTACGAGAGATTGTAGTCTTCTCTTTTATTCTCATTCAAGTCACACCTCTTTATCCATCAAATCACCTTTTATTTATTTAAAGAGATATCATATCTCTTAAGGTCTTTAGTCGTCCTCCTACCAAGGACAAAAACAAGACAAAAAGGGAAGGATAAGGTGGGGCGGCCTCTAGAAGGAATCGGACGAGTTCGGTTCGTTTAGGACTCCCGTGAGTCTAAACAGATAAACTCCGATTCCATTCCGATGTATTTATATCGATTAATTAATCTTATTAATTAATCTTATCAAATACATAATGACATAATTAATTTCTCCAAGAAATAATTATATTCATGAATTAAATTAATCACCCGCTAATTTATTTAATTCATTGGGCCATAAATTAATTTATCCAATAAACTAATTTAGACATCCAATGTCCCAAATTAGATATCCAATATCTAATATTCATTATGAGGGAATAAGCTTGATTCATTCTGTCGTCAACCCTATTGTGTGACTCGGTAGGTCCGTCTCAGTCAGCAATGGGAGGAACCAAAGAGTAGTAGCACCACCTAGCCGGCCTGGCGGCCTACACTGTACCCCAACTGAGAACGAATGATTGGGATCATTCAAGAACCATTCTGTCGTGAATACAAGTATACATATAAACCCTTCTTTCAAATGTCCCGATCAAGTTATAGGGTCACGGTCAGTCAAACCCTATCTGTACTTGACGCTATGCATGCGTTAATGCAAATCGAGATCATCGAGCTCTCGTGTATCCAATACAACTAGCTCCAATGCTTTGGCCAAAGACTTATGATCTCATCTACCAATAACCGCATAAGACATATAACCCACTCACTAACGGGAGAAAGAATTCTATCTTGGTATTCAGTAGGACCTGCTACTTGCCCGTTAGGATGTACGTCGAGGTTGACCCCCACCTCCCGGTTTATAGGGTCGAACTACTCTAATGAAAATCCTAACCTCACAAGCACATCCCTACTAAATCCGCAAGTCGAAGGTTCACGAATACCTATCACAACCTTTCGATTCCGTCATTGACTGTCCCAGAGTGAAATCCGTGTGACGAATCGAGGGTGAGTCGGTTCGAGTATACTAATCCAATTAGCATACCTATAACGTGTGCTCCCACTAACCATTAGTGTTCGACAGGCACTCTCCATGTCAAAGAACACGTCATACAAGTCTTCACATAAACTTAACGCGCAGTCAAGTTTCATAGACTTGCGAACGATTAAGTATTTAAGCTATAAACCTTTCCAGTGCCGACCCCCTTATCCAATAAGGAGTGGAACGTTTTGCTCTCAAATACACGAACTAGTTTCTATATGTATATTTACGAGTTAGGAATGCCAGTAACTACCAGTAAATAAAGAAACATCCATTGCCTTATTATTAATGATTTACATAATTACAAGTACAATGCCCTCACTCAACATCCTCTGAGTGGCATTCGAGGGCATACTCCTAACAATCTCCCACTTGCACTCAATGCCACACACTATGGTATCCAATACCCATGTTCTCCAGATGACGCTCCAAGCTAGTCTGAGAAAGTGGCTTGGTCAGTGGATCAGCGATGTTGTCGGCCGAGTCTACTATGTGTAGCACAATGTATCCCTTGCGAACAAATTCTCTTACAAGATGATACTTCCTCTCAATATGTTTGGTGCTGTTGTGAAACCTCGGCTCCTTGGCATGTGCTACTGACTCGTCGTTGCTGCAAAGACTGAAGTAAAGCTCAGCACATGGTATCACTTGAAGTTCTCCCAGAAACTTCTTCATCCAGAACCCTTCCTTGGAAGCCTCCGAGGCTGCTTGATACTCTGCCTGACAGGTGGAATCAGCAGTCGCGCTTTGCTTGGCACTACGCCAAGATACTGCTCCTCCATTAAGAGTAAATATATAGCCAGAAGTATACATCGAATCGTCTTTCTGTCCTTGGAAGTACGAATCAGTGAACCCCACCACATTCAGTTCTCCACCGCCATACATCAGAACCATATCTCTAGTCCTTCTTAAGTACTTGAGAACGTTCTTTACAGCAGTCCAATGTTCCCTACCTGGGTTTACCTGAAACCTACTTACCACGCTCACAACATGCGCAATGTAAGGTCTCGTACACAACATAGCATACATGAGGCTACCCACGGCCGAAGCATATGGTATATTACTCATTTCCTTCCGTTGTTCCTCACTTTGAGGACACATCTTCGAGGAGAGTTTTATTCCATGTCGCATCGGTAGGAACCCTCTTTTAGAATCATCCATCTTAAATCGCTTTAAGATTTTATCTATATAGAGGGCTTGGGAAAGACCTATTGTTCTCTTCGCTCTATTTCGGTAGAGTCGAATTCCAAGAATATAGGTGGCTTCTCCCAAGTATTTTATGGAGAAATTACTCGAAAGCCACGCTTTCACAGAACTGAGCATTCCCACATCATTTCCTATTAGTAGAATATCATCCACATATAGTAATAAGAATGAAATCTTGCTCCCACTAACCCTCTTGTATACACAAGGTTCCTCTTCATTTTTCATGAAGTCAAACTCTTTGACCACCTCGTCAAAACGAAGGTTCCAACTACGTGATGCTTGCTTTAGTCCATAAATAGAACGCTGAAGCTTGCACACTTTCTGAGGATCGACTTCGGACACAAAGCTGTTAGGATGCTCCATATAGATTTCCTCCTCGAGGAATCCATTAAGGAAAGCCGTCTTTACGTCCATTTTCCATATCTCATAATCGTGGTAGGCAGCTATAGCAAGCATCATGCGAATAGACTTGATCATGGATACGGGCGAGAAGGTATCATGGTAATCGATCCCTTCCTTCTGGGTATAACCCTTTGCCACAAGCCTGGCCTTATAGGCGTCAACCTTGCCATCACCATCAGTCTTTCTCTTGTAGATCCACTTGTTCCCAATATGCACTATGCACTTAGGACGGTCTACTAGAGTCCAGACCTGATTGACATGCATAGAGTCTATCTCAACTTCCATAGCTTCACGCCATTTCGCGGAGTCTACATCCACCATCACTTGGTCATAGGTCGTTGGGTCGGTCTCTTGGCTATCACTTAGAACCTCATGGAGACCCAGCTCCTCCAAGTGCACAAGCCCATACCTCTTAGGTAAATGAGACACCCTACTAGACCTACGAGGTGGTTATACTGGTGTTTCAAAAGGTTTGGTTACAGTTTCTTGCACAGGTGTCTCCTGAGGAGTTTCATTGTATTCTTCCAAGGAAATACTTCTACCTGCTCCGCCTTCCTGAATGAACTCATCTTCTAGGAAGTGTGCTTGTAAAGCAACAATGATCTTTCGATCTTTGGGCATGTAGAATAGATACACCATCGTCCAAGATGGGAATCCAATGAAACGTCCCTTCGCGGACCTCACTTCAAACTTTTCCACCTTAGTCTTCTAGACATAGGCGGGACATCCCCAAATCCTAATGTGATTAAGACTTGGTTTCCAGCCCTCCCACATCTCATATGGAGTCTTATGAACGGATTTGGAAGGACATTTGTTCAAGATGTAAGTGGCATTCAGGAGTGCATACCCCCACAGGTAAATCGGTAAGTCAGTATAGCCCAGCATGGAACGGACCATGTTCAACAAGGTCCGGTTCCTTCTTTCTGACACACCATTTAACTGAGGAGTACCTGGAGGTGTTAGTTGTGAAACTATTCCATGTTCCTTAAGGAACTCGTTAAACTCTATGCTCATATACTCGCCACCTCGGTCCGACCGAAGTGCTTTGATATGATTACCAGTTTGTTTCTCGACTAGGGCCTTGAATTCCTGGAATTTCTCAAAGGCCTCGGATTTATGTTTCATTAAGTATACATAACCATACCTAGTATGATCATCTGTAAACGTAATGAAATATTGATATACATCACGTGCTGCTTCCAAAGCACCACGTACGTCGGTATGGATTAATCCTAGTTTGTCAGCGGCTCTTTCAAAAGTCCCTGTGAATGGGGACTTAGTCATTTTGCCTTTAAGGCAAGATTCACAAGAAGGAAAGGGATCCGATCCATATGGACCCATAAGTCCATCTTTTTCCATCTTGTAAACCTTGGTCTGACCAACATGACCACGTCTAAGATGCCATTTCAAAACTTGATTGGTTTCATCCTTACCACGTTTTCTAGTCATAGTATTCACAACTACTTTGTTGCTGAAATTTAGATGATACAACCCATTTAACAATGTAGCAGTACCCACTCATTTATTTCGGAAATAAATTTTGCAGGAACCATTACCAATGAAAAATGAAAAGCCTTTTTGGTCCATGACCGGAATGGATACAAAGTTTTTGTGCCCCTTGGGCAAAACAAGTACATTTTATAAAGTCAAAACAAAGCCGGATTCTAAACCCAAAAGAAGTGATCCTATGTCGGTCGCCTCGACACTATGCCCGCTTCCGACTGTGATCATAACTTCTCCAGCTCCAAGCTTCCTACTTTGTTCCAGATCCTGATTCACGGTACAAATATGAGAACTAGCACCAGAATCCAGTATCCAGTAAGTAGAAAATACAGTAGCAGAACTATTTGTTTCCAAAACTAAAAGTTCTGTACCTGAAGTGCCATGAAGAATCGGACAATCTCTAGCCTAGTGTCCCAGCTCACCACACTTGAGACAAGCGTCTTTCTTCTTGCTATTTGGAACCGTTGGGGCCTTGCCCTTACCCTTAAATTCCTTGACATGTGGTCCAGTCTGCTTCTTGGTCTTTTTCTTCTTGTTCTTAGACCTCCGAGGTCCAGAAGAAATCACAAGAGCAGACTCCTTCATCCGCGGAGTCTTCATCTGAGACTGAGCGGTCACAAGTTTGTTCATTAGCCCAGCCAAATTCCATGCAATCTCATTGCAGTTGAAGTTCATAACAAACTGTAAGAAGGAATCAGGGAGAGACTGTAGGATAAGGTCGGTTTGGAGAGAAGTATCCATTTTAAAATCAAGAGCCTCCAATCTCTCGATCATGGATATCATTTTGAGGACGTGTTCCCCAACCTTCTCACCTTCCTTCATCCTTGCACTGAACAATTGCTTGGATATCTCATATCCAGTAGTTCTGCTGTGCTCACCATAAAGTTCGGTTAAGTGAGATAGAATCTGCCTAGCAGAAGTCATTTTCTCATGAGCTCTCTGAAGCTCATTAGACATAGAAGTCATCATGTATGCACGGACTTTTACGTCATCCTTAACCCACTTTTCGTGGTTTTCAATCTCTTCCTGATTGGCTCTAGTCTGCACAGGAGGCGCCAGAATGTCCGTCTCCAAGACGTATCTCAGTGCCTCTATACTGAGGACAATCATTAGATTTCAGAGCCAGTCTACAAAGTTAGGTCCAATCAGGGTGCTCTTTTCGAGTATAATTACGAGTGGATTCATTGTCATATTGAGAGCTATTTCTGCATTAAGTATAACAGATTAATTAGTGACTTGTTATATTATGTTGTGAGTATAGAATTAAGGTCTTATCTATTCTTATTACCCAGCTCCCACTATTTTTATCGGAATAACACACTCCCATGTGAAATCCGGAAGTATCGTCGCTCTACTTCATAGTGGTGATTGAGTTCTTTATAAATCTTAATAGAGGGCAACTGAACAGGTTTCTAGTCTATTAATTTTCATAAAGTGGTGTCCAACACCAACCCTTCTAATGGATGATTCGATCTTGTTTTTCACATTGTTCACTCCCCTCAACCTATACGGTATCTATGGTTCGTGAACAAGTTAAGTTTATACCATCGACGCAAATCAGTTTCACAACTGAATCTTATCCTACAACCTATCAGGTTTCTAGGGATAAAATTTGCTCCAACCGAAGTCATCCAATGCGCTTCCGGTAATTTATCCGTCCTCCCCGAACGACTACCCCGATAACTCGGAAGCATAGCACATTCGGTTTGGATTTCAATTTCCCGAAAGCTCGATAGAGGGAAGGAAAACCTTGAAACCTTATAAACTTAATAATTTGTCGTGGGAGAATTTTCGCGATTAACGTTACACTTTGCACATTAATCATTTAAGCGCGTTTGTGGCATTCATACAAAATGAAACAACCATTCACAACCTAGTTGCTACCAACATGTGGTTCATGGACCGTTCCTAGAAAACAAAAACTCCGTAATCTAATTACAAGTCTTCGTATTGAATCTTCGTCCTCTCGAAACGGATCTTCCTCCGGTCTTCATCATTACATAGAAATTTTATATTGAAAATTGCATCCTAGATACAAATATTTCTAGTAAAATAAATAGGCTCAAAACGGCCTTTACAACCCAATCGAATAAAACGAATGATTCAAAACTAAGTCCACGAACCACATCCCCATTCAAAAGCATTTATCTAATAAATACTAAATAAATGGAAAGCGTAGAGATACATTGATCCAATCAACAACACAAACCGATCCAATCAATTCACACAATCGGTTATATGAAAACGTTCAAAATAATTCGGTCGATCACAAGTATTCTTATAAATCAATTTTGCCTTATAAAATGAAATACCATAAATCATTTTAATCATATTAAATTAATTTAAAATGTGGGAAATCATTTTTAGGAATACACGAATAAAACAAGCCCCAAAACGGGTCCGAAAAGGGCTGGACCACACCCGAAACTCCACCAGGCAGCTTGCAGGGCTGCCCAGCAGCCCTGGGCCGCGGCCCCCTGAGCCTGGGCCATGGCCCATAGTCCAGAAACATGTACCAGCGGGCTGCAACAGCCCTGGGCCGCGGCCCCCTCCTTCCAGACCACTCCCGGACCGTCCAACGGCAATTCGGGGCTAGTTTTTTGACCGGATATCCAATATCTATATTTTCCAACATTCATATCTTCAATATAAATCACATTTCCCAGAAATTAAGATTTATATTTAGACATAAACTTACGGAAAATATAACTACAACGAACGTAAAACATATACCACGATTATGACTAAAATGATTCCAAATCATTTACCATCTAATCAAGCATTCCAA
Organism: Orobanche coerulescens; assembly: GCA_033398695.1. Taxonomy (NCBI): domain Eukaryota; kingdom Viridiplantae; phylum Streptophyta; class Magnoliopsida; order Lamiales; family Orobanchaceae; genus Orobanche; species Orobanche coerulescens. Next base: position 34,946,707 of record CM065814.1, on the reverse strand, counting down.
ATGAAAATATCGTATATACGATCGCAAGACCTACGCTCCGATACTACTGTTGGGATTCGGTGCCGAAAACGAAGGCCCAGCAGAAGTAGTAAAACGAAAATTAATTCAATCTGAATCCCTACGAGGATCGATCGAGCTACGTATATACGAATATATAAACGAAATCACTAGAGATGTTTCCGTTGATTAAATGGATTCCTTCTCTTGAGCTATTCCCCAAGCTTTAGTTGTTCTCCACGAATCCAATCCGCTCCAAGCTTTTGGATGATCCAACGCCGAAATACCGCGTCTCTACTTGCCATGCACCGGAGAAATGAATGTAATGATGATCACCTTGCTATCCTTCAAGGATACGTCTAGAGCTAGGATGAAGAAGCATTCTATATTAAGATTATTACACTCTAAGTGTTTTAATCTTGCGCTCTCAATAATCTCTTGATTTTTCCTCCAAGAAAACCAAGAAAAGGTGTATAAGATAAAGAAGACTTGAGAAAAGGATTCTCTCTCTCTCTCTCTCTCTCTCTCTCTCTCTTGCTATGAACCATGTGTTCAAAATTATGTAAGAGAGATTGTAGTCTTCTCTTTTATTCTCATTCAAGTCACACCTCTTTACCCACGAAATCACCTTTTATTTATTTAAAGAGATATCATATCTCTTAAGGTCTTTAGTCTTCCTCCTACCAAGGACAAAAACAAGACAAAAAGGGAAGGATAAGGTAGGACGGCCTCTAGAAGGAATCAGACGAGTTTGGTTCATTTTGGACTCCCGTGAGTCTAAATAGATAAACTCTGATTCCATTTCGATGTATTTATATCGATTAATTAATCTAATTAATTAATCATATCAAATACATAATGACATAATTAATTTCTCCAAGAAATAATTATATTCATGAATTAAATTAATCACCCGGTAATTTATTTAATTCATTAGGCCGTAAATTAATTTATCCAATAAATTTAGACATCCAATATCCCAAATTAGATATCCAATATATAATATTCATTATGAGAGAATATGCTTGATTCATTCCGTCGTCAATCCTATTGCGCGACTCGGTAGGTCCGTCTCAGTCAGTAATGGGAGGAACCAAAGAGTAGTAGCACCACCTAGCCATCCTGGTGGCCTACACTGTACCCCAACTGAGAAAGAATGAATGGGATCATTCAAGAACCATTATGTCGTGAATACCAGTATATGTATAAACCCTTCTTTCAAATGTCCCGATCAAGTTATAGGATCACGGTCAGTCAAACCCTATCTGTACTTGATGCTATGCATGCGTTAATGCAAATCGAGATCATTGAGCTTCTCGTGTATCCAATACAACTAGATCCATTGCGTTGACCAAAGACTTATGATCTCATCTGCCAATAACCGCATAGGACATATAACCCGCTCACTAACAGGAGAAAGAATTCTATCTTGGTATTCAGTAAGACCTGTTACTTGCCCGTTAAGATGCACGTCGAGGTTGACCCCCACCTCTCGGTTTTTAGGGTCGAACTACTCTAATGAAAATCTTAACGTCACAAGCACATCCCTACTAAATCCTCAAGAACCTTTAATGCGTAAGAAAAAGAATAATATAATTCCACAACATAACTCGCACCCGGGCAAAGGTGATTAATCAACAAAGATAGCCCTTGATTGCAGTAGAGATAAAAGAAAGTGACTTTGACTCATTTGTGATTAATATCATTGCCCTTCATCCTCTGTCAAGCCGATCCCGTGACTGGTCCTGAGCTGCAAAACTTGAATGCATAACAGGCACCCACTCTTTGAATACTCGGGGTTAGCAAACTGGAATTTTGCCAGTGCAAGTACATAATATGCAAGATATACGAAAAATATCCACATAAAATCAAAGCAATCACAAAGTCAACACAAGTCACACAATCACACAATCATCACCAAAAAACATTCGCATAAGCAAGGATATCATTCATAAAGTCACTTCTTCCGAGAGGAAAAATGAAAATGAAGAAATTCTAAGCAAGCCCCATTGAGTCATAAGAGTTTGTTCAAACCTTTGGAAATACTTTCGAAAAACACTTTGGTAAAATAGTTCAAAAACGCCATTATTGACTCGGGCCGATTTGAAAGATTCAAGGAAGTTCGAAATTCGGAGGGAAATACTTTAGAAAGTAATTTCAAAATCTCTCGGGGTCCTTGACCCAATACACGGAAACACTTTAGAAAGTAGTTTCAAAATCTCTCGGGGTCCTTGACCCAATACACGCTTTCTCAGGAATTCTTGCTTAAGACCATCAATGACTAATTAACCCTCGGATATCTATTCAGAAATCTTTGGTCATTTACTCCTTGATTTTCTTACTGATACCAATATTTTTAGAAAATGTTTGAAAATGATTAAAAGGCATAAATTCATTCGGTATCAGGGTTTTAGTTATCACACAGGTATCCTCCGCTCTAAAGCCTGCCAGGAGCATCCCTTGAAACATCTGTGCACCGGCGTTCAGTACAACGTGGTGACCGTGTTAGATTGTACGTGTATCTAATACAATAAATATGAGCAACACGCAGCATAATAAATAAACGAAACACCCAGATGAGGATCTACATGCAGTAATTTAATTGATTTATTAAGAGTTCGTCGAATTACCTTAATTCGAAGAACAGGTCTGAACCTGGACCAGAAGCTGATTGAATCCTCTTCCTCGTTCGGTGATGCACACACGAACAACTGGTACAAGCCAGATTGCTAGATCCTTATGAATAATGTTAATAAACAATACAATAAATAATTCCTTGCTAGAAAAATTTGTACTGTTGATCAAAATCAACTAATGGAAGAATACAGAGAAGGCCGAAATGGATTTCCCAGACTGAAAGCAGTTCGGCTGAACAGTAGAAGGGAGGGCCGATTTTTGGTCTTACACAATTAGGATTATGTAATTTTTCTTATGACAACTCCTTGTCTAAGACCCTTTATTTATACTAAGTAAACCCTAGAGTCAAACTCTAGTATTTGCTTAGTTGCCTTTCAACTTATTAAATAATACAACACATATAATATTTTATATTATATATTACTCATTATTTAATCCTCTAATAAAAAATATAACATTTAATATTATATTTATCTTTACCAATTGATATAACTAAATAATATAATATATATTTTCCTATATTATATATTACTCATTATATAATTTCCTTATCCAATATTATATCTATTCATTATTCTTGCTTGTCTTTAGTTGTGTATGTGTGACCCAAAAGGCTTATATTATGTTGGCAATTATTTAATACCTTATTAAATAATAAACCATAAGCGGTATCGAGCAAGACATTATGACTACCCAAACAATATAAGTTTATAGTCCATTAAACCATTTAACGTGTCAAAACCCTTTGTCGCACGATATCATATTTGAACCAAGTCATGGAAATTGTCATACTTATTATGTTCAAATGCTTTCTCGATCTTAAGTAGACTGCTTGAATCAAATGACTCTTTATTTGAGCATGGCCATGCATTTCCTTCAGTCCTACTTATCGAGGGGCCCAGCAAATATCTTTCTCACTAAAGAGAGGGACAAATCCCCATCTTGCTTATTCATTGCCCTCTACATGACTTCTACTAATCCCGATTGCTAACCTTTATGATCACCATGTTTCAAATGACGTTGGATTACGTCAAGGCATAGCATTTATCATGTTGGACTCTATGATAGTCTCAGGTTCAAGAATTTATTAACATACTGTTATATTGAGATTCGCTTATGTCATTTCCATGCAGTGATCTCAATGCGGGTCTATCTAGTATTGGTTCTCCAACCAATACCCATAAGATTGATCTGTACCATACGCATAATCATCTGATGATTATCAATCAAAGTTATACTAGTATATTAATCACTTGAGTCTCCACTCAATGTGATTGGACCATGGACATTTTAATAATCTTATTATTCATGAATAACTATTATTTGATTATTATAACATTAAACATGCACCCATTATAATAATCAACTAGAAATAAATACTATCAAATAACTTTATTTAAATGTGATAATTACAAATCTAGGCACATCGAATGTCCTAGGGCACTACTCCCAACAATCTCCCACTTGCACTAAGACCATTCATTCATGACTTTTAGTACTATCGATCTAGCAGCTCAACATGATTTCCTTGTGAGAGAGTCATGGTAAGTGGATTAGCAACATTCTCTTCCGTTCCTACTTTGCATATACTGAGTATGTGTTTGGATCTCTAATCAGTCCTTGACACTTTATCTCGTGCAATAGCAATATTATTCTCGTAGTAAAGACTTATAGGAACTAAAAGGATCCATACATTCTCCTTGACTGCATCCAATGCTGCCAGGTACTCAGCTTGAGTAATAGAATATGAGTGTGCTTTACTTGGAACATTTTCAACTCAGAGCACCTCTATTCTAAACAAAAACATAAAACCATTTGTGATTTTAAATCTCTCTATCGGTTTCGAAACTTGCATCAGCATAACCCTTTACAGCCAGCTCGTTTCCCACCCCTCCATTGTAATACCCGCAATTTTGATTTCCGATAATTTTCTTTTTTTGGCGAGAGTCTGTTTTGACAACACGTTTGTGACCGTATCGTCATTCTAAGAATGATTACTTCTGCACTTTTTGTCATCCGAGTTCGTTTTCATGTCGTTTTATTGAGTTCCTTGTTCTTAAGCGACCTTTCCGCACTTGAGTTTGATTCCTGCGAATCTCGTCCGAAACTGTTGTTTCAAGTTCCTCGTAAGTTCATGTAATGTTGTTATACGTTTTGCGAGCTTTGGCTTAGTGTTTCGATCGTGTATCGTGTATTTGGGGTATTTTGGTCCGTTTTCGCAATTTCCCAAAGTTTGGGGTAATTACTTTCGTTGTCATTATTCCGAATCTTTGGGTAGTCGGAATTATATTTTCTTTTAACATTTGAGTTTGTCGCAGTGCACTCTTCGTATGCATGTCCTCGTCTTGTGTTGATGTTTTCGTTTCGCGGTTTCGTCGCGCTCGTACTCGACGAGCTGAACTTAACAGTTCTGAAACTGCTAAGTGATTTACGTACGTTATGTTGTGAGCATAACGCACGCTATCGTCATGTGCCTTTCGTACGCTAATCCCATTTCATAACGTACGTAAGAGGGGTCTTCACAGTTCAGACTTTGAGTTCTGGTCGTCGATAGCGCACGCTATATGTTGATCATAGCGCATGTTAGTTGTGCTCCTTACGTATGTTAAGTCCTTGCCATAACGTACGTAAGGGTATTCGCTATTTTGGACAGGAGGGTCTGGCCATCATTTACATATGTAAGCTTTCATGCGTTTACATACATAATACATGTAATGTACGTTATCCTTCTTGGTTAACGTATGTAATGCATGTGCGGATTTACATACCCAGGAGTTGACCGAGTTCGTCATTTTTTCACCTTCACTTCATCTCTCTGCGGCTAGGCGACTCGTGGGAGATTAGAGGGCGATTTTGGGGTCTTGTAACTCCAAGTTTACATCTTCCTTGAGTTCTTGGTGTTGATTAACAACATCAATCCGTGTTCTTCGTCTTTGATTCGAGGTAATCATCTTGTAAACCCTTCCATTATATTTCGTGAATCTTCAAGATTCGAGTTTTACTTCATGAATCGTGCTATTGTATATCATCAATCGGTTGTATTGATTCTCTCCCCATGTTTTGATTCGTATTTCTTACCGTATTTGGGTTCGGATGATGTTCTAGATGTTCTTTGGGAAATGTTGAGCCCCAAGTGTCCGATCCTTTGTCTCTTTGAATCCTTGTTAAGAATTTCGTGTGTTTTGCATATTTCTTGCGATCGACCTTATAGTGATTAAGTTGTTCTTATGTTTTTGACCTAGTTAGAAGATTCGAGGGTTTCCGATCGAGCTTTCTCGTTGCTTCGTGTGCTTTGGATATGAGGCAAGTACCTTGTTTATACAATTCTTGTTTTGTGGATATAACGATCGGTGAATTATCTTGGTATGTTTATTTGGTTGTTTAAAATGAGCTTCAAAAAGATTCGGTTAGCCTCGTTAAAGGCTCTCTTTCAAAATCGTGTGGGTTTTTAGGATTGTTGTGTTGTGTAAGCGATTATGTGAATCCTGTGAATACGCTTGGTGTTGTTGTTGTGCTTTGATATTATAGATTCATATATTATCTCATTTTGGTGTATTGTGATTTGATACTCGTGTCGTACTATGTGTTTGTTGCCTTTGGGTGAATTGTTCGGATATCCTTGGCGTGCTATGTTATTTGTGTGAATGTGTGGATATGGTCGAAGGTCTACAGTGGCACATGGCATGTGACCATGTGGTCAGGATGCAATAAGTGATTGATCCAACCGTGAGAGCCTCAGACAAGACCTGCGGTGACATATGGCGTGTGATCATATGGTCAGGAGACAACAAGTGATTGATACAACCATGAGATGCCATCACGGGTTTTTTTCGCTAGCCAGCTCGGGAGGGTCCTTAGAGGCCTCGAGTGGGATCAGTGGCTTCGTCCCGGTCCTAGGCGATGCATGTGTGTGATTTGTTTTATGATATGGTTGAGCGACCAAGATCTGCGTCTCTTGGGTGATTATGTTGTGTTGATTTTTATGTCCGTCATGGACACGTGACGTGGGTTTTGACCCTGTGAATTGTTTTTGGTTTTCTATTTGTGAAAACAAAAACCTTTGGGCTGTGGCCCCTGTTGATTTTGGAAAGAAAAGGATTCGATAATCCTAAATTGTTTTCTACTAAAACTCCCGATGGCTTGTTAAACCATTTTGTAAATTGTTTCTCTTGAATTGTGATCTTTTGGTTTTGGAACGTTTTACCCAAACTCTGTTGGGATTCCGAAAATAAAACGAAATACGCAGCGGAAATAAAAACGAATCCCAAACAGGATCGATCAAGTAACGTATATACGAAAAATAAATACGAAGATAAAGATTCATACCCTTGAAGCCTTTGAAATAAATCTTCGTAAAGTGTAGCCGATGATCACGATCCCGTCCCGAACACGAAATCCCTTCGTTCCAAGCACCGAAAGTTCGAAGCCTCTACTTCACACGCGTCGGAAGTTGCCCGGAAAAATTTCAACGAGACTCCGTTCTCCAAGAACACGGCTAGGGAACTCGTAGGAATTTTTTCTCTCAATTTTTCTTAACTTTTATAACACCTCTAAGATGAAAATTATAGAAAAGAAAAATTTTCTCCTCCCTCACTCAAAGCTCACGTCCAAAGCTCCAATGAATGATTATTTGTATGTGTTTTTTTTTTTTAAATAATCATAATACAAAATATTAGTTTTTTTTTATATAGATATAAAACAACTCATTTATGTAATTATAAATTGAGAAAGAATCTCAACTTAACAATTATTCATGACAAGACAACACAAAAAACATGCATGGTGAACATGCCATGTGAGAGGAGTGGGTGGCCACAAGGAAGTTTCTAGAAAACGAGCCGAGCCACTCGGCTCGGTAATCGACGTTCGTCAAACGACTCGCTAAATACACTCCTTTTAATCATCAATGTATTTATATTAATTAATTAATCTAATTAATTAATTATATCAAATACAAATATATATTTCTCTAAGAAATATAATTTATGAATTAAATTAATTACCCAGAACTTAATTTAAATTCATAAGACCGATATTTGATTTATCCAATAAATCATAATTAAATATCCAATATCTAATATTAATAGAGAGATAATAAATTCACATTTATCCGTCAACGCTCCCGATGCGCGACTCCGTAGGTCCGTCTCGGTAGGCATTGGGAGGAACCAATGAGTGCGGCAAAGACTTAGCCACTTAGCGGGCCGCATCGTAAACCCCGATCGAGAACGAATGAAGGGATCATTACGTAACCATTATGTCGTGAATACTATATACGTATAGACCCTTCATCGATGTCCCGGTCAAGTCTTCGGGTCACGGTAAAGTCAAACCCTACTGTTGACTAAACTCTATACATGTGTTAATGCAAATCAAGACCGACTGATTAATAGTGTATCTAATACGACTATATCGTAATGCTTTGCCAAAGACTTATGATCTTATTTGCCATTAACCGTATAGGACATTCGCCCGCTCACTAACAGAGATAGAATCCTTTCTTGGCGTACTGAAGATCGCTACTCGCCCGTATAGTCCGCACTTCCGAGGTCGACTCAAGAATTAAGCAAATGAGTCTAACTACTCTAATGACAAACTAAACGTCACAGGCACATCTTCTACTGAACCCTCAAGTCAAAGGTCCACGTATACTATCACAACCTTTCGATTCGTCATCGACTCTCCGAGAGTGAATACCGTGTGATTGAATCGAGTATGAGTCGTGTTCGAGTATACTGGCCCCACCAATATACTTATAACTATGCTATCAAGACGTGCACACGTCCTAGCATCAGTTATACAAGTCATATTAAGACTTAATGCCCATTTTAAGTTTATTGACTTGCGAACAATTTACGTAAATAAACTTTAAACACTTCCAGTACATTTTCTCTTATCCCATAACGAGAATAGAATGTTCGATTTATTTACATGGACTTCACTTCAATGTTTACCAAGTCAAGAATGCAATTGAAATACAATAAACAGTGAATGAATCGTATTGCCTTTTTATTAATTATTCCATAATTACAAGTATAATGCCCTTACTCTCTCATCCCCTGAGTGGCATTCGAGGGCATATTCCTAACAATCTCCCACTTGCACTCAATGCCACACATCATGGTATCCAATACCCATGCTCTTCGATGTCTTTCTAAGACGGCTGAGATAATGGCTTAGTCACGGGTCGAGACATTGTCTTCGAGTCTACTCTTTCCAATGAAACATATCCTTTTTCCACCATCTCTCGAACGATGTGGTACTTTCTCTCTATATGCTTGGTGTTGTGGTGAGCCCTCGGCTCCTTGGCTTGGGCGACAGCTCCATCATTATCACAGAATAGTGATATAGGCAACTCCGCGTTAGGCACCACTTGAAGTTCTTGTATAAACTTCGCATCCAAAATGCTTCTTTGCTAGCCTGCGAGGCACTTGATACTCGCTTGGCAGTGGAATCTGCAGAGCGGTTTGCTTGGAGCTTCCAAGATACGCTCCTCCATTGAGAGTAAATAAATACCCGGATGTCGACTTAGAGTCGTCATTGTCTCCTTGAAAATCGAATCGGTGAATCCAATCACCTTCGCTTCTCCACCACCATAAGTAAGAACTAAATCTCTAGTTCTTCTTAAGTACTTAAGAATGTTCTTTACTTACTCCAATGTTCCCTTCCCGGGTTTGCTTGAAATCGACTTACCATACTCACAGTGTAGGCTAAGTCTGGTCTCGTACACAACATAGCGTACATGAGGCTACCCACTGCCGAGTCATAGGGTACCTTACTCATCTCTCTCTTGTCTTCCTCACTTTGAGGACACATTTTCGTGGTGAGATGAATTCCATGTCGCATGGGAAGGAACCCTCTTTTAGATTCATCCATCTTGAATCTTCTCAGGATTTTATCGATATAAAGGGCTTGGGAAAGTCCTATCATTCTTCGCGGTCTATCTCTGTAAAGACGGATCCCTAGAATATAGGAAGCTTCTCCCAAGTCTTTCATGGAGAACGTTTTAGAAAGCCAAGCTTTCACGGGCTGAGCATTGCTATGTTATTTCCTATAAGTAGAATATCATCTACATATAGTACTAAAAACGCAATGTTGCTCCCATCGATCTTTTTGTAAACACACGGTTCCTCCTCATTTCGCTCAAGTCAAAGTCCTTAATCGCTTCACAAATCGAAGGTTCCAACTCCGAGAAACTTGCTTCAGACCATAAATGGCTCGTTGCAGCTTACACACTTTATGAATATTAGCTTTGGACACAAAACCTTTAGGTTGTTCCATATAGATTTCCTCCTCGAGGTATCCATTTTGAAAAGCCGTTTTGACATCCATTTGCCATATTTCATAATCATAATAGGAAGCAATGGCAAGCATCATGCGAATCGACTTTATCATAGCTACGGGCGAGAAGGTATCATGATAATCGATTCCTTCCCTTTGGGTATAACCCTTTGCCACAAGCCTGGCCTTATAGGCATCAACCTTGCCATCCCCATCAGTCTTTCTCTTATAGATCCATTTATTTCCAATAGTCCTCATGCCAGTTGGAAGATCTACTAGAGTCCAGACCTGATTGGTATGCATCGAGTCTATCTCAGCTTCCATTGCTTCTTGCCATTTATCAGAGTCTACATCCACTATCGCTTGGTCATAGGTGATGTGGTCGTTTTCATCGCTATCGTGTGTCGTGGAGACCCAGCCTCGACATGTGTATAGCCATACCTCTCGTAAGTGAGACACCCTATCGACCTTCAAGTGGAGGTTGTGTTACAATAGGTTCGGTTCTTGATCCCCGATCGATGTCTCCTTAGGAGTTTCATTATGCTCTTCCAAAGAGATATTTCTACCCGAGCCACCTTCCCGAATGAATTCATCCTCAAGGAAGTGCGCTTGTAATGCCACAACGACTATGGTCTTCTCGGGCATGTATAATAGATAACCCATCGAGTCCTCTCGGGTATCCTATGAAACGCCCTTTTATGGACCTCGCTAGCTTGTCCACCTTAGCCTTTTTGACATAGCCGGACATCCCCGCATCCTTATGTGATTAAGGCTTGGTTTCTTACCCTTCCACATCTCATGCGAGTGATAGGAACAGATTTGGAAAGACATCTATTTAGGATATAGGCAATGTTAGTAAGGCATACCCCACAGGTAAATAGGTAAATCGGTGTAATTTAACATGGAGCGAACCATGTCCAACAAAGTCCGATTTCTCCTTTCAAACACCATTTAACCGTGGGGTTCCCGGAGGCGTGAATTGTGAAACTATTCCATGTTCCTTAAGGAACTCATCAAACTCAGTGCTCATATATTCGCCACCTCGGTCCGACCGAAGTGCTTTGATATGACATCCAGTTTGTTTTTCAACTAGGGCCTTAAATTCTTTGAATTTAGCAAAGGCTTCAGATTTATGTTTCATTAAGTACACAATCCCATACCTAGTATGATCATCTTTGAACGTTATGAAATATTGATATCCGTCTCGGGCTACTTCTAAAGCACCACAAACATCGGTATGCACCAATCCAAGTTTATCGGCAGCCCTTTCAAAAGTCCCTGTGAAGGGGAACTTAGTCATTTTGCCTCTAAGGCAAGATTCACAAGTTGGATAGGGTTCTACACCCAATGGACTTAAAAGTCCATCTTTCTCCATTTTCTGAACCTTGGTCTGACCAACATGACCAAGTCTAAGGTGCCATTTAAGAGCTTGATTAGTATCTTGCCTACCACGTTTCCTAGTTATAGTGTTCACTGCTGTTTTATTTTGCATGTTCAGATGATATAAACTATTCAACAATGTAGTTGTTCCAACCAATTTATTTCGAAAATAAATTTTACAACTGCCATTGCCAATGAATAAATAAAATCATTTCCGGTCCAAGACTGGAATGGATACAATGTTTTTATGCCCCTTGGGCAAAACAAGTACTTCATCTAATGTCAAAATAAAACCAGATTCTAAACCCAGAAGGATTGATCCAATATCGGTTGCCTCGACACTTTGTCCGCTTCCAACAGTGATCATTATTTCCCCAGCTTCAAGTTTTCTACTGCTCCGCATCCCGATTCATAGTACAAATGTGAGAAGTGGCACTGAATCCGTAATCCATGAAGCGTAATATACAAGAGCGAACAATTAGTTTCAAAAACAAAAGTTCCGTGCACTGATGCGCCATTAATCTTGGGACAAGTCCTTCGCCAAAGGGCCCACTCACCGCATTCAAGGCATTTGTCCGTAGGTTTTGACCGCCTACTTTTTGAACCTTTCGGCCTTGCCCTTTCCTTTTGCACCCCTTTCTTGGGTTTGTACCGCTCGTAGGTCTTTTTCTTCTTGTTCTTGGACCTCTTAGGCCCAAGAAATCACAAGAGCAGCCTCTCTCGGTTTAGTCTTCATGTTAGATCGTGCCGTCACAGCTTTATTCATTAGCCCACTAATGTGCATGTAATTTCATTACAGCTTGAAATTCATTACAAACCGCGTGAAAGAGTCGTAGAGATTGAAGGATGAGATCAATTTGAAGGGATAAATCCATATTAAAGTTGAGCACCTCGAGCCTCTCAATCATAGAGATCATCTTAAGGACGTGGTCTCCCACTTTCTCCCCTTCTTTCATCCTAAGATCGAACAACCGCTTTGATATCTCATATCTAGCGCCCCACCGTGCTCTCCATAAAGTTCGGTCAAGTGTGCGAGAATCGCCAGCGAAGTCATTTTCTCGTGCGCTCTCTGCAGCCTCATTAGTCATTGAGCCCATCATAAAACCACGAACTAGCACATCATCCTTGACCCATTTTTCATGGACGTCAATGTCTTCCCGATTACCCCTAGTCCGGATTGAGTCGGTGGAATGTCCGCTCCAAGACGTATCCCAGACTCCATACCGAGTACAATCATCGATTCCGCAACTACCAACAAAGTTAGGGCCGCTTAGGAGATTCTTTTCAAGTAGTATTGCAAGTGGGTTTTTAGCCATTTTAGAGAGATTCAATTTCGTTTTCGCAAAGATTTAGACAAGATTAAATTAGTGACTTGTTTAATTATGACCGAGTATAGAACTTAAGGGCTTGTATAATTCTTGTCTCGGCCCCACTAATTTTATCTAATTATACACTCCCATGTTATAATCCGAAATCATGGTTAGATCGACTTCTTAGTGGTGATCAAGTTCTTTACAAATTTTAACAGACGCAACCTATCGTTTCTTGCCAATTAATTTCTCAGAAGTGGTGTCTAACACCAACCCGTCTGACGGATGATTTGATCTTCTTTTACCCCTAGTCTTCATGCCCTCAACCTATCGGGTTTCTTGGCAATCCAGACTATCTAAGTTGTTGACCATCAACGCTCATCGCTTTGACTATCAATCTCACCGGAACCTATCGTGTTTCTAGGGCGAAATTTATCACCAACCGAAGGCATCTAATGCACTCAAGAATTTTTCAACCTCTACCAAATGTACTACCCCGATAACTCGGAAGCATAGCACACCACTCGGGTATCAATTTTCTACGAGTTTGATGGAGGGTAGGAAAACTCGTAACCTTTTTCAAACTTAGTCTGCTTGTAGTCTGAGAATTTCGCGATTAATGTTACACTTTGCACATTAATTCAATTATACGCGCTTTGTATGTTTGTCAATCATTCAAAATGAAAATGTAAAATAGTAACCTAGTTACTACCAACATATAGCTCATGGACCTAATTCCTAACCGGGCCAAGCGAATGACCCAATAAATAAAAAAATACGATCTTCGATTCTTCGTCTTCTCGGTCGGTTGTCTTCGGTCTTCGTCATACCCAAAATAATACTTACATCATTGAAAAATGCATCCTATACAAATTTTCTAGTAAAAATAAATAGCTCAAAACGGCCTTTACAACCCAATCGAATCGAACAAATCAAAAACTAAGTCCACGAGCTATATCACCATCACATAAGGATTCCATACAACATGTAATGGCAACGAAATTAAACAATTAATTTTAATATAAATTAATCTATTCAATTTCTACTATATTAATCCAATTAATATAAAGTGGCATTAAAATTAAATAATCAATTAATATATTAATCCAATCAATATAAAATTAATCTATTCAATTTTAATGATATTAATCAAATTAATACTAATAATCATCATTTTAATTCGCTCAAGTAATCCGCCAAAAATAATATTCTCGTTTAATTTATTTCCTTAACTCAAAATATTCCAAATATTAATTTAGTCAAAATAAAATCCAATTTAAATTTTGGGAAATAATTAAAAACGAAATATAAACTTAAAACGGAGTCCCGGACAATCCGATTTAGGCCCAGCCCGCGGCCCGATTCAAAATCGGGCCAAAAACCCGAGGGCTGCCTGGCCGAGCCACTGCTCGGCAGACTGGCCGATCATGCTCGGCCCCTGGCCGAGCACTCTCAGCTCCTGGCCGAGTCATGGCCGAGCACGCTCGGCAGACTGGGCAGGCAGCCCAGGCAGTGCTGCCGCACCACTGCCAGCAGCCCCGCTTTCGTTTTTTCGCCCGCTTTCCAAAAACGTGATGCTACAACGAACAATTTAAAATCTAAAATTATTCCAAATATGATTCTAAATCATAATCATCATCCAAAAGCATTCAAAATGCACAAATAATCGTATATACGATATCATTGACTCGCCCGATACCACCTGTTGGGATTCAAAATAAAACGAAATACGCAATGAAATAAAAACGAATCCCAAACAGGATCGATCAAGTAACGTATATACGAAAAATAAATACGAAGATAAAGATTCATACCCTTGAAGCCTTTGAAATAAATCTTCGTAAAGTGTAGCCGATGATCACGATCACGTCCCGAACACGAAATCCCTTCGTTCCAAGCACCGAAAGTTCGAAGCCTCTACTTCACACGCGTCGGAAGTTGCCCGGAAAAATTTCAACGAGACTCCGTTCTTCAAGAACACGGCTAGGGAACTCGTAGGAATTTTTTCTCTCAATTTTTTCTTAACTTTTATAACACCTCTAAGATGAAAATTATAGAAAAGAAAAAAAATTTCTCCTCCCTCACTCAAAGCTCACGTCCAGCAGCTCCAATGAATGAGTATGTGTATGTGTGTGTTTTTTTTTCAAGACTCATCATACACCATATGAGTTGGTTTTTATAAAGATATAAAACAACTCATTTATGTAATTATAAATTGAGAAAGAATCTCAACTTAACAATTATTCATGACAAGACAACACAAAACACATGCATGGTGATCATGCCATGTGAGAGGAGTGGGTGGCCACAAGGAAGTTTCTAGAAAACGAGCCGAGCCACTCGGCAGTATCGGACGCTCACAAACGACTCGTTAAATACACTCCTTTAATCATCAATGTATTTATATTAATTATTTAATATTTTTTATTAATTATTTCAAATTCAAATATATATTTCTCTAAGAAATATAATTTATGAATTAAATTAATTACCCTAGAACTTAATTTAAATTCATAAGACCGATATTTGATTTATCCAATAAATCATAATTAAATATCCAATATCTAATATTAATAGAGAGATAATAAATTCACATTTATCCGTCAACGCTCTTGATGCGCGACTCGTAGGTCCGTCTCGGCCGGCATTGGGAGGAACTAATGAGTGCGGGCAAGACTTAGCCACTGGGCCGCATCGTAAACCCCGATCGAGAACGAATGAAGGGATCATTCCGTAACCATTATGTCGTGAATACTATATACGTATAGACCCTTCATCGATGTCCCGGCCAAGTCTTCGGGTCACGGTAAAGTCAAACCCTCATCGTTGACTAAACTCTATACATGTGTTAATGCAAATCAAGACCGATCGATTAATAGTGTATCTAATACGACTATATCGTAATGCTTTGCCAAAGACTTATGATCTTATTTGCCATTAACCGTATAGACATTCGCCCGCTCACTAACAGAGATAGAATCCTTTCTTGGCGTACAAGAAAGATCGCTACCGCCCGTATAGTCCGCACTTCGAGGTCGACTCAAAGAATTAAGCAAATGAGTCTAACTACTCTAATGACAAACTAAACGTCACAGCACATCTTCTACGAACCTCAAGTCAAAGGTCCACGTATACTATCACAACCTTTCGATTCGTCATCGACTCTCCGAGAGTGAATACCGTGATCAATCGAGTATGAGTCGTGTTCGAGTATACCGCCCCACCAATATACTTATAACTATGCTATCAAGACGTGCACACGTCCTAGCATCAGTTATACAAGTCATATTAAAACTTAATGCCCATTTTAAGTTTATTGACTTGCGAACAATTTACGTAAATAAACTTTAAACACTTCCAGTACATTTTCTCTTATCCCATAACGAGAATGGAATGTTCGATTTATTTACATGGACTTCACTTCAATGTTTACCAAGTCAAGAATGCAATTGAAATACAATAAACAGTGAATGAATCGTATTGCCTTTTTATTAATTATTCCATAATTACAAGTATAATGCCCTTACTCTCTCATCCCCTGAGTGGCATTCGAGGGCATATTCCTAACAAACTCTTGCTTCGGGAAGTACTTTTCGTTGTGTTTGAATCTTTGAGGATTCCTGATTATTGTTATTCTTGGAACTTGAATTGTATGACTCGTATTTTGCACTTTGTACTTGCACTAGCAAAATAGTGGAATTTGGCTAACCCCCGAGTAATCGGGGGGTGGATGTCTGTATTGCATTTAGGTTTTGGGGAGCACAATACAGGGTCGGCATGAAGGATGATGAAAGATGAACGATATTAATCACACGAGGACCCGTATGATGTCATATTGGTTTAATTATATTTTATTTCCGCTGCAGTATTCTTTCCCCGTTGTACGGGAGTGTGTTGTATTCGACCCCTGCGTGGGCATGTATTGTGTTTGAGTTGTATGTATTTATTAAAAGACCAAATCGGTCTACTGAGTCATTTTAGCCTTACAGGCATTGTTGAGATGTTCAATATTGTTATCCTGGTAGATCCTTGAGGAAAGGTTCTACGGCATGTAATATCCCTGAATGGATTGGGGGTGTTACATAAATGGTATCAGAGAAAGGTTGTGGAAACCTAGGTTGTCGGGTTTAGTGGTGTCTGTTGAGTTTTTATCCCGTCGGATTTTGTCTGACTGAGTCGTGTCTTGACGCGTCGTCTGAGTTGATTGGTCGTGATTAGTATCATGGGGCGATCATCACCTTCGTGCCACCTGTGGATGTAAGTCTCCCTCCTTTTTGTTGTGCCTCGTGTCACACGAGCCACTTGTATGATTAGTCGTTGAGTGATGGAATCTTTATGCAGATTCTTGGTTTCGTTATGCGGTTATGTGACTCATATTTCATTTATATGAGGAGTATTGTCATTATTTATGTCCTTTGACTATGATATTGACTGTTTGTTTCCGGTAAAAGACAGGTGTTGTCTTGGTTTTGAACGAGTTGATGCGTGTATTATCATTGTATGTAAGTGAATGCCGATAGTGTGAGTTTTGGACATTCTGGCCTATTGGATTTTTGAAAACCTTGAGTATCTTAGAAAATAAAAATTCAAGATGTACTTTTAAATTGATTATATTTTCGAGGCGCCTACTAGCGCAACTATCTGTTTCGAAATTCTTCTACTTCGAGGACCAAAATATTTTTTTTGATATTCCAATAATTTTGGAAATGCATTTGCTTAGACCAAGGGTCGAATATTTCTGAAATTTTTTCGCTAAAAGAAAGTGTCCTCATTTTTATCAAACGTATGATGGTTTTCAAAGTCTCGACAACGATGTTTGTACAACTTTTTGAAAGGTGATACTCAAGATCAACTAATGTTTCCAAAATCATTTATTTTTCAAAGTTGGTTTTCGTTTTTAAAACCTATCACTTCCTGCTGGTGGTCGGAGAAGGTGTGTATGATGTTAGTATTGTCGTTAGGGTGTTAGCCCTCCGAGTTGTGATTAAGTTGGTGGTGTGAGCATTGAGTCGTTCGCCACACATTTGTTGTACTAGCCCTCCGTGAGAGGTGTGATGTGGCATTTAATGTTTGTCACCTCGTGGTGAATTACGTGTTGTCGCACATGTGCGAGCTGTTAAAGCTTGGGTTTGTACATTTGTGTAAATGTGTGATTGTATCATGATGTTGTGATTATGTGCTGGTTATCGTTCGGGCTATTGAGATCGCCGAACGATGTCGTTGTTTATATGTGTGTTGTTTTGTGATAGTAATCATCGTATGTGTTGCGTGTTATGATTTTCTATTGTGCTGAGTTGGCATCTCCAGTTTGTTGTTTTGCGATGTTATATTCCATTGTACCTACCAGTTGTATATTCGGTATGCCGAGCCGAGATGCTTCAACCGTATTGTGCCGGGGGCATGTACGTACAAATTGTCCTTCTCATTAGTAACGTATTTCAAGTGTGGACTCGAGGGACACAGAATCCAATTTTGCGAATTGGTTACCGAGACTTCCGGAGTCCGCGCTTCAGCACAGATATAAGGACCGGCTCTGAGAGGCCCAGGGGAGATGTTTCTGTTGGTTGTTTTTTGTGTTGTTACCTTGATCCCATGGTTGTGAGTTGCGGGGACGACATTTCTCTTATAAGAGGTCGAATGTAATGCCCGTATTATTTTTGACTTATGCAGTTTCTCTCTCTCAATTCTATCGACTTGCTCGTGTTCGTTGATACTTTTGAACTTGTTTGGTATCATGGTTGTCATCGTTCGAACGGGTTGTGACCTTGATTCAGATTGATGTGTTTATCGTTGTGACTTTTCCGAGTTCGGTTCGATTCTTGTGAACCTTGTTCAAAAGTAACATCTTTTAGTTTCTACCAGCTCTTTAATGTCTTGAGTTGAAGTGTGAACTTCGGAGTCATTGTTCGACCATTGTCATTCGATCATTGTTGTTCAATCGTTGTTACTCGATCATTGTATTCTTTTCTATCGTTGTTGTTCGATCATGGTTATTTGATTATTCTTGTTCGATCATTGTTGTTCGATCATTGTTGTTCGATCGTTGTTGTCCGATCGTTGTTGTTCGATCGTTGTTGTTCGATTGGGATTGTTTGACTGTTGTTGCCAGATATCGTACCGCGAAGAATTGTCGTTTACCGTTAGTCTGTTGTTTCGAGTGTGGCCAGGTGGGTCACCAATCCGTGCATTGCGAGAATATAGCTGAGAGATTTGGGGATCGAGGTTGTGTCTCAGCTATGAAAGGACACGGAGATGCCTAGTGTGGTTTTTGAGGATTTCAGCGTAGTCCGAATTGCTTGTGATTGTCCTTGTGGATCATTTTGTGTTTATTTTCCGTTTCCTCGACTGTGTGTGCTTCCTTATAATAGGTGTTTTGTGTTTTGTGATTGTTCGGATAATTGACTTGATTGTATTATCTGTTTGATGACGTTTGTCACTTGTTAGTTTTATTATGTCTCTACCTGTGGCATTGTGTTGGTCGTCGTGGAGCGTGTTTTCACGCCGTATGTTTCTTTACGTTGTTTCCAACGTTTCGCCGCTGGACGTGAGTTTTCGATTCTTGTGTATCCCGTTGAGTGTTTTCCTGGTGGGATGTTGCTCCTCCCTACTTATTTTTAAGTTTCGGGACGAAACTTCTTTTAAGGAGGGTAGTATGTAATACCCGCAATTTCGATTTCTGGTAATTTTATTTTTTTCGCGGGAGTCCGTTTTGACAACACGCTTGTGACCGTATTGTCATTCTGAGAATGCTTACTTCTGCACTTTTGGTCATACGAGTTCGCTTTCGTGTCGTTTTATCGAGTTCCTTGTTATTAAGCGACTTTTCCGTACTTGAGTTCGATTCTTGCGAATCTCATCCGAAACTGTTGTTTCAAGTTCCTCGTAAGTTCATGTAACGTTGTTATACATGTTGCGATCTTTGGCTTAGTGTTTCGATCGTGTATCGTGTATTTGGGGCATTTTGTGCCGTTTTCGCAATTTCCCAAAGCTTGGGGTAATTACTTTCGTTGTCGTTATTCCGAATCTTCGGGTAGTCGGAATTATATTTTCTTTTAACATTTGAGTTTGTCGTTGTGCACTCTTCGTATACATGTCCTCGTCTTGTGTTGATGTTGTCGTTTCGCAGTTTCGTCGCGCTCGTACTCGACGAGCTGAACTTAGTAATTCTGGAACTGCTAAGTGATTTACATACGTTATGTTGTGAGCATAACGCATGCTATCGTCATGTGCCTTACATACGCTAATCCCATTTCATAACGTAGGTAAGAGGGGTCTTCATAGTTCAGACTTTGAGTTCTGGCCGTCGATAGCGCACGCTATATGTTGATCATAGCGCACGTTAGCTGTTCTCCTTGCGTACGTTAAGTCCTTGCCATAACGTACGTGGACAGGAGGGTCTGGCCATCATTTACGTACGTAATCTTTCATGCATTTACGACGTAATACAGGTAACGTACGTTATCCTTCTTGGTTAACGTACTTAATGCATGTGCGGGTTTATATACCCAGGAGTTGACCGAGTTCATCATTTATTCACCTTCACTTCATCTCTCTGCAGCTGGGCGACTCGTAGGCGATTGGAGCACGATTTTGGGTCTTGTGACTCCAAGTTTACATCTTCCGTGAGTTCTTGGTGTTGATTAACATCATCAATCCGTATTCTTCGTCTTTGATTCAAGGTAATCATCTTGTAAACCCTTCCTTCATATTTCGTGAATCTTCAAGATTCGGGTTGTTCTCTTGAATTGTGATCTATCGGTTTTGGAACGTTTTACCCAAACTCTTGCTTCAGGAAGTATTTTTTGTTGTGTTTGAATCTTTGAGGATTCCTGATTATTGTTATTCTTGGAACTTGAATTATATGACTCCTATTTTGTACTTTGTACTTGCACTAGGAAAATAGTGGAATTTTGCTAACCCCCGAGTAATCGGGGGGTGGATGTCGGTATTGCATTCAGGTTTTGGGGAGCACAGCACAGGGTCGGCATGAAGGATGATGAAAGATGAACGATACTAATCACACGAGGACCCGTATGATGTCATATTGGTTTAGTTATATTTTATTTCCGCTGCAGTATTCTTTCCCTGTTGTACGGGAGTGTGTTGTATTCGACCCCAGCATGGGCATGTATTGTGTTTGAGTTGTATGTATTTATTAAAAGACCAAATCAGTCTACTGAGTCATTTTAGCCTTACAGACATTGTTGAGATGTTCAATGTTGTTACAAGACTGGTAGATCCTTGAGGAAAGGTTCTACGGCGTGTAATATCCCTGAATGGATTGGGGGTGTTACATAAATGGTATCAGAGAAAGGTTGTGGAAACCTAGGCTGTCGGGTTTAGTGGTGTCTGTTGAGTTTTTGTCCCATCGGATTTTGTCTGACTGAGTCGTGTCGCGATGCGCCGTCTGAGTTGATTGGTCGTGATTAGTATCGTGGGGCGATCATCACCTTCGTGGGACCTGTGGATGTAAGTCTCCCTCCTTTGTGTTGTACCTCGTGGGACATGAGCCACTTGTATGATTAGTCGTTGAGTGATGGAATCTTTATGCAGATTCTCGGTTTCGTGATGCGGTTATGTGACTCATATTTCGTTTATATGAGGAGTATTGTCGTTATTTATGTCCTTTGACTATGATATTGACTGTTTGTTTTCGGTAAAAGACAGGTGTTGTCTTGGTTTTGAACGAGTTGATGCGCGTATTATGATTGTATGTAAGTGAATGCCGATAGTGTGAGTTTTGGGCATTCTGGCCTATTAGATTTTTGAAAACCTTGAGTATCTTAGAAAATAAAAATTCGAGATGTAATTTTAAATGGATTGTATTTTCGAGGCGCCTACTAGCGCAACTATCTGTTTCGAAATTCTTCTACTTCGAGGACCAAAATATTTTTTTTTGATATTCCAGTAATTTTGGAAATGCATTTGCTTAGACCCAAGGGTTGAATATTTCTGAAAGTTTTTCTCTTAAAGAAGGTGTCCTCATTTTTATCAAACGCATGATGGTTTTCAAAGTCTAGACAACGATGTTTGTACAAATTTTTGAAAGGTGATACTCAAGATCAACTAATGTTTCCAAAATCATTTCTTTTTCAAAGGTGGTTTTCATTTTTAAAACCTATCACTTCCTGCTGGTGTCGTAGAAGGTGTGTATGATGTTAGTATTGTCGTTAGGGTGTTAGCCCTCCGAGTTGTGATTAAGCTGGTGGTGTGAGCGTTGAGTCGTTCGCCACACATTTGTTATACTAGCCCTCCGTGAGAGGTGTGATGTGGCATTAAATGTTTGTCGCCTCGTGGTGAATTGTGTGTTGTCGCACATGTGCGAGCTGTTAAAGCTTGGGTTTGTACGTTTGTGTAAATGTGTGATTGTTTCATGATGTTGTGATTATGTGCTGGTTATCGTTCAGGCCGTTGAGATCGCTGAACGATGTCGTCGTTGCTGTGATGTTGATATGTGTGTTGCTTTGTGATAGTAATCATCGTATGTGTTGTGTGTTATGATTTTTTGTTGTGCTGAGTTGGCATCTCCAGTTTGTTGTTTTGCGATGTTATATTCCATTGTACCTAGCAGTTGTATACTCGGTATGCCGATCCGAGATGCTTCCACTATACTGTGCCGGGGGCATGTACGTACAAATTGTCCTTCTCACCAGTAACGCATTTCAAGTGTGGACTCGAGGGACACAGAATCCAGTTTTGCGAATTGGTTACCGAGACTTCCGCAGTTCGCGCTTCAGCACAGATATCAGGACCAGCTCTGAGAGGCCCACGGGAGATGTTTCTGTTGGTTGCTTTTTGTGTTGTTACCTTGCTCCCGTGGTTGTGAGTTGTGGGGACGACATTTCTCTTATAAGAGGTTATTTGATCGTTGTTGTTCGATCATGGTTATTTGATCGTTGTTGTTCGATCATTGTTGTTCGATCATTGTTGTTCGATCGTTGTTGTTCGATCGGGGTTGTCTGACTATTGTTGCCAGATCTAGTCTGTTGTTTCGAGTGTGGTCAGGTGGGTCACCGAGTCGTGCATTGCGAGATGATAGCTGAGAGATTTGGGGATCGAGGTTGCGTCTCTGCTCCGAAAGGACACAGAGATGCCTAATGTAGTTTTGAGGATTTCGGCGTAGTCCAAATTGTTTGTGATTGTCCTTGTGGATCATTTTGTGTTTATTTTCCGTTTTCTCGACTGTGTGTGCTTCCTTGTAATAGGTGTTTTGTGTTTTGTGATTGTTCGGATAATTGACTTGATTGTATTATCTGTTTGATGACGCTTGTCACTTGTTAGTTTTATTATCTCTCTACCTGTGGCATTGTGTTGGTCGACGTGGAGCGTGTTTTCACGCCGTATGTTTCTTTACGTTGTTTCCAACGTTTCGCCGCTAGACGCGAGTTTTCGATTCTTGTGTATCCCATTGAGTGTTTTCCTAGTGGAATGTTGCTCCTCCCTACTTATTTTTAAGTTTCGGGATGAAACTTCTTTTAAGGAGGGTAGTATGTAATACCCGCAATTTTGATTTCCGGTATTTTCTTTTTTTTCGGCGGGAGTCCATTTTGACGACACGCTTGTGACCTCTCGTCATTCTGAGAATGCTTACTTATGCAATTTTTGTCATCCAAGTTGGTTTTCGTGTCGTTTTATCGAGTTCCTTATTCTTAAGAGACCATTCCGTACTTGAGTTCGATTCTTGCGAATCTCATCCGAAACTATTGTTTCAAGTTCCTCTTAAGTTCATGTAACGTTGTTATACGTGTTGCGAGCTTTGTCTTAGTGTTTCGATAGTGTATCGTGTATTTGGGGCATTTTGGGCCATTTTCGCAATTTCCCAAAGTTTGGGGTAATTACTTTCGTTGTCATTATTCCGAACCTTCGGGTAGTCGGAATTATATTTTCTTTTAACATTTGAGTTTTTCGTTGTGCACTCTTCGTATGCATGTCCTCGTCTTGTGTTGATGTTGTCGTTTCGCGGTTTCGTCGCGCTCGTACTCGACGAGCTGAACTTAGCAGTTCTGGAACTGCTAAGTGATTTACGTACGTTATGTTGTGAGCATAACGCACGCTATCGTCATGTGCCTTACGTACGCTAATCCCATTTCATAATGTACGTAAGAGGGGTCTTCACAGTTCAGAATTTGAGTTCTCGCTGTCGATAGCGCACGCTATATGTTGATCATAGCGCACGTTAGCTGTGCTCCTTGCGTACGTTAAGTCCTTGCCATAACATACGTAAGGGTATTCGCTATTTTGGACAGGAGGGTCTGGCCATCATTTACGTACGTAATCTTTCATGCATATACGTACGTAATGCATGTGCGGGTTTATATACCCAGGAGTTGACCGAGTTCATCATTTCTTCAACTTTACTTCGTCTCTCCGCGGTTGGGCGATTGGAGGGCGATTTTAGGTCTTGTAACTCCAAGTTTACATCTTCCTTGAGTTCTTGGTGTTTATTAACAACATCAATCCGTGTTCTTCGTCTTTGATTCGAGGTAATCATCTTGTAAACCCTTCCTTTATATTTCGTGAATCTTCAAGATTCGGGTTGTACTTAATTAATCGTGCTATTATATATCATCAATCGGTTGTATTGATTATCTCCCCATGTTTTGATTCGTATTTCTTATCGTATTCTGGTTCGGATGATGTTCTAGACGTTCTTTGGGAAATGTTGAACCCCAAGTGTCCGATCCTTTGTCTCTTCGATTCCTTATTAAGAATTTCGTGTGTTTTGCATCTTCCTTGCGATCGACCTTATAGTGATTAAGTTGTTCTTGTGGTTTCCACCTAGTTGGAACATTCGAGGGTTTCTGGTCGAGCTTTCTCGTTGCTTCGCGTACTTTGGATTTGAGGCAAGTACCTTGTTTATACAATTCTTATTTTGTGGATATAATGATCTGTGAATTGTCTTGGTATGTTTATTTGGTTGTTTGAAATGAGATTTCAAAGATTCGGTTAGCCTCGTTAAAGGCTCTCTTTCAAAACCGTGTGGGTTTTTACGATTGTTGTGTTGCGTAAGCGATTATGTGAATCCTGTGAATACGTTTGGTTTTGTTGTTGTGCTTTGATAATATAGATTCATATATTATCTCATTTTGGTGTATTGTGATTTGATACTCGTGTCGTACTGTGTGTTTGTTGCCTTTGGGTGAATTGTTCGGATATCCTTGGCGTGCTATGTTATTTGTGTGAATGTGTGGATATGGTCGAAGGTCTATGGTGACACATGGCATGTGACCATGTGGTCAGGATGCAACAAGTGATTGATCCAACCGTGAGAGCCTGAGACAAGACCTGCGGTGACATATGGCGTGTGATCATATGGTCAGGAGACAACAAGTGATTGATCCAACCGTGAGATGTCGTGACAAGTGTTCACGCTGGTATGTTTATGATTTGTGAATGTGTTTTACTCACCTCGGGAGGGTCCGTCGAGGCCTCGAGGGAATCTATGACTTCACTCTGGATTCACGAGTTTGTTTCGCTAGCCAACTCGGGAGGGTCCTTAGAGGCCTCGAGTGGAATCAGTGGCTTCGTCCCGGCCTCGGCGATGCCTGTGTGTGATTTGTTTTATGATATGGTTGAGCGACCAAGATATGTGTCTCTTGGGTGATTATGTTGTGTTGATTTTAATGTCCGTCAAGGACACATGACGTGGGTTTTGACCCTGTGAATTGTTGTTGGTTTTCTATTTGTGAAAACAAAAACCTTTGGGCTGTGACCCTTGTTGATTTTGGAAAGAGAAGGATTCGATAATCCTAAAATATTTTCTACTAAAACTCCCGATGGCTTATTAAACCATTTTGTAAATTGTTTCTCTTTAATTGTGATCTTTCGGTTTTGGAATGTTTTACCCAAACTCTTGCTTCGGGAAGTATTTTTCGTTGTGTTTGAATCTTTGAGGATTCCTGATTATTGTTATTCTTGGAACTTGAATTGTATGACTCGTATTATGCACTCTGTACTTGCACTAGCAAAATAGTGGAATTTTGCTAACCCCCGAGTAATCGGGGGTGGATGTCTGTATTGCATTCAGGTTTTGGGGAGCACAGCATAGGGTCGGCATGAAGGATGATGAAAGATGAACGATACTAATCACACGAGGACCCGTATGATGTCATATTGGTTTAGTTATATTTTATTTCCGCTGCAGTATTCTTTCCCCATTGTACGGGAGTGTGTTGTATTCGACCCCTGCATGGGCATGTATTGTGTTTGAGTTGTATGTATTTATTAAAAGACCAAATCGGTCTACTGAGTCATTTTAGCCTTACATGCATTGTTGAGATGTTCAATGTTGTTACCAGCCTGCTAGATCCTTGAGGAAAGGTTCTACGGCGTGTAATATCCCTGAATGGATTGGGAGTGTTACATAAATGGTTTCATAGAAAAGTTGTGGAAACCTAGGCTATCGGGTTTAGTGGTGTCTGTTGAGTATTTGTCCCGTCGGATTTTGTCTGACTGAGTCGTGTCGCGACGCGTTGTCTGAGTTGATTGGTCGTGATTAGTATCATGGGGCAATCATCACCTTTGTGCGACCTGTGGATGTAAGTCTCCCTCCTTTGTGTTGTGCCTCGTGTGACACGAGCCACTTGTATGATTAGTCGTTGAGTGATGGAATCTTTATGCAGATTTTCGGTTTCGTGATGCGGTTATGTGACTCATATTTCGTTTATATGAGGAGTATTGTCGTTAATTATGTCCTTTGACTATGATATTGACTGTTTGTTTCCGGTAAAAGACAGGTGTTGTCTTGGTTTTGAACGAGTTGATGCGTGTATTATGATTGTATGTAAGTGAATGCCGATAGTGTGAGTTTTGGGCATTCTGGCCTATTGAATTTTTGAAAACCTTGAGTATCTTAGAAAATAAAAATTCGAGATGTACTTTTAAATGGATTGTATTTTCGAGGCGCCTACTAGTACGACTATCTGTTTCGAAATTCTTCTACTTCGAGGACCAAAATATTTTTTTTGATATTCCAGTAATTTTGGAAATGCATTTGCTTTGACACACGGGTCGAATATTTCTGAAAGTTTTTCGCCAAAAGAAAGTGTCCTCATTTTTATCAAACGCATGATGGTTTTCAAAGTCTCGACAATGATGTATGTACAACTTTTTGAAAGGTGATACTCAAGATCAACTAATGTTTCCAAAATCATTTCTTTTTCAAAGGTGATTTTCGTTTTTAAAACCTATCACTTCCTGCTGGTGGTCGGAGAGGGTGTGTATGATGTTAGTATTGTCGTTAGGGTGTTAGCCCTCCGAGTTGTGATTAAGTTGGTGGTGTGACCGTTGAGTCGTTCGCCACACATTTGTTGTACTAGCCCTCCGTGAGAGGTTTGATGTGGCATTTAATGTTTGTCGCCTCGTGGTGAATTGGGTGTTGTCGCACATGTGCGAGCTGTTAAAGCTTGGTTTGTGTAAATGTGTGATTGTTTCATGATGTTGTGATTATGTGCTGGTTATCGTTCGGGCCGTTGAGATCGCCGAACGATGCCGTCGTTGCTGTGATGTTGATATGTGCGTTGCTTTGTAATAGTAATCCTCGTATGTGTTGCGTGTTATGATTTTCTGTTGTGCTGAGTTGGCATCTCCAGTTTGTTGTTTTGCGATGTTATATTCCATTATACCTAGCAATTGTATATTCGGTATGCCGAGCCGAGATGCTTCAACCGTATTGTGCCGGGGGCATGTACGTACAAATTGTCCTTCTCATTAGTAACGTATTTCAAGTGTGGACTCGAGGGATACATAATCCAGTTTTGCGAATTGGTTGCCGAGACTTCCGGAGTCCGCACTTCAGCGCAGATATCAGGACCGGCTCTGAGAGGCCCAGGGGAGATGTTTTTGTCGGTTGATTTTTGTGTTGTTACCTTGCTCCCGTGGTTGTGAGTTGCGGGGACGATATTTCTCTTATAAGAGGTCAAATGTAATGCCCGCATTATTTTTGACTTCTGCAGTTTCTCTCTCTCTATTCTATCGACTTGCTCGTGTTCGTTGATACTTTTGAACTTGTTTGGTATCTCGGTTGTCATCGTTCGAACGTGTTGTGACCTTGTTTCAGATCGATCTGTTTATCGTTGTGACTTTTCCGAGTTCGGTTCGATTCTTGTGAACCTTGTTCGAAAGTAACATCTTTTCGTTTCTACCAGCTCTTTAATGTCTTGAGTTGAAGTGTGAACTTCGGAGTCATTGTTCGACCGTTGTCATTCGATCATTGTTGTTCGATCGTTGTTACTCGATCACTGTTTTCTTTTCCATCGTTGTTGTTCGATCATGGTTATTTGATCGTTGTTGTTCGATAATTGTTGTTCGATCATTGTTGTTCGATCGTTGTTGTCCGATCGTTGTTGATCGATCGGGGTTGTTTGATTGTTGTTGCCAGATCTCGTACCGCGAAGAATTGTCGTTCACCGTTAGTCTGTTGTTTCGAGTGTGGCCAGGTGGGTCACCGAGCCGTGCATTGCGAGACGATAGCTGAGAGATTTGGGGATCTAGGTTGCGTCTCTGCTCCGAAAGGACACGGAGATGCCTAGTGTAGTTTTTGAGGATTTCGGAGTAGTCCGAATTGCTTGTGATTGTCCTTGTGGATCATTTTGTGTTTATTTTCCGTTTCCTCGACTGTGTGTGCTTCCTTATAACAGGTGTTTTGTGTTTTGTGATTGTTCGGATAATTGACTTGATTGTATTATCTGTTTGATGACGCTTGTCACTTGTTAGTTTTATTATGTCTCTACCTGTGGCATTGTGTTGGTCGTCGTGGAGCGTGTTTTCACGTCGTATGTTTCTTTACGTTGTTTACAACGTTTCGCTGCTGGACGCGAGTTTTCGATTCTTGTGTATCCCGTTGAGTGTTTTCCTGGTGGGATGTTGCTCCTCCCTACTTATTTTTAAGTTTCGGGATGAAACTTCTTTTAAGGAGGGTAGTATGTAATACCCGCAATTTCGATTTCCGGTAATTTTCTTTTTTTCGGCGGGAGTCCATTTTGACGACACGCTTGTGACCGTCTCGTCATTCTGAGAATGCTTACTTCTGCACTTTTTGCCATCTGAGTTCGTTTTCGTGTCGTTTTATCGAGTTCCTTGTTCTTAAGCGACCTTTCCGTACTTGAGTTCGATTCTTGCGAATCTCATCCGAAACTATTGTTTCAAGTTCCTCTTAAGTTCATGTAACGTTGTTATATGTGTTGCGAGCTTTGTCTTAGTGCTTCGATCGTGTATCGTGTATTTGGGGCATTTTGTGCCGTTTTCGCAATTTCCCAAAATTTGGGGTAATTACTTTCGTTGTCGTTATTCCGAACCTTCGGGTAGTCGGAATTATATTTTATTTTAACATTTGAGTTTGTCTCTGTGCACTCTTCGTATGCATGTCCTCGTCTTGTGTTGATGTTGTCGTTTCGTGGTTTCGTCGCGCTCGTACTCGACGAGCTAAACTTAGCAGTTCTGGAACTGCTAAGTGATTTACGTACGTTATGTTGTGAGCATAACGCACGCTATCGTCATGTCCCTTACGTACGCTAATCCCATTTCATAACATACGTAAGAGGGGTCTTCACAGTTGACTTTGAGTTCTGGCCGTCGATAGCGCACGCTATATGTTGACCATAGCTCATGTTAGCTGTGCTCCTTGCGTAGGTTAAGTCCTTGCCATAACGTACGTAAGGGTATTCGCTATTTTGGACAGGAGGGTTTGGCCATCATTTACGTACGTAATCTTTCATGCATTTACATACATAATACAGGTAACGTACGTTATCATTCTTGGTTAACGTATGTAATGCATGTGCGGGTTTATATACCCAAGAGTTGACCGAGTTCGTCATTTCTTCACCTTCACTTCGTCTCTCCACGGATGGGCGACTCGTGGGCGATTGGAGGGCGATTTTGGGTCTTGTAACTCCAAGTTTACATCTTCCTTGAGTTCTTGGTGTTGGTTAACAACATCAATCCGTGTTCTTCGTCTTTGATTCGAGGTAATCATCTTGTAAACCCTTCTTTTATATTTCGTGAATGTTCAAAATTCGGGTTGTACTTCATGAATCGTGCTATTATATATCATCAATCGTTTGTATTGATTCTCTCCCCATGTTCTGATTCGTATTTCTTACCGTATTCGGGTTCGGATGATGTTCTAGACATTTTTTGGGAAATGTTGAGCCCCAAGTGTCTGATCCTTTGTCTCTTCGAATCCTTGTTAAGATTTCATGTGTTTTGCATCTTCCTTGTGATCGACCTTATAGTGATTAAGTTGTTCTTATGTTTTCGACCTAGTTGGAATATTCGAGGGTTTCCAATCGAGCTTTATCATTTCCCGCGTGCTTTGGATTTGAGGCAAGTACCTTATGTCTTGGTATGTTTATTTGGTTGTTTGAAATTAGCTTTCAAAGGTTCGGTTAGATTCGTTAAAGGCACTCTTTCAAAACCGTGTTGGTTTTTACGAGTGTTGTGTTGTGTAATGTGAATACTGTGAATACGCTTGGTTTTGTTGTTGTGCTTTGATAATATAGATTCATATATTATCTCATTTCGGTCTATTGTGACTTGATACTCGTGTCGTACTGTGTGTTGGTTGCCTTTGGGTGAATTGTTCGGATATCCTTGGCGTGCTATGTTATTTGTGTGAATGAGTGGATATGGTCGAAGGTCTACGGTGACACATGGCATGTGACCATGTGGTCAGGATGCAACAAGTGATTGATCCAACCGTGAGAGCCTGAGACAAGACCAGCGGTGACATATGGCGTGTGATCATATGGTCAGGACAAGTGTTCACGCTAGTGTGTTTATGATTTGTGAATGTGTTTTACTCACCTCGGGAGGGTCCGTCGAGGCCTCGAGGGAATCTATGACTTTACTATGGATTCACAAGTTTGTTTCGCAAGCTAGCTCGGGAGGGTCCTTAGAGGCCTCGAGTGGGATCAGTGGCTTCGTCCCGGTCCTAGGCGATGCCTGTGCGTGGTTTTTTTTATGATGTGGTTGAGCGACCAAGATCTGCGTCTCTTGGGTGATTATGTTGTGTTGATTTTTATGTCCGTAAAGGACACGTGACGTGGGTTTTGACCCTGTGAATTGTTATTGGTTTTCTATTTGTGAAAACAAAAACCTTTGGGTTGTGACCCCTGTTGATTTTGGAAAGAGAAGGATTCGATAATCCTAAAATGTTTTCTACTAAAACTTCCGATGGCTTATTAAACCATTTTGTAAATTGTTTCTCTTGAATTGTGATCTTTCGATTTTGGAACGTTTTACCCAAACTCTTGCTTCGGGAAGTATTTTTCGTTGTGTTTGAATCTTTGAGGATTCCTGATTATTGTTATTCTTGGAACTTGAATTGTATGACTCGTATTTTGCACTTTGTACTTGCACTAGCAAAATAGTGGAATTTTGCTAACCCCCGAGTAATCGGGGGGTGGATATCTGTATTGCATTCAGGTTTTGGGGAGCACAGCACAGGGTTGGCATGAAGGATGATGAAAGATAAACGATACTAATCACACGAGGACCCGTATGATGTCATATTGGTTTAGTTGTATTTTATTTCCACTGCAGTATTCTTTCCCCGTTGTACGGGAGTGTGTTGTATTCGACCCCTGCGTGGGCATGTATTATGTTTGAGTTATATGTATTTATTAAAAGACCAAATCGGTCTATGAGTCATATTAGCCTTACAGGCATTGTTGAGATGTTCAATGTTGTTACCAGCCTGGTAGATTCTTGAGGAAAGGTTCTACGGCGTGTAATATCCCTGAATGGATTGGAGGTGTTGCATCCATAAATTAGGAAAGCATCCTTAGTTCTTGTTGGGATAAACATTCCTGTTTTGATAATTGCCAACATACAGCAAAGTAATCTCAAAGAAGTCAGAATACTTCCAAGTATGAAAGCTGTCAGAACTCGTTATACAGCCCCAACATACAGCAAAGAGATCTTCTAGACAGTCCATCCTACAGAGCCTTCCTCATACAGCAAGAGATGCAATATATGTTCGATACAGCACACAGGCTGAAGGTGTTTTACTTGGGAAAAGTAAAACACATCCAATATGACTGAATATAAAAAGGCTTTAAACCGTTGTGAGATAAACATTGTTTATTCATAAAGTATTCATGGTTAAAGCAGTATTTATTGCTGATAGGACAGCATTTAATGCAGCTGGAGAGAGACAAGTTTGAACGCTCTGAAGAGCATTTAATGCAAAGATAGAAAGGATGTCTGAAGCATTAAATGCGACCTGCTTTAATTCAAACATTCAGCAACCTCCAATCAAGTGACAGACATCAACATCTCACCAACCATCAATGGCTTCATTTATAACGGATACATTTCCAAGGTTATAAATACCCCCAAGCCAGAGGACTTACACACACAAAAAAGCTCAAGTCATTCATTATCGCGAAAGCTCTGACAGATTACTCTGACATTCTAGCGGTTACAAAGTAATATACTTCGTAGCATATAGAAGTATCCAAGCTAAGAAATATACAAGTCCTAAACGCAAACAGCAAAGCATACAGCGAAGTGTTCATCAAAGATAAAGCTGTTGTTTAAGATTTGTTCTACCTTTCCATTGAGATATCATTAGCCCTGTGTGGACTAAGGATCCGTGCGTATGCCGACCTATGTGGGAAGAATAGCATTGAAGACGAAGCTTCGATCTGTGTTAGAAGAAGCGAGTCAAAAAAGAGCTCAAGCCAATCAGTGTGAACGGACCAAAGCTGCAGTCCCTGTATCAATCTGTAACACCCCCGAGACGTTCAGGGCATATTACAGCGTCGTGGACCCCACACTGTGGAATCCACCAGGCTAACATACCAATAAGACATTCGACAACGACATACAATCATTAACAAAACGACAATTCAAATAAAAGACTACAATCCAACAAATAAAATCCGACATCAAATCCATTTCCCAAAATGGGAACACAACATTAACAATTTTGAAAAGGAAGTACTCGAGTACTTAGACCAATTTCATAATACCGAAATCCAAAACGAGACATCAATATCAACCGACAGAACAGAACACCAACAACTGACTACTGAACATTATCATGCTTGCCCATCATCCTCATACGGCTCGAGTGCTCGCTTGTCTCCAAGACCTGTACCTGAAATACAAAAAGTATTTCCCCCATTTAAGGGGTTAGCGACAACTGCTAGTGCAAGTACAATTCATTTGAACTACATTCTAATCAGATGAATATATGCGCCAAAAATCATTTTAGAAAACATTTTATATTCCGGAATATTTACAATGTACAATCACAAAACACATTATCTCCAACAATCACAATTCAAAGTTAATCGTTGGTACGAGACTCACGGCCACCGTACCCCGTAGAGCCCCGTCGGACATCCCTGGGTGGCTAACCACAGTTCGCGATACGCACACTCACGGCAATACGTATCCCTAGAGGCCCCGTCGGACCATCCCTAGGTGAACATACACATATCCATCCACAACAACCACGATAAAGCCATAATTCAAATACTAGAACATGTAAACAAATGTAAGGTACTTGCCTTTGAGACATTCTTGAAGAATCGGGAACGAAACACGACTACGAACAGTCCGGGTGGAAAATGACGTTTCCTAAACGAAGAATCAACGTAGTTTAGTCCCAACGGACAACAATAATAGATTGGAATACACCCATAACCCCGATTACAAACTACGATAACGAACGATCAATCGATACGGGCGAGGGTTTAGACAAAATCTCCCCGTATCAATAATTCACGGATTAATTCGAGGAAAACGGATTGGGAATCATCCAATAACAACAATCGATGAGGAATATCACAACATACAAGAATAATTCGAGTCTAATAAGCTAAACCCGGAAACAACCCCAGAATTGACAATTTAGGGTTCTAGACGAAAATACCTTGAATCGGAGTGAAGGAGATGGATTTAGATGATGATGTGTTATGCTCGAGACACAAGAATCGAACTCGAAGGAGACTCCACTGATTATTCTCCACAATCTGCTCTGAAATCGCCGAAATCACCCGTAGGAAGGGAAGGAAAGAAAAAGAATGAAAAAAAATGTTGTTTCTGAACTGCCGCTGATCTATTTAAACTGCATAGTTAGCGCACGCTAACTAACACAAGTAGCGCGCGTTAACGGGGCTTAAAAATGATCCCGAAGATACTGCCCGACATCATTAGCGTGCGCTAGACAGGCTTAGCGCATGCTAAATACTACCCGATAGTGCACGCTAACAACAACTAGTTAGCGCACGCTAACTGCACATCGATAGCGCACGCAAGGGGAAAGGAGTAGCGTGCGCTACCTACGCAGCAGTCCAGTACTGCTCAGATCAGCAGTACGCTGCTGCCGAAGGTACAAATCTCGAAACGCACGACAAGGCTAGAATCCAGAAACATAAATACAAAGTATACAAGACGACGGAGCTAAGCGCTGAAAGAAAATATAATTCCGACCACCGGAGGGTCCGTAATGCGACAACGAAATGAGATTCCCTAAACTATTAGGAAATTACAAAAATGGCCCAAGTGCCCGAAAATCACGAAACGACGTCAGATTGACGAACCGAAAGTCTCCACACGACCAACTCCACCATACGAACTTGCACAACCCAAGAAACAACGAAAACGAATGAGTTTTACGAGAATCGAACGTTCATACGGCAAAACATGTCATAAAATGAAATTATGTGAAAACATCACCAAAACTCGACCAAATGGAAAAACTCCAAGAATGAAGTAGATTCAGAATGTCAAAACGGTTACAAGCGAGTCGATAAAAATAGACATATACCAAAAATGGAAACTGCTAAAAATGGAAAGTTACGGATATTACATTCTCCCCCTCTAAAATAAAGTTTCGTCCCGAAACTTAAGAATCAAAAAGCTCGGGGTGCCTCTAACGCATATCCTCCTCTAACTCCCACGTCGCTTCATCTACTCTGTGCCTCGACCATTGCACCTTAACCAAAGGAATGGTTTTGTGTCTTAACTGCTTGTCTCGACGCTCCAAAATCCTAACGGGCCTCTCCTCAAATGTAACATCCTTCTCGATCTCCACGTTTCCAAAATCAATAATGTGGGATGGGTCCGGAACGTACTTCCTCAACTGGGAAACGTGAAATACGCTATGAACATGACTCAGCGACGGAGGTAAAGCCAAACGGTATGCCAACTCACCGACTCTCTCCAATATCTCAAAAGGCCCAATATACCTCGGGCTGAGCTTCCCCTTTTTCCCGAAATGGAAAACTCCCTTCGATGGAGACACTCTCAACAGAACATGATCTCCCACCGCAAACTCCAAAGGCCGACGCCTAACATCCGCATAAGACTTTTGTCGACTCTGAGCAGTCAACATTCTCTTTCTAATTAACTCAACTTTCTCCCTTATCTCTAACACAAGGTCTGGCTCGGTGCCAACTAGATCAGACGGCTCATCCCAACATATCGGTGATCGGCAACGTCGGTCATAAAGTGCCTCATACGGTGCCATCTTGATCGACGCGTGCCAACTATTATTATACGTAAACTCAATCAAGGCCAGATGCTCCTCCCAGTCACTACTCCAGTCTAACGCACACGCGCGCAACAAATCCTCGAACGTCTGAATGGTACGTTCGGACTGTCCGTCAGTCTGAGGGTGGAAAGATGTACTCAAACGTAACTGTGTCCCCAATGCCTTATGTACCGCCTGCCAGAAATGCGATACAAACCGGCCATCTCTGTCTGAAATAATGGTCTTCGGCTTACCATGAAGTCTCACTATTTGTGCGATAAAAATACGAGCCAATTTTTCTGGACCCCAAGTGTCCTTGATGCCCAGAAAATGTGCCGACTTAGTTAGTCGTTCTACGATCACCCACACCATATTCATTCCGGTCTTCTCCTCGGCAAACCCGTGACAAAATCCATAGAGATATCCTCCCACTTCCACTCCGGGACGGGAAGTGGTTTCAAAAACCCGGCTGGCTGCTGATGCTCAATCTTGACTTGCTGACAAGTCAAACACTTAGCCACAAACTGAACTACCTCATTCTTCATGTTGTTCCACCAGAAATTCTTTCTCAAATCCTTATACATTTTACTCGAGCCCGGATGGACTCTGTAAGGTGACGCATGAGCCTCTCGCATAATACTCTGTCTCAATTCCGAGTCGTTAGGAACACACAACCGACCTCGGAATCTCAACACACCGTCCTCATGAATAACGAATCCTGGGGCTTTCCCCTTCCCTACACTCTCTCGAAGCTGAATAAACATTGGGTCCTCCAACTGTCCCGATTTAATGTCATCGACCAGAGATGAAGAAATCTCAAGAGTACGCAACTGCTCGGAACTCTCTGTCAGTACAATCTCAACACTCAACCTCATAAACTCCTACTAAAGCTCCGGCTGAGCTGTAAGTAACGCAAGCGCCCAAAGCGATACCGATTTCCGGCTCAAGGCATCTGCTACCACATTAGCCTTGCCCGGATGATAAAGAATCTCGAGATCGTAGTCCTTAATCAACTCCAACCATCT
Source organism: Orobanche coerulescens (assembly GCA_033398695.1). Taxonomy (NCBI): domain Eukaryota; kingdom Viridiplantae; phylum Streptophyta; class Magnoliopsida; order Lamiales; family Orobanchaceae; genus Orobanche; species Orobanche coerulescens. Next base: position 34,910,591 of record CM065814.1, on the reverse strand, counting down.
CCTCTGTCTCATATTAAGCTCTTTATGGGTGAAAATGTACTTCATTCTCTTGTGATCGGTAAAAATCTGACACGATGAGCCATACAAGTAATGACGCCAGATTTTTAACGCAAACACAACTGCGGCCAACTCAAGATCGTGCGTAGGGTAATTCAACTCATAGGGTTTCAACTGACGGAAATCATATGCAATCATCCTCCCGTGCTGCATGAGTACACATCCGAGCCCTTGGCCCGAAGCATCACTAAAAACTAAGAAACCCTCATTACCACTCGGTAAAGCGAAAACAGGAGCGGTCGTCAACCGCTTCTTCAACTCCTCAAAACTCTTCTGTCTCTCGTCGGTCCACACAAATTTCTCCGACTTCTGTAACAACTGCGTCAGTCATCGGGCGAGTTTAGAGAACCCCTCGACAAATCTACGGTAATAACCGGCTAATCCCATAAAACTGCGGACCTCCTTCACGTTCTTGGACGGTGCCCAATCCAACACTGCCTCTACCTTATGTGGGTCCACACGAACACCCTCGGCTGAGATCACATGACCGAGAAACATAACCTCCCGCAACCAAAACTCACACTTTGAGAACTTCGCAAAAAGATGCTGAGTTCTCAAAATATCTAGCACGATATGCAAATGATGGGTGTGCTCCTCCTCGCTCCTCGAGTAAATCAGGATGTCATCGATAAAAACAACTACACACTTATCGAGGTACTCGATAAAGACTTTGTTCATAAGCTGCATGAACACGGCTGGGGCGTTGGTTAGCCCAAAAGGCATAACCACAAACTCGTAGTGACCGTATCTCGTCCGAAAGGCCTTCTTCGGAATGTCAGAATCTTTCACCCGGAGCTGATAATACCCCGATCTCAAATCAATCTTCGAAAATATGGTTGCCCCTTGCAACTGATCAAACAAGTCATCAATCCTCGGGAGTGGATACTTGTTTTTAATAGTCACTTTGTTCAACTATCGATAGTCGATACACAAACGAATTGACCCATCCTTCTTCTTCACAAACAGGACCGGTGCGCCCCAAGGTGAAGCGCTCTGTCGAATATACCCCATGTCTAGCAACTCTCCCAACTATTTCTTCAACTCAAGCATCTCGGCAGGCGCCATACGGTATGGCGTCTTAGAAATCGGTGCTGCACCCGGCTCTAAATCGACGGTAAACTAAACTTCTCGGTCCGGCGGTAAACCCGGCAACTCGTCTGGAAAGACATCAGGATACTCACACACTACCGGAATAGATGAGAGCTCAACTCCCCCTTCTTCCGATCTCAAAGTTAACACCAATAACCCATGCAACCTCCCCGAAGAAGCCTCACCGCCCTCAAGACGTTGATCAGGAGTCTCTGGCTACTCCGCTTACGCCCCACAGAAGTATGCTCGATATCGTCAGAGGCTAACATCGAAATGGTTCTCGTTCTATAATTCATGATCGCCCCATGACGGTCCATCCAATCCTCGCCAAGAATCAAATCCTCATCTCTAATATCTACCGCAATCAGGTTAGAAGGCCAAACCCTCCACGCGATACTCACTGGAAAATCTCTGATCTCACGATCCCCCACGATGCTATCCCCACTAGGTAATTTAACAACTAATGGTTCACACGCAACTAGGCAATCAATATGCAGACGACGCACACAATCCATAGATATGAAAGAATGCGTAGCACCAGAATCGAATAGTACGGAAACAGGATGGTCAAGGATGTGAACGGTACCTGTAGCCACCATCGCGTCTGGGTCTCCTGCTCGTCTCATCTCATATACTCGGGGCGGAACAGAACCCGCACTAGAAGCTCCCCCTCTAGAAGGTTGTCCACGTCGTCGACCTCTACCAAAACTCTGCTGCGGCTGAGGAACTGTCGGTGCCTGATTCACACTCGGCTCTCCCACAGCTGGAGCTGATATCTGAGTAACTGGAGCCCGAGATGCATCCGTCCAAAACTTAGCACGATGACCCATCCGACCACACGCAAGACACTGAATCGGAGGCCTATCACACTCACTCATCATGTGGCCCGGACGACTACAGTTGAAGCACGTAGGACCACGAACGGAACCAGTAGGAGCAGACCTAGAACCATTTCCTCGCCCAACTGATGGCGACTGACTCCCGAAGACTCGCGAACCAGACTGAGCCTTCGGATACCCTCCAGACTTGCCTCCCGAAAACTGACCGAAGGTCTTCTGCTTCTTTCCTTCGGTTGCCATCTCTGTTGCAGAAAACGACATCTCGTAAGCCATCGCCTTATTCTGATACTCTTTCAAAGTCGTGCACCCTAGACCAGACATGTAGTGGCGCACCCTCGGTTTCATCCGCATATCAAAGTGGCGGATCTTATCAAGCTCATCTCGTACTTGGTTTCTCACATAATGCAGCTGTTGATTGTAGTCTTTGATAGCTCGAGAAATAGGAACATCTTGGGGCTTAGCCTCAAAGAAGGCTCGGATCCTCCCCTCTTTCACTGGCCTTGGACAAAATTCATCTTCCATCAGATCCCGAAACTCTACCCACGTTGCTGCCTCCTTGGCGAGGAAGTATTGAGCAATGGGTTACTTTCCTCTCCTCAGAACAATTAGCAGCCTCAAATACTTTTTCCATCTCAAATAGCCAACTCTCCCATCCGGAACGGTCGGAAGCACCATCAAACTGTAGAGGACGCATATGAATCACGTCCTGAAGTAACTTGTCATTGTCGGATCCAGTAGGCGGAACCGGGTTGGCATTAGCTTGGCCGACCAGAACGGCCTGAATCAGTAGCGTCATCTGGTTCGCTAGTTGTTGCAAAATATTAGCCACTCCAACATTCTCATTAGCATTACCGGAGATAGCAGAATGGTCCTGCTGACCTCGGGAACTAGGGGGAACACTATTCGACAAAGAAGGCATCGCCGAATCAGTTCCCGAGTGATCGGACATGGCCGCCCCACTGGCTGCGCCATGTCCCCTACCCCGTCCGTGACCGCGTCCGCGTCCTCTACCAGCAGGCATTCTGAAGAAGTAACGGGTAAGTACAATTCAAACGCAAAACGCATCAAGATACTAAGACAAGAGTAGAACAGAACGGTGAAAATAGTCAAGTTAGGAAAAACTTAAGAGCACCGGCGTACTGAGATGATGGCGTAGCAGTGATACTGTTCAAAAACAACACTCAACTAGACCCAAATAACCGGCAGCCTAGGTATCCATAAACCTAAGCTCTGATACCATATTCTGTAACACCCCCGAGACGTTCAGGTCATATTACAGCGTCGTGGACCCCACACTGTGAGATCCACCAGGCTAACGTACCAACAAGACATTCGACAACGACATACAATCATTAACAAAACGACAATTCAAATAAAAGACTACAATCCGATTAATAAAATCCGACATCAAATCCATTTCCCAAAACGGGAACACAACATTAACAATTTTGAAAAGGAAGTACTCGAGTACTTAGACCAATTTCATAATACCGAAATCCCAAACGAGACATCAATATCAACCGACAGAACAGAACACCAACAACTGACTACTGAACAGTATCATGTTTGCCCATCATCCTCATACGGCTCGAGTGCTCGCTTGTCTCCAAGACCTATACCTGAAATACAAAAAGTATTTTCCCCATTTAAGAGGTTAGCGACAACTGCCAGTGCAAGTACAATCCATTTGAACTACATTCTAATCAGATGAATATATGCGCCAAAAATCATTAGAGAAAACATTTTATATTCCGGAATATTTACAATGTACAATCACAAAACACATTATCTCCAACAATCACAATTCAAAGTTAACCGTTGGTACGAGACTCATGGCCACCGTACCCCGCAGAGCCCCATCGGACATCCCTGGGTGGCTAACCACAGTTCTCGATACGCACACTCACGACAATACGTATCCCTAGAGGCCCCGTCGGACCATCCCTAGGTGAACATACACATATCCGTCCACAACAACCACGATAAAGCCATAATTCAAATACTAGAACATGTAAACAAATGTAACGTACTTGCCTTTGAGACATTCTTGAAGAATCGGGAATGAAACACGACTACGAACGGTCCGGGTGGAAAATGACGGTTCCTAAATGAAGAATCAACGTATTTCAGTCCCAACAGACAACAATAATAGATTGGAATACACCCATAATCCGATTACAAACTACGATAACGAACGATCAATCGATACGGGCGAGGGTTTACGCAAAATCTCCCCATATCAATAATTCACGGATTAATTCGAGGAAAACGGATTGGGAATCATCCAATAACAACAATCGATGAGGAATATCACAACATACTAGAATAATTCGAGTCTAATAAGCTAAACCCGGAAAAAACCCCAAAATTGACAATTTAGGTTTCTAGACGAAAATACCTTGAGTCGGAGTGAAGGAGATGGATTTAGATGATGATGTGTTATGCTCGAGACACAAGAATCGGACTGGAAGGAGACTCCGCTGATTATTCTCCATAATCTGCTCTGAAATCGCCGAAATCGCCCGTATGAAGGGAAGGAAAGAAAAAGAATGAAAAAAAAATGATGTTTCTGAACTGCCGCTCATCTATTTAAACTGCATAGTTAGCGCACGCTAACTAACACAAGTAGCGCGCGCTAACGGGACTTAAAAACGGTCCCGAAGCTACTGCCCGACATCGTTAGCCTGCGCTAGACAGGCTTAGCGCACGCTAAATACTACCCGATAGCGCACGCTAACAACAACTAGTTAGCGCACGCTAACTGCACATCGATAGCGCATGCAAGGGGAAAGGAGTTGCGTGCGCTACCTACGCAGCAGTCCAGTACTGCTCAGATCAGCAGTACGCTGCTGCCGAAGGTACAAATATCGAAATGCACGACAAGGCTAGAATCCAGAAACATAAATACAAAGTATACAAGACGACGGAGCTAAGCGCCGAAAGAAAATACAATTCTGACCACCGGAGGGTCCGTAATGCGACAACGAAATGAGATTCCCTAAACTATTAGGAAATTACAAAAATGGCCCAAGTGCCCGAAAATCACGAAACGACGTCAGATTAACGAACCGAAAGTCTCCACACGACCAACTCAACCATACGAACTTGCACAACCCAAGAAACAACGAAAACGAACGAGTTTTACGAGAATCGAACGTTCATACGGCAAAACATTTCTTAAAATGAAATTACGTGAAAACATCACCAAAACTCGACCAAATGGAAAAACTCCAAGAATGAAGTAGATTCAGAATGTCAAAACGGTTACAAGCGAGTCGATAAAAATAGACATATACCAAAAATGGAAACTGCTATAAATGGAAAGTTACCGATATTACACAATCTGTGTGAATGATACAGAGACAGGTTTAGTTAAAGTCACGTAGTTATATACGTAGTGATTTTAATAAACTACTTACTCCTGTGTGGAGGACCAGTGGACGTAGAGAGGTTTACTTCGAACCACTTTTAAACTATGTCATTTACCTTCTCTCTTTACTATTTTCATTCTATTGTGATTTATCAAGTATACAGTTAAAACCCTGTACGCACCAAGCAAACAGGAGAACACCTAGTTGTTGTATTTATAGCAACTCGCACCAAACTTCCGCAACGCAAACGAACTTCGAAAATCGTATAGCTTATTTTTCTTATAATTTCAAGTTGTTTGGTGTATACTTAGTGGCCAACAAGTGGTATAGGAGCGGTTGATTCTAAAAAGAATCAGTCGATTTTTAAATAAGTCAGATCCACAAATCACTTGTTTTTGAAAACCGCATCATATTTTTCATCATCCTGCCTATTTCTCAAATGGATACCTCTATGACAAATAAGGTCCCTATGTTCTCTATAACGAGTTTGATGACTGGAGAATTAGGATGGAGGCTCATCTTGCAGCCATGCACGAGGAGATGATATTTGTTATCCAAGAAGGCCCCTTAAGATAATGAAGGTTAATACTGCCACAAGGATATAAGGACAACCTCATGCTGAAATGCTCGAGAAGGATCACGATCAATGGACAACAGACAATCGCAAGTGTGCGAACCTAGATAATGTTGCTAAGAATGCGTTGTTTGTCACTCTCAACAAAGGCACATTCTCAAAGGTAAAGAGCTGTAAGACAGCTAAGGAAATATGGGAGAAACTCAAGCTGACTTGCGAGGGTAATGAGCTCTCTAAAGACAATAAAATTTCCAAACTTACTCAGTAATTTGAATCTTTTGAAATGAAATCTTCCGAAACGCTTGAGGAACTTGACCTCAGATTCACTGGCATTGTCGGTGAACTTGAAGCATTGGGTAAAGTGTATACCCGAAAGGAGAAAAATTTGAAAATCTTTAGATCACTCCCTGCGATGGGACATTAAGACTACAGCTATGCGAGTATCCTGTATCCTTAATGATATTTCTACTTTGGACCTATTATCTAACCTCAAAGCTTTTGAGTATGATATTGACAGGAGAGAAAAGGCCGAAGAGTCACCTACCAAGACCACAGCTCTAGCCGTTGCATCTGACAGGAGACACAGCTCTGCCCCCAAGACATCCAAATCCGCACACAAGACTGCTGACAGCGATGATGATATCCTGTCACAAGATGAAATGGCCCTACTCATGCACAAATTCAAAAAGTTCATCAAACAATCTGGAAAGACTATGTAGGTCACAAGTCGTCCAGGAACAAGTCTAGAGGGGGGGGTGAATAGACTTGTTGAAACTCTTGAACTCTTTTTCCGAAGAGTGAGTTTCTTCAGCTGATAGTCAAACAAATGACTTGGAGTCGTTTGTTCTTGGATAAGTGCGGAAGTCAGCTGATGACGAATATAAATTAATCTTAATGAAACACTTAACAATGTATGCAGCAGTTAGAGTATGATGCGATAAACGATAAATAACACAGCGATTATAGTGGTCTCGAGGTGGGGTAATCCTCTACTAATCCACTTTTCTCCAAACCCGGTTGGAGATGAATTCACTATAATTTTCAACCATGATAAATATTACAGTGATTCACAACACACTACAACAGACTTCCAACCGGTGGAAATCCGTGCCGTTGTATACACACTTGATCGCCTTGCACCTCTTGATCCTCGATCCTCGGATGCCTTCTGATCACTTACTTCAACCAGTGAAGTACCGTACTCAAGATTTATAGACAAGAGTGTTTGTCTTCTCCAACTTAAGAGCTTCCTTGAATATGAACTTTTTGGATCTGCTCTTTTTCACGATGCTATTTGATTGCTTGAGATTGCTTTGTTTGCTTTGATCACTAGAGTATATGTTCGCACCGGTAGTTGCTCAGTTTCAAATCTTCAGATATATATAGATCACGATCTCTGAGCTTCTTCCTTGTAGCCGTTGCAAATCGAACAAATCCGTCCGTTGGAGGGAGACTTCATTGTTTAATCTTTTCGAACGTTGCAAGGTGGATTCCCATTATTTTATTTTATCTTCCGACCGTTGTGATGACTTCTGCATGTGAGCGCCGAATCTTTTGAATATAAAAGGATTAAAGTCTTCACGGTGGGTCAGGATGATTTAAATAAATCATATCTCTTGCGGGAATCACTCCAATTTGTCTCTTCACGTTGCATGTGAGCTTTCCGTAATATTTGACTTTTCAAAGCATGCCGACGTGGACTTGGAGTACTAGTTTGTAGTTGAGTAGGGTGATGTGCGGCTTACATCTCTGCAGTAGGTCTTCTCGGTACATTCCTTGTTTGAGACTTGTCCGATCAGGTGACTTCCCGAGGTACCTTGGCCTGATCTGGTCAAACTTCTCGATAAAATTTAGTTGACCATAGCTACTCCGATCGAGTCGTTTGTACTTCTACGATGGACTAGGTGTATTTTAGTACTTAGCCGATTTTCATTTAACTAACTTTGGCCTCTGAAGATACTCATTTGGTTCTTCTTTACAATTTGCCAAGTTTTATACTTAACGTATTTTGGCCTATGGAAGATACTCATTTGGTTCTTCCTTACATTTTGCCAATTAATAAACATTTGATTTTAAATTAATGACATCATCAAAATCTAACAAGTATTCCTAACAAATTCCCCCTATTTTGATGATGGCAAAACTAAGTAAGAAATCAAATAACCAAGTCTGCACTTAGGTGCGAGACAAAAACTGAAATCAGTCTAATATTGAGACAACTGGAAAATTGTCATTCAACAGACTGTTCATAAAACTTTCTGACTTAATTGAAATTTTACAAGAATGTTTTAAGTACAGAAAATAAATTACAAGTAAGAAAAATAATTAAAAGATCATCTGCCTCTTCCTCTGCCTCTTCTAATAGGCTGCTTGGCAGGCTTGAATGGTTTGGCTCCGATAGGTCTTACCTTGACTGGAGCAAGGCCATACTTTCTTTTCACTACGAGTGCTGCGAAATCCTGCTCCTGCTGAGATCTGAATTTGTTCTCAAGGCACACTAGCTTGATTTCCTTCTGAAGTTGTAGCTCATCAAGTTCACCATCCATACGGATTGGTGCTTCTTCAGCTCTGAATGAAGGGATCATAGGAAAAGCTTTTTGCTCTTTAGCGTGCTTCTTGAGAACAGCCCAAAGCTTGGGATGAACTTCTTCCATCCAGTTTATGAAAATCTCCTGTGGGGAGAGTTTGTCATCTTGAAGTAGTTCCCAGACATAATAGTCTCTGATGAACCTTTTCCTAGCAGCTCCCCACATTTCAAGAGCTTCAAATGGGCAGAAATCCTCAACATACCATAGCTCCAACCCTTCCCATTCAAGAGTAGGTTCAAAGCTGCTTCTCGTCTTTCTTCTTTTTCCTACAGTGGTCGGCTGGTCTTCTTGATCTGACTTCCTTCCTCTTTAGGCTAGAGGGTCCTTCAACTGAGGGACATCTTGCTTCTTCTTACTTCGATTTCTCTCTCTTCCCCGAATCCTCTCTTCCCCACTTTTGCCAAGATCAATAAGGGTTGTCAACTGTTGTTCCATGCGGCTCATCAATCGACATGCCAAAAGGCATTCATTGTTTGTAGGAGGAGGAGGAGGTGAGGATCTCTCTGAAGTAGGGTGTCAATCTTGGCATTTATGGTCTGAAGGTCAGGAGTGACCTGAGTTGACAGCAGCTCCCCAATGGTGTCTCTGACAATTTGCTTGATCAGCTCAGTCATGGTAGGTGATAACTGAGCTGATGGGGAGTTTTCTCCTGATCCTTCAGCAAGGGAGCCACTAGACTGCAGGCTCCTGGCTGCAGCAGGTAGGTCATATTGGGTTTTCTCCGGGTCCCGACTGAGTCTTACGCTCTGCATCTAGTGGTGTGTACAGTAGGCACAACAATCCTATCTGCAGCTGCATGAGCTGCCTCTGGCTCTGGCTCTTTGGCTCCTTCTCTCTCTCCTTCTTTCCCTTCTTCTTCTCCAGATTTTTCTTTTTCTTCTTCTCCAGATTTTTCTTTCTGTTTTTCCTCATCTTTTTCTTTTTCTTCTTCCTTTTCTTGTTCTGCTCCTCCTTCACCTCCATCATCATTATCATCATCATCATCATCTTTATCATCATCTTTCTCTTTCTTTTCTCCTTCATCATCTTCATCCTCCTTATCTTCTTCATCTTTTTCCTGCTCTACTTCTTCTCCTTCTTCCTCATCTCCTTCATCAGCAACTTCTTCTGTTTTCTCAATCTCCTCTGTTCGTTTTTCAATTGGTATATTTTCTTCAGATTCTTTTTCTTCTTCATCCTCTTCAACCAAATTGATAACTTCATTGTCTCCATTAATTTCTTCAATCCTAATCTCCTGTTATACTTCCTCCTCTTCCTCCTCTCCAAAATCACCATTAAAAATACTTAACATAATAGAATGGATAAAGTGGTCCATGTTTGTCTCAAAGTGTGACATGAACCAGTTATCCTGGAGGAGTAAAACTAAATCTGACTCTTTGCAAAAATTAGTCAGAACATCCTCAGTGGCTTGGGGATATTCCCAACCACTAGTTTCAACAAAAGTTTGAAAATTTGTAAAAGACATGGTTTTGAGAGTTTTCCCCTCTTTAAAAATATTTACAAAGGAGTGTTTTTCTGCTTATGGTTTGACAAGCTGAAGTTGCTCAATGGAGAGATTAAAAGTATTATTTTCTAAAAGATTGAAAGTGTAATCTGCTTCAGGAATAGAGATAACAAGACCTGCTTCCTCTTCTTCGGTTATGTACACTGGAGGTGTAATAACGGGTACAATTCGAGTTTCGGTATCTGGTGCAGGCAGGTCCGGGTGAACTGGTGATTGGACTGATGGGCTTGCATGGTGCTCAGGCTGCTCTCCTTCGCTGAACTGCAGCTTCCTTGGCCTCTTTGGAGAGGGTTCAGGTGATGACTGCAGGTTGGAAGGTCCTTCTGGGGCTGGTCCCCGTCTCTTGAATTGGATGGCGATTGGTGTATCGTCAGACTCATTCTCGGACTCGACTGCAGTCCCGATCTCAGCTGCAGGTTGGCCCGAGTCTGATAAATCGCATCTTGGGCAATAGCTTGAGTCTGGCAAATCCTTCAACAACTGGGCTGCTCTCCCAGTGACTCCAACCTTCTTCTTGTCATGGTCCATGTGACCTAGCCTCTTGTTCGGGTGGAAAGGGTCAATATTTCCTTTAGCCACTCCAATTTTCTCCAACAACCAACTAAGATGCGTTCCGAACGCCAACTTAGTTTTGAATTTCTTCTCATCCTCGAGCCATTCGACTTTGTTCACCTCGCGAACAAGTTGCCTGAAAATATAATCCGCCCAATCAACTTCTTCTTCTTGAATTAACGCACCCAACACCATGAATTTGGATGATGACAGTTGGTCATAGCTTCCTGCCATCCCCATCACTATCTTGTTTGTGATGTCCAAAGCGACTCGATAAATCCTTTTCAACTCATTCCTCTTCGCTGTAAACTTCAATTTCTCGGGGATGTTTTCGACCATGATCGTCTTACAGGTTTCGGCGGGTGATTGTTTAAGAGCTTCGACCGCCAAGCCGCGATGTTTCATCCCGAATACGGAACGGATCTTCTCTAGATCTATGGTGATAGGAACTCCGCCGACTGAGCTGTTAATCCCGTGCTGAATCAGAGAGGCATTACGATAAAATTCGACGACATCTTCCTTGAACAAATGTTGCGGGTTGATGTCGAGAAACGGGTAGATTCCGTTCAGCTTCATCGCCCGGATTAAGTTGAGCATATCGAAGTCCTCTAGATTCGCTTCCAATAAACCTTCGAAGTCGACGACCATGGAGTAGATGACTTGATCCTTCACCGCCTTCAAGTTTACGCCTTCAAAAGATGCCATTTCTGCAAAAAGGATTTTAGGATTTTTAGTGTATATTTTGCTCTGTAAATTCTAGGGTTTCTAAACGCGTAAAGAGGAAAGTGAAAGGTTTTCTTCCTTATAAAGAAGATGAAAGGACGTTTGGATTAGTTTATTATAAATTTAAACGGTGGTACGCCTTTTCATATTCTTTTGAATTTCAAATTTGAATCGGTGGCCCCATATAAAATTTGACGGTTGATTCTGATTGGCCACCGTAGAGGTTAATTAAATAGGCGTGTGACGCGTGTATTTAAAATTGCCACTTGGCTTATAAAGGTGTATATTTTAAATGCCATTTTAGCCAAAATAATATTTATAAATGTGGCAGATATTAATTAAAAATTAGAGGTCAGTTTAGAGAACTTAGCTGGTCTGATTTCGTTGACTGTTGACTGTTGACCACTCTGCAACAGGTGAGTTTGACTTCTACTTTGGTATTCTCAGACTAAGTTGCTTGTCGGCCTTCGTCTTCTACTTTGCATCGGCTTAGGTGATTCGAGGGTCCGTCCTTCCTTCAACTTGCTTGAACTAGATTCCCAATCTAGTAATCCAAGGTCTCTGCTAAGCTCTAGGAACCTTTCTTACGGCAATGGTTTGGTGAAGATGTCGGCTATTTGGTAGTCTGTCGACTCTTTCAACTCTAACCCTTTGTTAAGCACATGGTCTCGAATGAAATGGTGCTTAACGTCAATGTGCTTCGTCCTTGAGTGCAAAACCGGATTGTTGGTTATTGCAATAGCACTATTGTTGTCACACCATATTGGAACTTCGTTGGCAATAATATTGTAGTCCCTTAAGCATTGTCGATCCATAGAATTTGTGCACTGTGACTACTGCGACTAGGTATTCGACTCTGTAGTGGAGATAGAGTTAGAAACACCTTCTTGCTAAACCAGGATATCGATCTGGTTCTAGGAATTGACACGTTCCACTAGTGCTCTTCTATAGATTTTGCATCTGCGAAATCCGCATCTGAGTATCTGATAGCTCGAAGTTGTCATCCTTTGGATACCACGGTCAACATTAATTGTAGACTTTAGGTATTTAATTATTCTCTTGGTTTGCATCTAGGTGTGATTACTTCGGCTTGGTGGAATCTTGCACACACTCCAGCGCATATGATATGTCCGGCACCTTGCGATTAGTACGAAGAGATCCGATGAGTCCTCTGTAGTGGGTTGAGTCTTGATATGCACGCCTGCTCGCATCCGGGTGAGTACTTGTGCTCATTGGAATTCTTGCGAGCTTGGTGATTCCATTCCATATCTCTTGATAAGATCCACAGTATACTTTGCTTGGTTGATGAAAATTCCTTTTTCCATCTGCTTAACTTGTAATCCGAGAAAGAAGTTAAGCTTTCCCATCATACTCATCTCAAATTCTCCTTGCATGAGGTTGGAGAATTTCTCGCATAGTTCAGGATTGGTTGACCCGAATATGATGTCGTCCACATAAATCTGAACTATTAAAATGTGGCCTTCGTGTTCCACTCTGAATAGGGTCTTGTCCACTTTTCCCTTGCAAAATCCATTTTCTCAAGAAACACAGACAGTGTTTCATACCATGCTTCGGTGCTTGCTTGAGTCCATCTGAGCCTTCAACGACTTATAGACTTTGTCTCCTTTGACAAAACACAGGGGTTGCTCTACATAGACTTCTTCTTCTAGGACTCCATTCGAACGCACTTTTCACATCCATCAGTAAACTTCAAAATCCTTGAATGCGGCATATGCGAGGAATAGTCGATGGCTTCTAATCTTGCAACAGTGCATAAGTTTCATCAAAATCTATTCCCTCACCTTTGTGCATATCCTTTTGCTACGAGTCGGCTTTATTCCTAACAACGACTCCGTCTTCATCACTCTTGTTTTTATACACCCATTTGGTGCCAATAACTTTCTTGTGATCAGTGCATGCATTAGTTCCCAAACTTTGTTTCTTTCCATCTGCTCCAATTCCTCTTGCATGGCATTAATCCATGAATAATCTTACAAGGCTTGTTACGTAGTCTTGGGTTCAATTTGTGACATGAAACATGAGAACATCGCCATTTCTGTGGTAGAGTTGGTGTCTTGTCTTGACTCCATCGATCAACTTTAGATGATTTGCTGAATTGGATGATCCTTAAGCCATTTGGGGATCTCGTCCTCTTACGGGTTTGTTCCCCTGTTGGATTGCTCTGGTGGTTATCTGCATCTGCTTTGGATTACAGTGCCAGCAACTGGATCAGCTACCGCCTTGTCATCTGCAGCTTGGTTCTGAACTACAGATGAGTCTTTGTCTGCTCCGGATGGGTCTTCTTCAGCAGCAACTGGATCAGATAGGTTTGGTGTTCCTGTCTGATCTGCAGTTGGGTCTTCATCAGCTGCAGTTGGGTCATCAGGCTGATCTGCACGTGAGTCCACCATTCTAGTGTCATGTACAATGACTTCTTCAAGGTTTGCTGACTTGAGCTTGTTCTCAATTTGCTCAAGTTGTTTCCTGTACTCAACAGTAGATTCATCAAAAACAACATGGGGTGTTTCTTCCACAACTAAGGTTCTTTTGTTAAAAACTCTATATGCCTTGCTTCTTTGGGAATATCCCATAAATAGACCATCATCAGTTTTAGCATCAAAGGCATTTAGCTGTGTTTTACCGTTGTTGTGGATGAAACACTTACAACCAAAAACATGAAAGTAAGCAACAGTAGGAGTTCTATTATTCCAAACCTCATAGGGAGTTTTGCCATGTCTCCCTACTATCATACTCCCGTTGCAGGTGTGGCGGTGTGTTGGACTTGACCCAGAACCTCTTGGGTAGGTCCGCTTCGCAATCATGGACCTTCTTTGCTTCCTTCGAGTTCTGTTCCTTCTTTCAAGAACACCATTCTGTGGGCGTCACTGGCCGCAGACGGCTCATCTTGGATCCCATTACGATCGCTGAAATCGGTTATCGCCTTGTTGAGAAACTCTCCTCCTCTATCGATCGATCTTGATTATGGAGAGGGATTTCTCATTCGGATCCTTCTCGGCGGCTCGGGTAACTTGGTGAGGGTTTCACTTTTCTTGAATAGAAAAATGATCCAAGTGTATCTTGAATAATCATCTACAATCACAAGAGCATGCTTTACGCCGCTCAAAGTCCTTGGCTTGATAGGACCAAATAGATCCATGTGGAGTAGATCTAAGATCCTTGTTGTGAGCGTTGTAGGTGAATCGGCGAACGATGCTTTGATGCGCTTTCCCTTCGACATGCATCACAGTGCTTCCTTCTTGAATACTTCATTTGGAAGTCCTCGACCCGACTTCCGAGAGCTAATTTTGTTGATGGCTTTGAAGTTCGGGTGACATAGTCTTTTGTGCCACCATCCATTCTCGGCTCTGATCTTGGATAGAAAACAGGAGTTAGGTGTTCCTGTGTTCCAATCAATCATGTATACATCTCTTCTTCTGAATCCTTGTAGCTTTATTTCTCCAGCTAAGATGTCTATCACCATACACTTCAAGATGGTGAAGACTACTAGATTCTTCTCGTCGCAGAACTGGCTTATGCTCAGGAGGTTGTGTTTGAGTCCTTTGACATAATGAACTTTGGATATTACAATGTTTCCTCGGTGCAGCTCTCCAAAGCCTTTTGTCTGTCCTCTAGAGCTATCTCCAAAGGTTACATCGGGACCTCTTTCTTTGATATATTTGGTCAGCATCTTCTTGTTTCCGGTCATATGCCTTGAGCATCCGGAGTCTACAAACCATTCTTCACCTCCAAAATTTGAGCTTGAGGAGATGTGGTTGTAGTCCTTCCACCTTTTCTCTTCATCAGCCAAGTTTGCCATCAGGCAATCATACTCCTCGTCTTCATCAGAAAAGAAACCGCCGCTTGATTCGACATGCTCCTGGTCTTCTCCGATGAGAGCTTTTCTTCTGTCTTCCTTTCTGCCCACCTCCTTCTTGGTTTCGTCCTTCTTGAGCTCGGGACAATCCATCTGGATGTGTCCTATTTTGTGACAGTTGTAGCATTCAACTTTCCGACTTCCACTATACGGTTCCTTCTTGGATTCTCCTTGTAGTTTTCTTATACTTGGAGTAGTTCTTTCAAGATTCTTTGAACCTTTGCATTATGAAAGCCATTTCCTCCTCGAAATCTAGTGGATTTGGAGGTTTCACATCAGATAAGCTCTTAGCAGGGGACTCGGCTGCAAATGCGATTCCCTTCTCTGCAGGCTCAGTTGAGGATGAGCTTGGAAGCTCGAACTCATAAGCCATTAGATCGGAAACGACTCACGAATCTTTATCTTATTCAGGTCTTTGGACTCTCTCATAGCTACTACCTTCATTCTCCATTCGGGATTGAGTGATCTGAGGACCTTGAGTGCCATTTCACTGTTGCCATAAGTTTTGCCCAGGGAGTTGATCTCATTGATGATTTGATGAACCTTGTGTCCACTTGGTCTATTGATTCACCATTCTTCATTTTAAAGTTGTCAAACATTTGGATAGCTATTGACAACTTGTTTTCCTTGATCAGCTCAGTTCATTCAAACATTAGAGCTAAAGTGTCCCAAATCTCTTTGGCATACTTACAATATTTGATCTAAAACATTGTGGATTTGTCAAGAGTTTGGTATAGCACATCTCCGGCCTGTTGTCAAGATTGGCCGACTTTCTCTCTTCGGGGTCGACTCCGTTCTCTTCTTAGGAATCTTTTCGGGCCTCCCAGCTGCGATCTCCTCGGCTGTGTTGTCCTTCTCGAAAATGAACGGGCCGTCTTCAATGATGCACCACATGTCGTCATGGATTGAAGATAAGTGTGCCTGCATTCTTATCTTCCAGAGATCATACTCGTCAACTGAAAAGACAGGTAGTCTAGAGTGCATGTGTTCCATTATAAAGTGAGAGATAAGATATATATCTAGTATAGATCTGGTTCGTGAAAAAAATGAACCAACCTCTCTGATACCACTTGTAGGTCACAAGTCGTCCAGGAACAAGTCTAGAGGGGGGGTGAATAGACTTGTTGAAACTCTTGAACTCTTTTTCCGAAGAGTGAGTTTCTTCAGCTGATAGTCAAACAAATGACTTGGAGTCGTTTGTTCTTGGATAAGTGCGGAAGTCAGCTGATGACGAATATAAATTAATCTTAATGAAACACTTAAAATGTATGCAGCAGTTAGAGTATGATGCAGTAAAACAGTAAATAACACAGGCAGTTATAGTGGTCTCAGAGGTGGGGTAATCCTCTACTAATCCACTTTTCTCCAAACCAGTTGGAGATGAATTCACTATAATTTTCAACCAGTGATAAATATTACAGTGATTCACAACACACTACATGACTTCCAACCGGTGGAAATCCGTGCCGTTGTATACACACTATTGCCTTGCACCTCTTGATCCTCGATCCTCGGATGCCTTCTGATCACTTACTTCAACCGGTGAAGTACCCGTACTCAAGATTTATAGACAAGAGTGTTTGTCTTCTCCAACTTAAGAGCTTCCTTGAATATGAACTTTTTGGATCTGCTCTTTTCACGATGCTATTTGATTGCTTGAGATTGCTTTGTTTGCTTTGATCGCTAGAGTATATGTTCGCACCGGTAGTTGCTCGTTCAAATCTTGATATATATAGATCACGATCTCTGAGCTTCTTCCTTGTAGCCGTTGCAAATCTGAACAAATCCGTCCGTTGGAGGAGACTTCATTGTTTAATCTTTTACGAGCGTTGCAAGGTGGATTCCCATTATTTTATTTTATCTTCCGACCGTTGTGATGACTTACGCATGTGAGCGCGAATCTTTTGAATATAAAAGGATTAAAGTCTTCACGGTGGGTCGGGATGATTTAAATAAATCATATCTCTTGCGGGAATCACTCGATTTGTCTCTTCACGTTGCATGTGAGCTTTAAGTAATATTTGACTTTTCAAAGCATGCGACGTGGACTTGGAGTACTAAATTTGTAGTTGAGTAGGTGATGTGCGGCTTACATCTCTGCAGTAGGTCTTCTCGGTACATTCCTGTTTGAGACTTGTCCGATCAGGTGACTTCCCGAGGTACCTTGGGCTGATCTGGTCAAACTTCTACGATAAAATTTAGTTGACGAGCTACTCATTTGAGTCTTTGTACTTCTCACGATGGACTAGGTTTGTATTTTAGTACTTAGCCGATTTTCATCTAACTAACTTTGGCCTACAGAAGATACTCATTTGGTTCTTCTTTACAATTTGCCAAGTTTTATACTTAACGTATTTTGGCCTATGGAAGATACTCATTTGGTTCTTCCTTACATTTTGCCAATTAATAAACATTTGATTTTAAATTAATGACATCATCAAAATCTAACAAGTATTCCTAACAGACTACATGCCCAAGCCTTTTCACAAGGTAAGTTCTGAATCTCCCTCCTCTAGTGATTCTAACTTATACTATAACTACAGGAAACCTAGACATTATGCAAATAAGTGAAAGTTCAAAAGTTGCCAGAAGCTGAGCAACAAAAAAAGGATGAAAGAAGACGTGCCTGGACAAACAAGCTCAAGGCCCTGATTGGTAAATCAGAAGACTCGCCTGCGTCGAACAAAATCGAGGAATGTCTTAAGGCGTTCACTGACAGTGACTCGTCCGATGATGAGATCGAAGATAATGTATATATGTGCTTTATGGCCAAAGAGATTCAGGACGACGAAGATAGCGATGATGAAGTAAGCTCAAATTCAATTACTCCCGCAAATGCATCACATACTTTTGAAAACATGATGAATGAATTCAAAAAAGGTAAAAAAGTCCATGAGACTTTAAAACGAGAAAACGTACAGCTCCAAATTTCAAACTTAGAGATGAAAGATGAAAATCACTTGCTGAAAAATAACTATGAAAATATGTCTATTTAGTGCGAAAATAGCAAGGTCACATTTGAAAAAACTCATGGAAAGCAATTATCAACTTGCCCATGATATAAATGAGAGCAAGACAAATGATTTCGCTATACTCGAAGCCAAAGTAAAAACTCTCGATAAGCGAAAAGGAGAATTAGAGAACATCTTGAAATCATTCGAGAAATCATCTAAACGGATGGAAGAAATTCTAAGCATTGGGAAACATGCTCATGATAAAAGTGGCTTAGGGTATAACTCATTCTCCAATAAGGGAAAAACTAGTACGGTATTCGTCAGGGGTGTAGAATCCATTCCTGTACCTGAAGAAATTCCAAGCTCTACAAATGCTACAGCCGCCCATCGTACAGTGAAGGTTGTGATTCCGCCACCAAGTTCATTTCACAGACAGTGGAAACCTCAGCCTCCCGGGCCTGTAAGGCGTGATCAAAAGCATGCTCCCCGAGCATATCAAAAGCGCCAACAGCCATTCAGAAAGAAGGTTGTATCTAAGTATTAAAGACATGCACCGCAGTACTTTCAACAGTATAGTGCGCCTAGATATTAGATAAAGGAACCCCGTTATCTATCCAAAAAGCAGGTCGCCGTGCAGTATCATCAACGGCTCTGGGAATCCAACTGGAGAGCCAAAACGCAAGCTGTAAGGACGCAGAGAATAGCTCCACCTCCTAGATGGCAATCATACTGGAATAATAATAACCCTAGATTTCATGCACAATAATAAAGGTTACATCGACTACGTACCTGCCCCATGTAGACATCACAAAACTTGACCAAAAGTAACCTACAATAAACCAATTGTTGTTAGGCAAATATGGGTACCGAAAGGCACTAACATACATGGATCCATCCATTAATGGGGACCTAAATCTACTTAAATTATGTGCTTATAGGATATTAAAGAGAAGGACATCTGGTACTTTGACAGTGGATGTTCTCGGCACATGACAAGAGATATCAGCAAGCTGTCAGATTATGTAAAAGGTCACGGTCCAAAAGTGCGCTTCGGTGACAAGTATAAATGAAGAACAAGAGGGAAGGGAACCCTACTTGTAGGAAAGTTCATAGTCACTGACGTAGCATATGTTGAAGGCCTACAGTACAATCTACTTAGTATCAATCAGTTCAGTGACAAACAGTTCTCGGTGAAATTCTATATAGACCACTGTAGAGTCAAGAACATCAAGATCAAAGAAGTTGTTCTCACACGAAGCAGGTCAGGTTATATGTATATTGCTGACTGGAAGCCTACGAGCTCCATTATTCCTTGCCAAAGGCACTGCAGATCAAAGATGGCTATGGCACAAGTGGATGTCAGATATCAACTTCAAGACAATCAACAAACTCGCCAGACAGAGAATGGTTAGAGGCTTGCCCGATGTGTCATTCCATAAAGACAGCGTCTGCGGACCCTTTCAGAAAGGCAAACAAGTCAAAACCACCCTGAAAAGCAAATCATACCAGTCCACTCACAGGGTTCTGGAAATGCTACACATGGACCTCTAAGGCCCTGTAGACCCTATCAGTTTGGGAGG
The DNA here is from genome assembly GCA_033398695.1 of Orobanche coerulescens. NCBI lineage: Eukaryota > Viridiplantae > Streptophyta > Magnoliopsida > Lamiales > Orobanchaceae > Orobanche > Orobanche coerulescens. Next base: position 34,890,886 of record CM065814.1, on the reverse strand, counting down.
TAAGAAATATTATCTCGTTTTTGTTGATGATTATTCCAGGTACGCTTGGACAATCTTTTTAAGCAAAAAGAAAAAAACCACAACAAAGTTGCCAGAGCACCTGAGAAAGATTCCGAATGGGAAAGGGTTGAGTGTCGTGTCCATCCGTTCCGACAGAGGTACTGAATTCACAAATCACTTTATAGAGCAATAATGTTCGGACAATGGAGTACAGCACGAATACTCAGCAGCTGGACTCCTCAACAAGACGGTGTTGCCGAGCGAAAGAATAGGACGCTCAAGGAAGCCACAAGAACCATGATCGCCGCAAGCAAGTTGCCGCGGCGGTTCTGGGGAGAAACAACAAATACAACGTGCTATACACAAAACCGTTGTATCATTAACAAGCATCACAACAAAACAGCCTATGAGGTATGGAATAATAAAACTCCATTAGTTTCATATTTTCACATCTTTGGATGTTGGTGTTATGTTCTGAATAATGGGAAAGATCAACTCATGACCTTTGACGAGAAGTCGGATGAAGGGATATTTGTAGGATTGTAATACCCGCTATTTTCATAATACAATATTATTATTTATAATAATATTATAATACATTTCATATTATTTAATTTTATTTAGAGGATCATGAACATTTATTTCGACGTATCACAAGTCCTAGCCCAAATCATTTTTGTCAGTTATTTTCAAGTAGTCATCATTTATTTTTATAACAGTGTTATTAATTATTCGAGTATAATACTAACACTATTATTATCAATATATCATTATTAATAATAATAATAATATTAGTACCATTTTTCTTAAGTATTAATATTATTATTATTATCTGTATTATTTTCAGATTTTTATTATCAACATTACCAATTAATTATTATTCTACATTTGCTCTTATTAGTATTATTATTATTATTATACTATTTATATTTTAACCATGAGTTATAATTTAATCAAACTATGATTAAATTTAATTAACCACACTAATCATAGTTAAGAATCTCCTTTTCCTCACCATAGTTCTCACTTCATCAAACTACTCAATATTTATCCAACATAAAATCCTAATCCAACTAAAATACTCCAAAATTCACATCTATAAATACAAATTCTGCAGTGCAGAAACTCTTTACAACCTCAAACATCGATCAAAACCAAAAAAAAAAGGAGAAAAAGAGAAAATACAATACAATACAGAAATTTACGATACAGAGGAAGGAGAGGAAGACACCATCTTCATCGACCCGGCAGTCTCGAGAAAACTTCCCTGCTCAGTATCGTTCCGGTCCCAGAAACACCACCTACAGTTTCTCACCTTCTCTCTTCAGTAACAGGTAAAAATCATATCCTAGTTTTCCTTCTACTCGTCTGCAAATTTCAATTTTTGAATACAAATTTATTGCTTGAATCTAAACAATAACCGGATGCTAAATCCAAAACCAACTCTAGTCCCAGTCAGGTGTCCACAATACAATCCTGAACCCCGATCGTAACCTGCCCAAAAATCATCAACCAGATTCGGCTCTCAACCCAGGAACCTAACCAACCAAAAAGTCACAAAAACGGGAATCATAACACCGAACCAATTTCACAGACCCGATTTCAGTGCCATCAAACCTTCAACTTAATCCAAAATTTATTCCAGGATTTTCTTTCAATTTCAGTTGTGAAACCCTTACAACCATAACACGAGATCGAGTTCAATCGATCGAACCCAATATATATTTCCAGAAATTTGTTAAATTCATCATGAATTCAAAGTCCATCTCCAGAATTTGTCAAAATTAGAAACAACCCATTTAAAATCATCCCCTAAACTTTAATCCGAACCCACCTCTCAGAACGACGGCTTACCTATCCTGATTCAGTCGCGCCGCCATTGATTCGCTGTATCCTCCATCGTCGTCGTCCGACCTAGTCGCAGCTCGAGCGAGCCGAGTGGGCGTGTTCCGGCGTGTGCGGTCGATTTTGTTGGTGTGTGTATCTTTCGGACATCCTTTTTCCGACCGAGAAGATATTTTGTAGAGAGACTTAGATCGATGATTCCGGGCATATGGTTTCATCAGAGAGAGAGTCGGAGGAGAAGAGAGGAGAGAATCGTATTTTTTTTTCTGCCATTTACTTTCGGCCGAGAGGAAAGATTCAGAGAGGAGAGAATCGTATTTTTTTCTGCCATTTATTTTCGGCCGAGAGGAAAGATTCAGAGAGAGAGAGAATAATTTCTATAGACAGGAAAGTGAGAAATGGTAGTCTGTAGGCGGAGAGATGGAAAGGGTTTATATACCCGCGATTTTCATAGGTTATTCAATAACTTCACTTCCAGTCCTATCCTGACCCTAAATATTAAAATGTTGACTTTCAATTAATATTAATGACTAATCCGAAATTATTCGCATAAATATAATTTCAGTCATCTATAATATTAACTCTTCGATTAATATTAATATGCAATTGTAATTTATTTTCAGTTATTATATAGTGATATTTGTATATTTCATTTATGGTATAAATAATAAATTGTAAGGATTATAATTATTATTATTATATGTAGACATTATCGAGGATTTACGGGCTTAGGACTGTGAGTCGAGCATCTTCATTTCAAGTCAGACATTATCATTTATTTAGGTGGGAATTTTCACTATCACTTTAATTGCTTTAATTGGACTGTGTATATGATATTCTATTCATGTTTAAAATTTTTATGCACGTTGTAAATCAGGCTAACCTGTTTTCATGTAAGAGGCTATCTTAAGATATATGTTGTTGCGGGGACACCTGCGCAACCTCAATATTCACATGCGTGCTCGATTCATGTTATGTGGTATTGTGTGTATGTTTGATGTTGTTGCGGGGGCACCTGCGCAACCTCAATATTCGTGTTATGCGTTCTCGATTCATGCTACACGTAATATTGTGAGTATGCATTGCCGTTGAGGAAAAATGTGATAGATTATTCATGTTATGCTTTCCATGAGATTGTATATTACTCTGATCAATGTGATTTCCACTAGCTGAAGGAAGCTCACCCCCACCTTTATTGATCCCGCAGGATAAACTGAGCCGGATGGACGAAGGAGCGAGCTGAGAGGGCATATGAAACAGGAATTATTACATGATGTTTACTTTATGTCTAATGTTTTGAAACTCACTTGGGGAAACATTGATTAGAAATTTATAAATTATGATTTAGTCTTCCGCCGCAAAGTTTTATCTCATATCTATGATGAAATGTTGCCTTATTTAAAGGCATATATTTTTATGTCATTGTAGCGACTCGACTTTGTAGGCGAGAATTTTAAATTCTCAAGAAAATTATTTTTCGTCAAAATTTACCTTTTATTTATTTTCCCCAATATTTACCCTAGAAAGTCGGGGCATTACAAGGATGCTCCTCTGTCAGCAAGGCTTTCAGAATCTTTAACAAAAGGAAGCTGACAATCGAGGAATCTGTCCATATAGTGTTCGATGAACCTCATTTCAATCCTACAGGAGTAGAAGAACTAACCCAGAATATTCGAACACTTTCCATTGATGACCCTCAAACTCCAATAGAACCTGTCGTAGACTTAGAGATCAATCCCACAGTTGTAAGATCAGAAGTAGTTGAAGCCGATGCTGTACAAGCTGAAGCTGAAGCTACAACACCTCAAGATACAGTACGGGATGTCGAACTAGAACCCGACAGGAGATGGTTCAAGGATCACCCATAGAAGTTAATTTTAGGTGATATTGATGTTGGTGTATCTACCCGTATGTTGTGCGGCGATTAATACGCCTCGATGGCGATCGGCATAATGGTCTGAGAGCCAACCATAAAATACATACGCTGAGCAAACACCCAGCAGTCGGCACCCACGGCGATCGTCTTTTGGTATCTGGCGATCGTCTATGATGTCTGACCATAGACGATCGTCTCGTGCCACGTATGAATCCAACATCCGTCAAAGTCGTCGAAGACCGAATCTTGGACGGAGACCCACGTGCAGATCCACAAAAGGCGCCGCAAGATAAGGCCTTTGACCCCAGCCTGTCACCTACCTCACCTACCGACAGGCCCTCCGAAAGGTACAAAGTGGGTCCTCCACGGATAGCGACTCACGACGCGTGCAGGCTTCCCATTGGCTCGCACAGCTGGCTGCCAGAAGCAGCCTCGGACTTAAAGGGAACAGCCCCACGTGACGGGACGATCGCCCACCTTATTCTAATATAGAAAACGGCGGTCGCCCGCGATCGCCGGAGAGGACCCAGCAACCTTGTCTCCTATAAATAGGAGGCTTACCACAGTGGCCTAGAAGAATCAAGAGTACAGTGAAAAACGCACAGAGAGAGAATAAAGACTCAACTGGCAATTACTTACACATTCATAGTGATATTCATACACTCTTACAGAACATCTAAAGCAAGAACTCACAGAGCTTCATATCTGGTTCTTCCGGCAATCTTTACGCTCTATAGCTAAGATAACTAGAATCATTACACTCATTGTAATAGTGTTCTAACATTAATATTTGTACTCCACAGTATACATATTAATAACATCTCGCGAGAGCATTCAAGCCCGGGATTAACAACCCCGGAAAATCTTGTGTTATTTATTTTCCCACGGAAGTGTTCTCGCACTTTGTTTACTATCCATCCATTCCAGCAATATCTATCTCCGGATAATATTTTGGGTAGCAACAATTGGCGCTAGAAGAAGGGGTTAACCTTCATTTTTATTCCGACCGTCTCGAAGAACACTCACTGTTCTCCGGACATATACTTGAAGAAACACTCACTATTCTTCAAAGAAAAGCCTTCAGAAACATGACATCTGCCACCACCTCCAAAAGAGCCACCCTGCGATCTACCGGACATCTCATTCCGGCCCAGACCAAATCTCAGCCTACAGCGGAAGGTGATCGCGGCGACGCTAGACTCTCACTCCCTCCCCCGAGGGACGGTCCCATCCTCTCACTCGATCAGTACCTGACCGCGGAACAGATTGAGGACGCTATAGCCATCCTCAGGGAGCGACCGAGAGCATGCGACCCGCCCACCATTACTCCGTCAATCATCCGCCGAGCAGGCAAGTGGAAGCTCAAGGGGATATATGTTGAGAAATCAACAGAAAACCCCGAGCCGCAAGAAAAAGATCTCGTGAGGCGGGACGACTCCGTCTTCAGCCGCCTAGGGAGTGATCCCTCATGGAGACCCAGGCGTTCGGGCCCCAGCCGAGAGGCATCGGAATCCGAATCCGTCACCAGGAGTTCGGCATATCCGACTCCCAGAAGACAAGCCAGCCAATGGGACCCCGCTCGCCCGAGGACTGAGCCCGTTGGCGGACAACTCATCATCCACCATGGGTCCAGGGGATCAGTGCATGATCGCCTTAGCTCGCGCTCCGGGATCCAATCAGCGAGCAGTCAGGCTATGGCGATGGCCGCCATGCAGTGCGAGCTCGACGAAATGAAGGCGCTCCTAGAAACTGGGGCAGGCGCCAGTAGATCGATCGCTGGACCAAGTGAGCCACTCGCGGTCCAGATCGAGCTCGCCCCAGTTCAACCGAAGATCGCACTCCCTCAAACACCTCTATATGAGGGGAGATCGGATCCTGAGACCCATTTGAGCAAATTCCGGATTTACATGACCGGATGCGGAGCATCGGATGAGACGAAGTGTCAAATGTTCCCATTGACACTGGGCGACCTCGCCCAGAGGTGGTACATCTCACTACCACCTCGCTCGATCAATTGTTTTGAGCAGCTGGCGAACGACTTCACGTCGTATTTCACCGCCAAAGTTGCTCGGCCAGAAGGCCCCCACCACATGATGAAAATCAGGCAGGGGAAGGATGAGCCCGATGAAGATTACATCGACCGGGTGGATGAAATAGTCCTCACCGGCGAGCCCATTAGCGACGAGCTCGCTCTCTACTCAGTCCTAGGGGGATTCTACAGCCACTTGCCCATGTTCAGACACCTCACGAAGGACATCCCCCCGACATACTCGATCTTCCGCGTCAGGGCCGCTGATTTCCTGGCCATGCAGAGGATGCTCACCCTCCGCTTAGGCGAGGGATCTGCCGGAGAAGGGAAGGCGCCATCCCACGTCCAGAAGAAGGTGGTCGCCAAGCCCAGAAAGGCGGTCGTAAAGCCGCCTGGTGAGTTCAAAGCCTTCGAGGATGTAGAGGTTCACCTCCTCCACAACCTCAACTTATCTCCGGCCCACATCTTTAACGCCATCAAGGGGCGCGAGTGGTTTAACAAACCAAAGCCGATAAGGGACCACGGTCATCTAGACCGCAGCAAATTTTGTGCCTACCACAAGAGTCCCGGCCACAACACCAGCCAATGCCGCGACCTCCTCAGACAACTTTGGCGACTGTTTGAGGAAGGAAAATTGGACAACTTGGTTACCAAGCCAGAACCCCGGAAAGAAAGGACCGGAGGGCGCGAGCGCCGACTGAACGATGGAATCCCTCCCAATCCAGTCGCCAGGATTGAGCAAAACGAGCTGGAGTATTCTGACGAATCAATTCCTCCGATCAACCCTGGCGGCCGGATCAATATGCTTCAGGCGGGAGGTGGAAACCTCGGGGGCCTTTCCCCGGTTTCCACCATGTCGAACAGAAAGCGAAAGGCCGAACTGAGGGCGTTCTCCGGGGTCCATGTCATGGTACCCCCAGAGCCGACCATCTCCAAAGACGCACTCATCATTTTCTCCAACAAGGATAGGGAGGGAGTGCAGTGCCCCAAAGAGGATGCATTGGTGATCTCTGCATGTATCCTTGGGAAAATGGTCGATCGCGTGCTGGTTGACAATGGGAGCTTCTGCAATATCATATTCAAATCCGCTCTTGACCAGCTCGGCAACCTGACCAAGTTCATCAAGCCGTTCGACACCGTGCTTCAAGGGTTCGGCGATAGCACAGTCCAAGCCTACGGAAGGATCAAGCTCTCTGTCGAGCTAACATGTTACTACGATCCCAAGGTTAGGATTACTAGGAACCTAAATTTTGTCATAGATAGGCCCAGCATCTATAATGGGTTCCTAGGTCGTCTATTTCTAGAAACCTTCGAGGCGGTCGCCTCTTCTTTCTTTTACTGTATCAAATTCCCCACTGCCGATGGGACGGTCAATACTGTAAAAAGAGATCAGCTAATGGCAAAGAAATGTTTGAATTACTCATGTGTTGTAACCTCTTTCAATACTTCCCATGCTATTTGTAACATCGAGACGATCGACAATCAACCGATGGAGATCGACGAGCCAATCACATCGTATCAACCCAACTCAGAGGACGCCATCTCACATCGATTAACGGACGACATCGAGCCAAGGATCGGTTTCGAGCCAAGCCTCGACATCGATCCAAGGATCGAGTCCGGAAATCGTTCCAAACGAGAAGCGACCGTCCCCATTGAAGAGTTAGAAAGTGTAACAATAGACCCGGCTCGTCCGGAATGGGAAGTACAAATCGGCGCAAGCGTTGGTCTTGAGTTAAAGGAGGATCTGATCAACTTACTGCGTAAGAACATCGGAGTCTTTGCCTGGTCACATAAAGATATGGTTGGCATAAGTCCTGAACACGCTTGCCACTATCTCAAGATCGACCCGGCAAGGAAGCCTGTTCACCAGAAACGAAGGGAATTCGGTCCTGAGAAATACGCAGCACTCGACATAGAAGTCAAAAAGTTGCTCGATAACAAACTTATCGGAGTAGCTACAGACGAACCACAGTGGGTCGCCAACGCGGTTCTCGTCAAAAAGCCAAACAGCTCCTGGAGGTTATGCATCGACTTCATCGACCTCAACGCGGCATGTCCAAAAGATCACTTTCCAATGCCTCATATTGATCACTTGGTCGATAATACAGCAGGTTGCGAAATGATGTCGTTCATGGATGCCTTCGCCGGATACCATCAAATCCCAATGGCGGAGAAAGACATAAAGCACACATCTTTCCACACGGAAAAAGACATATACTTTTGGGTTCGAATGCCATTCGGCTTGAAGAATGCGGGGACAACCTACCACCGTCTAGTCAACGGAATGTTCGCCAATCAGATCGGCAAGACCATGGAGGTCTACATTGACGACATCGTGGTCAAAAGCCTCAAGAAGGAAGACCACCTCAATGACCTTTACGAGACATTCGCCATCCTCGAGAAGTTCAACATGAAACTAAACCCCAAGAAATGCAACTTCGGGGTGAGCTCCGGAAAGTTCCTGGGGCACATCGTGAGCCAAAGGGGAATCGAGGCAAACCCCACCAAGATCCAGGCGATCCTCGACATGCAGGATCCACGGAATGTCAAGCAGGTGCAACGCCTCACAGGTTGTCTAGCTGCCCTCAACCGTTTCATATCTCGGCTCGGGGATAAAAGCAAGCCTTTTTTCGCGACCATAAAGAACAAGAAGTTCGCATGGACGAAGGAGAGTCAAATAGCGTTCGGCAAAATCAAGGAGTATCTATCTAACCCCCAGATCTTAGCAAAGCCGATCCCCGGCGAAAAGATATTCCTTTACCTAGCGGCCTCGGAAGTCGCGCTGAGCGCTGTATTAGTGCGAGCAGAGGGGCAGACCCACTTGCCGATCTACTACATTAGTCAAGCGCTCCATGATGCGGAAACACGTTATACACCTTTGGAGAAGATCGCCTACGCTCTAGTCATGAGTGTTCGCAAGCTAAGGGCTTACTTCTTCGAACATCAAGTGGAGGTTCTGACGACTCTCCCTCTAAGGCAAGTTCTACACCGGCCAGACACTAACAGGCGACTCCTCAAGTGGTCACTGGAGATCGCCCAATACGGTATCACGTACGCTCCACGCAAAGCGATCAAAGGCCAAGCTCTGGCAGACTTCGTGTTGGAATTAACATTCCCTCATAGTCCGACCCAGATTGGCCGCCCTGCCTGGAAGCTATACGTGGATGGCTCGGCGACCAACTCGCGAGCAGGGGCGGGGATTGTCCTCATCATCCCCGATGGGCAAAGTTTCACAAATTCTGTGTGTTTCGGGTTTCTTGCGACCAACAATGAAGCCAAGTACGAAGCCTTGGTAGGCGGGCTCGATCTAGCCCTCGCACTAGATGTTCGTCGCCTCCATATCTTCATAGACTCCCTCTTGGTCGTGAACCAAGTCAAGGGAGAATATGAGGCGCGCGGAGAACAGATGGTCAAATACCAAGAATTGGTCGCCGAAATGTGCACGAAATTTGAGGAAGTGCTAATCGAACAAGTCCCAAGAGAGCACAATTCCCAAGCCGATGCCCTATCCAAGCTAGCGTCGTCACATGGGGCAGCTGATTTCTCTAACATCCAAATCACAAAATTGACGAAACCGGCGATCGACAGAAACCTGATTACTACGGTCACCGTCGCTGAGGAGAACTGGATGACTCCTTTCATTAAATACTTAAAGGACGGGACGGTCCCCGACGATCGTATCAAAGCTCGCCAGCCAGATACACCCTACTGGACGACCGGATTTACAAGCGAGCTTTCAGCCTTCCCCTCCTCAAGTGCATTACGCCGGAGGAAGGCCGACCCGTTTTAGCCGAGATCCATGACGGGATCTATGGAAACCATGCTGGTGGGCGATCTCTCATCCACAAAACAACCAGGCAAGGTTTTTTCTGGCCTACACTACAAAAAGACGCGATCGCCTATGCCAGATCCTGTCACATGTGTCAAGTGATGGGCCCAAACATCAAGCTCTACCCCGAGCAGCTCACCTCAATGTACAGCCCATGGCCATTCACCCAATGGGGCATCGACCTCATAGGTCCCTTGCCGACGGCGCCAGGGGGCTGTAAGTTTGCCATCGTAGGGGTCAATTATTTCACTAAATGGGCTGAGGCCGAACCACTCAACAAGATCGGCCAAGAACAAGTAATTAAGTTCATTTGGAAGAGTATCATATGCCAATTCGGCCTGCCCCAGGCAATAATCTCCGACAACGGAAAGCAGTTCGACGGCTTAGAAGTCATGCAATTCTGCGAGAAGCGGGGAATCAAAAAATTGTTCTCGGCCCCCTACCACCCTCAGACGAATGGGCAGGTAGAAGCCGTAAACAAAATCCTCAAACACACGATTAAAGCACGACTCGAGTCCAGGCAAGGACGATGGGCGAGCGAGCTCCTAGACGTTTTGTGGTCTTATCGAACGACGACCCGAAATTCAACTAGCGAAACCCCACTCGCCCTCGCCTTCGGAACAGAAGCGGTGATCCCCTCAGAGATCGCCGTCCTCAGCCACCGAACCGAACAAGAAATGACGACAGACAATGATGTGGCCCAGCGGATCGACCTGGACATGCTCGAAGAACGACGACTGACCTCAGAAATGAAGAACACAATCCACAAAAGGAGATCCGAGAAGTTTTTCAATTCGAAGGTCAATGAAATACGATTCCAAGTGGGCGATCTCGTACTCAAAAAGTTCCAGACCTACACAGGTGTCTTTGGCCCGAATTGGGAAGGCCCCTTCAGGATATCTAGGTAGCTAACTAGGGGAGCCTACGAACTTGAACACCCTGATGGCACTCCGGACCAATATCCTTGGAACGCCATATATTTGAAGAAGTACTACCCGTGAAAACTCTGTATTCAGTTTCAGTTACCCAATGTACAAAGAAGTATAATGAGATTTTCCCATCCCATCTATATGATTCACCTCGACAAAAACAAACAGCTGAAAATAGGACGGCTCGCTCGCCCTACAAGAGGTCATCGTCTAAACCTGACAGACCTATGCAAGCGATCGTCCCTCCAAGCACAACGTATACCGTCGAGGGTCGTCATTCAACTTGGCGATTCGAGGTAGAAATAATGCAGTCGTGGGCCTGGAGGTCGATGGAACTGACAGCTTCGTCCATGCAAGGTTCCTTTGGGCTACGATCGCTCGCCCTTCGTTTAAATACGAGGCGGGCGTAGCCGAAGGACCCTCCAAACTAATTTGTGGACACGTTCGCGCGCCCTCAAAGTACATCATCTAACATGATGTACCCGGACAAGGCGGCGCGTCCCTACCCCATCACAACATATACCGTCGAGGGTCGCCATCTAACATGCCGACCCGAGGTAGAAAAGTGCTAACAAGCCACGGACATGGAGTCTAATGAACCGACGACATCCCGTGCAAGGACTCCTCCAGACCGAGACCGCTCGCCTTTCGTTTAAATACAAGGCGGGCGCAGCCTAACGGAGGACCCTAACAAAAAGTGAGTCTCGAGACAGTCCCTCGCACATAAAGACACGGCTACAGAGTTCGGACCATCGAACTCCGAGACCGTTCACGGTTCCTCAGAGTCGGAAAAACTGAAGATAGCTCACCAAACATACTATTTTTGTTCCCTTACTTACAATAAGTAAACAAAAATAAGGGGCAGAGAAGTGGAGCTAGTCCTAAATGCGATCGGAAGGAAGGGACCGTACCCGATCGACTTCGTTTAAACACACGCAGAACGATCGGTTTTGTTCGACAATATTTACAAGTAAGAATTTCCAAGCATGTCAATACATTCAACATTCAAACAATCGATCAGGCGAACAAGGCATCAGAAGCAATTATATACACACTTGTATAACTTCACATGCAAACATTCAAAGGCGATCGTACATGTAAATAACCAAATGCGAAAAAGGAGTATTTTATTCAAATCAAGAAGTTCGTACAAATACAAGCCCGAAGGCAGTAGAAGATAAAGCAGAAAACTACAAAGCAAAGGAAGATAAAAATCACTCAGGCTCCCCCCGGCTGGTCTTCGCCCCCAGGTGGCGGATCGGCACGCGCTCCCTCATCGGCTTCAGAATAAATAAGTTTATCCGGAAAAGGATACCAACTCAAGTCGATCCCCAAGTCGGTGAGGTCGAGGATCGGTAGGGAAAATTACGGATGCAAAGGGTGCTCGAGTACGTAGGCCTTGAAGCTCTCCATCATAGGACCGACCTCGATCCCTACCTTCTTGGCGGCTCGGACAGCGTCGACGTAGGCCATATAGTAGGCGAACTCGCCGACAAGTGCCACATTAAGGTAGGGATCGGTCTCGATCGCCTTTATCTGCCCTTTCAAATCCGAAGTCGTCTTCTCAGCATCCGCTAGCTCGACCACCTTGGCGTCCAGTTCTCCCTTTGCTTTCTCCAGCTCGCTGTTGAGCCTATCCACTATCGCCTTCAAGCCAGTCGCCTCCTCCTGCGAGGCCGCGTGCATCCGGCGAGCCTCCGTCACCTGATCGCGGAATAGATCCGCCGCCCCCCGAGACCGGTCAAGCTCCTGCTTCATCCGGTCAAGATCCTGCCTAGCCCGCTTGGACGTCTCCAGATGTTCCTTCTCCATGGCCTGGATCCGGTTAGCAAAGTCGACGTTTTGGTTCCGAGCGGCCTCGAGGTCTTGATGGAAGCGAGCATTAGAGGGTCGCCCCTCATAATCCTTAATGGCTTGGGCGGCCATCGCCGCCGCCTGGAGAGTCAGGGTGAACGTCGCCTGCATGGCATCTCCAGACTGCCGACGAGCAATCGCGTCGAGATCGGTCGTCCAAGCCTTAGGCAGAGAGGTGATGGCCTTGGAAATGTAAGAAGGGACGTCAAGGGACTGGCGCGGAGACTTGCTTGCCAGGAAATCCAACACCATCGGTGAGACGTCCGGATCGGCAAGACGGACCCTGCAACACAAACAAAAAAGAAACAAAGGAGTTAGTATATGACTTACACAAATTGCCTAACTCGGAAAGATCAAATCGGTCTTACCTGTTGACCAACTCGGGGTCGCGGCCAAAAAAGGGCTTGCCCCGAGGAGTTTCAGCTTCGGCGATCGCTGCAGTTTTCAAAAAGCCGGACGAGGGCCTGGAACCAGACCCCTCCACCATCGGAACAATAGAGATAGGTGGATCGGCAACCGGCGGCTCCAAAATAGAAACGTCCGCCTCAGCAGTCGGCAGGGACCCCTCCGGCCTCCGCCTCTTGCGGTGGCGCTGGAGTTGTTCTTCCTCCTGAACTTCCGGCTCGGCGACCGGCACCATAGCAGGCCTCACCACAGGGACGGGGCGAAACGTCGTCGCAGGGGCACGACCAGTCTTCTTTCCCTGGTGAAGACGACCCAAGAGTCCGGGGTTTGACATCGCGATCTCTCTCGGTGGCTCGGCGTAGAGGGGAAAATAAATCTCTGTCAAAGAAGAAATTCAGACAAGTAAGACATCTACTTCAATCAGACGATCGTCATGCAGGAAAGAGGAAGTTAAAATTCATACCCGGGGCCTTCAGGTGGCGAGGGTAGCGAAACAGTCAAGCTCCCAACCGATTAAGTTCGTGGCTGACTGAGCGAACGTCGATGTAGGAGTCCGGCAAGGCGCGAATTCGCTCCCAGACGATCAAGAAATCGAAGGGAAGATCGCCGATCGCTGGAACAAGGGATCCTGCAAAAAGAAAACCAAATTAGACAGTTCAAGGTGTATCCAAATAAAGGGAGAGTTGAAACCCTTACTCGGAATCCTCTCCCGAAAATTGGTGGGGATATCCAACTCTTCCTCCGGCTTATCGCTCGATGCCGACCTCCATGCTCCGCCGACCCAGCACCACTTTGCCAGGTCGCCACCAACCTTGTTCGGCACCCCAAGGACCACCCTACCCATGCGAACCTGGATATGGTGGCCTCCGACCGATCCCTTCTGCGCGGTCAGCTTGAAAAGATAGTTCATTTCCAGCGCAGAAGGCAGACGAAACAGCCGATGACTGCCGAACAATGTCAAGGTACTGATAATATGCAGCCAGGAATTCGACATCAACTGGAACGGCGCCACATTCCAGGCGATCAGCAAATACGACACGGCGAATGGCAAGGGAAACCGCAATCCGACCGCCAGGATCATTTCATTGACAGCGACCATACCCTCGGGAGGCTGGTCGGCATGTTCGTTCTCCGAGGGCACGTGCAATGAAACATCAGAAGGAATATGATATTTCGCCCTCCAGCGACTCAAGTCTTTCCGGGTCGCCGAACTCCGAATATAACCGAGAGTCCACATGTAAGGGTCAGCGGCCCGAAATGCCGTTCGCTTCACATGTTCGTAGGGATGAGCGGCGGAATACGCTTCGAAGTCCAATTCGGGACATGGTCCGGCGATCCCCTTCATAAGCTTAGCAAAATATGAATAGGCAGGTCCGAATACGCTATTCTGTTCCCAAGACAGCCGTACCATTTCATCCTCATCCACCGGCGAGCCCCCCTGCTCCGCCACCGCCGCTGATCTCGCCACTTCGGCCTCATTAAAGAGCTCTTCAATCTCCGCGGGTGCAATCCCAGCACGAATGGCCTCGACGGACGTTTCCATATGAAGACCCACAGGAGTTTCTTCCCGGTCAGGCGAAGCCGCGGCGGCGAAAGAACTACCAGCCTCGTATGTCTTAGATCCTCCTCCAGACATGTTCTTAAAAGAAAAGGGGGAGAGGAAATTTTGGTTCTTACCTAGAAGGAAAGTCGGTCGGCACAAGAACCTTCAAATAAATTCTGCAGAGTCTCGTCTGAAAAGTAAGGGTGTGTGAAGAGTGGAAATTAAGTAGCCCTAGCCCCTTTTATAGGTGGGAGCAGGGGTCTCTGTGCAAATAGGTGAAATCCCGAGGGCTGGAGTGCAACCGTCGGGGGGACACATTAAATGCGGCCCTTGAAACCCGCGTACACGTCTTTTCGAGGGCACGCCAGGCAACAATTCTGACAAAACCGTTGGACTCCCCCAATGGTAGCGCGACGCGTGTCCTTGCAACGTTTCGAGAGCCCGCCTTCATTTCCCGCTGATTCCAGCACAAAAGGAGATCGTCCAAATTTGAAATCAGATCGTCCTGACGATCATCCTTGTCATAAACAAACGAGCTAATCGTCTAAACACTGGTGATCGCCAACAGTGCCACCTCACCCCGTGTTTTCAACATCGAAGCGAGCTGGGGGGCAATTGTTGTGCGGCGATTAATACGCCTTGATGGTGATCGGCATAATGGTCTGAGTGCCAACCATAGAAGACATACGCTGAGCAAACACCCAGCAGTCGGCACCCACGGCGATCATCTTTTGGTATCTGGCGATCGTCTATGATGTCCGACCATAGACGATCCTCTCGTGCCACGTATGAATCCAACATTCGTCAAAGTCTTCGAAGACCAAATCTTGGACGGATACCCATGTGCAGATCCACAAAAGGCGCCGCAAAATAAGGCCTTTGACCCCAGCCTGTCACCTACCTCACCTACCGACAGGCCCGCCGAAAGGTACAAAGTGGGTCCTCCCTGGACAGCGACTCAAGACGCATGCAGGCTTCCCATTGGCTCGCATAGTTGGCTGCCAGCAGCAGCCTCGGACTTGAAGGGAACAGCCCCACGTGACGGGACGATCGCCCATCTTATTCTAATATAGAAAACGGCGGTCGCCCGCGATCGACGGAGAGGACCCAGCAACCTTGTCTCCTATAAATAGGAGGCTTACCACAGTGGCCTAGAAGAATCAAGAGTACAGTGAAAAACGCACAGAGAGAGAATAAAGACTCAACTGGCAATTACTTACACATTCATAGTGATATTCATACACTCTTACAGAATATCTAAAGCAAGAACTCACAGAGCTTCATATCTGGTTCTTCCGGCAATCTTTACGCTCTATAGCTAAGAGAACTAGAATCATTACACTCATTGTAATAGTGTTCCAACATTAATACTTGTACTCCACGGTATACATATTAATAACATCTCGCGAGAGCATTCAAGCCCGGGATTAACAACCCCAGCAAATCTTGTGTCATTTATTTTCCCACGAAAGTGTTCTTGCACTTTGTTTGCTATCCATTCATTCCAGCAATATCTATCTCTGGATAATATTTTGGGTAGCAACACCATAGAAGAATACAGAGTATACAACGAACTGCACTGTGTATGCAAGAAGATTCCAATTCTGAGAAATCTCCTTTTTCATGTATGGAAATATCAAGCTGAACTTAGGAGACTAGACATGTGCACCCTAGCTATATTCTTAGCTCAATCTGAACCTGTTTCTACAAATGAAGCTTTGAATGAGTCTCACTGGATCACTTCTATCAAAGATGAGCTTATTGGTTTCGAAAGAAACAACGTATAGTATCTAGTACTCAGGTCAGAACATGAAGTTGTAATTGGAACCAAATGGGTATTTAGAAACAATAAGGATGAGAATGGACTTGTTATCAGGAACAAATCCTATCTAGTCGCACAAGGCTACAGACAGGAAGAAGGCATAGACTATGATGAAACATTTGACCCTGTAGCCAAACCAGAAGCCATCAGGATATTCCTAGCTTTTGCCGCCCATAAGAACTTTATAATATATCATATGGATGTTAAGAGCGCATTCCTGAATGGAAACCTCGCCGAACAAGTCTATGTTGAACAACCACCAGGGTTTGTCAACACTGAAGGCAGAGACGTATACAGACTACGGAAAGCTCTATATGGACTTAAGCAAGCACCTAGAGCATTGTACGAAACGTTGTCCATGTACCTTACCAATAATGGATTTGAGAAAGGCGCTGTAGACAAAACTCTATTTAAGATACAGGAAGGAGATGATCTATAAATGGTGCAAATATATGTCGATGATATTATATTTGGTTCTACTAACCTTGCTTTATGTCAAAAGTTTTCTCATCTCATGCAAAGTAAATTTGAAATGAGTATGATGGGGGAACTTAGTTATTTCTTAGGATTGCAGGTGAAGCAATTGCCTACTGGGATCTTTATCAACCAGGAGAAGTATAGCAAGGAGATACTCAACAAGTTTGGGATGAACAACTCTAAATCCTCGCCAACTCCCATGAGCACTTCTATATAAATTAGTGCTGACGAATCCTTAAGTACGTGAAAGGAACAGTTGATGTAGGATTATGGTATCCTAAGGAAGGAGGATTCGATTTGGTTGGCTACAGCGATTCGGATCTCGGAGGCTGTAAGTTGGATAGGTAGAGTACAAGCGGTACTTGTCACTTTGTTGGACCGAGACTTGTGTCATGGTTCAGTAAGAAACAATTGGCCAACTCGCTTTCTACAGCTGAGTCGGAATAGTATGCTGCTGGAAGTTGCTGTAAGCAGATTCTCTGGATGCAACAGCAGCTACAGAATTATGGAATTAGTGCCAGAGAGATGCCAATCATGTGCGATAGCACGAGTGCAATTGCAATAACGCACAATACTGTATTGCACTCACGAACTAAGCATATTGATATGAAGCATCACTTCATCATGAATCATGTTGAGAATAAGGATGTTTGGATCGAAAAGATTCGTACAGACATACAATTGCCGACATCTTTACAAAACCTCTCCGTACAACTAGATTCTGCATGCTTCATCAAAAATTGGGAATGCTACAGCCCGACTCTCTATAAGTTTATACGCTTTTACTCATCAATTGAGGGGAAATGCTGTAAGGCCCAAGAATACAGTATCCACATTAATTAACTGTACACTCAGAACCAGTCAAACGGTACTGTATGACAAATAAGGCATGAAACCTTCCTATAGGTGACGTGTGCATTAATTAAGTGGGAATACAGTATGACCCATGAATACAATATTAATCTTGTACTTGTGTAAGAATTGAAATCCTGTATGTACCTTTTAAGGTGGAACAATGTATTTTCTCGGATACAGCACATATACTGTAGGATATCAATTAATATTATATTATTACTCTGTCCGAACAGAAAACATTTTTAAGTCCATATGCCCTATTTATAGTTGAAATGTTTTATCATTTAATGTCTTAAAGACACTTGGACTTCAATACCTCAAATAACGTGATTTTAATAATTTCAAAACCACTGTTTCGTGCAATAAGGGGAGACAAACTGTCAGAAGTGGGACCGGTTATCATTTCAAAAATAGATGGATAAGACGTACAGGTTACTATAAATCCATTCTGTACGTTCATTTTAAAAGGACGGTTCCCATCCCTTAAATCTGACCGTTCACTATATGTAACCCTAATCTTTGCACCCTATAAAAGGACTGTATATTGCTCCCTTAGACTCTTTACGCTTTCTGCAATTTTAAATGAGTCTCAAGCAAAATAGCCTACATTCTTCTCTGTATTTTATGCATTTCTCTGTGATATTCTCAAGTTTTCTTCAAAACTATTTCTGCTAAAATGTCTACTTCTCAGACTTCCTTTCCATGAAGAAGAAAGAGACAATCATCGATGGGCGTATCTTCGCCAGGTCAGTTATGGAAAGAATCAACCTCGAAGGAGAAGATTTTTCTGGAATGGAGTGGTAGTTTCTCGTGTGAAACATCAAGGGTTGTACCACCTTGCAAGTCGTCATGCTGAGGTTTATGATGAACAGATTGTTGAAGAATTCTACTTGGACGCTTTGATTGTTTACGCGTATAAGAGAAAAGAAGGTGACGTATTTGAAATATCTGCAAATGTTCAAGGGATGTAGGTCTCTGTGAACGAGGAGTTGCTGGAAAATCTTTATAGGCTACCGTTGGATGGTCTGAGAATGGAATAACTAGAGACCTTCGAGTCGGAGGGATTGTTGTCTGACTACTGGAGGCTGTTCACCGGAGATGAGGATGCACAGAATGTCCATCCCTCATGTCACAAGAAGAACTTCTGCATGCCCTATGTCGATCTGCATGACTTTTGTTCCCGGGTCATTGAGAACTGGACAGGAGCATTCGAAATGTGCACGAACCTTTGCTTCCGGATGATGGTCGCCATCATGTTAGGAGAAAAGGATACAGGAAGAGACTGCCAAATCTAAGTCTGCGAAGAATTCATTCGGCCTCATTCTCAACTATACCCTTACCAAATGCGGAGTAAAACAATCCTAGCATGGCAAGAATATTGGCCCCGGGAAGTTCATTGGAGGGATGACTTCCACCGTGTTCAACAAATAGCCTTTGATTGCAAAAAGTCCGAACCCAAAAATTCTTACCTATCTCGAGTGACCCAAGGGATGTCACTGAGCGGATCACAAGTGAGGAGAAGACAAGGAAGAGTAGTGTCTCTAACAGGCGATCACCTCACGCTGTCGAGAAGAAGAAGAAGAAGAAGAAGAAGAAGAAGAAGAAGAAGAAGAAGAAGAAGGCTAAGAAGTCTTCCAAGACTCAGGCTATTGTTGGAAATAAAACACAGCGGAAGCAAAGTTGGTGAAAGATTGATAAAAGCATTTTACGCATCCACGAGCACAAGATCTATTTAGGCATGCTAATTAAATAACTACTAAGATTAATGTAACACCCCCAAAACCAACCGGGGATATTACAGCACCGTGGGCCCCGCGCTGGAACCCACAAGGCTGAAAATCATTTTCACAATCATTTCAAACATGCCAAAGATACAAAGACGGTATTATTTTACGAATAATTAAATTTTTTACAAAATATAATTCTCAAATATCGTCAAAATTTCAGTTGACAGTACAAGGCAAAAATACCATGTTTCAACAGTTTCAAAACGTACATTAAGTCATTACTTACAAGCACCAATAATATAGTTTGAGAAAGTTTTACAAAATAAACCCAAGTTTGCAAAATATCAAAAAGACCATTTCAGAAGTATATACGAGTTGGTGAAATACCGAAAAGCCATTTTAAAATACACAGCAGTGGATATGAACATAATAAAAATACATTTGCAGCGGAATCATAACAGTCATGAAAATACTCAGTTTTCGAATACATGCCATAGCCAGTATCACCCGGGAAGCTCATCCCTTCACGACCGCTACTAGCTCGATCTCCGAGTATCTAAAAGATAAAGCCCACGACGGGGTCAGCCACAATACTAAACAATGATAGCGATCACATCATCATAAACAATTACATATCAATGTAATTACAAAGTAGGAATACTTCCAATGTAATCTTACCGTAATAACCTTACCAGTTGGATGTAATTCATATCAAACCAACCCTTACCTCAATCCACACTTCGCATTCTCAAGTGACAAATGAATTCAAAAATAACCATTTGAACTGTATTCAAACAATGCCAAGATTCTCAAAACATAATTATATCTCCAATGTGGAATAATCCATCCATGTCCAATTATGTCCGCTGGATCACAAAATCGGATCCCAAATCCGATAAAACCGATAATACACGATACATCTGAAGATCAACTGCCCCGAAACAGTGACAAGTCCTAGATATCGATACAAAGTATGAATGCTGAAACAATCAATAATAATAAACAATCAATGCATCAAACGAGAATATAATGGACATGATAAACTCCAATACTATCAACAATATATCAACGGTAACCGATAATACCATTACATGATAAATTCCACACAAGATCAACAATGGACGAGAATACCATCGTATGGTAAACTCCAACAAGATCAATAAAGGATCAACAACGATCGAGAATACCAACGATAAGGTAAACTCCAAACAAGGTCAATAAAGGATCAACAACGAATGAGAATAACAGTGATATGGTAATCTCAAAGCAAGATTAATAAAGGATCAACAACGATCGAGAATACCAACGATATGGTAATCTCCAAGCAAGATTAATAAACGATTAACAACGATCGAGAATACCAACGATATGGTAATCTCCAAGCAAGATTAATAAAGAATCAACAACGATCGAGAATACCAACGATATGGTAATCTCCAAGCAAGATTAATAAAGGATCAACAACGATCGACAATACCAATGATATGGTAAACTCCAAGCAGGATAAATAAAGGACCATAGGGACAGATATACAAGAGAATAAAATCATCAAACATATACAAATCACATATATTAGATCTCGGAGACAAACCCAACTGTCGAACATACCCGATCATACGTGGACTATGAACGACCAATCAATATGGCTCAAGATGGACCTCACTATATGCCCGATCCGGAAATGTGTCCGTGCACAAGCCACCAATGGGTATCGACCGAATACACATGTGGTCTTGTACCTAATCAGTCTCACAAAGTACGTCTCGTGTGCACAGCTCAATGTGAGGTCGAAACCAACACATGACTACATGTGCCCGTCCTGAAAATCCTACACATGACCGATCAGTATGTAGATATGACTCCAGATATGTCACGATGCAACATGACTACGAAACTCGAAGAAACGCATATCCAATAAGGATTAGAAGACTCCCCAAGTGAACAATGATAGCTCGATAATGAAAGATCGACTTGACCATAATATCGTATTTTCGTTGGATAATAGTTCACAAAATGCTCAACAATGTATGTAATATTAACATAAAAACTCCCAAGGTCACAACCAAGTGTCATAGAAGCATCTACACAGGAATACTCCGCGTGGGTACCATTCAGGTTTTTTCCCTCAACACAGTTCCATTAACACATAAACTCCCAAGGTCGCAACCAAGGGTCACAGAAGCATCTACATAGGAATACTCTGGATGTGGGTACCATTCAGGTTTTATCCCTCAACACATCGGACCATTAAAATTACAGTTCTAAGAAAGACAACAGCACAAAAATACACCAAACAACGATGCACACTCATTACATGAAACATCAACATACAACATATACAACAATGCATCAGGATAATCATTCTCATAATTGAGCAATACTAAATTACCTCAAAGTCGGAGACACTAACCTTTCCACGACCAACATCCCTGAACGAGTACACAGTTATACGAATAGTCCAGAATGAAGTATAGTTCATCACTATCAACAAACCACCACCTCGAGATCAATGTCGGCACGGTAAACTGTCCTCGATATCCAACATCTCATATTATAGACCAAAGATAATTCACATCTCCGTTTTCACCAGACATCTTTAAATCATATACATTATGATTTAACCCAATCTAAAGCATAATATACATACCATCATCCCGACAATTCATATTCATAATATCATTGCTATATGAATCATAAATGAAATGAAATCAAAACCATTTATTAAACATTATGAACTGAGCAAGTATAACTTGCCTCGATACCGATATGACGTAGCCGTTACCAATCCCATCGTCTTCATCTACAAGCTCCTCAGCCCTGACCAAGGCGATCCATGAATTCTCCAATCTCAATCGCAGCACAACGGTTAACATCAACGATCACTTATCACATCCTAATGCAACAATCAATTAACAACACGTACGATAAAAATCAGCAACCAGTATAACCAACTAATCAAACTCAACGGTTCAACAATATCTCGATCATATATAAAACTAAACCGTTCAACTCATACAATTATGAATACAAGCCACAATTCGATAATCAATCAATTCTAACAAGTATTTCAATATTCTCTATTCCGACTTAAATCTCATATTACGGATTAACAAGGTTCCTTCTTGTTCATATTCGTATATTCATAGAAAAACAATTACCGGTTATTATCATTAATCCGAACTATCCAAATAGCTCAATATCAAGAATAATCATAATCCAAGATTAGTCATAACCCTTCCGAATTCAATCTCATATTATGATTCGTGTTTCGTCAAGAACATACAAGGTCTACTACTACTACAATGTCATCTTCCTCAACACATACTTCACAAAACACCAAGAACCTTATCAATACTTCAAGCATCCATCATCATACGAAGTAATCATCATCAACAACATCTTAAACTTAATAAGAAATACAAGGTTAGCCACATACCTCTTGAAGAAGAACCACAACGATCAAACACTTCAAGAAACATCAATGATTCCAAACCTCAAGCTTTTAATCAAACCATCAAGGTCTTAACCAAGGTATAAGGGTCTGGAATAAGCTAAGAAATGAAGAGGGATGAAGTTTGGGAGGAAATATCTGTATCTTCTCGTGAAGAAATGAAAGACCGATCCTTATTTTTTAATCTGCATAGTTGTTACGTACATTAACACCCACCACTAACGTACGTAAGACCTCCTAACATATGCTACTTGTCCTGCATAGCATACGTAATCAGCATCCAGAGGTGGGACGAAATCTCCTCATTTGCCAAGAAATCTAAAAACTCTCCACTAAGGTATTCTCCACCACGATCATATCATAGTGACTTGATACTCTTTCCATGACGCTTCTCCGTTTCAGCTTTGAAGTCTCTGAACTTGTCAAAGGCTTCAGACTTACGTCACATCAAATAGATGTATCCAGATCTCAAATAATCATCTATAAACGTGATGAAGTATTCGAAACCACCCCTAGCCTGGATATTCATTGGACCATACATCCGTATGAACTAATTCTAACACATTCTGAGCACGGTTTCCCTTGGTTTTAAAACCTTTTTGGTCATCTTACCTTCCAGACAAGATTCACAAATTGAAAATGACTCAATTTGAAGGTCATCCAATGGGCCATCATCTACCAATCTTTGAATCCTCCCAAACTTTGCATGACCTAGCCGTAAATGCGACATATATATTTGGTTTATGCTCAAAGGTTCCTTTCTCTTTTTACGTTTAGATAAAGAGTTAAGTGATTTATGCATGGGAGTTTGTGCAGTATTAACGACATACAGTGCATCATTAAAAATACCTTTACAAATATATTCACCGTTTCTTTTCCTAATAATAGCATCATCATCATCAAAAGAAACTGAATAACCATCGCATTTTAATTTAGAAACCGAAATTAAATTCATTCTAAAATTCAGTACTAATAATACATTATTTGGGACCAATATTCTATAATTAATCTTTAAATGCACGACTCCTACTACAACAGCCATAAGCCTGGAATAGTCGCCCAGGTTGATAGTAATCTCACCCGCACTCAGATGCTTGGTTACCTGAAAACCATGTGACCAAACAAAACATGATCAGTGGAGCCTGAATCAACTATCCACGAAGTGGAAGAACAAGCTGCCAAACATGTTTTGACTACTAGTGCACGAGACATACTTTTCTTAAGAGCAGGGCACTCCGCCTTAAAATGTCCTTTCTGACCGTACTTGTAGCACTTTCCCTTTGGATTTTTGTTCGCCTCGGGATGAGGAGCCTTGCTCTTTACCTTGAGAGTTGCCACTTGCTTCTGTCCCACTTGTTTCTTCTTCCCCCACTTGGGTTTAGAAGTCGAAACACTAGTAGCCGCAAGACCTTGATACCCTTGTCTGAAGAGACCTTCTGTAGCTTGAAGCTCCGTCAGCAATTCCGCTAAGGTATACTCCCTACGATTCATATTGTTGTTTACGCGGAACAGCTCAAAGCTCCTAGGTAAGCTGCCTAGGATGGTATCGACCTGCGTTTTCGCATCGATAGTAGCCCCTAAGATATTAAGTTCGTATAGATGAGAAATCATCTTTAGAACATGATCCCTTACCGGGGTTCCTTCAGGCATTTAGGTCGTCATAAAGACCCTCATAGCATTTTGCCTAGCCGCCCGGTTCTGATGACCAAATATAACGCCGAGATTTTTCATCATTTCCGAGGTCGTGCCCATGCTCTGATGCTGATGTTGCCATACATTTGCTAAAGAAGCCAAGATGTAACAGCGAGCCATCTCATCAGATTTCTTCCATCTGCGGAATTCTTTCACCTCATCGGGTGTCGAATCTGCATCTGGCTCCAATGGGCATTCCTCAGTTATAAAAAATTTGTGTTCTTCAGCAGTAAGGACAATATTAAGATTACGTTTCCAATCAGCAAAGTTAGTGTCATCTAGTTTGTTTCCGTTGAGAATTACAGCAAGTAGATTGAAAGACATCTGAGATAAAAATTAAAACATTCATCACATAATGCGTAGCAAAATATATTGAAAAACCTCAAAACACAATATATATGCTAGCAACCAACACCTCGAAAAATCCGCATATGCAATCCACGATCGTGTGGACGTTTACACACATATTTTTCAAGTAGAGTTTTACGTCTTTAATTTTACTATCTAGTCAATTTACATTATGACAAGTAAAATTAATAGTTGGTTCCTCTTGGCTATGTATTAATTAACATAGATTCCGATGGGGAGCTTATTAATTAATACACCTAAGTGAACACCATAATTTAACAACCTTAAAATATTATCTTTTAAATAATAATCCTACAGATGGAGAGGTCCTATCATAAAATATAATATTTACCTTTTGTTATCATTTGAAATTTAAAACTAGTGAACTTATAATTAGCACATCCGATATGGAGGAAGACCGTAATGTCAACGCGCATGCTAATTACTTCACAATTTAAAGTAATTATGGAGGCCAATTTGATTTTAAAAAATAAATCAATTTGATCACTTAGTTATTTTAGCCTTAAGGTTCTTAATTTTCTCGTCCTAACATGCAAGAAACATATCACGCATATATTCATACATGTCATACATCAAAATAATAAAAACCAAAATAAAGCATGGATAATTAAATTATCCAATTATCATGGTCTTCTTCCTTCATTTGAATCCGAAAAAATCTTCGACTCGATTTCTCCCACTGGATCAAGCATCTCATCACCCCTCCCCGTCCGGGCCGTGGATTTTCAAAATTAAAATTTCACTTTTATGCAAAAATAATTACATAACAAAATTTAATTTTAAATCCCGACTCTCCAGCGGGCGCAACGAACGGCGGTGAAATGGACCGGACCAAAAACTAGACGACCCGACACGAACCGCGGCTGCCCGGAAGCAGTGCCGCGGCCTCGGCGGCGAGGCCCGCTCAGCGATCGTGTCTTGCTCAGCGGCGCTGCGTCTTTGTTGTTCGATCGCGGCTATCTAGCAGTCCCGGTTCTGCTCTACTTTTTTGTGACTTCATCTTCTCCGAATCCGACTACAATTTTATACAAAATAAAATACATCGAATTTACAGCAAGATTACATGAAAAATAAGAACCTAGATCTACCCACGGATTTTCTCACGGGAAAAACCATTACATGCCTCGAAAACGGGCCAAACCAACAATTGCATAATAAAATCAATAAATTAACCATTCACATAACCATAATAATTGGATCATATTCCCTGCAAGAACACATGTAGCAAAATACTCCAACATCAAATTACATGAATATTTAAATTGCTATCAATTAATCACCAAAATTAATTAAAATAGCAAAAGCCTAAAATCTGGCTCTGATACCAATTGTTGGAAATAAAACGCAGCGGAAGCGAAGTTGGTGAAAGATTGATAAAATGGTTTTACGCATCCACGAGCACAAGATCTATTTAGGCATGCTAATTAATTAACTACTAAGATTAATAAGCAATTTAAATAGTATTTATTATTTATTAAATTAATATGTTGGTAATCGAATATCCTAATCTAGATCAAAGATCATAGGATATTACCTTTGAAGCATAGTGGTTGCTATTCGTCTTGATCTCCTTGTATTCTACGTTTAGACCTTCTAGAGTATGATCTGCCTTAACCCGGACGTTGTGTGGGCAACGAGCTACCGGATCTTGCTAGGACAACAGTAGATCGGATGAACCAAGTAATTCTCACAACTCTCGATTTTCTTTTCTGCAGGTAATTCCGATTTGCAACAAGAATTAAAGTGTTATCTCAATTGTGGAATCAAAGACACAAGTCAAGATCCACAATTAAACACTAAGAAGAAATATCGGAAATTTCTTGTGTATGAATATGTATGTTTTCGGCCGAACCCCATTGCCGCTATTTATAGGCTCTTGGACTAATACTAGGGATCTTAAGGAGGATTAGGGAAGGACTCCCAATAGACCTCAAATTTCCATATTGGGACCTTTCCTAATATATTGAGTCTATTAATATCAATTCAATACACTAAAGAATTAATATTGCACTTCCAACCCAGATCCCAATTTATGAAATTAGGCTCCTTATTTAAATATATTATTTCCCGTATTTAAGATATCGAATGTCCATTAATTAATTATAAGCAACTGACAGCTTTAATTAATTAATATCTTATCCAAGAGTAGTACCACTCGAACCTTATTATATATTGTAATTAAATCCACCTGTAGGGTTTAATATAATAATCATTATCGAGCTCCTCAAGGGTATATCATCAACCCGCACGAGTCGGGACACGATTTCTAGTAATAATAATAATTGTCATATAAATAATATTATTGCCCAAGATACGAAGCTTATTGAATCGATCATTATGACTCTCACCCATGGTAAATCAGAGCAATAAATATTATAAATACATACTTAAATATTATATACTTAGAATTAAGAAATAATAATTATTCGAAATTTACGTTCTTCTTACAGTCAGTACAGGAGATACTATCTCAACTCAATCCAGTTCAACGTATGGAAATACGCTAATGTATGCTAATAGTCAAGACCAACTAATCTCAAGCATACACTACAACTTTTCATATAATTTGTCTAATAATTTGTGAACTATTATATTATTTTATAGGGCGCCGATAATGTGATCTTTCGTGTGACACCAACACACCACATTATATACAATATAATATAATTAGACATTTCATTTGCATAACCATAACGTGAATAAATATGCAAAATATGTGATTAAATGTAATTAATATTCTCATAGGTAGTTACAGGGAAACAAGGTAATACAAACATAAAGTATGCTTTGCAGTATACAATCCTAACACCTACAGCAACTGCAGCAGTTACTGTAGAGGCCTCCCATGTTCCTGTCGCTGATCCTAACCCACAGGGCGCAACCCCTATGGAAGAAACAGTTGCTGCACAAACAGCAAATCCCCAGCCTACGGCGGCTATGACGGATGAACAACTGTTTGCCAAGTTGTAGGGCTCTGGCGAATCGGCTGCCCCTTGGAGCCGAAAGCCGCAAATCCTGACAGGGTACCCATACCTGGATCCCTCTCCCCACAGGGTACCATCCCCTGTCCGGATCCCTCTCCGAAACGGGCTCCCATATCTGGTGAGAATCCCATCCGAACATTAAACCCAACTATTGTACGGAGTCCCTCCCCATCAGAGATAATAAGTAATACTCTCCTTCAAGTCCAAATAGAGCAAGCGTCTGGATGCTTCAAAATATGGAAGTCGTACAGGGTCGCCCCATATGACACCCTGTACAATTGAGCTGACTGGAAGGACGAGTAACTGATTATTCTGGAGGTCGCGGACACCAGAATGTCAAAATATTGATCCGCTGGGAGGATCACTTTTGCCATGAGACTATTACAAGGCAAAAGAAAAGGCGAGACTGAAAGGGAAGTCGCAGTCTGGTGACAAAGCTCCCTCACCAAGCCACCACTCCGACCCTGACTCAGATGCTGACGATGATGCCTTAGATTCAGGTCTTTGAATAATCCATGAAGAGGCCAGGGAACGAGAGATGGCCAATCACCAAACCAACCAGGGTCAGGGGACAACGGACAGAAATCAGTCCCCTCACCCACAATATGAAGCTCCCAACGATCAATAGTAGGAGGAATCAGTCCCTCCTGTCACCACTGACGAGCAAGCAGCACCTGAACAGGAAGCCCAGCCTATCCCGCAAGAAGAAGACGCCGCCCGCCCCATCCACCAGGAGGAATCAGTCCCTCTTCCGGATCAGGCGGAAGCTGAGAGTCAGCTGGAGTATTTAGTCCCTCCAATACTCTCGGCTACAAAAGAACAAGCCGAATAGGAGGAATCAGTCCCTCCTATCCCCGAGACTGGTCATGTTGTACAATCTTCCGAATCACCTGCTTCTGAAGCTCCCACTCCCGAAGCACCTACTGCCGAAGATCCTGCTCAAGATGATCCTGCATCTCCCACCTCTGCTCACCCCATCTTTGAACAAGGTTCTCAGAAGTTCGAGATTGATAAGGCATCCACGGGTTCTTGATTAGAAGATGATATACTGTAACACCCCCAATCCACTCAGGGATATTACACGCCGTAGACCCTTTCCTCAAGGATCTACCAGGCTGGTAAACAACGTCGAACATCTCAACAATGCCTTTAAGGCTAAAAATGACTCAGTATACCGATTTGGTCTTTCAATAAATACATACAACTCGATACATGCCCACGCAGGGGTCGAATACAAAATGCTCCCGTACAACGGGGAAAATATACTGCAGCAGAAATAAAATACAACTGAACTAATACAACAACGTACGGTTCCTCATGTGATTAGTATCGATCATCTTTCATCATCTTTCGTGCCGACCCTGTGTTATGCTCCCAAAACCTGAATGCAAATACAGACATCCACCCCCTGAATACTCGGGGGTTAGCAAAACTCTACTTTTTGCTAGTGCAAGTATAAAATAGAAATACGAGCCATACAATTCACATTACACGAATAACGATAACCAGGAATCCTCAAAGATCCAAACATAACGAAAAGTACTTCCCGAGGCAAGATTTTGGGTAAAACATTCCAAAACCGAAAGATCACAAATCAAGGGAAATAATTTATAAAACAGTTTAAAATGCCATCGAGAGTTTTAGTAGAAATCAATTTAGGATTACCGAATCCTTCTCTTTCCAAAAATCAACAGGGGTCACAGCCCAAAGGTTTTGTTTTCACAAATGAAACCAACAACAATACACAAGGTTAAAACCCACATCACGCATCCTCGACGGACATAAAATACACACGCACCCGTGAAGTTTCACTCGTGAATCCAGGGCAAAACCATTGGACTCCCTCTGTGGCCCCGTCGAACCCTCCCTAGGTGAGCAAAATACATTCACCAAACATACACACCAACTCATGAAGTTTTTACTCGTGAATCGAGGGCAAAACCATTGGACTCCCTCCGTGGCCCCGTCGAACCATCTCGAGGTGAGCAAAATACATTCACCAAACATACACACCAACTCGTGAAGTTTTTACTCGTGAATCTAGGGCAAAACCATTGGACTCCCTCCGTGGCCCCGTTGAACCCTCCCGAGGTGAGCAAAATACATTCACCAAACATACACACCAACTCGTGAAGTTTTTACTCGTGAATCCAGGGCGAAACCATTGGACTCCCTCCGTGGCCCCGTCGAACCCTCCCGAGGTGAGCAAAATACATTCACACAAATCACGCACAGGCATCGCCTAGGACCGGGACGAAGCCACAAATCCCACTCGAGGCCTCTAAGGACCCTCCCGAGCTGGCTAGCGAATCAATCACACACAAATAACATATCACACCAAGGATATCCAAACAATTCACCCAGAGGCAACAAACGCAAAGCACGACAAAATTGTCAAATCACAACGCACCGAAAAGAGATAATATATGTAAATATATTATTAAAGCATAATAACAACAACAAGCGAATTTATAGGGTTCACTTAACCATTCACGGAGCACAATATTAACAAAACACACGCGTTTTGAAAGTTAGCCCTTAACGAGGCTAAACCGAATCTTTTGAAAGTTCAAAATCAAACGATCAAACAAACACATAGAGACGATCACTAATTATCATATCCACCAAACAAGAATTGTATGGACAAGGTACTTGCCTAGGAACCACGATCGTAACAAGACGACGGATGGAATGCGGTCGAACAGCCCCGAACTCCCGAACACTATCAAGAACGCGATAGCAACGAAATTAATACGGGAAAACACCACACGAATCATCAATCACCAACGAAATTCAACATTGGAATCATCGAGCACCTATAATCCTCTGTAAAGAACAATAAAACATGATTACAACGAGAATCAAGGCCAAAAACAACGAAAATCCCAACAACTATCAAAGGGAACTCATTCGAACATTAAATATTCAAGACCCTTCAAGAACAAAGAAATCGCCCCTCGGGTCGAACGAACCAAAGATACGAGTATCCAATCTGTAGAACAAGTTCATAACAATGTTTATATATCAATTAATTGATCAAAAACGAATTGGAATCAAAATCAAAATGAAAATCCCCAAAATCTTCAAAAACAAGGGTTCAAGCCAAAATACCTTGATTCGGACGAAGAACACGGATTAGATGATGATAATAATCATGATTCAAGCTTCCCAACTGATGTATTACTGATCTCTGATCAAAACCATTGATTTCTATCGAAGGATCGCGAAAAACGAAGAAGAAAAGTGGAAATGGCCGAGTGACCAGGTGCCCAAGCCTTAAATAGCCGGTACCTGCCGAACGCTTACGTACGTAACCGGCCATGGCCGAACTCACTGTCCAATTCTGCCGGCAATAGTACGTACGTTACCGGACAGGCCTTACGTACGTAACAGGCCTTACGGCCGTAACTTCCGGACACTTACGTACGTAACTCGGCCAGGTGTGGCCTGGACCCAAGATGCCCGGCCATGACTCGGTCGTGGCCAACTCCGACGACCCGGATGACCCCGAAACCCGAACCTGAATATGAATCGAAGATACGGTTACAAAGTACTCGCAAAGACAAATCCGAGCACTAAGAGAACAAACGATTCCGACCACCCGAAGGCTCAAAATTCGACAACGGAAGTAATTACCCCAAACTTTAGGAAATTACAAAAATGGCCCAAAACGTCCGAAATACACGATACACGATCAAAACACCAAACCAAAGCTCTCAACATGAATAATAATATTAAATGAACTTACAAGAAACTCGAAACAACAGTTTTGGACGAGATTCGCAAGAATCGAACTCAAGTGCGGAAAAGTCGCTAAATGCACGGAACTCAACAAAACGATACCGAAACGAACTCGGACGTCAAAAAGTGCAGAATTAAACCTTCTAAGAATGACGAAACGGTCAGAAGTGAGTGGTCAAAACGGACTCTCGCCAAAAAAAGAAAATTACCGGAAATCGAAATCGCGGATATTACATATACAGCTTGCGAGTTGTTGAGGCATCCACGGGTTTTAGATCAAGAGGTGCTAGGCAGCCAAGGGAAGTTGCAACGGCCATGGGTTTCCACTGGTTAGAAGCTGTTGTAACTAGAGAATTTGCTATAACATTTATCACTGGTTGACAGTTATAGTGAATTTATCTCCAACTGGTTTGGAGAGAAGTGGATTAGTATAGAATTACCCCACCTCTGAAACCACTATAAGTGATTGCGTGTTTTGCTGTATTTCATCATACTTATCCGTTGCATTCATGTTTATTATTCCATTAAATAATCACCTGCATTATTATCAGTTGTGCTTCCGCATTACTCATCTGCAGCTAAGGTTTGTTAGTTACATATTATAACAGCTGAGATTACTCACCTGTGAATCAGGAAAAGAGTTTAATAAGTCTATTCACCCCCCTCCTCTAGACTTATTCCCGATGACTTGTGACCTACATCCACATCCTCCCTCAATTGAACTAAAAATGGGTCCTCGAACTGTTTTGCCTTGATGTCATCAATCAAGGACAAAGTGATTTCTAGCGCAAATAACTGACGCTAAATCATATGAAGCCAAACCTCGATGTCCTAACCAATTAAGTATTATTGCATTCTCCCTTGAGGCGTAAGTACCTCCAACATTTGAAGTGATATCGGCTTACGACTGAATGCATCCGCTACAATATTGCCCGGATGGAAAGAATCTCAAGATCATAATCCTTGATTAACTCTAACCATCTACATTGCGTCATATTCAGTTCCTTCTGATTGAAGATGTACTTCAGACTTTTATGGTCCGTATAGATCTTACATGAGGAGTCGTAAAGATAATGTCTCCAAATTTTTAAAGCAAAAACAACTGCATCTAACTCCAAATCATGAGTAGGGTGATTTGCTTTTTACGTTTTCAACTGTCGAGATGCATAAGCAATCACCCTATCCCTCTACATCAGAACGCAACCAAGTCCGAGTCCTGAAGCATCACTGTACACCACAAAATCATAGGTCCCCTATGGTAGGTACAATTAGTGCGGTAGTCAAACGCCTCTTCAACTCATCGAAGCTATTATGCTTATCCATGTTCTACTCAGATTTCTGGGTTTTCTGCAGCAACTGCGTGAGTGGTCATGCGCTTTTGGAAAACCCATCGACAAATCTATAATAATACCCAGCAAGTCCTATAAAACTCCTCACTTCTTTCACATTCTTAGGTGGTTCCCATGCTAGTACCGCCTCTATCTTCTGCGGATCAACCCGAGCTCCCTCAGCCAAAATCACATGCCCAAGGAACGTCACTTCCCCGAGCCAAAACTCACATTTGGAAAACTTTGCATATAACTGCTCAGCTCTCAAAATATCTAGAGCAATCCAAATGTGTACCAGATGCTCCTCCTGATTTTGGGAATAGATAAGAATATCATCAATAAAGAAAACTACGGATTTGTCAAGATACTCGATAAACACCTTGTTCATTAACTTCACGAACACTGTTGTGGCATTCGTTAGCCCGAAAGGCATAACCACAAACTCGTAATGGTCGTATCTCTTCCGAAAAGCAGCTTTTGATATATCAGTACTCCGAATCCTCAACTGGTAATAGCCCGACCGTAGAAGAATCTTCGAGAACATTGTCGCTCCCTAAAGCTGATCAAACAAGTTATCACTCCGAGGTAAAGGGTATTTATTTTTGATGGTTAGCTTGATTAATTATCGATTCTCGATACATAAAGTAATCCATCTTTGTTCTTAATGAATAGGATCGGTGCACCCTAAGGTGACGCATTCGGTCGAATGTACCCCTTATCTAATAACTCCCTCAACTGCTTCTTCAACTCCAAAATCTCTGATGGTGCCATACAATACGGTGCCTGAGAAAAAGGAGCTGAATTCGGCTTTAGATCAATAGGAAACTAGACTTACCGTTGTGTTGGTAATCCTGGTTAGTTGTCGAGAAATACATCAGGATATTCATTAACGACTAGGATTGATGACATCTCAATCCCCCATCATTCGCCTTCACGCATAGCACTAGTAGCCTACACAACCCTGATTCAGGAATTTGATCACCCTCAAGGCGCTGATCACGCTCCCCGATCTACCTGGTTTATAACCCACAAGAGTATGTTCGGTGCCATCCTCAGCCACTATCGAGATAGTGTGAGGCCGATAGTTCATGATAGCACCATGACGGTCCAGCCAATCTTCCCCGATGATCAAATCCTTGCCTTTTAAATTTACAACAATGAGATTCGAAGGCCAATCCCGATTCTGGATCCTCAATGGACGGTCTCTGACTTCCCGATTCCCAACCATACGATCCCCACTAGGCATACTCACTACAAACAGCTCACAATAGAATAAATAATCAATATAAAAGCGACGTATACAGTCCAATGCAATAAATGAATGGGTAGCACCTGAATCAAATAACACTAAAACTGGATGAGAAAGGATCTGAGTGGAACCTGATGTCACTAGAGCGTCTATCTACTCTGTGTGTCTCATCTGATAGAGTTGGGGTTGTGCTAATCCCCAACTCGACACTCCCCGATGGTCTGGTTGACCCCTACCCCTACAACGACTCGAATTCTGTAGATTCTGAGAAACTGAGGTCTTCTGGTTGAGACTTAACTCTTTCGGTGTTGTATTTGCCATCAGAACTCTAGCTAACTTTTCAAATCTCTCACAATGAACTACACGATGCCCACTCTGTCCGCATGAATAATAGGTAACCGGTGGAAGCGCATAATCCTTCACCAAATGCTCACTCTGACTACAATTAAAACAAACTCTGCCACCAGGAACAGAAGACTAAACCAGACGGTTACCACTAGAGCTGTCAGCATGATGAAACGGTCTCCTCCCCAATGCAGTGGAAGATTGTGACTTAGAAAATCTACCACCCTTATTGACTGAAAAGTTGTAAGTAGTCTTTTGTTTCTTTGATTCGGAACCAACCTCTGATTCTGGAATATCCATCTTGATTGCCAAAGTACGATCCTGATATTCCTTCGACATAGCACACATGAGAGGTGTCATACTCTGTTGGATATGCGGCTTCCTGGGTAGGTTGAAATAACGAATCTTATCCGCCTCAGTTCTCACTTGGTATCTCACATAGTTCAACTACTGATTGAAGGTGATAATAGCCTGAGATATCAGCATGTTATGTGGTGTAGCTATAAAGAACTCGATGATTATATGCTCTCGAACCGGCGGCGGATAATATTCTGCCTCCATGGCGGTTTTAAACTCATCCCAGATGGCTATGAGATCTCTAGGTGTCACTGTCTCCCACCCTCCTACCCTCTTCACAAGCCACAACACCAAAAGTTCTGCCTAACTGGAAGAGCAAATTCTCCCATCCCATGTTAGGAGTATGCCCTCGAATGCCACTCAGTGTAATACCCGGTTGTAATTCAGTCATTATCATTCAGTATTTATCGTTCAGTAATTTTCACTCAGTAATTTTCACTCATTAATGATCATTTGTCACTCTTATTCAATCATTCTATTCACCGTTCAGAGTATTTGCATCGTGTATCAATCGTCATTCATCATCAATCTAGTTGGAGTATCGTGCCGTGTTTCTCATAGTTGTCATCTTCATAGTGTGCTGTATGTGAGGAGTAGCGCACGCTACGTACTCCCTTTAGCGTGCGCTAATTGAGTACGGGTAGCGCACGCTACCTCTCAACACTAGCGCACGCTAGTGTAGTTCAAGCAGCACCCGTAAGGCACCGACTGGCATTGTAAGTAGCGCACGCTACGAATGGTAAGTAGCGCGCGCTAGTAGGCTGGAGTAGCGCTCGCTATGCAGTCGGTGTAGCGCGCGCTAAGGTCGGATCAGGCTAAGTCCAGTGGCTACTGGACTGAATTAGATTAATTCCTAGCGCACGCTACGAGTTGTTATTAGCATGCGCTAATCGGGGTCAATAGCGCACGCTGAATCTTGTGTGTCGCGCGCTACCGTGAATAAGATCAGAGAACAGAAGGTTCTGGACTCCAGTACTGGGTATCAGATAATTCTTTAGCACACGCTAACCATTTGTGTTAACGTACGCTAAGTACATGGTTGTAGCGCACGCTACTAGAGGTATGTAGCGCACGCTACCATTGCGAACAGAGGATGCTGGACTACCCATTTCACCCGTTAGCGCATGCTACGCACAGGAGATAGCGCGCGCTAACCTGAGGACAGTATATATGGGACATTGCAGTCCATTTCGTCATTTCATCATCTCACTTCATTCCTTCTGCGGTTTTGGGCGATTTCGGGCGATTTGGAGAGTTTTCTTCGAGCTAAATCCACAAATAATCATCTTCAAGCTTATCATTCGGATTAATCATCATTTCATCATCCCCATCACATCAAATAAAGGTAATGATTTCTTGAATCTAGAAATTCGGAGTTCAAGTGTTTTCCTTCCGATTTATTCATGTAAGCTTGGATTGTTGTTGGAATATATTATATATGGATTATCTACCTCGGATAAATGTATTCCTACGGATT
Organism: Orobanche coerulescens; assembly: GCA_033398695.1. Classification (NCBI taxonomy): domain Eukaryota; kingdom Viridiplantae; phylum Streptophyta; class Magnoliopsida; order Lamiales; family Orobanchaceae; genus Orobanche; species Orobanche coerulescens. Next base: position 34,854,699 of record CM065814.1, on the reverse strand, counting down.
TTATGGCATATATTTAGATTTCATGATTTGTTTGGGGTTTGAATCACGAACACATTAGAGTTGACTTTGATATTTTTGGGGGTTTTCAATTAGATGTTGTCGTTAACTCAAATTGTGGATTCCTATGGGATTATTGATATCATTGAAGTTGTTTTGTTGGTTTGAAATACTCATTTTGGAGTTGGTCTTGATATATTCGGGATTTGGACATTATCGAAGGATGTATGTTGTTAAGTATTCGCTAGAACGCCTCAATTAGTTTGGATATTGTTGTATCGGCATTTGAGTTGGTTATAATCGTGTTTGATATGTATATTGAGCGTAGGTTGGTAATTGTCATTCAAGGTTGTTCGAGCGACCGACATCTCATTGTAGGACGTTTGTTCGAGGAAGGGCATTCTTCACCGGTTGAGTAAGTTAATTCTTACTCGGTTAAAAGGATATTCATTCCTTTTGTTGTTGTTCATTCATAATCATAATTCATTCATAATGTATTAACCGTATTGGGACTTGTAATTGTCAATTAATCACTTCATTCACAAGGAACACGGTTCCAATCATTTCATTGAGCTATCATTCGTTTCACTATCATTTCATCTCGGTGAGTCATTCTTGATTTTGTCGGATTGTTATTCATTATTACTCTTCATGGTCATTCCTTGCCCATATGACCTTCTGGGTTCATATTGCGTGGCCGGGTGGGGATGTGTAGAATTTTTAGTCGGACACGTGATGGTCATGTGTTGGGTTCACCGACACATTGAACTGTGCACACAGTAATGTATCTCCGTGAGACTAATTAGGTACAAGGACGGGTGTGTCCGGACACTCGTCTTGTGCACTTGCACATACCATTACGGGCGTACTATGATGCCTCTCTTCAGTGTCATTTCATAATTAAGATATATCATGATTGTGTTTATTCAATCCTGGAGGATTGTTGTTCTATGTAACTGACCCCGTTGGGGATGTTTTTTTTCAGGTCATGGCAAGGCTAAGGTACGGGAAGAGAGCGTTGACGACAAGGAGTCCCAGTGATACTAGTAGGGGGGCCCAGTCCTTTCAGTCATTCATGTTTTCTTTATTTTATTTCTGCTGTAGATTTTCGTTTGGATGTTCATTTTCATTCACTGTTGTATATTTTATCCTCATATAAAATATACTTGTATTCTGTATTTTCCTGGGTGTGTTGTACTTGAAACTCCTCATCGGAGTAATTAATGATATACTGTGGTTCGGTACTACAATTATATCACTTAATTCATTAATTTTCATTCGCCTAGTGGGTCTCAATCGGGGGTCCACGGCACTGTAATATTCGCCTAGTTTGGGGTGTTACAGAGTTGGTATCGGAGCGTGGTTTTGAATACTACTTTCCGAGTCATGTCTCATTTGAAATCATCGTTCATTAGACTAGTATCATTGGACTTTCGCGTCACGTGTGACCTGTGCAAGAGCCGAGCCCCTCAGACAAAAGAACAGTAAGATTTCTGACGCCATGGTATAATTTCTGGCAATAAGAATCACTCATTCATCATTCAACAGTCAACAATCCTCATTCATCATTTTCATTTTTGATCAAGACGATCATGTTAATTCATTAATCACTCAGTTCATTTCATTGTTCAGTTGTTGATCTTGAGGATCATATCATAATCTTGTTAACTTGTTCAAGAAAGGAATGAAATTTATCTATTTGGACTCGAGAGAGTCCAAAACGGACCGGATTCCTCCGGTCCTTCGAGATGGCCGATCCCATCACTTGGTATTTCCTTGGTCTTAGTCTTCCACCTTAATTGGTTGAAGACCAAGGAATAAGTGGGAGTAGGTGTATTATTCTTTTAAAAAGAATAATACATAAAAGAAGAAAAGAAATGGAATAAGTAGACTTAGACTCTTACAAGATTGATGACACTCACGGCCATCTGCAAGACTCCAGAGAGAGAATTTTTTTTTTCTCAAGTCATCTTCTTCTTCATTTTCTACTTCATATTTTCTTAGAGAAAAATAAAGAGAGAAAATTTATTTTTTTCACTTGGAGTGATATAAATAAATTTAGTAAGTTCCAAATATCTTGTTCTAGCCGTATTTTTGAAAGATAACTAGGTAGGAGTTATTTCGGTCATCTTCCGGCGCATGGCAAGTAGAGGCACGGTGCTTGACTGTTTGGAATTTCAAAAAGCTTGGCGAATCGGATCGTGGAGAAGACAACCATTTAATCAACGTACCTCAAGGGTATGATTTCGATCTTCCTTTGTTTTGTTTTATATTCGTATATACGTAGCTTGATCGATCCTCGTAGGGATTCGGATCGAATTAGATTCGTTTTTTGCTTCCGATGCGCATTCGTTTTAGGCATCGAATCCCAACAGTGGTATCAAAGCATAGGTCTTGCGATCGTATATACGGTATTTAGCATTTGGAATGCTTGATTAAATGTTTAGTGATTTGGAATCACGACCGTTTAATTTGTTGTTTTAATTGTTCGTAGAAATTTATTTTTTCATATTTTTTGTTGCTATATAAATCTAGTTTTATTTATTAAAACTGATTTATATGGGTAATATTAAAATTAAAAAAATATAATTTTTGAAATCGGGATGAAAAACGGGTTGGAAAATCGCCGGGCAAATGAGAGTGCCGGAAAGTTGTCGGGCAACGCCGCGAATCTCGCCAGACTGGCGGCGGCCGAGAGGGATGCTCCTCTCGGCCATGGCCTGGTAGTGGTTGCGGGGGCCGGGACGGGCTTCGAAATCCTGGTTTCGACTCCGTTTTAATTTTTATATTTCGTTATAATAATTTCCGACAATTTAAATTGGATTTAATTTGACTAAATAAAAATACTTGGTGTTTTTATTTTGAGGAAATTAATTATTGTGAAATATTTAAAAACGTTCGGATCATACGAACGAATTAAAATTACCATGCTCGCGAATAAATTGGATTAATTCTATTAGATGGTTATTTTGATATATTGGTTGGATCAATATATTGTATTCCTTGAATCTGTTTATTTAGTATTTATTAGATGAATGCTTTTGAATGGTGATATAGTTCATGGACCTAGTTTTGAATCGTTTGGTTTTATTCAATTGGGTTGTAAAGGCCATTTTAAGCCTATTGATTTTACTAGAAAAATTGTATAGGATGCAATTTTTCAAATATAAAATTTATATGTAATGACGAAGACCGGAGGAAGATCCGTTCGAGATGACGAAGATTCAAGACCGAAGACTTATAATTAGATTACGACGTTCTTGTTCTAGGAACGGTCCATAAACTACATGTTGGTAGCAACTAGGTTGTGAATGTTTTATTCATATGGTATGAATGCTACAAATGCGCTTAAATGAATTAATGTGCAAAGTGTAACATTAATCGCGAAAATTTTCCCACGATAAATTATTAAGTTTAAAAGGTTTCAAGGTTTTCCTTCCCTCCATCGAGCTTTCGGGAAATTGAAATCCAAACCGGATGTGCTATGCTTCCGAGTTATCGGGGTAGTCGTTCAGGGAGGGTCGATAAATTACCGAGAGCGCATTGGATGCCTTTGGTTGGAGCAAATTTTATCCCTAGAAACATGTTCGGTTGCCGGATAAGATTCAATTGTGAAACTGATTTGTGTAGATGGTATAAACTTAACGTGTTCATGAACCATAGAAACCGTATAGGTTGATGGGAGTGAACAAAGGGAAAAAGAAGATCGAATAATCCATTAGATGGGTCGGTGTTGGACACCACTTTATGAAGATTAATAGACTAGAAACCTGTTCGGTTGCCCTCTATTAAAATTTATAAAGAACTCGATCAGCACTATGAAGTAATGCGAACAATACTTCCGGAATTCACATGGGAGTGTGTTATTCCGATAAAAATAGTGGGAGATGGGTTAAAAGAATAGAAAAGACCTTAATTCTACACTCAGATCACAATTTAACGAGTCACTAACAATCACATGGGATTTCCAACCCTATTGCTTGAGGAAATTCTCAAATTACTGAAGAAATTAGATAGCCAATCTGTGGTTTTGTCATACAATAAGATCCAATTTGTTTGGACTCGTTAGGTTTGGCCCATTACCTTGAGTGAGGTCGAACGTCTACACCTTTTGTTTGTTATGAAGATGTGATCTTATCCACCGATGGGTCTTGTTCTAAGCCCACTATCCTAATAGGGTCCCATCTTGTGTCGGGTAAAGGCTCCACCTCATGTTGGGTTAAGGGCTTAGTTGAACCCAATTTCTTCTTGTATCCACTCGACATAAAAAGGGGGTGGACCTCTTTCTCCATGACATAATGCAAATGGAGTCGAGGACGCGTTGCACCCAGCTACGCAAAATTCTGACAAGTCTTTCTTACCACGGGGCGCAAAGCCCTTTTTATGCGGAATTGCTCGCGCAAATCAACTCGTTTCGAAGAGAATAGCCTGGTCCTGTTATCAAGGTTCGCGCATGAAACTAAGGAATACATTTATTTACTAATATGATGGCCTTTTTTATTCTATTTGTTTTCTAAGTGTCTCCTTTTGAAAGGTGTAGTCCCTGAGGACGAGGCCCCCAGCAAATGGGGGGAAAGAAGAGTGGGTATGCGGGCTTCTTTCACTTTCGTTTTGGAGAGAGCAGCAAAAGGCATAAATAAGGGGAAGCGGCGGATTCTCCGGCCTTAAAATAGCGAAGGTTCTGGAGGTCCACAAACCGTGATTCCTTGGTAAATGTAAATTCGAGGCAAAAGGCGGCCTACGAATTGATTTGATTATCGCCGTGCACGATTGGAAATCAAAGGGACTAGCAGACGTACCATGAGACTTTCTCGTCGTTAGTTTGCTTGCTTTGGTTTGGCTTGTTTCTGGGGAGAGGTGAGCCGCTTATGCTGTGAGGAGACAGGAGCTCTCGAGCTTAACATGTACCGTAAAGGTATACGCTTACAGCCAGGAAGGTGCCGAGCGTTGACGACGAGTATAGAGATAGTCAAAAGGTATACGAGGACGAAGAAGGCGATGGCTGATTGACGTTCGTAGACCCATACTCATCAGAGGTAAAATAGGCACAAGCGGTATATTCCGAGGTGTATGCGTTAAGCCAACTACGTGATGAGAATTGGCGATTCATTGAAGCTACAAGGTTAGGGACGGCATGTGTTAAGCCAATGCGTAAGTGGTTTATTTAGGATAGGAGTCCATGGAAGTTGTACTTGGTGAACTGCAGAGAGTTAAGTCGCCCAAAGTACTCGTCAGAACGTGAACGGTCGTACTCGCGGGGCGCCCCCAGGCTCAAGTCCTATCTTTAAACCACGTTGACGTAGCGACGCCTATATCAAAAGAATATACGAGCGAGGAAGTTTATAAATGGATTTTTCAAATCATTGGTGTCAGCATGTACCGGGGAATTAAAAAGACATGTTCAGGTCAAAGTGAGGGACACACTTGAAGTAGGCATTTTTTGATAACGCCCCAAGTGAGCTGGAAAGTGAGTCTGAAGCGAGTTCATAATGGCCCCTCTTGGCTCAGTCTCATTGTCTATTTCGTAATCATTCGATTCCGCCCCTACTTCAATGAAAGCAAGGTCTTGAAGAGCCTCCGCTACCAACCTTCTTAAGAGGTTCGGGAATGCCTAATACCTTAGCCTCAGACCCCGGCTATGAAGTGGATACTGGGCAGCTTCGACTCACAGGTAAGAGGCAAAGACAACTTCCAGGCCTTTCCTAAGTCAATGTGTCCCTACATCGTGGAGGTGCTCAAGAAAGACAAGTGCTCGCTTTAGTTTCGATTGCCAGCACGCGCCTTTCAAAGGCATAGGCCAGAGGTGACTACTGACTTCCATGCTATGCACCATTCCTGGTCTTTCGAGACGTAATTCCTTTTTTTCCTTTTGAGGCGCATGATCAACTCACTGAGAAAAGGATGCATAAGATAGTTGCCCGGGCCTAAGGCTCTTCAAGACCTCCAGTTAGGCCCTGGTGCATTGAAGAGGTCTAAGACACGAACATCCGGACGCATCTGTTGCATGGTATACCACTGGAGGTACTTTCACTAACGGGTGACCCTGTCCTTATCTTTATATAGGCTTAATGAGGACCCCTGATTACATCTTCCACCGGAGGTGGAATACCTCGACTTCAGAGCATCCATGAGATAGGCCATCGCTTGACCATGGACGTTCGGATGAAGGGGACCTGACCTACCTATATATTAAGTTTGATTTATGCCTTAGCTAGTGTATGGATTTCTATCACTCCACACTTCCCTTCCTACGTCACCCAGCTGTCACCGACAACTCCGGGGGACAAATAAATATATCAATATGTATTCATTCAGTAATTCTTATTGTATATTTCACACAAGTAGAGCCTTACAAGCGATCAATCACTTCAGTCTCAACTCGATCGGGGCGTACTTTCAGAAGAAAGAGACGTTAAAGGACCCCGTCTAGGGATATAGATTTATGAGAGCTGCGGCATAGGACTAGCTGACATAGGGCACTTACTTACTGCTAAGGAAAGGGAAAGAGGCAATCATCTTTTATTGGTGATGATGCTAGTTAGAAAGGAACAAGAAGCAACAAGGAGAGATCTTAGGATTGACTCTTGCTTCGGTCTGACCTGCCTTTGACCGCTTTCAGATCGTTGGTCAATGAAAACCCTATCCTTTGCTGGCTGGTTATCCCTCTTCTTTGCCACCGGCACACTTTTGAGTATTGAATTCAGGTGCCGGAACAACATCCTCTAAAGCAATGGGCACAGTCGAGCTCGTGGTGTCTGTCTCTGTCACAGTCTAACCTAACTACGCAGCCATTTCCTAACAACGATCGTAGCATAGCTCCTTCTCAGTAGGCCGCTTAAGGTTGTGACAGTTCTTTCTAACTAAGAGTCTGAAATCAGAGTCGTCTTCTAGGGCATCTCATAAGAACGTAGAACCATATTCATTATGTCAAAAATCAGAGATTCTAGTACTTCGACTAGCATTAGTTTTCAATAGATTCCCGAAAAGATGTATAAGTCTCGGTATTGTACCTGTGGCAAGTTCTAGTTAGAGTCTCGCACCTGTGCCAAGTGCTAATAGCAAGCAGGCTGAGTTCCTTTCTCGTCTCGGACTCATAATTGATTTATCAGCGATAGCATCAAATCAACAAAGAGCTGGTGTTACCTGAACATCATCCCCCCGACCTTAATTATGACTACGAACCCACTCGCTATACTACTCGAAAAGAACACCTTAATTGGCCCTAACTTTGTGGACTGGCTCCACAACCTGATGATAGTCCTCAGCATAGAGGCACTAGGATACGTCTTGGAGGTGAACATTTCGGTGCCTCCAGTGCAGACTAGATCCAATCAGGAAGAAACTGAAAACCACGAAAAGTGGATTAAGGATGACATAATAGTCTGTGCCTATATTAAGGCTTCTATGTATAATGAGCTTTAGAGAGATCATGAGAAAATGACTTCTGCTAGGCAGATTTTATCTCACTTAACCGAGCTTTATAGTGAGCACAGTCTAATTGCTAGATATGAGATATCTAAAGAGCTTTTCGGTGCCAGGATGAAGAAAGGTGAGAAAGTTGGGGATCATGTCCTCAAAATAATCTCTATTATCGAGAGATTGGAGGCTCTTGATTTTAAGATGGATACTTCTCTTCAGACCGACCTTATCCTGCAATCTCTTCCTGATTCCTTTTGACCGTTTGTTGTGAATTTCAACTGCAATGAGATTGCTTGGAATTTAGCAGGGTTGATGAACAAACTGGTAATCGCTCAGTCTCAGACAAAGACCCCGCGGATGAAGGAGTCTGCCCGTGTGATTTCTTCTGGACCTCGGAGGTCTAAGAATAAGAAGAGAAAGACCAAGAAGCAGATGGGACCACAAAGCAAGGACCTTAAAGGTAAGGGCAAGGCCCCAATGGTTCCCAAGAGCAAGAAGAAGAAGGACGCATGTCTCGAATGCGGTGAGCTGGGCCACTGGGCTAGAGATTGTCCGATTCTTCATGGCACTTTAGGTACAAAACTTTTAGTTTTGGAAACAAATTATTCTGCTACTGTATTTTCTACTTCTTGGATATTGGATTCATGTGCTAGTTCTCATATTTGTACCGTGAATCAAGATCTGGAACAAAGTAGGAAGATTGGAGCTGGGGAAGTGATGATTACTGTCGGAAGCAGGCACAGTGTCGAAGCAACTGACGCAGGATCACTTCTTTTGGATTTGGAATCCAGCTTTGTTTTGACATTAGATGATGTACTTGTTTTGCCCAAGGGGCATAAAAACATTGTATCCATTCCGGTCATGGATCGGAAAGGCTTTTCATTTTTCATTGGTGATGGTTCCTGCAAAATTTATTTTAGAAATAAACTAGTAGGCACTGCTACTTTGTTAAATGGACTGTATCATTTAAACCTTAGTAACAAAGTCGTTGTGAATACTATGACTAGGAAGCGTGGTAGGGATGAAACTAATCAAGTTTTAAAATGGCATCTTAGACTTGGTCATGTTGGTCAGACCAAGGTTTACAAAATGGAAAAGATGGACTTATGGGTCCATTGGGATCGGATCCCTTTCCAACTTGTGAATCTTGCCTTAAAGGCAAAATGACTAAGTCCCCCTTCACAGGGACTTTTGAAACAGCCGCTAATAAACTTGGATTAGTCCATACCGATGTATGTGGTGATTTGGATGCAGCACGTGACGGATATCAGTATTTCATTACATTTACGGATGATCATACTAGGTGTGGTTACGTATACTTAATGATACATAAATCCGAGGCCTTTAAGAAATTCAAGGAATTTATGGTCCTAGTCGAAAAAGAAACTGGTAATTATATCAAAGCACTTAGGTTGGACCGAGGTGGCAAGTATATGAGTACAGAGTTTGACGAGTTCCTTAAGGAGCATGGAATAGTATCACAACTAACACCTCCAGGAACTCCTCAGTTAAATGGTGTGTCAGAAAGAAGGAATCGAACCTTGTTGAACATGGTCTGTTCTATGCTTAGCTACACTGAATTACCAATTTACCTGTGGGGGTATGCACTCCTGACTGCTGCTTATATCTTGAGATGTGGGATGGCAGGAAACTAAGTCTTAATCACATTAGAATTTGGGGATGTCCCACCTATGTCAAGAAGACTAAGGTGGAGAAATTGGAATCTAGGTCCGTAAAGGGATGTTTCATTGGATTCCCATCTGGGATGATGGGTTATCTATTCTATATGCCGGAAGATTGAAAGATCATTGTTGCTTTGCAAGCACACTTCCTGGAAGATGAGTTCATCCAGGAAGGCGGAGCAGGTAGAAGTATTTCTTTGGAAGAATACAATGAAACTCCTCAGGAGACACCTGTACAAGAAATTGGAACCGAACCTGCTGAAACACAAGTACAACCACCTCGTAGGTCTAGTAGGGTGTCTTAATTAGCTGAAAGGTATGGCCTTGTGCACCTGGAGGGGCTGGGTCTCGATGAGGTTCCAGGTGATAGCCAAGAGACCAACCCCGCAACCTATGACCAAGCGATGGTGGATATAGACTCCGAAATGGCAGGAAGCTATGGAAGTTGAGATAAACTCGATGCATGTAAATCAGGTCTGGACTGTAGTAGAATGCCCCAAGGGCATAGTGCCTATTGGGAATAAGTGGATCTATAAGAGAAAGACTGATGGGGATGGCAAGGTTGACACCTATAAGGCCAGGCTTGTGGCAAAAGGTTATACCCAGAAAGAAGGTCTTGATTACCACGATACCTTCTCGTCCATAGCTATGATCAAAGTCTATTCGCATCTTGGTCCTTCGTGTAGAAAGATTACCCATTTGTGTCGTACCCAGGCCAACATATGACATCAAAATTAGGTCCACTTGCTAACCATGTAAGTATATCCAAAACAGAATCATCATTTACAATATGTTTCTAGAACCACGATAAGAATGTCCTGTTATGCTCAATCACCAACCAAAAATTAGATTTTCGAGGATTTTCTTCTTTTATGAGGGTCTTATGTGTGTCTAAGTAGGGCTGAACTTCAGGAGTATTTGTTAGGATGTACAGATGTGCTTGTAGCAACTCTTCATGATCAACATTTTTCATTTTCCCTCCATATGTTCCCTTACCAAGACTCGTACCCTCACGGCGAGACTTAGGAATCCCAATCGATTTACTTTCAGATAAATATTCATTACGAAATTCAACAGCCTCTTCTGCAACATATCTTTCAACAATAGAGGCTTCAGGCCGATGATGTTTTTTCACATAACCCTTTAGTATTTTCATGTAACGCTCAAATGGATACATCCATCGTAGATGCACAGGTCCACATAACCTTATTTCTCTTAGTAGATGAATGATTAGATGTACCATAATGTCAAAAAAAAAAAGAGGGCGGAAAATACATTTCAAGCTGACACAGGATAATTACAGCTTAATTCTCCAAATCGTCCAATACTTTAGGGTCAATGACCTTCATCCAAATAGCATTAAAGAAGAAACACAATCTACTTATGGTGCCGTCTCAATTGTTTTGGCAGAATACCTCGAATAGCCACCGGTAAAAGTTGTTGCATCAATATATGATGATCATGAGACTTTAAGCCTATTAGTTTCAAGTCTTTCATTGACACCAACCTCCTCACATTGGAAGAATAACCTTGGGGGACTTTCATACCACGTAAGGACTCATATAGACTTCGATTCTCGTTCTTAGATAATGTATGACAAGCTAGTGGTAGATAAGTCCTTTTACCTTTTGGTATTGGAGCTAATTCTCCCCGTATCCCCATGGAAACCATGTCTTTTCAAGCATTCACGCTATCTTTAATCTTGCCTTGTATGTTGAGAAGCGTTCCTATAAGACTATCACACACATTTTTCTCCACATGCATCACATCAATACAATGTCTCACTTCAAGCTTATGCCTGTACGGTAGCTCAAAAAAAATAGACCTCTTCTTCCATAAGCTTTTCTCAGCAGGCTTTTGTTTCTTCCCAAATATCACCTTAATATATTTCACTGAGTCATAAACTTGCTATGGAGTTAATGCTTCTAGAGCTTTTTTATACTCTTGTTCACCGTTAAAATATTTTTTTAATCTACGATAGGGATGGTCTGGCTTGAGAAATCTTCAACTACCGAGGTAAACAGTCTTTCTTCCATGTTCAAGTTGATTGTAACATGTATCTTCTTCGCATATAGGACATGTTTTATGTCCCTTCATGCTATACCCAGACAAGTTTCCATATGCTCGAAAGTGATTAATTGTGCAAAAGAGCATTGCACGCATCTTAAAAGTTTCATTTTTGTATGCGTCAAACATATTGACACCTTCCTCCCACAACATTTTCGAGTCTTCGATCAACGGTTGTAAGTAAACATCTATGTCGTTTCCTGGTTTTTTTGGCCCCGAAATAATCATAGACAGTACTTGTGTTTCATGCACAATAGGGGAGAGAGGTTGTAAATAACTAATAAAACCGGCCATGCACTATGCTTGCTGCTAAGATTACTGTAGGGGTTCATTCCATTCGTACAAAGTGCAAGTCTGAGGTTTCTGGGATCACTGCCAAATAAAGGAACAATTGATCAATTTTCTTCCATTGAGGCGAATCACCTGGGTGTCCGAGCTTACCATCAATTATCCTCTCATCTGTATGCCATCGCAAGTTTTTAGCCTCCTTTGCACTAGCGAACAAACGTTTGAATCTTGGTATTATTGGAAGATACCATAACACTTTTGCAGGTGCTCTTTTATTACCAACATCAAAGCTTGCATAACCTTCACCTTCTTTTTTGTAACGTGATGTCCCACATATGGGACACACATTAAGAATTTTGTACTTATTTCTATACAAAATGCAGTCATTAGGACATGCATGAATCTTCTTATACCCCGGGCCCAATGGGCACAAGATTTTCTTCGCCTTATAGTTGGAATTTGGTAATTCATTATCCTCCGGAAGCATATGTTTTAACAAGCAAAGTAACTCTGTAAATTTCTTATCGCTCCATCCATTTGTTGCCTTCAAGGTGAGCAATTTTAATATTGCAGACAATCGTCAGAACTTTTTACAGTTGTTGTACAAAGGTTTATCTGCATCCGTGGACAAGCTCTTACGTGCTTTGTATCCATGAGCTTCCTAAAAGCCTCTGCTTCAACGTCATTAATCATGTCCTCTAGTCGATAATACATATCTTCATCTAATTCTTCATCTCGGGATACTCTAGGCATGTCAAATTCACCATGCCATATCCATCGCGTGTAACTCTTGTTGAAACCATCGCAGATGACGTGCTCCCTAATATCTTCAACACATAATCACCTTTCATTCAAGCAATTGACACACGAATAGTAAAATCTCCCATTATTGTCTGGAACTTTTCTTCTAACAAACTCCAAAAACTGTTCTGCTCCATTCTCATACTCGTTACTTTTTTTTTTTTTTTTGTACAAATATATAAGATTTCATGAAGAAACGAAACCACATAATACCAGAATAATGTTATTACATATCTTGAATATTCAACTGGAGCTTAAATAGATGAATATTCTTGAATAAGATATTACTTTAAGATGAACAACATGCTCCTGGAGGATCAGCTACAGAGAGGCACATATAGAATATACTATCCACACTTGCCTTGGAGTCTCAGTGTGAATGCATACAAGGATAAGAGAACACCTTTCAACTTCGCCTTGGCTATATCATCGATCAAGTTGCCGTCACCATCAAATTTTGCAGGAGGCTGAAATGCGTTCAGGAAAAACTCAGGCTTATTGATGAAATGAAGATCAAGGTAAACCCCTGTCTGACGGAGATGATATTGAGACCGGCCACTGCTGAAACCTCCTCCTGCACTCACAATTGCAGCTGCTTTGTCGGCCCAAACATTTGGGGGCCTGGAAGCCCAATCAATTGCATTTTTCAGAGGTCCAGAGACAGAGTAGTTGTACTCTGGTGAAGCGAAGAGTATGCTATCAGCAGAAAGGATCTTCCGCCTAAACGCCTCCACAACCGGTGGGTAAGTCCCATTCACCTCAAGATCTGTGTTGAGAAATGGTAATGGTGATATGTCGACATACTCCATCTCCAAACCATTGATTGCACTTGATAAATCCATGGCGGCACGGAGGAGGCCGCGATTGTAGGAACCTTTGCGGAGGCAACCGCAGAGGGCAGCAACTTTGATGACTTGAGAAGGTGCTGAGACCGCCACCATTGATCATATGCGCGTTTACTAGGGATTTTTATGTTTATTAAGGACAGAGTGTTGATATTGAAGCACATAAGAACTTTCAAAAAAATGTTCAACAATTAAAAAATCAAAAGCAAGAATTGGAGCTGCAAGAGAAACAAATGCAAAAAGGTAAGACAAAGGCATATATTCATACAAGAAATATAAAAGAAATACTTTCCTCTTGCGCTGGAAGTAGCTGGCAGCGAGCCCTAGGTGGCAATGGAGTGGTGGTCGCGTAGAGACCGCATGAGTGGTGGCGTGGGGTTTCGTGAGAGAGAGTGGAGATACGGGGAGAAGACTATGTAATATCCGTACTTTCTATTTTTGGTAATTTCTATTTTTTGTGTATGTTCATTTCGGACGACTCGTTTGTAACTGCTTTGGAATTTCGAATCTATTTTGTTCTTGGAATTTTTTCATTTGGACGATTTCGGTGATGTTTTTACGTATTTTCGTCTTGAGCTATGTTTTATCGCATGTACGTTCGATTCTCGTAAAACTCGTTTGATTTTGTTATTTTCCTTTTTCCATGAGTCCGTATGGTTGAGTTGCCCATGTTGTGAGTTTCGGATTGTTAATCCGATACCATATCGTGATTTTTCGGACGTTTGGGCCATTTTGTAATTTCCTAGAAGTTTAGGGAATTTTATCCTCCTTGTCATGTTTTGGATTACCCGGTAGTTGGGAGTGTATTTTCTTTCAGTACTTAACTTCGTCATCGTGAATATCTCGTGCTTATGCTTCTGGGTTTGACCTTATGTTGCGTTCCGTTTTCGTATCGTCCTGTGCAGAAAACGATGTTCAGCAGTATTGAACTGCTGCATGCATAACGCACGTTATGCATGCTTATTAGCGTGCGCTAGAGATATCTGCATAACGTACGTTATGCCCTAGTGGTAACGTACGTTATGGCCTTCAGTGTTTTAACAGTGGGTTCTGCCCAGTTTCTGCTTAGCCCTTACGTACGTTAGTTGTCTTGAGTTACGTACGTAAGCTCTATGTAGCGTACGTTAATTGTCTTGAGTAGCGTACGCTATCGACCTCAGCTAATTGGGAAGAATGTTCTGTCAGGCTCTTACGTACGTTAACTCAAAGGAGTAACGTACGTAAGACATCTTAGCGTACGTTAACTATTCATGTTAGCGTATGTAATGCTCTGTCAGGTATTTAACATCCTGAGTTGACCTCAGATGCGTCATTTCCCTTCTTTTCCTTCCCTTGTCCGCGACGTGAACTCCTCGGGCGATTTGGAGCGATTTGTGCAGAACAATCCATAAAGTTCCTCCATAGATCGATTGTTGTGCTTCAAGCAAGGTTTATCATCATCGTAATCATCTCCTTTCGTCCGAATCGAGGTATATTTAGTTAGAACCCTAGCTTTTGGGGATTTTAGGGTTTTGTTTGGGTTTTCACCCTTCTAGTCCGATTTGTCTCATATGATTGTTAGATTTCGATAGTATAATCACTATCCCTTACTTTTCTTGCGGTTTTGCGGATTGAATTCGATATTTTTCTCCGTTGATAGAGGGGAACCGGTTATGACCTTGTATTGTCCGAAGAATTGTTCCAACGGGTAGAATTAGGATGAATTCCTACGTTTCCGCAATATTGAGATTGTTTTTATATCATTATTGTATTAGGAACGGATTTGTGAAGACTATTTGAGCCAAAACCTTTCCTTTCACCATTTTCCTTCACGTCGTGTTATCCAAGGCAAGTACATGTCTTACATTTCGTTATGTGTGTTACGTTTTCGATACGGATAATGAATTGTGATCTTTCTGGTGCGTGAGTTGTGTTCCTTCCACCCGGAGTGTTCGACGGTCGTCTAGGGGTCGATACTAAGAGGTACGGCCACGGAAGTGGACTTGGGTGTGTATGTTGCTGACCTTCCACCCGGAGCATTCGACGGGGCGTCTGGGGGCCGATACTAAGGGGTACGGCCGTGGAAGTGGTTTCCCACCCGGAGCGTTCGACGGGGCGTCTGGGGGTCAATACTAAGGAGTACAGCCACGGGTTACCAATCGCGGACGTTGTGATATTGTGATGAATTAATAAACTGTTTTGGATGCTAATGTGATATTCCGGAATATGGCTTTTCAAATGTTTTCTAAATGAGATGACTGTGTAAATCGTATCTGTATATAATGTAGTGTAATTGTGTACTTGCACTAGCTATTCGAATGCCAACCCCTTAAATGGGGGAAATGTGTCTTATCCATTTCAGGTATTGGTCGAGCTGAGAAGCTGGCACGGGATACGCATGCTAAGGATGGATCGGCATGATGATGAGGCTCGAGTCTGTATTAGATGTTTTGTTTTTACGTCTACTTGGGTGTTGGATATTATTTGGTTTCTTTAATATTGGTTAAAGTCCCCTGCGTGGGCAATGAACTCGTATTAACTCATACTTCTTGATGTCCGATTAAAATGTTTTGGCCGAGGCCACGGCCCTATTTTACCATGATTATTATTCTTATGAGTATTGTCTGTGAATTTTGAGTCATGTGTTAGCCTGGTAGACCTTGTGAAGGTTTTGCGGCGTGTAACGTCCCTTAAGTGAATTTGGGGTGTTACAGACTAGTGGCGGTTCTAGGCTATGGGTGATGGAGCTTTTGGCCAGTAAGTGAATCGCAAGGTTGGGGGGACAAGAGGTTGAATCACAGTGAGCGAGAGTGGAGATACGGGAAAAAGACCAGTGAATCGCAAGGTTTAGGGTGGAGGTAATCTATTCGGAGTATTATGGGTGTATGACCAAAATTAGTTGGGGACCCTTTTTATGTGTATATGAGATTGGTTCTCAATGAATCGATTTAATACACAGACATACCAGATCGGTTTATTACTAACCGGTGTAAAATATATATTTACTAAATCAGTTTTACGTTAACTGATGTATAAAACTGCTATATTAAATCGGTTCCCTAATAACCGATGTAAAATAAAACCGCAGCACTTTTTAAATCGGTTGTAGTACAATCGATCTAGAAAGTGCGATATAAAATGATATTTTTGCACTAGTGTTTCTTCCTTTGCGTACGTTATTTTTACCTTGCATAAGTTAAGTACAACGGACATATGAACGTTGTACGAGTTGACCTTCTAGAACCCTCAAATGGGTTGATATTTGAAATCACATTTGAAGTGCATAGCGACCGTAATGACATGTTCATAACTTACGTAAGTTTCTGCCTGTAGCGTTGTTTGGTTTCGCTGCGTGCATTAACATGCCTGAATGTCATCCTTTTCGGATATCTTCGGTGTAACTCTTACATATGTTAATCTACTTGGTAGCGTACGTTATATTTGTTTTCTTTTTTTTGATTACTTCTTATTCATTGCGTATCCTCCGTAGAGTTTGTTATCAGCGTCAAAAGTGTCTATTTGGAATAATAATTCCATTGACTTTTACTTTACCGATTTTCTTCCTCTTTTGTTTTAATCATTTCACTATATTCATGATTACTCTTTTTCTTTTCCTTTTCTTTTCTTTCCTTTTGCTTTTCTTTTAGATTTTTATCCAACTCTTTAGTCTTTAACTATTGCTGTCTAATTGTTGTTTTTCTTTGATCATCAACACATCATCGAAATCCTCTAATATATCTGTGTGGAATAATGTACGGCAGTTACTCACATGAGATGTTCTACTTACGTGTTATGTGAACCGGTACCATTAGTGATTTTCCTGCATATGGGATGTTGTATGTATCTGTTATTAGTGAATATAGAGGATGTCCAGTGTGCTTGAATGCAGACTGCACAAGGTATCACTGTCAGAAGGTTATCAGAATGCATCACAGTCTATGGATTGAGCGGATGCATATCTGGCGTATGGATGCTGCAGCATTTGATGGGACTAAAGAGGTGGGTGATCCACCACGGGAGTGGACTAGTGAGGAAATTTTGTCCTTGCTGAATGAGTATGACTATGGGCAATTGAGCAACCATCCTGATATAGTAGCGACAACTCCCGAAAGACTGGACAGGTATATTCTGGTCCCACAAGAGTATATTCTGGGATCTATCTTATTGGAGTAAGTTGTTGATTAGGAACTACCTAGATGTGATGCATATAGAAAAAAATATTTGTGGAAATACTGTCGGTATAGTGTTATGTTGAGAAGGGAAGACTAAATATGGCCATAAGCCACGCGTTGGTTTAAAAGAAATGAACATTAGAAAATATTTATGGTTGAAGAAAGGGAAAGGAAACCACAAAATGCTGAAAGAAGCTTACACCGTCACTCCTGAGCAAAAGGCTGATATTTTTTCGTGGATGAAGGTTGCTAAGTATCCCACAAGATATGCTAGAAATATAGGGAGGTGTGTTAACTTCAAGGAGAACAAGTTAACTGGATTGAAGAGTCATGATTGCCATACCCTCTTACAATGCCTCTTTCCTATGTTTATTCGACCATACTTGTCCAAACAGGTGGTCGAGCCTTGTGTATAGTTAGCCAGGTTCTTTCAAAAGTTATGCACTAGAGAAGTAAGGAAGTCAGGTCTCCGACTCATGCAATAGGAGATCGTTTATGTCTTATGCAAATTTGAGAGGATCTTTCCACCAAATTTTTTGGATCTCATACCTCACATCATGATCCATCTTTCTCGCTAACTTTTGCTAATAGGCTCGATCTACTGCAAGTGGATGTTTCTAATAGAAAGGAAACTTGGTGACTACAAGGACTCTGTGACTAATAAGTCTACACCTTAAGGATGTTAGACGAAACATATCTTGCATGGGAGTATGTAGCATATACCAAGTTCTATTTGGGCGCGGCGGATCCCCCACCCGAGCCTATGTCAACCATTCCACTGCAATTTAATTTCTACATCATCACCAACGAAGTTGAAGTTCAAGGAAGATTACCTAACAATCAATTACAGACTTACGAGCTAGGAATTGCACATAGATGGATATTGTTTAACTGTCCAGAAGTTCAATACTGGAAAGATATTCACCTTTCACGTGGTGTCGTGAATGGGGATATTAAATTCCACAATAAAATATTTGATGATTATTTCGGATAATGGGTAAGTGTTTAGTTACTGTTTACTTAATTTTCTTATATAAATATGTAAGCATTCTAGATGAATTATGACATTCACCTTAATTATTATCCAGTTGACGTACATACAAAGTGATGGCCATCCGATGTGGTCGTGAGTTGATGCTTCTTTCAATGAAGCCTGTTATGTCTGGAGTTTATTCAATGGCGAAGGTAAATGGTGTGATATTTGTATGTATCGACAGAGATCAAATAAGGAGATGTCAAAATTCTGGGATTATGATTTACGGTGGATATTACAGTGTTCTTCTCGAAGCGGTGGAACTAATTTATAGATGGTTTGATACTAATCCTGGAATAGATAGGGAGGACGATTATGGACTTTTGTCTGCTAATACTTCTACAAGTCGGTATGAAGATGATCCTTTTATTTTTGCAACATCGGCTAAACCAGTTTACTACCTAGATGACTTTGTAAAAGAAAGAGCATGGAAGATCTTCAATCATGTGGCTACGAGAAATATATATAGTGCTGCTACACTTGGACAAGCAGTAGATAAGTATGACGATGAGGCATGTCAAGAGTCGAATGCATCTAATATTCCACCATCCTCCACAATACTATTGAATAATGTTATAGAAGTTTTAGTGGTTCGACTACGTGGTGAAGAACATGGGTTCATAGATGTAGGTACAGATGAATTACTTGCATAATCTGATGAAGAGTTCAGACATATACTGTCAGTTATCAACTCTGACACCTTAGACAGACTCAACTGGTAATTCTGACTACGAGCCTTAGAAGGACATATCATTTGTAAAAGTTCCATAAATATTTATTTTATTTATAAATTCAAAAAATATTTCAAGTTTAATATTTGTTAGTTGTGCTTAAAAAAATATTTGGCGGGCATATCAGAAATCTAAGGTAGTTGTACGCGAAGCTTGCCGAAGAGAAAGAGAAGGGTCATCCTGAAGCCGAACTGAAAAAGAATAAGGAGGCCCATGGCCCATCAAAGGGCCTAGCAATTGATTCATACGTTAGCAAAAATGGCTGTCATAAGATAGTAGAAAGTATCTATGACCCATTTTAGCTTCTGATGCTTGTATAACATATTGTCGTAATGTTAGGTTTGTCATACGCGATAGGCTTCCTGTGAGCTGAGTGTAAGGATGTGCCGCAGTGCGTGAAGGATGCATTGAATAATGCTATATCAGTGAGTTTACATTTCAATTCTGAAGGCTGCTTTTTGTATTTAAATTGGGAATAAATTTAGTAATATATATTTTGTATATGTTAGTTATAGGTGTAGTTTGATGTTCCTTCGTTCCTACTACATACTTGGTGTGATGAGGTACAAACAACCAAGTAATTTTCACAATACGTAGTTGAGTAATTACTCAGAGAATCTTATGTGATTGTTTATTATTTGTAAATGTGTGTTATTGGTACAAGTCTTGGAAGAATGAGCTACACATGTTTTGGTCGGCTTGGGGTAATTCCCGCGAGGCTACTCCTGAGGAGTTCAAGTATCGAGAGTACGAGTGGAGGTGGCTATGCTCCCATTTTAGCGACCTGGACTATATTATATGTAATAGACCAATAAATATTACATTATGTTGTTGTTGTTAAAAGACATGTAACGTATATGAAATTTACTTGTGGTAATTTTGTTCATTGTCAAATGAAAAATACATGTTTCTATGTGTAGGCTAGAAGTTCAACCAACATTGCTAACCGTAAGGATTTGACGGAATACCACAGCTTAGGTTCTACGGTCGTTAGCGAGAGTTTTGCACGAGGCCACTTCTGATGAAAATATGGTGAACGCCTTTATCTACGTGACTCGGAAGGCATATCCGAACTCTCCGGATAGACATGTAAGTTGTAAATGTATCCTAAACATTTCAATACTGCTATGAATCTTTATCTTTGAACTTTATTAATATTTGGTTACTTATTTTGTTCTAACTTAATTAGGAGAGAGTGATCGAGGAATCTCAAAAGATGTTGAAAGAGGTGATGAGGGATGAGCATCTGGATTTAGACGAGACTGGCCTCGATTTAGCCGTTACAGAGATAGATCAAGCCGATCCCTACATTAAGGCAAATGTATGGGCTACCATTTACCCTCCTAAAGGGAGTCATCACTGGACGTCGATGATGGGAGCTGAAGACAACAAATTATTGAAGGATACTCCAGAGTTTCAATGCAATCAACGGGCGACACGCAAAAGGCCCATTTAGAGGAGCAATTTAGGATTGAGGGGGAGCTCTGAGCTTAGGAGTAAAGGGAGTCTAAAGACCAGTTCTAAAAATTCCATGAGGAGCAAAGGAAGGCTCAAATATCTCAGCAGCAGGACACAATGCAGTATATGATGTCATTGAGTCAGACCATGACTCAGTCGGGACTTCAGGCACCACCACCACCTCCATGCTTCAATTTACAAACAACCCTCTCTTCTTCACAGCCTCGGGAATACGACATGCAAGAAGGTAGTAATCATTCTTATATTTTTAAGAATTTGATGAATTTAGATGGATTTTAGTTGTGTTTGCAGTAGTACTTTTGGTATATAAAGATATTAATGCTAAGTATTTGTTTATTTAGACTCATGCTCGTTAACGTTGGTGTTTATAGTGATTTTGCTGATGTTGCTATGTGATTTGTTGATATGGTATAGTTTTGTAATGTTGGCATCTATAAATTATGTTTTTCGTGCATTGATGTATGGTGATTTTGATGTATGGTGATGTACTGTGCATTTACAATATATAGGTTAGAAGGAACAGGTTTTGGGGATCTCAAAATTCAATTTTTTTTAAATGGACTTTGCCGACGACATTTGCACAAATCGTTGGTTAAAGTTTTTTTTCATATATGAATACAATTTAGCCGACAACTTGGTCATCGGCTAAAACAGATAAATGTCAGCCGATAACGTCAAAGTCGTCGGCTAAAAAAGATAGATTTTGGCCGACAACATCAAAGTCATTGGCTAAAATAGATAGAATTTAGACGGCAACATTAAATCTGTCGGCTAAAATAGATAGAATATAGCCGACAATAAAAACTTTGACGGTTAAAATGTGTAAACTTTAGCAGACAATCTCCTAGTCATCGGGTAAACTCCAAAGTATAGTCGACGACCTTCCGCTTTTTTCGTAGGCTAAACTTTAGCCGACACATCTCATCTGACCCACTTTTAGTCGACGGCCCTCCACTTTAGCCGACGGTTATGGGCTTTATGCGACGACTTTTTGATGTCGGCTAAAGTCTGAATAGTGAATATTGATAGTGATAGAAGTTGAATGTCTTACCTTATAGTTCAAAGGGAGAGTCGAAAGTTTGACCACTATTCAACCTTGGGGTTTCTTGAAACAAAGATTTTGTAGAATGTTTGGAATCTAACATGTATAGTTCAGTCTAGGGCTCAAACTTTGCAGTTGAACGTTCGAAGTTAAAGTGGATTTGAGCAAAAAATAAAAATACAGTTAGGCAGAGTGAGATCATATGTAGGATGGGATCATGTTCAAATATATATTTTTATTTATTATTATATTTTGCATACATGGTTCATTTCTCGAATTATCTTATGGTAGTTGAAAATATCGCTTGAATATCTTCATTTATTAATTGGTATTTTGTATAAATATTAGAGCTAACTGGTAGTGAGGTCGGACAGGTTGCAACGGAACATTCGGTAAAAATATTTTATGATATTTATTATTACCATATGGTAATCAAATTACGACTGATTTTTCGGTCGTTGGATGATCGAAAAAAGTCTGGCTCGTGCCCCGACAAAAAATCGACTGTCAGTGATCGGCGACTAACTGGGGCCGATGACCGATAACTGGCCAACGTCTACCACCAGTGACTGGTTGGTGCCGGCGGCTGGCAACTTCTCGATGTTGTGGCTAACTACTGGATGTAGAATTTTAAAAATATCAAAAATTAGTTTTAATATAAAAAGGGTATAAAGGGAATTTTAAAATAGGTTAAATTTAAATTATCTATAAAAAATGTGTTTCCAAAAAACAAAAATAATCGTATATACTGGGACTATATCATCGAAATTCTCCACCAAAAATACGTTGATTTTGTTTTTTCAACCGGTTAACAAATTTTATTCCATGCTGCCCAATGGTACTTTGCTTTGTTGTACGTAGATCCCCCCAAAAAAAGTGGCAAGCTTTTGTTCGAAAAGCTGTATTACTTTCTTTGGAAGTTGAACAGCCGCCAACGAATGAAGAGGGAGAGTGGATAGAACATGTTTATCATAATTATACGTCCCCCGGGAGAGAGGAGTTTCCTCTTCCAACCAGCGAGATGTAACACCTCCAAGACGATCAGGGCATATTACAGTGTCGTGGACCCCACCCCTTGGAATCCACCAGGCTAACACACAAACTCGACATGACAGTAGTGATATACACCATCAACATACAGACAATTTCTCAATCCAAGACATATTAAATAAGTAGACCGGACTCAACAGTGCAATACAACATTAACCAAAACCCAAATCGGGTACACAACATTCACAATATTCCAAAAGAAAGAAGTACTCGAGTATTGAAGCAAACAACATGGTTCATAAAGTTTAAAAGACACGACAACAATGAACGACCTTTTGGACATATTTACTCTTGCCCATCATCCTCGTACTGCCCGCATGCTCATTCGCCTCCAAGACCTGAACCTAAAATACAAAAGTATTTCCCTCATTTAAGGGGTTAGCAACAACTGTTAGTGCAAGTAAAATACATTTGAACTACCATTCTAATCAGATGAAATATGTGCCACAAATCATTTTAGAGAATATTTATATTCCGGAATATTACGGTGCACGAGCACAAAACACATTTCTCCAACAAAACATTTCAAAGGTTAACCGTTGGTACGAGACTCACGACCACCGCACCCCGCAGAGGCCCCGTCGGACCATCCCTGGATGGTTAATCCCAGTTCGTGATATGCATACACATGGCACTACGTATCCCCAGAGGGCCCGTCAGACCGTCCCTTAGTGAACATACACATACACATCCACAACATACACGGAAAGCTATAATTCAAATACTAGAATACGCAAATAAACGTAAAGTACTTGCCTTTGAGACATCTTCGACGAAACGGGAACGAACAATGACTAGGAATGACCGGAGGGAACACAACCATTCCTAAATGAAGGATTAACACAACTCAGTCCTACACGATAACAATAATCGAATGGAATACACCCACAACCCTGACATTAATCATAGACATACATGGACGGCGAATACGGGCAAAGGCTTTCACAAAACCTCCCCAAATCGATAATCCATGGATTAAACACGACGGAAATGGGTTGGGAATCACCCAATAATGATAATCGATAAGAAATATCACAACTTGAACGAATAATTTGAGTTCAATCTAGACAAATCCCGAAAAACCCCCAAATTGGATAAAGGTAGGGTTCTAAGCTAAATACCTTGGATTCGCGCAGAGAAAGAGGATTAAGATGATGATAAACTTCACTTGGAACACAATAATTGATCTCTCGATGAACTCCACGGACAGAACTCAAAAAATCGCTTGCAATCGCCCTGGGAACTCGGCTCTCGAACGAAGGGAGAAGGATGGAGGAAATGACGAAGTCAAGGTCAACTCAGGTTTATAAAACCTGACCCTTCATTACGTACCTTAACATACTGATGTTAACGTACGCTATGATCATTACGTACGTAACACTCAGGTGTTAACGTACGTAATAGCTCGGCAGAATAATCTGCCCAATCTGCTGTGGTCGATAGCGTACGCAACACTATCCAGTTTAGCGTACGCTAAGAGGAACTTACGTACGTAACAGTCCCGGGTTAACGTACGTAATGGCTAGGCAAAAACAGGGCAGAAGCCACTGTCCAAAATGCTGAAGGCCATAACGTACGTTATCACAAGGGTGTAACGTACGTTATGAATGCAACGATAGCACACGCTAGAAAGCATGCATAACGTACGTTATGCATGCAGCAGTTCAACACTGCTGAATACCGTTTGCTGCACAGGACTGTACGAAGTCGAAACGCAACACAAGGACAGAACCCAAAATGTAGATACGAAGTATACACGTCGACGAAGCTAGTGCTGAAAGAAAATACAATTCCGACTATCGGGGAATCCGAAATACGTCAAGGAAGATGGAATTCCCTAAACTTATAGGAAATTACAAACGGCCCAAACGTCCGAAAATCACGATACAACGTCGGGTTAACAAACCGAAACTCATAACATGAACAACTCAACCATACGAATTCATATAAACAAAGAAACAACAAAATCGAATGAGTTTTACGAGAATCGAACATACATGCGACAAAACATAACTCAAAACGAAATTAGGTAAAAACGTCTCCGAAACTCGTCCAAATGAAAAAACTCCAAGAACAAAATAGATTCAAAATGTCGAAAAGGTTGCAAGCGAATTGATAAAAATATACATACACCAAAAATGGAAACTGCTAAAAATAGAAAGGTACAGATATTACACGAGATAGGCGTCATCCTTCTCAAGAAATGTTTGGTAGTAAATGACTTTATTTCTTCCCCGGAAAAGGTTAACCCCAAGGTAGCGGAACGACAAAAACGAACTTTGCATTCCCAAAATGGATTTCATTCTAGATAGACGGGCATTAGACATTATTCTGATGCGACAAAGAAACTCTTGGGAAGACTGACTTGTTGGCCCGAGACTGCTTCATATTTTTGTAGTAATCTCGAAAGATAGCTCAATGAACGGGAGCTACCATTTAGAAAGATAACCACATCATCTGCATAGGTAGTTCGGCACTGATATAAAAGGAGAAATATGCCCGATATGAACTGCCAAGTTTAAGTAGCGGGAAAAAGCCTCTGCAATAAGGATAAATAAATATGGGAAAAGGCGGTCTCCCTGTTTGACTCCTCGAGTTGGTTTGAAAGAACCGCAACTAACGCCGTTAACCAAAACTGGTAGCCTGGAGGCCTCAAGATTTCCCATAATGAGATTCACGAGAGGTTCCGCAAAACCAAATCTTAGCAAGACAGCTCACAAGAAAGGCCAAGCAACCCTATCAAATGCCTTCATCATATCCAATTTATCGACCACATTCGAACCCTGAACACGTCTATTCAGAGAGTTAATCAGCTCCAGCGTCAGAAGAAAATTATCATGAATATCACGACCCTCCAGAAAACCAACTTGTTCGGGGGAAAGCAATTTGGGAAGAAAAGGTCTCAATCGATAAGTAATGATGCGAGTGAATACTTTACTCATAAAGTTGCAGAGGCAAATCGGGCGAAAATCCGCAAAAGTATCGGGATTTTGTTTCTTTGGAATGAGGACAATTTGAGCACTGCTAAAAGAAAACAGGATCGGTACTCCTGTAAAGAAACCTAAGCCGCCAAGAAAACATCCTCATGTACCATGCTCCAATAGTGTCGGAAGAAACATCGCAAACTAATAGAAAAAACCACTACTAGGCTAGACTAGTAGTTGAGCACCAGAAAAGCCATTGGGACCGACAAAAGTTCATTAAAACGTTCGGGTTGCACATATAACTAAATACCAACCATTACGTCTACGAAACATGAAATGTATGGGCAAGATACTTGTCTTGAGTATTTCGGTGAGGTTGGTAAAACTCGGGCAGGATCTATCAATCCCCAATTTCCGAACCTAAAGTGACCAATATAGCAAGACTCGTATCAGGGCTACTGATTCAAATCACAATAACACGTAGAATTCGGATCCATACTCTAAGGAGATTTTTATCAAGCACCTAGCGGGTATTTTGAGTATAAGAAATGATATAGTTGAAGAATTCGATCTCTACCCCGCTAGAGTCGATGAAAACCACTCAAGAACATCTAAGAACCCAAGAACACCTAACGATCATCCTAGAAACAAGAACTAATCATCTATAGGAGGAACTTAAAGAACTTCATCACATACCTTGATTTAACCCATAAAAATGGATGATTCTTCGATAACAACCTTGATATCCGAATTGTACGATGATAGGAACAAGTTTACGGCTTGATTTTGGAGCACAAAACTGAAAATGTTCATGGAGAATGAGGTTGGGTCGAAAGAATGCCCTAGAACACTTCAGAAATTAGTGAGATAGCTATTTATACTCATCCGGACGAATTTTATAGATTTCAGCATTTTCCAGTCGTGTCAGATGACATGGTCGGGTCATGGGTCGTATCACCTATCCAGAAAGTTTTTGCTTTCTAAAATAGTACGACATGGTCGTATCACTGCACCAGAGTCTGCTATTTCGACCATAACTCCTTCGGTCGGACTCCGATTGACTCCGTTTGAACCATTGGAAAGCTAACTCAATTCTCCACAATAATGTACAATTTTAGAATTTTTGGATTTTTATGGAATTTATGATGAATGTACGAAGTCGAACCTAAATGTTGAAGTCATATGATCCCACCATGCGGTGTATTTGCATGAGATTTTTTTTAATTAATCGATTATACATTCATATTTAATAATCATGGGGATCGGATATTATTTCTATCAACTGCTTCTTCTTTCGAGAGCAGGATTTGAATCATTGATCAAGTACTTCTTCAGAGTAGGATTTCTTTCTTTCAACTGCTTCTTCAATAGCAGGATTTAGATAATCGATCAACTACTTCTTCTGGAATAAATATGCACTTCTTCTATAGTACATAATTGTTTGTGCAAGAACATTTCTAGATATTTATCAAGTCTGTTTATTTCATTCATCTAATAGTCATCTCATAATACTGATGAGATTATTTTTCACGTTAGCCATATCAGTGCTATCATGTGATATTATCTTTACATCAACATTTTTCTTGTTGGATAATTTATTTTCAGCTATCCTTTTAATACATACTTCCTCCGTTACTTTATTATTGCAACGTGTTAACGATTACACTATTCACATATTCTCTTTTGACCATCTTTTGTGATTTATATATATGAAAAAAATATAGTCACATGAGATCTTGTTAGATTCATCTCGAAATATACTTTCAAAATATCAAAGTCTTATAATTTTTAAAAATAAAAAATTAAAGATATTAATAATCAAAGTTGTGCATTGGCAAGCGTGAAACTCCAGATGTTACAGTTATAAAAGAACGGAGGTAGTATAATGGTAACTTTTGGTACCGTTTGATAAACTGTTTTTATCAACATCCAACAATGTTTTGGCAATGATAACTTCTAGTTTCATATTATCACTTTAGTAGTGGTAACTGCTGGTACCATTTAATGAAATATCAAATAACAATAATATCGTATATATGTTAACAATAATGATACTGGGGTTATACCACCACGTATATATGCTGACAACATCCTCTAATATGTTAGAATTAACCACAATTTAGGTGCTTTTGAAAGAATGTATAATATGAATATATGTAAAATATTACATACATTTAGTCGATAGACCGACCATGTATATGTCAACATAATGAAATAATTATCTTTCATAAGCGAATAAGTCATATCTCCAAATTCAATTAAGGTCCTCATAATAGTCTATTCATTTACGATAATGAGTCATATTTAGTCAATAACTCAATACATCACAACATGGCAACAATTATATTACTTGTATCTTGTTTAAACTTTTAATTTATGATATTGATCACATAATCGTTTAATATCACATAGTAGTGTTAAATGATTAAGAATATATATTTTGTTAACACTTCTCATAAGATCAGTAATCAATATTAATCAAATACGTTAAACTTTGATAAATATATTTTAGCTTGTTATCAAGGGCAAAATCGTCCATATTTTTTTATATTTATCTCATATGAATAAATCGAAACCGTCAATAGAATGGAAATTTAAATTAGAGCAGTATTTAGTAAAATATTAGATTTTTTTATATATATCTCATATGAATGATTTAGTAAAATATTATTTTTATTTTATATGCAAGATTTAAAATAAGAATTTTATTAAAAATAATCAACCACAAATAACTTGCGCTTTTTAGTGCTCAGTAAACATTTCACACGGTACAATATACACAGTTTATAGCTTGGGGTTATACCGCTCAAGTATAACAATAGCTTGGGGTCATACCACTCGAGCATAATAATAGTATATAATATATACAGCTTTGGGATCATACCACTCAAGAATAATAATAATAATAATACAACAACAACAACATCTAAGCCTTAGTCCCAAAATGATTTGGGGTCGGCTAACATGAATCAAACTTTGAAACCGTCAATAATCGTTACATAAATAACATAAAGGGAAAAAAGAGGGAAAAAGTAGAGAAAAAAGCAAATAAAAAAAGAGAATGAATGAAAAAAAAAAAAAAAAAAAAGATAACATGAAATAAAACAAAATAGGAATTAAAAAAAAAAAAAAAAAAAAAAAGGAATCAGACTCCATCCACCATCCGTATTCTTTCCCGCCACATTTGCCTCTCCATCGCCATACTTTCTCCAATTCCAAGAAACCGCATATCATTTTCAATCATCTTTATCCAAGTTTTCTTGGGTCTTCCTCTACCTTTCACAACATTACTTGCTCCCCAACTTTCTAGCCTCCTCACTGGGCATCAATAGGTCTTCTTCTCACATGACCAAACCATCGTAATCGATTCTCCATCATCTTGTCTTCTATAGACGCAACTCTTACCTTCTCTCCGATCACCTCATTTCGAGCCGATCCTTTTTGTATGACCACACATCCATCGTAGCATACGCATCTCGCCACATTCATCTTTTGAACGTGACACTTGTTTCTGACAACACTCGGTGCCATATAAATACAGCCTAATTGCCGTGCGGTAAAATTTACCCTTTAATCTATGAGGCATGCCAGATCACATAAAACCCTTGTGGCACTCTTCCACTTCAACCACCCCGCCTTTATTCGTGAGCCACATCGCCATCTAGCTCTCCATCCTTTTGGATAATAGATCCAAGATACCGAAAGAAAGTGGATCCATGAACAACTTTCCCATCAAATGTGATCATCCCCGCCTCTATCATCACTTTCGCTAAACCTACACTCCATATATTCGGTCTTACTCGCTCACCCTAAAGCCTCGAGCTTCCAAAGTATCCTCCAAAGTTCCAATTTCATTGCACTCCAACCTTCGTTTCATCAATCAACACAATATCATCTGCGAACATCATACACCACGGCACGTCATTTTGAATTTCTCTTGTCAATTCGTCCATGACTATGGCAAGAGAAAAGGACTAAGAGCAGATCCTTGATGCACCCCAATCGTAATAGGAATTCTTGTCCTCCCAACATTAGTACGTACACTTGTACTAGCTCCCTCATACATGTCCTTTATAATGTCAATATATTTCCGCGATACACCCTTCTTTGCTAAGGCCCACCAAAGTACTTCTCTTGGTACTTTATCATATGCCTTCTCTAAATCAATAAAAACCATATGCAGATCTTTCTTTTTATCTCGATAATGTTCCATCAATCATAGGATAAGATAAATTGCTTCCATGGTCGATCTTCAGGCATAAATCAAACCGATTTTGTTATCTTCACACATTTCCCGAGCCTTTGTTCAATCACTCGTTCCCACAACTTCATGGTATGACTCATTAGTTTAATTCCGCGATAATTAGAACAATCTTGAACATCACCTTTGTTCTTATACAAAGGGACGAGAATACTTTTCCTCCATGCGATGGCATCTTATTGCTTCTCCAAATCTTATTGAAAAGCATAGTTACCCATTCGATCCCTCTCTCCCCAAACACCTCCAAATTTCAATAGGTATACCATCCGGTCCTTCGCTTTCTTTGACCCCATCTTCTTCAATGCAATTGTCACTTCACCCTTTTGGATTCTTCTCTTAAACTCTCGGTTAACCATACTTGAGGGGATGTTTAAATTCCCAATATCTTGTTCTTGATGGCCATTGAATAGGGTATCAAAGTATGACCTCCATCTCTCTTTTATCTCTTTATCTTGAACCAAAACTTTTTGGTCAAGATCTTTACACATTTAACTTTTCCAATATCTCGCGTCTTCTTCTCTCTCATTCGAGCAAGTTTATAGATATCTTTTTCCCCTTCTTTAGTATCTAATCTTGCATATAATTCTTGATTGACCTTTGATCGGGCATTTCGCACTGCCTTTTTAGCTTCTGTTCGAACTTTCTTGTACTTCTCATAATTCTCATCGCTCGAGCATTTACCCAGTACCTTATAACATTCACGTTTGGTCTTTATCGCTTGCTTAACTTCATCATTCCTAGGGGTGGCAAATCGTGCGGGTCGGGTCGTTATCGGGTTGACCTGATAACAACCCGATCTGTTAAGGTCAAACCCGAACACGACCTGATAAGGATTACGATAGCAACACGATAACGACACGACACGTTAAAAACCTGTTTCAACACGATAACAACCTGATAACCTATAAATACCAACAAAAAAAATGATAAAAACAATAAGAATTATAAACCTTAACTAAAAGTCTAAAAGAAATCAATTATTAAAAAATTATTTATTAAATATTTATTAAATATTTATTTTTTAATAAATATTTATTAAAAAAATAAATTATAACGGGTTACCCGAACCCGACCCGAACCCAACCCGAAATTATCGTGTCCTTACCGGGTCAACCTGATAAGAACCCGAACCCAATAAGGCTTGACACTAACCCATTAATTTCGTGTCGGTCCGTGTCGGGTTTTCGTGTCGTGCCGAAAATTGCCAGCCCTAATCATTCCACCAAGATGTGTCCTTACTTGATGGTCTGTTTCCTTTAGATTCTCCTAGGACTTCTTTTGCAACTTCCTTTATGTTGTGTTCCAACAAGTTCCACATCGAATCTATATCCATCTCCGTGCAATCAGACCAAATACCACTATCAGCAATCTTAGCCACAAAAGTATGTCGACTCTCCCCTTGGAGCTTCCACCACTTAATTCGAGGGTCAACTTGTGGTCTTCTCTTTCTTAAGTGCCTCTTACCTCGAAAGTCAAGCACCACAACCCTATGCTGTGTTGCAGCACTCTCACCGGGTATTACCTTGCAATTAGTAAAACTTTTCCTCCAAACATTCCTTACTAAAAAGAAATCAATCTAACTTGCATTACCTCCGTTTCTATATGTCACCAAATGAGAGTCCCTTTTCTCGAACCAAGTGTTCATAATACCCAAGTCATGAGCTAATGCGAAATCCAATATATCATTTCCTGCTTCATTCCTGTCCCCAAAACCAACGCCACCATGAATGCTCTCAAAGCCATCTCTGCTAACACCGACATGCCCATTGAGGTCACCACCAATGATCAATTTCTCACCCATAGGAATTCGTTCGACAACCTCTTCCAAATCTTCCCAGAATTCTTGTTTGATCGATGCATCCAATCCTACTTGTGGTGCATAAGCACTTATGATAGTTAGAAACTCATCCCCTATCACAAGCTTAATACTCATTATTCTATCGCTCTTTCTTGACACTTCCACCGCATCATCAGTGAATTCTTTATCAATGACGATACCCACTCCATTTCTACTTCTATCCTTTCCAGTACCAAAGCTTGTAACCCCAAGGAGCTAACACTCTTTTCTCGCCAACCCACTTAGTCTCTTGTAGACACATTATGTGAATTCTCCTCCTTTTCATAACCTCCCCACTTCGCCGATCTCCCCACAAAGAGCCAACGTTCCAAGTTCCAAACCGCACCTTACTACCCTTACTAGCCGCAAGAACTAACTTCTCTGTCTGTCCCGTCCACGCTGCAAGGATTCTTGCACATTTGACACCACACCCATACTTCGAGGTGGCGCGCGCTTAGGCGACGACCTAGCAACCCTTGCCTATTTTTCACTACACCGGGCCTATGAAGGGTAGCGCCGCCTTGCTCAGTTGACACCACCCTCAGTTGGAATGGTGGTGCGCCGCTCTGGCGACGACCTAGCAACCCTCGCATACTTATCACCGCACCCGGCCTATGAAATGCAGGCGTCGCACGAGGAGACGCCCCAACGATTTTCAATGTTTGATTCATGTCCATGGAATGTGACGAGTTTTACGCTGGCTGCCACTAACCTACCGCAACCCTCCTCTTTTATCCGGGCTTGGGACCGGCAATGGATGTCAAGAAGACACCCACAGGCAGAGTTAATAATAATAATAATAATAATAATAATAATAATAATAATATATAATATATATAGTTTGGGATCATACCACTCAAGCATAGTAATATTATATAATATATATAGCTTCGGATAATCCACACAAGCATAATAATATGTATAGTATAGAGCTTGGGTAATCCACACAAGCATAATGATATGTATATACAGAATAAATCATAAATAAGTTCCTACCGTTGAAACTCTTTAGTAAGAATTAAAGCCTTCGTGCTGATAACGAGTTAGAAAACTGCAACAAACTAAAGGGAATAAGGTATTTCTCTTGAAATCAATTTTCATTAAGAATTGAAGTCTTATTTATAGAAAAACTTCAAATGGCACAAACGTGATTACATGATTTCATCAGGGGCGTAATAACCATTCAATGTTAGAAGTGCGCATTTCAATAACCCGGAGATATTTATTCTATTCAGTGCAACTTGCACTATCTAGCTCCTAATATTCGGCTTTCTAACGACTCAAAATAACATAAAATAATACATTCTGAAAAATTCAGGAAAGAAACTTGAAATTCCAAAATATCAATGGTTCGAAGTTCCTGATTTTTTAAGTTGTGCATTTTTTTAAACTAATAATTTTTTGAATTATTAATAATTATTTACTTAAAAACAATGCTGAAAGTAATGTGAACCATAGATCTACAATGGACAAATAATCTGGGCCATATGTTCCAAAGGTTGAAATATTGATTTAATTTGTTTTTGCATTATGCTAGTTTTATATATTTTTTAACGTTTTTTATTTAAAAAAAAACTAAATAATAATATGAACATAGATCTCCCATGGCAAGACAATCTCAATCACTCATTTTCGAATTATAGTTTTTCTTCTATTTTTAAAGAATTTAATGTTTAGATATTTTTCAATAAATTAAATAAAAAAAAGACAATATACTAGAGCTGAGATGATATAAACTTGTCCGAATAACAAAATTTCGATTATTAAATTAATCTTTTTATTACTCGGCCACATTTTAAGGATTGGCTCAAACATACATGCTCATTAACAGTTTTAACGAGCTCGAATTCGGATTATGGTAAATGTTGAATGATCACTTTCAATAATCTGGATGAGAGAAATGACACCTAATATAAACTTCAAGTAATCCTATATTTCTGTAGAAACCATCCGGTGTGTATTGGGAGATGAGAAGGAAAAAAAAAAAAAAAAAAAAAAGGTCCCAGATTATCACGAGGAATTATGGGCATCTAAACCTGAGGGGATACAGAGACTGGTTTCTAACATAAAAGACAGATCGTGCATTTGGGATATCAGCATCTTGACATCATCCTCGGTGGATTTTCCGGAAGCACTTCCAACATGTGCAGCTTGTCCAGATTCATGAGAAGCACCGCTACAATCAAATAACCTACAATTCTATTATAACGCGGTGTAAGGAAGTTGGACATAACAATTAATGGAGTCGGAAACACAACGAGCTATCAATGTTATTTTCATGTTGCAATTAAGTATATTAAACATGCATATTGAGAGTTTATATTTCCATACCAAATCAACGATTACAAGAGAATGTGAATACACACATCGCTTTATATATGCAGCAGAAGAAACCCAAGACTACATAAGAATAAAGACCTCATCTGTGCTCAACGAAATTACTGGTAAATAAATTATGGAATCAGCATGCGAGAGAATGATAATACTTGGAAAGAAACGAGAGCATAATATACCTGGGAAAGACTAATTTTTATCCAATGAGAAAGAGTTTACTTTAACCTTTTCAAACAAAATCTTGAAACCATGCTATAATTTCAGATTTCTTTCTTCCATAGTTATGTGGAATCAATAGCTAAAGACGTTAAGCCTCGTGGTTCTTGTAGTTGGTAGCTCATTACAAGATAGAGGTATACCGGGTCCCAAGTTACGGGTTTGGTTCTCCGGTTTGGATACCAGGGGTTTGATGAAACTTCTTGATCTCCGGTTTGGTTACGAAGACCCGGACGAAACTGATTCAGCTGGATTCAAGTGGGACGTTTCGTTTTATGTATTGTTCACTTCTATAAACCTTCAATAAAGTTGGGTAGCTAATGTGCAAACATTTAAAGAAATATATAAATAAAAGAAACAACAGTTTTAATAATGTAAACCTGCAGAAAGGGATAATAACCAAAGCCCAACCAGGGGCCAAATAACCCTAACAGCGCCGCCCACGTTTCTCGGCCACGTCAGGCCACGTTCGGCATGAAGTCCGGCCACGTCCGGCCATAATGGCCCTCGACATAGAACCCAAGTTGTCCCCCTATCTTCTTCACCCTTGGTTGGTGCCCTATTTATTGATCCCGTGGATCCCCAAATTTCATCATATCTACATTTCTTTGCTTTTTTTGTTCAATTACTCTCAAATTGGTGCGATATGGAGAACCCCTTTGCATCTATGAAGCTCCAAGACAACGAAAAAGTGGAAATTTCAGCCCCTTCTTCCTCCGAAGTTTCGGTCAACAAGGGAAAGGTATGGAGCATCGTTGGTCGCCTTCTTACTAATAAGGAAGTCAAGGTTGGCCTTATGAGGGAATGGTGGTGGAGGAAGTGGGAGAAAAGAAATTCATCTTCCATTTCTCATTTGAAGTGGATAAGGGATCGAGGGTTGAATAACGGGCCGTGATTCTTTGATAATGTCCCGTTGGTGTTGCATGAACTGAAAATTTGAGACTTTGTTGAGGAGATGAATTTGGAATACCTTTATTTTTTTTCTGTCAGGAGGGAGAAAAGAGAGACCAATGGACTAATGGGCCTTTCCCTTGAAATCCATAAAGCACATGGGAGAGGGACGAATCGATCGGAAGCGGAGCCGAGAGAAACGAGGGGAACGAACAAGCAGTGCAATTTATTGTACTGCGATGAGAGTGAACCCCAGCGAGCCGATCCCTTCTCCGAAAGGCAGAAGGGGAAAGCGAAGCTGGGCGTAGCGGGCAATTTATTATGTATCAAACCATTGGTATTTCATTGATTCATAAGAATAAACACCAAACGAATCTTCTAATGATTTAGGTTCTTAAGCTAGCCCATGTTTCTGGCTGGAGCTTTCTTCGACCCAAGTTCATGGATTGCCCTTTGGTTTCAGTGAAGTAGAGTTGGGACGACTAATTGAGAGTTGTGCGGGAGAATTCTCGGACTTCGATCATAAGAAATCAAAGGCGGAGTTGATTATGAGGATTCGTGTCAACATTGATTGCTCGTGGCCGTTGGCAAGATGCAAGAAGATCCGTGCGCCGGATGGTAGCTCGTGTATGGCGGTGTTCAAGTATGAGAAACTGCAATTTCTGTGTCTCATTTCTGGTACTAGATGTTCTCCCTCGCACCAGACAAAATATTCGCTTATTAGAAAATAATTTCTCGATCGCCAAATTTGTTCTTGAGGATCTTCGACATGAGTATCACATTAGCCTAGTGTCAATAAAAAATTTATTGACTATATTATGAAGTGTAATATAATTGAAGAAAAAATATCACATTAGCGTAGTGGTAAGTCAATTACATGAACAATCTGAACATACCGAAAAAGGTAGGAACAAAGTTTGTGACGAAAGTAATATGTGATTAAGTCCTAATATGTGTGTGTGCGCAGTATTTTTTACTCCCTCCGTCCCACCCATCTTGAGCATTTTGTTTTCGGCACGGGATTTAAGAAAAGCTGAAAAATAGTGTAAAGTGATAGTATGAATATATATTATTTAAAGTTGTGAGTAGAGCTGCAAACGGGTTGGATTCGAGTCGAGTACACCCGAACTCGAGTCGAGTTTTTCAGTTTTGGAATTCGGGTCGAGTTATCCCGAGTCGAGTCGAGTAGCAGGGCCGGCCCACATAGTGGGCCAAATGGTCCTCCGCCCAGGGCAGCAACAGCCCAAGGGGCATCATCGGCCCATCCATCTAGTAGTAGTAGTACTTAGTTTTTTTTTTTTTTTTTAAACCCTCCTCTCCACTCTCCAGTCTCTGAACTCTCTCTCGCCTCTGCCTCTCTCTCGATTTCCCCTCTCTCTCTCACTCTCTCTATCACTCGTGACTCGTCTCTCACAAATCAAAATCACCGACTCCGACTGGCGACACCACGGCGACTCGGTTTCTTGTTTGAGTTTCTTCTGCTGAACAGCCCGTGACCGTGAGCGTGAGGCGCGTGACTCCTTCCTGCCTGGTGCCTGGTGGTCGGCGTCGCTCCTGGTCTGCTGCCTCTCGCCCGTTTCATCCAATCGGCCAGGCCACAATCCCCAACCCCAGGTGTTTTTTTTCCATTTTTTTTTCCTTTCCAGTAAATTTTTTATTTTATTTCTTGGTTTTTTATTTTATTTCTTGGTATTATTTGCTAAATTACTTGGTATTATTTTCTTATTTGCTTGGTATTAGTAGGACCGTATTACTTGGTATTATTTGGTATTTTTGCTTAGTTGCTTGATTACTCGTTGAAAAATATTTCCTAGATCACAACCATCCGGAGCTCAAAATCGAAAAAGAAAGAAAAAACAACAAGAAATTGCTCAATCTTTACATGGATCATTAAATAGATTTTTTGTTAGACAAGAAAAACCCATTGAAAATCCTAATGACAATATGGAAAATCGTGTTGACGAAGAACTTATTGGTGATCCTAATGACAATGTGGAAAATCTTGTTGATGAAGAACTTGTTGGTGATCCCAATTCTAATGATTTTGTGGAAAATCTTATTGATGAAGAAGTTGTTCGTATTCCTAACTCTAATGACTTTGATGAGCCTCATGTTGATAAAATAGATTTGAATATTTTTGAGCCGAGTGTTTGGGATGGTATGAGTTCAAACATGAAAGATTTGCTTAAAGAAAAGGGGCCTATTAGAGATCCAAATGTTGTTTTTCCAAAAGATGAACAAAATAGACATTTTTCTTGCACTCATTACATTCGGAAGCTACGAAATGGTGAATCCTATGATCGAAAATGGTTGGTTTATTCCAAAGATTTGGATAAAGTTTTTTGTTTTTGTTGCAAATTGTTCAAAGTTGCTAGATCAAAAAGTCAATTAGCAAGTGAGGGACTTAATGATTGGAAACATCTTAGTTATGCATTATCATTACATGAAAATAGTTCTGAACATTGGATTAACTTGAGAGCATGGTCTGAGTTGAAAATGAGGTTAGACAAGAACCAAACTATTGATAAGGACTTGCAAGAGTTAATCAAGAAAGACACCGTTCATTGGAAACAAGTTCAAACGCATAATTCCGTTGTGAAATGTTTGGCACAATATAATTTGGCTTTTCGTGGAACAAATGAAAAGCTTTATGAAGAGTCAAATGGTAACTTTTTAGGTGTTCTTCAAATGATTGCTGAATTTGATCCCGTCATGCAACACCATTTTCATATGATTAAAGAAAAAGAAACTCATCATCATTATCTTAGTCATAAAATTCAAAATGAGTTGATTGAAATGTTGGCATCCAATGTAAAGTGTGCAATTATTTCAAAAATCAAAGAGGCAAAATATTTTTCTGTCATTCTTGATTGTACTCCTGATGCAAGTCATAAAGAACAAATGACTTTGATTGTAAGATGTGTTGATGTCTTGAGTGTTCCTATTAAAGTGGAAGAGTTTTTTTTTAGAGTTTTTAGTTGTAGAAGATACATCCGGTAAAGGTCTCTTTGATGTGCTACAAGATGTTTTGAAATCTCTTGATTTGGATATTGATTGCGTACGGGGACAGGGTTATGATAATGGGGCTAATATGAAAGGAAAGCATCAAGGTGTTCAAAGAAGATTACTTGATATAAATCCTAGAGCTTTTTACATGCCATGTGGATGCCACTGTCTTAATTTAGTTTTATGCGATATGGCAAACTCTTGTCACAAAGCAAAAACTTTTTTTGGTACATGTCAAACGATTTATACTGTATTCGCTAATTCTACAAAACGGTGGAGCGTTTTACTTGAATATATTGATGACTTGACTTTAAAGTCTTTATGTGCTACTCGTTGGGAAAGTCATGTTGAAAGTGTTAGAGCAATAAAATCTCAACTTGGCCAAATAAAAGATGCCTTAATAAAATTAGCCAACGTATGTGAAGACGGAAAAGTGTGTAGAGATGCTGAATCTTTGATAAATGGTGAACTTTCAAGTTTTGAATTTGTTTTAAGTTTGGTCATTTGGCATGAAATTTTATATCGAATCAACTTGGTTAGTAAAAATTACAATCAAAAGATATGCTTCTAGATGTTGCGGTAAAAACTTGGAAGGATTGGTTGTTTATTTTGAAAAATATAGGGACAATGGATTTGACTCGGCTATTATTGAGGCTAAAGAAATTGCAGAAAACATTGGAGTTGAACCCGAATTTCCTCTAAAACGTTATGCTTGTAGAAAAAATATTTTGACGAGATCCCAAATAGTGAAAGAGAACAACAATCTGCACAAGAATCATTCAGGACCGATTACTTTCTAGTTTTAGTGGATATGGCACTTTCTCAGTTAAGAAGTAGATTTGAACAGATGAAACATTTTGAGTCTATATTTGGGTTCTTGTTTAATGCGTCACAGTTGGTCAAATTAAAAGATGATGAATTAAAGAAATGTTGTTTGAATCTTGAGGTTGCTTTGACACATGGTGACGATGTTGACATTGATGGGAAGTATCTCTTTACGGAGTTACAAATTTTGCGGGGGCATGATACCATCCGAAGCATACGAGGAAGAAAAACCTTGGACGTCTATTCTAGTTATGGTGTTTGTAAGGTTGGTGGATATGTTCCCACTGGTGTTGCTTGGCTACAAGATTTTGTTAACCATACCGATCACGGTAGCATCCGCGACGAAGTTTTCAAAATTAAAGCTATTGAAGTCATATTTGCGGACTACCATGAGTCAAGAGAGGCTTAACGGGTTAGCAATTTTGAGTATCGAAAGAAAGTTTTTAGCGAATGTTGACTATGAGAGATTAATTGAAGATTTTGCTTCACGAAATGCAAAAAGACATCGTTTTAGGTGATATTATGTTTGTTTTGTTTTTCGGGATTTTGGTTTATGACATTGTAACTTTTCTTTTTAATAATAATCGGCGTGGGGATGAGCCGCCTAGCTTGACTAGGTTCCAAACCCCTTCAAAAAATTGTGTTATTAGTTTCTTAAATTAAGGGGCATATTTTTCGCCCTTCGCCCAGGGCATCCGAAACTATTGGACCGGCCCTGTCGAGTAGCATATAAGCCTGCCGAGTTCGACCCGGTCGAGTACACTCGGGTCACTCGAGTAGCTCGCCGAGTCGGGCGGGTCGGGTAGGATTCGGGTCGAGTCGGGTTGTACCTGTGTTAAGTGTTTGAGAAGAAAATGAAAGTCAAGCGGGTTGTGAGAGAATAAAGAGACACTGACTCACTGGACTGCACCTGCACCGTTTAATTAACCTAGCCGAGTCGGGTACATGACGGGTCGAGTCGAATCCGGGTCATCTAATCGAGTACTATGTCGGGTAGTCGAGTATACCCGACTCGACCCGAGTACAAAAACGAGCTCCCGATACGCGCCGAACTCGACCGGGTCGGACTCACGGAGCCGAGTCGAGTACAAGAAATTCGAGTCGAACCCGGGTCGAACCCGGGTATACTCGACCGAATTTGCAGCTCTAGTTGTGAGAGATAAAAATGTCTTAAAAAGGAAATGACCAAGTATCTTGGTACGGCCCAAAAAAGAATATGAACCAAGATCGGTGGGATGGAGGGAGTATTATTTTTAGTTATTATAGTTAAATAAATATCATAATTTATTTTTTATGTAATCAATATGAGTCTTAAATCTAATTTCATAAAAATGAGGTGATTTATTTTTATTTTGCATCAATTCATTTTAGTAAAAATTAATATTCATATTTTTCTAATAAAAGTTTTTTGTGCAATCGGCCATTAATATAAATCCATCAAATTTATTATATTCAATACGGATGTCTAATTGAAGATCGTAAAATAAGAATTAATTTGATATATTTTTCATTAAAAATAAACTTGATATAAATATTATAAATATTTAGAATTTTAAGTTAAAAAAATAAAGGAAGATTTTTTTATTGGTAGATGAGTGTAAGTTGTGGAATAAAACTCCCACAACACATCCGAAAAAAAATCTAGAAATTTAAGAATACATCCTTATATATATAAGCTATATTTTAAAAAAAATTCAAATAACTTACAAAGTGACATGTGTCACGATTTTCTTTTAATAGAAGTATAGATGTTGGGACATACGGAGAGTTACTGCGGGGATGGTCAAAACTCAGCCGAAGGAGGGATTAAAAAAGAGTGGGGTGCATGGATGACAGTGGATGAGAGGGGAGGAAACACGAGATATGAGGGGTTTTGGAAAGGAAGGCAGCCGGCAGCTCATCCTCTGGAGTCACCAGAGCCGGCTGCCTGCTCGGCCGAAGCCTCATTCACCGGAGGTTTCGGTGTCGGAAGTGGTGGAAGTTCCATTTGAGATAGATGTGTCGTCTTCGTTTTCAATTAGGGGAAAACGGCGTAGAGGTGAGTTTGGACCCGTGATTGTGGACATGAATGATTTACTACCAGCGGCGGGACCCGGGGACCGGGCCTGCCGAGAACAATGAGTTTCATCAGTTGGAACTGTAGAGGTCTCGGTCGGACAGCTAGAGCTCTTGCATTACATGAGTTGGTAAAAACTCATCGGCCGAGTATGGTTTTTTGTTTGAAAGTTTGTCGCATAGAGCTCGTGTTGAGCAGATTAGAATTCGTTTAGGTATTGCAATTTTATGGAATGCAGATATTGCAACTCTGTTGAGTTTTTTTAAGAATCACGTCGATTTTTCGGTGGTCTTGAATGATGATAATTGGAGAAGTAATGGTTTTTATGGGTACCCGGAACGTCAAAACGAGAGAAAGTCCTGGGATTTACTGCGTAATTTTGCGGCGGCATCTAGCTGCCATAGGTATGTCTGGGTTTAGTGACTTGTTAGATCCGTCTGAGAAGAGGGGAGGGTGTGAACACCCTAACTGGTTATTTTCGGGCTTTCGGCGTGCGGTTTTGGAGTGTGGTTTGTCGGATTTAGCATTGCAGGGGCATCAGTTCACATGGACTCGGAAATGAGGAACCGAGATTATTGAGGAGAAACTTGATCGGATTATGGGAACACATCGGTGGTTCCGACTATTTCCCCGGGCATCCGAGAGAACTCGAGTAGCCCCGGTATCGAACCACTCCCCTTTATTCATGGAGGTGGCTGCTGTAGAGGACAGTGTAGGAGACGTAAGAGGAGGCGTTTTCGGTTTGAGAATTCTTGGTGTCAGGAACAGGATTCTGATAATCTTGTTACCACGTGGTGGTGTGAGGATCGGATGCAACTTCTCCCTCGGCTGTGAAAAATGTCAAAAAAATTATTTACTTGGTGTTGGGTGAAGTTTGGTACATTTAA
This sequence comes from Orobanche coerulescens, assembly GCA_033398695.1. Taxonomy (NCBI): domain Eukaryota; kingdom Viridiplantae; phylum Streptophyta; class Magnoliopsida; order Lamiales; family Orobanchaceae; genus Orobanche; species Orobanche coerulescens. Next base: position 34,812,877 of record CM065814.1, on the reverse strand, counting down.
TCGGCGGAAATGGGAACTGGAAAACACTATTAATATTCTTCAATAGGAGTGGGGAAACAACCAGTACCCAAGGATTCAGTCGGCGAGAGCAGAATTAGCCAAGTTGCTTCTTTTGGAGGAGACATACCAGAAAAGATGTGCAAAAATATTTTGGTTAAAGGAGGGAGATTCTAATACGAAGTTATTCCATAAGTTTCGCTTCAACCAGACGAAGAGTGAACCAAATTAGGTGCCTCACCAACGGGAGTGGTCTTTTGATGGAGGAAAGTACAGATATGGGTATTGTGGTAGCGGACTATTTCCACAGGTCTGTGTAGCACGGATCATTCAATTTTTCTTTCAGGAGTATCGGATACGGATACGGGTACGATACGTGGTTACACGTGTTGGATATGGAAAAATCAGTATCTTTGACTACTCGGATACGTCTTGGATACGGCTTGGACACATTTTTGGACACAGGCTGGAGTAAAAAAATTGAAATAAATATGAAATAAAAATAATAAGTAGGAAACATATCAAAAAATTAATTTGAAATTGAGGAAAACTATGCAAAATATTTTTGTGCATAAAATATTATACAGTTGTTAATATTAATAATTATGTAACTATGCAATAATTCAAATTAAATATGTCAAAAATAGAAAAGAAATATGGAAAGAATATCAAATTGCATTTATAATTTCATAAGCAAATCAGTGTTTTCAATAGCGCTTTTCATATGTGCGTAGCGTTTTTATTCCACCATAGCGTAGCGTAAGCTATTCGAGCATGTCAATTAATTATTTAAAATAATATATATATATATATATATTAGCAAATAAATGAGATAAATAACCATACAACCATAATAGTTAATCATTACATTCCAAAATAACTCAATCTAATTATCCAAAAACACCAATATGAAAGGTTTTACATCATAACTAGAGGTAATCATTATCTTCCAATATTATATCACTCATCATCAATAGTATCAATAATTGGAAAATTCCTGCTATCAAAGTTTGTTGGAGCTTTGAAAATTTGATCAAAATCACGAGTCTCCTCTTCCTCATCAACAAGATTCAATCGACATCTTTTTTCACAGTGCTGGCTATTGGAGGCGACTGGTGAATGCGAGGGTGGCTGCTGGGTGGTGTCTCTCGGTGGCAGGCGTGGAGCCGGATGTGATTTATAGAAGGGATTCGGTGGAGACGGGAGACGGGGGACAGAGGTTGGACTTCTGAAGAAGTGTCGCGAGGAATTCTGAAGTATCGCGAGGGTTTTATATTGGAGTTCTGAAGCTGGGGTTTTACCATCTTACCCTCCAAAATTTCGGCGGGTTTTTTTTTTTTTTGAACATATGGCGTACGCTATATGTTATTTAGCGTAATAGCGTATGCCATTTACGCTACTACGTGCGCTACGGTAATATAGCGTGCGCAAACCGAGCATTGAGTTAAAAACAGCGCTACGTAGCGTTTCGTCCCCGTAGCGCGCGATAGCGAGCTACGACTCGCGCGAAAGCGCGAGTTTGAAAACAATGAAGCAAATTATGAAAAACTTACGTATACAATATTATAGTTCTATCTGCATAAAATTTATTTAATTATCTAAAAATTCAATAACAGATCTGAAAAATGAAAAAAAAAAAACATAAAAATGCATTTAAGATCGAGGAGAATTAGGAAAATATATTTGTAAGTGTTAGCAAATAAGAAACATTAGTAAATGTTTGACTATGTGTCATTTTACATGGTTTTATATCTTATTTTTCATACTAAATTTATATAACTATATATAATATATTTTTTATATGTTTTACTGCAACATAGCCACATGTTGTTTACTGCAACTGAGATGCGGGCCGGCATTGAGCTGATTATGTCGTGTATTGACCCAGTAGTTTCACCAGCTATGATTAATATGCTGGCACTCCCATCCACACGTGCTGAATTTAAAACCGCAGTATTTCAGATGCATCCGGACAAGGCCCCGGGGTCAGATGGGTCTAATCCGGGTATTGAGGAATTGGAATTTAATTGAGGAAGAAATATTTCAGAACTGTATGAGATGACTGGAGGCAGGCCTATTTCCGACGGAACTGCACAAGACCAATATCCTTTTATTACTGAAAATTCGGAGTCCGAAATTGGTTAAAGATTTTCGTCCGATCTCGTTGTGCAATGTTATGTACAAGATTATCTCTAAAGTCTTGAGTAACCCTTTAAAAAGATCCCACCGAGTATTGTGGAAGATTCTCAGTCAGCCTTCATTGAGGGGAGAAGTTTACAAGATAACATTTTGATTGCATTTGAAACGCTTCACGCCATAGTGTCGGCCAAATGGGAGAGGCAGAGACGTGGCTCTCAAGATTGATATTAGTCACTGGAGATATTTGGAATGCATGTTATCTAGATTGGGGTTTGGAACAATTTGGGTTAAGTGGATGATCTCAGTGGAATACTCGGTAATGGTTAATGATTACTTGGTGGGATCGATTAGACCAACAAGGGGATTGCGTCAAGGGGATCCATTATCCCCGTATTTGTTTATTCTGTGTGCTCAGGGCCTTTCTGATTTAATCAGGCAGAATACGATTTCAGCAAGGTCACAACGATCTCACATCTTCTTTTTGCAGAAGATTTGTCTCTTATTTTGTTGGGCAACGAGTGAGGAATGTTGAAACTTAAAGGACGCGCTGGAATTATACGCGAGAGCATCCATTACCAGAAATCGGGAATATTCTTCAGCAGAAATGTGGGGGTCCAGGGTCGAGGGGAGTTGAACCTGATCTTAGGGGTCTCGGCTCCTTTGAATACCGGAAGAAGCTTGGGGTTGCCGTCTTTGATTGGTCGCAATAAGAGGGATATTTTTAAGTTTCTCCAGGATAGAATGTAGAATCGACTGAAGAGCTGGCGTGAGATACCTATTTCCCGAGCAGAAAAAGAAATTCTAATCAAAGCAGCTGCACAATCAATTTTGTACGAGTACTTTTCTCATCCCTACTTCACTTACCAATGAGCTAGAAAAGATGATGAATTCATACTAGTGGGGCAATAAAAAGGAGGAAGCACGTGGAATTAAATGGATGAGATGGAACAAACTGTGTTCGAAAAAAGGTAGGTGGTATGGGTTTTCGCAACTTGCAACTTTTTAATCTCAATATGTTGGGTAAGATTGGGTGGAAACTTTGCACCCAACGGAATTCTTTGGTATGTCGTATTCTAAAGGCCCGGTACTACCCCAGAGGTGATTTCTTATCAGCATCAATTGGGTATAACCCAAGTTATACATGGCTGAGTATTTGGTCGGCCCAAGCGTTGGTGGCACAAGGGTTGCGATGGAGGATTGGGAACTGCCGAAATGTGGGGATCTGGGAGGATCCCTGGATTCGTCGAGATAAGAACCGATATGTTTGCACCAATGTTACCTAATTCTCTACCACCCCCCTCGTCCCACGAACCGGAATGCACGTACCAGAACATGGTGCATTCGCGTATTGGATCTCTATATTCGGCGACCCCAAATATGTAGGCTTTCTCCATATCCAGTGGACTGAACTTGGAGAAGGAAGGAATAGTGGGAGGACTAAGGGCCCAATCTCTTTTTCTTTTTTTCCTTTTTTTCTTAAAAGATAATGAACAAATCAGTTCATTTTTTATCTTTTTATTTAACTATTTCCTTTTTTTAACTTGTTCCTTTTATATATTACGGTTTATCTTCTCAAAAGTTTTAATAAACTTACACTTAATGTATATTTTTTTGTAAACGTCATTGATATGATTACAAGGATATATATATATATTTAGGGGCTCGTTCAATGAAGTAACAATATTAGATGCGATCTTTCTGATCTTAATTTATGCATGAGTTTTGTACTATTTATGCATGAAATATATGCATTTCGTGAATCAAAATTTCAATGCATTAAAATATAAGATTATATTAACATATTAAAATATATTGAATATTTTAATGCATTGAAATTTTGATGCACGAAATGCATATATTTCATGCATAATTAGTACAAAACTCATGCATAAATTAGTACTGTAAAGTCATCTAATACTGGCACTGCATAGAACGCGCCACTATATGTATATATATATATATATATATATATATATATATATATATATATATATATATATATATATATATATATATATATATATATATATAACATGACATAATATATAATGATCAAATATATATAAAAAATAAATATTAGAGTACTGTGAAGACTAAATTCGTGTACCACATCCTAAAAAAGCTTCCCGTCTAAGCCTACCCCCAACGAACCGCGTTCCGATATATGTAGCGTACCACGTTCCGGTACGTGTTCCGCGTACCGAAACGTACCGCGAACCTGGTAACATTGGTTTGCACACTACAGCCGATGGGCTTCAGGACCATGAAGGTGGCAGATTTAATGATTCCGGTTACGGGTAAGTGGAATGAACCTTTGATTTGCGGTATGCCGGTATCTTTAATCAACAAAACACCCAGGCTATTTTATGGATCCCACGGACTCAGAGGGATATGGACGAGCACGATACCAAAATATGGCATTTTAATCGCAAAGGATTTTTGAGAAATCCGCCTCCCGGATGTCTTGTCAACTTACTTTGTACCCAGTATATTCCTGCAAAGGAGTGTGGAAGAGTATCTCGAGACAATCTGCCAAAGAAGGTTCGTGTTTTTCTTTGGCGTGTATGTAGGGATACTCTACCTAATAGATTTAATCAGCGCAGGAGAGGTGTGAACTTGGATAATGATAGCCAAATCAGCGGGAGTGGTGTTGAAAATAATTGGCATAATTTCATGGAATGTGAATTGGCCCGTGATACGTGGAATGAGGTTGGGTTGATTAAAATACTAGAACGTCTTGCAGCACCAACGTCCTCGTTTGCATGGTGGTTTTTCGAGGTGTTTGGAGAGTTGAATGGGAGCAAAATGATGACTTTTGTATGCGATTGTGGTGGATTTGGACAGCAAGAAACGACTGGATGTTGGAAAATGTCACCGTTGTTTACACACATAGAGAAGCCAACTATTTTGCACATTCTAGTGCACGAGCTTCTGAATTTCCTATCTCTTTTGTTTGGGTTAAGCAACCGGACTTTGTGGTTGACCAATCGCAACATATTTGTGCTTGCAGTTGATTAATGAAAAACAAATTCGTTCAGAAAAAAAATGAAAACCTGCACTAGTCAGCAAAATGCAAAGTAATTTTGACGAATGGCTTGATTTAATAGGGGTATATTGACGGTTTCAAAGTTTGATTCATGTTAGCCGACCCCAAATCATTTTGGGACTAAGGCTTAGATGTTGTTGTTGTTGTCCTTTTTCACTTTTTTGTCCTATGTCATATTATCATTACAAGTATTATACAGTGTTCTAAAAATCACTCACTAGGCCGATTAATCCCTAGAAGGTCCTCTACAGATCCGATTCAGCTGGTCAAAATCCCACCTAGATCCAGTTTTGTAATAAAAATAATGAAATATATCAATGTATTTTATAGTACAAGGTTAAATTAAATTAAATAAAAATTAATATCATATCTATATTATAATAATATCTATTGATTAACATATAGAATATAAAAATAAAGTAATCATATAAAAAATTATTATATATATTTTAAATTATTATACTATAATATTAAAATAACATTAAAATGCATCTGATTAAGCTCCGATTAATCTCCGGTTATCTGATTAATTGCTAGGCGATACCTCAACTGCCGAAACCCGCCTGGCGATTTTTAGAACAGAGTATTATATCCTTAACCCCCCTCCCTCATTGATTTATTTATTTTTCTCCTGAGCTGCACATGGTTTTGCTTCTTCAAAACTGGTTTGTCATGAAAACAAGATCCAGACGCAGGAAAGTGATGTAAAATTCAAGTCCTTCCAGGAAGACCCTCACCCCCACCCACCCGTAGTAACAGACAACAACATCAACAACATCTAAGCCTTAGTCCCAAAATGATTTGGGGTCGGCTAACATGAATCAAACTTTGAAACCGTCAATAATCGTTACATAAATAACATAAAAGGAAAAAAGAGGGAAAAAGTAGAGAAAAAAGTAAATAAAAAAAGAGAATGAATGAAAAAAAAGAAAAAAAAAAGAAAAAAAAAAAAAAATAGAAAAAAAAAAAAAAGATAACATTAAATAAAAGAAAATAGGAATTTTAAAAAAAAAAAAAAAAAATCGACTCCATCCACCATCCGTATTCTTTCCCGCCACATTTGCCTCTCCAACGCCATACTTTCTCCAATTCCAAGAAACCGCATATCATTTTCAATCATCTTTATCCAAGTTTTCTTGGGTCTTCCTCTACCTTTCACAACGTTACTTGCTCCCCAACTTTCTAGCCTCCTCACCTTTGGGCATCAATAGGTCTTCTTCTCACATGACCAAACCATCGTAATCGATTCTCCATCATCTTGTCTTCTATAGACGCAACTCTTACCTTCTCTCCGATCACCTCATTTCGAGCCGATCCTTTTTGTATGACCACACATCCATCGTAGCATACGCATCTCCGCCACATTCATCTTTTGAACGTGACACCGCTTTCTGACCAACACTCGGTGCCATATAACAACAGCAGACCTAATTGCCGTGCGGTAAAATTTACCCTTTAATCTATGAGGCATGCCGGGATCACATAAAACCCCTGTGGCACTCTTCCACTTCAACCACCCTGCCTTTATTCTGTGAGCCACATCGCCATCTAGCTCTCCATCCTTTTGGATAATAGATCCAAGATACCGAAAGAAAGTGGATCCATGAACAACTTTCCCATCAAATGTGATCATCCCCGCCTCTCTATCACCCACCCGTAGTAACAGAAAAAAAAAAAAAAAAAATTGTTCGCAAGAGATTTTTTTGCCCAAACATGAAATTGCTGATAAAAATATTCTACAATACACTGTTCCTCAACTCATTGCCGTCTCATGCGATTTTCTGTGCAAGTAGAAAAATTTATGATGATGACGGTTATTGGAATTTGTCTCGTTTCTCCTTCGTATGAAGGTTGCGACAGGAAAGGCATCCGGCGTAAAACTTTGCTACTTTGTGTTTTGCACGATTTTGTAGTATTAACTTATTTTGATAATTATTTGACACTCGATCCCAACATAGTTGGGATTAAGATGGAGAAGATGATGATGACGCCACTGTCCCTCGATATTGCTTTTCTTCCATTAATCGCATCCCCTTTTTTGTCAAAAAACATAAAATCATCAATCACTATACAGTTCTTCACAAATTCCACCATTCAGTCGAACATTTTCAATCACCAATCATGTATAATCGATGTTTTACTATGCATACCACATCAATTTTCATCATTACAGTTTTATCTCATATGCAACCACACTATCAAATCATTCTCCTATCAAAAATAATATCACTATTCTACAAAGGAATAAGGATTTTCAAAGCGACATGACAATCACTCTATCTATGTAATCACTCTATGTTCATTTGACTCTGATGATAATTAGAGGCGTAATTTCAGTTATGCAATAACACTGGTGACGAGGATACTTTCCTCACACATACCAAGGAGTGCACATTAGATCAAAAAATTATCTTGCACGCAGATAAAAAAACAACTATCAAAAGTTTTACATGCACAGTGAAGATTGGGAAGAAAGAAAGTGCTAATTACGAAGACATAAGAAAACTTCATGTTTCAGCAGATATACTTCAACAATCAGAAGCTACCAACTGGTGGTAAAATAATGTGCAAGAATATTGTAAAACCCTAAAATTCGAATTTTAAATTTACGTCTAATTTCGAATTTTTCCCTAAACTTTGTAATGATTTTAATTTGAACCCTAACTATATGTTATGTATTAAAATTAAAATTAAAATTTACTAACCCAAGTTTATACCTATAATAAATAATTTGCAACATCCGAATGATGATTGGAATCCCACTAATCTCGGCTAATTATCACATACCAAAACCGAACCCAATTATGGGCTTTTAATACCTTCCATTTTAAACCCCCGCGCAGCCCTAAACTCTAGTATATATAACGCGGCTCCTATTGTCCCTCCCCCATCTTTTTTTTACGCCTCCAAAGAAGAAGAAGAGGAGCAGGTCTCGATGAAGTGCTAAACGTTGGAGTGTTGGTGGTGTTTGATTCGAGCCTAAGTCCTTGTTCCATTCGGTTTCTTTCGCCCTAGTCAGGTTCTTGATGTTCGCCTTTTTGCTCTCTTTGATTCGACTTATGTGTATGATCTGATTCGACCCCAATTGTTTTCGATCTAATCTGATATTACAACCCTACTATAATTATTATGAATCGTATAAAATTTATGAGATGGATTAGGGTTCATCTTTGTGATTCCATGTGAACAAATTGTCCAGAAATTACAAGCTGTTCAGAAATTGGGTCGTTTTGCACAAAGTGTAATTTAATGATAACGACATGTTTTTGCATAATTCTTGAGCCTAAAACTAAGTTCCTGATGATTATCTAATTTCACGGTCATTGGAGATCTGGAGGGTGGTCTTTTGATTTTTGGGAGTTCAAGTGTCTAAACTGGGAAATCGAGTCTGAGAATCAGTCGATGTTTATGATTTTTAGTTCTCAAATCACAAGGAGTTAAGAGCTCTCCTTTTTCAGGAGTGATATATAAGTTATGTGTAACTTCCTGGAATTTTTGTGGATTTTTATGAAGTGTTCAAATGGGTCTAATAAATGTAAACTTTCGGGGTGTACCTGCAGTTCACTTTCTGTACATGTTTGGATAAACGATTTTTGAAATGGTGGTTGCACTTAATAATAAATTCTGGGAAAATTCATGTAAGCTCACAAGACATATAAGAACATGTGTAAATTACACTGTTCTAAAAATCGGCCTAGGCGGCCGCCTAGGCGCTAGAAGGTGGACCTCCGCCCCGACTACCCCATAGTCGGTTCTGTCAGGCGGGTAGGAGGCTCTAGGCGGGTTGAGGCGGATCCAGGCGGACCGAGACGGGTCCAGTAGGGCTAGGCGGTTATGGTAGAAGATTTTTGTGATTCCAAGTCTGGTAGAAGCAGGAAAAAAAAGAGCAGAAGAGAAAAAAAGAAAAAGAAGAAAGAGGAGAGGAAGAGGAAGAAAAGTAGATCTGGAGAAAAAACAAAGAAGAAAACATGAGAAAAGTAGATCTGGAAGGAAGAGAACAGCAATTTCAAAAAAAAAAAAAGGAAGAGAACAGTGATGTCTCGATTTCTGCAAAAGTTTGTGTGGATGAGCTGTATGCTGTTGTTTATAAAGCTAATTGGTGTTATTAAATTGTAAAACTGCACATATAATTTTTTTATTATTCATAGTATAAAAATAAAATGTTGAATTTTTAAATATTAAAATATATAATATATAGTTATACATTCTTTTGGAGACGACTTGACGTTTTCAGATATTGATTCATGTTAGCCGACCCCAAAGCATTTTGGGACTAAGGTTCTGATGTTGTTATAGTTATTCATTATTTTGACGTATTACAATTTTTTTTAAATCTTTTGTAATTACCTTTTAAATTTTATTATAGGTTCTATTTTATATAAAAATAAGATATCATAATACCAAAAGATGAATAAAAAAATGAACTACGTTAAAAAATATGTAACTTTTAATTCTGAATTAATATACTAATTTGAAAATATTTATAATATCAGTTCAGATTACTAATTTGTTATAATATTATTTAGATAAATATTAATTTAAATATAATATCCTTCGTACCCACAAGTTCCATCGTACCCACATGTTCCATCGTATTGGGTTCACCCAAAAGAATGAGAATTTTTTATTATGCATAACAAAAATTCCTCTCCAAAAGAATTTTAAAAAAAATATTATTATGCATGTTGTATGCATAAATAAAAATAAATAAAATATAAAATATAAAAAAAACGCCTAGCGCCTAGCCGCCTAGGCGCCGCCTCCAAGGCCTAGGCGCTAGAAGGTCTCCGTCCGCCCACCTACCGCCTAGCGCCTTTTAGAACATTGGTAAATTATTGTAGCTTCTGGATTGGAGTATAGCTATGGTTTGCAAATTTGTAAAATTAAGGATAAGACATACTAAAATCAGAAATTTGTTAAGATGCTAAGTTTTTGTGATATTCATACCATTTAATATGTTTGAACCCTAAAATGCACTTGAACATTAATTATGATATAATTGGTCATATGTTAATCTAATTCCAATAACGAAATCCTAACTCGTGTAGATTCGTTGAAGAAGGCGTGACGTTGTTCCTTGTGTTCACTTTTCCGTTTGCTTTCATTTCATTCGTTAAGGTACAGATATTCTGACCTTTCTCATAAGGTTTCTCATGATCCTTTCACATCTTTTGATTGTTTAGCTTCTGATTTTGATGCCTTTGCTATGAGCGTTTCTGTTTATGACACTATGATATAAGCCTTTGATATGAGCCTTTGCTATGCACCCTCTGATATGAACCTATGATTATGATATTTCTGATGACCTTAGATTTTGTGTCATTACTATGGCATTCTGTTTGACCTTCAGTTTGATACCCGAGCTATCATTAGCCATGGGGGTTCCATGTCCGTGTCATTGATGCACCAATGGCATGACTCTAGGGTGGGGGAGTGATGACCCATCACGTCCCTTTTCTGTTATATGTTTATGAGCTCAAGAAGATATGTTTGGCCACTATGATTTCTGCAGGGGCGTATGGATGCATCCTAGATCTGATCTGTTATGTTATATGTTATGTTTCTGGTGATTGGTACTGTGTGCAATACATGCCCTTCACAATTCTGGGAGCTGATCACTCCATTATGCTACTTATGTTACTTATGAAGATTATGATTATGATGTTATGATATGATATGTTTCTGGGCTCGTGGTAGATTTCTGACAATCTTTACACCTTTGATACACTTATGTTATACCTTCTGATATTTCCCATATTCTGTTTTCTCATTTCAGTTTCAGTACTTTGCTATATATATATATATATATATATATATATATATATATGTTCACTGGGCTTTTTAAGTTCAGCCGCATTTTCTTTTCTTCCACGACAGGTTATTAAGCTGGGAGCTGGGCATTCTTTGGGCTGAGAATAGGAGCTGTGTGTGGACTTACCTACCCTAGACTTCCTAGCTTTTGGACTATGTTTTCATTATTTAGACTTGGATTATGTTTCCTTCATTTTGGATTATGGAACTTATGTATTTCTTTTAAGTCATGTTGACTTACATTTTGGTATTTATGATTAGACTGCTGGCGTTCTATTATGTATGTTCTGATATGCCACCACAATGTGATACTTCTACCCTTGTCGGGTTGGGGTGTTACAAATATACTCTTAAGTGAAAGTAGTACGCACCAGTCTGAAGCAGGATTTTCTGACACAATAGCATTGACTTGTGTAACAGCACTGCTATTGCTAGTTGAGGTAGCAAAGAGGTCTGGTTGGGAAAAGCTGGCAAAATCTCCTTTCTCGGACTTATTACCAAAGCTGAATAAATCCATCTCTAGGGACTTGTGGTCAGAAGTAGAAACTTGATAATCACCTCCTGCCCAAGCATCTGGGGAAGAGCACTGTAAGCTGGTTGAGCCCGTAAAATCATTCCATTCTTCAAATGAATCCTCATCCAGTGTCTCATTTTCTTCATTCATAGTATTATTATTAGTCTTGTCTGTATAGTTGGTTTGTGAGTGGAAATCCTGAAATAAATCAACACTGCTATCCTTTGAATATCTTAACGTATGATCAACCTCAGGGTCATTCTTAGTGCTAACAGTACTAGTGTTATTAGAGCTCAGATTATTCCAAATCCAATCATCAAATGCTGGAGAAACTGTTGGATTGTCTTTTGATTTTCCATCATTCAGATCTTTTCCAGATCCAAACACAGAATCAATGTGGGCGGCAAGATTAACCCCTAAACATGTGGAAAGGTCAAACAATTTCAGATCCTCGGATTTATTTCCGGAATCAACTGGTGCGGCTGGGAATTCATGTTGATTTACAGAATCAGCAGATTGAAAGTCTGCCTCCCATCCCGAAAAAGCTTCACTAACGTTTTGTTTTGAAGATATGTTTGTCGTCTCAGATAATTGAACATTTTGAAAAAAGTTTTGATAGCCAACATCTTTCCACTCCGCAGCTCCAATCTGGTTGTGCATAAATGGCTGTTCATTGGACATATCAGAGAGGACATTTTTTGTTGACCTCAAACAGAATTTATCTGGGGCTACCCCAGTTAATCTCATGGATCCTTCACTCTGATCAGATTTACTCTCTGGAAAAGTAGTTTCTTGCTTCTCCATTTCAGCAGGCAATGGTATCGTAAAATTTAGGAAATCCGACAGGGGGATTAGAGCTTTAGGAGAGTTGTAGCCTTGATTCTGCACACTTTTCTTTGTTGCATCAACCATTTCCTGCAAGGTCATGCTATTATTTCGATTATAATGGTTGTTCATCCAAAACGACATGTCAAATTACATATGTTATTACTTTGTATTTCTTGGATGATTTATGTGAAAAATCAAGATAATTAGAAACCTAAGCTGGACAACCAAATCTGAAGACAACGGGAAATACTGTTTCGTACATCGACTGTCTTGAGCATAATACTCGTACGCCTTCCTACTTCGAACTACCACTCGAGAACAATTCATCTTAAATGCTTCAGTAAAAGCTCAATACCATCCAGAACTTTAACAACTTAATGTTCAAGAAGAACAATATAGGGAAGCAACATACCACAAGTCCGGCTGAACAACAGAAGTAATCAGATTATACTTCTCTCAATGATGTTCACAATTAGCAACACAATTATTTACCGCAAAACAAAGGAAATTGAAACCCGGTTCACTACGCTGATATTTGAAGCCACGATAATGGATCATTTTAGTTAAAAATTTAAGCTGACGAATTTTGAAGCATACCAAGCTAGAAGCTGGGTTACTTTTAACAGAAATTTAAAGCTAAATACTAATTAATCGTTTATTCATATTCCAGCCAATTACATATAAGTTGATCAATCATTTCGTGTAGACTAGAAACTGACCTCCATGTAACACAAACTAAGAAGGGAAAAGTGCTAGTACATTGGTCACAAGAAAACTGAGTCCCGCCCATTCTTATTGTCCAGGTCTACCAGTAAAAGATGACCCACCACTGCACGTCCAAACATGTATATTTAGGGGTTGTTTGGTTGGTTTTTCATTAAGACCTATATAGATTAAGGTGGCTGCATAGATTAAGGTGGCTGTATAGATTAAGCTGGCTGTATGACTAAATATTGGTTATTGTTTGTGTTGGTTCTGAGTAAAATGTCTAAATGATTTAATTGACTGTTTTACCCCTCCTATGAATCAAAAACCAAAACCAAAACTAAAAACAATAAGAATTATTATTTAATAAGAGTTAATAATTTTCTTATTAAAATATTAATAATACTATATTTATTATTATTCATATTAAATAATTATTAAGAAACAATTATTTAATAATAATTATTTTTATATAATTATTTATTTCAATAATAATTAATAATGTAAATAATAACTAATGTTGTATAATTATAATGTTAATTATTATTAATTAATTACTAGATGATTAATTAATTAATGAATAGTATTATTAAATAATGACAAAAATAATTATTATAAGAATGATTAGTATTATTTATTAATTACTAATTTTTTTTATTAATTAATAGATATTAGTAATGAATTTAATCTTAATATTTATTTAATAATTACTCTATTATTAATTAATTTATAATCATTATTAAATGATGGTACAAAATATTATTACTAATACTTTAATAAAGCAGGTGAGAGAGAGACAACATCGGGCTGGAGGAGGGTATAATGGTATGCTTTTCATTGAGTCATGGCTTAATGTGGACAAGTGCTATTTTTTGGCTTATTCGCTAAGCCATTGATTATTCATTAAGCCGTAAACAAACACATATATGACTGCGAATAAGTCATTCCATCCCATTCAGCACATTAAGCCACAAACAAACAGCCTCTTAGTTGTATATAGTAACATGGGATTGTTATAGAAAGTCTTATTCTCATTTCAAAAAAAAAAATAAAAAAAAAAAACATGTATACTTCACATTTAACTTCCGTAGATATGCTGAGACAGTATATACATCCACATCCTATACTTGAGACTAAATTGTCTAGGCAGTTGACATGTCAGAATTAACTACAAATACGGTAGTTACTGTAGTGATTGAATGAATTCAAACTGAGAATTACAATTTGGTGTGTCCAGTGTAAACATCCACCTCTCTTCTCCATTACAAACCCCCCACACCCACACCCCTTGCCCCAGTCTACCCCCTTCCCCCATCCTCCGAGTCATCAAAAGGAATAAACTAAACCACTCTTACTAAGGAAACAAACAAGATAAATTGTTTTGTACTCACCAAATTGCCTGCAAAAATAGCTGTGATATCAATCAACGTAAAAAGATTTCAGCAGTTACAAAAACTGATCAATTCAGAACATGATGGTAACAACCCCCAAAAAATGGATGCGTCCCCTTCAAAAAAAAATAAACGAGTCCCAGACAATTGCAGAACATAAATTTATCAAAAGCGCGTAAAACTACATCATAAACCCAATGAATTAGTTCCATAAGCTTAAATTATCGCACATTTCACTATATATACCCACCGATCCATCGAGACGAAGAGAGCGCAGCAACCACTGATATCCAATGGTGGAAGTAAAGTTTAGTGAATCTGGATCGACGCCGTGACGGGGGCCGAGGCCGCAATACACGCAGATGATGGACTCCAGTCCTCTGAGAAGCAATCCTTTACAGTTCTTACAGCGGATTTGAGGGGGCGATGAGTGGTCGGAGGCGGCAATTGCCGCGGAAAGAGGTGGTAAAGCGGGCAGGGCCGGATCGGATGGGTTGTAATCGGGTAGACCCGCAGCTGACCGGGTACAGATCTGGACCTGGCGAATCAATTCACGCGGGACTTGAGACATTTCTCAGGTATCAAACACACTCTTTCTTAACTATAGCCCATTTCTTCTGCTGAAAATGATACCGTGCCATTGGGCATTGGGGTTTGGAGAAGAATTCGAAGGAAAAATGGCAAGTAAAGAAGGTAGTATTCGCAGTTCAATAGAAGAGAAAAAAAAAAATTGATTAGAATATTCTTAAATAGGTTGCGATAAAAGAATAAGACTAAAATGTTCCTGCGGTCCCTTAACTTAATTTTAGGTAACGATTTAGTCCTTTATCTTTTTTTTGTACCAACTAAGTCCTTTATCTTTCAAATTTAAAGCAAAGTCAGCCTTGGTTATGTTTTTCCGTTGACGGCGTTAACTGTAGTCTAGTTGGCTATCAAGTTGCTCACGTGGATGCCAAATCAGATTCTGAGTATCATCTTCTTCATTTAAACCCTAGATCTCATCTTTCACCATTGTTGAGTTCTGAAGGTTTGAAAATCTGAAAGCTTGTGAAATCTTGAAACACCATAACAATGGCGTCTTATCGCTCCAATGGGTCACAATCCGAAGTTCCCATTTTGTTTGATCGCTTCAAGTGGGAAACGTGCGCCTACAAAACCACCAAAGTGCGAGATGTGGAACCAAAGCCGTTGTTCGCACCAATATCAAAGTTGGACCCAACAATGGCAAAACATTTTGGGGTTGCAGGCACTTTGTGGTAAGCTCGTGGCTTCGCCATGGTGATTTGGTTTCGCATATTTTTCATTAACGATTCGGCCCCTTATCTTATTTTGTAATATTAACTAAGTCCTTTATTTTATTTAACCTAAAACAATTTTGTCCTCTTTGATATTGTAGGCTACCGGCATAGATTGTGTCATGGATTTTTCTCGTGGTACTGATTGGCTTGAAAAGTATGTTGATGAGGACGACGATGAATGTTTACAATGTTCCGAGAAGGATATAGAGTTAACAATGGTGAGGAGGACATTGATGACTATGAATGATGAGAAGAAATCGATGAAGATGAAGATGAAGTTTGTTGTTGTTATATGCATTATTTTAGGAGTAACTTGTGCAATGTTGTTATTCAAACCTCCGAAATGTGGAGCACATCATTTGAAATTAGCTTTAATCGAAAAGCTATATGTAATGGTTCAATTTGAAGTTTGAATTGGTCGTTGAAAATGATGTTTGATTTGTTTGAAACCAACATATGTATTGTGTCAATAATTTAGACCAAAGTAAAATCAAAGTCGTTAAACCTGCCATTCACATTAAACCTACCATTCACATTAAACTTGCCAATACACATAAACGTAGTCATTAAACCTGCCATTCATTAAATCTACCAATATTGTTCCAAAAAGGGCATACATTAAACACCCAAAAGGGCAGACATTAAACACTAAAGGGCATACCAACATTGTACCAACATTGTTTACCCATGCATTCACTATTGTTCCAAAAGGGCAGATATTAAAGCAAGGTACTATTGTTCCAAAAGGGCAGAAATTAAACATAAACAATAAACACTAAACATAAACACTAAACACTAAACATAAACACTAAATCTGAGTAGCCCTCCTTGTTGGTAGCTTCACTCTGAAAGGACCTTCGACACCCTCTGTGGCTTCTTCTGGGTGTGGAATTGAGTTGAGTTGCAACAGTGGGTTGAGTTGAAGCAGTGGGTTGAGGTGAAGAAGTGGGTTGAGTTGAAGCAGTGGGTTGAGTTGAAGCAGTGGGTTCAGTTGAAGCAGTGCAGACTGATTTTTTTGGTCTTCCCTTCCTCCTTAGTTGTGAAGGTTCAGTTTGTGCATTTGATTGGGAGGTTTGTGTTGGTGCAATTGTTTCTTGATTTGAGATGGTGGCAAAGGGCAAGAGGCCCCGTTATGACCCCCTTGTTTGCATCTACTACACTTATGTGGCATCCCCTTCTATTTAGTTTTGTAGAATCTTTCTTCTCATCCGCATCTTTCCTTCTTGCTTTCTTGGGCTGCCTCGAGCTCTTCTAAATGGAGGAGGCAAGATGTCCATATATGGTGTTTTCTCCCATAGGTTTGGACCATTTGTGGGGTAGATCATTGAATCGTAGCATTGGTGTAGGCTTCTTTTACGTAATAGTCCGGTATCAACTCTTCAGATCTCTTTTTCTCTCATTAGAGCATGTAACAAGATGGCAACAGTGGTATGCCGGTTAACATCCATCTTCTACAGAATGAAACCTTCATTCATGTTGACGGTGAATTTCTCTCCACTAGATAGATGCATCGACTTCATAAATGTAATCACCAGCAGCCTTGCAAACCATCAACATTTACATTAATCGAAAGAAATTACAAAGAGAAACATATACATTAAGCGAAACATAAACATAACACACCTACAAAACCAATGCCTAGAAAGCTCTTTCTCCTTTTCCACCTCTTCTTTATTTTGGGAAGGATCGATCCTTGGTAAGCTTCAATTTTCCTCCTATTTGTTTCCCATCTATCCATTAAATATCCCCTTATTTCCTCTAACATGGTGACTATAGGCTTCGCCAGACCAATAATCACCGAGTTGAATGTCTCGGACATGTTGTTCACTAGCACATCACATTTGGGGTGATAAGTAAACCCCGACTTGCTCCAAAATCTTGATGGGATTTTTAATAAATCCCGGTAAGTCGCCCCATTTACCTTTAAGAATGTGTATATTAAATAGATGAATATACTAAACATAAATGTGATGACTAATTACATTACTAACATACCTTTCTAATTTCCTTCATCTCCCTTTCCCATTCTTGTGGATAAGTTGCCTTTGCAGCTCTCCACATCAATTCTTTCATTGTTTACTGTGATGTCTCTTCCTAAAATTGTTATAGAGATGTCTGACACAGAATCTCTGGTCCACACCAGGAAGAAGCTCCTCCATAGCAGGTAGCAAGCCCTACACAATAACATGTAAATACAACAAGTTATTAGAGAAGACACAAATCACAATATCATTAATAATAGGACAAAGTTGTGTATATTATACCTTTTGTTGATCAGACATGAATGTGAATAGTTTGCACACATCTGGGCCACCTAAATCATTGACTAATAGCTCCAGAAACCAAGCCCATGAATCCTTTGTCTCTCCTTCAACAACAGCAAGTGCTATTGGAAGCATTTGTTCATTAGGATCCCTACCCACTGCTGCAAGTATTTGTCCCCCAAAATACCCTTTCAAGAAACACCCATCAAGTCCAATAATAGGCCTACACCTCAAGAAACTTTGAATGCAACCATGTAGACCCATATACATTCTTTGAAAACTGGGTAGCAATGGCCTATACACAATCTCATCAGCCTCTTCAGTGGGTTGAGTGGGCTGCACAGTGAGTTTGATAGTGCTGTGTGGATTTGATCTTAGAAGTTCATGTGCATAATCATATAATCTAGTATATTGCTCTTTGAATGATCCATCAACCATGTCAAAAGCAACCCTCCTTGCTCTAGAAGCCTTCATTTTACTGACCCCAGCATTCCATTTCTCATGGGCTTTGTTGACAATATCAGTCAACTTAATTTTTGGGTTCTCCCTCACAGTAAACAATAATTTTTTCCCCAACCAAGCTGAATTCATCATTTTGACCCTGTACTCTCTGTTACAAGAGTGTTTGTCTATGACCTTTCTCAATTGCCAAGTATCTTCATTAGGTAATTTTGCACAATATGTCATCCACTCACACCCTTCTTTACAACCAACTCTAACTCTTGCATTATCATTCTTAATGTATCTTAGATCCCTGCCATTGTGGATTGCATATGTAATTACAGCATGTTTGAATTCCTCCTTAGTTGAAAACAGACTGCCCAACACCCACTGATAATCATTCATTCTCTTAGGCATAACAAATGAGGGATATTTCACTTTTCAACTTCTTCATCACTAGACATTTCAATCTTCTGTTTCAATTTCTTCTGTATAGTAATCCTCATCAGATAGCCCTCTATCACACCTCCTTACTTTGTTTCTCTTTTTTTTACCAATGTATAAATCATCTTCACTAACAGATTCTTCTAACTCAACACCATCTCCCTCATTGATAGGTTCTTCAAAAATTTTCTTCTTAGGCCTCCCTCTCTTTTTCCCAGATTTAGTCTTCTTACCTTTCCCATATTTAGTTTTCTTACCTTTCCCAGATTTAGTCTTCTTACTTTTCCCAGATTTAGTCTTCTTATCATCCCCACCTTCAAACCCAACCCCCACAGTTGGGTCTTGTTCAAACCCATCATCAAGGTCAACTTCATCATCAGAGTCAACATTAGTTTTGGTTCCAAATCTTACATTTAGTGCACTATCCTCACTATTATATCCTACATCAGGTTGGGCCTCAACATCACTATGGGACTCAACATCACTTTGGGACTCAACATCAGGCTGGTCCTCAACATCATGTTGGGCCTCAACATCAGGTTGGGTATCAACATCAGGTTGGGCATCAACATCAGGTTGGGCATCAACATCAGGTTGGGCATCAACTACTAATGGTTGTGACACTGGATGGATAAGGTACAAGTCAACCTTTCCATTTACCTTAGACCAATGTACCATTTCCATAGCACCAACATCATTCAGTAATTGTTTTTTAACTCCATTTACTTCATAAAACATTGCAACTAGTTCTAAAAAACCCATATCCTTACAAATCCCTAGAATCTCAAAGTAGGACCACCTATCAGCATCACATTTCCAAGTAGCCACCTCACCTTCATATGTAGTCATTTGTGTGTCCACAAAATGACCACAATGGTGAACATCAACTATAAAACTATCCATTATGACCTATAAAATGAAGAATTAAACAAATAACCTTCAGTTTCTGTCATTTTCAGTTAAATGTAGTGCCAAACAAAGACAATAACACATGAATCAACAACAAAAGTTACATATACTGACATCCACATGGAAAGGAATAGTATAATGGAGTATAATGGAACACATGCCAAAACCCCACATTCAATCTTCTCACTAAACCTAGAAATAGAAACAAAACACCTGGAAATAGAAAAATGCATAATTTGTTTCAACAACCAAACGAACAAAAAGAAGATTACACTGACCTTTTCGATTTGCTTCGCGTTTTTTTCTTCCTCTTATCTCGGTTTGCTTCGCGATTTTTCTTATTCTTCTGCTGCTGCTTTGTTCGCGTTTTTTTCTTCCTATTCTCTCGATTAAAGTCACCTTCTTTCTTTTTCTTCTGCTCTGTGCGAAACCCTACTTCTCACCGTTCACCTCCCTTCTCTCTTCGTTTTCTGAGAACTTAACCTAATTTCAGGATATTGGGGCTATTTGATTTTACAATAATCCACATAGGCAAGAAAATGGACAGGTACGTTAGGGATTTGCCACGTAGGAATGGTTATGGCCACGTAGGTTTAAAATCAACGTCTCATTGACTATTCTAACGGAGACCAACGGAAAAGGCTGACTTTGCTTTAAATTTGAAAGATAAAGGACTTAGTTGGTACAAAAAAAAGATAAAGGACTAAATCGTTACCTAAAATTAAGTTAAGGGACCGCAGGAACATTTTAGCCAAAGAATAACTTACATTAGGTAATCATTTTGTTAGGATTTACTCTGTTACCGGGTCGAATCCTACCGAACTTTTACTTAGTTTGGTTCGGCTCGATTTTTTAAAAAATATTCGATTCGACTATCAAAAACAAAGGTTCGATTGGGGTTAGAAACTCTTTTTTGGGTTTATTATTCGATTCGATTCGATATTTCGGATCAAATATTCGCAAATAATTCGACTCGGTCTTGTAAAAAAGGAAGAATGGGTTGGGAGTTATAAGAATATCGGGACCGAGCTGAATATTTGATCCGGTTTGTATCGAATTCAAAGTCGGGATTCGCCCTATATTTGATGGGACGAATCGAGCCCAAATCAAACTTTTCGAGCCGAATTTATCGAAGTGGATCGAATATTTGAGTTCACTCACAGGCCTACTTCCTCCCTTCATAATTAAGTGTAAATATAATACTTTATTTTTTATAAGATCGAGTGTACGATTTTCATCATTTATATTTTCAATTATATACGAGTGAAAAATAAAGCTTAATTACATATAAAAATGAAAAATGTTGTTAAGTTTGAAAAAATAGAACAATAAATATAAAAATAATTAAAGCAGTTTATACTTAAATTTTAAAAATTGATTGTTATTTTACTCGTCATGCAAAGAGGAAATTTATTATAAATTCTTTATAGACTCAAATATTAAGTAAATTTTCAGTTTATAATGAGAATAACATAAAAATAAAATAATTATTTTGAAATAAATATATTTATGGTGATATTATGATTTTAAAAATAATTAGTATTTTTTAGTAAACAATAATAAGTACTGTTGATAATTTCTCTTTATATTAATGACTATTTTTTCATTAAATAATTACAATTTATTATCTTTGAGTTAAATTAAAAGCCCTACTATTAATGTTCTATAGATAAATAATATATTGTATTGTAGAATTACATCCTAACTAATTTATCATATATTACAGTTTAGAATTAATTCCAGAAATATTTTAACAAAATCATTCTATATGTTGTTTTAGAACTCATGGACTATTTAGTAAGAAAATAAGCTTAGCTGGATATTTAATTTAATAACAATGGCGATGTTGACTTTTGAATAATTAAATTAATATTTTTATTATACAATATAATATCTATCTTTTATGCTTTAATCTAACCATTACGAAAATTTTATATAAATATAAAAGAAGTTAATTAATTTATATTGTATATATGTTAATTACTTAAACACAATGCGTAATTGATATTACACAAATTTTAATTATTATATTTAAACATATTTATATTATACATATTTTATAATTAATTGGTGGAATTTATTATATGTGATATTTAAAATTATTTGATTGGTTAGATAAATGAATTGATTGAACTATTTCAATTTATTGATATATGGCAATTTAATTTCAAAATTAGTATATACAGGAAGATTAATGAAAAATAATTTCACAAATGACTACTTGGCCAATTTTATTTACTTTAATGTGTAGGCCATTATTCCTTAAATCGTGTGTGTGGTTATTTGGTTGAAGGATATAAGGATATATCTTTTAGTTTTGGTTCTAAGAAACATGTTTGATAATTAATATCTTTAATTAGTATAACTTGAAATTATAAAAAGGTGACATTTTCAAATTTTATGTTACAATTAATCTAAAAAGATTCTAAATGATATTATGAATTTAAATGGTCAAAATTAGCTAATTTTGATCAAATGAATAATGGTTGTGCAAGTTATTACGAGACGGAGGTAGTATTATCTTCAAAATCTTTTCCTTCTTCCTACTATTTTCTCGTTGCCTTATTTCGATTCTTCTCTCATTCCGTTTTTGCTATAATTTCGTCGACCTTTCATATACATTTGTGATTTGTAATGGATTTATTTGATGCTCTACTCTTTCTTTATTCTTTATTCTTGTTCATTTTTTGTCATTCTTCCCAAGATTAATTTTTATATTATCGGTTTATTGCCCCATCTTGCTGAGCTTTCTGTTTGTTATTGTGATACAGATGAAGCCTATGAGGGTTCAGTGAGGGCTTTAACTTAATAGAATTAATGGCTGAACCATATTAATCGATCATCTATATTAAAGTGTTTACTTCCAACTTAATTATCTTAATAGACTGAGCGAAGACATATCCATTAAGCTAGATTTTAGTTCTTGTTCCCATTAAGCTAGATAAGCAAACTAAATAATAATAATATCAAAAATAGTAATAATAATAATACCAGCAATAATAGTAGTAATACTAATAATAATAAGACCAATAATAATAAGAATAATATCAATAATAATAGTACCAGCAATAATAATAATTATTATAAATAAAATTAATATTACCAACAACGGCAATAATGATAATAATGATAATAATAATAATAGTAATAATAAAATAATAATAATAATAATACCAATAATAATAATAATAAGACCATCAACAATAATAATATTAGAATATAATAATAATACTAACAATAATTATAATAATACCAGCAATAATAATAAATAAAATTAATATTACCAACAATAATAATAATAGTAGTAATAATAAAATAATAATAATAATACCAACAATAATAATAATAATAAGACCATCAACAATAATAATATTATAATATAATAATAATACCAACAATAATTATAATAATACCAATAATAATAATAAATAAAATTAATATTACCAACAACAATAATAAATAATAATAATAATAATAATAGTAATAATAATAAAATAATAATAATAATACCAATAATAATAATAAGACCATCAACAACAATAATAATAATAATAATAATAATGCAAGCAATAATAATAGTAATAATAATAACAATAATAATACTAATAATAATAATAGTACTAGAAATAATATTAATAATAAAGATAATTAATAATACCAACAAAATAATAATATAATAATAATACTAAAATATAATAGTACCAACAATAATTATAATAATAATAATCATAATAATAAGATCATCAACAATAATAATAATATAAAATAATAACCCGCAAGGGTAGCCAAGTCGGTGGAGTAGGTGAGCGCGGGATTGAAAGGTCACGAGTTCGATTCCCCCTACCAACACTTTATTGGTTGAGCCTGTCACACATGGGTTGCCTAGTGTAGTTTACCTGGTTGGCGTAGTTTGCAGGCTATTACGTCCAGCCCGAGGGTTTATCCAGTGCGCACTCGAAGAGTAGCGGCTGCGGGTTCCCCGTCATCAAAAAAATATATAAGATAAAATAATAATAATACTAACAATAACAAAAATATTATTATAATAATATTAATACCAGCGATAATAATAATAATAGTACTACTACTAATAATAAAAATATCAATAATAATAGTAATAATAATAATAATATGATACATGAAACAATGTCTAATTCATATTGAGGGGTCATTTCTGTCATTCAGTTAGTTCACTCAGAAAAAAAAGAAACAGTGGGATATTTTTCCCAATCAGATAGATTATTTTCCACTCAGACAGATTAATCCACTCAGACAGCTTAATCTATTCGAGATTAATGAAAAAAAAAAGTAAACAGACCCTAAGTTAAATTTGTGGATGGTTGTGGTGAATTGAATAAGTCGGTGTGGGATGAAGAGAAATCCAATTAAGTTGAGTCCGATTGAGAAGCAATTAGAAAAGTGTTGATTACAATATACTTAAAGGACAACTTAGAGGGGATGAATAAGTTGTATCCTTGTTTCAAAAGTTTGTGCGTTGTGAAAGTCTTGTAAAGGTGTTGTTGTAGATACAACAACTAAGTGTGCTTCGGTCGGCTTGATGTTTATAGGATTTTCACAGTAAGTATATAATATAAAACCACAAATTGTATGGTGAAGTATGTATAGCAGTAAATAACACAGATTTAAGGTGGTTCAATACAATCTACTCTACATCCACAGGGTCTTAACACATGAGTTTGTTTATTAAAATCAAGGTGGTACACACTAGTTACGGTTTTAACTAAACATTTCTCGAGTTGTACCTTTTACACTGATTGATACACTCGGCTTCGCAGCTTCGGTCGTTCACACAAATTGTGTAGGCTAGTCTTGAACTTGGTACTTTTCTCACACAGATCGGACGCTTGGTTCATCTAAGCATCTCCATCCCACACAGGTCGGAAAGTGCTTGTTTCATTAATCCACAAAGGAAAAACTTCTCAACTTCAAGTACGTATAATAGTATCGAGCAACAACTATATCGTTGAATTATTTTGCTGTAGTTTGTTGTTCATGAGTTGAGAACTTGTCTAATCTCTTCACTGTATGATATCATTGGAGGCTCAAGAGAGGTGATTTGTTCTTTAAGTTCGTAAGAATGATAAATTGGCAACTGTATGAACAAGTTCTCTGCCTGAACTATTTATAACCTTGAAAATTTATCTGTTTTAAATGTAGTTGTTGTGGGGTTGGTGAGATGGGGACTGCTTTGGGCGGCGGCTGGATGTTTGTGTTAGAGTATGCCCTCGAATACCACTCGGAGGATACGAGAGTTAGGGTATTTATATGTAATTATGAATTCATGTTGAATTAATAAAAGAGAGTGGTTATTTCTCTATTTATTATATGTCATTGGCATTCTTATTTGGTAAATAAATAGAAATAATGTCTATGCAATTGAGTAGAAATATTCAACTCCTTATGATATAAGGAGTCTCGCACTGGAAGTATGTAGAACTCAGTTGCAGAACTTATCCGCAAATCGATAAAATTTAATTGGGCATTAAGTTTAGTAAAGACTTGTATATCGTATGCTTGGACATGTGCATGTCTTCACTCAGGAGTAGTGGGAGCATTCGGTATATGTATGCTAATTGGATTGGTATACTCGGATACGGATCACCTCGATTTGGGCACATGAATTTCACTTTTGGATAGTCAATAGCTGAATAATAAGGTTATGATAGATATGCATGAACTTTTGACTTGAGGGTTTAGTAGAAGATGTGCTTGTTCCATTTAAGTTAGTCATCAGAGTAGTTCGATCTTATCACCTGTCCGTAGGGGTCAACCTCGAAGTGTGGCTTGATGGATAAGTAGGAGTCATTATTGAATACCAATATAGGATTCTTTCTCGTGTAAGTGAACAAGTTAATGTCATATGCGATTAGTGGCAAATAAGATCAAAAGTCTTTGGCTATAGCAACTGAGCTAGTTGTATTTAATACACGAGAGCCTTGTGATCTTGATTTGCATTAACACATGCATAGAGTCGAGTTAAAATCGGGTTTGACTTTACCGTGACCTAACACTTGATCGGGATATATGATTAAGGGGTTTATTATATACGGTATTCATAATGGAAAAAGTTTTGGGATGATTTACATCATTCGTTCTTAGTTGGTTTATAGTGTGAGCCACGAGACTACTAGGTGTTACTCATTCTTTTGATCCTCCTGTTGCTAACTGAAGCGAACCTACAAAGTCGCGCATACATGATCAATGACTGAATAAATTAAGATTATTCTCTCTTCCCGAGTATTGGACATTGGATGTCTAATTTAATTTATTAAATAAATTAAATCGATCAAGTGAGTTAATAAATTACTGAGTAATTAATTTAATTCAAATATAATTATTTTTTAGAGAAATTAATTATATTATATTTTATATGATTCATCAATTAGATTAATTAATTAGTATAAATATATTGTGATGGATCAAGATTTATCTGACGATTAGATACACGAGGGTCCGAAACATGGAGTAAATGGTTCGAGTCACCAACTCCACACACCTGAACACCCCTCCGCCCTCCCCCTTATTTGGTCTTAAGTCTTCAACTTAAACGGTGGAAGTAAAGACTCGATGTTTTTTTAATTAAAACTATCATGTGAATGATGGTTAGACTTTTAAATGGTGATGTCTTGACTAAGACATTTGATGATAAAATAAAAACATCACTATACCATTATTGAGAATATACGTCCAAAATCAAGATGAAAGAGGGAGAGGGAGTTTTTTTGGGTACATCCCACCTCATCCACTTTGATAAAAAAAAGATAATTTATCATATGGTGGGGTCCTCCTAAATTGATGGGGGCCACAAAGCATATAAATAAGGGAGAGAGGAAGGGTTGAAGAAAAAGAAACGAAAATGGCATCAATTTTGTAATAAAAAAAGAGAACAACCGCAATCGGTATTATTCTAGAGAAGATAAAAAAAGGGAGTTATTTACTTAAAGATGTGTAGTTTTAAAATATATCGAACATATAGGTGTACTTTCAAACATATTTACTAAATAGATGTAGTTTTCTATTTAACTGGGTTTTTATTGTTTTTTTTTTACTTTTTTTTTTTAAAATCATTAGTTTTTCTGTTTTTCTAAACTGTTTTTTACTGATTTTTTTTAATTGTTTTTTTAAGAAAAAAATATATGTAATATTAATATTAAAAGCCGTTGAAGTGTTTTTGTGTTATTGAGCGAATTTGTTTACATTATAATTCATTTTGATTAGTTTGACAAACTTAATTGATGTTTTTATATCTATTGCTAGATCTAGGGTTATAATAGATACTCGTTAAAATTCTAAAGCACAACCCAAAGAAGCGCGGACCAGAACCCAAGCTGGGACCAAGAGACGAACAGGCTACGCCGAAAACTTACCTCTAGATCGGGGGTGAGGTCGAGCCCTGCAGTACTGTGACAGTGAACAATCCCCTCTTCCTGGGGAAGAAAAAAAGTAGCTACAATTGATTTTATTCAGTTGGCTAACACAAATTCAGGATCCATTGGGTCGAGCTTGTGAACTCAATATCCTGTCTATTTCCATCATTTTTGTTCTCAATGCATATAAGAACAAGATTTGAAGAGCTTGTTTTGAATTAAATAAACTTAAGAAACGATTGGACTCAACAGGACTTGTTGTTGATTTCGGAGTTCAACCGAGATCAAGGAAGGATACGTGTTGTTATAAAGTGATTATAACAAAACGGAACTAAGAACGAGATTTTTCTTCTTAATATATTTCTTTCTAAATTTTATAAAGTGATTATAGTTGTTACATTTTGTTTTTTTATAATAGGCAATTTATTTTCTCGTTAACTATTTGTATTCTGATAACACACCGACAAAACATATAATTAGAAATTAAACTAAAAGTATAGACAAACTAATTAAGTATTAATAACAAGTAGAAATAGCTTGTTTTGCCCTTTGGCATATAGTAATATTCTTTTTTGCCCCAAGTTTAGTAACAACTCTTTTGATACCCAAATTGTCGAAATTAACCTTTACTCGAATAAAATTCGAGTCATATATTATAATTTCGAGTAATATAATTTCGAGTCAACTTCAAAAAAAACAATATCGAGGAAGGTTGAAAATATGGATTACCGGAGTCCGAAATTTCGGGTTACACGAGTCCAATTCGTGTCACCCGAATACAATTCGGTACATGTAAATAAAAAAAAAGTCTCCCGAATTCATTCGGCAGATGTAAAAAAAAATCGGGTTACACGAGTCCAATTCGTGTCACCCGAATACAATTCGTGTCATACGAATTTTTTTTATACATCTCCCGAATGAATTCGGGAGACTTTTTTTTTTTTTCATCTCCCGAATTCATTCGGGAGACCTTTTTTTTTTTTTTTTACATCTCCCGAATGAATTCCGGAGACCTTTTTTTTTATACATCTCCCGAATGAATTTGAGAGACCTTTTTTTTTTTTTAATTTTTTATACATCTCCGAATGAACCTGAGACCCCCTTTTTTTTTTACATCTCCCGAATTCATTCGAGACCCCCTTTTTACATCTCCCGAATTCATTCGAGACTTTTTTATTTACATGTCCCGAATTGTATTCGGGTGACACGAATTGACTCGTAACCCGAAATTTGACTTAGAACCCATATTTTCAACCTTCCTCGATATTGTTTTTTTAAGTTGACTCGAAATTATGTTACTCGAAATTACAATATATGACTCGAATTTTATTCGAGTAAAGGTCAATTTCGATAATTTGGGTATCAAAAGAGTTATTACTAAACTCGTGACAAAAAAAGAATATCATATATACAAAAGGGAAAAACAAGTTTTCTCCATAATAATAAAAACTAAGATAAAGAATAAAATAAAATAAAGTAAAACTAAAAAAGAAAGAAAAAGCCAAAAAAAACAACAACAAAAAGACAAAATACAAAAAAAAAAAATTAATGATTGATGGGGTGTCCCTCCTAAAATGGTGAGGTATAAACCCACATAGCCTTTTTTTTTCTTCAAAAACTCATTCTTGAGTTTTTTTTTTAAGAAAGAGAGTATTTAATCTTACACTTAAAGTGTGGAGATTAAAGCGATAAGATTTTCTTTATTTTCTTTTAGCTGTGCTCTTAGAGAATGGGAAAATATAGTTTTACTCCATTCATTTGTCCGACGCGTGAGTCGTAGAGACGTCGGTATTTTCGGCGTTGGACTTCCAAAAGCTCTAGGAATTGGATTTGGGTTCGTCATCATCAAATAAAATTACAAAGATGGTTGTATGAGGGTATGATTTCGATTCTTATATTTTATTTTTTTTTATTTATACGATTTTTGATCGATCCTTAGGGGTTCAGATGAGCACGTTTTGTGCGATTTTATTGTTGGTTGCATATTTATTTTGGATTCCCAACAAGTGGTATCGGAACGAGGTCAAGGTGTAAAATATATACGGTTTTTGAATGCATTTTGAATGCATGTTTGTGTTGAATGACGATTTAGAATCGTTCTTGATAAATAAAATTTATCATATTCGGTATTTAGTTGTTCGCCATAATTATATTTTTTGTAAGTTTATATCAAAATATAAATCTGAATTTTTTATTAAATGGATTTATATTGAAGATATGAAAGTACAAAAAATATGATTTCGAAAACTGGGTAAAAAACGAGTCGTGTACCATCAACAAACGGACAGCTCACGACTGCCCGGAAAATTACCGAGCCTCTCGATAGTCTCAGCCGAGCAGGGCTGCTCTCGGTCGAGAGAATATTTTCTGCCCGGGCAGCCCACTTTCGAGCCTCAAGCTTGGTCCGGGTGTTAGGAATATGCCCTCGAATGCCACTCGGGGGACGAGGGAAAAGGGAAGCATTGTACTTGTAATTATGGAATTATCAATAAAAGGCAATATGATTCATTCACTGTTTATTGTATTTCAAATGCATTATTGATTTGGTAAATATTGAAGCGAAGTCCATGTAAATAAGTTCGAACATTCCATTCTCGTTATCGAATAAGAGAAAATGCACTGGAAGTGTTTAAAGTTTATTTACGTAAATCGTTCGAAAGTCGATAAACTTAATTGGGCATTAAATTTTGAGTAAGACTTGTATAACTGATGCTAGGACGTGTGCATATCCTGATAGCATAATTATAAGTATATTGGTGGGACCATTATACTCGAACACGACTCATACTTGATTCAGTCACACAGTATTCACTCTTGGAGAGTCGATGACGAATCGAAAGGTTGTGATAGTATACGTGGACCTTTGACTTGAAGGTGTCACGGGACGGGAGTTCCGAAGCCCGTGCGGCATCCCGAGTCCCCTCATGCCCCGAGACCAGCTCCCACATCAGGGAGACGGCAGTAACCCCCTTCACCCCTCTTGTGGCAAGCTAACCAGAAGGCACACCTTATTTGGACGGTCGACACGGACACGACATATCGGGTCGTGACATCCTCCCCCACTCAAATCACAGCATGCCCTCGTGCTGGGGAAGAATGTTTCTTTCCGCACACTGTATTGCCGCACACGCACAAAACGATCGTGCCATTCACATACGGCACCATCCCCTGATGGACAGGCTCTTCACTCGCGCGCCTCGTGCTAGCCCGCAATGCGCCGCGCACATACCACATCACCAATCGACATCAACCTTCACCCTACGTGCTTTCTGGCATTAGTACCTTGGTTGAACGACATTCCCTCAGCCGCTGCATTTTCTCGCATGTCGAGGTCCCCACAATGGCCCACGATTATCCATGCTCTTACACCCCAGTCATTTTTACGACCCCGTGCAAGTGGAGCTACCAATAGTGCGCAATACAAGTGTGTTCACATTCCGGACCGTCTGATCTCACAAGCCTAGGACCACCTCTCATTCCGGTATAGAATCGGTTCATGTTCTCCGCCTAGAAGCCTTGACAGGAGCTGCACTTTGACCGTGCCCTCTTTGCACCGGCGTCACTCCCCGCCCTCATTGGATTTTGGCAGAACGTGACCACACCCGTACCATACCGTACTGAGAGAAGTTTTGGCTCTGATACCATTTGTCACGGGACGGGAGTTCCAAAGCCCGTGCGACATCCCGAGGCCCCTCTACCCCGAGACCAGCCTATCCCACATACGCATGCCAACCGGTTTTGCCCTATCATGGGCTCATCAGGGAGACGGCAGTAGCCCCCTTTACCCCTCTTGTGGCAAGCTAACCAGATGGCACGACTCATTTGGACGGACACGACATATCGGGTCGTGACAGAGGGTTCAGTAGGAGATGTGCTTGTGACGTTTAGTTTGTCATTAGAGTAGTTAGACTCATTTGCTTAATCGCTGAGTCAACCTCGAAGTGCGGGCTATACGAGCAGGTAGTAGTCTTCACTGTATACCAAGAAAGGATTTTATCTCCTCTTAATGAGCAGGCGAATGTCCTATACAGTTAATGGCAAATAAGATCATAAGTCTTTGGCCAAAGCATTCTGATCTAGTCGTATTAGATACACTAGTAATCAGTCGGTCTTGATTTGCAGTAACACATGTATAGTGTCTAGTAAACAGTACAGTTTGACTTTACTGTGACCCTAAGACTTGACCGGGATATATGATGAAGGGTCTATACGTATATGGTATTCATGACATAATGGTTCTGGAATGATTCCTTCATTTGTTCTCAGTCGGGGTTTACAGTGCGGCCCGCTAGGCTGGCTAAGTGCTGCCCGCACTCATTGATTCTTCCCAATATCGGCTGAGATGGACCTACAGAGTCGCGCATCAGGATCGTTGACGGATAAATATGAATTTATCATCTCTCTATTAATATTAGATATTGGATATCTAATTTTGATTTATTGGATAAATCAAATTGCGGTCTTATGAATTAAAATTAAGTTACTGAGTAATTAATTTAATTCATAAATAATATATCTTAGAGAAATATATTTGTATTTGATATACTTAATTAATTGGATTAATTAATTAGTATAATTACATTAGTGATAAAACAGAGTGTATTTAACGGAGTCGTTTGACGGACGTCCGATACACGAGTCGAGTGACTCACCCCTTTTCCTCCCACCTTCTATGTAGCCGCCCCCTCCCCCCACTCTCCACATGTGGAAGTCTTCAAAGTCATGGTGGTTGGTGATTTCTTTTTTCACATGCTATAAAGATGTCTTGATTGGTATCTTATCATATCTTGACTAATCTTTCCATTAGGCATGCGTGTTAATATTTATGATATCTATATCACACCACCTTGGTCTTCCTTGAGCTCCATTTCGGACAAACCACATATTGAGAGGGGAGAGTATTTTCTTTCATCTTGTTCATCATTTTAGAAGTGAAAAACAAGTAAGAAAAATAAGAGAGAAAAATTCCTACGACACTTCCTAGCCGTGTTCTTCATAGAACGGAGTCTTGTAGATTTTTCCGATCAAGTTCCAACGCATGTGAAGTAGAGACATCGGGCTTTCGGTGTTTACAACGAAGGGATTTCGTGCTCGTGTTCCGGTTCGTGATCATCATCAACATACGGAGATATTATGAAAGGCTTCAAAGGTATGGGACTTTGATCCTTTTATCTTCGTTTGTTTATTTTTTGTATATACGTTACTTGATCGATACTGTTTGGAATTCTTTATTGTGTATTATTATTCCGCTGCGTATTCGATATTGTATCCGGAATCCCAACAGTGGTATCGGAGCAAGGCCAATGATACCGTATATACGATTATTTGTGCATTTTGAATGCTATTGGATGATGTTTATGATTTAGAATCATTATTGGTATAATCGGAGATATTTAATTGTTCGTTGTAAATTTTATTTCTATGATTTTATGTGAATTATAAATCTGCAAAATTTTATTTTATTGATTTACTAGTCCTACATAAAACTTAGAAAAATCACGTTTTGGAAATGAGCCAAAAAACAAGCCGAACGGAGGTCAGACTCGGCAGTCTGGGGCTGCCAGAGTCACTGCCAGGCCGTGCCTGGCAGGCTGGCCAGACAAGAGGCCTGCTACCCGGATAGTAGCAGGCAGGTGACTCACTCCCGCGGGTCACCCTCGGCCAGCCCCTTTTTTCGGGCTCGGTTTGCGGGCTGGGCCCGTTCTGATTTGTCCGGTCCGCCTCCAAGACGTATCCCATAGACTCCATGCTGAGTACAATCATCAGATTCCGCAACCAGTCAACGAAGTTGGGGCCAGTTAGGAGATTCTTTTCAAGTAGTATTGTAAGTGGGTTCTTTGCCAATTTAGAGAGATATTGTTTCATTTCTCTACATTGATTTAGACAAGATTGAATTAGTGACTTATTTTATTATGACTGAGTATAGAATTTAAGGGCTTGTATAATTCTTATCTCAGATCCCACTAATTTTATCGCAATTACACACTCTCATGTTATAACCCGAAAGTCATGGTAAGATCGACTTCTTAGTGGTGTGAGTTCTTTATAAATTTTAACAGACACAACCTATCAGGTTTCTTGCTTATTAATTTCTGTAAAGTGGTGTCCAACACCAACCTGTCCAACGGATGATTCGATCTTCTTTTACCCTAGTCTTCATGCCCTCAACCTATCAGGTTTCTTGGCAATCCAGACTATCTAAGTTGTTGACAATCAATGTCTATCAGTCTGACTATTGAATCTCGCCCGGCAACCTATCAAGTTTCTAGAGGCAAAATTTATCACTAACCGAAGGCATCTAATGCACTCAAGAATTTTTCAACCTCTACCAAATGTACTACCCCGATAACTCGGAAGCATAGCAGACCGGCTCGGATATTAATTTTCTACGAGTTTTATGGAGGGTAGGAAACCTCGTAACCTTTTTCAAACTTAGTCTGTTTGTTGTCGGGAGAATTTCGTGATTAATGTTACACTTTGCACATTAATTCATTTATAAGCGCATTTGTGTTTGTCAATCATTCAAAATGAAAAACAGTAAATAGCAACCTAGTTACTACCAACATATAGCTCATGGACTTTTTCCTAAGTACTGGGCCAAGCAAATGACCCAATAAAGAAAAATAAAACCAGTCTTCGATTCTTCGTCTTCTCGGTCGGTTGTCTTCGGTCTTCGTCATAGCCAAATAAATAATTACATCATTGAAAATGCATCATATTCTACAAATTTTCTAGTAAACATAAATAGGCTCAAAATGGCCTTTACAACCCAATCGAATCGAACAAATCAAAACTAAGTCCACGAGCTATATCACCATCACATAAGGATTCTGTTGGCCACTAAGTATACTGGATACAGCTTGGAAGTAGTTTAAACAACAAGCTGTACTGATTTTAAATCTGAGTGCGTAGCGGAAGTCTTAGATACAGTAAGTTGTTGTGGATACAGCAACTCGTTATGCAGTGTATACTTAAATAATCACAGTAATTAAAACAAGTAAGGCAGAAGGTAAATAACACAATATTTAAAGTGGTTCGAGGTAAATCCCTCTACGTCCACTGGTCCTCCACACAGGAGTAAAAAGTTTATTATAATTACTACGTAATTATAACAACACACAATCAATATATCGTTCACACAGATTGATATAAAGATCTTAGCTTCAACCGTTCACACAGATTGGTTTTGAGCTAATGCTTTGACTTGATTCTTCACACACAGTTCTGAAGCTTCATCTTCTTCGATGCAAATCCTTCACACACAGTTCTGGAGTAGCAACGATTACTCAGTCCACACAGGGCTGATCTGGGTTTGTTCAAAGTATAGAATAGGGTATGAACAACAACTTTTACTTTATGAGCTTCTAACTGATGAAGTGTTGTTCAAGATGTTGAGCACTGTATATCTCTTAGATCTGAGTTGCGGTAAGCTTTGGAGATATGTTTTGATCTGATAATAACTTTGATAGCTTGATAATTTCAGTTAATTAGGTAACTAATCTTCAATGCCTTGATGAGATATATATAGTCTTCTGGAAAATATATCCGTTGGGATAAATCCGTTGAGCAAGATTCCGTTCCAACGGGATGAAAAGCATGATCCGGATTTAGCGGGATTTGAAGATCTGTTGACTGACAGTATTTAAATACTTTATCCTTGAGTATTTAAATACTTCTTATTCAACGGGACTTGACTTCTGAAGATTCCTTCTTTGTCCTGTTGAGAGCTGTATGGAAGATCACTGTATTGGAGTTTCGAGACAGTTTCCATACTTGGTCTTCATAAGACTTCTTTGCTGTACGAAAGGTTCCACTATATGCTGGATTCGAGATAGGCTTTCGATACAGGTTGATGCTTCAACTCTACGATACAGTTTCCATACTGTATTGAGGATTGGCATATATGTCAAAACCTCTTATCAACACCATTCGATACAGGGATTGATTATCCTGGCTGTTTCGATACAGGGTTTATGTTTTCCCAACAATTTCCCCCTTTTTGACAATTTGCCAAGACTTTAAAACTTTCAAGTCTTCTTGATGATGCCAAAACCTTTTTCATGAAATAATCTTCTTTGATGACTTCTGGCAGATTTCTTGGTCTTCTGTCAAATGGTCTGTCTTTCAGCAACTTAGTCTAATTTATGAACCGCCGCAGACGAGTTCGATACAGCTAAGAATTTTTACAACTTAAGCTTATGATTGGCGCGCAGGCACAATCTTACAATGTATTCTAAGCATACACCTGAAATTATGAACTGTTCGTAGACAAGTTCGTACAGCTTAATTTTCAAATAAGTTTCTATACTTGTGATTGTTATCTCAATAATTTAAGTTATGTAATCATACATCAACATAGTAGATTACGAGTTGTAATCTTTCAAGATAAACAAACACTTTTATTGATATTCCAAAAATTAGAGTACATGGTTTGCTGTTTTGAAGGAAAAATTATAAAAAGAAACAATATACTAAGTATTTCAGCTCCTATAGTCCGCATGTCTCCATGGCTTTCTCCCTGGATCATTCTCGATTCCACGCCACCAGTTCTGTAGGGAATCGTTGCCTCGATCTTGGTATATTGCTCTACCTTCATAGGATCTGTCAAAGGCAAGAATCCAGTCTTCTGGATGGGTGATCCGATCTCCTCTTCTGTGCTTGGATTTCATATCTAGCTGGAGAGGGAGTTTTCCTTCTTCTAACATCTTCGTGAATTTGTCTGCAGCCTCCGCTAGTGTCTTATAGATTTTGAAGATGGCGGATTCCCTGATGAGTTTAACAAAGTATCTCATCAGTTCATTCTTCTTCCATTGCTTCACCTCATCGGCAGTTGGATGGCGGTTGGTCGGCAGACGAATTTCAGAAGGTCTTTGGATTAAGTTTTGCCACGGGACATTTGGATCATGAAATTTAGGTCGGGAGCCTGAAATCTTAAAACTCTGAGAGGGAGGGGCTAGCTTGTTCAATTAAGCGGTAATGCTGTCTTGAGCAGCATTAAATTCCCTTTCGTGCTGTAACCTTATTCTCCTAGCAGCTTCTCTCACTTCTTCCCCCTTTTTGGCGTCATCAAAATGTTCTAGGATCTCCAGTGCGGCATCCTATTTCGTCTCAATGTTAGTCATTCTTTCTACAAGGGTGGAAAGCACCTGCGACATATCCTTGATACTTTTGTCGTGGGCTCGAAGATGAGAAGTGGTTTCGATCATAGCAGCTGCGGTCTTGGCTTCAGAAATGCGTGTTTTGGATGCTTCTTCTCTCAAGAGTTGCTCTTGTTTCTCTTGCATGATCTTCAGGGCTTGCTTGAAGACTTCTGGCAATAAAGTGAAGGCTTATACTACGCGAGAGACTTCATGCTGTAATGTAGTCATCTCTTCGACAGCAGAGGTGTGCATCCAATTAAGAGCTTTCTCGATTGAGTACAGGGCATTGACTGCATCCTGTATGAAGACAGTTTGAAGACCAAGAGCACGCAGGCGCTCTTTCCTAGCAGCTGTGCTTCGAGAATCCGGTTGGGCAAAATCTTTGGATCCATTCAACCTCCTCACATTCACGGTAGGGCGTGAATTGAGTTGGATATCCTCAGGTACATTACCGTCCTCGGATTCCACAGTTGATGGGGCAGGAGCAGCATTTTCTGGTTCGGCGGCAGGGGGTGCTGTGTCCTCCTGTTGCAAAGGTGCGTCTGTAGACATGGATACAGGATGGACTGATTCCTCCTATTGTCTCTCAGCAACAACTTCTTCTTCTTGAGCGGCGGCAGGCTCGGGTGCCTGTTCCAAAACTATTTCTTCTTCCTCGACTTGAGGGACTGATTCCTCGTTGTCAGGAATGTTCTCTTGCTGTGGTGAAGGGGGCTCACTTTGATTTGATGGCCCTTCGTCATCCTTGGGTTGAGAGGCATCTCTCTCTTGAGCCTCCTCACGACTCATTCTCAGACCAGCTTGTAAAGCATCGTCATCGTTGTCTGAGTCATCGTCATCTTTTGGATTTTGGGAAGAGTCCTCGGACTTATCTTTTCCTTTTCTCCTTGCGTCAGATTTTTGCAGTAAATGGCTTTCAATCAGTTCCTTGCAGTAGAGATTGTCCCATTGGATCAGGGCTGCAACCTCTGTTGAGTCCGTCACTTCCAATACAAATCTCTCTTCATGTCTCCATTCGCTCCAGTTGTATAATGTGTCATACGGAGCTAGCCTGTAGCTTTTCCATTTAAGGAATCTTTCATACGCATGGTCAATCTGTACAGAGAGAAGAGTTTTGTTGATAATGGTGTCCGGGGAGGGACTGCGTACAACGTCTGAATCCGCTGTAGTGAGGGATTCCTCTACAGGTGTGGGATCCTGTAGGGAAGTGGGATTCCTTACAGGGGATGGTGCCCCAAAGGAAGATTGATCCTGTACGGGTGTGGAATCCCGCATAAGAGAAGTAGCTATTGGCTCCGAAGGGGCAGCCGACTCGCTAGAGTCTTCTACATTGGCAGATGTCCGATCATCCGTCTTAGCCGCCAAAGGCTCAGGATCTACTGTCGATACAGTAGCGGGCACCTCTTCCACAGGGGTTGGGCCCTGGGATATTTCTTCAGTGGGTTGCGCCACGGAGGATACTTCCTCGGAGGTTCTGGTTGTTTTAGCTTTAGAAAGCCTCCTTAGCTTCCTTTTTGGCTTCTCACCAGCAATGGGTGTCTTGCTGTGAGATCTTTTCCTCTTCCTTGAAGACTCCACATCCTGGGACTTCAAAGACACATCCCTTGGGTCTTCAGAAACTGGCATACTTTTGATTTTAGGGTGGTTGTAGACCACAGTGCTCTGGTTATACGCTGTAGGCTTGACGCCTCCCAAGTATATCCGGGTGCTGTTTTTCTCCGCATCAGCGGATTGCGAGAGTCCGCATTTCGTCAAAATATGGTTTAGAATTAAACCAAATGACTTCTTCTGGGTGGCAGGCTTGCATACTTCCTCATGCAAGTGCCTCAAGATTATCTGGCACCAGTTGACCTTTTGACAGGTCAAAATTGCAACCATCATCCTAAATCTCAGATTAGTACACATTTCGAATGCACCAGTTCGATTCTCGATGATCCTGCAGCAAAAATCATGTAAATACACATATGGCAGGCAAAAATTCTTCTTGTGACATGTGGTTTGAACCATGTCAACAACAGTTGAGCCGGTGAACAGCCCATAATACTTAGTTATCAGCTCTTGAGACCCAAACGTCTCAAGTTCATCCATGGTCAGGCCATCAGCAGGTAGCCTGTAAATATTCTGGAGAAGATCTCGATCGATACAGATCTCCACTCCTTGAATGGTAGCAGTACTGTCAGCAACGTGACCTCCTTGGGCTAGCGACAAAAAGCATACGACGGCGTTGAGGTAAAATTCCTCAACCAGGTGAACATCGTACTTCTCAGCGGTTTGACTTCCAAGGCGGTAGAGGCCTTGTTGATGGAGACGTGTGATGATGAACTCCATGGGTTCGACATGATTTTTTTCAGCGAGAATGGCTTTCGATGACGATAGATCTTGAGAAGATCCGTCCATCGATGATGTTTGCGGTTTTCTTGAGTGCGGGCGAAGATGTCTGACCAGCCATTGATGATTGTTTCAAGAAAATATGAAAGAGAATACACGAAATTTGCAGTAAAACGCAGAAAAATATGTAAGCTGTATTTGCTTGAGAACTCTTAATTTTTGCAGAAAGCTTAAAGAGTCTCTAATGGCAGTATCAATCCTTTTATAGTGGGCAGCGAAATAGGGTTTTGCAGAGTACGAATGGTCAGATTTTAAGGGATGGGAACCGGTTTTTGAAATCAACGGTTAAGATGGACTGAGTGTAACTGGTACACTTATCCATTAACATGTTAAAATATGAGCGGGTCCCACTTCTGACATTTGTCTCACCCTAAATGCCTGAAACGACGGTTTAAAACATTAAACAATTTGAAACCATCGCGGCTTTTGAGATTCAGTTGTCCAGATGTCGTGTACGGCATTTTAATGTAAATGACGTTTGACATAAAAACAGGACACGTGGACAAAAATCATTTTTAAAATGAATTATTATAATATATACTGAATCGAAATCCTATTGTATGTGCTGTATCCACGACGATACAGCGTTCCCCCTTAAGAGGTACATATAGGTTTTAAATTCCATACAACAACTTTTGGATTAATGATGTATTCATGGGTCATACTGTATCTCCCCTTAATTATTGCACACGTCAGCTGTAGGATGATTCATATGTCTTTGTTCACTACAGTGCTGTATTGACGGTTCTGAGTGTACAGATAATTAACGTTGGATACTGTATTCTTGGGTCTTACAGCATTCCCCCTTAATTGTTGAGTAAAAACAGTAAATTACTTACATGGAGTCAGGCTGTAGCATTCCCAATTCTTGTCTAAGCATGTTGAATCTGGCTGTGTCGAGCAGCTTGGTGAAGATGTCGGCCAACTGAATGTCTGTATGAACCTTTTCAAGGCGAACATCCTTGTTCTCGACATGATTCCTTATAAAATGATGCTTCATGTTGATATGCTTAGTGCGCGAGTGCAGGACAGGATTGTGCATTATTGCAATTGCACTCGTGCTATCACACATGATTGGAGTCTCTCTGGCTTCAATTCCATAATCTGACAACTGCTGCTGCATCCAAAGGATCTGCATACAAAGAACTACCAAAGAACATAGTATTCGATTCACCGTGGAAAGAGAGTTAGCCAATTGCTTCTTACCGAACCAAGAAACGAGTCTAGGTCCAAGAAAGTGACAAGTTCCACTTGTACTCTTCCTATCTAGCTTGCGACCTCCGAGATCCGAGTCAGATTCAACTAAATCGAATCCGCCTTCTTTAGGATACCATAGTCCTACATCGACTGTTCCTTTAATGTACTTCAGGATTCGTTTAGCTGTATTGAAATGTGATTCCTTAGGTGCTACTTGATACCTCGCACACACTCCAACAAAGAACGGATATCGTGTCTCATAGCCGTTAGGTACAGGAGCGAACCAATGAGCTTCCTGTAGAGTGATTGGTCAAACGGCTTTCCGGCTTCATCAGCACTAATTTGCACGGAAGTGCTCATGGGGTTTGATGATGATTTGGAAGTGTTCATTCCAAATTTGTTGAGAAGCTCCTTGCTGTATTTTTCTTGGTTGATGAAAATACATGTAGGCAACTGCTTTACCTGCAAACCTAGGAATTAACTAAGTTCTCCCATCATACTCATTTTAAATTTACTTTGCATGAGATGAGAGAACCTTTGACACAAAGGAAGGTTAGTTGAACAAAAAATTATATCATCTACATAGATTTGCACCATTAGAAGGTCATCACCTTCCTGTATTTTGAACAATGTCTTGTCCACATCACCTTTCTCAAATCCATTGTCGGTTAGATACTGGGATAAGGTCTCATACCAGGCTCTAGGGGCTTGTTTAAGTCCATACAGTGCTTTCCTTAGCCTGTATACTAGGTCGATACCGTCTGTGTTGGCAAACCCTGGTGGTTGTTCAACATAAACTTCTTCGGCAAGGTCTCCATTTAGGAATGCACTCTTGACGTCCATTTGGTATACAATAAAGCTCTTATGGGCGCAAAGGCTAAGAATATCCTAATGGCTTCTAGTCTGGCTACAGGGGCGAAGGTTTCATCATAGTCTATGCCTTCTTCCTAGCTATAGCCTTGTGCGACTAGCCTTGATTGTTCCTTATAATAAGTCCATTTCGATCCTTTTTGTTTCGAAATACCCATTTGGTTCCTATAACCGATTGATGTGTAGGTCTGGGTACAAGATACCATACGTTGTTTCTTTCGAAACTGTTAAGCTCTTCTTCCATAGATGTTATCCAACGAGAATTATTAAGAGCGTCTATGGTCGAAACAGGTTCGGACTGGGCTAAGAATACACCGAAAGTGCACATGTTGAGTCTTCTAAGCTCGGATTGAGATTTCCATTCAGGAAACTGTGATATCTCAGTATCTACTTCTTCTTGTGCACAAAGTAC
Organism: Orobanche coerulescens; assembly: GCA_033398695.1. NCBI lineage: Eukaryota > Viridiplantae > Streptophyta > Magnoliopsida > Lamiales > Orobanchaceae > Orobanche > Orobanche coerulescens. The sequence continues at coordinate 34,771,695 of CM065814.1, read as the reverse complement.
ATTTCCTTATGTACTCTGTATTCTCCTACGAGTAGAAACACCAGCATTTATGTTTCCAATGATCAGTTCTTGCGGGTGATCTCTCAACCATCTTCGGTCGGGTTCTAATTCAGGGTCCCGTACTGTATCGAGAGTTTCTGTATATACAGCTTCATCTTGTACAGCGTCGGCTTCATCTACGTCAATTCTTACAGCTGCGGGGTTGATTTCTAGATCAACGACAGGTTCTATGGGAGTTGGAGGATCCAAGATAGAGAGTTGTTGGATGTTCTGAGTAATATCATCTACTCCAGTAGGGTCATGGTGAGGTTCGTCGAACACTACATGAACTGATTCCTCGATCGTCAGCTTCCTTTTATTAAAGATCCTGTAAGCTTTGCTGACGGAGGGGTATCCTACAAATATTACTTCATCTGATTTCTCATCAAAGGTTCTAAGTTGATCCTTCCCATTATTCAACACATAACACCTGCATCCAAAAATGTGAAAATATGAAACTAATGGGGTTTTGTTGTTCCATACCTCATATGCTATTTTATTGTGGTGCTTGTTGACGATACATCGGTTTTGAGCGTAGCATGCTGTATTGGTTGCTTCACCCCAGAAACACTGTGGCAACTTGCTTGCGGCGATCATTGTCCTTGTTGCTTCTTTCAGCGTCCTATTCTTTCGCTCGGCAACACCATTTTGTTGAGGTGTACGGGTAGCTGAGTATTCGTGTTGTATCCCATTTTCCGAACAGTACTGCTCTATAAAGTGGTTAGTAAATTCTGTACCTCTGTCGGAACGAATGGACACGATACTCAATGCCTTTTCATTTTGCAACTTTCTCAGGAGCTCGGGCAGCTTTGATGTTGTTTCCTTCTTCTTGCTTAGGAAAATTGTCCAAGCATACCTGGAGTAATCATCAACAACAACAAGATAGTATTTCTTACCTCCCAAACTTACTGGGTCTACAGGACCATAGAGATCCATATGTAGCATTTCCAACACTCTTTGGGTTGAAAGGTAGGATTTGCTCTTCAGGGTTGACTTGATTTGCTTGCCTTTCTGACACGGTCTGCAGACGCTGTCCTTCTTGAATGACACGCTTGGCAAACCTCTAACCATTCCCTGTCTTGAGAGATTGTTGATCGTCTTGAAGTTGATGTGAGACATCCTCTTGTGCCATAACCAGCTAAGATGTGCAGTGCCTTTGGCAACAAAGCATGGAATTGAGGAGCTCATAGGCTTCCAGTCAGCAATATAGATGTTACCTGATCTGCTTCCTATAAGCACAACTTCCTTGGTTTGGATGTTCTTGACTCTACAGTGATCTATATAGAATTTCACCGAGAACTGTTTATCACAGAACTGGCTAATACTAAGTAGATTGTACTGTAAGCCTTCAACATATGCAACATCGGCGACTTTGAATTTTCCGACAAGTAGGTTTCCTTTCCCTCTTGTTCTTCCTTTAGATTTATCACCGAAACGAAATTTTGGACCGCGACCTTCTACAAAATCTGATAGCTTGCTTCTATCTCCGGTCATGTGCCGAGAGCATCCACTATCGAAGTACTAGGTGTCCTCCTCTAGGATGTCCTGTAGCAAAGAGATTAAGTAGATTTAGGTCCCTTTTGATTTTTGGGTCCATAAATGTTAGTTCCTCTAGGTACCCAAGTTTTCCTGGCAGCAATTGGTTTACTGTAGGTCATACTCGGTACAGTGTTGCGATATCTACGAGGGGCATATCCGTAGTCGCTATAACCATGAATTACGAATCCGGAGGCACTTGAGGGTTCAATAGGAGATGTGCCTGTGATGTTTAGTTTGTCATTAGAGTAGTTAGACTCATTTGCTTAATCACTGAGTCAACCTCGAAGTGCGGACTATACGGGCAGGTAGCAATCTTTACTGTACCCCAAGAAATAATTTTATCTCCTGTTAGTGAGCAGGCGAATGTCCTACATAGTTAATGACAAATAAAATCATAAGTCTTTGGCCAAAGCATTCTGATCTAGTCGTATTAGATACACTAGTAATCAAATCGGTCTTGATTTGCATTAACACATGTATAGTGTCTAGTCAACAGTAGGGTTTGACTTTACCGTGACCCGAAGACTTGACCAGGACATCTGATGAAGGGTCTATACGTATATGGTATTCACGACATAATGATTCTGGAATGATCCCTTCATTCGTTCTCAGTCTGAGTTTACAGTGCGGCCCGCTAGGCTGGCTAAGTGCTGCCCGCACTCATTGGTTCCTCCCAATGCCGGCTAAGATGGACATACAGAGTCACGCATCAGGATCGTTGATGGATAAATATGAATTTATCATCTCTCTATTAATATTAGATATTGGATATCTAATTATGATTTATTGGATAAATCAAATTTTGGTCTTATGAATTAAAATTGAGTTACTAGGTAATTAATTTAATTCATAAATAATATATCTTAGAGAAATATATTTGTATTTGATATACTTAATTAACTGGATTAATTAATTAGTATAAATACATTGGTGATAAAATGGAGTGTATTTAACGGAGTCATTTGACGGACGTCCGGTACACGAGCCGAGTCGGCCCGTTTCTTCCCACCTTCCATGTAGCCGTTCCCTCCCCCATCTCTCTCCATATGTGGAAGTCTTCAAAGTCATGGTGGTTGGTGATTTCTTTTTCCACATGCTATCAAGATGTCTTGATTGGTATCTTATCATATCTTGACTAATCTTTCCTTTAGGCATGCGTGTTAATATTTATGATATCTATATCACACCACCTTGGTCTTCCTTGAGCTCCATTTCGGCCGAACCACATATTGAGAGGGGAGAGTATTTTCTTTCATCTTGTTCATCATTTTAGAAGTGAAAACAAGTAAGAAAAATAAGAGAGAAAAATTCCTACGACACTTCCTAGCCGTGTTCTTCATAGAACAGAGTCTTGTAGATTTTTCCGGTCAAGTTCCAACGCGTGTGAAGTAGAGACATTGGGCTTTCGGTGTTTGAAACAAAGGGATTTCGTGCTCGTGTTCGGCTTCATGATCATCATCAACATACGAAGATATTATCAAAGGCTTCAAAGGTATGAGACTTTGATCCTTTTATCTTCGTTGGTTTACTTTTGTATATACGTTACTTGATCGATCCTGTTTGGGATTCTTTATTGTGTACTATTATTCCGCTGCGTATTCGATATTGTATCCGGAATCCCAACACCGGTTTGTCGAGCGTCGGCTCTATTTCTTGTGTATATTTCAGATTTTATTTTTCCATGACTTTAAATTGGAATTTAAAATTGATTAAAATAAAAATATGGCACTTTTTATTTTAAATGGGAAAGTAAGGAATTATAAATTTTAATCGAATTACTTCGAACGAATTAAAATTCACGACAATACGAATTAATTGGATTAATTTATAACCGATTAGTTTACTAGATTGATTAGATTAATTTATTAAATTAATTATGTTATTGTCATTACTCGTTGTATGATTGTGTGATAGGAATGTAGTTCATGGACTTAATTTTTGAATCAATGTATTATTTCGATGGGTTGTAAAGGCCGTTTTGAGCATATTTATTTTTATTAGAAAATTTGTATAGGTCGCAAATATATTCAATGAAATAGACAATTTTTCAAGACGGTGGCCCGGGACGATCCATCACGAAGACGGCGATTCAAGACTAGTTTCTATTTCCTTTTATTTTTTGGGTCATTCGCTTGGTCCAATATTAAGGAATGATCCATGAACTACATGTTGGTAGAAACTAGGTTGTTATTTACTTTATTCATATGGTATGGATGACAAACGCGCTTTTAACCGGATTAATATGCAAAGTGTAACGTTAATATCGAAAAACTAAATTTAGAAATAAATTAGTGTGTAAAGTATAACATTAATCGTGTAATACTTCCACATAACAAACATTAAGTTGTAAAGGGTGCAGTGTATCCAACCATCCGTCAAACTCTTGGAAAATTTAAAACTAAACCAAAATGCTATTCTTACGAGTATGTCGGGGTAGTATTTTTGGGAAAGGTCGATAAATTCCTAAAGTGCATTATATCCATTCGGTTGTGACACGTCGAACCCCTAGAAGCCGTATGGATTGCTGGGTCATATTTCATTGTTAGATTGTTAGAAGTTGACAATTTAAACTTAGATATTTCAGTGAGCTATAGAAATCGTATGGGTCGAGGGTAAGTGAACTAGGGGCATAAGAAAGATCAAATGATCCATTAAATGGGTTGGTGTTGGACACCACTTTGTAAAACTAATAGACCAAAAATCATATGGGTTGCCCTCTATTAATTATAAAGAACTTGATCACCACTAAGAAGTTGATCAGTGATGACTTCTGTTTTTTCATGTGAGAGTGTGTTTTTCTGATAAAATTAGTGGGAGCCGAGTCATGAATAGAAAATCCTTTATTCTAAATATCGGATCATAATTCACATAACACTAATTAAATCCGTTTTATTTTCTACTGTATTAAAGTCTCAAAATGACAATGAATCCACTTGTAATACTTCTTCAAAAGAACAACCTAACCGGACCAAACTTTATCGATTGGCTCAAAAATCTGAGGGTAGTCCTCTGTACGGAATCGCTGGGATACGTATTGGATGCGGATATCTGACCCGCTCCTACTCGAACCAGCGCTAATCAGGAAGAGCTTGAAGCCCGGTCAAAGATGACATCAGAGTCCGGGGCTTTAAGATGAGCTTTATGACTAATGAGCTGTAGAGGGCACACGAGATAATGACTTCTGCTAGATATATAATGGCTCATCTGACCGAACTCTATGGGGAGCATAGTCACACAACTCGATGTGAGATATCAAAGCAACTATTTGGAGGTCGGATGAAGGAAGGAGAGAAAGTTGGGCACCATGTCCACAAGATAATCTCCATGATCGAGAGATTAGAAGCTCCCGATTTTAGGATGCATGCTTTTCGCCACACCGGTCTCATCATTCAATCTCCACCTGACTCCTCACAGTTTGCCATGAACTTCAGCTGCAATAAGATTGCTTGCAATCTGGCAGGCTTGATGAACAATCTGTCAACCGCTTCACCGAGGCTAAAGGAGGCTGCATTTGTTATCTCTTATGGGCCTTGGAGGTCCAATAACAAGAAGAAGAAAAACAAGAAGCAGTTAGGGACCAAAGCTGTGGTTGGAAAGAGAAACGGCAAAGCCCCAATGGTTCTGAAGGCAAGTAAGGCCAAGCCTCAGATAGATGCCTAAAATGCAGTATACTGGGCCACTAGATAAAGGACTGTCCTCTGCTTGGTGGTGCTACAGGTACAGAACTTTTACTTTTGGAAACAAATTATTCTGCAATTGTTTATTCTACTTTTTGGATTCTGGATTCAGGTGCTAGTTCTCACATTTGCACTATGAATCAGGTCCTCAATTAAATGGTATTCGGAAAGAAGGAATCGAACTCTGTTGGACATGGTTCGATCCATGCTTAACTATACTGATTACCAATTTATCTATGGGGACATGCACTACTTACTGTCGCACACATCTTGAACATATGTTCTCCCAAATTGGTTCCTACAACACCACATGAGATGTGGAGAGGTAGAAACCAAGTCTTAATCACATTAAGATTTAATGATGCCCCGCCTATGTCAAAAAGACTAAGGTGGAGAAACTAGAAGTTAGGTCTGTTAAGGGACATTACATAGGATACCCATCTGATTCAATGGGTTATCTATTCTACATGCTCGAAGATTATATGATCATCGTTGCTTGACAAGCACACTTCCTGGAAGACGAGTTCACTCAGAAAGGTGGAGCAGGTAGAAATGTTTCTTTGTAAGAACATAGAGAAACTCCCGAGGAGACACATGTGCAAGAAGAAAGAACCAAACCTTCTGAAACACAACCACTACCACTGCGTAGGTCAAGTAAGATATCACAACTATCTTAAAGGTACGACTACGTGCATCCGGAGGAACTGGGTCTCCACCAAACATATGGTAGTCAAGAGAATGATCCTACTTCTTATGAACAAGTGATGGTAGATGTGGATTCCGCAAAGTGGCATGAAGCCATGCAAGCTGAGATAGACTCGATGCAGACCAATTAGGTCTGGACTTTGGTAAATCGACCAGAGGGCATAGTGCCCATTGGGAATAAATGGATCTTCAAAAGAAATACTGAAGAGAATGGAAACATGGAATCCTATAAAACTAGGCTTGTGGCTAGGGGCTATACCTGAAAGGAAGGGATCGATTATAACGAAACCTTCTCACCAGTTGCCATGATCAAGTCTATTCATATGATGCTTGTCATATATGGCAAATGGACGTGAAAATGGCGTTCTTAAATGGAACCTCAAATAGAAAATATATATGGAACAGCCTATAGGCTTCGTGTCCACTACCGATATTCATAAAGTATGCAAGCTCCAGCATGCCATTTATGGACTGAAGCAAGCTTCGCGAAGTTGGAATTTTTGGTGAATCAGTCAAAAGTTTGACTTCGTGCAAAATTAGGAAGGGTCTTGTGTTTACAGAAAGTTTAGTGGGAGCAAGATCGTGTTTTTAGTACTATATGTAGATGACAATCTACTAATAGGAAACAATATTGGATTACTCAGTTCTGTGAAAGCTTGGATTTCAAATACATTATCCATGAAAGACTTGGGAGAAGCTTCCTATATTCTGGGTATTTTTATCTATAGGGATAGAGCGAAGAGAATGATAGGACTTTCTCAAGCTCTCCATATAATGAAGATCCTAAAGAGGTTTAGGATGGAAGATTCTAAAGAGGGTTCTTGCCTATGCGACATAGTATAAAACTTTTCAAAGCTATGTGTCCTCAAAGTGAGAAAGATAGAATGGAAATGACACATGTACCCTATACATTGGCTGTGGGTAGCCTCAGGTAGAAATGTTGTGCATGAGACCAGATATTGTATATGCTGTGAGCGTAGTTAGTCGGTTTCAAGCAAACCCAGGTAAAGAACATTGAACAACTGTAAAGAACATTCAAAAGTACCTTAAATGGAATAAAGTAATGGCTCCTAAATACGGTGGTGTAGATTGAGAGTAGACGGGTTCACGGACTCAGATATCATTGGCGATGTAGACAAAGGAAAGTCCACTTAAGGTACATATTTACGCTGAATGGTGGAGCAGTTTCTTGGATGAGTTCCAAGTAAATTGCGACTACTCATCCAACTTGCTAGGCCGAGTACCAGGCTGCCTCAGAGGCGTCAAGGGTAGCATTTTGGATCAAGAAGTTTCTTGAAGAACTTCAAGTGGTCCTCAGCGCAAAGCTGCCAGTGCCGCTTTATTGCGACAATGAAAAAGCTTTTGCACATGATAAAGAACCCAGGCCTCATCACAAACCAAGCACATCGAGAGAAAGTATCACATCATCAGAGATATGGTTAAAATTAGATACTTTGAACTGCAAGGAGTAGACTCAGCAAATAACCTTGCTGACCTGCTCACCAAGCCACTATCGCAGATTATCCTAGAGCGACATCTAGATAATATGGGTATTATATGTAATACCCACAATTTTCGTTCCAGTTATTTTGGATTTTTTTTCGGATATTTCCCGGTTGTCGAGTGCCGGTATTATTTTCTCGACAACTGATTTTGGCGTTTATGACCGTAAGTGATGATTTGTTATCCGTTCTTTTCATTTCGGATCGATGATGTTGTTCCCGAGTATTTTCTCGTGTTCGTTCCGTGCGATTTCGGAAAATCGAGTCGTCGAATCATGGTGGTCGGGCACTGGCCGGACGGTTGAGGGCACTGGCCGGGCGAGTGGAGGCACTGGCCAGACGGGTGCAGGCACTGGCCGGGCGGGTGCGGCAGGAATTGGCGTAGCGCACGCTACGGCCGGAAGGTAGCGCACGCTACGGCCAGGAGGCAGCGCACGCTACGGCCGATTAGCTGCGCGCGCTAGTCGAACGAGACAGTAGGGGCAGTGAGGTTCTGGATTCGGGAGGATCGGAAGGTAGCGCACGCTACCGTCGGACACTGCGTACGCTATGGCCGGCAGGTAGCGCACGCTACGGCCGGAAGGCTGCGCACGCTACCTGGCCGAGCGGTCTAGTCCAGGAAGTCTCTGGATTGTGGCCCTGGTTGACAGTGCACGTGTCCAGCGCATGATGGCGGGCCCCGATCGAACATTCTCGACCATGACCACCCGTTAGCACACGCTAGCTTGACAGCCTAGCGCACGCTAGGCTGCACCAGTATAAATATGGTCGAGCAGTCCAGTTTCATTCATTTTTCCCATTTCTCTTTCTCTCTTCCACGGCTGGAGCCTTGGGGATCTTGGAGCCATGATGTTTGGCAATTAATCCATGGAGATTCTGGGCCTATATCATCGATTGATCATCACATAACATCCTTCAATCCAGCGAATCAAGGTTAGTTTTTCTAGAATCCTAGTTTTGGAAAAATTGGGGATTTTCTTTGATTTCGTCCGTTTAATTCGTTATAACTTAGAATAGTAATGGATTGATGATTATTAAGTTGTATTATATCGAATCCCTTGTTTTTCCATGGTTGGATTACTGAGGATTCGTCGTTTTATCGAGTTCTAATCGACGCCTTGAAGGTGTTCGATAAAATGTCACAAAGGGGATTCGGGCATTCTACGATCATTTTTCCTCGTACGATCGTTAATCTATTGATGGTATGATGTTAGGGTCAGGTTCCTTGCGAAGAACTTGAGTCGGAACCCTTCCGTTCGTCGTTTCCTGATCGGTTGTGTTACCGTCATTTCTGCCGGAGAGTTGTGGGCGTTCGAGGTTTCCCGGTTGAGCCATGTTCGTCCGAGTGTCCGGTATCAACTATCGAGGCAAGGATCTTGCCCATACATTACGTGTTTTGTAGATATAATGGTTGGTAATCGATGATATTTGCTAAATGAATGTTTACACCTATTTTTCAAAAGAATCTGTATATTTACAAACATGGTTTTCTTAAAGGACGACTCTTGTGTTCGGGACTTAATGTGCTTAATTGACTATGTGTGTTAGTGTTGAGTATAGGATCTCCTTACTTTCGGGTGATGTCATTATGTGTGATTATGTCGTCAGTAATTTAAGGTTCAATCCTTATGTTAAGAATTGTGCGTGGAATCATGTGGTTATCGGTGAATATGTGAGTTGTGTGATATTAGTTGTGTCGTTCGGTGTTGTTGAGATAAGTGTGTTTCATTGTGGATAGTATTAATTCTGGGTCGTGAGTATGTGTTGGATAGTTTGGCCATTTTAGCAAAATACCTCGACTATATATATTGTGATTGACTCTTGAGGATTGTGGTTTTGGAAACGTGCAAGGCACAATATAGTAGGGAGACTTACATCCACAGGTCACACGAAGATGATGGCTGCACCTCGATACTAATCACGGCCGACATCACAGACGACGCGTCGCGACACGACTTAGACAGACACAATATGACAGAACAAGACACGACAACACCCTACTAGACCCGACAGCCTAGGTTTCCGCAACCTAAGCTCCGATACTATAAATGTAACACTCCCAGAATCAAACCGGGAATATTACACGCGCAGACCCTCTCCGTGAGGATCCACCAGGCTAGACATCGAAATCACACAATAAATTACATACCGACATGATAAAGTACCAAATCCGTAGACCAACTTGGTTTCGTCACTAACATACAAGTCAAAAATACACATTTCTATCTCGACTCATACCCATGCAAGGGTAAAATACACTCACAAATGAAAAGTATGACAGCGGAAAAGACCATACACGAACTCCGACTAACTGCATCCAAAACTGGCCTTCATGTGATTAGTATCATTCGACTTCCATCATCCTTCGCACCGATCCTATGTTTTTCTCCCAAACCTGCATGTACCTGGATGAAAAAACAGACATCACCCCCCGAATACTCGGGGGTTAGCAAAACTCCGCTGTTTTGCTAGTACAAGTATAAAGTGCAAATACGAGCCATACATAACACATTCCGAGAATACAACAAAAGATTTCCCGAGATATTTGAATTTAAAAATAGTTTAAGTCTTGAAAGTAAAACGAAACAAGTAAGCACTTTGTAAACACTTCCAAATCTCGGGAGTTTTGAAAATATTTGTGATTGAAAAGTTCTAATTCCTCAAAAGCCACTTAGGGTCACCGCCCCAAAGTTCATTTTTCCAAAATGCAAATCCGTTAACAAAACACGGGGTTCACAACACAATCATTCCGGTCACAAAACACATGGTCCAAGACCCAACCATTCTAGTCACAAAACACAGGGTCCACGACCCAACCATTCTGGTCACAAAACACAGGGTCCACAACCCGATCATCAACTTCAATTCCCTTCCAACAACACATTACACATAACACATTATTTTTATGCAATTTTAGCCAAACACCAAGACTCAATATATAATGTCTCTCGACCCCGAGCACCAAGCATTGTGATACTCTGGACATATCACAATTAATCATCAGTATAAACACTCAGGCAATTCTCGCGACCCGGTCCGGCCCTCAAGCCACCAAGTCCCTGTGTGCCCCGTCGAGCAATCCCCAAGTGAGAATGCCCACTCGAAGTAACCCTCGCAACCCGATCCAGCCGCTAAGCCACCAGGTCCCCATGTGACCCCGTCGAGTCAATCCCCGAGTGAGAGTACCCGAGAACAATCTTACAACTCTTATCAATTTATACGAGCGTGTAAGATTTTGTGTTATGTCGTGTAGTTTAAAGGTGATTTGTGATTATGTGGCCTATGCTTGTTTGATCCTCATGTGATGATAGAATGAAACTGGTGCCAATGTATATGTATATATACACACATCCTGATATAAGTCATTTTTACAAAAATAATGGCCTTGTTGTGGTTACGCAAAGAAAAATTCATCAATGTGATATTTTAAAACTTTACATGTTTTTGGGGAGACACGTATATTTTGTTTTAAAACATCCTCCCAAGGGAGGAAAAAGTTTGATTTTCGTATGATGACCTCAAGGTTGAAATTTTTGGAGAATTCAAACTACCGATATTTTATTTTCATCTTGTATTATAAGTTTTCAAAACATGATTTTTGAACCCAAATGAGGTCTACAAATTATACTCAAGACGTGAATCTCGCTTTCAACTTTTCGGTTTCATGGTTGTTAGTCAAGAAGTACATGATGATGTTCTTGTTGTATGGGCAGTGTTGCCAGTTTTAGATTAAAACGGTGATGTGAATGCTGAGTCGTTCGGTTTGTGTACATTGAGATAGCTCTCTTTAATAAGAGGTGAGATTTCGGTTTTTGAATAACAATTGTCTTTGATGGTTGCTCATGAAGTGTTAAATCTATGGCTTTGAGATTCGAACGTGTTGTTGTTTATTTGTGACCATCGATTCTAGTAACGTCCTATATATGTTCGTGATCATGTTGCTGAGTTGGAGCAGCTAGCGTACGCTAAGTGCGAGGCTAGCACGCGCTAATGCAGCATGGGTAGCGTACGCTAAATAATTGTTGTAGTGCACGTTAGTTAGTCGGGACATAGGCTAGAGAACCATATTTCTTTTAACTGTTAGGCCTAACCTTGGCAGTCGATCACCTGTAACTATATTCTACTTGTGTTGTCTAGTGATGACAACTGTTTTGTGTGAACGTGTGTTATGACTTTTCGTTGCGCTAAGTGATAATTGATTTTGTTCTGTGAGTTGATAAATTATGTCTGTTGTGTGTGTGTGTTCGAAAATGTTTTTCCTAAAACTTTCATAAGTTTGTGCAAGTTGCGAAAGAATCAATTTTTGAAACTAATTTGACGTTGCGATTAAGTCGGAGGCTTCGTATGAACTTTTGAAATTGTTTGAAATTTGCGAGCCGGCCTAGGATTCTCAAATAAAACCTCGATGGTATTTGAAAGAGTTGTTTTAAAGTACCTTGAACATTTTGTAAAATATTACCGTCGTTGATGTTTGTGAAGTGTTGGGAGAATTTTCGAAAATGATTTTAACGTATTGTTGTATTTTCAAATAATTCGAGTAAATGATTTTCAAAAATCTTTCACATCATAAAATTATTTTATTTCAAAAACCAATATGATTTTTATTTTCAAAAATATATCGTGAAAGATGAAAAATCTCACTCGATGTAAAGTTCAAACTCGGATTTGAAAATGTTAGAGTATGTAAGAATGGTTTGATGATCTTGCATGGTTAACTTGTTGGTTGTTAACGGTGATGATGATGCGTAGAGGCATGATGATTTTGATAACGCCGGTTACAAGGAATTATTATTTTGGCAAATGATTTCAAATGAGACGGTTAAAGTATGTTATTTACAAGTTTGATGAAACAACCCGAGGTACCAAAAGTACTATTAATATTTTGAATAGCATACAAATCAAAGGATTTTCAAAAGATTTCCTTTAAAAGGGTACCTCGTGGATTTTCTTTTCGAGTTGTTACTGGTTATCTTATGTGATATGTCATGCTAAGTTGGTACTTTAGCATATTGTTTTTGCGAAGTGGTGCAATCGTATTAAGTGAGAATCCGCTTAGTATGCCGAGGGACAGAGGACGCGGCCGTGACCGCGGTACAATTGGTTTTGGAGATTAGATGTGGGACTAAGAGGATATGGCCGGGAAGGTTGCTATTCAAGCACTTCGTTCTCGTGTTTAGGTTTTGGGGACGAAACCTCTTTTAAAGGTGATATGATGTAATGCCCACATTTTTTTTCTTCTCGTTTCCGTTTCGTTCGACCGTATTGAGGCGATTGTGTTCGTTAATGCTTCTGACCTTGTATTGTTTCTCACCTTTGTCATTCGAGCGAGTTCTAATATTGTTCCAAATTGATGTGTATATCGTTGTGATCTTTCCAAGTTCGGATCGATTTCTTATGAACCGTGTTCGAAATTAACACCTCGTGATTCCTACAAGTTTATTGATGTCTTGATTTGAGGTGTGAACTTCATAGTTGATCGTTGTTGTTCGATCATTGCTATTTGTTCGTCGTTGTACAATCATTATTGTTTGATCTCGTAATCGTGATTATTGAATATCTGGGCCATTTCGTAATTTCCATAAGTGTTGAGAAATTGTCTTCACATTTGGTCTTCCAAATCTTTGAGTTACTGGAATTTCATACCTTTCAGCGTTGGAATCGTGATTTGATTTTTGTACTGCTCGGTTTTATCAACCGCAGTGAATCATGCTCGTTGCTTTTCGTAAGCATTCTTGCGTGTTGAATCGGACCGTAGTAGCTTTATACTACATGGAGCTCTGGTGTGTTATAGAGAGTCGCCTTGCTTTTGTTTTAAGTTTCGGGACAAAGCTTATTTTTAGTTTCACCCACAATTTTCGTTCTGGTTATTTTGGATTTTTTTCGGATATTTCCCGGTTGTCGAGTGCCGGTATTATTTTCTCGACAACTGATTTTGGCGTTTATGACCGTAAGTGATGATTTGTTATCCGTTGTTTTCATTTCGGATCGATGATGTTGTTCCCGAGTGTTTTGTCGTGTTTGTTCCGTGCGATTTCGGAAAATCGAGTCGTCGAATCATGGTGGTCGGGCACTGGACGGACGGTTGCGGGCACTGGCCGAACGAGTGGAGGCACTGGCAGGACGGATGCAGGCACTGGCCGGGCGGGTGCGGCAGGAACTGGCGTAGCGCACGCTACAGCCGGAAGGCAGCGCACGCTACGGCCGGTTAGCTGCGCGCGCTAGTCGGCCGAGACAGTAGAGGCAGTGAGGTTCTGGACTCGGGAGGATCGGCATGTAGCGCACGCTACTTTCGGACACTGCGCACGCTACGGCCGGCAGGTAGCCACGCTACGACCGGAAGGCTGCGCACGCTACCTGGCCGAGCGGTCCAGTCCAGGAAGTCTCTGGATTGCGGCCCGGGCCGACAGCGCAAGTGTCCAGCGATGATGGCGGGCCCTGGCCGAACATTCTCGACCATGACCACCCGTTAGCGCACGCTAGCTCGACAGCCTAGCGCACGCTAGGATGCACCAGTATAAATATGGCTGAGCAGTCCAGTTTCATTCATTTTTCCCATTTCTCTTTCTCTCTTCCGCGGCTGGAGCCTTGGGGATATTGGAGCCATGATGTTTGTCAATTAATCCATGAAGTTTCTGGGCCTATATCATTGATTGATCATCACATAACATCCTTCAATCCAGCGAATCAAGGTTAGTTTTCCTAAAATCCTAGTTTTGGGAAAATTGGGGATTTTCTTTGATTTCGTCCATTTAATTCATTATAACTTAGAATAGTGATGTATTGATGATTATTAAGTTGTATTATATCGAATCCCTTGTTTTTCCACGGTTGAATTGCCGAGGATTCGTCGTTTTATCGAGTTCTAATCGATGCCTTGAAGGTGTTCGATAAAATGTCACAAAGGGGATTTGGGCATTCTACGATCATTCTTCCTTGTACGATTTTTAATCTATTGATGGTATGATGTTAGGGTCAGGTTCCTTGCGAAGAACTTGAGTCGGAACCCTTCCGTTCGTCGCTTCCCGACCGGTTGTGTTACCGTCGTTTTCGCCGGAGAGTTGTGGGCATTCGAGGTTTCCCGGTTGAGCCATGTTCGTCGGAGTGTCCGGTATCGACTATCGAGGCAAGTATCTTGCCCATACATTACGTGTTTTGTGGATATAATGGTTGGTAATCGACGATATTTGCTAAAGGAATGTTTACAACTATTTTTCAAAAGAATCGGTATATTTACAAACATGGTTTTCTTAAAGGACGACTCTTGTGTTCGGGACTTAATGTGCTTAATTGACTATGTGTGTTAGTGTTGAGTATAAGATCTCCTTACTTTCGGGTGATGTCATTATGTGTGATTATGTCGTCAGTAATTTATGGTTCAATCTTTATGTTAAGAAATATGCGTGGAGTCATGTGGTTATCGGTGAATATGTGAGTTGTGATATTAGTTGTGTCGTTCGGTGTTGTTGAGATAAGTGTGTTTCCTTGTGGATAGTATTAATTCTGGGTCGTGAGTATGTGTTGGATAGTTTGGCCATTTAAGCAAAATACCTCGACTATATATATTGTGATTGACTCTTGAGGATTGTGGTTTTCAAAATGTGAATTGATAAGAGTTGTAAGATTGTTCTCAGGTACTCTCACCCGGGGATTGACTCGACGGGGTCACACGGGGACCTGGTGGCTTAGCGGCTGGACCGGGTCGTGAGGGTTACTTCGAGTGGGCATTCTCACCTGGGGATTGCTTGACGGGTCACACAGGGACTTGGTGGCTTGAGGGCCGGACTGGGTCGCGAGAATTGCCAGAGTGTTTGTACTGATGATTAATTGTGATATGTTTGGAGTATCACAATGCTTGGTGCTCGGGGTCCAGAGACATTAAATATCGAGTCTTGGTGTTTGGCTAAAATGGCATAAAAATAATGTGTTGTGTAATGTGTTGTTGGAAGTGAATTGAAGTTGATGATCGGGTCGTGGACCCTGTGTTTTGTGACCAGAATGGTTGGGTCGTAGACCCTGTGTTTTGTGACTGGAATGGTTGGGTCGTGGACACTGTGTTTTGTGACCGGAATGGTTGGGTCGTGAACCCCGTGTTTTGTTAACGGATTTGCATTTTGGAAAAACGAACTTTGGGGCGGTGACCCTAAGTGGCTTTTGAGGAATTAGAACTTTTCAATCACAAATGTTTTCAAAACTCCCGAGATTTGGAAGTGTTTACAAAGTACTTACTTGTTTCGTTTTACTTTCAAGACTTAAACTATTTCTAAATTAAAATATCTCGGGAAATCTTTTGTTGTATTCTCGGAATGTGTTATGTATGGCTCGTATTTGCAATTTATACTTGTACTAGCAAAACAGTGGAGTTTTGCTAACCCCCGAGTATTCGGGGGGTGGATGTCTGTTTTTGCATCCAGGTACATGCAGGTTTGGGATCAAAACACAGGATCGGTGCGAAGGATGATGGAAGGTGAATAATACTAATCACATGAAGGCCAGTTTTGGATGTAGTTAGTTGGAGTTCGTGTATGGTCTTTTCCGCTGTTGTACTTTTCGTTTGTGAGTGTATTTTACCCTTGCATGGGTATGAGTCGAGATAGAAATGTGTATTTTTGACTTGTATGTTAGTGACGAAAGACCAAGTTGGTCTACGGATTTGGTATTTTATCATGTCAGTATGTAATTTATTGTGTGGTTTCGATGTCTAGCCTGGTGGATCCTCACGGAGAGGGTCTGCGGCGTGTAATATTCCCGGTTTGATTCTGGGGGTGTTATATTACATACCACACTTTGTGGCATTAAATGTAAGTGGGAGATTGTTAGAGTTGTTGTAATATTTTATTCCATACATTCATTTATAGAGTTTTAATGATTAAGTTGCTGAACAAAGCAAAACAACAAAGAAGCAAAGCAAAGCAACGAAGGAATCGAAGTCGCAAAAAACTGGTTAGAAGGAAGATAATGTACACTATATTGATAGCATAACGTACGTAATATGCTGAGCTTAATGTACGTAACAACATGATGATAACATACGTAACGAAGTGTTTCAGTATTCAAACAAGAAGAACGTTGAAGATGACGTCATGGCATAGGTCAGCAAGCAACGAATATGTTGACATGGAATAACGTATGTAAGGGGCAGTTTGCTAACGTACGTAACGCAGAAGACGAAAGCTACTGGACTATTTTGTGAAGAGTACAACGTACGTAACATATTGATATTAACGTACGTAAGGATGCTAACATACGCAAAAGAAGGCTGGTAACGTACGTAAAGAAGGAACAGAAGGCTAACGGCTAGTTGGAAGAGAAATGCCTATAAATACCACTTCTAATGGTATTCATCTTACAACAACGCAAAGCAAACGATACATTGATCAGATATTGATATTGATATTATTGTTGCTGTAATTGTGCTTATATTGGTAGTTTGAGTGTTTATACATTCAATACATACACGAGAGGTAAAAGAAAAGATACGATTGGATTCGGTGTTATTAGGATCAAGGATCCGACATTGTTAGAATCGCAATCGATATCTAAGTGAGGTTTATCTAGTACCCATAGAAAGCTAGAGTGGTTGATTCCTTGTCTAATAGAAAAGGAAAACGGTTTAACTTGGACCGACATAAAGACAAGTAAGAGAACGGTTTACTCAGACCGATAGAAGACGAGTTTGTAATGGTTATCCCTCGACCGATAGAAGAGAGGTGCAGAGGTTTATCTTAAGCCTATAGAAAAAGATACCGAGAGAGGACGTAGGCAAGTTTGGCCAAACCTCTATAAATCCCTGTGTTGTTTATTTTCTGCACTATCATTTAAATCGCTTCCGCAACGCGAAAGAGTTTTATAACTCTATTTGCAAACGGCGATACCGACCAATAGTGCTCCAACAAGTGTATGCCCTCGAACGACACTCGGATAATACGAGAGTTAGGGCATTTATATGTAATTATAAACTTATTTTGTAATAATAAAACGCAGTGGCCATTTCTCTATATATAATATGTCATTGGCATTCTTGATTTGGTAAATAAATAAAATAATGTCCATGCAATTAAGTAAAAATATTCCACTCCTTATGAGATAAGGAGTCTGGCACTGGAAGTATTTAGAACTCAATTGCATAATTATCTGTAAATTGATATAATTTAATTGGGCATTAAGTTTAGTAAAGACTTGCATATGATATGCTTGGACATATGCATGTCTTCACTCAGGAGTAGTGGAAGCATTCGGTATATGAATGCTAATTGGATTAGTATACTCGGATACAACTCACCTCGATTTGGTCACATGGATTTCACTCTTGGATAGTCAGTGACTGAATAGTAAGGCTGTGATAGGTGTGCGTGAACCTTTGACTTGAGGGTTCAATAGGAGATGTGCTTGTTCCATTTAAGCTAGTCATTAGAGTAGTTCGATCCTATCACCTGTCGGTAGAGGCCAACCTCGTAGTGCAGCTTGATGGACAAGTAGCAGTATTTACTGAATACCATGATAGAATTCTTTCTCCTATAAGTGAACAGGCTCATGTACTATACGGTTAGTGGTAAATAAGATCAAAATTCTCTGGCCAAAGCAACTGAGCTAGTTGTATATGATACATCAGAGCTCTGTGTTCTTGATTTGCATAAATACATGCATAGAGTCGAGTTAAAATTAGGTTTGACTTCACCGTGACCCTAAAAACATGATCGAGACATATGATTGAAGGGTTTATATGTATACGGTATTCATAATGAAAAAGGTTTTGGAATGATTCTCATCATTCATTCTTAGTTGGGTTACAGTGTGAACCATGGGGCTAGCTAGGTGTTACTCACACTTGTTTGGATCCTCCCATTGCTGATTGAGGCGAACCTACAAAGTCGCGCATTACATGATCAATGACGGATTAAATTAAGCCTATTCTCTTTTCGCGAATATTGGACATTGGATGTCTGGTTAATTTATTGAATAAATTAAATCGGACAAGTGAATTAAATAAATTACTACATAATTAATTTAATTCAAATATAAGTATTTGTTAGAGAAATTAATTATATTATATCTAATTACTTAATTAGATTAATTAATTAGTATAAATACATTTCGATGGATCAAGATTTATCTATCAGATTAGATACATAAGGGTCCAGAACATGGAGTAAGTGGTTCGACTCACCAACTCCACACCCCCATTTACCGCCGCCCACTTGGTCTTAAGTCTTCACCTTAAATGGTGGAAGACTAAATACTTGATGTTTTTTATATTAAAACTACCATGTGAGTGGTGGGTAGACTTTGAATGGTGATGTCTTGACTAAGACATTTAATGATAAAATAAAAGCAACACCACCCCACAACTCTTGAGAATATACATCCAAAATCAAGAGGATAGAGGTAGAGTGTTTTTTTTTTTTTTTTCAAAAACTCATTCTTGAGTTGTTTTTGAGAAGAAGAGTGTTCGATCTTACACTTAGAGTGTGAAGATTAAATCAATAAGACTTCCTTTATTTTCTTTTAGCTGTGTTCATGAAGAACAAGAAAATAAAGTTTTACTCCATTCATTTGTCCGACGCGTGAATCGTAGAGACGTCAATATTTTTGGTGTTGGATTTCCAAAATCTTCATGGATTGGACTCGTGTTCGTCATCATCAAATAAAATTACAAAGTAGGGTCTATGAGGGTATGATTTCGACTCTTATATTTTATTATTTTCATTTATACGGTCGTTGATTGATCCTCTTTAGCGGTACAGATGAGCACGTTTTGTAAGATTTTATTTTCCAATGCGTATTTATTTTGGCCTGAATCCCAACAGTTTGAATTAAAGTAATCCACTTTGTCCGGAATTAAATGCTTCAAATATTATTTTAGCCTTCATTATATACTATGCACACCCCATTCTTCGACCGCATTAAATGCTATCTCCTTAAACATTAAATGCTCTCAAAATTATTGAATATTGTGGTTATCATAAAGCCATATGCACAACAATCTAATATCAAAGTTCCACACTGTTGGATTTATATTTTAATTTTCCTAAGTCAAATGCCCACAACAAATATGTTGTAGCAAACTGAGTTCTTCTGCCGTAGTCTGGAGGGATCAATGTTGGCTACAATATATACAGTAAACAACTTAGAAGGTAAAAATATAATAAGCTGTCTGATAGTGAGTTGTTGTAAATACAGCAACTGGGTACTCTCCTGTTTGCTTAATGCGTACATGGTTTTCACAATGTATACTATAAATCACATTTAAATGAAAACTTGAAGGATGGAAAGTTAATAACATAGATTTAAGTGGTTCGAGGTAAACCCCTCTACGTCCACTGGTCCTCCATACAAGAGTAAAAATATTTATTAAAAGTACTATGTACACAACTACGTGACTTTAATTAAACCTGTCTCTATATCATTCACACAGATTGATACAGGGGCTGCAGCTTTGGCCCTTCACACAGATTAGCTTCACCTCTTTCGACTTGCTTCTTCTAACACAGTCGAAGGTTTGTCTTTAATGCTATTCTTCCACACAGGTCGGAATACACAAGGACTTAGTCCACACATGGCTAAGGTTGATCTCAACGGTAAAGTGACGGTAGAATGATTCCAAACAACAACTATATCTTTTACGAGCGTTCGCTGTATGCTGTGTTGTTTGCATTGAGGACTTGGTATATTTCCTCGCTTAGTTACTGCTGTATGCTCAGGAAATATACTACTCTTTAGTAGCTAGTCTCCTAAGTTCGGCTTGAGATTTCCATACAGGAAATGGAGATTTCTCAAAATCGGTCTCTTCTTGCGCACACAGTACAGTTCCTTGTGTACTTTGTATTCTTCTATGGATGGTTACACCAGCATCGATATCACCTATAATCAACTCCTGGGGGTGATCTTTCAGCCATCTCCTTTCAGGTTCTAATTCGGCGTCCCGTGCTGTATCTTGTGGTGCTGGAGTCTCGACTTCAGCTTGTACAACATCAGCTTCGACTACTTCTGATCTTATAGTGGCGGGATTGATTTCTAAGTCCACGACATGCTCTATTGGAGTTTGAGGGTCATCAATGAAAAGTGTTCGGATATTCTCGGTTATGCCTTATACTCCTGTAGGATCACAATGTGGTTCATTGAATACTAGATGGACAAATTCCTCTACTATCAGCTTCATTTTGTTAAATATCGTAAAAGCTTTGCTGACATAGGAATATCCTACGAATATCCCTTTATCTTACTTTTCGTCGAAGGTCTTGAGTTGATCTTTCCCATTATTTAGAACATAACACGTGCATCCAAAAATGTGAAAGTATGCAACCAGTGGAGTTTTATTGTTCCATACCTCATAGGCTGTTTTGTTGTGATGCTTGTTGATGATACAACGGTTTTATCTGTAGCACCCTATATTTGTTGCTTCTCCCAAGAACCGCTGCGATAACTTGCTTGCGGCTATCATGGTTCTTGTTGCTTCTTTGAGCGTCCTATTCTTTCGCTCAGCAACACCATTTTGTTGAGGAGTTCGAGCCGCTGAGTATTCGTGCTGTATTCTATTGTCCGAACAGTATTGCTCTATAAAGCGATTTGTGAATTTAGTACCTCTGTCAGAACGAATAGATACGATACTCAACCCTTTCTTATTTTGTAGCTTCTTCAGGTGCTCTAGCAACTTTGTGATGATATCTTTCTTCTTGCTTAGAAAGATTATCCAAGCATACTTAGAAAAACCGTCAAAAATAACCAGACAATATTTCTTACCTCCCAAACTTAAAGGGTCTACAGGGCCGTATAGGTCCATGTGTAGCAAATCCAGTACCCTGTGGGTGGACATGTATGACTTGCATTTCAGGGTGGTTTTGACTTGTTTGCCTTTATGATAGGGTCCACAGATGCTGTTTTTATGAAATGGCACATCGGGCAAACCTCTGACCATTCCCTGTCTAGCGAGTTTGTTGATTGTATTGAAGTTGATATGAGATATCCTCTTGTGCCATAGCCAATTTTGATCTGCAGTTCCTTTGGCAACAAAGCATGGAATAGTGGAGATCGTAAGCTTCCAGTCAATAATATACATATTACCTGATTTGCTTTCTATGTGGACTATTTTCTTGGTCTTGATGTCCTTTACCCTACATTGATTTATATAAAATTTGACCGAGAACTGTTTGTCACATAACTGGCTAATACTAAGTAGATTGTACTGTAAGCCTTCAACATAGGCTACGTTAGTGACTTTAAACTTTCCTACAAACAGGGTTCCCTTCCCTCTTGTTCTTACTTTGGACTTGTCCATAAGCGCACCTTTGGACCACGACCTTCTACATAATCTGACAGCTTGCTGATATCTCCTGTCATGTGCCAAGAACATCCACTGTCAAAGTACCAGATGTCCTTTCCTTTGATATCTTATAAGCAAAATTTAAGTAGATTTAGGTCCCCTTTGATTGTTGGGTCCATGAATGTTAGTGCCTTTTGGTACCGAAATTTGCCTGACAGCAATTGGTTTGCTGTAAGTTACTTTTGGTCTAGTCTTGCGATATCTATGTGGGGGAGGCACGTAGCCGCTGTAACCTTAATTACTATGCATGAAAAATCTAGGGTTTTAATTCCAGTACGATTGCCGTCTTGGAGGGGGAA
Source organism: Orobanche coerulescens (assembly GCA_033398695.1). Lineage (NCBI taxonomy): Eukaryota > Viridiplantae > Streptophyta > Magnoliopsida > Lamiales > Orobanchaceae > Orobanche > Orobanche coerulescens. The sequence goes on along the minus strand of CM065814.1, from coordinate 34,749,617 downwards.
CCATTTTCTTCGGCCTTACAACTTGCCTTCTAGGTCTTCAGTTGGATTCCCAGAGTTGTTGGTGGTGCTGCGCGGCGGCATGTTTTCTGGATGTATAGCGAGGATTCTGTATCCAATATCTAGGCGCATTGTATTGTTGGTTGTACTACGGTGCGTGCCTCTGATATTTAGATACAACCTTCTTTCTGAATGTCTACTGGCGCTATTGATATGCCCGGGGAGCATACTATTGATCACGTCTTACAGGTCTGGGAGGCTGAGGTTTCCGCTGTCTATGATATGAACTTGGGGGTGGAATCGCAGCCTTCGCTGTACGAGGAGGGGCAGCTGTAACCTTTCCGGTACTTGGGGTCTCTTCAGGTACATGAATGAGTTCCACTCCCTTGACGAACACCTTACTAGATTTTCCCTTATGGGAGAATGAGTTATATCCTAAGCCACATTTATTGTGGTCATGCTGCCCAATGCTTAGAATTTCTTTCGTCCGTCTAGAATATTTTTCAAATAATTTCAAGATGGTCTCTAGTTCTCCTTCTCATTTCTTGAGAGTTTTTACTTTAGCTTCAAGTAAAGAATAATCATTTGTCTTGCTCTCATTATGCGACATTGCCATATTTAGATCTTTGCCAAGTTGATGATTGCTTTCCATGGGTTTTTCAAAGGTGACTTTGCTGTTTTTGCAATCAAGAGACATATTTTCATAGTTGATTTTAAGCAAGTCATTTTCATCTTTCAGCTCCAAGTTTGAAATTTCGAGTTGTATGTTTTCTCGTTTGAGTGTCTCATGGGCTTTTTGAATGTTTTTAAATTCATTCATCATATTTTCAGAAGTATGCGATGCATTTATAGGAATAGTTGAATTTGAACTTACTTCATCATCGCTGTCATCATCATCCTGTATTTATTTGGCCATAAAGCACATATATGCTTTCTCCTCAATTTTATAATCGGAGGAGTCACTGTTAGTGATTGTCTGTAGTCACTCCCTGGTCTTGTTCGATGCGGGCGAGGCTTCCGATTCACCATTGGCCTTAAGCTTGTTTCTTCAGGCACGTCTTTTTCTCATCCTTTTCCTGTTGCTCAGCTTCTGGAAACTTTTGCACTTTTGGATGTGGACACTTATTTGCTTACTGTCCCGGTTTCCTACAGTTGTAGCATAGGTTAGAATCTGTTAGTATGCCCTCGAATGCCACTCAGAGGATGTTGAGTGAGGGCATTGTACTTGTAATTATGTAAATCATTAATATAAGGCAATGGATGTTTCTTTATTTACTGGTAGTTACTAGTATTCCTAACTCATAAATATACATATAGAAACTAGTCCGTGTATTTGAGAGCAAAACGTTCCACTCCTTATTGGATAAGGGGGTCGGCACTGGAAAGGTTTATAGCTCAAATACTTAATCGTTCGCAAGTCGATGAAACTTGACTGGGCGATAACTTCATGTGAAGACTTGTATGACGTGTTCTTTGACATGGAGAGTGCCTGTCGAACACTAATGGTTAGTGGGAGCACACGTTATTTCTTGGAGAAATTAATTATGTTATTATGTATTTAATGTGATTAATTTATTAGATTAATTAATCAACACAAATACATCGGAACGGAATCAGAGTTTATCTGTTTGGACTCTCGGGAGTATGAAACGAATCGAACTCGTCCGATTTTCATCTTGGCCGCCCCCCATCTTTCCACCTACCTTCAACTCTTGTTCTTTTGTGTCCATTTTATAATGGAGGAAAAGATTTGTGGGGATAACTCATGTGGCATGAGTTGTCCATCATGTAGGTGAGATTAGAATAAGTAGGGAAGACTAGTATATCTTATCACCCCATTCATTTCAACGTGAGGAAGAGATATATATAGAGAGAGAAAAAGGTTTTTCTCAAAGTCTTCTTCTTCTTCATGTGTTCTTGATAATTTTTGGAGAAAAAAATCAAGAAATCAAAGAGAGAAAATTTGATAAACATACTTAGAGTATATTAATCAAATTCAATAGCTTCATCACTTAGCTCTAGCCGTATCCTTGGAGGATAGCAAGGAGATTGTCATCCCGTTCGTTTCTCCGGCGCGTGGCAAGTAGAGGCATTGTATTTCGACGTTGGATCTTTCAAGTGCTTGGAGTGCTTTGTTCGTAGGGATATACATCTAAAGCTTGGGGAATAGCTCAAGAGAAGGAATCCATTTAATCAACGGACTACAAGGGTGATTTTCTATATCTCTTGTGTTTTCGTTTATATATTCGTATATACGTAGCTCGATCGATCCTCGTAGGGATTCAGATCGAATTAATTTTCGTTTTACCGCTTCCGCTAGGCCTTCGTTTTAGGCACCAAATCCCAATAGTGGTATCAGGGAGTAGGTCTTGAGATCGTATATATGATATTGGCATTTGGAATGCTTGATTAGATGGTATATGATTTGGAATCATAATCGTATTAATCGTTGATTTTCTGTTGTTCATCCAAAAATTAATTTTTCATGATTTTATGTTACAATGTAAATATATTTTTCTTTTGAAAAACTGATTTAAAGTGTAATATAAAGATTAGATGGAATCGGGTCGAAAAATGAGCCGAAAACGTAATCGGACCCGACAACCTGGGGCAGACCGGGCGCTGCCTCGCGGTCCGAGGCAGCAGATCGCGATCTGGACCCGTGATCGGCCAGGCTCGGCAGTCTGTGCCGGCCGCTGCCTGGCAATGGTCTCGGTCCTCGCTGGCCATCTGCCGGCCCGCTCGGCGACTTCTTTGTCAAGGTTCTCGGCGTGTGTTTTTTCGACTCCATTTTTTATATTTTGTTTGATAATTAATTTCCCATAAACTAAATTGGATTTAATTTGACTAAGATTTAATTATGGTAATTTTAATCTTAGGGGAATTAATTTAATGAAATATTTTATCATCCGGAACAAGTTAAAATTGATGGTTGTTTGAATTAATTGGATTAATTCGTTTTGAATGAATCGATTGGATCGGTTCGTATTGTTGATTGGATCAATGTATCTCTACGCTTTCCATTTATTTAGTATTTATTGGATGAATGCTTTTGAATGGAGATGTGGCTCGTGGACTTAGTTTTTGAATCGTTCGTTTTATTCGATTGGGTTGTAAAGGCCATTTTGAGCCTATTTATTTTACTAGAAATATTTGTATCTAGGATGCAATTTTCAATGTAAAATTTATATGTAATGACGAATACCGGAGGAAGATCCATTTCGAGAATACGAAGATTCAAGACGAAGACTTGTAATTAGATTACGGAGTTTTTATTTTCTAGGAACGGTCCATGAACCACATATAGGTAGCAACTAGGTTGTGAATGGTTGTTCATATTCTATGAATGCTACAAACACGCTTAAATGAATTAATTTGCAAAGTGTAACATTAATCGCGAAAATTCTCCCACGATAAATTATTTAGTTTATAAAGGTTTTCCTTCCCTCCATCGAGCTTTCGGGAAATTGAAATCCAAACCGGATGTGCTATGCTTTCGAGTTATCAGGGTAGTCGTTCGGGGAGGATGGATAAATTATCGGGAGCGCATTGGATGCCTTCGGTTGGAGCAAATTTTATCCCTAGAAACCTGATAGGTTGCCGGATAAGATTTAATTGTGAAACTGATATGCGTCGATGGTATAAACTTGACTTGTTCACGAACCATAGAAACCGTATAGGTTGATGGGAGTGAACAAGGGGAAAAAGAAGATTGAATCATCCATTAGATGGGTTGGTGTTGGACACCACTTTATGAAAATTAATAGACTAGAAACCTGTTCGGTTGCCCTCTATTAAGATTTATAAAGAACTCGATCACCACTATGAAGTAGAGCGACGATACTTCCGGATTTCACATGGGAGTGTGTTATTCCGATAAAAATAGTGGGCGCTGGGTAACAAAAATAGAAAAGACCTTAATTCTATACTCAGATCATAATTAAACGAGTGACTAATTAATCTGTCGTACTTAATGCAGACATAACTCTCAATATGACAATGAATCCACTCGCAATTCTACTCAAAAAGAACACCTTGAACGGACCTAACTTTGTGGATTGGCCCCGCAATCTGATGATAGTCCTCAGTATAGCGGTACTGGGAGACGTCTTGGAGACGGACATTCCGGCGCCTCCAGTGCGGACAAGAGCCAATCAGGAAGAGATTGAAAACCAATAAAAGTGGGTTAAGGATGACGTAAAAGTTCATGCATATATGATGGCTTCCATGTCTAATGAGCTTCAGAGAGCTCATGAGAAAATGACTTCTGCTAGGCAGATTCTATCTCACTTAACCGAACTTTATGGTGAACACAGCAGAACTGCTAGATATGAGATATCCAAAAACTGTTCGGTGCAAGGATGAAGGAAGGTGAGAAGGTTGGGGAACACGTCCTCAAAATCATATCCATGATCGAGAGATTGGAGGCTCTTGATTTTAAGATGGATATTTCTCTCTAAACCGACCTTATCCTTCAGTCTCTCCCTGATTCCTTCTCACAGTTTGTTATGAACTTTAACTGCAATGAGATTGCATGTAAATTAACTGGGCTAATGAACAAACTTGTGACCGCTCAGTCTCAGATTAAGACTCCGCGGATGAAGGAGTCTGCTCTTGTGATTTCTTCTGGACCTCGGAGGTCTAAGAACAAGAAGAAAAAGACTAAGAAGCAGACTGGACCACATGTCAAGGACTTCAAGGGAAAGGGCAAAGCCCCGATGGTTCTGAAGAACAAAAAGAAGAAGGATGCTTGTCTCAAGTGCGGTGAGCTGGGCCATTGGGCTAGAGACTGTCCGATTCTTCATGGCACTTCAGGTACAGAACTTTTAGTTTTGGAAACAAATTGTTTTGCTACTGTATTTTCTACTTCCTGGATACTGGATTCTGGTGCTACTTCTCATATTTGTACAGTGAATCAGGATCTGGAACAAAGTAGAAAGCTTTGAGCTAGAGAAGTTATGATCACAGTCGGAAGCGAGCATAGTGTCGAGGCAACCGACATAGGATCACTTCTTTTGGGTTTAGAATCCGGCTTTGTTTTGACTTTAGAAGATGTACTTGTTTTTACCCAAGGGGTAGAAAAAACATTGTATCCATTCCGGTCATGTACCGAAAAGGCTTTTCATTTTTCATGGGTGATGGTTCCTGCAAAATTTATTTCAGAAATAAACTAGTGGGTACTTCTACATTGTTAAATGGATTGTATAATCTAAATCTCAGCAACAAAGTAGTTGTGAATACTATGACTAGAAAACGTGGTAGGGATGAAACCAATCAAATTTTGAAATGGCATCTTAGACTTGGTCATGTTGGTCAGACTAAGGTTTACAAGATGGAAAAATATGGACTTATGGGTCCATTCATGATCGGATCCCTTTCCTACTTGTGAATCTTGCCTTAAAGGCAAAATGACTAAGTCCCCCTTCACAGGGACTTTTGAAAGAGCCGCTGATAAACTGGGATTAATCCATACCGACGTATGTGGTGCTTTGGAAGCAGCACGTGACGGATATCAATATTTCATTACGTTTACAGATGATCATACTAGGTATGGTTATGTATACTTAATGAAACATAAATCCGAGGCCGTTGAGAAATTCCAGGAATTCAAGGCCCTAGTCGAGAAACAAACTGATAATCATATCAAAGCACTTCAGTCGGACCGAGGTGGCGAGTATATGAGTACAGAGTTTGACAAGTTCCTTAAGGAACATGGAATAGTTTCACAACTAACATCTCCAGGTACTCCTCAGCTAAATGGTGTGTCAGAAAGAAGGAACCGGACCTTGTTGAACATGGTCCATTCCATGCTAGGCTATACTGACTTACCGATTTACCTGTGGGGATATGCACTCCTGACTGCCGCTTACATCTCGAACAAATGTCCTTCCAAATCCATTCCTAAAACTCCACATGAGATGTGGGAGGGTAGGAAACCAAGTCTTAATCATATTAGGATTTGGGGATGTCCCTCCTATGTCAAGAAGACTAAGGTGGAGAAGTTGGAAGCTAGGTCCGCGAAGGGACGTTTCATTAGATTCCCGTCTGGGACGATGGGATATCTATTCTACATGCCCGAAGATCGAAAGATAGTTGTTGCTTTACAAGCACACTTCCTGGAAGATGAGTTCATTCAGGAAGACAGGACAGGTAGAAGTATTTCTTTAGAAGAATACAATGAAACTCCTCGAGAGACATCTGTGCAATAAACTAGAACCGAACCTTCTGAAACACAAGTACAACCACCTCGTAGGTATAGTAGGATGTCTAATTTACCTGAGAGGTATGGGCTTGCGCACTTGGAGGAGCTGGGTCTCCATGAGGTTCCAAGTGATAGCCAAGAGACCGACCCAACGACCTATGACCAAGCGATGGTGGATGTAGACTCTGCAAAATGGCGTGAAGCTGAGATAGACTCGATGCATGTCAATCAGGTCTGGACTATGGTAGATCGCCCCAAGGGCATAGTGACTATTGGGAACAAGTGGATATACAAGAGAAAGACTGATGGATATGGCATGGTTGACACCTATAAGGCCAGGCTTGTGGCAAAGGGTTATACCCAGAAAGAAGGGATCAACTACCATGATACCTTCTCGCCCATAGCTATGATCAAGTCTATTCGCATGATGCTTGCTATAGCTACCTACCACGATTATGAGATATGGCAAATGGACGTGAAGACGGCTTTTTTTAATAGATTCCTCAAAGAGGAAATCTATATGGAGCAGCCTAAAAGCTTTGTGTCCGAAGTCGATATTCAGAAAGTGTGCAAGCTTCAGCGTTCCATTTATGGACTGAAGCAAGCGTCGCGTAGTTGGAACCTTCGTTTTGACGAGGCAGTCAAAGAGTTTGACTTCGTACAAAATGAAGAGGAACCTTGTGTATACAAGAGGGTTAGTGGGAGCAAGGTCGCATTCTTAATACTATATGTGGATGACATTCTACTAATAGGAAATGATATGAGAATGCTCAGTTCTGTGAAAGCTTGGCTTTCGAGTAATTTCTCCATGAAAGACTTGGGAGAAGCAACCTATATTCTTGGAATTCGGCTCTACCGGGATAGAGCAAAGAGAACAATAGGTCTTTCCCAAGCCCTCTATATAGATAAAATCTTAAAGCGATTTAAGATGGATGATTCTAAAAGAGGGTTCCTACCAATTCGACATGAAATAAAACTCTCCTTGAAGATGTGTCCTCAAAGTGAGGAACAACGAAAGGAAATGAGTAATATATCATATGCTTCAGCGGTGGGTAGCCTTATGTATGTTATGTTGTGTACAAGACCTCACATTGCGCATGCTGTAAGCGTGGTGAGTAGGTTTCAAGCAAACCCATGTAGGGAACATTGGACTGTCGTAAAGAACGTTCTCAAGTACTTAAGTAGGACTAGAGATATGGTTCTGATGTATGGCGGTGGAGAATTAAATGTGGTGGGATTCACTGATTAGGACTTCCAAGGACTGAAGGACGATTCGATGTCTACTTATGGATACATATTTACTCTTAATGGAGGAGCAGTATCTTGGCGTAGCGCCAAGCAAAGCGCGACTGCTGATTCTACCTGTCAGGCTGAGTATCAAGCAGCCTCGGAGGCTTCCAAGGAAGGGTTCTGGATTAAGAAGTTTCTGGGAGAACTTCAAGTGATACCATGTGTTGAGCTTCCTGTTCTGGCATCTTTGTGACAACGACGGAGTCAGAGCGTGCCAAGGAGCCCAGGTTTCACAACAGCACCAAACATATTGAGAGGAAGTATCATCTCGTAAGAGAATTTGTTCGCAAGGGATATATTGTGTTGCACAGAGTAGACTCGGCCGACAACGTCGCTGATCCACTGACCAAGCCACTTTCTCAGACTAGCTTAGAGCGTCATCTGGAGAACATGGGTATTAGATACCATTGTGTGTGGCATTGAGTGCAAGTGGGAGATTGTTAGGAGTATGCCCTCGAATGCCACTCAGAGGATGTGGAGTGAGGGCATTGCACTTGTAATTATGTAAATCATTAATATAAGGCAATGGATGTTTCTTTATTTACTGGTAGTTACTGCATTCCTAACTCATAAATATACATATATAAACTCGTCCGTGTATTTGAGAGCAAGACGTTCCACTCTTTATTGGATAAGGGGGTCGGCACTGGAAAGGTTTATAGCTCAAATACTTAATCGTTCTCAAGTCGATGAAACTTGACTGGGCGTTAAGTTTATGTGAAGACTTGTATGACGTGTTCTTTGACATGGAGAGTGCCTGTCGAACACTAATGGTTAGTGGGAGCACACATTATAGGTATGCTAATTGGATTAGTATACTCGAACTGACTCACCCTCGATTCGTCACATGGATTTCACTCCGGGACAGTCAATGACGGAATCGAAAGGTTGTGATAGGTATTCGTGAACCTTCGACTTGAGGATTTAGTAGGGATGTGCTTGTGACGTCAAGATTTTCATTAGAGTAGTTCTACCCTATAAACCGGGAGGTGGGGGTCAACCTCGACGTGCATCTTGACGGGCAAGTAGCAGGTCCTACTGAATACCAAGATAGAATTCTTTCTCCCATTAGTGAGCGGTTTATATGTCCTATGCGGTTATTGGAAGATGAGATCATAAGTCTTTGGCCAAAGCATTGGAGCTAGTTGTATTGGATACACGAGAGCTCAATGATCTCGATTTGCATTAACACATGCATAGCGTCAAGTATAGATAGGGCTTGACTGACCGTGACCCTATAACTTGATCGGGACATTTGAAAGAAGGGTTTATATGTATACCGGTATTCACGACAGAATGGTTCTTGAATGATCCCAATCATTCATTCTCAGTTGGGGTACAGTGTAGGCCGCCAGGCTGGTTAGGTGATGCTACTACTCTTTGGTTCCACCCATTGCTGACTGAGACGGACCTACCGAGTCGCGCAATAGGATTGACGACGGAATGAATCAAGCTTGTTATATCATTATGAATATTAGATATTGGATATCTAATTTGGAACATTAGATGTCTAAATCGATTTATTGGATAAATTGATTTACGGCCTAATGAATTAAATAAATTACAGGGTGATTAATTTAATTCATAAATATAATTATTTCTTGGAGAAATTAATTATGTTATTAAGTATTTAATGTGATTAATTTATTGGATTAATTAATCGACACAAATACATCGGAACAGAATCAGAATTTATCTGTTTGGACTCTCGGGAGTCCGAAACGAATCGAACTCGTCCGATTTTCATCTTGGCCCCCCCTCTTTCCACCTACCTTCACCTCTTGTTCTTTTGTGTCCATTTTATAATGGATGAAAAGATTTGTGGGGATCACTCATGTGGCATGGGTGTCCATCATGTAGGTGAGATTAGAATAAGTAGGGAAGACTTGTATCTCTTATCACTGCATTCATTTCAACGTGAGGAAGACATATAGAGAGAGAGAACAAAAGGTTTTTCTCAAAGTCTTCTTCTTCTTCATGTGTTCTTGATAATTCTTGGAGATAAAAATCAAGAAATCAAAAAGAGAAAATTTGATAAACATACTTAGAGTATATTAATCAAATTCAATAGCTTCATCATTTATCTCTAGCCGTATCCTTAGAGGATAGCAAGGTGATTGTCATCCCGTTCATTTCTCCGGCGCGTGGAAAGTAGAGGCATTTTATTTCGACGTTGGATCTTTCAAGTGCTTGGAGTGCTTTGTTCGTAGGGATATACATCTAAAGCTTGGGGTATAGCTCAAGAGAAGGAATCCATTTAATCAACGGACTACAAGGGTGAGTTTCTATATCTCTTGTGTTTTCATTTATATATTCGTATATATGTAGCTCGATCGATCCTCGTAGGAATTCGGATCGAATTAATTTTTGTTTTACCGATTCCACTGGGCCTTCGTTTTAGGCACCGAATCCCAACAGAATCGCCATATGAAGGGTATTCAGAGCTTAACTTGTTAAAAGGCTTGGGCCTGTATGGAGTCATTCAAGACTGTTTGATGAACTTTTTGAATTTGTGCATGAGAAGGGCCATTTCATCTTGCGACAGAATTTTATCGTCGCTATCTGCTACCTTGTGTGCCGACTTGGATGTGCTTGGTGCTGAACTAGGTTTCCTATCAGATACAGCAGTAAGTGCTGTAGTGTTGGCAGGTGACTCTTCAGATTTCTCTCTCCTGTCTATGTCAGACTCAAATGCTTTTAGGTCCAAAAAGAGATCAAAAGTAGAAATATCATTTAAGAGATCAAATACATTTATGTCATACTCAACTGCTGAGTAGGTTTAGAAATTTTCTTTTCTTTTGAGAGCTCAGTACCTTCACAAATAAGCTTAAGTTTCTTCCAGATTTGCTTGGCTGTCTGATAGCTCTTTACCTTGGAGAATGTGCCTTTGTCGAGAGGGATAAATAACGCATTCTTGCCGACATTGTCCAGGTTGGCACGCTTGCGCTCATCAGTCATCCACTGATCGCTCTCTCTCTCTTGAGCATCTCAGCATAGAGTTGCCCTTCCATTCTTGGGGCTGGGTTGACCTTCATAATTTTGATAGGTCCTTCCTGGATGACATAAATCATTTCTTCGTGCATGACTGCAAGATGGACTTCTAACCTAATTCTCCAGTCATCAAATTCGTTAATGGAAAATATAGGAACATTATTGATCATAGAGGAGTCCATGTTATACATAGGATAAATGATAGAAGTATAAAATAAAGTTTTCAAAAGCTAGTGATTTGTGGATCTGATTCAGTTAAAAATCGCCTAATTTTTTTTAGAATCAATCGCTCCGATACCACTTGTTGGCCATGAAGTATACAATAACCAAATTAGAAGTTAAAAATACAAAAAGCTATATGGTTTTCGAAGTTAATTGCATAGCGGAAGTCTTATAGTGAGTTGTTTTAAATACAAAAACTGAGTACTCTCCTGTTTGCTTAATGCTTATAGAGTTTTCAAATTGTATTTTATAAATAACAGTTAAATGAAAATAGTAAGGACGAAAAGTAAATAACACAGATTTAAGTGGTTCGAGGTAAACCCCTCTATGTCCACTGGTCCTCCACACAGGAGTAAAACCTTTATTAAAATCACTATGTACACAACTACGTGACTTTAATTAAACTTGTCTCTGTATCATTCACACAGATTGGTATAGGGACTGCAACTTTGGCCGTTCACATATATTGGCTCAGCTCTTTTAACTTGCTTCTTCCCACACAAATCGAAGCTTCGTATTTAATGCTATTCTTCCCACATAAGCCGGAATACGCAAGGACTTAGTCTACATAGGGCTAAGGTTGATCTCAACGATAAGTGACGGTAGAATGATTCCAAACAACTATATCTTTTACGAGCGTTCGCTGTATACTGTGCTGTTTGTATCGAGGACTTAGTATATTTCTTCGCTTAGATACTGCTGTATGCTTAGGAAATACATACTGCTCTTTAATAGCTAGATTTTCACAGCTATCTGTCAGATGTATGCGTGATAATGAATAATGTTAGTGAGAAATTTCCTCCTGCTTGGGGATATTTATAACCTTGGAAATAGATACGTTATAAATGTAGTCGTTGGCTGGTTGGTGAGATGCAAACATCTCTGATTGGTGGCTGCTGAATGTCTGAATTAAAGGCAGCTCGCATTTGATGCTTCAGACATTCTTTTGACTTTGCATTAAATGCTCTTCAGCGCATTCAGACTTGTCTCTTTTCGGCCGTATTAAATGCTATCATATCAGCAATAAATGCTGCTTTAAATGTAAATACTTTATGAATAAACAATGCTTATCTCATAATAGTTTAAAGCTATTCTTCAGTCTTGTTGGATGTATTTTACTTTTCCTAAGTAAAACACCTACATCCAAACTGTTGTATGCAACGATCTTTGACTTTTGCTCTATGAATATGTAGGCTCTGTAGGATTGGACTATTTGGAAGATCTCTTACTATATGGATGGAATGTACGAAGTTTCCTAACAACTTCCATACTTAGCGAAATTCTGACTTCTGAAGATTTCTTTGCTGTACGTTGGCGATTATCAAAACCGGAATACTTATCCTACAAAATTTCCCCCTTTTCGATAATGCCAAAATTTCCTCTAGATACAGAGAGGCTGTCTTCAAGTCTTCTGTTCGAAAGATCTGATCTTCATAACATAGTCTAGAAATTAGAACTGCTTGCAGGATAGTTACAACTTAACTTATGATTGACGCGTAGGCACAATCTTACAGAGTGTAATCTAGATTGAATACAACATAATCTATGAACTGTTCGCAGACAGGTTCTTACAGCTAGTGAATTAACAAGTTTATACTTGTTGAAATGTAACAATACTTCGTAATCAAAACAGTAAAACAGTAAGAGTAGATTACGAGCTGTAATATTTCAAGGAATCAAATTTTTTTGATGATTCGGAGAATTATAGGTCTTGAAATATACAAAAATATAAAGAAAAGTACTACATTGGCAAGCATACAGTAGAAAGAAATACAGCGTAAAATCTAATAGAGGCTAGCTCCTATAGTGAGAGTGCTTCCAAGGCCTCCGAGCGGGATCATTTTCAGTTCCACTCCATCAGTTAACTAAGGAGTTATTGCCTCGATCCCTATAGATACTTCGTCCTTCGTGGGAATGATCGTAAGCAAAGATCCAGTCTTCTGGATGGGTGACCCTTTCACCCTTCCGGTGCTTGGATTTCATCTTCAACTGTAGGGGAAGCTTTCCTTCTGCCAATAGCCTTGAGAATTCATTCATCCTCCAGAGTCTTAAAACTGTTGAATATGGAAGATTCCTTGATGAGGGTACAAAAGTATCTCATCAGTTTATTTTTCTTCCAGCTCTTCAGATCATCCGCTGAAGTCTGTCGGTCAGTTGGCAGCAAAATCTTAGAAGGCTTATACACAATACTCTTCCATGGAAAGTTGGGGTCTTGGAACTCAAGTCGAGAACCAGTCACCCTGTATCCTCTTGTACCTTGACCCGGCCTGGGTCCGACCAGTCGTTCGATAGTATTAGCAACACTTTCTTCTAGTGCAGCCTCTATCTCTCTCTCTCCCTCTCTTTATCCATCCTCCATTTCCGGGCAGCCTCTCTGGACTCTTCCTGATTTTTGGCATCATCAAGATCCGAGACCTTGTCTTGAATTTCCCGAGGGATCTTCATAGATTCGGCCTGTTGGGTGTTGAGATCGTTGACGCTATCAACCAACCTCCCAACCACTAAAGATAAATTATCGATCTTGTGATCGTGACCAATTATTTTGGAGCTGGTTTACTCAAGGGCGGCAACCTTCTTAGCCTTAGCAACATATAGCTTTTTTTGTTCTCAGCAACATGTAGCCTTTCTTGTTCTTACCTCAGGACTCGCTCCTCATGCTGTTTGAGTTGGTTCAGTGCTTGCCACAATGTTGTTGGTATTAGGCGAAACGCATCTTCCACATCATTTATCGCAGATTTTTGCTTGGGAGCTCGTCCTGAGGAGTTTCGCGCATCCAGTCGAGTTCTTTTCCAACATCATATAGGGCCTTGACGGCATCCTGCAAAAAAAATGTTTGCTGGCCGATGGATTGCAGTTGCTCAATGTGGACTTCGGTGCGCGGAGAGCCAGGGCGCGCAATCTTCGAGTCTTCAGGTTCTCCAAGCTGTCGCAGAACCACGTGATGACAAGGTCTCTGTGGTCTGTCTTCAGGATGGAAACCATCATCAAATTCGAATTTGGAACTGATAGAGATAGGAGATGCAGGGGCTCCGGAAGCAGTGGCTTTGGAAGGATGTGCAGCTGGTTCAGTTTGGGAGATAGAAGGGACTGATTCCTCTTGTCTGGGTTGATTTTCTATAGTCGGACTACAGGAGGGAATTAACCCTCCTACCGACTTTCAGCTTCCGCTGTTCCAGAAGAGGGACTGATTTCTCTTGGCAGACGGCACATGCGATATCCTCTATTTCTTGATGGACAGGCTGGGTTCTGTACGGGAGAAGTTGCTTGCTCTTCAATGATGACAGGAGGGACTGATTCCTTTTGTTGCTGTTGTTCTTGAGCTACTTCTTGTTGCGGAGGCGGGGACTGTTGTTTATCAGATGTCCCCTGGCCCTATTGGGTTTGAAGGTTGGCCATTTCTCCTTCCCTGGCCTCTTATCGGCTGATCCAAGGACTTGCCTGTAGGGCATCATCATCATCGTCAGAGTCAGGGTCGGAGTGGTGACTATGGGATGGAGCTTTGTCACCAGACTGTGACTTCCCTTTCAGTCGGGCCTTCTCTTTTACCATGAAGTAGTTGGAGATGAGCTCTAGGCAAAAATGATCCTCCCAGCGGATCAGGACTTCGACAGTTTGGGTGTTTGTGACCTCCAAAGTGAATAACTCCTCATACTTCCAATCGTACCAGTTATACAGGGTGTCGTAAGGGGTGACCCTGTAGGACTTCCAGACCTTGAAGTGTTCATAAGCTTCCTCGATTTGGTCCTGGAGGATAGTGTTGTTAATTATATCAGTGGGGGAGGGACTCCGTACAATAGTGGGCTCTACTGTCTAGTTGGGATCCTCAATAGGTATGGGAGCCTGTTGTGGAGAGGGATCCCGAACAGGTATTGGTACCCTATGGGGAGAGGGACTCCGTACAGGGGTGCATACCCTGTTTGGAGTAGCGGCTTTCAGCTCCAAAGGGGCAGCCGATTCATCGAAACCTTCCAGCTTGGCAAACAGTTGATCATCCGTCATAGCCGCCACATGCTCAGGATCCAGAGGGGTTGCACCCTGTGGGATTGTTTTAGTGACAGGAATAGATGGGACTTCTACAGTGACTGCTGTAGTTACTGTAGACTCAGCCTTAGAAGACTTCTTCGTCTTCTTTCTCTTCTTCTCGACATCTTGAGGAGAACTGCTGTCGGGAATGCTTCTCTTCCTGTTTTTCCCATCGCCCGAGATTTTTGACGTCCCTCGGGTCACTAGAAGTGGTCATGCTGTGAGGTTTGGGCCTCTGAGCAATGAGTGGTGATTTGTTGAAGACGGTGGGTCAGATCCCACCAATGAATTTTCCAGTGCCAATCTTCTTGACATCAGCATATTTCTTCACTCTACAACGAGTGAGAGTATGATTCAGGATAAGGCCAAACGACTTCTTGGCAGATTCAGGCTTAGAAGCCTCTTCTTGAATTCATTTCAAAATTATCTAGCACCAGTTCACCTTGTCTCCAGACATGATGGCAACCATCATTCTGAATCACAGGTTGGTGCACATCTCACACACAACGGTCCGGTTCTCAACAACCCAGCAGCAAAAATCGTGTATGTAGACATACGGGAGAGTGAAATTCTTCTTGTGGCACGAGGGATGGGCTTTGGTAGCCATGGAGTCGCGAATGAACAGTTTCCAGTATTTTGACTAAAGGCTTTCAGAACATAAGTTTTCCAATTCCTCCATCTTCTGACCATGATACGGCAGTTTGTAGATCTTCTCCAGAAGATCTTTGTTCAGAGGGATCTCAATCCCTTGGACAGTTACGATTATGTCAGTAATTTCACCTCCTTTCCTCTGAGATGAGTATTTGAATGAGGCATCTAGGTAGAACTCCTCCACAATTTGCTCATCATAAATATGAGCATGGTGGCTTCCAAGGCAATACAGCCCTTGTTGTTTCACTCTAGAAATAACCAGTTCCATGCCAACATCATCTTCTCCTTCAAAAGCGATTCTCTCAAGCAACACAGATTTGGTGAAGATACGACTATCAATAATGATCTTATTCTTCTTCATTGAGAGTGAAGATGTCTGTGAGGTAGTCATTTTTCGAGAGAAAATTGGTGAAGTAACAGGGAATTTATCACAGAAAATGCAGAGAAATTTCAGAAAGTATGTAGACAGTATGCAAACGACTCGTTAATTTGCAGAAAGCTTAAAGAGTTTATGGGAGCAAAATGCTGTCCTTTTATAGTGTGCAGAGAAGATTAGGGAAAACAGTAAACGGTCAGATTTAGGGAATGGGAACTGTTGAAAGAACGTACAAGATAGATTTAGAGTAACTTGTACGTCTAATCTATCAGTTTTTAAATGATGACCGGTCCCACTTCTGACAGTTCATCTTCCACTATTGCATGAAACGGCGGTCTGAAATTTTAAAATCACAGAATTTGAGGCAGTAAAGTCCAGGTGTCTTTAAAACCATTAAAGGATAAGACGTTTGAAATTCAGACAGGACACATGGACTTAAAATAGTATTTGTGAGATCGTGTATGAATAGAATATTATTATAATACTAATTGATATCCTACAGTGTATGTGCTGTATCCGCGAAAATACAGCGTTCCCTTTTAAAAGGTACATACTGGATTCAATTCTTACAGCAAATTTGGAATAATACTGTATTCCCCTTTAATTAATGCACACGTCTGCCGTAGGAAGGTTTTATGCCTTCTTTTTCCTACAGTAAGATATGACTTGTTCTGAGTGTACAGTTAATCAAAGTAGATACTGTATTCTTGGGTCTTACAGCATTTCCTCGCAATTGATGAGTAAAATGTAAAACACTTACAGGGAGTCTGGCTGTAGCATTGCCCATTCTTGGCGAAGCATGCAGAATCTGGTTGTACTGAGAGGTTTTGTAAAGATGTCAGCTAATTGAATGTCTATATGAATCTTCTCGATCAGAACATCTTTATTCTCAACATGATTCCCAATGAAATAATGCTTTATATCAATATTCTTAGTTCGCGATTACATTACAGAGTTATGCATTATTGCAATTGCACTCATGCTATTGCACATGATTGGCATCTTTCTGGCGCTCATTCCATAATCTTGTAACTGCTGTTGCATCCAGAGAATCTGCATACAGCAACTTCCAGTGGCATAATATTCCGACTCAGCTGTAGAAAGCGAGTTGGCCAATTGCTTCTTACTGAACCATGACAAAAGAAGTCTAGGTCCCAAAAAGCGATAAGTACCGCTTGTACTCTTCCTATCCAACTTACAGCCTCCGAGATCTGAGTCGCGGTAGCCTATCAAATCGAATCCTCCTTCCTTAGGATACCATAATCCTACATTGATTGTTCCTTTCATGTACTTAAGGATTCGTTTGGATGTGGTGAAGTGTGACTCCTTAGGTGCTACCTGATACCGAGAACACACTCCTACAGCAAATTGGATATCGGGCCTGCTTTCCGTTAGGTACAGGAGTGAGCCTATAAGCTTCATGTAGAGTGATTAATCAACCGGCTTTCCAGCTTTGTCAGCACTAATTTTCGTGGAAGTGCTCATGGGGGTGGATGAGGATTTGGAGTTGTTCATCCTAAATTTGTTGAGCAGTTCCTTGTTGTACGTTTCCTGGTTGATGAACATTCCTATAGGCAATTGCTTAATCTGTAATCCTAGAAAATAACTAAGTCCTCCCATACTTATTTCAAAGTTACTTTGCAAGAGATGTGCAAACCTTTGACATAGAGTAAGGTTAGTTGAACCAAATATAATATCATCGACATAAATTTGCACCATTAAAAGGTCATCACCTTCTTGTATCTTAAAGAGGGTTTTGTCCATTGCGCCTTTCTCAAATCCATTGTTGATAAGTACAGGGACAGGTTTTCATACCAAGCTCTAGGTGCTTGCTTAAGTTCACATAGAGATTTCCGTAGCCTGTATACTACGTCTCCGCCTTCGGTGTTGATAATCCCTGATGGTTGAATGAAGCCATAGTGTGATAAGGTCACCCCTACTAGTCATGACCAACAAAGACTTCTTCGGCGAGATCTCTATTTAGGAATGCACTCTTAATGTCCATTTGATATACTGTAAAGTTCTTATGGGCGGCAAAATCTTGGAATATCCTTATGGCTTCTAGTCTGGCTACATGGGCAAACATTTTATCATAGTCTATGCCTTCTTCCTGTCTGTAGCCTTGAGCGACTATACGGGATTTGTTTCTTATTACAAGTCCATTCTCATCCTTTTTGTTTCTAAATACCCATTGGATTCCAATTACAGCTTGATGATCTGGTCTGGTACTAGATACCATACATTGTTTCTTTCAAAATCATTTATCTCTTCGTCCATAGAAATGACCCAGTGTAAATTGTTCAGAGCTTCATTGGTCGAAATAGATTCAGATTGGGCTAAAAATACAGCTAGAGTGCACATAGCTAGTCTTCTAAGTTCGGCTTGAGATTTCCATACAGGAAATGGAGATTTCTCAAAATCAGTCTCTTCTTGCGCACACAGTACAGTTCCTTGTGTACTTTGTACTATTATACGGGTGGTTACACCAGCATCGATATCACCTATAATCAACTCCTGGGGGTGATCTTTCAGCCATCTCCTTTCAAGTTCTAATTCGGCATCCCGTACTGTATCTTGTGGTGCTGGAGTCTCGGCTTCAGCTTGTACAACATCAGCTTCGACTACTTCTAATCTTATAGTGGCAGGATTGATTTCTAAGTCCACGACATGCTCTATTGGAGTTTGAGGGTCATCAATGAAAAGTGTTCGAATATTTTGGGTTATGCCTTCTACTCCTATAGGATCACAATGTTGTTCATCAAATACTAGATGGACAAATTCCTCTACTGTCAGCTTTATTTTGTTAAATATCCTAAAATCTTTGCTAACAGAGGAATATCCTACGAATATCCCTTTATCTTACTTTTCATCGAAGGTATTGAGTTGATCTTTCCCATTATTTAGAACATAACACCTGCATCCAAAAATGTGAAAGTATGCAACCAGTGGAGTTTTATTGTTCCATACCTCATAAGCTGTGTTGTTGTGATGATTGTTGATGATATAATAGTTTTGTGTGTAGCAGCCTATATTTGTTGCTTCTCTCCAAAACCGCTGCGACAACTTGCTTGCGGCTATCATGGTTCTTTCTGCTTCTTTGAGCGTCCTATTCTTTCGCTCATCAACACCAATTTGTTGAGGAGTTCGAGCTGCTGAGTATTCGTGCTGTATTCTATTGTCCGAACAGTATTGCTCTATAAAACGATTTGTGAACTTAGTACCTCTGTAAGAATGAATGGATATGATACTCAAGCCTTTCTTATTCTGTAGATTCTTCAGGTGCTCTGTTAACTTTGTGATGGTATCTTTCTTCTTGCTTAGAAAGATTGTCCAAACATACTTAGAAAAACCGACAACAATAACCAGACAATATTTCTTACCTCCCAAACTTATAGGGTCTATAGGGCAGTAGAGGTCCATGTGTAGCAAATACAGTACCCTGTGGGTGGACATGTATGACTTGCTTTTCAGGGTGGTTTTGATTTACCTTTCTGATAGGGTCCACAGACGCTGTTTTTATGAAATGACACATCGGGCAAACCTCTGACCATTCCCTATCTAGCGAGTTTGTTGATCGTCTTGAAGTTGATATGAGATATCCTCTTGTGCCATAGCCAATTTTAATCTGCAGTGCCTTTGGCAACAAAGCATGGAATAGTGGAGATCGTAAGCTTCTAGTCAACAATATACATATTACCTGATTTGCTTTCTGTGTGGACTATTTTCTTGGTCTTGATGTCCTTCACGCTACATTGACCTATATAAAATTTGACCGAGAACTGTTTGTCACATAACTAGCTAATACTAGTAGATTGTACTGTAAGCCTTCAATATAGGCTACATTAGTGACTTTAAACTTTCCTACAAACAGGTTTCCCTTACCTCTTATTCTTCCTTTGGACTTGTCCATAAGCGCACCTTTGGACCACGACCTTATACATAATCTGACAGCTTGTTGATATCTCCTGTCATGTGCCGAGAACATCCACTGTCAAAGTATCAAATGTCCTTTCCTTTGATATCTTGTAAGCAAAATTTAAGTATATTTAGGTCCCCTTTGATTGTTGGGTCCATGAATGTTAGTGCCCTTTGGTACCTAAATTTGCCTGACAACAATTGGTTTGCTGTAGGTTACTTTTGGTCTAGTCTTGCGATATCTACGTGGGGGAGGCATGTAGCCGCTATAACCTTGATTATTATACATGAAAAATCTAGGGTTTTAATTCCAGTACGATTGCCGTCTTGGAGGGGGAACCATTTTCTTCGGCATTACATCTTGCATTCTAGGTCTACAGTTGGATTCCCAGAGCTGTTGGTGGTGCTGTGTTGTGGGAAATCCCTCACAATATGCCGCAAGTGCACGGTGTCAACAAGTAATAAAGTGATAAGTAAAGTATCGTTCCCTCGAGGACTGATTTCACTAAGTACCAAAATATAGTCAACTCACAATTTTATTTGAAGAACAATTATATGGAATTTATACCTAAACTAATTGCCGAAAATAAATAATAGTACTAATAATAACAATACTAATAAGGGTGTAGGATTATGATTTTCACCTCAAACAATCAGGAATGATATTTATTCAATTCAATTCACTTTTATTTAATTGATTGTAAGCCAGGAATTCCTAAATTATTCTAAAGCCTTTCCCAATGTCGATAGAAAATACTACAAATTATTAACTCGATATATCCCTATTCGAATTAGATAATTAATAGCTAAAACAGTTCAAGAACTCCCACAATAAATAGGCTTCACAATTCCATGAGTATATCCCTATCTCACGAAGATTATGATTCGTCTCACAAGAACTATGCCTAAATTTCATCTCCCGAATTCATAAAGACATTCAAAACAAATTAACTGTTGGCCAGACAATTAAAAAGCATTAAGAACAGTAAGCAGAATCCAATTCAATAAAATAACGAGTAAATCGAAATTATAATAAATAATCAAACCGTCATGAAATCGGCTACAATCAAAATCCTACTCGAATAGATCTAGAAACTAAGATGCAGAAAAACTAAGAAAAACCGTAGGGAATCCGTGGTCTTGTCGTCGCCCACAAATCTCCTCCTTGTATTCTTCGCCCTAGCTAGCGATCCACCACCTCGTTCGATGATCCTCTTTTCTTCAGCCCTTTAATGCTTATTTATAGCAATCCTAAGCCTCCAAAACGCGTCCGTGTGATTAGGTCGAGAACAGGCTCCAAAACGGCCTAGAAACGCGGAATATTCAGCACAACCGCCCGGTGGGCCGCGCCTCACTTAATCTGTGCCGCGGCCCCTATCCTTCAGTGTCTGTTGCCTGGGCGCCTTTTTCCTCCTGTGCCGCGGCTCACTTGGTGTGTGCCGCGGCACACAGTACAGTGTGCACAGCGTTCGCTGGTTGTCTTCGTGTGCCGCGGCTCATGACCAAAAACTGCTGTTTTCGCCCATTTTTCACCGTTTCGCCGATTTCCTGCAAAACACATAAGAATAGTGCATTAAAAGCTCATTTATGCTGAATTAGGCTCAAGATGGACATAAAATAATGATAAATAAGCGCATAAAAATACGCCTAACAAATACCCCCAAACTTGAGCCTTTGCTTGTCCTCAAGCAAAAGTTATCAATTTTAAACAAAACATATCGTGAATAATCATGCAAATCCATAGTGCTCAACTTAATCAATACTACCCTGAAAATCTCAAAGAATAGTACAAGTATCGTAATAGCGAGTCACATCCAGGACACTGATTCCACTAAGTAACCAATTTCAGTCCTAATCAATCGTTCATGAAGAAAATCATCTCAAAGATTAACAAGCATGAATTTAACCGACCGTCAATATGAAGGGTTAGATTAAACAAGCTAATTCGCCCAGTCCCACAGTCTAGTGGCAAAATTCAAGGGTTTCGTTATCAAAATTACTCTTAGGACAGCATTCCCTTATGTATGATCAATAATATGATTCGAGTTAACCACTAGGTTTCGGCTCTCGGGATATTTTATCGGGATGATCCTAGGGTGGAATTCCATTCTCATGTCTTGGGGAACCGTTTGACGCCACAGCGGAGAAATAACTCGAATAGCTATTTCCGCATGTCAAGGTTGTTGTTTTACGCGAGGGTAAACAACGGGTCATGTGAATACCCCCGGTTACTAGGCTTCCCATCATCGGTAATGCGATATTTCTAAATTATTAATCTATTCAGGGTCATCGTTTTACGCGAGAGTAAATAACGGGTCACGTGAATACTCCCGATTACTAGATTTCCCATCATAGAACAACTAATATCTCGACTTTTTCTTGGGAAAAACTGTCCGACTCTAAGCTCAATCCAAGTGCCAACAAGACTCATATTACTGGACGATTAGCTACGCGAAAAGTTTAACCAAATGTATAAACGGTGATTTGAAAACACGTATGTCTCCTTTCTTATCTGCTAAAATTTCTACAAAAATGATAAAATTTCGGACCTAATTGAATGCTCAACGGAAACAGATATCGCTGACAGTAACTCGACTAAAACTCAACCGTTTCTTCCAAGAGAACTCAGTATCGTAACATCAGTTTTACACACGGAAGCACGAAAAATTCACGAAAAATTCATGCTTGCAAAAACCATCAACAACATGCAAGGACAATAAAGCAATCGCAATTTATACCCAAGTAAATCAATTCCACTACACACAAAATCATCAACAATCAAACTCATGTGAAAATAAAAGAGATAAGGAAAAGGGAAACTTATTCCAAATGTCTTCTTGAAAACCAGCACATGTCTGAGTGGAAACGTCGGTCAATCCATACTCCAAATAACGCTCAGCATCACGAGGGGCCCCGAAACTTAGTCTCTAGTCATGAGATAACAATAGACATTAAATCAAGAAAGACTAGAATATGAAGAATAATAACTCATTGGGGTTATATAAAAATATTAGAGAAATAAGGGCCAACAAGAATACACGAATCCAAACAAAATAACAAAAACAAAGAAAAAATTAATAACTAAAAATCAAATAAAAACAACTAACTAGAAAGCAAGTAAAAATGATGGGTTGCCTCCCATCAAGCGCTCTATTTTACGTCTTGAGCACGACGGCAAAAATAATTTAACGTGGCTTTTTTCTAGGGAGATTGCCAAATGTCCCCTTCTTGCAATCTATAAGCCTCTTATTCCATAGGGGAGGCTTTGGTTCATGCCCGGTTCCCACAAATAATGAGTAAGAAAAATTATGAGGACAACCAAAAAATGATGGAAGAATATAATAATGATACGGCATGAAAAAATAAGCAGAGTTCGAATGGGTAAATAATAAAAACTTATCATGAACAACCTCATTAGAACTCATGGTATCAGCCTCAACAGAATCAAAAGTAATAGGGTCAATCTCTCCCATTATGGATTTAGGAAAGATTATGCACGGCACCGTTAATAAAATTTTTGGCACAAAAGTGTTCACCTTAATAGTCGAAGTTTGATGACAATTTAATGAAATTGCTTTGGAAACATCATCAATGATAACTTCTTCTACAGGTTCATCACACTTTATGTAATTATCGGGTGCTGGGGGATCGACCCTAAAACTTAGCATGTCTTCCTTCTCAATCTCCCCCTCAACTTCACTACTAAATAAATGAGCTGAAAAATAACCGTAGTGAATCTCAAGACCACGACGTGCACATTCTAGCTCAAAAAGGGTACAATCAGGAATTTTAAGAG
Source organism: Orobanche coerulescens (assembly GCA_033398695.1). Classification (NCBI taxonomy): domain Eukaryota; kingdom Viridiplantae; phylum Streptophyta; class Magnoliopsida; order Lamiales; family Orobanchaceae; genus Orobanche; species Orobanche coerulescens. Next base: position 34,726,154 of record CM065814.1, on the reverse strand, counting down.
TGTCTACACATTGTTCAAGCATGGTCTTTTGTTTTGGGGGAGGGGGCTGACTGACCCTATTTGGCAAATTATTAAGAACATCGAAATTTATGAAATGCCAAGGGCCACGATACTCAAAGGAAAGCATAATGAAGAAAATAAAAATATAGAGACTGAAGAAAAAAAACTTCAAATTAAAATTAGAGTCGCTTGGTATTGATATTAGCGAAAAATCGAGTTCGACATGGCGCAAAAACTTGTTGTGGGAAATCCCTCACAATATGCCGCAAGTGCACGGTATCAACAAGTAATAAAGTGATAAGTAAAGTATCGTTCCCTTGAGGACTGATTTCACTAAGTACCAAAATATAGTCAACTCACAATTTTATTTGAAGAACAATTATATGGAATTTAGACCTAAACTAATTGCCGAAAATAAATAATAGTACTAATAATAATAATACTAATAAGGGTGTAGGATTATGATTTTCACCTCAAACAATCAGGAATGATATTTATTCAATTTAATTCACTTTTATTCAATTGATTGTAAGCCAGGAATTACTAAATTATTCTAAAGCCTTTCCCAAGGTCGATAGAAAATACTACAAATTATTAACTCGATATATCCCTATTCGAATTAGATAATTAATAGCTAAAACAGTTCAAGAATTCCCACAATAAATAGGCTTCACAATTCCATGAGTATATCCCTATCTCACGAAGATTATGATTCGTCTCACAAGAACTATGCCTAAATTTCATCTCCCGAATTCATAAAGACATTCAAAACAAATTAACTGTTGGCTAGACAATTAAAAAGCATTAAGAACAGTAAGCAGAATCCAATTCAATAAAATAACGAGTAAATCGAAATAATAATAAATAATCAAACCGTCATGAAATCGGCTACAATCACAATCCTACTCGAATAGATCTAGAAACTAAGATGCAGAAAAACTAAGAAAAACCGTAGGGAATCCGTGGTCTTGTCGTCGCCCACAAATCTCCTCCTTGTGTTCTTCGCCCTACCTAGCGATCCACCTCCTCATTCGATGATCCCCTTTTCTTCAGACCTTTAATGCTTATTTATAGCAATCCTAATCCTCCAAAACGCGTCCGTGTGATTAGGTCGAGAACAGGCTCCAAAACGGCCTAGAAACGCGGAATATTGGCCACCGCCCGATGGGCGCGCCTCACTTAATCGTGCTGCGGCCCCTATCCTTGATGCACTGTTGCACAGGCTCCTTTTTCCTCTGTCTGCGGCTCACTTGGTTTGTCTGCGGCTCATGACCAAAAGCTTCTTGTTTTCGCCGTTTTCATCGTTTTGGCTTCCGGACTCCGATTTCCTGCAAAACACATAAGAATAGTGCATTAAAAGCTCATTTATGCTGAATTAGGCTCAAGATGGACATAAAATAATTATAAATAAGCGCATAAAAATACGCCTAACATGCTGCGCGGCGGCATGGTTTCTGGATGTGTAGTGAGGCTTCTGTATCCAATATCTAGGCGCACTGTACTGTTGGTTGTACTACGGTGCGTGCCTCTGATATTTAAATACAACCTTCTTTCTGAATGTCTACTGGCGCTGTTGATATGCTAGGGGAGCATACTGTTGATCACGTCTTACAGGTCTGGGAGGCTAAGGTTTCCGCTGTATGTGATATGAAGTTGGGGGCGGAATCACAACCTTCACTGTACGAGGAGGGCAGCTGTAACCTTTGCGGGACTTGGGGTCTCTTTAGGTACATGAATGAGTTCCACTCCCCTGACGAACACCTTACGATATTTTCCCTTATGGGAGAATGAGTCATATCCTAAGCCACGTTTATTGTGGGCATGCTGCCCAATGCTTAGAATTTCTTTCGTCCGTATAGAAGATTTTTCAAATAATTTCAAGATGGTCTCTAGTTCTCCTTCTCGTTTCTTGAGAAATTTTACTTTAGCTTCAAGTAAAGAATAATCATTTGTCCTCCTCTCATTATGAGATGTTGCCATATTTAGATCTTTACCAAGTTGATGATTGCTTTCCATTAGTTTTTCAAAGGTGACTTTGCTGTTTTCGCAATCAAGAGACATATTTTCATAGTTGATTTTAAGCAAGTCATTTTCATCTTTCAGCTCCAAGTTTGAAATTTCAAGTTGTATGTTTTCTCGTTTGAGTGTCTCATGGGCTTTTTGAATGTTTTTAAATTCATTCACCATATTTTCTGAAGTATGCGATGCATTTATAGGAATAGTTGAATTTGAACTTACTTCATCATTGTTGTCATCATCATCCTGTATTTATTTGGCCATAAAGCACATATATGCTTTATCCTCAATTTTATAATCGGAGGAGTCACTGTTAGTGATTGTCTGTAGTCACTCCCCGGTCTTGTTCGATGCGGGCGAGGCTTCCGATTCACCAACGGCCTTAAGCTTGTTTCTTCAGGCACGTCTTTTTCTCATCATTTTCCTATTGCTAAGCTTCTGGCAACTTTTGCACTTTTGGATGTGGACACTTATTTGCATACTGTCTTGGTTTCCTACAGTTGTAGCATAAGTTAGAATCGCCATATGAAGGGGATTCAGAGCTTACCTTGTTAAAAGGCTTGGGCCTGTATGGAGTCTTTTAAGACTGTTTGATCAACTTTTTGAACTTGTGCATGAGAAGGGCCATTTCATCTTGCGACAGGATGTTATCGTCGTTGTCTGCTGCCTTGTGTGCCGACTTGGATGTGCTTGGTGCTGAACTAGGTCTCCTATCAGATACAACAGTCAGTGCTGTAGTCTTGGCAAGTGACTCTTCAGATTTCTCTCTCCTGTCTGTCATACTCAAATTCTTTTAGGTCCGAAAAGAGATCAAAGGTATAAATATCATTTAAGTTACAGGACACGGGCATAGTTGTGGTTTTTATGTCCAGGGAGTGAACGAAATATTTTCAAATTTTTCTCCTTCTGGGTGTATACTTTACCCAATGATTCAAGTTCACCGACAATTCCGGTAATTCCGAGGTCAAGCTCCTCAAGCGTTTCTATAGGTTTCATTTCGAAAGACTCAAACTGCTGAGTAAGTTCAGAAATTTTGTTTTCTTTTGAGAGCTATGTACCCTCACAAATATACTTGAGTTTCTCCCAGATTTGCTTGGCTGTCTGATAGCTCTTTACCTTGGAGAATGTGCCTTCGTCGAGAGGGATAAATAACGCATTCTTGCCGACGTTGTCCAGGTTGGAACGCTTGCGCTCATCAGTCATCCACTGATTGCTCTCTTTCTCTCTTGAGCATCTCAGCATAGGGTTGCCCTTCCATTCTTGGGGCTGGGTTGACCTTCATAATTTTGATAGGTCCTTCCTGGATGACATAAATCATTTCTTCGTGCATGACTGCAAGATGGGCTTCTAACCTAATTCTCCAGTCATCAAATTCGTTAATGGAAAATATAGGAACCTTATTTATCATAGAGTAGTCCATGTTATACATAGGATAAATGATAGAAGTATAAAATAAAGTTTTCAAAAGCTAGTGATTTGTGGATCTGATTCAGTTAATAATCGACTGATTTTTTTAGAATCAATCGCTCCGATACCACTGGTTGGCCATGGAGTATACAATAAACAACTTAGAAGGTAAAAATACAATAAGCTGTATGGTTTTCGAAGTTAATTGCGTAGCGGAAGTCCGATAGTGAGTTGTTTTAAATACAACAACTGAGCACTCTCCTATTTGCTTAATGCGTATAGAGTTTTCACAATGTATTTTATAAATTACAGTTAAATGAAAATAGTAAGGACGAAAAGTAAATAACACAAATTTAAGTGGTTCGAGGTAAAAATCCCTCTACGTCCACTGGTCCTCCACACAGGAGCGGAACGTTTACTAATATCACTACGTACACAACTATGTGACTTTAATTAAACTTGTCTCTGTATCATTCACACAGATTGGTATAGGGACTGCGGCTTTGGCTGTTCACATATATTGGCTCAGCTCTTTTGACTTTCTTCTTCCCACACAAATCGAAGCTTCGTCTTTAATGCTATTCTTCCTGCACAGGCTGGAATACGCAAGGACTTAGTCCACATAGGGCTAAGGTTGATCTCAACGATAAGTGATGGTAGAATGATTCCAAACAACAACTATATCTTTTACGAGCATTCGCTGTATGCTGTGCGGTTTGCATTGAGAACTTAGTATATTTCTTCGCTTAGATACTGATGTATGCTCAGGAAATACATACTGCTCTTTAATAACTAGATTGTCACAGCTATCTGTCAGATGTATGCGCGATAATGAATAATGTTAGTGAGCAATTTCCTCTTGCTTGGGGCTATTTATAACCTTGGAAATAGATCAGTTATAAATGTAGCCGTTGGCTGGTTGGTGACATGTAGATGTATCTGATTGGCAGCTACTAAATGTTTGAATTAAAGACAGCTTGCATTTAATGCTTTAGACATTCTTTTTGACTTTGCATTAAATGCTCTTCAACGCATTCATACTTGTCTCTTTTCGGCCGCATTAAATGTTGTCCTATCAGCAATAAATGCTGTTTTAACCGTGAATACTTTATGAATAAATAATGTTTATCTCACAATGGTTTAAAGCTATTCTTCAATCTTGTTGGATGTGTTTTACTTTTCTTAAGTAAAACACCTACAGCCAGACTGCTGTACCAACGATCTTTAACTTATGATGTATGAAGATATAAGCTCTATAGGATTGCACTCTTTGGAGGATCTCTTACTAAATGGATGAGTTGTATGGAGTTTCCTAATAGCTTCCATACCTAGCGAACTTATGACTTTTGAAGACTTCTTTGATGTACGTTGGCGATTATCAAAACCGGAATATTTATCCTAAAAATCAGTATGTTGTATCATTTTTCCTATTAGAAGCCACTATTTGAACCTGCTATAGGATGAATCTTGTGGTTTTTCCACACTTACCAAAATCTAAAGAAAATTCTCCCTACAATTTCTCCCATTTTGATAATGTCAAAACCACAGTGCTAGAATCGCAATAAATGTTATGTCTTCTCTTCGAGATGAGTAGAGCTTCTTCATATCGTTCAAAAATGTACAGCTCGCAGGCATGTTCTAAAATCAATAATGTTTCATCATAACTTTTTAAGTTTTCACAACTTAAACTATGATTGGCTCGAAAGTACAATCTTACAGTAAGTTTTTACAGCTTACAACTTAGTTTGTGAACTGCTCATATGCAAGTTCATACAACATGGTCTATAGCAAGAATAATACTAGGAAATTTTTGAACAATTTCAATAACAAATAGTTCAAGTAAATAGATTAGGAGATGCAATATTCTGAGGGTAGATAATATTCTTTTATTGATAAACTTGAGGATTACATTACATTGGCTGAAATGAAAAAAATAAAGAGATAGCAGAAACAAAGTACAAGCAATAAAAAAGTAAAATAACTGTAGGAATCAGCATTGATGAAGCTGTTGTTGGCCTAACCATCTATAGGTTTGAGGAACATGTTGTGTTCCCTTCCACTAGTTTTTAAGTTGGTTCTTAGCCCGATCTCTGTAATATCATTTGGTTTTAAGGGTAACGCCATATCCCAGTATCCAGTCTTCCATATGAGTTGCATGTTCTCTTATTTACCTACTTTTGATGCTGATCCATGCTGGTAGCCTGCCTTCCGCCAGTAGCACGAAGAATTCATTGCATGCTGCCTCCAGCGTCTTTCAACGATTGAGGATATGGGAGTTTCTGTCCAAGGCACATAAGTACGTATAGCTCTATTTTCTTCTGCTGTCTTAATTCATTTGTTGTTGGTTGCCTATTTGTAGGCAGCAGCTCTGCAGGTTTCTTGATGGTCTCTCTTTATAGGATATTTGGATCCACAAACTCCATTCTAAAACCACCAACTTTATACCCTGTATCCCCTTGCCTGATGCCTGGTCCATCCACGTAGCTGATGGCTTGGAAACAGTTTCATATAGGTTCGCTTGCAACTACTTTTCCAATTCCTGTCGCCACTTCCTGGAAGATTTCCTTGACTCTTACCCCATTTTGGCATTATCTAGTTAAGAGATTTTTCCATGGATCCATCGCATGAGGTCGGTCGACTCAGTCAGTTGGTCTCTCATGTTTTCAAAGGCAGCTATAGTTATTACTTGAGTAATTCCAACCATTTCCTATTCTTTCTTGAGAATTTCATCCTCCGCAGAGGTCAGTTGCAAAAATGCTCTCCTGAAAGCATCACTGACTAGGAGGAATGCCTCATAGACATTGTTCAAAGACCTACAGAGGTCAGTGACTTCATCCTGGGTAGTCTTCCGGAGCTAGTCGAGTTCCTTGCCAATCAGAGTGCTTGAACAACATCCACAATGAATATAATCTGCATGGCAGGTATCATAAATAGGATTGGTATTGTGTGTCTCTGGGATCTCAAAGTTGGGGAGGTGTATAAGAAGCACCTTGCTCAGAGATGACTACAGGGATCCGATAGGGAGTTGTATTATTTTTAGTAGGATCAGATGCAGGCACGTCAATACTTTTAGGGAGAGGAGGAGTTTGTATCCTCCCTTGTTCTTCTGTCAGTTGGACAGGAGGAACTGATTCCTCCTGTGAGGTCCCACCCTGTTGGGTTGTCAAAGGATTTGATGTTGGTTGATTGGGTGACTTGGCCTAATCTCTAGACGGCCCAGACGTCCCCTATTCTTGGCCGACTTATAGCTTTGCATACTCTACCTCATGTGCATCCTCCCAACTAATGCATATCCTATTTGCGTATCATCATCATTTGTGTCAGGGTCGGAGTAATGACTGAGAGTTCAGATGACAGTCAGACTTAGTTTCTTTTCCCTAAGACGTGCTCGCGCCTGCTCATATAAATTTTTGATGATGAGATCATGTAAATAAGGATCGTCATACTTGAGCAGGCCTATGTCTTGCAAACAAAATCTTACTCCTATTGCCATTGGTCAGTGGAATTGAAATTCGTACTTAGCAAACCTATAGGCTTTCGAAATGATGAAGTGCTCAATGACTGCTTTTGTATCCATTGACAACATGGTCTCATCTATGAGCTGAGCGGGGGAGGGACTCCTTATGAAAAATGGGTTCCTTGTAATGGATGGATACTCACTGGGTGTGGATTCCCAAGGAGGAGTGGACTTCTGTATAGGGATGCCCTATAGGAAGAGGGGTTCCTGACATGGCTAGGTTCCTTGTGAGGATGGGTAGCTGTCGGCTCCAAAGGGGCAGCCGATTCTCTAGTTCTTTCATGTTTGAGGAACACTTGATCGTCTGTGATTGCTTTGGGCAGCTCAGGACCTACTGTGCCCTCAGTAGGAATGATAATTATATGAGCATACTCGGTTGGGTTGGCCTATGTAGGTAAGGCCTCAGAGGGGATTATCTCAGGGGCCACTATAGCCACCTAAGTTACTGTTGGAACAACTGATCCAGTCTTCTTAACATGACTTGTGTTTCGTCTTATTTTTCTCGACATCCATATGAGAGAGCCTGCAGGAACACCCCTTTGTGCTGCATACCCTATTCTTCTTCTTCTTCTTGCACCAGTCTTTTTGTTGGGATAAAATACCCCAAGTATTTTAATAAATGCATCCTACAACCAGCATCCTACAACAATCTTCATACAGTGCTCAAAAGACATTCATCCAATAGAGAAATGAGGATCCAGCTTACAGCAAAGGACCTTTTGGCTACCGTGTACACTCTATGGCAAGAACGCAACAAAAGGAGGCACGGCGAGGTACCGCTTCAATCAGACAAAATCATCGCCACCATTGACAGACTTGTTCGAAATCGCATCCACTCGATCCGCCGGAAAACTCCACAGGTGCTCACCGACGCATACAGTCTCTGGATCAGCTCTCGTCCCTAAACAAGTTACAAAAATCTGTTTAGTTCTTACCTAAAAACCCCTGAAAACTCTATTTAAAGGTTGCATATATTGTACCAAGGTTTTTTTGTTTTGAATAAAATTTAACATTCATACAAAAAAAAGGACCTTTTGGCTACATCGTAATCAGTGTATGCATTTTACTTAAGAAAAGAAAAAAATACAAACCAATAGGATAATATTTAGACTTAAGTCGTTGCAATAAGTGATTTTTTGTTCATAAAGTACTCACGGTTTTTTAAAGTGCAGTTAATACTGATAGGACAGCATTTAATGCGGTAGTCAGTTATGGACTGAAGAACATTTACTGAAGGCAAAAAACAATGTCTCAAACATTTAACGCTACACTTTAACCCAAAAATCACCAGCTGCTAATCTAAAGTGTCCACATCTCACCAACCGACCAACAGTTACATTGATGACGGATCTATTTTTGAGGTTATAAATAACCTTATACATATGCCTTGCCTACTCACTGAATTACTTACATAAAGAACAACTGGTCAACTTGCATATATGAGAAAACACTCTCTTCAAGCCTACATCATATTTTTATTGAAGAGATATTCAATCCTCAACTGTGAAGAGCACACTACAGTAAGGAACTAAATGATTGAAATAAAACACAGCGGAAGCGGGGGGGGGGGGGGGGTGGATTTCCTAAAATCAGCCCTCAAGAATCGGATCTATTTGGGCTCGTCAAATAATTAATTACACATATTAATAATCAATTTAAACGATCAATATTTATCTACGCGCCTAAACATGATAATCCATAGTATTCTACCTAGATCTAAGAGATCTTAGAATACATTACATTTGAAGCAAAGTCTTTGAATTTCTCCTTGATCTTCTTGTATTTCTACCTTTAGATTTCTAGAATATAATCCGCCTTAATCCGAAAGTTGTGTGGACAACGAGCTAATGAATCTTGTTTGGACCTCTACTTGGGATCGACCGAACCTTTACTCTTAGGAGTCACTCAATTTTTCTTTTGTTTTCTAGTATTATGTAAACACTTAAAAAATTGATGTGTTATCTAAATTGAAGAATCAAAGACACAAGTCAAGATGTACAATTAAATACAAGAAGAAAAAATCGATCTCTCAAGCCTCACAATAATGTCACGGCCGAAGTCCCCATGTGAGTCCTATTTATAGGCCTTGGACTACTCTAGGGATCTTAAGGAGAATTAGGGTTAAGACTCTTAGTGCAACCCAACTTTCCATATTAATCCCTTTCCTAATATGATTGAGTTCACTAATATCAATTCAGTCCACTGAAAAATTAATATTGCACTTCCAACTCAAATCCCAATTTCAAAAATCGGGCTCCTTATTTACATATATTATTTCCCATGTTTAAGATATTGAATGTTCGTTAATTAATTTAAGCTACTAAAAACTTTAATTAATTAATATCTTATCCAAGAGTAGTACCATTCAAACTTTATTATTATATCAGAATTAAATCCACCTGCAGGGTTTAATATAATAATCATTATCGAGCTCCTCAAGGGGACATCATCAACCTGCACGAGTCGGACACAATTTCTAATAATAATAATAATTGTTATATAAATAATATTATTGCCTAATATACGAACCTTATTGAGTCAATCATTTTGACTCTCACCCATGGTAAATCAAAGTAATAAATATTATAAATACACAATTAAATATTATATACTTAGAATTAAGAAATAATAATTATACAAGATTTACGTTCTTCTTACAGTCAGTACATAAGATATTATCTCACTTCAATCCAGTTCAACATATGCAAATGCACTAATATGCTAATAGTCAAGACCAACTAATCTCAAGCATAGACTACAACCTTCCATATAATTCTTCTAATTATTATATAGGTTGTGAACTATTGTATGATTTTATAAGGTACTGATATGTGATCTTTCGTGTGACACCAACAAACAACATTATCTACAATATAAAATAATTAGACATTTCACTTGCATAACCATAACGTGAATGAATATGCAAAACATGTGATTAAATGTAATTAATATTCTCATAGGTACTTACATGGAAATAAGGTAATACAAGCATAAAGTATGCTTTGCAGTATACAACCCTTACAATCTCCCACTTATACTCAAAGCATACTTTTAAGTATACTACTCTATTATATAGTCTCTCATTTCTCCCACTTATACTCAAAGCAATGCTGCATACACCATAATCCCATTCCTTCCACATGCCTTTCAAAAACTTTTGAGGGTAGGCTTTTCGTGAAACGATCAGCAAGATTATCTTCCGATGCAACCCTGGCCACAACTATGTCTCCTTCATTTATGAAGTGTCGTATGATGTGGTACTTGCGGTTGATATGTTTATTTGCCTTGTGGGCTCGTGGTTCCCTCGAATTTGCGATTGCATTGGTATTATTACAATAAAGTGTAATACCCTTTGGCAAATCGGGAATCACATATAAGTCCTACAAGAAGTACTTGAGCCATACCACCTCTTTAGCTGCCTCAGAGGCTGACACGTACTCGACTTCCATGGTAGAGGCCAAGATGCATTTCTGCTTCACACTCCTCCAACTAATGGCTCCACCTCCCAGGCTAAACACATAACCTGAAGTAGACTTGGACTTTTCGCTGTCTCATGAAAAATCTGGGTCAGTGTAATCCACTGGACAAAGGTTGTCTGATTGATATACGAACATATACTCCCTAGTCCTTCTAAGGTACTTGAGTATGTGCTTGACAGCAATCCAGTGTCCTGATCCTGGGTTCGACTGATATCTAGCAGTCATGCTAACGGCATGACATATATCTGGTCTAGTGTAAAGCATAACATACATGAGGCTTCCCACAGCTGACGCATAAGGGATCAGCTTCATGTCATCTATCTCCTTTTGTGTCTTAGGACACATATTCTTAGATAGTTGAATTCCATGTATGTAAAGTAGAAAACCTTTCATGGAATTCTCCATGCTAAATCACTTTAGCACTGTATCGATATAGGATGCCTGAGATAAGCACAACATCCTTTTCTTCCGATCAGAAAGATCCTGATGCTTCTCCCAAATCCTTCATATCGAACTGCTTAGATAGCTATACCTGTATGTCCGACAACTCCTGCATGTTATTTCCAGTCAGAAGGATATCATCTACATACAGTACAAGAAACACCAACACATTTCCATCACATTTCTTATACACACAACTCTCACTAGGACATTGGAAGAATCCATATGACTGGAAAACCTCGTCAAATCAAGTGTTCCAAGATCTAGATGCTTGCTTAAGTCCATAAATAGATCTCTTAAGCTTACACACTAAGTGCTCTTCTACTTCAGCAATGAATCCCTCTGGTTGGCGTATGTAGATTTTCTTATCTAAGCTTCCATTCAAGAATGCAGTCTTGACATCCATTTGCCAAATCTCCAGATCCAAATGCGCAGATATAGCTGAAATAATCCAGATTAACTTAAGCATTGCTACCGGCAAAAAGGTTTCATCACAATCGATACCCTCTTTCTGAGTGTAACCTCTCGCTACAAGCCTCACTTTGAAGGTTTCAACCTTTTCGTCACCTGCTTTCTTTCGCTTGTAGACCCACTTATCCCCAATGGCTTGTACCCCATCAGGTAGTTCTACAAACTCCCACACTTGATTGGAATCTATAGATCCCATTTTTGATTCTATTTCTACTTGCCAATAGTCAGCGTCTTTAACTTGGATTGCCTCCTTGTAAGTCCAGGGATCTGATTCATCTTCACCTAGGATTGAGTCATAAGACTGTCCCATGTCTATGAATCGTTCCGGTTGATGAACAACCCTCCTACTACGATGAGGAAAATCCTGAGTTGGTGTAAAAGTCTCAAAATCGATACATGGTGCAGTGGTAGTGTAATACCCGCAATTTCGGACTTCAGTAATTTTCTTTTTTTTGGCGGGAGTCCGTGTTGACGACTCGCTCGTGATCGTTTAGTTATTCTGAGAATAATTAATTTTGCACTTTTGGACGTCCGAGTTCGTTTCGGTGTCGTTTTGTTGAATTCCATGTTCTTAAGCGGATTTTCCGCACTTGAGTTCGATTCTTGTGAATCTCTTCCGAAACTGTTGTTTCGAGTTTCTTCTAAGTTCATTTAATGTTATTATTCATGTTGCGAGCTTTGGCTTGGTGTTTCGATCGTGTATCGTGTATTTCGGACCTTTTGGCCCGTTTTCGTAATTACACAAAGTTTGGGGTAATTACTTTCCATTGTCGAATTTTGCGTCTTCGGGTGGTCGGAATCGTGTGTTCTCTTAGTGCTTGGATTCGTCTTTGCGAGTACTTCGTAACTGTATATTCAATTCATATTCAGGTTCGGGTTTCGGGGTTGTCCGGGCCATCGGAGTTGGCCACGACTGAGTCATGGCCGGGTAGTCTCGGCCCAGGCCGGCACTGGCCGAGTTACGGCCAGTAGTGCTCGGCAGTTACGGCCGTAAGGCCGGTTATGTACGTAAGGACTTGGCCAGTTACATACGTAACACTGCCGGCATTTTTGGGTAGTGTCTCGGCCATGGCCGGTTACGTACGTAAGCCCTTAGCCGGTTACGTACGTAACTATGCCGGCAGGCAGCCTATTTAAGGCCCTGCAGACGGTTTTTTCATCATTTTTCTCATTCTTTTCCTTCTCTTCCACAGCTGGAGGTGGGGTTATCATGTACAGATGTTGTTAGACAATCAATCCATGAAGTCTTGGAGTTCATATCATCAATCATCCTATAACATCCCTTGATCGAGCGAATCAGGTTAGATTTTCTAGAAATCTAGTTTTGGGGAATTTGGGTGTTTTGGTTGTTTTCATCCGTTTAATCCAATTTAACATAGGATTGTGATGGATTGATAATTATTTAGATGTATTATATCATTTCTCTTGTTATTCTATGGTTGGATCATATCGATTCGTTGTTTTGGTCGAGTTCTTGATCGACGCCTTGAAGGTGTCTGGTAGAATGTCATAGAGGGGTTTTCGGATGTTTTACTATTATTCTTCCTCGTATGATCGTTGATTTCTTAATTATATGTTGTTAGGGTCGAGTTTCTTGGGAAGAAACCGTGTTGAACCCTTCCGTTCATTGTCTTCTTCTTTTTCGATAGCATCGGGCGTTCCGAAGCTTCCCGGTTGAGCCGTGTTCGTCGGAATACTTGCGTGCCGATTTCGAGGCAAGTACCTTGTCCATACAATTCTTGTTTTGTGGATATGATAATTAGTGATCGTCTTAATGTGTTTGTTTGATCGTTTGATTTGAACTTTCAAAAGATTCGGTTTAGCCTCGTTAAGGGCTCATTTTCAAAACGCGTGTGTTTTGTGAATATTGTGCCCCGTGAATGATTAAGTGAACCCTATGAATTCGCTTGTTGTTGTTGTTGTTGTTGTTGTTGTTGTTATGCTTTGATAATATATATACACATATTATCTCTTTTCGGTGCGTTATGGTTTGACGTGGTGTTTTGCTAAGTGTTGGTTGCATTAACTCGTGATTTGATGTGTTTGTGATTGTGGCAAATGTGAAACCCTTGTTATGAACTCAATGCATTTATGATTTGACCACAAGGTTATCAATTCGGATAGGTCTGGAGAGGGCTCCGAGAATCGTCACTTACGAGTGCGATGTCACGATAACTTGTGGATATGTTTGATTGATGTTTGATCGGGTAGGGACCTGTGAGGCCTCCGACGGCGTGTACTTGCGAGTACAACCAGTGTGTATGATTTGACCATAAGGTTATCTAATCGGGTAGGTTTGGAGAGGGCTTCGAGAATCGGTACTTGCGAGTACGATGTCAAGATAACAAGGGTGGTTTGAATTTTTTTCGCTAGCCAGCTCGGGAGGGTCCTTAGAGGCCTCGAGTGGGATTTGTGGCTTCGTCCCGGTCCTAGGCGATGCCTGTGTGTGATTTGTTTCGCTAGCTAGCTCGGGAGGGTCCTTAGAGGCCTCGAGTGGGATTTGTGGCTTCGTCCTGGTCCTAGGCGATGCCTGTGTGTGATTTGTTTCGCTAGGTAGCTCGGGAGGGTCCTTAGAGGTCTCGAGTGGGATTTGTGGCTTCGTCCCGGTCCTAGGCAATGCATGTGTGTGATTTGTTTCGCTAGCCAGCTCGAGAGGGTCCTTAGAGGCCTCGAGTGGGATTTGTGGCTTCGTCCCGATCCTAGGCGATGCCTGTATGTGATTATGTTGTGTTGATTTTATGTCCGTCGAGGACACGTGGTGTGGGTTTTGACTATGTGAATTGTTAGTGATTTTCTATTTGCGAAAACAAAACTGCTGGGCTGTGACCCCTGTTAATTTTGGAAAGAGAAGGATTCGATAATCCTAAATGGTTTACGTTGAAAACTCCCGAGGACATTTTTAAAAGGTTTTATAAATTATCCTCTCAATTTGCGATCTTTCAGTTTTGGAATGTTTTACCCAAACTCTTGCCTCAGGAAGTACTTTTCGTTATGTTTGGATCTTTGAGAATTCCTGGTTATTGTTAATCTTGGAACATGAATTATATGGCTCCTATTTGCACTTTGTACTTGCACTAGAAAAAAGAGTGGAGTTTTGCTAACCCCCGAGTATTCGGGGGTGGATGTCTGTATTGCATTTAGGTTTCAGGGAGCGTGGCGCAGGGTCGGCGTGAAGGATGATGAAAGATGATCGATACTAATCACATGTGGAACCGTACGTTGTGTATTTGTTCAGTTGTACTTTATTTTCCGCTGCAATATTTTTCCCCGTTGTACAGGAGTTGTTGTATTTTGACCCCTGCATGGGCATGAATTGTAATTGAGTTGTATGTTTTTATTGAAAGACCAAATCGGTCTACTGAGTCATTTTAGCCTTAAAGGCATTGTTGAGTTGTTCGATGTTGTTACCAGCCTGGTAGATCCTTGAGGAAAGGTTCTACGGCGTGTAATATCCCTGAGCGGATTGGGGGTGTTACATAAATGGTATCGAAGCTTAGGTTGTGGAAACCTAGGCTGTCGGGTCAAGTCGTGTTGTTTGAGTCTTGTTTCGTCGGATTTTATCTGACTGAGTCGTGTCGCGACGCGTCGTCTGAGTTTGTTGGTCGTGATTAGTATCGTGGGGCGATCATCATCTTCGTGCGACCTGTGGATGTAAGTCTCCCTTCTTTGTGTTTGTGCCTCGTCTGATGCGAGTTACAGGTATGATTATGAGTTAATTGACGGAATCCTCTTATGGATTTTGATTTCGTGATATGTGGTTATTTGACTCTCATATTTCGTTCATATGAGGAGTAGTGTCGCTGGATTGTGTATGTTGGACTGTATTTCTTTTATCCGCTGCGTGAGTTCTTTTGTAATGGCTTTCGGTATTTTACCGACTGAGTTTTATTTTGAAAACCGATTCCCTTAACTGAGTTTTTGGCATTATGGCCTTGATCATTTTGGCGAAATTATTATGTTGGTATTCAGTATTTTGTAAATGGCTTTTGTGAGTTTTTGAAATATTATCGTCATCGGCCTTTTTGGCGTTTTTGTAAATGGTTTTTATCCTGGTGGGTTCCGGCGTGGGACCCACGGCGCTATAATGTTCCGTGTAATTACCTGAAATTTTTGGGCATTCTAGCCCATTGAATTATCTTTGAAAACCTGGAGTATCTTAGAAAATAAATTTTGAGACGTACTTTTAAAATGAATTATTTTCTCGTGGTACATCCAAGGTGCCACAATATGTTTCAAAATTCTTCTACCTCGAGAACCAAAATATTTTGAGATATTTTCAATATTTTAGAAACACTTTTACTTAGATCCGAGGGTCGAATATTCTGAAAGTTTTTCACTAAGCGAAAGTGTCCTCATTTTTATCAAATGCGAAATGGTTCTCCAAAGTCTCGATACGTTTGTACTTTTTTTTGAAAGGTGATACTCAAGATCAACCGGTGTTTTTCTAAATTATTTTCAAAAATAGGTTTTCGTTTTTAAAACCTATCCATTCCCGTTTGAGGGCTGGGTATGTATGTATGATTTTCGCGTTGTCGTTAT
Source organism: Orobanche coerulescens (assembly GCA_033398695.1). Lineage (NCBI taxonomy): Eukaryota > Viridiplantae > Streptophyta > Magnoliopsida > Lamiales > Orobanchaceae > Orobanche > Orobanche coerulescens. The sequence goes on along the minus strand of CM065814.1, from coordinate 34,710,284 downwards.
GGTGTTTGCTCCCGAGTATGATCGAATTGGTGGCATGAACGTCGAGGTGTTGCCACGCATTTGTTGTACTAGCCCTCTGTGAGAGGTGTGAACTGGTGTTTACTGTTTATCGCCTCATGGTGATTTGCGTGTTGTCACACGAGTGTGAGTTGTTAAAGCTTGGATTTTTGTGGGTTTATGCACATGGGTGATTGTTTCATGATGTTTGTGATTGTGTGCTGGCTATCATTCAGGCCGTTTTAATAGTCGAACGATGCCGTTGTTGTTGTGATTTTTGTATGCGTTGATATGTTATGCTGAGTTGGCATCTCCGGTATGTTGTTTTGCGGTGTTATGTTCCATTGTATCTAACATCTGTATTTTCGGTATGCTGAGCCGAGGCATTTCAACCGTGATGTGCCGGGGGAATGTACGTGGAATTTGTCCTTCCTCGCCTGTGACGCATTTCAAGTGCGTACTCGAGGGACATCATGTTCAGTTTTGTGAGTTGATTACCGAGCATTCCGAGGCACGGACTTGAGCATTGATATCAGGACCGGCTTCGAGGAGTCCCTGAGGGGCGTGGTCTGTCAGTTGTATGTTATGTTATTTCCTTACCTTGTTGTTTCGAACTTCGAAAATTAAGTTCTTTTATTCGAAGTGGATCGGATTTGGAACTTTTGTGTTTTTGACTCTGTCGACTCGTTTATGTTCGTTAACATTTTCTGAGCTTTCCCTGTACCTTGCTTTTGTTGATCGAACGAGGGTGGTATTATTTCGGAATTACTCATTTGTCATTGTGACTTTTCAATTGCTATTCCCTTTTCTGTGGATCTTATGTGAGTGCACATCTTGTTGTTTTCACCGGATCATGTTTCGTCTCGAGTCGAGATGTGAACCTCGGAGTTGTCGGTTGAACCTTATTGTTCTTCGTGATCCGAACATGATTGTTCGATTTTTGTTGTCTCGATCGTTGTGGTTCGATCATTGATTGTTCAGTTTTTGTTGACCCCGTTTCGTGATTGTTGAGCGTTCAAACTCCTTCCTAATTTCCTTAAGTTCATCGTTTTCGATCTTCCAACCCTTGGGCGGTGGAATTCCGTATTTGTTCAGCGATTGGCTCGCGTGTTGATTGATGTACCCTTAGGTTGGTCAATCGTGTTGATTTTCGTTCATTGTGTTTTGCGATTTTTCGGATAATCGACTTGATTATATTATATGTTTGATGACGCTCGTCACTTGATGTCTCTACCGGTGGCGTTGTGTTGGTCGTCATGGAGCGTGTTTTCACGCCGTATATTCCTTTGCGTTGCTTGTAACATTTCGCCGTTGGGCGCGAGTTTTTTGGTTCTTGTGAATATCATTGAGTTTTTCTGGCGGGATTTTGCTTCTCCCTACTCGTTTTAAGTTTCGGGACGAAACTTCTTTTAAGGAGGGTAGAATGTAATACCCGCAATTTCGGACTTCGGTAATTTTCTTTTTTGGTGAGTGCAGGTTGACAACTCGCTCGTGACCGTTTCGTTATTATGAGAATAATTAATTCTGCACTTTTGGACGTCCGAGTTCGTTTCGGTGTCGTTTTGTTGAATTCCATGTTCTTAAGCGGCTTTTCCACACTTGAGTTCGATTCTTGCGAATCTATTCCGAAATTATTGTTTCGAGTTTCTTGTAAGTTCATTTAATGTTATTATTCATGTTGCGAGCTTTGGCTTGGTGTTTCGATCGTGTATCGTGTATTTCGGACGTTTTGGGCCGTTTTCGTAATTTCCCAAACTTTGGGGTAATTACTTTCCATTGTCGAATTTCGAGTCTTCGAGTGGTCGGAATCGTGTGTTCTCTTAGTGCTTGGATTCGTCTTTGCGAGTACTTCATAACCGTATATTCGATTCATATTCAGATTCGGGTTTCGGGGTTGTCCGGGCCATCAGAGTTGGCCACGGCCGAGTCATGGCCGGGTAGTCTGGGCCCAGACCGGCACTTACCGAGTTACGGCCGGTAGTGCTCGGCAGTTACGTCCGTAAGGCCGGTTACGTACATAAGGCCTTGGCCGGTTACGTACGTAACACTGCCGGCATTTTTGGGCAGTGTCTCGGCCATGGCCGGTTACGTACGTAAGCTCTTGGCCGGTTACGTACGTAACTCTGCCTGCAGCCAGCCTATTTAAGGCCCTGCAGATGGGTTTTTCATCATTTTTCTCATTATTTTCCTTCTCTTCCGCGGCTAGAGGTGTGGTTATCATGGAGAGATGTTGTTACACAATCAATCCATTAAGTCTTGGAATTCATATCACCAATCATCCGTCCTATAACATCCCTTGATCGAGCGAATCAGGTCAGATTTTCTAGAAATATAGTTTTGGGGAATTTGGGTGTTTTGGTTGTTTTCATCCGTTTAATCCGATTTAACTCGGGATTGTGATGGATTGATGATTATTTAGATGTATTATATCATTTCCCTTGTTATTCCATGGTTGGATCGTATCGATTCGTTGTTTTGGTCGAGTTCTTGATCGACGCCTTAAAGATGTCCGGTAGAATTTCATAGAGGGGTTTTCGGACGTTCTACGATTATTCTTTCTCATATCATCGTTGATTTCTTAATTATATGATGTTAGGGTCGAGTTTCTTGCGAAGAAACCGTGTTGAACCCTTCCATTCGTTGTCGTCTTCCTTTTCGATAGCATTGGGCGTTCCAAAGCTTCCCGGTTGAGCTGTGTTCGTCGGAATACTTGCATGCCGATTTCGAGGCAAGTACCTTGTCCATACAATTCTTGTTTTATGGATATGATAATTAGTGATCGTCTCTATGTGTTTGTTTGATAGTTTGATTTGAACTTTCAAAAGATTCGGTTTAGCCTCGTTAAGGGCTCATTTTCAAAACGCGTGTGTTTTGTGAATATTGTGCCTCGTGATTGATTAAGTGAACCCTATGAATTCGCTTGTTGTTGTTGTTATTGTTGTTGTTGTTGTTGTTATGCTTTGATAGTATATATACACATATTATCTCTTCTCGGTGCGTTATGGTTTGACGTGGTGTTTTGCTAAGTATTGGTTGCATTAACTCGTGATTTGATGTGTTTGTGATTATGGCAAATGTGAAACCCTTGTTGTTGTGAACTTGATGCATTTATGATTTGACCACAAGGTTATCAATTCGGGTAGGTCTGTAGAGGGCTCCGAGAATCGTCACTTGCGAGTGCGATGTCACGATAACTTGTGGGTATGTTCGATTGATGTTTGACCGGGTAGGGACCTGTGAGGCCTCCGGCGGTGTGTACTTGCGAGTACAGCCAGTGTGTATGATTTGACCATAAGGTTATCTAATCGGGTAGGTCTGGAGAGGTCTTCGAGAATCGGTACGTGCGAGTACGATGTCAAGATAACTTATGGGTGGTTTGAATTTGTTTCGCTAGCTAGCTCGGGATGGTCCTTAGAGGCCTCGAGTGGGATTTGTGGCTTCGTCCCGGTCCTAGGCGATGCCTGTGTGTGATTTGTTTCGCTAGCCAGCTCGGGAGGGTCCTTAGAGGCCTCGAGTGGGATTTGTGGCTTCATCCCGGTCCTAGGCGATGGCTGTGTGTGATTTGTTTCGCTATCCAGCTCAGGAGGGTCCTTAGAGGCCTTGTTTCATGTATATGAAACACTTATGAATTTGTGACCCATGATTTGATATTATTCTTGATGATGTTTTATTTTCGTCATGGGATTGCATTCCCGAGTTCGTCACTTTTGAACCATTGATATCATTGATCCTTATTGTCATTTCGGTAAGTTCTTGATCCTTAATCGTATATGTGATTTATTGAATTCGTTGTCATGTTGTATCGTGACATATCCGGAATCATATTTGTGTTCCAATTGGTTATTGTGTAGGATTTATAGCCAGGCACATATATAGTCATGCGTGGATATTTCCGTATTGGACTGTGCACACGAGACGTAGTTCGTGAGGCTAATTAGGTACATTGTCCCACGTATATCCTGGATTTCGTATATGGGGTGGACATGTGCACTGACACGTTTCTGGATTGGGCGTACTGTGATGTCCATCTTGAGCCATAACTAGGGGCTTTTCCTTTAATTACATCTTCCTTCAGTTGAGAGATCATCGGATCACTTAACTGTTTCCCTTTGATGTCGTCAACCAAAGACGAAGTTATTTCAAGAGTGCACAACTGTCCTTGTACTCTTTGAAGCCAAACTTCTATCCCTTGCTCGATTAAATCCTGACGAATCTTTGTCTGAGATGTAAGAACTTCGAGCATCTGTAGCGATGCAGATTTATGGCTAAAAGCTTCCGCGATGACGTTGGCCTTTCCTGGATGGTAAAGAATTTCCAAATCGTAATCCTTGATCAATTTCAACCAACGGCTCTGCCTCATATTCAGCTCTTTCTGACTTAAAATATACTTCAAACTCTTGTGATCGGTATAAATACGACACGGAGAGCCATATAAATAATGCTGCCAAATCTTAAGTGCGAAGACAGTTGCGGCCAACTCCAAATCGTGAGTAGGATAGTTCATCTCATACAGCTTCAACTGTCGTGACGCAAAAGCTATCGTCTTATCATGCTGCATAAGCACACATCCAAGCCCTTGTCCCAAAGCATCGCTATAAACTGCAAATCCTTCATTACCCTGTGGTAAAGCAAAAATCGGCACTGAGGTCAAACGTCTCTTCAGCTCATCGAAGCTCTGCTGTCTCTCAGCCATCAAAACAAACTTTTCTGTCTTCTGGAGTAATTTCGTAAGCGGCCGAGAGAGTTTTGAGAACCCTTCAACAAACCGACAGTAATACCCAGCAAGACCTAAAAAGCTACGAACTTCTTTAACATTTTTAGGCAGTGCCCAATCTAGCACTGCCTCAATCTTCTGCGGGTCTACACGAACCCCTTCGGCCGGAATCATATGGCCGAGAAACAAAAATTCTTCCAACCAGAACTCACATTTCGAAAATTTGCACAGAGGTGCTCGGCTCTCAAAACATCAAGTATCAAACACAAGTGTCGGGCATGTTCCTCCTTATCTCGAGAATAAATCAAGATGTCAATAAATACGAACACAGATCTATCCAGGTATTCAACGAATATCTTGTCATTAGTTGCATGAATACTGCCGGTGCATTAGTCAGTCCAAAAGGCATGACCACAAATTCATAATATCCGTACCTCATCTAAAATGTAGTCTTCGGAACGTCGGACTCTTTCACCCAGAGCTGATAGTACCCTGATCTCAAATTAATTTTTGAGAATACTGCGGCTCCCTGCAACTGATCAAATAAATCATCTATACGAGGCAAAGAATACTTGTTCTTGATGGTCACTTTGTTTAGTTCACGGTAATCAATGCATAAACGTAGTGAACCATCCTTCTTCCTCTCAAAAAGAACAGGCGCGCCCCAAGGCGAAGCGCTCGGACTGATGTACCCTTTCTCCAATAGTTTTCCCAGCTCACTCTTTAATTCTTGCATCTCGGAAGGTGCCATCCAATAAGGTGACTTAGAAATCGGAGCCGCGCCAGGCTCTAAGTCCACAGAAAATTCTATCTCTCGATCCGACGGTAATCCCGGGAGGTTGTCCGGAAAAACATCGGGATACTCATTAACAACTGGAATCGTAGAGAAATCGACTTCGTTCCCCTCCGTCTTCAAAGCATAACACCAATAGTCAGTGCAACCATTATTCAAAAGTTTTACGACCTTCATGGCGCTGATAAGCAACTTAGGTTGGCCCGACTTATGTCCCATAAATGAGTACTCAGAACCATCTTTAGTCATCATGGTGATAACCTTAGTACGGTAATTCATAATCGCTTGGTGACTATCAAGCCAATCCTCGTCGAGGATCACATCCTCGCCTTCCATATCAACCAGAATCAAGTTCGACAACCAATCCGTACCGGCTATATTCACCGGAAAATCTCTAATCTCCCGATTCCCCATGATTCTATCCCCGCTAGGTAGTTTCACAATGAAAGGATCGGAAGCAGTCATACAAGTAATATTCAAACGGCGTACACACTCCAAGGAGATGAAATAATGTGTAGCACCCAAATAAAAAAGTACACGAGCTGGATGAGATAGGATATGAATGATACCTGAGGCCACCGCCACATCGGGTTCGTCTGCTCGACGCATCTCATAGACTCGTGGGTGTGCTGAACCGACGCTAGAATCTCCCCCTCTAGCATTCTGACTCCGTCCCCGGCCTCTGCCGTAACTCTCCTGCGATTGTCCAACTGGTTGCTGCTGATTCATACTTTGATCTAAAGCGCTGGGGCAGAAGCCCGAGTGTCCACAGTCTAATCTTGTTCGGGGCAATAAGCTGCCCTATGTCCCATCTGTCTACAAGTGTGACACTTTAGGGGTGGGAAATTGCACTCCAGATTAACGTGGCCTGGATGACCACAATTAAAACAAGTTACTGGGCGAGTTGAGGTGCCCGGAGTAGAACGAAAACTCTTCTTCCCTCTAGCAGAACGAGATGATTGCCCGACAAAACGGTTAGTCGCCTGAGGTCTCTGGAAGTTGCCACCTCTAGATCCAGAAAAATTACCAGCGGCCTTTTGCTTCTTCTGTGGCATCATTATGGGGACTCAACATGTCATAGGCCAAATCCCTATACTGGTATTCTTTCAAGGTGGTACAAGAAAACCCGTCCATGTAACGCCGTAAATCCATATTCATCCGCATGTCAAAGTAGCGGATCTTGTCGCGCTAATCTCGCACTTGATTATTCACGTGGATCAGTTGTTGGTTAATATTCTGCGGCTTAGCCTCGAAAAAGGCTAAAATTCTGCCTTCTTGCACCGGCCATGGACAAAACCCAGCCTACAGTAGCTTTTTAAACTCTCCCCATGTAGCAGCATGATCCTGTGGCTTGATAACTTTCCACTAAGTCGCGGCTTGGTAAGGAAGTACTGAGCAATTGGTATCTTCCTCACTTCCGGACAATCGACCGCTTTAAACACTTTCTCCAACTCTGCTAACCAATTCTCCCTGTTGGGATAAACAATCCTGTACCAAGTTTTGATAAAGTGCCAACATACAGCAAGCAGCTGTCCCGAAGTCAATCATATAGCAAGATGTGTGTTTTGATAAAGTGCCAACATACAACAAAAGTATAAAGTGCCATCTTACAGCAAGAAGCTCATCAGTAAATATGACACCAAGTATGGAAGCTATCCTGAAACATCCATACATCATCTTTCCATACAGCAGCCCTAAGATAGCCCACAGCGTTGGAACCTACAGCTACATCATTGTAAACGCAACATGTTGGATACAGCATACATGCTGTAAGTGTTGAGATCTTCAAACACTTATCCAACAGGACTGAAGACCATTGGAATGGAATCTGCCTTATACGCTAAAGTCAAACCTCCGTTTGAAAAGAAGTATTTAAATACTGACTGGATAAAGTATTTAAATACCAGCCGACAAAGATCTTCAGACAAGGAGAAAAATCCGAATCTTGTATTTTACAAGTCAATCAACACGTTGGAACGGAGTCTTTGCCCAACGGATCTATTCCCAGTTGATCTATTCCCAATGTATCTATTCCCAACAGATCTATTCCAAAGGCTATATATACCCCAAAGTTTGAAGATCAGATACTCACGAATATATCAACGATATACACGAACATATATGAATATTCATAAGATCAAGATCTGAGCAAACTAAGATATACTGAGATATATTCGTTAATATCACAGGAACAGTATATCAAGAGCATCCATATTTCTTCAAGCATACTGCCAATCTTGAGAGAAGAAATATACAAGTGCTCATCCTTGAACAACACATCATCAGCTCAAGCTCAAGAAGTCAAGCTGTTGTTTAACCCGTGATCTTACATTTGAAGAAAACCAGCAGCCCTGTGACTGAGAAAGGCTTGATTTTCCTAAATTGTGTGTGATGGATCTGCATTGAAGAGACGAAGCTTCGGAACTGTGTATGAAGAAGCTAGTCAAGTGATAGCTTTGACCAATCTATGTGAACGGTTGAAAGCGACAGTCTTTGTATCAACCTGTGTGAACGATACAAGGATAGGTTTGATTATAGACACGTAGTTGTGTACGTAGTGTTTATAATAAATATTTTCACTCCTGTGTGGAGGACCAGTGGACGTAGAGGGGTTTACCTCGAACCACTTTAAATAGCGTGTCATTTACCTTCTGCAACGTACTGTTTTCATTACTGTGATTATTTTACAAGTATACACTGCATACCCTGTACGCACCAAGCAAACAGGAGAAAACCTAGTTGCTATATTTACAACAACTTACCTTAAACAGACTTACGCTACACACTCTTACTTGAAAATCGTACAGCTTGTTGCTTAAACACTTTCCAAGCTGTATTCTGTATAGTTAGTGGCCAACAAGTGGTATCAGAGCGGTTTATTCTAAAAATAATCATTCATATTTTTAACCTAATCAGATCTTAAAATCACTTATTTTTGAAAACTTCTTTATCTTTCCTAATCTTAGACATGGATACCTCACTGATTAATAAGGTACCAATATTTTCTATTAACGAGTTTGATGACTGGAGAATTAGGATGGAGGCTCATCTTGCCGCCATGCATGAAGAGATGATTTATGTCATCCAAGAAGGCCCAATAAAAATCATGAAGGTGAATATGGACGCAAGGATTGAAGGCCAAGCTCAAGCCGAGATGCTCGAGAAAGAGCGCAAATAATGGACCACAGATGATCGAAAACGCGCTAACCTCGACAATGTTGCTAAAACACGCAATTTGTCACTCTTGACAATGGCACGTTCTTGAAGGTAAAGAGCTGTAAGACAGCCAAAGAAATCTAGGAAAAACTCAAGATGATTTGCGAGGGAACTGAGCTCTCAAAAGAAAACATGATTTCAAAACTAACTCAGCAATTCGGATCTTTTGAAATGAAACCAACTGAAACTCTTGAGAACTTGACCTCAGATTCAATGGCATTGTCGGTGAACTTGAAGCGTTGGGCAAATTTTATACCTAAAAGGAGAAGAACTTAAAAATTTTCAGATCTCTCCCTGCCCGATGGGACATTAAAACAACAGCTATGCGTGTGTCTGTAATCTTAATGACATATCTACTTTTGACCTCTTCTCTGACCTCAAAGCATTTGAGTATGATATTGACAGGAGAGAGAAAGCCGAAGAATCACCTGCGAGGACAACAGCGCTAGCCGCTGTATCCAACAGAAGACATAGCATGCCCAGCACATCAAAGTCTGCCCACAAGAATGCTGACAGTGATGATGATATCCTGTCACAAGATGAAATGGCGCTCCTCATGCATAAATTCAAAAAATTCATCAAGCAGTCTGGAAGACTCCCTACAGGCCCAAGCCTGTTCACAAGGTAAGTACCGAATCTTCCTCTGGTGATGCTAACCTGTGTTACAATTGCAGGAAACCAGGACATTATGCAAATAAATGTCCTCACCCTAAAGTTCACAGGTTTTCGGAAGCCGAGCAACAAGAAAAAGACGAAAGAAGACGTGCTTGGAAAAACAAGCTCAAGGCCCTAATTGGCGAATCAAAAGCCTCCCCCGCACCAACAAAGTCCGAAGAATGTCTTCAGGCAGACACTGACAGTGACTCGTCCGATGATGAATTCGAAGATAAAGCATATATGTGCTTTATAGCCAAAGACATACCGGAAGACGAAGACAGTGATGATGAGGTAAGCTCAACCTCAATTACTCCTGTAAATGCATCTCATACCTTTGAAAACATGATGAATGAATTTAAAAACATTCAAAAGGCCCATGAGACATTGAAAAATGAAAACATACAGCTCTAAATTTCTAATCTAGAGCTGAGGAATGAAAACGACTTGCTAAAAGTAAATTACGAAATATGTCTGTTGATTGTGAAAACAACAAAGTCGATCACGAAAAACTCATGGAGAGCAATCATCAACTTGCTCACGAACTAAATGAGGCTAAGTCTCATAGTGAAAGCAAGACAAATGATTTCGTTCTGCTCCAAGCCAAAATAAAAACTCTCGAAAAAGGAGAAGGAGAACTTGAGACCATCTTGAAATCATTCGAGAAATCATCTAAAAGGATGGAAGAAATTCTAAGCATCGGGCAATATGCTCATGATAAAATTAGCTTAAGATACAACTCATTCTCCAATAAAGGGAAAACTAGTACTGTGTTCGTCAGGGGTGTGGAACCCATTCCTGTATCGGAAGAAATCTCGAGTCCTGTGAAGGTACCTGTTCAACCGCGAACAGCAAAGGTTGCCATTCTGCCACCACAGTCAAATCACAGACAGCGGAATCCTCATCCATTCAGACCTGTAAGGCGTAACCAACAGCATGCTCCCCAAGCATATCAAAAGCGCCAGCAGTCATTCAGAAAGAAGGTTGTACCCAAATATCAAAGGCCCACACAACAGTACTTCCAACAGTACAGCACTCCTAGATATAGGATACAGGAGCCTCGTTATCCATCATGAAAGTAGGTCGACGCACAGTATCAGCAACAGCATTGGGAATCCAACTGGAGACCCAGAAGGCAAGCTGTAAGGCCGAAGAAAATGGCTCCACCTCCAAGACGGTATTTGTACTGGATTAATAATAATAACCCTGAATTTTACATGCATAATAATTATCAAGGTTACAGCGACTACGTGCCTAACCCACGTACATCGCCAGAATGGACCTAAAGTAACCTACAGCAAGCCCATTGCTGTCAGGCAAATCTGGGTACCTTAAGGCACTAATATCCATTAACCCAAACATACAAAGGGGACCTAAATCTATTTAATTTCTTTGCCTACAGGACATCTTAGAGAAGGACATCTGATACTTCGACAGCGGATGTTCTCGGCACATGATAGGAGACAAAAGCAAACTGTCAGATTATGTAGAAGGTCGCGGTCCAAAAGTGCGCTTCGGTGATAAATCAAAAGGAAGAACAAGAGGGAAGGGAACCCTGCTTGTAGGAAAATTCAAAGTCACCGATGTAGCTTATGTTGAAGGCTTATAGTATAATCTACTTAGTATTAGCCAGTTCTTTGACAAACAGTTCTCGGTGAAATTCTATATAGATCACTGTAGAGTCAAGAACATCCTGACCAAAGAAATTATGCTCACATGTAGCAGATCAGGTAATATGTATATTGCTGACTGGATGCCTACGAGCTCCACAATTCTCTATTTTGTTGCCAAAGGCACTGCAGATCTAAGCTGGCTATGGCACAAGAGGATGTCTCACGTCAACTTCAAGATGATCAACAAGCTCGCCAGAGAGGAAGTGGTCAGAGGTTTGCCTAATGTGTCATTCCAAAAAGACAGCGTCTGTGGACCCTGTCAGAAAGGCAAGCAAATCAAGACCACCCTGAAGAGCAAATCCTACCTTTCCACTCACAGAGTTCTAGGAATGCTAAACATGGATCTCTATGGTCCTGTAGACCTGGAAAGTTTGGGAGGTAAGAAATACTGTCTCATTATTGTTGATGATTTTTCCAGGTATGCTTGAACAATCTTCCTAAGCAAGAAGAAGGTAACAACATAAAAGCTGCACGAGCACCTGAGAAAGCTTCAAAATGAGAAAGGATTGAGTATCATTTCCATTATTTCCGACAGACGTACTGAATTTACAAACCACTTTATAGAGCAATACTGTTCGGAAAATAGGATACAGCACGAATACTCAGCTGCCCGCACACCTCAACAAAACAGTGTTGCCGAGCGAAAGAACAGGACGCTCAAGGAAGCAACAAGGACCATGATTGCCGCAAGCAAGTTGCCACATCGTTCTGGGGAGAAGCCACCAATACAGCGTGTACACATAAAACCTCTGTATCATCAACAAACATCATAACAAAATAGCATACGAGGTATGGAACCACAAAACTCTATTAGTTTCGTACTTTCACATATTCGGATGCAGGTGTTATGTTTTGAACAATGGGAAGGATCAACTTAGAACCTTGATGAGAAGTCGGATGAAGGGATATTTGTAGGATATTCCTCTATCAGCAAAGCTTATAGGATTTTTAATAAACGGAAGCTGACAATTGAGGAATCAGTACATGTAGTGTTCGACGAACCTCACCATGATCCTACAAGAGTAGAAGATGTTACTCAGAATATCCAACAACTCACCATTGATGACCCTACAACTCCTATAGAGCCTGTCGTTTACTTAGAAATCCACCCCGCAGCTATAAGAACATAAGTAGATGAATTCGATGCTGTACAAGCTGAATCTGAAACTACAGCAACCCAAGATATAGTACGGGACGCCAAATTAGAACCCGACAGAAGATGGTTGAGAGATCACCCACAGGAGTTGATCATAGGAAACATTGATGCTGGTGTATCTACCCGTAGGAGAATACAGAGTACACAAAGAAATGTACTATGTGCGCAAGAAGAACCTGAATCTGAGATATCTCCATTTCCTGTATGGAAGTCTCAAGCTGAACTTAGAAGACTTCATATGTGCACTATAGCTGTATTCTTAGCTCAATCCGAACCTGTTTCTACCAAAGAAGCTCTAGACAATTCTCACCGGATTTCATCTATGGAAGAAGAGCTTAATGGTTTCGAAAGAAACAATGTATGGTATCTAGTACCCGGACCTGAGCATCAAGCCGTAATTGGAACAAAATGGGTATTTAGAAACAAGAAGGATGCAAATGGACTTGTTATTAGAAACAAATCCCGTCTAGTCGCACAAGGCTTTAGACAGGAAGAAGGCATAGACTACGATGAAAAATTTGCTCCTGTATCCAGACTAGAAGCCATTAGGATATTTCTATCCTTTGTCACCCATAAGAGCTTTATTGTATATCAAATGGACGTCAAGAGCGCATTCCTGAATGGTGACCTTGCCGAAGAAGTCTATGTTGAACAACCACCAGGGTTTGTCAATACAAAAGGTGGAGACCTTGTATACAGGCTACGGAAAGCACTGTATGAACTTAAGCAAGCACCCAGATCATGGTATGAGACTCTGCCCCTGTACCTTACCAATAATGGATTCGAGAAAGGTGCTGTGGACAAGACCCTATTTAAGATACAGGAAGGTGATGACCTCCTGATGGTTCAAATATACGTAGACGATATTATATTTGGTTCAACTAACCTTGCTCTATGTCAAAGGTTCTATCATCTCATGCAAAGTAAATTTGAAATGAGTATGCTGGGAGAACTTAGTTATTTCCTAGGATTACAGGTAAAGCAGCCGCCTACAGGAATCTTCATCAACCAGGAAAAGTACAGCAAGGAGATTCTCAACAAATTAGGGATGAACAACTCCAAATCATCGTCAACCCCCATGAGCACTTATGTGTAGATTAGTGCTGACGAAGCTGGAAAGCCGGTTGATCAATCACTCTACAGGAAGCTTATTGGCTCACTCCTGTACCCAACAGCTAGCAGGCCCGATATCCAGTTTGCTGTAGGAGTGTGTGCTCGGTATCAAGTAGCACCTAAAGAATCACACTTCACAATAGCTAAACGAATCCTAAAGTACGTCAAAGGAATAGTCGATGTAGGACTATGGTATCCTAAAGAAGGCGGATTCGATTTGGTTAGATACAGCGACTCAGATCTCGGAGGCTGCAAGCTAGATAGGAAGAGTACAAGAGGTACTTGTCACTTTCTTAGACCTAGTCTTGTGTCATGGTTTAGCAAGAAACAATTGGCAAACTCGTTTTCCACAGCTGAATCAGAATACTATGCTGCTGGTAGTTGTTGTATGCAGATCCTTTGGATGCAACAACAGCTGTCAAATTATGGAATCTCTGTCAAGGAAACACCAATCATGTGTGATAGCACGAATGCAATTGCAATAATGCACAATCCTGTATTGCACTCGCGTACTAAGCACATTCATATGAAGCATCACTTCATTAGGAATCATGTTGAGAACAAGGATGTTCGGCTCGAGAAAGTTCATACAGATATCCAGCTAGCCGACATCTTTACCAAGCCTCTCAGCACAGCCAGAGTCTGTATGCTTCGACAAGAATTGGAAATGCTACAGCCCGACTCCCTATAAGTTTTAATGCTTTTACTCAATAATTGAAGGGGAATGTTGTAACACCCAAGAATACGGTATCCACCGTTAATTATCTGTACACTCAGACAATCCGACAGCACTGTAGGAATAAAAAGACAAAATTCATCCTATAACTGACGTGTCCAATAATTAAGGGGAATACAATATGACCCATGAATACAGTATTAATCCAATAATTGCTGTAAGAATTGAATCCCGTATGTACCTTTTAAGGGGGAACGCTGTATTTTCACGGATACAGCACATACTATGGAAATTCATTAATATTATACTAATATTTTATTCATTTTAAAACAGATTTGAGTCCACGTGCCCTATTTTAATATCAAACGTCTTTGCATTAAATGCTTTACACGACATCTGAACTATTTTATCTCAAACGCCTCGATTTTTTTTTCAAATTATTTAATAATTTCAAACCGCCGTTTCGGGCAATAAGGGAAGTCAAAATGTCATATGTGGGACCAGTTATCATTTCAAAATTGGATGGATAAGATGTACCAATTACGCTCAATTCATCCTGTTCGTTCATTTAAAACGACGGTTCCCATCCCTTAAATCTGACCGTTCACTGTCTGGAAACCCTAATCTTCCCCCGGCCACTAAAAGGACTATTTACTATTCCTTTCGACTCTTTACGCTCTCTGAAAAATTAAAAGAGTTCTTGAGCAAACAGCCTACAAGATTTACTGCATTTTCTTTGAATCTCACTCACTTTCTTTTCAAGAATCACTATGGCATCTTCACAGACTTCATCTCCATCTCTCAAGAAGACCACCACCATCATCGACGGGCGAATTTTCGCCAGATCTATTATCTTTGAACGTGTTCGTGCTAAAACCGACGACGTTGACTCCATGGAGATTATCGTCTCAAGAATTCGTCAACAAGGCCTCTATCGCCTTGGTAGCCACACTGCTGAGCTCTACGATGAGCACATGATTGAGGAATTCTATCAATGCGTCTGTTCGTTTATTCTCTCTTTCACAAGCAGGAAACATTTCCGACATCACTGCCACCATCCGCAGAGTCGAGATCTGTGTTGTCCAAGCTTTATTGCAGAATTTGTACATGCTGCCTGCTGATGGCCTGTCTATATAGGAACTTGAGACCTTTGGGTCCCAAGAGGTCCTCACCAAATATTGGGAATTATTCACTGGCTCTGCACCGAACGTGACTGTTCATGCCTCCTTCCAGAAGAAAAGTTTTTGCTTACCATTTGTTTATTTACATGATTTTTATTGTCGTGTTATAGAGAACAGGACTGGTGCTTTTGATATGTGCACCAATCTGAGATACAAAATGATGGTCGCCATCATGTCTGGCGAAAAGATAAATTGGTGTCAAATTGTCCTCAAATGGCCGCAAGAAGAAGTCTCTAAACCTGCTACTCCGAAGAAATTCTTTGGTCTTATTCTCAATAATATTCTGACCAAGTGCGGCGTTCCGCAATCAAAGGAAGCAAAGAAGATCAATCAGCGAAAAATATTAGAGGAACTAGGCCCTCCGTATTAAACAAAGAACATCTGATTGGGTCGATACCCTTTATCAGAACTCTGCCCCTTTTCGCTGATCCCAAAGACATAATTTCGAAATCCAGAAGCGAGGAGACTTCGAGGAAAAGGAAGAGATCTCACAGCAAAACTCCTCTTGTTGGTGAGAAAACGAAAAAGAAGCTAAGAAGGCTCTCCAAAGCCAAGGTTGCAGAGATTACAGCGATCTCTGTGGATGCCCCTTCGACGGCGCAACCCACTGTATCAAACCCTTAGGACGCAACCCCTGTGGAAGAGATAGATGCTACTGCTCAAACAGTAGATCCCGAGCCTTTAGTGGCAACAACGGATGAACAGCAATCTGCCAATGTTGAAGTCTCTGGCGAGATGGCTGCCCTTTTGGAGCCCACAGCCACATCTCCTATACGGGAAACCCACACCCGTAAGGGATCCATCTCCTCTCAGGGTACCAACCCTTGTGCGGGATCCCTCTCCAATACAGGATCTCACACCTGTAGTGGAACCCATTCCTATAGTGGATCTATGCACTGTATGTAGCCCCTCTCCCGACACTATAATTAACAAAACTTTGCTGTCAGTTCAAATTGAACAAGCTTACGAACGTTTTATTCAATGGAAATCCTACAGGGTCGCTCCTTACGACACTTTGTATAACTGGAGCGAGTGGAGAGAAGAAAAATTGTTTGTCCTGGAGGTAACAGATTCTCCAATTGAAGTCCTAATCCAATGGGACAACATCTTCTGCAAAGAGATGATTTCGAGCTATTTCATGGACAAAGCTGATGCTCGAATGAAAGGAAAAACTGTATCTAAAGACACTATTCCTGTTAGTCCTAAAACAGACCATGACTCAGATGACGCCAACGCCTTTCAGGCTGGTCTGAGAATGAGCCGTGAGGAAGCTCAAGAACAGGAGTTTTCGCAGATGCAACAACAACAAGGAGAAGGGACCTCAAGCAAACATCATGTTAGGAATACTTGTTAGATTTTGATGATGTCATTAATATAAAATCAAATGTTTATTACTTGGCAAAATGTAAGGAAGAACCAAATGAGTATCTTCCATAGGCCAAATATGTTAAGTATAAAACTTGGCAAAATGTAAAGAAGAACCAAATGAGTATCTTCTGTAGGCCAAAATTTGTTAGGCTGAAAAACGGCTAAGTACTAAGTACAGCTTAGTCCATCAGAGAGGAACAGCCGACTCCAGACAGAGTAGCTCTGGTCAACTTAATTTTTCAGAGAAGTTTGACCAGACTGCAGCCGAGGTACCTCAGGGAAGTCACCTGAGCAGATAAGTCACAAACAGTGAACAGCCGAGAGGACCTATCTGCAGAGATGTAAGCTGCATGTCAGCCTACTCAAAGGCAGCCAAGTACTCCAAGTCCACGTCAGCATGCGTTGAAAAGTCAAATATTACGGAAAGCTCACATGCAACGTGAAGAGACAAATTGGAGTGATTCCCGCAAGAGATATGATTTAAATAAATCATCCTGACCCACCTTGAAGACTTTTATATTCAAAAGATTCGGCGCTCACATGCAGAAGTCTTCACAACGGTCGGAAGATAAAATAAAATAATGGGAATCCAGCCTTGCAACGTTCAGAAAGATTAAACAATGAAGTCTCCCTCCAACGGACGGATTTGTTCAAAAGATTTGCAACGGCTACAAAGAAAAAGCTCAGAGATCTGACCTATATATATCCAGAGATTTGAAACTGAGCAACTACCGGTGCGAACATACATTCTAGCGATCAAAGCAAACAATAGCATCGTGAAAAGAGCAGATCTAAAAGTTCATACTTAAGGAAGCTCTTAAGTTGGAGAAGACAAACACTCTTGTCTATAATCTTGAGTACGGGGTACTTCACTGGTTGAAGTAAGAGACTGTAAAGGCATCCGAGGATCGAGGATCAAGAGGTGCAAGGCAGTCAAGTGTGTACAACGGCACGAATTTCCACTGGTTGAAAGCTGTTGTAGTGTGGTTTGAATCACTGTAATATTTATCACTGGTTGAAAATTATAGTGAATTCATCTCCAACTGGTTTGGAGAAAAGTGGATTAGTAGAGGATTACCCCACCTCTGAGACCACTATAATTGCCTGTGTTATTCTGCTTTATCGCATCATACCTTAACTGCTGCATACATTGTTAAGTGTTTCATTAAGTTAATTTCTATTCGTCATCAGCTGACTTCCGCACATATCCAAGAACAAACGACTCCAAGTCATTTGTTTAACTATCAGCTGAAGAAACTCACTCTTCGTGAAAAAGAGTTCAAGAGTTTCAACAAGTCTATTTACCCCCCCTCTAGACTTGTTCCTGGACGACTTGTGACCTACAAGTGGTATCGGAGAGGTTGGTTCATTTTTTTTCACGAACCAGATCTATATTAGATATATCTTAACTCTCACTTTATAATGGAACAAATGCACTCTAGACACCCTGTCTTTTCAGTTGACGAGTATGATCTGTGGAAGATAAGAATGCAGGCACACTTATCTTCAATTCATGACGACATGTGGTGCATCATTGAAGACGGTCCATTCATTTTTGAGAAGGACAACACAGCCGAGGAGATCGCAGCTGGGAGGCCAGAAAAGATTCCTAAGAAGAGGACGGAGCTGACTCCCGAAGAAAGAAAGCTGGCCAATCTTGACAACCGGGCCAGAGATGTGTTATATCAAACTATTGACAAATCCACCATGGTCAAGATCAAGAACTGTACGAATGCCAAAGAAATTTGGGACACATTAGCTCTAATGTGTGAAGGAACGGAGCTGATCAAGGAAAACAAGCTGTCAATTGCTATCCAAAAATTTGACAACTTTAAAATGAAGAATGGTGAATCTATAGATCAAGTGGACACAAGGTTCACTGAAATTATCAATGAGATCAATTCCCTGGGCAAAACCTATGGCAACAGGGAAATGGCACTAAAGGTCCTCAGATCTCTCAACCCTGAATGGAGCATGAAGGCCGTAGCCATGAGAGAGTCTAAAGACCTGAATAAGATAAAGATTCAGGAGTTGTTCTCTGATCTGAAGGCTTATGAGTTTGAGCTTCCAAGTTCATCCTCAACTGAGCCTGCAGAGAAGGGAATCGCATTCTTGCAGAGTCCCCCCAAGAGCCTATTCGATGTGAAACCTCCAAATCCACTAGATTTTGAGGAAGAAATGGCTTTCATAATGCAAAGGTTCGGCAATTTCGAAAGAACTACTCCAAGTATAAGAAAAACTACAAGGAGAATCCAGAAGGAACCGGAAAATTTGGAAAGTAGAATGCTACAACTGTCACAGAATAGGACACATCCAAATGGATAGTCCCGAGCTCAAGAAGGACGAAACCAAGAAGGAGGTGGGCAGAAAGGAAGATAGAAGAAAGGCCCTCATCGGAGAAGACCAAGAGCATGTCGAATCAAGCAGTGGTTTCTTTTCTGATGAAGACGAGGAGTATGATTGCCTGATGGCAAACCGAGCTGATGAAGAGGTAACTTCTAAACCCACCGGTTCAAATAATAGCTCAGCCATGTCACAAGATATGGATCTACATGAATCGGTAAATCAGTTATTCAAAGATTTTGAAACACTCAAATCTGCACACCAAGTATAAATGAGAAGACTCAGCTGCAAGATGAGAATAGGCAGCTGAAAAATGATTTCGAAAAACTCAGCCTAGATTTAAATAAGGTTGAGACAACTACAGCTGACTTTAAAAACCAGGCAAATGTCAATACAGCTGAGATAGATCGGCTAACCGTTTTACTTAAAGAAAAATCAGCTGCACTTGCTCATGCCAAAGCTGAGTTTACTAAGCTGGCACAGATAAATAAAACTCAGGCGCAGGAAATAACCTCCCTGAAGGCGTCCTCAACCCTGGGAGAATTGTGTACTTATAAAAGGTCACTATATACCAAATCAGTCCTTGGATATGATTCTCACACTCCCTCTAGTTCTGAAACCAAGTTTATCAAGGGAGAAACAATAGTCTCGATCACGAGCCTGTATATAAATCGATATTCAAAAACAGCGGCCAAGTCAAACGTCTAAGTGCGATCGAGTTACACTGCATGCCACCTAGACAGCGACTAAGCGATGGCCTGTGCAAAAGCGGCCATTTGCACAACATGCCCACTATTACCAACAACTCCCCAAAAATAGATTTCATAATGGGAGGGGCAGATGGAAACCTCAAGGTTATCCTAATTACCAAAATGAACAAGTGTGGAGACCACAAAGGTTTAATAAATGGTCTCAGCCTAGATTTAGAAATGGCCCACACTATCAAAATTTTGAGGAATATCCGGTATACAATCCAACCAGGAGATTCAGACCTCGACCACAGACACATTACAAGGGTTATAATAATAATAATAACAATTTCTATAATCCAAGGAGAAATCAATTCTCCAGGAAACCAACTAACCCCAAAGGACCCACACGAATTTGGGTACCTAAATCTCTGCTTATTTAATTGCAGAAAAGGGGGAAGGACTACAACCACATCTCCTCAAGCTCAAATTTTGGAGGTGAAGAATGGTTTGTAGACTCTGGATGCTCGAGGCATATGACCGGGAACAAGAAGATGCTGACCAAATACATCAAAGAAAGAGGTCCCGATGTAACCTTTGGAGATAGCTCTAGAGGACAGACAAAAGGCTTTGGAGAGCTGCACCGAGGAAACAATGTCATATCCAAAGTTCATTATGTCAAAGGGCTCAAGTACAACCTCCTGAGCATAAGCCAGTTCTGTGACGAGAGGAATCTAGTAGTCTTCACCATCTTGAAGTGTATGGTGATAGACATCTTATCTGGAGAAATAAAGCTACAAGGGTTCAGAAGAAGAGATGTCTACATGATTGATTGGAACACAGGAACACCTAACTCCTGTTTTCTATCCAAGACAGTAGCTGAGAATGGATGGTTGTGGCACAAAAGACTATGTCACCTGAACTTTAAAGCCATCAACAAGATTAGCTCTCAGAAGCTGGTCAGAGGACTTCCAAATGAAGCATTCAAGAAGGAAGCACTCTGTGATGCATGTCAGAAGGGAAAGCAGACTAAGGCATCGTTCAAGCCAGTTCAACCTACAACGCTCACATCAAGGGTATTAGATCTACTCCACATGGATCTATTTGGTCCTATCAAACCAATGACTTTGAGCGGCCGAAAACATGCCCTTGTAATAGTAGATGATTATTCAAGGTACACTTGGATCATTTTTCTATACAAGAAAAGTGAAACCCTGACCAAGTTACTCGAGCCTTGAGAAGGATCGAATGAGAAATCCCTCTCCATAATCAAGATCGATCGATAGAGGAGGAGAGTTTCTCAACAAGGCGATAATCGATTACAGCGATCGAATGGGATCCAAAGATGAGCTCTCTGCGGCATGTGACGCCCAAGAGAATGGTGTTCTTGAAAGAAGGAACAGAACCACGAAGGAAGCAAAGAAGGTCCATGATTGCGTGACCTACCCAAAAGGTTCTGGGTCAAGCATAACACACTGTCACACCTGCAAGCAGAGTATGATAGTAGGAGACATGGCAAAACTCCCTATGAGGTTTGGAATAATAGAACTCCTACTGTTGCTTACTTTCATGTTTTTGGTTGTAAGTGTTTCATCCACAACAACGGTAAAACACAGCTAAATGCCTTTGATGCTAAAACTGATGACGGTCTCTTTATGGGATATTCCCAAAGAAGCAAGGCATATAGAGTTTTTAATAAAAGAACCTTAGTTGTGGAGGAAACACCCCATATTTCTTTTGATGAATCTACCGTTGAGTACAGGAAACAACTTGAGCTAATTGAGAACAAGCTCAAGTCATCAACCCTTGAAGAAGTCATTATACATGACACTGGAATGGTGGACTCACCTGCAGACCAGCCTGATGACCCAACCGATTCTTGAAGACCCAATGCAGATCGACAGATCATCAAACCTATCTCGATCCGATTCTTTGCTAAAGGAGACCCGGCCCAGGCCGACAAAGACTCATCTGCGAATCGAACCAGTGCAGATGACAAGCGTGTGAATCGGGTCGATTGCAGTAACCCAGTGATGCAGATAACCACCAGGGCAATCCAACAGGGGGAACAAACCCAGAAGAGGACGATATCCCCAAATGGCTCAAGGATCACCCAATTGACAAATTATCGGAAAGTCGATCGATGGAGTTAAGACGAGACAGTCAACCCTACCAGCAGGAATGGCGATGTTCTCATGTTTTATGTCGCAAATTGAACCCAAGACTACAGAACAAGCCTTGGAAGATTATTCATGTATTAATGCCATGCAAGAGGAATTGGAGCAGATGGAAAGAAACAAAGTTTGGGAACTAACAGACAGACCTGATCACAAGAAAGTTATTGGCACCAAATGGGTGTATAAAAACAAGAGTGATGAAGACGGAGTCATTGTTAGGAATAAAGCAGACTCGTAGCAAAAGGATATGCACAGTGTGAGGGAATAGATTTTGATGAAACTTATGCACTGTTGCAAGATTAGAAGCCATCGACTATTCCTCGCATATGCCGCATTCAAGGACTTTGAAGTCTACCAGATGGATGTAAAAAGTGCTTTTCAATGTAATCCTAGAAGAAGAAGTCTATGTAGAGCAACCCCGTGTTTTGTCAAACGAGACAAAGTCTATAAGCCATTGAAGGCTCAGTATGGACTCAAGCAAGCACCAAGAGCGTGGTATGAAACAGCATGCGTGTTTACGGAGAAAAATGGATTTTGCAAAGGGAAAGTGGACAAAACCCTATTCAGAGTGGAGCACGAAGGCCACATATTAATAGTCCAGATTTATGTGGATGACATCATATTCGGGTCAACCAATCCAGAACTATGCGAGAAATTCTCCAACCTCATGTTTGAGATGAGTATGATGGGAAAGCTTAACTTCTTTCTCGGATTACAAGTTAAACAGATGGGAAAAGGAATTTTCATCAACAAAGCAAAGTATACCAGAGATCTTATCAAGAGATATGGAATGGAATCAGCCAAACCCGCAAGAATTCCAATGAACACAAGTACTCACCTGGATGCAGACGAGGCAGGCATATCAGTGGACTCAACCCACTACAGAGGACTCATCGGATCTCTTCTGTACCTCACTGCAAGCAGGCCAGACATATCATATGCAGTTGGAGTTTGTGCAAGATTCCAGTCCAAGTCGAAGCAATCACACCTAGATGCAGCCAAGAGAATAATTAAGTACCTAAAGTCTACAATTAATGTTGGACTATGGTATCCCAAGGATGACAACTTCGAGCTATCAGGATACTCAGATGCGGATTTCGCAGGATGCAAAATCAACAGGAAGAGCACTAGTGGAACGTGTCAATTCCTAGGAACCAGACTGATATCCTGGTTTAGCAAGAAGCAGGTTTCTAACTCTATCTCCACTACAGAGTCAGAATACCTAGCTGCAGGTAGCTATTGTGCACAGATTCTATGGATCCGACAACAGTTAAGGGACTATAATATAATTGCCAACGAAGTTCCTATTTGGTGTGACAACAATAGTGTTATTGCAATAACCAACAATCCGGTTTTGCATTCAAGGACGAAGCACATTGACGTTAAGCACCATTTCATTAGAGACCATGTGCTTAACAAAAGGGTTAGAGTTGAAAGAGTCAGCACAGACTACCAAATAGCTGACATCTTCACTAAACCCTTGCCAGAAGAAAGATTCCTAGAGCTTAGCAGAGACCTTGAATTACTAGATTGGGAATCTAGTTCTGAAGCAAGTTAGGACGGACCCCAGAATCGGCTGGCAGTGCGGGCGGCGAAGACGAAGGCCAGACGAAGCAACTTAGCTGTTCAGAATACCAGGCGAGAAGTCAACTAACCTGTTGCAGAGTGGTCAACAGTCAACGAATCAGACCAGCTAAGTTTTCTAAACTGACCTCTAAATTTTTTTTAATTATTATCTGCCACATTTATAAATATTATTTTGGCTAACGAAATAGCATTTAAATATACATTTTATAAGCCAAGTGGCAATTTTAATACACGCGTCAAACACCTATTAAATCAACCTCTATGGTGGCCAATCAGAATCAACCGTCGAATTTTAAATTGGGCCACCGATTCAAATTTGAAATTCAAAAAGAATATCAAAAGGCGTACCACCGTTCAAATATATAATAAACTAATACAAACGTATTTTATCTTCTTTATAAGGAAAGAAAACCTTTCACTTTACTTTTTACGCTTACAGAAACCCTAGATTTTACAGAGCAAAAATATACACTAAAAATCCTCTATTTGCAGAAATGGCATCTTTCGAAGGAGTGAATTTGAAGGCGGTGAAGGACCAGGTCATTTTCTCCATGGTTGTCGACTTTGAAGGTTTACTAGAAGCAAATCTGGAAGACTACGACATGCTCAATTTGATCCGGGCAATGAAACTTAATGGGATTTACCCATTTCTCGACATCAACCCGCAACATTTGTTCAAAGAAGATGTCGTTGAGTTCTATCGCAATGCTTATCTGATTCAACACGGGATTAACAGCAAAGTCGGCGGAGTTCCTGTCAGCATAGATCGAGAGAAGATTCGTTTTGTATTCGGGATGAAGCATCGTGGTTTGGCGGTCGAAGCTCTCAAGCAATCCGCCGCTGAAACCTGGAAAACGATTAAAGTCGAAAATATCCCAGAAAAATTGAAATTTACAGCCAAGAGGCATGAATTAAAAAGGATTTACCGTGTTGCGTTGGACATCACCAACAAGATAGTCATGGGGATGGCGGGCAGTTATGACCAACTGTCATCATCGAAATTTATGGTGTTGGGTGCGTTGATTCAGGAAGAGGAAGTCGATTGGGCGGACTATATTTTCAGGCAACTCGTGCGCGAGGTGAACAAGGTCGAGTGGCTTGACGATGAGAAGAAGTTCAAAACTAAGCTGGCGTTCGGAACGCATCTTAGTTGGTTTTTGGAGAAGACCGGAGTGGCTAAGGGAAACACTGACCCCTTCCACCCAAATAAACAGCTTGGTCATATGGACCATGAAAAGAAGAAAGTCGGAGGCACTGGGAAAGCAGCTCAGTTGTTGAAGGAGCTGCCGGACTCAAGGTCATATCCAAGATACGATTTATCAGAGGAGTCGGACAGACCTACAGCTGAGATCGGAACTGCAGTCGAGTCCGACAACGAGTCCGACGATACACCAATTGCAGTCAGATTCAAGAGACGGGGACCAGCCCCAGAAGGACCCTCTAACCTGCAGTCATCACCGGAACCCTCTCCTAAGAAGCCAAGGAAACTGCAGTTTAGCGAGGGAGAGAAGTCTGAACACCTCGCCAGCCCATCAGTTCGATCACCAGTTCATTCGGAAGACTTGCCTGCACCAGACACCACTGAAACTCGGATTATACTTGTTCTCACCCCCCCAGTCTACATATCCGAAGAAGAGGAAGCAGGTCTAATAATCTCTATTCCTGAAGCTGACTATACTTTTAACCTGTTAGAAAATAATACCTTCAATCATTCCATTGAACAACTTCAGCTTGTTAAACCACAAACAGAAAAACACTCTTTTGTACATATTTTTGAAGAGTGGAAATCTTTCAAAACTATGCCTTTTACAAAGCTTCAAACTTTCATTGCAACTAGTGGTTGGGAATATCCCCAAGCCACTGAGGAGGTTCTGATTTGTTGGAACAATATTTTTTAGATCGTTTTGATGATGTATTTATTAAAACCAAAATTTACTTAAAACATACTTTCTCTTCAGTTAACGTACGTAACACATATCACATTAACGTACGTAACATATAACAGATAACGTACGTAACACATACTTTCTAACGTACGTAACGTTCACTATTTTTGTAAGTTTTTCTGTACAGGTAACGTACGTAACCAAGATCATATAACGTACGTAAAGCTTGAATTATTCTGACCGTTGGAAAAGCCACTAGCCGTTGCAACAAAGTCGTCGCAATCAACGGATCTTTGACCAGGATATTACGTACGTAACACTATGGATTGTAACGTACGTAACGCATTTCATCAGAGTTCACTGGACAGTTTTGGCACCTTCATTACGGCCGTTATGCAGTTCATATAACGTCATGCGTATGTAACGTCGTAGCGGCATCCTATAACGTACGTAACTCATTTCTTGTTCCAACGGAAAATGAGCTCAAGAAGGCTATAAATAGCCACCTTCATGGAGATTGAAGATACAAGAATTCCGAGCCTACTAGCATATTCAAGCAATATCAAGCAAACATTCCGAGAGATATTCTTATTCTAGATTGTGATACAAGAAGATTTGTTCTATAATTTTCAATCTTCATTCTTGTATCTTAGAGCGATATATCGTGAAAGCCGAGTTTCTACTCGCACTTATTTTGAGTATTGGTTATCTTGTACCTAGAAAACAAGAGTGTTTTTGTGAGGTTGTTCTTGAGCCGGAAATCAAGAAGTTGTAAGAAGTTGGCACTAAACTAGAAAGTGCAAATTCTCGATTCTAAGAAAAGTCCTAGTCGATAAAACTAGGTAGGGGACGTAGGCTTCGTTAATAGCCGAACCTCTCGAACAATTCTTTGTGTTCTTTCTTTTCGCACTTTTATTCTCCGCTATTTTTGCTTCCGCACGAAAAAGAGTACAATACTCTTAACCGCACTATTCAACCCCCCTTCTAGTGGCGGTATCAATCTAACAATTGGTATCGGAGCGGTCTCTTTATCACCGGATTAACACCCGCTAGAGAAAAGATCCAAATGGCCTTTATCCACTCCTCCGTTGAAGGCAACGCTCTCAATCGCCCTCCTTTCTTCGATGGTTCAAACTTTATGACGTGGAAGAAGAAGATGTCCATCTTCATCCGAGCTCATGATATTGAAATATGGAAGGTCATTGCTCTTGGACCTACCATTCCTAAGAAATCGAGATGGCTCTCTCAAAAGTTTGAAGAGTACGACGATGCCGATCGGAAGAACGATCACTTCAACGGTAAAGCTACACAATTGCTTTATTGTGCTCTCAATCCGAAGATCACAATAGAATCTCTTCTCGAAACGGCAAAAGAAATCGGAAAATGCTAGAGATCACTCATGAAGGTACGAGTCAAGTGAAGGAAACCAAAATCAATATGCTTCTTCACGAGTATGAACTCTTCACCATGAAAGAAGAAGAAAGCATCACCACAATGCTTGACCGTTTCGGCAATCACAAATGGGCTAGCTTCATTCGGAAACCGATATCAAGCGATGATAAAGCCAAGAAAATCCTTCGATCTCTACCAAGAGAATGGGACGCTCTGAATTACGGCTATTATGGAGTCGAAAGACCTCAATACAATAGAGTTCGGCGCTCTCATCGGATCTCTCATCAATTATGAGATCGTCATCAAATCTCATGACTCGAAACCAAAACCTAAGGAGAGAGAAAGGACTATCGATTTCAAAGCCAAAGAATAAAGCGACCTACAGTATGAAACTATCGATGAAGAGGACGAATAAACCGCCTTATAAGCCAAAAAAATAAATAAATTTTAAAATCTTCTTCAAAGGAGAAGGAGAGATATAAAGCAAGAATCAAGGGATGAATCCAAAAGACTCACTTCCCTCAAAACAAAAAGTTCGACAACACTTGTCGAAGGTGCGGCGTTCGTGCCATTTTGCAAAAGATTGTCGTGCTGGCTCGATAAGTTCATCAAAACCACCGCATGAAAAGTTCAAAAGAAGGAGGTTTATGTCGACACATGTAGTGACGATGATGAGGATGATGAACCACAAGTCCAAACCAATCTTTCTCTAATGGCCCACGCATCCGAAGAAAGTGACGAAGAAGTCGAGGTTAGTGATTCTCATGAAGAACTACTTGATGCTTTTGAATCTCTAAATAATGAATACGAAAAGGCTTGCAATAGCAATAAAGATTTGAAAAAGAAAATAAAACTCCTTGAAATTGAAAATGCTAAATTATTGAAAAACAAGGAAGTTTCTATTGATCATACAAATTACTTGGAAGCGAGAAAATTGAAAGATGAATTGCATAAAACTCAAAAGAATTTAAACTTTATGTCGAGAAAGTTTTCATGTGGTAATGACAAATTCGAGCAATTATTATTTGGTCAAAATTTTCTCTTTCAAAACAAGGACTTGGATATAATTCATTTCCAATGAAAAGTCCTTAGAAATTACCACAAAAATTCGGACACTTTAAAAGCGGGTATCCCATCATGTCCAAAATGTTTAAAACCTGGACATACCGAAACCTCTTGTCGAGACACTAGACGTACTATAAAGGTTAAACAAATTTGGGTACCAAAAGGTATTATTAAAAACCAAGTTTTATATCTAACTCATCAGGACCCAAATTAGCACAGTACAGATAAAGCGGAAGAAAATGGTTTTGTAGGTACAAGCAAGGAAGACAACATTATCAAATAAATGGTATGTTGATAGTGGATGTTCAAACCACATGAGTGGAAATGAACATCTCTTCACGAATTTGAAAAAGGAAGATCGTGGGCTGCGTTACCTTTGGCGATAATAAAAGGGCCAAATAAAGGTACGAGTAAAATTGGTAAGAAACCTTTACCGACTATTGAAAATGTTCTATTTGTTGATGGACTTTGCCATAATCTCTAAGTGTTTCCCAATTATGTGACAGGTCTTAAATTAATTTTTGAAATTACGCATTGCACGGCAATGAGAAAAGACCAAATCGTTTTTATTGGATTGCGCTATGGAAATATTTACATTGTTGATCTCCAAGATGAATCTTCGTTTAACGAAAAATGTCTACTTTCATACGATGAAAATGCCGTTGTCTGGCACCGAAAATTGGGACATGCCTCTTTACCACTTCTTTCAAAATTAGCCAAAAATGATATTGTTCGTGGTCTACCAAAATTGAATTTTAGAAAAGACCACATTTGTGAGGCATGTATTAAAGGTAAACATGCAAGAGGCTCGTTTAAACCAAAAATGGAAATTTCCACTAGTCGCATTCTTGAATTAATTCATATGGATTTAATTGGTCCGTCTCGACATGCAGTCTAACAGGTAAACTTTATACCTTAGTTATTGTCGATGATTTTTCTAGATTTACTTGGGTGAAATTCTTAGCCAATAAAGATGATGCTTTTAACGAGTTTATTAAGTGGTGTAAGGTTACCCGAGAAGGAAAAAGGATTACCGATTATCGCCATTCGAGCCGATCATGGTGGAGAATTTGATTCTAATCTCTTTGAAGATTGGTGCGATAAATATGGTATTGGGCACAACTTCTCGGCACCTCGGACACCTCAACAAAATGGAGTTGTCGAGAGGAAGAATCGCTCTCTAGAAGAAATGAGCGAACAATGCTCAACGAGTATGGTCTTCCTAAATACTTTTGGGCCGAAGCCGTTAACACTGCTTGTTATGTTATAAATCGTGTCCATCTCAGGAGAAATAAAATGATGACTCCCTATGAGATTTTTAAAGGTAAAAAGCCCAATTTATCTTATTTTCATCCATTTGGGTGTAAAGTGTTCATTCATAATAATGGAAAAGACAATTTGGGAAAATTCGATTCTAAATCAGATATTGGAATATTTCTTGGTTATTCTACTAATAGTAAAGCTTATCGTGTATTTAATTGTAGAAGAGGCTCGGTAGAAGAGTCCATTCATGTAAAATTCGATGATACAGTTTTACCCCCGAGAAAGGTTGTTTTTGATGATATAGTTCCAGCTAAAGAAGTATCCGAAGTATCAAAGGAATTGGAGAAGCTCGACGTAAGCTCGGACAAACAGGAGGAAAATACTTACAACCTTCCTAAAGATTGGGCAAATGTGAAAGACCATCCGATGGAACAAATTCTCGGAAAAATCGATGAAGGTGTACGAACTAGGAGAAATATAAATGATTGTATTAACAATATTGCATTTATTTCTCTTACAGAACCAAAGAACATCGATGAAGCCATAAATGATGAGAATTGAGCTATTGCTATGCAAGAAGAGCTAAACCAATTCGAAAGGAATAAAGTTTGGGAATTAGTTAAAACTTAGTGAGGCAAATCAATCATTGGTACCAAATGGGTTCATAAAATCAAAACCGATGATGATGGTCTCCTATTAAAAATAAATCGAGATTGGTCGCCCAAGGTTATAATCAAGAAGAAGGCTTGGACTATGAAGAGACGTTTGCTCCTGTTGCTCGTCTTGAAGCTATTCGTCTTCTCGTGCCTTTGCCATACAAGAAGATCAAACTCCATCAAATGGATGTAAAAGTGCGTTCTAAATGGAATTATCCAGGAGGAAGTTTATGTCAAGCAACCTCCGGTTTCAAGACTATGATCATCGGATCATGTGTACAAGCTCCATAAAGCTCTCTATGGATTAAAACAAGCTCCGAGAGCATGGTATGATCGTCTAAGCTCTTTTCTTATCTTAAATGGTTATAAAAGAGGAAATGTTGATAATACTCTGTTTATTAAGGTCTTAAATAATGATATGTTAATTTGTCAAATCTATGTGGACGATATTGTTTTTGGTGCAACTAACGAAACTCTGTCGAGGAATTTTCAAATCTTATGAAGGAGAGTTCGAAATGAGTATGATGGGAGAGTTGAAAAACTTTCTCGGACTCCAAATTAAGCAACTCAATGACGGAATATTCATTCACCAATCCAAGTACGTCAATGAGCTACTAAAGAAATTTAAGATGGAAGATTGCAAAGAAATATCCACTCCTATGTCTTCCACTCTTAAACTCGATAAAGATGAAAAAGGTAAATCATTGACCAAAAGCAGTATCGAGGTATGATCGGATCCTTACTTTATTTAAGCATCTAGACACGATATTATGTTTGCTACTTGTCTATGTGCTCGTTTTCAAGCTAATCTAAAGAATCTCATCTCATAGCATGTAAACGAATTTTTCGATATTTAAAATATCTTTCTTGGTTTAGGCACATGGTATCCTTCGGCATTGATTTTCAACTTTTTGCATATAGTGATGCCGATTTCGGTGGTTGTAAAATTGATAGAAAAAGCACCACGAACTTGTCATTTTATGAGTTCTTGTTTAATTTCATGGGGAAGTAAGAAACAAACTAGTGTCGCTACTTCCACATTTGAAAACGAATATGTGGGCTTTGGAAGTGCATGTGCACAAGTTCTTTGGATCAAAAATCAATTACTTGATTATGGCATCGAACTTAAAAATACTCCTATTTTTGTGACAATACAAGTGCCATTAATTTAAGTAAAAACCCCATTTTGCATAGTAGGACAAAGCACATCGAAATTCGTCACCATTTTATTCGTGACCATGTCAAGCAGGGAATGTTCGTCTCGATTTGTTGGTACTAATGAACAATTGGCGGATATTTTTACAAAACCATTACAGAAGAAGCTTTCAACTTTATTCGCATAAATTTAGGAATGGGACATGCTGATCATTTTTAAATATTGCATACGCATCATAGTAACATTAAAATGGTCATTCAAAACGGGACATCATCGAAAGGAAAAGACTGTTCATTTGGTCTTGCTTACGTGCGGTATCGCGGTCCATTACGTACGTAATAGGACCTTACGTGCGTAACATGTTGTTACGTTAAATGCGTAACGAAACACGAGATTGATCCAGAGTTTAGGTTTTACGCTAAATGCGTTACATAGGGGATATAACGTCGTAACGCTCGTTGACCATCATATATATAAACCCATCGTTGATTCCTGTTTCATTTCTTCAAAATCCCTTGCATCAAGCGGCAAGCAGGCAAACAAACCCTATCAAAACTTCATCAAAACTTCATTTTTTTTTCCCAATTCAATCGTCATGGCTCCCAGGCGGCAAAAAGAGAAGAGGAGAAACCTCTGAAGCATCCCCACGGTTTCAATGATCTTTCATTTAGAAATGCTCAAGCCATGAAGGTCTTCAACGAAATCCTTATTGTGAAGAGGTAACTCCGAGTCATCACTTTGATTTTGAATCACTGAATAATGCTGGTGTTGCTATCGAAGAGTTTTTCGATATGCTTGGGATCAATAAGTTCGTTAGTCTTGCTCGACCTATTTATGAAGAATGTGTGAAAGAGTTTTATGCGAATTTCTTTGTCACTTATGATGACAACGGACTTGCCGTTGTTAACTCGCTGTGCGTGGTAAATCTATATCTTTTGATGAAGCAAAACTTTCGGAGATTTTGGACTCCGAATGAGGTTTTCGTTGCAAGGGAGAGTTTGCTCCTCGGACGAAGACTTTAACAATCTGGTCCGATGATGAAAATTATAGTGTTCATGAGTCGAAAGTCCGTGATTTCTTATCGACAAAGCCGTTTTAAATGTTCATTCAGGGCGGTTTGAAAATAATGACTTTGGGATAAACATTCGGTTGCTTCATGATGCTATCACTCGTTGTCTTATGCCGAAAGTTAATGCTCAACTTCGTCTTGTGAATATCGATATGGAGATTATCTATCATGTGTGGAAGGATCACCAAGTCAACTTTGCGTCTATTGTCTTTGAAATGGTTTGTGGAAAAGGGACAAATCTTCCACAAAAAGAGCTACGCAAAAGTTGATCGTCGAGAGAAGGTCGGGAATGTCTTTTGGTTCTATTTTAACCGAGATTTTGAGAAAGTGGAGTTGACTGTCTGGGGTCCACGGGGTTCCGATTCCCGGGGAGCCTCGTCACCGAAGGGACGTTACGGACGATGAGGTATCTCGCACGAGAAATCGTGGTGGATATACTTTGCTTATATTAAGGATGATGATCGGCTCATTGATGGGGGCACTCTTAGAGGCCAGGAGGAGAGGATCACATCGAGGGCTCGATCATACTAGACCTCGTCCGTCATCACGGCTTGGTTCCTCCGTCCTCGTCCCGAATCCTCCTCTTCCCGGATGGCTTCTCGTATGGATAGACTTGAGAAGGACATGAGTGAGGTCAAGATCATGGTGAAGAGCATTTGCACGCATTTCGGGATCTGGCCAGAGCCGGAGGCGGACCTTGACTAGTCGGGCTATCCTTTCTAATGATGATGTTTCCTGTTTATTAAAAGACCAAACATTTCATATTTATGCTTGCCTGTAATGACTATCTTTTCATCCATTATGTTGGTTATCGTTTTG
This sequence comes from Orobanche coerulescens, assembly GCA_033398695.1. NCBI lineage: Eukaryota > Viridiplantae > Streptophyta > Magnoliopsida > Lamiales > Orobanchaceae > Orobanche > Orobanche coerulescens. The sequence goes on along the minus strand of CM065814.1, from coordinate 34,677,641 downwards.
TTTAATTATTGATATTTACTTGGTTTATGTTGATTAGTATGTGTATCATTGATGTCTCTTTCAGGTTTTCTCAACTTTTTGTTAATGACAAAAAGGGGGAGAATAATACAATGCTCGTTTTTGAAATCAACTTTCGAACTAACCCGTTCACGTTTTCAGGGGGAGCATATTATTTTGCAATGCTCGTGTTCAGGGGAAGTTTCTAATTTTTATCAAAATCATATTTTTCAAAACTCACATAAAGTAAATTTTGTCATCATCAAAGGGGAGATTGTTGGAACAATATTTTTAGATCGTTTTGATGATGTATTTATTAAAACCAAAATTTACTTAAAACATACTTTCTCTTGATTAACGTCGTAACACATATCACATTAACGTCGTAACATATAACAGATAACGTCGTAACACATACTTTCTAACGCATTTAACGTTCACTATTTTTGTAAGTTTTTCGTACAGGTAACGACGTAACCAAGATCATATAACGTCGTAAAGCTTGAATTATTCGACCGTTGGAAAAGCCACTAGCCGTTGCAACAAAGTCGCCGCAATCAACGGATCTTTGATCAGGATATTACGACGTAACACTATGGATTGTAACGCACGTAACGCATTTCATCGAGTTCATCGACAGTTTTGGCACCTTCATTACGGCCGTTATGCGGTTCATATAACGACGTAACGTATGTAACGTCGTAGCGGCATCCTATAACGTACGTAACTCATTTCTTGTTCAACGGAAAATGAGCTCAAGAAGGCTATAAATAGCCACCTTCATGGAGATTGAAGATACAAGAATTCGAGCTACTAGCATATTCAAGCAATATCAAGCAAACATTACGAGAGATATTCTTATTCTAGATTGTGATACTGAAGATTTGTTCTATAATTTTCAATCTTCATTCTTGTATCTTAGAGCGATATATCGTGAAAGCCGAGTTTCTACTCGCACTTATTTTGTGTATTGGTTATCTTGTACCTAGAAAACAAGAGTGTTTTTGTGAGGTTGTTCTTGAGCCCGGAAATCAAGAAGTTGTAAGAAGTTGGCACTAAACTAGAAAGTGCAAATTCTCAGTTCTAAGAAAAGTCCTAGTCGATAAAACTAGGTAGGGGACGTAGGCTTCGTTAATAGCCGAACCTCTCGAACAATTCTTTGTGTTCTTTCTTTTCTGCACTTTTATTCTCCGCTATTTTTGCTTCCGCACGAAAAAGAGTACAATACTCTTAACCGCACTATTCAACCCCCCTTCTAGTGGCGGTATCAATCTAACATGATTGAATTTTGCAAAGAATCAGACTTGACTTTAATCCTCCAGGATAAATGGTTCATGTCACATTTTAAAACAAACATGGACCACTTTATCCATTCTATCATGCTCAGCATTTTTGATGGCGTTTTTGGAGAGGAGGAGGAGGAAGTTGAAAAGGAGATAAGGATTGAAGAAGTAGACGGAGATAACGAAATTATTGATTTGGTGGCTGAAGAAGATGAAGAAGAGAGAAAAACAGGAGAAAATATTTCAGTTGAAAAACAGCCAGAAGAAATTGAGAAGACAGAGGAAGTGGCTGATGAAGGAGATGAAGAAGAAGGAGAAGAGGTAGATCAAGAAAAAGATGAAGAAGAAAAGAAGGATGAGGATGATGAAGGAGAAAAGAAGGAGAATGATGATGATAAGAATGATGATGATGATGATGATGATGATGACAATGATGATGGAGGAGAAGCAGGAGCAGAAAAAGAAAATGAAAAAGAAAAAGATGAGGAAGAAGAAAAAGTAAACTCTGGAGAAAAGGAAGAAGGGAAAGAGGGAGAGAGAGAAGGGGACAAGGAGCCAGAACAAGAGCCGGAGCCAGAGCCTACTCACGAAGCTGCAGATAGGACTGAGGTACCTGCACGGTACACCAGCCTAGACGCAGAGCTGGATGAAGACTCCAGGTCAGGGACCCCGGAGAAAACCCACTCTGACCTACCGGTGCGAGGCCGGACTGCGATCCAGTGGTTCCTTTGCAGAAGGATCAGGAGAGCACTCTCCATCAGCTCAGTTATCCCCTACCATGACTGAGCTGATCAAGCAAATCGTCAGAGACACTATTGGAGAGCTGCTATCAACTCAGGTCACTCCTGACCTTCAGTCAATAAATGCCAAGATAGACACCCTTCTACAGAGAGAGATCCCTCAGCCTCCTCCCCTACCAACAACAGAATGCCATTTGGCATGTCTGATTGGATGAGCAGGATGGAACAATGATTAACTACCCTTGTTGATCTTTGGCAAAAAGGAAGAGAATTCGGGAAGAGAGAGAAATAAGAAGCAAGAAGAAGCGGGATGTCCTCAAATTGAAGGACCCTCGATCTAAAGAGAAAGGAAGCGTGGATCAAATGACCAGCCGGTGACCGGCTGAAGGAAAGAAGAAGGACTAGAGGTGGTTTTGAACCTACTCTTGAATGGGAAGGGAAGGAGCTGTGGTTTGTGGAGGACTTTATTCCATTTGAAGCTCTTGAGATGTGGGGATCTGCTAGGAAGAGGTTCAGCAGAGACTATTACATTTGGGAACTACTCCATGATGACAAACTCTCCCCACAAGAAATTTTCATAAACTTCATGGAAGAAATCCATCTGAAGCTTTGGGCTGTTCTGAAGAAGCACGCTAAAGAACAAAATGCTTATCCTATGATCCCTCCTTTCAGAGCAGAGGAAGCACCGACCCGTATGGACGGTGAACTTGATGAGTTAGCACTTCAAAGAGAAATCAAGCTAGTGTGTCTTGAGAACAGATTCAGATCCCAGCAAGAACAAGACTTCGCAGCACTTGTTGTGAAGAGAAAATATGGTCTTGCTCCAGTCAAGATAAGACCAATCGGAGCCAAACCATTCAAGCACAAGCGGCTATTCGAAGAGGCGAGAGGAAGAGGCGAGATGACTTTTAGTTATTTCTTTTACTTGTAATTTTATTTTACGTACTTTAAACCTTCTTGTAAAATTTCAATAATAAGTGAGAAAATTTTATAAACGATCATTGAATGACAATTTCGATTGTCTCAATATTGGGTGATTTGATTGTTGTCTTGCACTTAAGTGCAGACTTGGTCATTTGATTTCTTACTTAAAGTTTTGCCATCATCAAAATAGGGGGAATTTGTTAGGAATACTTGTTAGATTTTGATGATGTCATTAATATAAAATCAAATGTTTATTACTTGGCAAAATGTAAGGAAGACCCAAATGAGTATCTTCCATAGGCCAAATATGTTAAGTATAAAACTTGGCAAAATGTAAAGAAGAACCAAATGAGTATCTTCTGTAGGCCAAAATTTGTTAGGCTGAAAAACGGCTAAGTACTAAGTACAGCTTAGTCCATCAGAGAGGAACAGCCGACTCCAGACAGAGTAGCTCTGGTCAACTTAATTTTTCAGAGAAGTTTGACCAGATGCAGCCGAGGTACCTCGGGAAGTCACTGAGCAGATAAGTCACAAATAGTGAGCAGTGAGAGGACCTATCTGCAGAGATGTAAGTGCATGTCGGCTACTCAAAGGCGACCAAGTACTCCAAGTCCACGTCGCATGCGTTGAAAAGTCAAATATTACGGAAAGCTCACATGCAACGTGAAGAGACAAATTGGAGTGATTCCGCAAGAGATATGATTTAAATAAATCATCCCGACCCACCTTGAAGACTTTTATATTCAAAAGATTCGGCGCTCACATGCGAAGTCTTCACAACGGTCGGAAGATAAAATAAAATAATGGGAATCCGGCGCACAGCGTTGAAAGATTAAACAATGAAGTCTCCCTCCAACGGACGGATTTGTTCAAAAGATTTGCAACGGCTACAAAGAAAAAGCTCGGAGATCGACCTATATATATCCAGAGATTTGGCGAGCAACTCTGGGTGCGAACATACATTCTAGCGATCAAAGCAAACAATAGCATCGTGAAAAGAGCGGATCTAAAAGTTCATACTTAAGGAAGCTCTTAAGTTGGAAGACAAACACTCTTGTCTATAATCTTGAGTACGGGGTACTTCTTGGTTGAAGTAAGAGGCGTAAAGGCATCAGGATCGAGGATCAAGAGGTGCAAGCGATCGAAGTGTGTACTGGCACGGATTTCCACGGTTGGAAGGCTGTTGTAGTGTGGTTTGAATCAACTGTAATATTTATCATTTGGTTGAAAATTATAGTGAATTCATCTCATTGGTTTGGAGAAAAGTGGATTAGTAGAGGATTCCCCACCTGAGACCACTATAATTGCTCGTGTTATTTCTTGTTTCTGCATCATACCTTAAGCTTGCATACATTGTTAAGTGTTTCATTAAGTTAATTTCTATTCGTCATCAGCTGACTTCCGCACATATCCAAGAACAAACGACTCCAAGTCATTTGTTTAACTATCAGCTGAAGAAACTCACTCTTCGTGAAAAAGAGTTCAAGAGTTTCAACAAGTCTATTCACCCCCCCTCTAGACTTGTTCCTGGACGACTTGTGACCTACACATCACTCCCCTCCCATACAGCAAGAAACTACTCACGACAACGAGGAATCAGTCCCTCCTACCGCTGAAGCACTGACAGTTTCTCAACAGGCACCCGATCCTGTCACCGCCCCACCAGACGACCAAGCCCGCGCCATCCCGCATGAGGAATCAGTACCTCTGCCGGAGCAGGCGGATGCTGAGAGACAACAGGAGGATTCAGTCCCTTTTGTAACTTTGTCTACAGAAACCCATTAGGAATAGGAGGAATCAGTCCCCCCTGTCGCCGAGTCCGAACAGGCCACACAACCTCAAGCTACAACCACAATTGATGCCCCTACATCACTGATTGATGTGGAATCTGAAGACGGTTTCTTACCTGAGGATGAACCACAATGGCCACACTCTCATGGGGTCGCCAAAGAACTCAATGGAGATGATGAATAAAAGCCAAGCTCTCTAGATAGGCACGAGCAACCTCATGCTCTCAGTCGCCAAACTGTCTTCCTACAGGACGCTGTGAATGCTCTGCACACTGTTGAAAAGGAGATCAACTGGTTGCATGAGACTGCCATTGATGAAATGACGGGCGTAAAAAGAGAAGTCTCCAAAGTGGAATAAGCCTTCCGCATTTTGCCCACCATCTTAAGGCAAGCTCTCAACCAACTCCAACAGCGCCAGGAGCAGATTCTCATGGAGGAACAATCAAAGCTCCGCGTCTCTGAAGCCAAAACTATATCTGCCCTATAGGAAACTGGCTCCCAGCTAAGAAGACATGATAAAAAGATAGATGATATGTCGCTGGTGCTTCAATCCCTTGTTGATAAAATGTCAAGTATGGAGACCAAACAGGATAATGCAATGAAGATCCTGGAACGCCATGATGAGAAGGTCTCTTATCTTGATGAGGCCAAAAAGGGGAAGAAGCTAGAGAAGCTGCAGATTTTCCCTTTCGGATTGAAGATATCATGGAAATGAAAATCTTGACGCTCACATCCTTGATTGGCCAAGAAGTCAGCAACGGCATTACCTTCGCGGAAAATATGGGAGAAATGAATGTCGAATTTGTCCATTAAAGCCCGAATTTTACAAATGAGACCTTGGAGTTGCCAATGACACGAAGATGATTACTCAATCAAATGAAGTGCAACCTTCGAGTCAACCTCCACCCAAACTTTAATAAAGTTGTGTTTAATGCAAAAATCAAGCCCCCTCACTATACGAGGTGAATGGGGTGCCCACATATCCACCGTCAGTTAAGTTGCAGTTCAACAAAGCATTATTGAACTCCTCCATTTCTGATTGGATTGGGGCAGCCCCTCCTTTTTTCTCGTCCGGTTAGAGGATAATGTTGAAATCTCCCCCAACCATCCAAGGAATTTGGCTTTGACTAACGAAGAGAAGATCATCCCAAAGGTCCCTTCTCTCAATTTTGGTATTTCTCCCATAAACCGCAGTTAGTAGGAAGCGGTAGGGGAGGGAATCACATACAACTTCGACATAAAGGATCTGCTCTTTATTTTGTAAAATATTGATCCGAACACTAGGTTTAGAGAAAATCCATATGTGGTTACTAATATTTGCACAAACATTAGAAAATCCAAACCGTTTAAGAAAAAAATTGGAGTCCAAACTCACTTTTGGTTCAGTGAGAGCCAAAATGTTAAACTTGTGTTTTCTTTTAAGCATTCTTATTTTGTTTTGGGCAGGTTTGTTCCCAATACCTTTAATATTCCAAAAAAGTGTACTAATCATTGATATATAACACTACTCCTAGTCCTTTTTGGAATATTATTGGTTTGGGTTTTAATTTTAGCAGGCCTCTCCTTACCAGAATTATTGTTTTTTCCCTTAATATTCATTCTGGCCAAGTTATCCTCATCAAGATCAGAGCCTTCATCATTGTTATCCGAAAGGGACTGCTCTCGAATTGATTTTTTGGAATTTGTGGACCTATCAGACCCTCATCGTGTATAAAAATCAAAATCATCGTTAGATTCAGAAACTGATCACAACTGCTGCCTGCATCAAATTTCTCAAGTGGGGAGTCTATGCTGGAGACCCTGATATCAACAAGAGTTTCATAGTCAGCAAGCATATTAATATCAGGGGGTTTAAAAATAATTAGGTCTGTTATGCTGCCCCCAATAATATTAGCAACCTCGGCTGGACTGCCGAAAGCCCTAGCAGTAGCCCTTTTTCTAGAGGTGAGGCCTCATCCAATTTTTTCGGGGAAGGGACAGTGGGTTTTGGGCTATGGGAATGTGATTTTTTGGTCAGATTTTCAGTCCCTTGATTACCAGGTTACATCTGGTTTTTATTTGGGTTGTCATTTGCAATTACATATGAATCATATTTTAGGGAATCAGGAACCTAGATGGGACTGACTTTTTGGACCAGATTATCAATTCCACTATCCCCATTGCTGACGTGGGACTCCTCCAATTCCTGTAATACAGCAAGAGCTTGGAATTTTTTTTGATAGCCAAGTCTGGAAGAATCAAGGCTGGAGTTGTTGAGCTTGGCTGAGCTGTTAGAACCTGTAGCTTTTGGGGACTTACCTACCATCACAAAACCATCATTAGCCTGACTTTTTTGATTTGGGATAACTTCCAAAATATAGTTCACATTTTTACCCAGGTTTTTATGGGTGAAGACATCGGGTTTTAGGGCTGGGTTTTTAATATAACAATCTTCTATGTCGTGGCCAATATGTTTGCAGTGTTGACAATATTTTGGTATTTTTTTTCAAATTCTATATCATACTCAGATTTAACATCCTCCACCTGGAGATTAATTTTTTTAGTAAGGGGTTTTTCCAAATTAATAACAACACACAATCTGGCAAAATTTATTCTGGTCCATTTAAGTGTAAAATCATCAACCTTTACAAAATTACCAAGAAGACTAGCTATAATTTTAAGGGGCCGAAGATCAAACCATTATGAGGGTAGTGCATGAATTTTAAACCATACAGGCACTAAGGCCGGTTCCTGTTTGAAATTGAAGGTTGGTGACCACTGAAATAATCTCATAGGAAACCCTGCAAAAATGTATTCCTTTTTCATCCAAAGTTTGTCACAGAGAGATTTGCTAGTCAAATTGATGAGTACATATTTACCATTCAAGAACTGCACTTTGCATAATCCAAAACCATCGAGTTTAAGTTGCTGGGATATTACCTGATTAGACGGTTTACCGTAGGTGAATTTGCCAATGAGGGCAAATTTTTAGTATTCGGAAACTGAGTCGCACTCAGCCTTTGTGAAGATTGCTGTGGGGTTAATGTCTGAAAAATCCAATGTACCGAATCTAACATCATTGGTATCTTCCATTGTAATGGCATCTCGATATGATTTGTTCACACCTGAGTTTTGAGACATACGGGGGGCTGGGGGATAGGAGGACGCTGGAGCCTTATGATCCGATTCAACTGGTGGGATTTATCCTTCTTCCAGAAAACCCTTTGATGATCCATCTCCAAAGTCTTCCCTTTGCATGTTGGCCCTGATAGAAGCGGGTTTTTGAACCATCAATTTTGATGGATCCCGACCGAGGTCCGCCGCCGCCTCTAAAATGGCGAACTTTGTGATGTTCGCTGTGATATGATTTGCGAGCGACTGAATCATTTTTTGAGAAGGATCCGTGGATGGGGGAGTTGTTTTGTTTGTTGGATTCGCAGGTATTGGTGCTGGAGCCAAGGTTTGATTAGATGGGCTAGGGTTTTTTTGGTCAAACCCGCCGCCACCTCTGTCGATTTGGTGTTCGGGAAGGAAGATGTCGTTTTGGTTGTAGGATTTACAGTAGCGAAGGGTAGATCTGGAGTTATATTTGGTGGGCTAGGGTTTTTGTGCGGTGAAGGTAGACCCCCCGCCATCTCAATCGGTTTGGAGGTAGGAACAGTGATTTTAACAAGCGGGTTTGCTGAAAGCGATGCCATAGAGGCTGAAAAATAGAGAAAAAAACACTGCACTGAGGCGGTTGCTGGGGAGGGAAAATGGGAGCCTGCGATTCACAAGAATGGAGCTGAATCGGGCCAAATCTGAAAAGGAAAGAGGAGAGTTCTAGAGAGATGAAGAAATCGCCTAGAGAGAAGGCAGAGCATTCAGCGAGCGAAAAAAACCTATTAACAAGACTTAATCTCCTATTAACAAGCTTGTCGAAGTAAAGGCTGTCGAATTTATTATAGCGAATCGCTTCTTCTGTGAAACTGCTCGAAAGAAAAGATTAATCGGAATTTATTATACGGTCTGAGTACAAAAGGCTCGGATCTGACCAATTAACCCGAGTTTTCATAGAGTTCCGACTCGAATACATGTAGTGTGGTCTTATATCCTATTAACAAGACTTATTCAGGAAATAAATGTTTAATCGGAGCTATTATAGCGTATCCTTGCTACAACACGACTTAATCATGAATGAAAAGATCGAAGATGTTATAGCCAATTTTGAGTACAAAAGGCTCGGATCTAATCAATAAACCAGAGTTTTCATAGAGTTCCAACTCGAATGCATGTAACGTGGTCTTATTTCCTATTAACAAGACTAAATCAAGAAGTATAAAATATCCGCATTTTTCCTTTCTCTTGATATTTTCATTTCGGTGTATTTTCGTCTTTGGCACCTCGCTTGTAACCGTATTGACATTTCGAGGATATTTAATATTGGACTTTTTGTCGTTCGAGCTTGTTTCGGACTCGTTTTATTCGATTCGGTGTTTTATATCATTTTCGTCGCTATTCCGTATATTCTCGTAAATCCTCGCTCGGAACCACCGTTTCGGGGTTGCCGAGGATCCATCTCACGTTATTATGCGTGCTGTGAGCTTTTTTTTGATGTTTCGACCATGTATCGTGCATTTCAGATGTTTTGGGCCGTTTCGTAATTTCCTAAAGTTTTGGGATAATTACGTTTGTTGTTGTTTTTCCGAACCTTTGGGTAGTCGGGAATATGTTTTCCTTCAACACTTAAGTTCGTCGCCTCGAGCCTTTTACGTTCGTACCATCATGAGTCGTTCACCATTGCTTTTCGATCTTTTCGGTTCCTTCCTTGCCAGTAGTTGCGGCCTGTACTCCCCAGGAATAGAGCATTACGTACGTAATGCATGTTTCTGTTACGTACGTAACGGTGTGTGTAAAATAGTACAGGGAATTCTGCGATTTTCGTTACGTACGTAAGCATGGGATAGCTTACGTACGTTAAGTAGCTAACATACGTTAGCATCCTGTGGCTAACGTACGTAAATAAACCTAGGTTTATAAACCCAGGATTTGACCGATTTCGGCCATTATCATTTCTTCTCCTCCCCATCTGACTCCTAGCTGATTTTCTTGGCACTTCCGGAGATTTGAAGCTTTATAACTCCGTGCCATCATCTTCTTCGAGTTTTTGGAGTATATTATCAACATCTAATCGTGTTCTTCGTCATTAATTCGAGGTAAACTCCTAGAACCTTGTTTTTGGGGAAACTTGGGGTTCGAGTTTATCATCCGATTCGTTCCATATGGTTGACTATTTCATGATTAATATGATTAATCTCGTTGGTATTATTGGTTTCCTACAGATTCATGGTATATTTCGTGGTATTTTTGTACTCGAGAGGGTTTGGTTGTGGTCCGCCCTCGTTGTTGTTTTTATACGAATATACATGAGTCGTAGGCGGGTTTTCGGGTGTATTCCAATTCCGTATTCGTTCAGTTTTGGTTGTGATTGTGTTCTTCAAATCGATAGGTTCGTTTCCACCGGTTCCTCGCGGTCGTGTTCGATTCTTCCTTTCCGTTAGTGTCACCGTCTATTAATCGAGGCAAGTACCCTTATGAACTTACAATCTTAACGTAGTAGTAATGCATGAGAATTGTGTGTGTGTGTATGCTCACTATGGGTTAGACCTGACGGGGTCTCGGTAGGGGTCAACAGAGGGGTGGATCCACGAGCTTGCTTTTAATCACTATGGGTTAGATCCGATGGGGTCTCAGTAGGGGTCCACGGAGGGGTGGATCCACGGTTAATTGTGGTGTATTTTACAAATGTGTTTTGATATTGGCGTTTCCGGAAATGTGTATTTTCAACCGAAGTTTTCATTATTGCATGCTTTCACTATATGTGTAAGATATAAGTTGTTCATTCGGTTACTTGTACTAGCGTAATTGCTAACCCCTCTGGGGACCCGTTTTGGGGAAATTCGTTTTATGAATTTCAGGTTAGGTCTATCGATACGAACGGACGCTGGACCAGTACGCGGATGATCATCGGGCGTGATGATTGTGCATGAGTGTGTTTTTATGGTTGTCCTCTCTTTTGATGCGTTTATCCATTTGTAAACTAATAGAAGTACTCGAGTACTTAGGAATTTTCGCTTGTTCAGGTTGTGATATTTGTTCGTTATGTTTATGTTGGATGTGTGGGGTGTGTTTGACCGGTTGAACCGGGTGAATCATTTTGTTTTGCGTCTTTATGATGAGGGGTTGTTATGTTGATTACACAAGTCGTTGAGTATGTTTGGTCATTTAGCCTGGTGGGTCCCGTGTAGGGATTCACGGGTCTGTGATATACCTCGAATATCTTGGGGGTGTTACAGAAAATGGTATCAGAGCCCTAGGTTTATGGATACCTAGGCTTGTCGGTTTATTGGGACTTGTTGTGTTTCGTCTTGCACATTGTCGTCACGCTGCCATGATTCCGGTACTTCCAGTGTCCGTAAGTTTTTCCTTCCTCTGTTCCTTGTTTCCTTGTATCGCACCTTTGATTCTCAATTTGTGATTGTTTTTCTTCTTGTACTTATCATCGTATGGCTTTTGCTACTTATTTAACTCCAGTATGGATGCTGGAAGAGGTCGTGATCGTGGTCGTGGACACGGCCGGGGACGTGGGGCAGCTGGTGGGGCAGCCACGTCGCATTCTTCGGGAGCCGGCAGCACCGGTGACCAACATAGCCATGCTTCTTCTCAAGATGGCGCTGACCTTGGTGTTGCGGCAGTTATGCAACAGATGGTAAACCAGATGGCGGCGATTGCCCAGGCGGTTTAGAATCCAGACCATGCTGCTCAGGACGGAGTTGACCGTTAGCTCCAGGATGTCATCAAGATGCATCCTCCTCAGTTCACGGGAGCCTCCGACCCGATTGGCTGGGAAGGGTGGATCAAGGAGATATCCAAAGTCTTTGTTGCCACCAACTGTCCCGAGGACCATAAAGTCCCTATTGCCCAGTATTTTCTTACTGGGGACGCTACGGATTGGTGGGAGGCCGTTGGGCCTAAGGATCATGTTGCTTCGTGGGCAGAATTCAAGGATCTGATGGAGACTGAGTATTGCCCGTGGCCGGTCCAGCGGGCTCGAGTCCACGCCTTCTATGATGCTCAACCGCGGGATGTTCCTTTCTCTCAAGCTATTGCCGATTTCAAAAAGGAGTTGAGCTATGTGAAGACCCAAGTTGTCGAGGAGAGCGACAAAATTTTCGCTTCTCCAGGCGGATGAAATTGTCGATTCGCGACTACATGTCTGGGCTCGTCTGCACTACCTTGAAGGATTATCAGAGTAGGGTCCTTGCTTATGATATGTCTGTGACAGCTAGTGACGCGGCCCGCGAGAGCAAGAAGCAGAAGTCCGCCGGGAATTTTTCGGGCCACAAAGGTGGGGTCAGCAGAAATTCCAGTCTGCTAACTTTTCCGCTAGTGGTGGCCCAGCTCGTTCTACTGGGATTCCCCGCAGGGCTGCCAGTGCCCCTTCTCGGGAGGTGAAGTGTTTTAACTGTGGCCAGCCAGGCCACATCAGTCGTAATTGTCCGAGCCCTTTGCTGACGTGTAATCGGTGTGGCCAGCCAGGCCACAAGGCTGCTTTCTGTGCCGAGAGAGAGAGAGAGAATTCTTGGTGCCCAGGCTTCCATTCCAGCGCCCAGGGAACCAAGCGTGAATCAAGGATCGTTTGCTTCTCATTCCCCACCGAGTGCCAGTCGAGGGAGAGGTCGGGGTCAGCCCGCTAAGGGGGGAGCTTCCAGTGTTGGCTCCGCCCCTCCACATATCTATGAGATGAGAAGGGCCGGTGATCCAGCAGCCACTGTGACGACAGGTACCGTTCATATCTATTCCCATCCTGTCAGTGTGCTTTTTGATTCGGCTGTTACGCATTCATTCATTTTTCTAGAGTGTGTGCGCCGTTTGAGTCTTGACGGTTTATCGCCTTGCGAGGCTTTTATCGTTAAACTTCCTAGCGGTGATAGAATCGTCGGTGATCGAGATGTCCGGGACTGTTATGTGTTTATTTGTGAGAGGGTTTGGCTCTCTAATCTTATTGTTGTGGGTATTGAGGGTGAGGATTTGATTCTCGGGGATGATTGGCTCGAGCGGCATGGTGCAATCATGAACTACCGCACGAGGATTATCACCATGCTTGCCGAGGATGGCACCGAACACTCTTTCGCGGGGCGAAAGAAAAACCAGAAGTTTGTTATTAACGCCTCCTGCGAAAGGGGTGTACTGGTTATTGGTGCTATGCCTTGAAAGCGGAGAGTGGTGAAGTCGAGATTTCATCGATTCCATTCGTTAGTGAATTTCCTGATGTTTTTCCTGATGAGTTACCGGGGTTGCCACCGGACTGTGAGGTCGAGTTCGCTATAGAGTTAGAGCCGCGTGCGGCTCCGATTTCGAAGGCACCATATCGTATGGCACCTTCAGAGATTGTCGAGTTGAAGAAGCAGTTGAGTGAGCTTCTTGAGTCGGGGTATATTCGACCAAGTGCTTCGCCTTGGGGCGCACCGGTTTTGTTTGTTCGGAAAAAGGATGGTTCACTGCATTTGTGTATCGACTACCGCGAGCTAAACAAGGTGACCATCAAGAACAAGTATCCTCTGTCGAGAATTGATCACTTGTTCGATCATTTGCAGGGGGCTGCGGTATTCTCGATGATCGACTTGAGATCGGGGTACTATCAGCTTCGGGTGAAGGAGTCCGACATTCCGAGAAGTTCGTCTGGAATGACGAGAGGCAGTCGAGTTTTGAGGAGCTGAAGAGGCGTTTGACTTCAGCCCCGATTTTGGCGTTGCCATGTGGCAACAAGGGTTTTGTCTTTTATAGCAATGCTTCTGGTCAGGGTCTTGGGTGCGTGTTGATGCAGCACGGCAAGACTATTGCATATGCGTCGAGGCAGTTGAGGCCGTATGAGCTTAACTACCCTACTCACGATTTGGAGTTAGCGGCAGTTGTTTTTGCGCTCAAGATTTGGCGTCACTATCTTTTTGGCTCTGCATGTCAAATTTTTACCGACCATAAAAGTCTGAAGTATATATTTATTCAGCGGGAGTTGAATATGAGGCTGAGAAGGTGGTTAGAGTTGATTAAGGATTATGACCTCGAAAGCTTTTATCATCCGGGCAAGGCGAACGTCGTGGCCGATGCCTTGAGTCGGAAACCAGTCTCGTTGCGGACGCTTGAGATCTTTACGTCTCAAGCCGAGCTTCAGCGGGATTTGATTGAGTTGAATGTTGAGATTTCGTTGCCTGGAGCCGCAGGGCGACTTTGTGCTTTAGAGATTTTGTCGTCTCTGATCGATGAAATTAAACTGAAGCAGTTGGAGGATCCGATGATTATTCAAATCCAAGAGAATGTTCTTAAGGGAAAGTCTCCTGGATTTGTGATTTATGAAGATGGAGTATTGAGATTCCAGAGTCGACTGTGTGTGCCAAATGACTCGGCATTGAGGCAGAGTATTTTGCGTGAGGCCCATGCTACGCCTTATTCCGTTCATCCTGGTTCGAGTAAGATGTACAAGGATCTGAGGAGGAATTTCTGGTGGAATGATATGAAGGAGGAGGTCGCACAATATGTAGCGAGATGTTTGACTTGTCAGCAGGCCAAAATCGAGCATCAGCGACCGGTAGGATTATTGCAGTCACTTCCCATCCCGGAATGGAAATGGGAAGATATATCGATGGACTTTATCACGAGTTTGCCAAGATCGAGGTCGGGCATGAATATGGTCTGGGTGATTGTTGATCGTCTGATCAAGTCAGCATATTTTCTGGGCATCAGAGATACTTGGGGCCCGGAGAAGCTAGCTCGTGTGTTTATTGCGCAGATTGTGAGGCTTCATGGTACTCCGAAGTCTATTGTTTCGGATCGTGATGGCCGTTTTGTATCGCATTTTTGGCAGGCGTTGCATAAGGCGTTGGGTACTCGTTTGCGTTTGAGTACCTCTTTTCATCCTCAGTCCGATGGACAGTCTGAGCGCACTATCCAGACGTTCGAGGATATGTTGCGTGCTTGTGCTCTCGACTGGAGTAGTAACTGGGAGGAGCATTTGCCATTGATCGAATTCACGTACAACAATAGTTGGCATGCGTCGATTCGGATGGCACTGTATGAGGCGCTTTATGGGCAGTGTTGTCGATCGCCGATTTGTTGGAACGAAGCGTCCGATTTGGTCGGGACCGAACCGGATATTGTTTTAGAGACGAGGCGGAATGTGGATTTGATTCGAGATCGGATGTTGACCGCTCAGAGCCGACAAAAGTCGTATGCCGACGTCCGTCGTCGACCTTTGTAATTCGAGGTGGGAGACCACGTTTTGCTAAAGGTGTCGCCGACGAGAGGAGTTTTTCGCTTCGGGAAGAAGGGGAAGTTGAGTCCGAGATTTATTGGAGCGTTTGAGATTCTCGAGCGAGTCGGTGATTTGGCATATCGTTTGGCGCTACCTCCGGCCTTGAGTCGCATTCATAACGTCTTTCATGTTTCTCAACTGAGGAAATATGTCCCGGATCCTAGTCATATCATCGATTATGGTGAGATCGATATTGCCGAGGATATTACCTTCGAGGAGCGTCCCTTGAAGATTTTGGAGCACCGTGAGAAGCGACTGAGGCATAAGACCATTCCTTTGGTCAAAGTGCAGTGGTCGAGACATGGTGTCGAGGAAGCAACTTGGGAAACCGAGGATAGCATGCGTGCTATATACCCCGATTTGTTTGTCTCTTAAGTTTCGGGACGAACTTATTTTTAGAGGGGTAGAATGTAATATCCGCATTTTTCCTTTCTCTTGATATTTTCATTTCGGTGTATTTTCATCTTTGGAACCTCTCTTGTAACCGTATTGACATTTCTAGGATATTTAATATTGGACTTTTTGTCGTTCGAGCTTGTTTCGGACTCGTTTTACTCGATTCGGTGTTTTATGTCGTTTTCGTCGCTATTCCGTGTATTCTCGTAAATCCTCGCTCGGAACCGTCGTTTCGGGGTTGCCGAGTATCCATCTCACGTTATTATGCGTGTTATGAGCTTTTGTTTGATGTTTCGACCATGTATCGTACATTTCGGATGTTTTAGGCCGTTTCGTAATTTTCCAAAGTTTTGGGATAATTACGTTTGTTGTTGTTTTTCCGAACCTTTGGGTAGTCGGGAATATGTTTTCCTTCAACACTTAAGTTCGTCGCCTCGAACCTTTTACCTTCGTACCATCATGAGTCGTTCACCGTTGCTTTTCGATCTTTTCGGTTCCTTCCTTGCCAGTGGTTGCGGCCTGTACTCCCCAGGAATAGAGCATTACGTACGTAATGCATGTTTCTGTTACGTATGTAACGGTGTGTGTAAAATAGTACAGGAAATTCTGCGATTTTCGTTACGTACGTAAGCATGGGATAGATTACGTATGTTAAGTAGCTAACGTACGTTAGCATCCTGTGGCTAACGTACGTAACTCAACCTGGGTTTATAAACCCAGGAGGTGACCGATTTCGGCCATTATCATTTCTCCTCCTCCCCATCCGACTCCTAGGCGATTTTCTTGGCACTTCCGGCGATTTGAAGCTTTGTAACTCCGAGTCATCATCTTCTTCGAGTTTTGGGAGTATATTATCAACATCTAATTGTGTTCTTCGTCATTAATTCGAGGTAAACTCCTAGAACCTTGTTTTTGGGGAAACTTGGGGTTTAGAGTTTTTCGTCCGATTCGTTCCGTATGGTTGATTATTTCATGATGAATATGATTAATCTCGTTGGTATTATTGGTTTCCTACGGATTCATGGTATATTTCGTGGTATTTTTGTACTCAAGAGGGTTTGGTTGTGGTCCGCCCTCGTTGTTGTTTTCATACGAATATACATGAGTCCTAGGCGGGTTTTCGGGTGTATTCCAATTCCGTATTCGTTTAGTTTTGGTTGTGATTGTGTTCTTCGAATCGATAGGTTCGTTTCCGCCGGTTCCTCGCAGTCGTGTTCGATTCTTCCTTTCCGTTCGTGTCACCGTCTATTAATCGAGGCAAGTACCCTTATGAACTTACAATCTTAACGTAGTAGTAATGCATGAGAATTGTGTGTATGTATGCTCACTATGGGTTAGACCCGATGGGGTCTCGGTAGGGGTCCACGGAGGGGTAGATCCGCGAGCTTGCTTTTTACCACTATGGGTTAGATCCGACGGGGTCTCGGTAGGGGTCCACGGAGGGGTGGATCCACGGTTAATTGTGGTGTATTTTACAAATGTGTTTTGATATTGGCGTTTACGGAAATTTGTATTTTCAACCGAAGTTTTCATTATTGCATGCTTTCACTATATGTGTATGATGTAAGTTGTTCATTTGGTTACTTGTACTAGCGAAATTGCTATCCCCTCTGGCGACCCATTTTGGGGAAATTCGTTTTATGAATTTCAGGTCAGGTCCATCGAGACGAACGGGCGCTGGACCAGTATGCGGATGATGACCGGGCGTGATGATTGTGCATGAGTGTGTTTTTATGGTTGTCCTCTCTTTTGATGCATTTATCCATTTGTAAACTAATAGAAGTACTCGAGTACTTAGGAATTTTCGTTTGTTCAGGTTGTGATATTTGTTCATTATGTTTATGTTGGATGTGTGGAGTGTGTTTGACCTTTTGAACCGGGTGAATCATTTTTTTTTGCGTCTTTATGATGAGGGGTTGTTATGTTGATTTCACAAGTCGTTGAGTATGTTTGGTCATTTAGCCTGGTGGGTCCCATGTAGGGATTCACGGTGCTCTAATATACCTCAAATATCTTGGGGGTGCTACAAAGTAAAGGTTTAATCGGAGCTATTATATCCAATCCTTGCAACAACAATAATTAATCAAGAAGTAAAAGATTAATCGGAGCTTTTATAGCAAATTTTGAGTATAAAAGGCTCGAATCTAATCCATAAACTCGTGTTTTCATAGAGTTCTGACTCGAATGCATGAAACGTGGTCTTATCTCCTATTAACAAGACTTAATCAAGAAGTAAAGGCTTGACCGGATCTATTATAGCGAATCCTTGCTAAAACAAGACTTACTCAAGAAAGAAAAGATTAATCGGAGCTGTTATAGCCAATTCTGAGTACAAAAGGCTTGGATCTGGCCAATAAACCCGAGTTTTCATAGAGTTCGGACTCGAATGCATGTAATGTGGTCTTATCTCCTATTAACAAGACTTAATCAAGAAGTAAAGGTTTAATCGGAGCTATTATAGTGAATCCTTGCTACAACAAGATTTAATCAAGAAAGAAAATATTAATCGGAGCTGTTATAGCTAATTCTGATTCCAAAAGGCTCGAATCAAATCAATAAACCAGAGTTTTCATAGAGATCCGACTCGAATGCATGTAAAGTGGTCTTATTGTAACACCCCCAAACCGCTCGGGAATATTACAGCGCCGCAGACCCTCTCCGTGAGGATCTACCAGGCTAAATACAGAAACACTACAATACATTACATACCGACATGGGTAATTAACGGACCATTAGACCGATTTGGTCTTTTACCACAACATACAGACCAACCATACATTACTCTTTCTCGTAACTCATACCGACGCAGGGGTTAACATAAATCAACATTCCCGTAAAAGGGGGAAATAAACACAACGGAAGGACAAAACAACAAGACATCACCAAATAATCAACATCGGTCTTCATGTGATTAGTATTGCCGTCTTCCATCATCCTTCGTAACGATCCTGTGAATTGCTCCCCAGCAACCTGCAAGAACCTGGACGCAAAACAGACATCCACCCCCTGAATACTCGGGGGTTAGCAAAACTCCACTGTTATGCTAGTGCAAGTATAAATATAAAGACAAGCCATACATATCATACTCCAAGAACATAGAAATCGTGAATATACTTCCAGAGATAATTCACTTGATCAAAACAGTTTGAATTACGAAAGATAGGAATAAAACCATTTTACATCATACAAAACATTTTACGATCTCGGGAGTTTTGAAAATATTTGGGGTTTAAGAATTCTCAAACCTTTCGAAACACTTAGGGATACAGTCCATAAATCATTTATTTCAAAATACGATTTCGATAACAAAATACAGGGTCCATGACCCAATCATAATATTCCAATCACAAACACGGGGTCTACTACCCAAATCATCCACATCATATACTCGCAAGAATAACCCGACTGAAACTACACCGTGTCAAACATTACCATGACAACAATTTCACATAACGACATCAGAGAGCACAATTTTGCATCTTAACCATACGGTCGAACTCGACACACCACAGAGCTACCATACACAGAGCAACCAAGGGACTCACTTACCCATACCAAATTATCACAGCCAAGGGACGAATCACGCAAACACATTTACTGGTGCCATTCCAGCCAAGTACGATACCATTTGGACTGCCATTCTAATCAGATGAAATATGCACCAAAAATCACAGTTCTCCAACAAAACATTTCAAAGTTAACCGTTGGTACGAGACTCACAGCCGCCGTACTCCACAGAGCCCCGTCGGACATCCCTGGGTGGTTAACCCTAGTTCGTGATATGCACCCTCACGGCAATACATATCCCTAAAGGCCCCGTCAGACCGTCCCTAGGTGAACATACACATATCATCCACAACGCCATGGGAAGCCGTAATTCGAATACTAGAATATGCATACAAATGCTACGTACTTCGCTAGAATGGCCACTTTAGTCGATGTATACTCACAACTAATGTCACACAACCACAAGCAATTACCAATACCAAACAACACCAAGCGCCACAACATCCTTATGAAGGAATACCCACTAACATCACACAACGTCACATATTCACCGAACAATTACACATATCAATACACAATCCTTGGCAAATAATTTCGGTCTACTAACATCACTAAATATGATCAACATCTTCTAACATACGAAACTAACGCACATATTCCGAAAGCACATTAATTCACGAAGCATACGAGTTATCTTTTGAAAGACAACAATTATCAAGAACATACCAATCCCTTTAAAAGTTCATTAAAACATTAAAATTTCACATATGATCAATTATCAACTATCACGTCTACGAAACACGAAATGTATGGGCAAGATACTTGCCTCGGATAATTACAAGCGCGGAGAATCGACCGAAGTGAGGAGATCCGAACCGTCCACGAATATGCCGACTCCGCCGAGCGACAACCCGCGACGATAAACTACGAATGACAATAACAACAATGAAACTAAATTCCACAACATGACTCAAAGCCGCCGAATTAGAGGGTCAAATGACGAAAGTTCAAGGGTTTCCCCCAAAATGGCCAAGAACACGAATCGACTCGTTAATTCATGAAAACAGAATTCCAACCATGGGTTATGATCAACATGACTAGATAGCAACAAAGGAACCAACAATTTTGGATTAAAATCACGAAATAAAGACAAACCCCAATTATTCACGAAGTAGGGTTCTAGGATGATTACCTCAATTCAAGGGGGAAAAGGATGATTTGGTGTTGTTAATCCACACCAAGACCTTGATGATAATGTAGTAGGATGAAAGATCGATGAATTTCCGTGAAGAATCGTCCTGGAATCGCCTCAAGACTCTGCCCGTCGCGTGAGGAAGGAAAAGAGCAAAACTGTTCTCAAATAACACTTTCTGCTGCCTGAAATACAGGCCTTTGTTACGGCCATAACATCATGTACATTACGGCTGTAATATGCTGGCCATTATGGTCGTAACATGCTGGCCATTACGGCCGTAACATGCTGCATTCTGGCAGCAGATTCCTTCTGCTGCTCGATTAGTTCCGAACAACCTCAAAATGTGACAACCCGAAAGGTGCGACATAGCGCTAATGAAGAGTTCTCAACAAAGAATAAAAGCGCTAAACAAACATGCGATTCCGACAACTCGGAGGTGGGTAAAAATGAGTATGAAAACAAATACCCAAAACTTTGGGATATTACAAAATGGCCCAAACGTCCGAAAAATCACGATACGTGGTCGAATAACCAAACCGAAGTTCACAACACGTCTAACAAGGCTAAACGGACTTGCGGAAAACACGAAACGACAGTTTCGAACGAGATTCGTAAGAATCGAACTGAAATACGGAAAAATCTCCAAAAAACACGAAACTTAGCGAAGCAACACCAAAACGAACTCGTATGTCGAAAATTACAGAATTAATCATTCTTATAATGACGGAATGGTCACAAGCGAGCCGCTAAAACGGACTCCCGCTAAAAAAAGAAAATTACCGAAAATCGATAATGCGGGTATTACATACTACCCCCCAGAAGTTTCATCCCCGAAACTTAAAGCATAGAATGAACAACGCAAAACGAACTCAGATAATACACGCTATCCGTTGCCCGTAACCTGCAATGACTCACATGCTACACGCAGCTGCTACCATTCATATCGCCATACCAGAACGATAACAACACAACGAACAAAAATCAATACGGTTGACCAACCCAAACAGTACAGTAATCAGAACTCGGTTTAATCACCGAACAGATGCAAAATTACCCCCCAAGGTTTGGAAGGTCTAATACGAAGCTAATCTCCCAAACTTAAGGAAATTACGAAGTGATCTGAATGCTCAAATGATCACGATACGAGATCAACAAAAATTGGACAACAAACGATCGGACCACAGCGGCCGAGGCAACAACGGTCGAACAATCATACTCGAATCATGACGAACAACAATAATCAAACAACAACTCTGAAGTTCACACCTCGACCGGCAAGATAAGCATTCACATAAGATTCATAGGCATGAAACCAAATTCGGGAAAAGTCACAACGACAAACGGATTAATCCGAAACAATACCACAACTCGTTTGAACAACAAAAAGCAAAGGATATAGCAAGTTCAGAAAATATCAATGAACGAAACAAATCGATAGAGTCGGAAATACAGAAGTTCAACAATCTGATCCGCCTCTCATAAAAGAGGTTTATCCCCGAAATTCGAAACGACAAAGAAAGGAAATAACACAACATACAGCTGGTAGACTATACCCCTCAGGTGCTCCTCAGAGTCGATCTTGACATCAGTGCTCAAGTCCGTGCCTTGGAAGGCTCGGCGACCAATTCGCAAAAATAAACCCGGCGTCCCTTGAGTCCGCACGTGTAACACGTAACTGGCGGAGAAGGACAATGTGCACGAACGTGTCCCGATACGTTACAGTTAAAACACCTCCTAGCTTCACCCGGAGTCAAAGTAGACGACTTGGAACTCTCAGTCTCATGCATCGAGCGATGGAGCTTCACAGCGGAAAGACTACGACGTTGCAATCCAACACCACCAACTACAGTACTAACCACAATGTCATCCAACTTCCTCAGCTTTCTACTCAGTTCCAGACAAAACCCAGCTTCCAGAAGTTCTCAAAACTCCGCCCACATGGCGACACGATTTCGAGGCTTGACAGCTTCCCACCAATGAGCAGCATCTTCGCTAAGAAGGTACTGAGCAATAGGAACCTTCCGATATTCGGGACAATCAATAGCCTCGAATATCTTTTCCAGCTGAAGGAGCCAGCCATCCCAACCCAATGCATCCGCCATACCAACAAATCGGGGAGGATTCATACTAACTACCTCTCGGAGCCATAGGTTTGCCCCGATCTTCTGGATCGCATCAGTGTTGCGTTGAACCGCCCGGGTCAACTAAGTCATCCATGCTGCTACTTGTTGCAATATGGTAGCAACATCTATACTAATATCATTCCCGGCAGCATCCTCTCGATCCCGCTCCTGATCCCCGTGGCCATCTGTACCACAGTTGCGACCACGACCTCTACCCATCGTCATATTAATCAAGCAACAACCTAACGCAACGAAAGTCACATAATCACACACAACAATATTACTGCACACATGAAATCCACTCATGGGTGATCGACTGCAAAAGTTAGACCTAACGGCAAAATACAGGCTAAAACTTTTGCCCAGCTAGAAAGCGCGCTCTATGACAAGAGATGGCGTGCGCTAACTGTTTGGTAACCCATTCATAATCACCTTCCAGCAGTACTAGACCGGAGGTTATGAATAAACAACAGCGTACAAGTCCAAACGCCAACAGTTCACATACTTATAACATTACACAAATAACCATCAAAAGTTAACTAACGTTCCAAACCGAATTCCCACCTCTCGGTCTAGAGAACTACCTAGACGAATGTATACCGAACGACTCAGCGTTCACATCACCACTTTAATCACAACTCGGGGCATTAAAGCCGAAACGACAACGACATCATTACCACATACCTTTTTACTGGAATTTTATGAAATCGAAAAGTTGAAAGCGAAAGTCACGTCTCAAGTAAATTTTTGCTAGACCTCATTTGAGTTTTAGAAATCAAATTTTGAAAACTTGCAATGCAACAGGAAAATAAAATATAAGTAGTTAAGTTCAAAAAAAAAAATCCGATATCGAGGTCATCATACGGAATCAAAAATTTTCCTTTCTTGAAGGATGTTTTAAAATAAAATTTACGTGACTCTTCAAAAATAATTAAACCTTGAAATATCACCTTGACAAACTTTCCTTGCGGGATCACACCAAGCCATTACTCCAGTTAAACGATTCACACAATATATATACACATTTATACACCGGTATCACTTTTCATTCCAGCACACATGAGAATCAACAAGCATGAATTACGTATTCACAATTCATTTTTAATCCCCCCATAATAACATAAAATCACACAAGCTCGTATAACACAGGACGCAACAAAATAGGGAGACTTACATCCACAGATCGGACGAAGATGATGGTTGCACCTCGATACTAATCACGACCGATGCCTCAGATGACGCGCCGCGACACGACTCAGTCAGACAAAATCTGACAAGACAAGACAAGACAAGACCCGACAACACAAAACTCGACCCGACAGCCTAGGTTTCCGCAACCTAAGCTCTGATACCATATTCTGTAACACCCCCAAACCGTTCGGGAATATTACAGCGCCGTAGACCCTCTCCGTGAGAATCTACCAGGCTAAATACAGAAACACTACAATACAATACATATCGACATGGGTAATTAACGGACCATTAGACCGATTTGGTCTTTTACCACAACATACACACCAACCATACATTACTCTTTCTCGTAACTCATACCCACGCAGGGGTTAACATAAATCAACATTCCCGTAAAAGGGGAAAATAAACACAACGGAAGGACAAAACAACAAGACATCACCAAATACTCAACACCGGTCTTCATGTTATTAGTATTGCCATCTTCCATCATCCTTCGTAACGATCCTGTGAATTGCTCCCCAGCAACCTGCAAGAACCTGGACGCAAAACAGACATCCACCCTCCGAATACTCGGGGGTTAGCAAAACTCCACTGTTTTGCTAGTGCAAGTATAAATACACAGACAAGCCATACATATCATACTCCAAGAACATAGAAATTGTGAATATACTTCCAAAGATAATTCACTTGATCAAAATAGTTTGAATTACGAAAGATAGGAATAAAACCATTTTACATCTTACAAAACATTTTACGATCTCGGGAGTTTTGAAAACATTTGGGGTTTAAGAATTCTCAAGCCTTTCGAAACACTTAGGGATACAGTCCATAAATCATTTATTTCAAAATACGATTCCGATAACAAAATACGGGGTCCATGACCCAATCATAACAGTCCAATCACAAACAAAACATTATATACTTGCAAGAATAACCCGACTAAACTACACCATGTCAAACATTACCATGACAACAATCTCACAGAACGACATCAAAGAGCACAACTTTGCAACTTAACCATACGGTCGAACTCGACACACCACAGAGCTACCATACACAGAGCAACTGAAGGACTCATGTACCCATATCAAATTATCACGGCCAAGAGACGAATCACACACAAACACATTTACTGGTGCCATTCCAACCAAGTACGATACCATTTGGACTGCCATTCTAAACAGACGAAATATGCGCCAAAAATCACAGTTCTCCAACAAAACATTTCAGAGTTAACCATTGGTACGAGACTCATGGCCGCCGTCCCCGCAGAGACCCGTCGGACATCCCTAGGTGGTTAACCCTAGTTCGTGATATGCACACTCACGGCAATATGTATCCCTAGAGGCCCCGTCAGACCGTCCCTAGGTGAACATACACATATCATCCACAACGCCACGTGAAGCCATAATTCGAATACTAGAATATGCATACAAATGCTAGGTACTTCGCTAGAATGGCCACTTTAGTCGACGTATACTCACAACTAATGTCACACAACCACAAGCCATTACCAATACCAAACAACACCAAGTGCCACAACATCCTTACGAAGGAATAACAACTAATATCACACAACGTCACATATTCACCGAACAATTACACATATCAATACACAATCCTTGGCAAATAATTTCGGTCTACTAACATCACTAAATATGATCAACATCTTCTACATACGAAACTAACGAACATATTCCGAAAGCACATTAATTCACGAAGCATACGAGTTATCTTTTGAAAGACAACAATTATCGAGAACATACCGATCCTTTTAAAAGTTCATTAAAACATTAAAATTTCACATATGATTAATTATCAACTATCACGTCTACGAAACACGAAATGTATGGGCAAGATACTTGCCTCGAATAATTACAAGTGCGGAGAATCGACCGAAGTGAGGAGACACAAACCGTCCACGAACCCGCCAACTCCGCCGAACGACAACTCGCGATGATAAACTAGGGATGACAATAACAACAATGAAAATAAATTCCATAGCATGACTCAAAGCCACCGAATTAGAGGGTCAAATGACGAAAGTTCAAGGGTTTCCCCCAAAATGGCCAAGAACGCGAATCGACTCGTTAATTCATGAAAACAGAATTCCAACCATGGGTTATGATCAACATGACTAGATAGCACCAAAGGAACCAACAATTTCGGATTAAAATCACGAAATCAAGACAACCCCCAATTATTCACGAAGTAGGGTTCTAGGATGATTACCTCAATTCAAGGGGAAAAGGATGATTTGATGTTGTAATCCACACCAAGACCTTGATGATAATGTAGTAGGATGAAAGATCGATGAATTCCCGTGAAGAATCACCCTGGAATCGCCTCAAGACTCTGCCCGTTGCGTGAGCGAAGGAATAGAGCAAAACTGTTCTCAAATAACATTGTCCGCTGCCTGAACTACAGGACTTTGTTACGGCCGTAACATGCTGGCCATTACGGCCGTAACATGCTGCATTCTGGCAGCAGATTCCTTCTGCTGCCCGATCAGTTCCGAACAACCTCAAAATGCGACAACCCGAAAGGTGCGACATAGTGCTAATGAAGAGTTCTCAACAATGAATGAAAGCACTAAAAAAACATGCGATTCCGACAACTCGGAGGTGGGTAAAAATGAGTATGAAAACAAATACCCAAAACTTTGGGATATTACAAAATGGCCCAAACGTCCGAAAAATCACGATACGTGATCGAACAACAAAACCGAAGTTCACAACACGTCTAACAAGGCTAAACGGACTTGCGGAAAACACGAAACAATAGTTTAGAACGAGATGCATGTAATGTGGTCTTATCTCCTATTAACAAGACTTAATCGAGAATTAAAGGTTTAATCAGAGCTATTATAGCGAATGCTTGCTACAACCAGACTAAATCAAGAAAGAAAAGATTAATTGGAGCTGTTATAGCCAATTCTGAGTACAAAAGGCTCGGATCTAATCAATAAACCCTAGTTTTCATTGAGTTCCAACTCGAATGTATGTAACTTGGTCTTATTTCCTATTAACAATACTAAATCAAGAAGTAAAGGTTTAATCGGAGCTATTATATCCAATCCTTGCTACAACAAGACTTAATCAAGAAGTAAGAGAATAATCGGAGCTGTTATAGCAAATTTTGAGTATAAAAGGTTCGAATCTAATCAATAAATCTGAGTTTTCATAGAATTCTGACTCGAATGCATGTAATGTGGTCTTATCTCCTATTAACCAGACTTAATCAAGAAGTAAAGGCTTAACCGGAGCTATTATAGTGAATCCTTGCGAAAACAAGACTTACACAAGAAAGAAAAGATTAGTCGGAGTTGTTATAGCCAATTTTGAGTACAAAAGGCTCGGATTTGACCAATAAACCCGAGTTTTCATAGAGTTCCGACTCAAATGCATGTAATGTGATCTTATCTCCTATTAACAAGCCTTAATCAAGAAATAAAGGTTTAATCGGAGCCATTATAGTGAATCCTTGCAACAACAAGACTTAATCAAGAAAGAAATGATTAATCGAAGCTGTTATAGCCAATTCTTAGTACAAAAGGCTCGAATCTAATCAATAAACCCGAGTTTTCATAGAGTTCCGACTCGAATGCATGTAACGTGGTCCTTTCTCCTATTAACAAGACTTTTTTTTTTTAAAAAAAAGCAGCTGCTCTTATATTAGTCCGAAAAATTGAGGGTGGATGAGTCCCTCTACACGCCCGAGCAAATGAGGGAGGACGAATTCCTCAACATGTCCTAAAATAAGACACATGAAAATTATGGGTAGCCGACCCCAAAGCAAGGCTAAAGTTTGCCAAGTATCTCCCAAATTAAAAGACGATTACATGTAAACTTTCCTACTCCTAATATAGGGGTAGGACATTTTATCGAGTTTAATAAGGCCTCGGATTTTCCTATCAATATTGGAGATATCGTGGAAATAAAAATCATGATGATCACAACCTTTGTTAGCCAAAAGGTCGGCAACGACATTGCCCTCACGAAAAATATGTGAAAAATAAATTTCATATTTTTCCACAAGGGCCCGAATTTTAATAATGAGGCTTCGGAGTTGCCAATGACATGAAGATGAATGCTCAATCAAGTGGAGTGCAACCTTCGAATCTACCTCCACCAAAATTTTAGTAAAATTGTGATCGATGCAAATATCGAGCCCCCTCCAAATGGCGAATATTTCAGCAAAGTTGTTGGTTTGGGCCCCAAGAAATTCGGAGAACATGAAGAGCGGGTTGCCGAGATGATCCCGAACCACCATGCGGCCGCATTGCCCGGGTTGCCCCTCGCAGCCCCGTCCGTATTAAGTTTCCACCATCCCATGCCGGGCTTAATCCAACGGACAGCCTTGATTTTGTACCTCGGCCTCGGGGCCTGTAACACCCCCAAACCACTTGGGAATATTACAGCACCGCAGACCCTCTCCATGAGGATCTACCGGGCTAAATACAAAAACAATACATCACATTTATTGCGATATGGCTAAATAATGAACCATTAGACCGATTTGGTCTTTTACCAAAAATTTTTACATCGAACATACAAAACTCCTTTTCCTAACTCGTACCCACGCGGGGGTTAGGATACATTAATACTTCCCGAAAATGAAAAATACCCCAACAAAAAGACAAAACAATAAGACTTCACCAAATACCCAACACGGCCTTCATGTGATTAGCATCCTCG
This sequence comes from Orobanche coerulescens, assembly GCA_033398695.1. Classification (NCBI taxonomy): domain Eukaryota; kingdom Viridiplantae; phylum Streptophyta; class Magnoliopsida; order Lamiales; family Orobanchaceae; genus Orobanche; species Orobanche coerulescens. Next base: position 34,649,468 of record CM065814.1, on the reverse strand, counting down.
TCTTCCATCATCCTTCGTACCGATCCTGTGATTCGCTCTCCAGCAACCTGCAAGTACCTGGACGTAATACAGACATCCACCCCCCGAATACTCGGGGGTTAGCAAAACTCCACTGTTTTGCTAGTGCAAGTATAAAGTGCAAATACGAGCTATACACAACATACTCCACGAATATAAAAACTTGATTAATTCCACAATTCAACCCAATAAAGAATTCCCGAGATATTTCATTGAATAAAATAGTTCAACCCATGAAAAGTTGGAATGAGACATGCAGGATCTTTGAAAAGCATTTAAAAAGTCTCGGGAGTTTTAGAAAGACATTTCTGGGCTAATAAATCTTTAACTCGACAAACCACGTAGGGACACGGGCCAAAGAATTGTTTTTGCTCAAAGATACCAATCTGGTCACAAACACAGGGTCCACGACCCAAATCATCCATATCCCATACTCGAGTGAATAACACAACGGTCACACTCGATACATTACCAAACCACAATGTACGGAAACAATCACAGGGCCCGTATCCTTATGCCAAAAATATCGCAACCATGAAACAAATAATATACGACGCTTATACCGGTGCCATTTTAGCCAAGTACCAAGATCTTACATATGATGTATCTCACTTCGGGAATTTGCATATGTGATACCCCAGACATATCACAATTATCGAAAACAACATTGTGCTATATTCATCATCACAAAATAACCTCCCAAGCTGTACCGGCCCTGCACCTCCTACGAGATACACACCCTAAGGAGTCCTCGTCAGGCCCTCTCTGGTTGTACAACCCCACCGAGTGATCCGTAGGGAACGCGGCCTTTCGAATCCCGGGGGACCCTCACTGGTTTTAACTCGGTTCACACACTCTCAGTAACCACATGGCACAAACCACATTTTCTGAAATTACCACTTTCACAAAATCACGATTCAAAAACATATTCCCCCGAAGTACTTCAAATGTAAATCAAGGTACTTTCTAGGAATGGCCACAACATCCGACACATACTCACATCACACATCATCACAAACTCATCAATAGTACACACGTCCACACACATATACACACTTCTTGTCAGAAAGACATAACCTTAAGCCCACTATCAACATAATCACGCACAACGATACCAAACGTAAAGAAGATATTACAAAGCACACCACTAGTACATATCCTCAGAACCACACAATCGTTCACAAACACATAAGTAGATTTTATAGAGGACCTTTATCGAGAATATACCGATTCTTTTATAAGTTCATTAAAAATAATCCAATTGCACACCTAGTCAATTACCGACTATAACCACTACGAAATATGAAGTGTATAGGCAAGATACTTACCTCAATAGTTGATACTGGACACTCTGACGAACGTCTCTTAACTGGAAGACTTCGAATGCCCACAACTCTCCGGCGGAAACGACAGTAACACCACCGATCAGAAAACGGCGAACGGAACGGTTCCGACTCGAGTTCTTCGCAAGGAACCTGACCCCAACATCATACCATGAATAAATTGACAATCGAACGAGGAAGAATAATCGTAGAACGCCCGAATCCCCTTTGTGACATTTTATCGAACACTTTCAAGGTGTCGATTAGAAACTCAATAAACAACGAATCCTCGGCAATCCAACCATGGAAAAACAAGGGATTCGATATAAAACAACTTAATAATCATCAATCCATCACTATTCTAAGTTATAACGAATCAAACGGGCGAAATCAACAAAATCCCCAATTTTTCCCAAAACTAGGATTTTAGGAAAGCTAACCTTGATTTGCTGGATTGAAGGATGTTATGGGGTGATTAATCGATGATATTAGCTCCCAAACTTGTGGATTAGTTATATAATAACATGCCTTCGTCACCTCCAAAACTCCAGCCGCATACAGGAAGGGAAAGAAATGAAAAACGGGTGAAAATATGACTGCTCGGTCATATTTATACTGGTGCAGCCTAGCGTGCGCTGGGCGGTCATGGTCGAGAATGTTCGGATGAGGCCCGCCATCATGCGTTGAACACATGCGCTGTCGGCCCGGGCCACAATCCAGAGACTTCCTGGCTTGGCCAGGTAGCGTGCGCAGCCTTCCGGCCGTAGCGTGCGCTACCTGCCGGCCGTAGCGTGCGCAGTGTCCGACAGTAGCGTGCGCTACCTGCCGATCCTCCGAGTCCAGAACCTGTCTGCCCCTACTGCCTCGGCCGACTAGCGCGCGCAGCCAACCGGCCGTAGCGTGCGCTGTCTCCCGGCCGTAGCGTGCGCTACCTTCCGGTGCCTGCACCCATCCGGCCAGTGCCTGCACCCGTCCGGCCAGTGCCTGCAATCGTCCGGCCAGTGCCTGCAACCGTCCGGACAGTGCCCGACCACCATGATTCGACGACTCGATTTTTCCGAAATCGCACGGAACGAACACGACCAAACACTCGGGGACAAAATCATCGATCCGAAATGAAAACAACGGATAACCAATCATCACCTACGGTCATAAACGCCAAAATCAGTTATCGAGAAAATAATACCGGCACTCGACAACCGGGAAATATCCGAAAAAATTTCAAAATAACCGGAACGAAAATCGTGGGTATTACAGGGCCGGTTTGATGCCCACATAATCGGCAATTCTATCCGCTCCCTTCCAAAATTGCCTTTTAATTTTGCCCTGAAGTTTGAGATTGTAAATGTAGTTCCAAATACGCTTACACACAACTTTAGGCGTAAAAGGAACATTATTAACTCTCTTATCGTTCCTACAGCACCAAAAAACCATAAAATGAGGATCAGGATGATGTGAAAAATGTGGATATTGCACTTGGATTTACCAAACCAATTGGCAATGATAAGATTGAAATTAGATGACATAAGGACTTTGATCCCCGCAATATTATGAAAAAAATTCCAAACAACTTTAGCAATCGGGCCAGTAAGAAAGAGATGTGGAAGATTTTCAACACCATTACAACAATAACAATTATTGGTGGCAGCAATGCCCCTCCGCAAAAGATTATCCGGCGTTGAGATCCATTTATTAAGCACCTTCACCATAAAAAGAGAGATGGTAGGTGTGATAAGTGGATTCCAACAATACCGCAGAATATCATGCGGAGGGTTTTTTTAACGAACCATCCCCCAAGCAGTTTTGAAAGAAAAAATCCCGTTAGGGGAAAGAGTCCATAAAGGCTTGTTGTCGGAAGAGAAAGTAGGGAGAGAGCAAATATGATCACAGATGCCAGCCGGGAGTTTGCGACTAATTTTATCCCTATCCCTATCCCACTCCCCATTATTCCAATAAAAACCAATTTTATCTTTGGACTTATTATGGTAAAAGTTGCTGAGAGGACTGAATTCACACCAATTGTCATTCCAAAAAGACACATCACTATTACCACTATGCCAAAAAATTTTATCATTCGCGATCGATCTAATACCACAAAGATTTTTCCAAGTAGGAGAACTTTTGGGGTTAAATTTAATAATCATTGGGTGAATCCGAGAACAATATTTTTGAAGTAAGAAATTGGACCAAATGTTATTAGCTGTTCTGAATCTCCACCACATTTTAACATGGGCAGCCCGAATAATGTCGTTGAAATCCCGACAGCCAAGACCCCCTCATCCTTGGGGAAACAAAGTCGATTCCAAGCCGCCCAATGCAACTTACGTTTGTTGTCATTAGTTCCCCAAAGAAATTTGTTGAAAAGCCTTTCTATGAAAAGAATGACATTCCGAGGGGGTTTAAGGACTTGTAAGTTATAAAAGGCAATGGAGTTTAAGACCGAATTAATTAATTCAAGGCTCCCCCCCGTCGATAGCAAATGGTGGTTCCAAGTAGTGATTTTATTTTTAATTTTCGAGAGAAGGGGACCATACATATCGAAGGATTGAAACCCTTTCCATAGGGGGACACCAAGATACGTAATCGGTAAATCAGCTTTATTAAACCCAGAAATTCTTTGCACCCAACTAGCAATTTGAGGAGTCGAATTGTTCATTAATCAAGAAGTAAAGGCATAATCGGAGCCATTATATTCAATCCTTGCTACAACAAGACTTAATCAAGAAAGAAAAGATTAATTGGAGCTGTTATCTGAGTACAAAATGCTTGAATCTAATCAATAAACCCAGAGTTTTCATAGAGTTCCAACTTGAATGCATGTAACTTGGTCTTATCTCCTATTAACACGACTTAATCAAGAAGTAAAGGCGCAATCGGAGATACTATATCTAATCTTTGCTACAAAAAGACTTAATCAAGAAGTAAAAGATTAATCAGAGCTGTTATAGCCAATTCTGAGTACAAAAGACTCGAATCTAATCAATAAACCCGAGTTTTTATAGAGTTCCGACTCGAATGCAGGCTATGTGGTCTTATCTCCTATTAACAAGACTTAATCAAGAAGTAAAGACTTAATCTAAGCTATTATAGCCCATTTTCGATATAAAATACTCAAATATAATCAATAAACCTGCGTTTACGTAGAGTTCCGACTTGAATACATGTAAATTGGTTTTATCGCCTATTAACAAGACTTAATCAAGAAGTAAAGGCTTAATCAGAGCTACTATATCCAATGCCTGCTACAACATAACTTAATAATGAAGTAAAAGATTATTCGGAGTTGTTATAGCCAATTCTGAGTACAAAAGGCTCGAATCTAATCAATAAACCCGAGTTTTTATAGACTTCCAACTCAAATGCATGTAATGTGGTCTTATCTCCTATTAACAAGACCTAATCATGAATTAAAGGTTCAATCGGAGCTATTATAGCGAATGCTTGCTACAACCAGACTTAATCAAGAAAGAAAAGATTAATCGGAGCTGTTATAGTCAATTATGAGTACAAAAGGCTCGGGTCTAATCAATAAACCCGAGTTTTCATTGAGTTCCGACTCGAATGCATGTAACTTGGTCTTATTTCCTACTAATAAGACTAAATCAAGAAGTAAAGGTTTAATCGGAGCTATTATATCCAATCCTTGCTACAACAAGACTTAATCAAGAAGTAAAAGATTAATCGGAGCTGTTATAGCAAATTCTGAGTATAAAAGGCTCGAATCCAATCAATACATCTGAGTTTTCATAGAGTTCTAACTCGAATGCATGTAATATGGTCTTATCTCCTATTAACTAGACTTAATCAAGAAGTAAAGGCTTAACCGGAGCTATTATAGTGAATCCTTGCTAAAACAAGACTTACACAACAAAGAAAAGATTAATCGGAGTTGTTATAGCCAATTCTGAGTACAAAAGGCTCGGATCTGACCAATAAACCCGAATTTTCATAGAGTTCCGACTCAAATGCATGTAATGTGGTCTTATCTCCTATTAACAAGCTTTAATCAAGAAATAAAGGTTCAATCGGAGCTATTATGGCGAATACTTGCTACAACAAGACTTAATCAAGAAAGAAAAGATTAAACGGAGTTGTTATAGCCAATTCTGAATTCAAAAGGCTCGAATCAAATCAGTAAACCCGAGTTTTCATAGAGTTCTGACTTGAATACATGTAATGTGGTCTTATCTCCTTTTAACAAGACTTAATCAAGAATTAAAGGCTTAATCTAAGCTATTATAGCCAATTCTCAATATAAAATACTCAAATCTAATCAATAAACCCGAGTTTTCGTAGAGTTCCGACTCGAATACATGTAACACCATTTTATCTCCTATTAACAAGACTTAATCAAGAAGTATCGTAGCTATTATAGCAAATCCTTGCCACAACAAGACTTAACTAAGAAAGAAAAGATTAATTGTATATGTTATAGCCAATTATGAGTACAAAAGGCTCGAATCTAATCAATATACCCGAGTTTTCATAGAGTTCCAACTCGAATGCATGTAACGTGGTCTTATCTCCTATTAACAAGACTTAATCAAGAAGTAAAGGCTTAACCGGAGCTACTATATCCAATCCTCGCTGCAACAAGACTTAATCAAGAAGTAAAAGATTAATAGGAGCTGTTATAGCCAATTCTGAGCACAAAAGGCTCTAATCTAATCAATAAACCCGAGTTTTCAAAGAGTTCCGACTCTAATGCATGTTACGTGGTCTAATCTCCTATTAAAAAGACTTAATCAAGAAGTAAAGACTTGATCTAAGCTATTATAGCCAATTTTCATCGTACACTTAGAACTACAAGATTATCCTTACTCTAGGAAGAAGAAGGTATAATTACCTTCCTACAGATGATGTATGCATTAATTAAGGGGAACACAGTATGACCCAAGAATACAGCATAAATCTTAAATTGAGAATTGAATCCTATATGTACCTTTTAAAGTGGAACGCTGTATTTTCAATTAAACCTCTCAAACTATTGCTAGTCCACTTGCATTGTTTAAATTTAAAACAATTTATCTTTCAATGCTTAAAAGACACTTGGACTTTAATGTTTTAAACCCGTGATTTCAAAATTCAAATCACAGTATCGTGCAATAGTGGAATTTGAACCATGTCAGAGGTGGGATCGGGCATTAGTTTCAAAAACTGACGGATTAGATGTACAAGTTATATTTGAATTCGTCCTGTACGTTCATACAAAGACGGTTTTCATTGCTTAAATCTGACCGTTTATTGTAACCTAGCTTTCTTGCACACTATAAAATGGTCAGTATGTTGATCCATAGACTCTTTAAGTTTTCTGCATAATTAACAAGCCTACAACATACAACCTACATATCATTCCAAATCTTCTCTCTCTTCTCTATGAAAATGTCTTCTTCTCAAGCTTCATCTCTCTTTGTGAAAAAGAAGAACATGATAATTGACGGTTGTATCTTTGCTCGCTCTCTTCTTCAAGAGCAAATTATTTCTGAAGACGAACATATGCCAGGGATGAACTTAGTCATCTCTTGCATCAAACAAACTGGTCTCTACAGGTTGGGTAGTCTGCACCCGGAGAACTACGATGAACAGATCGTAGAAGAATTTTTCCTTGATGCTGAGTTCATGTATGCGTTTGAGAAGAAGGGCTATACCCTTCCTGCCGTTGTGAGTACTATCCAAGAAGGGGATCTCCATCAACAGGGAATTCCTCAAAAGACTGTACAAGCTGCCCTCTGATGGACTGGTATTAGAGGAATTGGAATCATTTGTGCCTGATGACTTGTTGAAGGCCTAGTGGAACTTATTCACTAGCAACTATCTGCCATCGCAAGTTCATCTTTCTTGCCACAAGAAGAATTTCACCCTGCCTTATCTTTATCTGCATGATTTTTGCTACAGAATTGTGGATCGAACTGGAGCATTCGAGATGTGCGCCAGCCTAAGATTTCAGATGATGGTACCTATTATATCCGGAGAAAAACTCAACTGGTGTCAGGTAATCTTGAAACGGCTTCATGAGGAGGCTTCCAAACCAGACACTGCCAGGAAGTCTTTTGGCTTGATCTTGAACTGCATTCTGACCAATTGTGGCATACAGCAGTCACCCAATGCCAAGAAAATACTTGCTGGAAAGTTTCTCCATGGTTCCAAACCCATATATTCAACAAGGCTCCCTTTCTCGCCGATAGTCCAAGCCCCTTCTCCCTTTCCACGTCGAGTGATCCTCGAGATGTTACTGATCACTTGGCGAAATCCAAATATGTTGACAGCAAGAAGAAGCTGGTCAGCAAAAGAGACATGTGCTCGACAGCAGCTCCCCTACAATTGTAGAGAAGAAGAATAAAATGAAGACTAAGAAGTCTTCAAAGTCGGAAGTTGTTCCTACAACATCTCCAGTGGCTACAGCGGCCACTGAGGCAGTTCCGCCTATTGCACCATATGCCTCAGTCGTTGACCCACAGGGCGCAACCCTTATGGAAGAAACTTTGGCTGCTTCTACAACAGTTCCTGAGCCTGTGATGGCTATGACGGATGAATGAGCAATAGTTTGTCCAGCTGGAAGGCACTGGTGAATCGGCTACCCCTTTGGAGCCGACAGTCACCACTCTTAACATGGCCCCTACCCCTGTAAGTAGCCCTCTCCCAACACGGAATCTCACCATGTCAGGGATCCATCTCATCAACAGGCTCCCATACCTGTAGAGGATCCCAACCAGACAATAGAACCCTTTAATGTTCGGAGTCCCTCCCCCAACCGAAATAATCAGTCAGACACTCCTCCAAGTCTGATCGACGAAGCATTCGAACGCTTCAAGATATGAAAAGAAAATTGGGTCACCCCATACGACTACCTATATAACTGGGAAGACTGGAAGGACGAAGAGATGTTTATTCTGGAAGTCACGGACACCCAGAACATCGAGGCCCTGATCAGATGGGATGATTCCTTTTGCCATGAGTTGATCACATCCTACTATGTGGTGAAGGAAAAGGCCCAACTAAAAGGGAAGTCGCAGTTTGATGACAAGACTCAGAGCCCCAGCCATCACTCAGATCCCTATTTATATGGAGACGATGATGACCGTCAAACAGGTTTGAGGATGAACCACGGGGATGCTCGCGAGAAAGAATTTTCCAAGTGCAAGACCGCTGCTGAGGGTCAAGGGACTTTAGATGCACCAAAACCATCATCTCCCGCCAAGGAGGAATCAGTCCATACAACAGAAGGATTCAGTCCCTTCTATGGAACAGGCGGAAGCTGAGAGCCAGCAGGGGGAATTAGCCCCTCCTGTACTCTAGGCTACAGAAACTGAGATGAGACACGAGGAATCAGTCCCCCTGTCTCCCAAACAGCACCAATAGTGGAACCATCCGAGGTTCTCGCTCCTCAATAGGTATCTACTCCTATCCCTACAGGATCAGCAGTCGGATCAAAATAGGATTTCCAGGCTGACGACGAACTCTAGAGGCCTCATCACAATGTTATTCTCAAATAGCTTGGAGAGCCATCTGAATCTGAAATTGATCACCTCCACTCTCTTCGCACTGAAGCCAGGATTGAGCAAATTCAGCAAATGGTCGCGAAACAGTATTCCTACAGGACACTATCAAAGCCCTGTATGATGTCGGCAAAGAGATCGACTGGATGCGCGAGACTGATCAGGATGAACTCCCAAAGCTGCAAAGGGCCATGCAAGATGTCGAAGAGGCATTCCTCCTCATGCTAAACGCCTTATGGCAGGCCCTCAACCAGCTAAAATAGCATCAGGAGAGGATCTTGAAGCAAGAGCAAGAGAAACTGCGAGTTGTGGAAGCCAAGACAGTCGCCGCCCTCGAGCTCACTGGGTCGAAACTCACTGCTCATGATCATAAAATCGATGACCTTACAGCAGTGGTCACCAGTTTAGTGGACTCAGTCAAAGATTTGAAAGAAAAGCAGGCTGAATCGATTAGTATTTTTCGGGATATTCACGGTAAGGTATCTAAGCTTGATAACGCCAAAAAGGGAGAAGAGGCTAGATAGGCTGGAAGGATATGGAGGATGGAAAAGGAAAGGAGATGGAGGCCATCCTGGATGACAGTGTTGCCACTACAATCGGAAGACTGGCCAGATCCGGGTCAGGTCAAGGAGCTAGAGGATACAGGGTAACTGGTTCTCATCTCGAGTTCCAGGATCCCAACTTTTCCTGGAAGAACACTTTGCAAAAGCCAGCTGAGACCTAACTCCCGATAGATAAACGATCATCAGCTGAAGAGTCGAAGGCATAGAAGAATAATAAACTGATGAGATATTTTTGCACTGTGATCAGGGAATCAGCCATGTTCAATTACTTCAAGATGCTGGAAGACACTGCTAAGGTGTTCTCAAGACTCCTATCGGAAGGAAAGCTCCCTATGCAAATCAATCTGAAATCTAAGATTCAGAAGGGTGATCGACTAACTCACCCAAAAGTCTGGAATCTCGACTTTGATGTCTCCCAGGAAGGAAGAAACATCTACAGGGATCGAGGCATAGATGATCCAGTCAACTGGTGAAAAGGAACCGAGTATGACCCCTCTCAGAAGTCCTGGAAGCATCAGTACTATAGGGGATAACTTCTGATAGCTGTGCTTAATTTTTCCTGTATGCTCTCCGATGTAATTTTTTTAATTCCAACAACAATGTGATCCAAACTATAAATCAAATACCTTTTACCTCAAAAGATTACAGCTCATGATAAATTGTTACTGCTTTGATTACGATTTATATTGAAATGTTTTACTAAGTATAAAACATTAATAAGTTTCAAGCTGTAAGAACTTGTTTATGAACAGTTCATAGACTAAGTTTTATTCAAATAAGATTACTTACTGTAAGATTGTGCCTACAAGCCAATCAAAATTTAAGTTGTAATACACTTAGTCCTGTAAGATTTATAATTTTAGAACTTGCCTGCAAGCAGTTTAAATTTTTAATCTAAGTCTTGAAGATCGGATCATCCGACAGAAGACTTGAACATAGCCTCATGTGTTAGAAGTTTTGGCATTATCAAAAAGGGAGAAATTATTGGGAAATATCCTCCTAGTATTTTGATAAATGCTACATACAGCCAAGAATCATCAAGTCAGAATATCAGCTAAGTATGGATGTTGTTAGGAAAAATGATAAATATTACAAACAACCTGTCTATATAGCCTATCCATATAGGGAAATATCATACAGCGAGCCAAGAGTCAAATCCTACAGCTTAGCCATCAAGATACAGTAAGATGATACGTTGGCCACAACAATGCTGCAGGTGTTTTACTTGGGAAAAGTAAAAGACAAAACCAACAGGACTGTCACTTTTAACCGTTATGAAACAAATATTCTTTATTCATAAAGTATTCAGAGTTAAATTATCATTTAATGCTGATAGGACAGCATTTAATGTGGAAAAAGAGACTACAGACAGAATAGCATTTAATGCGAGTCAAAGAGAATGTCCGAAGCATTAAATGCGAGCCGCCCTTAGTTCAGAATATTCTTAATCTGCCAATCAGAGCTGTCTCAATCTCACCAATCGGCCAACGTTTACATCTATAACAGATCTATTTTCAAGGTTATAAATAGCCCTAAGCAAGAGGACATTGCTCACTTGAATACTTGAGAATAAGACGAATGTGTGAAAATACTGAAAGCTTATAAGAGCAAGATATTTCTTCAAGCATACAACGACATCTAAAGATAAGAAATATACAAGTCCTCAACACAAACAGCGCATCTACAACATAAGCTCATCAAGCCTACAGTTGTTGTTTGAACTTGTTATAACATAATCTTTATGTGGAGTCACTTAGCCATGTGTAGACTAAGCAAAGCTATTTCTGACCTGTGTGGGATGAATAGTGTTAAGGACGAAGCTTCAATCTGTGTGAGAAGAAGTAAGTCGAAGAATCCCAAGCCAATCTGTGTGAAAGCTACTGTCGGCTGTATCAATCTTAGAGATGTTAAACGGGCTCGGGCCCGTAGGGCTGGCCCGTTTAACCCGCCAAAAAACCGGGTTAGGGCCGATATTTTCTAGCCCGTTTAAATCCTGGCTTTTGGCCCGACTGCTTAGCCCGGCCTGCTAGGCTAGCCCGGCTAGTGGCTAGCCCAAGCCCAATATATATATATATATATATATATATATACAATATTAATATTATATATATAATATATATTATTATATATACATAAAAGTGTATTTTTTGTTATATTTATTATAGTATAGTTGTTACAATATATATAAAATATAATGTTATTTTTTTTACTTATAAAAAAATAAAAAGTAGATTTTTTAAATATTTAGCCCGTTTAGCCCGTTTAGCCCGAAACCCGTTAGGGTTAGGGTTAGGGTCAATATTTCCTAGCCCGTTTAAATCTGGGCTTTTTTAGCCCGAACCGTTTAGCCCGAAGCTCGCTAGGGCTAGCCCGGAACCGCTAGGGCTAGCCCGTTTAACATCTCTAATGAATCTGTGTGAACGATACAACGGCGAGTTTAGTTAATATCATACAGTTGTGTACGCCGCGATTTAATTAAATTATTTACTCCTATGTGGAGGACCAGTGGATGTATAGGAGTTTACCTCGAACCACTTTAAACAGTGTCTTTACTTACTGTCTTTACTGTTTTCTCATTGCTTGTGTGATTTTAAGTATACGTATCTTAAAACCCTGTATCCGCCAAGTTAACGGGAGACCATTCAGTTGTTGTATACAATAACTTAATCTTAGACTTCCGCTACGCAAACAAACTTCAAAAAAGGACACAACTTATTTAACCCCCCCTTCTAAGCTGTTTATACTGTACACTGTGACCAACAGGCACATTAATGCCTATTTCAGCGCCAGTTGTACACATTAACATGCCCGTCGCCGCCCTCATTATGCTTAATTCGCGAAGTGCCACGCCCGTTCCGTTGGGAGCGGACACTCCCAGGCCCACTCTGCATTCGTTGTCGTGTTTTTCTATCCAAGCCTGACCATTACTCATTATGGTCCGTTGGGACCGGTTTCCATTCTCTATATATGTTTATTTTGGCTTCATTTTGGAGAGATAGATTCATTTTGTTAAATTCTAGTGAGAGATAAAAAATACTTGTGTTAGATTAGTCCCCAACATTCTCTCTTGTTATTAATTAGGGTTTATGACTACTTGTCAATTGCTTTTCAATTTCAATTTAGTTCTTGAATTGGTTATAGTTGCTCTTCTATTTCAAGGATTCAAGTTCGATTGAATTGGTATTTCTCTTATTTATCTTCAATTTTATTGTATACAAGTAAGATTTCTCACTTTAATTCCATTGTTGTCCTTTTCCAATGCTAAATTCTCTCCCTTCTCCATTTCTTCATGGTTTTGATGTTGTTTGATATGATTTTGATTACATTTTCGATTTCCCACAATATGAGTGGCTAGAACCCTAATTCTAGGGAGTTGGGAAAAGTGACCCAATTCACCCAGGGTTTAGGGGGACCAGCACTTGAATCGATTCAGTATGGGGGTACTTTATTGATTAACCCCAATTTTGGGAAAATTTGGTCGTAAAGTGCAATTTGCCCCAAGTTTTCCCAAATTGGAATTAGGTGTAATTCGAGAGACATCATCCAATTGAGGTTCAATTGTCGATTCCGACTAATTTCCTAGTAGGATTGAGGGAAATTCGACTCTCTAGACCTTAAAATTTCAATTTCCCTCCCTTTGTTATTTCATGCATTTTTTGTTCGATTAATTGCTTAGGTGTTAAGTTTACTTTCCTTTATCGATATTTTCTTGCAATTATCCTTTCAATTACTTAGTGATTTGTCTCTACCTATTTTCTTTTAATTTTTCGCCTTGTCTTTCGATTTTTGGTTGATAATCAAATCCCTAATTATGTTAGGATTTAGATTTTTTATAGCACATGTTTCTGTTTTCTTCGTACTTTTATTCGCTCGAGCCTCCTTCTAGACTTCCTCGAGAGATCGACCAGAGTTGATTTACCACTCCTACAAGTCGATCTCGTTCTCTTGTTGGCAAGATTTAGTACGAGTCTAAATTCTCGGAAACAGGTGTGCACTTGAAAAGACATTTGTACCCCTCCCCTCCCCTCCCGTTTGTGTTGAATTTAATAATAATAATAATAATAATAATATTAATAATAATAATAATATCAAATGTTCAATAGCAATAAATTTCGAAAAACCTTTAGAATATTAAATTAAATTAAAGGGACAACTAATTTTCAATATATATATTTCCTGACGGGGATCTCCGATGGACCTCCGACTGACCAGCTTTTCCAGCGGACCGCCACCGACTGCCGGTCAATTTTCTTTTAATTTCCAGGGAGTCCGCGTGCTTTCAGACGGACCATCGCAGACGGCCGACAACCTCCGGCGACCGGCCACTTCTCTTTTTTAAGCCAGGCCACCGCTAATGAGCAACAAATTTCCTTTTCTTACGGCATCCCCGCCTACCTTCTTTCCGGCTGGCCACTGCCGGCGGCCGGCAGACCCCTCAACGCTGGCGAATTTTTTTTTCTTTAATGCCAGGCCCGCCTGCCTACTTTTTGTTGGGCCATTGTCCGCGATCGGGCTCTTGGCCATTTTTTTAATGCCAGGCCACCGATCGGTCAAATTTTTTTGTGCAGTGTCCACAAATTATTTTTTAATGACGGCACCTCCAAAGAATCGGCTTTTTTTTTTCAACATCAGTCCCGTCGGCTTGCTCTCCAGTGGTCGGCCATTTTTTTTTTTATTTTGGGGGCCTGCCGCCATGTTTTGTGGTTGCCGTCAATTGTCTTTTTTCTTTTTTTTTTTTTAACGGCTGGCCGTTAATGAATTTTAAAAACTAATAGTATTTTCTTTTTATTATTTTGGCCTAATTATGACACCGCGACAGTTTTATTATGACACGGGTTATCTACGGTATGTTAAATAAGGAAACATCATATTCCCTATGTTAACCACACCAAATGAGAAAAACAACATAATAGAACGGAAAAACTGCTGAGAGGAAAATTGGGTGGAGATGAATTCCGGCGTCAAGCGATCCATAAAATCCCAATCCTCATTCCTGATTATCTCTAGATTAGCCCAATTTTTCTCCACCATAACAACGCCTTCACCGCCGCATCTTGATTTCCACAATTACCCCCCAACACTCGATGGCTTACGCCGCCGCCTTGCCGCTGAATCGCCGACGTTGGCCGACTTCCTTCAGCTTCAATCGGATCAAAGTTACTCTGTGGAGGTGGGCACGAAGAAGAAGCCATTGCCCAAGCCTAAATGGATGAAAGAATCGATCCCAGGTGGTGAAAAGTACACTCAGATAAAGAGAAAATTGAGGGAATTGAAATTGCATACTGTTTGCGAGGAGGCTAAGTGCCCAAATATGGGTGAGTGTTGGTCTGGAGGCGAAACGGGAACGGCAACTGCGACGATTATGATTCTTGGCGATACTTGCACTCGTGGCTGCAGGTGATGATTGAATCTGAAGTAGTTTTTCCGTTTGTTTATATTTTTGTTTCTTTTTTCCTTCTATTTTTTTGTCTATGCACTGATTTATCTAGTGAATGAGGAGATGATTGGTTTGTTAATGATTGCCGTGTGTGAGAAAAGAAACGAATGTTGTGAATGATGGGTAATCAGTGGCAAATGTTGCATAGAATATGTGACCTGTTGGGTTGAAGGAAGGGCGGGCTAGGAGTTTTTCCCATTCTCATTTTATCTTTAGGGAACTTTTTTTTTTCTTTTTTTGCGAGAAAGATGATGTTGGTGCTCTAGGTCCAAAATATAAAATAAAATTAACACAATGGATTTAGTTTCTCCCTATTGAGTACCCTTTAAGTAAGATGAGAATCTGCTTAACTCATTTAAACATGCTAATTTGGAAGCAGTAGCATGTACAGTTTTTCAATATACTCAGTCTGAGAGTTTTAGTTTAGTTGTTTTTTAACAGGCGACATCGAAATCATAAAGATCCTTGAATTTATGAAGTTATTTTTTCATTATTTTTCTCCTTAATTTTTCAGATTTTGCAATGTAAAGACATCAGGCAGTCCTCCACCTCCTGACCCTAATGAGCCCACAAATGTGGCTGAGGCAATAGCTTCATGGGGTTTGGATTATGTGGTGATTACTAGTGTTGATCGTGATGATTTGCCCGATCAAGGAAGTGGTCATTTTGCAGAGACAGTTCAGAAGTTGAAGACACTGAGACCAGCCATGCTTGTAGAAGCTTTAGGTATGTTAAGTGTTTCA
The DNA here is from genome assembly GCA_033398695.1 of Orobanche coerulescens. NCBI lineage: Eukaryota > Viridiplantae > Streptophyta > Magnoliopsida > Lamiales > Orobanchaceae > Orobanche > Orobanche coerulescens. The sequence continues at coordinate 34,633,889 of CM065814.1, read as the reverse complement.
ATGGTGTTGCATAACCCTTGGAAATTAGCAAAATGGTTTACCATAGGGAAGAAACATAAAGAAATCTATTGTTGAAAACTGGATAATTCTATGATTTTGTGTAAGTATGTTTGTAAATCATCTTTGAATATGATTTGGGGAAGAAGTTAAGACCACGTTACATGCTTTTTCACTGGAAAACTGAGCTGGATTTTTGGAGAACTTGGTATTATCCTTTTTACGTATTCTCCCAGAGTGAAGTTTAGCAACTTCTGTAATTTGCCTTGGAAACATAGCCATAATTATAAATCCAAATTATTAAGTTACTCATCGTAGAACTATTGTATTGAAATTCATTCCTCATTACACCAAATACATATGCACATGCAAAATTACTGAATTAGTGAAACCACGTAATGTTAAAAGCCTGTATTAATTTAATTTCTTATTATATTAGTGCTTTATCGATAGGGGTGGTAATACATGTCATGGTGTTGTGTTCGTGTTGCACCATCGTGTTTTGGTGTTATCTATCTTATTTGATCATAAATATAGCAAGGCTTGAATTTAACTAAATTTGCGATTTCGTGCTTTCATGTTGTGTTTCTTCATGTCAAATCGTGACTTATCATGTCGTATGTCTCTGCAATTCGTGTTTCTAATTGTGTTGACTTATCATGTCGTATGTCTCTGCAATTCGTGTTCTAATTGTGTTGTCTTCGTGTCGTCTCCTCTATTGCCACCCGGCACCCGGACCACCCCTATATATTGATATATTATTTTGCATGACAATGAGTCATGGTAATGCATATATTAATATTTATTATTTACTGCTTTCTTGTTGACCACTTTGCTCTCAAATTGCAAGTTCCTGATTTCCGAGGAGAGGCTGGTTATGTAGAGAAAGTTGCCAAATCCGGATTGGATGTTTTTGCACACAACATCGAAACTGTCGAGGAGCTTCAGAATGTAGTTCGTGATCACCGTGCTAACTTTAAGCAATCCATTGATGTTCTTGTGATGGCAAAAGACTATGCCCCACCAGGTACACTCACCAAAACTTCAGTAATGTTGGGTTGTGGAGAAACACCTGATCAAATAGTGAAAACTATGGAGAAAGTGAGGGCAGCTGGTGTTGATGTCATAACATTTGGTCAGTACATGCGACCATCAAAGCGTCACATGCCGGTGTCAGAGTACATAATGCCTGAGGCCTTTGAGAAATACCGGGTTCTTGGCATGCAAATGGTTTGTTTCCCCTTTTTCTCATTGGAAATGGTTTCTTTTCATACCATTGGTTGTATTGTTATATGGTACTTCTCATTTGTGTCTTTTAGTCATTTTAACAGCTATTCTTTCCTTTCATTGAGATTTGTTTATGCTAGAATAAGTAAAACATGGGCTATAGACTAATAAACCATCTCATTAACTTAATGTTGTATGCTGTAAAGTAACATCGGTGTTGCTTGAATTGCGTGTTTGCTTCGGCCCACGAAACAGTAATCTGAACTTTTCTTTCACGTTCATGCTAGTATGCTACGGCAGAAAATGCATGTTATATATCATCCATTGCACATGTTTATTAGTACCCTATTTGGTTTGATGTTTAAAAAGGTACTTCTCAGTGAACTTTGAGCCTATATGTTGGATGATGTTGTCACTTGGCAATTTCGTTCATGCACAAAGCAGAATCCATTTTATGTCCATCTTAACAAATTCGTTTATAGCCGTAGCACGAGTATTTAGGCTTTTTGGCACAACAGTAAAGTAAGCCCGACCTGTATGTTTTAGTTATGTGGTAACATATTCATTATGTGTATTCAACTTTATTCAGTGACTCCAGATATACCTCTTTTGACCCTTGTGGGTGTCCTGGACTGGTACTATTTCCAAACTTAGAAGAGTCCGAAGAAATTATACTGGAATTAAAGGTGGTGCTATTATTAGATTGGAGTCTCAGCCTCTAGAAAACTGAAAAATATGTATGTCTTGCAACAAACATTGAATTTTGTTGGCTGTTGCAGGGATTTAGATACGTGGCATCTGGCCCCATGGTCAGGTCCTCATACAAGGCTGGTGAATTCTATATTAAATCCATGATTGAATCAGATCGTGTAGAATGTTCTACGTAGAGCTCAGTTTCTGATTACCGACCATGACGTTTGTTAGTTAACATAAGATTCAACTTCCAAGATTCAGAAATATTTAATGTGGCTGTGGAGAGACCACCCGCTTCTGTGGATTTTTTTCACCCTGGGATTCAATTCTTATTCTGCTGGTTTATCATCTTCTTGAGGTTCTGTGACTTTGTTCCATTCAAATTGTAGCGATGTTTCAAAGTGGTATTTATACTTGTATATTCATTTTTCGTTTGGTGTAAATTGTGATTAGCATACGGGAAAGCCCACCTGCTCTTGCAGTTCAATGCATTTGATTTTGGATTATATCAATAAATGCTGTTTCTGTAACTTTAATCAGTAGTACCCGAAGATGCAGTGGCGGACCCAGGAATTTGTATTTGGGGTAAAAAAATTGGTTACGTAAATGTAAAAAAAAATTTAAAGCTTGTGAATTTTAGATTGAGAGTCCAAAATGCAAAATACTTAGAATTTTTTATTTTGCCCTAATAATAAAAATTATTATAAATTTTTTTTGGGGGTGCAGCTGCACCCCTTGCACATAGCTGGGTCCACCACTGCGAAGATGGTCATGTTTTTAAGCATGGTTGTTTTTTTGGATGCAAGAATGTTGTTACTTGAATAATTGATAAAGCGAAAGAGGTGAAGATTGAGGCAGTATTTCTCATAAAGGCTGTGGGTTTCATTTCTTTTTGCTTTGTGATTGTTGTTACTCAAAATATTATCCGGAGATGATATTGTTGGAATGGATGAGTAACAAACAAAATGCGAGAGCACGTCCGTGGGGAAGTAAATAACACAAGATTTGTCGGGTTTATTAGGCCCGGGCTTGAATGCTCTTGCGAAATGTTATTAATACGAATGCTTGAGAGTACAAATATTAATGTAAGAGTACAATTACAAAGAGTGTAAAAGACCCTAGTATCTAGCTTTTGAGTGCTGATGATTGCCGGAAGAACTAGAGTTGCTCTGAGTTCTTATTCTCGTTTCTGCCGATCGTCTTTCGGTTTAAGAAGTTTCGAGAGTGAGAGAGAGATATCCGAAGTTTATAGCGTAGCCAAGAGTGATAAGCCAGCCAAGAGTCCGAGAGAAAGCAGATCCTTTTCCAAGTGCAGGATGCCTTCTATTTATAGGAGGAGCTGGGATGTCTTTTACTGACGGGCGATCGCCTTTCCTGTATTATAATAAGGGGGCAATCGTCTTTTAACAAATGGGCTGGTTGCCTTAAAGTCTGCGGCTGCGGCTGGTAGCCAGCTGTGCGTACCAATGAGAGTATAACACCCGTCTCTTGTCGCTGTCTCGGGAGGTCCCACTTTAGACCTTTTGGCGGGTCTGTCGGTAGGTGAGAAGGTAGTGACAGGCTGGGGTCAAAGGGCCTTATCCTGCGGCGCCTTTTCCGGATCTGCACGTGGGTCTCTATCCCGAGTTTTGGCCTTCGCAGACTTGGCGGATGTTGGCTTCACGTGGCATGAGGCGGTCGTCCATGATCGGGCACTTGGGACGATCGCTAGTTGCCGGGAGATGATTGCCTTGGCAGTCGATCCCTCGGCGCTGGGTCCTGTTCTGGGTTCTTCGATCGGCAAGTCTGCCTTGCTCTATTTGACTCTGGTTCGGTTGCCCGGTATTTGTGCCGATCGCCTGTTGAGGTGTATAAATCTCGACACAATAATTGCCCCCCAGCTCGCTTCGATGTTGAAGACATGGGGTGAGATGGTTCCACTGGCGATCGTTTTAAGATAATGACGGGCGACCCAGTCGTTTGGCGAGCTATCTTCGGTCTTGTTCTTGTGATTTTTAATTTTGCAGATCCCTCGTGGAAAGCCGATTGTCTCTACCTTGAGGAATCGTGCACGGTCGCGGAGTTCGATGGACCGACCTCCATGATCGTGTCTTGTGCGCGAGGGGCATTCCACCTATAGGTTTGTCTCACGACTCACTTTATTGTGAGGGTCCTCCGTTAGGCTGCGCCCGCCTCGTATTTAAATGAAGGGCATGCGGTCTTGGTCTGGAGGAGTCCTTGCACGAGGCATCGTCAGATTTATCGACTCCACGTCCGCGGCTTGTTAGCACTTTTCTACCTCGGATCGTCATGTTAGATGGCAATCCTCGACGGTATACGTTGTGACGGGGGTAGGGACACGTCGCATTGTCCGGGTCCACTGTAACACCCCAAACTAGGCGGATATTACAGTGCCGTGAATCCCCGACTGGGACCCACCAGGCAAATGAAAATGATGAATTAAATAATATAATTGTAGTACCGAACCACATTATATTACCAATTACTCCGATGAGGAGTTTAAGTATATTACACCAGGACAAAACAGAATACTAGTATATTTTATATGGAGATAAAATACACCACCCTGAACAAAATAAACATCTCAAACGGGATTTGCAGCGAAAAAATTACAAATGACGGAATAACTGAAATGACTGAAAATGACTGAACAAACGGAAAGACTGGGGGCCCCTACTAGTATCACTGGGACTCGTCGCCGTCAACATGCTCTTCCTGTGCCTTTGCCTTGCCGTGACCTGAAAACAAAATCCCCCAACGGTCGATTCGTAACAACAATCCTCAAGAGTTGAAATTACACAATCATGAATTAATCAAGTTATGAAATATTCTTGATTATGAATTACATCGAAGAGGAGTATCATAGTACGCCCGTAATGTTCTCGTGCAAGTGTACAAGACGAATGACCGGACACACCCGTCCTTGTACCTAATTAGTCTCACGGAGGTAAGCGTTACTGTGTGCACGGTCCGATGTATCGGTGAACCCAATACATGACCATCGTGTGCCCGACTAAAAATTCCACACACCACACCCGCCACGCAATATGAACCCTAAGGTCACATGAACGAGAATGACCATGATGAATATCAATGAATAATAATTAGACAAGGCCAAGATGACTCACCGATATGAGAGTAATAGTGACGTGATTGATAACCCAATGAAATGATTTGGAACCGTCGTTCCTCGTGAATGAAATGATTATTCGACAATTACAAGTCTCAAAATGATTAATAATATGATGAATGAATTATGATTATGAGCAATCAACAACAAAAGGAATGAGTATCCTTTTAACCGAGTAAGATTTAACTTACACAATACCGATGAAGAATGTCCGTCCACGAACAACGTCCTAACCAAGATACCGGTCGCTCGAACAACCTTGAATAACAATAATTACCAACAATCGTTCAATACACGTATCAAGCAACAAAACACGACTAACCCAAAGGTCGAAACAACGATAATCAAACTCATAGGGCATTCCAACGAATACATAGCTAACCACACAACTTCGGAAATATCCAATCCCGAATATGTCGAAATCAATACCAAATTGAGTATTTCGAACTAACAAAACACTTCAATGATATCAATAATCCATTAGGAATCCATATTTCATGATTACAACAACATCAATCGGAAAATCCCCAATTAACCGAAGTCAACCACAAGGGTTCTTGAAATAATTCCGAAAATAACCATTAAATCCGTAGGAATATATTTATCCAAGGTAGATAATCCATAACTAACATATTCCAATGATAATCCAAGCTTACACGAATAAATCGGAAGGAAAACCCAAAAATCCGAAATTCTAGATCCAAGAATTTAATACCTTTGATTCGATGTTTTGGAGATGATGAAGTGATGATTAATCCAATTCAAAGACTTGAAGATGATGATTGATGATTACACCTTGAAGAATACTCTCTAAATCGCCCAAATCGCCAAGAACCGACGAGAGAATGAGATTAGAATGATAAATGACGAACTCTGACTCAACTGTCCAATTTATAACCAGTCCAGGTTAGCGTGCGCTAGCCCTTGTGCGTAGCGTGCGCTAACGAGTAGTTTGGGTAGTCCAGTACCCACTGTCCGAACACGGTAGCGCGCGCTACGTACCATTTGTAGCGTGCGCTACGGCCATACTACTAGCGTACGTTAAACCCAAAGTTAGCGTGCGCTAACGAATAATTTGATGCCCGATCGGAGTCCGTAAAACCGTCGCCTCGATTCGACTCGATAGCGTGCGCTACAACCAACGATTAGCGTGCGCTATAATATTGATTGCGACGCTAAAAATAACTCATAGCGGCGCTATGAATTAATCGATGCGATCCAAAGAGCCACTGGACTCAACCTGATCCGTCCCTAGCGCGCGCTACTCCACATATATAGCGTGCGCTACTACAACCCGTTAGCGCGCGCTACTTACCACTCGTAGCGTGCGCTACAAATAACTCACCTGCAGTCCAGTACCTTCTGGACTGCAACCAGGGTAACATTAGCGTGCGCTAATGCTGAGTGGTAGCGTGCGCTACCTGTACTCAATTAGCGTACGCTAAAAAGAGTACGTAGCGTGCGCTACTCCTCACGCACAGCCCACGACGAAAACGACAACGACGATAAACACGGCACGAAAACTCCAATCAGATTAGTGATGAATGACGATTGATACACGTTACAATTACTCTGAATGATGAATACCATGACTGAATCTGAGTGACAAATGATTAATAATGAGTGAAAATTACTGAGTATCAATTACTGAATGATAAATACTGAATGATAATTACTGAATTACAACCGGGTATTACATACACCCCCCCTTAAAAGAGTTTCGTCCCCGAAACTAAGGGTCAAACAACTCGGGATAACTCCCCCGCATACTATCCTCGGTTTCCCAAGTAGCCTCTTCGACTCCGTGTCTAGACCACTGAATTTTAACCAAAGGAATCGTCTTATTCCTCAACTGCTTGATTCGTCGTTCTAAAACTCGCATAGGACGCTCCTCATATGAATGATCGTCGGCGATCTCGATTTCGTCGAACTGGAGTATGTGGCTCGGGTCGGCAACATACTTCCGCAACTGAGAGACATGAAACACATTATGAATTCGGCTCAACGCCGGAGGTAGAGCCAATCGATAAGCTAACTCGCCTACTCGATCCAAAATCTCAAACGGTCCAATGAATCTCGGACTCAACTTTCCCCTCTTCCCAAAACGGAAGATACCACGACTCGGGGATACCTTGACCAACACATGGTCACCAAATTTCGAACTCTAATGGTCGATTTACGGTTATCTCGCATATGATTTCTCGACTCGAGTCATCAACAAACGACTCCTGATCAAAGCTACCTTCTCACGGGCGGCTATAAGCATATCGGGCTCGGTGCCGATTGATTCTGATAAGTCGTCCCAACACAACGGAGATCGACAACGACGACCATACAAGGCCTCGTAAGGTGCCATCTTGATCGAAGCATGCCAACTATTATTATACGTGAACTCGATCAATGGTAGTTGGGCTTCCCAATCGTCTTTCCAATCGAGGACGCATGCCCTCAACATGTCCTCTAATGTCTGAATGGTCCTCTCTGATTGTCCGTCGGACTGAGGATGAAAAGCGGTACTGAGATTAAGCTGAGTCCCCATAGCACGATGAACTAATTTCCAAAAATGAGACACAAACCGTCCGTCACGATCGGAAACGATACTTTTAGGAGTACCGTGAAGTCTCACTATCTCTTTGATGAAAAGCTGGGCAAGTCTCTCGGGACCCCACGTATCCTTGATCTCAAGGAAATGAGCTGATTTGGTTAAGCGGTCCACGATCACCCAGATCGTATTCATGCCACGACGACTCGTCGGCAAACTCGTGATGAAATCCATAGAAATGTCTTCCCACTTCCATTCGGGAATAGGAAGAGGTTTCAAAGATACCCCGGGCCGATGTTCAATCTTAACTTGTTGATGAGTTAAGCATCTCGAAACAAATTCTGCGACTTCTCGCTTCATATTACTCCACGGTAATTTTGTTTCAAGTCCTTGTACATCTTGCTAGACCGGATGAACGAGAATAAGGGGTGGCATGAGATTCTTTCAAAATCGAGTTTTTCAACTCGACATTCGCGAGACGCACAACCGATTCTTAAACCTCAAAAGTCCATCCTCGTGGACCACAAATCCAGTGGGCTTTCCTCGAGCCACATCCTCTCGGATGCGCAACAATGATGGGTCCGAACCCGATTCTCTCGGATTGCCTCCTCGAGTGACGATGAAATCTCTAACATACAAAGTTGTCCCCGAACTCGCCGGCTGCACTCGATCTCGGGTCTAAGGAATTCCCGCCAAGCTCCTTCGAATCAAGTTAAACGGGCAAGCATCTGGTCCTGAACGGACTTACGACTCAAGGCGTCGACGACAACGTTCGCCTTGCCCGGGTGGTAGAGGATCTCGATATCATAATCTTTGATTAATTCCAACCACCGTCTCTGACGCATATTTAACTCCTTCTGAGTAAATATATACTTTAAACTCTTATGATCGGTGAATATCTGACAGGTGACGTCATAAAGGTAATGACGCCAAATCTTCAAAGCGAACACCACGGCTGCTAGCTCCAGGTCGTGTGTCGGATAATTAACCTCGTAAGGTCTCAATTGCCGTGAAGCATAGGCAATTACCTTCCCGTTCTGCATGAGTACACATCCGAGACCCTGTCCGGACGCTTCACTATAAACCACAAATCCTTCCGTCCCCTGCGGCAAGGAAAGTACAGGTGCTGACATTAACCGGCTCTTGAGTTCCTCAAAACTCCGTTGACAAGCGTCAGACCACGTGTATTTCTTATCCTTCCACAAAAGGTTCGTTAAGGGTTGAGCGATTCTAGAAAATCCCTCTACAAATCGCCGATAATAACCCGCTAATCCGAGGAAACTTCGGATTTCCTTAACGTTCTTCGGAGGTAGCCAATCTCAAATAGCCTCCGTCTTCTGAGGGTCGACACGAACTCCGTCTGATGAAATTACATGTCCGAGAAAAGTCACTTCGGACATCCAGAACTCACATTTAGAAAACTTCCCATAAAGTTGTTCTCGTCTCAACACGTCGAGCACTTGATGAAGGTGAAACTCGTGTTCCTCCCGGTCACGAGAATAAATCAAAATGTCATCGATGAAGACAACAACAAACCGATCCAAAAAGTCGATGAAAACCCGATTCATTAACTCCATGAATACCGCAGTGCATTAGTCAATCCGAGCGGCATAACCACAAACTCATAATGACCATAGCGTGTTCGAAACGCCGTCCTCGCGATGTCCGACTCTCGGATCCGCAATCGATGATATCCAGATCTTAAGTCGATCTTGGAAAATACCGAAGCTCCACAAGTTGATCTAAGAGATCATCAATACGGGTAAGGGATACTTATTCTTGATCGTCACCTGTTCAACTCCCGATAATCAATACATAAGCGGAATGAACCATCCTTCTTCTTGACAAACAACACCGGTGCTCCCCACGGGACGCACTTGGTCGGATATAACCTTTCTCGAACAACTCTTCAAGTTGGTCCTTTAATTCTGCATTTCGGTCGGGGCCATCCAGACGGTGCCTTCGATATCGGGACGTACTGTGCTCCAACTCAATCGTGAATTCCACATCCCTCGTGGAGGCAAACCAGTAACTCGTCTGGGAAAACATCGGCATATTCCCTCACCACCGGAATATCCGTTAACATTATCGATGACTTCTCGGTTTGGCCATATAGCACCAATAACCGACACATCCTCGATTGAGTAACCTTGCCGCTTCCATCAAATTAATGACCTTACTGCAGTAGGATTACCTCCACGAAACACACATTCAACCCCATCGTTCGAAATGATAATGACCATACGCTACGGACATTAATGATGGCATCATGACGATCCATCCAATCAATACCCAAGATGACGTCGTCCCTCGGCAAATCTACCACGATTAGGTCCGCCGCCATACACGACCATGAAATCAATCGGACAATCTGAATCTCACGATTCACGATAATTCGTCTACCATCGTAGGCCAATGACATAAGGCTCACAACTAGTAGCACTACCTGCACGTAGTCTACTCAAACATGACTCGGAAATGAATGAATGCGATGCACCAGTATCAAAAAGGGTACACACAGGTTGAGATAGAATATCGAGTGTACCTGAGATCATTCGGGCCTCTGGATCATCGGTCTTCTTCATCTCATAAATCCGGGGCTTGCTAGTCCCGGCACCGGACGCTCCCGTCTGATGGCTAAAAGCTCCACCTTTAGTCGCTCCTGTCGTTTTAAACGACGCTGATTGAGTGGCCTGATTCTGAACGGCTGACTGCTTAGGTGCCTGAGATGACGTCTGAGTAGGTTTGGAGTCCCTACGGCAAAAACGGGCCTTATGCCCAGCAATTCCACAATTATGACATGTGATAGTCTGTCTCGGACACTTGGTACTGAGGTGACCAAGTTCCCCACAGTTATAACAGGTGATGGCCGAACTGGCCGCTCGAGACTGTGATTCCGCGGGTTTAGACGACACAGGAGGTCGCTCAGAAAAAGCGGAGCCCGCACGGGGTTTCTTGAAAGTTGTCTGACCGTCTTCAGACTGATTACGATTCTTCGATTTCTTGCTAGCAGACGAAGGTTGCTGCTTAGCAATTTCCTTAGCAGTAAGCTCGTAGGTGAGAGCTTTCTCAATGAATTCGGCCAATGTGGTGCAATTATGATTAAGTAACTGAAGTCTCATACGGGGTTTCAGCCTCTTGCTGAAATACTTGATCTTATCCGCCTCTGAATGAATGATGGATGAAGCGAAAGGAAGAAGTTCCTGAAATTTCTCAGCAATGGCGAGAACATCCTCGCCTGTTGAGGGGTCGGGGGTGAGCAATTATGACAGCTTGGCCTCTCTGAGCGGGGCCGGATAATACCTCTCCATCATGAGAGTCTTGAACTGATCCCAAGTACAAGATCCTTCGGTGGGCTTCAACGACAACCACCAAGAATGTGCGCTCTTACCAAGGTAGTAAGCCGCAACAGAAACTTTGTGTCCCTCGGGACACTCTACCATAGCAAACAACTTCTCGAAATGCTCGAGCCAATGAATGATATCTGCTGGCTCAGACGAGCCCTCAAAAGTAGGTGGCCTCTGGCGAGAGATATCGCCGATGATATTACTCACATTCCTCTCTTGCCTCTGAGGTGGCGGCGGAGGAGCATGCTGATTCTGATTGACGGAGTTATGCATCGTCTCCATCAACTGAGCCATCTGCATCATTTGGGCCATCATGCCCTACATAAAAGCGAGCGGGTCAACCCGGACACCCTCTGACTGAGCCGTGTCCCGGGTACGACTCCCCGATAGTGAATGATCGCGTCCAGGTGAATGAGTGGCAGCGTCGCTGCTCGATGAATTAGCATTATTCCTCGCGTTTGCACGTGTATTCACACGAGCTCTCGGGATTCGGCCCGCTCCACGGCCTCGTCCTCCACGTCCTCTGCCAGCCCTTTCCATACTGAAGTGGAAAGTCATATGATGATTATATATCTCGCATGAGTATCACGTTACGATTATATTATGAAATGATGAAAATGAGCATACACACTCCAATACAGCGATTACATGAATGATGAACTGAGGTGACATGATTATCTGATGAAGTTACTGAAATGATTATCTTGAATGAGTTAACAAGATTAATGATTTGATCTTCCTGATCAACAACTGAATAATGAAATGAATTGAGTGATTAATGAGTTAACCTGACCGTCCTGGTCAAAGTGACAATGATGATTGAGGATTGTTAACTGATGAATTATGAATGAATGATTAATGCCAGAAATTATACCATGGCATTAGAAATCTTACAGTTCTTGGTCTGATTGGCTCGGCATTTGCACAGGTCACACGTGACGCGAAAGTCCAATGATACTAGTCCGATGACGATGATTTCAAATGAGACATGACTTGGAGGGTAGTATTCAAAACCACGCTCTGATACCAACTCTGTAACACCCCAAACTAGGCGGATATTACAGTGCCGTGAATCCCCGACTGGGACCCACCAGGCAAATGAAAATGATGAATTAAATAATATAATTGTAGTACCGAACCACATTATATTACCAATTACTTCGATGAGGAGTTTAAGTACATTACACCAGGACAAAACAGAATACTAGTATATTTTATATGGAGATAAAATACACCACCCTGAACAAAATAAACATCTCAAACGGGATTTGCAGCGGAAAAATTACAAATGACGGAATAACTGAAATGACTGAACAAACGGAAAGACTGGGGCCCCCTACTAGTATCACTGGGACTCGTCGCCGTCAACATGCTCTTCCCGTGCCTTTGCCTTGCCGTGACCTGAAAACAAAATCCCCCAACGGGTCGCCATACGTAACAACAATCCTCAAGAGTTGAAATTACACAATCATGAATTAACTGAAGTTATGAAATATTCTTGATTATGAATTACGCTGAAGAGGAGTATCATAGTACGCCCGTAATGTTCTGTGCAAGTGTACAAGACGAATGACCGGACACACCCGTCCTTGTACCTAATTAGTCTCACGGAGGTAAGCGTTACCGTGTGCACGGTCCGATGTATCGGTGAACCCAATACATGACCATCGTGTGCTCGACTAAAAATTCCACACAGCCACACCCGGCCACGCAATATGAACCCGGAAGGTCACATGAACGAGAATGACCGTGATGAATATCAATGAATAATAATTAGACAAGTCCAAGATGACTCACCGATATGAGAGTAATAGTGACGTGATTGATAACCCAATGAAATGATTTGGAACCGTCGTTCCTCGTGAATGAAATGATTATTCGACAATTACAAGTCTCAAAATGATTAATAATATGATGAATGAATTATGATTATGAGCAATCAACAACAAAAGGAATGAGTATCCTTTTAACCGAGTAAGATTTAACTTACACAATACCGATGAAGAATGTCCGTCCACGAACAACGTCCTAACCAAGATACCGGTCGCTCGAACAACCTTGAATAACAATAATTACCAACAATCGTTCAATACACGTATCAAGCAACAAAACACGACTAACCCAAAGGTCGAAACAACGATAATCAAACTCATAGGGCATTCCAACGAATACATAGCCAACCACACAACTTCGGAAATATCCAATCCCGAATATGTCGAAATCAATACCAAATTGAGTATTTCGAACTAACAAAACACTTCAATGATATCAATAATCCATTAGGAATCCATATTTCATGATTACAACAACATCAATTGGAAAATCCCCAATTAACCGAAGTCAACCCCAAGGGTTCTTGAAATAATTCCGAAAATAACCATTAAATCCGTAGGAATATATTTATCCAAGGTAGATAATCCATAACTAACATATTCCAATGATAATCCAAGCTTACACGAAGAAATCGGAAGGAAAACCCAAAAATCCGAAATTCTAGATCCAAGAATTTAATACCTTTGATTCGATGTTTTGGAGATGATGAAGTGATGATTAATCCAATTCAAAGACTTGAAGATGATGATTGATGATTACACCTTGAAGAATACTCTCTAAATCGCCCAAATCGCCAAGAACCGACGAGAGAATGAGATTAGAATGATAAATGACGAACTCTGACTCAACTGTCCAATTTATAACCAGTCCAGGTTAGCGTGCGCTAGCCCTTGTGCGTAGCGTGCGCTAACGAGTAGTTTGGGTAGTCCAGTACCCACTGTCCGAACACGGTAGCGCGCGCTACGTACCATTTGTAGCGTGCGCTACGACCATACTACTAGCGTACGTTAAACCCAAAGTTAGCGTGCGCTAACGAATAATTTGATGCCCAGTACTGGAGTCCATAAAACTGTCTGCCCTCTGATCTGACCTCGATAGCGTGCACTAAAACCAACAATTAGCGTGCGCTATAATATTGATTGCGTACGCTAAAAATAACTCATAGCGTGCGCTATGAATTAATCCAGTGCAGTCCAGTAGCCACTGGACTCAACCTGATCCGTCCCTAGCGCGCGCTACTCCACATATATAGCGTGCTCTACTACAACCCGTTAGCGCGCGCTACTTACCACTCGTAGCGTGCGCTACAAATCTTTCACTGCGGTCCGGTACCTACGGGATCGCAGCAGTAACATTAGCGTGCGCTAATGCTGAGTGGTAGCGTGCGCTACCTGTACTCAATTAGCGTACGCTAAAAAGAGTACGTAGCGTGTGCTACTCCTCACGCACAGCCCACGACGAAAACGACAACGACGATAAACACGGCACGAAAACTCCAATCAGATTAGTGATGAATGACGATTGATACACGTTACAATTACTCTGAATGATGAATACCATGACTGAATCTGAGTGACAAATGATTAATAATGAGTGAAAATTACTGAGTATCAATTACTGAATGATAAATACTGAATGATAATTACTGAATTACAACCGGGTATTACATCCACCAAGTTAGATGATGAACCTTTGAAGGCGGGCGAGCATGTCCACAGATCTATTTGGAGGGTTCTTCGGCTACGCCCGCCTCGTATTTAAACGAAAGGCGAGCGATCGCAGCCCAAAGGAACCTTGCATGGTCGAAGCTGTCGGTTCCATCGACTTCCAGGACCATGGTTGCACTCTTCTACCTCGAATCGTCACGTTAGATGGCGATCCTCGACGGTATACGTTGTGCTGAGGGAGCGATCTCATGCCTAGGTCCACCATGTTAGATGATGAACTTTAGATGGCGAGCGAGTCCTCCATGTTTTAGAGACGTTGCTTTGGGCAGTGGCCTTTTGTTTGACATGGTGGAAACTAGGGAAGGACCTCCGAAGTTTCCACCTCTTGATCGAAGCATAAAGGTCTGGCCGCGGGGTTGATCGGGAGGATCGACTCGTATGAATCCTCTGGCTCGCCGTGTTTGATTCTAGCGATCGGATTGGGAGACTGGCGATCGTCGTTCTGACGACGATCGCGGCACTTGATCCTTTCCGCCCGGGGCTCCTGCTAAGTTACTAGACTGCCCAGCTTGCCCTCCTCGAACAATCTCCAGAGTTGTCTGAGGAGGTCGCGGCATTGCTCGGTGTTGTGGTCGAGACTCTTGTGGTAAGCACAAAATTTGTTGCGGTCCAGATGACCGTGGTCCCTTACCGCCTTTGGCTTGCTTAGCCGCTCGTGCCCCCGGATGGCGTAGAAAATATGAGCCAGAGATAGATTGAGGTTGTGGTAGAGATGGGCTTCCACATCCTCAAAGGTCCTGAAATCTCCGGGTGGCTTGGCGACCGCCCTGTTGGATTTGGCGATCGCCGTCTCTGCCCCCTCGTCTTGGCGAAGGGCGAGCAACCTCCGTCTGGCCAAAAAGTCTGCGGCCTTGGCGTGGAAGATTGCGTAAGTGGGGGTGATGTCCTTCGTAAGGTGCCTGAACATGGGAGAAAGACCATTGAATCCCCCTAGGACTGAGTAGAGGGCGATCTCGTCGCTTACGGGCTTGCCGTTGAGGATTATCTCATCCACTCGGTCGATGTAGTCTTTGTGGGACTCCTCTTCCCTCTGCCTGATTTTCATCATGCGGTGGGGACCTTCTGGTCGAGCGATCTTGGCGGCGAAATACGATGTGAAGTCGCTCGCCAGTTGTTCAAAGGAACTGATGGATCGCAGTGGCAGTGAGGTGTACCACCTATGGGCCAGGTCGCCCAATGTCAACGGGAACATTCGGCATTTGGTCGCGTCTGATGTCCCGCATCCGGTCATGTAGATCCGGAACTTGCTCAGGTGAGTCTCGGGGTCCAACCTCCCCTCGAACATGTAATATCCGGATTTATTACTGTGTATTTTACCTGTATTCGAACCCTGTATTATTCGGAATTGTGATCTTGAAGATTGGAGTATGATATTTCTTACATTGATATCTTAGTACATAAGTATAACAACATGCAAAATTTCTCATGCAAACTCGTGATAGCGCACGCTAAGAATGTAGCTTAACGCGCGCTATCGAGCTACTACTAGCGCACGCTATGTATGTAGGAGTTGCGTGCGCTAAGCACTCAATTATTGAACTGGACGGCTAGCACATGCGCCAGCCGGGACATGGGTCCGGATAAGATTCCCGCGACGAACACAGGCAGTTTTGAAGTCAACTCTTATTAGCGCGCGCTAAGGAATGCTTAGTAGCGTGCGCTAATTAGCTAAAGTGCAGAATATTATAAATGAGACAACAACCCGTTTTGGCTTACATTTCATTCGTCCATTCTCCATTCTTGAGAGGCCAGAGAGCTATAATAATCCTTCTACACACTTAGAATACATCTTATCGATCCTTGTATATTGGTTATCACTTGTGAGTGATCATTGAAGTGGAGTAGCACCTTGGAGTGGCATACAACCAACCAGAGTCGGATTCTACCTTACGGTTCAGTGATTTTCGTCATATTAAGGTATGTTCAACCTATCTCCAGACTTAGAGTTGGATTCTAAAGAATTGGATGGTCATGTTAACGAGATAGTGATTTTCATTAGTGAATTATTCAAAGTACATCATGTTTGGAATATGGAGATGAATAAGCCTTAAGTACCTTGATTATGAACATCATGATTCGAATCTTATTACATTGAACAAGTAGAGGAAGCTTCTATCATTGGTAATTCGAATCTAGTAGATGACTTCATAACAATCATGGACTTGACTTTAACATCATTATTGTTAGATGAATCTAAGGGATTGATCATGGAAGGATTTATCTAGTATAGATGGAATGTTAAACAACTACAGAGTGATAGTTTTCATTGATATAAAGGTGTTGATATCAACCGTTAAGCCTTCCGAATTATCGCATGAAGAATGGTATTTGAAATGGAATATGGTTTTATAATAGTATACATATTCTTGAATCCGAAGTTGTTGTTATCCGTAAGATCATTCATAATCGTATGAACATGATATTCATGGAGGTAACATGAATTATCACGGAAGATTTCATTGTTTTGATCATGATGAGAACAGTCTTCTGCCGGTAGTGAACTGCCATGCACAGTTAGCGCACGCTAAGTTATGTAAATTAACGTGCGCTATCGAGCATCGGTTAGCATGCACTACGTTTGGTACGTAACGTACGCTAGGCCATCAGTCGAGTCAGTCAGCTGATCAGTGAAGTACTGACCATGCATAGTTAGCGTACGCTATGCTTTGTTGTTTGCGTGTGCTATCGAGCAGACTTAACGCACGCTACACAGAGTACTTAGCGTGCGCTAAGAAGTTCAGGCAGATTACATATTATGAGCTTTTGGCCGTAAATCGAATTGTTAGACATTCGTACGACGTGAGATAAATCCTATATTATTTCTTTTGTTAAGGTTTGAGCTTGTTACGTGATTGATTGAGGGGGGACGACCTTCAAGTGTTCGTTTTCGTGGAAGTATTGTTCTTGTCTTCATCGAGGCAAGTACCTTATTTGTTTTATGTATTGATGTTATACATATTGTCGTGCATGTATGTCGTTGTTGTATGTCCACCTCGTGTTGGTCCGACGGGATCATCGGGGGATCTATGCTAGCGTGCGCTGGATCATCGGACGGGTTTTTCCACCACGGGTTGGTCTGACGGGATCATCGTGGGTTCTAGGCGATGAAGCTGGATCGTCGGAATTACCATGTGTATGTTATGATATCATGTTGTGATTATCAGTTGTGTATGTTATGTATGAGTTTCTCGCAGGAGAAGACTCGTTTGACATTTTATCATTTACGTTATTATTATTATTATTCTGCGTGTGACGTTGAATAACATGTTGTGGTACTTGTACTTGCATCGTTGTGCTAACCCCTTCGGGGGTGAATATTTTGTTTATGTTCAGGATCCAGGAGAACAGGAAAACAACCACTGGAGCTGCATGACGACGAGGGTGCAGAGTGATGTTTCGGCCGGGTTCATTTGTCTGTTGTTTATTGGTTATTTCAATAAGTACTCGAGTACGAAGTCATTTATGATGAATTTGAATTTGGTGATGTATTATTAAGTTTTTGTTGAACAATTGTATTTTCAATATTTGGTCAGAATTGTTGTATCTTAAATTCCGTTATTTCCATTCGTTAGTACCTTTTAATGTCTGTTCAATTCTTCAGCCTTGTAAATCCTTATGTAAAGGATTTACAGTATTTATAATATTCCTGAATATATCGGGGGTGTTACAGAATATGGTATCGGAGCTAAGATTATGGATATCTTGGCCATTGGGTTAAAATAGGGGTCATTTACGTCTTTTGAGGTAACCGACCGTGAATGACATCACTGCACTGCCTACGTCTTCATGCGAACGGTGGTTGTAAGTTTCTAAACTCTATCTCGTTCTTTACATGTTGTGTCTCTTTATACTCGAATATTAGAACGATGTTGTTTCCTGTATATTGGGTATTTATGCTTACAGTATGTTGAGAGGCAGACGTGAACGTGGTCGCGGTCGTGGATGCGGACGAAGAAATGCTGAAAGGGAAGCGTCGCCTTCAAATCAAGCCAGTCATAGTTCAGGCGAGCCACAACGATCTATCAATAACGAACCGGAACCTGCTGTACCAGAGGTCCTTCGTCAAGTGGTCAACCAGATGACTCAGTTCGCCCAAGTCGTGGACCGAATGCAAGTGGCGGTGGGACTACAGCAGGGAGACAGACATCAAGGGATCCCAGACATGGGAAATCGAGGTGACCGGTGGCTGCAAGAGGTGGCAAAGATGCAACCACCCAAATTCGACGGTATTTCTGAGACTCCCACCTGGGATCATTGGTTGAAGGAACTGGAGAAAATCTTTGCCGGAATTAACTGCCCAGACGACCGGAGAGCCTCTATCGCTCAATATTTTCTGATAGGGAAAGCGTCCGAATGGTGGGAAGCCATCCGGCCTGTAGACCATGATGCTGATTGGACAGGGTTTAGATTGATGATGGAAGCTCAGTATTGCCCTCGTCCTGTGAGGGAAGCCAAAGTTCGGGAGTTTTTATCCGCTCAGCCTTCAGATGTGCGGTATCCTGCAATTAAGGCGTTTAACCAAAGAATGGCATTTGTTCGACATCGGTCGAGCAGATGCGAAATGATGATCCATTTCGATATGAGGATGAAACCGAGAAATCCAGAGGTACATGTCGGATTTGAATGTACCACACTCCGTCAATACCAGGATAAGGCGTTGGCGTATGAGATCAAGGAAGCGGCTATGGAGAAATTTTGGAATCCAAGAAAGCAGAAAGTCTCGGTACTTTTACGAGCACAAGAACAGTGGGCCCCGTAAGGCCCGGTCATCCTTTCACTCTTTCAAGAAACCTCCACACCCGGTTAGAAGCGGAAAGAACTTGGAGCGACATCAACTATTACCGATGTTATCAGAAATGCTTTAACCGCGCCAGGGGTACTATCGACGAATTGCCCCCTACTGCGTGACTTGTTTTGATTGTGGTCGAGAGGACATCGTGCGGTGTTACGTGAAGAGGCCGCAAAGTCTTTTAGAGCCCGTACACCACAGTCGGTCGAAGCAAGCGGTATCCAGCACACGGCAGAGTGTTCGGATGCCTCGGAATTTTGGTCGTAGGCGAGGCAGAGGGCAGTGGGACCGAAAGGGTACATCGAGTGCGGATATGTTCCCCACATGCATGCGAGATGAGGAAAGCAGACGATCGAGATCTGCTTGTCGCATCAGTCTTGTCAGATCCTTTCCCGGCCGATTAGCGTTTTATTCGATACAGGAGCTACGCATTCTTTTATATCTTTATCTTGTGTAAATCGTTTGAATATTTCTGGTTTTCATACTTGTGAACCTTATGTTGTTGGTTTACCGAGTGGAGAGAGGATTGTCGGGAACTTAGAAACCAGAAATTTCCCTGTATCATTTGGAGGCAGAGAGTGGCTCTCAAATTTGATTGTAATAGAAATGCAAGGAGACGACCTGATACTCGGAGACGATTGGCTTAATCGATATGGAGCAATTGTAAACTACCGAAGGAGGAATATCTTGCTGATCGCTGACGATGGTTCCGAAATTCTGTTTGAGGGATGGAAACCAGGAAGCTCAGGAAAGTTGATTAAGGCGATGAAAGCTGTCAAATTGTTGAAACAAGGCTGTACCGGATACTGGTGTTATGTAATGAAGAAAGAAGACGAAATTGTGGAACTTTCATCCATTCCTGTTGTGAACGAATTTCCAGATGTATTTCCTGACGAGTTACCTAGACTACCTCCACGAAGGGATGTAGAATTTACCATTGAGCTGGAACCCGGAGCTACACCAATTTCTAAGGCGCCGTATCGAATGGCACCTACTGAGATGTACGAACTGAAAAAGCAGTTGGAGGAGTTACTGGACAAAGGCTATATTCAGCCAAGCATTTCGCCCTGGGGAGCGCCAGTACTTTTTGTCCGAAAGAAGGATGGATCGCTTCGACTGTATATTGACTATCGAGAGCTGAACAAGATGACGATTAAGAACAAGTATCCGTTGCCACGGACTGATGATCTGTTTGACCAGTTGCAAGGGGCAACAGTATTTTCTAAAATTGATTTGAGATCAGGGTATCATCAGCTGAGGATTAAGGAATCTGATGTTCCGAAATCAGCATTCAGAACTCGCTACGGACACTATGAGTTTGTAGTGATGCCGTTTGGTCTCACTAACGCACTTGCTGTATTCATGCAATTGATGAACCGAGTGTTCATCGAATATTTGGATAAATTTGTGGTCGTGTTCATTGATGACATTCTAGTGTATTCTAAGAGCCCGGAAGAGCATGCTCAGCATTTGCGGATTGTATTGGAACTTTTGAGAAATAAGCAATTGTACGCCAAACTCTCTAAGTGTGAATTTTGGCTGAAGGAAGTAATGTTCCTCGGCCATGTGGTATCAGCTAAAGGAGTCCTAGTTGACCCTCAGAAAATCGAAGCAATTATGGATTGGAAACCTCCAAAGAACGTGAAAGAAGTCCGAAGTTTCTTAGGACTTGCTGGGTATTATCGTCGGTTCGTGGAAGGGTTTTCCAAAATCTCCCGCCCAATTACTCGACTCCTGCAGAAAAATCAAAAGTTTGAGTGGAATGAGTCGTGTCAGACTAGTTTTGATGAATTAAAGAAGAGATTGACGACGGCACCGATTCTATCACTTCCACAGGGAACTGGAGGATTTATAGTATACAGTGATGCTTCGAACCAAGGACTCGGATGCGTATTGATGCAGAATGATAAGGTGATTGCTTATGCGTCGCGACAGCTGAAACCTTATGAAGTGAATTACCCAACACATGATTTGGAGCTAGCAGCAGTAGTTTTTGCTTTAAAGATCTGGAGGCATTATCATGCAGGACTCACCGGATCTTTACGGATCACAAGAGTCTCAAATACCTCTTCAGTCAGAAAGAATTGAACATGCGGCAAAGAAGATGGTTAGAACTGATTAAGGACTATGACTTGGAGATTTTGTATCATCCAGGCAAAGCGAATGTAGTGGCCGATGCACTCAGCCGCAAGCCTGTTTCTATTCAGATGCTGGAGACGCTGACCTCCCAACTTAGCCTTCAACGAGAGATGATTCGAGAAGGAATTGAAGTGTGGTTACAAAGAGTCCAAGGACAACTGTGCGTGATGGAGATAACTTCATCATTAACCGAAGAAATCAAATCTAGATAGGCAGATGGTCCTCTGTTGATTCGGTTACTTGATGAAGTGATCAAGAGAAAGGCCCCCGAATTTATAATT
Organism: Orobanche coerulescens; assembly: GCA_033398695.1. NCBI lineage: Eukaryota > Viridiplantae > Streptophyta > Magnoliopsida > Lamiales > Orobanchaceae > Orobanche > Orobanche coerulescens. The sequence continues at coordinate 34,612,184 of CM065814.1, read as the reverse complement.
CATGATGATGGAGTTTTGAGATTTCAGAACCGACTCTGCGTTCCCGATGTCGATGTTCTGAAACAGACAATTATGAAGGAAGCTCACAGTTCGCCCTATTCTATCCACCCAGGCACCAGTAAGATGTATAAGGACTTGAAGCAGAATTTCTGGTGGAGCAACATGGAGAAAGATGTAGCGGACTATGTTTCGAAATGCTTGACTTGTCAGCAGGTTAAGATCGAGCATCAACGGCCTGCCGGAATGTTGAAGCCACTCCTGATTCCTGAATGGAAGTGGGAGGACATATCGATGGACTTTATCACTAGTATGCCGAGAACCAGGATAGGAATGAACATAATTTGGGTGATAGTTGATCGTTTAACCAAATCAGCTCATTTTCTAGGCATTAAGGACACGTGGGGACCCGAGAGGTTGGCACGAGTATTTATTTCGGAGATAGTTCGATTACATGGTACGCCGAAAACCATTGTTTCTAATCGAGACGGCCGTTTTGTGTCCCACTTTTGGAAAGCAGTTCATAAGGCCTTGGGGACCGAATTGAACTTCAGTACAACTTATCACCCGCAGACTGACGGACAATCCGAGAGAACCATTCAAACGGTGGAAGATATGCTGAGGGCCTGTGCCTTAGATTGGTCAACTGATTGGGAAGTTCATCTACCGTTGATTGAATTTACCTACAACAATAGTTGGCATGCTTCCATTAAGATGGCACCATTTGAGGAATTATACGGGAGGAGATGTAGATCGCCCCTATGTTGGGATGATTCATCAGACTTAATCGGGACAGAACCAGAGTTGATCGTACAGACACGAGAGAAGATAGCCTTGATTCGTGAAAGGCTGTTGACCGCCCAGAGTCGCCAGAAATCTTACGCAGACGTACGCCGTCGCCCTTTGGAATTCAGTACGGGAGACCACGTACTTTTAAAGGTTTCTCCTACTCGGGGAATCTTTCGTTTCGGAAGGAAAGGAAAGCTAAGTCCGAGATACATCGGGCCATTTGAGATCCTTGAGAGAGTTGGAGAGTTGGCATACAGATTGGCATTGCCGCCGTCATTGTGCCATGTTCATAACGTGTTCCACGTATCCCAGTTACGGAGGTATATACCAGATCCCAGTCATATCATTGATTTCGGCGAGATCGAAGTCGCGCAAGATGGGACGCTTGAAGAAAGACCGGTCAAGATACTCGAGAGTCGAGTTAAGCAGTTGAGGAACAAACCAATCGTTTTGGTCAAAGTTCAATGGTCACGCCATGGAGTAGAAGAAGCCACATGGGAAACGGAAGATGGCATGAAGTCCAGATATCCCGAGTTATTTTCGTCTTGAGTTTCGGGACGAAACTCCTTTTTAGTAGGAGAGTATGTAATATCCGGATTTATTACTGTGTATTTTACCTGTATTCGAACCCTGTATTATTCGGAATTGTGATCTTGAAGATTGGAGTATGATATTTCTTACATTGATATCTTAGTACATAAGTATAACAACATGCAAAATTTCTCATGCAAACTCGTGATAGCGCACGCTAAGAATGTAGCTTAACGCGCGCTATCGAGCTACTACTAGCGCACGCTATGTATGTAGGAGTTGCGTGCGCTAAGCACTCAATTATTGAACTGGACGGGTAGCACATGCGCCAGCCGGGACATGGGTCCGGATAAGATTCCCGCGGACGAACCTGGACAGTTTTGAACTCAACTCTTATTAGCGCGCGCTAAGGAATGCTTAGTAGCGTGCGCTAATTAGCTAAAGTGCAGAATATTATAAATGAGACAACAACCCGTTTTGGCTTACATTTCATTCGTCCATTCTCCATTCTTGAGAGGCCAGAGAGCTATAATAATCCTTCTACACACTTAGAATACATCTTATCGATCCTTGTATATTGGTTATCACTTGTGAGTGAACATTGAAGTGGAGTAGCACCTTGGAGTGGCATACAACCAACCGGAGTCGGATTCTACCTTACGGTTCAGTGATTTTCGTCATATTAAGGTATGTTCAACCTATCTCCAGACTTAGAGTTGGATTCTAAAGAATTGGATGATCATGTTAACGAGATATTGATTTTTATTAGTGAATTATTCAAAGTACATCATGTTTGGAATATTGAGATGAATAAGCCTTAAGTACCTTGATTATGAACATCATGATTCGAATCTTATTACATTGAACAAGTAGAGGAAGCTTCTATCATTGGTAATTCGAATCTAGTAGATGACTTCATAACAATCATGGACTTGACTTTAACATCATTATTGTTAGATGAATCTAAGGGATTGATCATGGAAGGATTTATCTAGTATAGATGGAATGTTAAACAACTACAGAGTGATAGTTTTCATTGATATAAAGGTGTTGATATCAACCGTTAAGCCTTCCGAATTATCGCATGAAGAATGGTATTTGAAATGGAATATGGTTTTATAATAGTATACATATTCTTGAATCCGAAGTTGTTGTTATCCGTAAGATCATTCATAATCGTATGAACATGATATTCATGGAGGTAACATGAATTATCACGGAAGATTTCATTGTTTTGATCATGATGAGAACAGTCTTCTGCCGGTAGTGAACTTCCATGCACAATTAGCGCACGCTAAGTTATGTAAATTAACGTGCGCTATCGAGCATCGGTTAGCGTGCGCTACGTTTGGTACGTAACGTACGCTAGGCCATCAGTCGAGTCAGTCAGCTGATCAGTGAAGTACTGACCATGCATAGTTAGCGTACGCTATGCTTTGTTGTTTGCGTGTGCTATCGAGCAGACTTAACGCACGCTACACAGAGTACTTAGCGTGCGCTAAGAAGTTCAGGCAGATTACATATTATGAGCTTTTGGCCGTAAATCGAATTGTTAGACATTCGTACGACGTGAGATAAATCCTATATTATTTCTTTTGTTAAGGTTTGAGCTTGTTACGTGATTGATTGAGGGGGGACAACCTTCAAGTGTTCGTTTTCGTGGAAGTATTGTTCTTGTCTTCATCGAGACAAGTACCTTATTTGTTTTATGTATTGATGTTATACATATTGTCGTGCATGTATGTCATTGTTGTATGTCCACCTCGTGTTGGTCCGACGGGATCATCGGGGGATCTATGCTAGCGTGCACTGGATCATCGGATGGGTTTTTCCACCACGGGTTGGTCTGACGGGATCATCGTGGGTTCTAGGCAGTGAACGTTGGATCGTCGGAATTACCATGTGTATGTTATGATATCATGTTGTGATTATCAGTTGTGTATGTTATGTATGAGTTTCTCGCAGGAGAAGACTCGTTTGACATTTTATCATTTACGTTATTATTATTATTATTATTATTATTATTATTATTATTATTATTATTATTATTATTGTTATTATTATTATGCGTGTGACGTTGAATAACATGTTGTGGTACTTGTGTTGTGTCACGATTTATTCATCCCGACAGGCGATCGACTATAAGGCCGAGCGACCGAGTCAACTCCAGTCAAACTATGGCTAGCTCGCCTAATCGAAGATATCAGACCACCATCAGGTACCTAGCGATCGACTCCCAAGGCGATCGCCCTTTGGCATCTGGCGATCGACTCTAGTATCCGGCTAAGGGCAGTCGACCTACGCCCCGAGCAGAGATGATCGCCCGTCAAAGTGATCGAGGATTGGGTCTCAGAACAGCACCCACGTGCAGATCCACAAAAGGCGCTAACAAGATCTTCGCTAACAGACAAGATCTTTTGCTGACAGACAAGACCTTTGACCACAGCCTGTCACCTACCTCACCTACCGGCAGGCGCCGAAAGTTGTCAGTGGGACCGTACAGTTGGCCCATGTGCTAAAAGACGATCGCCCGATTATTATAATGCAGAAAAGGCGATCGCCCGGCGTATCCAAGCCCTATAAATAGAGAACCTCCTCCTACTGGAAAAAGGTTCCGATTTCATTGGACTTACGTTCAGAACTCATTCTCTCATATTCCGAATTCATTCACGGAAATACTGAAGAACAGATATATCATCAAGCTCCCGGCTTTCTCACCGGAATCCATCTCAGGACTTCTCTCTCCGAATCTCTCGTCCAGAACACGATCGGCAGAAGCAGCAAGTCTCCACTAGACAGATTCCAAGGGATTCATAAGCCCCGGAGCCCAAGCATCCAGCTAAATACTCGCCGCGAGAGACCGTCGATCTCTCTCCACCGCGACTGTTCATCTCCTTTGTTACAAGAACTCACAGAGCATCAAATCTGGTTCTTCCGGCAATCTACACGCTCACTAGCTAAGATAACAAGAATCTTTACACTCATTGTAATTGTATTCTTACATTAGTACTTGTATCCCCGAATATTAGTATTAATAATATCTCGCGAGAGCATTCAAGCCCGGGACTAACAACCCCGGCAAATCTTGTGTTATTTATCTTTCTCACGGAAGTGCTCTTGCATTTGTTTGCTATCCCATCCATTCCAGCAATATCTATCTCGGATAATATTTTGGGTAGCAACAATTAGCGCTAGAAGGAGGGCATCTAACCCTCACATTTTTATTCCTACCGTCCCGAAGAACACTCACTGTTCTCGGGGCATATACTTGAAGTGACACTCACCGCACTTCAAAGAAAACCTTGAGAATCATGACATCCGCGGTACATCGAAGAAAGCTGCTCTCCGAACCGGACACCATATCCCGGTTGATCGAACCCCAGCAACGAGGGGAAGCGCGGCAACGCGAGACTCTCGATCCCGCATCGAGAGATGGCCCCAACCTCTCACTCGATCGGTTCCAAACCGAGGAACGGATCGAGGAGGCTATGGCCACCACGGAGGAGCGACGGAGAGCATGCGCGTCGCCGCGATAACTCCCTCGATCATCCGCCGCATGGGAAAACGGAAATTGGCGGGCTCAACGAGCGATCGTCGAAAGCCCCATTCGCGAGAAAAGGCTCTCGCACGGCCGGACGGATCCATATTCGATCGCTTGGCGCGACCCATCTGGCGGCCGGGCATTACATTTCCAACCTTGAAAAGATGGAATCGAATCCGTCACGAGGACTTGGCCTACCCGCCTCACGGCGAACGCAGTCGGCCATCGACTTCCGCCCGATCGCTGAGATCAGTACTCAATCGCCTCGGCTCCCGCTCCGAGCGCCGAGCCGCTAGCAGTCAGGCCACGGCGATGGCCGCCATACAACGCCAGCTCGATGAGATGAAAGTACTCTTGGACACTGGGGCAAGCGCCAGCAAAAGATCGCCGGGCTGACCGAGCCACTCGCGGTCCACATCGAGCTTGCCCCCATACAACCAACGATCGCTCCTCCCAAAACACCTCTATATGAGGGGAGATCGGACCCCGAAACCCACCTGAGTAAATTCCGAATCTACATGACTGGGTGTGGGGCATCTGATGCAACCAAGTGCCGGATCTTCCCGTTAACATTGGGCGAGCTGGCCCATAGGTGGTACGTCTCACTACCACCACGATCAATCACCTCCTATAAGAAACTGGCGAATGACTTCACGTCATACTTCGCCAGCAAGGTCGCCAGACCAGAAGGCCCCCACCGCGTGATAAAAATCAAGCAGGGGAAAGACGAGTCAGACGCAGATTACATCGACCGGGTAGACGAAATCATCCTCACCGGCGAACCCATCAGTGACGAGCTCGCTCTCTATTCGGTCATGGGGAGATTCCACGGACACTCTCCCATGTTTAGACATCTCTCCAAGGATATTCCCCCAACTTACGCGATCTTCCGCGCTAAAGCTGCCAAGTTTCTGGCCAGGCAAAGGCTACTCACCCTCCACCTAGGCGAGGAAATGCCACCTCTTGTCCAGAAGATAGCGATCGCCAAAGCAAAGAAGGCGATCGCCAAGCCACCCGGAGATCTCAAGGCTTTCAAGGACATGGAAGTCCATCTCCTCCACACGTTCAACTGAACTCCGGCACATATTTTCTATGCCATCAAGGGGCACGAAAAGCTCAAAAAGCCAAAGGCGATAAGGGACCACGGTCACCTGGACAACAATCAATATTGTGCCTACCATAAGAGTCCCGGCCACAGCACCAACCAATGCCGCGACCTCCTCAAACAGCTCTGGAGATTGTTCGAGGAAGGCAAGTTGGACAGCTTATTGGCCTAGCCAAAGACCTTACCAATCTCTCTACACGATCGTCCGAGTCGAACAGAAAACAGGCTGGGAAGCTCATACGAGCCGACCCCTGGATCAACCTCGGCGACCATCTCTACATGCTTCAATCAAGAGAAGGAGACCACTGAAGTCTCCCCGATCTCCCTCCTTATTTAAGAAACTGGAGGACTCGCTCGCCATCTACAGTTCGCCGTCTAACATGATGGACTAAGGCACGAGATCGCCTCCCCCGCACAACGTACACCGTCGAAGGTCGACATCCGCATGACGATCCAAGGTGGAAGAGTGCAGCCATGGTCCTGGTGGTCGATGGAACCGACTGCTTAGGCCATGCAAGGTCCCTTTGGGCCAAGATCGCCCGCCCTTCGTTTAAATACGAGGCCGGCGTAGCCTGAGGGCCCTCCAAAATTAATCAGTTTGACACGATCGCTCGCCCTCAAAGGTTCATCATCTAACATGGTGAACCCGAACAATGCGACGTGCCACAACCCCCGTCTCAATGTACACCGTCGAGGTTCGCCATCTTCATGGTGGGCCGAGGTGGAAGCAGAGCTAAACAAGCTGCGGGCGTGGAGTTGAATCATCCGACGCTGCCCCGCGCAAGGACTCCTCTAGACCGAGACCGCACGCCCTTCGTTTAAATACGAGGCGAGGCGCAGCCTAACAGAGGACCCTCATAATAAAGTGAGTCACGAGACACTCAATGTCTTCGCGCATCAAGACATGATCAAGGAGTCGGTCCATCGAACTCCGCGATCGTGCACGGTTCCTCAAGACGGACGACCGTCCCCGAGGATTCGACAAAGGTAAAGACCGCTCACTCAACGAATTATTTTCATCCCCTTACTTCCGCTAAGTGAATAAAAACAAGGGGCAATAAGAGTGCGGACTACCTATACGACGATCGTCGCTATTCAGCAACATACGGAGGTCGTCATTTTTAGCAAGTTGTGCAGCGATCGAATTTGTTGTAAAGTTATCTTTATGAGTTTATCAATTAATTTGGAACTACCCTCGCAACGATCTCTCCTCACACATTTGTACAAAGTCAAACAAAGACTCAAAAATAACCATTCATTCAAGTGATAAGTCAGAAATCCAAACGTTCATTTCATTACTTGAAAAATCAGAGTACAGTGGCAGAAGGCCTAAGTGCTACAAAAGAAAACTACAAGGAAATAAGCTAAAACATCAAAAAACGAAGTGCCTCAGGCCCCTGCCTGGCCTTCGCCATCAGCATCCGGCGCGGTCCCCTCACCTTCCGGAGCGTCGGGATGAGCAAGATTGGCCGGAGACGGATACCAGCTCAAATCCACGCCGATGTCCGCAAGATCCAAGATCGGCAAGGAGAAAGCTGAATGGAGAGGATGCTCCAACGCGTACGCCTTGAAGTTCTCGGCAAGAGGCCCGACCTCCAAACCTCCCTTCTTAGCTGCTCGGATAGAGTCGGCAAACGCCAAATAATAGGCGAACTCGCTGACAAATTCCAAGTTTTGAAAAGGGTCAGCCTTGGTCGCCTCAACCTCTCCTTTCAGCTCCGCCATCGCCTGTTGCGATCCCTGGAGCTCGGCCTCCCTCGCAGCAACCTTCTCCTTCGCCTCCGTCAGCTCGCTGGTCAACCGAGCGATCATCACCTTCTGGCGATCGGCCTCCTCTTCAGCAACCTTCGCGCTGGGCGGCGTGCATCTGGTCCCGAAATCGGTCAACCGCGACGATATTGCTCGATTTCCTTCTTCTCGGCTCAAGCCCATGGCTCGCCCGCTGGCCGCCTCAGAGAGTCCTTCTCCATCGCGCGATCTTATCGGCAAACTCGGCGTTCTCTTTCCGAGCCGCCTCGAGATCCGCTGCAGCGAATAGTGGAGGGCCGCCTCAAACTCTGGCGGCACAGGCGGCCATGGTCGCCGTCTGAGAGAAAGGGCAAACACTGCATCGAACTCGCCGATCGGCCGCCGGCGATCGCATCAGTCGGTCGTCCATGCCTTCGGCAGAGCAGAAGCAGCCTTGCTAACGTATGGAGGAATGTCGCAGGAATGGCGAGGAGATCGGCTCGCTAGGAAATCCACGACGATCGGCGGGCAAGACGGATCTGCGCGACGGATCCTGCATCAAAACAACTAAGTTAATACAACTCCTACGCAGATGCAATTTTCAACACAAAAATGCAATCTACCTCTCAGCCTTCTCGGGATCCCGATTGAAATACGGTTTCCCTCGAGGGGTCTCAGCATCCGCGATCGTCATCTCCCGCATAAAAGCCGTAGAGGGCGGCTCACTCTCCGGAGCAACGATGGTGATCGGAGGCGCGACGATCGTCACTTCATCGCCCGGGGCAGGAACCGAAGTTTCTTCCGGCCTCGGCCTCTTGCGATTCGCTCGAAGCCCCTCCTCCAGAACTTCCTCCTCAGCCACGACCGGCTCCACGCGAGGCTCCGCCTCCGGAACTATAGGCAACGCAACGGGTGGGGCCCGAGACGAGCTCTTATGGCGAAGACGGCCTAGAACTCCAGGGTTCGACATTGCGATCTCCGTCGGAGGCTCCAAAAAGCGAGGAAAGCGAACCTCTGCAGTTAAGACAATCGATCAACAGTCAGATACTGTCCTCAAGTAAGGCGATCGCCTAGAAATTGAAGGTCGCAGAAACTCATACCTGGCACCGAGAGATGTCTCGGGAAGCGGAATAGTCGAGCCGACAACCAACGACTCTCCTTATTGATCCGGATGGCGTCAAGGTCGTCGCCCGACAAGCTCCTTATCCGCTCCCAGACAACGAGAAAGTCAAAAGGCAGCTCCTCGATCGCCGGAATGTGAAAACCTGCAAAACCAAAATCAAATTAGATCAGTCCAAAACGCATCCAAACGAAGGGAGAGTCTAAACCCTTACCGGGATTCCTCTCCCGAAACTCAGTGGGGATCTCCAGCTCGCCCGTAGGATTGTCGCTCGCCTAAGCTCTCCACTTGCCGGCGACCCAGAACCACTTCGTCTGATCACCCCTCATCTTATTCGGGACTCCGTGAATTACCCGACCAGATCGGCCCTGAATATGGTAACCGCCGACCAACCCTTTATGAGCCGTCAGTTTGAACAAATGGTTCATCTCCAACGGCGATGGGAGGCGGTACAGGCGGTGACCGCCGAAAAGGGTGAGAGTGCAGTTTATTTGGAGCCAGGCGTTCGGCGTCAGCTGAAGTGGCGCCACATTCCAAGCGGCCAACAGATGGGAGACAGCGAAGGATAGAGGGAAGCGCAGCCCGGCCTCCATAATCGCCTCATTCACGGCGACCATACCCATCGGAGGCTGGTCGGCTCGTTCATTCTCCGCCGGCGCGAACATGTCCACATCTGAAGGAACATGGAATCTTGTCCTCCAGACGGCCAGATCTTTCCTGGTCGTCGAACTCCGTATCTGGCCAAGCGACCACAACGATCGCTGCGCAACCCGGTACTGCGACCGTTTGGGAAGCACATAGGGGTAGGCGGCCGAGTATCCCCGGAAATCGAATCTCGGAGTAGGACCAGCCAACTTCTCCATTATCTCAGCAAAAGCCTTATAGGCCCGGCCGAAAGCACTATGCTGCTCCCAGTAGTCCCTAATCGCCAGATCTCTCTCAATCTGCGATCTTCTTTCTTCATCAGCAGTCTCCTTAGCAACATCGGCCTCATTGAATAAAGCCTCGACTTCAGCCGGGTCAATCCGGCCCGAATAGCTTCAGCCGCCGTCTCCAGGTGGAAGACGGAAGAAGATTCTCCCCGGACAGTCGATGTCCCGGGGGCAGAACTGGTACCCGCTCCATGTGATGATGAGGTTCCGTCCATTCTCAGAGTCAGATAAGGGGAAAAGTATTTTTCTTACCCGAAAGTGAAATCGAACGACGATCGGCACTAAGATCTTCAGAAAATTCGGCAGCAAGTCCTTCTTTCTCCAATAAGTACGCGTGAGTATGAAACTGCAGCACCGCGCCCCTTTTATAGGAGAAGGCAGGGACTCGTTTGCAATAAGGGAAAGCCTCAGGGGTCGGATCTCAAACGACGCATTAATTGACCCCCTCGAGACCCGCGTACGTGTCTTTTCAAGGACGCGTCATCCGAGGAGTCATTAATGACCGTTGGCATCCTCCAATAGAAGCCCGACACGTGCGCGGAGACTTTTCCACGCCCATTGCTTTTTCCCGCGCAGTTCAACGGCCAACCAGGTCGTCCGAACCCAGAGTATATCAGCTCAAAGACGATCGCCAGTTCAGTTAAACGCAAAGTCGCTCGTCAAAAGTTCAGCGATCGCCAAGAGAGCCACCTCACCCCACGTTTCCAACGTATGAGCGAGCTGGGGGGCAATTGTTGTGTCACGATTTATTCATCCCGACAGGCGATCGACTATAAGGCCGAGCGACCGAGTCAACTCCAGTCAAACTATGGCTAGCTCGCCTAATCGAAGATATCAGACCACCATCAGGTACCTAGCGATCGACTCCCAAGGCGATATCCCTTTGGCATCTGGCGATCGACTCTAGTATCCGGCTAAGGGCAGTCGACCTACGCCCCGAGCAGAGATGATCGCCCGTCAAAGTCATCGAGGATTGGGTCTCAGAACAGCACCCACGTGCAGATCCACAAAAGGCGCTGACAAGATCTTCGCTAACAGACAAGATCTTTTCTTGTGAACAAGACCTTTGACCACAGCCTGTCACCTACCTCACCTACCGGCAGGCGCCGAAAGTTGTCAGTGGGACCACCCGTGACAGCAACTCAGGACGCGTGTAAGCTCCCCATTGGACCGTACAGTTGACTGCCAGCAACTCCTGCAGACTTTAAGGAGACAGGCCCATGTGCTAAAAGACGATCGCCCGATTATTATAATGCAGAAAAGGCGATCGCCCGGCGTATCCAAGCCCTATAAATAGAGAACCTCCTCCTACTGGAAAAAGGTTCCGATTTCATTGGACTTACGTTCAGAACTCATTCTCTCATATTCCGAATTCATTCACGGAAATACTGAAGAACAGATATATCATCAAGCTCCCGGCTTTCTCACCGGAATCCATCTCAGGACTTCTCTCTCCGAATCTCTCGTCCAGAACACGATCGTGAGCGGCAAGTCTCCACTAGGCAGATTCCAAGGGATTCATAAGCCCCGGAGCCCAAGCATCGACTAAATACTGCCGCGAGACCGTCGATCTCTCTCCGCCGCGACTGTTCATCTCCTTTGTTACAAGAACTCACAGAGCATCAAATCTGGTTCTTCCGGCAATCTACACGCTCACTAGCTAAGATAACAAGAATCTTTACACTCATTATAATTGTATTCTTACATTAGTACTTGTATCCCCGAATATTGGTATTAATAATATCTCGCGAGAGCATTCAAGCCCGGGACTAACAACCCCGGCAAATCTTGTGTTATTTATCTTTCTCACGGAAGTGCTCTTGCATTTGTTTGCTATCCCATCCATTCCAGCAATATCTATCTCCGGATAATATTTTGGGTAGCAACAACTTGTACTAGCATCGTTGTGCTAACCTCTTCGGGGGTGAACATTTTGTTTATGTTCAGGATCCAGGAGAACGGAAAAATAACCACTGGAGCTGCATGACGACGAGGGTGCAGAGTGATGTTTCGGCCGGGTTCATTTGTCTGTTGTTTATTGGTTATTTCAATAAGTACTCGAGTACGAAGTAATTTATGATGAATTTAAATTTGGTGATATATTATTAAGTTTTTGTTGAACAATTGTATTTTCAGTATTTGGTCAGAATTGTTGTATCTTAAATTCCGTTATTTCCATTCGTTAGTACCTTTTAATGTCTGTTCAATTCTTCAGCCTTGTAAATCTTTATGTAAAGGATTTACGGCGCTGTAATATTCCTGAATATATCGGGGGTGTTACAGTACAAAGGCGTTCGAGGAGGAGCGATCCTTGGGTGCACGGGGGCAAGTTTGATCTGGGCCGCGAGCGGCTGGCACGGCCCAGCGATCTTTCTCTTGGCGCCTGCCCCAGTTTCCATGAGCGCTTTCATCTCGTCGAGCTGGCGTTGCATTGCGGCCATCGCCATGGCTTGGTCGCTCGTGGTTTGGCTCTTGGAGCGGGAGTCGAGGCGATCGTGTACTGATCTCCTGGCTCCGCGGTAGGCGATGAGGTCGTCGCCGCCGATCTTGATTCTTTGGCGAGGAGGAGCCAGATGGATGGTCTGCCTTCTGGGAGTTGGGTAAGCTGAACTCCTGGTGACGGATTCGGGCTCCGTCGTCTCATGGCTGGGGCCAGAATGCCCCGACCGCCATCATGGGTCGCTGCCTAGACGGCTGAAAACGGAACCGTCCCGCCTCGCGAGTACTTTTGCTCGTGAATCGGGGCTTCCTGACGATCGCTCGACAAGTAACCCCTTGAGCTTCTGTTTGCCCGCACAACGGATGGCTGATGGGGTAATTGCGGGCGTACCGCATGCTCTCCGTTGCTCCCGCAGGATGGCCATGGCCTCCTCGATCTGTTCCGCTATTTGCAACTGATCGAGTGAGTGGCTAGGGCTGTCCCTCGGGGGCGCGATCGAGAGTGCCGCGCCGCCGCGGCTTCCCTCCGCCGTAGGTTGGGGCTCGGATTGAGCCGGAATAAGGCTTCCGGCGGATCGGAGAGTGGTTCTCTTCGATGTGGTGGCAGATGACATGATTCTAAAGGTTTTCTTTGAAGAACACTGAGTGTTTCTTCAATTATATGCCCCGGAGAACAGTGAGTGTTCTTCGGGACGGTCGGAATGAAAATGAAGGTTAAGATCCCCTTCCTTTAGCGCCAATTGTTGTTACCCAAAATATTATCCGGAGATGATATTGCTGGAATGGATGAGTAACAAACAAAATGCGAGAGCACGTCCGTGGGGAAGTAAATAACACAAGATTTGCCGGGTTTGTTAGGCCCGGGCTTGAATGCTCTTGCGAGATGTTATTAATACGAATACTTGAGAGTACAAATATTAATGTAAGAGTACAATTACAAAGAGTGTAAAAGACCCTAGTTATCTAGCTTTTGAGTGTTGATGATTGCCGGAAGAACTAGAGTTGCTCTGAGTTCTTATTCTCGTTTCTGCCGACCGTCTTTCGGTTTAAGAGGTTTCGAGAGTGAGAGAGAAAGATGTCCGAAGTTTATAGCGTAGCCAAGAGTGATAAGCCAGCCAAGAGTCCGAGAGAAAGCAGACCCCTTTTCAAGTGCAGGATGCCTTCTATTTATAGGAGGAGCTAGGATGTCTTTTACTGACGGGCGATCGCCTTTCCTGTATTATAATAAGGGGGCGATCGTCTTTTAACACATGGGCTGGTTGCCTTAAAGTCATGCTTCTTTGGCGGCAATTGTGGACCAATGAGAGTATAACACCCGTCTCTTGTCGCTGTCTAGGGAGGTCCCACTTTAGATCTTTCGGCGGGTCTGTCGGTAGGTAAGAAGGTAGTGACAGGCTGGGGTCAAAGGGCCTTATCCTGCGGCGCCTTTTCCGGATTTGCACGTGAGTCTCTATCCCGCGTTTCGGCCTTCGCAGACTTGACGGATGTTGGCTTCACGTGGCATGAGGTGGTCGTCCATGATCGGGCACTTGGGACGATCGCTAGTTGCCGGGAGATGATCGCCTTGGCAATCGATCGCTCGGCGCTGGGTCCTGTTCTGGGTTCTTCGATCGGCAAGTCTGCCTTGGTCTATTTGACTCTGGTTCGGTCGCCCGATATTTGTGCCGATTGCCTGTTGAGGTGTATAAATCTCGACACAACAGTGATTACGCAAAAACACAAGTTTAAGGATTTGGAACCTACCAATATTGGATAAATTTGCATACAACTATAGGTGAATGGTAACGAGTATGGATAGAGCATCTTCCAACCTCAACCCATATGCTCCTCCGCCTTCACTGAGTCGAACATTTGTCACTTAACTGAAGATTTGCCAACCCCCCACCCCCCCCACCCCCAGTTGAACACTATCTTAAATGGCAAAAAACAATCAATAAACAACTGGCATCTGATCAAAAAGCGAACTCACCACTTTTAACTTTAATAAATAAGTCTCACACGAAATCGTGCCAAAAAAAAATGTTAAATCTATTTAGGAACGGAGTGAGTAATATCTTTGTAGGTATAAACTAGCATTTCACTCGCCCAGCACCCTGTTTGTAGTACTTTCTGATAATTTGTTCTTAAATTAATGATTTTAGTAATGTAATTAGAGTAAATTGCAAAAATTGTCCTTGTGGTTTGGCCGAATTGCACGTTTAGTCCTTGTGGTTCATTAATTACAAAAATCGTCCTTATTTTGTACTGTTACATGCACTTTTGGTCCTCCATCATTGCAAAAATCATCCTTGTGGTTTGCCAAATTTCACTGTTGAAGGACCAAAAGTGCATGTAACAGTGCAAAATAAGGACGGATTTTGCAATTAATGAACCGCAATGACGAAACGTGCAATTTGGCCAAACCACAAGGACGATTTTTACAATTTACTCATGTAATTATATAGTTATGGATTTTTAAGTTTGCGTTTTTTAATTAGTATTTTTTGTAGTTAGTGATAAGTGGTTGGAGGGAAGAAAATGTACGGGGCGAGAGAACGCAGGCCTCGTTTGTTGGCTTTCCTTCCTTCAGCAAGTTGGATGTCAAAGTAAGCTAACTCGTACCAGTCTTCATGTTATATGGTTATAAAAGCTCTCTTCCCTTGTTAAGGGTGGTATGTTGGAATGTGCATTTGTTTGGTGAGTGCGTAATGTTGTGTTGTATTGCTTGTTGACTCCTTTGTAAGGATGTGGTACTATTCGATGTTGTTCGAGAAGTATATCTCCTCGTTGTATGTGATTGTTTGTAAAGTGATGTTATACCGGGTAGGGTCCATTGTGACCTCCGGGATCCGTCCTTGTTGGCAGGGGTCGAGTTTTACCATAGGATTATCCAAACTGGGTATGTCTCGAGGAGACTCCGAGGTTCGTGGCATGCTAGCACGATGCCAGAATAACTTATGGGTGTGTATTTGGACATGTGACTTACTCGTCATTGGTTATCCAAACCGGGTACGTCGTTGCGAGACTCTAAGGTTCATGGCTTGTTAGCACGATGTTAGGGTAACTATGAGTGTATGTCATATGTATGTTGCGTATCTCTAGTCTCTAAGTTAGTGCGTGGCTTTTGTCATGATGATGTGTGCTTATATTTATTTACTATTAGTTTATTCACTCGGGTATGCACGAGGAGCTCTGAGGTTCTTGCTTGCTAACATGGAACGAGAATAATCCTTGGGCATATGATTGTTGTGGATGTTTGGATCGTGAACCCCGTGATTTATTGTCGGATAAGTATTTTAGGAAAACAAATCTTTGGGTTGTGACCCTAAGTGATTTTTGAAAAGATAAGGATTCTTTAATCCTAAATGTTCTCCTCTAAAAACTCCCGATATCTGTAAAATGTTTTACAATTACTTGCTTTATTACTGTCATTCATAGTTTTGGATTATTTTGCTCAAATGAAATATCTAGGGAAGTCTTTCGTTGTGTTGATTCGTTGATTATTCAAGATTATTATATTCTTGGAATATGATGTGTATGGCTTGTAATTGCACTTTATACTTGCACTAGCAAAATTCCAGTTTCCTAACCTCCGAGCAATCGGAGGGTGGATGCCTATTAATACATTCAAGTACGTGAAGGTTCTTGGAGAGGAAAACACGGGTTCAGTACGAAGGATGATGGAAGACAAATTATACTAATCACATGAGGGCCAGTACTTGGTATTGTTGGCCGAATTGTATTTTCCTTTCTGACGTAGTATTTTTCCGTCGTATGGGAGTATTGTTGTATTTTGACCCTTGCGCGGGTATGAGTTTTATAATAGAGATATATATGAAGTTTAAGTTGTATGTTGTTGAGGAAAGACCAAATCAGTCTACTGATTCGTATTTAGACATGTTGGCATTTGATGTGATATCTTGTTTTGGTATCTGCCCTAGTAGATCCTTATTGAGAGGGTCTACGGTGCTGTAATATTCTCGAGCAGATTGGGGTGTTACACAAATCACAACTGTTGATAGTTGAAGTTTAATGGTTAGAGATTAATCCTTATAATGTTTAGTTTCCTAAATTAACAATATTAAGACATTAATTTAGTTTTCTGAGTTAATATATTCACCATTAATTCATCAACAGTTGTAATTTGGTCCTACGTTTCCATTTGAACAATCCATTTATATATATACACGCACGCACACGCACGCACACACACACGCACACACGCACACGCGCGCGCGCACACACATACACACACACACACATATATATATATATATATAAGGATGGATTCTGGTGAGAAATTTTTAGTTGAGAAATAAGAATACATTTTTTTTTAAAAAAACCCGAAGTTTATTAAATGGATCAGAAATGTGGGGGGACGAGGCCCACTACACGCCCAAAGAGTTTGAGAGAGGACGAGCCCCTCTACACGCCCCAATTAACGAAAATAACAGACAAGGAGATTATTTAAATCTAACATATGGAAAATTATTTTTATCGAGTCTAATCAAGCCATTAATCTTCCCGAGCAGATCAGACGGGCTATAAAGACGAAAATTTCTGAACTTATAACCTTCATTAGCCAGATGGTCCGCAATGGTGTTCCCTTCCCGATAGATGTGGGAAAATGAGATATCCATGACACGCCTGAGTGATGCAATTTTGTGGCAGATGTTAAGCACTTGCCAATTACTCTTGTTAGGCGAGTTGACTAGAGAAAGGGCAATGGCCGAGTCCATCTCAACCCAAACATTACGAATGTTTCTCTCGTGGCAAAGATCCAGCGCTCTCCAAATAGCAAAAAGTTCGGCAAAATTATTAGAATGGTTGCCGATAAATTCGTGAAAAGCAAAGATAGGTTCGCCCAAAAAATTCCTAGCAATCCCCCCCACAGCCGAATCCCCGGGGTTGCCTTTTGAGGCCCCATCCGTGTTGATTTTGGTTGTCCCAGGAGTCGGCCTGATCCATCTCACTATGTAGATTTTTTTCTTTTTTTGTTTTTACAATTACATGCAAAATTATTAATAAAATTGCAGGGGCAGAAATGGAGACCCAAAATATCTGAAAGAGCCAGGGCGCCTAGCCAGGCCCGCGGCGGAATGCATCTCTGGCCTTTAATCATGAACAGGAAGTCCCAAATTCGATCGCACACTCGCTAAGCCGTGAACGGAATCTTCTTGACCCGTATGTCGTTCCTAGAGCACCAAATAAACCACAGAATGAGTATAGGAATGATGCGTAAAATGTGGATAGCACCCGAGGCTTTATTAAACCAATGGGACATAACTAAAGTAATAGAGCTCGTTTGTAAAATAGGAATGCCCAATAAGGTACAAAAGTTGGCCCAAACCGAAGATGCGATCGGTCCATTAAGAAAAAGATGAGGCAGGTCCTCGGTGCTATCACAACAAAAACAAGAATTATCAGCAATAATGCCCCTCGTTCTAAGGCCGTCCGGAGTGGGAATCCATTTTTTCAAAAGTCTAACCATGAAAAACGACATAGTAGGGGTAATAATTTGATTCCAACAATGTTTTAAAATAAGATGAGTATCATGACGTTGGCGGATAGCCTCCCACGCACTTTTAAAGGAAAAACCGCCGTGGGAGGTAAGTTTCCAGACGGCCTTATTAGCGATAAGGCCCGACTCAACATGAGTGGGAAAGGTCATAACATAATCCCCATGATCCGAGGGAATGACGGAGAGAAGTTTGGATCGATCCCACCTGTGTGAAGTCCAAAAATGATTAATGGTGGTGTTTAGCCGGGGGTTAGAGGCCCATTGGGACAGCGGGCTAAAGTCACACCAATTGTCGTGCCAAAACGAGATATCGCCATCACCAATATACCAAAAAATCCATTTATCAGCTAAGGAACGAATGTCACAAAGATTTTTCCATGTAGGAGAGTCATAGGGGTTGGATTTAACCACCATGGGGTGGAGACGTTTACAATACTTAGCCTTCATGAATTGGGTCCAAATATTAGATGAGGTACGAAACCGCCACCAAAGTTTAATTTCAGCCGCTTTAATGATGTCCCCAGACTCCTACGGCCCAAGACCACCTTCTTCCTTAGGAGTATGAGCCTAAGCCATGCTCCCCAATGAAGTCTCTTTCTATTGTCGTTGGAACCCCAAAGAAATTTGTTAAAAAGCCGTTCGAAGAAGATAATGACATTTTTAGGGGTTTAAGGACTTGGAGACAATAGAAAGGAATAGAGCTCGGGGTAGTTTTAATAAGTTCTAGTACGCCACCCGAGGTAAGTAATAGGTGATTCCACATTTGGAATTTGGCGCTGGTTTTAGCAATAAGCTCACCATACATGTCAAAAGTTTGATTCCCTTTCCACAAGGGGGCTCCCAAATAATTAATTGGGAGACTCGTTTGAGAAAATCCAGTCGTTTGTTTCACCATACGAACCAACAAATTGTTCGGCTTGGCAAAAATAAAAGAACTTTTAGAGTTATTAATTTTTTGTCCTGAGCTCGCGGTGTAGTGATCTAGGCAATTTTTGAGAATGAGGAGATTATTGTAGGAAGCATTGGTAAAGATTAATACATCATCAGCATAAGCAAGATGTGAAATCCGAACCTTCTTCCTGATTTTGAAAAACATATCGGGGTGGGTAAGAAAAGTTTTATCCAATAGTCTAGATAAATAGTCAGACGCAATCACAAAGAGAAGAGGCGACAGGGGGTCACCTTGTCTGATGCCCCTGTCGGATTTAAAAAAGCCCACAAGACTCCCATTAATGAGAATCGAAAACCAACAATTTGAAATGCAACGATAGATCATGGCAGCCCAAGCATCCGAGAAACCGAAGGCTTTTAAAATTTTTAATAGAAAAACCCAGTTAAGCCTATCGTAGGCTTTTTCCATATCTAATTTAATCAAAACGTTCGAATCAGCTGTAGATATGTCATGACAAACTTCTTGGGCCGTTAAAATATTATCAGTAATGAGGCGGCCTTTAATAAAGCCAGATTGGGCTGGGCTGAGAATTTTCGGAAGAAGGCGGCCCAATCTGGTACTGAGGATTTTCGCAATAATTTTATAAGTGGTATTACAAAGGCTTATCGGCCTAAAATCCTTCCAAGCAAGGGGGGGAGCATTTGGGGATAAGAGAAATAGTAGTACACGAAAAGGATTTGGGCATGGAGTTTTCGGAGAAAAAATCCCACACTGCCTCACATACATCAGTAGCAATAATGTCCCAGCACTTATGAAAAAATAAGGCATTAAAACCATCCGGGCCGGCCACACTGCCTGGATCAATACTAAAAATAACTTGTTTAATTTCATCCACATCCGGCATGGCACACAAATTGTGGTTGTCAACAGTATTAATGAGACAAGGGATAATGTCAGGCTTAATATCAGCCGGAGTAAAATCAGAACATTTAAAAAAAGTAGAAAAGTAATTAACTCCAGAATTTTGGATATCGACGGGGTCCGTGATTTGGATGCCATCCATAATTTGAAAGATTTTGCCTTTGCTCCTTTTGGATTTGATAAGATCATGAAAAAATTTGGTGTTCCGTTCCCCTTCAAGGCACCATTTTATATTGGTTTTTTGTTTTCAAAAGTCCTCTTCCATAGCCATCGTAAGATTGAGATTAAGAATACATCCATACCATTGATTTAACTAATTTTAATGATCCACATTAGATACATAAAATGAGGAAAAAATCCTTCCATATATTAATTATCAATTTACCAAATGAGGAATTAGTTACTAATGAAAAAATATTTCAAATATCACATAATATGGACCATCCATCACGTGCAATCAAAGACTCAAATGATTCATATTTCTCAAAATAACTCTCTCTCTCTCTCTCATATATATATATATATATATATATATATATATATATATAATGGGATTTAGTTTAGGTTTCAACAGCTAATTGCCATTTTAATTATTATTAATATATTAACTAATATTTATTGGTTAACTAATTTTAGTAATTCACTTATTTATTTATCTTATAAATACTGCTACGTAATTAATTTCTCACCATACAATTACTCAATATCTCTTTTAAGTATATTTTACATGACTTCTCTATAGTGTTGATTTTATATGGTTTGCTGCAAGATCTCATTCTCGTATTCATTGATTATTTTTAAGAGATGATACTCATTAGGATTAAAGTGCATTGATTTTGGTTTGCACCAAGAAATGATAATACATCTAGAAAATACGTTATGAAGATGATTCTTCCAACACCATACGTCTATGTGATTAGGTTCTCAACACACCAACTATTTAATGTATCATTTCATTAAAAATTTAATAACTAAATTATATAAAATTATAATATATAAAAACAAATATTATTTATAAAAATTTAAATTTATACCGTGAATTTATTTCCGGTTCTGCTAGTATTTATTATCTAATCTTTTTATCACCCATTACTTAATAATATTAATAATTAAATTGGAACTATTATTGCATTTTACAATTACGTATTTCCTTAAAAAATTATTATTCATGAAAAAAATATTTGATTGATCAATTTTGTACTTGAATCTGCATTTTTTGATTTTGTGCTCTGAAATTAGGGGTGTGCAAAAAAACCGATTAAACCGAAAAACCGCACCGCACCGTAAAAACCGTACCGAAAAAACCGATAAACCGCTTAAACCGACATATATGGTTTATATTTTTTATAAAACCGAAACTTCGGTAACGGTACGGTATTTGACTTAAATACCGAACAAAAACCGCACTGCATGCCGTTATTTATATTAAATATTTTTATGATAATATATCATATATATAGTAGTTACACACTCACATGAATATAGAAGTATAACAAATTTATTGAAGTTCAACACTTGTTTGTCTTTTTTTTTATCCTCCAAAATAGTTGGATGAAAACTTGAACATTAAATTAGTTACTATCTTAAGGTTATTGTGATTTTTTTGGTTTAGCTATTATTTTGGATCAACTATTTATGGTACCTTGTTGAACTAATTTATTCGAGTATTTTTGTCTTATTAATGCTATCAAGTATCAAGTGAAAAACCGAAAAAATACCGTACCGATGTAAACCGAACCAAAATACCGAACTACTGAACCGAAAAAAACCGTATGTTTATGGTATTAAATCATAATAAATCGAATATATTTGGTACGGTATCGCTTTTACCCTAAAACCGTACCATACCGTACCATGCACACCCCTATCTGAAATCAACAATTACAAGGGTAATTTGAAAAATATTATCGTGTTTTCAGATATTTAATGGAGAAGAATCGAGAGTGCTGGTGTTTTATTTTTGTGGTGAATGTCTTCCTAATAGATTGCAATGGAGAAGAATCGACATTGGAAAAAATATGGAGTAAAGAAAATATGAAAAGAAAAATTCATTTAGACAATATGTGGGATTTTTATTTAAAAAACCCTGTTCTTATTTTGACTAATAGCAAATCTAAAATTTTTAAATTTGTGAGAATAATGACGAGCAAAGTAATTCACCAAAATACTCCCTCCGTACGCGAAAAAGTGTCTTATTTTGATTTTTTCAGTCAAAATTTACAAACTTTGACCATAAATTACGATCAATATATAAAAAATTTATAGTCATATAAGTTATATTTTGAAAATACACATTACGATAAATATGTCAGATACTTACATGACTATATTTTTTATTATATGTGGATCGTAATTTATGTTAAAAGTTTGTAAATTTTGACAGAAAAAGTCAAAATATGACGCTTTTTTGCTACGGAGGGAGTATTATATACAAAAAATACATTTAAACCAAACCAAACCAAACATGCCCAGTATATCCCGCTCAGAGCAGGGTCTGGGGAGGGTAAGATGTACGCAGACCATGCCCCTACTTTTTACGGTATGGAGGCTGTTTCCGTGAAGACCTCCAGCTTGGTGCACAACAAAGTATTGCGTGATATATACAAAGAAGCATATGATACGAAAAAGCTCAAGACCATACCTGAGCCCATGGGTTAATTCGCATGAGACTTACCTAAGGGGACTTTGGCAACTGCACTCTCGATGAACGCTGCTCTAACAGAAAAGAGGTTGACTCTGCGCACAACCCCCTGTCAAAAATACACCACACGTAAAAGGCAATAGGATAGAATATGCAATAAAAGTAAAAAATGCAATGCTCTACGTCAAAACTAACCGAGACAACCCAACCCTGACTCTCTCCACTACAGCACCGCTCCCTACAAATGAATCCACAACTCTGATCTGGCGCCTCCAAGAGCACCTATCAACAGTCATGGTCTCGTAAAGGTTTAAGGCCTTCAAATCTAATCTCAACTCCTCCTCCCACGTCCTCCTCGGTCTGCCTCTCCTCCTCTCCCCGGCAACCAATAAACTCTCGACCCTCCTCACCGGAGCAGAAGCCTACCTCCTGCGGACGTGGCCAAACCATCTCAATATCCCTTCCCTAACTTTCACTGAAATGGGCGCTACTTCTAATGCGTTCCTGAAAACCCCGAGATTCTATCCAACATTGTGCGACCACACGACCAACGTAACATTCTAATTTCAGCCGCTTCCAACATGCTCTCAAGCGACTTCTTCATCGCCCAACATTCGGGGCCATATAACATTGCAGGCCTGATTGCCGCTCTATAGAATTTACCCTTCAACTTTAGAGGGACTTTATTGTCGCACAGGACCCCTGTCGCAGCTCTCCATTTTAGCCACCCCGCCTTGATACGATGAGTGACATCCTCTTCACACTCACCTTCCTTCTGAATGTTCGAACCCAAATACTTGAAGTTATCCGTACGGGGTACGATCTGATCTGCAATCATTACCTCTACTTCTTCCTCGTTGGCCCCACCACTAAAGTTACACCAGAGATACTCGGTCTTAGACCGGTTCACACGCAAGCCCTGAGATTCTAACTTAGACCTCCATAGCTCCAACTTCGAGTTCACCTCCCTCCTCGACTCCACCACTAACACAATGTCGTCAGCAAAATGCATGCACCACGGCACGCCATCCTGTATCCCCCGCGAAATGACGTCAAGGATTAGAACGAAGAGAAGAGGTCTTAGCACCGACCCCTGGTCTAACCCTATCTCAATCGGGAAATACTGGGTGTCATCAACTGGGGTCCTAACGCAAGTCCTAGCTTGGGAGTACATATATTGGATCACCCTAACGAACGGCAACGACACCCTCCTCTGTTCTAGGATCCTCCAAATAACATCGCGCGGAATACTATCATAAGCCTTCTCTAGATCAATGAACACCGTATGGAGGCCCTTACGCCGCTCTCTAAACTTCTCCATAAGGCGTCTGACGAGATGAATGGCCTCAGTCGTGGACCTCCCCGACATGAAGCCAAAATAGTTCTCTGAGATCTCAACTTCTCTTCTAACCCTGTATTCCACCACTCTTTCCCAAAGTTTCATAGTATGACTGAGGAATTAATACCCCTATAGTTACTACAACTCTGAGCATCGCCTTTGTTCTTGAAAAACGGCACGACAATACTACGCCTCCACTCTGTCGGCATCTTAGAACCTCTGACGAGGATGTTGAACAGCTCTGCTAGCCACTGAACTCCAACTTCCCCCAGACAAAGCCACACCTCAATAGGATCTGATCCGGGCCTACCGCCTTAGCTCTACCCATTTTTATTAGGGCAACCTTTACTTCCTCCTTGCTGATGCTCTCACAGGAACTAAACGAACGAGCAGAAGATAGACTAACTCCTTGCACCACCGAGTCGCTTCCCCTAGCCTCATTGAAAAGTTCAAAAAAATACATATTCCACCTCTTCTTAATAGCCACATCACTCAGTAACACTTGGCCCAAATCATCCTTAATATACTTAATGGGACCCAAGTCGCGCCGCCCTCTTTCCCTAGCTTTCGCTAGTTTAAAAATAGCATTCGCTCCTTCTTTGGTGTCTAGGCGCTTATACATCTCCTCGTACGCCTCACCTTTAGCCTTATCCACTTCCTTCTTAGCCTCTCTTTTCGCCATCTTGTACGCTACCGTCTTCAAGATTCTCTCCTCCCCAGCACAAACCGACAAAAGCTCCTTAAATAGCGCTTGTTTAACCTTAACCTTCTTTTGGACCTCCTCATTCCACCACCATGCCTCCCTAGGTCCACTAGACCTGCCCGAAGAAACCCCTACCACCTTCTCGCCCACACTCCTAATAGCATTGGCCATGCTGGTCCACATAAGGTTAGCATCGTCCCCACACAAAAAACCTCCTTCGTGGGTCAAAGACTCCCTGAATTCTATCGCCTTCTCATCCTTCAGATCCTTCGAGAGAATCCTAGGTCTAGCTTCTCTAGCCCTGCTAACAACATAATCTCCCATGGATAAATCCATAGCCAGCAGCCGGTGTTGAGACGCACAGGCCTCGCTCCGGAACACCTTGCAGTCCACGCATGCCCTAGCATCACAACCGCAAAATAAGGTAGTCAATTTGCATGTTGTGCCCCCCACTACCGAAGGTGATGAGGTGCTCAGCTCTCTTCTGAAAAACAGAGTTAGGAATTACCAACTCATGCGTAGTGGCAAACTCCAACAGTGTTGAACCTTCTACATTCCTAACTCTAAAGCCGAAACCCCCATGCGCACTATGGTAACCATCCACCCCCTCACCAATGTGCCCATTGAAATTGCCCCTCAAAATAATAAATTAATCATCCGGAATACACCCGACCAACTCATTTAAACAGACCCAAAAAGCTTCCTTAACAAGCACACCCAAACCAATATGTGGGGCATACGCACAAACCACGTTAACCACCTTCTCCCCGACTACCACTCTAACGGACATAATCCTATCGTTACACTTCTTCACTTCCATGATGTTATTCTTAAGCTCCTTAGACAAAAGAATACCCACACCATTACTCGAGTTAGCAAGGCCTGAATACCACAATTTATAACCGTTCGCCTCCCTGGACTGCGCCCCCTTCCACCTAGTCTCCTGAATACAAGCCACATCAACCCTTCTCTTACCCAAAACATCCACGATCTCCAAAAGCTTACCTGTCAAGGTACCCAAATTCCAACTACCAACCCGCAAACAGCGCGACATCGACCAACACAAAACACAAACGCACTACGAAAAATACAATGAGGTAGAGTAGCTAAAAATGAAACTATGATGAGAATGTAAAATACAATTTAAAAGCAAGCAAACCGCATAAAAATCATTGTAAATAGTAGATATATGACTGATGAAAAATGAAATTTAACAGAAAAGTACAATGATATCAGACTTCGACAAAAAAAGTCGCGGAAGCTCGAAACCGATCGACTCCTGAACCAAACCCGGCTCGACTCTCTACGAACGCGCCTCCTGAGACTCGAGCTGGTCTCTTGGGTGGGAAAAGGCGAACGGTAGGCCGACGGCGCCTGGAAGCAGCAGGGGAAGATTTCAGGCAGCGTGAAAATCCGGCTGGGAAACCTGCAAAACAGACAGCTAAAATGCAATACTACTGTTAGATTGATGGGGAGGGGTGAATGTAGCGGTGAAATGTTATTATTCATGCGATATGCCGGCCAGAGATGGCCAGCAGCCCGGCGCAGTGCAAGCGCAAACTAGGCCAAAACGATCAGCAACAACTCAGATGAAGTCCCGGAGCAACAAATTGCGAAATCCAAATCGCGAAAAGTGCAAATCAGCTGTATCGAGATTGGAATTCAGCAACCACAACTACAACACAACTCAACAAATTGAATCCACAAAACCAGAAGCCGACCACCAAATGAATCCACAGCCCAGAAAAATCAGGCACAATATTCGGCCCAAAAATAAGATACAACAACGGATGTTCACTTCTGATCCGTCCTCTTCACCACACGATCGACGGCTATGAGGTCTGCACTCGAGGAAAGAATCGCAGATGTGAATGGCGATGGCGCGTACACGAGCAGCAGCAACAAGGGCAAAAAGATGGTGGCACGCCGGAACTGATCTATAAACAAAGTTTTTTCCAATTCCATAATTACTTAAATTATTGTTATTAAATTTATTTTACTTTAAACAAACATAAAATTACATACGTTGTTTTGGAAATTTCTGTTGTGTCGCAATTAACACATCTCGACGGCGATCGACGTAAGGGCCGAGCGACCGAGTCAGCGTCAAATGAACCACGGCACACCTACCAAACGGAGATCCCAGACCAAGTTCAAGTGCCGAGCGATCGACATCTAGGGCGACCGTCTCTTGACACCTGGCGATCGACTCTGCTGACCGGCCAAGGACGACCGCCTCATGCCACGTGTAAAGCCAACATCCGTCAAGTCAGCGAAGACCGAATCTCGGGATAGAGGACCATGTGCAGATCCGGAAAAGGCGCCGTAGGAAAAGGCCTTTGACTCCAGCCCATCAACAGCTGTCAACGACAAGGACAAACCTCACCTACCGACAGACCCGCCGAAAGGTCCATAATGGACCTCCCAAGACAGCGACGTATGGTTCACACAGCTGGATGTCAGTAGCAGTCGCGGACTTTAAGGGAACCGACCCACATGCTGAGTCGATCGCCCTCTTATTATATACAAGAAAGGCGATCGCCCGCTCGGGATCAAGACATCCCAGCTACCTCCTCTCCTATAAATAGAAGGCTTCCTGCACTTGGCAACCTCTCTGCTTTTTCTCTCGGCTTTTCTCTTGACCCTATCTAGGATTTCTCTCTCAGAACCTCTTAACCAAAAGACGGTCGGTCGAAACGAGAACTCCCTAAAGTTCAAGAACTCACAGAGCAGCACTCAAGAGCTAGATAATTAGGGTCTTTACACTCATTGTAATTGTACTCTTGCATTAATATTTGTACTCCCAAAGTATTCGTAATAATAATATCTCGCGAGAGCATTCAAGCCCGGGCCTAACAAACCCGGCAAATCTTGTATTATTTACATTCCCTCGGACGTGCTCTCGCATTTTGTTTGTTACTCATCCATTCCAGCAATTCCTTCCGAATAATGTTCTGGGTAACAATAATTGGCGCTAGAGGAAGGGGATCTACCTTCATTTTCATTCCAACCGTTTCAAAGAACACTCACTGTTCTCCAGAGCATATACTTGAAGAAACACTCACTGTTCTTCAAAGAAAAAGCTTCAGAATCATGACGTCTACCACCACATCGAAGAGAGCCACTCTCCGATCCGCCGGACGCCTTATTCCGGCTCAATCCGAGCCCCAACGTACGGCGGAGGGTAGCCGCGGAGGCGCGAGACTCTCGGTCCCGCCCACGAGGGATGGCCCTAGCCTCTCCCTCGATCAGTGCCAAACAGCGGAACAGATCGAGGAGGCCATGGCCATCCTACGGGAGCGATGGAGAGCATACGGTACGCCCGCAATTAGCCTATCAGCCATCCGCCGCGCGGGCAAACGGAAGCTCAAGGGGTTACTTGTCGAGCAATCGTCAGGAAGCCCCGATTCACGAGAAGAAGCACTCGCGAGGTGGGACAATTCTGTTTTCAACGGCCTAGGAAGCCACCCATCATGGCGACTGAGGCACTCTGGCCCCAGCCATGAGACGATGGAGACCGAATCCGTCACCAGGAGTTCGGCGTACCCAACTCCAAAAAGGCAGGTCGGCCACTTGGCTCCCACTCATCGAAGAACCAAGATCAGCGATGACGACCTCATCGCCTACCGTGGAGCCATGAGATCAGTACACGATCGCCTCGGCTCCCGCTCCGAAATCGAAACCACGAGCGACCAAGCTATGGCGATGGCCGCAATGCAACGCCAGCTCGATGGCATAAAGGCGGTCCTAGAAACTGGGGCAGGCACCAAGAGAATGATCGCCGAGCCGAGTGAGCCGCTCGCGGTCCATATCGAACTTGCCCCCGTGCAGCCCAGGCTCGCTCCTCCTCAAACACCTTTGTACGAGGGGAGATCGGACCCCGAGACTCACCTGAGCAAGTTCCGGATCTACATGACCGGATGCGGGGCATCAGACGCGACCAGATGCCGAATGTTCCCGTTAACACTGGGCAATCTGGCCCATAGGTGGTACATCTCATTTCCACCGCGATCCATCAGTTCCTTTGAACAACTGGCAAGCGACTTCACATCGTACTTTGCCGCAAAGGTCGCTCGACCAGAAGGTCCCTACCGCATGATGAAAATCAGGCAGGGGGAAGACGAATCCGACGAAGACTACATCGACCGGGTGGATGAGATAATCCTCAACGGCGAGCCTGTAAGCGACGAGATCGCCCTCTACTCGGTCCTAGGGGGATTCAATGGTCTTTCGCCCATGTTCAGGCACCTTACGAAGGACATCCCCCCAACCTACGTGATCTTCCGCGCCAAGGCCGCAGACTTTTTGGCCAGGCGAAGGTTGCTCGCCCTTCGCCAAGGCGAGGGGGCAGAGACGGCTATCACCAAGTCCAACAAGGCGGTCGCCAAGCCCCCCGGTGATTTCAGGACCTTCGACGATGTGGAAGCCCATCTCTACCACAACCTTAGTCTATCTCCGGCTCATATTTTCTACGCCATCCAGGGGCGTGAGCGGCTAAGCAAGCCGAAGGCGGTAAGGGACCACAGTCATCTGGACCGCAACAAATTTTGTGCTTACCACAAGAGTCCCGGCCACAACACCAATCAATGTCGCGACCTCCTCAGAAAACTCTGTAGGTTGTTCAAGGAGGGCAAGCTGGACAGTCTAGTAACTTAGCCGGAGCCCCGGGCGGAAAGGATCAAGAGCCGCGATCGGCGTCAGAACAAAGATCACTAGTCTCCCAATCCGATCGCTAGAATCAAGCACGGCGAGCCAGAGGATTCATACGAGTCGATCCTCCCGATCAACCCTGGCGGCCAGATCTTTATGCTTCAATCAAGAGGTGGAAACTTCGGAGGTCTTTCCCCAGTTTCCCCCATGTCAAACGAAAGGCCACTGCCCAAAGCAACGTCTCTAAGAAATGGAGGACTCGCTCGCCATCTAAAATTCATCATCTAACATGATGGACCTAGGCACGAGATCGCCTCCCTAAGCACAACGTATACCGTCGAGGATCGCCATCTAATATGACGATCCGATGTAGAAGAGTGCAGCCATGGTCCTGGAGGTCGATGGAACCGACAGATTCGTCCATGCAAGGTTCCTTTGGGCTGCGATCGCTCGCCCTTCATTTAAATACGAGGCGGTCGTAGCCGAAAGAGCCTCCAAACAAATCTGTGGACACGCTCGCCCGCCCTCAAAAGTTCATCATCTAACATGGTGGACCCGGACAATGCGACGTGTCCCTACCCCCGTCACAACGTATACCGTCAAGGATCGCCATCTAACATGACGATCCGAGGTAGAAAAGTGCTAACAAGCCACGGTCGTGGAGTCGATTAATCTGACGACGCCCCGTGCAAAGAATTCTCCAGACCAAGACCGCTCGTCCTTCGTTTAAATACGAGGCGGGCGCAGCCTAACGGAGGACCCTCACAATAAAGTGAGTCGCGAGACAAACTTATAGGTGGAATGTCGCTCACGCACAAGACATGGTCATGGAGGTCGGTCCATCGAACTCCACGACCGTGCACGGTTCCTCAAGATCGAGATGATCAACCTTCCTCGAGAAATCTACAAAATTGAAGACCGCAAGGAGCTGAACCAAGAATCAGTCCGCTCAAGAAAACGATCGTCTGGTCCGTAAAGAGTCGAGTCGCTCGTCTGTAATTTAAACGATCGCCGGTAACACCACCTCACCCAATGCCTTCAAACATCGGAGCGAGCTGGGGGGCAATTGTTATGTCGCAATTAACACATCTCGACGGCGATCGGCGTAAGGGCCGAGCGACCGAGTCAGCGTCAAATGAACCACGACACACCTACCAAACGGAGATCCCAGACCAAGTCCAAGTGCCGAGCGATCGACATCTAGGGCGACCGTCTCTTGACACCTGGCGATCGACTCTGGTGACCGGCCAAGGACAACCGCGTCATGCCACGTGTAAAGACAACATCTGTCAAGTCAGCGAAGACCGAATCTCGGGATAGAGGCCCACGTGTAGATCCAGAAAAGGCACCATAGGAAAAGGCCTTTGACTCCAGCCCATCAACAACTGTCAACGACAAGGACAAACCTCACCTACCGACAGACCCGCCGAAAGGTCCAAAATGGACCTCCCAAGACAGCGATGTAAGGCACATGGCGTCTTCTCACTGGTTCGCACAGCTGGCTGTCAGTAGCAGCAGCGGACTTTAAGGGAACCGACCCACGTGCTGAGACGATCGCCCTCTTATTATATACAAGAAAGGCGATCGCCCGCTCGGTATCAAGACATCCCAGCTACCTCCTCTCCTATAAATAGAAGGCTTCCTGCACTTGGAAACCTCTCTGCTTTTTCTCTCGGCTTTTCTCTTGACTCTATCTAGGATTTCTCTCTCAGAACCTCTTAACCAAAAGACGGTCGGTCAAAACGAGAACTCCCTACAGTTCAAGAACTCACAGAGCAGCACTCAAGAGCTAGATAATTAGGCTCTTTACACTCATTGTAATTGTACTCTTACATTAATATCTGTACTCCCAAATTATTCGTATTAATAATATCTCGCGAGAGCATTCAAGCCCGGACCTAACAAACCCGGCAAATCTTGTGTTATTTACATTCCCTCGAATGTGCTCTCGCATTTTGTTTTTTACTCATCAGTTCCAGCAATTCCTTCCGAATAATATTCTGGGTAACAATAATTTCTTTTATAAATATTTTTATTATATTAATCACGTCTTATATGTCCAAATATAATTATAGAAATACTAATATTGTGTTAATCTTAACATATGAAATTTAATTAATGGTATTGATCAGAAACATTTACTGTTGTTAAGATTTAAGAGTAGTCGGTCACCTCGATAGAGAACTTAACGATCCCGGGACACTTTTCCAGATACACCAGCGGGAGCTTCAATCTCTTGTGATGGCAGATAGCTAAGGTACCATCAGAACATACACCAAATAACGATTCTGATAAACCCAACTATAAAGAGCAAGAGAGGGAGAGAGGAAGAAAAATCAGTAAGAAAACTTTGATTTTCAATTATAGCAAGTTCTTGATTTTCCTCAGCCCCAGCTGCAAATTAAACCAATGCAAAATAAGCTGCAATAATGATAGATAGAGGAGAAAGAAGAGAAGACGAAGAAATAATTAAACACCCTAACCTTCATTTATGATTATAGCAGTTCGTTCTTCAATTTCGCCATCCCCATCTGTTTCAAAACAAAATTAAACCAATAAGAGAGAGAAAACACGCAACTTCCAAAATTAATCAACACACCAAAATTAGGAGCAATAATGATAGAGAGAGGAGAGAGAGAGATGAATGCCGGAGCATTTAGAGACAGATTTTCAACAAAAAATCGCATTTTAAAAAAGCAACCATCAAAATATACATCAAATCACGATTCTAATAAACCCAACTAGAAAGAAGCAAGAGAGAGGAAGAAAAATCAGTAAGAAGATCTTGATTTTCAATTACAGAACGTTCTTGATTTCCCTCAGCCCCAAGTGCAAATTAAACCAATGCAAAATTAGCAGCGATAATGATAGAGAGAGGAGAGAGGAGAGAGTGAGAGAGAGGAAGAAGAAATCAGTAAAAACCTAACATTCAATTATTGATTATAGCGTTTCGTTCTCCAATTTCGTCATCCCCATCTGTTTCAAAACAAAATTAAACCAACAAGAGAGAGAAAACACAAAATTACTATAATTAATCAACACACCAAAATTAGCAGCAAGAGAGGAGAGAGAGAGAGATGAATGTCGGAGCATTTAGGGATAGTTTTTAACAAGAATTGCATTTTAAAATAGCAACCATCAGAACATACATCAAATCATAATTCTGATAAACCCAACTAGAAAGAAGCAAGAGAGAGAGAGAGGAAGAAAAATCAATAAGAAAACCTTGATTTTCAATTATAGCACGTTGTTGATTTTCCTCATCCTAGCTGCAAATTAAACCAATGTAAAATTAGCAGCAATAATGATAGAGAGAGGAGACAGACAAAGAGAGGACGAAGAAATCAGTAAAAACCCTAACCTTCATTTATGATTATAGTAGTTCGTTCTTCAATTTCGCCATCCCTATCTGTTTCAAAACAAAATTAAACCAACAAGAGAGAAAAACACGCAACTTCTAAAATTAATCAACACACCAAAATTAGGAGCAATAATGATAGAGAGAGACAAATGAATGTCGGAGCATTTAGAGAAAGATTTTGACAAGAAATCGCATTTTAAAATATCAACCATCAGAACATACATCAAATAACGATTCTGATAAACCCAACTAGAAAGAAGCAAGAGAGAGAGTAGAAGAAAAATTAGTAAGAAAACCTTGATTTTCAATTATAGCACGTTCTTGATTTCTCTCAGCCCCAGCTGCAAATTAAGCCAACGCAAAATTAGCAGCAATAATGATAGAGAGATAAGAGAGAGATAGAGAGAGGAAGAAGAAATTAGTAAAAACCCCAACCTTCATTTATGATTATAGAATTTCATTCTTCAATTTCGCCATCCCCATCTGTTTAAAAAAAATTAAACCAGCAAGAGAGAGAAAACAGGCAACTTCCATAATTAATCAACACACCAAAATTAGCAGCAATAATGATAGACAGAGGAGAAAGAGAGGGAGAGATGAATGACGAAGCATTTAGAGATAGATTTTTAACAAGAAATCGGATTTTAAAAGAGCAACCATCATAACGTACATCAAATCACGATTCTGATAAACCCAACTAGAAAGAAGCAAGAGAGAGAGAGGAAGAAAAATCATTACGAAAACCTTGATTTTCACTTATAGCACGTTCTTGATTTCTCTCAGCCATAACTGCAAATTAAACCAATGCAATATTAGCAGCAATAATGATAGAGAGAGAGGAGAGAGAGAAGAAATCAGTAAAAACCATAACCTTCATTTATGATTATAACAGTTCGTTCTTTAATTTCGCCATCCCCATCTCTTTTAAAACAAAATTAAACCACGAGAGAGAGAGAAAAATCGCAACTTCTATAATTAATAAGCACACTAAAAATTAGCAGCAATGATGATGGAGAGGAGAGAGAGAGAGAGAGAGAGAGAGAGGCATTTAGAGACAGATTTTTAACAGGAAATCACATTTTAAAAAAACAACCATCAGAGCACAGATAAACCCAACTAGAAAGAAGCAAGGGAGGGAGAGAGGAAGAAAAATGAGTAAAATCTTTATTTTCAATTATAGCACGTTCTTAATTTTCCTCAGCCCTAGCTGCAAATTAAACCAACAAAAATTAGCAGCAATAAAGATAGAGAGAGGAGAGAGAGAGAGAGAGGAAGAGGAAACCAGTAAAACCCCTAACCTTCGTTTATGACTATAGCGGTTCGTTCTTCAATTTCGCCATCCCTATTTGTTTCAAAACAAAATTAAACCAACAAGAGAGAGAAGACACGCAACCTCCATAATTAATCAATACACAAAAATTAGCAGCAATAATGATAGAGAGAGGAGAGAGAGATGCATGCCAGAGCATTTAGAGACAGATTTTTAACAAGAAATCGCATTTTAAAAAAGCAACCATCAGAAAATACATCAAATCACGATTCTGATAAACCCAACTAGAAAATCAAGAGAGACAGGGAGAAATATCAGTAAGAAAACCCTCATTTTCAATTATAGTACGTTCTTGATTTCCCTCAGTCCTAGTTGCACATTAAACCAACGCAAAATTAGCAGCAATAATGATAGAGAGAGGAGAGAGAGAGAGAGAAATCAGTAAAAACCCTAAACTTTATTTATGATTATAGCAGTTCGTTCTTCAATTTCGTCATCCCCTCTGTTTCAAAACAAAATTGAACAAACAAGAGAGAGAAAACACGCAAATTTCATAATTAACCAACACACCAAAATTAGGAGCAATAATGATAGAGAGGAGATATATATATATATATATGAATGCCGGAGCATTTAAAGAAAGATTTTTAACAAGAAATCGCATTTTAAAAAAGCAACCATCAAAACATACATCAAATCACGATTCTGATAAACCCAACTAGAAAGAAGCAAGAGAGAGGGAGGAAGAAAGATTAGTAAGAAAACCTTGATTTTCAATTATCGCATGTTCTTGATTTCCCTCAGCCCCAACTGCAAATTAAGCCAACGCAAAGTTAACAGCAATAATGATAGAGAGAGGAGAGAGGGAGAGAGGAAGTGGAAATCAATAAAAACACTAAACTTCAATTATGATTATAGCAGTTCGTTCTTCAATTTCATCATACCCGTCTATTTCAAAACAAAATTAAACCAACAAGAGAGAGAAAACACACAACTTCCATAATTAATCAATACACCAAAATTAGCAGCAATAATGATAAAGAGAGGAGAGAGAGAGAGAGAGAATGTCGGAGCATTTAGGGACAGTTTTTACAAAGAATACAATAGCAACCATCAGAACATACATCAAATCACAATTCTGATAAACCCAACTAGAAAGAAGCAGGAGAGAGAGAGAGAGAGGAAGAAAAATCAGTAAGAAAACCTTGATTTCCAATTATAGCATGTTCTTGATTTCCCTCGGCCCGAGCTGCAAATTAAACAAACGCAAAATTAGCAGCAATAATGATAGAGAGAGGGGGGATGAAGAAATCAGTAAAAACCCTAACCTTCATTTATGATTATAGCAGTTCGTTCTTCAATTTCGCCATCCCCATCTGTTTCAAAACAAAATTAAACCAACAAGAGAAAGAAAACATGCAACTTCCAAAATTAATCAATACACCAAAATTAGGAGCAATAATGATAGATAAAGGAGAGAGAGATGAATGCCGGAGCATTTAGAGAAAGATTTTTAACAAGAAATCGCATTTTAAAAAAGCAACCATTAGAACATACATCAAATCACGATTCTGATAAACCCAAACAGAAATAAGCAGGAGAGAGAGGAAGAAAAATCAGTAACAAAACCTTGATTTTTAATTATAGCACGTTCTTGATTTACTTCAGCCCCAACTGTAAATTAAGCCAACACAAAATTAGTAGCAATAATGATAGAGAGAGGAGAGAGGAAGAAGAAATCAGTAAAAACCTTAACCTTCATTTATGATTAAAGCAGCTCGTTCTTCAATTTTGCCATTCCCATCTGTTTAAAAAAAAAAATTAAACCAACAAGAGAGATAAAAACGCAACTTCCATAATTAATCAATACACCAATATTAGCAGCAATAATCATAGAGAGAGGAGATAGATGAATGACGGAGCATTTAGAGACAGATTTTTAACAAGAAATCAAATTTTAAAAAAGCAACCATCATAACGTACATCAAATCACGATTCTGGAAAACCCAACTAGAAAGAAGCAAGAGAGAGAGAGAGAGGAAGAAAAATTAGTAAGAAAACCTTGATTTTCAATTATAGCACGTTCTTGATTTCTCTCAGCCCCAATTGCAAATTAAACACATGCAAAATTAGCAGCAATTATGATAGAGAGAGGAGAGAAAGAGAGAGGGAGAGAGAGAGGAAGAAGAAATTAGTAAAAATCCAAACCTTTATTTATGATTATAACAATTCGTTCTTCAACTTCACCATCCCCATCCGTTTTAAAAGAAAATTAAACCAACAAGAGAGAGAAAACTCGCATCTTCTATAATTAGTCAACACACCAAAATTAGCAGCAATGATGATAGAGAGAAGAGAGAGAGAGAGAGAGGAATGCTGGAGCATTTAGAGACATATTTTTAACAAGAAATGGCATTTTAAAAAAGCAACCATCAGAACACACATCAAATTATGATTCTGAGAAATCCAACTAGAAAGAAGCAAGGGAGAGAGAGGAAGAAAAATCAGTAAAACCTTGATTTTCAATTATAGCACGTTCTTGATTTCCATCTGCCCTAGCTGCAAATTAAACCAACGCAAAATTAGCAGCAATAATGATTGAGAGAGGACAGAGAGAGAGGAAGAGGAAGAAGAAACCAGTAAAAACCCTAACCTTCATTTATGATTATAATAGTTAGTTCTTCAATTTTGCCATCCCCATCTTTTTTAAAACAAAATTAAACCAACAAAAGAGAGAAAACTCGTAACTTCTATAATTAATCAAGATACCAAAATTAGCAGCAATGATGTTAGAGAGAAGAGAGAGAGATAGAGATGAATTTCGGAGCATTTAGAGATAGATTTTTAACAAGAAATCACATTTTAAAAAAGCAACCATCAGAACACACATCAAATCATGATTCTGATAAACCCAACTAGAATGAGGCAAGGGAGAGAGAGCTAGGAAGAAAAATCAGTAAAACCTTGATTTTCAATTATAGCACGTTCTTCATTTCTCTCAGCCCTAGCTGTAAATTAAACCAATTAAAACTAGCAACAATAATGATAGAGAGGGGAGAGAGAGTGGAAGAAGAAATCAGTAAAAACACTAACCTTCATTTATGACTATAGCGGTTCCTTCTTCAACTTCGCCATCCCCATCTGTTTCAAAACAAAATTAAACCAACAAGAGAGAGAAGACACGCAACTTCAATAATTAATCAACACACAACAATTAGTAGCAATAACGATAGAGAGAGGCGAGAGAGATATGAATGCCAGAGCATTTAGAGATATATTTTTAACAAGAAATCGCATTTTAAAAAAGCAACCACTAGGACGTACATCAAATCATGATTCTGATAAACGCAACTAGAAAGAAGCAATATATAGGAAGAAAAATCAGTAAGAAAACCTTCATTTTTTTCAATTAGAGCACGTTCTTGATTTCCCTCAGCCATAGCTGCAAAATTAAACCAATGCAAAATTAGCAGTAATAATGATAGAGATAGGAGAGAGAGAGAGAGAGAGAGAGAGAGAGAGAGAGAGAGAAAGAGAGAGAGAGAGATGAAGAAGAAATCAGTAAAAACCATAACCTTCATTTATGATCATAGCAGTTCGTTCTTCAATTTCATCATCCCCATCTGTTTCAAAACAAAATTAAACCAACAAGAGAGAGAAAACACGCAACTTCCATAATTAAAACACACCAAAATTAGAAGCTATAATGATATAGAGCGGAGAGAGAGAGATGAATGCCAGAGCATTTAGGGACATATTTTTAACAAGAATTGCATTTTAAAAAAGAAACCATCAGAAGATACATTAAATCACGATTTTGATAAACCCAACTAGAAAGAAGCAAGAGAGAGAGGAATAAAAATCAGTAAGA
This sequence comes from Orobanche coerulescens, assembly GCA_033398695.1. Lineage (NCBI taxonomy): Eukaryota > Viridiplantae > Streptophyta > Magnoliopsida > Lamiales > Orobanchaceae > Orobanche > Orobanche coerulescens. Next base: position 34,574,854 of record CM065814.1, on the reverse strand, counting down.
AAACCTTATTTTCAATTATAGCACGTTCCTGATTCCCCCCCAGCCCCAACTGCAAATTAAACCAACACAAAATTAACAACAATAATGATAGAGAGAGGAGAGAAAAGGGGGGACGAAGAAATCAGTAAAAACCCTAACCTTCATTTATGATTATAGCAGTTCGTTCTTCAATTTTTCCATCCCCATCTATTTCAAAACAAAATTAAACCAACAAGAGAGAGAAAACACACAACTTCCAAAATTAATCAACACACCAAAATTAGGAGCAATAATGATATGTATAGAGAGAGATGAATGCCAGAGCATTTAGAGACAAATTTTTAACAAGAAATCGTATTTTTAAAAAGCAACCATCAGAACATACATCAAATCACGATTCTGATAAACCCAACTAGAAAGAAGCAAGAGAGAGAGGAAGAAAAATCAGTAAGAAGACCTTTATTTCAAATATAGAACGTCCTTGATTTCCCTCAGCCCCAGCTGCAAAGTAAAACAACGCAAAATTAGCAGCAATAATGATAGAGAGAGGAGAGAGAGAGAGAGAGAGAGAGAGAGAGAGAGAGAGAGAGAAAGAAGAAATCAGTAAAAACCCGGACCTTCATTTATGATTATAGCAGTCCGTTCTTCAATCTCGTCATCCCCATTTATTTTAAAACAAAATTAAACCAACAAGAGAGAGAAAACACGCAACTTCCACGATTAAAGAACACACGAAAATTAGCAGCAATATGATAGAGAGGGGAGATAGAGAGATATGAATGCCGGAGCATTTAGAGATAGATTTTTAACAAGAAATAGCATTTTAAAAAAGCAACCATCAGAACATACATTCAACCACGATTCTGATAAACCCAACTAGAAAGAAGCAAGCGAGAGAAAGGAAGAAAAAATCAGTAAGAAAACCTTGATTTTCAATAATAGCACGTTCTTGATTTCCCTCAGCCCTATTTGCAAATTAAACCAATGCAAAATTAGCAGCAATATTGATAGAGAGAAGAGAGAGAGAGGAAGAAGAAATTAGTAAAAACCCCAACCTTCATTTATAGTTATAGCAGTTCGTTCTTCAATTTCGCCATCCCCATCTATTTCAAAATAAAATTAAACCAACAGGAGATAGAAAACACGCAACTTTCATAATTAATCAACACACCAAAATTAGCAGCAATAATGATAGAGAGAGGAGAGAGAGAGAGAAAAATGCTGGAGCATTTAGAGACATATTTTTAACAAGAAATCACATTTTAAAAAGCAACCATTAGAACATACATCAAATCATGATTATGATAAACCCATCTAGAAAGAAGCAAGAAAGAGAGAGAGGAAGAAAAATCATTAAGAAAACCTTGATTTTCAATTATAGCACGTTCTTGATTTCCCTCAGCCCCAACTGCAAATTAAACTAACATATAATTAGCAGCAATAATGATAGAGAGATGATAGAGAGAGAGAGAGGGAGGAAGAGAGAAGAAGAAATAAGTAAAAATCCTAACCTTTATTTATGATTATAGCAGTTCGTTCTTCAAATTCGCCATCCCCATTCGTTTCAAAACAAAATTAAACTAATAAAAGACTAAAAACACGTAACTTCCATAATTAATCAACACACCAAAATAGCAGCAATAATGATAGAGAGAGGAGAGAGAGAGAGAGAGATGAATGCCGGAGCATTTAGAGACAGAGTTTTAATAAGAAATCACATTTTAAGAAAGCAACCATAAGAACATACATCAAATCACGATTCTGATAAACCCAACTAGAAACAAGCAAGAGAGAGGGGGAGAAGAAGAAAAAACAGCAAGAAAACCTTGATTTTCAATTATAGCACATTCTTGATTTCCCTCGGCCCCAACCGCAAATTAAACCAACACAAAATTAGCAGCAATAACGATAGAGAGTGGAAAGAGATAGAGGGGAAGAAGAAATCAGTAAAAACACTTATCTTCATTTATGATTATAGTAGTTCGTTCTTCAATTTCGCCATCCCCATCTGTTTCAAAACAAAATTAAACCAACAAGAGAGTGAAAACACACAATTTCCATAATTAATCAACACACGAAGAGTAGCAACAATAATGATATATATATATATATATATATATATAAAGAGAGAGAGAGAGAGAGGTGAATGTCGGAGCATTTAGAGACAGATTTTTAACAAGAAATCGCATTTTCAAAAAGCAACCATCAAAATATACATCAAATCACGATTGTAATAAACCCAACTAGAAAGAAGCAAGAGAGAGAGGTGTTAGGAATATGCCCTCGAATGCCACTCAGGGGATGAGAGAAGGGGCATTGTACTTATAATTATGGAATAATTAATAAAAGGCAATATGATTCAGTCATTATTTATTTTATTTCAAATGCATTCTTGATTTGGTAAACATTAAAGGGAAGTCCATGTAAATAAGAGCGAACATTCCACTCTCATTATCAGATAAGAGAAAATTCACTGGAAGTGTTTAAAGCTTATTTACGTAAATCGTTCGCAAGTCGATAAACTTAATTGGGCATTAAGTTTTAATAAGACTTGTATAACTGATGCTAGGACATGTGCATGTCTTGATAGCATAGTTATAAGTATATTGGTGGGACGAGTGTACTCGAACACAACTCATACTTGATTCTGTCACACGGTATTCACTCTTGGAGAGTCGATGTCGAATCGAAAGGTTGTGATAGTATATGTGGACCTTTGACTTGAGGGTTCAGTAAGATATGTACCTGTGTCATTTAGTTTGTCATTATTATAGTTAGATCTATTTGCTTAATTGCGGGGTCAATCTCGAAGTGCGGGATATATGGGCAGGTAGCAGTCTTTACTGTACGCCAAGAAAGGATTCTATCTCCTGTTAGTGAGCACGCGAATGTCCTATACTGTTAATGGCAAATAAGATCATAAGTCTTTGGACAAAGCATTCTGATCTAGTCATATTGGATACACTAGTAATCAGTCGGTCTTGATTTGGATTAACACATGTATAGTGTCTAGTCAACGGTAGGGTTTGACTTTAGCATGACCCGAAGACTTGACCGGGACATCTGATGAAGGGTCTGTATATGGTATTTACGACAAAATGGTTATGGAATGATCCCTTCATTCGTTCTCGGTCGGGATTTACAGTGCAGCCGACTAGGATGGCTAAGAGCTGCCCGCACTCATTGGTTCCTCCCAATACCTGCTGAGATGGACCTACAGAGTTGCGCATCAGGATCGTTGATGGATAATTGTGAATTTACTATCTCTCTATTTGTAACACCCCCAATCCGCTCAAGGATATTACACGCCGTAGACCCTCTCCTCGAGGATCTACCAGGCTGATAACTAAAATCAAACATCTAAACATCGCCTTTGAGGCTAAAATGACCCAGTAGACCGACTTGGTCTTTCAATAATAACATTCAACTCAATTCCAAACACATACCCACACAGGGGTCAAAATACAATAAACTCCTGTACAACGGGGAAAAGATACTGCAGCGGAAAAGAAAATACAACTAGACCAATACGACATCAATGGATCCTCGTGTGATTAGTATCGTTCATCTTTCATCATCCTTCGTGCCGACCCTGTGCTATGCTCCAAAACCTGAATGCAAAAATAGACATCCACCCCCCGAATACTCGGGGGTTAGCAAAACTCCACTGTTTTGCTAGTGCAAGAACAAAGTGCAAATACGAGCCATACAATTCACATTCCATGATTAACAATAACCAAGAAATCCTCAAAGATTCAACGTAACGAAAAGTACTTCCCGAGGTATGAATTTGGGTAAAACACTTCAAAACCGAAAGATCACAAATCAAGGGAAAACAATTTATAAAACCGTTTAAAGTGCCATCGAGAGTTTTAATAGAAAACAATTTAGGGTTATCAAATCCCACTCATTCCAAAATCAACAGGATCCTCGACCAATAGGCGGAAAGCAATTTGCAAGAAAACCATTCAATCAACACAAGCGAGTCTTCACAAATATTTCCCACGGGGTTCTCGACCCAATCCAAATAATATCAACACGAGATCAAACATCTCAACATCACACGGGGTCCTCTACCCAAAACACAAAATGTCAATACAGTATAATCAAGGACACAGCCTTTCGTTCGCCCAAAAACCGCTCAAGACCCCTGATTAATTAACCCTCGGAGATCTCGTCAAATGTCCTTGGTTAATTAACCCTGATACCAACATTTTAAACAAGTTGAAACACACTTTCAGAAAACATAACTCACGGTCTATATCGAGACCAGCATTTGAAAAGAGTTGAAAGAATTTTGAAATACGATAATCATTCGGTAACGGGGTCTTAGCTATCACTCAAATATCTGTAACCAATAAGCCTGCCAGGCGCCTCTACTGCGCACCTGTGCACCGGCGTTCACTCCACTATGTTGGCCGCTCCTTGAACATGTTACTGCGCCGGCGATCACTCCCGCAAGAGCCGCCCCTTGACACACGCATTATGTAACACCGGCGTTCACCACCCATATGGAGCCGCACATTGTAGCGTACACCAGGCCGGAGTACACGCCCCACCCTCAGAGGCTCCCGGATATAACGTCTCTCAATAACAAGTATTCACATTGTCACAAACATCAAGCACACAGTCAACCGTGTAACAATTATCAAATCAATACACCAGTTCACATAATTCATCCGTTAGTCCACGATCACACGAATAAATAACAACACGCTCGTCAACCATAACGCGGCGGAAATAAGCAATATACGTACGCACGCATTATCAAGCGAAACATAACACCAAATATATCTAAAGGATTCACGTAGTCACTTACAACCTACGAAATTTACAAAACACACGCGTTTTGAAAGTGAGCCTTTAACGAGGCTAGCCGAATCTTTTGAAAACTCATTTCAAACAAATAAACAGACACACCAAGATGATCACTAATTATCATATCCACAAAACAAGAATAGTATGGACAAGGTACTTGCCTCGAATAACCACAACACGGAGAATCGGCCGAAGTAGGTTGGCACGAACCGACTACGAACTCGCCGACTCCACCGAATGACAATCCACAACAATGAACTACGAACGAAAACAATAACAACGAAAATGAATTCCAAAGTATGACCCAAAGCCGCTGAATTCAAAGAACAAATGACGAAGGTTCAAGGATTTCCCCCAAAACGGCCAAGAACACGATTCGTTAGTCAAATCACGAAATTCCAAGTTGAAATATGGATATACAATCCATAGAATATGTTTAACAACATCATTTAACCATAATCGATCCATCGAAGCGGATGAAAAACGAGATCGAGGACAAATCCCCAAAAAGTCAATTGAAGGAAATCAAGAAATATACTTCGATTCGACGAAGAACAATGGATTAAATGATGTTAAACACAAGAATACTACCAAGATTAATCATACCCATCATGAATTAATCAACAACACGGAACGAATCGGACGAAAATGCAAAAACCCCCAAATTCACGAAATTAGGGTTCTAAGGAAGATTACCTTGATTCGCTGGATCAAAGGATGATAACGGATGATTGATTGATGTTATGAACTCAAGAACTTCATGGATTTGTTGTTAAACAACATGGCTTCATCACCCATGAATCGCCAGCCGCGGACGGAGAAGGAAGGAAGTGAAAAATGAAATGAAATGTGACTGCTCAGCCACATTTATACTGGGCCGGACTAGCGCGCGCTAGGCCGCCGAGCTAGCGTGCGCTATCGGCCCAGGCCGCGATCCAGTGGCCTTCTGGACTAGACTGCTCGGCCAGGTAGCGTGCGCAGCCTTCCGGCCGTAGCGTGCGCTACCTGCCGGCTGTAGCGTACGCAGCGTCAAGCGATAGCGTGCGCTACCCGCCGAGCCTGGCGATTCGAAACCCCGTGACTCCACTGTCGACCCGCTAAGCGTGCGTTAGGCGGCCGGTAGCGTGCGCTACACTGCCGGTTAGCGCGGCCTTCCGGCCGTAGCGTGCGCTTACGCCGGTCTCGCGCACCACCGTCCGCCGGTGCCCGCAATCGTCCGGCGATCCCCGCAATCTGCCCGATCCCGCAACCGCCAGGGCTCGACGACCCGATTTCTGAAAACGCACGGAACGAACACGACAAAAAGTTCGCGGACGACATCAACGACCCAAAATGAAAACATAATACAATAATTAATCATATGCGACCAAGAAACGGGTCGAGACAACAATTACAGATACGTATACCTGTAACTTTCAAGAAATTACAAAATGGCCCAAAATGCCCGGAAATCACGATACGTGATCGAATAACGAAACCGAAGTTCACAACACGTCTAACAAAGTTAAATGGGCTTACGGGAAACTCGAAACAGCGGTTTCAAATGAGATTCGCAAGAATCACACTCAAGTGCGGAAAAGTCGCTAAAAAGCACGGAACTCAACAAAACAACACCGAAACGAACTCGGATGTCAAAAAGTGTAGAATTAATCATTCTCAGAATGACGAATCGGTCATGAGCGAGTCGTCAAAACGGACTCCGGCCGAAAAAAGAAATTTACCGGAAATCGAAAATTGCGGATATTACATTCTACCCTCCTTAAAAGAAGTTTCGTCCCGAAACTTAAAACAAGTAGGGAGAAGAAATATTCTGCCAGGAAAAACTCAACGTGATACACAAGAATGCGTAACTAACGCCCAACGGCGAAATGTTACAAACAACGCAAAGAAATATACGGCGAGAAAACACGCTCCACGGCGACCAACACAACGTCGCCGTTAGGGATATAATAAAACCAACAAATGACAAGCGTCATCAAATGGATAATACAATCAAGTCAATTATCCGAACAATCGCAAAACACAACGAACAAAATCAATACGATTGACCAACCTAACGGTACATTGATCAAGACGCGAGCCAATTGCTGAACAAATACGGAATTCCACCGCCCAAAGGTTGGAAGATCGAAAACGAGACTAATTTCCCGAACTTAAGGGAATTACGAAGGAGCCTGAACGCTCAACAATCACGAAACGAGAACAAAAACCGAACAAACAAATGATCGAGACAACAAAAATCGAACAATCATGTCCGAAACACGAAGGATAATAAAATTCAAACAAAAACTCCTAGGATGATCTGGTGAGAACTACAAGACATGCATTCCCATAAGATCCACAGGAAAGGGAATAGCGATTGAAAAGTCACAACGACAAATGAGTTATTCCGAAACGATACCACACTCGTTCGATAAACAAAAACAAGGGGCAGGACAAGCTTAGAAATGTCAACGAACATTAATGAGTCGACAAAGTAGAATATGCAGATGTTCAAAATCTGATCCACTTCGAATAAAAGAACTAGTAGAACCAAATGATGTCACTCCCGAACAAGGTTCACAAGAATCGAACTGAACCCGAAAAAGTCACATCGATAACCAGATCGACCCACAACAAGATCACAGCTCGTTCGGACGATGAAACCGAAATACAAAACAAGTTCATAAAGTACCAACGAACATGAGCGAATCGATGGGCTGGATAAAGAGAAAATACAGAAGTCAAAATATTACGGGTATTACCTCCGACCTCGTCCACGAAATTCACAAAAACAGGGGCAAGGTAACAAGACATTAAACAACTTACACATAACGGAATGATGACCGATGCACACGGCCATACTAAACCAAGCTCTAACAGCTCGCACATGCGCGACAATGCAGAAATTACCACGAGGCGACAATATTCAATACCAACATCCCACCTCTCACAGAGGGCCAACACAACAAACGTGTGGAAAATGACTCAATGCTCACACCGCCAATTCAATCATACTCGGGAGCAAACATCAAAATGACAACGCGAACATCATACATACATACCCACTCCTCAAACGGGAATGGATAGGTTTTAAAAACGAAAACCTCATTTTAAAAATAATTTAGAAGAACACCGGTTGATCTTGAGTATCACTTTCCAAAAAGTACGAACGTGAAACATCATTGTCAAGACTTTGGAGAACCATTTCGCATTTGATAAAAATGAGGACACTTATTCTTAGTGAAAACTTTCAGAATACTCGACCCTCGGGTTTAAATAAAAGTGTTTCTAAAACATTGAAAATATCTCAAAGCATTTTGGTCCTCGAAGTAGAAAATTTTTGAAATATATTGTGGCACCTAGGATGTACCACAAGAAAATAACTCATTTGAAAAGTATGTCTCGAAATTTATTTTTCCAAGATACTCAAGGTTTTCAAAAATCCAATAGGCCAGAACGCCCAAAACTCACACGTATCGACATTCACTAAAACAACTCCTAGTACACGTATCAAAATATTTAAAATAAAGACAATACATTTCTTTAAACGGAAATAAACGATAAAATACCGGAGTCGAAGACCGCCTAGGATTCAGAACAAAACCACTGACCTCATTCGAAGTCTCTAAGGACCCTCCCGCACCGACTAGTGAACAAGTCGTATGTGTATAAGCACAAAGCTTCCACAAGAGAACTTGTAAAACGTGCAAATCGATTCGAAAATCATCAGCCACGGACAAAAACAACAATAAAAAGACATCACAAGCGAAGACACTCCTCGTATAAATCAAATACGAGAGTCGACTAAATACATATCGTGAAATCAAAATCCACATAAGGATTCCACCACTTAACAAATAATCATAAAAATAGCTCGTGTCACATGAGGCACAACACAAACAAGGGAGACTTACTTCCACAGGTCGCACGAAGATGATGATCGCCCCACGATACTAATCACGACCAACAAACTCAAACGACGCGTCGCGACACGACTCAGTCAGATAAAATCCGACGAAACAAGACTCAAACAACACGAATTGACCCGACAACCTAGGTTTCCTCAACCTAAGCTCCGATACCATAAATGTAACACCCCCAATCCGCTTAGGGATATTACACGCCGTAGACCCTCTCCTCGAGGATCTACCAGACTGATAACTAAAATCAAGCATCTAAACATCGCCTTTGAGGCTAAAATGACCCAGTAGACCGACTTGGTCTTTCAATAATAACATTCAACTCAATTCCAAACACATACCCACGCAGGGGTCAAAATACAATAAACTCCCGTACAACGGGGAAAAGATACTGCAGCGGAAAAGAAAATACAACTAGACCAATACGACATCAACGGATCCTCGTGTGATTAGTATCGTTCATCTTTCATCATTCTTCGTGCCGACCCTGTGCTATGCTCCAAAACCTGAATGCAAAAATAGACATCCACCCCCCGAATACTCGGGGGTTAGCAAAACTCCACTGTTTTGCTAGTGCAAGAACAAAGTGCAAATACGAGCCATACAATTCACATTCCATGATTAACAATAACCAAGAAATCCTCAAAGATTCAACGTAACGAAAAGTACTTCCCGAGGCATGAATTTGGGTAAAACACTTCAAAACCGAAAGATCACAAATCAAGGGAAAACAATTTATAAAACCGTTTAAAGTGCCATCGAGAGTTTTAATAGAAAACAATTTAGGGTTATCAAATCCCACTCATTCCAAAATCAACAGGATCCTCGACCAATAGGCGGAAAGCAATTTGCAAGAAAACCATTCAATCAACACAAGCGAGTCTTCACAAATATTTCCCACGGGGTTCTCGACCCAATCCAAATAATATCAACACGAGATCAAACATCTCAACATCACACGGGGTCCTCGACCCAAAACACAAAATGTCAATACAGTATAATCAAGGACACAGCCTTTCGTTCGCCCAAAAACCGCTCAAGACCCCTGATTAATTAACCCTCGGAGATCTCGTCAAATGTCCTTGGTTAATTAACCCTGATACCAACATTTTAAACTAGTGGAAACACACTTTCAGAAAACATAACTCACGGTCTATATTGAGACCAGCATTTGAAAAGAGTTGAAAGAATTTTGAAATACGATAATCATTCGGTAACGGGGTCTTAGCTATCACTCAAATATCCGTAACCAATAAGCCTGCCAGACGCCTCTACTGCGCACCTGTGCACCGGCGTTCACTCCACTATGTTGGCCGCTCCTTGAACATGTTACTGCGCCGGCGATCACTCCCGCAAGAGCCGCCCCTTAACACACGCATTATGTAACACCGGCGTTCACCACCCCTATGGAGCCGCACATTGCAGCGTACACCAGGCCGGAGTACACGCCCCGCCCTCAGAGGCTCCCGGATATGATGTCTCTCAATAACAGGTATTCACATTGTCACAAACATCAAGCACACAGTCAATCGTGTAACAATTATCAAATCAATACACCAGTTCACATAATTCATCCGTTAGTCCACGATCACACGAATAAATAACAACACGCTCGTCAACCATAACGCGGCGGAAATAAGCAATATACGTACGCACGCATTATCAAGCGAAACATAACACCAAATATATATAAAGGATTCACGTAGTCACTTACAACCTACGAAATTTACAAAACACACGCGTTTTGAAAGTGAGCCTTTAACGAGGCTAGCCGAATCTTTTGAAAACTCATTTCAAACAGATAAACAGACACACCAAGATGATCACTAATTATCATATCCACAAAACAAGAATAGTATGGACAAGGTACTTGCCTCGAATAACCACAACGCGGAGAATCGGCCGAAGTAGGTTGGCACGAACCGACTACGAACTCGCCGACTCCATCGAACGACAATCCACAACAGTGAACTATGAACGAAAACAATAACAACGAAAATGAATTCCAAAGTATGACCCAAAGCCGCTGAATTCAAAGAACAAATGACGAAGGTTCAAGGATTTCCCCCAAAACGGCCAAGAACACGATTCGTTCCGTCAAATCACGAAAACGGAATTCCAAGTTGAAATATGGATATACAATCTATATAATATGTTTAACAACATCATTTAACCATAATCGATCCATCAGCGGATGAAAACGAGATCGAGGACAAATCCCCCAAAAAGTCAATTCGAAGGAAATCAAGAAATATACTTCGATTCGACGAAGAACAATGGATTAAATGATGTTAAACACAAGAATACTACCAAGATTAATCATACCCATCATGAATTAATCAACAACACGGAACGAATCGGACGAAAATGCAAAAACCCCCAAATTCACGAAATTAGGGTTCTAAGGAAGATTACCTTGATTATTTGGATCAAAGGATGATAACGGATGATTGATTGATGTTATGAACTCAAGAACTTCATGGATTTGTTGTTAAACAACATGGCTTCACCCATGAATCGCGGCCGCGGACGGAGAAGGAAGGAAGTGAAAAATGAAATGAAATGTGTTGCTCGACCACATTTATCTTGGGCCGGACTAGCGCGCGCTAGGCCGCCGAGCTAGCGTCTTCTCGGCCCGAGCCGCGATCGATGTATACAGACTAAGCGCTCGGCGAGTAGCGTCTGCCTTCCGGCCGTAGCGTGCGCTACTGCCGGCCGTAGCGTCTGCGTCCGGCGATGGCGTGTGCTACCCGCCGAGCTCCCGATTCGAACCCCAGGACTCCACCTGTCTGCAACCGGCTAGCATCGTTAGGCGGCCCGGTAGCGTGCGCTACACTTGCCGGTTAGCGCGCAGCCTTCGGCCGTAGCGTGCGCTACGCCGGTTCTCCGCACCGTCCGGCCGGTGCCGCAATCGTCCGACGATCCGCAACCCTCGGCCCGATCCGCCAAGAGCTCGGCGACCCGATTTCAGCCGCAGGCGAACACGACGAAATGTTCGCGGACGACATCAACGACCCGAAATGAAAACATAATACAATAATTAATCATACGCGACCAAGAAACGGGTCGAGACAACAATTACAGATACGGATACCCGTAACTTTCAAGAAATTACAAAATGGCCCAAAACGCCCGGAAATCACGATACGTGATCGATTAACGAAACCGAAGTTTACAACACGTCTAACAAAGTTAAAACGGACTTACGGGAAACTCAAAACAGCAGTTTCGAACGAGATTCGCAAGAATCGAACTCAAGTGCGGAAAAGTTGCTAAAAAGCACGGAACTCAACAAAACAACACCGAAACAAACTCGGATGTCAAAAAGTGTAGAATTAATCATTCTCAGAATGACGAAACGGTCATGAGCGAGTCGTCAAAACGGACTCCCGCCGAAAAAAGAAATTTACCGGAAATCGAAAATTGCGGATATTACACTATTAATATAAGATATTGGAAATCTAAATTATGATTTATTGGATAAATCAAATAGCGGTCTTATGAATTGAAATTAAATTACTGGTAATTAATTTAATTCATAAATTATATTTCTTAGGGAAATATAGTTGTATTTGATATAATTAATTAATTGGATTAATTAATTAGTATAAATACATTGGTGATCAAACAAAGAGTGTTTAACGGAGTCGTTTGACGAATGTCCAGTACACGAGTCGAGTGACTTGGCCCGTTTCCAAGCATTTTCCTAGTAGGCCGCCCCCTTCCCCCTCTCCACATGGGTTGTCTTTTTGTTATTGGTGGATGGTTATGACTTTCCACTTTATTCCATATATGATGTTAGGTGTAGATATTTTTATTATTATATCTCATCATTTTGTCTTACGATGAGAATATAATATATATCAACACCACTCCACCAAGAGAGACACACACCACCATTCGGCAGAGAGCAAGAGAGAGGGAGAGAAAATAATTTTCTTGAGGTTGTTCTTCATCTCTGAGATAAGAAACAAGCAAGAAAAATTAGAGAGAAAATTCCTACGATAACTTCCTAGACGTGTTCTTGAAGAATGGAGTTTCGTTGAATTTTTTCGGGCAACATCCGACGCGTGTGAAGTAGAGACATCGTACTTTCAGTGTTTGGGACAAAGGAATTTCGTGCTCGTGCTCGGGTTTGTTATCATCATCAACTTATTAAGATATTATCAAAGGCATCAAAGGTATAGGACTTTGATCTTTTGTCTTCGTTTTGTTTTATTTTTTGTATATACGTTACTTGATCGATCCTATTTGGGTTTCTTTATATTGAGTTTTATTATTCTGCCGCGTACTCGTTTTTGTATCCAGAATCCCAATAGTGGTATCAGAACGAGGTCTTGCGATCGTATATACGATATTTAGCATTTGGAATGCTTGATTTGATATTTTATGATTTGAAATCATATGATAATCGTAGATATTTTATTGTTCGTCATAGTAATGTTTTTTCATGATTTTATGTTATGATATAAATCAGTTTTTTCTTAGAAATATGATTTCTATAAATAAAATGAAGATCAGAAATAACAGGATTTTCGAAATCTGCCCAAAAACGAGTTGTATGCCATCGTTAGACGATAAATCAAACAGCGCCAGTCTTTGTCGGCGCTCTGCATACACCTGTAGGCTGCCGAGTCTTCTTGCATCTGACCCTATAGCCGCCAGAAACTTCTTGCATACAACCTTGTAGCCGCTGTAGAGTCTTTCTTGCACTCTATAGCCGCGAAACCTTCTTGCATACAACCTTGTAGAGGCCTTCAGCTCTTTGCACTCTGACCTGTAAGCTGCCGAGCGCCAGTGTATACATCCCTGTAGGCTGCCGAGCGCCGCTGCATACAGCATTGCTGGGTGCCGGGCTATATCCTACAGTTGCCGGACACTGCTGGACACCATGTCTCATTTTCAGTATATTTTTGTATATTAATTTTCCCAATATTAAATTATTAAATTTGGAATTTTTGATGAAGGAAAAATTCATAGAAAATATTTTAAGGGTTTACTACGGACGGAAATTAAATTGTCGATTATTGTTGAATTAATTGGATTAATTCACACCATTGCATGTTGTATGGAATGCCTTATGTGATGGTGATATAGCTCGTGGACTTAGTTTTTAATTTGTTCAATTCGATTGGATTGTAAAGGCCGTTTTGAGTCTATTTATTTTTACTTGAAAATTTGTATAATAGCATGCAGTTTTCAGTGATGTAATTATTTATTTGGCTATGACGAAGACCGAAGACAAAGAATCGAGAAGACGAAGAATCGAGACTGTAATTTTTATTTTCTTTATTGGGTCATTCGCTTGGTCCAGTACTTAGGAAAAAGTCCATGAGCTATATGTTGGTAGTAACTAGGTTGCTATTTACTGTTTTTCATTTTAAATGATAGACAAAGTCAAACGCGCTTATAAATAAGTTAATGTGCAAAGTGTAACATTAATCGCGAAATTCTCCCGACTTCAAACAAACTAAGTTTGAAAAGGTTACAAGGTTTCCTACCATCCATCAAACTCATAGAAAATTGATACCCGAGCCGGTGTGCTATGCTTCCGTAAAGCCCGTGTCCTGGTGTGGATTATGTTTATCTTGATTAATATCTTCTTTAATTAAATGTTGTTAAACGAGATTGACGGGAAAGGCCAAAAGTGATTTAAGTCATGTTAGTTGGCTTAAATTGTTAAATTTTATCTATTGTAGGAGGTAAGGAGAGTATTTTAAAAACCTAGGGACTAAATGGATATATTTGGCAAAGTGATGTCATGGGTCGGCCCATGAAGGGAACCGACCCTCTCCCTTTTTAAACTCCCGTTCTCTCCTTGCGGCGCACACCAACGAGAAACCACCTCAAACCCTAATTGTGTGTTTTGTGTGTGGTATGTTTGTGGCCGAGAGAGAGAGGGAGATTAAGAGAGAGAAGATCGAGAGAGAAGGGCTGGAAAAGGAAGATCGATCCAGGGCTTTGGAAGGGCTGAGATTGACTCTAGAGGTAATCACATGAAACCCTAATCTTTTCTTCCTTGTGGGTTCGATTCTGCATCAATAACATCAACCCTATAAACCCTAATCTGTCTGAATTTTCATAAAATCATAGTTAATTCTACGAAAATCGGATTAGGGCAAGTCTAGTGCCCAAAGTTCCATAATTTTGTCTAATTTCTTTTGCTAGAAGGTCGCTAAGCCTGAATCGGATCATATCCATGGTGAAAAATGCAATATTTGTTGACTGGTTCAAAATGGACTGATGTGATGAGTGCTGTTCTGTCCAGAAATTCATTTGTCCGTAATTAATTCTATAGAAGTTGGATTAAGGCAAGATTGGTGCCAATAGTTTGGTATTTTAATGGGGTATGTTTCCATTGAAGAGAGATATGCCTGGAAATGGCCTTAGCTAGGGTGAAAAGTGTAATTTTCACAGGCTATCCCGAGATTGACAACTTTGAGGTGCTGTTTTTATTTATTTGTATAAAATCATTGGAGAATGAGTTTGGGGCAAGACAATTGGAAAAAGTTCACATTTTGAGTGAATTAAGTCCCACAAAAATTCAGGACCTAATTTTATTCCGAAATTAGGTGGAATTGGTCATTTCCAAGGTCTGTCCAGAATTTATTAGCCTTGATATGTTATTTTAGAAAATTCACCACAAATTGTAGGGAAATAATTAGACCTTGTATAATATGTCCTTGGAAAGGTGTAGTGTTGAGATACCTGGAAAAGGAATAATAGTGGTAATTTAGTGGGTTTATGAAGGGTAAAATAGGTTCCGAACAAACCTACAAATTTAGGGATGATTATTTATGCAATGTATCCGATTTTAGGGAAGAAAGAAAGGTGGTGACATTTCCTGGAGTTTGATACAGTTTCTTGGTGATACGCTTCTAATCGAGGTGAGTTCTCTCACCTCTCTTTTAGGGAAGAAAGAGAGGTGGTGACATTTCCTGGAGTTTGATACAGTTTCGTGGTGATACGCTTCTAATCGAGGTGAGTTCTCTCACTGCGTAGGTTAGGGGTTATATGCGCATTACTGTAGCTCGTGTGTGTGCTAGTTAATTTTGTTGTATGTGGTACTAGGCCGCAGCGTCAAGTATGGACGTAGGTTTCATATAAAACTTGGGGAGACCGAGAAATACGTATACGGGTGTTATATAAACTCGGGGAGACCGAGGGGCACATACACGGTGTTGTATGAATTCGGGGAGACCGATGGTTATATAAACAGTTGTTCTTGCATGAGTTTGCCTGTTTAGGATATGTTCTCAAACTGGCATGTGTGGATTATTTGTATCTATCTATGGTTAGGGGTAGTGTTCATATGATTGCTATCCTATGTGGTGTTTAAATTCACTAAGCTTCGTGCTTACCCTTTTCCTATAAATTATTGTTTTAGGTGCGAGTGGCAGTAAGGCGTGATGGTACACACTGGTGCGTTGAGAAGATCTTTGTTATTATTTATTTTGAGACTCAAGTTTAGAATTATTACATTTTCCGCTGTGTTATTTGGGGTTGGTTGTTAAACTTAACGGTTGTGATGAAACGTTTATTTGGCTCTCAACACTTATGGTTTTATCTAATAAAATGGCATTAATTAAAAGCTAAAATTTATTGTAATTTTTGGGGCATTACAACTTGGTATCGGAGCACAGCTTGAGAAAATCTTACACATTCCGGTGTGTTTGAGCTCAAGTTTCGGCTCGGAATTTTCTTTTCTTTTTTAAAAATTTTGGGAAAATTTAAGAAATGAAAAGCACGTTTGAGAAATGGTGACTGGAGGCGCAGTGTGTACAGTCAGCCGATGCTAAAGGAAAAGGTAAAGTACTTGGTGTAATTTATTGCTTTCTAGAACATAGGAGTATGCATGCTAGATGCTTGGTGCTTATTACATTGTACTACATGTTTGTTACTTGATAGTAGGAAATTATGCTAGTCGTGATATATTGTTAAGTGAATGCCTTATAAGTTGTATGCAGGAGGAACCAAATAGCCTTAGAATGTTGGATTTAGTTCTATTGCGCAGCTCTTGTTTGAGTCCAACCGTTGTAGGATAGAACCTCTTATTCGAATGTCTATCTGATTTCACACTGTATGCAACTGTGCATTCACGAGGCGACTCGTCATGACTAGTGGGGATTTCGTTATAGAAAGGGTAGTGGGATTGGGTGAAATTCCTAGTGAGCTAGGAAGAGTGTTTACATATGCTGGTAGGGGCATATGGGTATAACCGTCGGAAGGGAACTACTTCGGCACTCCGGGATGGGACTCGAAACAAGTAAGGATAGGTGTGGAAGGTAGTAGTAGAGCTCCTACTATCTTAAGCACATGATCCGTGCTCGAGTCGTGGAAAAGTCATGGAGAATCCGAGGAGTTGAGCGTCAGTGTAGTTAACATGATTTATTGTGTGCTAATAAATTGCAGTAATTACCCAGAATGGCCATCACGAGAAGGAACAACAATGCTGAGTCAGATCTTTGATCTTTAGTTCTTCTTGAGCAGTTCGTGAGATGATTGCAGCTGAGGTGGTGCACGACATTGGGGAGGCGATCCCCGAGATTATTACCGCCATTCATAATGAAGTGGTAGTGTTGATGGAGGAGCGCATCGCGGCGATTCCACCCCATGCTGGTGGGCAGCCCCGAGTGCGAGAGTTTCAGAATCGGGATCTCTCTTCTTGTTCTCCTCCAGAGTTCAAGGGAGACTCAAACCCGATCGTCAGCATGCGCTGGATGTCGGACATGGAGTGTGCATTCCTTATAGTTGTCTGGAGAACCGGAAGGTACGTTTCACGATTAACCTATTACGAGACGGAGTAAAAGACTGGTGTGCTACTGCATTGATGCTTACTGAGCGCACTACCCTGACCTGGGAGGAGTTCGTCGTGCATTTTCGTGCGGAGTATGTGCCTCCAGTGGAGATGGATAGGATTGCTAACGAATTCTTGGAGCTCACACAGACTACGGAGACCGTGAAGAAGATGAATAGAAAGTTCACGGAGATGGCACTGTTTTGCCTCAGTATGCAGCTTCTGAGGACATGAAGATGACGCGGTACAAGGATATGTTACGTACAGATATCAGGGAGTTCGTGAGTATTTCACAGTATGCTTCACTTGGTGCAATGATGGAGGCTTCCCGGAGATGGGAACTTGAGCTAGAGACGCAGGCCAAGAAGAGGAAGGCAGTACAGACCATGGCACCGATATCGGATGTTCCAAAGAAGATGAAGTTCTCGGACTCGCGCTCAAGTCTAAGGAGCGATGGGTTTAAGCCCAGGGATGGTAACGGAAAGAGAGACGACAAGTGTTTCAAGTGTGGACAGGTAGGACACTTTGGCCGTTATTGTAGGGTACCACTGATGGTCTGTTTTAACTGCAAACAAACGGGCCACATAAAGGCCAATTACCCGAATCCGAGGGTTGCAGAGGTGGGTAGGCACAAAGTACGAGTTTGAATCCCATGTGGGGGAGAACTGCTGGTTCAGGGAGACTTGCCCAGGCGGGCCTCAGCGATATGTTCGGCTGCGCGAGAGCGCGGAGGTACTTACAACATAGTGGCCAGGGGTATTTAGCGTATGTGATAGATACGTGCAGTGATGAAGAGAATAAGACTATGGAGGATGTTCCAGTTGTACGGGAGTTTGCTGATGTATTTCCCGATGATCTACCGGGGATACCGTGGATTTCCGCATTGACTTGATTCCGCGTGCTGCTCCGGCGGCCAAGGAACCTTATCGCCTGTCTCCATCGGAAATGAAAGAGTTGTACACTCAGTTGGAGGAACTTCTTGATAAGGAGTTCATCAAGCTGAGTTGTTCACCGTGGGGAGCCCCAATTCTGTTTGTGAAGAAGAAGGACGGGTCCCAGTGGATGTGTATAGACTACCGTGAGTTGAATAAGATTATGGTGAAGAATCATTATCCTCTGCCAAAAATCGATGACTTGTTCGACCAGCTACAGGGAGCCTCATGGTTCTCTAAGATTGATTTGAGATTGGGGTATCATCAGATGCGGGTGAGGAGTGAGGATATGGAGAAGACGGCCATTCGTACACGTTACGGCCATTATGAGTTTGTGGTGATGCCTTTCGGGCTCACCAATGCACCAACAGTGTTCATGGACCTTATGAACAAGGTGTGCAGGCCGATGCTGGATCGATCGGTGATTGTGTTCATTGATGATTTTCTTGTGTATTCGAAGTTGAAGGAAGAGCACGAGATGCATTTGCGAGAAGTCTTGGAAGTTTTGAGGCGAGAGAAAATTTATGCTAAGTTCTCCAAGTGTGAGTTCTGGTTACGGGAGGTCCAATTCCTAGGACATGTCGTGAACCAGAATGATATTATGGTCGATCCGGCTAAGATTACTGCAGTGATGAGGTGGGAAGTGCCGAAGACTCCCACTGAAGTACGGAGTTTTCTTGGGTTAGCAGGGTACTACCGGAGATTTATTCAGGACTTCTCCAAGATTGCTTTACCTATGAACCGATTGATGAAGAAATCTGCGGCTTTTAGTTGGGGTGAGTGTTGGGAAAACAAGAACCCTGTATTGAAACAGCCGGGATATTCAATCCCTGTATCGAATAGTGTTGATAAGAGGTTTTGACATATATGCCAATCCACATACAGTAAAGGAAACAATATCGAAGTGTTGAGGCATCAACCTGTATCGAAAGACCTGTCTCGAATCCAGCATATAGTGGAACCCTTCAGTATAGCAAAGAAGTCTTATAAAGACCAAGTATGGAAACTGTCTCGAATCACCAATACAGTTATCTTCCATACAGCTCTCAAGAGGACAAATAAGGAATCTTCAGAAGTCAAGTCCTGTTGAATAAAGAAGTATTTAAATACTCAAGGATAAAGTATTTAAATACTGCCAGTCAACAGATCTTCAAATCCCGCTAAATCCGGATCGTGCTTTTAATCCCATTGGAACGAAATCTTGCTCAACGGATACATCTCAACGGATATATATTTCAGAGACTATATATATCTCATGAAGGCATTGAAGATCAGTTACCAAAAACCGAAATCAATCAAAGCTATCAAAGTTATCATTAGAGCAAAAATATATCTCCAAGCTTACTGCAACTCAGATAAAAGAGATATACAGTGCTCATCATCTTGAACAACACTTCATCAGCTAGAAGCTCATAAAGTCAAAGCTGTTGTTCATACTCTGTTCTATACTTTGAACAAACCCAGATCAGCCCTGTGTGGACTTAAGAAGACGAAGCTTCAGAACTCTGTGTGAAGAAGTCAGTCAAGTTTTAGCTCAAACCAATCTGTGTGAACGGTTGAAGCTAAGATCTTTATATCAATCTGTGTGAACGATATATTGATTGTATACTGTTATAATTACGTAGTTGTGTACGTAGTAATTATAATAAACATTTTACTCATGTGTGGAGGACCAGTGGACGTAGAGGGGTTTACCTCGAACCACTTTAAATACTGTGTTATTTACCTTCAGTTTTACTGTTTTATTTACTGTGATTATTTAAGTATACACTGTACACCTAGTTGCTGTATCCACAACAACTTACTGTATCTAAGACTTCCGCTACGCACTCAGATTTAAAATCAGGACAACTTGTTGTTTAAACTACTTCCCAAGCTGTATCCAGTATACTTAGTAGCCAACAAGTGGTATCGGAGCGGTTGATTCTAAAAATAATCAGTCGTATTTTTAACCGAATTAGATCCAAAATCACTTACTCTTTAAAACAGTCTCTTTCATTTCCTTACTTTCACATGGATACTTCTATGATCAACAAAGTGCCTATGTTCTCTATTAACGAATTTGATGATTGGAGAATTAGGATGGAAGCTCATCTTGCAGCAATGCACGAAGAGATGATTTTTGTGATACAGGATGGCCCTATCAAGATCATGAAGGTAAACACGGCCGCAAGGATTGAAGGCCAATCCCATGCTGAGATGCTCGAGAAGGATCGCGAGCAATGGACCACAGATGAAAGAAAACGAGCCAACCTCGACAATGTGGCTAAGAACGCGCTATTTGTCACTCTTGACAAAGGCACATTATCGAAGGTAAAGAGCTGCAAAACAGCCAAGGAAATCTGGGATAAACTCAAGTTGATTTGTGAGGGAACTGAGCTCTCAAAAGAAAACAAGATTTCAAAACTGACTCAGCAATTTGAATCTTTCGAAATGAAATCAACTGAGACACTTGAGGAACTTGACCTCAGATTCACTGGTATTGTTGGTGAACTTGAAGCGTTGGGCAAAATATATACCCAAAAGGAGAAGAATTTAAAAATTTTCAGATCTCTCCCAGCCCGATGGGACATTAAGACCACAGCTATGCGTGTGTCTTGCAATCTTAATGAAATAACTACTTTTGATCTCTTCTCTGACCTTAAAGCTTTTGAGTATGATATTGAAAGAAGAGAGAAAGCTGAAGAATCTCCTTCAAAGGTCATAGCACTAGCCGCTGTATCGAGTCGTCGACACAGCATGCCTAGCCCGTCGAAGCCTAGTCACAAGAATGCTGACAGTGATGACGACATCCTGTCTCAAGATGAAATGGCGCTTCTCATGCACAAATTCAAAAAGTTCATCAAGCAGACTCCCTACAGGCCTAAACCTATCCAAAAGGTAAGTACCGAAACTTCATCCGGTAATTCTAACCTGTGCTATAATTGCAGGAAACCAGTGCATTATGCAAATAAATGTCCTCATCCCAAAGTTCACAAGTTGCCGGAGGCCGAGCAACAAGAGAGAGATGAAAGAAGACGTGCTTGGAAAAACAAGCTCAAGGCCCTGATTGGAGAATCAGAAGCCTCCCCCACACCATACAAATCTGAAGAATGTCTTCAGGTGGTCATTGAAAGTGACTCATCTGATGATGAGTTCGATGATAAAGCATATATGTGCTTTATGGCCAAAGACATTCCAGAAGGTGAAGATAGCGATGATGAGGTAAGTTCAACCTCAGCTATTCCATCAAATGCATCTCATACTTTTGAAAACATGATGAATGAATTTAAAAACATTCAAAAGGCCCATGAGACATTGAAAAATGAGAATATACAGCTCCAACTGTCTAACCTAGAGCTGAAAGATGAAAATGAATTGCTGAAGATTAATTATGAAACTATGTCTCTTGAATGTGAAACCAGCAAAGTCGATTTTGAAAAACTCATGGAGAACAATCATCAACTTGCTCATGAACTAAGTGAGATTAAAACTCACAACGAGAGCAAGACAAATGATTTGGTTCTACTTCAAGTCAAAGTCACAACTCTCGAAAAACGACAAATTGAACTTGAGACCACTCTGAAATCGTTTGAGAAATCGTCCAAAAGAATGGAAGAAATTCTGAGCACTGGGCAACATGCTCATGATAAAAGTGGCTTAGGATACAACTCATGTTCAAACAAAGGGAAAACTAGTACAGTGTTTGTCAAGAGTGTGGAACACATTCTAGTATCGAAAGATACCCCTAGTCCCGTGAAGGAACCTGCTGCACCGCGAAAACCGAAGGCTGCCATTCCGCCCCCGCAATCCTATTCCAGACAGCGGAATCATAAGCCGTTCCAACCTGTGAGGCGCACTCAACAGCATGCTCCCCGAGCATACCAACAGTGCCAACAACCATTCAGAAGGAAGGCTGTATCCAACTACCAAAGGCCCGCACGGCAGTACTATCAGTACAGCATGCTGAGGTATTGGATACAGGAGCCCCGTTATCCCTCGAGACAGCAGATGCCCGCTCAGTATCAACAACAACATTGGGAATCCAACTGGAGACCCAGAAGGCAAGCTATTAGACCACAGAAAATGGCTCCACCTCCAAGACAACACTCGTACTGGATTAATAATAATAACCCTGAATTTTTCATGCATAATAATTATCATAGTTATAGCGACTACGGATATGCCCCTCGTAGATATCGCAACACTGTACGGAGTATGACCTACAGTAAACCAATTGCTGCCAGGAAAACTTGGGTACCTAGAGGAACTAACATACATGGACCCAAAAATCAAAGGGGACCTAAATCTACTTAATTTCTTTGCTACAGGACATTCTAGAGGAGGATACCTGGTACTTTGATAGTGTATGCTCTCGGCACATGATCGGAGATAGAAGCAAGCTATCAGATTTTGTAGAAGTTCGAGGTCCAAAAGTTCGTTTCGGTGATAAATCAAAAGGAAGAACAAGAGGGAAAGGAAACTTACTTGTCGGAAAATTCAAAGCCACCGATGTTGCATATGTTGAAGGCTTACAATACAATCTACTTAGCATTAGCCAGTTATGTGATAAACAGTTCTTGGTGAAATTCTATATAGATCGCTGTAGAGTCAAGAATATCCAAACAAAGGAAGTTGTGCTTACAGGAAGCAGATCAGGTAACATGTATATTGCTGACTGGAAGCCTATGAGCTCCTCAATTCCATGCTTTGTTGCCAAAGGCACTGCAGATCTTAGCTGGTTATGGCACAAGAGGATGTCTCACGTCAACTTCAAGATGATCAACAAGCTCTCAAGACAGGGAATGGTTAGAGGATTGCCAAATGTGTCATTTAAGAAGGACAACGTCTGCGGACCATGTCAGAAAGGCAAGCAAATCAAGTCAACCCTGAAGAGCAAATCCTACCTTTCAACCCAAAGAGTGTTGGAGATGCTACACATAGATATCCACGGTCCCATTGAGCCAGTAAGTTTGGGAGGTAAGAAATACTGTCTTGTTGTCGTTGATGATTATTCCAGGTATGCTTGGACAATTTTCCTTAGAAAGAAAAAGGAAACAACATCAAAGCTGCTCGAGCTCCTGAGAAAGTTGCAAAATGAAAAGGCATTGAGTATCGTGTCCATTCGTTCCGACAGAGGTACAAAATTTACTAACCGCTTTATAGAGAAATACTGTTCGGAAAATGGGATACAACACGAATACTCAGCTGCCCGTACACCTCAACAAAATGGTGTTGCCAAGCGAAAGAATAGGACGTTGAAAGAAGCAACAAGGACAATGATCGCCGCAAGTAAGTTGCCACAACATTTCTGGGGTGAAGCAACCAATACAGCATGCTACACTCAAAACCGCTGTATCGTCAACAAACACCACAACAAAACAGCATATGAGGTATGGAACAACAAAACTCCGTTAGTTTCATATTTTCACATTTTTGGATGCAGGTGTTATGTGTTGAATAATGGGAAGGACCAACTTAGAACCTTTGATGAGAAATCAGATGAAGGAATATTTGTAGGATACTCCTCCGTCAGCAAAGCTTACAGAATCTTTAATAAAATGAAGCTGACGATCGAGGAATCAGTTCATGTAGTGTTCGACGAACCTCACCATGACCCTACAGGAGTAGAAGATGTTACCCAAAACATCCAACAACTCTCTATCTTGGATCTTCCAACTCCAATAGAACCTGTCGTTGATTTAAAAATCAACCCCGCAGCTGTAAGAATTGACGTGGATGAAGCCGACGCTGTACAAGCTGAAGCTGTATCCACAGAAACTCTCGATACAGTACGGGACCCTGAATTAGAACCCGACCGAAGATGGTTGAGAGATCACCCGCAAGAGCTGATCATTGGAAACATAAATGCTAGTGTTCTACTCGTAGGAGAATACAGAGTACACAAGGAAATGTACTTTGTGCACAAGAAGAACTTGATACTGAGATATTAAAATTTTTGCTGAATGGAAATCTCAATCCGAGCTTAGAAGACTCAATATGTGCACTATCGCTGTATTCTTAGCACAATCAGTACATGTTTCGACCATTGACACTCTTAATAATTCTCACTGGATAACCTCTATGGAAGAAGAGCTTAACGGTTTCGAAAGAAATAATGTATGGTATCTTGTACCCAGACCTACACATCAATTGGTTATAAGAACCAAATGGGTATTTCGAAACAAAAAGGATCGAAATGGACTTATTATAAGGAATAAATAAAGACTAGTCGCACAAGGCTATAGTCAGGAAGAAGGCATAGACTATGATGAAACCTTCACCCCTGTAGCCAGACTAGAAGCCATTAGGATATTTTTAGCCTTTGCCGCCCATAAGAGCTTTATTATATACCAAATGGACGTCAAGAGTGCATTCCTGAATGGAGACCTTGCCGAAGAAGTCTATGTTGAACAACCACCAGGGTTTGCCAACACAGACGGTATCGACCTAGTATACAGGCTAAGGAAAGCGCTGTATGGACTTAAACAAGCCCCTAAGCCTGGTACGAAACCTTGTCCCAGTATCTGTATGTCAATAGATTTGAGAAAGGTGATGTGGACAAGACCTTGTTCAAAATACAGGAAGGTGATGACCTTCTTATGGTACAAATATATGTAGACGATATAATATTTGGTTCAACTAACCTTGCTTTGTGTCAAAGGTTCTCTCATCTCATGCAAAGTAAATTTGAAATGAGTATGATGGGAGAACTTAGTTATTTCCTAGGTTTGCAGATAAAGCAGTTGCCTACAGGTATTTTCATCAACCAGGAAAAATACAGCAAGGAGCTTCTCAACAAATTTGGAATGAACACTTCAAAATCATCGTCAACCCCCATGAGCACTTCAGTGCAAATTAGTGCTGATGAAGCCGGAAAGACGTTTGACCAATCAGTCTACAGGAAGCTCATTGGTTCGCTCCTGTACCTAATGGCTAGCAGGCCCGATATCCAGTTTGCTGTTGGAGTGTGTGCGAGGTATCAAGTAGCACCTAAGGAATCACACTTCAATACAGCTAAATGAATCCTGAAATATATTAAAGGAATAGTCGATGTAGGACTATGGTATCCTAAAGAAGGCGGATTCGATTTAGTTGGATGCAACGACTCGGATCTCGGAGGCTGCAAGCTAGATAGGAAGAATACAAGTGGAACTTGTCACTTTCTTAGACCTAGACTCGTTTCTTGGTTCAGTAAGAAGCAATTGGCTAACTCTCTTTCCACAATTTGAATCAGTACTATGTTCTTTGGTAGTTCTTTGTATCTGAGATCCTTTGGATGCAGCAACAGTTGTCAGATTATGAAATTGAAGCCAGAGAGACTCCAATCATGTGTGATAGCACGAGTGCAATTGCAATAACGCACAATCCTGTCCTGCACTCGCGCACTAAGCATATCAACATGAAGCATCATTTTATAAGGAATCATGTCGAGAACAAAGATGTTCGCCTTGAAAAAGTTCATACAGACATTCAGTTGGCCGACATCTTCACCAAGCCGCTCGACACAACTAGATTCAACATGCTTAGACAAGAATTGGGAATGCTACAGCCCGACTCCCTGTAAGTAATTTACTGTTTTTACTCAACAATTGAGGGAATCTTTGTAAGACCCAAGAATACGATATCAACATTAATTATCTGTACACTCAGGCAATCAATCTGACCTTGTAGTGAGCAAAGACATATGAATCCTACAGATGACGTGTGCAATAATTAAGGGGGAATACTGTAGGACCCATGAATACAGCATTAATCCAAAAGTTGCTGTATGGAATTTAAAACCTATATGTACCTTTTTAAGGGGGAACGCTGTATCGACGCGGGTACAGCACATACTATAGGATTTCAATTCAGTATATATATATATATATATATAGTATTATATTGTTTCATTTTAAAATGATTTCTGTCCACGTGCCCTGTTTTTATGTCAAACGTCATGTACATTAAATGCGTTACAAGACATCTGGACAACTGAATCTCAAAAGCCGCGATGTTTTAAATTGTTTATTGTTTTAAAACCACCATTTCAGGCATTTTGGGTGACACAAATGTCAGAAGTGGGACCCGCTCACTTTTTAATGGATTAGTGTACCAGTTACACTCAGTCCATCTTAACCGTTGATTTCAAAAACCGGTTCCCATACCTTAAAATCTGACCATTCGTACTCTGCAAAACCCTATTTTGCCGCCCACTATAAAAGGACTGATACTACCATTAGAGACTCTTTACACTTTCTGCAAAAATTAAGAGTTCTCAAACAAAAACAGCCTACACAGCTTTCTGCATTTTACTGCAAATTTCGTGCATTCTTCTTCACTTTTTCTTGAAAAATCATCAATGGCTGGACAAACATCTTCTCCCGCACTCATGAAAACCACAAACATCATCGATGGACGGATCTTCTCAAGATCTGTTGTCATTGAACGCTTTCTCGCTGAAACCAATGATGTCGAACCCATGGAGTACATCATCACTCGTCTTCGTCAACAAGGCCTCTATCGCCTTGGAAGTCAAACTGCTGACAAGTAAGATGTTCATCTGGTTGAGGAATTTTACCTCAACGCCGCCGTACGCTTTTTGTCGCTGGCCCAAGGAGGTCACGTTGCTGATATAACCGCTACCATTCAAGGAGTTGAGATCTGTGTTGATAGCGATCGGCTCGAATATTCTGTTTGCTGCCGATGGCCTGACAATGGATCAACTTGAGACGTTTGGGTCTCAAGAACTGATAACTAAGTTTTATGGGTTGTTCACCAGCTCAACTGTTGTTGACATGGTTCAAACCACATGTCACAAAAAGAATTTTTGCCTCCTTATGTGTAATTGCATGATTTCTGCTGCAGGATCATCGAGAGTCGAACTGGTGCATTCGAAATGTGTACTAATCTGAGATTCAGGATGATGGTGGCAATTCCGACCTGTGAAAAGGTCAACTGGTGCCAGATAATCCTGAAGCACTTGCAAGAGGAAGTATGCAAGCCTGCCACCCAGAAGAAATCATTTGGTTTAATGTTATACCATATTTTGACGAAATGCGGGTATCGCAATCCCGATGCAAGAAAAACGGCTCAGGATATACCTAGGAGGCGTCAAGCCTACTGCGTATAACCAGAGCACTATGGTCTGCAACCACCCAAAAACCAAATATATGCCAGTTTCTGCAGACCCAAGAGATGTGTCTTTGAAGTCCCAGGATGTGGAATCTTCAAAGAAGAGGAAAAGATCTCACAGCAAGAAACCCATTGCTGGTGAGAAGCCAAAGCAGAAACTAAGGAGGCTTTCTAAAGACAAATCTACCAAGCCCTCCGAAGAAGTTTCTACCATGGCGCAACCCACTGAAGAACAACCCCAGGGCCCAACCCCTGTGGAAGAGGTGTCCACTACTGTATCGACAGTAGATCCTGATCCTTTGGTGGCTAGGACGGATGATGGGACATCTGCCAACGAAAAAGACTCTAGCGAGTCGGCTGCCCCTTCGGAGCCAAACGCTACCTCTCCTATGCGGGATTCCACACCCGTACAGGATCAATATTCCTTCGGGGCACCATCCCCTATAAGGAATCCCACTTCCCTACAGGATCCCACACCTGTAGAGGAACCCCTCGCTACAGCGGACCCAGACGTTGTACGCAGTCCCTTCCCTGACACCATTATCAACAGAACCCTTCTCTCTGTTCAGATCGACCATGCTTACAAAAGATTTCTAAAA
Organism: Orobanche coerulescens; assembly: GCA_033398695.1. NCBI lineage: Eukaryota > Viridiplantae > Streptophyta > Magnoliopsida > Lamiales > Orobanchaceae > Orobanche > Orobanche coerulescens. The sequence continues at coordinate 34,546,731 of CM065814.1, read as the reverse complement.
TGGAAAGGCTACAGGCTAGCTCCGTATGACACATTATACAACTGGAGCGAATGGAGCCAAGAAGAAAGATTTGTATCAGAAGTGACGGACTCAACGGAAATTGAGGCCCTGATCCGATGGGACAATCCCTTCTGCAAAGAACTGCTTGAAAGCCATCTTCGGCAGAAATCTGACGCAAGGAGGAAAGGTAAAGATAAGTCAGAGGACACTCCCCCAAATCCAAAGGACGATGATGACAACGACTCAGACGACGATGACGATGCTTTACAAGCTGGTCTGAGAATTAGCCGTGAGACGCCTCTCCACCAAAGGATGACGAAGGTCCGCCAACTCGAAGCGAGTCCCCTTCGCCACAGCAAGAAAACATTCCTGACAACGAGGAATCAGTTCCTCAAGTCGAGGAAGACGAAACAGTTTGGGATCAGGCACCCGAGCCTGCCGCCGCTCAAGAAGAAGTTGTTGCTGAGAGACAACAGGAGGAATCAGTCCCTCCTGTATCCATGTCTACCGACGAACCTTCGCAACAGGAGAACACATCATCCCCTGCTTCCGAACCAGAACATGCTGCTCCCGCCCCATCAACCATGGAATCCGAGGACGGTAATATACCTGAGGATGTCCAACTCACTTCATGCCCAACCGTGAATCTGAGGAGGTTGAACGGATCCGAGGATTTTGCCCAACCGGATTCTCCAAGCACAGCCGCTAGGAAAGAGCGCCTGCGTGCTCTTGGTCTTCAAACTGTATTCATCCAGGATGCAGTCAATGCTCTGTCTTCAGTTGAAAAAGCCTTGAATTGGATGCATACTTCTGCCATGGAAGAGATGACCACCCTACAGCATGAAGTTTCTCGAGTAGTTGAGGCCTTCGTTATTTTGCTAGAAGTATTCAAAGAAGCACTGAAGATCATGGAAGACAAGCAAGAGCAACTCCTGAAAGAAGAGGCAACCAAAACACGCATCGCTGAATCCAAGACCGCATGTGCTATGATCGAAAACAGTTCTCAATTGCGAGCCCACGACAAATGTATCAAGGACATGTCGCAGGCACTTTCCTCCCTTGTAGAAAGAATGACTAACATCGAGACGAAACAGGATGTTGCATTAGAGATCCTAGGACGTCTTGATGACGCCAAAAAGGGGGAAGAAGCAAGAGAAGCTGCAAGGAGAATCAGGTTATAGCATGAAAGGGAATTTGAGGCCGCTCAAGACAGCATCACTGCTGAATTAAACAAGCTAGCCCCTCCCTCTTAGAGTTTTAAGATTTCAGGCTCCCGACCTGAATTTCATGATCCAAATGTTCCGTGGCAAAGCTTAATCCAGAGACCTTCTGAAATTCGTCCGCCGACCAACCGCCATCCAACCGCCGATGAGGTGAAGCAATGAGGAAGAATGAACTGATGAGATACTTTGTTAAACTCATCAGGGAATCCGACATCTTCAAGAGCTATAAGACATTAGCGGAGGCCGCAGACAAATTCACGAAGATGCTAGAATAAGGAAAACTCCCTCTCCAGCTAGACATGAAAAGCAAACACAGAAGAGGAGATCGGATCACCCATCCAGAAGACTGGATTCTTGCCTTTGACAAATCCTATGAAGGAAGATCTATATACCAGGATCGAGGCAACGGATTCCCTACAGAACTGGTGGCATGGAACCGAGAATGATCCAGGGAGAAAGCCATGGAGACATGCGGACTATAGATAGGAGCTGAAATCCTTGTAATATTAGTGTTGTTTTGTAATTTTTCTTTCGAAACAGCAAACCATGTACTCAATTTGTTTTGAATATCAATAAAAGTGTTTGTTTGTCTTGAAAGATTACAACTCGTAATCTACTGTGTTGATGTATGATTACATAACTTCAATTGTTTGATAACAATCTCAAGTATAGAAACTTAATTGAAAAATTAAGCTGTACAAACTTGTCTACGAACACTTCATAATTTCAGTTGTATGCTTAGAATACATTGTAAGATTGTGCCTGCGCGCCAATCATAAGCTTAAGTTGTAAAAATTCTTAGTCATATCGAACTACTTTGCGGCTTGATTCATTAAATAGACTAAGTTGCTGAAAGACAGACCTTTGACAAAAGACCAAGAAATCTGCCAGAAGTCATCAAGGAAGATTATTTCATGAAGAAGGTTTTGGCATCATCAAGAAGACTTGAAAGTTAAGTATTGGCAAATTGTCAAAAAGGGGGAAATTGTTGGGAAAACAAGAACCCTGTATTGAAACAGCCGGGATATTCAATCTCTGTATCGAATAGTGTTGATAAGAGGTTTTGACATATATGCCAATCCACATACAGTAAAGGAAACTGTATCCAAGTGTTGAGGCATCAACCTGTATCGAAAGACCTGTCTCGAATCCAGCATATAGTGGAACCCTTGATCTGACAAAGAAGTCTTATAAAGACCAAGTATGGAAACTGTCTCGAATCACCAATACAGTTATCTTCCATACAGCTCTCAACAGGACAAAGAAGGAATCTTCAGAAGTCAAGTCCCGTTGAATAAAGAAGTATTTAAATACTCAAGGATAAAGTATTTAAATACTATCAGTCAATAGATCTTCAAATCCCGCTAAATCCGGATCGTGCTTTTAATCCCGTTGGAACGGAATCTTGCTCAACAGATACATCTCAACGGATATATATTTCAGAGACTATATATATCTCATGAAGGCATTGAAGATCAGTTACCAAAAACCGAAATCATTCAAAGCTATCAAAGTTATCATTAGAGCAAAAATATATCTCCAAGCTTACTGCAACTCAGATAAAAGAGATATACAGTGCTCATCATCTTGAACAACACTTCATTAGCTAGAAGCTCATAAAGTCAAAGCTGTTGTTCATACTCTGTTCTATACTTTGAACAAACCCAGATCAGCCCTGTGTGGACTGAGGAAGACGAAGCTCCAGAACTCTGTGTGAGGAAGTCAGTCAAGCTTTAGCTCAAACCAATCTGTGTGAACGGTTGAAGCTAAGATCTTTATATCAATCTATGTGAACGATATATTGATTGTATACTGTTATAATTACATAGTTATGTATGTAGTAATTATAATAAACATTTTACTCCTGTGTAGAGGACCAGTGGACGTAGAGGGGTTTACCTCGAACCACTTTAAATACTGTGTTATTTACCTTCAATTTTACTGTTTTATTTACTGTGATTATTTAAGTATACACTGTACACCTAGTTGCTGTATCCACAACAACTTACTGTATCTAAGGCTTCCGCTATGCACTCAGATTTAAAATCAGTACAGCTTGTTGTTTAAACTACTTCCCAAGATGTATCCAGTATACTTAGTGGCCAACAATGAGGAACAACAAAGCGCTTTTGAGGAGTTGCATAGACGTTTGTGTGAGGCTCCGGTGTTGACTTTGCCCGAGGGTATGGAGGATCTAGTAGTGCATTGTGATGCTTCTCACCAGGGTTTGGGTGCCGTTTTCATGCAGCGCGGTAGGGTCATAGGTTACGCTTCGAGATAGTTGAAGCCTCTTGAGGCGAACTACCCGACTCATGACCTAGAGTTGGGAGCAGTGGTGTTTGCCCTCAAGATTTGGAGGAATTACTTGTATGGCGTCAAGTGTACGATATACACTAACCATAAAAGCCTCAAATACTTGATGGACCAGCAAAACCTCAATATGCGTCAGAGGAGGTGGCTTGACGTAGTCAAGGATTATGATTGTGAGATACTTTACCACCTGGGTAAAGCAAATGTTGTTGCAGACGCACTTAGTCGACATCCAGTTGGTGAACCATTGTGGGGTTTGTGTCAGCGGTTAATAGTGGTTACACCTCTCCTTGAGTCGATAGGTAGTGCTCAAGAAGTGGCAGTTCTGGACGAGAATGCCAAGCGCGAGAGAGTTTTGGGTGAAATTCCGAATTTTATCCGTGATAGTCGAGGTTTACTGACTCGGTATGGTAGAGTTTGGGTTCCTTTAATTGGCGGGAACAGGAAGACATTGTTGGACGAGGTGCATAAGTCTAAGTTTTCTATTCATCCCGGAGCTATGAAGATGTACCGCGACCTGCAAGAGTGTTATTGGTGGCCCGGCATGAAGCGGGATGTCGCCAAGTGTGTAGAGGTGTGCTTGACTTGTCGGAAAGTCAAGGGTGAGCATCAACGGACGCATGGAAAATTGCAACCTTTAGAGATTCCGGTATGGAAATGGGAGCAGATCAGGATGGATTTCCTTATGAAACTCCCAAGGACTCCACGTGGGAATGATGCTATTTGGGTGATTGACGATCGTCTGACCGAGAGTGCTCGCTTTTTGGCCATCAGGGAGAGCTCCTCAGCGAAGAAGCTCACAGAGATGTTCTTTCGAGAGATTGTAGCCAGGCACAGGGTAACAGCTTCGATTGCCTCTGATAGGGACACCCGTTTTACCTCCCGGTTTTGGGAGAGGTTTCAAGATGAGATGGGTACGCGGTTGCATTTTAGCATGGCTTTTCATCCACAGACCGATGGGCAGAGTGAGCGTACTATTCAGACCCTTGAGGATATGCTTCGGGCATGTGCTATTGACTTTGGAGGTAGTCGGGATCTGTACCTTCCTTTGGCGGAGTTTTCCTACAAAAACATCTTTCATTCCAGTATTGGCATGCCGCCGTACGAAATGCTGTATGGTAGGAAGTGCAGGACGCCCATTTGTTGGGGCGAGGTTGGTTAGCGGGTATTGGGGAGCACCGATATTGTGCTGAAGATGACTAAGATGATACATATGGTGAAGGACCGTTTAGTTACTACACAGAGTCGGCATAAGAGTTACGCCGATAAGAGACGATCAGATTTGGAGTTTCACGTGGGAGATTATGTGTTGTTGAAGATGTCACCCTGGAAAGGGGTGATTAGGTTCCATAAATGAGGAACGTTAGGGCCCCGTTACATTGGAACCTACAAGGTCATCACTCGAGTGGGAAAGGCAGCTTATCGCTTAGAGTTACCAGACGAGCTGAGTTTGATCCACAACACTTTCCACGAGTCGCAGTTGCGCAAGTGCGTAATGGATGAGTCTGCGGTGATTCCTCTCGAGGAAATTCGGATCGACGAGCGGCTTAATTACGTGGAAAAGCCAATTGCCATTCTCGATAGGAGGACTAGGACCTCGCATAACAAGGTGATCGGCTTAGTGAAAGTCCAGTGGCAACACCAAAAGGGTTCTGAGTGGACTTAGGAACCCGAGGTTGAGATGCGAGAAAACTACCCAGATCTATTCGCGGGCAGAGACTTCGAGGACGAAGTCTACTTCAAGCGGGGGAGAGTTGTAAAGCCCGTGTCCCAGTATGGATTATGTTTATGTTGATTAATGTCTGATTTAATTAAATTTTATTAAACGATATTGACGGGAAAGGCCCAAAGTGATTTAAATCGTATTAATTAGCTTAAATTGTTAAATTTTATCTATTGTAGGAGGTAAGGGGAGTATTTTAAAAATCTAGGGACTAAATGGATATTTTTGGTAAAGTGTTGTCATAGGTCGGCCCATGAAGGTAACTGATCCCCTCCCTTTTTAACTCTCATTGTCTCCTAGTGCACACCAACGAGAAACCACCTCAAACCCTAGTTGCGTGTTTTGTGTGTGGTGTGTTTGTGGCCGAGAGAGAGGGAGATTAAGAGAGAGAAGATCGAGAGAGAAGGGCTGGAAAAGGAAGATCGAACCAGGGCTTTGTAAGGTCTGAGATCGACTCTAGAGGTAATCACATGAAACCCTAATCTTTTCTTCCTTGTGGGTTCGATTCTGCATCAATAACATCAACCTTATAAACCCTAATCTGTCCGGGTTATCATAAAATCGTAGTTAATTCTACAAAAATCGGATTAGGGCAAGGCTGGTGCCCCATATTCCGAAATTTTGTCTACTTTCTTTCATTATAAGGTCGCTAAGGCTAAATCGGATCATATCCATGGTGAAAAATGCAATATTTTTTGACTGCTCCATAATGGACTGATGTGATGAGTGCTGTTCTGTCCAGAACTTCATTAATTCGTAATTAATTCTTTGGAAGTTTGATTAAAACAAGAATAGTGCCAGTAGTTTGGTATTTGAATGGGGTACGTTTACTTAGAAGATAGCTGAGCCTGGAAATGGCCTTAGCTAGGCTGAAAAGTGTAATTTTCACAGACTATCCCGAGATTGACAGCTTTGAGGTGCTGTTTTCATTTATTTGTATAAAATCATTGTAGAATGGGTTTAGGGCAAGACCAACTGGAAAAGTTCTCATTTTGAGTGAATTAAGTTCCACAAAAATTCAGGACCTGATTTTATTCCGAAGTTGGGTGGAATTGGTTATTTCCAAGGTCTGTCTAGAATTTAACATCCTTGATATGTCATTTTAGAAAATTCACCATAAATCGTAGGAAAATAACTAGACCTTGTATAATATGTTCCTCTAAAGGTCTAGATTTGAATTACTTGGGAAAGGAATAATATTGGTAATTTAGTAGGTTATGAAGGGTAAACCAGGTTCCGAACTGACCTACAGATTTGGGGTAAAATCTGGAGTTATATAGTTGGACTTTTGTTATAAGTTTTTGGCTAGGAATGCTTATTTATGAAATGTAATCCCATTTAATGGAAGAAATATAGGTGGTGACCTTTCATGGAGTTTGATACAGTTTCGTGGTGATACGCTTCTAATCGAGGTGAGTTCTCTCACTGCGTAGGTTAGGGGTTATATGCGCATTACTGTAGCTCGTGTGTGTACTAGTTAAATTTGTTGTATGTGGTACTAGGCCGTAGCGTCTAGTATGGATGTAGGTTTCGTATAAAACTCGTGGAGACCGAGAAATATGTATATGGGTGTTGTATAAACTCGGGGAGACCGAGGGGCACGTACAAGGTATTGTATGAATTCGGGGTGACCGATGTTTATATAAACAGTTGTTCTTGCATGAGTTTGCCTGTTTAGGATATGTTCTCAAACTGGCATGTGTGGATTATTTGTATCTATCTGTGGTTAGAGGTCATGTTCATATGATTGCTATCCTATGTGGTGTTTGAATTCACTAAGCTTCGTGCTTACCCTTTTCCTATAAATTACTGTTTCAGGTGCGAGTGGCAGTAAGGCGTGACGGTACACACTGGCGCGTTGAGTAGATCTTTGTTATTATTTATTTTGAGACTCAAGTTTAGAATTATTACATTTTCCGCTGTGTTATTTGGGGTTGGTTGTTAAACTTAACGGTTGTGATGAAACTTTTATTTAGCTCTCAACACTTATGGTATTTATAAAAAGCTATAATTTATTGTAATTTTTGAGGAGTTACAGCTTTCGAGTTATCGGGGTAGCACATTTTGTAGAGGTTGATAAATTCTTGAGTGCATTAGATGCCTTCGGTTGGTGATAAATTTCGCCCCTAGAAACCTGATAGGTTGCCGGGCGAGATTCAATTGTCAGATTGATAGACGTGATGATCAACAACTTAGATAGTCCGGATTGCCAAGAAACTTGATAGGTTGAGGACATGAAGACTACGGGTAAAAGAATATCGAATCATCCGTTGGACGGGTTGGTGGTGGACACCATTTTATAGAAATTAATAGGCAAGAAACCTGACAGGTTGCGTCTGTTAAAATTTGTAAAGAACTCGATCACCACTAAGAAGTCGATCTAACCATGACTTCCAGGTTATAACATGGGAGTGTGTAATTCTGATAAAATTAGTGGGAGCCGAGACAAAAATTATACAAGCCCTTAAATTCTATACTCGGTCATAATAAAAAAGTCACTAATTCAATCTTGTCTAAATCAATGCAGAGAAACGAAACTATGTCTCTCTAAAAATCGAAAAGAACCCACTTGAAATACTACGTGAAAAGAATCTCCTAATTGGCCCCAACTTTGTTGACTAGGAGCGGAATATGATGATTGTACTCAGCATGGAGTCTCTGGAATACGTCTTAGAGGCGAACATTCCACCGACTCCAATCCGGACTAGGGGAAATAAGAAATTGACGTCCATGAAGACTGGGTCAAGGATGATGTGTTGGTCCGTGTCTTTATGATGGGCTCAATGAATAATGAGCAACAGAGAGCGCACGAGAAAATGGCTTCTGCTAGAGATTCTCGCACACTTGACCGAGCTTTATGGAGAGCACAGTAGGACTGCTAGATATGAGATATCGAAGCAGTTATTTAGTGCTAGGATGAAGGAAGGGGAGAAAGTGGGATACCAAGTCCTCAAGATGATCTCTATGATTGAGAGGCTCGAGGTGCTCAACTTTCACATGGATTTATCCCTCCAAATTTATCTCATCCTTCAATTTCTACTGATAAGTGTCAGTTTTGTACACTTATCCATGGTTTGTATCGATAAAATTCACCCATAATTGAGCTAGTCTACTCGTTTTTTGCTTTTAATTTATTAGTTTTAATAATTTTATTTTTATCGGATGATGATCGGATTAAATAACTGAATTACTCAAGAAACAACATGTTTAATAAATATTCTCTTTATTGAATTTTGATATATTCATGTTGTAGGGATTTCCGAGACGAATTCGGCAGTCTTTCCGGATTCAAAATCAGAGTTATATATCAAAAGTTATCATCCGAAGAAGATCTGGGGCAAAAACGCAAAGTCTGAGGAATTCTGGGCCGAAAACGTAACTATCCAAGCTTCAAATGAGCAAATTTACGAAGCCACGTTACGGCCGTAACATTCAGGAGTTACGGCCGTAACTCTTGACAGATTACTATGATTTGTCTAATTTTTTATACGTTTTGTGTATTATTGAGGGGATGGCTGGCATTGATCCGATCTAATGTAATAATGCTGGAGTTTTGAATCTATTAGATGACTTTAGGTGTATAAATAGACCCCTTAGATCCTTCATCATTCATCATTCATCTTATAATTTTCTATTTTTTTGTAAACTTTTCTTTTTGTGTGAAGAACACACTTGTGTTCTTGAGTGATCTTTGTAAGTGTGGTATAACATATGTTGTTCAGAGAGTTTATTGTTTCTATCTCCTTTATCTACTAAGGGAGTTAGGATCAATTCTTTCTCTTGATTCAACTAATAATGACCACACAAGCTTGTAATATGTGTAATAAACCCTTCATGGGCTAAGTAATCTTTAGTTGGGATTATAAACAAGGTTAGTCATGTTATTTATGTTTGTATAAAGATCTATTGTGAATTACTTATTATTGTGTGTGATTTTCATTGTTTTAACAATCTTTATTTATTTGGCCAATAAATAATGATATTTATGGTCTTCAAATGTTTCGAAAGAAAATATGTTTGATTAGATCAAATGATCTTCACTCTAAGTTGTTCTAGGGGATAGAAATATACCCCTAGTCCTTAGATGATTCTTTGAGTTATTTTCATAAATCCTAATGCTATGTATTGAAGCCAATCAACATAGAAATATAGTGGATTGATTCAATATGTAAGGGCGTTTATAGTTCGAAAGAGAAACCGTCTTTTTAAGGAAAATCGAATCTACACAACATAATAAGTAAATTCATTTTATGATCTCCTATACATCTTTTATAACTAATGACGAACTAAGTTTGTAATCCCAACTATTTCAATTTATCGTTTAATAAATCTATTATTGTTACTATATTTTTATTTCCTTATAATATTAGAACTATTATTGCAATTTCTTTGCAATTATTAAACCAAACTTTTTAATTGTGTGTTTCACTTATCATAGTATCTATAAAAATAGACTAATAGTGTATAATTCAAATTATAACCAAACTTCCTTGTGGGATCGATAAACCGGACTCAAAAAGTCCACTTTACTACTTGATACGATATCATGCACTTGCGATAGTTATACTAAAAGCGTGTCAAGTTTTTGGCGCCGTTGCCGGGGAAGTATAAGTTATATTTGAAATCTTACATTGTAAACTATTTTTATAGGTACAAATTTCTCGATGTTGTAACTTAGTACTCAATTGTGTTTGTCCGGTCAAGTGACGGATAACGGTACTCCGTGACTATTAAAGTCGGATTTTTCAGTTTCCCACAACAACTGATATTTGTAGATATTTTCTTCAATTATTTTCATTGTCATTTTATTTTTATTTTTTTATATGGAAGAAACATTGTATAAAATCGAAAAAAGATTTCCCTTTCTAAGCAAAAATGCAATTTTAAAAATTTACAAGACAAGGCTTGAAAGGATGAGGTTGCTTACGAATAAAAGCATACCTTCTGACATAAGATTCATTATCAAAGCCAAAGTAAGAATAGAAGGTGAATTCACAGAAACACCGACTAGATTTTTACCAGGGCTTGGAAAATGTTCATATGCCAAGAAACGACGAGCAAAGATGCTAGCTGTTTGCTATAAATGTGCTAGATGGAACTGTAATGTAAAATGTCGATCTTTAGGAATTCCATCTACAAACAGAGAAGATAAAATTCAGTTCATTAATGATGGTCTGAATAAGGAGAATTTAGATAATATCGAAATTTCTCTTGACACGCATCCTAGTGGACTTGTATATTACGGAATTCAATGTTTGTGGAATAAATTCAAACCAGAATATGAACAACGTCTTGGGAATCTGACGTTAAAAGACCCTGTTTGCCAATTTGTAAGAAAATTGGATGGGAAGCTTCTCCCCGACTCATAGAAGGTGTTTAGGCCGTTTCTGAACGTAAAATCAGAGGAAGATGTGAGCCACAATCACAACTATTGTAAATACGCGTAAGTATCTTTTATTTTTGTCGTGTGGTGAGATTTTCTGAATAAAAAAATGTGATACGCGATAAAAGCTTTCATTATTCTATTGAGTAGTTGAAGCATAATCAAACGCAATCACAAACTTGTTAAACAATTTTTACCTTCTTTTTATTCTTTAAATAAACTTTCTACTGGTTTCTTTCATTCATCCTTCCAACTTGCACTTTTCTCTGTTTCTCTCTAATTTTTTTTTTCTTTTCAAAAATGGAGTCATCATCTTCAACAAAAAAATTTAACACGGTATGCATTTTTGGTGGAGCTAGTTCTGGAAAAGAGGCATGCTTTATCAAGCGACCCACAACTTGGGTCGTACCTTAGGAGAAAAATGCATTCATGTAGTTTACGGAGGAGGAAGTCTAGGATTAATGGGACGAGCTGTCATGCCTATATATGGAAGGAGTAAGAGTGTTGGGAATAATCCCAAAACCTCTGTGAAAGTAAAATCAAGGTCAACTATTGGAGATGAGTTTAGATCTGTGAATATGCAAGATCGCATAACTCACATGATAAATAATTCGGCGCCTTTATCACCCTTCCCGGTGGTTTTGGCACCCTTGAGGAACTTTTTCATGTGGTTACGAGCCGACTAAATGTTCATCAAAAACCAATAGGAGTGCTTAATGTCAATGGTTTCTTTGATGGTTTTGTCTTTCATCGACCACTCTGTGAAAAGGGCTTTATTTCCGAGGTGCAAAATGAATCATAGTCGTTGCAACAACACGGAAGAACTAATCAAAAACTCAATGAATTTGTTCCTCAACGAGATCCGGCTCTAGCTAAAATTGTATGCAGGTAGAAGATTTTACCGTGAGAAAACAAAAAGTGGATTCATTCCTCTCCCTTTGATAACCCATGTCGGACCTCTTGTATTTTTACTTTCTGTCGTGTGTAATTATCGTGCTAAATGATGGCAGCTTAAGGAGTTTCTTCTTGATCTCTTGACGCGCATCTATTCGGGATTTATGTATTTTTATTTCATTACTGTAATGTTTATTTCGTATTTTGCTTTTATAAAAACTTTGATGGCAGCGTAAGGCGACTCTTCGAACTTTCTTGATGCGCATCTTAAAAATTGTGTTATACTTACGAGTATATTTTATTTTCTTTTGTTGTGTGCCTCGTATATTTATTCTCTTGCAGATTCTACAAGGCGTTAGCTCAGACATCAACTTTCTTAACAGGGAGTATTCTGCTTTTCTGCATTGATTTTTATGTTTTTTATTTTTAAACTGAGGACAGTTTTATTTTCAAGTTTGGGGGTGGTTTGTTTAATTATTTAGGTGTGTTTTGATTGATTTGGTTTTTGGTGTGTTTTGATTGATTTGGTTATTTGCCTTAATTTTTTTTATTATATATATATATATATATAGTATTTTGATTTTTGAGATTTCTAGATCTGGCCATAAACACCAATAATTAGCTATATACAAGCTTCTAAAATCGTTTGAACCGGTAAAAAAAAAACAAATAATTGTACATTCCAAAAATTTTTGAGCCTTAATCTCTCTTTCCAAGCCTTGTAATTATCATATAAAATCGAGTCATTCGTTACCTTGAGAAAAGAAAAATCAATTGGTTGATGAAAAATAAAACTGAAATTTACTTAATTTGTGGAGTGTTTGATTTTTCATGCTTAACTAAAAAATGATTTTCTGCAAAAATTCTATTCCCTAAAAAAAAAAGGGAGTCATTGGTGAAAAGAGCTACACGTTAGCAAATAACGGTGTGAAAGCTATCACCTAAAAAAATAAATGACGAAAAGGAGAAGCGTTGAGCAGCAACAACTGCCTAATTTTGGAAGTCTTAAATTTTGCAAAAAATAAAGGACTAACCATTGTTGGTGCGTAGGCTAGTCTCGAAAAATTGGTGAAAAGAGCTACACGTTAGCAAATAACGGTGTGAAAGCTATCACCTTTTTACGAAGAAAAATAATGAGATAGAAATTGTGTTAGTGAAAAGAGCTACACGTTAGCAAATAACGGTGTGAAAGCTATCACTAAAAGGGATATAGTTTATGAGCAGATTTGAATTAATTAGCAGCTGAATTTCAGTACACTCAATTTTGTGAAAATCACAATATTTGATGACGCCAATAAAATTCTTCTTCATATTGAGTCGAAAAATAAAGGAGTGATCGAGAGCAACCATTAAAGGGAGTCGTGTGTATCACGAGTGGGAAAGAAATAATCAACCTATTGGGGGGAAACCTTACATTTTGGAATTACAATACTAAAACCGTGTTTTAACTTTAAAAATATTTGTAGATTTATTTTGAATCTTGATTCATTTCTATCTACTGTATAAAGCTGGTTGTTGTTTATTAATGGCATTTTGATCTCCTTTTCTCTTTTTATATTTTAATTTATGTGTGTATTAATTTTCTTATTTTTGTTTTATTTTTTATTTTATTTTTGGAGTGTGAATAATAAAGAGTCTTGCTCGGGACTAGAAAGAATTCAAGTTTGGGGGTGACTATCGTGTAAGGGCCTGTCCATCAGATCAGTTATCATGCAGTTTGTAATGAATTTCAACTGTAATGAAATTTCGTGTACATTAGCTGGGCTAATGAACAAACTGGTGACGGCACAGTCTAACATGAAGACTAAGCCGAGGGATGCTGCTCTTGTGATTTATTCTGGGCCTCGGAGGTCCAATAACGAGAAGAAAAAGACCTACGAGCAGTATAAACCCAAGAAAGGGGCGCAGAAAGGCAAGGGCAAAGCCCCAAAGGTTCAGAAGATAGGCGGTCCTAAAATTGCGGATACATGTCTTGAATACGGTGAGCTGGGCCACTGGCGTAGGACTTGTCCCATGATCAATGGCGCATCAGGTACGGAACTTTTTGTTTTTGAAACCAATTGTTCCGCTACTGTATATTCTGCTTCATGGATTCTAGATTCAGGTGCTACTTCTCATATTTGTACTATGAATAAGGATCTAGAATGAAGTATGCAGCTTGAAGCTGGGGAAGTGATGATCATTCTAGGAAGTGGACAAAGTGTCGAATTAATCGATAGTGGATCACTCCTACTGGGTTTGGATTCCAGTTTTATTTTGATGTTAGATGAAGTACTAGTTTTGCCCAAGGGGCATAAAAATATTGTATCCATTTCAGGCTTGGATCGGAAAGGATTTTCTTTATTCATTGGCAATGGTAGTTGTACAATATATTTTCGAAATAAAATTGTTGGTACAACTACATTGTTGAATGGTTTATATCATCTGCACATGCAAAATAGCAGTGAACACAATAACTAGGAAATGTGACAGGCATGATACTAATCAAGCTCTTAAGTGGCACCTTAGACTTGGTCATGTTGGTCAGACCAAAGTTCACAAAATGGAGAAAGATGGACTTTTAAGTACATTGGGTAAAGAACCCTATCAAACTTGTGAATCCTGTCTTAGAGGCAAAATAGAGATGAGTAAGGTACCCTATGCCTCGGCAGTAGGTAGCCTCATGTACGCTTTGCTGTGTACGAGACCCGACTTAGCCTACGATGTTAGTGTGGTAAGTCGTTTTCAAGCAAACCCGGGAAGGGAACACTGGACTGCCATCAAGAACATTCTTAAGTACTTAAGAAGAACTAGAGATATGGTTCTTACTTACGGTGGTAGAGAACTGAAGGTGGTTGGATTCTCCGATTCTGATTTTCAAGGAGACAAGGACGACTCTAAGTCGATATCTGGGTATTTGTTTACTCTTAATGGAGGAGAAGTATCTTGGAGAAGCTCCAAGTAAAGCGCTACTGCATAATCCACCTGCCAAGCAGAGTACCAAGCTGCCTCAGAGGCTAGCAAGGAAGCATTTTGGATGCAGAAGTTTGTGCAAGAACTTCAAATGGTGCCTAATGTGGAGCTGCCTATATCACTATGTTGTGATAATGATGGAGTTGTCTCCCAAGCCAAGGAGCCAAGGGCTCACCACAACACCAAGAATATAGAGAGAAAGTATCACATTGTTTGATAGATGGTTGAAAAGGGATATGTTTTGTTGCAAAGAGTAGACACAAAAGACAATGTCTCTGACCCGTTGACTAAGCCATTATCTCAGGCTGTCTTGGAAAGACATGTGAAGAACATGGGTATTGGATACCATGATGAATGGCATTGAGTGCAAGTGGGAGATTGTTAGGAATATGCCCTCCAATGCCACTCACGGGATGAGAGAAAAGGGGCATTGTACTTGTAATTATGGAATAATTAATAAAAGGCAATATGATTCATTCATTGTTTATTGTATTTCAAATGAATTCTTGATTTGGTAAACATTGAAGTGAAGTCCATGTAAATAAGAGCGAACGTTCCACTCTCGTTATCGGATAAGAGAAAATGCAGTGGAAGCGTTTAAAGCTTATCTATTAAACCGTTCGCAAGTCGATAAATTTAATTGGGCATTAAGTTTCAAGTAAGACTTGTATAACTGATGCTAGGACATGTGCATGTCTTGATAGCATAGTTATAAGTATATTGGTGGGACTAGTGTACTCGAACACGACTCATACTTGATTCAGTCACACGGTATTCACTCTTGGAGAGTCGGTGACGAATCGAAAGGTTGTGACAGTATACGTGGACCTTTGACTTGAGGGTTCAGTAAGAGATGTACCTGTGTCATTTAGTTTGTCATTAGAGTAGTTAGATCCATTTGCTTAATCGCTGGGTAAACCTCGAAGTGCGGACTATACGAGACGGTAG
This sequence comes from Orobanche coerulescens, assembly GCA_033398695.1. Classification (NCBI taxonomy): domain Eukaryota; kingdom Viridiplantae; phylum Streptophyta; class Magnoliopsida; order Lamiales; family Orobanchaceae; genus Orobanche; species Orobanche coerulescens. The sequence goes on along the minus strand of CM065814.1, from coordinate 34,531,298 downwards.
CAGTCTTTACTGTATTCCAAGAAAGGATTCTATCTCCTGTTAGTGAGTAGACGAATGTCCTATACTGTTAATGGCAAATTAGATCATAAGTCTTTGGCCAAAGCATTCTAATCTAGTCGTATTGGATACACTTGTAATTAGTCGGTCTTGATTTATATTAACATATGTATAGTGTCTAGTCAACAGTAGGGTTTGACTTTACCGTGACCTGAAGACTTAACCGGGCCATATAATGAAGGGTCTATACGTATATGTTATTCACGAAAAAATAGTTCTGGAATGATCCCTTCATTCGTTCTCAGTTGGGATTTACAGTGCGGCCCGCTAGGTTGGCTAAGTGCTGCCCGCACTCATTGGTTCCTCCCAATACCGGCCGATACGGACCTACAGAGTCGCGCATCAGGATCGTTGACGGATAAATGTGAATTTACTATCTCTCTATTAATATTAGATATTGGATATATAAATTATGATTTATTGGATAATTCAAATAGCGGTCTTATGGATTGAAATTAAATTACTGGGTAATTAATTTAATTCATAAATTATATTTCTTAGAGAAATATATTTGTATTTGATATAATTAATTAATTGTATTAATTAATTAGTATAAATACATCTGTGATAAAAGGGAGTGTATTTAACGGAGTGGTTTGACGAACGTCTAGTACACGAGCCGAGTGACTCGCCCTGTTTCCAAGCACTTTCCTAGTAGGCCGCCCCCTCCCACTCTCCACATGAGTTGTCTTTTTGTTATTGGTGGATGGTGATGACTTTCCACTTTATTCCATATATGGTGTTAGGTGTAGATATTTTTATTATTATATCTCATCATTTTGTCTTGTGGTGAGAATATAATACATATCAACACCACTCCACCAAGAGAGACACACACCACCATTCGGCAGAGAGCAAGAGAGACGGAGAGAAAAGATTTTTTTTGTGGTTGTTTCTCATCTTTGAAATAAGAAACAAGTAAGAAAAATTAGAGAGAAATTTCCTACGATAACTTCTTAGCCGTGTTCTTGAAGAATGGAGTTTCGTTGAATTTTTCAGGGCAACATCCGACACGTGTGAAGTAGAGACTTCATACTTTCAGTGTTTGGGACGAAGGAATTTCGTGCTCGTGCTCGGGTTCGTGATCATCATAAACTTATGAATATATTATCAAAGGCATCAAAGGTATGGGATTTGATCTTTTGTCTTCATTTTGTTTTATTTTTTGTATATACGTTACTTGATCGATCCTGTTTGGGATTCTTTATATTGAGTTTTATTATTCCGCTGCTTACTTATTTTTGTATCCGGAATCCAAATAGTGGTATCGGAGCGAGGTCTTGCGATCGTATATACGATATTTAGCATTTGGAATGGTTGATTTTGATGTTTTATGATATGGAATCATATGATAATCGTAGATATTTTATTGTTCGTCGTAGTAATGTTTTTTCATGATTTTATTTTATGATATAAATCAGGTTTTTCTTGGAAATATGATTTATATAAATAAAATGAAGATCAGAAATAACATGATTTTTAGAAATTTGCCCAAAAACGAGCTGTATGCCAACTTGGGACGATAAATCATACAGCGTCGAGTCGCCAAGCGTTCTTTGCGTCTGACCACAGCAGAAGCTGCCAGTGCGCATGCATACGTAAACTTAAGCCCGTGCTGCATCTGACCACAGCCTGTAAGCCAGAGCACCACTGCATCTGCACTTTGTAAGGCTGCAGCGCATACAAGATCTTCTTGGAGTGCCATTTGTACCCTCAATTGCCAGACATTGCTGGGCACCATGTCTCATTTTCAGTATATTTTTGTATATTAATTTTCCCAATATTAAATCATTAAATCTGGAATTTTTGATGAAGGGAAAATTCGTAGAAAATATTTTAAGTGTTCACTACGGACGAAAATTAAATTGTCGATTATTGTTGAATTAATTAGATTAATTCACACCATTGCATATTGTATGGAATGCCTTATGTGATGGTGATATAGCTCATGGACTTAGTTTTTGATTAGTTCAATTCGATTGGGTTGTAAAGGCCGTTTTGAGCCTATTTGTTTTTACTAGAAAATTTGTATAATAGGTTGCATTTTTCAATGATGTAATTATTTATTTGACTATGACGAAGACCGAAGACAACCGACCGAGAAGACGAAGAATCGAGACTTGAATTTTTATTTTCTTTATTGGGTCATTCGCATGGCCCAGTACTTAGGAAAATGTCCATGAGCTATATGTTGGTAGTAACTAGGTTGCTATTTACTGTTTTTCATTTTGAATGATTGACAAACTCAAACGCACTTATAAATGAATTAATGTGCAAAGTGTAACATTAATCGCGAAATTCTCCCGACTTCAAACAGACTAAATTTGAAAAGGCTTCGAGGTTTCCTACCCTCCATCAAACTCGTACAAAATTGATACCCGAGTCGGTATGCTATGCTTCCAAGTTATCGGGGTAGTACATTTTGTAGAGGTTGATAAATTATTGAGTGCATTAGATGCCTTCGGTTGGTGATAAGTTTCGCCCCTAGAAACCTGATAGGTTGCCTGGCGAGATTCAACAGTCAGACTGATAGATGTGATGGTCAACAACTTAGATAGTCCGGATTGCCAAGAAACCTGATAGGTTGAGGGCATGAAGACTCGGGGCAAAAGAAGATCGAATCATCCGTTGGACGGGTTGGTGTTGGACACCACTTTACAGAAATTAATAGGCAAGAAACCTGACAGGTTGCGTCTGTTAAAATTTGTAAAGAACTCGATCACCACTAAGAAGTCGATCTAACCATGACTTCCGGGTTATAACATGGGAGTGTGTAATTCCGATAAAATTAGTGGGAGCCGAGACAAAAATTATATATGCCCTTAAATCCTATACTCGGTCATAATAAAACAAGTCACTAATTCAATCTTGTAAATCAATGCAGAGAAACGAAATTATATCTAACAATCGCAAAGAACCCACTTGCAATACTACTTGAAAAGAATAACCTAACTGGACCCAACTTTGTTGACCGGTTGCGGAATCTGATGATTGTACTCAGCATGGAGTCTCTGGGATACGTCTTAGAGGCGGACATTCCACGGATTCCAATTCGAACTAGGGGAAATCAGGAAGAAATTGACGTCCATGAAAAATGGGTCAAGGATGATGTGCTGCTCCGTGACTTTTTGATGGGATCAATGAATAATGAGCTATAGAGAGCGAACGAGAAAATGACTTCTGCTAGAGATTCTCGCACACTTGACCGAGCTTTATGGAGAGCACAATAGGACTGCTAGATATGAGATATCGAAGCATTTATTTAGTGCTATGATGAAGGAAGGGGAGAAAGTGGTAGACCACGTCCTCGAGATGATCTCTATGATTAAGAGGCTTGAGGTGCTCAATGGATTTATCCCTCCAAATTTATTTCATCTTTCAATCTCTACCTGACTCCTTCATGCAGTTTGTAATGAATTTCAACTGTAATGAAATTTCGTGTACATTAGCTGGGCTAATGAACAAACTGGTGACGGCACAGTCTAACGGGAAGACTAAGCTAAGGGATGCTGTGCTTGTGATTTTTTATGGGCCTCGGAGGTCTAAGAATAAGAAGAAAAAAACCTACGAGCAGTATAAACCCAAGAAAAGGGTACAGAAAGGCAAGGGCAAGGCTCCAAAGGTTCAAAAGGTAGGCAGTCCAAAGCCTACGAACAAATGTCTTGAATGTGGTGAGCTGGGCCACTGGTGTAGGATTTTTCCCATGATTAATGGCGCATCAGGTACGGAACTTTTTGTTTTTGAAACTAATTGTTCCGCTACTGTATATTCTGCTTCATGGATTCTAGATTCAGGTGCTACTTCTCATATTTGTACTATGAACTAGGATCTGGAACGAAGTAGGCATCTTGAATATGGGGAAGTGATGGTCACTGTCGGAAGTGGACAATGTGTCGAATTAACCGATAGTAGATCAGTCCTACTGGGTTTGGAATCTGGTTTTATTTTGACGTTAGATGAAGTATTGGTTTTGCCCAAGGGGCATAGAGACATTGTATCCATTTCAGTCTTGGACCGGAAAGGATTTTATTTCTTCATTGGCAATGGTAGTTGTACAATTTATTTTCGAAATAAAATTGTTGGTAAAGCTACATTGTTGAATGGTTTATATCATCTGAACTTGCAAAATAGCAGTGAATATTGTAACTAGGAAACATGGCAGGCATGATACTAATCAAGCTCTTAAGTGGCACCTTAGACTTGGTCATGTTGGTCAGACCAAAGTTCATAAAATGGAGAAAGATGGACTTTTAAGTACATTGGGTGAAGAACCCTATCCAACTTGTGAATCCTGCCTTAGAGGCAAGATGACTAAGTCCCCCTTCACATGGACATTTGAAAGGGTTGCTGAGAAACTTGGCTTGGTACATACCGATGTTTGTGGTGCTTTAGAAGCAGCCCGATACGGATATCGATATTTCATAACGTTCACAGATGATCATACTAGGTATGGGTTGTGTACTTGATGAAACATAAATCCGAAGCCTTTACTAAATTCAAGGAATTTAAGGCCCTAGTTGAAAAACAGACTGGATGTCATATCAAGGCACTTCGGTCAGACTGAGGTGGCGAGTATATGAGCACCGAGTTTGATGAGTTCTTTAAGGAACATGGAATAGTTTCACAATTCACGCTGCCAGGAACTCCACAATTAAATGGTATTTCAGAAAGGATAAATCGGACTTTGTTGGACATGGTTCGCTCCATGTTGAATTACACTGATTTACCAATTTACCTGTGGGGGTACGCCTTACTTACCGCTGCCTATATCCTTAATAGATGTCCTTCCAAATCTGTTCCTATCACTCCGCATGAGATGTGGAAGGGTAAGAAACCAAGTCTTAATCACATAAGGATTTGGGGATGTCCAGCCTATGTCAAGAAGGCTAAGGTGGACAAACTGGAAGCAAAGTCCGTCAAGGGACATTTCATTGGATACCCAGAAGACTCGATGGGTTATCTATTCTACATGCCAGAAGACCATAGGGTTGTCGTGGCTATGTACTTTCTTGAGGATGAATTCATTCAGGAAGGTGGCTCGGGTAGAAATATCTCTTTGAAAGAGCATAATGAAAATCTTAAGGAAACATCTGATTAGGGATCACGAACCGAACCTATTGTAACACAACCTCCAATTTGAAGGTCTGATAGGGTGTCTCAATTACCTGAGAGGTATAGCTATACACATGTCGAAGAACTGGGTCTCCACGATTTACCTGATAGCCGTGAGGATGACCCAGTCACCTATGACCAAGCGATAGTGGATGTGGACTCCAATAAATGGCAAGAAGCTATGGAAGCTGAGATAGACTCGATGCATGCCAGTCAGGTCTGGACTCTACTAGATTTACCAACTGGCATGAAGCATATTGGTAGTAAATGGATCTATAACAGGAAGACTGATGGGGATGGCAAGGTTGATGCCTATAAGGACATACTTGTGGCAAAGGGTTATACCCAAAGGGAAGGGATCGATTATCATGATACCTTTTTGCATGTAGCTATGATCAAGTCGATTCGCATGGTGCTTGGCATTGCTACCCATTACGATTATGAAATATGGCAAATGGACGTCAAAACGGATTTTCTAAATGGATACCTCGAGGAGGAAATCTACATGGAACAGTCTAAGGGTTTTGTGTCCAAAGCTAATAATATTCATAAGGTGTGTAAGCTGCAACGAGCCATTTATGAGCTGAAGCAGGCTTCACGGAGTTGGAACCTTCGACTTGACGAAGCAGTTAAGGACTTTGACTTCGTGCAAAACGAGAAGGATCAATGTGTTTATAAAAAGGTCAGTGGGAGCAACATTACGTTCTTAGTACTATGTGTATATGATATTCTACTGATGGGACATAACGTAGAAATGCTCAGCACTGTGAAAGCTTGGCTTTCTAAAACATTCTCCATGGAAGACTTGGGAGAAGCCTCCTATATTCTAGGGATCCGTCTTTACTGAGATAGACCGCGAAGAATGATAGGACTTTCCCAAGCCCTCTATATAGATAAAATCCTGAGAAGATTCAAGATGGATAATTCTAAAAGAGGGTTCCTTCCATGCGACATGGAATTCATCTCACCAAGAAAATGTGTCCTCAAAGTGAGGAAGACAAAATAGAGATGAGTAAGGTACCCTATGCCTCGGCAGTGGGTAGCTTCATGTACGCTTTGCTGTGCACGAGACCGAACTTAGCCTACGCTGTTAGTATGGTAAGTCGTTTTCAAGAAAACCCGGGAAGGGAACACTGGACTGCCATCAAGAAAATTCTTAAGTACTTAAGAAGAACTAGATATATAGTTCTTACTTACGGTGGTGGAGAACTAAAGGTGGTTGGATTCTCCGATTCTGATTTTCAAGGAGACAAGGACGAATCTAAGTCGACATCTGGGTATTTGTTTACTCTGAATGGAGGAGCAGTATCTTGGAGAAGCTCCAAGCAAAGCGCTACTCCAGATTCCACCTGCCAAGCAGAGTACCAAGCTGCCTCAGAGGCTAGCAAGGAAGCATTTTGGATGCAGAAGTTTGTACAAGAACTGCAAGTGGTGCCTAATGCGGAGCTGCCTATATCACTACTTTGTGATAATGATGTAGTTGTCGCCCAAGCCAAGGAGCCAAGGGCCCACCATAACACCAAGCATATAGAGAGAAAGTATCACATCATTCGATAGATGGTTGAAAAAGGATATATTTCGTTGCAAAGAGTAGACACAGAAGACAATGTCTCTGACCCGCTAACTAAGCCGTTATCTTAGGCTGTCTTGGAAAGACATGTGAAGAACATGGGTATTGGATACCATGATGAATGGCAATGAGTGCAAGTGGGAGATTGTTAGGAATATGCCCTCGAATGCCCCTCACGGGATGAGAGAGAATGGGCATGGTACTTGTAATTATAGAATAATTAATTAAAAGGCAATATGATTCATTCATTATTTATTGTATTTCAAATGTATTCTTGATTTGGTAAACATTGAAGTGAAGTCCATGTAAATAAGAGCGAACATTCCACTCTCATTATCGGATAAGAGAAAATGCAGTGGAAGTGTTTAAAGCTTATTTACTTAAACCGTTCGCAAGTCGCTAAACTCATTGGTTCCTCCCAATGCCAGATGAGACGAACGTACAGAGGCGCATCAGGATCGTTGACGAATAAATGTGAATTTACTATCTCTCTATTAATATTAGATATTGGATATCTAAATTATGATTTATTGGATAAATCAAATAGCGGTCTTATGAATTGAAATTAAATTACTGGGTAATTAATTTAATTCATAAATTATATTTCTTAGAGAAATATATTTATATTTGATATAATTAATTAATTGGATTAATTAGTATAAATACACTGGTGATAAAATGGAGTGCATTTAACATAGTCGTTTGATGAACGTCCAGTACACGAGCTGAGTGACTCGCCCTTTTTCCAAGCACTTTCCTAGTAGGCCGCCCCCTACCACTCTCCACATGAGTTGTCTTTTTGTTATTGGTTGATGGTGATGACTTTCCACTTTATTCCATATATGGTGTTAGGCGTAGATATTTTTATTATTATATCTCATCATTTTGTCTTGTGATGAGAATATAATACATATCGACACCACTCCACCAAGAGAGACACACACCACCATTCGGTAGAGAGCAAGAGAGAGGGAGAGAATAATTTTCTTGAGGTTGTTCTTCATCTTTGAGATAAGAAACAAGCAAGAAAAATTAGAGAGAAAATTCCTACAATAACTTCCTAGACGTGTCCTTGAAGAACGGAGTTTCATTGAATTTTTCCGGGCAACATCCGATGCATGTGAAGTAGAGACATCGTACTTTCAGTGTTTGGGACGAAGGGATTTCATGATCGTGCTTGGGTTCGTGATAATCATCAACTTACGAAGATATTATTAAAGGCATCAAAGGTATGGGACTTTGATCTTTTGTCTTCGTTTTGTTTTATTTTTCGTATATATATTACTTGATCGATCATGTTTGGGATTCTTTATATTGAGTTTTATTATTCTGCTGTGTACTTGTTTTTGTATCCGGAGTCCCAACAAGAAGAAGAAAAATCAGTAAGAAAACCTCATTTTCAATTATAGCACGTTCTTGATTTCCCTCAGCCCCAGCTGCAAATTAAACCAACACAAAATTAGAAGCAATAATGATAGAGAGAGGGGAGAGAGAGAGATAGAGAGAGGGGAAGAAGAAATTAGTGAAAACCCTAACCTTCATTTATGATTATAGCAGTTCGTTCTTCAATTTCGCCATCCCATTCTGTTTCAAAACTAAATTAAACCAACAGGAGAGAGAAAACACGCAACTTCCATAATTAATCAACACACCAAAATTAGCAGCAATAATGATAGATAGAGGAGAGAGAGAGAGATAAATGTCGGAGCATTTAGAGAGATTTTTAATAAGAAATCACATTTTAAAAAAGCAACCATCAGAACATGCATCAAATCACGATTGTGGTAAACCCAACTAGAAAGAAGTAAGAGAGAGAGAGAGAGAGGTAGGGGAAGAAAAATCATTAAGAAAACCTTGATTTTCAATTATAGCACGTTCTTGATTTTGTAACACCCCCAGACCATATTTGGGTTGTTACACGACATAGACCCTTCCCGCAAGGATCCACCAAGCAGACACAGAGCAACTCAAACCATAATTGACCAATAGGGTCAATCTACACAAAAATCAGTAAATAATGTACAATGACAGTATCCGGCAACACGGGTATATCCTCGATACACAATACTACAATATGTTAACATACCCATGCAAGGGTTGAACATGACAGCGGAATAAAAATATAACATGACAATAGTGACACTATACCGACTTTGTTGTGATTAGCATCATGGTCTTTCATTATCTTCCACGTCGACCCAGTGACTGCTCCCTCGAATCAGGAATACCTAAAATGCATAAAACGCATTTTCGCCATTTAAGGGGTTAGCAATTAGAATTTTCTGTACAAGTATCCTAGTTATACAAATCATATTTCGAGCATAAATAGACAAGTCACTTCATAACAACAGACAAACCAAACATTTAAATAATCTTGAAAATATCCTGAGATATATTCGTTTAAATCATAAGCTGATCAAAACTCTTGAGTTCTTAAAAATCCTTGAAATGAAGTTTGAAAGATACTTTTGAGATCTCAGGTAGTTTTATCCAAGGATAAAAAATACAATATATACACAACAATTTATTCCAGTGCTATTCTGGCCGGGTACTAATGACCTATATAATATGTCTCAACGTCGAGAACAAAATACTGTGATATTCCGGATATATCATATATCATCAAATCATCGTCATCAAGGAAACCATATCATCACATCCCATCATCACGAAAATCCGCACTTGGTAACCCGCGGCTGTACCCATTAGTATCGACCCCCAGAGGTCCCGTCGGACCGTCCCCAGGTGGGAAACAACTTTCGCGGCCGTAACCATTAGTATCGTCCCCCAGAGGTCCTGTCGAACTGTCCCCAGGTGGAAGAACAACAACACACACACGCTTTTACAAAACCACATGTCACAATCGTTAATCACAATATATATAGTCATGGCACTTGCTAGAAATGGCCATGTTATTCGATGCATATTCCTCGCCAAGGAATAGTACATTAATGATCAGTCCAACCACTTCAACTATCTAAAGATACCATTCATAATTTCCATAAAATCATCATAATTTCATTTACTCTGTTTCAAAATAAACATGAATCGTCGATTCAAGAAATAATCACAAGTTCACAATTACGGATTAAAACTAACACATATTTATTGAACAATACATTTGTACCATTTATTTCAAACAAACACAAATTCTACATAATCGAGCCATATAGTCACCAATTATCAAAATCACATAAACATGATAACACATATAGTGACATGCATATTTATATTCAAGGAAATATGAAAAGTATAAAGAAGATACTTGCCATCACCGAAGATGGTTTTACTCAACTCAAGTCAAGCTCGGTCACCCCGGCCGATCCATTGAATATCAACCTTAATTATAATCACATCATAAATACTTTAATATAATGGTTCAATTTATTATCCAATAATTATAAGGTAATTAATCAGCTAATATAATACCTCAATTGCGCCCTTTAATTTATTGATCAAACCAAACGACCATCGATACTCATCCCGGATTCATATCTCGATTTAATTATAGATACTGATCTCGAATCCAAGTTCCTGTACGATTGCTCTGAATACGAACCCCGAACTTGACATCACTCCGTAGGTCTAATTACACCAATCCGCACATTGATCAAATTATCAAACATCTCCATCTATGTCTACGTCCTCTCCATCAATAATTCCAACATGAACCCAGACACCACCACGATTACTCACCCGCGCCCACGCACACACACTCATATATATATATATATATGTATATGTATATATAGTGGCGCGTTCTATGCAGTACCAATATTAAATGCAGTACTTTACAGTACTAATTTATGCATGAGTTTTGTACTAATTATGCATGAAATATAAGCATTTCGTGCATCAAAATTTCAATCGAAATATGAAATATATACATCAAAATATTGATGCATTAAATTATTAGATTATATGCATCAAATATATTGCATATTTTAATGCATTGAAATTTTGATGCATGAAATGCATATATTACATGCATAATTAGTACAAAACTCATGCATAAATTAGTGCTGTAAAGTAATGCATCTAATATTAGTACTGCATTGAACGCGCCCCTATATATATATATATACAAACATATCTATACATCTTCCTCCATATACACCCACTCTTACACACACATATATGCATAATATATACACATACAGTGCACACAATCTACACACACATATATGATATATATATACACACAACACACGCACATAGATAAACATACAAAAACACCAACACACATACACACACATGCCTGACACACACACACAAGCATACAAATACATACACACATACACAAATACACACACACACACACACACACACACACACACACACACACACACACCATAGACCTCACAGCCGGAGTCGACCTCCGACCACCTGACTCCGGCAACCCACGGTCGGACCTCATCAAGCTCCTATTTCGGCCGCTTAGCCCCCGTCACCAAGACTCCAACCTTAAACCATCCCTGCCGGTCAACCCTTACCTTGAACCACCGTATCACTCACTGGACCCAAAAGCGAAGGTTTCCAGAAATCGTAACCAAACTTTCGGAAGTCCAGCCGTCGAGCTCCTAGCATCGTACAATGGAAAACCTATTATCGGAAAACTCCATCCTAACAACGATCTGTCCCAAAACAATTATCAACAGTCATACGCACATTAGAAACCCAAAGGCAAACCGCCTCCATTCAGCCCATCCATTCGGATTCGAAGACAATGTCTGCCAGAAAAAACCGAACCAAGTAGTTGACTTTTGTCAGAAGCTCTCCCTCCAGTCTTCGGACCTCTAGATCGTCAGAATACTACCAATTGACCCATATCTGACAACATCGTGTCCATTTCCGGAGACCATGGAGAAAACCCACTGTCGGAGCCTCAAATCCGAATAGGTCGACTGGACTTCTATAGCTCCGATCCACTTGAATGTCCGGCCAAATTGTTGCTTCTCCGGTCACAGGCCATCATGCCGTTGTCGAGCTACAGTTGGCATCATCGGATAAACCAGCCACCATCGTTGACCTGCACGGCTCACCTTTGTTGTAACCTATCTCCTCCGACGGTCGTCCGTTTTTGAACAGCGAGTCCCCATGAAGACGTCAACCTGGGGTTGCCACCAGGACCTCCCACCGCCACCACTGCACTTCCGATCGTGAAGAAGAAGGGGATGAATGGTGTTGGTGGTTGCTTCATCCGAGTGGGGTAGGTAGGAATGAGAGAGAGACAGATAGAGAATGTGTGGGAGAGAGAGAAAAGGAAAGTGAATAAAATGAATACCCCCCCTCTAAATCAATCGGCCAAGAATGGGTGTACTTGGACAAATTTCAAGGGGTCTAATTATATAATTAATTCTTGTCGCAATAGGCACCGACTATGAATAATTCACCAGTAATATCTCCAGATTCGATCTGATCAATAATTAATTGGCTAATAAAACTAATAAAATAAAAATAATTAATTCCACTAAAATTTCAATTTAAATTTTCCGGATATTACATACTATCCCACTTAAAATAAGCTTCGTCCCCGAAACTTGTCATAACATCACCCATATCACTGTAATATTGTTCTAAAAATTTTACGCGAGCCGATTCAGCAACGAGATCCCATGATCCGATCAACAAGTTCTGATATACTCGAAGTTGTCAACTATGCAGTAGCAATATATCTCTCGGCTCCAGAGCATCTTAATACGATAAGTTGTAATCCCAAGTGTCACAAGATCATCAACACGCGATTTTGGTATTATGGGTCATGATCTCACAGTATCATGACACCGCTCATCTCTATTCACTTTTCAAAATCATAGTGTCCCCACTACAATTCCCGCTCCAACTCCCACGAAAGTGAAATTTCAACACTATATGGTGCTCATAATGTAATGCCCAGATTTGTGTAATTTATCTGTATTTGAACCTTGTATTATTCGACTTTGTGGTATCAATAATCGAAGTGTGATTTTCCCGTATTCGTATTCCAATAGTCATGATCATATTAGGAAGAGTTTGCAAATTCATGCATGCAGCTACGTCATAACGTACGCTAGCAGGTAATCTTAACGTACGTTATGAGCTGAAGATAGCGTACGCTATGGACGAAGCATAGCGTACGTAACAGGCAGTCAAAAGGATCAGGTTGGTCGGCGTATGGGATAGCTTGGGATGAGGTCGGATAGGATAAGATTCCCACGTGATCCGGGCAGCTTTTCGATAAAGCAAGTCAACGAGGCATAACGTACGCTAAAGGATTGAGATACCATATGCTACACAGAGCTTATTACGTAGGTAAAAGGTAGTGGGTAATGTACGTTAAGGAGGTAAAAGAATGAGACAGTAGCTACTATCAGATGTTAACGTACGCTAAGGATCTTAGATAGCGTACATTAAGACGATAACGTACGTAAGGCTGTGTGTTTAACGTACGTATAGATCTGAGTTTTATAAATAGGACTTCACCCCATTTCATTTCCCACTTTCACCTCCAGCCATTAGTCGATTCTCTGGACTTGGAGAATCTATCTCGCGATATTTCCACCCCCATATCGGCCCTGAAGAGAATTATTGAAGTTGGGAAACATCTCGGATCGATACTCAAGCTTCCGGTATTGGGTTTTCACCAAGTGTTTCTTTGTTTCCTCCATATTAAGGTATGTTAACACTCTTCCAAGCTCCGATTCTTGTTCTTAAGATTGCTATGAACATACTACTGAGACCATCGAGTTTGTTAATAACCTTTTAGGTTGTACACCATGACTTACAAAATCTGAGGCAATCTTGCTAGAACTTCTTTGAGTAAGAAGATTACAACCAAGACTTGTTGGGTTGAAACCTAGGATATAGTTTTCTGAGATTTGTTGTATATTCTGGATGACGATTCTGAATCACTTGTATATCGATGACTTGTTAATATCAGCACCGAGAATGGAGATATGCAAGAAGATGAATTATAAGGGTTTTCACTAAGATTAATTCATGAGTAGTATGAGGTGTTCTTCAAATGTAATTGATGACTTGTAGGGATTTCTTGACATGATGATCTTCATATTGATGATGGGAACGAAGTGTGTTTATGGGTAACAATTGCTATGAACTTAAAACTTTGGCAAGAAGGATCGCTTGTGGAAGAATGAAATTGTAGAGATGAACTAATCAAGAAACTCAGTTGGAATGTGCTAAATAACCAAACAAAGTATTGTAATTGATATTCAGATTTAGGGGTTGGATTTATGATAATTCGGATATCCTTGAGTTCATAGACGTCGACTTTTCATCTCCATTATGGCCATTTGATTCGCATGAAGTATGTCATTAGTTCGACCGAGCGTTCGTGAATAGTAGAACCGTGAACCGGCTAACTTAGAGTGTTAACTCGGCCGTAGTAGACATTAGATGTCCGTACGTTACTTTTATTATGTAAGTTGAGTTGTCGTTATTTTCTTATTGTTTAAGGTTCGAGGTTTGCGAACGGTTGATCGAAGGAGCGGCCTTCGAGTTTGTTGAAGTCGTGAGTATTTAATTCTTGGCATCTTTCTAAGGCAAGTATCTTAATTTGACTATTGGTTTAATTTTGATGATTTTGATCATGCGTATTATCATTCATGTTGTTGGACATGAGATCATCCAAGTTGAATTGTCATAATGTCGTTCAGGTTATTGATTCATACGTTGTTCATGTTGATGAACATATTGATTTGCATATGTGTATGCACATTTGTATTGTATATGTTGTATTGATCTGAAGGGATCGTGTGATCTATGCCGAGGGTGCTGGACCAGTTGTCCACCTCGTGTTGGTCCGACGGGATCATCTTGGGATCTATGCTGAGGGCGCTGGATTATTGGACGGGTTTTCCACCTCATGTTGGTCCGACGGGATCATCTTGGGATCTATGCTGAGGGCGCTGGATCATTGGATTACCCTGTGTTGTGTTGATGGAATCATGTGGGTTCACATCGTTGTATTCCGGTAGAGGAAGTCTGCATTTTGTATTTTACTATGCATCGTTGTTGCATATCTGATTTTGTATATTATGATACTTGTACTAGCATCGTTTTGCTAACCCCTGCGGGGGTGGACATTTGTTTTGATGTTCAGGTAGTCGAGGAGTGGGGAAGCAACCACAGTACCGGCGTGATGACGAAGGGGCACAGTGATGTTATCCATTGAATTGTTTTGGTATTCTGGTTTTGTATTAAGTACTCGAGCACGTGTGTGTTCTTTTGGGTATTTGCGAATTTTGTATTAAATGGGTTGTTTTGGATGATTAAACCGGATATTAAATTACTCATATGTTGGTGGTGTTTTCGTACTGTTCTGTATTCTGTTAATTTAGCCTTGTAAATTCTTATATAAAAGGTTTACAGCGCTGTAATTATTCCAAATATCTCGGGGTGTTACAGAATATGGTATCGGAGCTAAGATTCATGGATATCTTGGTAGTTGAGTTTAGTTGGGTCTGTTTATGTCGTTTGATTTGTCGGTCGCGCATAACATCAGTGTACAGCCAGCGTCATCATGTGAACCATGGTTGTAAGTTTCCTAACCTCGGATACTATCTTTTTAATTATTGCGTATTTTGTGGATATTGATGAACTTTAGAAGAATTTTGCTTTGGGTATTGAGTATTTGTGTTTACAGTATGTTTAGAGGAGGTCGTGGATGCGGACGCGGTCGTGGATGCGGACGTGGTAATGCGAGATGAGAAGATTCATCGTCTACCCCAAATTTGTCGGTTAATCAAGCTGATTCCATTTCTGGCGGACAACAAGAATCAGTTAACAATGACCGAGCACGAACTGCGGAGGAAGATGCAAATCCTAACATCCCAGAAGTGCTTCAACAAGTGGTCACTCTCATGACCCAATATGCTCAGGTGGTTGACCGCATGCAAGCGACGATGGGCCAACAGTGTAACGAAGACAATCGAGGGGACAAGTGGATTTCAGAAGTGGTCAAATTGCACCCACTGAAATTTGACGGTTCTTCAGAGATGCCTTCATGGGACCACTGGCTGAAAGAACTGGAGAAGATAGTTGCGGGAATTAATTGTCCCAATGACCGAAAAGTTTGGATCGCTCAGTATTTTCTGACCGGGGCAGCTTTCGACTGGTGGGAAGCCATTCGACCTGAGTATCATAATGTTGACTGGATATAATTTGAATTAATGATGGAAGCACATTATTATCCTCGTCCAGTTAGAGAGGCTAGAGTCCAAGAATTTTTCTCACCACAAAATCTGGAGGCATCTGTGACAGATATGATTAAGACTTTTAATCACCAACTGACCTTTGTGCGATATCTGGTCAGAACCGAGGCAGAAAGGATTTTTCACTTCGACATGCGGATGAAGCCTGAGATCCAACAATATATTTTGGGATTTGAATGTACTACTCTTCGACAGTATCAGGATAAAGCCTTGGCTTACGAGATGAAAGAGACAGTAGTGGAGAAATTTGCGGAAGCAAAGAAGCAGAAAGTGTCTGGCAACTTCACCGAGAGAAAGAGAAGTGGCCCCCGCAAGGGCCAATCCTCATTCCATTCATCCAAGAGGCCTCCGTATCTTTCTCAAGGCAGAAAGAAGTTCAGAACGGCATCAACGGTTACCGATGCAGCGAAGAAGTGTTATAACTGTGGAAGACCAGGGCATGTTCGGCGTGATTGCTCCGCTCCTTCTGTGACCTGTTTTGAATGTGGACAAGAAGGGCATCGTGTGACTTTTTGCGAACTAGATCATTTGGAGCTCGCACTTCAGCACAAGTTCTGAAAGAGACGAGTGTGAAGCTAACACATCAGGGTGGTCTTCAACAACAGAATTTTGGGAAAAGAGAAGCATCCAGTGCTGGGTCCGTCCCTCTGCGCCTTTATGATATGAGGAGGTCAGATGATCAGAACACTGATGTTGCGTCAGGTACGATTCAGATTCTTTTGCAACCAGTTAGTGTCTTATTCGATTCAGGAGTTACACATTCTTTCATATCATTGAACTGTATTAATCGTTTGAAAATATCGTGTTTGCATGATTGTGAACCTTAAGTTGTGAGTCTGCCGAGTGGAGAGAGAATTGTGGGAATCTAGAAGTTTGAAATTTTCCTATGTCGATAGGAGGGAGTAATTGGCCGTCAAATCTTATTGTGGTCGACATCCATGGTGACGACTTAATTCCTGGTGACGACTGGCTCAATCGTTATGGGGCTATTTTGAATTATCGGAAGAGAGTTATCTCGATTATTACGGATGACGGATCTGAACATTTATTCGAAGGATGGAGACCAGGAAGCTCAGGGAAAGTGATCAAAGCCATGAAAGTGATTAAATTGCTGAAAAAGGGTTGTACCGGGTTTTGATGTTATGCAATGAAGAAGGAAGAAGGAGTAGAGCTCTCATTTATTCCAGTTGTGAATGAATTCTCAGACGTATTCCCTGACGAACTACCCGAATTACCTCCGCGAAGAGTTGTAGAGTTTAATATCGAATTGGAACCAGGAGCCGCACCTATTTCTAGAGCACCATACCGTATGGTGCCAACAAAGATGTATGAGTTAAAGAAACAACTTGAGGAATTGTTGCAGAAGGGTTACATTCAACCTAGTGTTTCTCCTTGGGGTGCGCCCGTTCTTTTTGTTCAAAAGAAGGACGGATCCCTCCGATTGTGTATTGATTACAGGAAGCTAAACAAGGTGACGATCAATAATAAGTACCCCTTGCCTTGGATTGATGATTTGTTTGATCAACTGCAGGGGGAGACGGTATTCTCGAAGATCGACTGGAGACCAGGATACCATCAGTTGAGGATTAAGGAATCTGATATACCGAAATCCGCTTTCAGATCCTGGTACGGACACTATGAGTTTGTGGTGATGCCATTTGGTCTTACTAATGCTCCTGTTGTGTTTATACAATTGAAGAATTGGGTATTCTTTGAATACTTGGATAAATTCGTGGTCGTTTTCATCGACGATATCTTGATCTATTCAAAGGATCCAGAAGAGCATGCAGAACATTTGCGAATTGTTTTGAATACTTTGGGAACTGAGCAACTTTATGAAAAACTTTCCAAATGTGAGTTCTGGCTTAAGGAAGAGCATTCCTTGGGAACGTGAAACCGACGGAGTACAAGTAGACCCGAAGAAAGTTGAGGCAATATTGGAGTGGGAATCTCCTAAGAACGTGCAGGAAGTCCGAAGTTCCTTAGGACTTGCTGGGTACTATCGTTGTTTTCTGGAATAATTTTCCAAAATTGCTGGTCCGCTTACCCAGTTGTTACAGAAGGCTCATAATTTCGTGTGGGACGAGAATGTCAGATTAGTTTTGATGAACTTAATAGAAGACTAACAACGGCACAAATATTAGCATTACCAGATGGAACTGAAGGGTTCGTGGTTTACAGCGATGCTTCAAATCAAGGTCTGGGTTACGTGTTGATGCAGAAGGATAGGGTGATCGCCTATGCCTCTCGACAGTTGAAACTATATGAGGCTAACTACCCGACACATGATTTAGAGTTAGCAGCCGTTGTATTTGCCCTGAAGATTTGGCAAAATTATTTATACGACACTCACTGTCAGATCTTCACAGATCACAAGAGTCTCAAGTATATTTTCAGTCAAAAGGAATTAAACATGAGACAGAGGAGATGGCTGGAATTGATTAAATATTATGACTTGGAAATTCTTTATCATCCAGGCAAAGCGAACATGGTAGCTGATGCACTAAGCCACAAACCTGTTTCTGTTCGAATGTTGGAAATGCTTACATCCCAGTCCAGTATTCAACGAGAATTGATTCGCGAAGGAATTGAAGTATGGTTGCAAGGAGTCCAAGGGCAACTGTGTGTGATGGAATTAACTTTGTCTTTAATCGAAGAAATCAAATCCAAGCAGTTGGATGATCCTTTGATTATTCGGTTACGTGATGAAGTGGACAAAGGAAAGGCCCCAGGATTCGTAATATATGATGATGGAGTTCTGAGATTCCAGACTCGACTTTGCGTCCCTGATGATGATGTTTTGAAACAGACGATCATGAAGGAATCTCACAGCACGCCCTATTCTATTCATTCGGGCACCAGTAAGATGTATAAGGATCAAAAACAGAATTTCTGGTGGGGAAATATGAAGAAGGACATAGCGGAATACGTCTCGAAGTGTTTAACTTGTCAGCAGGTTAAGATTGAACATCAGCGACTTGCCGGAATTTTGAAGCCACTTCCGATTCCTGAATGGAAGTGGGAAGATATATCAATGGACTTTATCACCAATATTCCAAGGACCCAAGCGGGGATGAATATGATTTGGGTGATAGTTGATCGTCTAACCAAGTCGGCTCACTTTCTGGGTATTAAGGATACTTGGGGACCAGAGAAGTTGGCACGAGTGTTTATTGCGGAGATAGTCCGATTGCATGGTACGCTGAAGACCAATCACTAAAATATTTTATGTCCCAAAAACTTCAAAACCACTTTAGAATATATATATATATATATATATCCGTATCATGGACCTTTTGATTTTTCAAAATATCAAAAACCCTCTTTCTTAAAGTTGCCAAATTCTCCTTTTATTAATAATATAAAAGTTTTATTCTTCCCATTTTAAAATACTCTCAAGAAATTTTATTCAATATAACAAAATTTCGGTGCATCAACTTGCATTTCAAGATAAACAAATTTTCAATTATGGCACGTTCTTGATTTCTCTCATCCCCAACTGCAAATTAAACTAACAAAAAATTAGTAGCAATAATGATAGAGAAAGGAGAGAGAGAGAGAGAGTAAGAGAGAAGAAGAAACCAGTAAAAACCCTAACCTTCATTTATGATTATAGCAGTTCATTCTTCAATTTCACCATCCCCATGTGTTTCAAAACAAAATTAAACCAACAAGAGATGGAAAAAACGCAACTTCCATAATTAATCAAGACACCAAAATTGGCAGCAATAATGATAGAGAGAGGAGACATGGAGATGAATGCCGGAGCATTTAGAGAAAGATTTTTAACAAGAAATTGCATTTTAAAAAAGCAACCATCAAAACATACTTCAAATCACGATTCTGATAAACCCAACCAGAAAGAAGCAAGAGAGAGAGAGAGAGGAAGAAAAATCAGTAAGAAAACTTTCATTTTCAATTATAGCACGTTCTTGATTTCCCTCAGCCCCAGCTGCAAATTAAACCAACGGAAAATTAGCAGCAATAACAATAGAGAGAGGAGGGAGAGAGAGAGAGAAGAAATCAATAAAAACCCTAACCTTCATTTATGATGATAGCATTTCGTTCTTCAATTTCGCCATCCCCATCTGTTTCAAAACAAAATTAAACCAACAAGAGAGAGAGAGAGAGAGAGAGAGAGAGAGAAAACACACAACTTCCATAATTAATCAACACACCAAAATTAGCAGCAATAATGAGAGAGAGAGAGAGGAGAGAGTAATGAATGTCAGAGATTTAGAGACTGGTTTTTAACAATAAATCCATTTTAAAAAAGCAACCATCAGAATATACATCAAATTACTTTCTGATAAACCCAACTAGAAAGAAGTAAGAGTGTAACGCCCCGACTTTCTAGGGTAAATATTGGGGAAAAATAAATAAGAGGTAAATTTTGAGAAAAATAATTTTCTTGAGAATATAAAAATTCTCGCCTACAAAGTCGAGTCGCTACACTGACATAAACATAAATACCTTTAAATAAGGTGACATTACATCATAAATGTGAGGTAAAAATTTGCGGCGGAAGAATAATTCATAATTTATAAATTTCTGATCAACGTTTCCCCAAATAAGTTTTCAAACATTTGACAAAAGAAACATCATATAATAATTTCATCTTTCATATGCCCTCTCGGCTCGCTCCTTCGTCCATCCGGCTCGGTTCAACCTGCAGGTTCAATAAAGGTGGGGGTGAGCTTCCTTCAGCTCGTGGAAATCACACTGATCACAGTAATATAGAATCTCATGGAAAGCATAACATGAATAGTCTATCACATTTTTCCTCAACGTAATTGCATACTCACAATATTACGTATAGCATGAATCGAGCACGCATACACGAATATTGAGGTTGCGCAGGTGCCCCCGCAACAACATCAAACATAAACACAATACCACATAACATGAATCGAGCACGCATGTGAATATTGAGGTTGCGCAGGTGTCCCCGCAACAACATAAAACATAAACACAATAGCACATAACATGAATCGAGCATGCATGTGAATATTGAGGTTGCGCAGGTGTCCCCACAACAACATATATCTTAAGATAGCCTCTTACACGAAAACAGGTTAGCCTGAATTACAACGTGCACAAAAATTTTAAACATGAATAGAAGATCACATACACAGTCCAATTAAAGCAATTAAAGTGATAGTGAAAATTCCCACCTGAATAAATGATGATGATGTCTGACTGAAATGAATGTGCTCGACTCACAGTCCTAAGCCCGTAAATCCTTGACAAAGTCTACATATAATAATAATAATTAAGATCCTTACAATTTATTATTTATACAATAATAAATGAAAAGATACGAATATCAATATATAATAACTTAAAATAAATTATAATTGTTCATTAATATTAACCGAAGAGTTAACGTTATTAATGACTGAAATTAAAATACTTATGCATAATTTCAGATTAATTATTAATATTAATTAAAAGTCAACATTTTAATGATTGGGTCAAAATTGGACTGAATTGAAGGTTTTAAAATTGACTGAGGTCAAATTGGATTAATTATACTTGCTGGGGGCTAAATTGAACACTTCTGAAAATTGGGAGGACTAAATTGAAAAGTCCTAAAAATTCGCGGGTATATAAACCCTGAAATCTAACCCTAGCCGACCCAACTCATTTTCTTTCTCCCGTTCTGCTCCCGTCGGTACAAAATTGGCAGAGAAACGATTCTCTCCTCATCTCCAAGTCCAGTTCGGCCGATAGGAAAAATCACTTCCTCCTTCATCGGCCGGAAACAAAAATAAATCACACACAGTAAATCGAACGCATAGAAACAGTAATCATTCACACACACACGAACGGCCGGATACAAATCACTAAATGCCCGGCAAAGCAGCGGCGATGGTCCAGGCTGGAAAACATGGCGAGCGGCGGAAACATCCCCTCCTTCGGGTCGGGTCTCGACGGGAAATAGACAAGCCCCTTCAACGACCAGGGTTCCCGATTCACCGTTCGGGTCGGTCTCACACCTTATGGGTCGTGTCACTGAGTGAAGGGTAGGGGTATCAGTCTTCCTAAGGTTGATTTCGGCCATGGTTCGCGGCTGATGGTTGAGTGAATCCGGGTCAGCGGGTGACGGATTTGAGTTCGGGCCGAACTTGGATGAATAGGTAAGTTAGATCCGGGTTCGATTCGGGATGGAAGGGGTTTCGGGTTGTAAAATTTCGGACTGATTCGGGTTTGAGAAAGTCGAAGTGTTTGAAGAAAAATCTGAGTTGCGAAGTTCTGGGTTCGGGCTCGGCCCGGATTTATTCTGATTTGTGATTTCTGTATCTTTGGTTTGATTGATAATTTGATAATGTATATTTGATATAGAACTTGGTGTGGTTTGCAGATGAATTCTGAACCAACAAAAGATGATAAAACACAAGATATGGAGAAGATGAGTTTTTTACCTCGAAGACTGAATGGAAATCGGTTGATGCGCGACTGGAAATCGATCGGACGACGAGTACCCGATCAGATCCGCGTTCTGTGCTCCCGGTGTTACTTTTCTTCCTTGGCGAAGAACTTCTTGGCAGAAATTTGTGTATTGTATTTTCTGTGTATATATATTTTTTTTTTGTGTTTGCTTATGAACGACGCTGGGAAAAGAAAGATGTATTCTGTGTTGTACTGTGTATTTGTACAGTAATGGCTATATATTTATACCCTAGGTTTAGGGTTAGGGTTAATTATGGGCTTAATTAATTTTCTGGGCTTAGTAATATTATTATGGGTCAGCACAATGTGTATTTGGGCCAATGATAAAAATAATAATAATAATAATAATTATAAAATTAATAATAACAATAGTAATAATTAATAATATCGATACTAATAATAATATTGAAAGTAATATAAATGATGATATAGAAATAATGAAGATAAAAATATTAATACTATTAATATTAATATTGTTCCTATTATAAATATTATAATAATAATAATACCTTTAATTATCATACAAATGACTAATATTAAATGTTCTGAAATTAACTTGAGAAATTGACTCGGGTTTAGAACATAAGATATATCATGAAAATATCTGATCTTATTAAATGATATTACATGAAGTTGATTTGTACGTGTACTGAAAGTAATTGTACAACAATTACTCACTCGGTAATGAAATGAGATTAAATGAAATAAAATGCATTATTAACATTATTAATGACTACTAGAATCTAACTGACAAAAATGACTCGGGCCAGGACTTGTGATATGTCGAAATAAATATTCATGATCCTTTAAATTGAATTAAATAACATGAAATGCATTATAATATTATTATAAAAATGACGGGTATTACATCCTACCCTTCTTAGAAAAATTTTCGTCCTCGAAAATAAATAATATACCTCGATTGAAGAAATTCGGATAACGAGCTTGAAGTTCCTCTTCACGCTCCCAAGTGGCTTCGTCTTTGCTGTGGTTACGCCATTGGACCTTGACAAACACCTACTCGTTGTTTCTCAACTGCCGGACTGATCGGTCAAGAATCAGTTCTGGTTGTTCATCATAAGTAAGATCTTTGTTCATCTCCACGGCGGTATAGTTGATGACGTGGTTGGGATCGTGCACATACTTTCTCAACAATGATGCATGGAAAACGTTGTGCACAGCTGAAAGCTCTGGGGTAAAGACAAACGGTAAGCTAACTCTCCAATCCGCTCAAGAATTTCGAATGGTCCAATGTACCTCGGTCTCAACTTGCTCCTCGGACCAAAACGAACAATTCCATTGGTAGGAGATACCTTCAGGAATACCTTGTCGCCAACACAGAATTCGAGATCTTTCCTACGCTTGTCGGCGTAAGACTTCTGATGGTCCTGGGCTATCTTGATCCTCTCACGAATCTTATCCACCATGCCAACTATCTGCTCGATCATCTTGGGACCCAAAATCCTCCTTTCACCTACCTCATCCCAATACAGTGGTGATCGACACTTCTTACCGTATAGGGCTTCATATGGTGCTATACCGATCGTCGACTGGTAACTGTTGTTGTAAGCAAATTCTACTAAAGGCAACAGTCGTTCCCAATTATTTCCCATATCTAGCACACATACTCGCAACATATCCTCAAGGATCTGGATGGTCCTCTCGGACTGACCATCAGTTTGAGGATGATAAGCCGTACTAAAATTCAACTGCGTTCCCAAAGCTTCTTGCAAACTCTCCCAAAAACGCGATGTGAAACGAGTATCCCTATCGGATACTATAGAGACTTGCACTCCATGCAACTTAATAATCTCCCTGATATACAGTTTAGCATACTGATCCATTCGAAAGTTCATCTTAACTGGGATAAAATGAGCTGACTTTGTGAGTCGGTCGACAACAACCCAAATAGCATGGTTTCCTCTTTCCGTTCGAGGCAAACCTACCACAAAGTCCATCGTAATGTGCTCCCATTTCCATTCTGGGATATGAAGTGACTTAAGTAATCTAAAGGGGCGTTGGTGTTCTGCCTTCACTACTTGACAAACTATACACATTCTGACAAAGTCTGCCACATCTCTTTTCAAACCTTCCCACCAAAATGTCCCCTTAAGATCTTGGTACGTCTTTGTACTCCCAGGGTGTGCCGTATATGGAGTACTATGTTCCTCCTTCAATATTGATTCTCTCAACTTAACAACATTGGGCACACAAATTCCTTCTGTACCGGGGTGGTAATGAATTGTACAATCGTAGTCTTTGACCAACTCAAGCCATCTGCGCTGCCTCATATTCAATTCCTTCTGTGTGAAAATATATTTCAGACTTTTGTGGTCTGTATAGATTTCACACTTACCTCCATATAGGTAATGGCTCCAAATCTTCAAGGCATGAACTACCGCTGCTAATTCCAAATCATGAGTAGGATAGTTCAGCTCGTGCGGTTTCAACTGTAATATCTGGTATTCTCGTTTTTTGTTATCTGGAATTGTTTGTGTTTTGACGTCGGACATTTTCTTGTTGGTGAGAATCGGAATGATTTCTATCGTAATACTCTAATTGTTTCTATCGCATAGCCGTTTTAGTCGGGTGCGACTTGTTGTCGCGTACATTTCCTTGATTAAATGTGTGCATAAGATGTGGTATGTGATGCGTCGTTAATTGATCGTTATTGTTTTGAATCATTGCCGGTGGCGTTGTTATGGTCGTCGTGTGGCGTGTTGTCACGCTGTATATTCTTTCGCGTTACTTGTAACGTTTCGCCAATGGACGAAAGTTACACGTTTCTCGTGTATCTTGTTGAATTTTCTGTCGGGATATTGCTTCTCCTACTTGTTTTAAGTTTCGGGACGAAACTTCTTTTAAGGAGGGTAGAATGTAATATCCGCAATTTGATTTCCTAATTTTCATTTTCGGCGGAGGTCCGTTTCGACGACTCGCTTTTGACCGTTTCGTCATTCGGAGAATATTTAATTCTGCACTTTTTGTCATCCGAGTTCGTTTCGGTGCTGCTTTGTTGAGTTCCGTGCTTTTAGCGACTTTTCCGCGCTTGAGTTCGGTTCTTGCGAATCTCGTGCGAAATTGTCGTTTGGGGTTTTTCGTAAGTTCATTTAACGTTGTTATACGTGTTGTGAGCTTCGGTTTGATTATTCGTTGTCGTATGGTGATTTTCGGGCATTTGGGACATTTTCGTAATTTCCCAAAGTTTGGGGTAATTACCTTCCGTTGTCGAATTTCAAGCCTTCGGGTGGTCGGAATCGTGTGTTCTACTAGCTCTTAGATTCCTCTTTGTGAGTACTTCGTAACCGTATCTTCGGTTCGTGTTCAGGTTCGGGTTTCGGTGTCGTTTTGTTGAATTCAGGATTACTAAACGACTTTTCTAAGTATGAGTTCGACTTTGTTAGATCACCATTAATTTTTGGTAACTCCAAAAATTCTGAATCTTTGCAATATTATTATAGAGCATCGAGTTAGTTTTCCAATGGTTCGAACGGTGAGTCAATCGGAGTACGGACGAGAGAGTTATGGTCGTTTTAGCTCACCCGATCGTTATTGGCCGATCACTGCCGGCCGAACTCGGCCGTGTCGTCCGACACGGCCCGTGCCGTACTCGTCCGGATAAGCCGGAAGTCTCTGCCTCAGGACCCGACCGTGTAAATGCAGCACGGCCGAGCGAACTCGTCCGGATAAGCGGGCGGCGCGAGAGGCCCGGCCGTGTTCAGGACACGGTCGAGTCAATGCCGGCGCCCCTTCGCGACACGACCGTGTCATGCGAGACACGGTCGAGTCCTGCCGGCCGATTGCGCGCCACGACCGTGTCATGTCGGACACGGTCGAGTCTGTCACTTATTTAAGGCACAGCAGCGTATTTTTCACCCAGTTTCTCATTCCTTTTCTTCCCGTTCGCGGCTGTGGGTGTAAACATCATGGAGACATGATGTTGTTCTTTCAATCCATGAAGTTTTGAGGCGCATATCATTAATCATCCGTCCTATAACATCCTACGATCTACCGAATCAGGTCAGATTTCCTAGAAATCTAATTTTGGGGATTTTGGGTATTTTGGTTGTTTTCGTCCGATTAATCCGATTTAACTTGGTATTATGATAGATTGATGATTATTAAGATGTATTACATCTTTTCCCTTAATATTCCATGGTTAGATCGTATCGATTCGTTGTTTTGGTCGAGTTCTTGATCGACGCCTTGAAGGTGTCCGGTAAAATGTCATAGAGGGGTTTTCGGGCGTTCTACGATTATTCTTCCTCGTATGATCGATGATTTATTGATTATATGTTGTTAGGGTCGAATTCTTGTGAAGAACTCGAGTCGGAACCCTTTCGTTCGTTGTCTTCTTCGTGGTCCGAGCTTCCCGGTCGAACCGTGTTCTTCGGAGCGTTTGGTAGCGGTTATTAAGGCAAGTATCTTATTATACGACTTGTATCTTGTGAATAGTAATTACGTATGATATGTATAACGATTTTGCTTGCCTCCGTAAATATGTTCCGTTTGAGTTGGTTGTGTTTTCCGAAATTTGAAGGCTTTGTGATAATAGTGATATATTGGTATACGTGTTAGGCGTTGTGCCATTTGTGCAGGATTGCGATGTACATATGAGATGGTTGTACACGTGTTTCTTCAATGTATTGTGTACCGAATGTGTGTTGTGTTGGTTAAGAGTCGTTGTGATGATCATGATGTTTGTGTTGTTTTGGTTTACTTGCTTGATTGTACATTCGGCGTAATGTGGAATGACTTGACATTTAATGATTATGAATTGTGTCGAGTCGATGTGTGGGTGATCCGTAGGGTCTGACGAGGCCTCTGGAGTTCGGTACATGATGTGTACGAACAAAGTGTGTGAACCATGTATGGTCAGACGAGGCCTGCGGAGTCCGTACATGACGTGTACGGACAAGGTGTGTGATCCGGTAAGGTCCGACGAGACCTGCGGAGTTCGGTACATGATGTGTACGAACGATCCGTAGCCGGGTAGGGTCCGTTGAGGCCTCGGAGTTCGGTACATGATGTGTACGAACAGTGTGTGTTGTAGCCGGGTAGGGTGGGTCGAGGACTACGGTGTTCGGTACATGATGTGTACGAACAATGTATGCAGTCCGGGTAAGGTCCGTCGAGGCCTCCGGAGTTCGGTACATGATGTGTACGAACAGTGATCGTGTAGCAGTGATTGTTCGGGTAATATTTTAAATATGGATCTCGGACGCATAATGATATATTATTTAGTATGCTTTGAAACGAGAATCGGGCTAAGTCCCTATTGTTTACGAAAAGGTTTTGTAAATTGGGACTCGAGGTCCAAAAGATTTTCTGCTTTAAAAATCCCCGAGATGATGTGTTCCTTTTCAAATATCTCTTACTTGAGTTCGAAATTCTAAAACTTCTAGAACATTTTGATAATGGATTTCCGTATTAAATTCGTAGTTGCTATTTGCTTGTTACATTTCGTATGGTTTGATACTTGCACTAGTAAAACGGTGGAGTTTACTAACCCCGAGTATTCGGGGTGGATGTCTGCTCAAGGCCCGTACATGCGAGTTCGGGGAGCAACAGGATTGGCACAAGGGGATGACGAGTCGCGATACTAATCAAGAGTTGAGAGTTGGTAGAGTTTAGTTGTATTGTTAGAGTTGATTTAGTCTTCCGCCGTATTGTATTTCACCCCCGTGTGGGTAATGTTGTTAGTCGATCCTGTTGATAGAGTTGTGTGACCTCATCGGCCTGTGTGTTTATGTGTAAGTGACCTTGACGGCCTGTATTATTATATTGTTTGACCTGGACGGGCGGGCATTTGATTGTTTATGGACGTTTAGCTTTGGTAGATCCTTGCGGAAAGGGTTTACGGCGTGTAATATTCCCATACGGTTTTGGGGGTGTTACATTTATGGTATCGGAGCTTAGGTTGCGGAAACCTAGGTGTCGGGTCGAGTCGAGTTGTGATTTGTCGAGTAATGTGTTGTCTCGCTGCTCGAGTCGTCAGTGACAAGTTGAGTTGTGCGTAGTCACAACGTTGGATATGTTGTCGGATGAGATTAGTATCGTGGGCGACCGTCGTCTCCGTGCGGCTGTGGACGTAAGTCTCCTCTTTTATGCATAATATCTGTGTTCATGATTTCATTTATGTGTGATATTTGTGGTGCATAATTTTATTTACACGGTGTTGTGTAATGAAGTTGTATTCGGTACTTGGATACGCTGTACGTGTATAGAGTTTGGATGTATTGATGTTTGACCCTTGAACCACCATGTGGGTTGGTATGGTGTGAAAGTTGTGAACCTTGATGGGTTTTACGGTAGAGTTTGTGGGAAACTCCGATGAATGATTTTCTTGTGTGTTTAAACTTGATGCCATGAGATGTATGTGATTGAATTGGCGACCCTGTTTGCCATTTGGGCATGTGGTTTTAATATCGACTATTTTGGATTGTTGTAATTATACCCGCTACGGGTAGCTTTGAAAATGTTTTCCTTAAAGACTACTGATTTGAGCATTTTTGTGGAAATCAAAATTTTTGGAAAATCTTGTTTTGCAAAACGACCGAGGTATTATAAGTGTTTACAAAAATATCATTTCACCAATTTTTTTTCAAACTTGAGAATTTTAAAATTTTATCATTTGAATAATACCCCGGAAATATTTTATTTTTGTTGTTTGTTTGATCCCTGCGATACGTGTGTGGTTTTGATAGTGTTTGATTTTGTAAAATCCAAACATCTCTGTTGATGCGACTGTGTGGATTATTTTTTTTTATGAAGTCCTAAAATTACAGTGTTAGTTTGTGCACTTGTGTGATGACTTGGAGTTGATGTTTTAACGTGCTGCTATCTATTGTCTTATCTTGACGTTGTGATACTTGTTTGGATGTGTTATTCTTATTGGTCGTCCATCCAGTATGCCGAGAGGCCGTGGCCGAGGACGTGGTCGTAGTCGTGGTTGTGATCAGCAGCAATCATCCAGAGGTAATGTTGATATTGACGCCGCCACCATCCTTCGTCAGGTGTCTGACCGGTTGGCGCATATGAATCGATCGTACACCGAGACGGGATTCGGATGAAGATAACGGAGCCGGTAAGTGGTTACGAGATGTGATGAGAATGCACCCGCCCGCTTTTGTAGGTTCTTCGACTCGTTAGGTCAGGAGAATTGGCTCTTCCAGTTGACAACGCGTTTGATGCCGTAGCTTGCCCCGATGAGAGAAGAGTGCCTATTGCTCAATACCTACTCGACAGGGAAGCTGCAGATCGGGTGGGAGGCCGTAGCGCCAGTGATCGACCGCTACTTGGGTGAATTCAAAGCGCCATGGAGGCCGAGTATTGTCCGCCGCCCGTTAAAGAGCGTAGGATTGTCGAGTTTTTCTCGCTACGCCCCAAGACTGTCGATATCCCAGGCGATAGTCGATTATAATCGGCACTGTGTTATGTTCGGGATCGTGTGAAAAGTGAGGCGTATAAGGTTCGTTATTTCGATATGCGTATGAAACCTCGATTCGGCGGTGTATGGCTCCTTTTATGTGTACAACCTTGAAGGACTATCGGATCGAGCCTTGGCGTTTGAGATGACTATAATGTCTACCGAGTCCGTATCGGTAGCAAAAAGCGTAAGATTTCCGATGACGACGGGAAGTAAGGGAATTGGGATTCCCACACCTCAACCCTCGTATCGCTCGAGTATGGGACCTTCTCGGTCAGTTAGAGAACCCAAAGACCCAAGTCGGTGTCTTTGAGTTCTGGTAATGCTCCTAGATGTTTCAACTGTAACGTTCTAGGCCATGAACGCGCGCATTGTAAGAAACCGCCAGTGACTTGTTATAATTGTGGACACGAGGGGCATCGAGTTCGATCGCGAGATTGTTGCCGAGATGATAAGGGACCGGAATTCTATTCCTACTTAGGAGGGCCCAGTGATGTCTAGTGATGATGTTTTGGTACTCGCTACACGGATTGTTTCGCGTGTAGAGATGTTTTTGTGACGCTTTTACATTTGGAACTTGTTGAATGATATTTTGTTTTGTGTAAGTTCCCGTTTAGTTGTTGAACCTACGGAGGCGTGTCAGTGGACCATGAAGTCATGAGCATGGTATTTTATTATGTGTCGTTATATTTTGTTTCGTATCACTGTGATAACCTTAGTTTAAGTTTCGGGACGAAACTTATTTTTTTGTATGATAGAATGTAATATCTGGTATTCTCGTTTTCTGTTATCTAGAATTGTTTGTGTTTTGACGTCGGACATTTTCTTGTTGGTGAGAATCGGAATGATTTCTATCGTAATACTCTAATTGTTTCTATCGCATAGCCGTTTTAGTCGGGTGCGACTTGTTGTCGCGTACATTTCTTTGATTAAATGTGTGCATAAGATGTGGTATGTGATGCGTTGTTAATTGATCGTTATTGTTTTGAATCATTGCCGGTGGCGTTGTTATGGTCGTCGTGTGGCGTGTTGTCACGCTGTATATTCTTTCGCGTTACTTGTAACGTTTCGCCAATGGACGAAAGTTACACGTTTCTCGTGTATCTTGTTGAATTTTCCTGTCGGGATATTGCTTCTCCCTACTTGTTTTAAGTTTCGGGACGAAACTTCTTTTAAGGAGGGTAGAATGTAATATCCGCAATTTCGGATTTCCGGTAATTTTCATTTTCGGAGGTCTGCTTTTGACGACTCGCTTTTGACCGTTTCGTCATTCGGAGAATATTTAATTCGCACTTTTTGTCATCCGAGTTCGTTTGGTCCGCTTTGTTGAGTTCCGTGCTTTTAGCGACTTTTCCGCGCTTGAGTTCGGTTCTTGCGAATCTCGTGCGAAATTGTCGTTTGGGGTTTTTCGTAAGTTCATTTAACGTTGTTATACGTGTTGTGAGCTTCGGTTTGATTATTCGTTGTCGTATGGTGATTTTCGGGCATTTGGGCCATTTTCGTAATTTCCCAAAGTTTGGGGTAATTACCTTCCGTTGTCGAATTTCGAGCCTTCGGGTGGTCGGAATCGTGTGTTCTACTAGCTCTTAGATTCGTCTTTGTGAGTACTTCGTAACCGTATCTTCGGTTACTATTCATGTTCTGGTTTCGGTGTCGTTTTGTTGAATTCAGGATTACTAAACGACTTTTCTAAGTAAGAGTTCGACTTTGTTAGATCACCATTAATTTTTGGTAACTCCAAAAATTCTGAATCTTTGCAATATTATAGAGCATCGAGTTAGCTTTCCAATGGTTCGAACGGTGAGTCAATCGGAGTCCGGACGAGAGAGTTATGGTCGTTTTAGCTCACCCGCTCGTTATTGCCGATCACGCGGCCGAACTCGGCCGTGTCGTCCGACACGGCCTGCGGCTGCATTTCGCCCGGATAAGCCGGAAGTCTCGCCTCAGGACCCGACCGTGTCGTGCAGCACGGCCGAGCCGAACTCGTCCCGGATAAGCGGAAGCGGCGCGAGGCCCGACCGTGTTCCGTGACACGGCCGAGTCAATGCCGAGCGCCCCTTCGCGACACGACCGTGTCATGCAGACACGGTCGAGTCCCCGCCGGCCGATTGCGCGCCACGACCGTGTCATGTCGGACACGGTCGAGTCTGTCGGCCTATTTAAGGCACGGCGGCGTATTTTTCACCCGATTTCTCATTCCTTTTCTTCCGTTCGCATGTGGTGTAAACATCATGGAGACATGATGTTGTTCTTTCAATCCATGAAGTTTTGAGGCTCATATCATCAATCATCCGTCCTATAACATCCTCCGATCTACTGACCGAATCGATTTCCTAGAAATCTAATTTTGGGGATTTTGGGTATTTTGGTTGTTTTCGTCCGATTAATCCGATTTAACTTGGTATTATGATAGATTGATGATTATTAAGATGTATTACATCTTTTCCCTTAATATTCCATGGTTAGATCGTATCGATTCGTTGTTTTGGTCGAGTTCTTGATCGACGCCTTGAAGGTGTCCTAGAAATGTCATAGAGGGGTTTTCGGGCGTTCTACGATTATTCTTCCTCGTATGATCGATGATTTATTGATTATATGTTGTTAGGGTCGAATTCTTGTGAAGAACTCGAGTCGGAACCCTTTCGTTCGTTGTCTTCTTGGTCCGAGCTTCGGTCGAACCGTGTTCTTCGGAGCGTTTGGTAGCGGTTATTAAGGCAAGTATCTTATTATACGACTTGTATCTTGTGAATAGTAATTACGTATGATATGTATAACGATTTTGCTTGCCTCCGTAAATATGTTCCGTTTGAGTTGGTTGTGTTTTCCGAAATTTGAAGGCTTTGTGATAATAGTGATATATTGGTATACGTGTTAGGCGTTGTGCCATTTGTGCAGGATTGCGATGTACATATGAGATGGTTGTACACGTGTTTCTTCAATGTATTGTGTACCGAATGTGTGTTGTGTTGGTTAAGAGTCGTTGTGAGGATCATGATGTTTGTGTTGTTTTAGTTTACTTGCTTGATTGTACATTCGGCGTAATGTGGAATGACTTGACATTTAATGATTATGAATTGTGTCGAGTCGATGTGTGGGTGATCCAGGTAGGGTCTGACGAGGCCTCTGGAGTTCGGTACATGATGTGTACGAACAAAGTGTGTGAACCAGGTAGGGTCTGACGAGGCCTCTGGAGTCCGGTACATGACGTGTACGGACAAGGTGTGTGATCCAGGTAAGGTCTGACGAGACCTCTGGAGTTCGGTACATGATGTGTACGAACGATGCTGTAGCCGGGTAGGGTCCGTTGAGGCCTCCGGAGTTCGGTACATGATGTGTACGAACAGTGTGTTGTAGCCGGGTAGGGTCCGTCGAGGCCTCCGGAGTTCGGTACATGATGTGTACGAACAATGTATGCAGTCCGGGTAAGGTCCGTCGAGGCCTCCGGAGTTCGGTACATGATGTGTACGAACAGTGATCGTGTAGCAGTGATTGTTCGGGTAACATTTTAAATATGGATCTCGGACGCATAATGATATATTATTTAGTATGCTTTGAAACGAGAATCGGGCTAAGGCCCTATTGTTTACGAAAAGGTTTTGTAAATTGGGACTCGAGGTCCAAAAGATTTTCTGCTTTAAAAATCCCCGAGATGATGTGTTCCTTTTCAAATATCTCTTACTTGAGTTCGAAATTCTAAAACTTCTCGGGAACATTTTGATAATGGATTTCCGTATTAAATTCGTAGTTGCTATTTGCTTGTTACATTTCGTATGGTTTGATACTTGCACTAGTAAAACAGTGGAGTTTTACTAAACCCGAGTATTCGGGGTGGATGTCTGCTGCGTCCTGTACATGCGAGTTCGGGAGCGATCACGGATTGGCACAAGGGGATGACGAGCTGCGATACTAATCAAGAGTTGAGAGTTGGTAGAGTTTAGTTGTATTGTTAGAGTTGATTCAGTCTTCCGCTGTATTGTATTTCGACCCCTGTGTGGGTAATGTTGTTAGTCAGTCCTGTTGATAGAGTTGTGTGACCTCATCGGTCTGTGTGTTTATGTGTAAGTGACCTTGACGGTCTGTATTATTATATTGTTTGACCCTGGACGGGCAGGCATTTGATTGTTTATGGACGTTTAGCCTGGTAGATCCTTGCGGAAAGGGTTTACGGCGTGTAATATTCCCATACGGTTTTGGGGGTGTTACATCAACTGTCTCGAAGCATAGTCAACTACCTTGCCCTCTTGCATTAATACACATCCCAAACCTTGTTTGGATGCATCACTGTAGATGACAAATTCTTTCGTCGGATCAGGAATCATCAATACTGGTGCAGTAGTTAGTCTTTGCTTAAGTTCTTGGAAACTCCTTTCGCATTTCTCATTCCATAAGAAAGCTTCCCCCTTTCTAGTCAACTCAGTCATCAGTGCAGCTATCTTCGAAAATCCCTCGATGAATCTCCGATAATAACCGGCTAATCCCAAGAAGCTTCGAACTTCATTCGCATTACTCGGTACTTTCCAATCATTGACTGCCTCAACTTTAATCGGGTCAACCTCAATTCCTTTAGAAGTGACCACATTACCCAAAAATGCAACTCGGTTAAGCCAGAATTCGCACTTGTTGAATTTCGCATACATCTTCTCCTTGCGCAGTATTCCCAATACTGTTCTAAGATGCTGCTCATGTTCAACCTCAATTCCCTTAGAAGTGACCACATGACACAAAAATGTAACTCGGTTAAGCCAGAATTCGCACTTGTTGAATTTCGCATACATCTTCTCCTTGCGCAGTATTCCCAATACTGTTCTAAGATGCTGCTCATGTTCAACCTTGGTCTTTGAATATACAAGTATGTCATCTATGAACACAATGACAAACTTATCCAAATAAGGTTGAAATACACGGTTCATGAGGTCCATGAATACCGCTGGCGCATTAGTCAAACCAAATGGCATCACTATAAATTCATAGTGTCCATAACGAGTTCGAAATGCGGTCTTCGGGATATCATCACTCTTAATCCTCAACTGGTGATATCCGGATCTCAAATCTATCTTCGAAAATACTCCCAACCCTCCAAGTTGATCGAATAGGCCCTCTATTCTAGGAAGTGGATATTTATTCTTTATCATGAGTCGATTAAGTTCACGATAGTCAATACACATCCTCAAACTTCCATCCTTTTTCTTTATGAAGAGCACTGGCGCACCCCATGGCGAAACACTCGGTCGGATAAATCCAGAGTCGAGCAGTTCCTGGAGTTGTACCTTCAACTCTTGCAATTCCTTAGGCGCCATCCTATAGGGAGCCTTTGATATTGGTGCTGCTCCTGGCACTAGATCAATTGAGAACTCAACTTGGCGATTCGGCGGAACTCCGGGAAAGTCTTCGGGAAAGACATCTGGATACTCCTTGACGATAGGTACATCAGCTACCGTGTTCTCCGAAGTAGTTTTCCCCACCACATTCACCAAGAATCCTTGGCAATCACTCTTCTTCAGCATCTTCATAGCTTTCATGGCTGAAATCACCTTCGGGGTACTAGAGTGTCTAACTCCCTCGAATACGGTCTTGACATCAACAGACGGACATAAGGTTACCCTCCTTTCGGAGCATTCCACTATAGCTCTATGCTTGTCCAACCAATCCATACCCAAAATGACATCAAAATCGCTAAGTTCAACTATGTGCAAGTTGGCTAAGAAGCTATGTTAGTTAATCTCTATCTTCACATTGATAGTTATCGAGTCTACACGCACTACTCCCCATCATCACATCCTTCATATTTTCGGCGAGATCCACCTTTGAGCTTTCATCAGGAACTTCTTCCGGATCTTCTTCTGGATCTTCCTCGGGATCTTCTTCGTGATCCTCCTCTGGTTCTTCTTCTGGATCTTCCTCAGGGTCTTCTTCGGGATCCTCCTCTGGTTCTTCTTCTGGATTTTCTTCGGGATCCTCCTCCGAGTCTTCCTCGTCCGTAGAGTCGGCATCCCAATTTGCAGTTGGAATCTCCTCTCGAGCATATAAATCCAATAGGCGTCCAGCGACAAATTGGAAATCGTCCGTGGCCTCTCGCTCTTCTAGCGATCTCTTGTTGGCCTTTTTCCAAAGCCGGAAGATGCATCAACTCCAGTCTTCGGATAATTACTCCATCAAGTGCTCTAGCTGGCGAGTGACGGAAACTTGTTTCCCAGATTTTAGCCACTTACTCAGTCTATTAATGACGTAGTGTGGCGCATTTTCTGGTAGACTAGGATCGTCCCACCAGTCCTTACGCGCTAGGAGACGCGAGTCAAAATTAGCTTGGACCTTCTTACGTGGAGTCATTCTAGGTTTGGCCATTCTAACAGTTCGTACATACATAAATAATTATATGAGTAAAATGAAATGACATATGCATGAATAATGACTGAAATTCGGTACCTCAGACGGAGTGACAAAGTGGCGAAGTTGAGAGAATATGATACTTTTACATTTTAGCGAGTCTACAGAAAGGTAAGACCTCGCTCTGATACCACTATGTAACGCCCCGACTTTCTAGGGTAAATATTGGGGAAAAATAAATAAAAGGTAAATTTTGAGAAAAATAATTTTCTTGAGAATATAAAAATCTCGCCTACAAATTCGAGTCGCTACACTGACATTAACATAAATACCTTTAAATAAGGTGACATTACATCATAAATGCGAGGTAAAAATTTGCGGCGGAAGAATAATTCATAATTTATAAATTTCTGATCAACATTTCCCCAAATAAGTTTTCAAACGTTTGACAAAAGAAACATCATATAATAATTTCATCTTTCATATGCCCTCTCGGCTCGCTCCTTCGTCCATCCGGCTCGGTTCAACCTGCAGGTTCAATAAAGGTGGGGGTGAGCTTCCTTCAGCTCGTGGAAATCACACTGATCACAGTAATATACAATCTCATGGAAAGCATAACATGAATAGTCTATCACATTTTTCCTCAACGTAATTGCATACTCACAATATTACGTATAGCATGAATCTAGCATGCATACACGAATATTGAGGTTGCGCAGGTGCCCCCGCAACAACATCAAACATAAACACAATACCACATAACATGAATCGAGCACGCATGTGAATATTGAGGTTGCGCAGGTGTCCCCGCAACAACATAAAACATAAACACAATACCACATAACATGAATCGAGCATGCATGTGAATATTGAGGTTGCGCAGGTGTCCCCGCAACAACATATATCTTAAGATAGCCTCTTACACGAAAACAGGTTAGCCTGAATTACAATGTGCACAAAAATTTTAAACATGAATAGAAGATCACATACACAGTCCAATTAAAGCAATTAAAGTGATAGTGAAAATTCCTACCTGAATAAATGATGATGATGTCTGACTGAAATGAATGTGCTCGACTCACAGTTTTAAGCCCGTAAATCCTTGACAAAGTCTACATATAATAATAATAATAATTAAGATCCTTACAATTTATTATTTATACAATAATAAATGAAAAGATACGAATATCACTATATAATAACTTAAAATAAATTATAATTGTTCATTAATATTAACCGAAGAGTTAACGTTATTAATGACTGAAATTAAAATACTTATGCATAATTTCAGATTAATTATTAATATTAATTAAAAGTCAACATTTTAATGTTTGGGTCAAAATTGGACTGAATTGAAGGTTTTAAAATGGACTGGGGTCAAATTGGATAAATAAACTGGCTGGGGGCTAAATTGAACACTTCTGAAAATTGGGAGGACTAAATTGAAAAGTCCTAAAAATTCGCGGGTATATAAACCCTGAAATCTAACCCAAGCCGACCCAACTCATTTTCTTTCTCCCGTTCTGCTCCCGTCGGTACAAAATTGGCAGAGAAACGATTCTCTCCTCATCTCCAAGTCCAGTTCGGCCGATAGGAAAAATCACTTCCTCCTTCATCGGCCGGAAACAAAAATAAATCACACACACACAGTAAATCAAACGCATACACACAATAATCATACACACACACGAACGGCCGGATACAAATCACTAAATGCCCGGCAAAGCAGCGGCGATGGTCCAGGCTGGAAAACATGGCGAGCGGCGGAAACATCCCCTCCTTCGGGTCGGGTCTCGACGGGAAATAGACAAGCCCCTTCAACGACCAGGGTTCCCGATTCGCCGTTCGGGTCGGTCTCACACCTTATGGGTCGTGTCACTGAGTGAAGGGTAGGGGTATCAGTCTTCCTAAGGTTGATTTCGGCCATGGTTCGCGGCTGATGGTTGAGTGAATCCGGGTCAGCGGGTGACGGATTTGAGTTCGGGCCGAACTTGGATGAATAGGTAAGTTAGATCCGGGTTCGATTCGGGATGGAAGGGGTTTCGGGTTGTAAAATTTCGGACTGATTCGGGTTTGAGAAAGTCGAAGTGTTGGAAGAAAAATCTGAGTTGCGAAGTTCTGGGTTCGGGCTCGGCCCGGATTTATTCTGATTTGTGATTTCTGTATCTTTGGTTTGATTGATAATTTGATAATGTATATTTGATATAGAACTTGGTGTGGTTTGCAGATGAATTCTGAACCAACAAAAGATGATAAAACACAAGATATGGAGAAGCTGAGTTTTTTACCTCGAAGACTGAATGGAAATCGGTTGATGCGCGACTGGAAATCGATCGGACGACGAGTACCCGATCAGATCCGCGTTCTTTGCTCCCGGTGTTACTTTTCTTCCTTGGCTAAGAACTTCTTGGCAGAAATTTGTGTATTGTATTTTCTGTGTATATATATATTTTTTTTTTTTTGTGTTTGCTGATGAACGGCGCTGGGAAAAGAAAGGTGTATTCTGTGTTGTACTGTGTATTTGTACAGTAATGGCTGTATATTTATACCCTAGGTTTAGGGTTAGGGTTAATTATGGACTTAATTAATTTTCTGGGCTTAGTAATATTATTATGGGTCAGCACAATGTGTATTTGGGCCAATGATAAAAATAATCATAATAATGCTAATAATAATAATAATAATTATAAAATTAATAATAACAATAGTAATAATTAATAATATCGATACTAATAATAATATCGAAAGTAATATAAATGATGATATAGAAATAATGAAGATAAAAATATTAATACTATTAATATTAGTATTGTTCCTATTATAAATATTATAATAATAATAATACCTTTAATTATCATACAAATGACTAATATTAAATGTTCTGAAATTAACTTGAGAAATTGACTCGGGTTTAGAACATAAGATATATCATGAAAATATCTGATCTTATTAAATGATATTACATGAAGTTGATTTGTACGTGTACTGAAAGTAATTGTACAACAATTACTCACTCGGTAATGAAATGAGATTAAATGAAATAAAATGCATTATTAACATTATTAATGACTAATAGAATGTAACTGACAAAAATGACTCGGGCCAGGACTTGTGATACGTCGAAATAAATATTCATGATCCTTTAAATTGAATTAAATAACATGAAATGCATTATAATATTATTATAAAAATGACGGGTATTACATCCTACCCTTCTTAGAAAAATTTTCGTCCTCGAAAATAAATAATATACCTCGATTGAAGAAATTCGGATAACGAGCTTGAAGTTCCTCTTCACGCTCCCAAGTGGCTTCGTCCTTGCTGTGGTTACGCCATTGGACCTTGACAAACACCTTCTCTTTGTTTCTCAACTGCCGGACTGATCGGTCAAGAATCAGTTCTGGTTGTTCTTCATAAGTAAGATCTTTGTTCATCTCCACGGCGGTATAGTTGATGACGTGGTTGGGATCGTGCACATACTTTCTCAACAATGATGCATGGAAAACGTTGTGCACAGCTGAAAGCTCTGGGGGTAAAGCCAAACGGTAAGCTAACTCTCCAATCCGCTCAAGAATTTCGAATGGTCCAATGTACCTCGGTCTCAACTTGCTCATCGGACCAAAACGAACAATTCCCTTGGTAGGGGATACCTTCAGGAATACCTTGTCGCCAACACAGAATTCGAGATCTTTCCTACGCTTGTCGGCGTAAGACTTCTGATGGTCCTGGGCTATCTTGATCCTCTCACGAATCTTATCCACCATGCCAACTATCTGCTCGATCATCTCGGGACCCAAAATCCTCCTTTCACCTACCTCATCCCAATACAGTGGTGATCGACACTTCTTACCGTATAGGGCTTCATATGGTGCTATACCGATCGTCGACTGGTAACTGTTGTTGTAAGCAAATTCTATTAAAGGCAACAGTCGTTCCCAATTATTTCCCATATCTAGCACACATATTCGCAACATATCCTCAAGGATCTGGATGGTCCTCTCGGACTGACCATCAGTTTGAGGATGATAAGCCGTACTAAAATTCAACTGCATTCCCAAAGCTTCTTGCAAACTCTCCCTAAAACGCGATGTGAAATGAGTATCCCTATCGGATACTATAGAGACTGGCACTCCATGCAACTTAATAATCTCCCTGATATACAGTTGAGCATACTGATCCATTCGAAAGTTCATCTTAACTGGGATAAAATGAGCTGACTTTGTGAGTCGGTCGACAACAACCCAAATAGCATGGTTTCCTCTTTCCGTTCGAGGCAAACCTACCACAAAGTCCATCGTAATGTACTCCCATTTCCATTCTGGGATATGAAGTGACTTAAGTAATCTAAAGGGGCGTTGGTGTTCTGCCTTCACTACTTGACAAACTATACACATTCTCACAAAGTCTGCCACATCTCTTTTCAAACCTTCCCACCAAAATGTCCCCTTAAGATCTTGGTACGTCTTTGTACTCCCAGGGTGTGCCGTATATGGAGTACTATGTTCCTCCTTCAATATTGATTCTCTCAACTTAACAACATTGGGCACACAAATTATCCCTTCATAATACATCGTGCCATCATCGGACACGCTAAATCCCTTATCCTCGCCTGAAAGAGTACGTTCTTTTATCTTGACCAAGAAGTCGTCCTGTCCTTGACCTTCTTTGATTTGTTCTCTCAAGGTTGGTTGTACCACCAAACTAGCCAATAATGACTCAACTGGACTCAATGGTGTAGCCATCTCAAGGTTCATCCTTGCAAATTCCTTGACCAAGCTTTCCTCCTTGGTCAACAAACAAGTTAGGTCTCCTCTTGCCTTACGGCTTAGTGCATCAGCAACTACGTTTGCTTTACCGGGGTGGTAATGAATTGTACAATCGTAGTCTTTGACCAACTCAAGCCATCTGCGCTGCCTCATATTCAATTCCTTCTGTGTGAAAATATATTTCAGACTTTTGTGGTCTGTATAGATTTCACACTTACCTCCATATAGGTAATGGCTCCAAATCTTCAAGGCATGAACTACCGCTGCTAATTCCAAATCATGAGTAGGATAGTTCAGCTCGTGCGGTTTCAACTGTCTCGAAGCATAGGCAACTACCTTGCCCTCTTGCATTAATACACATCCCAAACCTTGTTTGGATGCATCACTGTAGATGACAAATTCTTTCGTCGGATCGGGAATCGTCAATACTGGTGCAGCGGTTAATCTTTGCTTAAGTTCTTGGAAACTCCTTTCGCATTTCTCATTCCATAAGAAAGCTTCCCCCTTTCTAGTCAACTCAGTCATCAGTGCAGCTATCTTCGAAAATCCCTCGATGAATCTCCGATAATAACTGGCTAATCCCAAGAAGCTACGAACTTCATTCGCATTACTCGGTACTTTCCAATCATTGACTGCCTCGACTTTAATCGGGTCAACCTCAACTCCATTAGAAGTGACCACATGACCCAAAAATGCAACTCGGTTAAGCCAGAATTCGCACTTGTTGAATTTCGCATACATATTCTCCTTGCGCAGTATTCCCAATACTGTTCTAAGATGCTGCTCATGTTCAACCTCAATTCCCTTAGAAGTGACCACATGACCCAAAAATGTAACTCGGTTAAGCCAGAATTCGCACTTGTTGAATTTCGGATACATCTTCTCCTTGCGCAGTATTCCCAATACTGTTCTAAGATGCTGCTCATGTTCAACCTTGGTCTTTGAATATACAAGTATGTCATCTATGAACACAATGACAAACTTATCCAAATAAGGTTGAAATACACGGTTCATGAGGTCCATGAATACCGCTGGCGCATTAGTCAAACCAAATGGCATCACTATAAATTCATAGTGTCCATAACGAGTTCGAAATGCGGTCTTCGGGATATCATCACTCTTAATCCTCAGCTGGTGATATCCGGATCTCAAATCTATCTTCGAAAATACTCCCAACCCTCCAAGTTGATCGAATAGGCCCTCTATTCTAGGAAGTGGATATTTATTCTTTATCGTGAGTCGATTAAGTTCACGATAGTCAATACACATCCTCAAACTTCCATCCTTTTTCTTTATGAAGAGCACTGGCGCACCCCATGGCGAAACACTCGGTCGGATAAATCCAGAGTCGAGCAGTTCCTGGAGTTGTACCTTCAACTCTTGCAATTACTTAGGCGCCATCCTATAGGGAGCCTTTGATATTGGTGCTGCTCCTGGCACTAGATCAATTGAGAACTCAACTTGGCGATTCGGCGGAACTCCGGGCAAGTCTTCGGGAAAGACATCTGGATACTCCTTGACGATAGGTACATCAGCTACCGTCTTCTCCGAAGTAGTTTTCCCCACCACATTCACCAAGAATCCTCGGCAATCACTATTCTTCAGCATCTTCATAGCTTTCATGGCTGAAATCACCTTCGGGGTACTAGAGTGTCTAACTCCCTCGAATACGGTCTTGACATCAACAGACGGAC
Source organism: Orobanche coerulescens (assembly GCA_033398695.1). Taxonomy (NCBI): domain Eukaryota; kingdom Viridiplantae; phylum Streptophyta; class Magnoliopsida; order Lamiales; family Orobanchaceae; genus Orobanche; species Orobanche coerulescens. The sequence goes on along the minus strand of CM065814.1, from coordinate 34,488,681 downwards.
ATAAGGTTACCCTCCTTTCGGAGCATTCCACTATAGCTCTATGCTTGTCCAACCAATCCATACCCAAAATGACATCAAAATCGCTAAGTTCAACTATGTGCAAGTTGGCTAAGAAGCTATGTTAGTTAATCTCTATCTTCACATTGATAGTTATCGAGTCTACACGCACTACTCCCCATCATCACATCCTTCATATTTTCGGCGAGATCCACCTTTGAGCTTTCATCAGGAACTTTTTCCGGATCTTCTTCTGGATCTTCCTCGGGATCTTCTTCGTGATCCTCCTCTGGTTATTCTTCTGGATCTTCCTCAGGGTCTTCTTCGGGATCCTCCTCTGGTTCTTCTTCTGGATTTTCTTCGGGATCCTCCTCCGAGTCTTCCTCGTCCGTAGAGTCGGCATCCCAATTTGCAGTTGGAATCTCCTCTCGAGCATATAAATCCAATAGGCGTCCAGCGACAAATTGGAAATCGTCTATGGCCTCTCGCTCTTCTAGCGATCTCTTGTTGGCCTTTTTCCAAATCCGGAAGATGCATCAACTCCAGTCTTCGGATAATTTCTCCATCAAGTGCTCTAGCTGGCGAGTGACGGAACCTTGTTTCCCAGATTTTAGCCACTTACTCAGTCGATTAATGACGTAGTGTGGCGCATTTTCTGGTAGACTAGGATCGTCCCACCAGTCCTTACGCGCTAGGAGACGCGAGTCAAAATTAGCTTGGACCTTCTTACGTGGAGTCATTCTAGGTTTGGCCATTCTAACAGTTCGTACATACATAAATAATTATATGAGTAAAATGAAATGACATATGCATGAATAATGACTGAAATTCGGTACCTCAGACGGAGTGACGAAGTGGCGAAGCTGAGAGAATATGATACTTTTACATTTTAGCGAGTCTACAGAAAGGTAAGACCTCGCTCTGATACCACTATGTAACGCCCCGACTTTCTAGGGTAAATATTGGGGAAAAATAAATAAAAGGTAAATTTTGAGAAAAATAATTTTCTTGAGAATATAAAAATTCTCGCCTACAAAGTCGAGTCGCTACACTGACATAAACATAAATACCTTTAAATAAGGTGAGATTACATCATAAATGCGAGGTAAAAATTTGCGGCGGAAGAATAATTCATAATTTATAAATTTCTGATCAACGTTTCCCCAAATAAGTTTTCAAACATTTGACAAAAGAAACATCATATAATAATTTCATCTTTCATATGCCCTCTCGGCTCGCTCCTTCGTCCATCCGGCTCGGTTCAACCTGCAGGTTCAATAAAGGTGGGGGTGAGCTTCCTTCAGCTCGTGGAAATCACACTGATCACAGTAATATACAATCTCATGGAAAGCATAACATGAATAGTCTATCACATTTTTCCTCAACGTAATTGCATACTCACAATATTACGTATAGCATGAATCGAGCACGCATACACGAATATTGAGGTTGCGCAGGTGCCCCCGCAACAACATCAAACATAAACACAATACCACATAACATGAATCGAGCACGCATGTGAATATTGAGGTTGTGCAGGTGTCCCCGCAACAACATAAAACATAAACACAATACCACATAACATGAATCGAGCATGCATGTGAATATTGAGGTTTCGCAGGTGTCCCCACAACAACATATATCTTAAGATAGCCTCTTACACGAAAACAGGTTAGCCTGAATTACAATGTGCACAAAAATTTTAAACATGAATAGAAGATCACATACACAGTCCAATTAAAGCAATTAAAGTGATAGTGAAAATTCCTACCTGAATAAATGATGATGATGTCTGACTGAAATGAATGTGCTCGACTCACAGTCCTAAGCCCGTAAATCCTTGACAAAGTCTACATATAATAATAATAATAAATAAGATCCTTACAATTTATTATTTATACAATAATAAATGAAAAGATACGAATATCACTATATAATAACTTAAAATAAATTATAATTGTTCATAAATATTAACCGAAGAGTTAACGTTATTAATGACTGAAATTAAAATACTTATGCATAATTTTAGATTAATTATTAATATTAATTAAAAGTCAACATTTTAATGTTTGGGTCAAAATTGGACTGAATTGAAGGTTTTAAAATTGACTGGGGTCAAATTGGATAAATAAACTGGCAAATCGAACGCATACACACAGTAATCACACACACACACGAACAGCCGGATACAAATCACTAAATGCCCGGCAAAGCAGCGGCGATGGTCCAGGCTGGAAAACATGGCGAGCGGCGGAAACATCCCCTCCTTCGGGTCGGGTCTCGACGGGAAATAGACAAGCCCCTTCAACGACCAGGGTTCCCGATTCGCCGTTCGGGTCGGTCTCACACCTTATGGGTCGTGTCACTGAGTGAAGGGTAGGGGTATCAGTCTTCCTAAGGTTGATTTCGGCCATGGTTCGCGGCTGATGGTTGAGTGAATCCGGGTCAGCGGGTGACGGATTTGAGTTCGGGCCGAACTTGGATGAATAGGTAAGTTAGATCCGGGTTCGATTCGGGATGGAAGGGGTTTCGGGTTGTAAAATTTCGGACTGATTCGGGTTTGAGAAAGTCGAAGTGTTGGAAGAAAAATCTGAGTTGCGAAGTTCTAGGTTCGGGCTCGGCCCGGATTTATTCTGATTTGTGATTTCTGAATCTTTGGTTTGATTGATAATTTGATAATGTATATTTGATATAGAACTTGGTGTGGTTTGCAGATGAATTCTGAACCAACAAAAGATGATAAAACACAAGATATGGAGAAGCTGAGATTTTTACCTCGAAGACTGAATGGAAATCGGTTGATGCGCGACTGGAAATCGATCGAACGACGAGTACCCGATCAGATCCGCGTTCTGTGCTCCCGGTGTTACTTTTCTTCCTTGGCGAAGAACTTTTTGGCAGAAATTTGTGTATTGTATTTTCTGTGTATATTTTTTTTTTTTGTGTATGCTGATGAACGGCGCTGGGAAAAGATGTTGGGTACGGATTCGGATATTTGCGCCGTTTGCGGAAGCGTAAATAAAAAGTGCGGAAAATAAAGGACACGAGGATTTATAGAGGTTCGGCTATAAACGAGCCTACGTCCTCTCTTTATCTTTTTCAATAGGTTAAAGATAGCAACCTCTACGCCTCTCTTCTATCGATCGAGGTATAACCGTTTACAATCACGTCTTCTATTGGTCCGTGATAAACCACTCGTACTTGTCTTTGAGTCGGTCCAAGTTAAACCGTTTTCCTTTTCTATCGGACAAGGAATCAACCGCTCTAGCTTTCTATGGGTACTAGATAAACCTCACTTAGATATCGATTGCGATTCTAATAATGCCGGATTCTTGATCCTAATAACACCGAATCCAATCGTATCTTTTCTTTTACCACTCGTGTATGTTTTCGTGAATTCTCACTCAAACACTTACAATTAAGCTCAATATCAACAACAAGAATGTGTGTACGTTAGCATCTTCACAATTTGCTCAAGGTTGTTGTACTCAAACAATACCATAGGGATGGTATTTATAGGCTCCATCTTCAAACTAGCCGTTAGCTGCCAGACTGCTCATTACGTACGTTATATGCTCTCCATTACGTACGTAAGCCTCATTACGTACGTTAACCATGGCTGGTTACGTACGTTAGCATCTTCACAAAACAGTACAGTGAGTTTCATCATTTGAGTTACGTCCGTTAGCCTTTCCTTTGTTACGTACGTTAACATTACGTCACTCATGACGTCATATATCCGTTGTATGCTTTGCTGACTTTGACTTCTCCAACGTTCACTTGTTTGAACTCCTTTACGTACGTTATCTCTCATCCATTACGTACGTTAAGCTGCTACCATTACGTACGTTAATGATCACATATTACGTACGTTAGCTTTGAGATTTTCCAGCTTTTTGTACTTCGATTCTTTTGATGCTTTTCTTCGTCTCTTTGTTGTTTTGTTTTGCTTATCAACATTAATCATCAAAACACTTTTAATTTATGTATGGAACAAAATGTTCCAACAATCTCCCCCTTTTTGATGATTACAAAACAACACTCCGACAATGGGATTTTCCTGCAAAAATACAAATATATGTATATCTTTACAGACCAAAGTTTTCGACTTTGTCCGTTTCGTTAGAATCTTCTCCCATTACTTTTTCGACTCCTTCTTTCTCCTTACCTTTAACTTTTTGAATTTTTCGAATTTTTCATCGTCTTTTCGACCTCTCCTCATTTTTCTTCAACTCCTTCGTTTTTCTAATTCTTTTTGAATGCAATCGATTTTCTTCGATTTTTCTCCCCCTTTCACGGTTAATCACATTTTCGACTTATTTCTCCATTCTCCTATCTCTCCCCCTTTTTGTATTCATCAAAAAGTGGATAAAATATCAATTGAAATAATACCAAAATATAAAATATGCATGATACTAATTTATGAATAAATGCATAAAGGGTAAAAACTCCCCTTGAGAATAATATCTCCCCTTTTTAAAAAAAATACTCCCCCTGAGTAAAATACCAAAAATCAATGTTTGGGGATCCAACCTATAGTTGGTTTTTGTTTCGAGACATAAACAATATTTGAAATATTTGTTCCTTTAGGAACCCAAGTTTTCTTAACTTTTATCGTCCGCCTCGGGCTTTTGCAACTTGAAATATGATGCCCAATTTTTAAACACTTTTCGCAATGGGGTATCTTGAAATTAACGGATTCGTTTTTCAAACGAGTTTTGAATCCTAACCCCTCTTTATTCAAAGTAAATTTTTGAATACCAAGCATTTGTTCAAATTTCTCGTTTCCGCACGAGAATTTCTTTGTCAAAGATTTAAGCTCGGTTTGAATTTTGGCGAGATCATCCTTCAAAATATTTTCATTTTCAATACACTTTGAATGATCGATTTCAACAAATTTTCCCTTTTCGATAATTTTGGAATTTTCAATTTCCAAAGATTTAATTTTAGACTTGAGGGATTTAATTTCCGATAAAGCATTTTGGAAATCCGTATGTAACAACTCAAATGCATCAAATAATTCATCACGGGAGGATGTACTAACCTGGCTTTCGACGTCGCTGTCGTCGAACGAACTCCGGGCCATGAGAGCGAGATTATTTTGATTGATGAATTCATCGTCTTCATCTTCATCGCTCCAAGTAGCCACGAGAACCTCCTTCTTGGGTTTGACACGGCAATGCTTAGCGAAGTGTCCTGGTTTTCCACATTGTCGACAAGAGTTGTCGAACTTCTTCGTTTTGCTCGAGATATCCTTCTTCCTCCGGTTTAATAAGGTTTGGAATTTATTAATATTCTTGGCATAATATGCCGCTTCTTCGTCGCTTTCTTCCACCGGGATTTCTTCTTTCTTTTTCGACATCTTAGCCTTCATGGCTAGCGATTTTTCTTTCGGTTTCGGCTTGACACTTCGTGATTTTAACACGATCTCATAATTAATTAGCGAACCAACGAGGGTGCTAAAATCAAGCGTGTTGAGATCTTTAGATTCCATAATTGCGGTCACGGTGCCGTCCCATTCGCTAGGTAGTGATCGTAAAATTTTCTTAACATTTTCACTACTAGATAATGGTTTTCCGAACGAAGCAAGTCCATTAGTGATGACCGAAAATCGGTCGAGCATATTGGTGATGGACTCGTCACCCTTCATCATGAATAGCTCGTAGTCATGGAGAAGCATATTGATCTTCATCTCCTTGACTTGAGTTGTCCCTTCGTGTGTGATTTCAAGAATTTTCCATATTTCTTTCGCACTTTCACACGACGAGATTCGATTGACCTCTTCGGGATTTAAGGCACAAAATAAAAGTTGGGTGGCCTTACAATTTAGATGGTCGTTTTTCCAATCGGCATCGTCGTATTCTTCAAAAGACTTAAGCGTACCGTCGGATTTTATAGGAACTTTTGGGCCGAGACAGATAATCTTCCAAATCTCTATATCGTATGCTCAGATGAATATCGACATCTTCTTCTTCCACGTCAAATAATTTGAGCCATCAAAGAATGGTGGTCGGTTGAGAGCAAGGCCTTCGACTGGAGAGAATTGAAACGCCATTTTTGGACCTTTTCTCCTTGGATGTTAAGCCGCGTATTGGAGTACTGCTCCGATACCAATTGTTGGGTACGGATTCGGATATTTGCGCCGTTTGCGGAAGCGTAAATAAAAAGTGCGGAAAATAAAGGACACGAGGATTTATAGAGGTTCGGCTATAAACGAGCCTACGTCCTCTCTTTATCTTTTTCAATAGGTTAAAGATAGCAACCTCTACGCCTCTCTTCTATCGATCGAGGTATAACCGTTTACAATCACGTCTTCTATTGGTCCGTGATAAACCACTCGTACTTGTCTTTGAGTCGGTCCAAGTTAAACCGTTTTCCTTTTCTATCGGACAAGGAATCAACCGCTCTAGCTTTCTATGGGTACTAGATAAACCTCACTTAGATATCGATTGCGATTCTAATAATGCCGGATCCTTGATTCTAATAACACCGAATCCAATCGTATCTTTTCTTTTACCACTCGTGTATGTTTTCGTGAATTCTCACTCAAACACTTACAATTAAGCTCAATATCAACAACAAGAATGTGTGTAATAATATCACAAGAATAGACAATTTGCTCAAGGTTGTTGTACTCAAACAATACCATAGGGATGGTATTTATAGGCTCCATCTTCAAACTAGCCGTTAGCTGCCAGACTGCTCATTACGTACGTTATATGCTCTCCATTACGTACGTAAGCCTCATTACGTACGTTAACCATGGCTGGTTACGTACGTTAGCATCTTCACAAAACAGTCCAGTGAGTTTCATCATTTGAGTTACGTCCGTTAGCCTTTCCTTTGTTACGTACGTTAACATTACGTCACTCATGACGTCATATATCCGTTGTATGCTTTGCTGACTTTGACTTCTCCAACGTTCACTTGTTTGAACTCCTTTACGTATGTTATCTCTCATCCATTACGTACGTTAAGCTGCTACCATTACGTACGTTAATGATCACATATTACGTACGTTAGCTTTGAGATTTTCCAGCTTTTTGTACTTCGATTCCTTCGATGCTTTGCTTCGTCTCTTTGTTGTTTTGTTTTGCTTATCAACATTAATCATCAAAACACTTTTAATTTATGTATGGAACAAAATGTTCCAACAAAAGAAAGGTGTATTCTGTGTTGTACTGTGTATTTGTACAGTAATGGCTGTATATTTATACCCTAGGTTTAGGGTTAGGGTTAATTATGGGCTTAATTAATTTTCTGGGCTTAGTAATATTATTATGGGTCAGCAGAATGTGTATTTGGGCCAATGATAATAATAATAATAATAATGCTAATAATAATAATTATAAAATTAATAATAAAAATAGTAATAATTAATAATATCGAAAGTAATATAAATGATAATATAGAAATAATGAAGATAAAAATATTAATACTATTAATATTAATATTGTTCCTATTATAAATATTATAATAATACCTTTAATTATCATACAAATGACTAATATTAAATGTTTTGAAATTAACTTGAGAAATTGACTCGAGTTTAGAACATAAGATATATCATGAAAATATCTGATCTTATTAAATGATATTACATGAAGTTGATTTGTACGTGTACTGAAAGTAATTGTACAACAATTACTCACTCGGTAATGAAATAAGATTAAATGAAATAAAATGCATTATTAACATTATTAATGACTACTAGAATGTAACTGACAAAAATGACTCGGGCTAGGACTTGTGATACGTCGAAATAAATATTCATGATCCTTTAAATTGAATTAAATAACATGAAATGCATTATAATATTATTATAAAATAATAATATTGCATTATAAAAATGACGGGTATTACAAAGAGAGAGGAAGAAAAATCAGTAAGAAAACCTTGATTCTCAATTATAGCCCATTCTTGATTTCCCTCATCCCCAACTGCAAATTAAACTAACGCAAAATTAGCAGCAATAATGATAGAGATGAGGGATAGAGGGGGAGAGAGAGGAAGAAGAAACCAGTAAAAAACCCTAACCTTCATTTATGATTATAGCCGTTCGTTGTTCAATTTCGCCATCCCCATATGTTTCAAAGCAAAATTAGACCAACAAGAGAGAGAAAACATGCAACTTCCAAAACTAACCAACACACCAAAATAAGGAGCAATAATGATATAGAGAGGAGAGAGAGATGAATGCCGGAGCATTTAGAGACAGATTTTTTACAAGAAATCGCATTTTAAAAAGCAAACCATCAGAACATACATTAAATCACAATTCTGATAAACCCAACTAGAAAGAAGCAAGAGAGAGCCTAACTACAAATTCAACCAATGCTAAATTAGCAGCAATAATGATATAGAGAGGAGAGAGAGACAGAGAGACAGGAAGAAGAAATTGGCAAAAACCATAACCTTCATTTATGATTATAGCAGTTCATTCTTCAATTTCGGCATCCTTATCTGTTTTAAAACAAAATTAAACCAACAAGGAGAAAACACGCAACTTCTATAATTAATCAACACACCAAAATTAGCAGCAATGATGATAGAGAGGGGAGAGAGAGAGAGAGAGAGAGAGAGAGAGAGAGAGAAAGAGAGAGAGAGAGATGAATGCAAGAGCATTTAGAGACAATTTTTTAACAAGAAATCGCATTTTAAAAAAGCAACCATCAGAACACACATCAAATCACGATTCTCATAAACCCAACTAGAAAGAAGAAAGGGAGAGAGAGAGAGAGAGTGAGAAATCAGTAAAACCTTGATTTTCAATTATAGCACGTTCTTGATTTCTCTCAGTCCTAGCTGCAAATTAAACCAATGCAAAATTAGCATCAATAATGATAGAGAGAGGAGAGAGGGAAAGAGAGGAAGAAGAACTCAGTAAAAACCCTAACCTTCATTTATTATTATAGCAGTTTGTTCTTCAATTTCGCCAATCCCCATCTATTTCAAAACAAAATTAAACTAACAAGAGAGAGAAGACACGCAACTTCTATAATTAATCAAAACACACAAATTAGCAGCAATAATGATAGAGAGAGGAGAGACAGAGATGAATGTCGGAGCATTTAGAGACAGGTTTTTAACAAGAAATCAGATTATAAAAAAGCAACCATCAGAACATACACCAAATCAAGATTCTGATAAAACCAACTAGAAAGAAGCAAGAGAGAGAGGGGAAGAAAAACCAGTAAGAAAACCTTGATTTTCAATTATAGCACGTTCTTGATTTTCCTCAGCCCCACCTCCAACGCAAAATTAGCAGCAATAATGAAAGAGAGAGGAGAGAGAGAGAGAGAGAGAGAGAGAGAGAAAGAGAGAGAGAGAGAACAAAGAAATCAGTAAAAACCCTAACCTTCATTTATGAATATAGCAGTTCGTTCTTCAATTTCGCCACCCCCATCTGTTTCAAAACAAAATTGAACCAACAGGAGAGAGAAAACACGCAACTTCCATAATTAATCAACACACCAAAATTAGCAGCAATAATGATAAAAATAGGAGAGCGAGAGAGAGATGAATGTCAGAGCTTTTAGAGATATATTTTTAACAAGAAATCACATTTTAGAAAAGCAACCATCAGAACATACATCAAATAACGATTCTGATAAACCCAACTAGAAAGAAGCAAAAGAGAGAGAGGAACAAAAATAATTAATAAAACCTCGATATTCAATTATGGCACGTTCTTGATTTCCCTCATCCCCAACTGCAAATTAAACTGACACGAAATTAGCAGCAATAATGATAGAGAAAGGAGAAAGAGAGAGAGAGAGGGAGAGAGAGGAAGAGAGAAGAAGAAATCACTAAAACCCTCACCTTCATTTATGATTACAGCATTTTGTTCTTCAAAACAAAATTAAACCAAAAAGAGAGAGAAAGCACGCAACTTCCATAATTAATTAACACACCAAAATTAGCAGCAATAATGATAGAGAGAGGAGAGAGAGATGAATGCCGGAGCATTTATAGACATATTTTTAACAAAAAATCGCATTTTAAGAAGGCAACCATCATAACATACATCAAATCATGGTTCTGATAAACCCAACTAGAAAGAAGCAAGAGAGAGGGAGAGATGAAGAAAAATTAGTAAGAAAACCTTGATTTCCAATTATAGCACGTTCCTGATTTCCCTCAGCCCCATCTGCAAATTAAACCAATGCAAAATTAGGAGCAATAATGATAGAGGGAGGAGAGAGAGAGAGAGAGAGAGAGGGAGGAAGAAGAAATCAGTAAAAACCCTAACCTTCATTTATGATTATAGCAGTTCACTATTCAATTTCGCCATCCCCATCTGTTTCAAAACAAAATTAAACCAACAAGAGAGAGAGAGAGAGAGAGAAGACACGCAACTTCCATAATTAATCCACACACCAAAACTAGCAGGAATAATGATTGAGAGCGAGAGAGAGAGAGAGAGAGAGAGAGAGAGAGAGAGAGAGAGAGAGATGAATGTCAGATCATTTAGAGACAGTTTTTAACAAGAAATCGCATTTTAAAAAAGCAACCATCAGAACATACATCAATTCACTTTCTGATAAACCCAACTACAAAGAGGCAAGAGAGAGAGAGGAAGAAAAAACAGTAAGAAAACCTCGATTTTCAATTATAGCCCGTTCTTGATTTTCTTCGGCCCCAGCTGCAAATTAAACCAACGCAAAATTAGCAGCAATAATGATATAGAGGAGAAGAAGAGATAGATAGAGAGAGGAAGAGATCAGTAAAAACCCGAACCTTCATTTATGATTATAGCAGTTTGTGCTTCAATTTCGTCATCCTAATCTATTTCAAAACAAAATTAAACCAACAAGAGAGAGAAAACACGCAACTTCCATAGTCAATCAACATATCTAAATTAGAAGCAATAATGATAGAGAGAGGAGAGGGAGAGAGATGAATTCCGGAGCATTTAGGGACAAATTTTTAACAATAATTGCATTTTAAGAAAGCAACCATCAGAACATACATCAAATCATGATTCTGATAAACCCAACTAAAAAGAAGCAAGAGACAGAGAGAGGAAGAAGAATGAGTAAGAAAACCTTGTTTTTCAATTATAGCAGGTTCTTGATTTCCCTTAGCCCCAGCTGCAAATTAAACCAACGCAAAATTAGCAGCAATAATGATAGAGAGAGGAGAGACAGAGAAAACGAAGAATCAGTAAAATCCCTAACCTTCATTTATGATTATAGCAGTTCGTTGTTCAATTTCGCCATCCCCATATGTTTTAAAGCAAAATTAGACCAACAAGAGAGAGAAAACACGCAACTTCCAAAACTAATCATGTAACACCCCCGATATATTCAAGAATATTACAGCGCTGTAAACCCTTTACGTAAGAATTTACAAGGCTGGAGAAACGAAATGACAATAACAACACCAACAAATGATGGACACAAAAATAAAATACAATAATTCTGAATCAATACTGAAAATACAAATGTCCAACAGTGAATATTAATACATAACCAAACCCATCATAACAAAAGACAACCCATCATAACAAAACACAAACATAGGACAAAGTAATCCGGCCATAACATCACTCTGCACCCTCATCGTCATGCACATGTAGTGGTTGTTTTCCCGCCCTCGTGGATCCTGAACATAACACAAATGTTCACCCCCGAAGGGGTTAGCACAATGGTGCTAGTACAAGTACGATAATTAAACAATAACGATTTATTCAACAATAATCATGACAAGTTTCTCAAACGAGAAATATTAATAACACTTAACACATCATGACAATCTCAACATACTCATGGTATTCCAACGATCCAACGCATACAGCTATAGATCCCCATGATGATCCAGTCGGACCAACGCATGATGGAATTACCTGTCCAATGATCCAGCGCACACAGCTATAGATTCCCATGATGATCCCGTCGGAACAACGCATGGTGAACAATTAATCACAACAAGTGTGCATAATACAACAATAATATAACCGAAATTAATATGCACAATTATAATTAAAGTATTTTCCTCGATTTGACGACAAAGAAAATACTTAGATGGGTATCAATACACTCGAAGGTCGCCCCTTCGATCAATCACGTAGTAAAACTCGGACCTTAAACAAAAGAAATAATATAGAGTTCATCTTACATCGAGTAACTAACGTACTAACATCTAACATTCTAAACTACGGCCGGAAGTTCAAGATTACGAATCCTGACTGTACTCTTCATAACGTATGTTACATACCCAACGTAACGTACGTTAAGTCTGTACGTTAGCGTACGTAAGCTCCGAAGCCTAACATACGCTAAACATGAATTTGGCAGTTCTCTGATCTGTCTCACTTGATGATATAACGTACGTAATGCATAGTGCTTAACATACGTTGTACTCACACATACATTACTCATGCGAATCTAAATGATCCTATGGTGTTAGACATCTTCGAATTCAAGGATACACATATCATCACAATGCCATACTCAAATCTCGATTACGTATTCCCATATGTAGTTCGGATAATCTATGGTTGCTACGATCACTTCATTCAAACTTTCATTGAGAACAAATAGCTAAACAATGACAAAACCTTTCAATAATCCTTCTACTACGTCAATATAACAAAGGTGATATTAATTATGAGTCTTGATCATTTCTAAAACATCAACACAAATATCATCATCTTTAGAAGTTACTACGAATCATGAATTGTACTTGAAAAATACTTATACTACACATGGATCATTCTTGGTGAAAATCCTAAGAATTCATCTCCTTGAATATCCCCGTTCTAAGTGATCGTATTTGTAACACCCCCAAATTCCATTGGGTTATTACAGTGCCGTGGACCCCACACCCGGAGATCCACCAGGCGAAACATGACTAAAATACATTAAATTAACCAACAAGGGAGATCACAGTCCCTACCATGATATCCGACACAATATTCCGATAAGGAATTTTAATGACAACGATGGGCCTACATGGCCAAAAATAAAAATACAACAACATCCACGAGCATCTGCTCGGGTAATACATAATAACAATGACTGAAAAACTAGAGAACACTCCAACTAACTGACAAACATGAACAACTTGGACTAGTATCGCTCGATTGCCTCGTCGCCATCATCATGCCCCTATGTCTCAACTCTCTCCTCGTAAGCACCTAAAACATGAAAACATGTTCCGCCCCCCACGGGGTCAGTCATCCAGATAATGAACATCAAACACAGGTATAACATGATATGCATCCAAAGGCAGAATGAAACGGTACAATGATGATAATAATACGAGATGCTCACAAACCAATGTAAGAACCGAGCATTCGTGAAATACTATGCCCATGGCATACTATTAATACCTGTTCGACAGGTTAGAACGTAAATTCCCAACGGCGAATCATAATTATAGAGTACCACAATGAATTACACGACATGAACCAAACCAGAACTGAATTAATTATGAATCATAATGCCCGAAGGCTACAATGAAATTACCAAGACAATGACAAAGGCCTGAAAGCCACTCAGCCGAAGCTGTCAAATATCACAATCACATGAAACCGGAAAAGCCCGAAGCTGTAGTTAATGAGGGCTAATAAGGTCATAACCACGACCGTGACCTGCTGAGCTGTAGGTGTTGGGAAGCCAACCGCGAAGGTTCAAGCCCCAAGCTTACCCATAATAAGATCATAAACACGACCGTGACCTACTAAGCTGTAGGTGTTGGGAAGCCAACCGCGAAGGTTCAAGCCCCAAGCTTACCCGTAATAAGATCATAAACACGACCGTGACCTACTGAGCTGTAGGTGTTGGGAAGCCAACCGCGAAGGTTCAAGCCCCAAGCTTACCCATAATGAGCACTAGCCCAGACTAGCCTCCAAAATATAATTAATCACAAACGGCAACGATCCGAAGATTACCGAATTCACGAGAATGATAGTGTGCTGCCTTGAGTCGGCCAACACGATAATAATGACTCACGGATGGGCACCGTCCTCGGTGGTCCCAATTCAATACCTCGATTGCCTTAGAATGGTCAACCAATAACAATGATGCAGCGGATGATCCAATACCTCGATTGCCTCAAAACGACCAATCGATAACAATGATACAACGAATGATTGAGCACCTCGATTGTCTTAGAACGGCTATTAGATGACAATGATACAATGAATGATTGAGCACCTCGACTGCCTTAGAACGGCCAATCGATGACAATGAGACAATGAATGATTGAGCACCTTGATTGCCTTAGAACGGCCAATCGATGACAATGAGACAATGAATGATTGAGCACCTCGATTGCCTTAGAACGGCTAATCGATGACAATGATACAATGAATGATTGAACTCCTCGATTGCCTTAGAACGGCTAATCGATGACAATGATACAATGAATGATTGAACTCCTCGATTGCTTTAGAATGGTCAATCTATAACAATGATACAATGAATGCCTCGGCACCTTTAATCGGCTACCGACGACAAAGATTAGAACGAATATGACAATGCCTTCAATCGGCCAATACAACATGAATGACAGGACGCCAACATTAATAACAATGATTACAACAACGTCTAGATAGACATCAATATTAACAAAAACAACCGATACATCGATACCGCGAACCGGTGATCGATAATAACATTAACAACGAATATCTCAATGCCTTACCGGCCATTAATGAATGATAATAAACATTTGGTATAATTGCCGGAGAGTATCGTATCGAACGATCAATGAACTTATGAAGAGACTAAGTCTCTGAATGATACAACACATTCATACACATATATGATAAGATTAATCTCATTGACTAGTACAAGTATAAAACTTGCCTCAACCGAAGGCGATGAAATCCTTCCACGAACAACGAACGGCGTCCTCCGATAAACACAAGTACTCGAACAACCGTGAATGAAATACAATTCATTCAATAACACAATATCAATCGAAATCGACATAACGACCGAAAGAAACTCTTTGAGACATTTAATCGAACACTAAATGTTCAAAGTTCCTCAAGAACCTAAGAATCATCAATCGGGTTGAACGAATCGAAAATATGGAAATACAATCCATAGAACACGATTAATAATGTTCACTAGCATCAACCGATTCATCAAAATCGGACTAGAATTGAAATCAAGAACAAATTCCCCAAAAAGTAAACTTGGAGGAAAATCAAGAAATATACCTTGATTTGACGAAGAACACGGATTTGATGATGATATAATAAACAAGAATCTTCCAAAATGCTTTGGAAATGAGTAGAATCGGCCAAGAACACCTCCTACCGGTCACTCTCGTCCGCAGCCGCACAAAAACGAGGAAAAAGTGAGAAAAATGAAGTCTGGCCGAGCTAGGCCTATATATGGCCGGCAGGGTTACGACCGTAACCGGCAGGGCCTTACGGCCGTAATCGGAATTCGTCCAAACCCGCCCAGCGCCTGCCGAGCGCTTACGGCCGTAACCGACAGGGCCTTACGGCCGTACTCGGCAGGTCCTTACGGCCGTAACCGGCATTCGTCCGAACACTGCCTGGCACCTGTACGGCCGTAACTGACAGCCCTTACGGCCGTAACCGGCATTCATCCGAACACTGCCGAGCACGTACGGCCGTAACCGGCACCTTATGACCGTAACTCGTCCAGGCCAGGCCCTGCCCCAAGAAGGGCGACCGTGACTTGGCCGTGGCCACTCCGACGGCCCGGACGACGCCGAAACCCGAACCTGAATATAAATCAAAGATACAATTATGAAGTACTCGCAAAGACGAATCCAAGCGCTAAGAGAACACACATTCCGACCACCCAAAGGCTCAAAATTCGACAACCGAAAGTAATTACCCCAAACTTTAGGAAATTACGAAAATGGCCCAAAACGTCCGAAATACAAGATACACGATCGAAACACCAAGCTGAAGCTCGCAACATGAATAATAACATTAAATGAACTTACGAGAAATTCGAAACGACAGTTTCAGATGAGATTCGCAAGAATCAAACTCAAGTGCGGACAAGCGGTTTAAGATCCCGGAACTCAACAAAATAATACCGAAACGAACTCGGATGATAAAAGTGCAGAATTAAATATTCTCGGAATGACGATACTGATTATGGGCGATTTGTCATAACGGACTTCCGCCAAAAAATAAAAATTACCGAAAAATCGAAATTACGAGTATTACCTACTACCCTCCTTAAAAGAAGTTTCGTCTCGAAACTTAAAATGAGTAGGGAGAAGCAATATCCCGTCAGGAAAAACTAATGAGATACACAGGAACAAGAATGATCACAATGAATGATAATGAATCGAAATCCAACAAGGATCAAGAATGACTCACTAAGGTGAAATGATAACGTAATGAGTGATAGCTCAAATGAAATGATTGGAACCATTGTTCCCCGTGAAGTGAATGATTAGTTTGACAATTATAAGTCTCAACGTGATTGATATATGATGAATGAATTATGTGAATGAATGAACAACAATGAAATGAATGATTATCCTTTTACCGAACAAGAATTAACTTGCTCAAAACCGGTGATGAATGTTCTTACCTCGGGCTTTCGAAGCCTGATAGGACCCCTTGAATGAAGCATGAGCTGGAGTAACAAAGTCCCTCGAGGCCCTTGAGCTCTCTCGATATCTACCGGCTCTAGAACTCCTGCAGTATTTCTGAAGGTGTCCATGTCTCCCACACAGGAAACAAATAACGGCCTGCATCGAGCACCGGGTACTGCGATGTCCTATTACATCACAGTTAAAGCAAACAACGGTCGAACTCGTTGCCTTAGAAGAGGATGCTCCTTCCACACGAAGACGACTATAAAATGACCTCTTGGACGTCGGAGCCCGATGTCCCTCTGAACGAGCCGGCATTCTAGTCCTCTTACCCGAAGAAACTGAAGGACGCTTCTGAGTAAGCTCCTTGATCAAAAGCTCTGCTCCAAGAGCCTTCCCGATGAACTCACTAAGTGAACTACAATTGTGATTGAACAATTGCATCCTCAACTGCGGATTTAGCCTCTTGCTAAAATATTTGATCTTATCCGCCTCAGTACGGATAACTGACGAAGCAAACTGAAGTAGTCTCTGAAACTTCTCAGCAATGACAATAACACCCTCGTCCTCGACGAATTCAGGGTTCAAAACCTCTGACAGCTTGGCTTCACGAAGTGGAGCCGGATAATACCTCTCTAACATGAGAGTCTTGAACTCACTCCAACCACAATCGCGATTGGCGGGTTTCATAGAAAGCCACCACGAATAAGCACCCTTACTCAAGTAATAAGCCACTATTGCCACTTTACTCTCTTCCGGACACTGAACCATGTCGAAGAGTTTATCAAAATGCTCAAGCCAATGAACAATATCAGCTGGTTCCGACGAACCCTCAAAAGTAGGCGGTCTCTGACGAGAGATATCACCAACAATCTGATTCACTCCTCCAGTCTGTCCATGAAACGGCACCTGGAATCCCTGTTGCGGTGGGCCACGAACCATCAAGGTCTGCATGGTCTCCATCATCCGCGTCATCTGAGTCATCTGGGCCATCATGCCCTGCATGTATATGAATGGGTCCACCCGATCACCTTCCGATTGAGCTGCTTCTCGGGTACGACTCCCTAACAGTGAATGATTATCTGACAGTGAATGAGGCCCTGTTCTTTTGGACTTATTTTTCGATTTTCGCCTGTCGATTTAGTTCAGTTCCAGTCCATTCATTCGATTCGATTCGATTGATTCGGCTCGATTCTTCTTCTTATTATTATTATTAATCTTAATTATTATTATTATTATTATTATTATTATTATTATCACTAATAATATTACTATTATCGTTGTTGTTGTTAATTACTATTATTATTATTTATTATTATTATTATTATTATTTACCCTTAATATATATTTTAGTTCGATTCGATTCGATTCGAGCCTCTGGGCCCATTGATTCGATTTAGTTCGGGCCTGATTCGATCCATTCGGGATTCGATTGATTGATTCAGATTCATTCAGTCCAAAAGAAAAGAGCATGAGTAGCATATATATCTGACGAACACATGTTATCCCTCGCATCCGCGCGGGCGTTCATACGAAATCCCGGGTTTCGGCCCGCACCACAGCCTCTTCCCCTGCGTCCTCTGACAGCTCTATCCATACTGAAGCAGGAAAGCCACATGATAATTATAGATCCCGCATGAATATCGCATTATGATTACGTGACGGCATGATAACAATGAGCATACACGCTTTAACACAATGAATGCATTAATAATGCAATAAAATGATCGGTGACATGACACCGGAATATGATAAGATCGCAGGAAGGATCAAGTGAGGTGAAATGATTATCTGATGAAATTCCTGAAATGATTATCTTGAATACGTTAACAATATTGATAGTTCGATCCACAAGATCAACAATTGAGCAATGAGATTGACTGAGTGATGAATGAATTAACATGATCGACAAGATCAAAATGATGATTGAGGATTATTAATCGATGAATGAGTTGATCCTTAACGCTTACACAGGTCACACGTGCTCCAAAACAATTAGTCATGAATCAATCATAACACTAATATCACATATAGGTTTCAACAAAGCATGAATAATTAATGACATGATGAATGTATGAACATAAAGAGAATCCAGTCCTTACACAGGTCATACGAAGCTTCGAGGTCTCACGATACTAGTCTCAATTGACGACGACTCGATGAATGAATGACTCGTGCAGTCGTACAAATATTACGACTCATAAAACCCGACTGTCAAGATTGTCATAACCTGACAAATCCCGCTACTACCACGTCGGTAGAGCCACATAACTCACATATCAGGGTATCTCACAACCCAAATGCTCTGATACCATCTTTTGTAGCACCCTCAAATTCCATTGGGTTATTGCAGTGCCGTGGACCCCACATCCGGAGATCCACCAGGCGAAACATGACTAAAATACATTAAATTAACCAACAAGGGAGATCACAGTCCCTACCATGATATTCGACACAATATTCCGATAAGGAATTTCAATGACAACGATGGGCCTACATGGCCAAAAATAAAAATACAACAACATCCACGAGCATCTACTCGGGTAATACATAATGACAATGACTGACAAACTGGAGAACACTCCAACTGACTGGCAAATATGAACAACTCGGACTAGTATCGCTCGAATGCCTCATCGCCATCATCATGCCCCTGTGTCTCAACTCTCTCCTCGCAAGCACCTAAAACATGAAAACATGTTCCGCCCCCACGGGGTCAATCATCCAGATAATGAACATCAAATACAGGTATAACATGATATGCATCCAAAGGCAGAATGAAACGGTACAATGATGATAATAATACGAGATGCTCACAAACCAATGTAAGAACCGAGCATTCGTGAAACACTATGCCCACGACATACTATTAATACCTGTTCGACAGGTTAAAATGTAAATGCCCAACGATGAATCATAATTATAGAGTACCACAATGAATTACACGACATGAACCAAACCAGAACTGAATTAATTATGAATCACAATGCCCGAAGGCTCCAATGAAATTACCAAGATAATCACAAAGGCCTGAAAGCCACTCAGCCGAAGCTGTCAAATATCACAATCACATGAAATTGGAACAACCCAAAGCTGTAGTTAATGAGGGCTAATAAGGTCATAACCACGACTGTGACCTACTGAGCCGTAGGTGTCGGGAAGCCAACCGCGAATTTTCAAGCCCCAAGCTTACTTATAATAAGATCATAAACAGGACCGTGACCTACTGAGCTGTAGGTGTTGGGAAGCCAACCGCGAAGGTTCAAGCCCCAAGCTTACCCATAATAAGATCATAAACATGACCGTGACCTACTGAGCTGTAGGTGTTGGGAAGCCAACCGCGAAGGTTGAAGCCCCAAGATTACCCATAATAAGATCATAAACATGACCTTGACCTACTGAGCTGTAGGTGTTGGGAAGCCAACCGCGAAGGTTGAAGCCCCAAGCTTACCCATAATGAGCACTAGCCGAGACTAGCCTCCAAAATATAATTAATCACAAACAACAACGATCCGAAGATTACCGAATTCACGAGAATGATAGTGTGCTGCCTTGAGTCGGCCAACACGATAATGATGACTCACGGATGGGCACCATCCTCGGTGGTCCCAATTCAATACCTCGATTGCCTTAGAATGGCCAACCGATAATAATGATGCAGCAGATGATCCAATACCTCGATTGCCTCAAAACGGCCAATCGATAACAATGATACAATGAATGATTGAGCACCTCAATTGCCTTAGAACGGCTAATCGATGACAATGATACAATGAATGATTGAGCACCTCAACTGCCTTAGAACGGCTAATCGATGACAATGAGACAATGAATGATTGAGCACCTCGATTGCCTTAGAACGGCCAATCGATGACAATGAGACAATGAATGATTGAGCACCTCGATTGCCATAGAATGGCTAATCGATGACAATGATACAATAAATGATTGAACTCCTCGATTGCCTTAGAACGGCTAATCAATGACAATGATACAATGAATGATTGAACTCCTCGATTGACTTAGAACGGTCAATCAATAACAATGATACAATGAATGCCTCGGCACCTTTAATCGGTTACCGATGACGAAGATGAGAACGAATACGACAATGCCTTCATCGGCTACCGATGATGAAGATGAGAACGAATGCGACAATGCCTTCAATCGGCCAATACAACATGAATGACAGGACGCTAACATTAATAACAATGATTACAACAACGTCTAGATAGACATCAATATTAACAACAACAACCGACACATCGATACACATATATGATAACATTAATCTCATTGACTAGTACAAGTATAAAACTTGCCTCAACCGAAGGCAATGAAATCCTTCCACGAACAACGAACGGCGTCCTCCGATAAACACAAGTACTCGAACAACCTTGAATGAAATACAATTCATTCAATAACACAATATCAATCGAAATCGACATAACGACCGAAAGAAACTCTTTGAGACATTTAATCGAACACTAAATGTTCAAAGTTCCTCAAGAACCTAAGAATCATCAATTGGGTTGAACGAATCGAAAATATGGATATACAATCCATAGAACACGATTAATAATGTTCACTAGCATCAACCGATTCATCAAAATCGGACTAGAATCGAAATCAAGAACAAATTCCCCAAAAAGTCAACTTGGAGGAAAATCAAGAAATATACCTTGATTCGACGAAGAACACGGATTTATGATGATATAATCAACAAGAATATTCCAAAATGCTTTGGAAATGAATAGAATCGGCTAAGAACACCTCCTACCGGTCACTCCCGCCCGCAGCCGCACAAAAACGAGGAAAAAGTGAGAAAAATGAAGTTTCGCCGAGCCAGGCCTATATATGGCCGGCAGGGTTACGGCTGTAACCAGCAAGGCCTTATGGACGTAACCGGCATTCGTCCAAACCCGCCTGCCGCCGAGTGCTTACGGCCATAACCGACAGGCCTTACGGCTGCATCTTGGCAGTCCTTACGGCCGTAATCGCATTCGTCCGAACACCGCTCGCACCCAGACGGTCAGAATCGACACTTCTTACGGCCGTAATCGCATTCGCCGAACACCGCCGAGCACGCACGGTCAGAATCGCACCTTATGGCCGTAACTCGCCGTGCCAGCCCCGCCCAAGAAGGGCGGCCGTGACTCGCCGTGGCCACTCCGACACGGCCGACGACGCCGAAACCCGAACCCAAATATGAATCGAAGATACGGTTATGAAGTTATCGCAAAGACGAATCCAAGCGCTAAGAGAACACACGATTCCGACCACACGAAGGCTCGAAATTCGACAACGGAAAGTAATTACCCCAAACTTTGGGAAATTACGAAAATGGCCCAAAATGTCTGAAATACACGATACACGATCGAAACACCAAGCCGAAGCTCGCAACATGAATAATAACATTAAATAAACTTATGAGAAACTCGAAACGACAGTTTCGGACGAGATTCGCCAGAATCGAACTCAAGTGCGGAAAAGCTGTTTAAGAACACGGAACCCAACAAAATGATACCGAAATGAACTCGGATTACAAAAAGTGCAGAATTAAATATTCTCAGAATGACGATATGGTCATGGGCGAGTCATCATAACGGACGTCCGCCAAAAAAATAAAAATTACCGAAAAATCGAAATTACGTGTATTACAGTATTAACAACACATTGGTAAGCAAGTAACTCAGAATAATCATCCAACATGTGTAACTAATCTCAGAACTATATCATAGGTTCAACTCAAGATGCTTGCTTAATAATCCACTTTCTCAAGAAAGGTCTCGAATAAGTTCGTCTTATCTCTTAACAACATGGTGTTCAACTTAATGTGTCACTCACTAATCCAAGGATCTCAGAAGCATGCTCATATCATTTCTTAAGAACAAGGATTAGAGTTTGGAAAGTATCAACATACCTTAGTGTGAAGAAAACGTCAAGGCAATCGGTATAATTCAACTCGGGATGCTTGAGTACCAATCCAAGGTGCTTCTCAACTTCAATGACTAATTAGGGATGTTAAACAAGTGTTTAATTATCAAGGGGAACTCTCTGGACTCGAAGGAAACGAAAGAGAAGTGAAAGCATACGAGGTGAAATGAAATGGGGTGCTGTACCATTTATCCTGTCCTAAGATTTACGTACGTTAGCCTTAGTGCTTAACGTACGTTATACACTTAGCGTATGCTATCTACTATCCTTATCGTACGTTATCGTCCAATGATAGCTTACTGCCTCGTTCCTGTTCTCTCTTACGTATGCTACATCAACACTATTATGTACGTAATCAACCATACTTAGCGTACGCTATATACATCACTTAGCGTATGTTAATCCCCGTTGACCCAAAACTGCCCAGGTTCATGCCGCGGGAATCTTATCCGGGCCCTCCACAAACTTGCCCATGTGCTACCCGTCTTGATCAATTATTGGCTGTCTTACGTACGCTATGCTTCATTCATAGCGTACGCTATCCGTGGTACATAACATACGTTACGCTTACTAGCTAGCGTACGTTATGGCGTAGTTGCATGTGAAGAATTACAGGTTGATATTATCATGCATGCGGATACGAATACGGAAAAGATCAGACTTCGATTATTGATATCACAAATTCGAATAATACAGGGTTCAAATACAGACGAATATACTCAACAATTTATCTGGATATTACAAATCAACACACCAAAATTAGGAGGAATAATGATATAGAGAGAAGAGAGGGATGAATGTCGGAGCATTTAGAGACAGATTTTTAAAATCGCATTTTAAAAAAGCAACCATCAGAACATACATTATATCACGATTCTGATAAACCCAACTAGAAAGAAGCAAGAGAGAGAGAGAGGAAGAAAAATCAGTAGGAAGACCTTGATTTTCAATTATAGCACGTTCTTGATTTCCCTCATCCCCAACTGCAAATTAAACCAATACTAAATTAGCAGCAATAATGACATAGATAGGAGAGAGATACACTGGAAGAAGAAATTGGTAAAAACCTTAACCTTCATTTATGATTATAGCACTTCGTTCTTCAGTTTCGCCATCCTTAGTTGTTTTAAAACAAAATTAAACAAACAAGAGAGAGAAAACACGCAACTTCTATAATTAATCAACACACCAAAATTAGAAGCAATGATGATAGAGGGAAGAGAGAGAGAGAGAGAGAGAGAGAGAGAGAGAGAGAGATGAATGCAAGAGCATTTAGAGACAAATTTTTAACAAGAAATCGCATTTTAAAAAAGCAACCATCAGAAAACACATCAAATCACGATTCTGATATACCCAACTAGAAAGAAGAAAGAGAGAGAGAGAAAGAAAAATCAGTAAAACCTTGATTTTCAATTATAGCACGTTCTTGATTTCCCTCATCCCTAGCTGCAAATTAAACCAATGCAAAATTAGCAGCACTAATGATACAGAGAGGAGAGAGATGAAGAAGAACTCAGTAAAAACCCTAACTTTCATTTATGATTATAGCAGTTCGTTCTTCAATTTCGCCATCCCCGTCTGTTTCAAAATAAAATTAAACCAACAAGAGAGAGAAGACACACAACTTCCATAATTAATCAACAAACTCCTCGATTGCCTTAGAACGGCTAATCGATGACAATGATACAATGAATGATTGAACTCCTCGATTGCTTTAGAATGGTCAATCTATAACAATGATACAATGAATGCCTCGGCACCTTTAATCGGCTACCGACGACAAAGATTAGAACGAATATGACAATGCCTTCAATCGGCCAATACAACATGAATGACAGGACGCCAACATTAATAACAATGATTACAACAACGTCTAGATAGACATCAATATTAACAAAAACAACCGATACATCGATACCGCGAACCGGTGATCGATAATAACATTAACAACGAATATCTCAATGCCTTACCGGCCATTAATGAATGATAATAAACATTTGGTATAATTGCCGGAGAGTATCGTATCGAACGATCAATGAACTTATGAAGAGACTAAGTCTCTGAATGATACAACACATTCATACACATATATGATAAGATTAATCTCATTGACTAGTACAAGTATAAAACTTGCCTCAACCGAAGGCGATGAAATCCTTCCACGAACAACGAACGGCGTCCTCCGATAAACACAAGTACTCGAACAACCGTGAATGAAATACAATTCATTCAATAACACAATATCAATCGAAATCGACATAACGACCAAAGAAACTCTTTGAGACATTTAATCGAACACTAAATGTTCAAAGTTCCTCAAGAACCTAAGAATCATCAATCGGGTTGAACGAATCGAAAATATGGAAATACAATCCATAGAACACGATTAATAATGTTCACTAGCATCAACCGATTCATCAAAATCGGACTAGAATTGAAATCAAGAACAAATTCCCAAAAAGTAAACTTGGAGGAAAATCAAGAAATATACCTTGATTTGACGAAGAACACGGATTTGATGATGATATAATAAACAAGAATCTTCCAAAATGCTTTGGAAATGAGTAGAATCGCCAAGAACACCTCCTAATGGCCACTCTCGTCACCGCACAAAAACGAGGAAAAAGTGAGAAAATGAAGTCCGCCGAGCTAGGCCTATATGGCCGGCAGGTTACGACCAGAACCGGCAGGCCTTACGGCCGTAATCGGCATTCGTCCAAACCCGCCTGGGCCGCCGAGCGCTTACGGCCAGAATCCGACAGTGGCCTTACGGCCGCATTTCAGTCCTTACGGCCAGAACCGCATTCGTCCGAACATCGCTCGCACTCAGACGGGCCAGAATCGACACTTTACGGCCAGAATCGCATTCACCAACATCGCTGAGCACGTACGGCCGTAACCGGCACCTTACGACCGTAACTCGTCCAGGCCAGGCCCTGCCCCAAGAAGGGCGACCGTGACTTGGCCGTGGCCACTCCGACGGCCCGGACGACGCCGAAACCCGAACCTGAATATAAATCAAAGATACAATTATGAAGTACTCGCAAAGACGAATCCAAGCGCTAAGAGAACACACATTCCGACCACCCAAAGGCTCAAAATTCGACAACCGAAAGTAATTACCCCAAACTTTAGGAAATTACGAAAATGGCCCAAAACGTCCGAAATACAAGATACACGATCGAAACACCAAGCTGAAGCTCGCAACATGAATAATAACATTAAATGAACTTACGAGAAATTCGAAACGACAGTTTCAGATGAGATTCGCAAGAATCAAACTCAAGTGCGGAAAAGCCGTTTAAGAACACGGAACTCAACAAAATAATACCGAAACGAACTCGGATGATAAAAAGTGCAGAATTAAATATTCTCAGAATGACGATACAGTTATGGGCGATTTGTCATAACGGACTTCCGCCAAAAAATAAAAATTACCGAAAAATCGAAATTACGAGTATTACCTACTACCCTCCTTAAAAGAAGTTTCGTCTCGAAACTTAAAATGAGTAGGGAGAAGCAATATCCCGTCAGGAAAAACTAATGAGATACACAGGAACAAGAATGATCACAATGAATGATAATGAATCGAAATCCAACAAGGATCAAGAATGACTCACTAAGGTGAAATGATAACGTAATGAGTGATAGCTCAAATGAAATGATTGGAACCATTGTTCCCCGTGAAGTGAATGATTAGTTTGACAATTATAAGTCTCAACGTGATTGATATATGATGAATGAATTATGTGAATGAATGAACAACAATGAAATGAATGATTATCCTTTTACCGAACAAGAATTAACTTGCTCAAAACCGGTGATGAATGTTCTTACCTCGGGCCAAGCCCGATAGACCCCTTGAATGAAGCATGAGCTGGAGTAACAAAGTCCCTCGAGGCCCTTGAGCTCTCTCGATATCTACCGGCTCTAGAACTCCCGCAGATTTCAAGGTGTCCATGTCTCCCACACAGAAACAAATAACGGCCCGCATCGAAAGACTGCTGCGATGTCCTATTACATCACGATTAAAGCAAACAACGGTCGAACTCGTTGCCTTAGAAGAGGATGCTCCTTCCACACGAAGACGACTATAAAATGACCTCTTGGACGTCGGAGCCCGATGTCCCTCTGAACGAGCCGGCATTCTAGTCCTCTTACCCGAAGAAACTGAAGGACGCTTCTGAGTAAGCTCCTTGATCAAAAGCTCTGCTCCAAGAGCCTTCCCGATGAACTCACTAAGTGAACTACAATTGTGATTGAACAATTGCATCCTCAACTGCGGATTTAGCCTCTTGCTAAAATATTTGATCTTATCCGCCTCAGTACGGATAACTGACGAAGCAAACTGAAGTAGTCTCTGAAACTTCTCAGCAATGACAATAACACCCTCGTCCTCGACGAATTCAGGGTTCAAAACCTCTGACAGCTTGGCTTCACGAAGTGGAGCCGGATAATACCTCTCTAACATGAGAGTCTTGAACTCACTCCAACCACAATCGCGATTGGCGGGTTTCATAGAAAGCCACCACGAATAAGCACCCTTACTCAAGTAATAAGCCACTATTGCCACTTTACTCTCTTCCGGACACTGAACCATGTCGAAGAGTTTATCAAAATGCTCAAGCCAATGAACAATATCAGCTGGTTCCGACGAACCCTCAAAAGTAGGCGGTCTCTGACGAGAGATATCACCAACAACTGATTCACTCCTCCGGCATCCATGAAACGGCACCTGGAATCCTTGTTGCGGTGGGCCACGAACCATCAAGGTCTGCATGGTCTCCATCATCCGCGTCATCTGAGTCATCTGGGCCATCATGCCCTGCATGTATATGAATGGGTCCACCCGATCACCTTCCGATTGAGCTGCTTCTGCACGACTCCTAATTGAATGATTATCCGATGCTGAATGAGGCCTGTTCTTTTGGACTTATTTTTCGATTTTTCGCCTGTCGATTAGTTCGATTCGATTCAGTCCATTCGATTCGATTCGATTCGACTCGCTTCTTCTTCTTATTATTATTATTAATCTTAATTATTATTATTATTATTATTATTATCACTAATAATATTACTATTATCGTTGTTGTTGTTAATTACTATTATTATTATTTATTATTATTATTATTATTATTATTATTATTATTATTATTATTATTTACCCTTAATATATATTTTAGTTCGATTCGCCTGGGCCCATTCTGATTCCATTGATTCGATTTAGTTCGGCGATTGATTCGATCCATTCGGGCCTGGGCGATTGGGCCAGATTCATTCAGTCCAAAAGAAAAGAGCATGAGTAGCATATCTATCTGACGAACACATGTTATCCCTCGCATCCGCGCGGGCGTTCATACGAAATCCCGGGTTTCGGCCCGCACCACAGCCTCTTCCCCTGCGTCCTCTGACAGCTCTATCCATACTGAAGCAGGAAAGCCACATGATAATTATAGATCCCGCATGAATATCGCATTATGATTACGTGACGGCATGATAACAATGAGCATACACGCTTTAACACAATGAATGCATTAATAATGCAATAAAATGATCGGTGACATGACACCGGAATATGATAAGATCGCAGGAAGGATCAAGTGAGGTGAAATGATTATCTGATGAAATTCCTGAAATGATTATCTTGAATACGTTAACAATATTGATAGTTCGATCCACAAGATCAACAATTGAGCAATGAGATTGACTGAGTGATGAATGAATTAACATGATCGACAAGATCAAAATGATGATTGAGGATTATTAACTGATGAATGAGTTGATCCTTAACGCTTACACAGGTCACACGTGCTCCAAAACAATTAGTCATGAATCAATCATAACACTAATATCACATATAGGTTTCAACAAAGCATGAATAATTAATGACATGATGAATGTATGAACATAAAGAGAATCCAGTCCTTACACAGGTCATACGAAGCTTCGAGGTCTCACGATACTAGTCTCAATTGACGACGACTCGATGAATGAATGACTCGTGCAGTCGTACAAATATTACGACTCATAAAACCCGACTGTCAAGATTGTCATAACCTGACAGTCCCGCTACTACCACGTCGGTAGAGCCACATAACTCACATATCAGGGTATCTCACAACCCAAATGCTCTGATACCATCTTTTGTAGCACCCTCAAATTCCATTGGGTTATTGCAGTGCCGTGGACCCCACATCCGGAGATCCACCAGGCGAAACATGACTAAAATACATTAAATTAACCAACAAGGGAGATCACAGTCCCTACCATGATATTCGACACAATATTCCGATAAGGAATTTCAATGACAACGATGGGCCTACATGGCCAAAAATAAAAATACAACAACATCCACGAGCATCTACTCGGGTAATACATAATGACAATGACTAACAAACTGGAGAACACTCCAACTGACTGGCAAATATGAACAACTCGGACTAGTATCGCTCGAATGCCTCATCGCCATCATCATGCCCCTGTGTCTCAACTCTCTCCTCGCAAGCACCTAAAACATGAAAACATGTTCCGCCCCCACGGGGTCAATCATCCAGATAATGAACATCAAATACAGGTATAACATGATATGCATCCAAAGGCAGAATGAAACGGTACAATGATGATAATAATATGAGATGCTCACAAACCAATGTAAGAACCGAGCATTCGTGAAACACTATGCCCACGACATACTATTAATACCTGTTCGACAGGTTAAAATGTAAATGCCCAACGATGAATCATAATTATAGAGTACCACAATGAATTACACGACATGAACCAAACCAGAACTGAATTAATTATGAATCACAATGCCCGAAGGCTCCAATGAAATTACCAAGATAATCACAAAGGCCTGAAAGCCACTCAGCCGAAGCTGTCAAATTTCACAATCACATGAAATTGGAACAACCCAAAGCTGTAGTTAATGAGGGCTAATAAGGTCATAACCACGACTGTGACCTACTGAGCCGTAGGTGTCGGGAAGCCAACCGCGAATTTTCAAGCCCCAAGCTTACTTATAATAAGATCATAAACAGGACCGTGACCTACTGAGCTGTAGGTGTTGGGAAGCCAACCGCGAAGGTTCAAGCCCCAAGCTTACCCATAATAAGATCATAAACATGACCGTGACCTACTGAGCTGTAGGTGTTGGGAAGCCAACCGCGAAGGTTGAAGCCCCAAGATTACCCATAATAAGATCATAAACATGACCTTGACCTACTGAGCTGTAGGTGTTGGGAAGCCAACCGCGAAGGTTGAAGCCCCAAGCTTACCCATAATGAGCACTAGCCGAGACTAGCCTCCAAAATATAATTAATCACAAACAACAACGATCCGAAGATTACCGAATTCACGAGAATGATAGTGTGCTGCCTTGAGTCGGCCAACACGATAATGATGACTCACGGATGGGCACCATCCTCGGTGGTCCCAATTCAATACCTCGATTGCCTTAGAATGGCCAACCGATAATAATGATGCAGCAGATGATCCAATACCTCGATTGCCTCAAAACGGCCAATCGATAACAATGATACAATGAATGATTGAGCACCTCAATTGCCTTAGAACGGCTAATCGATGACAATGATACAATGAATGATTGAGCACCTCAACTGCCTTAGAACGGCTAATCGATGACAATGAGACAATGAATGATTGAGCACCTCGATTGCCTTAGAACGGCCAATCGATGACAATGAGACAATGAATGATTGAGCACCTCGATTTCCATAGAATGGCTAATCGATGACAATGATACAATAAATGATTGAACTCCTCGATTGCCTTAGAACGGCTAATCAATGACAATGATACAATGAATGATTGAACTCCTCGATTGACTTAGAACGGTCAATCAATAACAATGATACAATGAATGCCTCGGCACCTTTAATCGGCTACCGATGACGAAGATGAGAACGAATACGACAATGCCTTCATCGGCTACCGATGATGAAGATGAGAACGAATGCGACAATGCCTTCAATCGGCCAATACAACATGAATGACAGGACGCTAACATTAATAACAATGATTACAACAACGTCTAGATAGACATCAATATTAACAACAACAACCGACACATCGATACACATATATGATAACATTAATCTCATTGACTAGTACAAGTATAAAACTTGCCTCAACCGAAGGCAATGAAATCCTTCCACGAACAACGAACGGCGTCCTCCGATAAACACAAGTACTCGAACAACCTTGAATGAAATACAATTCATTCAATAACACAATATCAATCGAAATCGACATAACGATCAAAGAAACTCTTTGAGACATTTAATCGAACACTAAATGTTCAAAGTTCCTCAAGAACCTAAGAATCATCAATTGGGTTGAACGAATCGAAAATATGGATATACAATCCATAGAACACGATTAATAATGTTCACTAGCATCAACCGATTCATCAAAATCGGACTAGAATCGAAATCAAGAACAAATTCCCCAAAAAGTCAACTTGGAGGAAAATCAAGAAATATACCTTGATTCGACGAAGAACACGGATTTATGATGATATAATCAACAAGAATATTCCAAAATGCTTTGGAAATGAATAGAATCGGCTAAGAACACCTCCTACCGGTCACTCCCGCCCGCAGCCGCACAAAAACGAGGAAAAAGTGAGAAAAATGAAGTCTCGCCGAGCCAGGCCTATATATGGCCGGCAGGGTTACGGCTGTAACCAGCAAGGCCTTATGAACGTAACCGGCATTCGTCCAAACCCGCCCAGCGCCTGCCGAGTGCTTACGGCCATAACCGACAGGGCCTTACGGCCGTACCCGGCAGGTCCTTACGGCCGTAACCGGCATTCGTCCGAACATCGCTCGCACCCGCATTTGGTCAGAATCGACACTTTACGGCCAGAATCGCATTCGGCCGAACACTGCCGAGCACGTACGGCTGTAACCGGCACCTTATGGCCGTAACTCGGCCAGGCCAGGCCCTGCTCCAAGAAGGGCGGCCGTGACTCGGCCGTGGCCACTCCGACGGCCGGGACGACGCCGAAACCCGAACCCAAATATGAATCGAAGATACGGTTATGAAGTTATCGCAAAGACGAATCCAAGCGCTAAGAGAACACACGATTCCGACCACACGAAGGCTCGAAATTCGACAACGGAAAGTAATTACCCCAAACTTTGGGAAATTACGAAAATGGCCCAAAATGTCCGAAATACACGATACACGATCGAAACACCAAGCCGAAGCTCGCAACATGAATAATAACATTAAATAAACTTATGAGAAACTCGAAACGACAGTTTCGGACGAGATTCGCCAGAATCGAACTCAAGTGCGGAAAAGCTGTTTAAGAACACGGAACCCAACAAAATGATACCGAAATGAACTCGGATTACAAAAAGTGCAGAATTAAATATTCTCAGAATGACGATATGGTCATGGGCGAGTCATCATAACGGACGTCCGCCAAAAAAATAAAAATTACCGAAAAATCGAAATTACGTGTATTACAGTATTAACAACACATTGGTAAGCAAGTAACTCAGAATAATCATCCAACATGTGTAACTAATCTCAGAACTATATCATAGGTTCAACTCAAGATGCTTGCTTAATAATCCACTTTCTCAAGAAAGGTCTCGAATAAGTTCGTCTTATCTCTTAACAACATCCGTTCAACTTAATGTGTCACTCACTAATCCAAGGATCTCAGAAGCATGCTCATATCATTTCTTAAGAACAAGGATTAGAGTTTGGAAAGTATCAACATACCTTAGTGTGAAGAAAACGTCAAGGCAATCGGTATAATTCAACTCGGGATGCTTGAGTACCAATCCAAGGTGCTTCTCAACTTCAATGACTAATTAGGGATGTTAAACAAGTGTTTAATTATCAAGGGGAACTCTCTGGACTCGAAGGAAACGAAAGAGAAGTGAAAGCATACGAGGTGAAATGAAATGGGGTGCTGTACCATTTATCCTGTCCTAAGATTTACGTACGTTAGCCTTAGTGCTTAACGTACGTTATACACTTAGCGTATGCTATATACTATCCTTATCGTACGTTATCGTCCAATGATAGCTTACTGCCTCGTTCCTGTTCTCTCTTACGTATGCTACATCAACACTATTATGTACGTAATCAACCATACTTAGCGTACGCTATATACATCACTTAGCGTATGTTAATCCCGTTGACCCAAAGCCTGTGTTCATGCCGCGGGAATCTTATCCGGGCCCTCCACAAACTTGCCCATGTGCTACCCGTCTTGATCAATTATTGTTGTCTTACGTACGCTATGCTTCATTCATAGCGTACGCTATCCGTGGTACATAACATACGTTACGCTTACTAGCTAGCGTACGTTATGGCGTAGTTGCATGTGAAGAATTACAGGTTGATATTATCATGCATGCGGATACGAATACGGAAAAGATCAGACTTCGATTATTGATATCACAAATTCGAATAATACAGGGTTCAAATACGTACGAATATACTCAACAATTTATCTGGATATTACAAATCAACACACCAAAATTAGGAGGAATAATGATATAGAGAGAAGAGAGGGATGAATGTCGGAGCATTTAGAGACAGATTTTTAAAATCGCATTTTAAAAAAGCAACCATCAGAACATACATTATATCACGATTCTGATAAACCCAACTAGAAAGAAGCAAGAGAGAGAGAGAGGAAGAAAAATCAGTAGGAAGACCTTGATTTTCAATTATAGCACGTTCTTGATTTCCCTCATCCCCAACTGCAAATTAAACCAATACTAAATTAGCAGCAATAATGACATAGATAGGAGAGAGATACACTGGAAGAAGAAATTGGTAAAAACCTTAACCTTCATTTATGATTATAGCACTTCGTTCTTCAGTTTCGCCATCCTTAGTTGTTTTAAAACAAAATTAAACAAACAAGAGAGAGAAAACACGCAACTTCTATAATTAATCAACACACCAAAATTAGAAGCAATGATGATAGAGGGAAGAGAGAGAGAGAGAGAGAGAGAGAGAGATGAATGCAAGAGCATTTAGAGACAAATTTTTAACAAGAAATCGCATTTTAAAAAAGCAACCATCAGAAAACACATCAAATCACGATTCTGATATACCCAACTAGAAAGAAGAAAGAGAGAGAGAGAAAGAAAAATCAGTAAAACCTTGATTTTCAATTATAGCACGTTCTTGATTTCCCTCATCCCTAGCTGCAAATTAAACCAATGCAAAATTAGCAGCACTAATGATACAGAGAGGAGAGAGATGAAGAAGAACTCAGTAAAAACCCTAACTTTCATTTATGATTATAGCAGTTCGTTCTTCAATTTCGCCATCCCCGTCTGTTTCAAAATAAAATTAAACCAACAAGAGAGAGAAGACACACAACTTCCATAATTAATCAACATACAAAAATTAGCAGCAATAATGATAGAGAGAGGAGAGAGATACAGAGAGAGATGAATGCCGGAGCATTTAGAGACAGGTTTTTAACAAGAAATCACATTTTAAAAAAGCAACCATCAGAACATACATCAAATCACGATTCTAATAAACTCAACTAGAAATAAGCAAGAGAGAGGGGAAGAAAATCCAGTAAGAAAACCTTGATTTTCAATTATAGCACGTTCTTGATTTTTCTCAGCCCCATCTACAAATTTAACCAACACAAAATTAGCAGCAATAATGAGAGAGAGAGAAGGAAGAAATCAATAAAAACCCTAACCTTCTTTTATGATTATAGCAGTTCGTTCTTTCATTTTGCCATCCCCATCTGTTTCAAAACAAAATTGAACCAATATGTAACACCCCCAAAATTTCCCGAGGTATTACAGTGTTGTGAATCCCACATGGGACCCACAAGGCTAGTTTAGAAAATAGATATTTTTAAGAAATTGCAAGAAAATAATAAGTTCACGGTAACATAACATGAGCCGAAAGGTTTAAAGGAGAAACATAGTTCAAAGTTCGATTATTACACCTCGGAGGTTTAAAAGACCAAATTTAATTTAAGCAGAGGCAAGAGTTTATTCCAACACCGTTCAAGTCTGACCGGACCCCTCAGGAATGTCCTGTACATAATCAACAAATTTACCTGGTACGACAATTCATGCCCGGTAACCAGGGTCAGAGAATGCATACCAATAACGATAATTAGCAATGATATACACAATTTTACCGAACACATTGCCATATAACCAACAGAAAATATTTCAGCACACGACCGACGTTATCTTTCTCTTTTTATCACATAAACCCTAAGGTCGCAACCAAGGGTCACGAAAGTATCCACACGAGAATACCCTGGAACATAGGTGCTCAATTCGGGTCTTATCCCCTAACACATTTCCATATGGGTACCATACAGGTTTTATCCCAAACACATCGGCCCATTTATAACACATTTTAGAGGAAGACAACCGTCGGCATTCATCAACAATGGCACGTTCATAAATAAGAACATTACAATAATATTAGCATTTCTCGAGCAAGATTTCACTTGCTTGTGATCCGAAGGTAGGTGTTTTGTGATAACCGGGATCTCCACGCCCGCTCGAGTTTAACCTAGTCACGTAATATCCGATTAACACCTCGTATGGGTCATGATGAATAAAACTAGTCTCCCTTCCCTAACCGGATTCCTAGCGTAGTCTTAATTACCAGCATTAGTATCGTTTTTCTAAGTTCCTAAGCATTACGTACCATTATACCGTTTAATTCTATGGTTAACGTTTAGATACATCGATTTGTTCGACAAGATTATCCCTATCATTATTCTGTTGGCAACAAACGACCATAGCATCATCAAATCCCATACTCCTAATACAATTCCCTATTACGAGTACTTCAAGGATTGATAGACTTACCTTAGAGAGATTACTCCAAGGATTGATAGACTTACCTTAGAAGATGAAGAACAATAAAGAGAGATGACAAATCAACAAGAGCCACGAGAAGAAACGAGGAATGGGTTGAATGACTTGGATAATCTTCACCGGAGCTTATGAAATCACCTCCTCTATGTTAATACAAATGTATGAGAGGCCAAGAATTGAGTATAAGACTGTGGAAAAGCTTCAAGAGTTCTTCACTTCAAGTTTTGGGACGGAAGAAATGAAGGTGGGAGTGTTATTTTATAACACTCGATTTCGTTAACGTACGTTATCATTCCAGGATTTACGTACGTAATTTGTTCTACGTATGCTATGTATAATGGTTAACGTACGTAAAGGCCGTCCAGAGGCCACTGCTTGAAATGTGCCCATATGTTACGTACGTAAGTCGTCTTTACGTACGTAAGGATCCAGTCCGTAGCGTACGTTAAGCCTAAAGGATAGCGCACGCTATGAAGAGTTGACTCATTTGTCCTCTAGCCCGCCGAAAGTAGCTTCATCCGCGTCAAAAGGAATATTCTGGTCGGGAGACCAACTCACCCGTTACGTAAGTAATCTAGTTACCTTAGCATACGTAATGCTCAAACTTTAGCGTACGTTAGGCATATTCTGTAACACCCCCAGATTTACCCGGAAATATTACAGCGCCGTGGGCCCCGAGATGGAACCCACAAGGCTAAAAGAAATTTTCGCAAACATTTACAAATGCCCAAGAGGCCAACGACGGTACTATCTTTAAAAATTCACAAAGACTTATAAAATCCATTTATCAAAAACCGTCGTAAAAACTCATTTGAAATCGCAAGGCCAAACAGCCGACACTCACAAGTTTAGAAAACGATTTCCAAAGTAACCTCAGTTACCAGATACCAAAAGAGTATTTCAAAATACTCACGCAGCGGAGAAAAAGACCAACCATGAAGATACTCTAGCAGCGGAATACAAGAACCAATCAAGAAACACAATGCACAACATGTCCTAGCCAGTATCCTCCGGGAAGATCATCTCTTCACGACCACTACAAGCTCGATACTCCGAGAACCTAAAAAGAGAAATCCCACGACGGGGTCAGCCATAATATCCAACAATGATATCAATCACATCACATCAATAATACATACCAATGAGAATACAGAATAAGAATACGACCAACGTAATCTTACCGTCATAACTTTACTTACTCAAGTAATTCTCATCCGAATAACCCTTATCACATTTTACATCCTCTACTCGATTAACCAATAAATTGAACATAATATCTGTATTGTACCTCAAACAATATTCAAGATTCTCAAACTGTCATCACCAACTCACGATACGAAAATATACCATTACCGACCAATACGATCCATCGAATAACATCATCAAATCCCAAGACGATAACCGATTTTCCATCAAAGACAAATACCAAGGAAATACAGAACATACCTCGAGATATGAAGTGTCACGACAATCATATCAGTCTAATCCGAGATCAGATCAATGCAATACGGACACGGTCCTAACACAGGACCTACAAATGCATACTCATATGACCACGTCAATATGATCACAACAATATCAATCATGTATACTCAATGGAAATCCGACGATCCAAATACCTCAAAGATAGATCCCTTTGTTGATCATATCATATCAACATAATGTTGTCAACTATCAATACACATATGAACCTCAACTTATGATACTATCATTGATGCGAATTCACAAGATTTCATCAACTCAATACTGGTATTCAAACGTTCCAGCGCTTCTCAAAGATAGATCCCCATGATGATCCCGTCGAACCAACGCATGGTGGAAAACCTGTCCAACGATCCAGCGCCCTCAGCATAGATCCCCATGATGATCCCGTCGAACCAACGCATGGTGGACATTCGATCCAGCGCCCTCAGCATAGATCTCATGATCTCACAGGATCGACACAACGTATAAATCACATGATCTCACAGGATCAACACAACATAAACAATACAATTATGCATACATATATGTAACTCAATATGTTCCTCAACATGAACAACATAACATGCACGATAACATGACAATTTACTAGGATGGCTCCATGTTCAATAACATGAAAGAAAATGTACGAGACCAGAATAGATAACACTCAACCATAACCAATATGGAATACTTGCCCCGAGTCCTTCGGGAGCAACCTCGATGTCCAATCATCACCGACGATTATCCTCAATGCTCGGCGATCCAAATACCCAGAGTTCACAATAATGATAATCATCGCTATATGCATATAAACGAAATGAAATCAAAACCATTCATTAAATATTATAACCGAGCAAGTAATAACTTGCCTCGATACCGATACGATGATGATGAAGCCGCTACACAAATACAATGCCTTCGTCTACGAGCCCCTCGGCCCTGACCATGCAATTCACGAACACGCTCGAACACGACCACAACCTCCGGTTATAATCGCCGATCAATAATCTCAACCTATCGAAGAAATCAAATAACATACATCCGATAACAATCAACAACCGCTAAAACCAATTCACAAACCCAATGGCTCAACAATATCTCAGTTAACCACAAGTCTGATCAAACCAACTTAAACGATCACGAGTTCATAATCAAATGAATATAATACTCGCTCACGACTTAGCGCACGTTAATCTTTAACCTTAGCGTACGCTAAGTTGTTCCTGATAGCGTGCGCTAGCCAGTAGGCTTAGCGTGCGCTAATAACGTGCAGTTACATGCATTTCGGATACCGATCAACATCTGGCGATTATCAAAGACTCTAAGTGATTCTGAATCATGTTCATAGCTATCAAACAACGAAATCCAATATCCTTTAACATATAGGTAATCATCCGACTTTTAATTCAAGTCATATATTCATATTTCATCTTTCTTAATATCAACAACCTAAACACCAAGAACTCATAATCATGCCATGCTCATCATCAAATGAAGGAACCAACAACAACAACATCACAGATCCGAATTGAAGGAAGACATTATCCAACATATCTCTTTGAAGATAACAACTCATTCGAAATCATCTAATTCATATCAATATCTTCATACCAACAATAACATTATCATAATCCGGTAATCCAACTCATAATCATACTTATGAACTTCTTTATATGATAATCATCAGCTCAAGAACATCATATACAGTCCAAAACGAAATCTCAAAGTGAAGAGTAATTACCTTTTTGAAGGAAAGGATTAATTTCCAAGAATCACCAATGATTTCAAGAACAAAGCTTTACTCCATGATTTCCATCTTTAATCTTGTTAAAGAGGATCATCCCTCAGTGTTTAGGAACTCCAAATGTTCTCACAAGGTTGTCTCTATCGGGTGAAAGGAAAGGAATGGACGAAATGTTTCATGACACCCGTTTGTCCCTTTATATAGAATGCACCACTAGCGTGCGCTAAACCCTTATGTTTAGCGTGCGCTAGCCTTAGCGTGCGCTAACTGACTTTGTTAGCGTGCGCTATCGCACCTGCAGGCTACCGTCTTGCTTCAGAACTACCTTACGACGTAATGCCCATGCATTAACGCACGTAAATCATCATGTCTAGCGACGCAAGTCCTTACTCTTAGCGTGCGCTATCCGAAGTTGACTTACTACGTTGTTCACCTACCACTCGCCCCCACATTCCGACAAAGATCCGCAAGGATAAGATCCCTTGTTGACTGATATATAGTTAGCGTGCGCTAAGCCTAATCTTTAGCGTGCGCTAATACTTCAGGACAACAACCGTTGACTTACCAGAACGTGCGCCGAAAGCAGCCGGGTCCACACGCAGATTCCTTCCGATCTGTCTGCACTAGCGTACGCTAACCTATGAACGTAGCGTGCGCTAATCCTGCACGATAGCGTGCGCTATGAATGAATATCAGCGTGCACTAATAACGCTATACTTAGCCATTTTCCGCAGTTCTTGTCCAACGTCTCGACATACCAAAAACGAACATAAGACACACTGAACACAAACACTGAATCCAATAATATCATCATATGATATACCCAATATCAAAAGTACGACAACCTGATACACAATATCCTCAAATGTAACTGTCGACCAAATACGACAATTATACCAATACTGACATCTCAGTCCTTCATTTATTTTATCCTTACTGTACAGATTCCATGCTGTACAATATAACTCGGATAAAATAATATCAAACAACAGTAGTAGAATTTCCGGATATTACATTCTACACCCCTTAAAATAAGTTTCGTCCTCGAAACTTGCAATCCGTCATAGAAAACAAACAAACATATTGTTCAACCCAAAATATCCCAAAACCATCACGACAATGATCAATCATCATCATTACCGAATATCCAAAAGAGCATACTTACAAATACGCAGGTCGACGATCTCCGGAGATACTAGCCAGCTATCTCACTGTACAGTCTCAATACGCTTACGATCACAATCCCCTGAGTCTCAACAAAATATATCATCTTCGGATGAAACAATCTGCCTGAATCAAATCCCGTCTGCCTGATTACATAATCAAGTCCCAATTCTGATAAGACTAATAATACACAATACATATGCAAAACAACTGCCCAAAACAATGACACGAATTCCGAAACATCAACACAAAATCCGAACGCTCAGATGATCACCAACAATGATCAACAATCAACCGGATTTATCATCGACATGGTAAATTCCAATATGACCGACCAGAGGTCAAAACACAATCGAGAATATCATCAACGTGATAAACTCCAATATTACCAACGAATGATCAACGAAAATCGAGAATACCTTCACACGGTAAACTCTAACACGATCAACACAGAACCACAGAAACAGATATACGAAAAAGCAAAATTCTCAAAACGACACACCGATCACATACAGTGGATCTCAATAAACATATCCGACTGGCGAACATACCCCTCGGCATATGAACAACCAGTATGGGGTCACCATCCCCAGATCTACACTTACAAGGAAATCATTCCAGAATCACTAAGGTAAAATCGCGCTACTACCATACCAATGGAATCACATAGCACATATGTTCCGGTTTCACAAAATCCCAAGCTTCCAAAATATTATTATGTGCATGAATCTACAACACGCAACATATTTCTCTTATCCGATAACTCAACCGATCATCGCCGGATAATCAAACTAACATACCGAAGTTCGAATTCCTTTTCCATCGTACCATCAATATGATATGCACTATGCACTAAATGCGTATGTATATCAATCACATTTTCAAAACCAGTTTGAAATCACAAAGTCTCGTCAAGAATACAAATTTTCGAAAGTTCTTTCAAAAATTTCAAAACTAA
Organism: Orobanche coerulescens; assembly: GCA_033398695.1. NCBI lineage: Eukaryota > Viridiplantae > Streptophyta > Magnoliopsida > Lamiales > Orobanchaceae > Orobanche > Orobanche coerulescens. The sequence continues at coordinate 34,448,003 of CM065814.1, read as the reverse complement.
AAACATAAATTTTGGTAAGACCACAAAATCAATTTTAGAACAAATAACTTGGTGGATGGTGCCAAGTATTTGATAACAGTTTCCTTCGAATCCACACGATTTCGAAGTTTTAAAAATGAAAAGTATGCAAATGCTCGATTATTTCCATACTCCTGTATACCAATTCGGTTCGTCACCAATATCCACTGATATTCCATCGGAAAACCACACGATTGAGTTCCAAATTCTCAATATATAAATTCCGACTAAACTCCTTTTCCACACATGACTCGTATCGTCAACCATTTACCCATCCTGGATCACCTCAAACATGATATGACAAAACGTTGAAACAAATCAACAAATCAAACACGGCGAAAGACTTCCCGAGAAATTCCATTTGAACAAGTAAACCAAAGCCTCGAAAGGCGGAAATAACATAGGTAAACGATTGGTAAAGTGTTTTACAAGTCTCGGGAGTTTTAAGAAAACAGAAAAGCCGTTTGAAACATTAGGGTCTCAGCCCGTAACTCGTTCCGCATTACAAGAAGTTTAAAAAGTAGAAAACCCTTTTTGGACCCCAAGTCCTGAGTTATAAAACCATTTCAAAATCGATTGGGTCTCGGCCCAAAATCATTTTCCGTAAAACATCCGTAAAACATATATTTTGAAAAGTATCATCTTCAAATGGTCAAAAGCAATTCATATATCTCAAAATGAATTAACATGTTATATGTTCTTCTCAACAATGCACGATATTTCTCCCAGATGCACAATTCCGTTCCACAATCTACCCAACATACTGATTCCCAAAATCATAGTTCCTCAAGATCATCAATCCTGTCCCACTCTGACATCTCATACTGTAACACATGATATCTGCTGAATCTCAAGACATATCAACTTAGAACGGCAATAAATCTCAATGAAATTCAAAATCCAAATACTTACAGATCGTGAAGCCGACGACTCCCCGTGATACTGGCGCATGTCTCGACTCAAGAAAATACTCGACACGGATATTTTCAAAACACACGTTTTGCAAAATCAGTTCAACTCAAGAACACAATACATCTCATTCCAGAGAATCTCGTTAACACCATTTGGAAAAGTTATAACAAGCCCAGTACGATACTGGCAAATCCGATAACGCACAAGCCTAAGTGAACAACAAAGACTCACGGCTCTAATATTTGTCAATCGACAACTCGAATGACGCAACAAAAACACGACCCAACTCGACCCAAATGCCTAGGTTTTCTCAACCTAAGCTCCGATACCATATTCTGTAACACCCCCAGATTTACCCGGAAATATTACAGCGCCGTGGGCCCCGAGATGGAACCCACAAGGCTAAAAGAAATTTTCGCAAACATTTACAAATGCCCAATAGGCCAACGACGGTACTATCTTTAAAAATTCACAAAGACTTATAAAATCCATTTATCAAAAACCGTCGTAAAAACTCATTTGAAATCGCAAGGCCAAACAGCCGACACTCACAAGTTTAGAAAACGATTTCCAAAGTAACCTCAGTTACCAGATACCAAAAGAGTATTTCAAAATACTCACGCAGCGGAGAAAAAGACCAACCATGAAGATACTCTAGCAGCGGAATACAAGAACCAATCAAGAAACACAATGCACAACATGTCCTAGCCAGTATCCTCCGGGAAGCTCATCTCTTCACGACCGCTACAAGCTCGATACTCCGAGAACCTAAAAAGAGAAATCCCACGACGGGGTCAGCCATAATATCCAAAAATGATATCAATCACATCACATCAATAATGCATACCAATGAGAATACAGAATAAGAATACGACCAACGTAATCTTACCGTCATAACTTTACTTACTCAAGTAATTCTCATCCGAATAACCCTTATCACATTTTACATCCTGTACTCGATTAACCAATAAATTGAACATAATATCTGTATTGTACCTCAAACAATATTCAAGATTCTCAAACTGTCATCACCAACTCACGATACGGAAATATACCATTACCGACCAATACGATCCATCGAATAACATCATCAAATCCCAAGACGATAACCGATTTTCCATCAAAGACAAATACCAAGGAAATACAGAACATACCTCGAGATATGAAGTGCCACGACAATCATATCAGTCTAATCCGAGATCAGATCAATGCAATACGGACACGGTCCTAACACAGGACCTACAAATGCATACTCATATGACCACGTCAATATGATCACAGCAATATCAATCATGTATACTCAATGGAAATCCGACGATCCAGCGCCCTCAGCATAGATCCCTTTGTTGATCCTATCAGATCAACATAAGGTGGACAACTAACAATACACATATGAACAACAACATATGATACAATCAATGATGCGAATTCACAAGATTCCATCAACACAATACTGGTAATCCAACGATCCAGCGCCCTCAGCATAGATCCCCATGATGATCCCGTCGAACCAACGCATGGTGGAAAACTCCCAACGATCCAGCGCCCTCAGCATAGATCCCCATGATGATCCCGTCGAACCAACGCATGGTGGACATTCGATCCAGCGCCCTCAGCATAGATCTCATGATCTCACAGGATCGACACAACGTATAAATCACATGATCTCACAGGATCAACACAACATAAACAATACAATTATGCATACACATATGCAACTCAATATGTTCCTCAACATGAACAACATAACATGCACGATAACATGACAATTTACTAGGATGGCTCCATGTTCAATAACATGAAAGAAAATGTACGAGACCAGAATAGATAACACTCAACCATAACCAATATGGAATACTTGCCCCGAGTCCTTCGGGAGCAACCTCGATGTCCAATCATCACCGACGATTATCCTCAATGCTCGGCGATCCAAATACCCAGAGTTCACAATAATGATAATCATCGCTATATGCATATAAACGAAATGAAACTGAAACCATTCATTAAATATTATAACTGAGCAAGTAATAACTTGCCTCGATACCGATACGATGATGATGAAGCCGCTACCAGTCACAATGCCTTCGTCTACGAGCTCCTCGGCCCTGACCATGCAATTCACGAACACGCTCGAACACGACCACAACCTCCGGTTATAATCGCCGATCAATAATCTCAACCTATTGAAGAAATCAAATAACATACATCCGATAACAATCAACAACCGCTAAAACCAATTCACAAACCCAATGGCTCAACAATATCTCAGTTAACCACAAGTCTGATCAAACCAACTTAAAGGATCACGAGTTCATAACCGAAACAGAATATAATACTCTGCCTGCTGACTTAGCGCACGTTAATCTTTAACCGTAGCGTACGCTAAGTTGTTCCTGATAGCGTGCGCTAGCCAGTAGGCTTAGCGTGCGCTAATAACGTGCAGTTACATGCATTTCGGATACCGATCAACATCTGGCGATTATCAAAGACTCTAAGTGATTCTGAATCATGTTCATAGCTATCAAACAACGAAATCCAATATCCTTTAACATATAGGTAATCATCCGACTTTTAATTCAAGTCATATATTCATATTTCATCTTTCTTAATATCAACAACCTAAACACCAAGAACTCATAATCATGCCATGCTCATCATCAGATGAAGGAACCAACAACAACAACATCACAGATCCGAATTGAAGGAAGACATTATCCAACATATCTCTTTGAAGATAACAACTCATTCGAAATCATCTAATTCATATCAATATCTTCATACCAACAATAACATTATCATAATCCGGTAATCCAACTCATAATCATACTTATGAACTTGTTTATATGATAATCATCAGCTCAAGAACATCATATACAGTCCAAAACGAAATCTCAAAGTGAAGAGTAATTACCTTTTTGAAGGAAAGGATTGATTTCCAAGAATCACCAATGATTTCAAGAACAAAGCTTTACTCCATGATTTCCATCTTTAATCTTGTTAAAGAGGATCATCCCTTAGTGTTTAGGAACTCCAAATGTTCTCACAAGGTTGTCTCTATCGGGTGAAAGGAAAGGAATGGACGAAATGTTTCATGACACCCGTTTGTCCCTTTATATAGAATGCACCACTAGCGTGCGCTAAACCCTTATGTTTAGCGTGCGCTAGCCTTAGCGTGCGCTAATTGACTTTGTTAGCGTGCGCTATCGCGATCCCGCAGGCTACTGTCTTGCTTCGTAAACTACCTTACGTACGTAATGCCCATGCATTAACGTACGTAAATCATCATGTCTAGCGTACGCAAGTCCTTACTCTTAGCGTGCGCTATCCGAAGTTGACTTACTACAGTGTTCACCTACCACTCACCCCCACATTCCGACAGCATCTGGCAAGGATAAGATCCCTTGTTGACTGATATATAGTTAGCGTGCGCTAAGCCTAATCTTTAGCGTGCGCTAATACTTCAGGACAACAACCGTTGACTTACGTAACGTGCGCCGAAAGCCGGGTCCACACGCAGATTCCTTCCGATGCATCGCACTAGCGACGCTAACCTATGAACGTAGCGTGCGCTAATCTCGCACGATAGCGTGCGCTATGCATGAATATCGGCGTGCGCTAATAACGCTATACTTAGCCATTTTCCGCAGCTTCTTGTCCAACGCCTCAACATACCAAAACGAACATAAGACACACCGAACACAAACATCGAATCCAATAATATCATCATATGATATACCCAATATCAAAAGTACGACAACCCGATACACAATATCCTCAAATGTAATCATCGACCAAATACGACAATTATACCAATATCGACATCTCAGTCCTTCATTTATTTTATCCTTACTGCATGCATTCCATGCCGTACAATATAACTCGGATAAAATAATATCAAACAACAGTAGTAGAATTTCCGGATATTACATTCTACACCTTAAAATAAGTTTCGTCCTCGAAACTTGCAATCCGTCATAGAAAACAAACAAACATATTGTTCAACCCAAAATATCCCAAAACCATCACGACAATGATCAATCATCATCATTACCGAATATCCAAAAGAGCATACTTACAAATACGCAGGTCGACGATCTCCGGAGATACTAGCCAGCTATCTCACTGTACAGTCTCAATACGCTACGATCACAATCCCCGAGTCTCAACAAAATATATCATCTTCGGATGAAACAATGCCTGAATCAAATCCCGTCTGCTGATTACATAATCAAGTCCCAATCGATAAGACTAATAATACACAATACATATGCAAAACAACCGCCCAAAACAACCACACGAATTCCCAAACAACAACACAAAAACCGAACGCTCAGATGATCACCAACAATGATCAACAATCAACCGGATTTATCATCGACATGGTAAATTCCAATATGACCGACCAGAGGTCAAAACACAATCGAGAATATCATCAACGTGATAAACTCCAATATTACCAACGAATGATCAACGAAAATCGAGAATACCTTCACACGGTAAACTCTAACACGATCAACACAGAACCACGTAAATGTATATACGAAAAAGCAAAATTCTCAAAACGACACACCGATCACATACGGTGGATCTCAATAAACATATCCGATCGCGAACATACCCCTCGGCATATGAACAACCAAGATGGGGTCACCATCCCCAGATCTACACTTACAAGGAAATCATTCCAGAATCACTAAGGTAAAATCGCGCTACTACCATACCAATGGAATCACATAGCACATATGTTCCGGTTTCACAAAATCCCAAGCTTCCAAAATATTATTATGTGCATGAATCTACAACACGCAACATATTTCTCTTATCCGATAACTCAACCGATCATCGCCGGATAATCAAACTAACATACCGAAGTTCGAATTCCTTTTCCATCGTACCATCAATATGATATGCACTATGCACTAAATGCGTATGTATATCAATCACATTTTCAAAACCAGTTTGAAATCACAAAGTCTCGTCAAGAATACAAATTTTCGAAAGTTCTTTCAAAAATTTCAAAACTAAAAACATAAATTTTGGTAAGACCACAAAATCAATTTTCGAAAAAAATAACTTGGCTGGATGGTGCCAAGTATTTGATAACAGTTTCCTTCGAATCCACACGATTTCGAAGTTTTAAAAATGAAAAGTATGCAAATGCTCGATTATTTCCATACTCCTGTATACCAATTCGGTTCGTCACCAATATCCACTGATATTCCATCGGAAAACCACACGATTGAGTTCCAAATTCTCAATATATAAATTCCGACTAAACTCCTTTTCCACACATGACTCGTATCGTCAACCATTTACCCATCCTGGATCACCTCAAACATGATATGACAAAACGTTGAAACAAATCAACAAATCAAACACGGCGAAAGACTTCCCGAGAAATTCCATTTGAACAAGTAAACCAAAGCCTCGAAAGGCGGAAATAACATAGGTAAACGATTGGTAAAGTGTTTTACAAGTCTCGGGAGTTTTAAGAAAACAGAAAAGCCGTTTGAAACATTAGGGTCTCGGCCTGTAACTCGCTCCGCATTACAAGAAGTTTAAAAAGTAGAAAACCCTTTTTGGACCCCAAGTCCTGAGTTATAAAACCATTTCAAAATCGATTGGGTCTCGGCCCAAAATCATTTTCCGTAAAACATCCGTAAAACATATATTTTGAAAAGTATCATTTTCAAATGATCAAAAGCAATTCATATATCTCAAAATGAATTAACATGTTATATGTTCTTCTCAACAATGCACGATATTTCTCCCAGATGCACAATTCCGTTCCACAATCTACCCAACATACTGATTCCCAAAATCATAGTTCCTCAAGATCATCAATCCTGTCCCACTCTGACATCTCATACTGTAACGCATGATATCTGCTGAATCTCAAGACATATCAACTTAGAACGGCAATAAATCTCAATGAAATTCAAAATCCAAATACTTACAGATCGTGAAGCCGACGACTCCCCGTGATACTGGCGCATGTCTCGACTCAAGAAAATACTCGACACGGATATTTTCAAAACACACGTTTTGCAAAATCAGTTCAACTCAAGAACACAATACATCTCATTCCAGAGAATCTCGTTAACACCATTTGGAAAAGTTATAACAAGCCCAGTACGATACTGGCAAATCCGATAACGCACAAGCCTAAGTGAACAACAAAGACTCACGGCTCTAATATTTGTCAATCGACAACTCGAATGACGCAACAAAAACACGACCCAACTCCACCCAAATGCCTAGGTTTTCTCAACCTAAGCTCCGATACCATATTCTGTAACACCCCCAGATTTACCCGGAAATATTACAGCGCCGTGGGCCCCGAGATGGAACCCACAAGGCTAAAAGAAATTTTCGCAAACATTTACAAATGCCTAATAGGCCAACGACGGTACTATCTTTAAAAATTCACAAAGACTTATAAAATTCAGTTATCAAAAACCGTCGTAAAAACTCATTTGAAATCGCAAGGCCAAACAGCCGACACTCACACGTTTAGAAAACGATTTCCAAAGTAACCTCAGTTACCAGATACCAAAAGAGTATTTCAAAATACTCACGCAGCGGAGAAAAAGACCAACCATGAAGATACTCTAGCAGCGGAATACAAGAACCAATCAAGAAACACAATGCACAACATGTCCTAGCCAGTATCCTCCGGGAAGCTCATCTCTTCACGACCGCTACAAGCTCGATACTCCGAGAACCTAAAAAGAGAAATCCCACGACGGGGTCAGCCATAATATCCAACAATGATATCAATCACATCACATCAATAATACATACCAATGAGAATACAGAATAAGAATACGACCAACGTAATCTTACCGTCATAACTTTACTTACTCAAGTAATTCTCATCCGAATAACCTATCACATTTTACATCCTGTACTCGATTAACCAATAAATTGAACATAATATCTGTATTGTACCTCAAACAATATTCAAGATTCTCAAACTGTCATCACCAACTCACGATACGGAAATATACCATTACCGACCAATACGATCCATCGAATAACATCATCAAATCCCAAGACGATAACCGATTTTCCATCAAAGACAAATACCAAGGAAATACAGAACATACCTCGAGATATGAAGTGCCACGACAATCATATCAGTCTAATCCGAGATCAGATCAATGCAATACGGACACGGTCCTAACACAGGACCTACAAATGCATACTCATATGACCACGTCAATATGATCACAGCAATATCAATCATGTATACTCAATGGAAATCCGACGATCCAGCGCCCTCAGCATAGATCCCTTTGTTGATCCTATCAAATCAACATAAGGTGTACAACTAACAATACACATATGCACAACAACATATGATACAATCAATGATGCGAATTCACAAGATTCCATCAACACAATACTGGTAATCCAACGATCCAGCGCCCTCAGCATAGATCCCCATGATGATCCCGTCGAACCAACGCATGGTGGAAAACCTGTCCAACGATCCAGCGCCCTCAGCATAGATCCCCATGATGATCCCGTCGAACCAACGCATGGTGGACATTCGATCCAGCGCCCTCAGCATAGATCTCATGATCTCACAGGATCGACACAACGTATAAATCACATGATCTCACAGGATCAACACAACATAAACAATACAATTATGCATACACATATGCAACTCAATATGTTCCTCAACATGAACAACATAACATGCACGATAACATGACAATTTACTAGGATGGCTCCATGTTCAATAACATGAAAGAAAATGTACGAGACCAGAATAGATAACACTCAACCATAACCAATATGGAATACTTGCCCCGAGTCCTTCGGGAGCAACCTCGATGTCCAATCATCACCGACGATTATCCTCAATGCTCTGCGATACATATACCAAGAGTTCACAATAATGATATTCATAGCTATATTCATATAAACGAAATGAAACTGAAACCATTCATTAAATATTATAACCGAGCAAGTAATAACTTGCCTCGATACCGATACGATGATGATGAAGCCGCTACTACCACAATGCCTTCGTCTACGAGCTCCTCGGCCCTGACCATGCAATTCACGAACACGCTCGAACACGACCACAACCTCCGGTTATAATCGCCGATCAATAATCTCAACCTATTGAAGAAATCAAATAACATACATCCGATAACAATCAACAACCGCTAAAACCAATTCACAAACCCAATGGCTCAACAATATCTCAGTTAACCACAAGTCTGATCAAACCAACTTAAAGGATCACGAGTTCATAACCGAAACAGAATATAATACTCTGCCTGCTGACTTAGCGCACGTTAATCTTTAACCGTAGCGTACGCTAAGTTGTTCCTGATAGCGTGCGCTAGCCAGTAGGCTTAGCGTGCGCTAATAACGTGCAGTTACATGCATTTCGGATACCGATCAACATCTGGCGATTATCAAAGACTCTAAGTGATTCTGAATCATGTTCATAGCTATCAAACAACGAAATCCAATATCCTTTAACATATAGGTAATCATCCGACTTTTAATTCAAGTCATATATTCATATTTCATCTTTCTTAATATCAACAACCTAAACATCAAGAACTCATAATCATGCCATGCTCATCATCAGATGAAGGAACCAACAACAACAACATCACAGATCCGAATTGAAGGAAGACATTATCCAACATATCTCTTTGAAGATAACAACTCATTCGAAATCATCTAATTCATATCAATATCTTCATACCAACAATAACATTATCATAATCCGGTAATCCAACTCATAATCATACTTATGAACTTGTTTATATGATAATCATCAGCTCAAGAACATCATATACAGTCCAAAACGAAATCTCAAAGTGAAGAGTAATTACCTTTTTGAAGGAAAGGATTGATTTCCAAGAATCACCAATGATTTCAAGAACAAAGCTTTACTCCATGATTTCCATCTTTAATCTTGTTAAAGAGGATCATTCCTCAGTGTTTAGGAACTCCAAATGTTCTCACAAGGTTGTCTCTATCGGGTGAAAGGAAAGGAATGGACGAAATGTTTCATGACACCCGTTTGTCCCTTTATATAGAATGCACCACTAGCGTGCGCTAAACCCTTATGTTTAGCGTGCGCTAGCCTGAGCGTGCGCTAACTGACTTTGTTAGCGTGCGCTATCGCAGTCCAGAGGCTACTGTCTTGCTTCGTAAACTACCTTACGTACGTAATGCCCATGCATTAACGTACGTAAATCATCATGTCTAGCGTACGCAAGTCCTTACTCTTAGCGTGCGCTATCCGAAGTTGACTTACTACAGTGTTCACCTACCACTCGCCCCCACATTCCGACAGCATATGGCAAGGATAAGATCCCTTGTTGACTGATATATAGTTAGCGTGCGCTAAGCCTAATCTTTAGCGTGCGCTAATACTTCAGGACAACAACCGTTGACTTACCAGAACGTGCGCCGAAAGCAGCCGGGTCCACACGCAGATTCCTTCCGATCTGTCTGCACTAGCGTACGCTAACCTATGAACGTAGCGTGCGCTAATCCTGCACGATAGCGTGCGCTATGCATGAATATCAGCGTGCGCTAATAACGCTATACTTAGCCATTTTCCGCAGTTCTTGTCCAACGTCTCGACATACCAAAAACGAACATAAGACACACTGAACACAAACACTGAATCCAATAATATCATCATATGATATACCCAATATCAAAAGTACGACAACCTGATACACAATATCCTCAAATGTAACTGTCGACCAAATACGACAATTATACCAATACTGACATCTCAGTCCTTCATTTATTTTATCCTTACTGTACAGATTCCATGCTGTACAATATAACTCGGATAAAATAATATCAAACAACAGTAGTAGAATTTCCGGATATTACATATACTATAGCGTGCATTAGACATTTAATCCTTTAGCCACATATCACATTTTAACCATCTCGGGGTGACCGTCCTTTCCACTCATCAACAATTATCGGGGAGCAAGACGTTGGCCACTGTCATTTTCCCACCAACGATCGTCCAACAGCGTCAAGGCGTGTCACCTCCGTTTCATCCACATTGTACAGTTGCATAGCATTTAATGAAATAATAAATAAGGAAAAACAACATCACATTACAAGAAATCACACAGTACAAGGTAATTAAGCATGAAATACCTGTGGTATTACATATCGCCCCCCTTAAAAATAATTTCGGTCCGAATCTAAGAAAATAACTCGGGATGACTCTCCTTCATGCTCGACTCGGTTTCCCAAGTTGCTTCTTCCATGCCGTGGTGCGACCACGGTACCTTCACGAGGGGTATGGCATTATTTCGCAATATCTTCATTCGCCGATCCAAGATGGCAATCGGTACCTCTCTAAAGGTAGCATCATTGAAATTTCCACCTCTTCGAAATTGAGTTTGTGACTCGGATCATAGACATACTTCCTTAACTAGGAGACGTGAAAGACATTATGCACTCCATCCAGATGCGGCGGTAGAGCTAATCGATATGCGAGCTTCCCTACCCGGTCCAATATCTCAAACGGGCCTATAAACCTCGGGCTTAACTTGCCTTTTTGGCCGAAACGCCGGATACCCCGCATAGGTGATGCTTTGACCCAGACATGATCCCCGACCGCAAATTCTAATGGTCGCTGTCGGTTTTTGGCATAAGATTTCTGCCGGCTCTTTGCGGCTAGCATGTGCTTTCGAACAATAGAGATCTTCTTAATGGACTCCTGGATCAGATCTAACTCGGTAACCGCGGTGTCAAAAGCATCATCCCAGCATAACGAGGACTTGCATCTTCGCCCATACAGGGCCTCAAACGGTGCCATGCCTATGCTTGCATGCCAGCTGTTGTTGTACGAGAACTCCACTAATCCCAGATGTCTATCCCAATCCTTACCCCAATCGAGCACGCATGCCCTCAACATATCTTCCAAGGTTTGAATTGTACGTTCGGTCTGTCCATCCGTCTGAGGGTGATAAGCCGTGCTAAAATGTATTTGGGTCCCCATAGCTTTATGGACAACTTTCCAAAAACGAGACACGTATCTGGTGTCCCTATCCGAAATGATGGACGAGGGAACGTCGTGCAGCCTCACGATCTCCCTGATGAAAATGGTGGCCAATTGTTCTGTCCCGGTTGTCTCTTGAATAGGAATGAAATGTGCCAATTTCGTCAATCGATCAACAATGACCCAAATTGTATCCTTTCCCCCCACCGCCATTGGTAGCTTAGTGACAAAATCCATCGATATGCTCTCCCATTTCCACTCCGTGATGGGTAGGGGTTACATGATTTCGGCTGGTCTGCGGTGTTCAATCTTCACTTGTTGGCACGTCATACACCGGGCGGCGAATCTAGCAACTTCCCATTTCATATTTTTCCTCCAAAAACTCTGTCGCAAATCTTTGTACATCTTGCTTGCTCCTGGGTGAATAGAATAGGGAGTGGAGTGCGCCTCTTTCAGTATAGTCTGCTTCAGCCCGTCATTCGGCAGAATACAAATCCTATTCTTGAACCTCACCAAATCACCCTGGATCTTATAGTCGGAAACATCTCCTCTCTCTATTTTTGCACCAATCACACGTAATTTGGGATCCTCCATCTGTGCTAGACGTATCTCGTCTAGTGAGGACGAATCACTACTACAAAAAAGACATTCAACATCGCTCGTTTATCATCAGTTTTGTAAAAACCGATGTTAAAAAAGACGCGGTGGCATAATTGAAAATTTTAAAACAAATTAACATCGGTTTTGCTAAAAACCGATGTTAAATTAACAATTAACATCGGTTTTTAAAAAAACCGATGTTAAAGTAATCCATTTCACATCGGTTTAGAAAAACCGATGTTAATTTTTAATTTAACATCGGTTTTTATAAAAACCGATGTTAATTTTTAAATAAAGTTTCCATTTTTTTAAAAAAAGTTCCAGATTTTTAAAAAAATTTAACATCGGTTTTTCTGGAACTTTTTTTAAAAAAATCGAAACTTTATTTTTTTTAAAAAAATCCGGAATATTAATATTAAAAATTGGATGTTTATATTTATTGTTCAAAAATAAAAGTAAAAATTGGAAGTTTTTATCGAAAATAAAAAATAGTCATTAGTTCGAAAATAAAAAATAAAAATCGGATGTTTTTATTTAAAGTTCGAAAATAGAAAATAAAAATTGGATGTTTTTATTTAAAGTTTTGAAAAAAAAAGTGGAATATTATTTTTCATAAATAAATAAAAACTGAATTATTATATATATTTTTAAAAACCTGCTAGTTTTTGTTTTTGTAATTTTTTACTTTTCATAAAAAACTATTTTATATTTTTACAAAAAATCTAAAAATAAAAAAAAAATAGATTAAATATTAATTATAAATCAGATCCATATTTTTTAATTTTTTATTTTTTATTTTCGAGATTTAAATAAAAACATCCGACTTTTAATATTAATATTCTAGATTTTTTTAAAAAAATAAATTTTCGATTTGTTAATATATATATATATATTAAATTATATATATTTATATAAATTTATAAATGTATATAGTATATAAATATATCACATAGCAAAAAATATACAAGAAGTTCATCTGGCGGAGTGGTAATATCACACTTCCACAAGCAAGAGGTGGTGAGTTCGAAACCCACCAACAACGAAATTTAATGGAATTTGTTGTAGGTTGGTGGGGCTGTGCGGGGGGCTGGTGCGGGTGGTTGGGGCGAGTGTCTAGGTTGGGGCTGGGTTAGCCGCGGTCCGATAAAATTTTAAAATCGCGAAATTTAACATCCGTTGTCCCAGAACCGATGTTATATATCGCGATGTTAACCGATGTTAATTTTAACATCACGACATTTAACATCGGTTCCAAAACTGATGTTAAATGTCCAAAAAAACCGATGTTAAATGTCTGTTTTGTAGTAGTGAATGTATATTGATTGAGCACAATTGTCCTTGTCTACGTTGTATCCATACTTCTGATCGCTTCTCGATGTCTTCTTTGCGATTAATGAGCTGTTATCTTTGGATACCATCACTTCTTGTGTAGTCTTCCGACTAAGAGCATCACCTACCACATTGGCTTTCCCGAGATGATAAGAGATTTCCACATCGTAGTCCTTGATTAGCTCTAATCAGCGCCTCTGTCTCATGTTTAACTCTCTGAGTGAAGATATACTTCAAGCTCTTATGATCCGTGAAAATCTTGCAAGTAACTCCGTAAAGATAGTGCCTCCAAATCTTGAGGGCATGCACCACTGCGGCTAGCTCCAAGTCGTGCGTCGGGTAATTCACTTCATACGGCCTTAGTTGTAGAGATGCGTACGCTATGACTCTGTCATTCTGCATGAAGACACACCCCAGTCCATGCTCAGATGCATCCGTGTATATAATGAATCCTTCCGTTCCCTGTGGTAACACTAGCACTGGAGCAGTAGTTAGCCTACTCTTGAGCTCATCGAAGCTCTTCTAGCAGTCTGCCGTCCATACAAATTTGGTGCTCTTTCTCAGTAGGTTCGTTAACGGTCGAGCAATACAGGAAAAGCCTCGACGAATCTTTGATAGTAACCAACCAATTCTAGGAAACTCCTTACCTCCTTGACGTTCTTCGGCGGTTCCCAACTCATTATTGCCTCGATCTTTTGCGGATCGACCTTGACGCCTTCTTCCGAGACAACATGTCCGAGAAAAATTACCTCTCGCATCCAGAATTCACACTTGGAAAGTTTCGCATAAAGTTGGTGTTGCCTTAACACGCTCATCACTTGCCTCAAATGTTCCTCTAGTTCCTGTCGGCTTCGGGAATAGATCAGGATGTCGTCAATAAAAAACACTACGCACTTATCTAGGAAGTCAATCAAAGCTCTGTTCATCAGTTCCATAAAAATGGCTGGGGCATTACTCAACCCGAATGATACCATGATATACTCGTAATGTCCATACCTCGATTGAAATGCAGTCTTGGGTATATCTTCCTCCCGAATCCTCAATTGGTGATATCCGGACCGTATATCGATCTTTGAAAACACAAATGCCCCTTGTAATTGATCCAAGAGGTCATCGATTCTTGGAAGTGGATAACGATTCTTGATAGTAACCTTATTTAGTTCCCTATAGTCAATGCACAAGCGTAGAGAGTTGTCTTTCTTCTTAACAAAAAGTGCTGGTGCGCCCCACGGTGAGGTGCTCAGGCGGATCAACCCTTTCTCCAACAGATCTTCGAGTTGTATCTTTAATTCCTTCATCTCGGCCGGCTCCATACTGTAAGGAGCTTTGGAAATAGGCCTCGTCCCTGGCTCGAGTTCAATGGAGAGGTCAACTTCTCGGTGCGGTGGCAGCCCTGGTAGTTCATCGGGAAAGACGTCTGGAAATTCATTCACCACCGGAATGTTTGCGATCGTAAGTTGTGGAGTATCCTCCTGAAGAACATAACACCAATAGTACTTCCTTCGAGAGTCGCAGGAGACTTCTGATGTGAGGAGGCTGAGAGACCCTTTCGTACTGAAGTGTTCTCGTCCTCTGATAACATGTGTGGTACCGTCATGAGCCGTAATGGAAATAGTCAAGTGGTAGGTATCCAAGACCGTCCTCTATAATGGCATCCAGTCCATACCTAATATGATATCTTCATTCTGAAGCGGGAAGACCATAAGATTAGCGGTCCGACTATGATCATCGATGCAGATCTGACAGTCTCGAACCTTTAGATCGCCACCTATTCTAATACCCTCGGGTAGTTTAACAGTAAAGGCTCACAAGGTACACAAGCAAGATTTAAACGTTCAACACATTCCACAAATATAAACGAATGTGTGGCTCCGGTATCGAATAGTACATGCACTGGCTGAGAGTTAACAAGAAGAGTACCTGAGATAGCCGGCGCGGACACACCATCCATAGCCCTCAGCTCAAATACGCGGGATGGCACTGACTCCGAAAAGGATGAACTACCACCGCCGCGCCCACGGCCTCGTCCGGCACTGTATGGCGGTGGTTAGTCTGGTGGGATGGAGCTCGGTAGTTGGAAACAGCAGGCGTCCTGGGGGATTGCACAGAGCCTTGTTGACTTGGCTGGGAAGCTCAGTTCTGAGTGGATTGGCCCGCCAGCAGTAACGAGACATGTGTCCACTCTTTCCGCAAGTGAAACATTTAGTAGCCGACTTCTGGCACCGATCCTTAGTATGTCCGGACACGCCACAATTGAAACAGTCCCTATGATAAGGTCGATCAGATGCACCCTTCTCTGGGTATGAAACTGCTGACTTGAAAGAAGATGCGGGCCCCGAGTTTGTTTTGTTGTTCCTCCCTGACTCAGCCGATGTCTTTTGCTTCTTCGAGTTATGTCCGGTGTCGGTATTAACAACTGTACCGGCATAAGCTGTGACCATGTCTTCGTACGCCCTCAGAGTCGTGCAGTGGAATCCGGCGGCATAGCGTTGTACATTCTCCGGCAACCTCTGTGCAAGGTGGCATATTTGTTGATCTTCTGATGGAACCATCTGCGAGATATAACTTAGCTCGGTTCGGTAGGCCCGAATGATTTCTGGTACTAGCATATTTTTTGGTTTAGCACTGAAAAAGTCTCGCGCGCAAGTGGTTTGGGCTGATCTAGGACAGTACTCTCTTCGTAGTAGTCGGGCAAATTCGGTCCATCCGACCACTCGGTCATATGGCCTGTAAGTCCTCCACCAGCGGGCAGCGGTGTCACGGAGTTGATTAACCCCGAGCGGCACCTTTAGGTTCTCTAGGCATCCGATCACCTCGAAAGCAGTCTCCATTTCAGAAATCCAGTCATCCACGTGTTTCTCCCCTGCCCCGTCAAACAACGGAGGTCTAGCCTTCAGCATATCTCCCAACCATCGGTCCCTTCCCACGTTTTCTTCCACATTGATGACCGGTATCCGTTCCACCTGGTTGACCTGAAAAAATCCCATGGCGATAGCTTGGGCAAGGGCCTGAACGAAATCCGGGTCCATGCCTCCCGGTTTGTTATTCCGGCATTCCGCCTCCTGATCGTTTTGATTAATTGGTGGTGGCTGGTCCCCAGCAGGATGGGTCTCGGTAGTATTCCTATCCCCATCGTGGTTTGCGGAGGAACCCTGAGCATCATTCGCCACTCTCCTAGCTCCTCGGCGTGCCATTACTGACAGTATTAATCTAAAGCCAGTTTCACACACAGTTTACAATTAAATGTCGTTTCTAGATAGAAAACACACATATCACTTACTTTGCATTTCCACGAGGAGTTACGGTTGCTTGTGGTGTTGGACTGGAATAATTTTGAAAATTTAGAGAAATTTTATTTAAGCCAGGAGCCGACGCTCCGATACCATTTTCTGTAACACCCCCAAAATCTCCTGAGGTATTACAGTGCCGTGAATCCCACATGGGACCCACAAGTCTAGTTTAGAAGATAGATATTTTTAAGAAATTGCAATAAAATAATAAGTTCACGGTAACATAACATGAGCCGAAAGGTTTAAAGGAGAAACATAGTTCAAAGTTCGATTATTACATCTCGGAGGTTTAAAAGACCAAATTTAATTTAAGCAGCGGCAAGAGTTTATTCCAACACCGTTCAAGTCTGACCGGACCCCTCAGGAATGTCCTACACATAATCAACAAATTTACCTGGCACGACAATTCATGCCAGGTAACCAGGGTCAGAGAATGCATACCAATAACGATCATTAGCAACGATATACACAATTTTACCGAACACATTGCCATATAACCAACATAAAATATTTCACCACGCGACCGACGTTATCCTTCTCTTTTTATCACATAAACCCCAAGGTCGCAACCAAGGATCACGAAAGTATCCACACGGGAATACCTCGGAACATAGGTGCCCAATTCGGGTCTTATGCCCTAACACATTTCCATATGGGTACCATACAGGTTTTATCCCCAACACATCGGCCCATTTATAACACATTTTAGAGGAAGGCAACCGTCGACATTCATCAACAATGGCACATTCATAAATACGAACATTATAATAATATTAGCATTTCTCGAGCAAGATTTCACTTGCTTGTGATCCGAAGGTAGGTGTTTTGTGATAACCGAGATCTCCATGCCCGCTGGAGCTTAACCTAGTCACGTAATATCCGATTAACACCTTGTACGGGTCATGATGAATAAAACTAGTCTCCCTTCCCTAACCAGATTCCTAGCGTAGTCTTAATTACCAACATTAGTATCGTTTTTCTAAGTTCATAAGCATTACGTACCGTGATACTGTTCAATTCTACGGTTAACGTTTAGATACATCGATTTGTTCGAAAAGATTATCCCTATCATCATTCTGTTGGCAACAAACGACCGTAGCATCATCAAATCCCATACTCCTAATCCAATTCTCTATTACGAGTACTTCAATCGGTAGACTATCATTTTACACATGATTTCGACATTCGATTCTCAATGACATTAATACTATCGAATTAATTCTCCTATTAATGTTAACGTTGATCATCATATTGCAAGAGTAAGCTACGACTAGTTTATCAAACGGTAATGAATTCCTACAAAATCCTTCTACAATTGATTCGTCGATTATATATGATCCAAATGTAAGTTGAGGTGGAAGTTCTTGCATGTGATTGTTACAACGAGTTGTATGAAAATGAAATATACGAACAATGATAACTCCGATTACTACAAGTTTGTCCTTTCAGATCGCCTACGATATTTTAGCAAATCTACCCAAGTACCCATAATCTAACGAGTAATAATCAACAACATTGAAGAGATTACTCCAAGGATTGATAGACTTACCTTAGAAGATAAAGAACAATGAGGAGAGATGACAAATCAACAAGAGCCATAAGGAGAAACGAGGAATGGGTTGAATGACTTGGATAATCTTCACCGGAGCTTACAAAATCACCTCCTCTATGTTAATCCAGGTGTATGAGAGGCCAAGAATTGAGTATAAGGCTGTGGAAAAGCGTCAAGAGTTCTTCACTTCAAGTTTTGGGACGGAAGAAATAAAGGTGGGAGTGTTATTTTATAACACTCGATTTCGTTAACGTACGTTATCGTTCCAGGATTTACATACGTAATATGTTTTATGTATGCTATGTATAATGGTTAACGTACGTAAAGGCCATCCAGAGGCCACTGCCTGAAATGTGCCCATGTGTTACGTACGTAAGCCGTCTTTACGTACGTAAGGCTCCAGTCCGTAGCGTACATTAAGCCTAAAGGATAGCGTACGCTATGAAGAGTTGACTCCTTTGTCCTCTAGCCCACCGAAAGTAGCTTCATCCGCGTCAAAAGGAAGATTCTGGTCGGGAGACCAACTCACCCGTTACGTACGTAATCTAGTTACCTTAACGTACGTAATGCTCAAACTTTAGCGTACGTTAGGCATATACTATACCGTGCGTTAGACATTCAATCCTTTAGCCACATATTACATTTTAACCATCTCGGGGTGACCATCCTTTCCACTCTTCAACAATTATCGGGGAACAAGACGTTGGCCACCGTCATATTCGCACCGACGATCGTCTAATGCCGTCAAGGCGTGTCACCTCCGTTTCATCCATATTGTACAGTTGCATAGCATTTAATGAAATAATAAATAAGGAAAAACACCATCACATTACAAGAAATCACACAGTACAAGGTAATTAAGCATGTAATACCGGTGGTATTACACAACAAGAGGGAGAAAACACGCAACTTCCATAATTAATCAACACACCAAAATTAGTAGCAATAATGATAGAAAGAGGAGAGCGAGAGAGAGATGAATGCCAGAGCTTTTAGAGATAGGTTTTGAACAAGAAATCACATTTTAAAAAAGCAACCATCAGAACATACATCAAATCACGATTCTGATAAACCCAACTAGAAAGAAGCAAGAGAGAGGAACAAAAATCATTAAGAAAAACTCGATTTTTAATTATGGCACGTTCTTGATTTCCCTCATCCCCAACTGCAAATAAAACTGACACAAAATTAGCAGCAATAATGATAGAGAAATGAGAGAGAGAGAGAGAGGAAGAGAGAAGAAGAAATCAGTAAAACCCTAACCTTCATTTATCATTATAGCAGTTTGTTCTTCAAAAAAAAAAATTAAACAAACAAGAGAAAGAAAACAAGAGAGAGGGAGAGAGGGAGAAAAATCAGTAAGAAGGCATTTTAAGAAGGTAACCATCAGAACATACATCAAATCACGGTTCTGATAAAGCCAACTAGAAAGAAGCAAGAGTGAGGGAGAGAGGGAGAAAAATCAGTAAGAAAACCCTGATTTCTAATTATAGCACGTTCCTGATTTCCCTCAGCCTCATCTGCAAATTAAACCAATGCAAAATTAGGAGCAATAATGATAGAGGGAGAAGAGAGAGAGAGAGAGGGAGGAAAAAGAAACCAGTAAAAACCCTAACCTTCATATGATTATAGCAGCTCATTCTTCAATTTCGCCATCCCCATCTGTTGCAAAACAAAATTAAACCAACTAGAGAGAGAGAGAGAGAGAGAGAGAAAACACGCAACTTCCATAAATAATCAACACACCAAAATTAGCAGCAATAATGATAGAGAGAGGAGAGAGAGAGATAGAGATAGAGAGAGAGAGAGATGAATGTCAGATCATTTAGAGACAGTTTTTTAACAAGAAATCGCATTTCAAAAAAAACAACCATCAAAACATACATCAAATCACTTTCTGATAAACCCGACTAGAAAGAGGCAAGAGAGAGAGAGGAAGAAAAATCAGTAAAAAAACCTTGATTTTTAATTATAGCTCGTTCATGATTTTCCTCGGCCCCAGCTGCAAATTAAACCAATGCAAAATTAGCAGCAATAATGATAGAGAGGAGAACAAGAGAGAGAGAGAGAGAGGAAGAAGAAATCATTAAAAACCCTAACCTTCATTTATGATTATAGCAGTTCGTGCTTCAATTTCGTCATCCCAATCTGTTTCAAAACAAAATTAAACCAACAAGAGAGAGAAAACACACAACTTCTATAGTCAATCAACATACCTAAATTACCATCAATAATGATAGAAAGAGGAGAGGGAGAGAGATGAATGCCGGAGCATTTAGGGACATATTTTTAACAATAATTGCATTTTAAGAAAGCAACCATCAGAACATACATCAAATCATGATTCTGATAAACCCAACTAAAAAGAAGCAAGAGAGAGAGAGAGAGAGGAAAAAGAATCAGTAAGAAAACCTTGATTTTCAATTATAGCAGGTTCTTGATTTCCCTCAGCCCCAGCTGCAAATTAAACCAACGCAAAATTAGCAGCAATAATGATAGAGAGAGGAGAGAGAAAGAGAGAGAGAGAGAGAGGACGAAGAATCAGTAAAAACTCTAACCTTCATTTATGATTATAGCAGTTCGTTGTTCAATTTCGCCATCCCCATTTGTTTCAAAGCAAAAATAGACCAACAAGAGAGAGTAAACACGCAACTTCCAAAACTAATCAACACACCAAAATTAGGAGGAATAATGATATAGAGAGGAGAGAGAGATGAATGCCGGAGCATTTAGAGACAAATTTTTAAAATCGCATTTTAAAAAAGCAACCATCAGAACATACATTATATCACGATTCTGATAAACCCAACTAGAAAGAAGCAAGAGAGAGAAAGGAAGAAACATCAGTAGGAAGACCTTGATTTTCAATTATAGCACGTTCTTGATTTCCCTCAGCCCCAACTGCAAATTAAACCAACGCTAAATTAGCAGCAATAACGATATAGAGAGGAGAGAGAGAGACAGGAAGAAGAAATTGGTAAAAACCTTAACCTTCATTTATGATTATAGCAGTTCGTTCTTCAATTTCGCCATCCTTATCTGTTTTAAAACTAAATTAAACCAACAAGAGAGAGAAAACACTCAATTTCTAGAATTAATCAACATACCAAAATTAGCAGCAATGATGATAGAGGGAAGAGAGAGAGAGAGAGATAGAGAGAGAGAGAGAGAGTGAGTGATGAATGCCAGAGCATTTAGAGACAATTTTTTAATAAGAAATCGCATTTTAAAAAAGCAACCACCAGAACACACATCAAATCACGATTCTGATAACCCCAACTAGAAAGAAGAAAGAGAGAGAGAGATAGAAAGATAGAGAGAGAAAGAAAAATCAGTAAAACCTTTATTTTCAATTATAGCATGTTCTTGATTTCCCTCAGCCCTGGCTGCAAATTAGACTAGCGCAAAATTAGCAGCAATAATGATAGAGAGAGGAGAGAGAGAGAGGAAGGAGAACTCAGTAAAAACCCTAACCATCATTTATGATTATAACAATTCATTCTTCAATTTCGCCATCCCCATCTGTTTCAAAACAAAACTAAACCAACAAGAGAGAGAAGACACGCAACATCCATAATTAATCAACACACAAAAATTAGCAGCAATAATGATAGAGAGAGGAGAGAGAGAGAGAGGTGAATGCCGGAGCAGTTAGAGACATGTTTTTAATAAGAAACTCCTTACTTTTAAAAAAGCAACCATCATAACATATATCAGATCACGATTCTGATAAGCCCAACTAGAAAGAAGCAAGAGAGAGAGAGAGAGGGGAAGAAAAACCAGTAAAAACCTTGGTTTTCAATTATAGCACGTTCTTGATTTTCCTCAGCCCCAACTGCAAATTTAACCAACGCAAAATTAGCAGCAATAATGAGAGAGAGAGAGAGAGAAGGAAGAAATCAGTAAAACCCTAACCTTTATTTATGATTATAGCAGTTCGTTCTTCAATTTCGCCATCCCCATCTGTTTCAAAACAAAATTGAACCAACAGGAGAGAGAAAACATGCAACTTCCATAATTAATCAACACACCAAAATTAGCAGCAATAATGATAGAAAGAGGAGAACGAGAGAGAGATGAATGCTAGAGCTTTTAGAGATAGATTTTTAACAAGAAATCACATTTTAAAAAAGCAACCATCCGAACATACATCAAATCACGATTCTGATAAACCCAACTAGAAAGAAGCAAGAGAGAGAGAGGAACAAAAATCATTAAGAAAAATTCGATTTTCAATTACGGCACGTTCTTGATTTCCCTCATCCCCAACTGCAAATTAAACTGACACAAAATTAGCAACAATAATGACAGAGAAATCAGAGAGAGAGAGAGAGGAAGACAGAAGAAGAAATCAGTAAAACCCTAACCTTAATTTATGATTATAGCAGTGTGATCTTCAAAACAAAATAAAACCAACAAGAGAGAGAAAACACGCAACTTCCATAATTAATCAACACACCAAAATAGGCAGCAATAATGATAGAGAGAGAGATAAATGCCGGAGCATTTAGAGACATATTTTTAACAAAAAATCGCATTTTAAGAAGGCAACCATCAGAACATAACTAATCAACTAGAAAGAAGCAAGAGAGAGGGAGAGAGGAAGAAAAATCAGTAAGAAAACCCTGGTTTCCAATTATAGCACGTTCCTGATTTCCCTCAGCCCCATCTGCTAATTAAACCAATGCAAAATTAGGAGCAATAATGATAGAGGGAGGAGAGGGAGAGAGAGGGAGGAAGAAGAAATCAGTAAAAACCCTAACCTTCATTTATGATTATAGCAGTTCGTTGTTCAATTTCGCTATCCCCATTTATTTCAAAGCAAAATTAGACCAACAAGAGAGAGAAAATATGCAACTTCCAAAACTAATCAACACACCAAAATTAAGAGGAATAATGATATAGAGAGGGGAGAGAGATGAATGCCGGAGCATTTAGAGATAGATTTTTAAAATCGCATTTTAAAAAAGCAACCGTCAGAACATAAATTATATCACGATTCTGATAAACCCAACTAGAAAGAAGCAAGAGAGAGAGAGGAAGAAAAATCAGTAGGCAGACCTTGATTTTCAATTATAGCACGTTCTTGATTTCCCTCAGCCCCAACTGCAAATTAAACCAATGCTAAATTAGCAGCAATAATGATATAGAGAGGAGAGAGAGACAGGAAGAAGAAATTGGTAAAAACCTTAACCTTCATTTATGATTATAGCAGTTCGTTCTTCAATTTCGCCATCCTTATCATTTTTAAAACTAAATTAAACCAACAAGAGAGAGAAAATACTCAACTTCTAGAATTAATCAACATACCAAAATTAGCAGCAATGATGATAGAGGGAAGAGAGTGAGAGAGAGAGAGAGAGTGATGAATGCCAGAGCATTTAGAAACAACTTTTTAATTAGAAATCGCATTTTAAAAAAGTAACCACCAGAACACACATCAAATCACGATTCTGATAACCCCAACTAGAAAGAAGAAAGAGAGAGAGAGAGAGAGAGAGAAATCAGTAAAACCTTTATTTTCAATTATAGCACATTCTTGATTTCCCTCAGCCCTGGCTGCAAATTAGACCAGCGCAAAATTAGTAGCAATAATGATAGAGAGAGGAGAGAGAGAGTCAGAGGAAGGAGAACTCAGTAAAAACCCTAACTGTCATTTATGATTATAGCAGTTCGTTCTTCAATTTCGCCATCCCCGTCTGTTTCAAAACAAAATTAAACCAACAAGAGAGAGAAGACACGCAACATCCATAATTAATCAACACACAAAAATTAGCAGCAATAATGATAGAGAGAGGAGAGAGAGAGAGAGAGAGAGAGAGAGATGAATGCCGGAGCAGTTAGAGACAGGTTTTTAATAAGAAATCACATTTTAAAAAGCAACCATCATAACATATATCAGATCACAATTCTGATAAACCCAACTAGAAAGAAGAAAGAGAGAGAGAGAGAGAGAGAGGAAGAAAAACCAGTAAAAAAACCTTGATTTTCAATTATAGCACGTTCTTGATTTTCCTCAGCCCCAACTGCAAATTTAACCAACGCAAAATTAGCAGCAATAATGAGAGAGAGAGAGAGAGAGAGAAAGAAGAAATCAGTAAAACCCTAACCTTTATTTATGATTATAGCAGTTCGTTCTTCAATTTTGCCATCCCCATCTGTTTCAAAACAAAATTGAACCAACAGGAGAGAGAAAACACGCAACTTCCATAATTAATCAACACACCAAAATTAGCAGCAATAATGATAGAAAGATGAGAGCGAGAGAGAGATGAATGCCAAAGCTTTTAGAGATGATTTTTAACAAGAAATCACATTTTAAAAAAGCAACCATCAGAACATACATCAAATCACGATTCTGATAAACCCAACTAGAAAGAAGCAAGAGAGAGAGAGAGGAACAAAAATCATTAAGAAAAACTTGATTTTCAATTATGGCACGTTCTTGATTTCCCTCATCCCCAACTGCAAATTAAACTGACACAAAATTAGCAGCAATAATGATAGAGAAATCAGAGAGAGAGAGAGAGAGAGAGGAAGAGAGAAGAAGAAATCAGTAAAACCCTAACCTTCATTTATGATTATAGCAGTGTGCTCTTCAAAACAAAATTAAACCAACAAGAGAGAGAAAACACGCAACTTCCATAATTAATCAACACACCAAAATAGGCAGCAATAATGATAGAGAGAGAGATGAATGCCAGAGCATTTAGAGACATATTTTTAACAAAAAATAGCATTTTAAGAAGGCAACCATCAGAACATACATCATATCACAGTTCTGATAAACCCAACTGGAAAGAAGCAAGATAGAGGGAGAGAGGAAGAAAAATCAGTAAGAAAACCCTGATTTCCAATTATAGCACGTTCCTGATTTCCCTCAGCCCCATCTGCAAATTAAACCAATGCAAAATTAGGAGCAACAATGATAGAGGGAGGAGAGAGAGAGAGAGAGGGAGGAAGAAGAAATCAGTAAAAACCCTAACCTTCATTTATGATTATAGCAGTTTGTTGTTCAATTTCGCCATCCCCATCTGTTTCAAAGCAAAATTAGACCAACAAGAGAGAGAAAATATGCAACTTCCAAAACTAATCAACACACCAAAATTAGGAGGAATAATGATATAGAGAGGAGAGAGAGATGAATGCCGGTGCATTTAGAGATAGATTTTTAAAATCACATTTTAAAAAAGCAACCATTAGAACATAAATTATATCACTATTCTGATAAACCCAACTAGAAAGAAGCAAGAGAGAGAGGAAGAAAAATCAGTAGGAAGACCTTGATTTTCAATTATAGCACGTTCTTGATTTCCCTCAGCCCCAACTGCAAATTAAACCAATGCTAAATTAGCAGCAATAATGATATAGAGAGGAGAGAGAGACATGAAGAAGAAATTGGTAAAAACCTTAACCTTCATTTATGATTATAGCAGTTCGTTCTTCAATTTCGCCATCCTTATCTGTTTTAAACAAAATTAAACGAACAAGAGAGAGAAAACACGCAACTTCTATAACTAATCAACACACCAAAATTAGCAGCAATGATGATAGAGGGAAGAGAGAGAGAGTGAGAGAGAGAGAGAGAGATGAATGACACAACATTTAGAGACAAATTTTTAACAAGAAAGCGCATTTTAAAAAAGCAACCATCAGAACACACATCAAATCACGATTCAGATAAACCAACAAGAAAGAAGAAAGAGGGAGGGAAAGAAAAATCAGTAAAACCTTGATTTTCAATTATAGCACATTCTTGATTTCCCTCAGACCTAGCTGCAAATTAAACCAACGCAAAATTAGCAGCAATAATGATAGAGAGAGGAAGAAGAACTCAGTAAAAACCCTAACCGTCATTTATGATTATAGCAGTTTGTTCTTCAATTTCGCCATCCCTGTCTGTTTCAAAACAAAATTAAACTAACAAGAGAGAGAGAGAGAGAGAGAGAGAGAGAGAGAGAAGACACGCAACTTCCATAATTAATCAACACACAAAAATTAGCAGCAATAATGATAGATAGAGGAGAGAGAGAGAGAGAGAGAGAGAGAGAGAGATGAATGTTGGAGCAGTTAGAGACAGGTTTTTAACAAGAAATTACATTTTAAAAAAGCAACCATCATAACATACATCAGATCACGATTCTGATTAACCCAACCAGAAAGAAGCAAGAGAGAGGGGAAGAAAAACTAGTAAAAAAACCTTAATTTTCAATTATAGCACATTCTTGAGTTTCCTTGGCCCCAGCTGCAAATTTAACCAATGAAAAATTAGCAGCAATAATGAGAGAGAGAGAGAGAGAAAGAAGAAATCAGTAAAAACCATAACCTTCATTTATGATTATAGCATTTCGATCTTTAATTTCGCCATCCCCATCTGTTTCAAAACAAAATTGAACCAACCGGAGAGAGAAAACACGCAACTTCCATAATTAATCAACACACCAAAATTAGCAGCAATAATGATAGAAAGAGGAGAGTGAGAGAGAGAGATCAATGCGTGAGCTTTTAGAGATAGATTTTTAACAAGAAATCACATTTTAGAAAAGCAACCATCAGAACATACACCAAATCACGATTATGATAAACCCAACTAGAAAGAAGCAAGAGAGAGGAACAAATATCATTATGAAAACCTCGATTTCCAATTATGGCACGTTCTTGATTTCCATCATCCCCAAGTGCAAATTAAACTGACACAAAATTAGCAGCAATAATGATAGAGAAATGAGAGAGAGAGAGTGTGTGGAAGAGAGAAGATGAAATCGGCAAAAACCCTAACCTTTATTTATGATTATATCAGTTTGTTCTTCAATTCTCCATCCCCATCTATTTCAAAACAAAATTAAACCAACAAGAGAGAGAAAACACGCAACTTCCAAAATTAATCAACACACCAAAATTAGCAGCATTGATGATAGAGAAAGGAGAGAGATGAATGCCGGAGCATTTAGAGACATATTTTTAACAAGAAACCACATTTTAAGTAGGCAACCATTAGTACATACATCACATCACGATTATGATAAACCTAACTAGAAAGAAGCAAGAGAGAGGGAGAGTGGAAGAAAAATCAGTAAGAAAATCTTGATTTTCAATTATAGCACGTTCTTGATTTCCCTCAGCCCCATCTGCAAATTAAACCAATGCAAAATTAGGAGCAATAATTATAGAGGGAGGAGAGAGAGAGAGAGAGGAAGAAGAAATCAGTAAAAACCCTAACCGTCATTTATGATTATAGCAGTTCGTTCTTCAATTTCGCCATCCCTATCTGTTTTAAAACAAAATTAAACCAACAAGAGAGAGAGAGAGAGAGAGAGAGAGAGAGAGAGAAAACACGCAACTTCCATAATTAATAAACACACTAAAATTAGCAGCAATAATGATAGAGAGAGAAAAGAGAGAGATGAATGTCAGATCATTTATAGACAGGTTTTTAACAAGAAATAACTCCCCAAACGTTCAAAGCCTTTAATATTCTAAGTTCATTACTCCTATAAAGACGGTTTATACATATATATACACCCTGCACCACTCTTCATTTAGACACAATACGAGAATCAACAAATATATGTCACATACTCACAAATCATTTAAATTTTACCCCGTAACACTGGATCACACAACTAGCTCGTATAGCTCGAGGCAAAACATGTAGTAGGGAGACATACATCCACAGACCGCACGAAGATGATGGCTGCACCATGATACTAATTACGACCGGCATCACAAACGACGCGTCGTGACACGACTCACTCCGACACAATCCGACAAGACAAGACTCGACAACACACAACTCAACCTGACAGCCTAGGTTTCCGCAACCTAAGCTCCGATACCATAAATGTAACACCCCCAAAATCTAACCGGGAATATTACACGCTGCAGACCCTCTCCGTGAGGATCTTCCAGGCTAGACACCGAAACAACATAAAACATTACATGCCGACGTGACAAAATAACGAGCCAATAGACAGATTTGGTCTTTCATCATTAACATACAACTCAAATGTACATAACTCTATCCGGACTCATACCCATGCAAGGGTAAAATACACTCACAAACAGAAAGTACGACTGTGGAAAAGATCATACAACGAACTCTAACTAACTGTATCTAAAACTGGCCTTCATGTGATTAGTATCATTCATCTTCCATCATCCTTCGTACCGGTCCTGTGTTTTGCTCCCCAAAACCTGCATGTACCTGGATGCACTACGGACATCCACCACATGATTACTCAGGGGTTAGCGAAACTCCATTGTTTTGCTAGTACAATTATAAAGTGCAAATACGAGCCAAACACAACACATTCCGAGAATACAATAACCTGAATAATCCACATCTCAATGCGTAGTGGCATGGTTATTTCGATAATGATGTTTGCAAGGAAAATTGATATTCCGAAATATTGTTTTGCAACTAATTTCAAAATGAGATGGTTAAAGTCTTTTCTTTACAAGTTTTGATAAAACATCCTGAGGTACCAAAAGTACTTTCAAAGTTTTATTTCGAATAAACATACAAATTTGAAGACTTTCAAACGATATAATTACAAAGGATACCTCATGGATCTTCCCACCGAGTTGCTATTAGTTGTCTTATGAGGATATGTTGTGCTGAGTTGGCACTTTGGTATATCATTTTGCGATGATGTGTTTCATTATATTGAGTGAGTATCCGCTCAGTATGCCGAGGGGCAGAGGTCGTGGTCGTGACCATGGTACAGATGGTCATGGAGCTCATATGCGGGACCAAGATAATATTGCTGGGAAGGTTACCATGCTAGCACCTCACTCTCGTTGTTTTGGTTTCGGGGACGAAACCTCTTTTAATAGTGATAGAGTGTAATAACCATTTTTTTCGCTTCTATATTGTTCGAATCTATCGACTCGTTTATGTTCGTTTATGCTTTTGACCTTGTGTTGTTTTTTGCCTTTGTCATTCGAGTGAGTTTTAATATCATTCCAGATTGATTTGGTTCGATATCTTGTGAACCTTGTGCGAGATTTGTGGTTCTTACAAGCTTATTGATGTCTTGATTTGAGGTGTGAACTTCAAAGTTGTTGTTTGATCATTGTTGTTCGATCATTGTTATTCGATCGTTGTTGACTGATTCTTATTGTTTGATCTCGTATCGCGATTATTGAGCGTCTAGGCCACTTCGTAATTTCCTTAAGTTTTTGGAAAATGTCTTTGTATTTGATCTTCCAAATATTTGAGTTATTGAAATTTTATACCTTTTCAGTGTTAGACTCGTGTTTGATTGTTGTACTTCTCGGGTTAATCCACTGTAGTAATTCATGTTCGTTGCATTTCGAAAACATTTTTCGTATTGAATCGGACTGTAGCAGTTCTGTAATGCATGGAGATTTTGTACGCATAATTTTATTTTAAAACATCATCCAAGGGAGAATTTTCAATTTCGTATGATGACCTCAAGAGCGAAAATTTTGAGAACTCAAACTATTGATATTTCATTTTCAGCTTGTAGTATAATTTTTTTCGAAACATAATTTTAAGCTCAAATGAGGTCTTCCAAATTTACGCAAGACGTGACTCTTTCTTTTAACTTTTCGATTTCATGATTCCCAGTCAGGAAGAATGTAGTGATGATGACATTATTGTTTGGCCAATAGTGCTCAAGATTGTGATTAAGTTTAAAAAAGAAACCATCGGAACATACATCAAATCACTTTATGATAAACCCAACTAGAAAGAAACAAGGGAGAGAGGAAGAAAAATTAGTAAGAAAACCTTGATTTTCAATTATAGCCCGTTCTTGATTTTTCTCAGCCCCATCTGCAAATTAAGCCAATGCAAAATTAGCAGCAATATGATAGAGAGGAGAGAGAGAAAGAGGAAGAAGAAATCAATAAAAACCCTAACCTTCATTTATGATTATAGCAGTTCGTGCTTCAATTTTGTCATCCCAATCTATTTCAAAACAAAATTAAACCAACAAGAGAGAGAAAACACGCAACTTCCATAATCAATCAACATACCTAAATTAGCAGCAATAATGATAGAGAGAGGAGAGAGACAGAGAGAGATAGAGAGATGAATGCCGGAGCATTTAGGGACAGATTTTTAACAAGAATGGCATATTAAGAAAGCAACCATCATAACATACATCAAATCACGATTCTGATAAACGCCAACTAAAAAGAAACAAGAGAGAGAGGGAGAAGACTCAGTAAGAAAACCTTGATTTTCAATTATAGCAGGTTCTTGATTTCCCCCAGCCCCAGCTGCAAATTAAATCAATGCAAAAATAGAAGCAACAATGATAGAGAGAGGAGAGAGGGAGAGAGAGAGAGATGTAGGTCACAAGTCGTCAGGAATAAGTTTGGGGGGGGGGGGTGAATAAACTTATTAAACTCTTTTCCTGAATCTCAGGTGAGTAACTTAGCTGATATAATATGCAGCTAACCAACTTTAACTGCAGATGAGTAATGCGGAAGCACAACTGGTGATAATGCAGGGGAATTATGTCGACTGCGGGTGACTTATGTCAACTGTAAAACTAAGTTATGCGGAAGACAGTTGACTGCTAAATGGAACAGTAAAAATGAATGCAGCAGATAAGTATGATGTAATGCA
Organism: Orobanche coerulescens; assembly: GCA_033398695.1. Taxonomy (NCBI): domain Eukaryota; kingdom Viridiplantae; phylum Streptophyta; class Magnoliopsida; order Lamiales; family Orobanchaceae; genus Orobanche; species Orobanche coerulescens. The sequence continues at coordinate 34,416,684 of CM065814.1, read as the reverse complement.
GTAAAACACACAAGCACTTATAGTGGTTTCAGAGGTGGGGTAATCCTCTACAAGTCCGCTTTTCTCCAAACCAGTTGGAGATGAATTCACTATAACTTTCAACCAGTGATAAACATTACAATGATTCACACAGTTACAACAGCTTCCAACCAGTGGAAAACCGTGGCCATTGCAACTCCCTTTGGCTACCTAGAACCTCTTGATCGAAAACCATTGGATGCCTTAACAACTCGCAAGTTGCCTATCACCTTCTAATCAAGAAACCGTGGATGCCTTATCAGCCTTGAAACTTCTGAACACTTCATTCACATAAGTACCCCATACTCAATCTTAAAGACAAGAGTATTGTCTTCTCCAACTCAAGAGCTTCTCAGTATATGAACTTTGGAAACTGTCTCTTTACGATGCTATAGTTCGCTTTGTATGCTTTGAATGCTTTGTTCACTTGTATGTATTATTCGCATCGTACTTTGCTCAAATCTGTCTTCAGATATTTATAGTATGAATCTTTAGGTTCTTCATAGCCATTGCATCTCTTGTAACAAATTTGTCCGTTGGAGAGTAGACTTCTTTGTTTATTCGTTCATATCTTTGCACGGCTTGTCTCTTTCTTCAAATCTGTCCCTTTGAAGAATCTTCCTATTACCCCACTATTCTAGATTACTATATTTGTAAAGTCTTCCAGGTGTCAATCTCTAGAAATAAACTATTCCTTAACTTCCGGGAATCATTCACTTTGTCTTCTTGAATTTACGTCTGCATGTCTTGCCGTTATTGTTGACTTTTCAATGTTTGATGACATGGACTGAGCTTCTTCTGTGATACTTATACTTGGCTTGCAGATATAGTTTGATCAACCTCCTATGATATTCTATTTGACCGAAAACCTCGTTCGCTAAAATACTCATTTGTAGTCAACCTACAGCTAATGTTCCTTTTGACCGAATCTTTGCCTGATAATTGGTCTGATGATATCTCATATGTGGTCAAACCTCAGCTGATGTTTTGTGTTGACCAGACCTTCTCCGATAATGAGTCGTCGGCGATCAAACTTCTCTGATATACTCTGTTGACCAGAACTCGCACTTTTGGAAACATCACTTTGGCACAATTCACATTTTCTGAAATTACCACTTTTCACAAAACCATGTTTTTCACATATTCACACGAAGTACATTAAACATAATCAAAGTACTTGCCTTGATTATTTTGGTGGTTATCGAGTTTGGTAAAATTTGGACAAGAAGTTGTCAATCCCCAATTTCCGAACCTAAGATGATTGACATAGTAAGACTCGTATCAGGGCTACCGATTCTAATCACAATAACACGTGGAATTCGAATCCATACTCTAAGGGGATTTTTATCGAACACTTAGGGGGCATTTGTGTATAAGAAATGATATGGTTGAAGAATTCGATCTCTACCCCACTAGAATAGATGCAAACCACTCAAGAACATCTAAGAATCTAAGAACACTTAATAATCATCCTAAAAACAAGAACTAGTAATAATTAATAGGAGAAACTTGAAGAACTTCCATTACATACCTTAATTTAATCCAGAAAAATAGATGATTCTTCATGAACAACCTTGATATCTAGATTCATAGATGTTAGGAACAAGTTTATGGCTTGATTTTGGAGCACAAAGCTGATATTTTTTGTGGAGGATGAAGTGGAATAGATGGAATGCCCTAGAACACTTCAGAAATGAGAGAAAAGGGATATTTATACTCACCCGATTGAATTTCAGCATTCCAGCACTTTCCGGCCATGTCAGATGACACGGTCGGGTCATGGGTCGTGTCACCCGTCCAGAAATTTTTTTCTTTCTAAAATAGTATGACACGGCCAGTGTCAAATGACATGGCCCGTGTCACTGTATCAGGCTGAATGTATAGTCCGCTATTTTGACCATAACTCCTTCGTCCGGACTCTGATCGACTCGCTGTTGAACCATTGGAAATCTGATTTAACTCTTTATTATACTTTTGATTTCCAGAATTTTTGAACTTTAAAAGTTCCGGTGGTGACCTTACAAAGTCGACCCAACTGTACGACAATTACCAAACCGTGTCTACTAATAAGACTCTAGGCATCTACGACTGAATTTATGCGTCAACACGAAGGATAGAACTCAACAATCATCAATAGAGGATTATACAACCATAATACGAAACCAATACATGCCGGAAATCAAAATTACGAGGAGTTAGTCGATATATCAATAGTCACAAGTCAATAACACTCGCAATTTCTATTCGTCGAAGCAAAGACTTACAATTATACAAGTATGAAAATCTCGGGTATCACACTCTCTCTCCCTAAAAAGAAGTTTCGTCCCGAAACATACAAAGTGAATAACTCGGGGTATCTCAACCTCATATTCTCTTCTATCTCCCACGTGGCCTCCTCCAGTCCGTTTCTCGACCATTGAACCTGTACTAACGGAATCGCCTTCCGTCGCAACTATTTCACTCATCGCTCCAATATGGCTATCAGTTGTTCTACATATGTAACATCATCATTTACCCCAATCTCCTCATAGTCAATAATGTGACTAGGATCAGAAACATACTTACGCAATTGTAAAACATGGAACATATTATGAACATGACTAAGCGATGGAGGTAACGCTAGTCGATACGCCACATCTCCTATTCTATCCAGGATCTCGAAAGGACCGATATAACGAGGACTAAGATTCTCCTTCTTACCAAACCGTAGGACTCCACGAGTCGGAGATACTTTCAACAATACATGGTCCCCTGTCTGAAACTCCAATGGTCGACGTTGAACATCAGCATACGACTTCTGTCGACTATGGGCGGTCAACAATCTCTGTCGAATAGTAGCAACCTTCTCCCGTATTTAAATCATTAAGTCCGGTTCTACTCCAAGCAACTCATGCGGTTCATCCCAACAAATTGGAGATCTATACTGCCTTTCATATAATGCTTCAAACGGAGCCATTCCAATCGAACCATGCCAACTATTATTATACGCAAATTCAACCAACGGTAATTGAATCTCCCAATCTTTTTTCCAATCCAATGCACAATCCCTCAACATGTCTTCCAATGTTTGGATCATTCTCTCTGACTATCCATCCGTCTGGGGATGGTAAGCGGTACTGAAATTCAGTTCAGTACCAAGTGCTCTATGTACCGCCTGCTGGAAATGCGATACAAATCGACCATCGCGATCTGAAACAATACTCATTGGGGTACCATGGAGTCTCAAAATCTCTGCAATGAACAAATGAGATAACCTCTATGGTCCCCAAGTATCTCTAATGCCCAGAAAATGTGCCGATTTGGTTAGCCGATCAATGATTACCCAAATCATATTCATCCCAGTTCGTGTTCTTGGCATTCCCACAATAAAATCCATCGCGATGTCTTCCCACTTCCATTCCAGAATTAGTAATGGTTGTAACTTCCCGGAAGGTCTTTGATGTTCAGCTTTAACTTGTTGACAAGTTAAAAATTTCGACATGAACTACGTTACGTCTTTCTTCATGTTCGGCCACCAAAAAAATTTCTTCGAATCTTTATATATTTTACCCGTACCCGGATGAATTGAGTACGGAGTATAATGTGCTTCATTCAAAATCACTTGCTTAATATTATCTAGACTCGGCACACAAATCCTGTCTTGAAATCGAAGAGATCCGTCTTCATCGACTAAAAATCCAGGAGACTTTCCTTTAACAACATCTTCCTGAAGCTACACAAATAAGGGATCGTCTAACTGGTTGGACTTAATATCTTCCATCACGGAGGACGTGACCTCAAGGAAATGTAATTGTCCTTGAGTTACTTGAGGCCAAACTTCAATCTCCAGATCAAATAACTTTCGTCTGAGCTTCGGTTGAATGGTAAGTAATCCAATCTCTGCAACATGACTGACTTGCGGCTCAAAGCATCGGCAATGACATCCGCTTTACCTGGATGGTAAAGAATGTCAAGATCATAATCTTTGAGCAATTCCAACCATCGCCGCTGCGTATATTAAGCTCCTTATGCGTGAATATATACTTCAAACTCTTATGATCCGTATACACTCGACAAGAAGAACCATATAAATAATGCCTCCAAATTTTCAATGCAAACACCACAACGGCTAACTCAAGATCATAGGTAGGATAATTCATCTCATATGGCTTTAATTGCCGAGATGCATAAGCCACTACTCTCTCATTTTGCATCAATACACAACCCAATCCTTGTTTGGAAGCATCACTATAAATAATGAAACCCTCCGTTCCTTGTGGTAAGGCTAGAATCGGTGACGTAGTCAACTGCTTTTTCAACTCATCAAAACTCTTTTGACACTCGTCACTCCACTCAAACTTCTGAGTTTTCTGTAACATCCGAGTGAGTGGTCGAGCAATTTTCGAGAAACCTTCAACACATCGACGATAATAACCGGCTAATGCCACAAAACTCCGAACTTCCTTAATATTCCGGGGAGGCTCCCAAGCTAAGACTGCTTCAACCTTTTGAGGATCTACCCGAATACCTTCGGCCGATACTATGTCTAAGAAAAGAAACTTCTTTCAACCAGAACTTGCACTTAGAAAACTTAGCATAAAGTTTATCAGCCTTAAAAATACTCAACACAATTCTCAAGTGTTCGGCATGCTCCGATTCGTTCTTAGAATAGCTCAAAATGTCATCAATAAACACCACCAAAAATTTATCGAGACATTCAATAAATGTTTTGTTCATAAGTTGCATAAATGCCGCCGGAGCATTCTTCAAACCAAAAGGGATAACTGTAAATTTGTAATGCCCGTATCTCATTCAGAATGCCATTTTTGAAATATCTGAATCCCGAATCTGCAATTGATAATACCTCGATCTCAAATCAATCTTCGAGAAAACTGTATCCCCTTGTAATTAATCAAATAGATCATTAATTCTTGGCAACAGATACTTGTTCTTGATAGTAAGTTTATTCAACTCACGATAGTCAAATACATAACCGTAAAGATCCATCTTTCTTCCGCACGAACAATACCAGTGCACCCCGTGGAGACGCACTAGGCCGAATATAACCTTTGTCCAGCAGTTCACCCAATTGTTTCTTCAACTCTTGCATTTTTGATGGGGCCATTCTGTATGGTGCCTTGGATATTGGCGCCGCATTAGCCTCTAGTTCGATGATAAACTCCACATCACGATGCGGCGGTAATCCAGGCAAATCATCTGGAAATACGTCTGGAAATTCATTCGCAACTGGAATAGAGGACAACTGTATCTCGCCAAGTTCCGACTTCAATGCGTAACACCAATAACCAGTACCACCTTGTCTCAATAATTTCATCACCTTCATGGCTCGGATAATCTTCCCAAAGGTACCAGGTTTCTGCCCTTCAAAAACGTGTTCGGTACCATCCGGCGAAATTATTGAAATCATTTTCCGACGATAATCTACTAACGCTCCATGCCGATCTAACCAATCATCACGGAGGATCAAATCCTCTCCTATAATATCAATCACAATCAAATTGGACGGCCAATTTCTACCGCCGATGCTTACAGGACAATTGACAATCTCTCAATCCCCAACTATCCTTCCCCAGTCGGCAGTCCAACAATAAAAGGTTCACACGTAGAGAGACCAACAAGACCCAAACGATTCACAAAAGACAATGATATAAAGGAATGAGTAGCTCCAGAATCAAACAATACATCTACCAGTTGCATACAAATATAAACAATACCTGACGTAGTTGCAGCCCCTACGTCATCCGTCCGTCTCATCTCATACAGTCGGGGTGGGGCCTACCCGGTACTTGGAGCACGGACTATAATGTCATCCTTAACCCACTTTTCAAGGTTTTCAATATCTTCCTGACTGGCTCTGGTCCGCACCGGAGCCACCAGAATGTCCGCTTCCAAGACGTAACCCAGCATTTCCATATTGAGGATAATCATCAGGTTGAGAAGCCAGTCCATAAAGTTAGGCCCAATTAAGGTGTTCTGTCGCAAGTTCTATTCGTCGAAGCAAAGACTTACAATTATGCAAGTATGAAAATCTCGGATATCACATGTATTGCCTTATTTCCCTGTAACTACCGATGAGAATATTAATTATATTTAATCACATGTTTTGCATATTCATTCACGTTATGGTTATGCAAATGAAATGTCTAATTATTTTATATTGTAGATAATATAGTGTGTTGGTGTCACATGAAAGATCACATTATCGGTGCCTTATAAAATAATATAATAGTTCACAACCTATATAATTTTTAGACAAATTATATGAAAGCTTGTAGTGTATGCTTGAGATTAGTTGGTCTTGACTATTAGCATGTATTAGCGTATTTGCATACATTGAACTAGATCGAAGTGAGATAGTGTCTTCTGTACTGATTGTAACAAGAGCGTAAATTTCGGATAATTATTATTTCTTAATTCCAAGTATATAATATTTAATTGTGTATTTATAATATTTATTGCTTTGATTTACCATGGGTGAGAGTCAATATGATTGACTCAATAAGCCTCGCATCTTGGGCAATAATATTATTTATATTATAATTATTATAACTAGAAATCGTGTCCCGAATCGTGCGGGTTAATGATGTCCCCCTGAGGAGCTCGATAATGATTATTATATTAAACCATGCAGGTAGATTTAATTCCGATATAATAATAAGGTTCGAGTGGTACTACTCTTGGATAAGATATTAATGAACTAAAGTTGTCAGTAGCTTAAATTAATTAATGGACATTAGATATCTTAAACACGGGAAATAATATATTTAAATAAGGAGCCTGATTTTATAAATTAGGATTTGGGTTGGAAGTGCAATATATATTCTTTAATGGACTGAATTGATATTAGGAAACTCAACCATATTAGGAAAAGGATTATTAATATGGAAAGTTGGGTTGCACTAGGAGTCTTAACCCTAGTCCTCCTTAAGATCCCTAGAGTAATCCAAAGCCTATAAATAGGACTTACATGGGTATTTTGGCCGTGAGATTATTGTGAGGCTTGAGAGATCGATTTTTTCTTCTTACGTTTAATTGTAGATCATGACTTGTGTCTTTGATTCTACAATTTAGATAACACATAAATTTTCTAAGAGTGTTTATATAATACTATAAAACAAAATAAAAATCGAGTGATTCCCAAGATCAAAGGTTCGACCGAGCCCAAGTAGAAGTCCAAGCAAGATTCGGTAGCTCGTTGCCCTCACAACGACCGGATTAAGGCGGATCATACTCTAGAAGATCTAAAGGTAGAAATACAAGAAGATCAAGGAGAAGTTCAAAGACTTTTCTTCAAAGGTAGTGTATTCTAAGATCTCTTAGATCTAGGTAGAATACTACGAATTATCATATTTAGACGCGTAGATAAATATTGCTCGTTTAAACTGCTTATTAATCTGTGTAATTGATTATTTGACGAGCCTAAATAGATCCGATTCTTGAGGGCCAATTTTGGTAAATCCAAACCTATAATAATCGTACCTTTTTCTAGTTATAATTATGAATGCTTGAACTTTGTGGTTCGGTTCGTAAATTTTTTTCGAATATTGGTATCATGTGCTTGATTCGAGATTGAGCCTATATGTTGTGTTTCTTGTTAGTATTCCGCTAATATTCGTTATCTTTATGTCGAACCGCTTGTATCGCTTCTGCAAACCAAGACTAGCGTACGCTAATTTATATAGGTAGCGTACGCAACGGAAGTTGCAGGCTAGCGCGCGCTACTACAGGAAGTTACGCACGCTAACGGCAGCATGGGGTAGTCCAGAGAGCACTGGACTGGGACTAAAAATTGAGCTAGCGCACGCTAACGCATTTTATTAACGTACGCTAGAGGAGTGAGTTAGCGCACGCTACCGCGGGAAGGATAGCGCACGCTAACCGACAGCATGGGACAGTCCAGAGGGCACTTGACTGGGACAAGAATCGAGCTAGCGCACGCTAATGCAACATAGTAGCGCACACTAGGGGAGCAAGTAGCGCATGCCACCGTTGGGTGATAACGCGTGCTAAGTGGCCCAGACAGTAAGGACAGTGAGGTCTGGAGTTTGGCCAGACCAACAGGTAACGTGCGCTAAGACTGTCGTTGCGTGCGCTAAATCGTCGGTCGTAGCGCACGCTAGTCGGTCGTAACGCACGCTACCGGGATGGATAGAAGGGTTTCTGAACGGGGCAGAAGGTTCTGGACTTAGACTGGACACCAGATAGCGCACGCTAAGGCGGAGGCTACGCGCACTAACTCGGCGGTACAACGTACGCTAACTCGATTGAGTAACACACTCTGTCGGATGTGGTACACACCAACTTGACTGGGCAGAAGGGTCTGGGCTGCAGACCTAGGCCGATAGCGCACGCTATTCGGTAAGCGTTAGCACGCGCTAGGGCGCACTTATATAAATACGTGTGTTGCGGTCAAGACTTGTCATTTGTCACCTTCTTTCCTCTTCTTCGAGCTTCTAGACGATTCTAGGGTTGTGTAGGCGAGGGTTTCGGCAGAGCACGGTTGAAACTCAAATCTTTTCAACTTCAAGTAAAAATATATCAATCCTACTTCATCTTCACCAAGGAATTGCGGTAATCCTTCCGTAGAACCCTAACTTTGGAGAAATTTGGGGGTTTTGGGGATCTCGTTTCTCCAACCGTTTTAGCCCCCAATTTATGATGGATTATAGTTGAAAATAGTTGCATAAGTATGATTTCATGATTTCCTCAAGGTTTTGTGGATTGATTCCAAATCTTCTTTGGTAAACCGAGCAAAACCCGTTATGCCCTCATAGTACTCGATTAAATGATCCTAAGGGTAGAACTTAGGATGGGTTTTAGTGTTTTCCAACAAAATTGTAAATGATTTATCCTCAATGTTTGTTAGGAGCGGGATTTGGAAGATATTTCGGACCGTAGCCTTGTTCGTTGTTCCTTTGAGAGTAAGAAAGTCCAGGCAAGTACTTTATTGCATTAGTTTATGGCATGCATTTCTGTGATGATTTAGTGAATGATGAGAGTTGAAAGGTTATTCTCAGGTACTCTCACTCGGGGATTGAATCGACGGGGTCACACGGGGACCTGGTGGCTTAGCGGCTGGACCGGGTCACGAGAGATACTTTGAGTGGACATCCTCACTTGGGGTTGCTCGATGGGGCACACAGGGACTTGGTGGCTTGAGGGCCGGACCAGGTCGCGAGGATCGTCGGAGTGTTTTTACTGATGATCGATATTGATATTCCGGAATATCGCGAATTGAACTGTTTTGGGATTTTGAAACATTTTGGAAATGCCTGTGGATTAAAATAATTGTAATACTGTACTTGCACTAGCGGTTGTGGCTAACCCCATTGTTGGGGTGGAATGTTTTGTACATTTTAGGTATTCTCGAGGGACAGGAGCCCCCATGTGGCGCGCACGGAGTTGACAAGCACACTGGATGCTAGAGAGCTCGTATCAGTCATTGTATTTGTGATGTTTGAGTCAGTTTTATATACTGTATTATTGTTGGTTTTGAGTTGTACTTTGTCGTGTAATGTTTGCGTTCAGAGATTTATGTTGAAATATACTATTTTGGCCGCGGCCGAGGCCTAATTCATGTTTTGTATCCCTTGTTGGACTGTTATGTCGTGGTTATTATGTTTTGGATTGTGGTTTAATCCTGTGTGTCGTCAGCCTGGCGGGACCTTTGTGTGTCCTGCGGTGTGTAATAACCCAAAGTGAAATTGGGGTGTTACATTTATGGTATCGGAGCCTAGGTTTCGGGAATACCTAGGCCTTTGGTAATTTGGGTTGTCAAGTCATAAGAGTCGTATAAACTGATCGAGCTCAACACCGTGTGTTGTTGTCGAGCCGTGTGACCCATGGTGGTAAGACTCCTTAACTCTCTTTGTGCCTTGTCGCTTTCATAGTAGAGTAGATTTAAATTCCTTGGATTGTGAACTGTTCTGATAATTTTAAACCTTCTATATCTCAGTATGTTGAGAGGCCGTGGCGGACGTGGCGGACGTGGACGCGGCAGAGGCCGTGGTCGTGGTACCGCTAACGAATCTCGCACATATTCTAATGATGCATCTGATTCGGCATCCCATACGGAGCCGAACACCGCTTCTCTGAATCCGATCGGTCAGCCAGATCCTACTGTAAGTCAAGAACTATCAGCTGACACTAATGTGAATGCCGGCATAGCTGCTATACTCCAGCAGGAAGCAGCACAATTAGTCAAGTTGAATGAATCCGGGCATCATGATCAACCGACAGATGAGAGTAAATGGCTTCAGGGAATGATGAAAATGCAACCTCCTCGTTTTACTGGTGCGTCTGATACCTTGGGCTGGGAAGGATGGTTGTTTCAGTTTGGCAGGATTTTTGACGCCGTTGCGTGCCCCGAAGAGAGACGGGTCCCTATTATACAGTATTTCCTTGACAAGGAGGCTGCAGATTGGTGGGAAGCTACGAAACCTACGGATCGTGTGGCCACTTGGGATGAGTTTAAAGCTGCGATAGAGGAAGAGTATTGTCCTTGGCTTATTAAAGAAAAATGAATTGCAGATTTCTTTACGGCAACACCTTAAGATGTACCTGTCACCGAGGCCATTGTTACGTATAATCAGCAACTGAATCACGTTCGTGAGCAAGTAAGGACCGAAGCGGATAAAATCCGTTACTTTGATTTGAGAATGAAGCCCAGGATTCGTGAGGCTATGGCGGGTTTCAGATGCGTTACATTGAAGGAATATCAGGATCGTGCTTTGGCTATCGAGATGGTCATTTCTGCGTCTAGGTCGGATACCGAGATAAAGAAGCCGAAGACGACTGGTGGTTTTTCGGGAAGTAAGAGTGGTGGATTTCACAAATCTCAAGCTTCTCACTCCACTATCGGGAAGTCTGTTCAGCAAGCCAGTAGTGCTCCGAGTTCAATACCGGTCCAGTCTTCTGCTTTTAGTAGAGGACAATGTTTCAATTGTAATCAAACAAGCCATCAGTGTCGAGAGTGTCCACTTCCTCCCGTTATTTATTTCACATGCGGTCAAGCCGGTCATCGGGCGGCTCATTGCGAGGCTGCCACTAGATTTGTTAAACAGCAGAGTTCAGCACCAACTCCGAGTGTGAACCCGGGGACTACATCTAATCAGCCGCAACAGAATTTGGGACATGGAAGAGGTCGAGGCCGGTTGGATCGTCAAGCTGCATCGAGTGTGGGTTCGGTATAGCCAAGAGTGTACCAGATGAGGCGTGCGGACGACACAGAGGCTCCGGTAGCTGCAGGTATCACGCAAATACTTTCTCAACCTGTATCGGTATTATTTGATTCGGGAGCTACCCATTCGTTCATTGGTTTTGATTGTGTGAAACGTTTGGGTCTTGGGTGTTTGAGTGAGTGCGAACCATTCGTAGTAAGTACTCCTAGTGGAGAGCGTTTGATTGGGAACCAAGAGATTAAAAATTGTCTCGTGCATATCGGGAGTCGAGATTGGCCTTCAGACTTCATTGTGGTAGATCTGAAAGGAGAGGATGTAATTCTGGGAGATGATTGGTTAAATCGTCATGGTGCTATCATGAACTACCGAACGCGAATTATTTCTATAATAGCGGAAGATGGTGTCGAGCACACTTTCTTGGGTCATAAACCGGGTAGTTCAGGTGGGGTGATTTCCGCCGTTAAGGAAATAAAATTTTTGAAACAAGACTGTATTGGTTATTGGTGTTACGCCATGAGCACAAATGACGGTGAAGCCGATTTATTATCAATTCCAGTTGTGAATGAATACCCAGATGTATTTCCGGATGATCTACCGGGATTACCTCCGCCTAGAGAGGTAGAGTTTCCTATTGATCTTGTGCCAAGCGCAGCACCTGTTTCCCGAGCGCCGTATCGTATGGCACCCTCCGAGATGTTAGAACCGAAGAAACAATTGGGTGAGCTTCTGGATAAAGGGTACATTCGACCTAGCGCATCACCTTGGGGTGCGCCGGTCCTCTTCGTTAAGAAGAAGGACGGATCATTTCGTCTATGCATTGATTATCGGGAATTGAATAAGTTAACCATTAAGAACAAATATCCTTTACCTCGGATAGATGACTTGTTCGACCAACTTCAAGGTGCCACAGTTTTCTCTAAAATTGAATTGCGATCGGGATATTACCAGCTGAGGATTCGGGATTCTGACATTCCGAAGACTGCCTTCCGTACTCGGTATGGCCATTACGAATTTGTGGTTATGCCATTTGGCCTAACCAATGCTCCTGCCGTGTTTATGCAGTTGATGAACAAAGTTTTCATTGACTATCTTGATAAATTTGTGGTCGTTTTCATTGATGATATTCTTGTCTACTCCCGTAATGAGGAAGATCATACTGAACATCTCCGAATGGTGTTGAACACTTTGAGAATGGAGAAACTTTACGCTAAATTCTCAAAGTGCGAATTCTGGCTTAAAGAGGTGACATTTCTTGGTCATGTAATTTCGGTTTATGGAGTTTGGGTGGATCCCCAAAAGATAGCGGCCATTGTTGAGTGGGAACCCCCTAGGAATGTGAAGGAGACCAGAAGTTTTCTACGGCTGGCCGAATATTATCGCAGATTCATCGAGGGATTTTCAAAAATCGCTCGACCACTTACTCAATTGCTCCATAAATCTCAGAAATTCGAGTGGACAGACAAGAGGCAAAACAGTTTTGATGAACTTAAACGACGATTAACCTCGGCGCCCGTGTTATCGTTACCTCAGGGCACCGATGATTTCGAAGTGTACAGTGATGCTTCCGGACTTGGATTGGGTTGTGTTTTGATGCAGAGAGGTAGAGTAATTTCATATGCATCCCGACAATTGAAACCATATGAAATAAATTACCCTACCCATGATTTGGAGTTATCGGCGGTTGTATTCGTGCTAAAAATTTGGAGGCATTATCTTTATGGCTCTTCATGTAAAATCTACACGGATCACAAAAGTCTAAAATATATATTTAGCCTAAAGGAGCTAAATATGAGACAATGTCGATGGTTCGAGCTGATTAAGGATTACGATCTTGAAATATTATATCATCCAGGAAAAGCTAATGTGGTAGCGGACGCATTGAGTCGGAAACCCGTAGCCCTTCAAATGCTAAATATGCTTACATCTCAACACGAGATCTGTCGAGACATAATTGGGCAAGGTATAGAGATTTGGCTTCAGAAAGTTCAAGGCCAATTATGTACTTTGGAGATCACGTCGTCTTTGGTCAACGAAATCAAGTCGAAGCAATTTGAGGATCCGTTACTAGTCCAGCTAAGAAAAGATGTGATGAGAGGAAAAGCTCCCGGATTTATGATTCAGGACGATGGTCTTTTCAGGTTTAGAGGTAGACTTTGTATACCTACAGACGTCGAGCTTAAGCAGACCATATTGAGGGAAGCGCACACTACACTGTATTCTCTTCACCCCGGTACAAGCAAAATGTATAAGGACGTGAAGAATAACTATTGGTGGAGCAATATGAAAAATGATGTTGAAGAGTTCGTGTCGAAATGCTTGACGTGTCAACAAGTCAAGATTGAACATCAACGGCCAGCGGGGTTGCTTAAATCGCTACCAATCCCATAATGGAAATGGGAGGATATAACGATGAATTTTGTCACCAATATGCCGAGTACGCGAACAGGGATGAACATGATTTGGGTTATTGTCGATCGACTAACCAAGTAAGCTCACTTTCTAGGAATTAAGGATAATTGGGGGCCCGAAAAACTAGCTCATGTATTCATCGCGGAAATTGTAAGACTACACGGGACTCCTAAGAGCATTACTTCCGATCGAGATAGTAGATTTGTGTCGCACTTTTGGCAATCCGTTCACCGAGCTTTAGGGGCCAGGCCGCGCTCGGTACATCGTACCATCCTCGGGTGATGGGCGATCACGACGGACAATTCAGACCCTTGAAGACATGCTGCGAGCATGTGCCCTAAATTGGAAGCATGATTGGGAATCGCACTTGCCACTAATCAAATTTTCCTACAATAATAGCTGGCATGCGTCAATTAAGATGGCACCGTTTGAGGCTCTATATGGACGAAAATGTAAGTCACCATTGTGTTGGGATGATTCCTCTGAACTGATTGGGACGGAGCCGGATATGTTAGTGGAGACCCGGGAAAAGATTGCTTTGATTCGCGAGAGGCTTTTGGCCGCCCAAAGCTGACAGAAGTCATATGCCGATAATTGACGTCGACCGCTAGAGTTCGAAGTCGGCAATCATGTGTTGATAAAAGTATCGCCAACCCGGGGAGTTTATCGCTTTGGGAAGAAGGGTAAACTCAGTCCGAGATATGTTGGGCCATTCGATATTATAGAACGAATTGGTGAACTTGCTTACCGCGTGGGCCTTCCGCCCTCACTGAGCCATGTGCATAGTGTATTTCATATTTTGCAGTTGAGGAAATACGTACCAGACCCTATGCATATCATTTATTTTGGAGAGATTGAATTGAATTCCGATATCACCTTTGAGGAAAAACCAATCCAGATTTTGGAGCGTCGGGTAAAACAACTTAAGCGTAAAGTTACCCTTTGGTTAAAGTACAATGGTCGAGGCATGGATCGGAAGAAGCCACGTGGGAGACAGAAGAGCAAATGAAGTCTAGATACCCCGAATTATTCACTTCTTAAGTTTTGGGACGAAACTTATTCTTAGGGGGAGAGAATGTAATAATCGTACCTTTTTCTGGAAATAATTATGAATGCTTGAACTTTGTGGTTCGGTTCGTAAATTTTTTTCGAATATTGGTATCATGTGCTTGATTCGAAATTGAGCCTATATGTTGTGTTTCTTGTTAGTATTCCGCTAATATTCGTTAACGTTGTGTCGAACCTCTTGTATCGCTTCTGCAAACCAGGATTAGCGTACGCTAATTTATATGGGTAGCGTACGCAACGGAAGATACAGGCTAGCGCGTGCTACTACAGGAAGTTACGCACGCTAACGGCAGCATGGGGCAGTCCAGAGAGCACTAGACTGGGACTAAAAATTAAGCTAGCGCACGCTAATGCATTTTATTAACGTACGCTAGGGGAGCGAGTTAGCGCACGCTACCGTGGGAAGGATAGCGCACGCTAACCGGCAGCATGGGATAGTCCAGAGGGCACTGGACTGGGACAAGAATCGAGCTAGCGCACGCTAATGAAACATAGTAGCGCACGCTAGGGGAGCAGGTAGCGCACGCCACCGTTGGGTGATAACGCGCGCTAAGTGGCCCGGACAGTAAGGACAGTGAGGTCTGGACTTTGGCCAGACCAACAGGTAACGTGCGCTAAGACGGTCGTTGCGTGCGCTAACTCGTCAGTCGTAGCGCACGCTAGTCGGTCATAACGCATGCTACCGGGATGGACAGAAGGGTTTCTGAATGGGGCAGAAGGTTCTGGACTTATACTGGACACCATATAGCGCACGCTAAGGCGGAGGCTACGCGCGCTAACTCGGCGGTACAGCGCACGCTAACTCGATTGAGTAACGCACGCTGACGGATGTGGTACACACCAACTCGGCTGGGTAGAAGGGTCTGGGCTGCAGGCCTAGGCCGATAGCACACGCTATTCGGTAAGCGTTAGCGCGCGCTAGGGCGCACTTATATAAATACGAGTGTTGCGGTCAACACTTGTCATTTGTCACCTTCTTTCCTCTTCTTCGAGCTTCTAGACGATTCCAGGGCTGTGTGTAACACCCCAAACTAGGCGGATATTACAGTGTCGTGGACCCCTGATTGGGACCCACCAGGCGAATGAAAATGAATGAATTACACAGGGTAAATGTAGTACCGAACCACATTACAACATTAATTACCCCGATGAGGAGTTTCATACAACACACCCAATATATTACCGAATACATGTATATTTTATATGAAGATAAAACATACAACACTGAGTAAAATGAGTATTCGAACAGAATGTCTGCAGCGGAATAAAATGAAGGAAACATAAATGACTGAAAATACTGGGGCCCCTACTAGTATCATTGGGACTCCTCGCCGTCAACGTGCTCCCCCCGTGCTTTTGCCTTGCCATGACCTGAAAAACAATATCCCCAACGGAATCGATTACAGAACAACAATCCTCAAGAGTTGAATACACACAATCCTGTTGATAACATACGCAATCAAACATGCTATATGAATCAACTAACAGTACGGCTCAAAGGAATGGCGCCACACTACGTCCGGGATGGAAATGTGTCCGTGCACAAGCCACCAACGAGTACCGATCGAATATACCTAATCAGTCTCACGAAGCAATCAACTCGTGTGCACAGTCCAATGTGAGGCCAACAACCAACACACGACTTAAATGTGCCCGACATGAAAATCCTACATATACCAACCGGCACGCCAGTATGACCCGGAATCCCACGATATAACAAAAGTGACATCTAAAATAAATAATGACTCACCAAGATGAAATGATGGTGAAATGAATGACAGCTCAATGAAATGATTGGAACCGTCGTTCCTCATGAATGAAGTAATTAAGTGACAATTACAAGTTTCAATACGGTTAGTACTTTATGAATGAATTATCATTATGAATGAACAACAACGAAAGGAATGAATATCCTTTTAACCGAGTAAGAATTAACTTACTCAATACCGATGAAGAATGTCCGTCCATGAACAACGTCCTAAATGAAATGTCGGTCGCTCGAACAACCTTGAATAACACAATTACCAATAATTCGATCATTACACGAATCAAATACGATCATAACCGACTCAAACGTCGATACAACAATATCTAAACTCGAATATATCGAAACCAACTCCAAGATGAGTATTTTAAACCATCAAACACTTTCAATGATATCAATAATCCCATAGGAATCCACAATTTAAGATTACAACAACGTCAATTGGAAATCCCCATATTAACTGAAGTCAACCCCAAGGGTTCTTGAAATATATTCCCCAAAATTGCCATTAAATCCGTAGGAATATATTCATACAAGGTAGATAATCTATATCTAACATATTCCAACAACAATCCAAGCTTACACGAAGAAATCGGAAGAAAAAAACCCAAAATCCGAAATTCTATATCCAAGAGATTAATACCTTTGATTTGATGTGATGAAGATGATGAAATGATGATTAATCCGAATGATGAGCTTGAAGATGATGATTGATGATTAGACCTCGAAGAATACTCTCCAAATCGCCCGAAATCGCCCAAAACCGCCGAATTCTCCAACTAGATTGATGATGAATGACGATTGATACACGATACAATTACTCTGAACGATGAATACAATGATTGAATATGAGTGACAAATGATCATTAATGAGTGAAAATTAGTGAGTGACAATTACTGAATGATAAATACTGAATGATAATGACTGAATTACAACCAGGTATTACATACACCCCCCTTAAAAGAGTTTCGTCCCTGAAACTAAGGGTCAACCAACTCAGGATAACTCTCCCGCATACTATCCTCGGTTTCCCAAGTAGCCTCTTCGACTCCGTGTCTGGACCACTGAATTTTAACTAAAGGAATCGTCTTGTTCCTCAACTGTTTGATTCGCCGCTCTAAAACTCGTATAGGACGTTCCTCATATGAATGATCATCGGCGATTTCGATTTCATCGTACTGAAGTATTTTACTCGGGTCGGCAACATACTTCCGCAACTGAGAGACGTGAAACACATTATGAATTCGGCACAACGCCGGAGGTAAGGCCAATCGATAAGCTAGCTCGCCTACTCGATCCAAAATCTCAAACGGTCCAATGAATCTCGGACTCAACTTTCCCCTCTTCCCAAAACGGAAGAGACCACGACTTGGGGATACCTTGACCAAAATATGGTCACCCGTCTCGAACTCTAATGGTCGATGATGATTATCTGCATATGATTTCTATCGACTCTGAGCGGTCAAAAACCGACTCTTGATCAAAGCTACCTTCTCACGGGCGGCTATAAGCATATCGGGCTCGGTGCCGATTGATTCTGATAAGTTATTCCAACACAAAGGAGATCAACAATGATGACCATACAAGGCCTCGTAAGGTGCCATCTTAATCGAAGAATGCCAATTATTATTGTACGTGAACTCGATCAACGGTAGTTGGGCTTCCCAATCATCTTTCCAATCGAGGACACATGCCCTCAACATGTCCTCCAAAGTCTGAATAGTTCTCTCTGATTGTCCGTCGGACTGAGGATGAAAAGCCGTACTAAGATTACGCTGAGTTCCCATAGCACGATGAACTGATTTCCAAAAATGAAACACGAATCGTCCGTCACGATCGGAAACGATACTTTTAGGAGTACCGTGCAATCTCACTATCTCTTTGATAAACAACTGGGCAAGTCTCTCGGGACCCCACGTATCCTTAATCTCAAGGAAATGAGCTGATTTAGTTAAGCGGTCCACAATCACCCAGATTGTATTCATGCCACGACGACTCGTCGGAAAACTCGTGATGAAGTCCATAGAAATATCTTCCCACTTCCATTCTGGAATAGGGAGCGGTATCAGCATACCCGCCGGTCACTGATGTTCTATCTTGACCTGCTGACAGGTTAAGCATCTCGAAACAAATTCCGCGACTTCTCGCTTCATATTACTCCACCAGTAATTTTGTTTCAAGTCTTTATACATCTTGCTAGACCCCGGATGAACGGAATAAGGGGTAGCATGAGCTTCTCTCAAAATCGAGTTTTTCAACTCGTCACTCGCCGGTACACACAACCGATTCTTAAAACGCAAACGTCCATCCTCGTGGACCACAAATCCAGGGGCCTTCCCCTGAGTCACATCCTCTCGAATGCGTAACAGAAATGGGTCCGAACCCTGATTCTCTCTGATCGCCTCCTCAAGTGGCGATGAAATCTCCAACTTATAAAGTTGCCCTTGTACTCGCTGTAACCAGACCTCGATCTCGGGTCTCAGGAATTCTATGAAGTTCCTTACAGGCTATTGTCGAGCAAGCATCTGCTCCTGAACGGACTTACGACTCAAGGCGTCGGCGACAACGTTCGCCTTGCCCGGGTGGTAAAGAATCTCGATATCATAATCTTTGATTAGTTCCAACCACTGCCTATGACGCATATTTAACTCCTTCTGAGTGAATAAATACTTTAAACTCTTATGATCGGTGAATATCTGACAGGTAACGCCATAAAGATAATGACGCCAAATCTTCAATGCAAATACCACGGCTGCTAGTTCCAGGCCGTGGGTTGGATAATTAACCTCGTAAGGTCTCAATTGCCGTGAAGCATAAGCAATAACTTTCCCGTTCTGCATGAGTACACATCTAAGACCCTGTCCGGACGCATCACTATAAACCACAAATCCTTCCGTCCCTTACGGTAAAGAAAGGACAGGTGCTGAAGTTAACCGGCACTTGAGTTCCTCAAAACTCTATTGACACACGTCGGACCACGTGTTTTTCTTATCCTTCCGTAAACGATTCGTCATGGGTTGAGCGATTTTAGAAAATCCTTCAACAAACCGCCGATAATAACCGGCTAATCCGAGAAAGCTTCGGATCTCCTTAACATTCTTCGGAGGTAGCCAATCTCGAATAGCCTCCGTCTTTTGAGGGTTGACACGAACTCCGTCTGATGAAATTACATGTCCGAGAAACGTCACTTCGGACATCCAGAATTTACATTTGGAAAACTTCCAATAAAGTTGTTCTCGTCTCAACACGTCGAGCACTTGATGAAGGTGAAACTCGTGTTCCTCCTGGTCACGAGAATAAATCAAAATGTCATCAATGAAGACAACCACGAACTGATCCAGATAGCTGATGAAAACCCGATTCATTAACTCCATGAATACCGCAGGTGCATTAGTCAACCCAAACGGCATAACCACAAACTCATAATGACCATAACGGGTTCGGAACGTCGTCCTTGCGATATCCGACTCTCGAATTCGCAACTGATGATATCCAGATCTTAAGTCGATCTTGGAAAATACTGAAGCTCCCTGAAGTTGATCCAAAAGATCATCGATACGGGGTAGAGGATATTTATTCTTGATCGTCACCCGGTTCAATTCCATTAATCAATACACAAGCGGAGCGAACCATCCTTCTTCTTGACAAATAACACCGGTGCTCCACACGCGGACACACTCGGTCGAATATAACCCTTATCGAACAACTCCTAAAGTTGTTTCTTTAATTCCTGCATTTCGGTCGGGGCCATCGGTCACGGTGCCTTCGATATCGGGGGCGTCTGGGCTCCAACTCAATCGTGAATTCCACATCTCTCTGTGGAGGCAAACCAGGTAACTCGTCTGGAAAAACATCGGCATATTCCCTCACTACCGGAATATCCGTCAACATTACTGATGATTTTTCGGTTTTGGTCATATAGCACCAATAACCAACACATCCCTGACTGAGTAATTTCACTGCTTTCATCAAGTTAATGACCTTACCCGAACAGCCGGGATTACCTCCTTGAAAAACACATTCAACCCCATCGTCTGAAATGATAGTGACCATACGCTTACGGACGCTAATGATGGCATCGTGACGATCCATCCAATCTATACCCAAGATAACGTCGTCTCTCGGTAGATCCACCACAATTAGGTCTGCTAGCCATACATGGCCCTGAAGCTGAATCGGACAATTTTGAATCTCGCAATTTCTAATAATCCTTCTACCGTCAGGTAGACCAATGACATAAGGATCACAACTAGTAGCACTACCCAGACGTAGTCTATTCAAACATGACTCGGAAATGAATGAATGTGATGCACCAGTATCAAAAAGGGTACACACAGGTTGAGATAGAATATCGAGTGTACCTGAGATCATCCGGGCCTCTGGATCATCGGTCTTCTTCATCTCATAAATTCGGGGCTTAGGCCCCGACCGGATGCTCCGTCGATAGCTCTTTGCTCCGCCTTTAGATCTGTTGTCTTGAGCAGCCCGGTGAGTGGCCTTTGATTACGCACGGCCCAGAATGTCACAGGGCTGATATGACGCGGAGTAGGTTTAGAGTCCCTTTGGCAAAAACGGGCCCTATGCCCGGCAATCCTGATTGTGGCACGTGTGATCTGTTTGGACATTTGGTCCGAAATGACCACATTCCTCACCATTGAAACAAGTGATGGCGAAGGCGCCGCTCGTGGATCGAGATTCCGCGGGTTTAGGCGCCATAGGAGTCGCTCGAAAAGGTAGAGCCCGCACGTGGTTTCTTGAAAGTGGCACATTGCCGTCGGTGATTACGGTTCTTAGACTTCTTGCCAGCAGATGAAGGTTGTTGCTTAGCAATTTCCTTAGCAGTAAGCTCGTAAGTAAGAGCTTTCTCGATGAATTCGGCCAGAGTGGTACAATTATGATTAAGAAACTATAGCCGCATACGAGGTTTCAGCCTCTTGCTGAAATACTTGATCTTGTCCGCTTCAGAATGAATGATAGATGAGGCGAACAGAAGAAGTTCCTGAAATTTTTCGGCGATGGCAAGAACATCATCGTCCGCTGAGAGGTCGGGAGTGAGTAATTCCGACAACTTAGCCTCCCTGAGTGGGGCTGGATAATACCTCTCCATCATGAGAGTTTTGAACTGATACTGCTTACACCCCTCTCTTGCCTCTGAGGTGGCGGCGGAGGAGACTGTTGATTTTGAGTAGTGGAGTTATGCATCGTCTCCATTAGTTGTGCCAACTGAGTCATTTGGGCCATCATGCCCTGCATAAAAGCGAGTGGGTCAACCCGAACACCCTCTGACTGAGCTGTGTCCCGGGTACGACTCCCTGATAGTGAATGATTACGTCCAGGTGAATAAGTGGCAGCGTCTCTGCTCGATGAGTTAACATTATTCCTGGCATTCACACGTGTATTCGCACGAGCTCTCGGGTTTCGGCCCGCACCACGGCCTCTTCCCCCACGTCCTATGCCAACTCTTTCCATACTGAAGTGGAAAGTCATATGATAATTATATATCTCGCATGAATATCACATTATGATTACGTTATGAGATGATGAAAATGAGCATACGCACTCAAACACAATGATTACATGAATAATCAACTGAAATGACGTGATTATCTGATGAAATTCTTGAAATGAATATCTTGAACAAGTTAACAAGATTAATGACATGATCCTCAAGATCAACAACTGAACAATGAAATGAACTGAGTGATTAATGAATTAACATGATCGACTTGATCACAAATGAAAATGATAGATGAGGAAATCTTACTGTTCTTTGGTATGAGGGGCTCGGCTCTTGCACAGGTCACACATGACGCGAAAATCCAATGATACTAGTCTGATGAACGATGATTTCAAATGAGACATGACTCGGAAGGTAGTATTCAAAACCACGCTCTGATACCAACTCTGTAACACCCCAAACTAGGCGGATATTACTGTGCCGTGGACCCCCGACTGGGACCCACCAGGCGAATGAAAATGAATGAATTTCACAGGGTAAATGTAGTACCGAACCACATTACAACATTAATTACCCCGATGAGAAGTTTCATACAACACACCCAAGATATTACCGAATACATGTATATTTTATATGGAGATAAAATATACAACACTGAGTAAAATGAGTATTCGAACGGAATGTATGCAGCGGAATAAAATGAAGGAAACATAAATGACTGAAAAGACTGGGGCCCCCTACTAGTATCATTGGGACTCCTCGCCGTCAACGTGCTCTCCCCGTGCTTTTGCCTTGCCATGACCTGAAAAACAATATCCCCCAACGGGGTCAGTTACACAGAACAACAATCCTCAAGAGTTGAATACACACAATCCTGTTGATAACATACGCAATCAAACATGCTATATGAATCAACTAACAGTACGGCTCAAAGGAATGGCGCCACACTACGTTTGGGATGGAAATGTGTCCGTGCACAAGCCACCAATGAGTATCGATCGAATACACGTGTGGTCTTGTACCTAATCAGTCTCACGAAGCAATCGACTCGTGTGCACAGTCCAATGTGATGCCAACAACCAACACACGACTTAAATGTGCCCGACATGAAAATCCTACACATACCAACCGGCACGCCAGTATGACCCGGAATGCCACGATATAACAAAAGCGACATCGAAAATAAATAATAACTCACCAAGATAAAATGATGGTGAAATGAATGACAGCTCAATGAAATGATTGGAACCGTCGTTCCTCGTGAATGAAGTAATTAAGTGACAATTACAAGTTTCAATACGGTTAGTACTTTATGATTGAATTATGATTATGAATGAACAACAACGAAAGGAATGAATATCCTTTTAACTGAGTAAGAATTAACTTACTCAATACCGATGAAGAATGTCCGTCCACGAACAACGTCCTAAATGAAATGTCGGTCGCTCGAACAACCTTGAATAACACAATTACCAATAATTCGATCATTACACGAATCAAATACGATCATAACTGACTCAAACGTCGATACAACAATATCCAAACTCGAATATATCGAAACCAACTCAAAGATGAGTATTTCAAACCATCAAATACTTTCAATGATATCAATAATCCCATAGGAATCCACAATTCAAGATTACAACAACGTCAATCGGAAATCCCCAAATTAACCGAAGTCAACCCCAAGGGTTCTTGAAATAAATCCCCCAAAATCGCCATTAAATCCATAGGAATATATTTATCCAAGGTAGATAATCCATATCTAACATATTCCAACAACAATCCAAGCTTACACGAAGAAATCGGAAGGAAAAAACACAAAATCCGAAATTCTAGATCCAAGATATTAATACCTTTGATTTGATGTGATGAAGATGTTGAAATGATGATTAATCTGAATGATGAGCTTGAAGATGATGATTGATGATTACACCTCGAAGAATACTCTCCAAATCGCCCAAAATCGCCCAAAACCGCCGAATTCTCCAACTAGATTGATGATGAATGACGATTGATACACGATACAATTAGTCTGAACGGTGAATACAATGATTGAATATGAGTGACAAATGATCATTAATGAGTGAAAAATACTGAGTGACAATTACTGAATGATAAATACTGAATGATGATGACTGAATTACAACCGGGTATTACACTGTGTAGGCGAGGGTTTTGGCAGAGCACGGTTGAAACTCAAATCTTTTCAACTTCAAGTAAAGATCTATCAATCCTACATCATCTTCACCAAGGAATTGAGGTAATCCTTCCGTAGAACCCTAACTTTGGAGAAATTTGGGGGTTTTGGGGATCTCGTTTCTCCAACCGTTTTAGCCCCCAATTTATGATGGATTATGGTTGAAAATAGTTGCATAAGTATGATTTCATGATTTCCTCAAGGTTTTGTGGATGGATTCCAAATCTTCTTTGGTAAACAGAGCAAAACCCGTTATGCCCTCGTAGTACTCGATTAAATGATCCTAAGGGTAGAACTTGGGATGGGTTTTAGTGTTTTCCAACAAAATTGTAAATGATTTAGCCTCAATGTTTGTATGGAGTGGGATTTGGAAGATAGTTCGGACCGTAGCCTTGTTCGTTGTTCCTTTGAGAGTAAGAAAGTCCAGGCAAGTACTTTATTGCATTAGTTTATGGCATGCATTTCTGTGATGATTTAGTGAATGATGAGAGTTGAAAGGTTATTCTCGGGTACTCTCACTTGGGGATTGACTCGACGGGGTCACATGGGGACCTGGTGGCTTAGCAGCTGGACCGGGTCACGAGAGATACTTTGAGTGGACATCCTCACCTGAGGTTGCTCGACGGGGCACACAGGGACTTGGTGGCTTAAGGGCCGGACTGGGTCGCGAGGATCGTCGGAGTGTTTTTACTGATGATCGATATTGATATTCCGGAATATCGTGAATTGAACTGTTTTGGGATTTTGAAACATTTTGGAAATGCCTGTGGATTAAAATAATTGTAATACTGTACTTGCACTAGCGGTTGTGGCTAACCCCATCGTTGGGGTGGAATGTTTTGTACATTTCAGGTATTCTCGAGGGACAGGAGCCCCCATGTGGCGCGCACGGAGTTGACAAGCACACTGGATGCAAGAGAGCTCGTATCAGTCGTTGTATTTGTGATGTTTGAGTCAGTTTTATATACTGTATTATTGTTGGTTTTGAGTTGTACTTTGTCGTGTAATGTTTGCGTTCAGAGATTTATGTTGAAATATACTATTTTGGCCACGGCCGAGGCCTAACTCGTGTTTTGTATCCCTTGTTGGACTGTTATGTCGTGGTTATTATGTTTTGGATTGTGGTTTAATCCTGTGTGTCGTCAGCCTGGCCGGACCTTTGTGTGTCCTGCGGCGTGTAATAACCCCAAAGTGAAATTCGGGTGTTACAAAACCCGCCACTTCCGCTGCGTTTTATTTCCATCAATTGGTATCAGAGCCGGTTTTTAGGTTCCGTTCAATTTAATTAATTTTTTGATTAATTGCTAGCAATTTAAAAATATTCATAGATTATGATCTTTGGAATATTTTTGCTAAAATTATCTTGCATGCGAATATGGTCCAATTGTCATGGCTATATAATTTTATTTTATTTTTTTATGCATTTTGGTAATTTGGCCCGGTTTTGAGGCATGTATAAGTTTTTCCCGTGAGAAAATTCACGGGTAGAATAGGATTTTATTTTTCCTTGTATTTTTGTTGTAAATTCGCTGTATTTTATTTTGTGTAAAACTGTAATCGAGTTGGAGTACCCAAAGTACGAAGGAAAAAGAGTCCCACGCGAAAAGGAGTCCTAATCGGACGAACTGGCCGGGACCGAGAATCTGCCGTGCGGTCCGGCCGTGGGGTCGCGGTCCAGACCGTGGTCCAGGCTACTGGCCGGGTCGGATCGTCCGGTATAGGTCTTATTCATTTTTCCGCCGTTCGTTGCGTCCGTTGGTGCACAATATTTAAATTTGAAATTTTCTTGTGCAATTAATTATGCATGGAAAAGAAAGTTTCTAAATTTGGAAATTTTGTGGGCCCACTGGGAAGAGGTGACGAGATGCTTGAAGCAGTAGGAGATTTCGAGCCGAAGTTTTTCTCGTTATTCAAAACGAGTAATAAAAGCCATGATAATTGAATTTAAATATCCAATTTTTTGGTCTTTATTGTTTTGATATATGGCATGTATGAATGTATGCGTGATATATTTCTTTCATGTTAGGACGAGAAAATTAAAAACTTAAGGCTAAGATAACTATGTGATTAAACTGATTTATTTTTTTATAAAATCAAATTGACCTCCATAACTAATTTAAATTCTGAAGTAATTAGCATGTGCGTTAATATTAGGTTCTTCATCCACATCGGATGTGCTAATTATAGGTTCACTAGTTTTAAATTCCAAATGATAACAAAAGTTATATTTTATTTTTATGATAGGATCTCCCCATATGTAGGACTATTATTTAGAAGATAATAGTTTAAGGTTGTTAAATTATGGTGTTCATTTATGTGTATTAATTAATAAGCTCCCCTTGGAGTCTATGCTAATTAATACATGGCCAAGAGGAACCAAATATTAATTTTACTTTTCATAACGTAAGTTGACTAGATAGTAAAATTAAAGACGTAAAACTCTACTTAAAAAATGTGTGTGTAAACTTCCACACAATCGTGGCTTGCATATGCCGGTTTTTCGAGGTGTTGGTTGTTAGCATATATATTGTGTCTTTGAGATTTTTCAGTATATTTTGCTATGCACTATGCGATGAATGTTTTTTGTTTTATCTCAGATGTCTCTCAATCCACTTGCTGTAATTCTCAAAGAAAACAAACTAGATGGCACTAACTTTGCTAATTGGAAATGCAATCTTAATATTGTCCTGACTGCTGAGGAACACAAATTTGTTCTAAATGAGGAATGCCCATTGGAACCAGCTGAGGATTCGACACCTAATGAGGTGAAAGAATACCACAGATGGAAGAAATCTGATGAGATGGCTGGTTGTTACATCTTGGCTTCTTTAGCAAATGTATTGTAGCATCAGCATCAGAGTATGGGCACGGTCGTGGAAATGATGAAAAATCTCAGCGAGATGTTTGGTCATCAGAACTGGGCGGCTAGGCAAAATGTTATGAGGGTCTTGATGACGACCCAAATGCCTGAAAGAACCCCGGTAAGGGATCATGTTCTAAAGATAATTTCTCATCTAAACGAACTTGATATTTTAGGGGCAACTATCGATGCGGAAACACAGGTCGATATCATCCTAGGCATCTTACCTAGGAGCTTTGAGAAGTTACGCCTAAACTACAATATGAATCGTAGGTTTGGCAGAATTGCTGAGAGAGCTTCAAGCTGCAGATGGTCTCTTCAGGCAAGGGTATCAAGTTCTTGCGGCTACTAGTGTTTCGACTTTTAAACCCAAGTGGGGGAAGAAGAAAAAACAAGTGGGCTAGAAGCAAGTGACAACTCTCCAGGTGAAAAGCAAGGCCTCCCAGCCTGAGGTGAACAAAAAGCCAAAGGAAAAGTGCTACAAGTGCGGTCAGAAAAGGACATTTTAAAGCAGACTGCCCTGCTCTTAAGAAAGGTATGTCTCGTGCACTAGTAGTCAAAACATGTTTGGCAGCTTGTTCTTCCATTTTGTGGGCTACTATCGATGCGAAAACACATGTCGATATCATCCTAGGCAGCTTACGTAGAAGCATCGAGCAATTCCGGATAAACTACAATATGAATCATAGGGAGTATACCTTGGCGGAATTGCTGACAGAGCTTCAAGCTGCGGAAGGGCTCTTCAAATAAGGGTATCAAGTTCTTATGGCAATTGGTGTTTTAACTTCTAAACCTAAATTGGGGAAGAAGAAGAAACAAGTGGGCCAAAAGCAAGTAGCAACTCTCAAAGTAAAAAGCAAGTCTCCTCATCCTGTGGCTAACAAAAAGACAAATGGAAAGTGCTACAAATGCGACCGGATAGGACATTTGAAAGTAGACTGCCCTGCTCTTAAGAAAGATATATCTCGTGCACTAGTAGTCAAAACATGTTTGACAACTTGTTATACCACTTTGTGGATAGTAGATTCAAGCTCCACTGATCATGTTTGCTTTGACTCGTATGGTTTTCAGGCAACCAAGCAACTTAGTGTGGGCGAGATCACTATAAACTGGTGCGATTATTCCAGGCTTGTGGCTATAGCAGTGGGATCCGTGCAGTTGAAGATTAATGATAAAATATTAGTCCTTAATAATATATTATTTGTACCAACTTTTGGAAGGAATTTGATTTCGGTTTCTAAATTAAGTTGTGATGGTTACTCAGTTTCTTTTGATGGTGATGCTATTATTAGAAGAAACAACGAATATATTTGCAATGGTATTTATACTGATGGACTGTATGTCATTATTATTGCATAAACTCCCATATATAAACATAAATTGGTTAACTCTTTGTCTAAACCTAAAAAGAGAAAAGAACCTTCGAGCATAAACTAAATATATCTGTGGCGTTTATGGTTAGGTCATATAAACCTCAGGAGGATTCAAAGATTGGTAGATGATGGCCCATTGGATGACCTCCAGGTTGAGTCATTTCCAATTTGTCAATCTTGTTTTTAAGGTCGGGAGTGAGTAATTCCGACAACTTGGCCTCCCTGAGTGGGGCCGGATAGTACCTCTCCATCATGAGAGTCTTGAACTGATCCCAAGTACAAGATCCTTCGGTGGGCTTCAACGATAACCACCAAGAATGTGCGCTCTTACCCAGGTAGTAAGCTGCAACAGAAACTTTGTGTCCTTCCGGACACTCCACCATAGCAAACAACTTCTCGAAATGTTCGAGCCAATGAATAATATCTGCCGGCTCAGACGAGCCCTCGAAAGTCGGTGGCCTCTGGCGAGAGATGTCGCCGATGATATTGCTCACATTCCTCTCTTGCCTCGGAGGTGGCGGCGGAGGAGCCTGTTGATTTTGAGTAGTGGAGTTATGCATCGTCTCCATTAGTTGTGTCATCTCGAGTCATCTGGGCCATCATGCCTGCATAAAGGCGAGTGGATCGATCCGAACACCTTCCGACCGAGCGGTGTCCCTAGTACGCCTCCGATAGAGAATGATCACGTCCAGGTGAATGAGTAGCAGCGTCGCTACTAGATGAATTAGCATTATTTCTCGCATTTGCACGTGTATTCGCACGAGTTCTCGGGATTCCGCCGCTCCACGGCCTCGTCCTCCTCGTCCTCTGCCCGACTCTTTCCATATCAAGTAGGAAAGTCACATGATGATTATATTTCCCGCATGAATATCATGTTATGATTATATTATGAAATGATGAAAATGAGCATACACGCTCCAATACGATTACATGAATGATTAATCGACGTGACATGATTATCTCGATGAAGTTCTTGAAATGATTATCTTGAATGAGTTAACAAGATTAATGATTTGATCTTTCAAATCAACAACCGAATAATGAAATGAATTGAGTGATTAATGAGTCAACGACCGTTACGATCAAAGTGACAATGATGATTGAGGATTGTTAATCGATGAATTATGAATGAATGATTAATGCGAGAAATTATACCATGGCATTAGAAATCTTACCGTTCTTGGTACGATTGGCTCGGCATTTGCACAGGTCACACGTGACGCGAAAGTCCAATGATACTAGTCCGATGACGATGATTTCAAACGAGACATGACTTGGAGGGTAGTATTCAAAACCACGCTCCGATACCAACTCTGTAACACCCCAAACTAGGCGGATATTACGGTCGTAGATCCCGACTGGGACCCACCAGTATAATGAAAATGAATTAATTACACAATATAAATGTAGTTCAGAACCACATTATATTACCAAATACTCAGATGAGGAGTTTAAGTACAACACACCAGGACAATACCGAATACTAGTGTATTTTATGTTATGATAAAATAAACCTAACTGAATAAATAACCATTTCTAACGGAATTTTGCAATGAAAATACAAATGATCAAATGATCAAACCGATCAAACAAACGAAATGATTGGGGCCCCTACTAGTATCATCGGGACTCGCCGTCAACATGCTCTTCCCATGCCTTTGCCTTGCCGTGACTGAAAACAAAATCCCCAACGGGGTCGATACGTAACAACAATCCTCAAGGGTTGAAATTACACAATCATGAATTAATCAAGTTATGAAACATTCTTAATTATGAATTACGCTGAAGAGGAGTACCATAGTACGCCCGTAATGTTCGTGCAAGTGTACAACACCCGTCCGTACCTAATTAGTCTCACGAGACAATATGACTCGTGTGCACGGTCTAATGTATCGGTGAACCCAATACAATAACCATCGTGTGCCCGACTAAAAATTCCACACAGACACACCCGCCACGCAATATGAACCCGAGAAGGTCACATGAACGAATGACCATAATGAACGTCAATGAATAATTAATTAGACAAGGATAAAATGACTCACCGTTATGAAAGTAATAGTGACGTGATTGATAATCCAATGAAATGATTTGGAACCGTCGTTCCTCGTGAATGAAATTATTATTCGACAATTACAAATCTCAAAATGATTATAATTATGATGAATGAATTATGATTATGAACAATCAACAACGAAAGGAATGAGTATCCTTTTAACCGAGTAAGATTTAACTTACTCAACAACAATGAAGAATGTCCGTCCACGAACAACGTCCTAACCAAGATACCGGTCGCTCGAACAACCTTAATTCATTACAATTACCAACAATCCGATTAATAACGAATTAAACACGAATAAAACGAACTCAAGACGTCGATACGATTAAACCAAGTTCATCGGGGCATTATATCGAACACTTTGAGGCCAACTTTGATTGTATACAACTAAACCTCAATAATATCAACTTCAAATCCCCAAGAAGTGTTTCAAATCAACAAAACATCTCCAATACGATCAATAATCCGTTATGATTATCCGAAAACGTGATCATAACAACAATTAGTCGAAAATCCCCAATTCCAATTCGATTTCCAAAGTGTTCTTGAATAATCCCTCAATAATCCAATGAATCCTTATACAAACTCATAATCATATACATATCCCTTCATATATCATGATTATAACGTCCAAAACATCCTATTTCAACACAAAATCGAAGTCCAAAGTGTTGAAGGAATTACCTCTTGATGATCCAAGTGCTTCAATCCGAAGAATATGCGTTAGATTGATTATCAGGGCTTCACGATCGAAAGAAGATGAAGAAAATAAAAAACCAAAATGATTTGTGAAGGAAAACCCTCCCTCAAGCCTTATCTCTCGGTTGAAGGTGAAGAAAATGCGTAAAATGGGCTGAAATGATGAAAAAATGAATTTATAGGGGTTGATCGTCACGGACACGGCCGTGCCGATCGGCACGGTCGTGTCGCACGGCCGGCCGATTGGCCGACATGACTGACCGTGTCCGGATTGACACGGTCGCAGCGCTGAGGGCCTTCCGAAAGCGACCCGCCCGGCTGACTTCGGCATGACTTCGGCCGTGTCACGGGACACGGTCGGGCGTGTCGGCGATCGTTCCAGCTTATCCGAAGAGTACGGCACGGCCGCGGCCTGACGACACGTCGAGCCTCGGTCGGCGTAAACTTCGCATTTTCCGGACGAGTACGGCACGGCCGTGTCGACGACACGGCCGAAGTTCGGTCGGCGGTGATCGCCAAAATCAAAGCGACCATAACTCTCTCGTCCAGGACTCGATTGACTCACCGTTTGAACCATTGGAAAGCTAACTCGATGCTCTATAATATTGCAAAGATTTAGAATTTTTGGAGTTACCAAAAATTGATGGTGATCTAACAAAGTCGAACTCATATGAGGAAAGTTGAAGCGATGAACAATAACGATACTCAACTCGAAGTTTATACGAACGGTGAACACGGTGAATGAACATGATTGATGAATGATTATAATTGAGTGAAAATACACTGAGTGACAATTACAGGTCGATAATTCTTGAATGAAAATGAATGAATTACAACCGGTATTACACCTGCTTGTCAAGTGTCGTCTGGCTAGAATAATATATATATATATATATATATATATATATATATATATATATATATATAGAGAGAGAGAGAGAGAGAGAGAGAGAGAACCGTTGGCCTTCAGCACCATCAGAAAGGAGAGCTCTCCTCTAACACACACACACACACACACACACACATATATATATATATATATATATATATAATATTATTAATTTTAACTTGTATTAATACTATATATAATATATATATTAATATTATATATTAATATAATATATGTTAATATATTATATAAAATATATATTGTTACTGTATTTGTTACTATATATATATATATAAAACTGTATTTTTTGTTACTATATATTTATTATAGTATATTTGTTACTATATATTTATTATGTATATATAATATATTTTATTACTTTTTTTTGTTTATAGCTTATAAAAAAATAAAAAATAGACTTTTTAAATATTTAGCCCGTTTAGCCCGTTTAGCCCGAAGCCCGCTAGGGTTAGGGTTAGGACCGATATTTTCGAGCCCGTTTAAATCCGGGCTTTTTTGACCCGGACCGTTTAGCCCGAAGCCCGTTAGGGCTAGCCCGAAACCGCTAGGGCTGGCCCGTTTAACATCTCTACTATAGACGACCAGAAATAGTATGGTTCAAGATGGACATCACAGTACGCCCGATCCAGAAATGTATCAGTGCACATGTCCACCCCGTATACGGAATCCAGGATATACGTGGGACAATGTACCTAATTAGCCTCATGAACTACGTCTCGTGTGCACAGTCCAATACGGAAACATCCACGCATGACTATATATGTGCCTGGCTAAAAATCCTACACAATAACCAATCGGAATGCAGATATAATTCCGGATATGTCACGATACAACATGACAACGAATTTAATAAATCACATATCCGATTAAGGATCAAGAACTTACCGAAATGACAATAAGGATCAATGATATCAACGGTTCAAAAGTGACGAACTCGGGAATGCAATCCCATTACGAAAACAGAACATCATCAAGAATAATATCAAATCACGAGTCACAAATTCATAAGTGTTTCATATACATGAAACGCATAATCATCACAAGAATCCAAATATCATTATAACCAAGCAAGATAATTTTCCTCAATACGGAGACGAGAATAATCCTTCCTTGTCGAGCGAATGAACGGTCCTCGAATAATATTGGCTACTCAAACAATCAACCTTGTAAGGGATACAATCTATTCAATAACACATTCTCATAACTATCGATATCTAGTTCAATGAAACGATATCCTAAATTCAATTCGATTAGTTCAACTATCTTTGTATACATCATAATTCAATTTCAAGGATTCATACTAGCTTCAATTTATTCTCATTATTGGTTATCATCCAAGGTATTCTCGATTATTCGTATGGTTTAAACGGATGATAATTTATCAAGAACAATCATCGAGGAGAACTTTGCTAAAATTGATATGCCAGTAGAATTTCTTAAAAACAACATCAATGTTTTGAAAGATATAATCCAAACAACTACGTTCCATAAAACATTGATCGAAATGAAGGTTACTCAGCGATTGTCATCGTCCGAACGAATCATGAATTGTAAAATTATTACTATGTTCATTGGTTAAAAGTTCACCTAGTTAGGTTAATGATATAGGCGAGTGATTCATCACAAGATCATCACGAAATCATCATCAAGGTGGATTAAACATTTCTGAACTATAACCTTATGTTGATATAATTCAAGGTTCAACCGAATCCGATGAAAAACCTAAGTTCATCTAGTTCAAAATCTTCCTAAGCATGATAGTTTGATTCAATATAATGATAAAAATTCTACAAATCAATTTATCTAAAATGAAACTAAGGATTATCATTATCCTGGTGATGTAATAGTCCAGCAAGGAGAATGTGTTTCTACTAAAGATGATTACCACCATTTAAAACATCAAGAACACATCATGTCAAACCCTTAATCACCATATTCATCATTAAGTTGTTAAAATCTTAACTACAAACATATTTAGCTTGATTAATTTAACATTAGGTGAAGTATACTTTATCACTAATAGTATAACTATGAAATTATAGGGTGAAATCGTATAATATACCTTCAAAAATGAAGAACAATACACCAAAACCACAAGAACACACTCTAAGCTTCAAGAATGACTCCAAACTTCCAATCAACAAGCTCCAAATCAAGATGCAAAGCTCAAACACAAGTTGGAAGAAGGTAGAATTGGTCTAGAGAGGCAGGCGGATGATTATAGGGGTGAAAAATCAGAGTTTGGACATGCAAAATGAAAGACACAAGATAACAGCACAGTTCGTTACGTACGTTATCACATGTAGATAATGTACGTTAGCCACTTTACGTACGCTACACAAAAAGTGTCACGTGCGTAATCTACTACCACAGGCTACTGAACTGAATTACGAACATCATTACGTACGTTATAGCTTGGAGCATTACGTACGTAATGTAGGTCAACTAGTCTGCCTCAAAAAGGTCATATATTCCAATCACGCCCGACCCCACACGCCGAAAGTTGAGATCGGATAAGACTGCAAGCATTACGTATGTAAACAGCACTTCCTAACGTTCATAAAACCAACAAGATAGCGTATGTTATGCTAAAGGGTTAGTGTACGTTAAACACAAAATTATTAGCCCAAAAATGCACTTATCTATATAACGTCGAGAAATCAATCATATTGTGAATGATAGCTATAGTCAAATATATTATGATACATTCCAACATCAATAAACATTAAACAAATGCAACAAGACTACAATAGTATTGAATTATCCGAATAATACAATAATAGGTAAGAATTCCGTCGGATATTACAAAGGATTCGTCAGCACTAATTTGCACGGAAGTGCTCATGGGAGTTGACAAGAATTTAGAGTTGTTCATCCCAAACTTGTTGAGTAGCTCGTTGCCGTACTTCTCCTGGTTGATAAAGATCCCTATAGGCAATTGCTTCACCTGCAATCCTAGGAAATAACTAAGTTCCCCCATCATACTCATTTCAAATTTACTTTGCATGAGATGAGAGAACTTTTGACATAAATCAAGGTTTGTATAACTAAATATAATATCATTGACATATATTTGCACCATTTATAGATCATCTCCTTCCTGTATCTTAAATTGAGTTTTGTCTACAACGCCTTTCTCAAATCCATTATTGGTAAGGTACAGGGACAAGGTTTCGTACCATGCTCTAGGTACTTGCTTAAGTCCATACAGAGCTTTCCGTAGTCTGTATATGTCTATGCCTTCAGTGTTGACAAACCCTGGTGGTTGTTCAATATAGACTTCTTCGGCGAGGTCTTCATTCAGGAATGCGCTCTTAACGTCCATTTGATATACTATAAAGCTCTTATGGGCATCAAAATATAGGAATATCCTAATGGATTATGGTCTGGATACAGGGGCAAATGTCTCATCATAGTCTATGCCTTCTGCCTGTCTGTAGCCATGTGCGACTAGACGGGATTTGTTCCTGATAACAAGTCCATTCTCATCCTTCTTGTTTTTAAATACCCATTTAGTTCCAATTACAACTTCAAATGCTGGCCTGAGTACTAAATACCATATATTGTATATTTCGAAACCATTAAGCTCTTCTTCCATAGAAGTGATCCAGTGAGAATAATTCAAAGCTTCATTTGTTTCCTAAGTTCAGCTTGAGATTTCGATACAGGAAAAAGAGATTTCTGAGAATTGGATTCTTCTTGCACACACAGTACAGTTCCTTGTGTACTCTGTATTCTTCTACGGGTAGATACACCAACATCAATATCACCTATAATTAACTCCTGTAGGTGATCTTTAAACTATCTCCTGTCTGGTTCTAGTTCGGCATCCCGTACTGTATCTTGAGGTGCTGTAGCTTCAGCTTCAGCTTGTACAGCATCGGCTTCGACTACTTCTGATCTTACAGCTGTGGGATTGATGTCTAAGTCTACGACAGGTTCTATTGGAGTTTGGGGGCCATCAATGGAAAGTATTTGGATATTCTGGGTTAGTTCTTCTACTCCTGTAGGATCGAAATGAGGTTCATCGAACACTACATGGACAGATTCCTCGATCGTCAGCTTCCTTTTGTGAAAGATTATGAAAGCCTTGCTGACAGAGGAGTATCCTACAAATATCCCTTCATCTGACTTCTCGTCAAAGGTCTTGAGTTGATCTTACCCATTATTCAGAACATAACACCGGCATCCAAAGATGTGAAAATACGAAACTAATGGAGTTTTATTTTTACATACCTCATTGGC
This sequence comes from Orobanche coerulescens, assembly GCA_033398695.1. Classification (NCBI taxonomy): domain Eukaryota; kingdom Viridiplantae; phylum Streptophyta; class Magnoliopsida; order Lamiales; family Orobanchaceae; genus Orobanche; species Orobanche coerulescens. The sequence goes on along the minus strand of CM065814.1, from coordinate 34,380,439 downwards.
TATTTTGTTGTGATGCTTGTTGATGATACAACAATTTTGTGTATAGCACGCTATATTTGTTGCTTCTCCCCAGTACCGCCACGAAAACTTGCTTGCGGCGTTCATGGTTCTTGTGACTTCCTTGAGCATCCTATTCTTTCGCTCGGCAACACCGTCTTGTTGAGGAGTCCGGCTGCTGAGTATTCGTGTTGTACTCCATTATCCGAACAGTATTGCTCTATACAGTGATTTGTGAATTGAGTACCTCTGTCGGAATGAATGGACATGACACTCAACCCTTTCTCATTCTGAATCTTTCTCAGGTGCTCTGGCAACTTTGTTGTAGTTTCTTTCTTTTTGCTTAGAAAGATTGTCCAAGCGTACCTGGAATAATCATCAACAAAAACGAGATAATATTTCTTACCTCCCAAACTTACAGGGTCTATAGGGCCATAGAGGTCCATGTGTAGCATTTTCAAAACTTTGTGAGTGGACTGGTATGATTTGTTTTTCAGGGTGGTTTTGACTTGTTTGCCTTTTTGACAGGGTCCGAAGACGCTGTCCTTATGGAATGGCACATCGGGCAAGCCTCTAACCATTATCTGTGTGGCGAGTTTGTTGATTGTCTTGAAGTTCATATCTGACATCCACTTGTGCCATAGCCATATTTGATCTATAGTGCCTTTAGCAAGGAGTAATGGAGCTCATAGGCTTCCAGTCAGCAATATACATATTACTTGGCCTGCTTCCTGTGAGAACAACTTCTTTGGTCTTAATGTTCTTGACTCTACAGTGGTCTATATAGAATTTCACCGAGAACTGTTTGTCACAGAACTAACTGATACTAAGTAGATTGTACTGTAGGCCTTCAACATATGTTACATTAGTGACTTTAAAATTTCCTACAAGTAGGGTTCCCGTCCCTCTTGTTCTTCCTTTAGACTTTTCACCAAAGCGCACTTTTGGACCGCGACCTTCTACATAATCTAACAACTTGCTGATATCTCCTGTCATGTGCCTAGAACATCCACTGTCAAAGTATCATATGTCCTTCTCTTCAATATCCTATAAGCGCATAATTTAAGTAGATTTAGGTCCCCTTTAATTGTTGGATCCATGTATGTTAGTGCCTTTTGGTACCCATATTTGCCTAATAGTAATTGGTTTACTGTATATTACTTTTGGTCCAGTTTTGTGATATCTACGTGGGGCAGGCACGTAGTCGCTGTAACCATTATTATTGTGCATGAAATCTAGGGTTATTATTATTCCAGTATGATTGCCATCTAGGAGGTGGAGCCATTTTCTGCGTCCTTACAGCTTGCCTTCTGGGTCTCCAGTTGGATTCCCAGGCTGTTGATGATACTGCGTGGCGACCTGATTTCTGGATGGATAACGGGGTTTCTTTATCCAATATCTAGGCGCACTGTACTGTTGAAAGTACTACGGTGCATGTCTTTGATACTTAGATACAGCCTTCTTTCTGAACGGCTGTGGCGCTTTTAATATGCTCGGGGAGCATACCGTTGATCACGCCTTACAGGTATGGGAGGTTGAGGTTTCCACTGTCTGTGATATGAACATGGTGGCGGAATTGCAGCCTTTGCTATACGATGGGCGGCTCTAGCCTTTGCAGAGCTTGGAATTTCTTCAGGTATAGGAATGGATTCCACACCCCTGACGAATACCGTACTAGGTTTTCCCTTATTGGAGAATGAGTTATACCAAGCCACTTTTATCATGAGCATGTTGCCCAGTGCTTAGAATTTCTTCCATCCGTTTAGACGATTTCTCGAATGATTTCAAGATGGTCTCTAATTCTCCTTCTCGCTTCTCGAAAGTTTTTACTTTAGCTTCGAGTAAAGCAAAATCATTTGTCTTGCTCTCCTTATGAGACTTAGCCTCATTTTCATCGTGGGAAAGTTGATGATTGGTTTCCATGAGTTTTTCCAAATGTGACTTTGTTGTTTTTTCAATAAATAGACATATTTTCGTAATTATTTTTCAGCAAGTCAATTTCATCTTTCAACTCTAAGTTTGAAATTTGGACCTGTACGTTTTCTCGTTTTAAATTCTCATGGACCTTTTTACTATTTTTGAATTCATTCATTATGTTTTCAAAAGTATGTGATGCATTTGCGGGAGTAAATAAATTTGAGCTTACTTCATCATTGCTATCCTCATTGTTGTGAATCTCTTTGGCCATAAAGCACATATATGCTTTATTTTCGATCGCATCATCGGACGAGTCACTGTCAGTGACTGCCTTAAGACATTCCTCAGTTTTGGTTGACGCAGGTGAGTCTTCTGATTCACCAATCAGGGCCTTGAGCTTGTCTTTCGATGCACATCTTCTTTCATCCTTTTTTAGTTACTCAGCATATGGAAACTTTTGAACTTTTGGATGCAGACACTTATTTGCATAATGTTCGGGTTTCCTGCACTTATAGCATAAGTTAGAATCACCAGAGGAGGGAGATTCAGAACTTACCTTGTGAAAAGGCTTGGGCCTGTATGGAGTCTTTCCAAACCAATTGCTGAACTTTTTCAATTTGTGCATGAGCAGGGCCATTTCATCTTGTGAAGGATATCATCATCGCTGTCAGCAGTCTTGTGTGCGGATTTCGATGTGCTAGGGTCAGAGATGTGTCTCCTGTCAGATACAGCAGCTAGATATGTGGTCTTGGTAGGCTCTTCGGCCTTTTCTCTCCTGTCAATATCACACTCAAAAGCTTTGAGGTCAGATAATAGGTCAAAAGTAGAAATATCATAAGGTTACAGGATACACGCATAGTTGTAGTCTTAATGTCTCATCAGGCAGGGAGTGATCTAAATATTTTCAAAATTTTCTCCTTTTCGGTATATACTTTACCCAATGCTTCAAGTTCACCGACAATGCCAGTGAATCTGAGGTCAAGCTCCTCAAGCATTTCATAAGATTTCATTTCAAAAGATTCAAATTGCTGAGTAAGTTTAGAAATTTTATTTTCTTTAGAGAGCTCAGGTACCTCGCAAATCGGCTTGAGTTTCTCCCATATTTCCTTAGCTGTCTTACAGCTCTTTACCTTTGAGAATGTGCCTTTGTCGAGAGTGACAAACAGCGTATTAACATTGTCTAGGTCCGCACACTTGCAATTGTCTGTTGTCTTTTTCGACTCGCTTTTTCTCACACGGATCGAAGCTTCATCTTCAATGCTATTCTTCCCTCATAGGTCTGCATACGCATGGATCCTTAGTCCATACAGGGTTAATGATATCTCAACGGAAAGGTAGAACAAATCTCATACAACAACTTTATCTTTGATGAACACTTCGTTGTATGTTGTGCTGTTTGCGTTGAGGTCTTGCATATTTCTTCGCTTGGATACTGCTATATGCTCACGAAATATATTACTTTGTAACCGCTAGAATATTAGAGTAATCTGTCAGAGCTTTCGCGATAATGAATGACTTGAGCTTTTTCATGTGTGTAAGTCCTCTGGCTTGGGGGTATTTATAACCTTGGAAATGTATCCATTATAAATGAAGCCATTGCTGGTTGGTGAGATTTTGATGTCTGTCTCTTGATTGGCGGCTACTGAATGTTTGAATTAAAGCAGGTCGCATTTAATGCTTCAGACATCCTTTCCGTCTTTGCATTAAATGCTTTTCAGAGCGTTCAGACTTGTCTCTCTCCAGCTGCATTAAATGTTGTCCTATCAGCAATAAATGTTGCTTTAACCATGAATACTTTATGAATAAACAATGTTTATCTCACCACGGCTTAAACCCTTTTTATATTCAGTCCTGTTGGATGTGTTTTACTTTTCCGAAGTAAAACACCTTCAGCCTGTATGCTGTATCAAACATATATTGTGTCTCTTGCTGTATGAGGAAGGCTCTGTAGGATTGACTGTCTAGAAGATCTCTTTGCTGTATGTTGGGGCTGTATGACGAGTTCTGACAGCTTTCATACTTGGCAGTATTCTGACTTCTTTGTAATATCCTAGAATTTCGCTACGATTTTTTCGCATTATTTTATCTGAGTTGTACTGTACAGAGTGGGACCGATACAGTATGGATAAATAATTTTGGGAACTGTGACAGCTGTACTAATATATCTATCGAGGTTATATTTAATTCTAGGATATTACATGCTTGATATGTTTTCAATGTAGGATATACTGTATGAGTATTTGTACAATTGTCGTACTTGGTCGATAGTTGTATTTGAGGATATCGTGCATAAGATGTATCGTATGAGAATGTTATTGGAACGAGTATATGTATTTAGTATGTCACGTGTACGTGGTTGCTATATTGGAGACAGCAGACCGGAGCAGAAATGGTTAAGTATGAAAGCCACTACGTACGTTAAGCATAGGAGCTTACGTACGTAATGGTGCGAGTGTAGCGTATGATAAGAAGAGTGTTTTATATATGTAACGAATGGATTTTAGCATACGTTAGCTTGGTTACATAACGTACGTTAAGAAGGGATTCAGACAAGATCGAGCTGTGGTCGGTAGGTGGGCCCGGTGTCGGCAGCTTTCGGCGTGGATGTGGACAGGCGAGTCAAACCCGATCCTTACGTACGCTGAGGGCAGATCATTAAACGAGTATGTTACTGTAGCAAGTCAACGGCTATATTACGTACGCTACATCATGGATATTACGTACGTAATATACAATACGAATTGAGGCAGTGAGCTCTGGATGCCGATAACGTACACTATATAGGACATGTAGCGTATGTTAGGAAGCCTTACGTACGTTAATTGTGGGTGTTAACGTTCATAACATGCCAGACAGATTATATAACTAAGGTTGGTCTTTCATTTCCTCACAAGAGGAAACACATCTTTTCCTCCAAAACTTCATTCCTCCACACTCCTGATCCTATTTCCGACCCTCATACATTGGTTAAGACCTTGATGAGTCGATTAGAAGCTTGAAAATTGGAGTTCTTGATGTTTTAGGAAGTGCTTGATCATTGTTTTTCTTCTTCAAGAGGTATGTTGGATAACTCCTCTCTTTGATTCGGATTTTGATATTGTAGTTGACGTTTTTCTTCGTATAATGATGGTTACAGTGTTGTTGTTGTGATTCTTGAGGTTGTATGAATTGTATATTGAGGAACAAAATGATGTATGCCTTGGATTATGAATTAGATGATGGTTTAGAGGAAAGAACCCATCAAATTACGTCGTTCTGTTGGCTACAAACATGATTATGGATTAATTTATGTTCTTGAAGAACTCTTGAGTTATATATGTCATGATTTTATGGAATTTGGAAGGATTACAGTTAGTTTTGGCATATGATTATTCGTGATGATAACCGGTAATTTTATTCCAATGAATTTACAAAGATGAGTCGTGTTAATCCAAAATTAAGATTGAAGTCGGAATCAAGAATGTTGAGGCACTTGTTAGAATTTATTTATTATCGAATTGCGGCTTGTATTCGTATTGTTTGAATTGTAATGGTTTGGTTTCGTATATGGTCGAGATATCGTTGAACCGTTGAGTTTGACTGCTCGGTTATATCGGTTGTTGATTGTTATCGAACGTATTGTTAATTGATTATTGCATTAGGTCGCGTTAAGTGATCGTTGATGATTAACCCTTGTGCTGCGATTGAGATTGGAGAATGCGTGGATCGCCTTGGTCGGGGCTGAGGAGCTTGTAGATGAAGACGACGGGATTGGTAACAACTTCATGGTATCGGTATCGAGGCAAGTTATGCTTTCTCAGTTCCTAATATTTAATAAATGGTTTCGATTTCACTTCATTTATGATTCATATAGCAATGGTATTATGGAAAATGAATTGTCGGGGTGATGGTATGTATATTATGCTTGGACTGAGATAAATCATAATGTATATGATTTTAAAGATGTCTAGTGGAAACGGAGATGTGAATTATATTTGGTATATTGTATGAGAGGTTAGATATCAAGGCTAGTTATCATGCCGACATTGAACTCGAGATGGTGGTTTGGTATTAGTAATGGACTGTACTTCATTTTAGATTATTCGGATAACTGTGTATTCGTTCAGGGATGTTGGTCGTGGAAAGGTTAGCGTCCCCAGCTTGAGGTAATTAATATTGCTAAATTATGGCAATCATCCTGTTGCATTATTGCATGTGTGTGTTGATGCTTCATGTGGTGAATGTGCGTCATTGTTTGTTACATTTTATGATGTGCTCTTTCTTTGAGTTGTAACCTGTTGGGCAGATGTGTTGGGGGATAAGACCTAAATGGCACCCATGTTCCGGGGTATTCCTGTGTGGATACTTTTGTGACCCTTGGTTGTGACATTGGGGTATTTTGTGATTGCATTAACTGTGTTGCGGGATAAAATCTGAATGGTACTCACGTCTGGAGTATTCCTGAGTAGATGCTTCCGTGACCCTTGGTTGTGGCCTTGGGAGTTTATGTTCTAATATTATATACATTGTTGAGCATGCTGTGAACTGTTGTTTGACGAAAATACGACATTATGGTCGTGTCAGTCTTTCATGATAGAGTTATTGTTGCTCACTTAGAAAGTCTTCTGATCCTTGTTGGATATGCGTTTCTTCGAGCTTTGTTGTCATGTTGTATCGTGACATATCTGGAGTCAGATACATTTCGGTCATGTGTATGATTCTCAGGGCGGGCATGTGTAGCATGTGTTGATTTCGACCTCATACTGAACCGTGCACACGAGACGTACTTCCTGAGGCTGATTAGGTACGAGACCAGTGTTAGGCGTATTCACACGTAAAACGACAACCCTGAATAGACTAATGGTTTAGAAATATCGCATTTTCCGATAATGGGAAGCCTAGTAACAGGAGGTATTCACACGACCCGTTATTTACTTTTGCGTAAAACAGCAACCTTGAATCGGACGTGCGGGAATAGTTATTTGAGTTTTTTCTCCGCTGTAGAGGGGGACTTAGTAACTAGAAGCATCCATGTGCCCCATGAGTGTCTTTTACGTCAAACGGTTCCCCAATACATGAGAATGGAAATCCAACCTAGGGTTATCCCGATGAAACATCCCGAGATCCAAAACGTAGTGGTTAACTCGAATCATATTATTGATTATACATAAGGGAATGCTGTCCGAGGTTTATTTTTGACGATGAAAGTCTTGAATTTATGCCATTAGACTGTGGGACTGGGCGAGTTGGCTTATTTACTCTAACCCTTCATATTGGCGGTCGGTTAAATTCACACTTGTTAATCTTTGAGCTTGATTTTCTTCATGAACGATTGATTAGCACTAAAAATGATTACTTTGTGGAATCAGTGTCCTTGATGTGACTCACTATTACGATACTCATATTATTCTTTGAGGTTTTCAGGATAATATTGATTAAGTTGAGCACTATGGATTTGCACGATCATTCACGATACTTTTTATTTGAAAATTGATTTTTGCTTGAGGACAAGCAAAGGCTCAAGTTTGGGGGTATTTGTTAGGCGTATTTTTATGTGCTTATTTATCATTATTTTATATCCATTTTGAGCCTAAATCTGCATAAATAAGCTTTTGATGCATTATCTTTATATGTTTTGTAGAAAATTGGAGTCCGAAAGCTCAAACGGCGAAAAACGGGCCGAAACGACAATTTTTGGCCTGGGGCCGCGGCACAAGGAAAGCAGGCCGCGACACACCAAGACGCCGAGCGCACTGTACCGGGGGCCGCGGCACGTACTTACTGAGCCGCGGCCCATGACGAAAACCTGCGCCCAGGCTAAAGGCGCTGAGCATTAGGGGCCGCGGCACGCACTTACTGAGCCGCGGCCCACGGGGCGGTAATGATGATTCAGCCCTCATTTTTTGGACTGTTCCGAAGCCCATTTTCAACCTAATTCCCGGAAGCATTTTGGAGGCTAAGGATGGCTATAAATAAACATTGAAGGTCAGAAAAAGGGGACCATCGAGGAATCGTTGGAGGGGATCGAAGAACACAAGAATCCAGGGAGAGCGGAAACGAGGATATTTGTGGGCGACAATAAGACCACAGATCCCTTACGGTTTTCCTGAATTTTTCCGCATCTTATTTTCTAGATCTGTTCGAGTAGGATTGTGATTGTAGCCGATTACATGACGGTTTGATTTATTTATTTTTATTTCAATTCACTCGTTATTCGTATTGAGTTGGATTTTTCTCATTGTTCTTAATGCCTATTAATTGTCTGGCCAACAGTTGAATTGATTTGAATGTCTTTGTGGATTCGGGAGATGAAATTTAGGCATAATTCTTGTGAGATAAATCATGATTGTTGTGAGATAGGGATATACTCATGGGAATTGTGAAGCCTATTTATTATGTGGATTCATGAACTGTTTTAGCTATTAATTATCTAATTCGAATAGGAATATATCGAGTTAATAATTATTAGTATTTTCTATCGACCTCGGGAGAAGCTTTAGAATAATTTAGGAATTCCTGGCTTACAATCAATTGAATAAAAGTGAATTGAATTAAATAAAAATCATTCCTGATTGTTTGAGGTGAAAATCATAATACTACGCCCTTATTATTATTATTATTATTATTATTATTATTATTATTTTCTATTTATTTTTCTGCAATTAGTTTAGAAATAAATTTTATATAAGTGTTCTTCAAATAAAATTACGAGTTGACTATATTTTGGTACTTAGTAAAACCAGTCCTCGAGGGAACGATATATTACTTATCACTTTATTACTTGTTGACACCGTGCACTTGCGGTATAGTGTGAGGGATTTCCTCACAATAAGTTTTTGGAGCCGCTGCCGGGGACTGATTTTTTGCTAATATCATTTCCAAGCGACTCTAATTTTAATTTGAAGTTTTTTTTCTTTAGTTTCTATATTTTTTTTCTTTCTTATTTTTTATGTTTTCCTTGATTATCGTGACCCTTGGCATTTCATAAATTTCGATGATCTTAATAATTTGCCTAATAGGGTCAGTTAGCCCCCTCCCCCGAAACAAAAGACCATGCTTGAACATTATGTAGACGCTCTCAAAAATCCTGATAGTACCCCTCTTGAGCGAGAATATGCAAGTCATGGTCTTGAGATTCACTATGGTTATTTTCCAGCTCATCGATTTAGTAGTAAAGTTGAGGGGGAGGTTGAGAAGAAAGACATGCTGAGTTTTAGGGTCGACCCCCCAGCACCTGATAATTACATAAAGTGTGATGAGCTTGTAGAAGAAGTTACCATTGATGATGTTTCCAAAGAAATTTCATTAATTTGTCATCAAACTTCGAATAATAAGGTGAACACTTTTGTGCCTAAAATTTTATTAACGGTGCCACGCATAATTTTTCCTAAATCCATATTGGGAGAGATTGGCCCCATTACTTTTGATTTTGTTGAGGCTGATTCTTTGAGTTCTAATGAGGTTGTTCATGATATATCTTTATTATTTACCCATTCGAACTCTGCTTATTTTTTCATACCTTATAATTATTATATTCTTTCATTATTTTTTGGTTGTCCGCATAGTTATTCTTACTCATTATTTTTGGCAACCAGGCATGAACAAAAGCCTCCCTTGTGGAATAAGAGGCTAATAGATTGCAAGAAGGGGGTATTTGGCAATCCCCCTAGAAAGAAGCCACGTTATTTTTTTTTATTTGCCACGTCGTGCTCAAGACGTAAAATAGAGCGCTTGATGGGAGGCAACCCATCATTTTTACTTGCTTTCTAGTTAGTTGTTTTTATTTGATTTTTCGTTAATAATTTTTTTCTTTGTATTGTTATTTCGTTTGGATTCGTGTATTATTGTTGGCCCTTATTTCTCTAATATTTTTTTTAACCCCAATGCGTTATTATCCTTCATATTCTAGTCTTTCTTGACTTAATGTCTATAGTTATTTCATGACTAGAGACTAAGTTTGGGGGTCCCTGGTGATGTTGGGCATTATTTCAAGTATGGATTGACAGACGATTCTGCTCAGACATGTGCTGGCGTTCAAGAAGACATTTGGAATAAGATTCACTTTTCCATATCTCTTTTATTTTCACATGAGTTTTATTGTTGATGATTTTATGTGTAGTGGAATAAATTGAAGCATGCGATATCTTCTTAATTTTTCTTGGTTATAAATTGCGATTTCATCATTGCTTTATTTTTCTTGCATGCTGTTGATGGTTTTTGCCAAAAAAAAAAACGTTGTTTCAGGCGAAAGTAAAAAGACTGTAAATAGAGTCAATCAATTGTATTCATAACACTGATAGATGGGCCTTTATATAGGCATTACAATGAGAGTCCTTCCATACATAGGATTCCTAGATAAGGTAAGACATCTAATAGGATCTTACTACCTCTAGAAGGATCTAGAACCTTCCATCTATGTATCTACAACCAGTATTAGGTAAGACACATCACGGGAATAATAATTCCCGGAACACTCCCCCTGTGTCGAGCACTAATACAACAATAGTGCAGAAGATGTTGCCTTCGTAAAAACCTATTCCAATCCAAGACAAAACCCCATGGGAAAAACAAAGGCTTGATGAGGAAAAGATTGCAACGCACCAATATAACATGTCATGTATACTCCCCCTGATGTATACATAACGACTCCCTCTGATGAGTACCTCAAATCATAGGAGTCAGATGCCAAGTTGCTCTCACAACTATACCAAGGAAAACCCAAGTGGGAAAAATACCTCTTGGTCTAAGTTGAACAGAAGTACAATGCATAATTGTATGGATGTTCTCATAGGTCGCCTCGTTAAAAACCTTACCAAGTGAAAACCCAGTAGGAAAAACAAACCTTGGTTTAAGGACAAAAAGAGCGTGACACATCCAAAGTGCAGAGTCACTAAAGACTTATCCGAAAATCAAGTTTTCTAAAGTCTTGACCTCCATGCACTAAATCAGTCATAACTTCTTCGATTCAATAGGCATCAACGAAACTGTAAGAACTTATGAAAACTAGACACCCATATCATTTTATTCACATACAGTACGTAACCTAGATCGACCTGAGCAGATCACAAAGCTCTATCGAAGTTGACTCAGCAAATTACCGGACATATCCTGTCCTACTTTGTAACAATAGTCATATGTCACTCAACATCGTGGATGTGATTAAATGGTTGGTTTCCTTGGAAAGTATACACAAACCTTCCAATGGTACCAATTTCACCATTTTCCAGCAAGTGAGATGACATGTAGGTCATATGAGAGATAGACCAACACATTCTGGGCAGATTCGGGTATCGATATTCAAGTGTCCTTTTATCGAGATAGAGCGAGCTTCAAGCTTTTTGTCAATCACATACATTGAATGAGCGCATCCTAGGCCATCATCACAGTGGCTTTACCGGATTATTACGAATGAGTACATCGAGTCAAACATGAGTACATAATACCGTACTTTTCTCTTAAGACTGCATCATTACTTAAGTGAGCCAAGTCTTATGATGACTTCGACTAGTCATTGGGAATCATATAGGCATTACTTTGTCGTCTCTTAGGGAAACCGTCCCTTAGATTGCCTTAAACCGATTGATGAATACGCATCATCAAGTGTCCCCAAGATCCTTTCATTCTTAACTTTGGATTTAGCGGAATCTCTTAGTCTCACAAGAGTACATCACTATAAACCCTTAATTTTACACGCAATGGCTTCATATATCTTCCAAATCAAGTATATACTTAGTATGCATTCTCGACAATCACTTGTCGACGCGCTCCGTGGTCAGGAGCCACTTGATTTGAGTCTGATCCACTACGAGATCCTTTTTATTACTTAACTTAGTTCCCCACTAAGATAAGATTTAACCACAAGCTGCACGTCAGTTTTTGGGAAACTATCTAACTGAAAAGATAGTGGAAGCTATAACATCCATTACAATAGCACAACTAAGTTTCGTGTCATCGTAGTCGATTCCAGTGTGTTCATGAGAAACCTTGCGCCATGAGGTGAGTTTGACTCCTTCTCTCACTCGCTTTAACAAAGTATACGGATAGATCTTATCTTTGGAGTGTCAGTACCACTTCAACAAAGGTCTATCACTTTGTTTATACTGGAGTCGCATATGTTTCCATTTTAGGCCAAGGCTACAACGTTGTAGATTTTCAACGAAGTATGGTTCGATTAAACTCACATTCCACATCCTCATGTACCGGCTTTATTCATAGAGTACTCTTTATGGATTGGCATTCATTGAGGCGTCCCTCAATAATGACTATAATCCAGAATCACATGAGACGAATGAGTTCATTTGATCAGATTATCAAGTTTCATGTACCAAACTCGCATACATTCTTAGAGAGAGTATTTATCGAACCAAGTGGCATCCCAATACTCTATGAGATCCACGGCCTAGTAACACCACCTACCACAATTTGTGGTGTTACCATATCACCATTTATAGGTGACGAACGTCCATGACCGGACACAATCCTTGCAGACATGTTTGCAGCATGTATTTAATCTCGTCACTTTAGGGAACTTGGTGAGGCACAGTAGGGATAAACTACGACAATTCCAAGTCGTTCTACTCGAACATGATCGTTCGCATCTCCCCCTAACGACGGGAAGACTGGCTCATCAAAGTGACTTACGAGATCGTCTGCCAAGGTATATTTTAAGCGGACTATGAGTGAAAGCGCATGTAATATTCATCATTTATAACCCATCATAATGCGTTGTGGTGACGCACTTTGGCACATGAACATGTGGACGATAAAGGTTTTCAGTGTTAACACAATCCAGTTAACAAAATGCATACTGTTACACTCGTAACTAAGCCTTTGAATGATGATAGGTATAGGTGAATATGACATGTTGACCTATGCTACATAGCCGTAGCTACTGGTCTTGAGAATCCAACAAAACCACCACCATGCACCACCGGGATCGAACATAAAGAAATGATTGAACCGATGATAGGCTGTTGGTTTTATCGAACCTCTAGTGCTTTCTTGAAGAGTTCACTCCCTTCACCAGCCCTAGACACCTCAAAATTTTGTGAGCATGTATAAACGGGTTTTTAGGATTCCAAAACCATCAACCTTGTGGTTAAAAACCGGTCGAAATGACATCGAACTGGTCGTTGGGACGGCTGGTGGTATGTGAAAACTTCATTTAAGTGGTTCACCTCCTTCCAAGTCTCCAAATGGCACCGAAATTTGTGAGAAGGTAGACTTGGATGTTAGGAAGTACTCGTTAAAATTTCACTTTAAGACTTGATCGAAAAGTGGGTGAACCGACCTTTACAATGACTGGTCCGCAAGTTGGACAACCATAACTCAGGTTTCATCAACTTATCAATCATTGTCAAAGGAACAACATAACATATAAATGTTATCACTTGAGTACGACCATTTGTGAACACCATCATAGCATCATAAGCCACCCAGGATAATACTTATGATCATGTATGTATAAGGACTCGGTGAAAAGGGAGGACTCAGCACCATGCTTGTGCGAGTCGCTACATTATTCTCTTTAGCATAGGAGGGTGTCATCTCCTAATCGTGCCAAAGAATAGGCTTAAATCAATGAACATGGCGAAGAAGGATCATTGGGGGGGGGGGGGGTTGGCGTCACACATGCTTATGAAAGCAAGATGCGGATGACATAAACATCATCGGTCATGGGCCCTGCTCACGACTCCACCAACGTACTTTGGTGTCTTTGATCCAACTAGTTTCTTTGTTCAAAGAAAATGATGTCCATGACAATATCATGGTATATGGATCATCAAACTGTCCAAACTCCGGACTATTTAAGCCTAAATGTGTCAATGTCCCAATACATCTTCTGGTTACCAAAAACTGATGCAAGCCGGACCATATTGACTCATCAATATTTTTTCTTTTCACATATCCAATACAAGTGATGCATAAGATTTTATTTCTCACAAATCACAATGAGATGCTATGAGTGATACACTTTTGGCATATATGTCATCGAGTCATAACATGGTTCAATTGTTACGGAACATATGTCACTAGAAAACGCCATTCGGCATTCAACAACTTCAGCATTATTCCACTCATTGATTGTGATGACCTAGTCATCATAGTCACAATGGATTTATAAACCTAAATACAAAAATATCGTGTTCCTTGAAAATAGCTTAATACACACTCAATTTCGCTTGCAAAATTTTACAAATATGAGCATAGCGAACACTCTACCAACATAGAGATTTTATACCAGATACGATCAAAATGATCTATCATATTGAGTGCATAACGTGGCAAGATTATATGCCTAAGGGGCAAAATCACGACACAAGCATGGTGTAAAACTACCATGCATACGCTTGACCTTCTTATAAGGGTGCGTATTTTGGGCTTCCCCAAGGAAATTATTTTTCAACATTTGAAAGATGATAGTTTAGCGTACAACGCATACCAAAAACTGCATCATCTATGGCAAATTCTGCCAAAAAGAGGTTGAAAAATATGTGTCATAAGACCACTTGCAATTTTAAGATGGGAACCAAGTTGGTTGGGAAAAAGGTTAGCACAATCGCTGGAAATAAAATTCTGTGCAGCTTGACCTTTGTTCACTAAAACAGCGATAACTCCCTTGTTAGGAAGGCTATGAACGAACGATCAAATGTTCGGGAAACTAGACTTCCGTATCTTTCTATCCATATATTGTGTACCACAGGGATCATTAAACTCAGATTACAGTGCATGTTTTAATTGGCTGCTTTAGTATTTCCCAAGTTTAGTGAGAAAACAAGATTGAGACCATATCAAATGGCATAAGTGTTTATGCAAAAACATGGCAATGACAGCCATATGCGCGTTTAAACGCAGCAGGGTGTTCGATTTCTTATCTCGACTAATGATCCTTTCGGTAACTCCAACTTGGTAGACTTACAGAGAAAGTAGGAATGTCGGTACAGCTAAGGGTGTTTAAAAACCACTAATTCCGTTTGGACTTTCAAAGCATAAACAAATACCAAGGAGGATGCGCCTAGTCATGATCAAAAGTGTAGACAAAATCCGCCAAAGTGCATCAAATCAACCAAGTATTTTAATTCTCAATTTGAAAGTATACGTCATAATAGCCATGTTATATAGATACAACGTGGTGCATCATAATTAAGCATTTTGAACCATGAGACATAATGAATATACCATAACCAACTTGTCTTGACCATCCAATGAGATCGACTAAACATAGTCAAATGTATAAGGCACATGCCTTTACAAATACTTGGAAAAGTATTCGGACCTATAGTCATACGAACTATAATCGAGGTCAACGAATTCATGTATTTACCGCAATATGCCATTGCTTTACATGTGAAAATTCATGAGAATTACTCTTACACTCTTTCATATGTCATATTGCAAGGAGACAGTGCATGACTACACCCACATGCAATATTTTATTTTAATAGGATGAAAGATGGAGTTTTCCAAGTATGGGATTGGGTCAAGACCAACGTGGTGGTCGCTCAATTCATCATGACAAAATCGTCACAAATCGATTTTAACCACGACATATCCGTCGTAATCGATGTTTGTCCCATTTGTACGTCACAATTCCGTGACTAATCATGAACAAGTCATAACTTTACCGTTACCGACAATATTCATTTTATTCAATTGTTGGTTTAAAATCGACAAAACAGCGACGTCAAATTGCACCCAAAACGTGGTGTATGCAACAACCACAAATATCGACTTTCAACAATTATCTGTGACTCCCCCAGGACCGTCACACAGTTTACTTCGACATACGAGAGTGATACCACCTCTCATAGTCTCATCCACCGCAAAGTAGCATGGATAAAGAACCCAAATACCCAATTCCCCCAAAAAAAATTCCCAAAAAGAGAGGAATTGAAAAACGGGAACTTTAATAAAATCTTACGGGTACTTGGTTCCATATTTGCTTTGGTCCTTAAACGGGAGCTTCTCTCCATATGAGCAACATTTTTTCGTGATATTCGGTTCCATATTTACTTTGATCCTTGAACGGGATAACAAATATACTTTTTCTCCATAGCGTGCACATCATCATGAGCGACGTATTTTCCTATATACACGTAAAACATAAACATGGTAAGATTCATAAGTGTACAAATTAATGAACAAATGAATCACTAATTAGGAAAAGATAGAGAGTTGAGAAATGCCCGGATAGGGCTACTGGGACCGGTAATTCGTCCGAAAAAGGACTCGAGCGCGGCGATGCAGCAGCTCGGTATTGGATGAGGTCGGATCTCCAAATTTCCTCGTAAAAATCTACTTCTGTTCGGCGGCAGATTCAGTAATCAATATTATTCACAATCCGATCTCCATCGGTTAATATAGAAATATTTGTCTTGGGAAGTTGCTGTCACAATTTCACACCGATCCGACGGTTAACGAATCAGGAAACATGATTTTGGTATGGCTGCGCTGTGCAGAAAATTTACACGCGGAAATTCTCGTCTCTCGTTTTTTTTCTTTCGCGTGCAGTTTCATCAAGAAATATTGTTCCGAATCAGCTCTTCACGGTTAAATTTGTAGTTTTTGCTACATGGTTGAGAGGGTAAAAAAAATCTGATTTGTTGCAGCTGTCGGGTAGGGTCGATCAACAGCGGGCGCGAACGGGATGGAGGAATCCGATCTGGTTTTTGGTCCAAGGTTACGGCCCGGGTCGGACTTGGGTGGCTGGCCGGTGGCGCTGGCGGCGCGCATGGCGGCGGCTGTGGCGGCAATGGCGAGCGGGTGATTTCCTCTTCAAAACCTTTGATAAATGATTCAAGAGAGAAACAAGAACAAATCGATGTTTAAATTCAGGTTTCTGATTCAATTCAATTCAAGCGGCGGGTTTCTTTTTCCGGCGATTATTTGAGGCACCAGATGACATCGTAGATGTGAGGTGTTGTGCGACGTGCGGCGGCGGGGGCCTAGGTTTGCAGACTGCGGCTGCTAGGGTTCTGGTAGTGGGTTGTCGGAGGTCCAAGTCCGGTCGGATCTGACTTTTGGTTGCTCGAGGGGAAGAAGGCGGCCGCGGGTTTTCAGTCAGAGAAGGTGACGC
This sequence comes from Orobanche coerulescens, assembly GCA_033398695.1. Taxonomy (NCBI): domain Eukaryota; kingdom Viridiplantae; phylum Streptophyta; class Magnoliopsida; order Lamiales; family Orobanchaceae; genus Orobanche; species Orobanche coerulescens. The sequence goes on along the minus strand of CM065814.1, from coordinate 34,363,470 downwards.
CTGACAATCGGGTATGAAGAAGATAGATTGAGTGACGACGGCTAGGGTTTCTGCCAAAAAAAATTTTCTTTTTTTTTTCCGGAATTTTGCAGGAAAAAAAACGGGAGAGATATTTTTTTTTCTTGCTCAGTGGGGAACTACGTGCTGATAACATGTTTCAGGCGAAAGTAAAAAGACTGTAAATAGAGTCAATCAATTGTATTCATAACACTGATAGAGGGGCCTTTATATAAGCATTACAATGAGAGTCCTTCCATACATAGGATTCCTAGATAAGGTAAGACATCTAATAGGATCCTACTACCTCTAGAAGGATCTAGAACCTTCCATCTATGTATCTATAACCAGTATTAGGTAAGACACATCATGGTTGTGCTTCCGTGTGTAAAACTGATGTTACGATACTGATTTCTTTTTGAAGAAACGGTTGACTTTTGGTCGAGTTGCAGACAGCGATATCTGTTTCCTCTGAGTATTCATTTAGGTCCAAAACTTTTCGTTGTTGTAGAAATCTTAGCGTATAAGAAAGGAGACATACGTGTTTTCAAATCGCCGTCTATACGTTTGGTTAGACTTTTCGCGTAGCTAGTCGGCCAGTAACATGAGTCTTGTTGGCACTTAAATTGAGTTTAGAGTCGGATGGTTTTTTTTTCCAAAAGGTCGAGATATTATACATATTCTATGATGGGAAGTTTAGTAACCGGGGGTATTCATGTGACCCGTTGTTTACTCTCGCGTAAAACGACAACCCTGAATAGACTAATGGTTTAGAAATATCGCATTTGCCGCTAATGGGAAGCCTAGTAACTGGGGGTATTCACGCGACCCGTTGTTTACTTTCGCGTAAAACAGCAACCTTGAATCGGACGTGCGGGAATAGTTATTCGAGTTTTTTCTCCGCTGTAAAGGGGGACTTAGTAACTAGAAGCATCCATGTGCCCCATGAGTGTTTTTTACATCAAACGGTTCTCCAATACATGAGAATAGAAATCCACCCTGGGGTTATCCCGATGAAACATCCCGAGATCCGAAACCTAGTGGTTAACTCGAATCATATTATTGATCATACATAAGGGAATGCTGTCCGAGGTTTATTTTTGACGATGAAAGTCTTGAATTTATGCCATTAGACTGTGGGACTAGGCGAATTGGCTTGTTTACTCTAACCCTTCATATTGGTGGTCGGTTAAATTCACGCTTGTTAATCTTTGAGCTTGATATTCTTCATGAACGATTGATTAGCACTAAAAATGATTACTTTGTGGAATCGGTGTCCTTGATGTGACTCACTATTACGATACTCGTATTATTCTTTGAGGTTTTCAGGATAATACTGATTAAGTTGAGCAATATGGATTTGCACGATCATTCACGATACTTTTTATTTGAAAATTGATTTTTGCTTGAGGATAAGCAAAGGCTCAAGTTGGGGGGTATTTGTTAGGCGTATTTTTATGCGCTTATTTATCATTATTTTATATCCATTTTGAGCCTAAATCTGCATAAATAAGCTTTTAATGCACTATCTTTATATGTTTTGTAGAAAATTGGAGTCCGGAAGCTCAAACGGCGAAAAACGGGCCGAAACGACAATTTTTGGCCTGGGGCCGCGGCACACCAAGACGCCGAGCGCACTGTACCGGGGGCCGCGACACGCACTTACTGAGCCGCGGCCCATGACGAAAACTTGCGCCCAGGCTAAAGGCGCTGAGCATTAGGGGCCGCGGCACGCACTTACTGAGCCGCGGCCCACGGGGCGGTAATGATGATTCAGCCCTCATTTTTTGGACTGTTCTGAAGCCCGTTTTCAACCTAATTCGCGGACGCGTTTTGCAGGCTAAGGATAGCTATAAATAAACATTGAAGGTCAGAAAAAGGGGATCATCGAGGAATCGTTGGAGGGGATCGAAGAACACAAGAATCCAGGGAAAGAGGAAACGAGGAGATTTGTGGGCGACGACAAGACCACGGATCCCTTACGGTTTTCCTGAATTTTTCCGCATCTTATTTTCTAGATCTGTTCGAGTAGGATTGTGATTGTAGCCGATTACATGACGGTTTGATTTATTTATTTTTATTTCAATTCACTCGTTATTCGTATTGAGTTGGATTTTTCTCATTATTCTTAATGCCTTTTAATTGTCTGGCCAACAGTTGAATTGATTTGAATATCTTTGTGGATTCGGGAGATGAAATTTAGGCATAGTTCTTGTGAGAAAAATCATGATTGTTGTGAGATAGGGATATACTCATGGGAATTGTGAAGCCTATTTATTGTGGGGATTCATGAACTGTTTTAGCTAATAATTATCTAATTCGAATAGGAATATATCGAGTTAATAATTATTAGTATTTTCTATCGACCTTGGGAGAAGCTTTAGAATAATTTAGGAATTCCTGGCTTACAATCAATTGAATAAAAGTGAATTGAATTAAATAAAAATCATTCCTGATTGTTTGAGGTGAAAATCATAATGCTACGCCCTTATTATTATTATTATTATTATTATTATTATTATTTTCTATTTATTTTTCTGCAATTAGTTTAGAAATAAATTTTATATAATTGTTCTTCAAATAAAATTACGAGTTGACTATATTTTGGTACTTAGAAAAACCAGTCCTCGAGGGAACGATATATTACTTATCACTTTATTACTTGTTGACACCGTGCACTTGCGGTATAGTGTGAGGGATTTCCTCACAACAACCAGACGTGTATCTGATCAATACCCGTGGTTGGCTTGTACACGGACACATGTCCGGATCAGGCATATCGTGACGTCCATCTTGAGTCTTATTGATTGGTAGTTCACAGTCCATGTATAATTGGATATGTACGATAGTCGGGTTTGTCTTCGAGATCCCGCATATCTGATATGTATATGGTTGACGATTTTATTCTCTCGTGTATCTGTCCCCATTGACCCTTTATTGATATCGTTTGGAGTTACCATATCGATGGTCAACTCGTTTGTTATTGACCCTTTATTAATCTCGTTTGGAGTTCACCCAATCGTTGGAAATATCGTTCGTTATTGATCCTTATTGATTCCGTTTGGAGTTTGCCTTACCGTTGGTATTCTCGGTCATTATAGATCCTTTATTGATCTTGTTGGGATTTACCGTATCGTTGGTATTCTCGGTTGTTGATCCTTTATTGATCTTTTGGGAGTTTACCGTATCGTTGGTATTCTTGGTTGTTGATCATTTATTGATCTTGTTGTAGTTTACCGTATCGTTGGCATTGTCGGTTGTTGATCCTTTATTGATCTTGTTGGAGTTTACTGTATCGTTGGTATTCTCGATTGTTGATCCTTTATTGATCTTGTTGGAGTTTATCGTATCGTTGGTATTCTCGGTCGCTGATCTCTTATTGATCTTGTTGGAGTTACCAAATCATGGTATTCTCGTTCGTGGTTGATCCTTTGTCGATCTTGTGTGGAGTTATCATGTCATTGATATTCTTGTTCTGATGCATTGGTTGGTTATTATTATTTATTGTGTGAGCATTCATACTTTGTATTGATATCCAGGACTTGCCATTGTTTCAGGATTGTTGATCTCCAGATGTATTGTGTGATATCGGTTTTATCAGAATTGGGATCCGATTGTGCAATCCAGCAGACAGAATCGGACATGGCCAGATTATTCCACATTGGCGATATGTTTATGTTTGAGAATCTTGGTATCGTTTCGGATATAATACATATGGTTATTTTCGAATTCATTCGTCACTTGAGAATGCGAGGTGCGAATTGAGGTAAGGGTTGAATTGATTTGGGATTTCACGGATTGGTAAGGTTACTACGGTAAGGTTACACTGTAAATATTCTTACCTTGTAAATACATTGATAGGTAATTGTATATGATGATGTGATCGTTATCATTGTTGGGTATTATGGCTGACCCCATCGTGGGCTTTATCTTTTAGGTACTCGGAGATCGAGCGAGTAGCGGTCGTGAAGGGATGAGCTTTCCGGTGATACTGGCTATGGCATGGTTATTGGGATTTGAGTATTCGTTTCTGGTTGTTATGATTCCGCTGCAAATGTATTTAATCATGTCTCCATCCACTGCGTGTGTAATTTTATAATGGCTTTCAGTATTTTTCCAACTCGTGTATACTTTCTAAATGCCCTTTTGACGTCTTCGCCTTGTGCTTTCAAATGGTATTTTATGACGGTATTTGGGAACTATGTTTTGTAAAACATTTGGGTATTTAAAACCTTACCGGCTTTGCCTCGTTGGCGTGTTTGAAACATTTTTGAAAATGATTTTAGCCTTGTGGGTTCCAATGTGGGGCCCACGGTGCTGTAATATTCCCGGTTGGCTTTGGATGTGCTACAGAAAATGGTATCGGAGCTTGGGTTTCATAAAACCCAGGCATGTGTTATGTGGCTCTACCGGTGCGGTAGTAGCATGACTTTTGGAAATAATTTTCTGACTTTCGAGTAAAACTGATTTTTGGAGGTTCCAAAATTTTTGAAATATTTTCAAATTGCTATTTGTTATATTGGTGTGTGTTGGCATGGTGCTGAGACTTTGTATGGGAGTCGTATGCTAGTATCACGGGAGATCATCGACTTCACGGACCTATAAGTATGTTCTTTAAGTTATTTGGTTTTGATGATGATTATTTGAGCATGGTGACATGATTTTGAGATATTTCGGGATGGAGATATTGATTATGACAGGATTTTAAGTTTCGAGGACGAAACTTATTTAAGTGGGAAGATATGTAATATCCTAGAATTTCGCTACGATTTTTTCGCATTATTTTATTTGAATTGCACTTTACAGAGGGGGACCAATACAGTATGGATAAATAATTTTGGGAACTGTGACAGCTGTACCAATATATCTATCGAGGTTATATTTAATTCTTGGACATATTACATGCTTGATATGTTTTCGATGTTGGATATACTGTATAAGTATTTGTACAATTCTCGTACTTGGTCGACAGTTGTATTTGAGGATATCATGCATCAGATGTTTCGTATGAGAATGTTATCGGAACGAGTATATGTATTAAGTATGTCGCGTGTATGTGGTCGGTATATTGAAGACAGCAGACAGGAGCAGAAATGGTTAAGTATGAAAGCCACTACGTACGTTAAGATGGTGCGAGCGTAGCATACGCTAAGAAGAGTGTTTTACGTACGTAACGAAGGTAGTTTAGCGTACGTTAGGTTGGGTACTACATAACGTACGTTAAGAAGGGAATCGGACAGGATCGAGCTGTGGTCGGCAGGTGGGCCCGGTGTCGGTAGCTTTCGGTGTGGATGTGGACAGGCGAGTCAACCCCGAGCCTTATGTACGGTAAGGGCAGATCATTACGTACGTTAAACTAGTATGTTACTGTAGCAAGTCAACGACTATATTACGTACGCTAGATCATGGACATTACGTACGTAATACACAATACGAATTGAGGCAGTGAGCTATGGATGCCGATAACGTATGCTATACAGGACATTTAACGTACGTTAGGAAGCCTTACGTACGTTAATTGTGGGTGTTAACGTACGTAACATGTCGGACAAATTATATAACTAAGGTTGGTCTTTCATTTCCTCACGAGAGGAAACATATCTTTTTCTCCCAAACTTCATTCCTCCTCACTGTAATCGGACAGATTATATAACTAAGGTTGATCCTATTTCAGACCCTCATACATTGGTTAAGCCCTTGATGAGTCGATTAGAAGCTTGAAACTTGGAGTTCTTGATGTTTTTGGAAGTGCTTGATCATTGTGGTTCTTCTTCAAGAGGTATGTTGGATAACTCCTCTCTTTGATTCGGATTTTGATATTTTAGTTGATGTTCTTCTTCGTATAATGTTGGTTACGGTGTTGTTGTTGTGATTCTCGAGGTTGTATGAATTGTATATTGAGGAACAAAATGATGTATGCCTTGGATTATGAATTAGATGATGGTTTAGATGATAGAACCCATCGGATTACGTCGTTTTGTTGGCTACAAACATGATTATGGATTAATTCATCTTCTTGAAGAACTCTTGATTTATATATGTCGTGATTTTACGGAATTTGGAAGGATTACGATTAATTTTGGCATATGATTATTCGTGATGATAACCGGTAATTTTATTCCAATGAATTTACAAAGATGATCCGTGTTAATCCGAAATTAAGATTGAAGTCGGAATCAAGAATGTTGAGATACTTGTTAGAATTTATTTATTATCGAATTGTTGCTTGTATTCGTATTGTTTGAATTGTAATGGTTTGGTTTTGTATATGATCGAGATATTGTTGAACCGTTGAGTTTGACTGGTCGGTTATATTGTTGTTGATTTTTATTGAACATATTGTTAATTTATTATTGCATTAGGTCACGTTAAGTGATCGTTGATGATTAACCCATGTGCTGCGATTGAGATTGGAGAATGCATGGATCGCCTTGGTCGGGGCTGAGGAGCTTGTAGATGAAGACGACGGGATTGGTAACAACTTCATCATATCGGTATCGAGGCAAGTTATGCTTTCTTAGTTCATAATAGTTAATAAATGGTTTTGATTTCACTTCATTTATGATTCATATAGCAATCGTATTATGGAATATGAATTGTCGGGATGATGGTATGTATATTATGCTTGGACTGAGATAAATCATAATGTATATGATTTTAAAGATGTCTAGTGGAAACGGAGACGTGAATTATATTTGGTCTATTGTATGAGAGGTTAGATATCAAGGCTAGTTATCATGCCGACATTGAACTCGAGATGGTGGTTTGGTATTAGTAATGGACTGTACTTCATTTTGGATTATTCGGATAACTGTGTATTCGTTCAGTGATGTTGGTCGTGGAAAGGTTAGTGTCCCCAGCTTGAGGTAATTAATATTGCTAAATTATGACAATCATCCTGTTGCATTATTGCGTGTGTGTTGATGCTTCATGTGGTGAATGTGCGTCATTGTTTGTTACATTTTATGATGTGCTCTTTCTTTGAGTTGTAACTTGTTGGGCCGATGTGTTGGGGGATAAGACCTAAATGGCACCCATGTTCAGGGGTATTCCTGTGTGGATACTTTCGTGACCCTTGGTTGCGACCTTGGGGTATTTTGTGATTGCATGAACTGTGTTGCGGGATAAAACCTGAATGGTACCCACGTCCGGAGTATTCCTGAGAAGATGCTTCCGTGACCCTTGGCTGCGGCCTTGGGAGTTTATGTGCTAATATTATATGCATTGTTGAGCATGCTGTGAACTGTTGTCTGACGGAAATACGACATTGTGGTGGTGTCGGTCTTTCATGATCGAGTTATCATTGCTCACTTGGAAAGTCTTCTGATCCTTGTTGGATATGTGTTTCTTCGAGATTCGTTGTCATGGAGTCAGATACGTACTGATCGGTCATTTGTAGGATTTTCATGGTGGGCACGTGTAGCATGTGTTGGTTTCGACCTCATATTGAACCGTGCACACGAGACGTACTTCGTGAGGCTGATTACGTACGAGACGAGATGTGTATCTGATCAATACCCGTGGTTGGCTTGTACACGGACACATGTCCGGATCGGGCATATCGTGATGTCCATCTTGAGTCTTATTGATTGATCGTTCACAGTCTATGTATAATCTGATCTGTTCGATAGTCGGGTTTGTCTTCGAGATCCCGTATATGTGATTTGTATATGGTTGACGATTTTATTCTCTCGTGTATCTGTCCCCGTTGACCCTTTATTGATCTTGTTTGGAGTTACCATATCAATGGTCAACTCATTTGTTATTGACCCTTTATTAATCTCGTTTGGAGTTCACCCAATCGTTGGTAATCTCGTCCGTTATTGATCCTTATTGATTCCGTTTGGAGTTTGCCTTACCGTTGGTATTCTCGGTCATTGTAGATCCTTTATTGATCTTGTTGGGATTAACCTTATCGTTGGTATTCTCGGTTGTTGATCCTTTATTGATCTTGTTGGAGTTTACTATATCGTTGGTATTCTCGGTTGTTGATTCTTTATTGACCTTGTTGGAGTTTACCGTATCGTTGGTATTCTCGGTTGTTGATCCTTGATTGATCTTGTTGGAGTTTACCGTATCGTTGGTATTCTCGGTTGTTGATACTTTATTGATCTTGTTGGAGTTTACCGTATCGTTGGTATTCTCGGCTGTTGATCCTTTATTAATCTTGTTGAAGTTTACCGTATCGTCGGTATTCTTGGTCGTTGATCCCTTATTGATCTTGTTGGAGGTACCAAATCATGGTATTCTTGTTCGTGGTTGATCCTTTGTCGATCTTGTGTGGAGTTATCATGTCATTGATATTCTCGTTCTGATGCATTGGTTGGTTATTATTATTGATTGTGTGAGCATTCATACTTTGTATTGATATCCGGGACTTGCCATTGTTTCGGGACAGTTGATCTCCAGATGTATTGTGTTATATTGGTTTTATCGGAATTGGGATCCGATTATGCGATCCAGCGGATAGAATCGGACATGGCCAGATTATTCAAATTGGAGATATGTTTATGTTTGAGAATCTTAGTATCGTTTCAGATACAGTACAGATGGTTATTTTCGAATTCATTCATCACTTGGGAATGCGAGGTGCGAATTGAGGTAAGGGTTGAATTGATTTGGGATTTCATGGATTGGTAATGTTACTACGGTAAGGTTACACTGTAAAAATTCTTACCTTATAAATACATTGATAGGTAATTGAATATGATGAGGTGATCATTATCATTGTTGAGTATTATGGCTGACCCCGTCGTGTGCTTTATCTTTTAGGTACTCGGAGATTGATCTAGTAGCGGTCGTGAAGGGATGAGCTTTCCGGTGATACTGGTTATGGCATGGTTATTGGGATTCAAGTATTCTTTTCTGGTTGTTATGATTCCACTACAAATGCATTTAATCATGTCTCTATCCGTTGCGTGTGTAATTGTTGGGAGTATGCCCTCGAATGCCACTCAGAGGATGTTGAGTGAGGGCATTGTACTTGTTATTATGTAAATCATTAATATAAGGCAATAGATGTTTCTTTATTTACTGTAAGTTACTGGCGTTCCTGACTCGTAAATATATATAAAGAAACTAGTCTGTGTATTTGAGAGCAAAACATTCCACTCCTTATTGGATAAGGGGGTTGGCACTGGAAATGTTTATAGCTCAAATACATAATCGTTCGCAAGTCGATGAAACTTGACTGGCCTTTAAGTTTATGTGAAGACTTGTATGACGTGTTCTTTGACATGGAGAGTGCCCGTTGAACACTAGTGGTTAGTGGGAGCACACGTTATAGGTATGCTAATTGGATTAGTATACTCGAACCGACTCACCCTAGATTCGTCACACGGATTTCACTCTGGGACAGTCAATGACGGAATCGAAAGGTTGTGATAGGTATTCGTGAACCTTCGACTTGAGGATTCAATAGGGATGTACTGACGTCAAGATTTTCATTAGAGTAGTTCGACCCAGTAAACCGGAAGGTGGGGGTCAACCTCGACGTGCATCTTGATGGGTAAGTAGCAGGTCCTACTGAATACCAAGATAGAATTCTTTCTCCCATTAGTGAGCGGGTTACATGTCCTATGCGGTTAGTGGCCGATGAGATCATAAGTCTTTGGCCAAAGAATTGGAGCTAGCTGTATTAGATACACGAGAGCTCGACGATCTCTATTTACATTAACGCATGCATAGAGTCAAGTGCAAATAGGGTTTGACTGACCGTGACCCTATAACTTGATCGGGACATTTGAAAGAAGGATTTATACGTATACTGGTATTCACGACAGAATGGTTCTTGAATGATCCCATCATTCATTCTCAGTTAGGGTACAGTGTAGGCCGCCGGGCTGGCTAGGTGGTGCTACTACTCTTTGGTTCCTCCCATTGCTGACTGAGACGGACCTACCGAGTCGCGCATTAGGATTGACGACGGAATGAATCAAGCTTAATTCTCCCATTATGAAATATTAGATATTGGATATCTAAATTTGGGACATTGGATGTTTAAATTGATTTATTGGATAAATTAATTTATGGCCTAATGAATTAAATAAATTACTGGGTGATTAATTTAATTCATGGATATAATTATTTCTTGGAGAAATTAATTATGTCATAATGTATTCGATATGGTAAAATTAATTGGATTAATTAATCGATATAAATACATCGGAATGGAATCATAGTTTATCTGTTTGGACTTACGGGAGTCCGAAACGAACCGAACTCATCCGATTTCTACATGGGCCGCCCCCCATTTCAAGCCACCTTCCTTTTGGACTCTTGTCTCCATTCTTTAATGGATGATAATTGTATAGGTGGGGTTGATTCTCATTAGCATGAGTTGTTACATGTGGGGAGTTGAATAAAAAGGAAAAAGAAGACAATCACTCCACACCCATTTTGATTCCAACGTGAGAGAGAGTGAGGGAGAGAGAGAAAACTTTTCTCAAAGTCTTCATCATCTTCTCCAAGTCTTCTTCCATTTTTCTTCACAAGTTCTTGATTTTTCTTGGAGGAAAATTGAGAAATAAAAGAGAGATTGTGAGTTATACACTTAGAGTGTTATAATTTCATATTGGAATCTTCATCACTTAGACCTAGCCATATCCTCAGATGATAGCAAGGTGATCGTCGTTCCGGTCGTTTCTTCGGCGCATGGCAAGTAGAGACGTGGTGCTTTCGGTGTTGGATCATTCAAGAGCTTGGAGCGGATTGAATTGCAGGGAGATCGCCTAAAGCTTGGGGAATAGCTCAAGAGAAGGAATCCATCTAATCAACGGACTACAAGGGTGAGTTTCTATATCTCTTGTGAATTCGTTTTGATATTCGTATATTCGGAGCTCGATCGATCCTCGTAGGGATTCGATCGAATTAATTTTCGTTTTACCGCTTCTGCTGGGCCTTCGTTTTAGGCACCAAATCCCAACAGTAATTTTATAATGGCTTTCAGTATTTTTTCAACTCGTGTATACTTTCTAAATGCCCTTTTGGCGTCTTCGCCTTGTGCTTTCAAATGGTATTTTATGACGGTATTTGAGAACTATGTTTTGTAAAACATTTGGGTATTTAAAACATTACCGTCTTTGCCTCGTTGGCGTGTTTGAAACATTATCGAAAATGATTTTAGCCTTGTGGGTTCCAATGTGGGGCCCACGGCGCTGTAATATTCCTGGTTGGCTTTGGGGGTGTTACATTATTTGAGATTACTTTGCTGTATGTTGGCAATTATCAACACATGAATGTTTATCCCAACAAGAACTAAGGATGCTTTCCTAATTTGTGGAGGGGTTGGAAACGAGCTGGCTGTAAAGGGTTACGCTGATGCAAGTTTCGAAACCGATAGAGATGATTTAAGATCGCAGATGGTTTTGTGTTGTTGTTTAGAATAGAGGTGCTATGAGTTGGAGATGTTCCAAGTAAAGCACGCTCATATATTCTATTACTCAAGCTGGGTACCTGGAAGCATTGGATGTAGTCGAGGAGAATATGTGGATCCTTTTAGTTCCTATAAGTCTTTACTACGACAATAATGGTGCTATTGCGCGAGGTAAAGAGTCAAGGACCGATTAGAGATCCAAACACATACTCACTATATGCAAAATAGCAATGGAAGAGAATGTTGCTGATCCACTTACCAAGCCTCTCTCACAAGGAAAGCATGTTGAGCATGCTAGATCGACAGGACTAAAAGTCATGAATGAATGGTCCTAGTGCAAGTGGGAGATTACCGGGAGTAGTGACCTAAGACATTCGATGTGCCTAGATTTGTAATTGTCACATTTAAATAAAGTTATTTGATAGCATTTATTTCTAGTTGATTATTATAATGGGTGTATGTTTTAATATTATAATAATCGAATAATAGTTATTCACGAATAATAAGATTATTAAAATGTCCATGGTCCAATCACGTTGAGTGGAGACTTAAGTAATTAATATACTAGTATAAGTTTGATTGATAATCATCGGATGATTATGCGTATGGTACGGATCAATCTTATGGGTATTGGTTGGAGAACCAACACTGTACAGACCCGCATTGAGATCACTGCATGGAAATGTCATAAGTGAATCTCAATATAATACTATGTCAATAAATTCTTGAACCTGAGATTATCATAGAGTCCAACATGATAACTGCTATGCTTTTACGTAATACAACGTCATCTGAAACATGGTGATCATAAAGGTTAGCGATCGGGATAGTAGGAGTCATGTAGAGGGCAAGGAATAAGCAAGATGAGGATTTGTCCCTCTCTTTAGTGAGAGAGATATCTATTGGGCCCCTCGATAAGTAGGACTGAAGGAAATGCATGGCCATGCCCAAATGAAGAGTCATTTGATTCAAGCAGTCTACTTAAGATCGAGAAAGCATTTGAACATAAGTATGACAATTTCCATGACTTGGTTCAAATATGATATCATGCGACAAAGGGTTTTGACACGTTAAATGGTTTAATAGACTATAAACTTATATTGTTTGGATAGTCATAACTTATTATTTAATAAGGTATTAAATAATTACCAACATAATATAAGCTTTTTGGGTCATGCATACACAACTAATGACAAGCAAGTATAATTACTAGATATAATGTTGGATAAGGAAATTATATAATGAGTAATATATAATATACGATAATACATATTATATTATTTAGTAATATCAATTGGGAAAGATATATATAACATTAGATGTTATATTTTTTATTAGAGGATTAAATAATGAGTAATTTATATAATATAAGATATTATATGTGTTGTATTATTTAATAAGTTGAGAGGCAACTAAGCAAATACTAGAGTTTGACTCTAGGGTTTACTTAGTATAAATAAAGGGTCTTAGACAAGGAGTTGTCATAAGAAAAATTACACAACCCTAATTGTTTAAGACCACAAATCAGCCCTCCCCTCTACTGTTCAGCCGAACTGCTTTCAGTCCGGGAAATCCGTTTCGGCCATCTCTGTCTTCTTCCATTAGTTGATTTTGATCAACAGTACAAATTCTTCTATCAAGGAATTATTTGTTGTATTGTTTATCAATATTATTCGTAAAAATCTAGAACTCCGGCTTGTACCAGTTGTTCGTGTGTGAATCACTGAAAGAGGAAGAGGATTTAATTAGCTTCTGGTCCAGGTTCAGATCTGTTCTTCGAATTAAGGTAATTTGACGAACTCTTAATAAATAAATTAAATTACTGCATGTAGATCCTTACTGGGTGTTTCGTTTATTTATTCCGCCGCATCCTGCTCATATTTATTGTATTTGATACGCATAAAATCCAACACAGTCATCACATTGTACTGAACGCCGGTTCACATATGTTTCAAGGGATGCTCCTGACAGGCTTCAAAGCAGTGGATACCTGTGTGATAGCTAAAACACTGATACCGAATGAATTTATGCCTTTTAATCATTTTCAAACATTTTCTAAAAATACTGGTATCAGTAAGAAAATCAAGGAGTAAATGACCAAAGATTTCTGAAGAGGTCTACGAGGGTTAATTAATCATTGAAGGTCTTAAATAGGAATTTCTGAGAAAGCGTGTATTGGGTCAAGGACCCCGAGAGATTTTGAAACTACTTTCTAAAGTGTTTCAGTGTATTAGATCAAGGACCCCGAGAGTTTTTGAAACTACTTTCTAAAGTATTTCCCTCTGATTTTCGAACTTTCTTGAATCCTTCAAATTGGCCCGAGTCAACAGTGGTGTTTTTGAACTATTTACCAAAGTGTTTTTCGAAAGTATTTCCAAAGGTTTTGAACAAACTCTTATGACTCAATGGGGCTTGCTTAGAATTTTTTCATTTTCATTTTTCCTGTGGGAAGAAGTGACTTTATGAATGAATTGTATCCTTGCTTATGCGAATGTTCTTTGGTGATGACTATGTGACTGTGTGACTTGTGTTGACTTTGTGACTGCTTTGATTTTGTGTGGCTATTTTTCGTATATCTTGTATATTATATACTTGCACTAGCAAAATTCTAGTTTTCTAACCCCGAGTATTCGAAGAGTGGGTGCCTGTTATGCATTCAAGTTTTGCAGCTCAGGAGCAGTCACGGGATAGGCTTGACAGAGGATGAAGGGCAATGATATTAATCACACATGAGTCAAAGTCTTTTTCTTTTATCTCTACTACAATCAAGGGCTATCTTTGTTGATTAATCACCCTTTCCTGGGTGTGAGTTATGTTGTGGAATTATATTATTCTTTTTCTTACGCATTAAAAATTTAACTTTGATATAGAGTTGTTGACCATGATTGTCTTTTGTGTTGTCGAGTGACCTTCTCGGTCCGTTGTTTTATCTTTTGACATCGGCGGTCATTTATGTCGTTGCAATATAAGGTGTATAGCGTGGTAGATCCTTATGAGAAGGATCTACGACGCTATAATATTTCCGATTCGAACCGGGGGTGTTACATAAGCACCACAACAAAACCGCATACGAGGTATGGAACAATAAAAACTCCCATAGTTGCAGACTTTCACATTCTTTGCTATAGGTGTTACGTTCTTAACAACGAGAAGGATCAAATTAAGACCTTCATTGATAAATCCAATGAGGATATATTCGTTAGATACTCCTGTATCAGCAAAACTTTTAGGATTTCCAATAAAAGGAAACTGACAATAGATGAGTCAGTCCATGTTGTCTTTGATGCACCTCATTATCATCCTACAGGAGTAGGCAACCTAACCCAAGCAGTATAGACCTTTACCCTTGAGGAAATCCCACAACCTCAGGAAGACTCTATCACCAGTCTAGAAATAAACCCCGCAACTGTAAGAACAGATGATGTAGTAGAAGTTGATGCTGTAGAAGCTGAAGCTGAAGCTGAACCTACAGACCAATAGGACATAGGTTGGAATGTGGAATTACAACAACATAAACATAACATGTGCATGTTAGCTGTATTCTTAGCTCAATCAGAACCTATCTCAACAAATGAAGCTCTCAACAATTCTAATTGGATTACATCTATGGAGGAAGAGATGAATGGTTTAGATAGGAACAATATTTCGTACTTAGTTCCATGACCAATCCATCAAGCTTTAATGCGAACAAAATGGGTATTTTGAAACAAAAAAGGCGAAAATGGTCTAGTCTTTATAAACAAGTCCATGCTAGTATCCCAAGGCTAGACAAGAAGAAGGCATAGACTACGAAAAACATTTGCCCCTATAGCAGATTAGAATCCATCAAGATATTCCTAATGCTTGCAGCTCAAAAGAAGTTCATCGTATATCAAATGGACATTGAGAGTACATTCCTGATGGCTACCTCGGTGAAGAAGTGCATGTTAAACAACCTACAGGGTTTGCCAACACAGAGAAAGGTGATTTCTACAGGTTAAGAAAAGCATCATTTGGACTTAAGCAAGCACCTTAGTCTGGTATGAGACTCTGTTGCTTTATCTTATAAACATCGAATTTGAGAAAGTTGCAGTCGACAAGACACTCTTCAAAATCCAAGAAGGTGATGACCTTCTTATAGTTCAAATTTCTATGTATGATATTATTTTTGGTTCACCTAGATCTTTGTAAGAAGTTCTTTCATCTCATGCAAAGTAAATTTGAAATGAATATTATGGGAGAACTTAGTTGTTTCTTAGTGTTGTGGGTCAAACAATTACCAATAGGTATATTCATCAACCAGGAGAAATACAGCAAGAAGCTTCTCAACAAATTTGGGATGAACACCTAAAAGTCTTCATCGACCCCCATGAGCACTTCCACACAGATAAGTGCTGATGAAGCTGGAAAGCCATTGGACCAATCACTCTACATAAAGATAATAGGCTCACTCCTCCACCTAACAGCCACCAGGCCTAATATCAAATTTGTCGGAGTGTATGCTCGATATCAGGTTGCGCTAAAGAGTAACACTTCATCATAACAAAACAAATCTTTAAGTACGTCAAAGGAATAATAAATGCAGGATTGTAGTATCCTAAGGAAGGAGGATTCAATTTGGTAGGCTACAACGACGCAGATCTCGGAGGCTGCAAGCTGGATATGAAGAGTGCAAGTGGATTTTTTTTTTCTTGGACCAAAACTTGTGTCGTGGTTTAGTAAGAAGCAGTTGGCTAACTCATTTTCTATAGCTGAGTGAGAATATTATGCTGCTGGAAGCTATTGTATGCAGATTCTTTAAATGCAGCAACAACTGCAGGACTACAACACTGAGGCTAAATAAACTCCCGTCATGTGCCGCACGATTGCAATTGCAATCACGCTCAATCTTGTATTGCACTCAAATACCAAGAATATGAAACACCATTTCCTCAGCAATCATGTGGAGAACAAAGATGTCCAGATCATAAAGGTCATTACAGACATTGATATTGTCGACATCTTCACAAATTCTCTCAACACAACAAGGTTCTATATTCTCCTTCCGGAATTGGGAATGCTACAACACAATTAGAACACCCTGTAAGTTCTTATTATAATACTCATTAACTGAGGGAGAATACTGTAAGACCCATGAATAAAATGTCTACACTGGTTCTGTACATACAAACTTACAAGTCGCATCCTTATTGTAGGAAGAAGAGGGTACAGGTACCTTCCTACAGCTGTTGTGTGCATTAATCAAGGAGGCACACCGTAGGACTATTGAATACAATATTAATCACCAATTGCTGTAATAATTGAATGATGTATGTACAAATTAAGGGGGAACGCTGTATTTTCACAGATACAATATATACTCAATAGGATTTCAATTAATTTTTAATTGTATCCAATTCCATACACTTAGTCTTTTCAAATACGTAGTAAGTCCATGTGCTCTGTCATTTAAAACAATTTCTCATTTATATCGAAAGGACAAATGGACTTTTAAGACTTGAAACCCGTAAATTTGAAATGATTTAAACCAGTTGAACGTGTGTTAGTGGAGGCTGTAATGTGTCAGAGGTGGGACCGATATTAAAGTCCCATACCTTTGAAGCCTATGATAATATTATAGTTGATATTAAATTTTTCTTGTCTAATTCTTCACCTTAGAGGTGTGAGAATAATAATAAAAATATTATAGCCTACAACTACCGTTTGGGATACTTGCAATACCAAATATTATACATTGAGTACATTATCCCTATGTGGACCAATCGAAACCATTCTGAGTTGTGCTGAACGAAGAGAGTTCAGGACGAAGCTTCAATTTATGTGAGGAAAAGTTAGTTAAAGGAAGCCTACATCCAATCTGTGTGGATGGTCTAAAGCTACAGTATGGTGTATCAATCTATTTGAACGATATGATGACCGACTTAGTTAATATCATCTAGTTGTATACGCCTTGATTTTAATAAACATTTACTCATGTGCAGAGGACTTATGGGTGAGAGGACATTGCCTTGAACCGGATTAAACCTTGTGTTATTACTTCCTGTATTTACTGCCTTATCTACTGCCTGTGATTATTGTATACTTACACTGAAAACTCTATAAGCATCAAGCTACAGGAGATCATGTAGCTGTTGTACTTATAGCAACTTGCATTAGACTTCCACTATGCATATAAAACTTTGAAAATACTCCCAGCCTGTTATTAAAGTATACTCTGACCAACACATAAGATATTATATATAATTTATTATTTAATAAGTTGAGGGGTAATTAAGCAAATATTAGAGTCTTGACTCCAAGGTTTATTTAGTATAAATAAGGGATCTATAATAAAAAGTAGTCATAAGAGACAGATTACACAACCCTAAATTGTGAGAAGCGAAAATTAGACCCCCTCATATTCTTCAATTCGGACGTCCCTCTTCTACTGTGAGAGTCCTGGTTCGGCCATCCTGTGTTCTTTCCTTAATTGATCTTTATCTATAAGTGCGATCCTTCTAGCATATGTAGAAGGACTACAGTAGAACCTTCTGAGTGTTAGCTAGTTATGTGACAAACAGTTCTTGGTTAAATTCTTTGAAGGACACTGTTGTTATTTCCATCACAAAATCCGATCAGGTAACATGTATGTCTCATATCAACTTCAAGACAATCAACAAATTGGGCTGACAGGGAATGACGAAAGGTTTGCCAGATATCTCATTTCCTAAGAACAGTGTCTTTGGACCCTGTCGGAAAGGCGAGCAAGTCGAGACCTCTCAGAAAAGGAAATAATATCTCTCAACCCACAGGGTCCTGGATTTACTTCATATAGATTTATATGGCCTCTAGACCTGTCAGCCTGGGAGGCAAGAAATACTGTCTTCTTATTATTGATGATTTGTCCAGGTACTCCTGGACCATATTCTTGAGAAAGAAGAAGGAGACATTCACCAAGCTGTCGATACACCTGAAGAAGCTATAGAATGAGAAGGGGCTGAGCATAGTATCCAGTAGTTCCGACAGAGGCACAGCACGAGCTGCTCCATAGAGAAATATTGTGCGGACAGTGGCATACAACACGCATATTCAACAACACGGACCCCAAAATAGAAGGGTGTGCTGAAGGAGGCAACTAGAATAATGATTCCTGCAGGTAAGTGTGCACAACGATTCTAAGAAGAAGCAAAAAATTCGGCGTGCTATACACAAAACTATGTATCATCAATAAGCACCACAATAAAGCTAGATATGAGGTATGGAACAATAGAACTTCTATAGTTGCATACTTTCACATTTTTAGCTGCAGGTGTTACATTCTTAACAACGAGAGGGATCAACTTAAGACCTTTATTGAGAAATATGATGAGGGTATATTCGTCGAATACTCCTATGTCAGCAAGGTTTTCAAGATTTCCAATAAAAGGAAACTGACAAATGAGGAGTCAGTCCATGTTGTCTTTGATGGACCTCATTGTGATCCTACAGGAGTAGACAACCTAACCCAAGCAGTCCAAACCTTAACCCTTGAGGAAATCCCACAGGCTCATGAAGACCCTGTCACCAGTCTAGAAATAAACCCCGCAACTGTAGTAACAGATGTAATATCCGCACTTTCTATTTTTAGCAATTTTTATTTTTGGACACATGTCTTAACGAATCGCCTGTAATCGTTTCGACGTAAAGAATCTATTTTTTTCTTGGTATTTTTCCATTTGGACGAGTTTCGGAGCTGTTTTTATGTAATATGCTTTATGTTATGATCTTGTCGCATGTACGTTCGATTCCCGTAAAACTCGTTCAATTTCATTATTTCCTTGTTCCAATGAGTCCGTATGATTGAGTTATTCATGTTGTGAGTTTTGGTTTTATAATTCGACGTTGTATCTTGATTTTCGGATGTTTTGGACCGTTTTGTAATTACCTAAAGTTTAGGGAACTTACTTCTATTTCTGTATCCCGAGCTGTCGAGTGGTCGCAATTGTGCCTTCTTTTAGCGCTTAGATTCGTCGTTGCGAATACTTCGTAAATGTGTCTTCGAATTACAACTTTTAGTCGTGTTCGGTCTCGTGCCTTCCTCAACAGTGAACTGCACTCAGCAGTACTGGACTGCTGCATAAAGCGTACGCTATCTATGATTGCTTATGTATGCTATCTTTGTACAGTTAACGTACACTAACTCTTAGTCATAGTGTGCATTAACGTCTATAGCGTTTTGGACAGTAGGTTCTGGACTCCGAATTCTGGGTTCTGACTAACAGGTAGCGCGCGCTAAGCTTTCGTAGCACATGCTAATGACTAGCAGATAGTGCGAGCTAAGCGGTAGTAGCGCACGCTAACGACACCAGACAGAAACTACTGGACTACTGGTGATCCCGTTAGCATGCGTTATTTTCAATAATTAGCGCACACTAATTATACCCAGTATAATAGGACGCAGCAGTACACTTTTTGTCATTTTTCACCTCTTCTCATCCTTTGGGTGATTTCTGGTATTTTTGGGTGATTTGTGAAGATTAATCCATGGAGTTCCATAGTTTATCGATTGTAGTACTCGGAACGAAGTTAACATCATCCTAATCCATCTTTTTCCGTCCGAATTCAAGGTATTTTGGCTTAGAACCCTAACTTTCTCAATTTTGGGGGTTTTCCAGGAATTGTCTATTTAAACTCGAGTTGTTCGGTTATGTTGTGATATTTCTTATCGATTATTGTTATTGAGTGATTCCCAATCCGTTTTCATCGGTGTTGATACGTGAGTTGTCGATTCGGGGAGGTTTTGTGAAAACCCTCGCCCGTATTGATCGTACGTGTATTGTTATGGTTGATAATTGGGGTTGTGGGCGTATTCCGTTCGGTTATTGATGTCGTTTAAGACTGATTCGTGTTAATCTCTCGTTTAGGAGCAGACGTGTTCACTCCGGGTCATTCCTAGTCGTCGTTTATTTTCTGTCTCGTCGAAGATGTCTTAAAGGCAAGTACTTTACATTTGTATGCATATTCTAGTATTTGATTTATGGCTTCCCATGTATGTTGTGTATGTGAATGCATATGTTCACCCAGGGATGGTCTGATGGGGCATGTAGGGATAGTAGTGTCGTGTGTATGCGTATCATGAACCGGGATTAACCACCCAGGGATGGTCCGTCAGGGCCCTCTGCGGAGTGCGGTGGCCGTGAGTCTCGTACCAACGGTTAACCTTTGAAATGTTTTGTTGGAGAACCATATTTTGTGCTCGTGCAATGTAATATTCTGGAATGTAAATATTTTCTAAAATGATTATTGGCGCATATTACATCTGATTAGAATGGTAGTTCAAATGGATTGTACTTGCACTAGCTTTTGTCGCGAACCCCTTAAATGGGGGAAATACTTTTGTATTTCAGGTACAGGTCATGGAGGCGAATGAGCATGCGGACCGTATGAGGATGATGGTCAAGGGTGATTCTGTTCAATGGTCGTTTGTTTCGCGTCTTGTCTTTTAATTTTATTAATTATGTCATTTGTCTCAGTACTCGAGTACTTTCTTCTTTTGGACTCGTATTTGTTTGTGGATCCGGTTTAGGAAAGTTCTTATTTATTACTGTCGGGTTCGGCCTATTTATTTTGAATGTCTTAAAATTGGGGAATTGTTTGTATGTTGATGATGTTTGTCATCAGTCGTGATGTCGAGTTGTGCGTTAGCCTGGTGGATTCCAAGGGGTTGGGTCCACGACGTTGTAATATGCCCTAAACGTCTTGGGGGTGTTACAGAATATGGTATCGGAGCTTAAGTTTATGGATACCTAGGTTGTCCGTTACTTGGGTCTAGTCGAGTGTCGTTTCTGAACAGTATCACTACTATGCCATCATCTCAGTACGCCGGTGCTCGTAAGTTTTCCTAACTTGACTCATTGCGTTATCTTGTGTTGTTCCTTTCTTAGTATTGTGATGTGTTTTGCGTTTGAACTGTACTCACTTTCTTCGGAGTGCCTGCTGGTATAGGACGCGGACGCGATCGCGGTAGGGGAGGTGGCGCATCCGGTGGGGCGGCCATGTCCAATAGCTCTCAGGCTGTTTTGGCAATGCCATCTTTGTCGAACAGTGTTCAGCCTAGTGTCGAAGGTCAGCAGGATCAGTCTGCTAGCTTCGGTAATGCTAGTGATAACGTCGGGGTAGCTAACATTCTGCAGCAATTAGTGAATCAGATGGCGCTACTAACTCAGAAGGTCCTGGTTAATCAAGCTAATGCTACCCCGGTTCTGCCTACTAGTTCTAGTACCGACAAGTTGCTTCAGGATGTGATTCGTATGCATCCTCCACAGTTTGATGGTACTTACGACCCTTCTGGTTGGTAGAGCTAGATATTTGAAATGGAAAAAGTATTCGAGGCAGCAAACTGCTCCGAGGAGAGAAAAGTACCAATTGCTCAGTACTTTCTCGCCAAGGAGGCAGCAACGTGGTGGCAGGCAGTGAAACTGCGTGACCAGGTAGCTACGTAGGATGAGTTCCGAGAATTGATGGAGGTCGAGTATTGTCCGTGGCCAGTGAAAAAGGGAAGGATTCACGCCTTCTTCGAGGCGAAACCCCAGGGTGTTCCCATATCTCAAGCGATCAAGATTATAATCAGCAGCTGCATTAGGTAAGGAATCAGGTCCAGGATGAATAGGACAAGATCCGCCACTTCGACATGCAGATGAAATCGAGGGTTCACCACTATATGTCAGGCATTGGGTGTATGACTTTGAAAGACTATCAGAACAAGGCGATGGCCTATGACATGTCTTTTTATGCGACGGAGGTGGCAGCAGAGGGTAAGAAGCAGAAGACTTTCGGTCAGTTTTTAGGAAGTATGTTTGGCGGGCATCAGAAGATTCAGCCTGGTCCGCGAGCCTTTGGGAATCAGTCCCCATCATTTGGGCGAGGCCATGGTTCTATATCTGCTCCGGCTGTTCCTACTTGTGGTCATACTTGTTTTAACTGTAGTCATCCGGTACATATGATGAGTGAATGTGACAGGCCGCCGCTACAGTGTCATAATTGTGGTCGTATGGGGCATCGTGCTGCATATTATGGAGATGCTAGTCAGACGCCAGTTACTAAGATGTCAGCCCCAATAGCGAGTAAACCAAGCGTGAATCAGGTTCCGGTAACTAACCCGCCTCAGCAGAGTTTCGGCAGAGGTCGAGGACGTGGACAGTCTTCTAGAGGGGGAGCATCTAATGCGGGGTCTGTTCCGCCCCGTGTGTATAAGATGAGATGAGCTGGATATCCTGATGCGACAGTGGCTACAGGTACCGTTCACATCCTTGACCATCCTGTTTTCGTGCTATTCGATTCTGGTGCTACGCATTCTTTCATCTCTTTATATTGTGTGCGTCGTCTGCATGTTGATTGTCTAGTTTCATGTGAACTGTTTGTTGTTAAACTGCCTAGTGGAGATAGTATTGGGGGATCATGAGATTAGA
Organism: Orobanche coerulescens; assembly: GCA_033398695.1. Taxonomy (NCBI): domain Eukaryota; kingdom Viridiplantae; phylum Streptophyta; class Magnoliopsida; order Lamiales; family Orobanchaceae; genus Orobanche; species Orobanche coerulescens. Next base: position 34,340,694 of record CM065814.1, on the reverse strand, counting down.
GATTTTCCGGTGATTATCGTGCGGAGGGCTTGGTCTTCTAATCTAATTGTGGTAGGCATTAAGGATGAGGATTTGATCATTGGTGAGGATTGGTTAGATCGACATGGGGCGATCATGAATTATAGAGCGACGACCATTTCTATGTTAGCCTCTGACGGTACTGGACACTGCTTTGTGGGACACAAAGGGAGTAGTCAGATATTCTTGGTCAGCGCTATGAAAGCGATGAAACTCCTTCAAGGAGGTTGCACTGGTAATTGGTGTTATACTTTAAGATCGGAAGAATGGGGGAGTCGAGCTCTCATCTATTCCGGTAGTAAACGAGTATCCTGACGTTTTTCCAGATGAGTTGACGGCTTTGCCACCAGTACCGTATGGCGCTTGACGAGATGCCTGAGTTGAAGAAACAGTTGAGAGAGTTGCTAGACATGGGATACATTCGACCGAGCGCTTCACCTTAGGGATCACCAGTATTGTTAGTAAGGAAGAAGGATGGGTCACTACGTTTATGCATCGACTACCGAGAGTTGAACAAGGTGACCATCAAAAACAAGTATCCCCTTCCAAGGACTGACGACATGTTTGACCAATTGCAGGGAGCGACCGTGTTGTCGAAGATTGAATTGAGATTGGGATATTACCAACTCCGAGTGAAGGATTCCGATATTCCGAAGACGGCCTTTCGGATGAGATACGACCATTACGAGTTTGTGGTTATGCCATTTGGGATAACCAACGCCCCAGTCGTGTTCATGCATCTAATGAATAAGGTCTTCATCGAATATCTCGATAAGTGTATAGTCGTCTTTATCGATGATATTCTGATTTACTCTAGGAGCAAGGAGGTGCATGCACGTCATATGCATATCGTGTTGGAAATCTTGAGAACTCAGCGCCTTTATGCGAAGTTCTCAAAGTGTGAGTTTTAGTTGCGGGATGTTATGTTTCTCGGTCACGTGTTCTCAACCGAGGGTGTTCGTGTGGACCACACAGTATAGAGGCAGTGTTAGATTGGGCGCCACCCAAGAATGTGAAGGAAGTGCGTAGTTTTCTTGGTTTGGCGGGGTATTATCAAAGGTTTGTCGAGGGGTTCTCTAAACTCGTTTGGCCGCTTACACAATTGTTGCAGAAGTCAGAGAAGTTTGTGTGGACATATGAAAGGCATAAGACTTTCAAACAGTTAAATAAGCGGTTGACCACCGCTCCCATCTTAGCCTTAGTGTGCGGTAATGACGATTGCCTTTGCTTCCCGTCAGTTGAAACTGTATGATCTGAATTATCCTACACATGATTTTGAGTTGGCTGGAGTTGTGTTTGCATTGAAAATTTGGGGTCATTACTTGTATGGCTCATCGTGTCAGATTTTCACCGATCACAAGAGCTTGAAATATATATTCACACAGAAGGAACTGAATATGAGACAAAGAAGGTGGATGGAGCTAATCAAGGATTACGATCACGAAATCCTTTATCATCCGGGCAAGGAAAATGTTGTGGTAGATGCCTTGAGTCCGAAATCGGTATCGCTTCGGGCACTTGAGTTACTCACAGCTCAGCCAGGGCTCCAACGATAGTTGATGGGGTTGAGTATTGAGGTTGTGTTACCTGGGAATGCTGGGTGGTTGTGCGCCATTGAGATTTCTTCGTCGTTGGTTGACGACATTAAATCGAGATAGTTAGAAAATCTGATGTTTATTCAACTCCGTGAGAATGTGGTTAAGAGGAAAGCCTCGAGATTTTTGATTCATGAAGATGGTGTGTTGAGATTTCAAGGTCGTCTTTGTGTTCCAAATGACTTGGAATTGAGGCAGGGCATTATGTGAGAGGCTCATGCATCACCTTACTCAGTCCATCCGGGCTCGAGTAAAATGTATAAGGATTTGAGGTAGAATTTTTGGTGAAATGACAGGAAGAATGAAGTGGTGCAGTTTGTGGCTAAGTGTTTGAGTTGTTAGCAAGTCAAAATCGAACATCAACAGCTAGTCGGGTTGTTGAAACCACTTCCCATCCCGGAATGAAAGTGGGAGGACGTCTATATAGATTTTATCACGAATTTGCCGAGGACGAATATGGGAATGAACATGGTGTGGGTGATCGTAGATCGACTAAGTCGGCACATTTTCTGGGCATCAAGGATACTTGGGGACTAGATAAATTTGCTCGTATATTTATTGCGCAGATCGTGAGGCTTCATGGCACGCCGAAAACTATTATTTCGAATAGAGATGGTGGTTTGTATCGTATTTCTGGCAGGCGGTACATAAGGCTTTGGGGACACGTTTGTGTTTGAGCACATCTTTCCATCCTCAGACCGATGGACTGTCCGAGTGTACCATTCAGACGATCGAGGATATGTTGCGTGCGTGTGCACTAGATTGGAGTAGTGATTGGGAGGAACATCTGGCCCTAATCGAGTTCACTTATAATAATAGCTGGCATGCATCGATTAAGATGGCACCATATGAGGCGCTTTATGACTGACGATGTCGATCACCAATATGTTGGAATGAGCCATCCGATTTAGTTGGCACCGAGCCGGATCTTGTGTTGGAAAATAGGAGTAAAGTTGAGTTGATTGGAGAGAAAATGTTGGCGGCTCAGAGTCGACAAAAGTCATATACGGATGTTAGGCGTCGACCCTTGGAGTTTGAGGTACGGGATCACATCTTGTTAAGAGTGTCTCCGTCAAAGGGAGTTTTAAGTCTTGGGAAAAAGGGAAAGCTTAGTCCAAGGTATATTGGACCTTTCGAGATATTAGAGAGAGTTAGCGAGTTGGCTTACTGTTTGGCACTACCCCCGTCGTTGAGCCATGTGCATAGTTTATTTCACGTTTCTCAGTTGATGAAGTATGTCCCAGACCCGACTCACGTAATCGCTTATCGATGGGTTATGTCCCAGGCACATATGGTCATGTATTGATGTTTCTGTATCGGACTGTGCACACGAGACGTAGTTCGTGAGGCTAATTAGGTACATTATCCCACATATATCCTGGATTCCGTATGCGGGGTGGACATGTGCACAGACACATTTTTGGATTGGGCGTACTGTGATGTCCGTCTTGATCCATATTGAATGGTCGTTCATATTACATGTATGATTGGGTATGTTCGACGGCTTGCGAGTTGTTTACTTGAAACCCAGTGTATGTGAATTGTATAACATCTTTAGAATTATTATCATGTATATCTGACCCTGTGGTTTTAGGCGAAATACTTGTGTTGTATTTTAGGTCGAGACAAGGCCAAGGCACCGGAAGAGCATGGTAATGGCGAAGGGTTTGAAGGATACTAGTTCGGGGGCCCAAGTCTTTTGTTGTTCGGTTATGCTTAAACTGTGTAATATTACTTTTCCATTTTATATAAACTCTTGTAAGTTGTATTATTATTTTGAGTATATTCCATCTTCACATGGTTTATACTGGTATTGGATCCTGTGTATTGTGAGGTTATTAGACGTATCATGTAAAAAGTCTTGATCGGCGTAATGATTATAACCTTGTGGTTTGGTACTACAATTATGATATGATTAATTTGTGTTTTAGTATCGCCTGGTGGGTCCCAGTGTGGGGTCCACGACACTGTAATAGCTGTAACACTCCCAGAATTCAATCGAGAATATTACACGCCATGGATCCTCCACTCAAGGATCCACCGGGCTGAACACAACCAGACAACCAAATATTTGACATGCCGGGGTCAACCAGAATAATGATACGAACCGATAAGGTCACACAGCTTAAGTAATCAAAATACAATCCCACAACTTTTACCCACGCATGGGTCCAAAAATACAAAACAATACAACACAGCGGAGGACTGTGAACAACGCAATGATGCAAGAACAACTGAATTCCATTACTCTTGATTAGTATCGCGGCCCATCATCTCCCATGCCGACCTTGTGACTGCTCCTACGAACCAAGCATAGCTGAAATGCATGAAACGCATTTCCCCCATTTAAGGGGTTAGCATTCGAATGGCTAGTACAAGTATCTCATTACGAAATGTAACAAGCAATTAACAACCACGTATCAGATAAGGACAACCATTTACCAAGTACTCCCAAAAAGTTTTAGAACTCTAGAAAATAACATAACTGTAGTCTTTAAAAGAAACAACCATCATCTCGGAAGTTTTAAAACCCCAGAGTCATTAGGAACTCATGTCCTAAGTTTAGAAAAACCTTTATCAAACTGTAGGGTCTCAGCCCAAAATCTTATTACAATACTGAAGGGTTTTACAACACGAAAACCTTTACAAAAATTGCTTGGGTCTCAGCCCAGTGATTTAGTTTTCGTAAAAACTTTCTTACAAGCACCTTGTTTATCAAAACATACTTTCTGACTCCGTGATCCACCATCACGAGTCACCGTAGGTTCACAACCGACATGGTCTTAGCCAAACACATCAATCACAAATATCAATCCTCGACTCCGTGATCTACCGCCACGAGTCACCATAGGTTCAACAACCCGCACGGTCTTAACAAAACACAACAATCACAAATATCAATCCTCGACTCCGTGATCTACCGCCACGAGTCACCGTAGGTTCAACAACCCGCACAGTCTTAACAAAACACAACAATCACAAATACCATTCCTCGACTCCGTGATCTACCGCAACGAGTCACCGTAGGCCCCGTCGAGCCCACATGGTTGGACGTACTGTGTCCTAACCCCATGATCCTCCATCATGTGTCATCGTAGGCCTCGTCAGACCCGCACGATTGGACCGCATCACCACATACTAAGTTTCGATCCCATGGTCGTCTGCCATGAATCCTCGTAGGTCCCGTCGAACCCACATGAGTGAACTTAGCATTACCACACATAACATTCACGTTCACATTCCTTCAAAAATGAGCACGGTCAATCAATCGCATTGATCACAACGAAATCACACATCACGCGCATGTAACACAATCTCAACAATCCAACGATCATCACCAACGATGCACAATCCAGCATGACTCATGATCAATACACAACACACTACACAAGCAAGTTTACAACCAACCCAACACGAATATCACAAATCTTTACACATAACACAACACATAATACACGTTTATGTGTATAACAAACCCACACGAATATCACAATCCTGCACACATGGCCCAACACATAACACTTGTACCAAAATAACACTATCGTCACAAAGCCTTCAAAATGCGTAATACGCAACCAACTCACACGAAACATATTTACGAAGACAAACAAATCATCACAACCCTAATACGCGATTTCTAGTCACAAAATACAAGTCGTATAATAAGATACTTGCCTCGGAATCGGCACGCAAATACTCCGATGAACACGGCTCGACCGAAATGCCACAAAACCTATAACTTCCACAAGACACGAAGGAAACATGATCACAAAGAGGTTCAAGACCAACAACAATGGAAATCACATCAACCTACCGAAGGAAACTCATTCGAACATTTAATCGAATATTAAATGTTCAATAATTCCTCAAGAACCCTAGGATCATAAACCGGGTTAAAAGAATCGAAGATATGGATATACAATCCATAGAACATGATTAATAACATCATACTACACCAACTGATTCATCAAAATCATACTAGGATCGAAATCAAGAACAAATCTCCAAAAAGTCAACCCGAAGAAAGATCAAGAAATTACCTCGATCCGACGAAGAACAATGGATTAGATGATGTTACAATCGCCTAAAAATCTTTAAAACACCTTGGAGTTGAGTAGAATCGACCAAAAATCCATACCCTAGTCTCACCCGTCCGTCAACTGCGAGTAGAAGTGAAGAAGGGAGGGAATGAGGTGAAAAACCCATTTGTCCCGTTTTATACTAACAGGGATGCACGACCATCATGCACGAACAAAGGCTCTTGCATCTGGTCGTGCGTTAGGCCACTGCCCAACATCACACATCACGCACGAGCACCTGCTCGTGCGTCCCTGTTCTTGGCCAGACTACACTGTCTGGTGCACTGGTTGCACACGAGCATCACGCACGAGCACCTGCTCGTGTGGACTACTCATGTGCTACACTAAGGGACGAATATCGAGACCGACACTACTCTGAAAGCACCCAGAACATAACCAACTCGAGACAGGATGATAACAAAGGGTCACAACGCCCTCAGAGAGGCGAAAAGACAACGGAGTATAATGTGCCATGTCACACATGTATATACACGACCTGTACGACCTACACAACAACCAGTCGCATCCACCAAACACCACGACACGGTCCATCATACCGCCCATAATAAAGAGAAATTTCGAATAATCATCAACATGGCAAAATAATCGACACAAACGGTAAATAATTCAAAATAACCAGAAACAAAAATCTAGGGTATTACAATAGCCGCCATATTTGGGGTATTACAGAAGATGGTATCAGACAGTCGTTTTTCCTTAAGAGTCGTTTTGGATTGAACTAGTACCAAGAAAACTTCGCGTCACGTGTGACCTGTACAAGTGCCTGACCCTACGAGCCAATTGCGGTATGTTACTTATGTGCCATGATTTAATTACTGGCAATATGATTAATGGCGAAATTGATACTTTTTATTGATCTAGATTTTTCGAGAAATTTATGGCGGAATTTATCTTATTGATATTCCGAGGAAAAAATTTTGGATTGATTATGTGATTGAATTTGTTTCGACTTGGTGTCGATGTGATATTATATGTAGCGTTACTGATTCCGTAAATTCATGATGAATTAAATTCTTGAACCTGTAATTTTATTGTTGCTATTAACTTAGTGTGACTTTGTGATTGGCCGGAAGGACGAACATGAATTGTGCTTATGATTATTGTTTGATTATTTCAGTATGGATAGAAAATTGAGAGGCCAAGGTAGAGGGGGTCGAGGCCATGGAATGGGTCGAGTCCCAAGTCCACGAGCCAATACACGTTCGAATGTGGAGTAAAGCTCAACAGGTAGTGATTTGCCTACTGGGAACCAGTCACACCACACGGAACGACACGAGGATGCACGCATCAACCCTTATGTTATTATGCAGGGCATGATGGCCCAGATGACCCAGATGGGTCAAATGATAAAACTATGTAGAGAGCTTCTACTGCTGGCCAGCAGTAAGGACCTCAGCCACCACCTCCGGTGCATGGTGCAATCATGAGTCAGATAATTAGTCACATCTCTCGTCAGCGACCTCCTACTTTTGAAGGCTCCTCTGAGCCTCCTGATATTGTTCACTGGATCGAGCACTTCGAGAAGTTATTCTACATGGTTGAATACCCAAAGAGAATCGAGTCTCCATGGTGGCTTACTACCATAGTAAGAGCGCCCATACATGGTGGCTTTCGGTGAGACCGGCTAATGGCGTGTGCAATTGGGATGAATTCAAGAATCTCATGTTGTATCGTTATTATCCAGTTCCACTCTGTGAGGCCAAGCTATCAGAGTTTCTGAACCCAGACCCATCTGAGGATGATGATGTGTTATCGATTGCCGTGAAATTCTAAGCACTTCTTCCGTTTGCCTCGTCGGTTGTTTGAATGGAAGCTGATAAGATCAAGTATTTTCTTAAGAGGCAAAGACCCCAGATGAGAATGTAGTTAGTTAATCACCACTGCACGACTCTACCAGAATTCATCGAGAGAGCTCTTGAGTACAAACTTACTGCGAAGGAGATTTCCAAGAAGCAGCCACAATCTACTAATAAGAAATCAAGGAACCAGACCCACGCTGATAGTAACTGGGGAACATTCATGAAGCCCAAATCGATACCAACTTTTTTCTGAGTGGACACCAGTGGGTTCAAAACCAACAGGATCGCATTCTCGAGCGCCAGATCGTCTATTGTGTGTTTTAACTGTGGAGATCAGGGGCACATGAGATCCAAATGTTCAAAGCTGACTATTGCATGCCGTACTTGTGGGATTACAGGGCATCGTGCTTGTTTTTTAGGGGTGGACCGTGACATACTCCAGTAGCCTCCCATGCTCCAATTCAGTTGTCAGTTTAGGATCGGGCACCTCCATCTGCTTCCCACAAGACTACAGGGGCAAACAGAGGAATAGGTCATGGAAGTCAAGCTGGTACATCTAGTACCAGAGCTGCAAAACCCAGAATCTACAAGATGAAGAAGCCCGATGATCCCGAAGCCAGCATGATCGCAAGTACACTCGAGATCCACTCTCAGCCTGTATGTACTTTTTTTGATATTGGTGCTTCACATTCCTTTATAAATGCATCTTGTTTGAGCCATTTGCAATTAAATCATGTTATCGACTGTGAGCCTTATGTGATTGGTCTACCTGATGGTGGAAAAATTGTTGGTAATCATGAAGTTCAGAACTATCCAATTCGTTTGAACGATCGCGAGTGGTCGTCAGATTTGATTGTGGTCGATTTACCTAAAGATGATGTGATCTTGGGTATCGATTGGATAGATCGTCATGATGCCATACTTAGCGTCCGCAGATGTCATCTTGGAGAAGATCACTCTGATTAGGAATCGTTTGTTAACCGCTCAAAGACGTCCAGTTGAGGAAGTATGTTGCTGATCCTAACCATATACTTTAGTTCGAAAAGATTGAGATAGATGACGATCATTCGTACGAGGAAGGTTCAAACGGTTGAGGAACAAGACGATTCCTCTATTGAAGATTCAATGGTCGAGACATGGAATCAAGGAGGTTACGTGGGAAACCAAGGATAACATCCGGGAGAGATATCCGGGGTTGTTTACCCCATAGTTTCGAGGACGAAACTCTTTCTTTAATACTCTTGTTATTAGATTAAACAATAATTCATCAAGAAAAACTCTAATTAATCATCCCATTACATTAATATCATCGTACATCGTCATAATCCTCTTCAGAATATTACCAACATTCAAACATAATGTTTTAGACAGTCCTTGTTTCATCAATTCATCAAGTATATATTGTGTATATCAAAATCATAAGGGTTATCTCATAACTCATTATCATCTTTCAATGAATTAGCTAAACCCCGCCCAAAAGCATGATTATATCAATATAGAATTCTAAGCATCATGTTCTTATCACGTTTTCATAAGAATCAATAACAACCATGTTATCTTTTAACATTTCAACAATTCTAGATGTCATAAATAATAACATTATCATATTCTTCACTTAGTTGTTCATAATTCTAATAACCATCATGTTATACTTTAATAATTGAATATCGTATGCAAGTAATCATCATTATTACGAAATTAACACAAAATTAGATAACCAACCTCTTGAAAGTGAAAAACAGCCCTAAGACCTCAAGGACACACTCCAATCCTCCAATCACTAAGCTTCAATTCAAGTTATGAAGCTCCAAACTAAGATGGAAGGGGATAAATTCGACTTGGGATGGTAGGGGATCAATTTATTAGAGAGAAAACCAAGTTGGGTTCAGGAAAAAAATGAAAGGCAAGGCATGACTTTATAATATGCAATTACTATAGCATACACTATCATCAATGCTTCACGTCCATTAACGTTGTTTACCTATGCTAACATATTCATGTTATGTACGTAACGATCCTCCATAAGCTACTACCTCAACACACACACCCTTACGTACGTTGCCAAAAATGATGTACGTAAGCTCACCAACATTACATATGCTATAGCATCACCATTGCGCACGTAATGCCTGTTGACTTCGTTGTCTCAATCGAGCCAAAATCCTGGTCATGCATGGCCCGACACGCCGAAAGTAGAGATGTGATCAGATACCCTCAGTTATGTACGTATTCTTCTACACTTAACATACGTAACAGCATACATAATGTATGCTAAGAAACAATGGTACCGTACGTTAAGCACCAAGGACAGTAAAAAAAAAAGCACTTCTCCTCACAACATCTAACAATCAAACATAGTGCGAGCGACAAATATGATTATTTCGATTCTAGCATATCTCAACATTATAAACATTGCATTAAATCCATTCGATTTCAAATGGTTGAGAAGTATTTTGGTTTATAAACCACCTAAAACACTACTACTTTTTCGATGTGGGATAGTGTAAAAAATTACCGACACCGAAATGGCGTCGGTAATGGCGTAAACGGCGTCGGTAAATTTAGAAAAAAAAAATTACCAACGCCAAAATGGCGTCGGTAAAGGCGTCGGTAAATGGCGTCGGTAAACGGCGCCATTAATTGTGAAAAAAGAAAAAAAGATAACAATAAAAATTTACCAACGCCAAAGTGGCGTCGATAAGGGCGTCGGTAAATGGCGTCGGTAAATGTGAAAAAAAAAAGAAAAAAAATAAGTCTGCGAACCGGTCGTCGGCAATGGCGTCGGTAAATCAATTAAATAACGGGCGTCGGTAATGGCGTCGGTAAATTATAAGTTTAACAACGGCGGTACGGGCGTCGGAAAATTGCATCGGTAAAAACTGTTTTTTTTGTAGTGACCAACGATACAAAGGTAGTGAACTGGGGAATATAATCCCACAACGAAACGATAAACTCGATCAAGAACAATAGCATATTATGAATCGTAGATTCATAAAGCATTACATATACATGAAATGTATAACGTTCACAAGAATTCAATCATCATTATAACCAAGCAAGATTACTTGCCTCAATTCCGTAGATGAAAATAGTCCTTCTTCGAATGAACGAATGGACGATTCCCTCGACTAACAACACTTACTCGAACAAGCAACCTTGAATGAAATGCAACTAATTAAAAAACAAATTCATACAATATCGATATCGAATTCATAGGAAACGACACCTGCAATTCTAGCCGAATAGTTCAAACTATCTCAATAGACATTAAATTCCTCATTCCTGAACTTTAATACCCTCAAATTATTTCTATGATCGAATTATCATACTTAAGATGTTCTTTAATACTCTTGTTATTACATTTAACAATAATTCATCAAGAACAACTCCAATTAATCATCCCATTACATTAATATCATCGGTTATCATCATAGTCCTCTTCAGAATATTACCAACATTCGAACATAATGTTTTAGACAGTCTTTCTTTCATAATTCATCAAGTTTATCTTGAGTATATCAAAATCATAAGGGTTATCTCATAAATCATTATCATTTTTGACTGAATTAGGTAACCCCCCCACCCCCCCAAAAAAAGCATGATTATTATCATTTTAGAAATCTTTTAGCATCAAGAACATACTTCTAAATTCTAATTATCATGCTCTTATCATGTTTTCATAGAATCAATAACAACCATGTTATTTTTCAACATTTCAACAATCCAAGAAGTAATAATAATAACATTATCATGTTCTTCACTTAGTTGTTCATAATTCTAATAACCATAATGTTATACTTGATTAATTGAATATCGTATTCAAGTAATCATCATTTTTATAAAATTAACAAAAATTAGATAACCATCCTCTTGAAAGTGGAACAACCCTAAATACCACAAGGACACACTCCTATACTCCAATTACTAAGCTTCAATCTAAGTTACGAAGCTCCAAACCAAGATAGAAGGTGATAAATTCAACTTAGGATGGTAGGGGATCTTTCTTAGAGAGAACACAAGTTGGGTTCGGGAAAAAATGAAAGGCAAGGCATGACTTTGTAATCTGCAATTACCATAGGGTATGCTATCATTAGTGGTTCACATTCGCTAACATTCTTTATGTACGCTAACACATTCGTGTTACGTACGTAACGATCCTCCAGAAGCTACTGCCTCAACACACACACATTCTTACGTACGTTTCCAAAAATGATGTATGTAAGCTCACCAACACTACGTACACTATATCATCACTATTGCGTACGTAATGCCTGTTGACTTGGCTATCTCAATCGAGCCAAAAATCCTGGTCATACATGGCTTTACACACCAAAAGTCGAAATGCGATTAGATACCCTCACTTACGTACGTAATCTTCTAGACTTAACGTATGTAACAACACATACATAACGTACGCTAAGCTATAATGCTACCGTATGTTAAGCACCAAGAACAATAAGAAAAAGAAATTCTCCACACAACATCTAACAAACAAATATAGTACGAACGACAAATATGATTAATTTGATTCTAGTATATCTCAATATTATAAACATTACATTAAATCCAAACATGGTACGACGATACACAAAACATTCGAGTACTACAACAGTAAAGATGAAAAATTACAGTCGGATATTACAACGGTCGTGGAACTTGACATGGCCCGTATCGTTTGACATGGCCCGTGTCGTTTGACACGGCCCGTGTTGTATAGTCCGATTCAGCTCCGACTCTTCAATTCTTTCTCTCGTTCATGCATCATTTATTTTGTGTCGATGGTTGGGACTTCATTCATGCTTGATAATGGTCTTAAAAACACTTATAAAAACAACAAAATATACCCAAGCGTAATCGAGTCCAACAAAGCACAAACAACACAATTCTACATGTTTTAAAATAATAAATTTTGGAAAAATACTATAGAAACATGTGTAAAAATGAGTGTGAACAAAATCTCCCAAACTTAAACATTGATCATCCCGAGCAATGCACTTCGAACACAACTACCAAGGGCACTCAACTATCTACATACCTCAAAGGATAATTACATACATTTTTCAATACGCCTTAAAAAATGAATAAGCTGAGTAATAGAGTTATCAAATCTCGAGGGTGCTTCCTTAACATCATAGTAATACTTGGAAAATAAAAACCTTACTGGTCAAATATATCCACTCACTCTCAAAGTGTTTAAAGGGAGGCGCATGTGCTCAAAACTCATTCAGTGAAATAGGAATCCCCATAATCTTACCAATCGTCTATGTAATATCCGGTATCCTCGTTTTCCGTTATCTTGAATTGTTTGTGTTTTGACGTCGGACATTTTCTTGTTGATGAGAATCGGAATAATTTCTATCGTGATACTCAATTTGTTTCTATCGCATAGCCGTTTTAGTCGGGTGCGACTTGTTGTCGCGTGCGTTTCTTTGATTAAATGTGTGCATGTGATGTGGTATGTGATGTGTCATTAATTGCTCGTTATTGTTTTGAATCATTGCCGGTGGCGTTGTGTTGGTCGTCGTGGGGCGTGTTTTCACGCTGTATATTCTTTTCCGTTGCTTGTAACGTTTCGCCAATGGGCGAAAGTTACGCGTTTCTTGTGAATCTCGTTGAGTTTTCCTATCGGGATATTGCTTCTCCCTACTTGTTTTAAGTTTCGAGACGAAACTTCTTTTAAGGAGGGTAGTATGTAATATCCGCAATTTCGATTTCTGGTAATTTTCATTTTTCGGCGGAGGTCCTTTTCGACGACTCTATTATGACCGTTTCGTCATTCTGAGAATATTTAATTCTGCACTTTTTGTTATCCGAGTTCATTTCGGTATCGTTTTGTTGAGTTCCGTGTTCTTAAACGACTTTTCCGCACTTGAGTTCGATTCTTGCGAATCTCGTCCGAAACTGTTGTTTCGAGTTTCTCGTAAATTCATTTAATGTTATTATTCATGTTGCGAGCTTTGGTTTGGTGTTTCGATCATGTATCGTGTATTTCGGACATTTTGGGCCATTTTCGTAATTTCCCAAAGTTTGGGGTAATTACTCCCGTTGTCGAATTTCGAGCCTTCGGGTGGTCAGAATCGTGTGTTCTCTTAGCGCTTGGATTCGTCTTTGTGAGTACTTCGTAACCATATTTTCGATTCATATTCAAGTTAGGGTTTCGGGGTCGTTCGGACCGTCGGAGTGGCCACGACCGAGACACGGCCGCAGCAGGTACTGGCCTGGCCGTGTTACGGCCGTAAGGTGCCGGTTGTGGCTGTAAGTGATCGGCAGGCATGGCCTGACGAATGCCGGTTACGGTCGTAAGGGCCGAGAGTTACGACCGTACGGTGCCAGGCAGCTTCCGGACGAATGCCGGTTACGGCCGTAAGGGCCGAGAGTTACGGCCGTATGGTGCCAGACAGCTTCCAGACGAATGCCGGGTACGACCGTAAGCGATCGGCCATGGTCGGCTATTTAAGGCCTGTACGTGGATCTCTCGGCCATTTTCCATTTTTCCTTCGTTTTTCGCGACCCTTCGACGGAATTTGAAGGTTTTTGATCGGGAACATCATAGAACATCATTTTTGGAAGGATTGTGTTGATTATATCATCATCTAATCCGTGTTCTTCGTCCAAATTGAGGTATTTTGTCTTGAACCCTTGTTTTTGAAGATATTAGGGATTTTCCTTTTGATTTCGATTCCAATCCATTTTTGATCAATTAATTGTTGTATAAACGCTGTTTTGGATGTGTTCTACGAATTGTATATCCATATTTCGAGTTCGTTGGAATCCAATCGGGATTTCTAAGGAACCTTGAACATTTAGTATCCGATTAAATGTCTCAAAGTGTTCCCTTCAATTCTTGACCGTATTTTCCTTTGTTTTCAATTGTTATTCTCGTAGTAACCGTGTTTCCATTGGATTTCACAGGGGATTGTAGGTGTTCGGGGTTTCCCAGGTTGTGCCGTATTCGTAGGAATATTCGGGTGCCGACTATCGAGGCAAGTATCTTACTTATACGTTCTGTATCTTGTGAATATGACTACGCGTTGAAATGAATGAATTGTGGTTATTGGTGATAAACTTGGAAATGTTTCTATATTGGTCGATTATACACTTGGATGTGTACCGTCTTGTAGGTATTGATTGTGAGTTATGTGACATCGATTCATCGAGGATTTAGATGATAATATTGGGTCATATGTGTTTGATTTTGTAAAGCTTGTATTGGTTGTAATGTCGGCTTCGGGCTAAGTATACTAGTTGTGTAAAATTGTAATGGACAAGATGATTGTTTGATTGTGTGCGTGTTGGTGTAATGTGAATGTGAATATTGTGTGCTGGAACGCTAAGTTCACTCGTGTGGGTTTGACGGTGCCTACGATGATTCATGGCACAGGTCCATGGGATCAGAACTCAGTGCGTGGTGCTGAGGTCCAATCGTGCGGGTCTGACGTGTGATACCCGTAATTTCGATTTCCGGTAATTTCTTTTTTTTTCGGCGGAAGTCCGTTTTGACGACTCGCTCATGACCGTTTCGTCATTCTGAGAATGATTAATTCTACACTTTTTGTCATCCGAGTTCGTTTCGGTGTTGTTTTGTTGAGTTCCGTGCTTTTTAGCGACTTTTCCACACTTGAGTTCGATTCTTGCGAATCTCGTTCGAAACTGCTGTTTCGAGTTTCCCGTAAGTCCGTTTAACTTTGTTAGATGTGTTGTGAACTTCGGTTTGGTTATTCGATCACGTATCGTGATTTTCGGGCATTTTGGGCCATTTTGTAATTTATCCAAAGTTACGGGTATCCGTATCTGTATTTGTTGTCTCGACCCTTTTCTTGGTCACGTATGATTAATTATTGCATATGTTTTCATTTCAGGTCGTTGATGTTGTCCGCGAACTTTTCGTCGTGTTCGTTCCGTACATTTTCGGAAATCGAGTCGTCGGGTCATGGCGGCTGAGCAGCTGGCCGGACGGTGGCGGGTCCTGGCCGGACGGTTACGGGCACTGGCCGGGCTGACGCGGCAGGAACCGGCATAGCGCGCGCTACTGCCGGAAGGCTGCGTGCGCTAACCGGCAGGAGTTGCGCACGTTATGCCGCCGGCCGACGCACGCTATCGGGTCTGGACAGTGGAGTCCTGAGGTTCTAGAATCGAATAGGCTCGGCAGGTAGCGCACGCTACTGTCGGGCACTGCGCACGCTACGACCGGCAGGTAGCGCACGCTACCTGGCAGAGTCAGTAGGGCAGTGGGGTTCTAGATTACGACCTGGGCCGATAGCGCACGCTAGCTCGGCAAACTAGCGCACGCTAGTCCGGCCCAGTATAAATGTGGCAGAGCAGCCTCATTTTCACTCGTTTTTCATTTCCTTTCTTTTCGATCCGCGCTGGAGCTTTGGAGGTGACGAAGCCATGTTGTTTAACAATAAATCCACGAAGTTCTTGAGTTCATAACATCAATCAATCATCCTATATCGCCCTTTGATCCAGCGAATCAAGGTAATCTTTCTTAGAACCCTAGTTTCTTGAATTTTGGGGTTTTTGCATTTTTGTCCGATTCTTTCCGTATTGTTGATTAATTCATGATGGGTATGATTAATCTTGGTAGTACTCTTGTGTTTAACATCATTTAATCCATTGTTCTTTGTCGAATCGAAGTATATTTCTTGATTTCCTTCGAATCGACTTTTTGGGGGATTTGTTCTCGATCTCGTTTTTCATCCATTTTTGATGGATCGATTGTGGTTAAATGATGTTCTTAAACACATTCTATGGATTGTATATCCATATTTCAACTTGGAATTCCATTTTCGTGTTTTGTCAGGACGAATCGTGTTCTTGGCCGTTTTGGGAAAACACTTGAACTTTCGTCATTCGTTCTTTGAATTCAATGGATTTGACTCATGCTATGGAATTCATTTCATTGTTGTTATTGTCCTTCGTAGTTTATGAATGCGAGTTGGCGATCGGTGGAGTCGGCGGGTTCGTAGTCGGTTCGTGTCAACCTACTTCGGTCGATTCTCCGCGTTGTTCTTATTCGAGGCAAGTACCTTGCTCATACATTTCATATTTCGTGGATATGATGATCGGTGATCATCTTGGTGTGTTTGTTTGGTTGTTTGAAATGAAGTTTCAAAAGATTTCAGTTTGGCCTCGTTAAAGGCTTTCTTTCAAAACGCGTGTGTTTTGTGAACGGTGTGTTTTGGGAATTGAGTATGATTTGATTATTTTGAACATTGAGGGATTTGATGATACCCCTGTTGTTTAAAGTATGGAATCGTGTATTCCGTGTTTGATCTTGTTATTGTGTTTTGAAGAGTTTGATAATGATGTCGGATAAGTGGCCATCCCTAGTAAGTATTCTTGATGAACTTACATTCTTAGCATGTTAGTATTGCATGAGTAACGTGTGTGTGTGTGTATGCTCAATACGGGTTAGATCCGACGGGGTCTCGATAGGGGTCCACAGAGGGGTGGATCCGCGAGCTTGCTTTTAACCACTACGGGTTAGATCCGACGGGGTCTCGGTAGGGGTCCACGGAGGGGTGGGTCCACGGTTAATTATGGTGCATTTTGCAAATGTGTTTTGAGATTGGCGTTTCCGAAAACGAGCATTTTTGAACGGCTTTCATGATTGCATGCATCGACTAAGTGTGTAAGAGGTAAGTTGTTCGTTTGGCTTACTTGGCTAGGATGGCACTAGAGTATTTTGTTGTTTGTGTTAAATCTTTTATTTGTGGATTTTGATGTTGGGAGACGAACCTTGTGGTCGTTCTTGTGTACTGTGAGTTGATATGATTTGGGGCTAAAATCCCAACGGTTTTGTAAAGATTATTTGACGGATTTGGGGCTAAAATCCCAACGGTTTGGTAAAGATTATTTTACGGAAAGTAAACCTTTGGGGCGGTGACCCCTTTTGTCTTTTGGGTTTTGAAAAGTAGGATTTGATAATCCTAAATTGTTTTCTATTAAAACTCCCGATGGTATTTCAAATCATTTTATAAATTGTTTCCGTTGGTATTTTGATCTTGAAATTTTGGGAAGTCTTTACTCAAACTTTTGCCTCGGGAAGTGTTCATCTTGTTGTATTTAAATCTTTGAGGATTTCGGATTATTATCGTTCTTGGAATGTGAATTGTATGACTCGTATTTTTGCACTTGTACTTGCACTAGCAAAACAGTGGAGTTTTGCTAACCCTCGAGTATTCGGGGGGTGGATGTCTATTTTTGCATTCAGGTTTTGGTGCATAACACAGGGTCGGCACGAAGGATGATGAAAGATGATCGATACTAATCACATGAGGAACCGTACATTGTTTATTGGTTCAGTTGTACTTTATTTTCCGCTGCTATATTTTTCCCGTTGTACGGTTGTGGTTGTGTTTTGACCCCTGCGTGGGCATGAGTTGTATTTGAGTTGTATGTATTTATTGAAAGACCAAATCGGTCTACTGAGTCATTTTAGCCTTAAAGGCATGGTTGAGTTGTTATATGTTGTTACCAGCCTGGTAGATCCTTGAGGAAAGGTTCTACGGCGTGTAATATCCCTGATCGGATTGGGGGTGTTACATAAATGGTATCAGAGAGCTTAGGTTGAGGAAACCTAGGCTGTCCGGTAAAGTCGTGTTGTTTGAATCTTGTTTCGTCGGATTTTATCAGAATGAGTCGTGTCGCGACGCGTCGTCTGAGTTTGTTGGTCGTGATTAGTATCATGGGGCGATCATCATCTTCGTGCGACCTGTGGATGTAAGTCTCCCTTCTTTGTATTGTGCCTCGTGTGACACGAGCTATTTTTATGATTATTTGTTAAGTGATGGAATCCTCTTATGGATTTTGATTTCTTGATATGCGGTTATTTGACCCTCATGTTTCGTTCATATGAGGAGTAGTGTTGCTGGATTGTGCATGTTTGACTTTATTTCTTTTATCCGCTGCGTGAGTTCTTTTGTAATGGCTTTCGGTATTTTACCGACTGAGTTTTATTTCGAAAATCGATTTCCTTAACCGAGTTTTTGGCATTGTGGCCGTGATCGCTTTGGCGAAATTCTTATGACGGTATTTAGTATTTTGTAAATGGCTTCTGTGAGTTTTTGAAATATTACCGTCATCGGCCTTTTTGACGTTGTAAATGGTTTTTAGCCTGGTGAGTTCCGGCGCGGGACCCACGGCGCTACAATGTTTTGTGTAATTACCTGAAATTTTTGGGCATTCTAGCCCATTGAATTATCTTTGAAAACCTTGAGTATCTTAGAAAATAAATTCCGAGACGTACTTTTAAAATGAATTATTTTCTCGTGGTACATTCAAGGTGCCACAATATGTTTCCAAATTCTTCTACCTCGAGGACCAAAATATTTTTAGATATTTTCAATGTTTTAGAAACACTTTTATTTAGACTCGAGGGTCGAATATTCTGAAAGTTTTCACTAAGAGAAAGTGTCCTCATTTTTATCAAATGCAAAATGGTTCTCCAAAGTCTCGATAACGATGTTTCACGTTTGTACTTTTTTTTTGAAAGGTGATACTCAAGATCAACTGTGTTCTTCTAAAATTATTTTCAAAATGAGGTTTTCATTTTTAAAACCTATCCATTCCCGTTTGAGGGCTGGGTATGTATGTATGATGTTCGCGTTGTCATTATGATGTTTGCTCCCGAGTATGATCGAATTGGCGGTGTGAGCGCTGAGTCGTTTTCCACACATTTGTTGTGTTAGCCCTCTGTGAGAGGTGGGATGTTGGTATTGAATATTGTCGCCTCGTAGTGATTTCTGCGTTGTCGTGCATGTGCGAGCTGTTAGAGCTTGGTATGGTATGACCGTGTGCATCGGTGATGGTTCCGTTATGTGTCGGTTGTTTAATGTCTTGTAACCTTGCTCCCGTTTTTGTAAATTTCGTGGACGAGGTCGGAGGTAATACCCGTACTATTTTGACTTCTGTATTTTCTCTTTCTCCAGTCTATCGATTCGCTCATGTTCGTTGATACTTTATGAACTTGTTCTGTATTTCGGTTTCATCGGCCGAACGAACCGTGATCTTGTTGTGGGTCGATCTGGTTATTGCTGTGACTTTTTCGAGCTCGGTTCGATTCTTGTGAACCTTGTTCGGAAGTGACATCATTTGGTTCTATTAGTTCTTTTATTCGAAGTGGATCAGATTTGGAACTCCTGTGTTTTCGACTCTGTCGACTCGTTTATGCTCGTTAACATTTTCTGAACTTTCCATATCCCTTGCTTTTGTTGATCGAACGAGTGTGGTATTGTTTCGGAATAACTCATTTGTCGTTGTGACTTTTCAATTTCTATTCCCTTTCTTGTGGATCTCATGTGAATGCACATATTGTTGTTTTCACCGGATCATATATTGTCTTGAGTCGAGATGCGAACCTTGGAATTGTTGTTTGAATTTTATTGTTCTTCGTGATTCGAACATGAGTGTTCGATTGTTGTTGTCTCGATCGTTGTGATTCGATCGTTTGATTGTTCGGTTTTTGTTGATCTCGTTTCGTGATCGTTGAACGTTCAGACTCCTTCGTAATTCCCTTAAGTTCGGGAAATTAGTCTTGTTTTCGATCTTCCAGCCCTTGGGTGGTGGGATTCCGTATTTGTTCAGCGGTTGGCTCGCGTTTTGATTGATGTATCGTTGAGTTGGTCAATCATATTGATTTTCATTCGTTGTGTTTTGTGATTGTTCGGATAATAGACTCGATTGTATTGTCTGCTTGATGACGCTTGTCACTTGTTGATTTTATTATGTCTCTACTAGTGGCGTTGTGTTAGTCGCCGTGGAGCGCATTTTCACGCCGTATGTCTCTTTGCGTTTCTTGCAGCGTTTCACCATCGGGCGCGAGTTTTCGGTTTTTGTGTATCTCGTCGAGTTTTCCTGGCAGGGGATATTGTTTCTCCCTACTTATTTTAAGTTTCGGGACAAAACTTCTTTTAAGGAGGGTAGAATGTGATACCCGTAATTTCGATTTCTGGTAATTTATTTTTTTCGGAGGAAGTCCGTTTTGACGACTCGTTCATGACCGTTTCATCATTCTGAGAATGATTAATTCTACGCTTTTTGTCATTCGAGTTCGTTTCGGTGTTGTTTTGTTGAGTTCCGTGCTTTTTAGCGACTTTTCCGCACTTGAGTTCGATTCTTGCGAATCTCGTTCGAAACTGCTGTTTCGAGTTTCCCGTAAGTCCGTTTAACTTTGTTAGACGTTTTGTGAACTTCGGTTTGGTTATTCGATCACGTATCGTGATTTTCGGGCGTTTTGGGCCATTTTGTAATTTACCCAAAGTTACGGGTATCCGTATCTGTATTTGTTGTCTTGACCCTTTTCTTGGTCACGTATGATTAATTATTGCATTATGTTTTCATTTCGGGTCGTTGATGTTGTCCGCGAACTTTTCGTCGTGTTCGTTCCGTACGTTTTCGGAAATCGAGTCGTCGGGTCATGGCGGCCGGTACCGGAAGGTGGCGGGTCTGGCCGACGGCGATGCATCGCCGGCCGACGCGGGCAGAACCAGCCAGAGCGCGAGCTACTGCCGAAAGGTTGCGTGCGCTAACCGGCAGGAGTAGCGCACGTTATGCGGCCGGCCGACGCACACTGTCGGGTCTGGACAGTAGAGTCCTGAGGTTCTGGAATCGGGTAGGCCCGGCAGGTAGCGCATGCTACTGTCGGGCACTGTGCACGCTACGACCGGCAGGTAGCGCGCGCTACGGCCGGACTACCTGGCAGAGTCAGTAGGGCAGTGGGGTTCTGGATTGCGGCCTGGGCCGATAGCGCACGCTAGCTCGGCAGACTAGCGCATGCTAGTCCGGCCCAGTATAAATGTGGCAGAGCAGCCTCATTTTCACTCGTTATTCATTTCCTTTCTTTTCCATCCGCGGCTGGAGCTTCGGAGGTGACGAATCCATGTTGTTTAACAACAAATCCACGAAGTTCTTGAGTTCATAACATCAATCAATCATCCTATATCGCCCTTTGATCCAGCGAATCAAGGTAATCTTTCTTAGAACTCTAGTTTCTTGAATTTTGGGGGTTTTGCGTTTTTGTCCGATTCGTTCCGTATTGTCGATTAATTCATGATGGGTATGATTAATCTTTGTAGTACTCTTGTGTTTAACATCATTTAATCCATTGTTCTTTGTCGAATCGAAGTATATTTCTTGATTTCCTTCGAATCGACTTTTTGGGGGATTTGTTCTCGATCTCGTTTTTCATCCATTTTTGATGGATCGATTGTGGTTAAATGATGTTGTTAAACACATTCTATAGATTGTATATCCATATTTCAACTTGGAATTCCGTTTTCATGTTTTGTCGGGACGAATCGTGTTCTTGGCCGTTTTGGGGAAAACACTTGAACTTTCGTCATACGTTCTTTGAATTCAACGGATTTGAGTCGTGCTATGGAATTCATTTCATTGTTGTTATTGTCCTTCGTAGTTTATGAATGCGAGTTGGCAATCGGTGGAGTCAGTGGGTTCGTAGTCGGTTCGTGTCAACCTACTTCGGTCGATTCTCCGCGTTGTTCTTATTTGAGGCAAGTACCTTGCTCATACATTTCTTATTTTGTGGATATGATGATCGGTGATCGTCTTGGTGTGTTTGTTTGGTTGTTTGAAATGAAGTTTCAAAAGATTTCGGTTTGGCCTCGTTAAAGGCTTTCTTTCAAAACGCGTGTGTTTTGTGAACGGTGTGTTGTGGGAATTGAGTATGATTTGATTATTTTGAACGTGGAGGGATTTGATGATAGCCCTGTTGTTTAAAGTATGGAATCGTGTATTCCGTGTTTGATCTTGTTATTGTGTTTTGAAGAGTTTGATAATGATGTCGGATAAGTGGCCATCCCTAGTAAGTATTCTTGATGAACTTACATTCTTAGCATGTTAGTATTGCATGAGTAACGTGTGTGTGTGTATGCTCACTACGGGCTAGATCCGACGGGGTCTCGGTAGGGGTCCACGGAGGGGTGGATCCGCGAGCTTGCTTTTAACCACTACGGGTTAGATCCGATGGGGTCTCGGTAGGGGTCTACGGAGGGGTGGGTCCGCGGTTAATTGTGGTGCATTTTGCAAATGTGTTTTGAGATTGGCGTTTCCGGAAACGAGCGTTTTTGAACGGATTTCATGATTGCATGCATCGACTAAGTGTGTAAGAGGTAAGTTGTTCGTTTGGCTTACTTGGCTAGGATGGCACTAGAGTATTTTGTTGTTTGTGTTAAATCCTTTATTTGTGGATTTTGATGTTGGGAAACGAACCTTGTGGTCGTTCTTGTGTACTGTGAGTTGATGAGATTTGGGGCTAAAATCCCAACGGTTTTGTAAAGATCATTTGACGGATTTGGGGCTAAAATCCCAACGGTTTGGTAAAGATTATTTTACGGAATGTAAACCTTTGGGGCGGTGACCCCTTTTGTCTTTTGGGTTTTGAAAAGTAGGATTTGATAATCTTAAATTGTTTTCTATTAAAACTCCCAATGGTATTTCAAATCATTTTATAAATTGTTTCCCTTGGTATTTTGATCTTGAAATTTTGGGAAGTCTTTACTCAAACTT
Organism: Orobanche coerulescens; assembly: GCA_033398695.1. Taxonomy (NCBI): domain Eukaryota; kingdom Viridiplantae; phylum Streptophyta; class Magnoliopsida; order Lamiales; family Orobanchaceae; genus Orobanche; species Orobanche coerulescens. The sequence continues at coordinate 34,317,654 of CM065814.1, read as the reverse complement.
TTGCCTCGGGAAGTGTTCATCTTGTTGTATTTGAATCTTTGAGGATTCTGGATTATTATCGTTCGTGGAATGTGAATTGTATGACTCGTATTTTTGCACTTGCACTTGCACTAGCAAAACAGTGGAGTTTTGCTAACCCCCGAGTATTCGGGGGGTGGATGTCTATTTTTGCATTCAGGTTTTGGAGCATAACACAGGGTCGACACGAAGGATGATGAAAGATGATCGATACTAATCACATGAGGAACCGTACATTGTTTATTGGTTCAGTTGTACTTTATTTTCCGCTGCTATATTTTTCCCGTTGTATGGATGTGGTTGTGTTTTGACCCCTGCGTGGGCATGAGTTGTATTTGAGTTGTATGTATTTATTGAAAGACCAAATCGGTGTACTGAGACGTTTTAGCCTTAAAGGCATGGTTGAGTTGTTATATGTTGTTACCAGCCTGGTAGATCCTTGAGGAAAGGTTCTACGGCGTGTAATATCCCTGAGCGTATTGGGGGTGTTACATGACGAGGCATATGATGATTCATGGCACAGGTCCATCCAATCAGGACACAGTACGTCCAACCGTGCGGGTTCGACGGAACCTACGGTGACACGTGACACAGGTTCACGGGGTCAGGACTGGTTGTTATGGTTGATGTGTGACTTCCAACCGTGCGGGTTCGGCGGAACCTACGGTGACACGTGGCAAAGGTTCACGGGGTCAGGACTAGTTGTTGTGATTGATGTGTTTGTTTCTTTCCGTGTGGGTTGTAGAACCTATGGAGACTCGTGGCAGGAGATCACGGAGTCATGAATATGTTTAGATCGTCTAAGTGTTGAAAAATGAAGTTTTCTAAAAAGGAATGTTAGGCCGAGCCCCGCGAGATTTGTGGAAATATTTTCGTACTGTAAATTACCGAAATGCGAATCGGATTTGGGTTTGAACCCTAAGGTTTTTCTAAAAGGATTACCCAATCAGGACTTGAGGTCTTAAAAGTTTTGAATTTCTAAAAATCCTCGAGAGGAGGATCTTACTTTTAAATGCTTCATTGCTTATTTCCCTTGTTAAAACCTCCCGGGAATGTTTTGGTACTTGGTTATTAAATTTGATTATGATTAATGTTTGCTCGTTACTTTTCGTATGATTTGATACTTGCACTAGTAAAACAGTGGAGTTTTACTAACCCCCGAGTAATCGGGGGCTGGATGTCTATTTTGCGTCCAGGTACATGCAGGTTCAGGGGAGCAGTCACAGGATTGATACAGGAGAATGACGAGCTGAGATACTAATCAAGAGTCGAGAGTTGGTAGAGTTTGGTTGTATTGTTAGAGTTGATTTCAGTCTTCCGCTGTATTGTGTTTCGACCCCTGTGTGGGTAATGTTGTTTTAGTCAGTTCTGTTGATGGAGTTGTGTGACCTCATTGGTCTGTGTATTCATATGTAAGTGACCTTAACGGTATGTATTATTATATTGTTTGACCCTGGCCGGGCAAGCATTTGGCTGTTTTTGGATGTTTAGCCTGGTAGATCCTTGTGGAAAGGGTCTACGGCGTGTAATATTCCCATACAATTTTGGGGGTGTTACATTTATGGTATCGGAGCATAGGTTGCGGAAACCTAGGATGTCGGGTCAAGTCGAGTCGTGATTTGTCGAGTATTGTGTGGTTTTGTCATTCGAGATGTCGAGTGACAAGTTGAGTTGTGCATAGTCACAACGTGTCGGATATGTTGTCGGATGAGATTAGTATTGTGGGCGACCGTCGTCTCCGTGCGGTCTGTGGACGTAAGTCTCCTCTTTTATGCGGGGTATCTGTGTATCGTGATTTTATCTTAGTGAGTTAATTGCGGTGCATAATTTTATTTGCATGATGTTGTGTAATATAGTGTATTTACTTGTGGCACATAGAATATGTATAAAGCTGGGCGTATTGTTGTTTTACCTTTGAACTACCGTGTGGGGTGGTATGGGGTGAAAGTTGTAAACCTTGATGGGTTTTGAAAAAGTATCGACGGTAGAGTTTGTGAGAAACTCCGATGAATAATTTTGTTGTGTGTTTAAACTTGGTACCACGAGATGCATTTGATTGAATTGGCGACCCTGGTTGCCGTTTGAGCATAGGGCTTTAAATTCAACTGTTTTTGGAATGTTGTAATTTTGGCCGCTACGGGTAGGTTTGAGAACGTTTTTTCTGAAGGATTTTACGGTTTGAGCATTTTTATAGAAATCGACTTTTGGAAAATATTTTGGTGGTGCGGTCAAACCACGGTTTGTATGGATTTTAAAATCGGTTAAATTTTGACAAATGGGCCGAGTATTTTCAAATGACACCATCAGACGGTATTTGGAAAATGTGTTTTGAAGTACTTCGGATATTTCGAAATATTACTGTCCTTTTGGTTATGAACCAAAGGATTTTGGAAAAATTCTGTTTTGCAAAACAACTTTGGCTTTCGTAAATTAGAATGTTATGTATTTATGTATTGAGGTTAAGTCGTGCAGTGAGTTGCTATGTTACTATTCTCGTCGGAAAATCTGGGTTGTATGCCCAAGTGGCAGGATACGTTGTTAGGTATCGTTCCCCACTTCAATGACCGAGGTATTAAACAAAGTGATTCAAAATTTCATCCTAGCAAAATCTTTCAAACTCGCGATTTTTTTTTATCATTCGAACAAATACCTCGGAAAACTTGTTTTTAAGAATATTATCTATGATTGGACCACAATAGTATGCTTAATGTTTTAACCGTGTATGCTGAAGTATAGGTCATACATCTTTGTCAATGTGAACGTGTGAATATTGCATTGTGCTACTGATTGTTGGCTTATGTCGATTATGTGAGGTTTGTTTTATCTTGTTATTCTGATTAGTTTTCCGTTCAGTATGCTAAGGGGTCGAGGCCGAGGTTGTGGCCGTGGTGGTCGTAATCGTGAGAAGGATAGGGCGACTCCCTCCTTGCCGAGTACCCATCAGCTCGGTACAGATCAGGGACATTCTCATTCAGCCAGCGTTAATGTTGACGTTGGCGCCGCCACTATCCTTCGTCAGGTGGTTGACCAGTTAGTGCAGATGAATCAGGCCGTACGTCGGAATGAGAACCCAGATGGGGATAACAGAGCTAGTAAGTGGTTACGTGATGTGATGAGAATGCACCCGCCCCGTTTTGTAGGTTCTTATGACTCGTTAGGTTGGGAGAACTGGCTCTTCCAATTGGACAAAATATTCGATGCAGTAGGTTGTCCTGAGGAAAGGAGGGTACCCATTGCTCAGTACTTACTCGACAAAGAAGCTGCAGACTAGTGGCAGGCTGTGGTGCCTGCAGATCGTACACCTACATGGTCTGAGTTTAAGACTGCCATGGAGGCAGAGTATTGCCCGTTGCCTGTCCATGAGCGCAGGATCATTGAGTTCTTCTCGGCTACACCCCAGGATGTGTCGATATCCCAGGCGATAGTCAATTATAATCGGCAGCTAGCTTATGTTCGCGATCAGGTGAGAAGTGAAGGGGACAAGATCCGGCATTTTAATATGCGCATGAAACCCCATATCTGTGAGAGTATGGCTCTGCTTATGTGTACTACCTTGAAAGATTATCAGGACCGAGCTCTAGCCATCGAGATGGCTGTTTCCGTGTCAGAAGGTAGCTCAGGAGGTAAGAGGCAAAAGACCTCGAGTAACTTTTCAAGAGGCCAGAGAAGTGAGATTCGTGAGCCTATTACTTTGCATTGTCCTTCTGGGAACACTCATCGTTCGTTCGATCAGTCTAAGAATCCTACTCACGAGCCGAGTAATACAAGTGGTGTGAAGTTATGTTTCAATTGTAGCCGTGCGGGCCATACTCGGAAGAATTGTCGCTCGCCGCAAGTTAAATATTTCAAATGTGGACATGTGGGACATCAGGCGGTACACTACGAGACCGTCGTTGAGATGTTCAGGAGCTGAGATCCCGCCCCTAATCGTGGATAGCTCAGTGGTTCCCAGTAGCGTAGTTGCGTATTGTATTTGTGTTGTAATTCGTGTAGAGGTTGATATTTGTTGCGTGAACTTTTTGGTTTTGTTTGTATTCTACCCTGATGTTTTATTTTATGTTTCGGGACGAAACTTATTTTTAGTGAGACAGAATATAATATCTGGTATCCTCGTTTTCCGTTATCTTGAATTGTTTGTGTTTTGACGTCGGACATTTTCTTGTTGATGAGAATCAGAATGATTTCTATCGTGATACTCTATTTGTTTCTATCGCATAGCCGTTTTAGTCGGGTGCAACTTGTTGTCGCGTGCGTTTCTTTGATTAAATGTGTGCATGTGATGTGGTATGTGATGTGTCGTTAATTGCTCGTTATTGTTTTGAATCATTGCTGGTGGCGTTGTGTTGGTCGTCGTGGGCCATGTTTTCACGATGTATATTCTTTTGCGTTGCTTGTAACGTTTCGCCAATGGGTGAAAGTTACGCGTTTCTTGTGTATCTCGTTGAGTTTTCCTGTCGGGATATTGCTTCTCCCTACCTTTTTTAAGTTTCGGGACGAAACTTCTTTTAAGGAGGGTAGTATGTAATATCCGCAATTTCGATTTCCAGTAATTTTTATTTTTCGGCGGAGGTCTATATCGACGATTCTCTTATGACCTTTTCGTCATTCTGAGAATATTTAATTCTGCACTTTTTGTCATCCAAGTTCGTTTTGGTATTGTTTTGTTGAGTTCCGTGTTCTTAAACGACTTTTTCGCACTTGAGTTCGATTCTTGCGAATCTCGTCCCAAAATGTTGTTTCGAGTTTCTCGTAACTTCATTTAATGTTATTATTCATTTTGCGAGCTTTGATTTGGTTTTTCGATCGTGTATCGTGTATTTCGGACGTTTTGGGCCATTTTCGTAATTTCCTAAAGTTTGGGGTAATTACTTCCGTTGTCGAATTTCGAGCATTCGGGTGGTCGGAATCGTGTGTTCTCTTAGCGCTTGTATTCATCTTTGTGAGTACTTCGTAACCGTATTTTTGATTCATATTCAGGTTTGGGTTTCGGGGTCGTTCGGACCGTCGGAGTGGCCACGACCGAGACACGGCCGGCCAGTCGCTTTGGCGATTCTGGCCGTAAGGTGCGATTACGGCCGTAAGTGATCGGGAGGCATGGCATGACGAATGCGATTCTGGCCGTAGAAGGGCCGAGTTCTGGCCGTCTGATGCTGTGCAACTTCGGACGAATGCGATTCTGGCCGTAAGTGGCCGAGAGTTCTGGTATGCGGTGCGAGCGACTTCAGACGAATGCCGGTTACGGCCGTAAGGACCTTCCGGGTACGGCCGTAAGGCCCCGCCGGTTACGGCCGTAAGCGATCGGCCATGGTCGGCTATTTAAGGCCTGGACGTGGATCTCTCGGCCATTTTCCATTTTTCCTTTGTTTTTCACGACCCTTCGACAGAATTTGAGGGTTTTTGATTGGGAACATCATAGAACATCATTTTTGTAAGGCTTGTGTTGATTATATCATCATCTAATCCGTGTTCTTCGTCCAAATCGAGGTATTTTGGCTTGAACCCTTGTTTTTGAAGATATTAAGGATTTTCCTTTTGATTTCGATTCCAATCCGTTTTTGATCAATTAATTGTTGTATAAACATTGTGTTGGACGTGTTCTACGCATTGTATATCTGTATTTCGAGTTCGTTGGAATCTAGTCGGGGTTTTTTGTTTTCTAAGGAACCTTGAACATTTAGTATCCGATTAAATGTCTCAAAGGGTTCCCTTCAATTCTTGACCGTGTTTTCCTTTATTTTCAATTGTTATTCTCGTAGTAACCGTGTTTCCGTTGGATTTCACGGGGGATTGTAGGTGTTCGGGGTTTTCGGGGTTGTGCCGTATTCGTATGAATATTCGGGTGCCGACTATCGAGGCAAGTATCTTACTTATACGTTCTGTATCTTATGAATATGACTACGCGTTGAAATGAATGAATTGTGGTTATTGGTGATAAACTTGGAAATGTGTCTATATTGGTCAATTGTACACTTGAATGTGTACCGTGTTGTAGGTATTGATTGTGAGTTATGTGATATTGATTCATCGAGGATTTGGATGATAATATTGGGTTATATGTGTTTGATTGTGTAAAGCTTGTATTGGTTGTAATGCCGGCTTCGGGCTAAGTATACTAGTTGTGTGAAATTGTAATGGACAAGATGATTGTTTGATTGCGTGCGTGTTGGTGTAATGTGAATGTGAATGTTGTGTGCTGGAACACTAAGTTCACTCGTGTGAGTTCGACGGGGCCTACGAGGATTCATGGCACAGGTCCATGGGATCAGAACTTAGTGCGTGGTGCTGAGGTCCAATCATGCGGGTCTGACGAGGCCTACGATGATTCATGGCACAGGTCCATCGAATCAGGACACAGTACGTCTAACCGTGCGGGTTTGACGGAACCTACGGTGACACGCGACACAGGTTCACAGGGTCAGGACTGGTTGTTATGGTTGATGTGTGACTTCCAACCGTGCGGGTTCGGCGGAACCTACGGTGACACGTGGCACAGGTTCACGGGGTCAGGACTAGTTGTTGTGATTGATGTGATTGTTTCTTTTCGTGTGGGTTGTCGAACCTATGGAGACTCATGGCAGGAGATCACGGAGTCATGAATATATTTGGATCGTCTAAGTGTTGAAAATGAGGTTTTCTAGAAAGGAATATTGGGCCGAGCCCCGCGAGATTTGTGGAAATATTTTCATACTGTAAATTACCGAAATGCGAATCGGATTTGGGTTTGAACCCTAAGGTTTTTCTAAAAGGATTACCCAATCAGGACTTGAGGTCTTAAAAGTTTTGAATTTCTAAAAATCCCCGAGAGGAGGATCTTACTTTTAAATGCTTCATTGCTTATTTCCCTTGTTAAAACCTCCCGGGAATGTTTTGGTACTTGGTTATTAAATTTGATTATGATCAATGTTTGCTCGTTACTTTTCGTATGATTTGATACTTGCACTAGTAAAACAGTAGAGTTTTACTAACCCCCGAGTAATCGGGGGGTGAATGTCTGTTTTCCATCTAGGTACATGCAGTTTCAGGGGAGCAGTCACAGGATTGACACAGGAGAATGACGAGCTGCGATACTAATCAAGAGTCGAGAGTTGGTAGAGTTTGGTTGTATTGTTAGAGTTGATTTCAGTCTTTCGCTGTATTGTGTTTCGACCCCTGTGTGGGTAATGTTGTTTTAGTCAGTTCTGTTGATGGAGTTGTGTGACCTCATTGGTCTGTGTATTCGTGTGTAAGTGACCTTAACGGTCTGTATTATTATATTGTTTGACCCTGGCCGGGCAAGCATTTGGTTGTTTTTGGATGTTTAGCCTAGTAGATCCTTGTGGAAAGGGTCTACGGCGTCTAATATTCCCATACGGTTTTGGGGGTGTTACATTTATGGTATCGGAGCATAGGTTGCGGAAACCTAGGATGTCGGGTCAAGTCGAGTCGTGATTTGTCGAGTATTGTGTGGTTTTGTCATTCGAGATGTCGAGTGACAAGTTGAGTTGTGCGTAGTCACAACGTGTCGGATATGTTGTCGGATGAGATTAGTATTGTGGGCGACCGTCGTCTCCGTGCGGCCTGTGGACGTAAGTCTCCTCTTTTATGCGGGGTACCTTTGTATCATGATTTTATCTTAGTGAGTTAATTGCGGTGCATAATTTTATTTGCATGATGTTGTGTAATATAATGTATTTAATACTTGTGGCACATAGAATATGTATAAAGCTGGGCGTATTGTTGTTTTACCTTTGAACCACCGTGTGGGTGGTATGGGGTGAAAGTTGTAAACCTTGATGGGTTTTGAAAAAGTATCGACGGTAGAGTTTGTGAGAAACTCCGATGAATAATTTTGTTGTGTGTTTAAACTTGGTACCACGAGATGCATTTGATTGAATTGGCGACCCTGGTTGCCGTTTGAGCATAGGGCTTTAAATTCAACTGTTTTTGGAATGCTGTAATTTTGGCCGCTACCGGTAGGTTTGAGAACGTTTTTTCTGAAGGATTTTACGGTTTGAGCATTTTTATAGAAATCGAGTTTTGGAAAATATTTTGGTGGTGCGGTCAAACCACGATTTGTATAGATTTTAAAATCGGTTAAATTTTGACAAATGGGCCATGTATTTTCAAATGACACCATCAGACGGTATTTGGAAAATGTGTTTTGAAGTACTTCGGATATTACGAAATATTACTGTCGTTTTGGTTATCAACCAAAGGATTTTGGAAAAATTCTGTTTTGCAAAACAACTTTAGCTTTCGTAAATTAGACTGTTATGTGTTTATGTATTGAGGTTAAGTCATGCAGTGAGTTGCTATGTTACTATTCTCGTCGAAAAATCTGGGTTGTATGCCCAAGTGGCGGGATACGTTGTTAGTATCATTCCCCACTTCAATGACCGAGGTATTAAACAAAGTGATTCAAAATTTCATCCTAGCAAAATCTTTCAAACTCACGATTTTTTTTATTATTCGAACAAATACCTCGGAAAACTTGTTTTTAAGAATATTATCTGTGATTGGACCACAATAGTATGCTTAATGTTTTAACCGTGTATGCTGAAGTAGAGGTCGTACATCATTGTCAATGTGAACGTGTGAATATTGCATTGTGCTACTGATTGTTGGCTTATGTCGATTATGTGAGGTTTGTTTTATCTTGTTATTCTGATTAGTTGTCCGTTTAGTATGCTAAGGGTCCAGGTCGAGGCCTTGGCCGTGGTGGTCATAATCGGGAGCAGGAGAGGGCGACTCCCTCCTTCCCGAGTACCAATCAGCTCGGTACAGATCAGGGACATTCTCATTCGACCAGCGTTAATGTTGACGTTGGCGCTGCCACTATCCTTCGTCAGGTGGTTGACCAGTTAGTGCAGATGAATCAGGTCATACGTCGGAATGAGAACCCAGATGGGGATAAGGGAGCTAGTAAGTGGTTACGTGATGTGATGAGAATGCACCCGCCTCGTTTTGTAGGTTCTTCTGACTCGTTAGGTTGGGAGAACTGGCTCTTCCAATTGGACAGAATATTCGATGTAGTAGGTTGTCCTGAGGAAAGGAGGGTACCCATTGCTCAGTACTTACTCGACAAAGAAGCTGCAGACTGGTGGCAGGCTGTGGTGTCTGCAGATCTTACACCTACATGGGCTGAGTTTAAGACGGCCATGGAGGCAGAGTATTGCCCGTTGCCTGTCCGTGAGCGCAGGATCGTTGAGTTTTTCTCGGCTACACCCCAGGATCTGTCGATATCCCAGGCGATAGTCGATTATAATCGGCAGCTAGCTTATGTTCGCGATCAGGTGAGAAGTGAAGGGGACAAGATCCGGCATTTTAATATGCGCATGAAATCCCATATCCGTGAGAGTATGGCTCCGCTTATGTGTACTACCTTGAAAGATTATCAGGACCGAGCTCTAGCCATCGAGATGGCTGTTTCCGTGTCAGAAGGTAGCTCAGGAGGTAGAAGACCTCGAGTAACTTTTCAAGAGGCCAGAGAAGTGAGATTTGTGAGCCTATTACTTTGCATTGCCCTTCTGGGAACATTCATCGTTCGTTCAATCAGTCTAAGAATCCTACTCACGAGCCGAGTAAGACAAGCAACGTGAAGTTATGTTTCAATTGTAGCAGTGCGGACCATACTCGGAAGAATTGTCGCTCGCTGCAAGTTAATTGTTTCAAATGTGGACATGTGGGACATCAGGCGGTACACTGCGAGACCGTCATTGAGATGTTCGGGAGCCGAGATCCCGCCCCTAATCGTGGAGAGCTTAGTGGTGCCCAGTAGCGTAGTTGCGTGTTGTATTTGTGTTGTAATTCGTGTAGAGATTGATATTTGTTGCGTGAACTTTTTGGTTTTGTTTGTATTCTACCCTGATGTTTTATTTTATGTTTCACGATGAAACTTATTTTTAGTGAGATAGAATGTAATATCTGGTATCCTCGTTGTCTGTTATCTTGAATTGTTTGTGTTTTGACGTCGGACATTTTCTTGTTGATGAGAATCAGAATGATTTCTATCGTGATACTCTATTTGTTTCTATCGCATAGCCGTTTTAGTCGGGTGCGACTTGTTGTCGCGTGCGTTTCTTTGATTAAATGTGTGCATGTGATGTGGTATGTGATGTGTCGTTAATTGCTCGTTATTGTTTTGAATCATTGCCGGTGGCGTTGTGTTGGTCGTCGTGGGGCGTGTTTTCACGCTGTATATTCTTTTGCGTTGCTTGTAACGTTTCGCCAATGGTTGAAAGTTACGCGTTTCTTGTGTATCTCGTTGAGTTTTCCTGTCGGGATATTGCTTCTCCCTACTTGTTTTACGTTTCGGGACGAAATTTCTTTTAAGGAGGGTAGTATGTAATATCCGCAATTTCGATTTTTGGTAATTTTCATTTTTCGGCGGAGGTCCGTTTCGACGACTCGCTTATGACCGTTTCGTCATTCTGAGAATATTTAATTCTGCACTTTTTGTCATCCGAGTTCGTTTCGGTATCATTTTGTTGAGTTTCGTGTTCTTAAACGACTTTTCGGCACTTGAGTTCGATTCTTGCGAATCTCGTCCGAAACTGTTGTTTCGAGTTTCTCGTAAGTTCATTTAATGTTATTATTCGTGTTGCGAGCTTTGGTTTGGTGTTTCGATCGTGTATCGTGTATTTCGGACGTTTTGGGCCATTTTCGTAATTTCCTAAAGTTTGGGGTAATTACTCCCGTTGTCGAATTTCGAGCATTCGGGTGGTCGGAATCGTGTGTTCTCTTAGCGCTTGAATTTCGAGCAGGTACTGGCCTGGCCGAGTTACGGCGGTAATTGATCGCGAGCATGGCTGCCGAATTGATTCTGGCCGTAAGGGGCCAAGAGTTCTGGACGTACGGTGCAGGCGAGTTCGGATGAATGCGATTCTGGCCGTAAGGGCCAAGAGTTACGGCCGTATGGTGCCAGACAACTTCCGGACGAATGCCTGTTACGGCCGTAAGGACCTGCAGGGTACGGCCGTAAGTGCCGAGTTACGGCTGTAAGGCCCCGCCGATTACGGTCGTAAGCGATCGGCCATGGTCGGCTATTTAAGGCCTGGACGTGGATCTCTCGGCCATTTTCCATTTTTCCTTCGTTTTTCGCGACCCTTCGACGGAATTTGAGGGTTTTTGATCGGGAACATCATAGAACATCATTTTTGGAAGGCTTGTGTTGATTATATCATCATCTAATCCGTGTTCTTCGTCCAAATCGAGGTATTTTGGCTTGAACCCTTGTTTTTGAAGATATTAGGGATTTTCCTTTTAATTTCGATTCCAATCCATTTTTGATCAATTAATTGTTGTATAAAAGTTGTTTTGGACGTGTTCTATGGATTGTATATCCGTATTTCGAGCTGGTTGGATCCAATCGGGGTTTTTGGTTTTCTAAAGAACCTTGAACATTTAGTATCCGATTAAATGTCTCAAAGGGTTCCCTTCAATTCTTGACCGTGTTTTCCTTTGTTTTCAATTGTTATTCTCGTAGTAACCGTGTTTCCGTTGGATTTCACGGGGAATTGTAGGTGTTCGGGGTTTTCCGAGTTGTGCCGTATTCGTAGGAATATTCGGGTGCCGACTATCGAGGCAAGTATCTTACTTATACGTTCTGTATCTTGTGAATATGACTACGCGTTGAAATGAATGAATTGTGGTTATTTGTGATAAACTTGGAAATGTGTCTATATTGGTCGATTGTACACTTGGATGTGTACCATGTTGTAGGTATTGATTGTGAGTTATGTGACATCGATTCATCGAGGATTTGGATGATAATATTGGGTTATATGTGTTTGATTTTGTAAAGCTTGTATTGGTTGTAATGTCGGCTTCGGGCTAAGTATACTAGTTGTGTGAAATTGTAATGGACAAGATGATTGTTTGATTGTGTGCGTGTTGGTGTAATGTGAATGTGAATGTTGTGTGCTGGAACGCTAAGTTCACTCGTGTGGATTCGACGGGGCCTACAAGGATTCATGGCACAGGTCTATGGGATCAGAACTTAGTGCGTGGTGCTGAGGTCCAATCGTGCGGGTCTGACGAGGCCTACGATGATTCATGGCACAGGTCCATCGAATCAGGACACAATACATCCAACCATGCGGGTTCGACGGAACCTACGGTGACACGTGACACAGGTTCACGGGGTCAGGACTGGTTATTATGGTTGATGTGTGACTTCCAACCGTGCGGGTTCGGCGGAACCTACGGTGACACGTGGCACAGGTTCACGGGGTCAGGACTAGTTGTTGTGATTGATGTGTTTGTTTCTTTCCATGTGGGTTGTCGAACCTACAGAGACTCGTGGCAGGAGATCACGGAGTCATGAATATGTTTGGATCGTCTAATTGTTGAAAATGAGGTTTTCTAGAAAGGAATGTTGGGCCGAGCCCCGCGAGATTTGTGGAAATATTTTCGTACTGTAAATTACCGAAATGCGAATCGGATTTGGGTTTGAACCCTAAGGTTTTTCAAAAAGGATTACCCAATCAGGACTTGAGGTCTTAAAAGTTTTGAATTTCTAAAAATCCCCGAGAGGAGGATCTTACTTTTAAATGCTTCATTGCTTATTTCCCTTGTTAAAACCTCCCGGGAATGTTTTGGTACTTTGTTATTAAATTTGATTATGATCAATGTTTGCTCGTTACTTTTCGTATGATTTGATACTTGCACTAGTAAAACAGTAGAGTTTTACTAACACTCGAGTAATCGGGGGGTGGATGTCTGTTTTGCGTCCAGTACATGCAGGTTCAGGAGAGCAGTCACAGGATTGACACAGGAGAATGACGAGCTGCGATACTAATCAAGAGTCTGGAGTTGGTAGAGTTTGATTGTATTGTTAGAGTTGATTTCAGTCTTCCGCTGTATTGTGTTTCGACCCTTGTGTCGGTAATGTTGTTTTAGTCAGTTCTGTTTATGGAGTTGTGTGACCTCATCGGTCTGTGTATTCAAGTGTAAGTGACCTTAACGGTCTGTATTATTATATTATTTGACCCTGGCCGGGCAAGCATTTGGTTGTTTTTGGATGTTTAGCCTGGTAGATCCTTGTGGAAAGGGTCTACGGCGTGTAATATTCCCATACGGTTTTGGGGGTGTTACAGTCTACACCTTGTTGTGCGGCGATTTATACGCCTCGATGGAGATCGGCATGATGGTCAAGAGCCAGCCAAAGAAGACAGACGCTGGGCAAGCACCTAGCGATCGGCGTCCAAGGCGATCATCTTTAGGCATCTGGCGATCGCCAATGATATCTGACTGTAGACGATCGTCCCATACTGCATGTGAATCCGACACCCATCAGAGTCTTCGAAGACCGAATCTCAGACGAAGACCCACGTGCAGATCCACAAAAGGCGCCGCAAGATAAGGCCTTTGACCCCAGCCTGTCACCAACCTCACACCTACCGACAGGCCCGCCGAAAGGTATAAGGTGGGTCCTCCCTAGGTAGTGACTTAGGACGCGTGCATATTTCCCATTGGCTTGCACAGCTGGCTGCCAGAAGCAGCCTCGGACTTTAAGGGAACAGTCCCACGTGATAGGACGATCGCCCACCTTATTCTAATATAGAAAATGGCGGTCGCCCGCGATCGTCGGAGAGGACCCAGCAACGTTTTCTCCTATAAATAGTAGGCATCCAACAATGGCCAAAGGTATGTGAAAAAACGTACAGAGAGAACGGTGGACTCACCTTACGAATACATACACATACACAGTGATATTGATTCACATATACAGAACATCAAGAGCAAGAACTCACAGAAATAAGATCTGGTTCTTCCTGCAATCTTCACGATCTATAGCTAAGATAACTAGATTCTTTACACTCATTGTAATAACATTCTAACATTAATATATGTACTCCAAGGTTTTTATATTAATAACATCTCGCGAGAGCATTCATGTAACACCCCCGATATATTCAGGAATATTACAGCGCCGTAAACCCTTTACATAAGGATTTACAAGGCTGAAGAATTGAAAAGACATTAACAAGTACCAACGTATGAAAATATCAGAAAAGGGTACAACAATTCTGACCAATACTGAAAATACGGATGTTCAATGGAAAAGTAATAATACATCACCAAATTCAAATTCATCATAACGACTACGTACTCGAGTACTTATTAAAACGATACAAACAATAGACAAATAAACCCGGCCGGAACATCACTCTGCACCCTCGTCGTCATGCAACTCTAGTGGTTGTTTCCCCGCTCTCCTGGACCCTGAACATAAACAAATGTTCACCCCCATAGGGGTTAGCACAACGATGCTAGTACAAATACAATAATCATACAATTGTGATATTAACAACCATTATATCATAACAAGTTTCTCCAACGAGAAATAACAACACATATCACATCATAACAGTCTCAACATACTGATGGAATTTTAACGATCCAACGCACACAGCTATAGATTCCCATGATAATTCCCATCGGATCAACGCATGTTGGACATTTAATCACAACACATAATACACAATACAATCACAATATAGCTGTCATAATATAAACAATTCTAATTAGAGTACTTGCCTCGATTCGAAAACAAGAACAATACCTCCACGAAAAACGAAATACTCGAAGGTCACCCCTTCGATCAATCATGTAGCAAGCTTGAACCTTAACAAAAGGAATAATATAGAATTCAACTCACGTCGAACGAATATCTAACAATCCAAAATACAGTCGGAAGTTCTTAAATGAAATATGTCTGACTTGCTTAACGCACGCTATGCATCCTATGTAGCGTACGTTAAGGCTACTCGTTAGCGCACGCAATTACACACAGCCTAGCGTACGCTAACCATGCACAGTCAGTACCTCACTGATCAGCCGACTGACTCGCCACGCTGAGTTTCAATCGTAGCGTACGCTAAATAAGCCCGTTAGCGTACGTTAATTCACATAGCTTAGCGCACACTAAGCGTGCATGGCAGTTCACTGTTGGGCAGCAGACTAGTTCTAACGGTGATGAAATTACGAACACCTCAGTGATTAACGTGTAATATCCGTCTACATGACATATTCATAAACTTATGAATGATCTTATGGATTCAATCATCTTTGAGGTTTCAAGGAAAAGAATATCATCACAACTTTTATATTCGCACTTGATTATCATTCTCATACGAATTTCGGTGATCTTCGGTTGTTGCACTAGATTCTATTATCATTTTTCACATTCAGACTTCATCTCGAAGGTGAACTAACAATTTCAACTTATACGAAAGGATACTTCCTAAGATGATTTCTTTCCTTAAGTCCTTATAATCAAAAGTGATATCACCTCAAATTTTATGACCAATATGACAACATAAATCATACGGATAATCAACTTCAGAATGTTCCTCTCATCATTGACGTACTAGGATTCCAACCACGAGGTTCCAACGACAATATCATAAGTATAATTATTCCAATCTTCTAAACATGATATTTGTTGAATAATTCACCAATGGAACTCAATATCTTGCTAGCATGATCATCTTATTCTTCATAACACGAATCTAAAGCTGGAGATAGAATTAACATACCTTTAATGAAGAAACCACTGATCAAAAAAGGTAGAATCTAGCTCCGGTTGCTTGAGTGTCACTTCAAAGTGAGTTCTTCTTCAATGATCAAGTGTAAGCACTCTTTAATATTTAATGATCAAGTAAGGCGGATTTAAATGTGTTTAAAGAGTAGGAAAATCTCTCTGGACTTCCAAGGAACGAAGAACAAATGAAAGGAATAGGTAGAAATGGAATGTTGTCCTTTAAATAAAGTTTCAGCACAATAGCTGATTAGCGCACGCTACCATACCATGCTTAGCGCATGCTAATAAGTGTTGACTCCAAATCTGTCCAGGTTCATCCGCGGGAATCTTATCCGGACCCATGTCCCGGCTGGCGCATGTGCTAGCCACCTAGCTCAATAAATGACTGCCTAGCGCACGCAAATCCTACATTCATAGCGTGCGCTAGTTGTAGCCGATAGCGCGCGTTAAGCTACATTCTTAGCGTGCGCTATCACGAGTTCGCATGAGAAATTTTGCATGTGTACAAAGATACCAATGTGAAAATATCATACTCCAATAATCAGATCACAAATCCGAATAATACAGGTTTCGAATACAGATGAGATACACAATAATAAATCCGGATATTACATACTCTCCTACTAAAAAGGAGTTTCGTCCCGAGACTGAAGACAAAAATAACTCTGGATATCTGGACTTCATGCTATCTTCCGTTTCCGAGGTGGATTCTTCCACTCTGTGGCGTGACCATTGAACTTTGACCAAAACGATTGGTTTGTTCCTCAACTGCTTAACTCGACTTTCGAGTATCTTGACTAGTCTTTCTTCAAACGTTCCATCCTGAGCGACTTCGATCTCGCCGAAATCAATGACATGACTAGGATCCGGTATATATCTCCGTAACTGGGATACGTGGAACACGTTATGAACATGGCTCAACGACGGCGGCAATGCCAATCTGTATGCCAACTCTCCAACTCTCTCAAGGATCTCGAATGGTCTGATATATCTCGGACTCAGCTTTCCCTTCCTTCCAAAATGAAAGGTTCCCCGAGTAGGAGAAACCTTTAAAAGTACGTGGTCTCCAGTACTGAACTCCAATGGGCAACGACGTATGTCTGCATAAGATTTCTAGCGACTCTGGGCGGTCAACAACCTTTCACGAATCAAGGCTATCTTCTCTCGTGTCTGTGCGATCAACTCTGGTTATGTCTCGATCAAGTCTGATGAATCGTCCCAACATAGGGTCGATCTGCATCTCCTCCCATATAATGTCTCAAACGGTGCCATCTTAATGGAAGCATGTTAACTATTGTTGTAGGTAAATTCAATCAACGGTAGATGAACTTCCCAATCATTTGACCAATCTAAGGCACAGGCCCTTAGCATGTCTTCCACCATTTGAATGGTCCACTCGGATTGTCCGTCAGTCTGTGGGTGATAAGTTGTGCTGAAGTTCAATTTGGTCCCCAAGGCCTTATGAACTCCTTTCCAAAAATGAGACATAAAACGGCTGTCTCGATCAGAAATAATGGTCTTCGGCATACCATGCAATCAAACTATCTCCGAAATAAATACTCGTGCCGACCTCTCTGGTCCCCACGTGTCCTTAATGCCTAGAAAATGAGCTGATTTGGTTAAACGATCAACTATCACCCAAATCATGTTCATTCCTGTCTTGGTTCTAGGCATACTAGTGATAAAGTCCATCGATATGTCCTCCCACTTCCATTCAAGAATCGGGAGTGGCTTCAACATTCCGGCAGGTCGTTGATGCTTGATCTTAACCCACTGACAAGTCAAGCATTTCGAAACATAGTCCGTTACATATTTCTTCATGTTGCCCCACTAGAAATTCTGCTTCCAGTCCTTATACATCTTACTGGTGCCTGGGTGTATAGAATAGGGAGAGTTGTGAGCTTCCTTCATAATCGTCTGTTTCAGAATATCGACCTCAGGAATGCAGAGTCGGTTCTGAAAAAACTCCATCATCATGAATTATGAATCCGGGGGCCTTCCCCTTGATCACTTCATCACATAACTGAATCATCAGAGGATCATCTATATGCATAGATTTGATTTCTTTGATTAATGATGAAGTTATTTCCATCACGCACAATTGTCCTTGGACTCTTTGTAACCATACTTCAATTCCTTCTCGAATCATCTCTTGTTGAAGGCTAAGTTGGGAGGTCAGAGTCTCCAACATCTGAATAGAAACAGGCTTGCGGCTAAGTGCATCTGCCACTACATTCGCTTTGCCTGGATGATACAAAATCTCCAACTCGTAGTCCTTAATCAGCTCTAACCATCTTCTTTGTCGCATCTTATTTGAGACTCTTGTGGTCCGTAAAGATCTGACAGTGAGTCTCGTACAGGTAATGCCTCCAGATCTTCAAAGCAGAAACCACTGCTGCTAGCTCCAAATCATGTGTTGGGTAATTCACTTCATAAGGTTTCAGCTGTCGTGATGCGTAAGCGATCACCTTATCATTCTGCATCAATACGCATCCGAGTTCTTGGTTCGAAGCATCACTGTAAACTATGAATCCTCCAGTCCCCTGTGGAAGTGTTAAAATCAGTGTTGTCGTCAATCTCTTCTACAATTCATCAAAGCTTTTCTGACACGATACACTCTAATCAAACTTTTGAGTTTTCTGCAGGAGTCGAGTAAGTGGGCGGGAAATTTTAGAAAACCCTTCCACGAATCGACGATAATATCCAGCAAGTCCTAAGAAACTCCGGACTTCTTTCACATTCTTTGGAGGCTTCCAATCCATAACTGCTTCGATCTTCTGAGGGTCTACTCGTACTCCTTCAGCTGATACCACATGGCCGAGGAACATTACTTCCTTTAGCCAAAATTCACACTGAAAAAGTTTGGCGTACAATTGCTCATTCCTCAAAAGTTCTAATACAATCCGTAAATGTTGCGCATGCTCTTCCGGGCTCTTAGAATATACCAGAATGTCATCAATGAACACAACCACAAATTTATCCAAATATTCGATGAAGACTCGGTTCATCAATTGCATGAATACAGTAGGTGCATTAGTGAGACCAAACGGCATCACTACAAACTCATAATGTCCGTAGCGAGTTCTGAATGCTGACTTTGGAACATCAGATTCCTTAATCCTCAGCTGATGATATCCTGATCTCAGATCGATTTTAGAAAATACGGTTGCTCCTTGTAACTGGTCAAACAAATCATCAATCCGTGGCAACGGATACTTGTTCTTTATCGTCATCTTGTTCAGCTCTCGATAGTCAATATACAGTCGAAGCGATCCATCCTTCTTCCGGACAAAAAGAACTGGCGCTCCCCAAGGCGAAACACTTGGCTGGATATAGCCTTTGTCCAGTAACTCCTCCGGCTGCTTTTTCAGTTCATAGATCTCAGTAGGTGCCATACGATACGGCGCCTTAGAAATTGGTGTAGCTCCGGGTTCCAGCTCAATGGTGAATTCTACATCCCATCGTGGAGGTAGTCCACGTAACTCGTCAGGAAATACATCTGGAAATTCGTTCACAACAGGAATGGATGAAGTTTTCACAATTTCGTCTTCTTTCTTCATTGCATAACATCAGTATCCGGTACAGCCCTGTTTCAACAATTTGACAGCTTTCATCGCCTTGATCAACTTTCCTGAGCTTCCTGGTTTCCATCCTTCAAACAGTATTTCGGAGCCATCGTCAGCGATCAACGAGATATTCCTCCTTCGGTAGTTTACAATAGGTCCATATCGATTAAGACAATCATCTCCGAGTATCAGATCGTCTCCTTGCATTTCTATTACAATCAGATTTGAGATCCACTCTCTGCCTCCAAACGATACAGTGAAATCTCTAGTTTCTAAGTTTCCAACAATCCTCTCTCCACTCGGTAAACCAACAACATAAGGTTCACAGTAATGAAAACCAGAAATATTCAAATGATTTACACAAGATGAGGATATAAATGAATGCGTAGCTCCTGTATCGAATAAAACGCTAACTGGCTGGGAAAGGATCTGAACAGTACCTCATGCGACAGCAGCATCCTGATCGTCTATCCTCCTCATCTCGTACAGACGTGGGGGAACACATCCGGCATTCGACGTCCCCTTTCGGTCCCATTGTCCTCTGCCTCGTCCACGGCCAAAATTCTGAGGCATCTGAACACTTTGCTGCGTCGGTTGGATACTAGCTTCCTTTTGAACTAGCTGCGATGTACGGGTTCCATTGAACTTGGTGGCATCCTTGCAAAACGTCGCGCGGTGCCCTTCCTGTCCGCAATGAAAACATGTAACTGGAGTGCGCAAACAATCACGCCAAAGGTGGCCTGGGCGACCACAGTTAAAGCACCTCCTAGCGGTATTCATCGCGGCTGACATTGTTCAGAAATTCTTTCCGCTCTTAGATGGGTGCGGAGGTTTCTTGAAAGAATGAAAAGATGACTGGGCCTTGCGAGGCCCTCCACTCTTGTGCTCTGTAAAAGTACCAGAGACTTTCTGCTTCTTCAACTCCGTAAACTTCTCCATTCAAAACCAGAGAGTGGTACATTCAAAACCGGACATGTACCTCTAGATTTCTGGTTTCATCCTCATATCAAAATGGATCATCATTTCTGCATTTGTTCTGACCAGATGTCGAACAAATGCCAGCTACTGGTTAAACGTCTTAATTGTCTAGGATACAGGTTCGTCTGACGGCTGCACGGAGAAAAACTCCCGAACTTTGGCTTCCCTCACAGGACAAGGGCAGTACTGAGCTTCCATCATCAATTTAAATTCTGTCCAATCAGCATCATGATCTGCAGGCCGGATGGCTTCCCACCACTCGGATGCTTCCCCTATCAGAAAGTACTGAGCTATAGATGCTCTCCGGTCATCTGGGTAATTAATTGCGGCAAAAATTTTCTCCAATTCCTTCAACCAATGGTCCCATGTAGGTGTCTCAGAAAAGCCGTCGAATTTGGGTGGTTGCATCTTCGCCACCCCTTGCAACCATCAGTCACCTCGATTTCCTATGTTTGGGATCCCTTGCTGTCTCTCTCCCTGCTGTAATCCACCGCCACCTGCATTCGGTCCACGACCTCGGCGAACTGAGTCATCTGGTTCACCACTTGACAAAGAATTTCGGGCACAGCAGGTTCCGGTTCATTATTGATAGATCTCTGTGGCTCGCCTGAACTGTGGCTGGCTTGATTAGAAGGCGAAGCTTCTCTTTCGGCATTCCTTTATCCGCGTCCGCGACTGCGACCACGTCCACGTCCGCCTCTCAACATACTGTAAGCATAAATACTCAATATACAGGAAACAATATCGTTCTAATGTTCAAGTCTAAAGAAATACAACATGTAAAGAACGAGATAGAGTTTAGGAACTTACAACCACCGTTCGCATGAAGACGTAGGCAGTACAGTGATGTCATTCACGGCCAGTTACCTCAAAAGACGTATATGACCCCTATTTTAACCCAATGGCCAAGATATCCATAATCTTAGCTCTGATACCATATTCTGTAACACCCCCGATATATTCAAGAATATTACAGCGCCGTAAATCCTTTACATAAGGATTTACAAGGCTGAAGAATTGAAAAGACATTAACAAGTGCCAACGCATGAAAATAACAGAAAAAGGTACAACAATTCTGACCAATAGTGAAAATATGGATGTTCAATGGAAAAGAATAATACATCACCAAATTCAAATTCATCATAACGACTATGTACTCGAGTACTTATTAAAACGATACAAACAACAGACAAATAAACCCGTCCAGAACATCACTATGCACCCTCGTCGTCATGCAACTCCAGTGGTTGTTTCCCCCCTCTCCTGGACCCTGAACATAAACAAATGTTCACCCCCATAGGGGTTAGCACAACGATGCTAGTACAAGTACAATAATCATACAATAGTGATATAATCAACCATTATATCATAACAAGTTTCTTCAACAAGAAATAACAACAACACATATCACATCATAACAGTCTCAACATACTGATGGCATTCTAACGATCCAGCGCACACAGCTATAGATTCCCATGATGATCCCGTCGGACCAACGCATGGTGGAACTACCTGTCCAATGATCTAGCGCACAAAGCTATAAATTCCCATGATGATTCCCGTCGGATCAACGTATGGTGGACATTTAATCACAACACATAATACACAATACAATCACAATATAGCTGTCATAATATAAACAATTCCAATTAAAGTACTTGCCTCGATTCGAAAACAAGAACAATACTTCCACGAAAAACGAAATACTCAAAGGTCGAACGAACATCTAACAATCCAAAATACAGTCGGAAGTTCTTAAAATGAAATCTGTCTGACATGCTTAACGCACGCTACTCATCCTATGTAGCATACGTTAAGGCTAATCATTAGCGCACACAATTACACATAGCCTAGCGTACGCTAACCATGCACGGTCAGTACCTCACTGATCAGCCGACTGACTCGCCTGATGATTTAACGCACGCTGAGTTTCAATCGTAGGGTACGCTAAATAAGCCCGTTAGCGTACGTTAATTCACATAGCTTAGCGCACGCTAAGCGTGCATGGCAGTTCACTGTTGGGCAGCAGGCTAGTTCTAATGGTGATGAAATTACGAACTCCTCAGTGATTAACATGTAATATCCGTCTACATGACATATTCATAAATTTATGAGTGATCTTATGGATTCAATCATCTTTGAGGTTTCAAGGAAAAGAATATCATCACAACTTTTATATTCGAACTTGATTATCATTCTCATACGAATTTCGGTGATCTTCGGTTGGTGCACTAGATTCTATTATCATTTTTCACATTCAGACTTCATCTCGAAGGTGAACTAACAATTCCAACTTATACGAAAGGATACTTCCTAAGATGATTTCTTTCCTTAAGTCCTTATAATCAAAAGTGATATCACCTCAAATTTTATGATCAATATGACAACATAAACCATACAGATAATCAACTTCAGAATGTTCCTCTCATCATTGACGTACTAGGATTCCAACCACGAGGTTCCAACGACAATATCATAAGTATAAGTATTCCAATCTTCTAAACATGATATTTGTTGAATATTTCACCAATGGAACTCAATATCTTGCTAGCATGATCATCTTATTCTTCATAACATGAATCTAAAGCTGGAGATAGAATTAACATACCTTTAATGAAGAAATCACTGATCCAAAAAGGTAGAATCCAGCTCTGGTTGCTTGATTGTCACTTCAAAGTGAGTTCTTCTTCAATGATCAAGTGTAAGCACTCTTTAATACTTAATGATCAAGTAAGGCGGATTTGTATGTGTTTAAGGAGTAGGAAAAGCTCTCTGGACTTACAAGGAACGAAGAACAAATGAAGGAAATAGGTAGAAATGGAGTGTTGTCCTTTAAATAAAGTTTCTGCACAATAGCTGATTAGCGCACGCTACCATACCATGCTTAGCGCATGCTAATAAGCGTTGACTCCAAATCTGTCCAGTTCATCCGCGGGAATCTTATCCGGACCCATGTCCCGGCTGGCGCATGTGCTAGCCGCCTAGCTCAATAATTGACTGCCTAGCGCATGCAAATCTTAGATTCGTAGCGTACGCTAGTTGTAGCCGATAGCGCGCGTTAAGCTACATTCTTAGCATGCGCTATCACGAGTTCGCATGAGAAATTTTGTATGTGTACAAAGATACCAATGTGAGAAATATCATACTCCAATAATCGAAATCACAAATCCGAATAATACAGGTTTCGAATACAGATGAGATACACAATAATAAATCTGGATATTACAATTCAAGCCCAGGACTAACAATCCTGGAAAATCTTGTGTTATTTACTTTCCCACAGAAGTGTTCTCGCATTTGTTTGTTACTCGACCATTCCAGCAATATCATCTCCGGATAATATTTTGGGTAACAACAATTGGCGCTAGAAGAAGGGTGTATCTTAACCTTCATTTTTATTCCGACCGTCTCGAAGAACACTTACTGTTCTCCGGGGCATATACTTGAAGAAACACTAACTGTTCTTCAAAGAAAAACCTTCAGAGACATGACATCTGCCACAACCTCCAAAAGAGCCACCCTGCGATTTGCCGGACATCTCATTCCGGCCCAGACTGAATCCCAGCCTACGGCAGAAGGCGACCGTGGCGACGCTAGACTCTCACTCCCGCCCCCGAGGGACGGTCCCAGCCTCTCACTCGATCAGTTCCAGACTGCGGAACAGATCGAGGAGGCCATATCCATCCTCAGGGAGCTACAGAGGGCATGTGACTCGCCCACCATTACTCCGTCAACCATCCGCCGAGCAGGCAAGCGGAAGCTTAAGGGGTTATACGTCGAGAAATCGTCGGAAAGACCCAAGCCGCAGGAAAAGGCTCTCGTAAGGCGGTATCATTCCGTCTTCAGCCGCCTAGGGAGCGATCCCTAATGGCGACCCGGGAATTCAGGGCCTAGCCGGGAGACATCGGAGTCCGAATCCGTGACCAGGAATTCGGCATATCCGACTCCCAGAAGACAAGCCGGTCAATGGGCTCCCACTTGCCCAAGAATTGAGCCCGGTGGTGGAGAACTCGTCACCTACCATAGGGCCAGGATATCAGTACATGATCGCCTTGGCTCCCGCTCCAAGAGACAATCAGCGAGCAGTTAGGCTACGGCTATGGCCGCCACGCAGCGCCAGCTCGATGAAATGAAGGCGCTCCTAGAGACTGGGGATGGCGCCAAGAGATCGATGGTTGGACTGAGTGAGCCACTCGCGGCCCAGATCGGGCTCGCCCCAGTTCAACCAAAGATTGCTCCCCCTCAAACACCTCTATACGAGGGGAGATCGGATCCTGAGACCCATTTGAGCAAATTCCGGATTTACATGACCGGATGTGGGGCATCGGACGTGACGAAGTGCCGAATTTTCCCATTGACATTGGGCGATCTCGCCCATAGGTGGTACATCTCACTGCCACCTCGCTCGATCAATTGTTTTGAGAAGCTGGCGAACGACTTCACGTAATACTTCACCGCCAAACTTGCTCGGCCAGAAGGCCCCCACAGCATGATGAAAATCAGGCAGGGTAAGAACAAGCCCGATGAAGATTACATTGACAGGGTGGATGAGATAGTCCTCACCAGCAAGCCTATTAGCGACGAGCTTGCTCTCTACTCGGTCCTAGGGGGATTCTATGGCCACTCGCCCATGTTCAGGCACCTTACCAAGGACATCCCCCCGACCTACGCAATTTTCCGCGTCAGGGCCGCTGATTTCCTGGCTAGGCAGAGGATGCTCACCCTCCGCTTAGGTGAGGGATCTACCGGGGAAGGGAAGGCGCCATCTTCCATCCCGATGAAGGCGGTCGCCAAGCCCATAAAGGGGATCGCGAAGCCGCCCGGCGAATTCAAAGCTTTCGAGGATGTGGAGGTTCACCTCCTCCGCAACCTCAACCTATCTCCGGCCCACATTTTCAACGCCATCAAGGGGCGCGAATGGCTTAACATACCAAAGACGATGAGGGACCATGGTCATCTAGACCACAACAAATTTTGTGCCTACATAAGAGTCCCGGCCACAACACCAGCCAGTGCCGCGACCTCCTCAGACAACTCTGGAGACTGTTCGAGGAAGGCAAACTGGATAACTTGGTTACCAAGCTAGAGCCCTGATCAGAGAGGACTGGGGGAGGCGAGCGCCAATAGAACGACAGGATCCCTCCCAATCCGGTCGCCAGGATCGAGCAGAACGAGCCGGAGTATTCTGACGAATCAATCCCTCCGATCAACCCTGGCGGTCGGATCAATATGCTTCAGGCGGGAGGTGGAAACCTCGGAGGACTTTCCCCGGTTTCCACCATGTCGAACAGAAAGCGGAAGGACGAATTAAGGGCGTTCGCCGGGGTCCATGTCGTGGTACCCCCAGAGCCGACCATCTCCAAAGACTCGCTCATCACTTTCTCCAACAAGGATAGGGAGGGAGTGCAATGCCCCAAATAGGATGCATTGGTAATCTATACATGTATCCTTGGGAAAATAGTCGATCGTGTGCTGGTTGATAATGCAAGCTTTTGCAATATCATATTCAAATCCGCTCTTGACCAGCTCGGCAACCTGACCAAGTTTATCAAGCCATTTGACACCGTGCTCCAATGGTTCGGCAACAGCACAGTCCAAGCCTACGGAAGGATCAAGCTCTCTGTCGAGCTAACATGTTACTATGATCCTAAGGTTAGGATTACTAGGAACCTAAACTTTGTAATCATAGATTGGCCCAGCATCTATAATGGGTTCCTAGGTCGCCCATTTCTAGAAACCTTCGAGGCGGTCGCCTCTCCTTTCTTTTACTGTATCAAATTCCCCACTGCCGATGGGACGGTCGGTACTGTAAAAGGAGATCAGCTAATGGATAAGAAATGTTTGAATTACTCATGTGTCGTAACTCCTTTCAACACTTCCCGTACTATTTATAACATTGAGACGATCGACAAACAACCGATGGAGATCGACGAGCCGGGCTCCTCGTACCAACTCGACTCAGAAGACGGCATCTCACATCGATCAACGGACGACATCGAGCCAAGGATCGGTTTTGAGCCAAGCCTCGACATCGATCCAAGGATCGAGTCCGGAAATCATTCCAAACGAGAAGCGACCGTACCCATTGAAGATTTGGAAAGTATAACAATAGATCTGGCTTGCCCGGAGCGGGAAGTACAGATCGGCACGAGCGTCGACCTCGAATTAAAGGATGATCTGATCAGTTTACTACGTAAGAAGTTCGGAGTCTTTGCCTGGTCACATCAAGATATGGTCGGAATAAGTCCTGAACATGCTTGCCACTATCTAAAGATCGACCCGACAAGGAAACCTGTTCACCAGAAACGTAGGAAATTCGGTCCTAAGAAGTACGCGGCGCTCGACATAGAAGTCAAGAAACTACTCGACAATAAGCTAATCGGAGTAGCTACAGACGAGCCACAGTGGGTAGCCAACGCGGTGCTCGTCAAAAAGCCGAGCAACTCCTGGAGGTTATGCATCGACTTCACCGACCTCAACGCGGCATGCCCAAAAGATCACTTTCCGATGCCTCATATCGACCACTTGGTCGATAGCACTACAGGCTGCGAAATGATGTCGTTCATGGATGCCTTCGCCGGGTACCATCAGATCCCCATGGCGGAGAAAGACATAAAACACACATCGTTCCACACGGAAAAAGACATATACTTTTGGGTCCGGATGCCGTTCGGTCTGAAGAATGCAGGGGTGACCTACCAATGGCTAGTCAATGGGATGTTCGCCAACCATATCGGCAAGACCATGGAGGTCTACATTGACGACGTCGTGGTGAAAAGCCTCGAAAAGGAAGATCACCTCAATGACCTTGCCGAGACGTTCGCCATCCTCGAGAGGTTCAATATGAAGCTGAACCCCAAGAAATGCAACTTCGGGGTGAGCTCCAGAAAATTCCTGGGGCACATCGTGAGTCAGAGGGGGATCGAGGCGAACCCCACCAAGATCCAGGCGATCCTCGACATGCAGGAACCGCGGAATGTCAAACAGGTGCAACGCCTCACTGGTTGTCTAGCCGCCCTCAACCGCTTCATATCTCGGCTCAGGGATAAAAGCAAGCTATTCTTCGCGACCATAAAGAACAAGAAGTTCGCATGGACAAAAGAGAGTCAAATAGCGTTCGCTAAAATTAAGGAGTATCTATCTAACCTCCAGATCTTGGCGAAACCGATCCCCGGCGAAAATCTATTCCTTTACCTGGCAGCCTCGGAGGTCGCACTGAGTGCCGTACTAGTGCGAGCAGAGGGGCAAACCCACTTGCCGATCTACTACGTTATTCAAACGCTCCATGACGCAGAAACACGTTACACACCTCTGGAGAAGACTGCCTACGCTCTAGTCATGAGTGTTCGCAAGCTAAGGACCTACTTCTTCGAACATCAAGTGGAGGTCCTGACAACTCTCCCCTTAAGGCAAGTTCTGCACCGTCCAGACACCAACGGGTGACTCCTCAAATGGTCACTGGAGATCGCCCAATACGGTATCACGTACGCTCCTCGCACAGCGATCAAAGGCCAGGCTCTGGCAGACTTCGTGGTGGAATTAACATTCCCTCACAGTCCGACCCAGGTCGGCCGCCTTGCTTGGAAGCTGTATGTGGATGGCTCGGCAACCAACTCGCGAGCAGGGGCAGGGATTGTCCTCATCAGCCCCGATGGGCAAAGTTTCACAAAAATGCCATGCGTTTTGGTTTCCATGCGACCAACAATGAAGTCGAGTATGAAGCCTTGGTAGGCGGGCTCGATTTAGCCCTCGCCCTAGATGTTCGCCGTCTCCACATTTTCATGGACTCCCTCTTGGTCGTGAACCAAGTCAAGGGAGAATATGAGGCGCGCGGCGAACAAATGATCATATACCAAGAATTAGTCGCCGAAATGTGCACAAAGTTTGAAGAAATGCTAATCGAACAAGTCCCGAAAGAGCACAACTCCCAGGCCGATGCCCTATCCAAACTAGCGTCGTGGGATGGGGCGGCCGACTTCTCTAACATCCAAATCACAAAATCAGCAAATTCGGCGATCGACAGAAACCTGATTACCACGGTCACCGTCGCCGAGCAGAACTATATGACTCATTTCATTAAATACTTGAAGGACGGGATGGTCCCCGACGACCGTATCAAAGCTCGCTAGCTCCAACTCCGTGCAACCAGATACACCCCTACTGGACGACCGGCTTTACAAGCGAGCTTTCAGCCTTCCCATCCTCAAGTGCATTACGCCGGAGGAAGGCCGGCTCGTTTTAGCCGAGATCCATGACGGGATCTATGGAAACCATGCTAGCAGGCGAGCTCTCATCCACAAAACAACCAGGCAAGGTTTTTTCTGGCCTTCGCTTCAGAAAGATGCGATCGCCTATGCCAGATCGTGTCATAGGTGTCAAGTGATGGGCCCAAACATCAAGCTTTCCCCCGAGTAGCTCACTTCGATGTACAACCCATGGCCATTCGCCCAATGGGGCATCGACCTTATAGGTCCCTTGCCAATGGCGCTAGGGGGCTGTAAGTTTGCCATCGTGGGGGTCGATTATTTCACGAAATGGGCTGAGGCCAAGCCGCTAAACAAGATCGGCCAAGAACAAGTAATCAAGTTCATTTGGAAGAACATCATATGCCGATTCGGTCTGCCCCAGGCTATCATCTCCGACAACGGAAAGCAGTTCGACGGCTTGGAAGTCATGAAATTCTGCGAGAAATGGGGAATCAAAAAATGGTTCTCGGCCCCTTACCACCCTCATACGAACAGGCAGGTAAAGGTTGTAAACAAGATCCTCAAACACACGATCAAAGCAAGACTTGAATCCAAACAAGGACGATGGGCGAGCGAGCTCCCAGATGTTTTGTGGTCCTACCTAACGACGACCCGAAACTCGACTGGTGAAACCCCGTTCGCCCTCGCCTTCGGAACAGAAGCGGTGATCCCTTCGAAAATCGCCGTCCTCAGCCACCGAACTGGACAAGAGATGACGACGGACAATGATGTGGCCCGGTGGATCTACTTGGACATGCTCGAAGAACGGCGACTATCCTCGGAAATGAAGAACACAATCCACAAAAGGAGATCCGAGAAGTTCTTCAATTCGAAAGTCAAGGAAAGACGGTTCCAAGAGGGTGACCTAGTCCTCAAAAAATTACAGACTCACACAGGAATATTTGGCCCGAATTGGGAAGGCCCCTTCAGGATATCTAAGTGGCTAACTAGGGGAGCCTACGAACTTGAACACCCTGATGGCACTCCGGACCAATATCCCTGGAACGCCGTACATTTGAAGAAATACTACCAGTGAAAACTTTGTATTCAGTTTCAGTTACCCAATGTACAAAGAGTATAATGAGATTTTCCTATCCCATCTATATGATTCGCCTCGAAGAAAACGAACAACTAAAAAGAGGACGACTCACTCGCCCTACAAGAGGTCATCGTCTAAACCTGACAGACCTATGCAAGTGATCGCCCCTCCAAGCACAACGTATACCGTCGAGGGTCGTCATCTAACATGGCGATCCGAGGTAGAAAAGTGCAGCCGTGGTCCTGGAGGTCGATGGAACCGACAGCTTCGTCCATGCAAGGTTGCTTGGGGCTGCGATCGCTCGCCCTTCGTTTAAATACGAGGCAAGCGTAGCCGAAGGACCCTCCATTTAAATCCTTGGACACGCTCGTGTGTCCTCAAAAGTACATCATCTAACATGATGTACCCGGACAAGGCAACGCGTCCCTACCCCATCACAACGTATACCGTCGAGGGTCGCCATCTAACATGACAACCCGAGGTAGAAGAGTGCTAACAAGCCGCGGACGTGGAGTGGAATAAACCGACGACACCCCGTGTAAGGACTCCTCTAGACCAAGACCACTCGCCTTTCGTTTAAATACAAGGCGGGCGCAGCCTAACAGAGGACCCTAACAATAAAGTGAGTCGCGGGACATACCTACGGATGGAATGTCCCTCGCACATAAAGACATGGTTACGGAGGTCGGTCCATCAAACTCAGTGACCGTGCACATAGTCGTCCTCCCTCAAAGAATCGCCAAAACTCAAGATAGCTCCTCCAACATATTATTTCTGTTCCCTTACTTACACTAAGTAAACAAAAACAAGGGGCAAAGTGGAGCTATTCCTGAAATGCGATCGGGAGGAAGGGACCATACACGATCGGTTTCGTTCAAACACACACATGACGATCGGTTTTGTTCAAGAAATTTACAAGTAAGAATTTTCAAGTGTATCAATACAGTCGGATCCATTCAACATTCAAACAGTCGATCGTACAAACAAGGCATCAGGTGCAATTGTGTAAACACTTGTACAAATTCATATGCAAACATTCAGAAGAGACGATCGTACATATAAAGAATCAGATGCGAAGAAGAAGTACGTTATTCCATTCAAAATGATCGTACACACAAGCCCGAAGGCAATACAAGAGAAAACTGGAAATTACAACGCAAAGGAAAACAAAACAAATTCCGCCTCACTCAGGCCACCCCCGACTGGCCTTCGCCTCCAGCAGGCGGATCGGCGGGCGCTTCCTCACTGGCTTCAGGATAAATAAGTTTATTCGAAAATGGATACCAGCTCAGATCAATCCCTAAGTCGGTGAGATCGAGGATCGACAGGGAGAAGTACGGCTGCAGGGGATGCTCGAGTACGTATGCCTTGAAGGTTTCCATCATAGGGACGACCTCGATCCCTACCTTCTTGGCGGCACGGATAGCATCGGCGTAGGCCATATAATAGGCGAACTCGCCGATGTATCCCACATTAAGGTAGGGATCGGTCTCGATCGCCTTTAATTGCTCCTTCAACCCCGCAGTCGTCTTGTCAGCATCCGCAAGCTCGGCTACCTTGGCGGCCAGTTCTCCCTTTGCCTTCTCTAGCTCGCCATTGAGATGATCCACTATCGCCTTCAGCCTAGTCACCTCCTGATGTGTACCAGATTGGCGGAGAACTGGAACGTGATTGAGTTATTTACGTAAACCTTTTTGTTTTGGGATGTTTTATTTATTTTGGGAACTTATTTATTTGCTGATTAGGAGTCTAGTAGTTTTGGGATGTTTTATTTATTTTGGGAACTTATTTATTTGCTGATTAGGAGTCTAGTATAAATACTTTTGAGTTTTATTTGGGAAGACAACTTTCATTATTATTAATTTTATTCAAAGAGATTTTCTCTTAATTCTCTAAGTTCTTCTTCGGAGTTCTTAGTTATCTTTTGGGAATTCTTAGGGTTCCTTGCAGAAGGAGTCGATTTCGATCGTTCCTTGGTTACTTCCGCTGCGTATTCACACCAGTTGGTATCAGAGATCGGACGATCCTAGGGTTCTCCGACGAGAGGATGGCCAATAATGGGGATAACGACAGAGACGTCACCCTTACCACAATTCTTCAAACCATGGAAAGAAATCGCCAACAGGAGAGGCTTCGCCAAGCGGATCGTCAGGCAGATATCGAGCGGCAGGAGCGTCAACACAGAGAACTGGTGCAACTTTTGACGGGTTTGCAGGTTGGGCAAGGTGATGCCAACCCACGAAATCGGGCTGGTCGTCGAGGGGAAAATCTCCACCATGGCGATCCGATGGGCGGGGATGTATCGGATATTGAGGATGAAGAGGCCAGGGCAGCGCCTCCGGTGGATCATCGACCCAAGATTAGGGCGGACATTCCGGTCTTTACTGGTGAGTTATCCATTGAAAAATTGTTAGATTGGATTTCTGAAGTTGAAAAATTCTTTAAATTGATGCGTGTTGAGGAGGATAGAAAAGTCCCCTATGTTGCTTATAAACTGCGTGATGGTGCCTCTGCTTGGTGGGATCAATTATCAAGGCAGAGGATACGCGAGGGTCAACCTGAGATTCGGTATTGGGCCCAAATGAAGAGGGAATTACGGGATCGTTTTCTCCCTCGTGATCATGATCAGGACCTTTATAAGAAGTTTTTGGCTTGTAAACAGGGTGGTCGTTCAGTCGAGGAGTATACCCATGATTTCTATGCTCAATCTGCGCGTACCGATCTGTTTGAGACAGAGTCGCAGATGGTTGCTCGGTTTGTTTCGGGTCTTCGGCTGAATATTAAGAATGCGGTGGAATTGTTTAATACCTATTCTCTGAACGATGCTATCTCAAGGGCGAAAAAGGCGGAGAAACAGTTATCGACTACGTATCGGCCTCCGACTACATTTAAACAGTTTGGTGCTACTTCTCCTTCGGGTGGCAGGAACCAAGGGTCAGGTTCTAATGTCGAGGGCAATAAGGAGATCTCGCAGGCTGCAGGGTCGAAGACGGATGATGGTAAGAAGCCTACTACTCCCGCTCCTACTCCTGATCCACCGGCTCGTAGAAATACCAACCCCCAAAATAATAATCTGTATGCTCGTAATTATGGGGATAAATGTTTTCGGTGTAATCAGACTGGACATCTGTCTAATCGTTGTCCACAACCACGACGAGGAGTTAATATGGTGGATCGTGATGCATGTGATGATGAGGAGGATGACGATAATTGTGAGACTGTTTATCTTGATCCGAACGGGGAGGCGGAGGTTGAAGATAATTGTGACGAGCATGAGTCCTACGTGGTCCGGAAGCTTATGCTGACTACTCCTGCAGTGGAGACTGATCCGGAACGACATAACCTTTTTCGTGCAAAAGGGAAGGTTAAAGACGTCACGGCTACGATTATTGTAGATAGTGGTAGCAGCGAGAACCTGGTGGCTCGTGGCTTGGTGGATAAGTTGAAGCTTGAGGTCCGCAAGCATCCTACTCCCTACACTGTGGGGTGGATCAACAGTGTCGGCTCTATAAAGGTACATGAACAATGTCTTCTCCCTTTTTCTATGGGAAGTTATAAAGATGAGGTTTTATGTGATATAATCGATATGACTGC
Source organism: Orobanche coerulescens (assembly GCA_033398695.1). Classification (NCBI taxonomy): domain Eukaryota; kingdom Viridiplantae; phylum Streptophyta; class Magnoliopsida; order Lamiales; family Orobanchaceae; genus Orobanche; species Orobanche coerulescens. The sequence continues at coordinate 34,284,687 of CM065814.1, read as the reverse complement.
ATGCCATGTATTGTTGGGTCGGTCGTGGCAATATGATCTTGGGGTTGTGCATAATGGGAGGGAAAATTTTATTCGTTTTAAGAAAGATGGGGTTCGTTTTCATTTACCTGCGTTGAAAGCTGATCCTAGTGGTAATAAGAAAGTGAAACCTCTAGTTTCCTTATGCACTGCACCTGAATTTGCTGTGGATATTATGGCTGCGCCTTTTGTGTTGGCAGTAGTGCAGAAAGGGGTTTTGGGACAGGTTAGTTTGGTCCCTACGTCTCTGCAGTCATTGTTGGATGAGTATAAAGATGTTATGCCGGACGAACTTCCGGCTGGGTTACCGCCATTGCGTGATATACAACATCACATTGACTTGGTGCCCGGTGCTTCCCTTCCTAATCTTGCTCATTATAGGATGAGCCCTGCTGAGCATGACATTTTGAGGGGACAGGTGGAAGAGTTATTGAACAAGGGGTATATACAGGAAAGCATGAGCCCGTGCGCAGTTCCAGCTCTCCTTGTGCCTAAGAAAGATGGCACTTGGCGTATGTGTGTCGACAGTCGCGCCATCAACAAAATCACTGTCAAGTACCGTTTTCCCATTCCTCGTTTGGATGATATGTTGGATATGCTCAGGGGTTCCACGGTGTTTTCTAAGATTGACTTGAAGAGTGGTTACCATCAAGTCCGCGAGCGACCCGGGGATGAGTGGAAAACCGTGTTTAAAACTAAGGAGGGATTGTACGAGTGGTTGGTCATGCCGTTTGGGTTGTCAAATGCCCCTAGCACTTTCATGAGATTAATGCATCAAGTGTTGAAGCCCTTTAATGGTCAATTCTTGGTAGTATACTTTGACGATATTTTGATTTACAGTAGATCGGAGGAGGAGCATCTAGGACATCTTCGAGCGGTTCTGCAGGCTTTAAGGGACAATGAATTATATGTGAATCTCAAGAAGTGCAGTTTTATGCTTGATCATCTATTGTTCTTGGGTTATGTTGTTTCTGCAGATGGCATTCGGGTGGATGAGGAGAAGGTTCGTGCTATTCGTGATTGGCCTACGCCGACAACTGTTAGTGAGGTTCGTAGTTTCCATGGCCTTGCAACTTTTTATCGTCGGTTTATATGGAATTTTAGCACTATTATGGCTCCGATAACTAAATGTTTGAAGAAAGGGAAGTTTCTTTGGAATGATGAGGCTACAGCTAGCTTTGCACTGATTAAAGAAAAACTATCTAGTGCGCCATTGTTAGTCCTACCGGATTTCTCTAAGCCGTTTGAGTTAGAGACGGATGCTTCGGTGATTGGTATTGGGGCTGTTTTGCGCCAAGGAAAGAAGCCGGTTGCTTTCATGAGCCAGAAATTGGAGGAAGCCAAACGTAAGTGGACAGTTTATGAACTCGAATTCTATGCGGTGGTCCAAGCGGTCAAGCATTGGGAACAGTATTTGTTGCATCGTGAATTCATTCTTCACACGGATCACGAGGCTTTAAAGTACTTGAATAGTAAGACTCCGGTTATTCGTATGCATGCTCGTTGGGTTGCTTATTTGCAGCAGTTTACGTTTGTTATCAAGCACAAGAGTGGACAGCTCAATAAAGTTGCGGATGCCTTGAGTCGTCGGGCTAATTTATTGGTGACTATGGCAAATGTAGTTGTGGGGTTCGAGTGCTTAAAGGACTTATATGCGACTGATCCGGACTTCGCAGATGAGTGGACCAAGTGTCATAATGGAAACCCGGTCGGGTTATTTTTATTGCAGGATGGTTTCTTATTTTACATGGATAAGTTGTGTATTCCCCATGGCTCAGTTCGTGAGAGCCTTATTTCTGAGATTCACAAGAAGGGACACTATGGGAGAGAAAAGACTGTTGAGCTCGTCGCGAAGAAGTACTTTTGGCCACATCTTCGGCGGGATGCACATAGAGTGGTTCAGAAGTGCATGGTGTGTCAGATCAACAAGGGGCAGTCACAGAATACAGGTTTATACACCCCGTTGCCAATTCCGGATGGTCCTTGGGAGGATATTTCTATGGATTTCGTGCTTGGTCTTCCGAGGACGCAGCGTACTCATGATTCCGTTTTTGTAGTGGTGGACCGTTTTTCTAAGATGGCTCACTTTATACCTTGTTGTAAGACTCATGATGCTTCTCACATCGCGGGGCTGTTTTTCAAGGAGGTTGTGCGTCTTCACGGGATCCCGAAGACTATTACCTCTGACAGAGATACGAAGTTGCTTAGTCATTTCTGGCGTACCTTGTGGCGTATCTTTCAGACGGACTTGCAGTTCAGTAGCTCGTTTCACCCTCAGATTGATGGCCAAACGGAGGTGGTCAACCGGACTATGGGTTCTATGGTGCGTTGTTTGTGTGGGGAGTATCCAAAGAAATGGGATTTGGCTTTATCTACAGCTGAATTTGCTTTTAATAATATGACGAACAGGACGACGAAGAAGACTCCTTTTGAGATTGTGTATCAACGACCTCCGAAGTATACTCTTGACTTGATTCCTCTTCCGAAGGTACCGGGGTACAGTGTTGCAGCTGAGAATCTAGCGGAGATGGTTGATGCGGTGCAGTCCGAGGTTCGTAAGAATATTGAGGCGTCCAATGCCAAATATAAAGAGTTCGCGGATAGAAGACGTCGTGTGAAGGTCTTCAGTGTTGGTGACTTGGTGATGGTTCATTTGCGTAAGGAACGTATTCCACAAGGGACTTATCACAAACTTCACCCCAAGAAGATTGGGCCGTGTCGGATTTTGAAGAAGATTAATGACAATGCCTATGTTGTCGATTTACCGGAGGGTTGCAACATCTCTTCCACGTTTAATGTTTCCGATTTGGTAGAGTTCCATCCCGATGACCCCCTTTACATGGATAAGGATTCGGGGTCGAATCCTTTTGAAGTCGGGGCGAATGATGTGTACCAGATTGGCGGAGAACTGGAACGTGATTGAGTTATTTACGTAAACCTTTTTGTTTTGGGATGTTTTATTTATTTTGGGAACTTATTTATTTGCTGATTAGGAGTCTAGTAGTTTTGGGATGTTTTATTTATTTTGGGAACTTATTTATTTGCTGATTAGGAGTCTAGTATAAATACTTTTGAGTTTTATTTGGGAAGAGAACTTTCATTATTATTAATTTTATTCAAAGAGATTTTCTCTTAATTCTCTAAGTTCTTCTTCGGAGTTCTTAGTTATCTTTTGGGAATTCTTAGGGTTCCTTGTAGAAGGAGTCGATTTCGATCGTTCCTTGGTTACTTCCGCTGCGTATTCACACCACCTCCTCCAACGAGGCCGCGTGCAACCGACGAGCATCCATCATCTGGTCACGGAACTGATCGGCCACCTCCTTGGACCGGCCAAGCTCTTGCTTCATCCGGTCTAGGTCTTGTTTGGCCCGTTTGGCCATCTCAATATGTTCCTTCTCCATGGCCATGATCTGGTTAGCGAACTCGGCATTCTGGTTCCGAGCAACCTCGAGATCTTGATGGAGGCGAGCATTAGAGGGTCGCCCCTCGTAATCCTTAACGGCTTCGGCGACCATCGTCGCCGCCTGGAGAGTCAGGGCGAGTGTCGCCTGCATGGCATCTCCAGGCCGCCGACGAGCAATCGCGTCAAGGTCGGTCGTCCAGTCCTTAGGAAGAGAGATGATGGCCCGGGAGATGTAAGAGGGGATGTCGAGGGACTGGCGTGGAGACTTGCTCTCCAGGAAATCCAACACCATCGGCGATGTGTCCGGATCGGCAAGACGGATCCTACAACACAAACAAAAAGAAAAAAAGGAGTTAGTATACATCCTACACAAATAGCCTAACTTAGAAAGATCAAATCGGTCTTACCTGTTGACCAACTCGGGGTCGCAGCCGAAAAAGGGCTTGCCCCGTGGAGTTTCGGCTTCGGCGATCGCCGTAGTCTTCAAGAAGGCAGCTGATGGCCTGGACCCCTCCGTCATCGGAACAACAGAGATAGGTGGCGCAGCAACCGGCGGCTCCAAAATGTATACCTCCACGTCAGCAGTCGGCAAGGACTCCTCCGGCCTCCGCCTCTTGCGGTTGCGCTGGAGCTGTTCTTCCTCCCGAACTTCCGACTCGACAACCGGCACCGTAGTAGGTCTCACCGCAGGGACAGGACGGGACGTCGTTGCTGGGGCACGACCCATCTTCTTGCCCTGGTGAAGACGACCCAAAAGACCGGGATTCGACATTGAGATCTCTCTCGGTGGCTCGACGTTGAGGGGAAAATGGATCTCTGCCAAAGAAGAAATACAGACAAGTTAAACATCACTTTCAATCAAACGATCGTCAAGCAAGGAAGAGGAAGTAAAATTTATACCTGGAACCTTCAGATGACGAGGTAAGCGAAACAATCGAGCTTCCAACCGATGAGTTTCGTGGTTAAGTGTACGAACGTCGATGTAGGAGTCCGGCAAACCAAGAATTCGCTCCCAAACGATCAAGAAGTCGAAAGGAAGGTCGTCGATCGCTGGAATGAGGGAACCTGCAAAAAGGAAACCAAATAGGATCAGTCCAAGATGTATCCGAAAAAAGTGAGAGTTAAAACCCTTACTCGGATTCCTATCCCGAAAACTCGTGGGGATATTCAACTCTTCCTCCGGCTTATCGCTCGATGCCGATCTCCATGCTCCGCCGACCTAGCACCATTTTGCCAGGTCGCCCCGAACCTTGTTCGGCACCCCAAGGACCACCCTTTCCATGCGACCTTGTATGTGATAACCGCTGACCGATCCCTTCTGCGCAGTCAGTTTGAAGAGATAGTTCATTTCCAGCGCAGAAGGTAGACGGAACAACCGATGACCGCCAAAAAGTGTCAAGGTGCAAATGATCTGCATCCAGGCATTCGGCGTCAGCTGGAGCGGCGCCACATTCCAAGCGGTCAACAAATATGACACGGTGAATGGCAAGGGAAACCGCAGGCCGGCCTCGAGAATTATTTCACTAACAGCGACCAAACCCTCGGGAGGTTGGTCGGCACGTTAATTCTCCGAGGGCACATACAACAAAACATCAGAAGGAATATGGTATTTCATCCTCCAGCGACTCAAGTCTTTCCTGGTCGCCGAACTCCGAATCTGACCTAGGGTCCACCGGGAGCGGTCCGTGGCCCGAAACGCCATCCGTTTCACGATCTCATAGGGGTGGGCGGTGGAATAGGCTCCAAAGTCAAACTGGGGGCATGGTCCGGCAATCCCCTCCATAAGACTGGCGAAGTCCAAAAAGGCAGGGCCGAACACGCTATTCTGTTCCCAGTACAGCCTCACCGCTTCATCCTCATCCACCGGAGAGCCCCTCTGCCCCACCGCCGCCGACCTCACCATGTCAGCTTCATTGAAAAGCTCTTCAATCTTCGCGGGTGCAATCCCCGCACGAATGGCCTCGACGGCCGTTTCCATATGAAGAGCCAGGGGGTTTCTTCCTGGTCAGGCAAAGCCGCGGCGGCGGAAGAGCTACTAGCCTCGTATGTTTTAGATCCTCCTCCAGACATGTTCTTAAAAGTAAAGGGGGAGAGAAAATTTTTGTTCTTACCTAGTAAGGAAGACGATCGACATAAGGAGCTTCAAAGAAATTCGGCAGAGTCTTCGTCTAAAAAGCAAGGGCGCATAAAGAGTTGAACTGAAATGGCCCTAGCCCTTTTTGTAGGCTGGAGCAGGGGCCTCTGTGCAAATAGGCGGAATCCCAGGGGCTGGAGCGCAACCGTCGGGGGGACACATTAAATGCAGTCCTCGAAACCCGCGTACGCATCGTTTCGAGGGCACACCAGACGACAAGTCTGACAAAACCGTCGGACTCCCCCAACGATTTCAAGAGCCTGCCTCCATTTCCCGCTATTTCCAGCGCATAAGGAGATCGTCCGGATTCGAAATCAGATCATCCGGATTCGAAATCAGATCGTCCTTATCATAAGCAGATGAGCCAATCATCTAGAACAGGTGATCGCCAACAGTACCACATCACCCCATGTTTTCAACATCGGAGCGAGTTGGGGGGCAATTGTTGTGCGGCGATTTATATGCTTCGATGGCGATCGACATGATGGTCAGGAGCCAGCCAAAGAAGACAGACGCTGGGCTAGCACCTAGCGATCGGCGTCTAAGGCGATCGTCTGTAGGCATGTGGCGATCGCCAATGATATCTGACTGTAGACGATCATCCCATACCGCATGTGAATCCGACACCCGTCAGAGTCTTCGAAGACCGAATCTCGGACGAAGACCCACGTGCAGATCCACAAAAGGCGCCGCAAGATAAGGCCTTTGACCCCAGCCTGTCACCAACCTGACACCTACCGACAGGCCCGCCGAAAGGTACAAGGTGGGTCCTCCCCAGACAGCGACTCAGGACGCATGAAGGTTTCCCATTGGCTCGCACATCTAGCTGCCAGCAGCAGCCTCGGACTTTAACGGAACAGTCCCATGTGACGGGAAGATCGCCCACCTTATTCTAATATAGAAAACGGCGGTCGCCCGCGATCGCCGGAGAGGACCCAGCAACCTTTTCTCCTATAAATAGGAGGCATCCAACAGTGGCCAAAGGTGTGTGAAAAAACGTACAGAGAGAACGGTGGACTCACTTTACGAATACATACACATACACAGTGATATTGATTCACATATACAGAACATCAAAAGCAAGAACTCACAGAAATCAGATATGGTTCTTCCGACAATCTTCACGCTCTATAGCTAAGATAACTAGAATATTTACACTCATTGTAATAGCATTCTAACATTAATATCTGTACTCCAAGGTTTTTATATTAATAACATCTCGCGAGAGCATTCAAGCCCGGGACTAACAACCCCAGCACATATTCTAAATTTATCCTTCTACTAGTTAATTCTAAAAAGACTCAAGTATATGACAAAAGGCTATAGGAAAACAGAAAGATCATTATGTGGCTAATAAAAAATAGGCTTAAAGGCTCAAACGGGCTAACTAGGAATTTAATAATTATTAGGCAGGCCAAAAGGATTGAAGGGCCAAATCAAGAATCACCTAGGATCATTTTCACTCGTTTGCACACACTCGTGGTTTCGAATAAGATACGAAGGCAATTTCTAAAGTCCTAAGACATGAATGTTACACTCAATAATAAACTTTCATATTCAATGATGCACAAAGGCTTAAAAGATCACAAGTTAAAATTTATTCATACTTACAAGATAAAAAACTATTTATTCAATTCCACACCCTTTTGATTATCTACAATTTCCTCTTCAAATCATCCTCAACTTGTATATCAAAATAACTAAATAAATCCTGAAGCATCTAAGACAAAAAGTTTATTCTTATGAGTTTTTATCAAATGCAAAATACTCAAACAAAACACAAACTAAAATGCTAAAAAAAAAATCTACCACTACCTAAGCAATAAATATGTTAAAGCAATAAACCTAAATGCAATGCAAAAATCGAGAAATACAAGTATTTCTTGACCAAATCTCTCCCCTAAACTTAAATTAAAGAATATACGTATGAAGGGAAGTATAAAATTTAAACAAAAGGGGTGAAGAAATACTTACAACCGGTCCTACTTAGGAGGCGGATGGAAGTGGCACTGCTGGAGATGCCACTCGTGCATCTGTCGCAATAAAGTTAACATCTCATCATGTCATAGTTGGGTCTCCTCTCTGAAGGCCACAAACTCGTCTCCAAGACTCGGACGAGATGGGGCATGTCTCGCTTTGGCCTATCTGGATGACTAAGGCCGATCCATGGGAATTTCTTCAATGTCATCATCATCCGACCCTCTCTCATAGGCCAATCCTCTCTGCCCTAACTGTAAGATCCGTGTACTTTATTATTAATATATTTTATTAATGGTCGTATTTTATTGGTAGTTGGTTTGGGAAAGTTCCATATCATACTGTTTGGTGCCTGGAATTGTGTGTATATTGGATTTGGAACTAATATGTTAGTTATTAGTGATTGTCGAGTTATGTGCCTATCGGGAGGTGTTCATTCTGACCAAACTTCATAATAGTGATGCTGGGAAGTAGCAGTTAGCACGCGCTAGACTGTGTTGCTAGCGCGCACTAATCATGCATCGTAGCGTACGTTAATTGTCTATCATAGCGCACGCCATTATGGCCGGTCAGCACATGCACATGTTTCTGGACTTTGGACAAACTAACAGGTAGCGCACACTAACCCTTACAGGTAGTGCACGCTAGCGCGGCCAGTGTAGAGAGTTCTTAACTGCCTTTCAAAGGCGGTGGGATACCTTTTAAGCCCGATAGCGCATGCTATGCCTTACAGTAGCGCGCGCTAATTGTGTCCAGTATAAATAGGACAGCATAGTTCAGTTTCATCATTTTATTCCCTATTATTTCCTCCTCCCGTGGCTGGGCGATTCGAATGTAAAGAGATGCAGAGTCTGGCCGGACGTCACTACCCAATAATGTTTTAGAGTTCTTGGAGCAAATTTAACAAGATCTCAACAGCTTTTATTGTCCGGATCAAGGTAAATCCTTCGAAACCCGAGTTCTTCATACCTTAGGGTTTTCTTGAGGTTTTATTCTCTAAAGTTCAGATCTAGCCATGGTTGTGTTGGATTATGATGCTGTAATTATAATCATTTGATTTTCGTTGAAGTTTACGGATTAAGTTTCGAGTTTTCTTCCGTAATCATGTATGATCCTGGCTGACCCTATAGTGCCCGTTTGATTGCCCCTAAGAGTAGAACTTAGGGTAAACCTTTCCGTTTCCATCGTACTGTGTTTGATATAGTGCTGTATTGTGCTAGGACCTAATCGTTGAGGATAGTTCGAGCAGCAAGTCCTTTTGTTCACCGTTCCCTGTGCCATTATAATTGAGGCAAGTACTTTGATTGCTTTTGATGTACTTCGTGTGAATATGTGAAAAATATGATTTTGTGAAAAGTGGTAATTTCAGAAAATGTGGCTTGTGCCATGTGGTTACTGAGTATGTGTGAACCGAGTTAAAACCAGTGTGGGTCCCCTGGGATCCGTTAGACTGCGAGTATCTGCGGATCATTCGATGGGGTTGTACAACCAGGGAGGGCCTGATGAGGACTTTCTGGGGTGTGTATCGCACGTGAGGTACAGGGCCAGTACAGCTCGGGATATTATTTTGAGATGATGATATTGGTATGGTATTCCGGAATACATGATTTGGTTTTTTATTCATTTGTTGTACATATTCATGAATCGTTGTACTTGCACCAGCTGTTTGCTGACCCCTTTCAGGGTGGATATACTTGTTGTGTATTCAAGTACAGGTCTTAGTGGCAAGCTGGCGCAGGAAGGGCACGAGGATGACGAGCAACACTGATATCACAAGTTATTATGAGTTGGTGGTTGTTTTGGCATGGTCAGAGTCATGTTTTGGTTTTGTACTCGCGTGGGTACTGTCATATATGGTTTAATGTATTGGTGTTAGTGGTTGTTGATGTTGTTGGATCAATTGTGAGCCATTGTATCTGTTGTGATCCAACTGGGCTACGTATTGGTATGTTTTGTGGTGTATGTCACATTGGAGTTGATGTTGTTTCTTTTTATTTAAAGTGGGTTAATGTCTTGGTTCAGTTGATGATATTTATTGCGTTTATATTGGTCCAGCCTGGTAGGTTCTCCAAAAAGAATCTACGGCGTTATAATAGCTCTGTCAATCACGGGGGTGTTACAGATTTTCGTATCAGAGCCTAGGTTTATGGATACCTAGGTTGTTGGTGTTTTGGGTCTGTTAAAGTTGAGTTGGTCGTTTGTTTATGATATCACTGGGTTGCTGCCATCTCATGCGATCTACGCTGTAAGTTTCTCTAAAATCTAATTCCTTCTGCCCAGATTGTTTTGGTTTCTCATGAACATGCTTGGATTTTGAGTTCCCCTTGTGAATTGTGTTCCATTGAGGTTGTGTCTATTGTTTTCCTCCTTATACGTTTAAGGAACTGGTGCATATTGATGTAGGGAGAAGGTAAGTCCTTCGAGTGTAAGCTCCCTCCTATCTGTGTGATGGTTGTGTTGTGTTAACTCGATTAGCTCTGGGTTGAAGGGCTGGAAATTTGTTGATGGTATTAGGATTGTTGGGAATAGTTACATAACGTATGTTGGAAAACCAGGAATGTTATTGATTCCTACATTCCATGAGATTTTTAAGTATCAATTTTATCCGCTGCGTGACTATCCTGAAATGGTTTTTGGTATTTTGCAAACTGAGTTTTTATTTTGTAAAACCGATTCCCTAAAGAGAGTTTTGGCATGTCCTTGAACGTTTTGACGATATTTTTATGACGGTGTTTGGTCTCTTATAAATGACTTTGTGAGTATTTGGAAAAAATGTTAACGTCATCGGTCTTTTGGGCGTTTTTGAACGTTTTGGAAAATAGTTTTTAGCCTGGTGGGTTCCGGCGCGGGGCCCACAGCACTGTAACATCCCAGATGATTTTGGGGGTGTTACAGATTATGGTGAAACATATATAGTGGCTCTTGAAATTCTTTCAAATGGTGACGATCTACGATTTAGTATCGTGATATCAAATGAGTATGTATTCGATACAAAATCTTTCTTTCTAATCAAACAACTAGTAGGAGAGGAGGAATCTTCATTTTATCAAAAATACAAATTGTTTTACGCATTATTTTAAAATGATTTCAAAATCGACGTGTAAATAAAATTTCCTCTCCTAAAGTATTCACGAGTTTTAGGCGAAACGTAACTCGCCCTTATATGCAAAAGATTGTGTTTCGGATATGGTATTACTATTCCTGTCAGAAGACCGAAAGTTGATTTTAAGCGTAATACATAAGTATATGTATTCTCACCCTTGTATATAGTATATTAGCCTCCCAAAATTCGACGTTCTAGTGTTGCCTATCATGAGTACTTGAGATTAGACGATACCCTATGAATCCCCCCTCAGTAATTGAGTTGACAATTGGGGCAAGCATATGGAAGATATCTGGAAAATTCTGGGCAATAGTGCTTAGAATTGTGATTGAGATGATGGTATGAACGTTAGGACATTCCATATGCACACATGATAATAACTCTCTTCGCCGAGAGGTCGGGTTTCAGTTTAGTTGTTAATGGCCTTTCTATGATTCCTTGCGTGACGTTGTATACTTACAAATCGATGGTGTTCGGATTAGCATGGTGCCGCTTATTGGTAACCTTCGGTTCTGGTGCTATTTGAGGGGTGTTCATGATTGTATTATTAAATTGAAGTAGTTAGCGTACGCTACCTTGTGGACAGTGCATGCTAACACGAGATGCAGAACTTAACGCATTCAACTGAGAATTCAGCAGCGCACGTTATGTAATTATGTAGCACGTGTTAAAGTGCAGCAGCTAGCGCACGCTATGTAGAGGATAACGCGCGCTAACTGGTAGTTCAGTGGCAGTCCAGAGGCTACTGGACTGAGGTTGGAGGTCTCATTAGCGCACGCTAATGCTTGTAGTTAACGCACGCTAATCCGTCCGGCATATAAACTAGACAGCAATCATGATTCCTCATTTCCGCCCTTTTCTTTTTCTTCGTGGGTGACACCAAGATGTGAATCAAAGGTGACTATGGTTGGTGATCTTGACCGATTTTATTTCGTTCGAAGGTGTTTTGGAGTATAATATCTTCTAATCCATTGTTCTTTGTTGGATTGGGCAATTCCTTGATTTTCCCTTGGGTTGACTATTTTGTAGATTTTGTTCTTGATCTCATCTTTTCAACCCATTTTTGATGAATCGATTGAAGTCAAATGTTGTCGTTGGTCATGTCCAATGAATTGTATACCCATAATTCCGACTTGTTCAACTCGGTTGATGATTCTAAGGATTCTGAGGAACTTTGAACTATTAACGTTTGATCCAATGTCCGTAAACTCTTGGTGAGCAAAACAAGTGATTAAGGGACGTTCCGTATGCCAAATGATGGCAAGTGATGCTTTCCTAATACGTCCGAATTATTGATGCTCCTGACAATGGTGGCTTAATTCTCTTTATCTTGTTGCTTTCCACCTCTAACTTGGTAATTCCACGTTTCGAGGACAAAACTCCCTTCGAGGGAGAGAAGAGTATAATGATCAGGATTCTTGCATTTGTCTTGCACGTGCACAATTTAAGGCCTTGAATCCTCATGCTCGACTCTGTTGTCGTACTGCAGAATTTGCAAACTCGGTGGTACTGCGATGATTGGTTTGATGTTTGATCTTATCGCAATTATGGTTCCCGTTATGTACTGGTTTCAAGATCTCGTTGTATAACCCCACTGTCGTTGAGTTGGGGATTATATTTCCTTGGTAACTCATGATTCTATCCGAGCAAACCATATCTATTATGTTGTGATTTATTTTGATTTCAACTTATGTCGTTAACTGAATCGCGTCACTACCGAGAAATCCTTGTGATGTTAGTAGTCATTCCGCATTCGTTAGAATGCTTGGAGATTTGGTCGTCCGACCTTATGAATTTGCTTGTTACGTTATTGCCTTGTTTTTGTTGCTTCAAATTTCGGAGGCAGACTTCTTCATTTAAAGTGAATCATGATACCCGAGTTCTGACTACTGTATTTTTCCATCCTATTGGCTCCCCTATATTCGGCAATACCTTCTGAATTTGTTCTGTTCTTTGGTTTTTGTCGTTTAAACAAGTTGTGACATTGTTTCAGATAGATCCATTTACTGTTATGACTTTTCCTAAGTTTGATTCAAATCTCATGAGTCCTACGTAAAGTGAATCTCTTGTAATTCTTACAAGCCCATTTAATGACTTGGGTTGAGGTGTAAACTTCGGGGTCATTTGATTATTGTCGTCCAGTTGTTGTTGTTCAATCTATGTTGTTCGATCGTTGTGGTTCAATTGTTGTTGCTCAATCCTGTATCCTGGTTATTGAGCATCTCATTCCTTAAGGTTTAGGTATCTGTCCCAACATGTGATTTTCCAAACCTTTGAGGTTATAGTAATTATATATTCATTCGGTGTTAAGCTCGCATTTTGATTATTACATTATCTGGATTATCAACCGTAGTGGTTCATGATCGTTGCACTTCGAAAATATTCTTGCGTATTGAATCGGACCGCAACAGTATTGTATGACATAGAGTTTTGTATCCGCTGTTGGCAGCAGATAACGTGTGTTATCTAAAGTGCTTTGCCTTCATTGCGTCATGATCTATGTTTTGGGACGAAACTTATTTTGAAAGAAGTGCGGTGTAATAATTTTATTTCCCCATTAGTTTCTTTTCTTTCTGATCCATCTTTCATTTTTTTGGTTCACTAGTCTCGACGATCGACATCTGAGAGATGTTCGTCATGCCTTGACATCAAGTGGGAATACTGAGAGTCCGTGAACGCATCTTTTAGCCTGACCAATGTTTTGGTCGTATTCGTGTCATTGATAAACTCGATCCTTATCGAGAATCTTCGTGAGTTTATCATTAAAATTTTCATCACTATCATTGTTATTTTTGTGGCGGCAGGAGATAATTAATACTGGATGATAGCGCCGCCATAATAGCGGCTACTAGAAACAACTATGGCACCGCTATGGGCCGCCGACTTAAAAATCGGTTTGGTGTGTATATAAGGCCCTGAGAGGTATTTCCATAGTAGACTCAAGACGTAGATCGAAGGGAAACAGCTGAGTAACCTTGTGCGTATGGATCCTACTAAGCATACTCGTTGCTTAGAACATATTAGTTATCTGGAAGTCGTAGCACAATTTCATCGAGACGCAAGTCAGGCAGCGCAGGAAGCAGCTACACGAGAACGCGAGCATGCTGCGCAGCTAGAAGCTCAGTTAGCTGAAGTACGACGTACTCTTCGAGAGAGAGAGGCCCAATACACTCAACCAATAGAGGCCCTCCAGGATCAGGTGCAGCAAGAGAGAGCAATGATACGGGCCAATGCTGAGGAGATCCTCGCTATCCTCCCAGTGGCCCTAATCCCGGTAGTGGGACAAGAAGTCGCAGAAGACGAAGAAGATCCCGAGGAAGACCCTGAAGAGGACCCAAAAGAAGAGGTCGAAGATAATTCTGTCATCATTAACCCCTGAGATAGGCTTATGGGCATACTGTGTATTGATGTTTTATTAGTAAATATGTACTGGTGTAATGTTCACAGTCTAAGAATAAATTATTTATGGATACAATTGGTGACGCGGACATATATTTCGATGACCCTTTCCTGTTTCAAGTTTCGAGGTTGAAACTTCTTTTTAAAGGGTAAGGGTGTAAGATCCGTGTACTTTACTATTAATATATTTTTTTAATGGTCGTATATTGTTGGAAGTTGGTTTGGGAAAGTTCCATATCATACTGTTTGGTGCCTGGAATTGTGTGTATATTAGAGTTGGAATTGATATGTTGGTAGGTAGTGATTTTCAAGTTATGTGCCTATCAGGAGGTGTTCGTTCCGACCAAACATCATAATAGTGATGTTGGGAAGTAGAAGTTAGTGCACACTAGACTGTGTTGCTAGCGCGCGCTAATCATGCATCGTAGCGCACATTAATTGTCTATCATAGCGCACACCATTATGGACAGTCAACACATGCAGAGGTTTCTGGACTTGGGACAAACTAACAGGTAGCGCACGCTAGCGCGGACAGTGTAGAGAGTTCTGCACCACCTCTCAAAGGCAGTGGGCTCCCTTTTAAGCCTGATAGCGCACGCTACGCCTTACCAGTAGCGCGCACTAATCACGTCCAGTATAAATAGGACAACATAGTTCAATTTCATCATTTTCTTCCCTGTTCCTTCCTACTCCTGTGGCTGGGCGATTCGAACATAAGGAGATGTAGAGTCTGGCCGGACATCACTACCCAACAATGTTTTAGAGTTCCAGGAGCAAAGTTAACAAGATCTCAAGAGCTTTTATCGTCCGGATCACGGTGAATCCTTCGAAACCCGAGTTCTTCATACCTTAGGGTTTTCTTGAGTTTTTATGCTCTAAAGTTCAGATCTAGCCTTGGTTGTGTTGGATTATGATGCTTTAATTATAATCCTTTGCTTTTCGTTGAAGTTTACAGATTCAGTTTCGAGTTTTCTTCCGTAATCATGTATGATCCAGGATGACCCTATAGTGTTCGTTTGATTGCACCTAAGAGTAGAACTTAGGGTAAACCTTTCTGTTTCCGTCGTACTGTATTTGATATAGTGCTGTATTGTGCTAGGACCTAATCGTTGAGGAAAGTTCGAGCAGCAGGTCGTTTTGTTCACCGTTCCATGTAACATTGTAATTGAGGCAAGTACTTTGATTGCGTTTGATGTACTTCATGTGAATATGTGAAAAATATGATTTTGTGAAAAGTGGTAATTTCAGAAAATGTGGTTTGTGCCATGTGGTTACTGAGTATGTGTGAATCGAGTTAAAACCAGTGTGGGTCCCCTGGGATTCGTTAGACTGCGAGTATCCGCGGATCACTCGGTGGGGTTGTACAACCAGGAAGGGCCTGACGAGGACTTTCTGGGGTATGTATCTCGCCTGAGGTACAGGGCCAGTATAGCTCGGGAGATTGTTTTGAGATGATGATATTGGTATGGTATTCAGGAATACATGATGGCATGGTGATTTGGTTATTTATTCATTTGTTGTACATATTCATGAATTGTTGTACTTGCACCAGCTGTTTGCTGACCCCTTTCGGGGTGGATATACTTGTTGTGTATTCAGGTACAGGTCTTAGTGGCATGCTGGCGCAGGAAGGGCACGAGGATGACGAGCAACACTGATATCACATGTTATTGTGAGTTGGTGGTTGTTTTGGCATGGTTAGAGTCGTGTTTTGGTTTTGTACTCGCAAGGGTACTGTCATATATGGTTTAATGTATTGGTGTCAGTGGTTGTTGCTGTTGTTGGATCAGTTGTGTGCCATTGTATCTGTTGTGATCCAACTGGGATACGTATTGTTATGTTTTGTGTTGTATGTCACATTGGAGTTGATGTTGTTTCTTTTTATTTAAAGTGTGTTAATGTCTTGGTTCAGTTGATGATATTTATTGCGTTTATGTTGGTCCAGCCTAGTAGGTTCTCCAAAAAGAATCTACGGCGCAGTAATATCTCTGTAAATCACGGGGGTGTTACACTATCCCAATTTGTTGTGCGCCTAATTCAAACATTACAAGAAGGAGGACTTTGACGTGGGGAGACCATGCCTGCCGCGATTCAAGCTGATTTGTGCGCCTCCATGGCCATTTGAAAATTTCCCAAATCCCGAATATTATCAATTGTCGTGAAAGGCATATTTGGAGAAGGAAATGATCGTTTTCATTTCGTAGAAATATTGAATGCGAGTCGTAGTCCAAGTTGTTCATGATTTTCATCACTGATAAAGACAAGAGCTTGTTTATAGGCAAGGGAGTTCTTTGGTTCAATTATATTTCATAAGGAAGTACAATAGGCATAATCAAGCCCCCTACCCAAATCTCCCCTCAAGGCTTCATAGCCTCCTCCTCCAAATGCTCGGCTAACATTTTCCCTGTCGCTGGAGTTGTCCCGTCGAGCATATGTGCAAGAATATTTAACTCTTACTGGGAAATAGGCCCTATTTCCTTATAACCATAAATAGTATTCACAATCACTTTATGGAGATATCTAAGCACTGGATTGCGAATACACGAGCTTTTAGCCGATTTCAAGATGTAAGACCTCCTCCGCTCTCCGGGTATTCAACCATGGTTCTCCAATAGGTTTCACAATTGAACTTGTTGATGAAGAATTGTCCTTGAGTTCGCATTTGATAAATGTTCTCAAGTTCTACCATAGACAATTTTTTCTTCTCGTTTTTGAGTTGGAACGTGATCTCGATGAGTTCATGAGAAACCAGACTTCTTGTAACACTCAAATTTCTCAAAAACTCTACTGTGATACACTAGTAAGTTGGCCATTACTGAATTATCATCCAATCCCACTCGACCCTTTCTAGAAATTTAAGCACATTATCCTTGATTCCCATTATTGTCATGTAATTATTGTCGGGCCATCGAGTGGGTAACACGTTTTTCTGTCCCAATATCTCCCAACGAGCGTGTCGTATCTTGTGGAGATCAATCCCAGTGTCTCAACGGCCCCTCGGATAGGTATTCTCACCAGCTGCTCGGTTTCTAGGGATTGCACTTTCTCGTTGTGCATTACCCCATTCTCGTTGTACTACGCTTTCAAAGTTTTTGAACATTCAATCAAGGCTCAAAGATTCTCAGATATACATCTCCCCCAAACTTATATCAAATTATGCATTGGCCCTAAAATTTCAATTGATCATAAAAAGTTACTACCCATGTAAAATTGACAACAACAAACTCATTCAAACAAGTATTTTATTCATATCCAACATCCATTTTGGCACAAGAATTCCTAATTCTAAATTAAATATCCAAAAGTTCGAAGTTCATGAAAAATCCCAAAAAATCCAACATGAACCATAGATTAATCAAGAACTCCAAATCCAAACAAGTTTAGCATGCTCATAGGCAAGAATTAACATCCAAAATTGGAAAACATACCTTTAATCAGAAGCAAAAAAAATATCAAAGGTAAGAAAAAAAATGCTCTTGAATTTTTCGTCAAAACCCTCCTTGGTAAATCGGTTGAATGGTGGTATAGACGTGTTGGATTTATTATTTCTTTGCTTGATTGTGCAAGTTTTTTCTTGAAAATGAAAATTATAATAAAGGGGATTTGGGGATTTAGGGAGTGGGAGGAGAAGAATTGATGATGAAAGTGAAAATGAGGGACACGGTCGGGTGTCCCCTTCATAGTCCCAATCGTCACGATCATGTCACACATGTTCCCTTTTTTTCTAACAACATTGGACAGTGAAATGGTCCGTGTCATTTGACATGGCCTTGTCACACCTTTTACTCAATTTTATTTTCTGGAGCCGCTTTTCTGCACATTACACAACAAAAGTTGAACCAGTCAGTTCCAAACCAAAAAAAAATAGGCTATAAAAAATAAAATAATTAAATAAATAAAAATACTAATGAAAAAAAATAAACTAACGGATTAACTAGAATAACTAAAAACAACAAAAACTATTGGGTGCCTCCCAACGAGTGCTAAGTTTAACGTCTTCATCCAGATGCCTGAAACGGGAAGCTTTATGATTCGCTAAGATCATCACAGACACCTCCAATTTTTGTGTATGAAGGAAATGATGTTTGATTCTTTGTCCGTTCACTTTAAACAGTGTCCCATCTTTCCCCAACAATTCTACTACTCCCGGTGAATGTACCTTTTTAATTAAGAACGGACCCGACCCTCTTGATTTTAATTTCCCGGGAACAACCTCAATCGAGAACTATATATCAAAACTTGTTGCCCCGGCAAAAACTCACACTGTGCAATCATCTTGTCATGCAACCTTTTCGTCTTATCTTTATAAATACAGGAGTTTTCATAGCACTCACCCCGAAATTCTTCGAGTTTGTTTAATTCTAAAAGTCTCTTTTTTCCATCCGCTTCAAAGTCGAAATTATTTTTTTTTCACTGCCTACATTGCTCAATTCTCTAACTCTACATGCAAATGACACGCTTTTCCAACTACGAGTCGATATGTAGATGCGCCTAAAGGTGTCTTGTAAGCAGTGCGATAAGCCCAAAGCGCGTCATCTAATTTTGAAGACTAATCCTTCCTTCATGTGTTCACGGTCTTCACCAATATTTGCTTAATTTCATTGTTAGCTGCTTCGGCTTTCCTATTTGCTTGAAGGTGATATGCTAGCAACTTCTTTGAGCGATCTCCATATTTATTCAAGATTTTGTCCATTAATTTATTCACGAAGTGAGAATCTCTATCACTAATCAAAGCTCTCGGAGTCCCGAATCAACTAAATATGTTCTTCTGTAGGAACTTCATGACCACCTTGGCGTTATTGGTTGGAGAAGATATCACTTCGATCCATCTAGACACATATTAATTCAATGGCAAGAAGAATGTATTTATTCCGAAATGATGAAGAAAATGGGCCCATAAAGTCTATGCCCCACACATCGAAGAGCTCCACCTTTATTACATTTGTCATAGGCATCTCGTGTCGTCTCGAAATATTCTCTATTCATTGGCATCGGCCAAATTGCTGGATATAAAGATAGCAGTCATTATGTGTAGTGGGCCAATAGAATCCACTTTACAAATTTTTTGCTGCGGTCTGTGCGGTCAACATGTCCTCCAGTTAGCTATGAGTGGCATTGTTGAAGAATTCCTTACCACTCTTCTTATGGAACACACCTCCGAACTCATGTCTGCCCATCTCTTGAAAAGTAGTGGATCGTCCGACATGCATCATGGAGGGATTTATTCTTTTGATAATGTAAAGGTATGGGGGTAATAAACATGCAACCAAAAAATTAACAATGTCAGCATACCATGGAAACTTTAACTCTACCATTAATAACTTTTCATCTGGAAATTCCTCCTTAATCCCTTTAATGTCCAAACTCTCCTCCTTTCTGTATTCAAGCTGGGACAAGTGATCGGTAACCATGTTCTCACAACCCTTGCAATCTCGAATTTCTACATCAAATTCCTGTAGAATAAGGATCCAATGTATCAATCGAGATCTGGAATCCTCTTATCGAATAAATATTTGATGACTGCATGGCCGATGTGCACAATCATCTTGGTCTTGATTAAGTAAGACCGAAATTTATCAAATACATATACGATTTCCAGCATTACATTTTTTGTGGTAGTGTACTTTTGTTGGGGGCCATCAAACTTCTTGCTTGCATAGTGAATGGCGTGAAATAATTTCTCCCGGCACTGCCCAAGCCAGCTCCACGGCAAAGTCACTCGCATTGCACACGATCTCAAAGGGTTGCTTCCAATCCTGGACCACGACGATAGGTGTACTCACCAAGGCTTTGCTCTAGTAACTTGAATGCCTGCAAACAATCATCAGTAAAAGTGAAAACGGTATCTTTTTCTAATAATTTACTCAACGACTTAGTGATTTTGGAGAAATTCTGAATAAACCGTCTGTAGAAACCGGCGTGGCCAAGAAAACTTCTGATGGCTTTTTCATTCTTGGGAGGAGGAATTTCTCTATTGCTATAACCTTCACTCGGTCTACCTCTTGTCATGTAGAAGACACCCTAAACAATACCTTCTTGCACTATAAAATGACACTTTTCCCAATTAAGCACAAGATTAGTATCTTCACAACGCTGCAAAACTAAAGTGAGATTCTGCAAGCAATGATCAAACGAATTACCAAACACAGAAAAATCATCCATAAAAACTTCCATTATATTTTTAATTAAACCATGGAACATAGCCATCATGCAACGTTAAAAAGTAGCTGGGGCATTACATAAGCCAAATGACATTCTCAGTTAAGCATAAATGCCACAAGGACACGTGAAAGCCATTTTTTCTTGATCCTCTGGCGCTATGTAAATTTGATTATATCCCGAATAGCCATCAAGAAAACAATAAAACGCATGCCTTGTCAATCTATCTAACATTTGATCAATAAAGGGGAGGGGAAAATGATCTTGCGAGTAGCCACATTTAAACCCCCTATAATCTATACACACTCACCAACCCGTAACTACTCTCATAGCGATTGATTCGTCTTTCTAATCTTTAGTCACGATCATCACCCCTTTCTTATACACTACTTGCGTAGGACTCACCCACTCACTATCAGAAATCGGGTAGATCATTCTAGCATCTAACAACTTAAGTACGTCCTTTTTAACTACCTCTTGCATTATGGGATTTAGTCTTGTTTGATTTTGCACTTTAGGTTTTCTTCAAGCAAAATTTTGTGCATGCATATTGAGGGGCTAATTCCATTCAAATCCGAGATATACCATCCTATAGCAGATTTATGCACTCTCAAAACACGAAGTAATTTATCTAACTGAGTATAGGCAAGAGAAGTGAATACAATCACATGATTTGTATAATTACATCTAAGAATGCATACGTCAGGAGTTCTGGAAGAGGTTTAAGGACCAGGATTGGTTGCAATGCATCCAACTGACACGAGGTGGGCTGTAAGGGTTGGACCGTGTCATTTGACACGATCGAGTCACCGACCGTGTCACTTGACAGATTTTTTCTGAAATTTGAGCAGCAATCGTGTGCTTTTTCTATTCTGTTTCTTTTGCAAAATCATCGAATTTATCAATTTTTGGTCCTTCCTATATGGAATTTAATTCACAAACATAATCAAACAGATCAGAATCATCAAACTCTAAGGTTGACTCACAAGAAAAGTATGAATTTGCATGTGCGAACTCTAACGGATCAGAAGATAGTGCGATATTTTGTTTTTTTATACAAATCTACACTATCAATAACACTACAATGTTCATTATTGTCATGAAATTTCATAGCTCTATATATTCAAAATAGAACATGCTCATCATTAACACGTAGCATAAGTTCTCTGTTTTCAACATCAATAAGTGCCTTTCCCGTTGTTTAACATGGACGCCCAAGGATAAGGGGTAGATCTCCATCTTCCTCCATGTTGAGAACGACAAAGTCCACTAGAAATATGAACTAGTCAACCTTCACGAGCAATTCCTCAAAAATCCCCTTGGGGTATGTGATTGATCGATTCGCCAATTGTAAAATTACCATTGTTGCTTTCAGTTCCCAACTCCTAATTTCCTGAAATAGACAAAGGCATAAGGTTAATCGAAGCACCAAGATTACATAAACCCTTATAAAATTGAAACTTTTCCAATGGTGCATGGCACAGTAAAGCTTCCAGGATCCTTAAGCTTTTGAGGTAGTATGCATTAGAGAATTGCGCTACATTCTTCTGTTAATTTAATCTTCTCATTGTCTCCCATATTTCTATTTCTCGACATCACATCCTTCAAGAATTTTGCATAATTTGGCATTTGTTTCAAGGCATCTACAAAAGGGATATTGATATTAATATTCTTGAAGATGTCTAAAAATTTAGTGTATTGGGCATCCAATTTTTTATTTTTTAAATGTTGAGGAAAAGGGAGAGGGACAGTAAAAGTTGAAATAGAGTTAGAAGATATTTTAGACTTTTTAAACGCATCATGATTCACTTCTTCCTCTACAAGCCCGACTTGGTCCTCTATGACTTCCTACCTTTGTTGGTCTGTTGGCATCTTTGGACCTTCATAGTTTGTTCCACTTCTCAAGGTGATATCTTGATATGATTTTTTGGGATTTACTGTTAGGATTCGAAAATAATAACCAAATTACGCAACGAAAAAATATACGGATCAAACTGAATAAATCCGAATCCCTAAGAGGATCGATAAAGTATCGTATATACTAATATACTAAATAGAAAAACAAGGCATGAATTAGATATCATACCCTTGAAGCCTTTGATTAAATATTCACGAAGAACGATCCAAGATTTCGCAAAATCTCGAGCACCGAAAATACCGTACATCTACGTATCAAGCGTCGGAAGATGATCGGAATAATTTCTATCTTCTTATTCTTGAAGAATGCCGTTAGATGTAAATATAAATAACTTGTCCTTATTTTTATAAATACTCTAATATTATGTATTATTGGATGACCTTTAACCTTTCACCTTTCTCCATTAATACATACAACCTTTGGCTTTTCAATTCCAAACCTTTGGTCTTTTATTAATTGTAACTCTTGAATCATAAGCCTATATAAAGGCCATATTCTTGATATGTAAGATATACACATATATAAATCAAATCATCTCTTCATTTCTCTCGATTCTCTCTATACTTCTAGTAGATTTATAATACGTTATCAGCACGAGTTTGCTCTAGTTATTGAACCAAACACTAGTTTGTTTTCGCTATTGAATCGATCACGAATGGCTCTTCCAATGAATACTTGAGGGTTGATTTCATACTCAAAGTATCCAAGGTATGTACTTTTCATGCATATGTTATTTGCAGCGTACTATGCCGCATGATGTAAATTGTGTGTCAAGAAGTTATATCAGGTCAACATGAGTAATACAATGGAACAGTTCAGAAGCATATATGCAATAATAAAGAGATAAATTAACAAATACTAAATAATAATACAAACTGATTAGCATGTTGGCCATGTAACTCCCCGATTTCGCATATACATTTATTGTGAATTATAGAAAACATGTTCAATTTTATTAAATTAATGCCCGAATAATTTTATCATTTAATTTATTTCATTCTCATGATCATGCAAATCCATTTATATCATTATAATTCATGTCAAGTAATGCAATTCATTCGTTTCATTTCTCATTTTATTTCATGGTTTCATCTCGTCATTTCTAGGCCCGAGTCAAATATTAAATAATATTAATTATGCCCAAAATATTATTTAGCTGATTACTATAATAATTATTATTATGAATAATAATATTTCTATTATTATAGTTATCATTATTATTTTATTTTTATGTAAGCCAACTATTTAATTAGTCCAATATTATTGTTATTATTAATATTAATATTATTGTCTATTAATTTAATGGCCCAAGATCAATTCAGATTTCTTTCAAAAACCTAGCCCATAACTTCTTATACCCTAAACCTAATATCTATAGTATAAATACGATATTTTATACTGCAGCCAGTATACTCAATACACTCCAGCCTTGTCATTCCGTCGCAATTCTGTGTTCGCTTGCAATTTGTGTTCTTCAAACCAGCAGCGCAACTCCCTTACTTCAAAGGTAAATCTCTTCCTTTTTCTTTTCAAATTCTTTTTTTCATACATGACTTCTATGGCACCATCCTTACCAAATAGCATATTTTCTCTACTCAAGAACATACACACAACACAGGTAAATTCTTTTGTAAGTTCCTTCGATTACAAACACTTTTCATCTCAATTTTTTTTCACAGAAATTTGGTCTCCCAATTTCCTTCTTCGGTCGAACCCCAAACATTAGATAAGAAGAAAATAATCCTGCCATCGTTCACCCCAAAATTTTTCACTGTCCTTGGCTATTTTCACAAACACTGAGACAATATGTGAGGAAATCGCCATAACCAAACTGTTAATCTCAAACTGATAATATCACCATCAGAAACCCTTTTTTTCCTTGGAATTAGAATCGGAAATTTATAGAAAACTCACCTGAGTTTTTCTAGACGAAGCTATTTTAACCCTAATCTGAAACCAGAATTCAAATCAAAACCCAAACCATTTTGTTGAATCAAATTCAGAGCTGAAGAAACAAAACTTTGATTTCGGACGAAATCGGAAATCCCCAGCCATGGTCACCTTTTTCCGTTGATTCTGGCCGCTCTCTTTTACATCATCAGCTGACCTTCGCCGCCGCCACGAAACCCAGTTGTTAATATAATACCCGGTTGTAATTCATTCATTATCATTCAGTAATTATCATTCAGTAATTTTCACTCATTAATAATCACTCATCATTCGTGATTCATTCATTTGGGTTCATCATGGGCATTTTGTAACCGTGTATCAATTACCGATCGTCATTCATCTCCGTTTGTGGATCGAGACGAGAGTATCATCATTATCATTGGGATTATAGTCTCGTGTTGGAAGTATCATCTTTGTCACGTGTTGGACTTGTTTACTTTCACATACGTATGGTATGTCGGATCATTCATCAATCGTAGCGAGAAATCGGAGTTGTTGGATTTTTCATCATGTCCAGTAACGAGTTACGGCCGTAACTAATCATATATTATGGCCGTAACATGCTTTCGTCGGATCAAGGTTGTTTTGGCCGAAGGAGAGATACGGTCATAATGTGGGCAGGCTATGGCCGTAAGGGGTGTTCGTAATTTTCAGGATTTTTCGGACGAGAAGGACTTACGGCCGTAAGAAGAGGCAGGTATGGCCGTAAGGCTTGGCTGGATACGGCCGTACGTTGCAGGCAGGGTGCCTGTTCAGTTTCGACGAAGAGGTCGTACGCCCGTAAGTTTGGGCGGGTACGGCCGTATCGGTTGAGTTACGCCCGTATGGTGTGCGGGTATGGCCGTATGGCTGTCGGCAGGTCTTTTGGACGAGGGCGAGTTATGCTAGTAAGATGGGTGCGCGTACGGCCATATGGCTGTCGGCAGTTTTTGGACGAAGCTGAGTTACGGCCGTACGAGATGGCTAGCTACGGCCGTAAGGCCGTTGACCTGGGATGTTACGGCTGTGAGTAGGCCGAGTTATGGCCGTAACTTCCGACAGTTTATAAGGGTTTGGATGGGACTTTTTACTCATTTTCTCATTTCTTCAACTTATATCCGAGAGAGAGAGCTTGAGGGACAAATTTTTCATCATCAATCACTTGGTTGTTCGGTTTTCATCATCTTCATTCGTTTGAGAAGCTTGAATAGTCGATCTAACGCATATTCTTTGGATCAAAGTGCTTGGATCTTCAAAGCTAATGTTCTTCAACATCTTGGATTTCGATTTTGTGTTGAGATATGATGTTTAGGACGTTATATCATGTTGTATGAAGATATGTACGTATGATTACGAGTGTGTATGAATATTCATTGGATTACTGAAGGGTTATTCAAGAACACTTTGAATATTGAGTTGGATTTGGGGGTTTTCGATTAGTTGTTGTTGCAATCACGAATTTGGGCATTCATATTGGATTATTGATTGTATTGAAGATGTTTTATTGGTTTGGAACACTTCTTGGGGTTTTGATAATGGTATAGTTAAGGTTTGGGTGTAAACAATCGAAGATTGGCCACAACGTGTTTGATATAATGCCCCAATGAGTTTGGTTTAGTCGTATCGACGTTTTGAGTTAGTTATAATCATGTTTGATTCGTATGATTGAACGAATTGTTGGTAATTGTGTTATTCAAGGTTGTTCGAGCGACCGACATCTCATTTAAGATGTTTATTCGTGGAAGGACATTTGTAATCGGTGTTGTGTAAGTTAATTCTTACTCGGTTAAAAGGATATTCATTTATTTTGTTGTTGTTCATTCATAATCATAACTCATTCATAAATGTATTAACCGTATTGAGACTTGGAATTGTCGAATAATCACTTCATTCACGAGGAACGACGGTTCCAATCATTTCATTGACCTATCATTCACTTTACTATTATTTTCATCTCGGTGAGTCATTCTTGACTTTGTCGGATTATTATTCATTGATATTCATTTTGGTCATTCTCGTTCGTATGACCTCCTGGGTTCATATTGCGTGGCCGGGTGCGGATGTGTGGAATTTTTAGTCGAGCACACGATGGTCATGTATTGGGTCACCGATACATTGGACTGTGCACACAGTAACGTTTACCTCCGTGAGACTAATTAGGTACAAGGACTGGTGTGTCCGGGCACTCGTCTTGTACACTTGCACAGAACATTACGGGCGTACTATGATGCTCCTCTTCAGCTTAAATTCATAACTAAGGATATTTCATAACTAAAGATATATCATGATTGTGTATATTCAGCCCTTGAGGATTGTTGTTCTGTGTAACTGACCCCATTGGGGGATATTGTTTTCAGGTCATGGCAAGGCAAAAGCACGGAAATAGAACGTTAACGGCGAGGAGTCCCAGTGATACTAGTAGGGGGCCCCAATCCTTTCAATCATTCATGTTGTTGTCATTTTATTTTTCCGCTGCAGTTTTCCATTTGGATACTCCGTTTCATTCAGTGTTGTGTATTTTATCTTCATATAAAATATACATGTATTCGGTATTCTTGGGTGTGTCGTAATGAAACTCCTTATCGAAGAGATGGATGATATAATGTGGTTCGGTTCTACAATTATATTATTTAATTCATTAATTTTCATTCGCCTGGTGGGTCCCAGTCGGGGGTCCACGGCACTGTAATATCCCCCTAGTTTGGGGTGTTACAGAGTTGGTATCATAGAGTGGTTTTGAATACTACCTTCCGAGTCATGTCTCATTTGAAATCATCGTCATCGGACTAGTATCATTGGACTTTCGCGTCACGTGTGACCTGTGCAAATGCCGAACCCATCAGACCGAAAGAACTGTAAGACTTCTAACGCCATGGTATAATTTCTGGCAATATTCATTCATTCATAATTCATCAGTTAACAATCCTCAAACATTATTTTCATTTTGATCATGTTGATCATGTTAACTCATTAATCACTCAGTTCATTTCATTACTCAGTTATTAATCTTTAAGATCATATCATTAATCTTGTTAACTTGTTCAAGATAATCATTTCAAGAATATCATCAGATAATCATGTCACCTCAGTTAGTCATTCATGTAATCACTATGTTAGAGCACGTACGCTCATTTTCGTCACTTCATGACGTAAATCATAATGCGGTACTCATATGAGATCTATGATTATCATGCGACCTTCCTACTTCAGTATGGATAGAGCTGTCAGGGGACGCATGGGGAGAGGCCGCGGTGCTGGCCGAAATCCGGGAAATAATCACTCACTATCGGGAAGTCATACCCAGGACTCCGCTCAATCGGAAGATGTTAGGGTTGATCTACTCACTTTTATGCAGGTCATGATGACCCATATGCAATTGCTCAATCATCATTGCATGACTCTCGCTGAATTAATCGAGAGAACTCTCCCGTATGAGCCTGCTGTTAAGGAAATTGCTGAGCAACAACCTTCATCTGTCATCAAGAAATCAACGAAGCGTAATCAGTCTGAAGGCGGTCAGTCAACCTTCAAGAAGTCTCGAGTGGGCTCTACTTTTTCTGAGCGACCTCCTACGGCGCCTAATCCTATGGGATCTCAGTCCCGAGTGGCCAGTTCGGCCATCACCTGTTTCAACTGTGGAGCGCGGGGTCATTACAGCACTAAGTGTCTGAAACCGTCTATCACGTGCCATAATTGTGGGATTGTTGGGCATAAGGCCCGTTTTTTCCGAAGGGACTCCAAGCCAACTCCGGTGGCATCTCAGGCCCCGAAGCAATCAGTGATTCAGACTCAGACTACTCTGTCAGCGTCGTTTAAGACGATGGAAGTGTTTAAAGGCGGAGCTCATATTTATCAGACGGGAGCATTCGGTGCGGGGACCGGCAAGTCCCAGATTTACGCGATGAAGAGGACTGACGATCCGGAGGCCCGAATGATCTCAGGTATACTCGTAATTCTATCTCAACTTGTGTGTACCCTTTTTGATACTGGTACATCGCATTCAATCATTTCCGAATCATATTTGAATAGATTTCACTTAGATAGTCCTATTAATTGTGGACCTTATATCATGGGTCTACCTGACGGAAGAAGAATTTTCGGAAATCATGAGGTTAAGAACTGACCGAATTAAGCTTAATGACCGCGATTGGTTGGTGGACCTAATCGTGGTGGATTTACCTAAAGACGATGTAATATTGGGTATTAGTTGGATGGATCGTCATGATACCATCCTTAGTGTTCGTAAGCGTATGGTCACTATCATTTCAGTCGTTGGAGCCAAGTGTGTATTTCAGGGAGGTAATCCCCGTTTTTCCAGAAGAATCATTAATATGATGGAAGCAGTGAAATTTCTCAATCAGAGATGTTCAATCATTCATTGTATCATTGTCATCGATTGGCCGTTCTAAGGAAATCAACGTGTTCAATCATTCATTGTATCATTGTCATCGATTGGCCGTTCTAATGCAATCGAGGTGTTCAATCATTCATTGTATCATTGTCATCGATTGACCGTTCTAAGGCAATCGAGGTGTTCAACCATTCGTGGTATCATTGTTATCAATTGACGATGTACTCCCAGACGAGCTACCTGTTTTACCTCCACCGAGGGATGTGGAATTCACGATAGAGTTGGAGCCTGGTATGTCCCCATTATCGAAGGCACCATATCGGATGGCCCGTACCGAAATGCAGGAGTTGAAGAATCAACTTGAGGAATTGTTTGAGAAAGGTTAAATCCGATCGAGTGCATCCCCGTGGGGAGCACCAGTGTTGTTTGTCAAGAAGAAGGATGGTTCGTTTCACTTGTGTATTGATTATCTGGAGTTGAACAGGGTGACGATCAAGAATAAGTATCCTCTACCCCGTATTGATGATCTATTAGATCAACTTCAGGGAGCTTCAGTATTTTCTAAGATGGACTTGAGATCTGGATATCATCATTTGCGAATTTGAGAGTTGTATAGCGCAAGGACAACATTTCGTACACGCTATGGTCATTATAAGTTCATGGTAATGCTGTTTGGGTTAACTAATGCACCTACGGTATTCATGGAGTTAAAGAATCGGGTTTTCATCGACTTTTTAAAT
The DNA here is from genome assembly GCA_033398695.1 of Orobanche coerulescens. Taxonomy (NCBI): domain Eukaryota; kingdom Viridiplantae; phylum Streptophyta; class Magnoliopsida; order Lamiales; family Orobanchaceae; genus Orobanche; species Orobanche coerulescens. The sequence goes on along the minus strand of CM065814.1, from coordinate 34,255,556 downwards.
CAGTTTGTGGTTGTCTTCATTGATGACATTTTGATTTATTCTCGTGACTGAGAGGAGCACGAGTTTCACCTTCATCAGGTGTTCGACGTGTTGAGACGAGAGCAACTTTATGGAAAGTTTTCCAAATGTGAGTTCTGGATGTCCGAAGTGACATTTCTCGGACATGTAATTTCATCAGACGGTGTGCGTATTGATCCTCAGAAGACGGACGCTATCCGAGATTGGTTACCTCCGAAGAACGTTAAGGAAATCCGAAGCTTTCTTGGAGTAGCCGGTTATTATCGTCGATTTGTGGAAGGATTTTCTAAAATCGCTCAATCAATGACGAACCTTTTGCGAAAGAATAAGAAATATACGTGGTCCCATGTGTGTCAACGGAGTTTTGATGAACTCAAGAGCCGGTTAATTTCAGCACCTGTCCATTCCTTGCCACAAGGGATGGAAGGATTCGGGGTTTATGGTGACGCGTCCGGACACGGTCTCGGATGTGTATTAATGCAGAATGGGAAGGTTATTGCCTATGCTTCACGGCAATTGAGACCTTACGAGGTTAATTATCCGACCCACGACCTAGAGCTAGCAGCCGTGGTTTTCGCGTTGAAGACTTGGCGTCATTACCTTTATGGCATCACCTGTCAGATATTCATCGATCATAAGAGCTTGAAGTATATATTTACTGAGAAGGAGTTAAATATGCGACAAAGGCGGTGGTTGGAACTAATCAAAGATTATGATATCGAGATCCTGTACCACCTGGGTAAGGCAAACGTGGTTGCCGATGCCTTGAGTCGTAAGTCAGTTCAGGAGCAAATACTTGCTCGTTTGACAGTTCAGAAGGAGCTTCAGCAGGAATTTCTTAGACCCGAGATTTAGGTCTAGCTTCAGCGAGTAATAGGGCAACTTTGCATGTTAGAGATTTCATCGCCACTTTAGGAGGCAATCAGAGCGAATCAGGGTTCAGACCCATCATTGATGCGCATCCGTGAGGATGTGGCTCAGGGGAAAGCCCCTGGATTTGTGGTCCACGGGGATGGACTATTTCGATTCAAGAATCGGTTATGCGTACTGGCAAATGATGATTTTAAAAAAAAAACTCGATTTTGAGAGAAGCTCATGCTACCCCTTACTCCATTCATCCGGTGTCTAGCAAGATGTACAAAAACTTGAAACAAAATTACTAGTGGAGTAATATGAAGCGAGAGGTAGCGGAATTTGTTTCGCGGTGTTTGACCTGTCAGCAAGTCAAGATAGAACATCAGCGACCGGCGGGTATGCTGAAACCTCTCCCTATTCCAGAGTGGAAGTGGGAGGATATTTCTATGGACTTCATCACGAGATTGTCGACGAGTCGTCGTGGCATGAATACAATCTGGGTGATGGTGGACTGCTTCACTAAGTCAGCTCATTTCCTTGAGATTAAGGATACATGGGGTCCCGAGAGACTTGCCCAGTTGTTCATCAAAGAGATAGTGAGATTGCATGGTACTCCTAAGAGTATCGTTTCTGATCGTGACGGACGATTCGTGTCTCATTTTTGGAAATCAGTTCATCGTGCTATGGGAACTCAACTTAATCTCAGCACAACTTTTCATCCTCAGTCCGACGGACAATCAGAGAGAACTATTTAGACTTTGGAGGACATGTTGAGGGCATGTGTTCTCGATTGGAAAGATAATTTGGAAGCCCAACTACCGTAGATTGAGTTCACGTAATAGTTGGCATGCTTCGATTAAGATAGCACTTTATGAGGCCTTGTACGGTCGTCATTGTCGATCTCCTTTGTGTTGGGATGACTTATCAGAATCAATCGGCACCGAGCCCGATATGCTTATAGCCACCCGTGAGAAGGTAGCTTTGATCATGAGTCGTTTTTTGACCGCTCAGAGTCGACAGAAATCATATGCAGATAATCGTCGTCGACCACTAGAGTTTGAGATAGGTGACCATGTGTTGGTCAAGGTATCCCCGAGTCGAGGTATTTTCCGATTCGGAAAATGGGGGAATTGAGTTCGAGATTCATCGGACCATTTGATATTTTGGATCGAGTAGGCAGTCTGGCTTATCGATTGGCTTTACCTCCGGCGTTGAGCCGAATTCATAATGTGTTTCACGTCTCTCAGTTGCGGAAGTATGTTGTCGACCCGAGTCACATACTTCAGTTCGACGAAATCAACATCGCAGATGATCATTCATATGAGGAGCGTCCTATACGAGTTTTAGAGCGGCGAATCAAATAGTTGAGGAACAAGACGATTCCTTTGGTCAAGATTCAGTGGTCTAGACACGGAGTCGAAGAGGCTACTTGGGAAACCGAGGATAGTATGCAGGAGAGTTATCCCGAGTTGTTTGACCCTTAGTTTCAAGGACGAAACTCTTTTTAAGGGGGGGAGTATGTAATACCCGGTTGTAATTCATTCATTATCATTCAGTAATTATCATTCAGTAATTTTCACTCATTAATAATCACTCATCATTCGTGATTCATTCATTTAGGTTCATCGTGGGCATTTTGTAACCGTGTATCAGTTACCGATCATCATTCATCTCCGTTTGTGGATCGAGATGAGAGTATCATCATTATCATCGGGATTACAGTCTCATGTTGGAAGTATCATCTTTGGCACATGTTGGACTTGTTTACTTTCACATACGTATGGTATGTCGGATCATTCATCAATCGTAGCGAGAAATCGGAGTTGTCGGATTTTTCATCATGTCCAGCAACGAGTTACGGCCGTAACTAATCATATATTACGGCCGTAACATGCTTTCATCGGATCAAGGTTGTTTTGGCCGAAGGAGAGATACGGCCGTAAGGTGGGCAGGCTACGGCCGTAAGGGGTGTTCGTAATTTTCAGGATTTTTCGGACGAGAAGGACTTACGGCCGTAAGGGTTGCGGCATACGGCCGTAAGAAGAGGTAGGTACGGCCATAAGGCTTGGCCGGATACGGCCGTACGTTGCAGGCAGGGTGCCTGGTCAGTTTCGACGAAGGTGTCGTATGCCCGTAAGTTTGGCCGGGTATGGCCGTATCGGTCGAGTTACGCGCGTATGGTGTGCGGGTATGGCCGTATGGCTGTCGGCAGGTGTTTTGGACGAGGGCGAGTTACGCCCGTAAGACGGGTGCGGGTACGTCAGTATGGATGGCTACGGCCGTTTCTAGACGAAGCCGAGTTACGGAAATTGCTCGGAAGTTTCTGGACGAAGCCGAGTTACGGCCATACGAGATGGCTGGCTACGGCCGTAAAGCCGTTGACCTGGGATGTTATGGCCGTAAGTAGGCCAAGTTACGACCGTAACTTCCGGCAGTTTATAAGGGTTTGGACGGGACTTTTTACTCATTTTATCATTTCTTCAACTTATATCCGAGAGAGAGAGAGCTTGAGGGAGAAATTTTTCATCATCAATCACTTGGGTGTTCGGTTTTCATCATCTTCATTCGTTTGAGAAGCTTGAATAGTCGATCTAACGCGTATTCTTCGGATCAAAGTGCTTGGATCTTCAAAGGTAATGTTCTTCAACATCTTGGATTTCGATTTTGTGTTGAGATATGATGTTTTGGACGTTATAATCATGTTGTATGAAGAGATGTACGTATGATTACGAGTGTGTATGAATATTCATTGGATTATTGAAGGGTTATTCAAGAACACTTTGAATATTGAGTTGGATTTGGGGGTTTTCGATTAGTTGTTGTTGCAATCATGAATTTGGACATTCATATTGGATTATTGATTGTATTGAAGATGTTTTGTTGGTTTGGAACAATTCTTGGGGTTTTGATAATGGTATAGTTAAGGTTTGGGTGTAAACAATCGAAGATTGGCCACAACGTGTTTGACATAATGCCCCAATGAGTTTGGTTTAGTCGTATTGACGTTTTGAGTTAGTTATAATCGTGTTTGATTCGTATGATTGAACGGATTGTTGGTAATTGTGTTATTCAAGGTTGTTCGAGCGACCGACATCTCATTTAAGACGTTTGTTCGTGGAAGGACATTTGTCACCGGTGTTATGTAAGTTAATTCTTACTCGGTTAAAAGGATATTCATTCCTTTTGTTGTTATTCATTCATAATCATAACTCATTCATAATTGTATTAACCATATTGAGACTTGTAATTGTCGAATAATCACTTCATTCACGAGGAATGATGGTTCCAATCATTTCATTGAGCTATCATTCACTTCACTATTATTTTCATCTCGGTGAGTCATTCTTGACTTTGTCGGATTATTATTCATTGATATTCACTTTGGTCATTCTCGTTCATATGACCTTATAGGTTCATATTGCGTGGTCGGGTGCGGATGTGTGGAATTTTTAGTCGAGCACACGATGGTCATGTATTGGGTCACCGATACATTGGACTGTGTACACGGTAACGTTTAACTCCGTGAGACTAATTAGGTACAAGGACTGGTGTGTCCGGGCACTCGTCTTATACACTTGCACAGAACATTACTGGCGTACTATGATGCTCCTCTTCAGCTTAAATTCATAACTAAGGATATTTCATAACTAAAGATATATCATGATTGTGTATATTCAACCCTTGAGGATTGTTGTTCTGTGTAACTGGCCCCGTTGGGGGATATTGTTTTCAGGTCATGGCAAGGCAAAAGCACGGGAATAGAACGTTGACGGCGAGGAGTCCCGGTGATACTAGTAGGGGCCCTCAATCCTTTCAGTCATTCATGTTGTTGTCATTTTACTTTTCCGCTGCAGTTTTCCATTTGGATACTCCGTTTCATTCAGTGTTGTGTATTTTATCTTCATATAAAATATACATGTATTCGGTATTCTTGGGTGTGTCGTAATGAAACTCCTTATCGGAGAGATGGATGATATAATGTGGTTCGGTACTACAATTATATTATTTAATTCATTAATTTCTATTCGCCTAGTGGGTCCCAGTCGGGGGTCCACGGCACTGTAATATCCGCCTAGTTTGGGTGTTACAGTTAAACCAGTCGCCGCTCATCTGCCCATTTTTAATATTCATCTCCCAGTGTGTTTGGTCGATGTGTGTTTGTGTGTAGCAGAGAGAAAATAAAATAGAGAAGTGTGATGAGTCATTGGGGAAGATGAGAAAAGGGCTGACTCTCCTTGGTGTATTCTATATCACAGACCTCTCTAAAATCTCTAATTTAACCCTCTAATTTATTTTATCCTTCAAATTAACCCTATCATGTTTCTAGTAATTTAAATTCAGACCCCTTTGACTACAGTTGATCCTTTCAATTACTATTATTGTTCACTTCTAATTTATTTTTTAGCCTATTAGAAAAATAGATTATTATTATTAATTGTAGATAATATCGAGAATTTACGGGCCTAGAATTATCGAGTCAAGCATTTCATCACATTCAAGTTCAGAACTGCAATTTTATCCAGGTGTGGGGATTTATTATGCTTTTATTTATTTTAATTGCTTTATATATTGTCTCGTATGTGCATGTGAAATCAGTCAGAAGCACTTAAATGTGCAATCAGTCAGAAGCACTTAAATGTGCAAATCAATCAGAAGCACTTAAATGTGCAAATCAATCAGAAGCACTTAAATGTACAAATCAATCAGAAGCACTTAAATGTGCAAATCAGTCAGAAGCACTTAATTAATTGTACATAAAGCCTTCGGGCTAGCCGACGGGCTTCAGAATTTATAAGTCAAGTTGTTTATACTTGCTAATATATTTAGTAATTAACGTATACATATTGCGTACTCTTCACACTGAGCGAGTTGGAAGCTCACCCCACTATTTACCCCCTTTCAGGTTGAGGAGCTCGATGTGGCATGCGCTTGAGTGTGGGATGATCAAGCTGATGATCAAATATTTATTTGTTAAATGTTATTTCTCTAAGACTATATTTTTGAACAATGTTCGACTTGTTTTAATTTCACGTCGAAGTGTGTTTTTATTTAATGGTGACTTGGGATTATTACTTGCGATTATTAAGTTCGTCTTTTTAAAATGTATTTCCGCTGCAAAAATTTTATTTATTCTTCTTAAAATTAGAAGAATTATATTTTAGAAAAGTGGTCGCTACATAAGTGGTATATTTTAGAAAAGTGGTCACTACATAAGTGGTATCGGAGCGGGTCTACGGTTCTGTAGACTCGTTAAAATACTCTTTTTCTAAACTGAAATTTTATTTTCGCAAGTAGTCAAATATTTTTAGCAAATATGATCATCCACCTCTGACGCTCCACGTCGACTCCAAGGTATATTAAGTTATGATTATTCATTATTTGATAAATGCAGTTTCCGAGATCAACCATGATTCATGCATTAAAGATGCATCTTCAGTATATTTTGTACATAAGAATTTTATGATAAAGTATTTGGGCTTAGAATTGTTTTCTTATAAATTCATACATGTATGTATGACATGCATAAATAATCATTTCTAGAAATCTCTGGTTCTCAATCTATAGATGCAATGTAACTCCCCATCTTATTTCTCCCTCTCGTTGGGTAAGTACTGAAGGATCGTTGCGTGTGGTGTGCCTTAGGATAATGGAAACTCGTGGACGTGGACGCCCAACTAACCGAGGTGCAGATAATCTCGGTGGTCAGAATGCCAACTTTGGTGGTGGTAACGGAGGTCAGGATAACCACAACAATAATGTGCCAGCTCCTACTCAGGCACAAGTTGTGCAACAGTTCCGGCGTTTCACCCCACCAACATTCAACGGTCGAGAAGGACCAGCTTTCGTTGATGAATGGTTCATGTCACTCGAGCGAACCTTTGAGCTCATTAGGTGCACTGATGCGCAGATAATTCTTTACAGCCAATACCAAATGGTGGAGGATGCCGGACGCTAGTGGATAAGCTATTGGCGTTTGAGGTCGGCGACCGAGCGTGCTGCATTGACTTGGGATCGATTCAAGGAAATAGTGATGGAACAGTACTACCCACAGCATTATCGAGAGAATATGGAGAGAGAGTTTTGGAATCTCAAACAAGGAGGGATGACGGTTGAAGAATATGAGAGGAAATTCAACCAAATCAACTTCTTTGTGGAGCACATGGTGGATACCGATCGAAAGAGGGCCCTTAAGTTCCGAAGTGGTCTACGCCCGAGTATTTGTCACATCGTTGCTGGTCATGGGGTGCTACCCTATACCGAGAAAGTGTTTCGAGCCCTAGAGGTTGAGGCTAGCCATAATCTGGATCAACGAAAATCTACGAAGCCTAGTACCGGTAAGAGGCATTGGAGTGGGAACCAAAATAAGGCTGTGGTTTCTAATAAGCAAGCAAAGGTTGACCAAAGGTTGGGACCTAAGCCTCAAACCAGTAAGCGAGAGTGCTCGAAGTGTGGTAAGAATCATGGCGGTGAGTGTTTGTACGGAAAAGGTGTCTGCTACAGATGCAAGGAGCCAGGGCATGGATCTTCGAATTGTCATCTTCAAAGGGCCAAAGGTCAAGGTTCTAGAGGAAAAGCTCATATTTATTCTTTGTCCCAAAAGGATGCAGATGAAAATCCCGGTACGGTGTCAAGTATGCTTATGATCTCTAATGTGCCTGCTTTCGCTTTATTTGACACTGGTGCCACACATACTTTTATGTCTGCAAATTATCATGCTATTGGTCATAGAAGCGTTAGAACTGTTGAGTCTCTGGAGGTTAGCTTACCGTCAGGAACTACGATCATCACTAATACAATGATTGACGAGAATATTGAGATAGGAGGTAGAGAATTTGACGCTAGCCTGTATTTAATTAACTCGATGGATTTTGACGTGATCCTTAGTATGGACTGGCTCAATAGACATGATGCCGATATAAGGTGTTGTGAGAAGATGGTAACATTGAGGTGTTCGGATGGCGAGTCGATTACCTCTTATGGTACTAAGAGTAGAACAGTACCCAGAGTAATCACTTCCATGAAGGCACTGAGAAGATTAAGGAAGGAGGAATGTCAGGGTTACTTGGTGAGTTTGGGCGACACCCATACTAATGAGGTGTCCCCTACATACGTACCTATAGTACGGGAGTTTTTGGATGTATTTCCAGAAGATTCTTCTGGAGTCCCACCCGACCGACAAGTGGACTTTAGTATTGATTTGGTCCCTGGGGTGGCCCCAACATCCTAAGCGCCATATGAATGGCTCCGAGGGAACTTCAAGAATTGAAGGTCCAAATTCAAGAGTTGCTGGAGATCGGATTTGTTCGTCCTAGTGTGTCACCATGGGGTGCACCAGTGCTGTTTGTAAGAAAGAAGGATGGGTCACTCCGGATGTGTATAGATTACCGAGAGTTGAATCGTCTCACGGTGAAGAATAAATACCCGTTGCCGAGAATCGAGGATCTATTCGATCAGTTGAGGGGAGCTGGAACCTTTTCAAAGATCGATTTGTGATCGGGGTACCACCAATTGAAGATTAGGGAGTGTGACATTCCCAAGATGGCTTTCAGGACCCGTTATGGACATTTTGAATTTGTAGTGATACCATTTGGTCTGTGTAATGCACCAGCAGTCATTACGGATTTGATGAACAGGGTGTTCCAACCTTACTTAGATAAGTTCGTGATCATCTTTATAGATGATATCTCGGTGTATTCTAAGGACAAGGAACAACACCAAGAGCATTTGAGGGTTACATTGGAGATACTTCACAAAGAGAAGTTGTATGCCAAGTTCAAGAAATGTGAGTTTTGCTTAAACAGAGTTGGATTCCTTGGACATGTGGTGACCTACAAAGGAATTGAGGTAGATCCCGATAAGGTTGTAGCAGTGAGTAGTTGGGGAGTACCCAAGAATGCGAGCGAAGTTCGTAGCTTTCTGGGCCTAGCTGGCTATTATAGAAGATTTATTGAAGGATTTTCTAAAATCGCCACTCCTATGACCCAATTAACAAGGAAGGGTGTGAGGTTTGAATGGAGTGAGAGGTGCGAGGAAAGTTTTCAAGAGTTGAAAAGGAGACTAACATCGGCACCAGTATTAACGATTCCTGATCCGATGGATGACTTTGTTATTTATAGTGATGCTTCAAAGTAGGGTTTGGGTTGTGTTTTGATGCAACATGGTAAAGTAGTAGCCTATGCATCGATACAGCTTAAACCGCATAAGCTGAACTATCCAACGCATGATCTGGAGTTGGCTGTTGTAGTTCATACGCTGAAGATTTGGCGCCACTATCTCTACGGAGGGAAGTGTGAGATATACACGGACCATAAAAGTTTGAAATATCTTTTCACATAGAAGGATCTTAACATGAGGCAAAGGCGATGGTTAGAATTGGTGAAGGACTATGATTGTACCATTCATTACCATCCAGGTAAGGCTAATGTGGTAGCCGATGCTTTGAGTCGGAAGACTAGGGGTGAGTTAGCTTGCTTGACCGATCAGGAGAGTTTGATAAAGGAGTTCTCCGAGTTGAGGATTGAGGTAGTTGAGTCTCCAAAGAGTGCAAAAGCAATCCTATCATCTTTGGTCTTGCAACCAAACTTGAGGGATAATATTAAGGAGGCTCAACCACATGATAAGTTCTTGTGCAAGATGAAAGATCGGGCACAAGATGGGGGTATTGAGAAATTTGTCGTTGCTGCAGACGATGTTTTGACTTATGATGGGAGGTTATGTGTTCCTAATGATCCATCTTTTAGGAAGCAAATTCTTGAAGAAGCTCACAGTGCACCATACTCCGCTCACTCGGGAGGTACAAAGATGTACCACGACCTGAAAAAGTTCTTTTGGTGGAGACGAATGAAACGGGACATTGGTGTATTTGTAGAGAGGTGTATGATATGTCAGCAGGTGAAGGCAGAACACCAACAGCCAGGAGGTTTACTCTAACCGTTGGAAATCCCAGAATGGAAATGGGAGCATATCACAATGGATTTCGTGGTTGGTCTGCCATGAATAGTGAAGAAGAACGATGCTATCTGGGTGATAGTTGATCGCTTGATGAAGTCATCTCACTTTCTACCTGTGAGGATGACTTATAGTATGAAACAATATGCACGGATTTATATTCGGGAGATTTTGAACCTACATGGTGTTCCAGTGTCAATCGTATCGGATAGAGATCCGCGATTTACGTCGAAATTTTGGAAGAGTCTTTAGAGTGCATTGGGCACTAAGTTGAATTTCAGTACTGCATATCATCCGCAAACCGATGGTCAATTTGAGCGGACTATCAAGACACTTGAAGATTTGTTGAGGGCATGTGTTCTTGATACTGGTGAAAATTGGGAGAATATTTTTCCGTTACTAGAGTTTGCTTATAACAATAGTTACAAAGTGACTATACAAATGGCACCGTACGAGGCTCTCTACAGAAGGAAATGTTGGTCGCCTCTTTATTGGAGTGAGGTTGGAGAAGGAAAGAGTTTGGGTCCAGAATTGATAGAGCAGACTATAGAGAAGATATCCGAAATCAGAAGTAGAATTAAGACTGCCCAAGATCGGTAGAAGTCTTATGTGTAATATCCGTAATTTTCCCATTTTTAGCAGTTTCCATTTTTGGTGTATGTCTATTTTTATCGACTCGCTTGTAACCGTTTCGACATTTTGAATCATTATTTGTTCTTGGAGTTTTTCCATTTGGACGAGTTTTGATGATGTTTTCACGTAATCTCATTTTATGACATGTTTTGCCGTATGAACGTTCGATTCTTGTAAAACTCGTCGTTTTCGTTGTTTCTTGGTTTGTACAAGTTCGTATGGTTGAGTTGGTCATGTGGAGACTTTCGGTTTGTAAATCCGACGTCGTTTCGTGATTTTCGGGCACTTGGGCTATTTTTGTAATTTCCTAATAGTTTAGGGAATCTCATTTTCGTTGTCGCATTACGGACCCTTCGGTGGTCGGAATTGTATTTTTCTTTCAGCGCTTAGCTCCGTCGTCTTATATGCTTCGCGTTCATGTTCCTGGATTCTGACCTCGTCGTGGATTTCGTGTTTTGTACCTCCGACAGCAGCGTACTGCTGACATGAGCAGCAGTACTGAACTGCTGCGTAGGTAGCGCACGCTACCCCTGTTGCCTTGCGTGCGCTACCAATGTGCAGTTAGCGTGCGCTAACTCATTTTTGTTAGCGTGCGCTAGCGATGGCAGCAGTAGCCACTGGACCGGTCTCAGCCCCGTTAGCGTGCGCTATACATGCTAGTTAGCGTGCGCTAACTTCACATTTTTAAAGATCAGGGGAAGTTTCGTTTCAGCATTATTTTTCATTCTTTTCCTTTCCTTCCCTTCCTACGGGCGATTTTGGCGATTCAGAGCAGATTATGGAGAGTAACCGGTAGAGTTCCCTTCCAGTCCAATTCTTGTGTCTCGAGCATAACACACCACCATCTAAACCCATCTCCATCGTCCGAATTCAAGGTAATTTCTCAGGAACCCTAACTTTGACGGATTTGGGGGTTTTTCGGGATTTTAGCGATTAGTTCCGGACTATTCAATTATGTTATGATATTCTTCACCGATTGTGATTATTGAATGATTCCAAATCCAGTTTCCTTGGTTTTAATCCGCGAATTATCAATACGGGGAGATTTTGCGTAAACCCTCACCCATATTGATTGAACGTCTATTGTCGTTATTTGTAATCGGGGTTTTGGGAGTATTCCTTTCGATTATTGATGTCCGTTGGGACTGAGTTATGCTAATTCTTCGTTTAGGAACCGTCGTTTTCCATTCGGATCATCCGTAGTCACTTTTCACTTCCGATCCTTCGAAGATGTCACAAAGGCAAGTACTTTACATTTGTTTACATGTTCTAGTATTTGAATTATGGCTATATGTGGTTGTCGTGGGAGAATATGTGTATGTTCACCTAGGGACGGTCCGACGGGGCCTCTAGGGATACGTATTGCCGTGTGTGTGCGTATCACGAACTGTGGTTAGCCACCTAGGGATGTCCGACGGCATCATGCGAGTGCAGTGGCCGTGAGTCTCGTGCCAACGGTTAACTTTGAATTATGATTTGTTGGAGATAATGTGTTTTGTGTGTACATCATAAATATTCCGGAATATAAAATGTTTTCTAAAATGACTTTTTGGCGCATATATTCATCTGATTAGAATGTAGTTCAAATGGATTGTACTTGCACTAGCAGTTGTCGCTAACCCCTTAAATGGGGGAAATACTTTTTTTTGTATTTCAGGTATTGATCGTGGGGACCAGCGAGCACTCGGGCCGTATGAGGATGATGGGCAAGCATGATATTGTCCAGTATTTGAATTTTCGATGTCATGTCTGTCGGTTACTATTGATGTCTGATTTTGAGATTTATGTATTATAAAGTTGGTTTAAGTACTCGAGTACTTCCTGTTTGAAATTGTTAATGTTGTGTCCCCGTTTTGGGAAATGGATTTGATGTCAAATTTTAATTGTCGGTTTGTAGTCTTTCATTTGAATTGTCGTTTTATTCATAATAGTTTGTCGTCGTCGAATGTCTTGTTGGTATGTTAGCCTGGTGAATTCCACAGTGTGGAGTCCACGGCGCTGTAATATTCCCTGAACGTCTTGGGGGTGTTACAGAATATGGTATCAGAGCTTAGGTTATGGATACCTAGGCTGTCGGTCATTTGGGTCTAGCTAAGTGTCGTTTTTGGGACAGTATCACTGCTATGCCATCATCTCAGTACGCCAGTGCTCGTAAGTTTTCCTAACTTGACTCGTTTAACCGTTCTGTTCTATTCCTGTCTTAGTATCTTTTGCGTTTTGCGTTTGAATTGTACTTACCCGTTGCTTCTTCAGAATTCCTGCTGGTAGAGGACGCGGACGCGGTCGCGGACGCGGTAGGGGACGTGGCGCAGCCGGTGGGGCGGCCATGTCCGATCACTCGGGAACTGATTCGGCGATGCCCTCTTTGTCGAACAGTGTTCCCCCTAGTTCCGGAGGTCAGCAGGACCGACTGCTAGTTCGGTAATGCTCATGAGAATGTTGGAGTGGCCAACATATTGCGGCAAGTAGCGAACCAGATGACGCCACGGCTCGAGCCGTTGCAGTCGGCCATGCTAATGCCAACCCGGTTCCGCCTACTGGATCCGGTAATGATAAGCTACTTCAGGACGTGATTCGTATGCGTCCTCCGCAGTTTGATGGTGCTTCCGACCCTTCTGGTTGGGAGAATTGGCTATTCGAGATAGAGAAAGTGTTTGAGGCTGCTAATTGTTCCGAGGAGAGGAAAGTACCCATTGCTCAGTACTTCCTCGCCAAGGAGGCAGCGACGTGGTGGCAAGCGGTGAAACCGCGTGACCGGGCAGCTACGTGGGCAGAGTTCCGGGATCTGATGGAAGACTAATTCTGTCCGTGGCCAGTGAAAGAGGGGAGGATCCGAGCCTTCTTTGAGGCTAAGCCCCAATATGTTCCTATTTCTCAAGCTATCAAGGACTACAATCAACAGCTGCACTACGTGAGAAACCAAGTCCGAGAAGAGCTAGATAAGATCCGCCACTTTGATATGCGGATGAAGCCGATTGTGCACCACTACATGTCTGGTCTGGGGTGCACGACTTTGAAAGATTATCAGAATAAAGCGATGGCTTACGAGATGTCGTTTTCTGCGACAGAGACGGCAGCTGAAGGAAAGAAGCAGAAGACCTCCGGTCAGTTTTCAGGAGGCAAGTCAGGAGGGTATCCGAAGGCTCGGTCAGTTCGCGAGTCTTCGGAGCCGGTCGCCATCGATTGGTCGAGGAACAGTTCTAGGTGCACTCCTGCTGGTTCCGTTCGTGGTCCTACGTGCTTCAAGCTGATCGTCGGGTCACATGATGAGTGAGTGTGATAGGCCTCGATCCAGTGCCTTGCTCGTGGTCGTATGGGTCACCGTGCTAAGTTTTGTACGGATGCCGCTCGGGCTCGATTACTCGAGATATCTGCTCAGTGCGGGAGAGCCGAGTGTGAATCGAGCACCGCAGGTTCCTCGGCCCGACAGAGTTTTGGTAGAGGTCGAGGTCGTGGTCGGCCTTCTAGAGGGGAGCTTCTAGTGCGGGTCCATTCCGCCCCGTGTGTATGAGATGAGGCGAGCCGGAGATCCCGACGCGACGGTGGCTACAGTACCGTCCACATCCTTGACCATCCTGTTTCCATATTGTTCGATTACGGTGCTACGCATTCTTTTATATCTATGGATTGTGTGCGTAAATGCATGTTGATTGCCTTGTTGCTTGTGAGCCTTTTGTTGTTAAACTTCCTAGCGGGGATAGCATCGTGGGGGACCGTGAGATTAGAGATTTTTCTGTGAGTATCGCGGGGAGGGATTGGCCTTCTAATCTGATTGCGGTAGATATTAGAGATGAGGATTTGATTCTGGGTGAGGATTGGCTGGACCGTCATGGGGCGATCATGAATTATAGAACGAGGACTGTTTCGATGTTAGCCTCTCATGGTACCGAGCATTCTTTTGTGGGGCGTAAGCGGGGTAGCTAGAGATTACTGATCAGCGCTTTGAGGGCGGTGAGACTTCTTCGGGGAGGTTGCACGGGCTATTGGTGTTACGCTTTGAGATCGGAAGAAGGGGGAGTCGAGCTCTCGTCTATTCCGGTAGTATGTGAGTATCCTGACGTTTTTCCAGATGAGTTGCCGGGTTTGCCGCCGGGCCGAGAGGTTGAGTTTACCGTCGATTTAGAGCCGGGTGCAGCACCTATCTCTAAGACGCCATACCGTATGGCGCCTGCCGAGATGCTTGAGTTGAAGAAACAATTGGGAGAGTTGCTAGCCATGGGGTATATTCGACCGAGTGCTTCGCCTTGGGGCGCACCGGTCCTATTTGTAAAGAAGAAGGATGGGTCACTTCGTTTGTGTATCGACTACCGAGAGTTGAACAAAGTGACCATAAAAAACAAGTATCCGCTCCCGAGGATTGATGACTTGTTTGATCAGTTGCAAGGAGCGACCGTGTTTTCGAAGATTGATTTGAGATCGGGGTATTATCAGCTCCGAGTGAAGGATACCGATATTCCGAAGACGGCCTTTCGGACGAGATACGGTCACTACGAGTTTGTGGTTATGCCTTTTGGGCTAACCAACGCACCAGCCGTGTTCATGCAGCTTATGAACAAAGTCTTTATTGAGTACCTCGATAAGTGTGTAGTCGTTTTTATCGACGACATCCTGATTTACTCGAGGGGCGAGGAGGAACACGCCCGTCATTTGCATATTGTGTTAGATATTTTGAGAACTCAGCATCTTTTTGCGAAGTTCTCAAAGTGCGAGTTTTGGTTACGGGAGGTTATGTTTCTCGGTCATGTGATCTCGGTCGAGGGTGTTCGTGTGGACCCACATAAGGTAGAGGCAGTGTTGGATTGGGCGCCGCCCAAGAACGTGAAAAAGGTCCGCAGTTTTCTGGGATTAGCCGGGTATTACCGTAGGTTCGTCGAGGGGTTCTCTAAACTTGCTCGACCTCGGCTCGATTATTCTGAAGTCAGAGAAGTTTGTGTGGACCGATGAGAGGCAGAATAGTTTTGAGGAGTTGAAGAAGCGGTTGACGACCGCTCCTGTTTTGGCTTTACCGAGTCGTAATGATGGTTTCTCAGTTTATAGTGATGCTTCGGGCCAAGGGCTCGGATGCGTACTTATGCAGCACGGGAGGACGATTGCTTATGCTTCCCGTCAGTTGAAACCATATGATTTGAATTACCCTACGCACGATCTTGAGTTGGCCGCAGTCGTATTTGCGTTGAAAATCTGGCGTCATTACTTGTATGGCTCGTCGTGTCGGATTTTCACCGATCACAACAGCCTGAAGTACATTTTCACGCAGAAGGAGCTTAATATGAGACAGAGGAGATGGTTGGAACTGATTAAGGATTACGATCTTGAGATCCTCTATCATCCGGGCAAGGCTAATGTGGTAGCAGATGCCTTGAGCCGGAAATCGGTATCGCTTCGGGCGCTTGAGTTACTCACGGCCCAGTTGGGACTTCAGCGAGAGTTTATGAGGTTGAGCATTGAGATTGTACCGCCAGAGAGTTCCGGGCAGTTGCGTATTCTTGAGATTTCTTCGTCTCTGGTCGAGGACATTAAATCGGGACAGTTGGAGGACCCGATGTTTATTCAGCTTCGGGAGAGTGTAGAGAAGGGGAAAGCCCCGGGATTCGTTATTCATGAGGACGGAGTGTTCAGATTCCGAGGTCGGTTGTGTGTTCCGAACGACTCGGAAATGAGACAGAGTATTATGCGAGAGGCTCATGCGTCACCTTACTCAGTCCATCCGGGCTCGAGTAAAATGTATAAAGATCTGAGGAAAAATTTCTGGTGGAACGATATGAAGAAAGAGGTAGTTCAGTTTGTGGCTAAGTGTTTGACTTGTCATCAAGTCAAGATTGAGCATCAGCGGCCAGCCGGATTATTGAAAACACTTCCCGTTCCGGAATGGAAGTGGGAGGACATCTCTATGGATTTTGTCACGAGTTTACCGAGGACGAAGACTGGTATGAATATGGTATGGGTAATTGTAGACCGACTGACTAAGTCGGCACATTTTCTGGGCATCAAGGATACTTGGGGTCCGGAAAAGTTGGCTCGTATTTTTATCACTCAGATAGTGAGGCTTCATGGTACGCCGAGGACCATTATTTCTGACAGAGATGGCCGATTTGTATCGCATTTTTGGCAGGCAGTGCATAAGGCATTGGGGACTCAGCTACGTTTGAGCACTTCGTTCCATCCCCAGACCGATGGGCAGTCCGAACGTACCATTCACACGTTCGAGGATTTGTTGCGCGCGTGTGCGTTAGACTGGAGTAGTAATTGGGAGGAGCATTTGGCCTTAATTGAGTTTGCTTATAATAATAGCTGGCACGCGTCGATTAAGATGGCACCGTATGAGGCACTTTATGGCCGACGTTGCCGATCACCGATATGTTGGGATGAGCCGTCCGATTTGGTTGGCACCGAGACGGACCTTGTGTTGGAGACGAGGGAGAAAGTCGAATTGATTAGAAAGAGGATGTTGGCTGCCCAGAGTCGACAAAAGTCTTATGCGGATGTTAGGCGTAGACCTTTGGAGTTTGAGGTGGGAGATCACGTTCTGTTGAGAGTATCTCCGACGAAAGGAGTTTTCCGATTTGGGAAGAAGGGGAAACTCAGCCCGAGATATATTGGACCTTTCGAGGTATTGGAGAGAGTCGGCGAGTTGGCATACCGTTTGGCTTTTCCTCCGTCGCTGAGTCATGTACATAGCGTATTTCACGTTTCCCAGTTGAGGAAGTACGTTCCGGACCCGTCCCACATTATTGACTTTGGGGACGTGGAGATAGAGAAGGATATTACGTTTGAAGAGAGGCCCGTCAGAATTTTGGAGCGTCGTGACAAGCAGTTAAGGCACAAAACCATTCCTTTGGTTAAGGTGCAATGGTCGAGGCACGGAGTAGAAGAAGCGACGTGGGAGCTAGAGGAGGATATGCGTTCGAGATACTCCGAGCTTTGTGATTCTTAAGTTTCTGGACGAAACTTTATTTTAGAGGGGGAGAATGTAATATCCGTAATTTTCCCATTTTTAGCAGTTTCCATTTTTGGTGTATGTCTATTTTTATCGACTCGCTTGTAACCGTTTCGACATTTTGAATCTATTTTGTTCTTGGAGTTTTTCCATTTGGACGAGTTTTGATGATGTTTTCACGTAATCTCATTTTATGACATGTTTTGCCGTATGAACGTTCGATTCTTGTAAAACTCGTCGTTTTCGTTGTTTCTTGGTTTGTACAAGTTCTTATGGTTGAGTTGGTCATGTGGAGACTTTCGGTTTGTAAATCCGACGTCGTTTCGTGATTTTCGGGCACTTGGGCCATTTTTGTAATTTCCTAATAGTTTAGGGAATCTCGTTTTCGTTGTCGCATTACGGACCCTTCGGTGGTCGGAATTGTATTTTCTTTCAGCGCTTAGCTCCGTCGTCTTATATGCTTCGCGTTCATGTTCCCGGATTCGACCTCGTCGTGGATTTCGTGTTTTGTACCTCCGGCAAGCATCTGCGACATGAGCGAAATCTTGGCTAACTGCGTAGGTAGCGCACGCTTCCCTGTTGCCTTGCGTGCGCTACCAATGTACGATTAGCGTGCGCTAACTCATTTTTGTTAGCGTGCGCTAGCGATGGCGGCGATAGCCACCTGGACGGTCTCGGCCCGTTAGCGTGCGCTATACATGCTAGTTAGCGTGCGCTAACTTCACATTTTTAAAGATCGAGCGATTCGTTTGACATTATTTTTCATTCTTTTCCTTTCCTTCCCTTCCTACGGGCGATTTTGGCGATTCGGAAGCAGATTGTGGAGTAACCGGTAGAGTTCCCTTCGTCCAATTCTTGTCTCTCTAGCATAACACAACACCATCAAAACCCAACTCCATCGTCCGAATTCAAGGTAATTTCTCAGGAACCCTAACTTTGTGGATTTGGGGGTTTTCGGGATTTTAGCGATTAGTTCCGGACTATTCAATTATGTTATGATATTCTTCACCGATTGTGATTATTGAATGATTCCAAATCCAGTTTCCTTGGTTTTAATCCGCGAATTATCAATACGGGGAGATTTTGCGTAAACCCTCACCCGTATTGATTGAACGTCTATTGTCGTTATTTGTAATCGGGGTTTTGGGAGTATTCCTTTCGATTATTGATGTCCGTTGGGACTGAGTTATGCTAATTCTTCGTTTAGGAACCGTCGTTTTCCATTCGGATCATCCATAGTCACTTTTCACTTCCGATCCTTCGAAGATGTCACAAAGGCAAGTACTTTACATTTGTTTACATGTTCTAGTATTTGAATTATGGCTATATGTGGTTGTCGTGGGAGAATATGTGTATGTTCACCTAGGGACGGTCCGACGGGGCCTCTAGGGATATGTATTGCCGTGTGTGTGCGTATCACGAACTGTGGTTAGCCACCCAGGGATGTCCGACGGGGCTCTGCGGGGTACGGTGGCCGTGAGTCTCGTGCCAACGGTTAACTTTGAATTATGATTTGTTGGAGATAATGTGTTTTGTGTGTACATCATAAATATTCCGGAATATAAAATGTTTTCTAAAATGACTTTTTGGCGCATATATTCATCTGATTAGAATGTAGTTCAAATGAATTGTACTTGCACTAGCAGTTGTCGCTAACCCCTTCAATGGGGGAATTACTTTTTTTGTATTTCAGGTATTGATCGTGGGGACCAGCGAGCACTCGGGCCGTATGAGGATGATGGGCAAGCATGATATTGTCCAGTATTTGAATTTTCGATGTCATGTCTGTCGGTTACTATTGATGTCTGATTTTGAGATTTATGTATTATAAAGTTGGTTTAAGTACTCGAGTACTTCCTGTTTGAAATTGTTAATGTTGTGTCCCCGTTTTGGGAAATGGATTTGATGTCAGATTTTAATTGTCGGTTTGTAGTCTTTCATTTGAATTGTCGTTTTATTCATAATAGTTTGTCGTCGTCGAATGTCTTGTTGGTATGTTAGCCTGGTGAATTCCACAGTGTGGAGTCCACGGCGCTGTAATATTCCCTGAACGTCTTGGGGGTGTTACATTATGCTCATAAGAGAAGGAAAGATATCCAATTTGAGATTGGAGAGAAAGTGTTCTTGAAGGTGGCACCGATGAAAGGAGTGGTACGATTAGGTAAAAAGGGAAAGCTACAGCCTTGTTATATCGGACCTTTTGAGATTTTGGGTCGTGTTGGTGACCTTACTTATCATTTGGCACTGCCGTTGGAGTTATCAGGAGTGCACAATGTCTTTCACGTCTCTATACTGATAAAGTACGTACATGATCCTGATCACATATGCAATTTCAACGAGTTGCATATAGCCAAGAACTTGACTTATGAAGAGGTACCTAAAGCTATTTTGGAGCGTAGGGTACATCAGTTACAAAATAAAGAGGTTAAATTGGTGAAAGTTCAATGGAGTCGTCATGGACCAAATGAGGCAACTTGGGAACGTGAAGAGGAGATCCGTTCTAAGTATCCAACATTCATTTTTCAAGGTACGTAACTTTATTTTCGAGGACGAAAATTTGTTAAAGGGGGGTAGGTTGTAACGCCCCGATTTCGCATATACATTTATTGTGAATTATAGAAAATATGTTCAATTTTATTAAATTAATGCCCGAATAATTTTGTCATATAATTCATTACATTCTCATGATCATGCAAATCCATTTATATCATTATAATTCATGTCAAGTAATGCAATTCATTCGTTTCATTTCTCATTTTATTTCATGGTTTCATCTCGTCATTTCTAGGCCCGAGTCAAATTTTAAATAATATTAATTATGCCCAAAATATTATTTAGCTGATTACTATAATAATTATTATTATGAATAATAATATTTCTATTATTATAGATATCATTATTATTTTAGTTTTATGTAAGCCAACTATTTAATTAGTCCAATATTATTGTTATTATTCTTATTATTAATATTAATATTATGGTCTATTAATTTAATGGCCCAAGTCTTTTCTTAGCCCAATTCAGATTTTCTTTCAAAAACCTAGCCCATAACTTCCTATACCCTAAACCTAATATCTATAGTATAAATACGGTATTTTATACTGCAGCCAGTATACTCAATACACTCCTGCCTTGTCATTCCGTCGCAATTCTCCGTTCGCTTGCAATTTGTGTTCTTCAAACCAGCATCGCAACTCCCTTACTTCAAAGGTAAATCTATTCCTTTTTCTTTTCAAATTTTTTTTCACTTCTACGGCACCATCCTTATCAAATAGCATATTTTCTCTACTCAAGAACATACACACAACACATGTAAATTCTTCTGTAAGTTTCTTCGATTACAAACACTTTTCATCTCAATTTTTTTTGACAGAAATTCGGTCTCCCAATTTCCTTCTTCGGTCGAACCCCGAACATTAGATAAGAAGAAAATAATCCTGCCATCGTTCACCCCAAAATTTTTCACTGGCCTCGGCTATTTTCACAAACACGGAGACAATATGTGAGGAAATCGCCATAAACAAACTGTTAATCTCAAACTGATAATATCACCATCAGAAACCCTTTTTTTCCTTGGAATCAGAATCGGAAATTTATAGAAAACTCACCTGAGTTTTTCTAGCCGAAGCTATTTTAACTCGAGTCTGAAACCAGAATTCAAATCAAAACCCAAACCATTTTGTTGAATCAAATTCAGAGCTGAAGAAACAAACCTTTGATTTCGGCCGAAACCGGAAATCCCCAGCCACGGTCACCTTTTTCCGGTGATTCTGGCTGTTCTCTTTTACATCATCAGCTGACCTTCGCCGCCAACGCGAAACCCTGTTGTTAAACCAGTCGCCGCTCATCTGCCCATTTTTAATATTCATCTCCCAGTGTGTTTGGTCGTTGTGTGTTTGTGTGTAGCAGAGAGAAAATAAAATAGAGAAGTGTGATGAGTCATTGGGGAAGATGAGAAAAGGGCTGACTCTCCTCGGTGTGTATTCTATATCACAGACCTCTCCAAAATCTCTAATTTAACCCTCTAATTTATTTTATCCTTCAAATTAACCCATTGTGTTTCTAGTAATTTAAATTCAGACCCCTTTTGACTACTGTTGATCCTTTCAATTACTATTATTGTTCACTTCTAATTTATTTTTTAGCCTATTATAAAAATAGATTATTATTATTAATTGTAAATAATATCGAGAATTTACGGGCCTAGAATTGTCGAGTCAAGCATTTCATCACATTCAAGTTCAGAACTGCAATTTTATCCAGGTGTGGGGATTTATTACGCTTTTGTTTATTTTAATTGCTTTATATATTGTCTCGTATGTGCACGTGGAATCAGTCAGAAGCACTTAAATGTGTGATCAGTCAGAAACACTTAAATGTGCAAATCAGTCAGGAGCACTTAAATGTGCAAATCAGTCAGAAGCACTTAATTGTGCATAAAGCCTTCTGAGCTAGCCAAGGCTTGAAATTTATCACCATGTTTTTATACTTGCTAATATATTTAGTAATTAACGTAGACATATTGCGTACTCTCCACACTGAGCGAGTTGGAAGATCACCCCACTATTTACCCCCTTTTAGGTTGAGGAGCTCGATGTGGCATGCGCTTGAGTGTGGGATGATCAAACTGATGATCATATATTTATTTGTTAAATGTTATTTCTCTAAGACTATATTTTTGAACAATGTTCGACTTGTTTTAATTTCACATCGAAGTGTGTTTTTATTTAACGGTGACTTGGGATTATTACTTGCGATTATTAAGTTCGTCTTTTTAAAATATTTTTCTGCTGCAAAATTTTTATTTATTCTTCTTAAAATTAGAAGAATTATATTTTAGAAAAGTGGTCGCTACATAAGTGGTATATTTTAGAAAAGTGGTCGCTACTGTCCAGGCTTCAATTCATGGGTGTTGTATGTGCAAGAACTTGTTGGCAGGCAAAACACCTCTGTGATTTCTATTCTCTAAACCGCATAGGGATATGTCTTTGATTCTTGGTTGGAGACACCTTAGTGAAAACCTATAAAGAGTATGCTAGGAAACCACATATCGCATATACCTACTAGTGTAACTTAGACTTTGGAAGATGCTTTTATTCCCTGTTATCTTTTATTTATAAATGAAACTTAATAAGTTATTGTATATAGTTTATATTTATTTATTTATTTCATACACTAGTAAACTAGAAACAGTAGTATATGTATAAACATAAATATATGGAGCAAGTCTTTATGACTGTAATATACTTTAAATATATACTTTTATAGACTTTCATAGCAAAATATCATCATAAAATTAATGCTGGTGCAATAATCTTAAAGATACATTACTTGGGTGCTTTCCTTGTTCCTAAGGTTTGAGACTCTACTTGGATGATATTGGCATAACTACGGTTATATGATCATGTTTATAATTTTGATATTGAGATGATAAATTGTTAAAACATTAATGTGTATATAGGAGCTTTTAGAGTTGTATTATGCTTTATATTAAGTTTTCTCCAGAAAATATTACTTTGATAAAATTGCCCCTCATATATTATTTTTCAAAAGATTAGATTATTTTGCCAAAATATTAGTTAATATCCGAGTAGGATGATTAATATGAATATAATTTGTTAATACAACATGTTTGGATTCTAATTTTTATAACATCCCTAAAACATGTGGTGATATTACTTGCAATCACTTATTGATATTTCTGTTGGTACTTGGTTGTATACAACTGTGAAATTTAACATTTCATGGACATTACATGGTTCACTATATATATATATATATATATATAAGTTTTTATTTGGTAGAGTCGTCACTAGTTCTTGTGATATTTTGAAGTGAATTTGAAGACTTAATATGCAACCAAAAATTGTGATTAAAAAAATTACAACTAGAAGTTATATAAAATTAAAACTTTAGAAAATTTACGACCTGAAGTTGTACAATATTAAAATATGAAAAAGAAAAAATAAATAAAATTAGAAGTTACAACTAGAAGTGTACAAAATAATTAAATATCATCAATATCATAAAAGAAATAAAGAAAACAACAAGCCAGAACAAGGCAAAAGTCCTAATATTTAAGCCATAATATTTCTTTGTCATTACCTCCATGCGAATATTAAATTATCTAAAGATCCACAAGTTTTTTGAACAATCTAAAAGAGTATAACCACCAGTAGAATATGATATTACCAAAGGCCCAACTTGAATGGTCAAATTTGAGACTACATGATTTTAAGCCTATTAGTGGATATAAGTTAGCCATGTTAAGAATCACTTCAAAATTGTTGTTATGTGAAGATAGAATTATTGGTGAAGATATGTTAGAAAGAACATACTCTACCTTTTCACGCAAATAATATTGTTCTGCAGATACAACATCGTGAAATGGAATTTAAAAAATATTCTGAACTTATATCTTGTCTATTTGTGGCTGAGTAAAATAACGAGCTATTAATAAAATCATATATCCTGTCTAACTGGTTCTGTTCCATTCCCAGAAGTGAATGTGACATCATATAATTGAAAATAAAACAACCATGCTAACAATAGTGGCCTAGGACGTGGACGAGAATACTAATATGGTCGAGGTAATACCGAGGTGGTTCTTTCAAGAACCCATATTCCCACCAGAAGCCGGATAATAAAGATGGTCACAAACAAGATAAAGATAATAGTGAGGATGTGACCAATGTGTGTTACCGCTGTGGAGGAAAATGCCATTGGTTTCGTACCTGTCGTACACCAAAATATTTTGTTGAACTATATCAACAATCATTGAAACATGGCAAGAAAGAGACTAATCTCGTATATGAAGATGGAAAAGATGATTTTGACTATGGCAAAACAACTCACTTTGAGATTGCTGACTTCGTCCCCGAAGGACATAACTAAAAGGAAACAAAATCGACATAATACAAGGCTCGGTTCATTCTGTCACGATCGTGACTCTGTACGTCATGATCGTGACATAGAAAATACCTTGTGAATAGACAATTTTTGTTTTGGATTTATGGTTTTGTTTATGAATTTAATGAACTTTGTTTCACATTCATGATATTACGTGCATGATTAGTACATATGATTTTATGAATTGGTTTCAACTTTGAACTATGATATTATATGTTAGTATAGAGATATGATTAAACTTGAGTATGCGTTTGTTATTCATTTGAAGAATATGAATAGTGAAGATATATGGATTGACCGTGCTGTCGTGACGCGTCAAAATTAGTTATTTTTATTTTTCCTTGGCTTACTTCTACTAACTAGTAGTATCGGCAAGTAAGGGTCGATCCCATGGAGAACGGTAAATTAATTATGCTTTTTAAGGGTTAAATACTTTTACCAATTAAAATAAAACAAAAAAACGAAGGGGGGATTTTAGTTTCTGATCTTTACTAAAAAAATAATTTCCGTAAAATAAATTAAGTCAAAATAAACAAAGGAAATAAAATTCGAAAATATCAATTAAGGAATAATCTAGTTCTTAGTTCCGTTATCCACCGTTTCGAATTAATTCAAGTTTTAATGCAGCGCTTATCTCTTCTCTAATCTCATGAACTCCTATTCCGAAGCCAACAACAAGCTCTGTTGACCCCAATTATTTCTCAAGTATATTTAATTAAAACAAGCTCTTTAATTAAACCTATCTAGACGATGGATTCAAAACAAGCTCTTCAAATCTCGCTCGCTAGATGCATTAAAAACCAAAATAATGAAATAGGTAAGATATTAAGTTCATAAGCTAGACTTAAGGGATCTCGGATTTGTGTTACTCAATTGAGAAAATTCAATTATTTGCTACTTGTGAAACCAAAATTGCAACAATTACGGATTACAACTCAATTTCTATCATAAGACATAAAACCCCTAATCTAGTTGGCCAAACCAAATCAAGAAATTATATGGCGTAGTAATGAATCCAATAACACAAAAGTAATTCGAGAGACTTCAAGTTGATAATACACTACGGGATTAAAAAATGAATAATTCAAATACGGTTTCAAACTTTACTAAGAAGTAGAATAGAAAATTAGCCGGACATGTTGGTTTAGAAAATATCAAATTAATAGTAGACATAAGAAGAAAGAAATTCAAACAGTGTAGTCTTCTTCCTCGCATGTCGGTGGCGGCCCGGTTTACTTCGGTGAGAATGGCGGCTCGGTCCTCCTCTTTTTCCTCTGCTCCAGCCGTGAAAAGGATAATAATGATGATCAATAATAATCTCAGACCCCATCCTTTTATAATAGTCCTTTATTTATTAGTTTTCTTCTTTAATTGGATCTCCCTCCTTCTTATTCTTCTTAAGTTTTTATTGTTTTGGAATATTTCCTTCCCTAGTCAATTAAAATTCCTTTGCCCAGCCTAGGGGGCGATTTTATGCCTTGTGGAACTAATTGGGGTGGATTGGAGTCGTTTCTTGGGCCTCAAGTAAGATTATTTTTGGAACAGAGACGACACTGGGTCACCGACCCGACACTGGCCACCCGGTGTCGCGCGGCAGTTTCTTCATTAAAGCCCAAATCACCTTGGCTTGGTCTGTTTGATGGCCCAAATTATTCTTTAAGCTTAAAAACTCCATCAAACACCTAAATTAAACAACAAATTGCCAAGTGAAGTAAATTGCATGCAAAATATAAATAGGTAGAAAATAACCAAGTGTGCCAAAATAAAATTCATTAAAACCTTAAAATTAACAGTGATTTTAGCACACTATTTTCGTCCTATCAAATCTCCCCAAACTTAAACCAATGCTTGTCCTCAAGCATAATTCGAGTGAAAGAAATTCAAGAAGTATGTATTGAAAAATCCAAGATGATAGCCATATTCAAGGGAGAACAAATAGTCATGAACAAGTATGAAAAAAATTGAAGTACCTCATCCAATCTCAACATCTTCATTGGCATCAAGTGAGAGAATATTCGATGGCCTCACAAGGGGTCACTCTCGCTTAAGTAGATATAGGGATTATTAAGCAATCACTCACGTTAAAACATGGTGTGTCATTACCACATACTCGCACAAAAATCAAATCTCCACTACTTAGATGAACTCATGCATATAATCAAAAGGGCTTTTATAGTTGTAACGGGGCTTTAAGTATGGGTAGGATAAAAAGGATTAATAAAGGATTATTTGGCAGAGACTAATTATAACAAATCCTACAAACAATGAATCACCATCCTTACTTTCGCACCCTTTTCGGTACATGTAACCACATTGCCACGAAAGATCAGTTGAGGTCAGTGGCTTTAACAACATTCGAGGGGGGTATTTTTACAGCCGCCCCCCTATTTTTTTAGGCCTTTATTATTTCATCTTAATTTCAGCACCCTTTTTCTTTTCACTTCACCACCCACTTTCTAATAATTCCTCGTCCTTCTCTGGACTTGTTATACACCTAATTCACAACTAAGTCTTGACCAAGGGTTCAAACGGACGAATTTTCACCAAAAATTAGATAATGTATAATAAAATGTGCTTGATAAAAGAATAAGGCTTAGGCCCAAATGGGCTTCTAATGGTGATTATGTCTGTTAGGAGTATGCCCTCGAATGCCACTCAGAGGATGTTGAGTGAGGGCGTTGTACTTGTTATTATATAATTCATTATCATAAGGCAAATGGATGTTTCTTTATTTACTGGTAGTTACTGGCATTCATAACTCGTAAATATACAGATAGAAACTAGTCCGTATATTTGAGAGCAAAACATTCTACTCCTTATTGGATAAGGGGATCGGCACTGGAAAGGTTTATAGCTCAAATACTTAATCGTTCGCAAGTCGATGAAACTTGATTGGACGTTAAGTTTATGTGAAGACTTGTATGACATGTTCTTTGACATGGAGAGTGCCTGTAGAACACTAATGGTTAGTGGGAGCACACATTATGGGTATTCTAATTAGATTAGTATACTTGAACCGACTCACCCTCGATTCGTCACATGGATTTCACTCCGAAACAGTCAATAACGGAATCGAAAGGTTGTGATAGGTATTTGTTAACCTTCTGTAATACCCATAGGTTTCACTTTTATATTTTTTCGATTCTAGTGACTCTTTTGTGTTCATTGACATATTTTGGACATGTTTGTTCAGCACTTTTGTCATCCAAGTGAGTTTTGATGTTTCTTTGGATTAAACGGCATACTATTTCGACCTTTCCACATTTAGGTCCGACTTTGTACATTCACCATAAATTCTAAAAAATCCAAAATTTCTGAAATTTTATATTGTAAAACCCGTAATTTCGATTTCCGGTAATTTCTTTTTTTTTTTTTTATTTTTTTTTCGGCGGAAGTCCATTTTGACGGCTCGCTCATGACCGTTTCATCATTCCGAGAATGATTAATTCTACACTTTTTATCATCCGAGTTCGTTTCGGTGTTGTTTTATTGAGTTCCGTACTTTTTAGCGACTTTTCCGCACTTGAGTTCGATTCTTGCGAATCTCGTTCGAAAGTGCTGTTTCGAGTTTCTCGTAAGTCCGTTTAACTTTGTTTGACGTGTTGTGAACTTCGGTTTGGTTATTCAATCACGTATCGTGATTTCCGGGCGTTTTGGGCCATTTTGTAATTTCTTAAAAGTTACGGGTATCCGTATCTGTAATTGTTGTCTCGACACGTTTCTTGGTTGCGTATGATTAATTATTGTATTATGTTTTCATTTCGGGTCGATGATGGTATCTGCAAACTTTTCGTCGTGTTCGTTCCGTACGTTTTCGGAAATCGAGTCGTCGGATCTTGACGCCTGAGCACTGGCCGGACAGGTGCGGCCGGCACGGTCGGAAGTGCTGGGCACTGGCCGGGCAAGCACGGCAGGAACCTAAGTAGCGCACGCTACGGCCGGAAGGCTGCGCAAGCTAACCGGCAGGTGTAGCGCACGCTATCGGGCGGCCCAACGTACGCTATCGGGTCTGGGCAGAGGGGTTCTGAGGTTCTGGACTCGGGTAGGATCGGCAGGTAGCGCACGCTACTGTCGGACGCTGCGTACGCTACGGCCGGCAGGTAGTGCATGCTACGGCCGAAAGGCTGCGCACGCTACCTGGCCGAGCAGTCTAGTCCAGGAGGTCACTGGATTGCGGCCTGGGCCGATAGCGCACGCTAGCTCGGCAGCCTAGCGCGCACTAGTCCAGCCCAGTATAAATGTGGCAGAGCAGCCTCATTCTCATTCATTTTTCACTTCCTTCCTTTTCGGTCCGCGGCTGGCGATTTGGAGGTGGAAGAGCCATGTTGTTGAACAACAAATCCATGAAGTTCTTGAGTTTCTAACATCAATCAATCATCCTATATCGTCCTTTGATCCAGCGAATCAAGGTAATCTCACCTTAGAACCCTAATTTCGTGAATTTGGGGGTTTTTGCAATTTTGTCTGATTCGTTCCATGTTGTTGATTAATTCATGATGGGTATGATTAATCTTGGTAGTATTCTTGTGTTTAACATCATTTAATCCATTGTTCTTCGTCGAATCGAAGTATATTTCTTGATTTCCTTCGAATCCACTTTTTGGGGGATTTGTTCTCGATCTTGTTTTTCATCCGTTTTTGATGGATCGATTGTGGTTAAATGATGTTGTTAAACACATTCTATGGATTGTATATCCATATTTCAACTTGGAATTCCGTTTTCGTGTTTTGACGGGACGAATCGTGTTCTTGGCCGTTTTGGGGGAAATCCTTGAACCTTCGTCATTTGTTCTTTGAATTCAGCGGCTTTGGGTCGTACTTTGGTATTCATTTTCGTTTTTATTGTATTCGTTCGTAGTTCATTGTTGTGGATTGTCGTTCGGTGGAGTCGGCGAGTTCGTAGTTGGTTCGTGCCAACCTACTTCGGCAGATTCTCCGTGTTGTGGTTATTCGAGGCAAGTACCTTGTTCATACGCTTCTCGTTTTGTGGATATGATGATCGATGGTCATGTTGGTGTGTTTATTTGGTTATTTGAAAATAAATTTTCAAAAGATTTCGGTTTGGCCTCGTTAAAGGCTCTCTTTCAAAACGCGTGTGTTTTGTGAACAGTGTGTTTTGGGAATTGATTATGATTTGATCATTTTGAACGTTGAAGGCTTTGATGATATCCCTGTTGTTTAAAGTTATGGAATCGTGTATTCCGTGTTTAATCCTGTTATTGTGCTTTGAAGAGTTTGATAACGGCGTCGAGTAAGTGGCCATCCCTAGTAAGTATTCTTGATGAACTTACATTCTTAGCATATTAGTATTGCATGAGTAACGTGTGTGTGTATGCTCACTACGGGTTAGATCTGACGGGGTCTCGGTAGGGGTCCATGGAGGTGTGGATCGACGAGCTTTGCTTTTAACCACTACGGGTTAGATCCGACGGGGTCTCGGTAGGGGTACACGGAGGTGTGGATCGACGGTTAATTGTGGTGCATTTTACAATGCGATTTGATATTGGCATTTCCGGAAATGAGTGCTTTTGAACGGTTTTCATGATTGCATGCATTGACTAAGTGTGTAATGTAATATCCGGATTTATTACGGTGTATTTCATCTGTATTCAAACCATGTATTATTCGGATTTGTGGTTTTGATTATTGGAGTATGATATTTCTTGCATTGATATCTTTGTACATAAGTATAACAACATGCAAAATTTCTCATGCAAACTCGTGATAGCGCACGCTAAGAATGTAGCTTAACGCGCGCTATCAGGCTACCACTAGCGCACGCTATGCATGTAGGAGTTGCGTGCGCTAAGAACTCAATTATTGAGCGGGACGGCTAGCACATGCGCCAGCCGGGACATGGGTCCGGATAAGATTCCCACGGATGAACCTGGACAGTTCTGAAGTCAACTCTTATTAGCGTGCGCTAAGGAAAGCTTAGTAGCGTGCGCTAATTTGTTAAAATGCAGAATATTATAAATGGGACAACAACCCGTTTTGGCTTACATTTCATTCGTCCATTCTTCATTCTTGAGAGGCCAGAGAGCTGTAATAATCCTTCTACACACTTAGAACACATCTTGTTGGTCTTTGTATATTGGTTATAACTTGTGAGTAATCATTGAAGTGGAATAGCACCTTGGAGTGGCATACAACCAACCAGAGTCGGATTCTACCTTACGGTTTAGTGATTTTCGTCATATTAAGGTATGTTCAACCTATCTACAGACTTAGAGTTGGATTCTAAAGAATTAGATGATCATGTTATCAAGATATTGATTTTTCATTAGTGAATTATTCAACATGCATCATGTTTGGAAATATAGAGATGGTTATGCCTCAAGTACTTTGATTATGAACATCATGATTCGAATCTTATTACATTGAACAAGTAAAGGAAGCTTCTATTATTGGTAATCCGAATCTAGTAGATGACTTCATAGCAATCATGGACTTGACTTTAACATCATTATTGTTAGATGAATCTAAAGGATTGATCATGGAAGGATTTATCTAGTATAGATGGAATGTTAAACAACTTCAGCATGATAATTTTGATTGATCTAAAGGTGTCAATATCAACCGTTAAGCCTTTCGAATTGTCGTATGAAGATTTGTAGTCGAAATGGAATATGGTTTTATAATGGTATACATATCCCTGAATCCGAAGTTGTTGTTATCCGTAAAATCATTCATAAGCGTATGAACATGATATTCATGGAGGTAACATGAATTATCACGGAAGATTTCATTGTTTTGATCATGATGAGAACAGATTATCGCCAAAGAAGAACCGCCATGCACAGATAGCGCACGCTAAGCTATGAAGATTAACGTGCGCTATCGAGCACGAGTTAGCGTACGCTACGTTTGGTATGTAACGTACGCTAGGCCATCAGACGAGTCAGTCGACTGATCAGTGAAGTACTGACCATGCATAGATAGCGTACGCTAGGCTTTATTGTTTGCGTGCGCTATCGAGCAGACTTAACGCACGCTACACAGAGTACTTAGCGTGCGCTGAGCAGTTCAGGCAGATTACATTTTATGAACTTTTGGCCGTAAATCGAATTGTTAACATTCGTACGACGTGAGATAAATCCTATATCATTTCTTTTGTTAAGGTTTGATCTTGTTACGTGATTGATTGAGGAGGACGACATTCGAGTGTTTGTTTTCGTGGAAGTATTGTTCTTGTCTTCAAATCGAGGCAAGTACCTTAATTGTTTTATGTATTGATGTTAAACATATTGTCGTGCATGTATGTCATTGTTGTATGTCCACCTCGTGTTGGTCCGACGGGATCATCGGGGGATCTATGCTAGCGTGCGCTGGATCATCGGACGGGTTTTTCCACCACGGGTTGGTCTGATGGGATCATCGTGGGTACTAGGCAGTGAACGCTGGATCGACGGAATTACCATGTGTATGTTATGATATCATGTTGTGATTATCAGTTGTGTATGTCATTTATGAGTTTCTCGTAGGAGAAGACTCGTTGGTATTTTTGTCGTTTACGTTATTATTCTTCGTGAGATATGAATAATATGTTGTGGTACTTGTACTAGAATCGTTGTGCTAACCCCTTCGGGGGTGAACATTTTTTTTATGTTCAGGATCCAGGAGAGCGGGAAAACAACCACTGGAGCTGCATGACGACGAGGGTGCAGAGTGATGTTCCGGCCGGGTTTATTTATCTGTTGTTTGTTGGTTATTTCAATAAGTACTCGAGTACGAAGTCATTTATGATGAATTTGAATTTGGTGATGTATTATTAAGTCCCTGTTGAACAATTGTACTTTCAGTATTTGGTCAGAACTGTTGTATCTTAATTCCGATATTTCCATTCGTAGTATTTCTTAATGTCTGTTCAATTTTTCAGCCTTGTAAATCCTTATGTAAAGGATTTACGGCGCTGTAATATTCCTGAATATATCGGGGGTGTTACAGAATATGGTATCGGAGCTATGATTATGGATATCTTGGCCGTTGGGTTAAAATAGGGGTCATTTATGTCTTTCGAGGTAACCGGTCGTGAATGATATCACTGCACTGCCTACGTCTTCATGCGAACGGTGGTTGTAAGTTCCTAAAATCTATCTCGTTCTTTACATGTTGTGTCTCTTTATACTCGAATATTAGAACGATGTTGTTTCCTGTATATTGTGTATTTATGCTTACAGTATGTTGAGAGGCGGACGTGGACGTGGTCGCGGTCGTGGACACGGACGAAGAAATGCTGAAAGGGAAGCGTCGCCTTCTAATCAGGCCAGTCATAGCTCAGGCGAGCCGCAACAATCTATTAATAACGAACTGGAACCTGCTGTACCAGAGATCCTTCGTCAAGTGGTGAACCAGATGACTCAGTTCGCCCAAGTCGTGGACCGAATGCAAGTGGCGGTGGGACTACAGCAGGGAGAGAGACAGCAAGGGATCCCAGACATGGGAAATCAAGGTGACCGGTGGCTGCAAGAGGTGGCGAAGATGCAACCACCCAAATTCGACGGTATTTCTGAGACTCCCACCTGGGACCATTGGTTGAAGGAACTGGAGAAAATATTTGCCGGAATTAACTGCCCAGATGACCGGAGAGCCTCTATCGCGCAATACTTTCTGATAGGAGAAGCGTCCGAATGGTGGGAAGCCATCCGGCCTGTAGACCATGATGCTGATTGGACAGAGTTTAGATTGATGATGGAAGCTCAGTATTGCCCTCGTCCGGTGAGGGAAGCCAAAGTTTGGGAGTTTTTCTCCGCTCGGCCTTACGATGTGCGGTATCCTGCATAATTAAGACGTTTAACCAGCAGCTGGCATTTGTTCGACATCTGGTCAGAACAGATGCAGAAATGATGATCCATTTCGATATGAGGATGAAACCAGAAATCCAGAGGTACATGTCCAGATTTGAATGTACCACACTCAGTCAATACCAGGATAAGGCGTTGGCGTATGAGATCAAGGAAGCAGCTATGGAGAAATTTTCGGAATCCAAGAAACAGAAAGTCTCTGGTACTTTTACAGAGCACAAGAACAGCGGGCCCCGTAAGGCCCAGTCATCCTTTCACTCTTTCAAGAAACTTCCGCACCCAGTTAGGAGTGGAAAGAACTTTGGAGTGACATCAACTATTACTGATGTTACCAGGAAATGCTTTAACTGCGCCCAGACGGGGCACTATCGACGGAATTACCCCCTACCTGCCGTGACTTGTTTTGATTGTGGACGAGAGGGACATCGGGCAGTGTTTTGTGAAGAGGATGCAAAGTCTTTTAGATCCCGTACACCACAGCCAGTCCAGAAGGAAGCCAGTATCCAACAGACGCAGCAAAGTGTTCAGATGCCTCAAAATTTTGGCCGTGGACGAGGCAGAGGACAATGGGACCGAAAGGGGACATCGAGTGCCGGATCTGCTCCCCCACGTCTGTACGAGATGAGGAGGACAGACGATCAGGATGTCTTTGTCGCATCGTCTTGTCGAGATCCTTTCCCAGCCAGTTAGCATTTTATTCGATACAGGAGCTACGCATTCTTTTATATCTTTGTCTTGTGTAAATCGTTTGAATATTTCCGGTTTTCATACTTGTGAACCTTATGTTGTTGGTTTACCGAGTGGAGAGAGGATTGTCGGAAACTTAGAAACTAGAAATTTCCCTGTATCATTTGGAGGCAGAGAGTGGCTCTCAAATCTAATCGTGATAGAAATGCAAGGAGACGACCTGATACTCAGAGACGATTGGCTTCATCGGTATGGATCAATTGTAAACTACCGAAGGAGGAATATATCGCTGATCGCTGACGATGGTTCCGAAATTCTGTTTGAGGGATGGAAACCGGGCAGCTCAGGAAAATTGATCAAAGCGATGAAAGCTGTCAAATTGTTGAAACAGGGCTGTATCGAGTACTGGTGCTATGCAATGAAGAAAGAAGACGAAATTGTGGAACTTTCATCCATTCCTGTTGTGAACGAATTTCCAGATATATTTCCTGACGAGTTTCCTGGACTACCTCCACGAAGGGATGTAGAATTTACCATTAAGCTGGAACCCGGAGCTACACCAATTTCTAAGGCGCCGTATCATATGGCACCTACTGAGATGTACGAACTGAAGAAGCGGCTGGAGGAGTTACTGGACAAGGTCTATATTCAGCCAAGCGTTTCTCCCTCGGGAGCGCTAGTTCTTTTTGTCCGAAAGAAGGATGGATCGCTTCGACTGTGAATTGACTACCGAGAGCTGAACAAAATGACGATTAAGAACAAGTATCCGTTGCCACGGATTGATGATCTGTTTGACCAGTTGCAAGGGGCAACAGTATTTTCTAAAATCGATCTGAGATCAGGGTATCATCAGCTGAGGATTAAGGAATCTAATGTTCCGAAATCAGCATTCAGAACTCGCTACGGACATTATGAGTTTGTAGTGATGCCGTTTGGTCTCACTAACGCACACGCTGTATTTATGCAATTGATGAACCGAGTATTCATCGAATTTTTGGATAAATTTGTGGTCGTGTTCATTGATGACATTCTGGTGTATTCTAAGAGCCCGGAAGAACATGCGCAGCATTTGCGGATTGTATTGGAACTTTTGAGAAGCGAGCAATTGTACGCCAAACTTTCTAAGTGTGAATTCTGGCTAAAGGAAGTAATGTTCCTCGGCCATGTGGTGTCAGCTAAAGGAGTTCGAGTAGATCCTCAGAAGATCGAAGCAATTATGGATTGGAAGCCTCCAAAGAATGTGAAAGAAGTCCGAAGCTTCTTAGGACTTGCTGGATATTATCGTCGATTCGTGGAAGGGTTTTCTAAAATATCCCGCCCACTTACTCGACTCCTGCAGAAAACTCAAAAGTTTGAGTGGAATGAGTTGTTTCAGATTAGCTTTGATGAATTGAAGAAGAGATTGACGATGGCACCGATTCTATCACTTCCACAGGGAACTGGAGGATTTATAGTTTACAGTGATGCTTCGAACCAAGGACTCGGGTGCGTATTGATGCAGAATGATAAGGTGATCGCTTATACGTCGCGACAGCTAAAACCTTATGAAGTGAATTACCCAACACATGATTTGGAGCTAGCAGCAGTGGTTTCTGCTTTGAAGATCTGGAGGCATTATCTGTACGGGACTCATTGTCAGATCTTTATGGATCACAAGAGTCTCAAGTACATATTTAGTCAGAAAGAGTTGAACATGCGGCAAAGAAGATGGTTAGAGCTGATCAAGGACTATGACTTGGAGATTTTGTATCATCCAGGCAAAGCAAATGTAGTGGCCGATGCACTCAGCCGCAAGCCTGTTTCTATTCAGATGCTGGAGACGCTGACCTCCCAACTTAGCCTTCAACGAGAGATGATTCGAGAAGGAATTGAAGTGTGGTTACAAAGAGTCCAAGGACAACTATGCGTGATGGAGATAACTTCATCATTAACCGAAGAAATCAAATCTAGACAGGCAGATGATCCTCTGATGATTCGGTTACGTGATGAAGTGATCAAAGGAAAGGCCCCCGGATTCATAATTCATGATGATGGAGTTTTGATATTTCAGAACCGACTCTGCGTTCCCGATGTTGATGTTCTAAAACAGACGATTAAGAAGGAAGCTCACAGTTCGCCCTATTCTATCCACCCAGGCACCAGTAAGATGTATAAAGACTTGAAGCAGAATTTCTTGTGGGGCAACATGAAGAAAGATGTATCGGACTATGTTTCGAAATGCTTGACTTGTCAGCAGGTTAAGATCGAGCATCAACGGCCTTCCGGAATGTTGAAGCCACTCCCGATTTCTGAATGGAAGTGGGAGGACATATCGATGGACTTTATCACTAATATGCCGAGAAACAGGACAGGAATGAACATGATTTGGGTGATAGTTGATCGTTTAACCAAATTAGCTCATTTTCTAGGCATTAAGGACACGTGGGGACCAGAGAGGTTGGCACGAGTATTTATATCAGAGATAGTTCGATTGCATGGTACGCCGAAAACCATTGTTTCTGATCGAGACGGTAGTTTTGTGTCTCACTTTTGGAATGCAGTTTATAAGGCCTTGGGGACCGAATTGAACTTTAGTACAGCTTATCATCCGCAGACTGACGGACAATCCGAGAGGACCATTCAAATGGTGGAAGACATGCTAAGGGCCTGTGCCTTAGATTGGTCAAACGATTGGGAAGTTCATCTACCACTGATTGAATTTACCTACAACAATAGTTAGCATGCTTCCATTAAGATGGCACCGTTTGAGGCATTATACGGGAGGAGATGCAGATCGCCCCTATGCTGGGATGATTCATTGGACTTGATCGGAACAAAACCAGAGTTGATCGTGCAGACTCGAGAGAAGATAGCCTTGATTCTTGAAAGTATGTTGACCGCCCAGAGTCGCCAGAAATCCTACGCAGACATACG
The DNA here is from genome assembly GCA_033398695.1 of Orobanche coerulescens. NCBI lineage: Eukaryota > Viridiplantae > Streptophyta > Magnoliopsida > Lamiales > Orobanchaceae > Orobanche > Orobanche coerulescens. The sequence goes on along the minus strand of CM065814.1, from coordinate 34,218,851 downwards.
CTGTCGCCCATTGGAGTTCAATACTGGAGACCACGTACTTTTGAAGGTTTCTCTACTTGGGGAATCTTTCGTTTCGGAAGGAAAGGAAAGCTGAGTCCGAGATATATCGGACCATTTGAGATCCTTGAGAGAGTTGGGGAGTTGGCATACAGGTTGGCATTGCCACCGTCATTGTGCCATGTTCATTACGTGTTCCACGTATCCCAGCTACGGAAGTATATACCAGATCCCAGTCATATCATTGATTTCGGCGAGATCGAATTCGCGCAGGATGGGACGTTTGAAGAAAGACCGGTCAAGATACTCGAGAGTCGAGTTAAGCAGTTGAGGAACAAATCAATCGTTTTGGTCAAAGTTCAATAGTCACGTCACGGAAAGGAAGAAGCCACATGGGAAACAGAACTGATATGAAGTCCAGATATCCCGAGTTATTTTCGTCTTGAGTTTCGGGACGAAACTCCTTTTTAGTAGGAGAGTATGTAATATCCGGATTTATTACGGTGTATTTCATCTGTATTCAAACCCTGTATTATTCGGATTTGTGGTTTTGATTATTGGAGTATGATATTTCTTGCATTGATATCTTTGTACATAAGTATAACAACATGCAAAATTTCTCATGCAAACTCGAGATAGCGCACGCTAAGAATGTAGCTTAACGCGCGCTATCAGGCTACCACTAGCGCACGCTATGCATGTAGGAGTTGCGTGCGCTAAGAACTCAATTATTGAGCGGGACGGCTAGCACATGCGCCAGCCGGGACATGGGTCCGGATAAGATTCCCACGGATGAACCTGGACAGTTCTGAAGTCAACTCTTATTAGCGCGCGCTAAGGAAAGCTTAGTAGCGTGCGCTAATTTGTTAAATTGCAGAATATTATAAATGGGACAACAACCTGTTTTGGCTTACATTTTATTCATCCATTCTTCATTCTTGAGAGGCCAGAGAGCTGTAATAATCCTTCTACACACTTAGAACACATCTTGTTGGTCTTTGTATATTGGTTATCACTTGTGAGTAATCATTGAAGTGGAATAGCACCTTGGAGTGGCATACAACCAACCGGAGTCGGATTCTACCTTACGGTTTAGTGATTTTCATCATATTAAGGTATGTTCAACCTATCTACAGACTTACAGTTGGATTCTAAAGAATTAGATGATCATGTTATCAAGATATTGATTTTTCATTAGTGAATTATTCAACATGCATCATGTTTGGAAATATAGAGATGGTTATGCCTCAAGTACTTTGATTATGAACATCATGATTCGAATCTTATTACATTGAACAAGTAAAGGAAGCTTCTATCATTTGTAATCTGAATCTAGTAGATGACTTCATAGCAATCATGGACTTGACTTTAACATCATTATTGTTAGATGAATCTAAAAGATTGATCATGGAAGGATTTATCTAGTATAGATGGAATGTTAAACAACTTCAGCATGATAATTTTGATTGATATAAAGGTGTCGATATCAACCGTTAAGCCTTTCGAATTGTCGTATGAAGATTTGTAGTCGAAATGGAATATGGTTTTATAATGGTATACATATCCCTGAATCCGAAGTTGTTGTTATCCGTAAAATCACTCATAAGCGTATGAACATGATATTCATGGAGGTAACATGAATTATCACGGAAGATTTCATTGTTTTGATCATGATGAGAACGATTTCGCCCGTGAAGACCGCCATGCATGAATAGCGACGCTAAGCTATGAAGATTAACGTGCGCTATCGAGCACGAGTTAGCGTACGCTACGTTTGGTACGTAACGTACGCTAGGCCATCAGACGAGTCAGTCGACTGATCAGTGAAGTACTAACCATGTATAGTTAGCGTACGCTAGGCTTTGTTGTTTGCGTGCGCTATCGAGCAGACTTAACGCACGCTACACGGAGTACTTAACGTGCGCTAAGCAGTTCCGGCAGATTACATTTTATGAACTTTTGGCCGTAAATCGAATTGTTAAACATTCGTACGACGTGAGATAAATCCTATATCATTTCTTTTGTTAAGGTTTGATCTTGGTACGTGATTGATTGAGGAGGACGACCTTCGAGTGTTCGTTTTCGTGGAAGTATTGTTCTTGTCTTCAAATCGAGGCAAGTACCTTAATTGTTTTATGTATTGATGTTATACATATTGTCGTGCATGTATCGGGGGATCTATGCTAGCGTGCGCTGGATCATTAGACGGGTTTTTCCACCACGGGTTGGTCTGACGGGATCATCGTGGGTTCTAGGCAGTGAACGCTGGATCGACGGAATTACCATGTGTATGTTATGATATCATGTTGTGATTATCAGTTGTGTATGTCATTTATGAGTTTCTCGTAGGAGAAGACTCGTTGGTATTTTTGTCGTTTACGTTATTATTCTTCGTGAGATATGAATAATATGTTGTGGTACTTGTACTAGCATCGTTGTGCTAACCCCTTCGGGGGTGAACATTTTGTTTATGTTCAGGATCCAGGAGAGCGGGAAAACAACCACTGGAGCTGCATGACGACGAGGGTGCAAAGTGATGTTCCGGCCGGGTTTATTTATCTGTTGTTTATTGGTTATTTCAATAAGTACTCGAGTACGAAGTCATTTATGATGAATTTGAATTTGGTGATGTATTATTAAGTCCCTGTTGAACAATTGTACTTTTAGTATTTGGTCAGAACTGTTGTATCCGCGAACTTTTCGTCGTGTTCTTTCCGTACGTTTTTGGAAATCGAGTCGTCGGATCTTGACGCCTGAGCACTGGCCGGACAGGTGCGGCCGGCACGGTCGGAAGTGCTGGGCACTAGCCGGGCAAGCACGGCAGGAACCGGCGTAGCGGACGCTACGGCCGGAAGGCTGCGCGCGCTAACCGGTAGGTGTAGCGCACGCTATCGGGCGGCCCAACGTACGCTATCGGGTCTGGGCAGAGGGGTTCTGAGGTTCTGGACTCGGGTAGGATCGGCAGGTAGCGCACGCTACTGTCGAACGCTGCATACGCTACGGCCGGCAGGTAGCGCACGCTACGGCCGGAAGGCTGCGCACGCTACCTGGCCGAGCAATCTAGTCCAGGAGGTCACTGGATTGCGGCCTGGGCCGATAGCGCACGCTAGCTCGGCAGCCTAGCGCGCGCTAGTCCGGCCCAATATAAATGTGGCAGAGCAGCCTCATTCTCATTCATTTTTCTGAAACTTTTTTATTTTTTTTCGAGATCTCTTTTAAATAAATAAATTCTGATTTTTGTTTTTTGCAGATTTTTTAGATTTTTATATATTTTTGTATTTTTTTATTATTTTTAGTATTTTATTATTATTTTTACGAAAATGAACAGTAGTTTTTATTATTATATTCTGGAATATTAATATTAAAAAATCAAAATTTTTAATCTAAATTCGAAAAAATAAAAAAAATTGAGAAAAATAATCTGGAATATTATTTTCTGTAAAGAATAAAAATCTGAATTATTTTATTTTATTTGTAAAAGAAAAACCTGTTAGTTTTTTTTTAAAAAAATACTTTTCATAAAAAAATCTAAAAAAAGATTAAAAATTAAAAATTTAAATAATACGGAATATAAATAATAATAAAAATTCTGAACTTTGAATTTTTTTAATAAAACAGAAACTTAGTTTTTTAAAATAAAATTATAATATTTTAATAAAAAGGGAAAATACTAAAAGAATTAAAAACCTGAATATTAAAAAAAAAAACAGAAACGAAAATTTGTAATAAAAAAATATTTTTATTGTTTGCATAAATAAAATAACAGTTTGTAATTTTTATTTTTTTTAAAAAATCTGAAAAAAAAAATTCCGCAAAAATAAATAAATAAATATGTGTGGATATATATATATATATATATATATATATATTAGCTCAATATTATTAGTCTAGAAATATAATAAAATTATAATAAATATAAAAATATAAAAAACTTAAAAAAATATAAAATATAAAAAATGAAAAAAAATCAGAATTTTTTTGTAAAATTTTAAAATAATTTATATCTTGTCTTTAGTTTTAATAGAATCTTCTAGTGGTAAATTTATATTGTGTTTTTAGTTGTTATTTTCTATTTACAGTATTCTTAGATATTTCGTTTAATTGCATTATTTCTCGTCGTACAATTTAGTTTATCAAATATATATTGCTTCCGTAGATCAATTAATAAGTTTATTCATTTAGATTCTGTTACATCCTACAATATTAGTAATAATTATAATAATTATCATTATCATTATTAATAATAATAAAAAAACTCAAAAATAATTAAAACAATAAAATCCTTTAAAAGATTCAACAAGGGATTGATATTTTTCACTCACTACTTTGTTCAATTTGAATAAAGAAAAGCTAAATAACCTCGGGATTGACAAAATTTATTAATTTATCGAGATTATCAATTTATTGAGGCAATATTTACACTAATTCTATTATGTTGGGGTCGGAAATTTTTATTAATTAATCGAGATTATTAATTTATGGAGTATAATTTATCGAGGTTTTACTGCAATCTTGTACAAACTGATTTTGAAAATCGACTGAATTTTGGCAAAAAGGCCTCTGTTGTACATGCCGAAGAAAGTTGGATTTTAAGTGCGACCGTTGTGGCGCCTCCAACGATCTGGAAGTTCGATCGACTATCATAATTTGGTTTGTATGCAAAGTTAAAAAAATTGAAATATTAGTGAATGCATGTTTGGCCACGAAAGAATAAAGGACGATTAACGAGAAGAAGATTGTCCTTGACTAAATTTGAAGTTCAACAAACAAAACCGATACCAAAAATGGACGAAATCAAAAATCGGAATAATCAAGTTGCAAAAGAGAAAACTGTAATAGAATATTTTTCTCCAGTAAGTGCTAATTCTCCTTCTTGCATAGTGTTGCCTACAACTTATGCAACTCATTTCGAACTTAAACCATTAATAATTCAACTTCTTCCATCTTTTCACGGTTTGGAAAGAGAAGATCCCTATATGCATGTCAAGGAATTTCTCGACATTTGTTCTACTTTTCGATTCCAAAATTTCTCTGATAAATCTGTCAAACTTAGACCATTTCCATTTTCTCTCAAAGATAAAGCAAAATTCTGGCTAAATCCTCTTCAAGCAAGAACAATTACTAGTTGGGACCAACTAGTGAATAAATTTCTCGCAAAAATTTTTCCAATGTCCAAAACTGATAGTCTTAGAAGAGAAATATCAGAATTTTTTCAAAAATAAAATGAAGCATTTTATGAGTGTTGGGAAATATTTAATGATTTAATCCTTAAGTGTCCCCATCATAGTTTTGAAATATGGCGTTTGGTAAAATATTTTTATGACGGTTTAACTCCAAACAATCACCAATTAATCCAATCAATGCATGGTGGAAAATTTCTTCACCTTATTGGAGACGAAGCTTGGAATGCACTAGAAAATATGTCAATTAATTCACAACAATGGAATTCACTCGACGCTAGAGCCAAATCGATGCATACGACCCCAAAAAAGGTGGAATTTACGAGGTTAAACAAGATATTGAAATTGTAACACCCCCGATATATTCAGGAATATTACAGCGCCGTAAATCCTTTACATAAGAATTTACAAGGCTGATTAGAAGAAAAGACAATAACAGATACCACTTTATGAAATTGTTGAAGTAAAATACAACCGTCTGGTTCAAAAACCGAAATACAAATATCCAATGAAGATTTATTATTACATCACTAAAATCCAAACATTTTAAACGGACGACGTACTCGAGTACTTATTGAAATAACCAACAAATAACAGACAGTAAACCCGTCCGGAACATCACTTTGCACCCTCGTCGTCATTCATCTCCAGTGGTTGTTTCCCTGCTCTCCTAGATCCTGAACAAACACAATGTTCACCCCCGAAGGGGTTAGCACAACGATGCTAGTACAAGTACAATAATCATACAACAGTGATATAATCAACAATTATATCATAACAAGTTTCTCCAACGAGAATATCCACAACACATATCATATCATAACAGTTTCAACATACTGGTGGTATTCCAACGATCCAGCGCACACAGCTATAGATTCCCATGATGATCCCGTCGGACCAACACATGGTGGAACTACCTGTCCAATGATCCAGCGCACACAGCTATAGATTCCCATGATGATTTCCGTCGGATCAACGCATGGTGGATATATATTCACAACATATTTACACTATACAATCATATCATAATTGTCATAATATAAACCATTCTAATTAGAGTACTTGCCTCGATTAGAAGACAGAACAATACTTCCACGAAAACGAGACACTCGAAGGTCTCCCCTCTCGATCAATCACGCAACAAGATCAAACCTTAACAAAAGAAATGATATAGGATTTATCTCACGTCGTACGAATGTTTAACAATTCGATTCACGGCCAAAAGTTCATAAAATGCAATCTGCCTGAACTGCTTAGCGCACGCTAAGTACTCTGTGTAGCGTGCGTTAAGTCTGCTCGATAGCGCACGTAAACAACAAAGCCTAGCGTACGCTAACTATGCATGGTCAGTACTTCACTGACCAGCCAACTGACTCGTCTGATGGTCTAGCGTACGTTACGTACTAAACGTAGCGCACGCTAACTCGTGCTCGATAGCGCACGTTAATATTCATAGCATAGCGTGCGCTATCTGTGCATGGCAGTTTACTGCTGAGCAGTAAACTGTTCTCGCCATGATCGAAACAATGAAATCTTCCGTGATACTTCATGTTACCTCCATGAATATCATGTATATACGATTCTGAATGATCTTACGGATAACAACAACTTCGGATTCAAGGATATGCATACCATATAAACCATATTCCATTTCGACTACAATTCTTCATATGACGATTCGAAAAGCTTAACGGTTGATATCAATCACCTTATATCAATCAATATTATCATGCTGAAGTTGTTTAAACGTTCCATCTATACTAGATAAATCTTTCCATGATCAATCCTTTAGATTTATCCAACAATAATGATTGTTAAAGTCAAGTCTATGATTATTATGAAGTCATCTACTAGATTCGAATTACCAATGATAGAAGCTTCTCTTTAAATATTCAGTGTAATAAGATTCGAATCATGATGATTATAATCAAGGTACTTAAGGCTTATTCATCTCACTATCCCAAACATGATATACTTGGATAATTCATCTATGAAAATCCATATCTTGTTAACATGATCATCCAAATCGTTAGAATCCAACTCTAAGTCTTGAGATAGATTGAACATACCTTAATATGATGAAAATCACTGAACCGTAAGGTAGAATCCAACTCCGGTTGGTTGTATGCCACTACAAGTGCTATTCCTCTTCAATGATTACTCCCAAGTGATAGCCAAAATATAAACACCAACAATATGTGTTCTAAGTATGTAGTAGGATATCTCAGCTCTCTGGCCTCTCAAGTATGCAGAAGGAACGAGTAAAATGTAAGCCCAAAACGATTTGTTGTCCCATTTATAATATTCTGCATTTTAACAAGTTAGCGCACGCTACTAAGCATTCCTTAGCGTGCGCTAATAATGGTTGACTTCAGAATTGTCCGGGTGCGTCCGCGAGAATCTTATCCGGACCCATGTCCCGGCTGGCGCATGTGCTAGCTGTCTCGCTCAATAATTGAGTCCTTAGCGCACGCAACTCCTACCTGCATAGCGTGCGCTAATAATAGCCCGATAGCGCGCGTTAAGATACATTCTTAGCGTGCGCTATCACGAGGTTGTTTGAGCAGTTTTGCATGTTTCTATACTTATGTACAATGATATCAATGCACGAAATATCATACTCCAATAATCAAAACCACCAATCCGAATAATACATGGTTTGAATACAGATGAAATACACCGTAATAAATCCGGATATTACATACTCTCCTACTAAAAAGGAGTTTCGTCCCGAAAATCAAGACGAAAATAACTCGGGATATCTAGACTTCATATCAGCTTCCGTTTCCCAGGTGGCTTCTTCCATTCCATGACGTGACTTTTGACCAAAACGATTGGTTTGTTCCTCAGTTGCTTAACTCGACTCTCGAGTATCTTGAATGGTCTTTCTTCAAACGTCCCATCCTGCTCGACTTCAATCTCACCGAAATCAATGATATGACTGGGATCTAGTATATACCTCCGTAACTGGGATACGTGGAACACGTTATGAACATGGCACAATGACGGCGGCAATGCCAATCTGTATGCCAACTCCCCAACTCTCTCGAGGATCTCAAATGGTCCGATATATCTCGGACTCAGCTTTCCTTTCCTTCCGAAACGAAAGATTCCCCGAGTAGGAGAAACCTTCAAAAGTACATGGTCTCCAGTATTGAACTCCAATGGGCGACGGCGTACGTCTGCGTAAGATTTCTGGCGACTCTGGGCAGTCAACAACCTTTCACGAATCAAGGCTATCTTCTCTCGAGTCCGCACGATCAACTCGGTTCTGCTCGATCATGTCCGATGAATCGTCCCAGCATAGGGGCGATCTGCATCTCCTTCCGTATAATGCCTCAAACGGTGCCATCTTAATGGAAGCGTGTCAACTATTGTTGTAGGTAAATTCAATCAACGGTAGATGAACTTCCCAATCGTTTGACCAATCTAAGGCACAGGCCCTCAACATGTCTTCCACCGTTTGTATAGTTCTCTCGCATCGTCGATCTGCGGGTGGTAAGCTGTACTGAAGTTCAATTCGGTCCCCAAGGCCTTATGAACTGCTTTCCAAAAGTGAGACACAAAACGGCCGTCTCGATCATAAACAATGGTCTTCGGCGTACCATGCAATCGAACTATCTCCGAAATAAATACTCTTGCCAACCTCTCTGGTCCCCACGTATCCTTAATGCCTAGGAAATGAGCTGATTTGGTTAAACGATCAACTATCACCCAAATCATGTTCTTTCCTGTCCTGGTTTTCAGCATATTAGTGATAAAGTCCATCGATATGTCCTCCCACTTCCATTCAGGAATCGGGAGTGGCTTCAACATTCCGGCAGGCCGTTGATGCTCGATCTTAACCTGCTGACAAGTCAAGCATTTCGAAACATAGTCCGCTACATCTTTCTTCATGTTGCCCCACCAGAAATTCTGCTTCAAGTCCTTATACATCTTACTGGTGCCCGGGTGGATAGAATAGGGCGAACTGTGAGCTTCCTTCATAATTGTCTGTTTCAGAACATCATCATCGGGAACGCAGAGTCGGTTCTGAAATCTCAAAACTCCATCATCATGAATTATGAATCCGGGGGCCTTTCCTTTGATCACTTCATCACGTAACTGAATCATCAGAGGACCATCTGCCTGTCTAGATTTGATTCCTTCGGTTAACGATGAAGTTATCTCCATCACGCACAGTTGTCCTTGAACTCTTTGTAACCATACCTCAATTCCTTCACGAATCATCTCTCGTTGAAGGCTAAGTTGGGAGGTCAGCGTCTCCAGCATCTGAATAGAAACAGGCTTGCGGCTAAGTGCATCGGCCACTACATTCGCTATGCCTGGATGATATAAAATCTCCAAGTCATAGTCCTTAATCAGTTCCAACCATCTTCTTTGCCGCATGTTCAACTCTTTCTGACTGAATATGTACTTGAGACTTTTATGATCCGTAAAGATCTGGCAGTGAATCCCGTACAGATAATGCCTCCAGATCTTCAAAGCAACAACTACTGCTGCTAGCTCCAAATCATGTGTCGGGTAATTCACTTCATAAGGTTTCAGCTGTCGCGACGCATAAGCGATTACCTTATCATTCTGCATCAATACGCACCCAAGTCCTTGGTTCGAAGCATCACTGTAAACTATAAATCCTCCAGTTCCCTGTGGGAGTGATAGAATTGGTGCCGTCGTCAATCTCTTCTTCAATTCATCAAAACTAATCTGACACAACTCATTCCACTCAAACTTTTGAGTTTTCTGCAGGAGTCGAGTAAGTGGGCGGGAGACTTTATAAAACCCTTCCACGAATCGGTGATAGTATCCAGCAAGTCCCAAGAAGCTTCGGACCTCTTTCACGTTCTTTGGAGGCTTCCAATCCAATATTGCTTCGATCTTCTGAGGATCTACTCGGACTCCTTTAGCTGACACCACATGGCCGAGGAACATTACTTCCTTTAGCCAGAATTCACACTTAGAAAGTTTGGCGTACAATTGTTCGTTTCTCAAAAGTTCCAACACAATCCGCAAATGCTGCGCATGTTCTTCCGGGCTCTTAGAATACACTAGAATGTCATCAATGAACACGACCACAAATTTGTCCAAAAATTCAATGAACACTCTGTTTATCAATTGCATAAATACAGCATGTGCGTTAGTGAGACCAAATGGCATCACTACAAACTCATAATGTCCGTAGCGAGTTCTGAACGCTGATTACGGAACATCAGATTCCTTAATCCTCAGCTGATGGTATCCTGATCTCAGATCGATTTTAGAAAATACTGTTGCCCCTTGCAGCTGGTCAAACAGATCATCAATCCGTGGCAACGAATATTTGTTCTTAATCGCCATCTTGTTCAGCTCTCGATAGTCAATACACAGTCGGAGCGACCCATCCTTCTTTCGGACAAAAAGAACTGGCGCTCCCCAGGGTGAAACGCTTGGCTGAATATAGCCCTTGTCCAGTAACTCCTCCAGCTGCTTCTTCAGTTCGTACATTTCAGTAGGTGCCATACGATACGGCGCCTTGGAAATTGGTGTAGCTCCGGGTTCCAGCTCGATGGTAAATTCCACATCCCTTCGTGGAGGTAGTCCAGGTAACTCGTCAGGAAATACATCTGGGAATTCGTTCACAACAGGAATGGATGAAAGTTCCACAATTTCGTCTTCTTTCTTCATTGCATAACACCAGTACCCGGTACAGCCCTGTTTCAACAATTTGACAGCTTTCATCGCCTTGATCAATTTTCCTGAGCTTCCCGGTTTCCACCCCTCGAACAATATTTCGGAACCATCGTCAGCGATCAGCGAGATATTCCTCCTTCGGTAGTTCACAATTGCTCCATATCGATTAAGCCAATCGTCTCCGAGTATCAGGTCGTCTCCTTGCATTTCTATCACGATCAGATTTGAGAGCCACTCTCTGCCTCCAAATGATATAGGGAAATTTCTAGTTTCTAAATTTCCGACAATCCTCTCTCCACTCGGTAAACCAACAACATAAGGTTCACAAGTATGAAAACCGAAAATATTCAAACGATTTACACAAGACAAAGATATAAAAGAATGCGTAGCTCCTGTATCGAATAAAACGCTAACTGGCTGGGAAAGGACCTGGACAATACCTGATGCGACAGCAGCATCCTGATCGTCTGTCCTTCTCATCTCGTACAGACGTGGGGGAATAGATCCGGCACTCGATGCCCCCTTTTGGTCCCATTGTCCTCTGCCTCGTCCACGGCCAAAATTTTGAGGATCTGAACACTTTGGTGCGTCTGTTGGACACTAGCTTCCTTTTGAACTGGCCGTGATGAACGGGTTCCTTTGTATTTGGTGGCGTCTTTGCAGAACGTCGCACGGTGCCCTTCCTGTCCGCAGTCAAAACATGTAAATGGGGTACACAAACAGTCGCGCCAAAGGTGGCCTGGGCGACCACAATTAAAGCACTTCCTAGCTGTATCTGTCGTGACTGACATTGTTCCGTAATTCTTTCCGTTCTTAGATGGGTGCGGAGGTTTCTTGAAAGAAAATGAAGACTGGGCCTTACGAGGCCCACTGCTTTTGTGCTCTATAAAAGTACCAGAGACTTTCTGTTTCTTCGACTCCATAAACTTCTCCATTGCTGCTTCTTTAATTTCATACGCCAACGCCTTATCCTGGTATTGGCGGAGAGTGGTACATTCAAAACCGGACATGTACCTCTGGATTTCTTGTTTCATTCTCATTTCAAAATGAATCATCATCTCCGCATCTGTTCTGACCAGATGTCGAACAAATGCTAATTGCTGGTTAAACGTCTTAATCGTCTGGGATATGGGTTCATCTGATGGCTGAGTAGAGAAAAATTCTCGAATTTTGGCTTCCCTCACAGGACGAGGGCAATACTGAGCTTCCATCATCATTTTAAATTCCGCCCAATCGGCATCATGATCTGTGGGTCGGATAGCTTCCCACCACTCGGATGCTTCTCCTATCAGAAAGTACTGGGCAATAGGATCTCTCCTGTCATTCGGGCAATTAATTCCAGCAAAAATTTTCTCCAGTTCCTTCAACCAATGGTCCCAAGTGGGAGTCTCGGAAAAGCCATCAAATTTGGGTGGTTGCATCTTTTCCACCTCTTGTAACCATCGGTCACCTCGATTTCCCATTTCTGGGATCCTTTGTTGTCCATCTCCCTGCTGAATTCCTACCGCCACTTGCATTCGGTCCACGACCTGTGCGAACTGAGTCATCTGGTTCACGACTTGACGAAGGATTTCTGGTACACCAGGTTCCGGTTCATTATTGATGGATTGATGCGGCTCGCCTGAGCTATGACTAGCCTGATTAGAAGGCGACGCCTCCCTTTCAGCATTCCTTCGTCCGCGTCCACGACCGCGACCACGTCCATGTCCGCCTCTCAACATACTGTAAGCATAAATACTCAATATACAGGAAGCAACATCGTTCTAATATTCGAGTATAAAGAGATACAATATGTAAAGAACGAGATAGAGTTTAGGAACTTACAACCACCGTTCGCATGAAGACGTAGGCAGTGCGGTGATGTCATTCACGGCCGGTTACGTCAAAAGACCTAAATGACCCCTATTTTAACCCAACAGCCAAGATATCCATAATCTTTAGCTCTGATACCATATTCTGTAACACCCCCGATATATTCAGGAATATTACAGCGCCGTAAATCCTTTACATAAGAATTTACAAGGCTGATTAGAAGAAAAGACAATAACAGATACCGCTTTATGAAATTGTTGAAGTAAAATACAACCGTCTGGTTCAAAAACCGAAATACAAATATCCAATGAAGATTTATTATTACATCACTAAAATCCAAACATTTTAAACGGAGGACGTACTCGAGTACTTATTGAAATAACCAACAAATAATGATAAGAAACCCGGCAGAACATCACTTTGCACCCTCGTCGTCATGCATCTCCGGTGGTTGTTTCGCTCTCCTGGATCCTGAACAAACACAATGTTCACCCCCGAAGGGGTTAGCACAACGATGCTAGTACAAGTACAATAATCATACAACAGTGATATAATCAACAATTATATCATAACAAGTTTCTCCAACGAGAATATCCACAACACATATCATATCATAACAGTTTCAACATACTGGTGGTATTCCAACGATCCAGCGCACACAGCTATAGATTCCCATGATGATCCCATCGGACTAACACATGGTGGAACCACCTGTCCAACGATCCAGCGCACACAGCTATAGATTCCCATGATGATTCCCGTCGGATCAACGCATGGTGGACATATATTCACAACATATTTACACTATACAATCATATCATAATTGTCATAATATAAACCATTCTAATTAGAGTACTTGCCTCGATTAGAAGACAGAACAATACTTCCACAAAAACGAGACACTCGAAGGTCGCCCCTCTGGATCAATCACGCAACAAGATCAAACCTTAACAAAAGAAATGATATAGGATTTATCTCACGTCGTACGAATGTTTAACAATTCGATTCACGGCCAAAAGTTCATAAAATGCAATCTCAATCGCTTAGTGCACGCTAAGTACTCTGTGTAGCGTGCGTTAAGTCTGCTCGATAGCGCACGTAAACAACAAAGCCTAGCGTACGCTAACTATGCATGGTCAGTACTTCACTGACCAGCCAACTGACTCGTCTGATGGTCTAGCGTACGTTACGTATTAAACGTAGCGCACGCTAACTCGTGCTCGATAGCGCACGTTAATATTCATAGCATAGCGTGCGCTATCTGTGCATGGCAGTTTACTGCTGAGCAGTAAACTGTTCTCGCCATGATCGAAACAATGAAATCTTCCGTGATACTTCATGTTACCTCCATGAATATCATGTATATACGATTCTGAATGATCTTACGGATAACAACAACTTCGGATTCAAGGATATGCATACCATATATACCATATTCCATTTCGACTACAATTCTTCATATGACGATTCGAAAAGCTTACGGTTGATATCAATCACCTTATATCAATCAATATTATCATGCTGAAGTTGTTTAAACGTTCCATCTATACTAGATAAATCTTTCCATGATCAATCCTTTAGATTTATCCAACAATAATGATTGTTAAAGTCAAGTTTATGATTATTATGAAGTCATCTACTAGATTCGAATTACCAATGATAGAAGCTTCTCTTTACATATTTAGTGTAATAAGATTCCAATCATGATGATTATAATCAAGGTACTTAAGGCTTATTCATCTCACTATCCCAAACATGATATACTTGGATAATTCATCTATGAAAATCCATATCTTGTTAACATGATCATCCAAATCGTTAGAATCCAACTCTAAGTCTTGAGATAGATTGAACATACCTTAATATGATGAAAATCACTGAACCGTAAGGTAGAATCCAACTCCGGTTGGTTGTATGCCACTCCAAGTGCTATTCCTCTTCAATGATTACTCCCAAGTGATAGCCAATATATAAACACCAACAATATGTGTTCTAAGTATGTAGTAGGATATCTCAGCTCTCTGGCCTCTCAAGTATGCAGAAGGAACGAGTAAAATGTAAGCCCAAAACGAGTTGTTGTCCCATTTATAATATTCTGCATTTTAACAAGTTAGCGCACGCTACTAAGCATTCCTTAGCGTGCGCTAATAATGGTTGACTTTAGAATTGTCCGGGTGCGTCCGCGAGAATCTTATCCGGACCCATGTCCCGGCTGGCGCATGTGCTAGCTGTCTCGCTCAATAGTTGAGTCCTTAGCGCACGCAACTCCTACCTGCATAGCGTGCGCTAATAATAGCCCGATAGCGCGCGTTAAGATACATTCTCAGCGTGCGCTATCACGAGGTTGTTTGAGCAATTTTGCATGTTTCTATACTTATGTACAATGATATCAATGCACGAAATATCATACTCCAATAATCAAAACCACCAATCCGAATAATACATGGTTTGAATACAGATGAAATACACCGTAATAAATCTGGATATTACAGAAATAAAATCTACTATAGATGATTTAATACGAAAAGAGTATGCGTTAGTCTTGAAGCAATCCATCCCCTCGTCAAACTCAAAAAATGAATTTTGCATTTCATGTGCGGAATCATTTCATTAATGTCAATCTTGTCCCTCTGGTCCACAAAATCAAGAAATTTTTAATGAAGAAGTCAATGTGTTACATTCATATGGAAAATCTTCGGACAGTCCATTCTCTCCAACTTATAATCCAAATTGGAGGAATCATCCAAATTTTTCCTGGAAGCAAAACATGCCTCCAATGAATCAAGGAGGACATCAAATGAACGTGTCAAATCAACAAAATGTCCGTCCTAATCAATATCCTCCAAACACTTATCAGTATCCTTCTACAGTGCCAAAGAAACCATCTTTGGAAGATACGTTGCAACTATTCATGCAATCTACTCAACAAATGTTCCAATCAACTCAGCAAGTTGTACAATCAAACTCACAGGCTATTTCTAAGCTTGAAACACAAATTGGTCAACTTGCAACAACTTTAGCTGAAAGAGAAAAGGGAAAATTTCCGAGAAAGTCCATCCCTAATCCTAAAGGACAATATGAAGTAAACTCTTCTAAGGCAGAAGTTTAGTTTATAACTACCCTTAGAAGCGGAAAAGAAATACAAAAGCCGAACTATGATCCGGAAGAAAAATCAAATGAACCACAAGTTTCAAAACCAAAAGATTCTAAGGAAAAAGAAAAGCCTTACGTTCCAAAAGCTCCATTTCCTGAAAGACTTATTCCAAAAGATAAAAGTGCACAATACAAAGATATATTGGAAATATTTAAACAAGTTCGAATAAATATTCCATTCCTTGATGCTATTAAACAAGTGCCTGCTTATTCTAAGTTCTTGAAAGATCTTTGCACTGTAAAAAGAAGAATAAATGTTCCAAGAAAGGCATTGTTAGCTGAACATATTAGCTCAATAATTCAAAATAAAACTTCTGTTAAGTATAAAGATCCTGGTAGTCCTATAATATCTTGTGTAATTAGAGATCACATCGTTAAACGAGCTTTGCTTGATTTAGGAGCCAGTGTGAATTTATTACCATATTCTGTTTATACACAACTTGGATTAGGGGAGATAAAATCAACAACTGTGATACTTTAACTAGCTCTATAAAAATATCTCGAGGAATCGTAGAGGATGTTCTGATTCAAGTAGATAAATTCTACTTTCCTGTTGATTTTATAGTCATAGACACTGAATCTATTGAGAATACCAAAGATCAAATCCCTATCATTTTAGGAAGGCTATTTTTAGCTACTTCAAATGCATTAATTAACTGTAGAAGTGGCATCATAAAATTTTCTTTTGGAAATATAACTGTTGAACTAAATATGTTTAACATTTCTCAACAACATGATGATCATGATGATGTCTGTGAGGTAAATATGATAGAGAGTATGAGTCCTTATTTCTTTCCAAAAATAGACGATGATGATCTTTTTGAAAGCTGTCTTGCTCATTTTGGCTCAGATTTTGACATCGACATGTCAATTAATGAAGTAAATTCTTTACTAGAGTCTACACCATTATTGTATAATGATAAATGGAAAGCTAAAACTGAACCACTTGAGATTCAAATGAATAAAGAAGTACCTATTGAAGATTCAAATATAGAGCTCAATCCATTACCTGAATCTCTAAAATATGCATTTTTAGGACCATCAGAAACCCTGCCTGTCATCATAACATCTGATTTAGATGAAGAACGGGAAGATAAATTAATCAATGTCCTTAAAGAACATAAAGAAGCAATAGGCTGGACCATCTCCGATATTAAAGGTATTAGTCCTTCTATATGCATGCATCGAATTCACCTTGAAGAAAATGCAAAAACTTGCTGAGAATTTCAAAGAAGACTAAATCCTAATTTGAAAGAAGCTGTAAGAGCTGAAATAATCAAACTCTTAGATGTAGGGATCATCTACCCTATTTCTGACAGCTCTTGGGTTAGTCCTGTTCATATAGTTCCAAAGAAATCTGGCATAACTGTAATCACGAATGAAGAAAATGAACTTGTTCCAACCAGTATTCAAACTGGATGGAGAGTATGTATAGATTACAGTAAATTGAACTCTGTTACAAGAAAAGATCACTTTCCACTTCCTTTTATTGATCAAATGCTAGAAAGGTTAGCCGGTCATGCTTATTATTGTTTTCTTGATGGATATTTTGGCTATAACCAAACTTCCATTGCTCCTGAAGATCAAGAAAAAACCACTTCTACCTGTCCTTTTGGCACTTTTGCTTACCGACGAATGCCATTTGGTTTGTGCAATGCACTTGCTACTTTTCAGCGGTGTATGATGAGCATTTTCTCTGACATGGTTGAGCAGTTTTTGGAAATTTTTATGGATGATTTTTCTGTATTCGGGTCTAGCTTTGATGAATGTTTACACCACTTAACCCAAGTGCTGGTTTGGTGTAAGGAGAAGAATCTTGTCCTAAACTGGGAAAAATATCATTTTATGGTTAAAAAAGGAATTGTCTTAGGATATATGATTTCTGAAAAAGGAATTGAGGTGGACAAATCTAAAGTTGACTTAATATCCAGTCTTCCACCCCCACGAACGATTAAAAAAATTCATTCGTTGTTAGGCCATGCTGGTTTTTACTGTCGATTCATCAAAGATTTTAGCAAAATCTCAAGGCCATTATGTAATTTACTTTCAAAAGAGACACCTTTCGTATTTGATGATCATTGTCTAAAAGCCTTTAAGACACTCAAATCTATTTTGAGCTCTGCACCTATCATCAAATCTCCAAACTGGAATCTTCCTTTTTAAATAATATGTGATGCATCTGACTATGTCGTCGGTGTAGTATTGGGTCAAAGAGAAAATAAATTGCCAACTGTAATATATTATGAAAGTAGAACTCTAAAGATGCTCAATTAAATTACTCTACAACTGAAAAAGAATTGCTTGCAGTTGTTTTTACCTTAGACAAATCTCGACCTTACATGATTGGTTCGAAAGTCATAATTTACTCCGATCATGCTGCATTAAAATATCTTCTTTCAAGGAAAAATGCTAAACCTCGCTTGATCCGTTGGATTCTATTGTTACAAGAGTTTGACTTAGAAATTCAAGATAAAAAAGGCCCTGAAAATGTTGTTGTTGATCATTTGTCTAGGCTAATCGTGAATTTTACTGATAAAGAACCTCCCATTAATGAAATTTTCCCTGATGAACAACTCATGTCTGTTTCTCACATACCTTGGTATGCAGACATTGTCAATTACCTTATCACTGGTAACATGCCATCTCATTGGAATAACCAAGATAAAACAAAATTTTTAAATGAAGTAAAAAGATTCTTTTTGGATGATCCATATTTGTTCAAATATTGTCCTGATCAAATCATTAGGAGATGTGTGCCTGAACATGAACAACAAAACAGCATTGTCTTTTGTCATGATCATGCATGTGGAGGTCATTTTAGTTCAAAGAAAACAACTGCTAAAATTCTGCAATATGGTTTTTATTGGCCAACACTTTTCAAAGATACACATTCATATTGCAGCACATGTGATAGATGTCAAAGATTAGGTCGAATTTCTAAAAGAAATAAGATGCCTTTAAACCTAATTTGAATTATTGAAATATTTGATGTTTGAGTCATAGATTTTATGGGACCTTTTTCAATTTCTTTTGGCAATCTTTACATCCTTGTGGCCGTCGATTATGTTTCAAAATTGGTAGAAGCAATTGCTTGCAAAACGAATGACCCTGTTTTTGAATCATTTATTTAGAAAATATGGTGTTACACATAAAGTTGCTACTCCTTATCACCCTCAAATAAGTGGACAAGTTGAAATTTCAAACAAAGAAATCAAACATATTCTTGAAAAAACTCTTAATCCTACAAGGAAAGATTGGTCTTTGCGATTGAATGATGCATTGTGGGCTTACCATACTGCTTTGAAAACTCCCATTGGAATGTCTCCATTTAGGCTTGTGTTTGGAAAACCATGTCATTTGCCTGTTGAATTAGAACATAGAGTATACTGAGCCATAAAACGATTAAATTTTTCATTAGACTTGGCTGGAATTCATAGGAAACATCAACTAAATGATTTGGAAGAAATCAGAAATGATGCTTACGATTGTGCAAGGAAATATAAGGATAAAATGAAATTTTTTCATGATAAACACATCTTGAGAAAAACTTTTTCTCCCGGTCAAAAAGTCCTGTTTAACTCTCGTTTGTTATTATTTCCAGGCAAGTTGCATCCACGATGGTTTGGTCTATTTATTATTCGTACGGTCTATCCTCACGGAGCTGTAGAAATTGAAAATCCAAAAAATGGTAATATTTTTAAAGTAAATGGTCAACGGTTAAAACTATACTTGGAATTAAAATCTTTTGAGTTCTTCTTAAGGACCCCGATATTGTGAATTAATACTCCATTGTGTTTGTCCGGTCAAGTGGCGGATAACGGTACTCCGTGGCTACTAAAGTCGGATTTTTCAGTTTCCCACCACAACTGGTTTTGTAGATATTTTTTTTATTTTTAATTATGGAACAAACTTTGAAAACAATTGAAAAAAGATTTCTCTTTCTTAGCAAAAAAGTCATTTTGAAACCTTATCAATCCAGACTTGAAAGGATGAGGTTGCTTACGAATAACAGCATACCTTTTGATATTCGATTCATTATTGAAGTCAAAGTGAGAATAGCTGGTGAATTCATGGAAACACCAACTAGATTTTTACCAGGGCATGGAAAAAGTTCATATGCCAAGAAACGACAAGCAAAGAAATGGCAGTTTGCTACCAATGTGCTAGGTGGAACTGTGATTCACGATGTCGATCTTTAGGAATTCCTTCCACAAACAGAGAATATAAAATTCAGTTCATCAAGGATGGTCTGAATAAAGAGAATTTAGATGATATCAAAATTTCTCTTGACACGCATCCTAGTGGACTCGTACATTATGGGATTCGATGTTTGTGGAATAAATTCAAACCAGAATATGAACAACATCTTGGGAATCTGATGTTAAAAGACTTTGTTTGCCAATTTGTAAGAAAATTGGATGGGAAGCTTCTCCCCAACTCATAGAAGACGTTTAAGTCGTTTCTGAATGTAAAATCAGAGGAAAGTGTGAGCCACAATCACAACTACTGTACATACACATGAGTATCTGTACTGTTTGTCATTTTTTAGATTTTCTGAATAAAAATGTGATACGCAATAAATGCATTCATTATTTTATTGAGTAGTTGAAGCGCAATTAACGCGGTCACATATTTAATAAATATTTTTACTTTGTTTTGCATCTATAAGTAAATATTGCATTTGTTTCTTTTCTGCATCCCTGATCTTTTCATTTTCTCTCTAAAATAATTTTCTTTTTCAAAAAAAATAAAAATAAAATCATCATCTTCCACAAAAAGATTTAACTCTATCTGCATTTTTGGTGGAGCTAGTAATGGGAAAGTGGCTTGCTTTACTGAAGCATCCCACAACTTGGGTCGTACCTTAGTAGAAAAATGCATTCATGTAGTTTATGGAGGAGGAAGTCTAGGATTAATGGGACGTGATGCTGCTTCTGCCTATATGAAAGGAGTAAAAGTGTTGGGAATTATTCCAAAACCTCTGGCTGAAAGTAAAATCACCGGAGGAACCATTGGAGATGAGTTCAGAGCTGTGAATATGCAAGACTGCATAACTCACATGACAAATAATGTTGATGCCTTTATCACCCTTTCCGGTGGTTTTGGCACTCTTGAGGAACTTTTTCATGTGGTTACCAGAGCCCAGCTAAATGTTCATACGAAACAAATAGGTCTGCTAAATGTCAATGGCTTTTTCGATTGTTTACTATCTTTCATCAACTACTTTTCTGAAAAAGGTTTTATTTCTGAGCGTGCTAAACGAATCATAGTTGTTGCAACAACACCATAAGAGATGATCAAAAAACTTATTGCATTTGTTCCTGAACCAGACCCAGCTCTAGCTAATATTGTTTGGATAGAAGATTTCACTGTGCGGAAACGCAAAATTGATACATTCCTTTCCCTCTGATATTCCACTTCACCCCTCTTGTTGTTGTTACTTTTTAGCGGGTGTAAAAATCGTGAAAATGATGGCAGCTTAAGGAGTTTTCTTTTCGATCTCTTGACGCGCATCTATCCACGATTTATGTATCGTTATTTATATTACTATACTTTTTCTCGTTTGTTTTTAATAAAAGCATTAATGGCAGCATAAGGCGACTCTTCGGACTCTCTTGAAGCGCATCTAGGTTGTTTGTATTATACTTCCGGGTATATATATATATATTTTCTTTGTTTTGCCACACTTATGTCTTTCTGGTCCAAAAAAAAGGCTTGAGCGAAGCATCGTCTTCATAAACAGGGAAGCCTTATTTAAACACTTACTCCATTGTTCTTTTTACACAATAAGGATATTGTTTATTATTAAGTGTGGGGAAGGTGTATATCTATATCTATATCTATCTATCTATCTATCTATCTATATATATATATATAATAATATAAAAAAAAGAGGTTGAAAATCACGGCACCATTTTCTTGAGAAAACGTTACTGAAAAAATCATTTTTGGGATGTTTCACTGGTTTTGATAATGGATTTGGATGAAGGTGTATGGAATTCAGTACACAACACCCCTTTTGTGAGTTTTGAGCCTTAGAGCAATCTTTATATATACGCTCTATATTTCTTGTTGTGTGGTCAAAACATATTATGTTCATTCTAGAACTTGCTCATTTATACATTTCGAGACTACATTCATAAATTCTTTGCATTAAGATGATAAAGGCAATTAGGATTAACCCCTTGTTGGCTTATATTTTCCCACCCATTACATTTTATCCTTAGAAGCCCCATTGAGCCTTACCCTATTTCTTTGATCAAGCACATTACTTTAGCCATTATCCATTCTTGTTGATGACTCATCCATTTGCACCCTCTAGTCAAAGATTTAATTGTGAACTAGATGTGTGACAAATAGGGACCGATGTTTATAAGAGTATTGTGAAGATTAAGAGCTTTCGTTGAAACTGAAAGGGTGTGAAGTACGTTGGAGTATTGAACCGAATAAAAAAGAAATATAAATAAAGGCCAAAAAAAGAGAAAAAGAAGAACGGCAAAAAAAAATGCGGGAGGTCAAGTGCGAAAATCATCACTATGTATACATAAAATAGCACTTGATCTATCCCTTGAGTGATATATAATTCCTTCCAGAAGATCCATTGCATACTTTTTCTCACACAAGAGTATGACCTTGCCAGATGAATATTCAATTACCATGTAAAGTACATAATAACTTGGGGATGATGGTTTGAGAGTTTTCATTACAGAAGAGGAGGTGTTGACTGTTATTTGTAGGATTTCTTATGCATCTAAATTCACAATTGATCTTGGCTAGCAAACCTCATAATTTTCCCTTTATCCTACCCATACCCAAAGCCACGTTACAACCAAAAAAAAGACCTTTTGATTTATGCATGAGTTTATTTTTAAGTAGTGGAGATTTGATTTTTGACCAAGCATATGGTAATGACACATTATGCTTTGATATGAGTGAACTCTTATTGAATATTCCTTATATACACTTGAGTGAAGAGTGAAGTGAAGAGTGACATCCACCGTGAGGGTATTGAACCTTTTTGCATTCGAATCTCAATGAAGTTGTTAGAATTTAGTGCAGCATCCTATCTCACTTGGGCCATGATCACTTGTTTTCTCTTGATATTGGTTTTACCATGAATTTTTCAGCATCCGAATATTATTACTCGGGTATAAGATTTGCCCGAGGACGTGCAAAAGATAAGTGTGGGGGAATTTGTTTGGTATATTTTGAGTAATATTTTTATTAGTATTTTGTGTATATAATTGTGTGTTTTGTGTGATAATTTATCATTTTTCCCATATATTTATATTATTTTATTTTGTTATAATTTTCTATAATTTTGTGTCATTTTTGGATAATTAATTAGAATTAAATTATATATGCAGGTTAACCAACCGGTACAAGACATATCAATTGGTTCAAGGCCGATATTTTCCCAAAATTCAAATATAGTCTCGACTGGTGTCATTTTATTCATCTCGTCGAGATGATCATTTAAAAAAAAAATTCATCCGAATCCGAGTTCGTATGAATAAGTTATGACCGTTTGAAGGACAATTAAATAGACGGACCATATTGTGCCACGTGTCAAGACCGGATTGGACCAGAAATTCAACTCTATGCTGACAAAAGCATTTGAAGATAAATAAGTATGACAGACTCCATGACTTAGTTCAAATATGATATCACGCGACAAAGGGATTTGACACGTTAAAAGGTTTAATGGACTATTAACTTATATTATTTGGGTAATCATAATGTCTTGCTAGAGGCCGTTTATGATTTATTATTTAATAAGGTATTAAATAATTGCCAACATAATATAAGCCTTTTGGGTCGCATGTACGAAAATTATAAACAAGTAGGAATAAATATCAACTGGGAATAATAAATATAATATTGGATATTATATTTACGAGGAGATTAAATAATAAGTAATATATAATATTGGATATTATATATATTATACTATTTAATAACTTGAGGGGTAACTAAGCAAATACTAGATTCTTGAATCTAGGGTTACTAAGTATAAATAGGGAGTCTATGACAAGGAGTTGTCATAAGAAAATCTATACATGAAATCGCCCCCCCTCAAGACTAAGGAATTTTCGGCCATCCCTCTCTACAGTAGAAGTTGCGAATCGGTCATCTAGTCCTCTTCCCTTAGTTGATCTTGATCAGTAGTATAATCCGTCTAGTAAGGAATTTGTGTTGTACTATTTATCAATATTATTCGCAAGGTAATCTGACTTGTAGAATTGTTCGTGTGTGGATCACCCAAAGAGGAAGGAGATATTCATCTGCTTCTAGTCTGGATCTAGATCTGTTCGTCGGATTAAGGTAAATCGATTAACCCTTTAATCAAACATTAAATTACTGCATAAGATCCTAAATTGGGTTTTCATATTTATTCTTCCACTGTGTTTTTACTGCTGATTTATGTATTCGATGCATTGAAAACCCAACACCAATGTCCCTCAAACCACTTGACACGAACAGATCGCAACCCTCAAGGGTTCTTCCATCTCTTGCAAATAGATCAGCCATTAATTCGATCAAAATGCCCTTCGACTAATGCACCATTAGTGTAGATACACAAAGCACCATCCCAAATATTAGCACTCATATGAAGTACCACTTCACACCGAACTAAGTCTGGAACTTTATTGACGAAGGGAACCGCCCCACCATTCGGTCACTTATTTTAAAATATGCCTTCCTCGCAGCAACTTTGAACCACGGTCGATGATGCTCCTCTATACAAGAATCAATTCCTCTCTCGGTATCTGATTCACACGAACGATGCAATCCAGGACTATCTTTCCCGAAATCGAGCATCCGTCGTTTCTGCATGCAAAGATATCGACTTTAATCGCTTCTGACGTCCAACTTCCACAACTCGGCCCACATTTCTTTCTTCGGCACCCAAGCACCAAAGAATAACCACCCAGAGTCCCAAATCTGGTTTTTTTCCCATGGCATAGCAAATTGATACCTTTAAAACCCTTCAACGAACATAGCCCATAATAATAGCTTTTTAGATCTCATCCAGAACCAATTGCCATGTAAACGTCACCATCAAGAATGATGCCTCCCCCTAAATACAAACTGTCAATGGACATCCCTTCTTCGTTCGAACATGTACAGACAGTCATTTCGATTCATGTCCGTGAAGAAGTCTTGTCCATCCGATTGACGTTTTCTCATCATCAATTACCTAGACATCAGGAAACCCCACACGAGACAAAGATGAATAGGCTCTGTCATCTACAATCCGACAAATTTCATCCAGTAACCATCCTCTTTCGAAGCTCCAAGCCGTTTTTAGGCCATCATCTTCAATCCTCGGCTAACAAGAGGGTATCCACGTCCTCGCCCTCTGAAATGATCCCTGCTCAACGAAATTTGGCATCTCCCTCACCGAAACTCTGGTGTCCATTCGAGTATCTCGCGTTCCCATTCGAGTCGTTGCATTCACAAAGAAGGCCTCACTTTCCGCAAGCAAACTTTGACCACCAAGCACCAAAGTTTTCCGACTAGAACTCATTAATGGGTATCTGATACTTGGTTTAAAGTCATGGTGCATCATAGGTTCTCGGGTAAGTCGGTGGGGCTCAGTCGGGATTGTGATCGAGTAAGTTAGCAAGGCTTAGTCGGGATTATATCCAGACATGCCGGATGGGCTTGGTCAGATAAATGTGTATCCAGGTAAGTTAGGATAACTTATTCAAGAAAGAAAAGGGAACTTAAATGAGCCGGTGGGACTTGGTCGAGAAATGCGAGTGGGACAGTAGGGGACGGACCTCGTGGAAGTTAACTTGGGCATACATCAGGAAAGAGTCTCGAGGGTGTGTCAAATCATGATGGAGTCATAATTGGTGATATGGGTAGTCTTAAGCGTAAAAATTCAGGTGGTGTATTCCTCGTCTATTCAATATCTACTCGTCTCTTGAGGGTTTATTTTTCTAATCCTATTATAGGGGGGAGGTGCTTAGAGAGCATCTTTCCCAAAGATGACCTAAGGAAGTCTAGTGAGGGCATGTAGGGTAGACTTTTCATGAGTTTGGGTTATGGGTCGACCCATGTGTCTAACTCGACCCGAGGTTGGGTCGAGCCCTGATTGTCCACATGGGTTAGTGCAGGCAAGCCAAATGTGCATGAATGGTTCGGTGAAAGGCTTACTGTTGGCAAAGAATATTGACATGTGGGATCGGTGATCAAGTAAAGGTGTTCAAAGTTCGAGACTTGCACACAAAATGTGGGATAACTCTATCAAAGGCTAAGTGTTTGTAATGAAGTATTAACATATTGGCTCAGTGGTCAGTTATGGATGCGATAGGTTGTAGACATGGGAGCATCATATGGAATGACTCGGCATGAGGTCGAGCAACTTAGGACGTGTAATACCCAGTCGTAATCCATTCATTATCATTCAGTAATTATCAGTCAGTAATTGTCACTCAGTAATTTCACTCATTGATAATCATTCATCATTCATGATTCATTCATTTGCGTTCATCGTGGGCGTGTTATAACCATGTATCAGTTACCGATCGTCATTTCATCTCCGTTTATGGATCGAGATGGGAGTATTAACATTATCATTGTGATTGGTAGTCTTGTGCTGGAAGTTTCATCTTTGGACTTGTTCACTTTCACATACGTATGGTTTGTCGGATCATTCATCAGTCGTAGCGAGGAATCGGAGTTATTGGATTTTCACCATGTCCAGCATTGAGTTACGGCCGTAAAGATTGTAGGTTACGGCCGTAACATGGGTTCGTTGATTGTCAGGCCTTTTAGACGAACGGGACTTACGGCCGTAAGGTTTCGGAATACGGTCGTAAGTTGAGCAGGTACAACCGTAAGGCTTGGCCGATTACGGCCGTACGTGTCGAGCAGGGTGCCCAGGCGTTTTTGGCCGAAGGCGAGTTACGGCCGTAAGGGTTGCGGCATACGACCGTAAGGCGAGGGAGATACGGCCGTATGGCTTGGCCGGATACGGCCGTACGTTACAGGCAGGGTACCTGGTTATTTTCGACGAAGGGGGCTTACGCCCGTAAGTTTGGCCGGATATGGCCGTATCATCCGAGTTACGCCCGTAAGGTGTGCGGGTACGGCCGTAAGGATGTCGGCACATGTTTTAGACGAGGGCAAGTTACGCCCGTAAGTCAGGGCGGATACGGCCGTAAGGCTGTCGGCGAGTTTTGGGCGAAGCCGATTACGGCCGTGCGAGTTGGCGATTCTGGCCGTAAGGCCGTTGACACAGGATGTTACGGCCGTATGAAGGCGATTCTGGCCGTAACTTCCGTGATTTATATAGTGTTAGGTGGGACTTTTTCTTCATTTTCACTTTCTTCTTCCATCTTGTCCGAGAGAGCTTGGGGAAGGGATTTTCCTTCATCAAACACTTGAGTACTTGATTTTCTTCATTTCCATTCGATCGTAAAGCTTGGATACTCGATTTAACTCGTGTTCATCGGATCGAAGTGGTTGGATCTTCAAGAGGTAATTTCTTCAACATCTTGGATTTCGATTTTGTATTGGAATATGATGTTTTGGACATTATAATCATGTTATATGGAGGGATACGCATATGATTATGAGTTTGTATAAAGATTCAATGGATTATCGAAGGATTTTCCAAGAACACTTTGAATATTGAGTTGGATTTGGGGGTTTTCGATTAATTGTTGTTGAAATCACGATTTTAGGTATTCATAATGGATTATTGATCGTATTGAAGTTGTTTTGTTGGTTTGAAACACTTCTTGGGGATTTGATGTTGGTGTTATTGAGGTTTGGTTATAATCAATCAAAGTTGACCACATAGTGTTCGATATAATGCCCCAATGAACTTGGTTTAGTCGTTTTGACGCCTTGAGTTCATTATAATCGTGTTTGATTTGTTTATTGAGAGGATTGTTGGTAATTGTGTTATTCAATATTGTTCGAGCGACCGACACTTCATTTAGGACGTTTGTTCGTGGAAGGACATTCTTCATCGTTATTGTGTAAGTTAATTCTTACTCGGTTAAAAGGATATTCATTCCTTTCGTTGTTGTTCATTCATAATCATAATTCATTCATAAAGTACTAACCGTATTGAAACTTGTAACTGTCATTTCATTACTTCATTCACGAGGAACGACAGTTCCAATTATTTCATTGAGCTATCATTCATTTCACTGTCAATTCATCTCGGTGAGTCATTATTGATTTTGATGTCACTTTTGCTATATCATGGCATTCCGGGTCATACTGGCGTGCCGGTTGGTATGTGTAGGATTTTCATGTCGGGCACATTATAGTCGTGTGTTGGTTGGTGGCCTCACATGGGACTGTGCACACGAGTTGATGGCTTCGTGAGACTGATTAGGTACAAGACCACACGTGTATTCGATCGATACTCGTTGGTGGCTTGTGCACGGACACATTTCCATCCCAGACGTAGTGTGGCGCCATTCCTTTGAGTCGTACTGTTAGTTAATTCATATAGCATGTTTGATTGCGTATGTTTCGACAGGATATTTCATAACTAAAGATAACTCATGATTGTGTTTATTCAACTCTTGAGGATTGTTGTTCTGTGTAACTGACCCCGGCTGGGGATTTTGTTTTTCAGGTCATGGCAAGGCAAAAGCACGGGAATAGCATGCTGACGTCGAGGAGTCCCAGTGATACTAGTAGGGGGACCCGATCTTTCAGTTATTCATGTTGTTGTCCTTTAATTTCCGCTGCATACTTTCATTTGGATATCCCGTTTCATTCAGTGTTGTGTATTTTATCTTCATATAAAATATACTAGTATTCGGTATTGTCCTGGTGTGTTGTACTTAAACTCTTCATCGGAGTATTTGGTAATGTAATGTGGTTCGGTACTACAATTATATTATTTAATCCATTATTTTCATTCGCCTGGTGGGTCCCAGTCGGGGATTCACGGCACTGTAATATCCGCCTAGTTTGGGGTGTTACAGAGTTGGTATCGGAGCGTGGTTTTGAATACTACCTTCCGAGTCATGTCTCATTTGAAATCATCGTCATCAGACTAGTATCATTGGACTTTCGCGTCACGTGTGACCTGTGCAAATGCCGAGCCAATCAGACCCAAAGAACTGTAAGATTTCTAACGCCATGGTATAATTTCTGGCAATAGTCATTCATTCATCATTCATCAATTAACAATCCTCAAACATCATCATTCATTGTGATTAGGACGATCATGTTAACTCATTAATCACTTAATTCATTTCATTACTCAGTTAATGATCAGGACGATCATGTTAACTCATTAATTACTCAATTCATTTCATTACTCAGTTGTCAATCTGGATGATCATATTATTAATCTTGTTAAGTTGTTCAAGATAATCATTTCAAGAATTTCATCAGGTAATCATGTCACTTCAGTAAATCATTCATGTAATAGCTAAGTTAGAGCATGTATACTCATTTTCATCATCTCATGACATAATCATAACGTGATAATCATGCGGGAAATATAATCGTTATGCGACCTTCCTACTTCAGTATGGGGAGAGCTGTCAGGGGAAATAATCACTCGCTGTCGGGAAATCGTGGCCAGGACTCGGCTCGATCAGAAGATGTTCGGGTTGATCCACTCACTTTTATGCAGGCCATGATGACCCGTGTGCAATTGCTCAATCATCATTGCGCCACTCTGGCCGGATTAATCGAGAGAACTCTCCCGTATGAGCCAGCTGCTAAGGAAAGTGCTGAACAACAACCTTCATCTGTCAGCAAGAAATCAACGAAGCGTAATCAATCCGAAGTCGGTCAGTCAACCTTCAAGAAGCATCGTGTGAGTCCTATCGTTTCTGAGCGACCTCCTACGTCGCATAATCGTACGGGATCTCAGTCCCGAGCGGCCAGTTCGTCCATCACCTGTTTCAATTGTGGAACGCCGGGTCATTACAGCACTAAGTGTCTGAAACCGCCTATCACGTGCTATAATTGTGGGAATTTTGGGCATAAGGCCCGTTTTTGCCGAAAGGACTCCAAGTCGGCTCCGACGGCATCTCAGGCACCGAAGCAATTAGCGATTCAGAATCAGACTGCTCTGTCAACGTCGTTTAAGACAATGGAAGTAAATAAAGTTGGAGCTCGTATTTATCAAACGGGAGCGTCCAGTTCGGAAGCCGGCAAGTCCCGAATTCATGTGATGAAGAGGATCGACGATCCGGTGGCCCGAATGATCTCAGGTATACTCGTAATTTTATTTCAACCTGTGTGTACCTTTTGATACTGGTGCACCGCATTCATTCATTTTCGAATCATCTTTGAATGGACTTATTTGGGGATAGTCCTATTGCTTGTGGACCCCATACCATCGGTCTACCTGATGATGGAAGAATTTTCGGAAATCATACCGAAGTAAGCCTAGTGACCGCGATTGGTTGATGGACCTAATCGTGGTGAATTTATCTTAGGATGATGTAATTTTCGGTATTAGTTGGTTTGATCGTCTTGATACTATCCTCAGTGTTCGTAAGCGTTTGGTCGCTATCTTTCCGTCGTTGGTTGTCGAATGTGTGCTTCAGGGAAGTAATCCCCATTGTTCCAGAAGAATTATTATTATGACGAAAGCAGATAAATTCCGCAATCGAACTATTCAATCATTCATTGTATCATTTTCATCGATTGGCCTTTCTAAGGCAATCGAGCTATTCAATCATTCATTGTATCATTTTCATCGATTGGCCTTTCTAAGGCAATCGAGCTATTCAATCATTCATTGTATCATTTTCATCGATTGGCCTTTCTAAGGCAATCGAGCTATTCAATCATTCATTGTATCATTTTCATCGATTGGCCTTTCTAAGGCAATCGAGTTATTCAATCATTCATTGCATCATTTTCATCGATTGGCCTTTCTAAGGCAATCGAGTTATTCAATCATTCATTGCATCATTTTCATCGATTGGCCTTTCTAAGGGAATCGAGTTATTCAATCATTCATTGCATCATTTCCATCGATTGGCCTTTCTAAGACAATCGAGTCATTCAATCATTCATTGTATCATTTTCATCGATTGGCCTTTCTAAGGCAATCGAGTTATTCAAACATTCATTGTATCATTTTCATCGATTAGCCTTTCTAAGGCAATCGAGTTGTTCAATCATTATTGGTATCACTTTTTATCGATTGACCATTCTAGGGCAATCGAAATGTTCAATCATTCATGGTATCATTGTCATCGATTGACGATGTGTTTCCAGACGAGTTATCTGGTTTCCTTCACATAGAGTAGTGGAATTCGGGAGTGAGTTGGAGCCCGGTACGTGATAATCATGCGGGAAATATAATCATAACATGATAATCATGCGGGAAATATAATCGTTATGCGACCTTCCTACTTCAGTATGGGGAGAGCTGTCAGGGGAAATAATCACTCGCTGTCGGGAAATCGTGGCCAGGACTCGGCTCGATCAGAAGATGTTCGGGTTGATCCACTCACTTTTATGCAGGCCATGATGACCCGTGTGCAATTGCTCAATCATCATTGCGCCACTCTGGCCGGATTAATCGAGAGAACTCTCCCGTATGAGCCAGCTGCTAAGGAAAGTGCTGAACAACAACCTTCATCTGTCAGCAAGAAATCAACGAAGCGTAATCAATCCGAAGGCGGTCAGTCAACCTTCAAGAAGCATTGTGTGAGTCCTATCGTTTCTGAGAGACCTCCTACGGCGCATAATCGTACGGGATCTCAGTCCCAAGCGGCCAGTTCGGCCATCACCTGTTTCAATTGTGGAACGCCGGGTCATTACAGCACTAAGTGTCTGAAACCGTCTATCACGTGCTATAATTGTGGGAATTTTGAGCATAAGGCCCGTTTTTGCCGAAAGGACTCCAAGTCGGCTCCGATGGCAGGATGAGAGGACTGCTCTGTCAACGTCGTTTAAGACAATGGAAGTAAATAAAGTTGGAGCTCGTATTTATCAGACGGGAGCGTCCAGTTCGGGGGCCGGCAAGTCCCGGATTCATGTGATGAAGAGGATCGACGATCCGGTGGCCCGAATGATCTCAGGTATACTCGTTATTTTATTTCAACCTGTGTGTACCTTTTGATACTGGTGCACCACATTCATTCATTTTCGAATCATGTTTGAATGGACTTGTTTGGGGATAGTCCTATTACTTGTGGACCCCATACCATCGGTCTACCTGATGATGGAAGAATTTTCGGAAATCATACCGAAGTAAGCCTAGTGACCGCGATTGGTTGATGGACCAAATCGTGGTGAATTTATCTTAGGATGATGTAATTTTTGGTAGTAGTTGGTTTGATCGTCTTGATACTATCCTCAGTGTTCGTAAGCGTTTGGTCGCTATCTTTCCGTCGTTGGTTGTCGAATGTGTGCTTCAGGGAAGTAATCCCCGTTGTTCCAGAAGAATTATTATTATGACGACAGCAGAGAAATTCCGCAATCGAACTATTCAATCATTCATTGTATCATTTTCATCGATTGGCCTTTCTAAGGCAATCGAGCTATTCAATCATTCATTGTATCATTTTCATAGATTAGCCTTTCTAAGGCAATCGAGCTATTCAATCATTCATTGTATCATTTTCATCGATCGGCCTTTCGAAGGCAATCGAGCTATTCAATCATTCATTGTATCATTTTCATCGATTGGCCTTTCTAAGGCAATCGAGCTATTCAATCATTCATTGTATCATTTTCATCGATTGGCCTTTCTAAGGCAATCGAGTTATTCAATCATTCATTGCATCATTTTCATAGATTGGCCTTTCTAAGGCAATCGAGTTATTCAATCATTCATTGCATCATTTTCATCGATTGGCCTTTCTAAGGGAATCGAGTTATTCAATCATTCATTGCATCATTTCCATCGATTAGCCTTTCTAAGACAATCGAGTCATTAAATCATTCATTGTATCATTTTCATCGATTGGCCTTTCTAAGGCAATCGAGTTATTCAAACATTCATTGTATCATTTTCATCGATTAGCCTTTCTAAGGCAATCGAGTTGTTCAATCATTATTGGTATCACTTTTTATCGATTGACCATTCTAGGGCAATCGAAATGTTCAATCATTCGTTGTATCATTGTCATCGATTGACGATGTGTTTCGAGACGAGTTATCTGGTTTCCTTCACATAGAGTAGTGGAATTCGAGAAAGGTTATCTCCGACCGAGTGTGTCCCCGTGAGGAGCACCAGTGTGATCTGTCAAGGAGAAGGTTGGCTCGTCTCGTGCGTGTATTAATTATCAGGAGTTGAACAGGGTGATGATCGAGATTAGTATCCTCTACCCCGTATTGATGATCTCTTAAATCAACTTCAGGGAACTTCAATATTTTTCCTAGATCGACTTAAGATCTGGATATCATCAGTTGCGAATTCAAGAGTCGGGTATCGCAAGGATGGCGTTTCGTACACGCTATGGTCATTATGAGTTCGTGGTAATGCCGTTCAGGCTAACTAATGCACCTGCGGTATTCATGGAGTTAATGAATCAGATTTTTATCGACTTTTTGGATCAGTTTGTTGTTGCCTTCATCAATGACATTTTGATTTATTCTCGTGATCGAGAGGAACACGAGGTACGTCTTCATCAAGTTCTCGACGTGTTAAGATGCGAGCAACTTTATGGAAAGTTTTCTTAATGTGAGTCCTGGATGTCCGAAGTGACTCTTCTCGGGCATGTAATTTCATCAGACAGAGTTCGTGTCGACCCTCAGAAGACGGAGGCTATCCGAGATTGGCAACCTCCAAAAGATGTTAAGGAAATCCGAAGTTTCCTCGGATTAGATGGTTAATTATCCGACCCACGACCTGGATCTAGCAGCCGTGGTTTTCGCGTTGGAAATTTGGCGTTGTTCCCTTTATGGTGTCACCTGTCAGATCTTCACTGATCACAAGAATTAAAGTATATATTTACTCAGAAGGAGTTAAATATGCGACAAAGACGGTGGTTGGAACTAATCAAAGATTATGATATTGAGATACTTTACCACCCGGGCAAGGCGAACGTTGTCGTCGACGCCTTGAGTCGTAAGTCTGTTCAGGGGCAGATGCTGACTCGTTTAATAGTTCAGAAGGAGCTTCAGCAGGAATTCCTTAGACCCGAGATCGAGGTCCGGCTTCAGCAAGTTCAGGGACACTTTGTATGTTAGAGATTTCATCATCACTTGAGGAGGAAATCAGGGAGAATCAGGGTTCAGAAGCCCCTGGATTCGTGGTCCACGAGGATGAACTTTTGATATTTAAGAATCAGTTGTGCGTACCGGCAACTGACGAGTTGAAAAACTCGATTTCGAGAGAAGCTCATGCTACCCCTTACTCTGTTCACTCGGGGTCTAGCAAGATGTAAAACGACTTGAAACAAAATTACTGGTGGAGTAATATGAAACGAGAAGTCGCGGAATTTTTTTCGAGATGCTTAACCTGTCAACAAGTTAAGTTTGAACATCAGCGACCGGCGGGTATGCTGATACCGCTCCCTATTCCAGAATGGAAGTGGGAAGACATTTCTATAGATTTCATCACGAGTTGCCGACGATTCGTCGTGGCATGAATACGATCTGGGTGATCGTGGACCGCTTATCTAAATCAGCTCATTTCCTTGAGATCAAGGATATGTGGGGTCCCGAGAGACTTGCCCAGCTGTTCATCAAAGAGATAGTGAGACTGCACGGTACTCCTAAGAGTATCGTTTCCGATCGTGACGGATGGTTTGTGTCTCATTTTTGGAAATCAGTCCATCGTGCTATGGGAACTCAGCTTAATCTCAGTACTGCTTTTCATCATCAGTCCGACGGACAATCTCAGAGAACCATTCAGACATTAGAGGACATGTTGAGGGCATGCGTCCTCGATTGGAAGGACGATTGGGAAGCCCAACTACCATTGATCGAGTTCACGTATAATAATAGTTGGCATGCTTCGATTAAGATGGCACCTTATGAGGCCTTGTACGGTCATCGTTGTCGATCTCCGTTGTGTTGGGAAGACCTTTCGGAATCAATCGGCACCGAGCCTGTTGCGATATTTCTTACACGCAAGTGCACGTCATCGTTTACAAGTAATAAAGTGATAAGTAGAGTATCGTTCCCACGAGGACTGAATCTCTAACTACCGATTTTTGTGTATTCCAATTTTATTTGAACAATCGAATTTGGGTTTTTGCAATTAATAACTAAAAGAATTACTAAGCGACTAAACAGTAGAAAACGATAGCTTGAATAAAAGAAAACAAATGATGAATAAGTATAGGGTTCTGAATCCACCTCGGTTTATCCGAATTTACTCTCGATTATCCGTAATAAATAATTTTCCCAATTTATTGAAGACGGAGATTGCTAATATATTCTACCGCCTCTCCCGAGGTCAATAGATTTATCTAAAGGCGAATAACGCACTCTATCCCTAGGTGAATTAATTCGTCAATAGGCGAAAAGCTTAAAATCTCCCAAAGGCCACGTAGTTCCTATGAGTATATTCCTATCTCACAGAATAAAACGGTCCTCACCAATAGTTCCTCACCAAATCTCCTCTCCCGATTCGAAGTGAATGATTAAATCAATACAACTATTGGCCAAATAATTGCAAGCATTAAACACAATTGGGAAAACTCAACAAAAAGGTAATTAATTGGATAATCTCAAGAAATTCGTCAAAACAAAGGTTTCATCAAAACCCTAGATTAGGGCTTTAGCCTGACATACTAATAATTGAAATTACAGAATAAATAAATGAAAGCATAAAATTCAAACGCAGATGAAGCTCGGATTCCTCCGTTCTTCAGCTTCCGCCCTCTGCCTTTGAAGTCTTCTGCTTCCCTCTTCTTCTGCCGTCTCCAAGCTTAAGCTCCAAAAGATTAAAGATCCAAAGATGATTAATTAGGGTCTTAAACCCTATTTATAGCTCAGCATATCCTCCAAATCGCGTCCGTATCCGTAGGTCGAAAACTGGATTCGAAACGGCCCTAATTCGCGCGGACAACCAAAAACCGCCAAGTGTGCCGCGGCGCACTAAACCTGTGCCACGGCACAGAGCCTTGTTGGATGCACAGGCGTCCTCAATTTCTTACGTGCCGCGGCTCACCTGGTGTGCCGCGGCACGAGTCTGATTTACTCGCCTTGGTGGGTGTCTTCCTGTGTCGCGGCCCTGCTTCCTTGTGCCGCGGCTCAGAGTCCAGATTTGCCGTTTTCGCCCGTTTTGCCTCGTTTTAGCTTCCGGACTTCAATTTCCTGTCAATCATACAAAATTAAGGCATTAAAGGCTCATTTAGACAATTTCACTCTCCAAAATACTACAAAATAATGATAAATAAGCGTATAAAAATACGCCTAAAAAATACCCCCAAACTTAAGCCTTTGCTTGTCCTCAAGCAAAAAGAATTAAATTCAATAAAAGAATGTCGTGAATCATCGTGCAACTCATAGTGTTCAACCTAATCAATACTATCATGTACTTCTCTCTAAATAATACGAGTGTCATAAAAGCGAGCTGCACTCAGAATAATGATTCCGCAAAGTAATCAAGTTCAGTCCTAATCACTCATTCATGAAGAAAATCCAGCTCAAAGATTAACAAAACGTGAGTCAAATCGACCGTCAATATGAAAGGCTAAAATAAACAAGCTAGTTCGTCCCGTTCCACAGTCTAGTGGCACAATTTTCACGAGTTTCATAACAAATAAACCTCGGACAGTATTCCCTTATATATATGTTCAAGAATTTGATTCGAGTTGACCACTAGGTTAGGATCTCGGGATGTTTCATCGGGATAATCCTAGGGTGGAACTTCCATTCTCATGTATTAGGAAACCGTTTGACGTAAAAGACACTCATGGGGCACATGGATGCTTCTAGTTACTAAGTTCCCATCTACAGCGGAGAAACAACTCGAATATATAATTTCCGCATGTCCGAATCAAGGTCGCCGTTTTACGCGAGAGTAAACAACGGGTCACGCGAATACCCCCAGTTACTCGGCTCCCTATCATTGGCACATGTGAAATATCCAAATCACTAGTCTAATCAGGGTCGTCGTTTTACACGAGAGTAAACAGCGGGTCACGCGAATGCCCCCGGTTACTAGACTTCCCTTCATAGAACAACATTATCTCGACTTTTGGGAAAAACTGACCGACTCTAAACTCAATCTAAGTGCCAACACGACTAATGAAACAGTACGACTCACTATCCGGAAAATGTAACCAAACGTATCGACGGTGATTTTAAAACAAGTATGTATCCTCTCTTATCCGCCAAGACCTCTACAATCACGAAAAAATTTCGGACCTAAATGAATACTAAGCAAAACAGAAATTACTGACTACAACGCGACTAGAACTCGACCGTTTCTTCAGAGAGAAAAAAAGTGTCGTAACATCAGTATCACACAAATAGAAGCACGAAAATTTCACGAATAGAGAAAAACTAAGACAAGCAAGGCTATCTAAAAGAAAAAAAATAACGCAAAGCAATGAAAAGTGCAACGAAATAAAGTACAACAATGAAATAAAGTACAGCAATGAATGTAGCAACTGAAAGTAAATCCCCCCCCAAACTTAGGACGTACATTGACCTCAATGGACAAAAAATGATATGCAATAAAAGTAAAAGGTCAAGTACTCCCCTCCCGCTCAGAGCCGGGTGCAGCATCATCCGGTGAGGAGGGTGGTGTGGCTGGCCGGGCGGGTGCAATAAATGGCCCGTCGGGATGCATGATATAGGCCGTCCATGCGGCAAGGTGCTCCTGATGATAAGCATCCCTCGCAGCCAGACGCCTCGCCTCTCGTCGGCTGGCCCGGCAGGCCTGCTCTCGCATCTCGGCTCTGACGGCAGCAATAACGCTCTCCCGCTCCGTCCGCTGCTCCTCTCGCATGGCAGCCATCAAACTCTCCCTCTCTCTTCATCTCATCTCTCTCTCTCCTCGTCTCCTCTCTCAGCTCCTCTCTCTCTCTCCTCAGATCCTCTCTCAGCCCATCAAACAACTCTTGTAACCTCGCTCTGTCGGGCGGCGGGCCGGCTTCTCCATGTGTCAACAAAAGCGGCTCGGGGGATCCCTCGTGTGCCTCCTCTAGCAGAAATCCTCTCCCTCGAGCGTGCGCCGGTGCTCCTCCCCACTGGTCAAAGTGTGATATGATGCGGTGGTCGATCGGGGCCTGGGGGGCAAGCATCGGCTCATCGTCTGACCACGTCAGCCCCGACTGCCGGCACAAAGCGCAGATGAGAGAGGGGTGCTTCAACCCCGTCTTGGCCCCCCTCTGGATACACTGGAAGATAGATCGGACCAGGATGGGGGCCACATCGAAATGCAGCCCGGAAGTGATAGCATAAAGTGTCCGGGCGCGGGAGAGAAAGACAGTTCGGATCTGGGAGGTGGGGTCAATGCGTGCGCAGATAAAATAAAGCCAGGCACGCCCGAGCCGGCTGAGGCGCGAGCTCCTGAAGTGGAAAGTGGAAGAACCCTGTGCTCGCTGCTCCCAGTCGGAATCGGGCTGTGCAATGGTCTCGAGGAGGGCCTCCTTCGTGAGGCTGGTCATCACTCGGTCATAGGCCGACTCATCAACCACCGGAAGCCCAAACAGCCTCCGAATAGCAGCCGTGGAGAAATCAACTGTAACCCCTCGGACATCGACCTGAGTCGGAGACTCTAATGACGGCAACGTATGCCCTGCCCGAATGTGCTTCAAGAAGCGGCCTGGCGTAGAACTCCTGCACAATCGAGATAACCGCTGGCTCGGGAGGTGCAGCAAATCTGGCCCACCCCATCTCATCAATCATAGTGAGCAATTCCCCGTCCTGAGGAGCTGGAGTAAATCCCCTCTCCGGAATAAGCGATCGTGGCCGGATCTTTTCATTGAAGATCTTGTGAATTTCAGGGTCCGAAAACTGGTGCCCCTCCGCCTCGGCCCGACCACGAGAGGTCTCCCCTCGAGTGGGGGATGACTGGGTCCTAGCTCTCTTGCTCAGTTTCTTTGTTCTCGCCATAATCAGTCCTGAAAAGTACAACACAAGGATTTATTCACGCAAACAATAATAACAATAATCTACACTCGGCTAAGGATGTCCAGCCAGAAATCCCGAATTTAACAAAATAGTGCATTCGTGAGAGAAGGATGAAATTGGACTTAAATGTTTAACCTGGATGTAAGGGTTGGGCTTGCTGTAAATTCAGAACGTATACGTTGCACGAAAATTCAAAAGATTGCTTTTCCAAAGAAAATTTTTCACTTAGGCAATTTATCAAACACCTTGAGGGCATGAGTTTACTTGAAGAATAAACATGGCTATAGCTCGATTCAACCCCCAAGAACAGAAACACAATTCAATCATCATCAACACAACACACTCAACTCATTCATATTCCGATTTAACCATGAAAATTCGATTAAAACTACCATGTTATTCCCTAAACCATCCTAGAAATTTTGAAGGAGAATAAACATGTTCAATCCATCCAAAGCATAAGAAACTTTCAAATTTAAACCATAAGCAAGTAGAGATTAAAGATTGGAACATACCTTTTGGTTTTGTGAAGATTGCAAGAAGAAATCGCAAGAAAAAATTTTGAAGGATGCTTCGGCCGATTCGCGCGGAGGTAAGGGAGAGGGAAGGGAAAAAGAAAAACATACCTGGGAGTTCGGCCGATTGAGAGTTATAAGGTACCTGGCCCCTTCGAATTCCGTATTGTGTGCCGCGGCACAGCTAAAGTGAGCCGCGGCACAGGGTACAGTCCCTTTTACCTGTGTTCTCGTGTTGTCGTGTGCCGCGGCTCAGTGCTCAAGTGTGCCGCGGCTCATTTATGCCGTGCCGCGGCACAGGGTACAGTTGGTTTAGCCTCCCCTTACGATTTATGTGTGCCGCGGCTCACAATACCTGTGCCGTGGCTAGTTTCTTCCCTGGGACTTTTCCGCATAGAATTTTGAGCAGAACTCGTTAAAAGCGAGAGGCAGAAGCAAATTGAAGCACAAAAACGAAGAAAAAATAGAAATCAAAGATGCAAGAAAAATAAAGGAATGCAAAAATTTACAACTACGAACTCGGATTGCCTCCCGAGAAGCGCTAAGTTTATAGTCTTCAGCCGGAGCTATTTGAGAATATTAGTTCGCTTTTCGCAAACTCCATTTGGTTTCCGCCCCGTTCATCGAACCGTTCATATTTTTGTTAAAATTATGACCATTGGTCGTTAGCGATTCAACTTTCGGTTCGGTCATCAAATGTTGTTTGCGAAAAGGTTTCGACGTGAACAACTTCCCGAAACACCCGTTTTTTCCATGACTAATTGTCCGCTGGGCTTTCGGCTTACTCTCCTCCTTCACAAACGCACTCAAGACTGCAGCAGATTTGTCCTCATGCTCGAGAAATGCTACTTGTTCTACATCCTTCTTAAAAATTGAACCATCTGCCACCGAATCTGAATTTTTCAACCGACTATGTTTTCGGTGCTTTCCTCTTTCAACTACATCTATACTTTCACCTTGTGACCTTTTATCAACACTTCCGGGACATGGGAAAGATTTGAATACTTGAAAAGTGACTTGCTCGTCTTGGGCCCTCAGAGTTAACTCCCCTTTTTCCACGTCTATAAGGGTTCGGCCAGTCGCTAAAAATGGTCGTCCCAAGATGATTGGAATATCTTCATCTTCCTCCATGTCGAGTACGATGAAATCGGACGGAAAGATGAACTTATCAAACTTGACTAATACATCCTCAATCACTCCCCTCGGATACTTAATCGATCGATCCGCCAATTGTAAGGAGACTGTTGTTGGCTTGGATTCCCCAATATCCAGCTTTTTGAAAATCAAAAGAGGCATGAGGTTGATACTAGCACCGAGATCGCACAGTGCCTTTTTAAACGAAAGATTCCCCATGGTGCACGGTATGTTGAAGCTTCCCGGATCTTTCAATTTTGGTGGGAGCTTCTTTTGAAGAATTGCACTGCACTCCTCTGTCAAGGCGACCGTTTCAAACTCCTCAAGCTTTCTTTTCTTCGATAATATCTCTTTCATGAACTTAACGTAACTCGGCATCTATTCCAATGCGTCGGCGAACGGAATGTTTATGTGAAGCTTTTTAAACACGTCAAGGAACTTAGAAAATTGTTTGTCCACCTTTTTCTGCTGTAATCTCTACGGAAACGGGACGGGAGGCACACATGTCTTCGAGTTATCCGGCAACTATATTGAAGGTTTCAAATCCTTCGACTCCTCTGGCTCTAAATCATTCTTTTTCTCAATTTCCTTCTTCTTTTCACACCGCTCGGGCTGATCCAGCACCTCTTTCCCACTTCTTAAGCTGATTGCGTTTAGACTCTCTCTAGGATTTGTCTCTGTTGTACTCGGCAATGCTCCCTCCGGGCGAGCTGTCAACACATTAGCAATTTGGCCCAGCTGGACCTCCAAGTTCCGAATGGAAGCGGAATGATTTTGCAATGTTGCTTCAGTACGGGTCATAAATTGACTCGTATTTGCCGCCAATTTTGCAAGTGCTTCCTCGAGAGACACTTTGGGAGCGGGAGGGGGCTGCTGTTGATTCTGAGCGAACGGGGGCTGGTTTGAGTTCTGTCCGTTTCTCCACGAAAAGTTGGGATGATTGCGCCACCCCGGATTATAAGTGTTGGAGTACGGGTTATTCTGCCGATTCCCATTTCCCACGAATTGAGCCTGCTCCATCTGATGTTGTTCGAACGGGTTTCCAACTCGACATTCCGCGCTCGGGTGTGATCCGTTACACCAATTGCATGTCTCTATGGTAACGGGGGCTGGTGCGTGCGAAAATGCTTGGAGCTGTTGGGTCAAAGCGGCGACTTGAGCTGACAAAGTGGAAATCGGGTCATTACTTGAAACTTCCATAACTCTCTTCGGTGTCAATCTTTCCGATGGCCATTGGTATGCATTTGCGGCCATATCTTCCAAAAGCGAGTGTGCCTCGGCCATAGACTTTCCCATCAAGGCTCCTCCAGCGGCCGCGTCCACGAGAGTGCGTGTAGAAGCACTCAAACCAAGATAGAACGTCTGAATCTGAAGCCAATCAGGAAGGCCGTGATGAGGGCATCTTCGTAACAAATCTTTATATCGCTCCCACGCCTCGTGGAGCGATTCCATATCGTACTGAACAAAGGTGGTTATTTCGTTTCTCAACCTCGCCGTCTTTGCAGGTGGGAAGAATTTGGCAAGGAAGGCTTGCGCTAACCCCTCCCATGTTGTAATCGACCCCGGCGGTAAGGAATTTAACCAAAATTTCGCTTTATCCCTCAAAGAGAAAGGGAAAAGCCTCAATCGGATGGCATCATCGGTGACACCATTGGTCTTGAACGTGTCGCATATCTCAAGGAAAGAAGCAATATGGGCATTCGGGTCGTCATTCGGCGATCCAGAATTGGCTACTTTGCACCATCCGAATAATAGCGGGCTTGATCTCAAAATTATTGGCTTGGATAGTGGGACGCCGAATTCCCGAAAAATTAGCATTGATCTGCGGTATGGCATAATCTCGAAGAGCTAGTTCCGGTTGAACTTGCCGCACATGGTTATCTCCTCCTTGGACTTCGATAGTCTCGGCCATGTTGACCGTCGTCTGCAACTCTCTTTTCTCCTTCTTGTTCCTTCTTAGAGTGTGCTCGAGCTCGGTATCCAAAGGTAGTAGGCCTCACATCGAGTTTTCTCATGCACTACACGAAAGGTCCTGAAAGAAAAAACAAATAAATGAAATTAAATACACAAAAATAAAAATAAAACGTTCAAATTAAGACTAGAAATACTTAAATCGATATTAGAAAATTTCAATCCCCGGCAACGGCGCCAAAAACTTGTTGCGATATTTCTTACACGCAAGTGCACGTCATCGTTTACAAGTAATAAAGTGATAAGTAGAGTATCGTTCCCACGAGGACTGAATCTCTAACTACCGATTTTTGTGTATTCCAATTTTATTTGAACAATCGAATTTGGGTTTTTGCAATTAATAACTAAAAGAATTACTAAGCGACTAAACAGTAGAAAACGATAGCTTGAATAAAAGAAAACAAATAAGTCTAGGGTTCTGAATCCACCTCGGTTTATCCGAATTTACTCTCGATTATCTGTAATAAATAATTTTCCCAATTTATTGAAGGCGGAGATTGCTAATATATTCTACCGCCTCTCCCGAGGTCAATAGATTTATCTAAAGGCGAATAACGCACTCTATCCCTAGGTGAATTAATTCGTCAATAGGCGAAAAGCTTAAAATCTCCCAAAGGCCACGTAGTTCCTATGAGTATATTCCTATCTCACAGAATAAAACGGTCCTCACCAATAGTTCCTTACCAAATCTCCTCTCCCGATTCGAAGTGAATGATTAAATCAATACAACTATTGGCCAGATAATTGCAAGCATTAAACACAATTGGGAAAACTCAACAAAAAGGTAATTAATTGGACAATCTCAAGAAATTCGTCAAAACAAAGGTTTCATCAAAACCCTAGATTAGAGCTTTAGCCTGACATACTAATAATTGAAATTACAGAATAAATAAATGAAAGCATAAAATTCAAACGCAGATGAAGCTCGGATTCCTCCGCTCTTCAACTTCCGCCCTCTGCCTTTGAAGTCTTCTGCTTCCCTCTTCTTCTGCCGTCTCCAAGCTTAAGCTCCAAAAGATTAAAGATCCAAAGATGATTAATTAGGGTCTTAAACCCTATTTATAGCTCAGCATATCCTCCAAATCGCGTCCGTATCCGTAGGTCGAAAACTGGCTTCGAAACGGCCCTAATTCGCGCGGACAACCAAAAACCGCCAAGTGTGCCGCGGCGCACTAAACCTGTGCCGCGGCATGAGCCTTGATTGGATGCACGGGCGTCCCAATTTATTCTGTGCCGCGGCTCACTGATCAGGCCGCGGCACAGAGTACGCTTTACTCTGTCTTGGTGGGTGTCTTCCTGTGCCGCGGCCCTGCTTCCTTGTGCCGCGGCTCAGAGTCCAGATTTGCCGTTTTCGCCCGTTTTGCCTCGTTTTAGCTTTCGGACTTCAATTTCCTGTCAATCATACAAAATTAAGGCATTAAAGGCTCATTTAGACAATTTCACTCTCCAAAATACTACAAAATAATGATAAATAAGCGTATAAAAATACGCCTAACAGAGCCCGATATGCTTATAACCGCCCGGGAGAAGGTAGATTTGATCAAGAGTCGTATGTTGATAGCTCAGAGTCGATAGAAATCATATGCAGATAATCGTCGTCGACCGCTAGAGTTCGAGACGGGTGACCATGTTTTGGTCAAGGTGTCCCCGAGTCGAGGTATTTTTCCGTTTCGGAAAGCGGGGAAAGTTGCGTCCGAGAATCATTGGACCGTTTGAGATTTTGGAGCGAGTAGGCGAGTTAGCTTATCGATTGGCTTTACCTCCGACGTTGAGCCAAATTCATAATGTGTTTCACGTCTCTCAGTTGCGGAAGTATGTTGCCGACCCGAATCACATATTTCAGCTCGATGAAATCGAGATCGCGAACGATCATTCGTGTGAGGAGCGTCTTATACGAGCTTTAGACCGGTGAATCAATCAATTGAGGAAGAAGATGATTCCTTTGGTCAGGATTCAGTGGTCTAGACACAGAGTCG
Source organism: Orobanche coerulescens (assembly GCA_033398695.1). Taxonomy (NCBI): domain Eukaryota; kingdom Viridiplantae; phylum Streptophyta; class Magnoliopsida; order Lamiales; family Orobanchaceae; genus Orobanche; species Orobanche coerulescens. The sequence goes on along the minus strand of CM065814.1, from coordinate 34,174,445 downwards.
AAGAGACTACTTGGGAAACCAAGGAGAGTATGTGGGAGAGTCAACCCGAGTTGTTTGGCCCTTAGTTTCGGGGACGAAACTCTTTTTAAGGGGGGAGAGTATGTAATACCCGGTCGTAATCCATTCATTATCATTCAGTAATTATCAGTCAGTAATTGTCACTCAGTAATTTTTCACTCATTGATAATCATTCATCATTCATGATTCATTCATTTGCGTTCATCGTGGGCGTGTTATAACCATGTATCAGTTACCGATCGTCATTTCATCTCCGTTTATGGATCGAGACGGGAGTATTAATATTATCATTGTGATTGGTAGTCTTGTGCTGGAAGTTTCATCTTTGGACTTGTTCACTTTCACATACGTATGGTTTGTCGGATCATTCATTAGTCGTAGCGAGGAATCGGAGTTATCGGATTTTCACCATGTCCAGCATTGAGTTACGGCTGTAAGGATTGTAGGTTACGGCCGTAACATGGGTTCGTTGATTGTCAAGCCTTTTGGACGAACGGGACTTACGGCCGTAAGGTTTCGGAATACGGCCGTAAGTTGAGCAGGTACGGCCGTAAGGCTTGGCCGATTACGGCCGACGCGTGTCGGCAGGTGCCCGTGCATTTTTGGCCGAAGGCGAGTTACGGCCGTAAGGGTTGCGGCATACGGCCGTAAGGCGAGGGAGATACGGCCGTAAGGCTTAGCCGGATACGGCCATACGTTACAGGCAGGGTACCTGGTCATTTTCGACGAAGGGGGCTTACGCCCGTAAGTTTGGCCGGATACGGCCGTATCATCCGAGTTACGCCCGTAAGGTGTGCGGGTACAAGGATGCCGGCAGATGTTTTAGACGAGGGCGAGTTACGCCCGTAAGTCAGGGCGGATACGGCCGTAAGGCTGTCGGCAGGTTTTTGGACGAAGCCGAGTTACGGCCGTACGAGTTGGCCGGTTACGGCCGTAAGGCCGTTGACCTGGGATGTTACGGCCGTATGAAGGCCGAGTTACGGCCGTAACTTCCGGCAGTTTATATAGTGTTGGCCGGGACTTTTTCTTCATTTTCACTTTCTTCTTCCATCTTGTCCGAGAGAGAGCTTGGGGGGAAGGGATTTTCCTTCATCAAACACTTGAGTACTTGATTTTCTTCATTTCCATTCGATCGTAAAGCTTGGATACTCGATTTAACTCGTGTTCATCGGATCGAAGTGGTTGGATCTTCAAGAGGTAATTTCTTCAACATCTTGGATTTCGATTTTGTATTGGAATATGATGTTTTGGACGTTATAATCATGTTATATGGAGGGATACGCATATGATTATGAGTTTGTATAAAGATTCAATGGATTATCGAAGGATTTTCCAAGAACACTTTGAATATTGAGTTGGATTTGGGGGTTTTCGATTAATTGTTGTTGAAATCACGATTTTAGATATTCATAATGGATTATTGATCGTATTTAAGTTGTTTTGTTGGTTTGAAACACTTCTTGGGGATTTGATGTTGGTGTTATTGAGGTTTGGTTATAATCAATCGAAGTTGGCCACATACTGTTCGATATAATGCCCCAATGAACTTGGTTTAGTCGTTTTGACGCCTTGAATTCGTTATAATCGTATTTGATTCATTTATTGAGCGGATTGTTGGTAATTGTGTTATTCAAGGTTGTTCGAGCGACCGACACTTCATTTAGGACGTTTGTTCGTGGAAGGACATTCTTCATCGGTATTGTGTAAGTTAATTCTTACTCGGTTCAAAGGATATTCATTCATTTCGTTGTTGTTCATTCATAATCATAATTCATTCATAAAGTACTAACTGTATTGAAACTTGTAACTGTCATTTCATTACTTCATTCACGAGGAACGACGGTTCCAATTATTTCATTGAGCTATCATTCATTTCAGTGTCATTTCATCTCGGTGCGTCATTATTGATTTTGATATCACTTTTGCTATATCATGGCATTCCGGGTCATACTGGCGTGCCGGTTGGTATGTGTAGGATTTTCATGTCGGGCACATTATAGTCGTGTGTTGGTTGGTGGCCTCACATGGGACTGTGCACACGAGTTGATGGCTTCGTGAGACTGATTAGGTACAAGACCACACGTGTATTCGATCGATACTCGTTGGTGGCTTGTGCACGGACACATTTCCATCCTGGACGTAGTGTGGCGCCATTCCTTTGAGCCGTACTGTTAGTTGATTCGTATAGCATGTTTGATTGCGTATGTTTCGACAGGATATTTCATAACTAAAGATAACTCATGATTGTGTTTATTCAACTCTTGAGGATTGTTGTTCTGTGTAACTGACCCCGGCTGGGGATTTTGTTTTTCAGGTCATGGCAAGGCAAAAGCACGGGAATAGCATGCTGACGTCGAGGAGTCCCAGTGATACTAGTAGGGGGCCCCGATCTTTCAGTTATTCATGTTGTTGTCCTTTAATTTCCGCTGCATACTTTCATTTGGATATCCCGTTTCATTCAGTGTTGTGTATTTTATCTTCATATAAAATATACTAGTATTCGGTATTGTCCTGGTGTGTTGTACTTAAACTCCTCATCAGAGTATTTGGTAATGTAATGTGGTTCGGTACTACAATTATATTATTTAATCCATTATTTTCATTTGCCTGGTGGGTCCCAGTCGGGGATTCACGGCACTGTAATATCCGCCTAGTTTGGGGTGTTACAGGACGAGGGGCACGTTCTGAGAAATATGGGTTTGGTGCAAAATTTTGAGAGTTGGCGCCAAAATTCAAAAGGGTGGTTACACGGGTTCGAGATCTACATGGTATTCAAGGCATGGTCGGTTCACTATGTGGGGCAGTTATGCATGTGGTTAGGGATATGAGCTCCTGCAATGTGGGCAAAGGGTGCTCAATAGTTTTGCATAGATATAGTCCAATATAACTGCAAGCGTACGTTAGAAAGAAACAGGAGTGACACGTGGCATTGATGCTACTCGATGGAATAATGTTAGGGAATGTGTATACCTATGCGTTGGGGGTTATCCAACATAACTGACCAATGTAGCCTATAAATAGGCGAACCTTGAGATGTATGGGGAGCACCTAGAAGGTGAAGTCTATGAGAGACTTGTCTTTGAGAGACTCCCTGAGTTGTGTGCCTGCCTTGGCTAGTTCCTTGTATTTAGTGTGAATAAAATATAAAATTGGGCAAGAGGCCACAAGAGTGTGTTCTTACCTTTCCAACAAATTGTGTGAGACATTTCGTCTACGTGCATTTACTCAAACTTAGCACAAGCACGAGTGCATGGTGGTCTTTGTCACGCGTCGACGTGTGGAGAAGTATGGTGATCGACCTCCAAACTGGAAATGTAGGGTGATTGGCCGCCAAAAAGGAGAAGTGAACTACAAGGATATAGAAGAAGGGATGTCTATGTGAAAGACTGGAAAACAGGCATACCCAATGCATGCTTCATCAAAGACTCTAGCTGAAAATGGATAGTTATGGCACAATAGATTAACCCATCTAAATTTGAAGGCGCTCAACAAATTAAGCTCGCAAAAACTAGTCAGAGGTCTCCCAAAAGGAATATACAAGAAAGTGACTCTTTGTGATGCATGCAGAAAAAAAAACAGATTATAGCTTCTTTCAAATCAATACAACCTACCACTCTAACCAACAGAGTGCTGGAACTACTTCACATGGATCTTTTTGGACCCATCAAGCCGAGAACCTTGAAGGGAAGAAAGCATGCCCTAGTAGTCGTAGATGACTACTAAAGATACACTTAGATAGTTTTTCTCTACAAGAAGAGTGAAACACTAACCAAGTTGCCTGAGCTAATGAGGAGAATTCAAAATGCAAAATCTTTATCTATCATCAAAATTAGATCAGAAAAAGGAGGAGAATTACTCAACAAAGCAATAGCAGAATACAATGTTCAGAATGGGATCTAACACGAAGTTTCAGCTGCAAGAACGCCACAAAAAAATGGTGTAGTTGAAAGAAGGAACATAACCCTCAAGGAAGCAGCCAGGACGGTGATTGCTGAAACTGACCTTCCTAAAAGGTTATGGCCTCAAGTTGTGAATACAGCATGCCATACTCAAAATAGAAGTATGATAGTATGGAGACACTGTAAAACTCCCTATGAGGTTTGGAATGGTAGATTACCAACTGTTGCATATTTTCATATTTTTAGTTGCAAGTGTTTTATCCACACCAATGGCAAAACCCAACTGAATGCTTTTGATGCTAAAACTGATGGTGGCCTCTTTATGGGATACTCCCCGATAAGCAAAGCATACAAGATATTTAACTAAAGAACAGTAATTGTGGAAGAAACATCGCATGCTGTCTTTGATGAATCTACTGCTGAGTACAGGAAACAGGTGGAACAAATTGAGAAAAAGCTCAAAGCCACAAATCTAGAAGAAACCATTGTCAAGCTTGATTGACTCATCTAATGAAGACCCAACTGTAGATCAACTAGGCTCACCAGACGCCGCTGAACCGGTCGCATCTGAATCAAACATAACTGAACCAGATCCAGTTGTAGATCAACAAGACCTAGTGGAAGCACAGATGAAAATATCAAACCTTCCGGGCAATTCTTTAAGGGGAATAAACAACAATGACAATCAACCAAAAGCAGAACTTGAAATTGAAACTCCCAAATAGTTAAAATACCATCCTATCCAACAAATCATCGGGAACCTAACTGATGGTGTCAAAACTAAAAAATTTAAAAACCCAACAAGAATGGCCATGTTCTCATGCTTTATGTCCCAGATAGAACCAAAAACAACAGAACAAGCCCTCTATGACTACACTTGGGTGAATGTCATGCAATAAGAACTAAACCAAATAGAAATGAAGACCATACGGAAGCTAGTGAACAGTCCATACCACAAGAAAGTCATTAGCACCAAGTGGGTCTAGGATAACAAATGTAATGAAGATGGAGCTGTTGTTAGGAATGAAGCTAGATTGGTTGCAAAAAGATATGCTCAAGATGTTGATGAAACTTATGCACCAGTATCAAGATTGGAAGCAATTAGGCTATTTCTTGCCTATGCAGCCTTCAAGAAATTAGAGATAATAGATGTGAAGAGTGTCTTCCTCAATGGAGTGACCAGAAGAGGATGTATATGTAGAACAACCTCGTGGATTTGTCAAAGGGGACAAGGTGTACAAACTGCTGAAGCCTTATATGGACTGAAACATGCACCACGAGCCTAGTATCAAACATTATCCATATTTCTTGAGAAAAATGGATTCATTAAAGAAAAGGTGGACAAGACACTCTTTAGAATTGAACATGAAGACCACATATTGATCGTTCAGATATATATGGATGATATCATTTTTGGGTCAACCAACCCTGAATTATATGAAAATTCTCAAATCTTATGTAGGGAGAATTTAAAATGAGTATGATGGGTAAACTAAATTTGTTTCTTGGTTTATAAGTCAAATAGGTGAAACATGTATCTTCATCAACCAAGCCAAATGCACAAGGGAGCTAATCAAAATTTGGCATGGAGTCAGCCAACCCCCTGAGAGTATCCAAGAGTACATCCTTGCACATTGACACAGATGATGAAGGTATCACAGTGGACCCAACTCACGATAGAGGATTAATTAGTTCACTATTGTACCTAACTGCAAGTAGACCAGTCATTTCATATGCAGTTGGAGTATTCACAAGATTTCAATCCAAGCCAAAGCAGTCCCACCAGGAAGCAGACAAAAGAATAATTAGATATCTAAAATCTACAGTCAATGTTAGATTATGGTATCCTAAAGATGACAATTTTGAATATTAGGTTATTCTTTTGGCTATGTGACCAACAAAAGAATTCGAGTGGAAAGAGACAATATTGAGTATTAGATAGCTGATGTATTCACCAAGCCTTTTCCAGAAGAAAGATTTCTTGAACAAAGCAGAGATCTTGGACTCTGAGACTGAGAATGAAGTACCTAGTTGATGTAGAGAAGTCAGCCAGGATTGAGATCGTAGCTGATCAGAAACTCAGCCAGGATTGAAGAACCTAGCTGATACAAGAACTCAGTAAGGACGAAAGAACCTATCTGATTAGAAACTCAGCCAGGATCAAAACACAGCTGGATCAGAAGTCAAACAGTCAACCAGCTAACTTCCTAATTCCAGTAACATTAGTTTATTTTATTTAATAACATACGTAGATTAATATGCACGATACACCACGTCTACCCCACATTGCCAAAACACTACCCCACGTCTTCTAAAAAGTCGAACTGCCACTTCAGAATTAAATATTCATTAAAATCAACTTCAAAACATTCATTATTTAAACGATTAAAATTATTGGTAAAAACTTATCATTTTCAAGTTCTGAGCAAGAATGCTAGTTTTCCAATAGCAAAAAAATTCAACCTCTTCACTACACTAAAAACACTTTCTAATGGCAGAAATGGATTCCACAACCTATTTCAAGAATATCAATCTGAAAGTCGTGAAGAAATAAATCATTTTCGGCATCATGGTCGACTTCGTCGGACTTCTGGAGTCCAATAACACTCTCCTAATGGTTGACCTGATTCTTAAGATGAAGAAAAATGGTATCTACCATTGTCTGTGCATCAGCTCTTCCGAACTCTTCAAGGAAGCAGTTATTTATTTCTTCAAAGAAGCTAAATTGACTGAACGAGGCATAGAAAGTTCAGTATTTGGCAAAAACATCATCATCAACCAACAATCTGTTGTTAATACAATTAGATTAAAGAACCATGGAATAGTGGTGGAGGATCTCAAATAGAATGATTTCGACATCTGGCAATCGATCAGATTTCCAGAACAGCCGAGCAAGTTGAAAAATACCATAAAGAAAGCAGACATCCAGAAGGAATTTCGATTCAGAATGGACATGACAAACAAGATGGTAATGGGCATGTTTGTAAGCTTTGATCTTATGTCTAAATCAAAATACACCGTGATGGGGGCAATTATACAAAGTCAGAGAATTAAGTGGCCTGACTATATCTTTAAGCAGTTAGTGAAGGAAGTGAACAAAGTCAGTTGGGACAGTGCCAAGAAGAAATTCAGCCAGATGCTGCCTTATGGTAGTAAAATTAGATGGATTCTCGAGCATCTAGGAATAGCTAAAGGCAGATCAGAAAAGTTTCACATCAACAAACACCTTGGGCATTTTGACCCAGCTGCACTGGAGGCCCTGTCAGCTCCGCAACCTCGAGCTGTAGTAATGCTGGCCAAAATGAAAACATACACATCTTCATACAAATTTGTGTCTGAATCAGAGATTGAGGCATAGGTGGAATCAGCAGCAGCTACCTTACCCATAACTGAGATCCCACCAACTCAACTAACCTAAGCTGAAATCACTGTAGCCAATATCCTATCTGAAAAGTTAGATGTTTTTGAGGAACAACCAATGACTGCACCTGCCAACTTGAGGATGATAAAGAAAGCGACAATCTACCATTTCTTATTTTAGGAAAAGAAAGTCTCCTGAAAAGGAGAAAGTCATCACAGTAGATTCATCACCAGAACCTATAACAAAAAGAATTAAAGGACTAGTTGATTACTCAACTGAGTGTTCAGAGGGAGACATAGCTGAGATACCTGATGTGTCCTCCATCCAAGATGAAACTCACATCACTCTCATTAAAGAACCAACAGTTCAGTCAACCGAGCTGGTCCTGGTAGATGAGAAGAAAGAAGACAATCTCATCCCTACTGTACCACTTCTAGAGCTTCCCAGCATTCCAGAAGAAGTTGGAGTTGCAGAAAAACAAGTCACTGAGGATGCTGACATTCATTAAAAATTAAATCTAAAGGACAACAATCCATTCCAACTCAACAAGGAGCAACTCAGAATGGTAAGGAAGCACATCCTCAAGCTTTCCACTATTCCTGCATGTAAGGACTGGAAAAAGTTGAGGTCCCTTAGCTTCACTATTCTTAAAGAGTTAGTTGAGAGAACTGGATGAGACTACCCCCTGACAACTGAGCAACTCATCAAAGTGTTCTGCAATGATACTGAGACGAGTCTGCTATTGTAGCTATGTGGAGTAATTCATCGCTGAAGAAGTTGTACTAATGTGGGGTACAGCTAAGAAGCAGTTCATTGAGAAGTATTATTATATATGGGAAATACTTCAAGACCCCAACTGTACCCCACAAAAAATCTTTATCAACTATATGGACTTAAACTGGCCGAACTTATGGGAAATTCTAAAGAAGTGTTCTAAAGAGGAATTCAATGCATATCCGATGATCCCTTCCTTCATACCACACGGAGCTCCTATAGATGTCAATGGAAATCTGGATGATAATGCACTTCAGGAGGAGATAAGTGAAGTTTCCATTAAAAATAAATACATTTCTCCTGAAGACCAAGATTTTGCCTCCACTGCCGGTAGTGGAAAACCCCATTGGAGCAAAGCCTCTTAAAGTACTACCTCAAGCCAAGACCAGAGGAAGAGGAAGAAGGAGCTAAACTCTTGATTTTTGTTTTGTCATTTACTTGTAATTTATTTTTACTTTTGTTACAAAATTTACTCAAGGTATGTAATGTAATAAACTGATGTGAAACGTATATGCAGTCAACCTGAATGACAATACTTAGTTGTCTCAAACAGATTGAGTTTTATTTTTTTCTGTGTGTGATGACTAACTTACATTTGAACAATCATTAAGTTTTGCCATCATAAAAATAGGGAGAATTTGTTAGGAATACATTTAAAATTTTGATGATGTCATCTCTGTACTAAGTTTAATTCAAATGTATGTTCTAAGTACTTGGTATTATAAAGAAGAACCAAACGAGTATCTTCTATATGCATTTGAAGTTAGGCTAAGTATTGAACAAAAAGGTTTTACAGCTAAGTGCGTTCAGCTGAGTTTGACCAAGACAAAACATCCGCTGAGTATAGCCAAGACAAAATATCAGCTGAGTTTGGCTAAGACAAAATATCAGCTGAGTTTGGACAAGACAAAATATCAGCTGAGTTTGCCCAAGATAAAATATCATTCGAGTTTGGCCAAGACAAAATATTAGCTGACTATAGCCAAGACAAAATATCAGCTGAGTTTGGCCAACACAAAGTATCAGCCAGGTTTGGCCAAGATGAAATATCAGCCGAGTATGGCCATGTTAAATTATTAGTCGGGTATTGCCAAATCTTCAGCCGAGTATGACCAAGACAAATCAATCAGCTAAGTATTAATCAGCTACGTCCACGTCAGAAACTGTTGAAATGTCAACAAAGACGGAAAATCACATGCAGACATAAATAAAGTAAAGGAGACAATCTGAATAATTCCCGCATGTTTAGGAATAAAATATTCCTCGAGATTCGCGCCCTCAAGACTTTTCATTATAGAAATCAAAGAAAATGGTGCAAAAAACTGTATATCTTCAAATGGTCAAATTTGGAGAAAGAAACCATCCGTGTAAAAGAGGTGAAAAGTAAAACAAAGAAGTCCACTCTCTCACAGACCAATTTGTTCAGAGGATGTAATGGCTATGAAGATCTCAAAGAAAGTAATATAAATATCTGAAAGAGCAGAAGAACGATGCGATTAATACTTACAGATGATCAAAGCAAATGAAAGCAATATACTCTACAAGCATCATAAAGAGATAACATCATAAGATTCAAGTCATAAGAAGATCTTAGAAGTTGGAGAAAACAAACATTCTTGTCTTAAAGATTTGAGTAGGGGTACTTTCTTGAACAAGGTTCTTGAAAGTTGGGTTGTGCGACATCCACAGATTCTTGATTGGAAGGTGATAAGCAACTTGAGAGTTGTGAGGCATCCACGGGTTTTCAATCAGGAGGTGACAAGCAACCAAGGGAAGGAGTTACCGCGGCCAAGGGTTTTCGCTGGTTAAAAGCTACAGTGACTAATTAACTGTAACATCAAATGCTATAGTGAATTTATCTGCAAGTGGACTAATAGAGGATTACCTACTTGTGAAACCACTATAAGTGCTGTGTGATTTACTGTTTTAAATATCATAGTTAATTGTTGCATCCATCTTAACGGTTGCATTAAAAAGTCAGCTAGGTCTTCCGCATTGTACCTAGATGACATCTGAACTATACCTAGCTGAGATTTTGTCTAAGTGCAAAGATCATCTAATTTTACCTAGCTTCACACATCACAACTGATTTTCTTAAACCAGCTATTTCAATAAAGTGTTTTAGAAGTCTATTCACCTCCCCTCTAGACTTTTACCATACATACTTGTGACCTACCATCTAACTTCTTAATCATACCTACTCAATATCATGATAGATGTCACAATGTAACGTCACGACAAATCAATAAACCTTGTCAATATCTAGTATGTACAATACTATGATTGATTTCAGTACTATACATCATAAAAAAATTCAAAATATGGGTCAAAATATAATGTAATATCAGTGATATTACTTACCACCCCCTTAAATTTATTTTAGTCCCGAATCTTATGAAGCAAATATCTCGGATAATTCCCTCTTAGTTTCCCAAGTTGTCTCTACCACACTGTGATGAAACCATTAAACCTTTACGAGCAAAATGACCTTGTTCCTCATTTGATAACCGTTAAAAACATGAGGAACCCTGTCTATCGATGATGACAATGTTAAACGGTAAGCAAACTTCTCGATTCGACCTAAATCTCATCTGATTAATAATTCTAGGGCCCAGGTTGCCCACCTGGCCAAAACGGCAGGCCACATATCAGTGATACCTTGATTCAAGCGTGATCACCAATTAAAATCCCAACGGTACTACCGATTCTCGGCCTGTGATTAATGTCGAATCTAAGATGACAATATATGTTTCCTAACGAGGGCAATTTCCTCGGTCGATTCATTTATCAATTCAAGTTTAATGACAATTACGTTAGAGATGTCGCACCATCATAATGGTGACTTACATTTCTCTTCTCACAAGGCCCCAAAGGTGCATTCCTATTCTCATATGCCAACTGTTGTAGTATGAAGCCCAACTAAACTAAGATTTCAGACTCAGTATTTTCTCCAATCGAGTACACAAGTTCATGTCTACCAATATCCAATTAGTACATCCCATCTGCTGTTTCTGTATGCAGGGTTATCCTTCTCTCATGGTTTCGACCCAACAATTGTCATGATATAACAACAATATGCCAATACCAATTCAATCGGTACTTATAGTCATCTAACATTAATATATAATATCTGTTCATTTAGTACTACTTGAATTCAGTATAATACATCATAACAAATCTCAATACACATGTCAAAATATAATGTTCATACCAGCGGTATTACACATATACTCATCTTCGCCTCAATGTGTGGTTAACATCCTATTCCTGCTGAGCACATCCGATGGGGCTCGATGGCGTGCATTTGTAATTTGAATGTCTTAGACACTTGGATCTTGTATGATTGACGTCATAGGTGCACGATCATTTTCGGTAATGGCTGCAGACTCTGATTAATTTGCATCTTGGGCCCTTCTTGCACGGCCTCATACTTCCGCATTATCGCCTCGTGTCATTAGTAATTGGGCACAAAATTAGTGTATGGAAATAAACACGGTCCATGTCATTAAACACGGACATGTCTTGTACATCCCATATTTTGCCCCACGGGTATGCTTTCTGCAAATTTAATTCCCAAATTTAAACGACGGGGTATAATATTGAAAATATAAATAAACTAGACTACAATAACCAAAAAAAAAATTAAACTAGGTTCACGCCCCTGGGTAATTCTAGATTCTAACTTCGTTTTCCGGTTCTTGTCCATACATGCGTCATGTCCCAACACGGGCCGTGTCTTGTTTCTGCATAAGTCCATGCTTCATTTCCTCCTTTAAACTTCTAATTTTATCGTTCCTCAAAGACTTCTGCATAGAATCTAGGGGTGAGCACGATCCGGGATGGTCCGGGATTGGGTCAGTCCCGGTCCCGGTCCCAATTGATATAAACGGTCCGGGACCAGTCCGGGACAAGGGTGTTTCGCATTTTGTCCTAGTATTTTTGGGATCGGAATGGTTTGGGGACGGTCCATGACAAAACAGGACATTTTTTGGGTAAATATAAATAACAAAACATATTTTTAAGAATTTTTTTTTGTATTTTTGGATATTTGTTTGCTAATTTATAATCAGAATGTTATAAAATTTTACATTATTTATCAATAATTTAGTAAGTTTAGACATATTTGGCTAATTAACTTATGGAGTAAAAATTAATTTGTAATTAATATCTCACAAATCTAATATTAACTTTAAAAAATCACATTTCGGGACAAACGGGACGAAACGAGACAAAAATCACCAGTCCCGCTCCTGTCCCATTTTCGATTGGTCCGGGACCGGTTCGGGACATAATTGTTAGGTCTCTAATGGGACTATGAAAATTCGAGACAGTCCAGGTTCAGTCCGGAACAGACCGACAGTTCCGGGTTTTTTGCCCACCCCTAATAGAATCCAGTGCAAAAATATTATCATATAATTGAAATTCATTTCATTCAAGCACCGAACTAGATGAAGAACACAAATGAACATGTCTAGATTCTAAAAGACCCAATGATACCATATGATTTACTTGTTCCATCACAAACATGTCTATACAATCTATTAACTTATAGTGTTCTATTTTACCATGGAATTTCACGGCTCTATAAATTAGAAATAAACATGTTCATATTTAACAATAAATGTAAGTTGTTCTTTTTGAATATCAATCACGGCCTTAGATGAAGCCAAGAACTGATGCCTAAGAACGAGAGGAAAATCACTTTCTTCCCCCATATCTAGCACCATAAAATCTATTGGGAATACGAATTTGTCAACTTCCACCAACACGTCCTTAATGATTACCTTAGGATATGTGACCAATGGATCCGCCATTTGTAGAATCACCTTGGATGCCTTGACCTTTCCAAGTCCTAGCTTCCCGTAAAAATAGACGAAAACATGAGATTAATGTAGAGATTTGATCGAAATAATTTTGGCAGAAACATCAAATTTGAGGATCACATGTACATAGTATTTTTAAATATAATTACCACGAAATATATATATATATCACTTCTTGATGTGTGTGGAGACCGAATCCTTCTTCTAGGAATCCATTTGTAATCCCACTACTAGTATCCACATAATAGATTTTGAATCACCTCGAGATGTTAGCTTAGAACACGAAGAAATATGAAAACTTTAAGTCCCCCCTCTCTCATTCAAATTATACTATAGAATAATTTTGTATTTTGTATCTAATAGCACACTTGTTTCTTGTTGCTACCCAAAATATTATCCGGAGATAGATATTGCTGGAATGGATGAGCAGCAAACAAAGTGCGGGAGCACTTCCGTGGGGAAAATAAATAACACAAGAATTGTCGGGATTGTTAGTCCCGGGCTTGAATGCTCTCGCAAGATGTTATTAATACAAATACTTTGGAGTACAAATATTAATGTTAGAGTACAATTACAATGAGTGTAAAGACCCTAGTTATCTTAGCTATGGAGCGTGAAGATTTCCGGAAGAACCAGATATGATGCTCTGTGAGTTCTTGTAACAACGTTGATGTGCCGTGACGCTCGTGAGAAATCGACAGTCTCTCACGGTGTGTGTCAGCTGTATGTCTGAGCTCCTGGGCTTGCGAATCTCTTCGAATCTGTACTGCAGGGAGTTCTTGCCTCTACCGACCATTTTCTGAATGAGAGGTGCCGAGAGAGAAATCCTGAGGTAGATTCAAGAGAGGAAGCTGAGAGCCTGAAAGAGTGTATGTATTCTTCGGAGATGAACGTATGTGTACATTTTTCTGAATGTGTTTCCGAACCTTTTTCTTATTGCTGGAGGTTCTCTATTTGTAGGACTGGGAGATGTTGGGCGATCGCCTCTGCCATATTATAATAAGCGGGTGATTGTCTTTAGCACATGGGTTGGTCTCCTTAAAGTCCGCGGGAGTTGCTGGCAGCCAGCTGTGCGGTTCAATGAGAGGTCTTCACGCGTCTGAGTCGCTGTCACGGGAGGTCCCACCTTGTACCTTTCGGTGGGTCTGTCGGTAGATGAAAAGGTGGTGACGGGTTGCGGTCAACGATCCATGTTCTGCGGCGCCTTTCGCGGATCTGCACATGGGCGCTGCTTTGAGATCCAGTCTTCGTAGACTTTGACGGACGAAGGTCTTTGTTCGTGGCTCAGGACGGCCGTCCTAGGTCGGGCACCATAGTCGATCGCTTGGTGCCAAAAGGCGATCGCCTTGAGAGTCAATCGCTGGACATTAGAAGGTGGACTGTTATCTCCGCTTAGGCAAGTTCGCTGTAGCTTGTTTGCTCATGGATTCGGTCACTCGGCATTTATACCTATCGCCGTCGAGGCATATAAATCGTCACACAACAATTTCCCCCCAGCTCGCTCCGATGTTGGAAATGTGGGGTGACGTGGTTCTACTGGCGATCGCCGAATTATGATGAGTGACTCAGCATTTTACGGAACTGGCGATCGTCTTTGAGCGGATTGATTTTGAATTTGGACGACCTGGTTGGTCGCTGAAATGAGCGGGAGACGACAGCGGTCATGGAGAAGTCTCCGGGGCGCGTGTCGGGTTCCTGTTGGGGGAGACTGATGGTTAGTTATGACTCCTCGTCTGGCGTGTACTTGAAACGACGCGTCGCGGGTTTCAAGGTAGGCATTAATTGCGACGGTTGCACTCCGACCCCTGAGATTCTCCATATTTGCACGGAAGTCCCTGCCATCTCCTATAAAAAGGCGCTGGTTTGCAGTGTTTAAGACTCTTATACGCTTTTATCGGAGAAGAAGGATAATATCGCCGAAGAATTTTTCTAAAGTTTTGACTACCGATCGTCGATCGATTCACCCCTTGGTAAGAAAACACTCCTTTTCTCCTCTTCTTGTTTCGAGAATGTCTGGAACATCTTCTTCGTACGGAATGGGCACCGCCTCCGCCGCTGGGGCTTCGATTGCCTGGGGAGGATCATCCGCAGAATTCCATTTGGAGATGGCCGCCGAGGCTATCCGCGCCGGTATTAACCCCGCGGAAGTCGAGGCGCTATTCAATGAAGCCGACGTTGCCAAGGAGGCGGCGGTTGAGCAAAGACGCTCGCAGATGGAGAGAGACTTGGCGGTGAAGGCCTACTGCCTTTGGATAGGCCTATTTGGCCTTTGCTGAAATCATGGAGAGGTTTGCTGGTCCGTCTTCTAAATTCGATTATCGGGAGTACTCGATCGCTCATCCTTATCAACCTGCTAAGCGGTCGCTGTTTCGTGGCTGCGCAGTGATCTCCATGGTCCCTTGGCCAGATAAGGAGCTCGGCGACCAGGAAGGACCTGGCTGTCTAGAGGATGAGGTATCATTTACCTTCAGATGTGGATCTCTTTGTGCCGGCCGAGAATTTACGAGCCGATCAGCCTCCGGAGGGCATGGTCGCCGTGAACGAAGCAATCATGGAGGCTGGGCTGCGGTTTCCTTTTTCGTTCTCCGTTTCCCATCTGCTGGCTGCTTGGAACGTGGCTCCGCTTTAGTTGACGCCGAATGCCTGGCTCCAGATCATTTGTGCTCTCACCTTGTTCGGCGGTCACCGACTGTACCGCCTTCCTTCGCCGTTGTAGATGAACCACCTGTTCAAGCTGACGGCTCAGAAAGGGCCGGTCGGAGGCTATCACATTCAAGGCCGATCCAGTTGGGTGATCCTCGGAGTCCCGAACAAGGTGCGGGGCGATCCAGCGAAGTGGTTCTGGGTCGGCGGTTCATGGAAGGCATTAGCGAGCGACAATCCCACGGACGAGCTGAATATTCCCACTAGCTTTCGGGAGAGGAATCCAGGTAAGGGTTCTGACTCTCCCTTTGTTCGGATATGTTCTAAACTGATCTAATTTGGTTTTTCTTTTGCAGCTTTCCATATTCCGGCGGCCGACGAGCTACCTTTCGATTTTCTGGTCGTTTGGGAGCGGATACGAAGCCTGCCGGACGACGACTTAGATGCTCGCCGGATTAACAAAGAGAGCCGTTGGCTATCTGCTCGGCTATTCTGTTTCCCACGAAATCTCTCGGTCCCAGGTACGAGTTTACACGATCTCCAATTGCTTGGCGATCATCCTGCTTGGAGAGTGTGTCTGACCGTTGTTTGATTGTTCTTTATTGCAGATGTCCGCTTTTCTCGTTTCTTGGAGCCTCCAGCGGAGATAGCCATGTCGAACCCCAGAGTTCTGAGCCGTCTTCGCCAGAAGAAGTCATCTCGGGTTCCTCCGGTGGCGCTACCTCTCATTCCGGAGGTGAGGCCCAACGTGGAGCCGATCATAGCGGAGGAGAAAGCTCGGGAGGAGGGGCTCCGGACGAACCGCAAGTAGCAGAGGTCAGGAGAACCTCCAGTTTCTGCCCCTGCCGGTGAGGTGCCGATCACCACGCCTCCGATCACCGCGCTCCCCCTGGTGGTTGAGCCTACGCCCTCTGCGGCTTTCTTGCGGGAGATGGCGATCGCCGAGGCTGAGACCCCTCGCGGGAAACCATAATTTGGTCGCGACCCCGAGAGAGCCGAGAGGTAGACTTTGTTTGTTTGTTGAGTTTCGTCACTTGCGTGGGAGATGTGCTAACTTTTTTGTTGTTTGGTGCAGGATCCGCAGCACTAACCCAGCTTGTCCGCCGATGGTGCTGGATTTTCTCGCGATCCGATCTCCTCGCGCGGCCTGCGATGTCCCACTGTATGTCAATCGGGCCGTTTCTGCTTTGCCGAAAGCCTGGACGACGGACTTAGATGTGATTGCTCGCCAGCGATCCGGGAATACAATGCAGGCTGCTTTCGCTCTCTCTCCCCAGGCGGCGACGATGGCTGCCCAGGCTGTGCAGGAATTCGAGGGGCGTCCTTCTACTACTCATATGCAGGCGGACCTCGAGGCCGCTCGGAAGGAGAATGCCGAGTTTACCGACAAGATTGTGGCTATGGAGAAGGACTCCTTGGACGCAGCTAAAAGGGCGAGTCAGGATCTTGAGCTGGTGAGAGAGAATTATGAGCGAGCCCTGGCGACGGTCGACCGATTTTGGGACCATATGACAGATGCCCGACGGTTGCACGCGGCCGCTGAGAAGGAGGCCGATCAATTGAAGGTGACTGTCGCTCGGCTGACTAGCGAGCTGGCGGTGTCGAGGGGAGAGACGGCCGCTAAGGATACCGAGCTTCAGGGTGCGCAACAGGCGGTTGCGGAGTTGAAAGGGAAGCTGGAGGCGACCGAGGCCGATCCCTTTCTCAACTTGGAGTTCGTCAGTGAGTTTGCCTATTATATGGCGTTCGCTGACTCGCTCCGAGCTGCTAAGAAGGGAGGGCTGGAGGCCGGCCCTCTTGCTGAAAACTTCAAGGCATATGCGTTGGAGCACCCTCTTCATCCTGCCTTCTCTGTGCCGATCTTGGATCTCTCGGAAATCGGCGTGGACCTGAGCTGGTACCCGACTCCAGCGAACCTTGTTCATCCTGACGCTCTGGAGGACGGGGAGGCAGCTCCAGAAGGTGGCGAAGGGTCGCGGGCCGATCCAGAGGTTGAAGGCGAAGGCCAGGCGGGGGCCTGAGGCTTTACGTCCTTAATGTTTTAGCTTTTTGCCTTGTAATTTTGTAGCTTTCCTTTGTAGTACTTAGGCCTTCGGGCGACCGTGTATGTACTCTGATATTTCAAGTAATGAAATGAATGTTTGTTTCTTCGATTTATTACTTGAATGATTGCTTTTCTGAGTCTTTGCATGACTTCCTACAAATGTGTGAGGAGAGATTGTTGCGTGTATAGTTCCAAGTGAATTTACAACAAATTCGATCACTGCACATACATCTGAAAAATGTCGATCTCCGTATGTAATTGAATAGGGACGATCTTCGTATATATAGCTCCGCACTTCCCCCTTGTTTTTGTTCATTTAATGAAAGTAAGGGGACGAAAATGAATCATTGAGTGAGCGGTCTTCAATTTTGCCGACTCCTCGAGGAAGGCCGTCCATCTCGGTCTTGAGGAACTGTGCACGATCGAGGAGTTCGATGGACCGATCTCCACAGCCGTGTCTTATGCACGAGCGACATTCCGTCTGATGGCTAAGTTCTCGCGACTCATTTAATTGGTAGGGTTCTCCGTAGGCTGCGCCTCGCCTCGTATTAAAACGAAGGGCGTGCGGTCTTGGTCTGGAGAATTCCTTGCGCGGGGCGTCGTCGGATTAATCGACTCCACGTCCGCGGCTTGTTAGCTATTTTCTACCTCGGTCCGCCATTGAGATGGCGACCCTCGACGGTATACGTTGAGATGGGGGGGAGGGACGCATCGCATTGTCCGGGAAGGACTCACCACGTTAAGTGATGGACCTTTGAGGGCGGGTGAACGTGTCCACATATCTGTTTTGGAGGGCCCTCTGACTACGCCAGCCTCGTATTTAAACGAAGGGCGAGCGATCTTGGCCCAAAGGGACCTTGCACGAGCACATAGAATGGTTCCATCGTCCTCCATGACTATGTCGACACTCTTCTACCTCAGACCATCAAGTCAGATGATGATCCTCGACGGTATACGTTGTGTAAGGGGAGGAGATCGCCTGCCTAGGTTCTTCATATGGATGACGAACTTTAGAGGGCGAGCGAGTAATCCTCTTATTTGTTTTGGAGAGTCATTTGGCTATGCCCGCCTCGTATTTAAACGAAGGGCGAGCGATCGAGGGCCAAAGGAACCTTGCATGGACGGATCGTCGGTTTCATCGATTTTCGCGACCATGGCGGCACTTTTCTACCTCGGACCATCATGTCAGATGACGATCCTCGATGATATACATTATGCTAGGGGAGGCGATCGCTGCCTAAGTCCATCATATTGATGACGAACTTTAGAGGGCGAGCGAGTCATCCTCTTTTTCGGAGCGTTTGCTCAGGCAGTAGCCTTTAGTTTGATGAAGCGGGAAATCGGGGAGAGACTTCCGAAGTTCCCTTCTCTTGATTGAAGCATGCAGATCCGGTCGCCGAGGTTGATCGAGGGGTCGGCTCGTTTGAGCTTTCCGGCCTGTTTGCATTCGACTCGGATGACCGTGCTGGGAGATTGGTGGGGTTCCGGCTAAGCCAATAAGCTGTCCAACTCGCCTTCTTCGAATAATCTCCAGAGTTGTCTGAGGAGGTCGCGGCATTGGTTGGTGTTATGGCCGGGACTCTTGTGGTAGGCACAATATTGATTGCGGTCCAGATGACCGTGGTCCCTTATTGCCTTTGGCTTGTTTAGCGGTTCGCGCCCCTTGATGGCGTAAAAAATGTGGGCCGGAGTTCGGTTGAACTTGTGGAGGAGATGGATTTCCACATCCTCGAAGGCCTTGAGATCGCCAAATTACTTGACGACCGTCTTTTTGGTTTTGGCGATCACCGTCTTTCGGACAGGAGGAGGCGTTCCCTCGTCTAGGCGGAGGGTGAGTAGCCTTTGCCTGGCCAGAAAGTCGGCAGCCTTAGCGCGGAAGATCGCATAGGTTGGGGGAATGTCCTTCGTGAGATGCCTAAACATGGGCGAATAACCATAGAATCCCCCCAGGACCGAGTAGAGAGCGAGCTCGTCACTGATGGGCTCGCCGGCGAAGACGATTTCGTCCACCCGGTCGATGTAATCTGCGTCAGATTCATTTTTCCCCTGCCATATTTTCATCATGCGGTGGGGGCCTTCTGGTCTGGCAACCTTGGCAGTGAAGTATGACGTGAAGTCACTCGCCAATTTCTCAAAGGAGATGATCGATCGCGGTGGTAGTGAGACGTACCACCTATGGGCCAGCTCGCCCAATGTTAATGGGAAGATTCGGCATTTGGTCGCGTCTGATGCCCCACACCCAGTCATGTAGATCCGGAACTTGCTTAGGTGAGTTTCGGGATCCGATCTCCCTTCGTACAGAGGTGTTTTGGGAGGAGAGATCCTCGGTTGCACAGAGGCAAGCTCGATGTGGACCGCGAGTGGCTCAGTCGGTCCGATGATCTTCCTACTGGTGCTTGCCCCTGTATCCAAAAGTGCTTTCATCTCGTCGAGCTGGCGTTGCATAGCGGCCATCGCCGCGACCTGGCTGCTCGCGGCTAGGCGCTCGGAGCGGGAGCCGAGGCGATCAAGTACTGACCCCATGGCGTTCGGAGCAGGAGCCACACGGCTGACCTGTATTCGGCTGGGAGTTGGGTAGGCCGAACTCCTTGTGACAGACTCGGATTCCGTCATCTCATGCTTGGGGCCAGAATGCCCCGGTCTCCATGATGGATCGCTTCCCAAGCGACTGAATACGGAACCGTCCAACCTTGTGAGAGCCTTTTCTCGCGAATCGGGGCTTTCTGACGATCTCTCGCCCAGTAGCCCCTTGAACTTCTGTTTGCCCACGCGGCGGATGGCCGAAAGAGTTATAGCGGGCGTCGTGCATGCTCTCCGTCGCTCCTTTAGGATGGCCATAACTTCCTTGATCTGTTCTGCGGTTTGGAACTGGTCAAGTGACAGGCTGGGGCCACCCCTCATGTGCGGGATTGAGAGTCTCGCATCGCCGCGACTTCCCTCTGCCGTCGGATGGGGCTCAGATCGAGCTGGGAAATGAGGTCCGGCAGTTCGGAGAGTGGCTCTCTTCGATGTAGTGGCGGACGTCATGATTCTGAAGACTTTTCTTTAAAGAACAGTGAGTGTCACTTCAAGTATATGCCCCGAGAACAGTGAGTGTTCTTCGGGATGGTAAGAATAAAAACGGAGGTTCAAGCCGCCCTCCTTCTAGCGCCAATTGTTGCTACCCAAAATATTATCCGGTGATAGATATTGCTGGAATGGATGAGCAGCAAACAAAGTGCGGGAGCACTTCCGTGGGGAAAATATATAACACAAGAATTACTAGGGTTGTTAGTCCCGGGCTTGAATGCTTTCGCGAGATGTTATTAATACAAATACGTTGGAGTACAAATATTAATGTTAGAGTACAATTACTATGAGTGTAAAGACCCTAGTTATCTTAGCTATGGAGCGTGAAGATTGCCGGAAGAACCAGATATGATGCTCTGTGAGTTCTTGTAACAACGTTGATGTGCTGTGACGATCGTGAGAAATCGACAGTCTCTCACGGTGTGTGTCAGCTGTATGTCTGACCTCCTGGGCTTGCGAATCTCTTCGAATCTGTACTACAGGGAGTTCTTGCCTCTACCGACTGTCTTCTGGATGAGAGGTGCCGAGAGAGAAATCCTAAGGTAGATTCAAGAGAGGAACCCGAGAGCCTGAAAGAGTGTATGTATTCTTCGGAGATAAACGCATGTGTACGTTTTTTTGAATGTGTTTCTGAACCTTTTTCCTGTTGCTGGAGGTTCTCTATTTCTACGACTGGGAGATGCTGGGCGATCGCCTCTGCCGTATTATAATAAGCGGGCGATCGTCTTCAGCACATGGGTTGGTCTCCTTAAAGTCCGTGGGAGTTGATGGCAGGCAGCTGTGCGGTCCAATGAGAGGTCTGCACGCATTTGAGTCGCTATCACGGGAGGTCCCACCTTGTACCTTTCGGCGGGTCTGTCGGTAGGTGAGAAGGTGGTGACGGGCTGTGGTCAACGATCCATGTTCTGCAGCGCCTTTCGCGGATCTGCACATGGGCACTTCTTTGAGATCCAGTCTTCGTAGACTTTGACGGACGAAGGTCTTTGTTCGTGGCACAAGACGGTCGTCCTAGGTCGGGCACCAGAGTCGATCGTGTAAAACCCAAAAATTCGTTTTGCCTAAATTCCCATATAATTTAAATTTTCATAAGTTTCGTGAACTAAATCTAATTTCGAACTTGATAATTTGAATATACTACAATACTTGAATCTAAAACCTAAGCATTTAACCTAAATACTTAAAATTCGTTTAGTATCTAATCTTTAACCTAAATTAGACATACTTATACAATATATGGGAAAATATCACACGATTTATGTATCATACAAGGACCGATTTTTTTTTTTATTTTGTTCACAACATTTAAACATGAAATAAAGGTCTAGATAACTTATAAATGGAAACTTGATTTTGGTCTTGTAGACTCCCTTTAATCTCGGCATTTCCACCCTCCTAAATCAACAAACCGATTCTAATTTCTCTCCCACAATTCACGGTATTTCCATTCTGTCTTTTCCCATTTGTTTTCATCTCAAAAATCGAATACCACACAATTCAATCACACTTAACCCTAAAAACACAAAAAGTGGCGGCTAGTTTGTCTTCTCCATTTTTCCTGTTCGATCAAAGTGCAAGAGAAGGGTTTTGATTCGGTTTTGCTTTGATTCGCTGGTCCGATTCCTATCACGTTTTCCAGCCCCTATTCGGTATGATTCTTGTGGATGTGTTTCACTCTTTTTATTCCCTTCTTACACGCCTAAACCAGCCCTAAGAAAACTTATGATAATCGGCTAAATAAGATAAACAAAGAAAGGAAGTTTTAACCCTTTTGATTCGGTTTTATTTTGATTTGTGCCCAGCCTCTTGCTTGATGTTGTGACACCATTTGATACCTCATATAATCTGTATTTAATCATAAAAAAACATGACTAAAAGATCAAGAATAAAGTTTTACGAAAATAGAACCAATCGGCCTAATATATGTGTTATCGCATGTCTTTAATTTTTGTGAACTTTGATTCGATTTTTGTGACTAAATGAAATGTGGTTATGGCTGAATGTTTTGTGTTTTATTTAAGTCATAAAGAGGTCTAATCATCTGTAAAATATCAGATGTAATTAGATTTAAGAGGATTGAATGAATTAGGGTTTAAATAATTTCTGAAATTTGGACAGCATGCATGCCTGAATTTGTAAACGTGAGATATCGTGATATATAATGGTCTAAATATGTTTATTTGCATTAAAACTTATTTTAATGTCTTATTTAAGTTTTCCAATTGGTTTGAAGGGAATTGGAGTTGTATTGTGCATGCTTTTGAATTTTACGGGATCATATGTCAAAACCTGAGTTTTAAGAATTTAAATTCAGTCCGGTTTCATGATTTTTCATTTGGAAACTATAGTGGTTTATTACTTGCCACTTTACAGTAGTTATATTTCATATGTTTACTGAGTTTTGGAATTTTTGTGTATTTTTCCAAAGTGTTTTGATATGTCTTTGTAATGCATACTTTCTGGGTGTTTCAGCAGTTTACTTTCTGGACAGTTGTGTAAAGAATGATTTTTATTGTGTGCTTGTACTAATGAATAAAATCTGGGAAAATTCAGGTAGACTTCTAAGACATATATGCTTTTGTGATAATTTTGGTGAATTTTTATTTTGTTTTCTGGTGCGGTGTTAAAACTCTTAAAGTGAAAGCCAAAACATAGTAAAACCAGAATTTTGATCGAAGTTAAGATTTTTGTGATTTTAATACCATTTAATATATTTGAACCCTAAAATGCACTTGAACATTAATTATAATATAATTGGTCATATATTAACATAATTCCAATAACAAGATCCTAATCACATTAATAAATGGTGTTAAGTAATTAAGAATCCGTTATGACATTAAGTGGCTAATAAGCATAAAATGAACCTAATTCGTGTAGATTCGCTGAAGAAGGAGTAATCTCTGATCTTTATATCTTCTGACATGTTTTGCATTTTGCGGTTTGAGGTACGGATATTCTTGATACCCCCTTCTCTCTACCATTGTTATCGGTTGCTTCGTTTGTTTTGATTATTCGTACGGATATTCTTGATACCCCCTTCTCTCTACCATTGTTATCGGTTGTTTCGTTTGTTTGATTATTCATACGGATACTCTACCCTTTCTCAGTAAGGGTTCTGATTCTATGTACTATTGTTATTATTTGTTTCGTATCGGTACATATATTCTGACCTTATCCCTTAAGGTTTCTCATGATTCGTTCACATCTGTTTGATATTAGTTTTGATTATGATGCCTTTAATCTGAGCCTTCTTATTATGGCTTTCTTATTTGATCTATGCCTTTGCTATACTCCCTTGGATTTGCAAACCATTGATTATGAACATTTGATATGAACCTTGATATGAACTTTGATATGATATGACATTTGAACCCTTCAGTTTGATACTCGAGCCAAGTTCGTTTCCTAGCCATGAAGGTAACATGGCCGTGTCATTGATGCACCAATGGAACGACTCTAGTGTGGTTGAGTGATGTTCCACACCATCCCATTTTGTTATGATATGCGCACTTTATATTTGTTATGGCCAGTACGATTGTTCGGGGGCGTATGGATGCATCCTAGGTTCGATTTGTATTTGATTGGATATGACATGATTATGATATGATATGTTCGGTGATTGATGCTTGTGTGCAATACACGTCTTTCACATGTTCGGGAGTTAGCTACTCCATAGTTACTATGATATTTGATTTGACTTATGTTCGGGCTCGTGGTAGATTACTGACCTATCCTTATTTTGATATACCTTTGTTATACCTTATGGTTGCTCAATGCACTATATCCTATTATCCTTTGATTCGTCATATTCTTGATTCAGTTAACTCACGAGATTTGTTCAGTTGACCGTTAATCCCTTATTCATTTGACAAATGACATTCTTTTCAGCAAGAGCTTATTATTTATTTTCTTATTCTTATATGCGTATTCGATTATTCATTTTTTTATATATCTGTTCACTGAGCTTGTTAAGCTCAGCCGGATTTGTTTTCTCCGCGGCAGGTTTTAGGTTGGAAGCTGGGTTTGAGTGGAGAGTGCATAGGAGGTCTTAGTGGACTACCCTGAGGATTAGAAGCCCATTTGCATATCGATTAGACTTGGATTGGATTTACTTTGGATTTGTATTACATATTATATAGAATTAGCATTTCTTTTGTTCCCTTAGAATACTTTGTAATTATTATGTTTAGAAGTCTTCCGCTTGTTCTATGTTCTGATTTGGCACCATAATGTGATACTTCTACCCTTGTCGGGTTGGGGTGTTACAATTATGGTATCGGAGCGCCCAGGTTGCGACCTGTAGTACATAAGTTATGACCTGTAAGGATTTGGACCCTTAGGTTTGCACTATAGGAGCTTATGGAATAACTTTGGAAGGAATTGCTTTAGGTTCTCCACTTAAGAACTTTAGTATGACCGGTGAGGATTGGGTAGATGATATGATAAGAAGTTGGTTAGTCATCTTGCTTCCGCATCACTCTGATTTGTGCCTTACGTTTAGTTAAGCCCTTTCAAGATCAATCTCTCTGGAGGTTAGAAACTTATTATTTTGCACAACATAAGATTAGTGAACAAGTGAGTTTAGAGTTCCTCGAGAACTACATGGATACCTTACACCATTTAAGCTTCACTTTCTGATTCTGACCACCATTCTGATTCGTTTGATAATCAGTTGGACACCTTTCAACCATTCTGAGAATCCTTATGAACATAATGTGTTTGACACATTCTGTAAACTCTATTACTTATGCTGGGCATATTAAGTTTCCTCTGACACTACTTGATTTTGCATAACCCATTTCTATTCCTATGAGAAAGCTAGTGGTTATTAACCACGAGTATAGGAAATTGTCCACTCCATTCTGATGATGAATTAACTCTGCTAATTGTTTCCTTTGGAAGGTTATGATTTTGATATTATTCTGATAGGTTACTTTTTCACAACTCGAGATAGAGTATGATCATCATGAGGGCATATTTATATGATGCTAGTATTATGACGCTTGATCAACGTGATAATACTTACATCATATAACGTGTACTTATTGTGATCATAGGATATTTTGAGGAGTGCCTTAGAAGCATTAGAAGTTTTGATATCCAACGAAGAACTATTCACGATATGTTAGCCCTTAGGATCATTCTTATCCGTACGATTATACTATCATTCCCATTATGCCTTCTGATATGTTTCGATACTCCGATACGCGCCTAATGATCGTTAGTACAAATAGGTTATCCACCTTTTCTTAGGAAACTCTTGATACGTTTGATGAGTCGATTTGTGCTCCTTCTATAATACCCGGTTGTAATTCATTCATTATCATTCAGTAATTATCAGTCTGTAATTATCACTCAGTAATTTTCACTCATTAATGATCGCTCATCATTCATGATTCATTCATTTGCATTCATTTGGCATGTTGTAACCGTGTATCAGTTACCGATCGTCATTTCATCTCCGTTTGAGTGTCAGAGCGGGAGTATTATCATTATCATCGTGATTGGTAGTCTTGTGCTGGAAATATCATTTTTGGCATGTGTTGGACTTGTTCGCGTTCGCAAACGTTTGGTATGTCGAATCATTCATCGATCGTAGCGAGAAATCGGAGTTGTCGGAATTTCATCTTGTCCAGCAACGAGTTACGGCCGTAAGGAGTGTCGGATACGGCCGTAATAGACGTTCGTTGTTTTCAGGCCATTTCGGACGAGCGGGACTTACGGCCGTAAGGATTTCGGCATACGGCCGTAAGTTGGGCAGTACGACCGTAAGGCTTGGCCGGATACGGTCGTACGTGTCGAGCAGGGTGCCTAGACGTTTTTGGCCGAAGGCGAGTTACGGCCGTAAGGGTTTCGGCATACGGCCGTAAGGCGAGGGAGATACGACCGTAAGGCTTGGCCGGATACGGCCGTCTGGCTGCGACAGTGCTGGTCATTTTCGGCGAAGGGCTAACGCCCGTATGTTTGGCGGATACGGCGTATCATCCGTGTTACGCCCGTAAGGTGTGCGAACGGCCGTAATGATGCGGCAGATGTTTTTGTGAGGCGAGTTACGCCCGTAACTCAGGAGCGGTTACGACCGTAAGTCTGTCGGCAGGATTTTGGACGAAGCCGAGTTACGGCCGTACGAGTTGGGCGGTTACGGCCGTAAGGCCGTTGACCTGGGATGTTATGGCCGTATGAGGGCCGAGTTACGGCCGTAACTTCCGGCAGTTTATATAGGGCTGGCCGGGACTTTTTCTTCATTTTCACTTTCTTCTTCCATCTTGTCCGAGAGAGAGCTTGGGGGGAAGGGATTTTCCTTCATCAAACACTTGAGTACTTGATTTTCTTCATTTCCATTCGATCATATAACTCGGATACTCGATTTAACTCATATTCATCGGATCGAAGTGGTTGGATCTTCAAGAGGTAATTTCTTCAACATCTTGGATTTCGATTTTGTGTTGAGATATGATATTTTGGACGTTATAATCATGTTATATGAAGGGATATGTATATGATTATGAGTTTATATAAAGATTCAATGGATTATTGAAGAATTATTCAAGAACACTTTGAATATTGAGTTGGGATTGGGGGTTTTCGATTAATTGTTGTTGTAATAATGAATTTGGATATTCATTTTGGATTATTGATCATTTGGAAGATGTTTTGTTAGATTGAAACACTTTTTGGGTTTTGATGTGGGTATAATCAAGGTTGGGTTGTTAATAATCGAAGTTTGGCCACATAGTGTTCGATTTAATGCCTCAATGGACTTGGTTTAGTCGTATCGGCGTGTTGAGTTCGTTATATTCGTGTTTGATACGTATGTTGAACGGATTTTTGGTAATTGTGTTATTCAAGGTTGTTCGAGCGACCGACATCGCATTTAGGACATTTGTTCGTGGAAGGATAATTGTCATCGGTATTGTGTAAGTTAATTCTTACTCGGTTAAAAGGATATTCATTCCTTTTGTTGTTGATCTTTCATAATCATAACTCATTCATCATTATATTAATCATATTGAGACTTGTAATTGTCGAATAATCACTTCATTAACGAGGAACGGCGGTTCCAATCATTTCATTGAAACTATCAATCACTTCATTATCATTTCATCCCGGTGAGTCATTCTTGACTTTGTCAGATTATTATTATTCATTGATATTCATTATGGTCATTCTCGTTCATATGACCTTCTGGGTTCATATTGCGTGGCCGGGCGCGGATGTGTGGAATTTTTAGTCGGGCACGTTATGGCCATGTATTGGGAGTGATACATTGGACTGTGCACACGGTAACAGATTACCTCCGTGAGACTAATTAGGTACAAGGACGGGTGTGTCCGGTCATTCGTCTTGTACACTTGCACAGAACACTACGGGCGTACTATGATACCCCTCTTCAGCGTAATTCATAACTTAGGATATTTCATAACTTCAGTTAAATCATGATTGTGTATTTTTCAACTCTTGACGATTGTTGTTACGTATGGCGACCCATTTGGGATTACATTTTCAGGTCATGGCAAGGCAAAAGCACGGGAATAGCATGATGACGTCGAGGAGTCCCAGTAATACTAGTAGGGGGCCCCGATCTTTCAGTTATTCATGTTGTTGTCCTTTAATTTCCGCTGCATACTTTCATCTGGATACCCCGTTTCATTCAGTGTTGTGTATTTTATCTTCATATAAAATATACTAGTATTCGGTATTATCCTGGTGTGTTGTACTTAAACTCCTCATCGGAGTATTTGGTAATATAATGTGGTTCGGTACTACAATTATATTATTTAATCCATTATTTTCATTCGCGTGGTGGGTCCCAGTCGGGGATTCACGGCACTGTAATATCCGCCTAGTTTGGGGTGTTACAGAGTTGGTATCGGAGCGTGGTTTTGAATACTGCCTTCCGAGTCATGTCTCATTTGAAATCATCGTCATCAGACTAGTATCATTGGACTTTCGCGTCACATGTGACCTGTGCAAATGCCGAGCCAATCAGACTGGAAGAACTGTAAGATTTCTAACGCCATGGTATAATTTCTGGCAATAGTCATTCATTCATCATTCATCAATTAACAATCCTCAAACATCATCATTCATTGTGATTAGGACGATCATGTTAACTCATTAATCACTTAGTTCATTTCATTACTCAGTTAATGATCAGGACGATCATGTTAACTCATTAATCACTTAATTCATTTCATTACTCAGTTAATGATCAGGACGATCATGTTAACTCATTAATCACTTAATTCATTTCATTACTCAGTTAATGATCAGGACGATCATGTTAATTCATTAATTACTCAATTCATTTCATTACTCAGTTGTCAATCTGGATGATCATATTATTAATCTTGTTAAGTTGTTCAAGATAATCATTTCTAGAATTTCATCAGATAATCATGTCACTTCAGTAAATCATTCATATAATCACTAAGTTAGAGCATGTATACTCATTTTCATCATCTCATGACATAATCATAACGTGATAATCATGCGGGAAATATAATCATTATGCGACCTTCCTACTTCAGTATGGAGAGAGCTGTCAGGGGATGCACGGGGAGAGGCCGCGGTGCGGGCCGAAACCCGGGAAATAATCACTTGCTGTCGGGAAATCGTGCCCAGGACTCGGCTCGATCAAAAGATGTTCGGGTTGATCCACTCACTTTTATGCAGGCCATGATGACCCATGTGCAATTACTCAATCATCATTGCGCCACTCTGGCCGGATTAATCGAGAGAACTCTCCCGTATGAGCTAGCTGCTAAGGAAAGTGCTGAACAACAACCTTCATCTGTCAGCAAGAAATCAAGGAAGCGTAATCAATCCGAAGGCGGTCAGTCAACCTTCAAGAAGCCTCGTGTGAGTCCTATCGTTTCTGAGCGACCTCCTACGGTGCATAATTGTGCGGGATCTCAGTCCCGAGCGGCCAGTTCGTCCATCACCTATTTCAATTGTGGAACGCCGGGTCATTACAGCACTAAGTGTCTGAAACCATCTATCACGTGCTATAATTGTGGGAATTTTGGGCATAAGGCCCGTTTTTGCTGAAAGGACTCCAAGTCGGCTCCGGCGGCATCTCAAGCCCCGAAGCAAGCAGCGATTCAGAATCAGACTGCTCTGTCAACATCGTTTAGGACAATGGAAGAAAATAAAGTTGGAACTTATATTTATCATACGGGAGCGTCCGGTTCGGGGGCCGGCAAGTCCCGGATTCATGTGATGAAGAGGATCGATGATCCGGTGGCCCGAATGATCTCAGGTATACTCGTAATTTTATTTCAACCTGTGTGTACCTTTTGATGCTGGTACACCGCATTCATTCATTTTCGAATCATGTTTGAATAGACTTATTTTGGGATAGTCCTATTGCTTGTGGACCTCATACCATCGGTCTACCTGACGATGGAAGAATTTTCGAAAATCATACCGAAGTAAGCTTAGTGACCGCGATTGGTTGATGGACCTAATCGTGGTGAATTTATCTTAGGACGATGTAATTTTCGGTATTAGTTGGTTTGATCGTCTTGATACTATCCTCAGTGTTTGTAAGCGTTTGGTCGCTATCTTTCCGTCGTTGGTTGTCGAATGTGTGCTTCAGGGAAGTAATCCCCGTTGTTCCAGAAGAATTATTATTATGACGAAAGCAGAGAAATTCCGCAATCGAGCTATTCAATCATTCATTGTATCATTTTCATCGATTGGCCTTTCTAAGGCAATCGAGCTATTCAATCATTCATTGTATCATTTTCATCGATTGGCCTTTCTAAGGCAATCGAGTTATTCAATCATTCATTGTATCATTTCCATCGATTGGCCTTTCTAAGGCAATCGAGCTATTCAATCATTCATTGTATCATTTCCATCGATTGGCCTTTCTAAGACAATCGAGTCATTCAATCATTCATTGTATCATTTTCATCGATTGGCCTTTCTAAGGCAATCGAGTTATTCAAACATTCATTGTATCATTTTCATCGATTGGCCTTTCTAAGGCAATCGAGTTGTTCAATCATTATTGGTATCACTTTTTATCGATTGACCATTCTAGGGCAACCGAAATGTTCAATCATTCGTGGTATCATTGTCATCGATTGACGATGTATTTCCAGACGAGTTATCTGGTTGCCTTCACATAGAGTAGTGGAATTCAGGAGTGAGTTGGAGCCGGTATGTCCCCGTTATCGAAGGCACCGTATCGGATGGCCCCGACCAGAATGCAGGAGTTGAAGATTCAACTTGAGGAATAGTTCGAGAAAGGTTATCTCCGACCGAGTGCGTCCCCGTGAGGAGCACCAGTGTGATCTGTCAAGGAGAAGGATGGCTCGTCTCGTGTGTGTATTAATTATCAGGAGTTGAACAGGGTGATGATCAAGATTAGTATCCTCTACCCCGTATTGATGATCTCTTAGATCAACTTTAGGGAGCTTCAATATTTTCCTAGGTCGACTGAAGATCTGGGTATCATCAGCTGCGAATTCAAGAGTCGGGTATCGCAAGGACGGCGTTTCGTACACGCTATGGTCATTATGAGTTCGTAGTTATACCGTTCGGGCTAACTAATGCACCTGCGGTATTCATGGAGTTAATGAATCGGGTTTGCATGGACTTTTTGGATCAATTTGTTATTGTCTTCATCGATGACATTTTGAGTTATTCTCGTGATCGAGAGGAACACGAGGTACGTCTTCATCAGGTTCTCGACGTTTTAAGACCCGAGCAACTTTATGGAAAGTTTTCTTAATGTGAGTTTTGGATGTCCGAAGTGACTTTTCTCGGGCATGTAATTTCATCTGCCAGAGTTCGTGTCGACCCTCAGAAGATGGAGGCTATCCGAGATTGGCAACCTCCGAAAGATGTTAAGGAAATCCGAGGTTTCCTCGGATTAGCTGATTAATTATCCGACCCACGACCTGGAGCTAGCAGCCGTGGTTTTCGCGTTGGAAATTTGACGTCGTTACCTTTATGGCGTCACCTGTCAGATCTTCACTGATCACAAGAGTTGAAGTATATATTTACTCAGAAGGAGTTAAATATGCGACAAAGACGGTAGCTGGAACTAATCAAAGATTATGATATCGAGATCCTTTACCACCCAGGCAAGGCGAACATTGTCGCCGATGCCTGGAGTCATAAATCCGTTCAGGAGAAGATGCTTGCTCGTTTATCAGTTCAGAAGGAGCTTCAGCAGGAATTCCTTAGACCCGAGATCGAGGTCTGGCATCAGCGACTGGCGGGTATGCTGAAATCGCTCCCTATTCCAGAATGGAAGTGGGAAGACATTTCTATGGATTTCATCACGAGAGTGCCGACGAGTCATCGGGGCATGAATACGATCTGGGTGATCGTGGACCGCTTAACTAAGTCAGCTCATTTCCTTGAGATTAAGGATATGTGGGGTCCCGAGAGACTTGCCCAGCTGTTCATCAAAGAGATAGTGAGATTGCACGGTACTCCTAAGAGTATCGTTTCTGATCGTGACGGGCGATTCGTGTCTCATTTTGGAAACCAGTTCATCATGATATGGGAACTCAGCTTAATCTCATTACCGTTTTTCATCCTCAGTCCGACGGACAATCAGAGAGGACTTTTCAGACATTGGAGGACATGTTGAGGGCATGCGTCCTCGATTAGTAGACGATTGGGAAGCCCAATTACTGTTGATTGAGTTCACGTACAATTATAGTTGGCATGCTGCGATGAAGGTAGCACCTTACGAGGCTTGGTACGGTCGTCGTTGTC
This sequence comes from Orobanche coerulescens, assembly GCA_033398695.1. NCBI lineage: Eukaryota > Viridiplantae > Streptophyta > Magnoliopsida > Lamiales > Orobanchaceae > Orobanche > Orobanche coerulescens. The sequence continues at coordinate 34,142,072 of CM065814.1, read as the reverse complement.
GATCTCTCTTGTGTTGGGACGACCCATCAGAGTCAATCGACACCGAGCCCGATATACTTATAGCCGCCCGGGAGAAGGTAGATTTGATCAGGAGTCGTCTGTTGACTGCTCAGAGTCGACAGAAATTATATGCAGATAATCGTCGACCACTAGAGTTCGAGATGGGTGACCACGTTTTGGTCTAGGTATTCCCGAGTCGAGGTATCTTCCGTTTCGAAAAACGGGGGAAATTGAGTCCGAGATTCATTGGATCGTTTGAGATTTTGGATCGAGTAGGCGAGTTAGCTTATCGATTGGCTTTACCTCCGGCGTTGAGCCAAATTCATAATGTATTGCACGTCTCGCAGTTGCGGAAGTATGTTGCCGACCCGAGTCACATACTTCAGTTCGACGAAATCGAGATCGCGGATGATCAGTCGTATGAGGAGCGTAATACGAGTTTTAGAGTGGCGAATCAAACAATTGAGGAACAAGATGATTCCTTTGGTCAAGATTCAGTGAGCTAGGCACGGAGTCGAAGAGGCTACTTGGGAAACCGAGGAGAGTGCGGGAGAGTCATCCCGAGTTGTTTGACCCTTAGTTTCGGCGACGAAACTCTTTTTAAGGGGGGGAGTATGTAATACCCGGTTGTAATTCATTCATTATCATTCAGTAATTATCAGTCAGTAACTATCACTCAGTAATTTTCACTCATTAATGATCGCTCATCATTCATGATTCATTCATTTGCGTTCATTTGGCATGTTGTAACCGTATCGCCATTCGATCGTCATTTCATCTCCGTTTGAGTGTCGAGCGGGAGTATTATCATTATCATCGTGATTGGTAGTCTTGTCCGGAAATATCATTTTTGGCATGTGTTGGACTTGTTCGCGCAAAACGCTTTGGTATGTCGAATCATTCATCGATCGTAGCGAGAAATCGGAGTTGTCGGAATTTCATCTTGTCCAGCAACGAGTTATGGCCGTAAGGAGTGTCGAATACGGCCGTAATAGACGTTCGTTGTTTTCAGGCCATTTCGGACGAGCGGGACTTACGGCCGTAAGGATTTCGGCATACGGCCGTAAGTTGGGCAGTACGGCCGTAAGGCTTGGCCGGATACGGTCGTACGTGTCGAGCAGGGTGCCTAGACGTTTTTGGCCGAAGGCGAGTTACGGCCGTAAGGGTTTCGGCATACGGCCGTAAGGCGAGGGAGATAAGGCCGTAAGGCTTGGCCGGATACGGCCGTACGCTGCAGGCAGGGTGCCTGGTCATTTTCGACAAAGGGGGCTTACGCCCGTAAGTTTGGCCGGATACGGCCGTATCATCCGAGTTACGCCCGTAAGGTGTGCGGGTACGGCCGCAAGGATGCCGGCAGATGTTTTTGACGAAGGCGAGTTACGCCCGTAACTCAGGAGCGGTTACGGCCGTAAGTCTGTCGGCAGGATTTTGGACGAAGCCGAGTTACGGCCGTACGAGTTGGCCGGTTACGGCCGTAAGGCCGTTGACCTGGGATGTTACGGCCGTATGAGGGCCGAGTTACGGCCGTAACTTCCGATTTATATATAGTGGCGGGACTTTTTCTTCATTTTCACTTTCTTCTTCCATCTTATCCGAGAGAGAGCTTGGGGGGAAGGGATTTTCCTTCATCAAACACTTGAGTACTTGATTTTCTTCATTTCCATTCAATCATATAGCTCGGATACTCGATTTAACTCGTATTCATCGGATCGAAGTGGTTGGATCTTCAAGAGGTAATTTCTTCAACATCTTGGATTTCGATTTTGTGTTGAGATATGATGTTTTGGACGTTATAATCATGTTATATGAAGGGATATGTATATGATTATGAGTTTATATAAATATTCAATGGATTATTGAAGAATTATTCAAGAACACTTTGAATATTGAGTTGGGATTGGGGGTTCTCGATTAATTGTTGTTGTAATCATGAATTTGGATATTCATTTTGGATTATTGATCATTTGGAAGATGTTTTGTTAGATTGAAACACTTTTTGGGTTTTGATGTGGGTATAATCAAGGTTGGGTTGTTAACAATCGAAGTTTGGCCACATAGTGTTCGATTTAATGCCTCAATGGACTTGGTTTAGTCGTATCGGCGTGTTGAGTTCATTATATTCGTGTTTGATACGTATGTTGAACGGATTGTTGGTAATTGTTTTATTCAAGGTTGTTCGAGCGACCGACATCGCATTTAGGACATTTGTTCGTGGAAGGATAATTGTCATCGGTATTGTGTAAGTTAATTCTTACTCGGTTAAAAGGATATTCATTCCTTTTGTTGTTGATCTTTCATAATCATAACTCATTCATCATTATATTAATCATATTGAGACTTGTAATTGTCGAATAATCACTTCATTAACGAGGAACGGCGGTTCCAATCATTTCATTGAAACTATCAATCACTTCATTATCATTTCATCTCGGTGAGTCATTCTTGACTTTGTCAGATTATTATTATTCATTGATATTCATTATGGTCATTCTCGTTCATATGACCTTCCGGGTTCATATTGCGTGGCCGGGTGCGGATGTGTGGAATTTTTAGTCGGGCACGTTATGGCCATGTATTGGGAGTGATACATTGGACTGTGCACACGGTAACAGATTACCTCCGTGAGACTAATTAGGTACAAGGACGGGTGTGTTCGGTCATTCGTCTTGTACACTTGCACAGAACACTACGGGCGTACTATGATACCCCTCTTCAGCGTAATTCATAACTTAGGATATTTCATAAGTTCAGTTAAATCATGTTGTGTATTTTTCAACCCTTGAGGATTGTTGCTCTGTGTAACTGACCCCGGTTTGGGATTCTGTTTTTCAGGTCATGGCAAGGCAAAAGCACGGAAATAGCATGCTGACGTCGAGGAGTCCCAGTAATACTAGTAGGGGGGCCCCGATCTTTCAGTTATTCATGTTGTTGTCCTTTAATTTCCGCTGCATACTTTCATTTGGATACCCCGTTTCATTCAGTGTTGTGTATTTTATCTTCATATAAAATATACTAGTATTCGGTATTGTCCTGGTGTGTTGTACTTAAACTCCTCATCGGAGTATTTGGTAATATAATGTGGTTCGGTACTACAATTATATTATTTAATCCATTATTTTCATTCGCCTGGTGGGTCCCAGTCGGGGATTCACGGCACTGTAATATTCGCCTAGTTTGGGGTGTTACACCTTCGACTTTGGCAATTCCTTTGTTCATTTAGAATTCGGTAAAAATTGATGTAATTTCATCCTTTAGTACTACCTCTGTGCTTGCCTCATAGGCATATGTGTTTCGTGTATCTCATTGTGGGATTCCAACTATCATCTGTCATCTGTCATCTGTCATCTGCTACGCAATTGTTTTGCATCCATTGGATCAGATTTGTTACGATTTGTGTTCTGTGGAGAGCCTGAGGCTATCCAAGTTTGTCGGGATCGAGTCATGAAAAAAGCAATCTGTCTGTGAAGATTCTTTTGGAAGAACCTCTCCGAGCGTGAGGCTAACTATCGTCATTCCTTTTGTAATTGCTACTTCTCCGTCTAACTTTTGCGACTTCCATTTTCGAGGACGAATATTTTCTTTTAGAGGGGAAGAATTGTAAAACCCGAAAATTCGTTTTGCCAAAATTCCCATATAATTTAAATTTTCATAAGTTTCGTGAACTAAATCTAATTTCGAACTTGATAATTTGAAAATACTACAATACTTGAATCTAAAACCTAAGCATTTAACCTAAATACTTAAAATTCATTTGGTATCTAATCTTTAACCTAAATTAGACATAATTATACAACATATGGGAAAATATCACACAATTTATGTATCATACAAGGACCAATTTTTTTTTATTTTGTTCACAACATTTAAACATGAAATAAAGGTCTAGACAACTTATAAATGGAAACTTGATTTTGGTCTTGTAGACTCCCTTTAATCTCGGCATTTCCACTCTCCTAAATCAACAAACCGATTCTAATTTCTCTCCCACAATTCACGGTATTTTCATTCTGTCTTTTCCCATTTGTTTTCATCTCAAAAACCAAATACCACACAATTCAATCACACTTAACCCTAAAAACACAAAAAGTGGCGGCTAGTTTGTCTTCTCCATTTTTCCTGATCGATCAAAGTGCAAGAGAAGGGTTTTGATTAGGTTTTGCTTTGATTCGCTGGTCTGATTCCTATCACGTTTTCCAGCCCCTATTCGGTATGATTCTTGTGGATGTGTTTCACTCTTTTTATTCCCTTCTTACACGCCTAAACCAGCCCTAAGAAAACTTATGATAATCGGCTAAATAAGATAAACAAAGAAAGGAAGTTTTCACCCTTTTGATTCGGTTTTATTTTGATTTGTGCTGAGCCTCTTGCTTGATGTTGTGATATCATTTGATACCTCATATAATCTGTATTAAATCATAAGAAAACATGGCTAAAAGATCAAGAATAAAGTTTTACGAAAATAGAACCAATCGGCCTAATATATGTGTTATCACATGTCTTTAATTTTTGTAAACTTTGATTCGATTTTTGTGACTAAATGAAATGTGGTTATGGCTGAATGTTTTGTGTTTTATTTAAGTCATAAAGAGTTCTAATCATCTGTAAAATATGAGCCTTTGAATTGTCATGTAATTAGATTTAAGAGGATTGGATGAATTAGGGTTTAAATAATTTTTGAAATTTGGACAGCATGCATGCCTGAATTTGTAAACATGAGATATCGTGATATATAATGGTTTAAATATGCTTTTTAGCATGAAAACTTAGTTTAATGTCTTATTTAAGTTTTCCAATTGGTTTGAAGGGAATTGGAGTTGTATTGGTCATGCTTTTGAATTTTACGGGATCATATGTCAAAACTTAAGTTTTAAGAATTTAAATTCAGTCCGGTTTCACGATTTTTCATTTGGAAACTATAAGGGTTTATTACTTGCCACTTTAAAGGAGTTATATTTCATATGTTTACTGAGTTTTGGAATTTTTGTGGATTTTTCCAAAGTATTTTGTTATGTCTTTGTAATACATAAGTTCTGGGTGTTTCAGCAGATTACTTTCTGGACAGTCGTATAAAAATGATTTTTATTGTGTGCTTGTACTAATGAGTAAAATCTGGGAAAATTCAGGTAGACTTCTAAGACATATATGCTTCTGTGATAATTTTGGTGAATTTTTATTTTGTTGTCTGGTGTGGTGTTAAAACTCTTAAAATGAAAGCCAAAACATAGTAAAACCAGAATTTTGTTAGAAGTTAAGATTTTTGTGATTTTAATACCATTTAATATATTTGAACCCTAAAATGCACTCGAACATTAATTATAATATAATTGGCCATATATTAACATAATTCCAATAACGAGACCCTAATCACATTAATAAATGGTGTTAAGTAATTAAGAATCCGTTATGACATTAAATGGCTAATAAGCATAAAATGAACCTAATTCGTGTAGATTCGCTGAAGAAGGAGTAACCTCTGATCTTTATATCTTCTGATGTGTTTTGGATTTTGTGGTTTGAGGTACGGATATTCTTGATATCCCCTTCTCTCTACCATTATTATCGGTTGTTTCGTTTGTTTTGATTATTCGTACGGATATTCTTGATACCCCCTTCTCTCTACCATTGTTATCGGTTTCGTTTGTTTGATTATTCATACGGATACTCTACCCTTTCTCAGTACGGGTTCTGATTCTATGTACTATTGTTATTGTTTATTTCGTTTCGGTACAGATATTCTGACCTTATCCCTTAAGGTTTCTCATGATTCGTTCACATCTGTTTGATATTAGTTTTGATTATGATGCCTTTGATCTGAGCATTATTATTATGGATTTCTTATTTGATCTATGCCTTTGATATGCTCCCTTGGATTTGTAAACCTTTGATTATGAACATTTGATATGAACCTTGATATGAACTTTGATATGATATGACAATTGAACCCTTCAGTTTGATACCCGAGCCAAGTTCGTTTCCTAGCCATGAAGGTAACATGGCCGTGTCATTGATGCACCAATGGCACGACTATAGTGTGGTTGAGTGATGTTCCACACCGTCCCATTTTGTTATGATATGCGCACTTTATATTTGTTATGGCCAATACGATTGTTCGGGGGCGTATGGATGCATCCTAGGTTCGATTTGTATTTGAATGGATATGACATGATTATGATATGATATGTTCGGTGATTGATGCTTGTGTGCAATACACGTCTTTCACATGTTCGGTAGTTAGCTACTCCATGGTTACTATGATATTTGATTTGACTTATGTTCGGGCTCGTAGTAGATTACTGACCTCTCCTTATTTTGATATACCTTTGTTATACCTTATGCTTGCTCAATGCACTATATCCTATTATCCTTTGATTCGTCATATTCTTGATTCAGTTGACTCACGAGATTTGTTCAGTTGACCGTTAATCCCTTATTCATTTGACAGATGACATTCTTTTCAGCAAGAGCTTATTATTTCTTTTCTTATTCTTATATGCGTATTCGATTATTCATTTATTTATATATCTGTTCATTGAGCTTGTTAAGCTCAGCCGCATTTGTTTTCTCCGCGGCAGGTTTTAGGTTGGAAGCTGGGTTTGAGTGGAGAGTGCATATGAGGTCTTAGTGGACTACCCTGAGGATTAGAAGCCCATTTGCATCTCTATTAGACTTGGATTGGATTTACTTTAGATTTGTATTACATATTATATAGAATTAGCATTTCTTTTGTTCCCTTAGAATACTTTGTAATTATTATGTTTAGAAGTCTTCCGCTTGTTGTATGTTCTGATTTGGCACCATAATGTGATACTTCTACCCTTGTCGGGTTGGGGTGTTACAGATCGCTAGGTGCCAAAAGGCGATCGCCTTGAGAGTCGATCACTGGACATTAGAAGGTGGACTATTATCTCCGCTTAGGCAAGTTCGCTGTAGCTTGTTTGGTCATAGACTCGATCGCTCGACATTTATACCGATCGCCGTCGAGCCGTATAAATCGCCACACAACATTTCTCTCATTTGTGTGGGTACTTATAGACATAAATAACCTAAACACACAAGGAAATAGAGTCTAAGTCCAACTGGAACATAAATCCAGGACCAAGCCATGCATACAGATGACCCCTGTTCAGATGGCCCACTTGTCAGATGGCCCAACATGAATTACTGCGGTCTGCCCGACATATTTAGCCCGACCAACCGTGTCCACATAGACCATTTTACTCTATACCTCCAATACCTGTTTTATCCTTTTACACTATTTGACTCCAAGCCCAATAGATTTTGTATCTTGGTTTTTGTGTCACTTGTAGGTTCAGTGATGGTTAGTCGTGAGTATAAATCTCAATTTGACTTATCGAACTAAAAATGGTTTCCATTTAAATATTTCAGTCACTAATTGATTACCGAATTAATCGTTCCTACTATTATCTAATAGATGCACATTGATTGAAGAACATCATTCCAACAATCTCCCACTTGTCCTTGAGGATACATGAGTATTCAATTTCTATTGTTTCCTTTGTCTTTATCTGAACATAAGATAAGATTTCACGCCATCCTTATCTAGTTCAAGTATGTCTCTTGTTTCCCCCAGTCAAACTATTCAAACAGATGATTAAAATATAATCAATCTGAGCACCATGCATTTTGCAGCCTCAACTCTCCAAGAGGCCCAAAATACAATAATTCCATGTAATGTGAAGATAATTTCATCTTGTACATCCAACTTCTTCCACTTGATTTATAGTAGTTCGAGTATTCCTTTATAATCTCCTTTCCCTGCACGACCTTTAAAATAATACTACTAATTCACAGGCAAGAAAATAATAATTTACTCATTTCTTATGAATCAACTCAAATGATAAAAGTGATAATGTTTATGACATTTTGATTTCTAAAAGATTTCTCATGGTGGATATATTCAATTACGAGTATCCAACTACCTCCATGCAATCATCGCTTGACATCACATGTCACGCAGCCCGTAAAACAATGCTTCTAGTTAACTTGCAAGCTAGTCTTTTTAAATAACTAGTGTCCACCTTTAATGAACTCGACTGGGAAAAGTTTGATTTAGGGTTCGAGTTCACCAAAAAGGATTTTATTATCTAAGATATATTCACGATAACCTATTTGAAAATCTAATATCAAATTTTAGACTATTTACTTCATATAAACAAAATAAAACAAAGTGATGCATGGAATATATAACCTTCAATGTTTTACAATGGCTAATAAAGTAAAACGCTACACAAAGCACACCCGATATCTAATATGTCTAATTCCCATCGCAGCAATATGACCATTATGTTTTGTTTGCGGAAGAGGTTTAATTAATGGATCAGCAAATCATTAGTGGTTTATATATATATTCACATCACCTCTTTTAGTGATGTCCCAAATCAGGTGAAATTTCTTTTCTACATGTTTATGTTGGAGCACTATTGGTCGGTATCGCCGTTTGGAGATAGAGTTATAAAACTCTTTCGCGTTGCGGAAGCGATTTAAATGAAAGTGCAGAAAATAAATCGACACAAGGATTTATAGAGGTTCGGCCAAACGTGCCTACGTCCTCTCTGGGTATCTTTTTCAATAGGATGAAGATCAACCTCTGCACCTCTTCTATCGGTCGAGGAATAACCGTTACAAACTTGTCTTCTATCGGTCCAAGTTAAACCATACAATCTCTCTTCTATCGGTCGAGATATTACCGCTTGTACTTGTCTTTATGTCGGTCCAAGTTAAACCATTTTCCTTTTCTATTGGACAAGGAATCAACCACTCTAGCTTTTTATGAGTACTAGATAAACCTCACTTAGATATTGATTGTGATTTTAATAATGCTGGATCCTTGATCTAAATAACACCGAATCCAATCGTATCTTTTCTTTTACCTCTCGTGTATGTGTTGAATGTATAAACACTCAAACTATCAATATAAGCACAATTACAACAACTAGAATGTGTATATGAATCCCTGATCAATGTATCGAATGCTTTGCGTTGTTGTTTGATGAATACTATTAGAAGTGGTATTTATAGGCATTTCTCTTCCAACTAGACATTAGCTTTCTGTGCCTTCCTTACGTACGTTATATCCCAAACATTACGTACATTAGGCTCTTTACGTATGTTAACGTCTCCATGTTACGTATGTTATTCTCTTCACAAAACAGTCCAGTAGCCTTCATCTTCTGTGTTACGTACATTAACAAATTTCCATTACGGACGTTAACATTTGTCAACATATCCGTTGCTTGCTGACCTATGCCATGACGTCATCTCCAACGTTCTTCTTGTTTGAATTCCGAAATATCATATTACGTACATTATACCAATACTATTACGTACGTTATATTGCCAACATTGCGTACACTATGCAATATATATCGTGCGTTATCCATGCAGTTTGGGCATCCTTTTGCGTCTTTGTCTCCTCCGATGTTTTGCTTCGCCGTTTTGTTGTTTTGCTTTGTTTAGCAACTTTAATAATCAAAACTCTATTAATGAATGTATGGAATAAAATATTCCAACAATCACCCCTTTTTGATGATTACAAAACAACATCTTGAATGGGATAAAACCTGCACAATAAATTATATATATATATATATTGTACGAAACAAAGTTTTCGACTTTGATCGTTTCGTTAGTTTCACCCATCTTTTCTTTTTCTGTCATTTTCGACTTCTTCGTCTCTCATTTTTCAACTCCTTCGTTTCTCCTCCTTTTTGTATGCTTTATTTTCTCCTTTTCAACTTCTTCTTTTTTTTTTCGGGATATTACTTATCTTTTCTCCTTATCAACTGTTTTCTATTTTCCCATTCAACTCCTTTCTCCCCCTTTTTGTATTTAGCAAAAAGTGTAAATAATATAAACGAATAAAAATATCAATTATTGTATATAAAAATATGCATGATACGGGTATAACTCCCCCTGACAAAAATATCCGTTTAAAAATTAATACTCCCCCTGAGTAACATATCAAATGTTAAAAGTTAATTTTTGGGGATCCAACCAATAGTTTGTTTTTGTTTCAAAACGTAGACGATATTTGGGATGGTGGTTCCTTTAGGAATCCAAATCTTTTTAACTTTTATCGTTCGTCTTGGGCTTTTGCAATTAGAAATGTGATGCCCAATTTTTAAACATTTTTCGTGATGGGGTATTTTTAAATTTACGGGTTCGTTTTTGAAATTTTGTTTGAATCCTATCCCCTATTTATTCAACGTAAACTTTTGCACCAAGAGCATTTGTCCAAATTTCTCGTTTCCACACGAGAATTTCTTTATTAAATTTTTTATCTCGGTTTGAACTTTCAAGAGATCATCCTTTAAAATATTTTCATTTTCAACGCATTTAGAATGATCGGTCTCGATAAATTTTCCCTTTTCAAGAATTTTGGAATTTTCAATTTTCAATGATTTATTTTTAGATTTAAGGGATTTAATCTCGGATAAAGCATTTTGAAAATCGTTATGAAGTAATTCGAATGCTTCAAATAATTCATCGTGAGACGATGTACTAACCTGGCTTTCGACGTCGCTATCGTCGAATGAACTTCGGGCCATAAGAGCGATATTATTTTGATTGATAAAATCAACATCTTCGTCTTCATCGCTCCATGTTGCAACAAGAACCTCCTTCTTGGGTTTTGCTCGGCAATTTTTTGCAAAGTGGCCTGGTTTACCACATAATCGACAATTGTTATTGAATTTCTTAGATTCGCCCTTTTGAATGTCCTGCTTTCTCCGGTTTAATAAGTATTGGAACTTATTAATATTCTTGGCATAATATGCCGATTCTTCATCGCTTTCTTCAACCGGGATTTCTTCTCTTTTTGACATCTTAGTCTTAAAGGCTATTGATCTTTCCTTCGGCTTTGGTTTAGCATTCCGAGATTTTCGAACAATCTCATAGTTTATAAGTGAACCAACGAGAGCACTAAAATCAAGATTGTTTAAATATTTTGATTCCATTATCGCCATCACCATGCCGTCCCATTCAACGGGTAGTGATCTTAAGATTTTCTTGACTTTCTCACTACTTGATAATGGTTTATCGAAAGAAGCTAGTCCATTTGTGATGACCGCAAATCGGTCGAGCATATTGGTGATGGACTCGTCACCCTTCATCATGAATAACTCGTAGTCATGTAGAAGCATATTGATCTTCGTCTCCTTGACTTGAGTTGTTCCTTCATGTGTGATTTCAAGAATTTTCTATATTTCTTTAGCACTTTCACACGACGAGATACGATTGACCTCTTATGAACTTAAGGGACAATATAGAAGTTGAGTAGCCTTACAATTTAGATTGTCGTTCTTCCAATCCTCGTCATTATATTCTTCGAAACTCTTAAGAGATCCGTAGGATTTGATTGGAACTTTCAGCCAAGACAAATGATCTTCCAAATCTCTATATCATAGGCACGAATAAAGATCGACATCTTTTTCTTCCATGTCATATAATTTGATCCATCAAAGAATGGAGGTCGGTTCAAAGCAAGACCTTCGACTGGAGCAAATTGGAATGCCATTTGGATCTTCTCCTTGGATGTTAAGCCACTTATTGGAGGTACCGCTCCGATACCAATTGTTGGAGCACTATTGGTTGGTATCGCCATTTGGAGAAAGAGTTATAAAACTCGTTCGCATTGCGGAAGCGATTTAAATGAAAGTGCAGAAAATAAATCGACACAAGGATTTATAGAGGTTCGGCCAAACGTGCCTACGTCCTCTCTCGGTATCTTTTTCAAGAGGAGGAAGATCAACCTCTGCACCTCTATTCTATCGGTCGATGGATAACCATTACAAACTTGTCTTCTATCGGTCCAAGTTAAACCATACAATCTCTCTTCTATCGATCGAGATATTACCGCTTGTACTTGTCTTTATGTCGGTCCAAGTTAAACCGTTTTCCTTTTCTATTGGATAAAGAATCAACCACTCTAGCTTTCTATGGGTACTAGATAAACCTCATTAGATATCGATTGTGATTCTAACAATGCCGGATCCTTGATCCTAATAATACTGAATCCAATCGTATCTTTTATTTTACCTCTCGTGTATGTGTTGAATGTATAAACACTCAAACTATCAATATAAGCAAAATTATAACAACTAGAATGTGTATATTAATCTCTAATCAATGTATCAAATTCTTTGCGTTGTTGTTTGATGAATACCATTAGAAGTGGTATTTATAGGCATTTCTCTTTCAATAGCCGTTAGCTTTCTGTGCCTTCCGTACGTACATTATATCCCAAACATTACGTACATTAGGCTCTTTATATACGTTAACGTTTCCATGTTACGTACATTATCCTCTTCACAAAACAGTCCAGTAGCCTTCGTCTTCTGTGTTACGTACGTTAACAAATTCCCATTACATACATTAACATTTGTCAACATATCCGTTGCTTGCTGACCTATGCCATGATGTCATCTCCAACATTCTTCTTGTTTGAATTCAGAAACATCATATTACGTACGTTATACCAATACTATTATGTACGTTATATTGCCAACATTGCGTACGCTATGCAATATATATAGCATGCGTTATCCATTGAGTTTGGGCAGCTTTTTGCGTCTTTGTCTCCTCCGATGTTTGGCTTCGCCTCTTCGTTGTTTTGCTTTGTTAAGCAACTTTAATCATCAAAACTCTATTAATGAATTTATGGAATTAAATATTCTAATAGTTTAGGATTATGGTGTTTTCTGTAATATCCAGGAAATTTAAACTAATTTTGGCGGTATTAATTTTTTTTAATTATTATTAATTTATTTTGACTTTCATTTCTAATTTAATTAGCTGCCTAATTAAGAACGTGGCGGAGATATTGGACCAAAGAGTTGGTAAGTCATTGATGGTTGATGTTATCTTACGCATTATGTATTAATCGCATAATTGAACCAGAGGACGGAATAACAGATTCGAGATCGATCCATTTTTAATAGGATAAATTATAACCGAATCTTATTGGTCAAATACCAAATTACCCACTATATATATATATATATATTCTCCCCCACTCACGGATCTTACCCCTCACATTCTCACTCTCTCTCCCTTTCTATCTCTTCCCACCCACCATCTTCCTTTTCTTCTTCAACGATGACGGGTGACGGGATAGCAAAAGCTCAAAGTGGTCGCCGACTCACAGCTGCGCTTTGGCTTGGTGCCGGACGGATGAAGGGGGTCCTTCTCGGTGGCAGAAATCGACAGGGGAGATAAGGGCGAATCTGGATCTCTGGGAATAACGATCGGAGTTTGTCGGCGTATCGGGCTCTGACGGCACCGTGGCGGAGGATGTCAGTATTCTATCTCTTTTCTTCTGGAGTCTATCGTTGTTGGTTCAGGAGTTTTTTGGCGATGGGTTGGAAGAGGCAAGCACTGGATGGCTCGATTTCGGCGGCGGATCTGATTTCTAGATCAGATTCGAGCTCGATTCTTGGTGATTCCACTCCAGGCTCATGTTTTGGTTACCGTCCGTGATTTTTTTTCTGATGAAGGTCGGGCACCGGCGATTAGTTTTCTGGCCGGGCTGCGTCCGTGTGTATCTATATGTATATATGTTTGTGCGTGTGTGCAGTATAGGGGTGTGTGTGTGTGCAGTAGGTGTGTGTGTGCGCGAAGTGGGTTGTGTGTGTTTGTGTGTGTTGTGTGTGTGAACTATATATATATATATATATATATATATATATGTTTGTATGTATGTGTGCTGGTGTGCAAGTATTTGTGTGTGTGAATTTGTATGTTTGTGCGTGTGTGTCTCAGACATGTGTGTTTACTGTGTTGGTGTTTGTATGTGTTGGGTATATATATACACTATATATTATATGTGTGCAGATGTGTGTATGCAGGAGTGTGTTGTGTGTGTTGTATGTATATATATATATATTATATATGTGTGTAGGTGTGTGTGCAGGAGTGTGGTGTAGTGCAGCTTTGTGTGTGTGTATATATATATGCGTGTGTGTAGTCGTGGTTGTGTGTGTGTTCATATTGGAATTCGGACGAGGAAAAACATAGATGTAGATGAAGGTTTTGGTAAATTTGGAGTGGTGTAATTAGACCTGCCAAGTGATTTCGAGTTCGGATTTCGTATTCGGAGCAATCATTTAGGAACTTGGACCCGGGTTGATTATCGTTAGTCGTTTTATTCGATCGATAAATTAAGGGCACAATGGAGGTATTTTATCATCCAATTAATTACCTTGTAATTATAAGATATTAAATTGAACCCTTATATTAAATTGTTTATTATGTATTGATAATAAAGGTTGGGATTTCAATGGATCGATCAGGTGAGCTGTGTTCGTCAGAGCTTTCGGCATCAATTATCGAGGCAAGTATTCTTGTCTATACAATTTATATCGTGTGAATTGAGGTTGCATATGTAATTGTGTTGGTTTGTGCATTTTTGTTGATTGTGCCTTATGTGAATTATCGTAGTTATGTGGTTATGTGAAATTAGTGTTGGTTCATTGCTTGTCATAGGGATATGTCAATAGAGACGTAGTGTAGATAGTACACCTAGACATGTGCTATAATATTTTGGTGATCACCGGGTTGTGTGGGTTAAGTTGTTTGTTATGAGTTGGGTTAGTCGTAATGGTTGATCGGTTGTTATGTCGTTGATGTGTGGAGATGCGTTCAGGATTGTTAGGTTGTAGTATAGCTAGGTCGGTCGTAGCTATGCATCGGATAATTGGCCATTTCTAGCAAGTGCCTTGATTATATATATATTGTGATTGACCTTCGAGGCTTGTGGTTTGCAATTGTGATTTTGGAACGTGTGTGTGTGTTGTTCCTTCCACCCGGAGTGTTCGACGGGATGTCTGGGTGTCGATACTAAGGGGTACGGCCACGGAAGTGAACTTGGGTGCGTGCGTTGCTGACCTTCCACCCGGAGCGTTCGACGGGATGTCTGGGGGCCGATACTAAGGGGTACGGCCGCGGAAGTGGTTTCCCACTCGGAGCGTTCGACGGGACGTCTGGGGGTCGATACTAAGGGGTACGGCCACGTGTTACCAAGTATGGCTTCGTGATATTGGTGATGTTTTTCGATATTTGTGATATGTTCGGAATATCACAACATTTTGGTTCTCGATGTTGATGTACATTATGTATTGAATCTTGGTACTTTGCTAGAATGGCACTAGGATTTATGTCGTAAGTGTTTAACTCCTTGACTGTGAGGTTTTGCTGTTGGATAACGAACTTGTTATTGTTTTCGTGTACTGTGGTTGAGGAAATCATGGGATGAGATCCCAACGGTTGTGTTAAGATTGCTTTTGCGGAAAATGATTGTGGGTTGAGACCCATTTGTTTCGAAATGATTTCGGAATTTAGGACGTGAGGCCCAGAAGAATTTACTATTTACGAAAATGTTTGTTTCACAAAGAGATTTGGGCCGAGACCCCATTATTTTCGAATAAGGCTTTATAATCTTGAACTTGATGTTCCAAAGGACTTTCTGTCATTTTCCAAAACTCTTGAGTTCTTATATATCTCATCTTTAAAGACTTGAGTTGTACCTTAAATATTGAAAACCCCTCGGGAACTTCTTTCACTACTGTTGTTATTGTATTATAACCGATATTGGCGTGATATATTTTGTATATACTGAATTACTTGTACTAGCCATTCAAATGCTAACCCCTTAAATGGGGGAAATGCGTATCATGCATTTCAGGTGTGCTTAGTTCGTTGGAGCAACCACAGGGACGGCATGGAAGAAGACGAGCCGCGATACTAATCAAGAGTTAAGAGTCCAGTTTGATGTCGTTGTATTGTTGAGTTATTTTAAGTCTTCCGTTGTATTGTATTTTGACCCCTGCGTGGGTATGTACAATAATGAGTTTATTTTTGGGTTGATTTAATCGCAAGACCTCATCGGTCAGTGTAATTAATATTTGACCTTATCGGTCTGTGTTAGTAAGTTGTTTGACCTCGGCCGGTCAAACATTGTTCGTATCGTGGTGGTTAGCCTGGTAGATCCTTATGGAAAAAGGGTCTACGGCGTGTAATATTCCCGGTAGTTTCTGGGGGTGTTATATTTATGGTATCGGAGCTTAGGTTGTGGAAACTTAGGCTGTCGGGTCGAGTCGAGTCATGAGTAGTCGAGTCATGTTTTGTCGCGTTGTCCGAGTTGTCG
The DNA here is from genome assembly GCA_033398695.1 of Orobanche coerulescens. Classification (NCBI taxonomy): domain Eukaryota; kingdom Viridiplantae; phylum Streptophyta; class Magnoliopsida; order Lamiales; family Orobanchaceae; genus Orobanche; species Orobanche coerulescens. The sequence goes on along the minus strand of CM065814.1, from coordinate 34,125,910 downwards.
GTTAACAAGTCGACTTGTGCGTTGTCATATCATGTCGTTCGTGTTGTCCGTTGAGATTAGTATCGTGGGCGATCGTCTTCTTCGTGCGACCTGTGGATGTAAGTCTCCCCTTTTATATGTTATATTATATATTTTTTGTGTTGCATAATTTTATTTGCAAGCAAGAGGTAAGATAGAAACTGTATTTGATACTTGCGGTATATTACGTGTGTAGCAATTGGAATATACTGGTTGATTGAGTTTTGATTGGTACAATGTGTCATGGAAGTTTCTGGACATTAATGTGTTTCAAGAGGCGTATTGGCGACAAAGATTGTCGGAAACACAAACGGATGGTTTCGATTTATGTTTGATTTAAGATTATATTCATGAGTGGTATCGGTTAGTATGATGATTTGAATGCTATATGGGCACGTGTTTGAGAACCGGATATGTTTGACTAATTGTTGCTAATTGCTACAAATGTGTTCATATTGATAACTGTGTTGGCTGCGCGCGTATTTGAAAATATTTCTGAAAATTTCATAGACTCGACTATGTTATGAAAAATTGAATCTTCTAAAACATTTTACTAGTACGGTTAAACGGCGATTAGTGTGAATTTTTGAAAATTTTCTAAAATTTTGGACAAGCCGGCCGTATATTTTCAAATAAGAGAGTTGATTGATTGTTTCTTGCTACCTCAATGTACTCTCGTCGTTACCTATATCCGCTGCACGTGTATTTTTAAATGACTTACAAATATTTTGCAATCTGAGTTAAATTAGAAAATTGTTGTTACTATTTTATTGGTACGTGTAAACGGTGATTTAACGTATGATTGAAATTGTTGACCTTTGCAATTCGGGCCATTTTCAAGTGAGATTTTTATGACGACACTCAGAAAATGGATAATTGGAAAGTATTTAAATTATTTTGAGAATTAAAAACAATTTTTGTTTGTTTTGAACGACAGATTGACATGTCAATATTTTATATAGAATCTCTTGTGAGTATTTTAAAATGGGAAAACTAATAATCTTTTGAAATTATTATTTTTTAAAATATAAGATGAAAATCTTGATAGTCCTTTTTAGCAATTATGGGTAGAGTTGAAAATCATTTTGATTGGCATGTATGAATATTTTTAAGTGGGATAGGTTCCCCCAAGCGAATATATATATGATGAGAATAGTGTTGAACGAGAAGGACAATTATTCTGATTGTTAGAATGAACGGCAAGTTGGCCTGATGGCTGTCACAGACAAGGTAATCTCTCTTGAGTATCGTTTTGTATATTGAGGACTATGTACGTATGAATCGATCGAATCATGAGATCATTGATATTACTGAATGCTTCGTATGCATAGTTGGAGTGACGTTACAGTGAGATGGGTGATGACATTGCAAGTTTCGGGGACGAAACTTATTTTAAGTGGGGTAGTATGTAATATCCAGGAAATTTAAACTAATTTTGGCGGTATTAATTTTTTTTAATTATTATTAATTTATTTTGACTTTCATTTCTAATTTAATTAGCTGCCTAATTAAGAACGTGGCGGAGATATTGGACCAAAGAGTTGGTAAGTCATTGATGGTTGATGTTATCTTACGCATTATGTATTAATCGCATAATTGAACCAGAGGACGGAATAACAGATTCGAGATCGATCCATTTTTAATAGGATAAATTATAACCGAATCTTATTGGTCAAATACCAAATTACCCACTATATATATATATATATATTCTCCCCCACTCACGGATCTTACCCCTCACATTCTCACTCTCTCTCCCTTTCTATCTCTTCCCACCCACCATCTTCCTTTTCTTCTTCAACGATGACGGGTGACGGGATAGCAAAAGCTCAAAGTGGTCGCCGACTCACAGCTGCGCTTTGGCTTGGTGCCGGACGGATGAAGGGGGTCATTCTCGGTGGCGGAAATCGACAGGGGAGATAAGGGCGAATCTGGATCTCTGGGAATAACGATCGGAGTTTGCCGGCGTATCGGGCTCTGACGGCACCGTGGGGGAGGATGTCAGTATTCTATCTCTTTTCTTCTGGAGTCTATCGTTGTTGGTTCAGGAGTTTTTTGGCGATGGGTTGGAAGAGGCAAGCACTGGATGGCTCGATTTCGGCGGCCGATCTGATTTCTAGATCAGATTCGAGCTCGATTCTTGGTGATTCCACTCCAGGCTCATGTTTTGGTTACCGTCCGTGATTTTTTTTTTCTGATGAAGGTCGGGCACCGGCGGTTAGATTTCTGGCCGGGCTGCGTCCGTGTGTATCTATATGTATATATGTTTGTGCGTGTGTGCAGTATAGGGGTGTGTGTGTGTGTGCAGTAGGTGTGTGTGTGCGCGAAGTGGGTTGTGTGTGTTTGTGTGTGTGAACTATATATATATATATATATATATATATATGTTTGTATGTATGTGTGCTGGTGTGCAAGTATTTGTGTGTGTGAATTTGTATGTTTGTGCGTGTGTGTGTGTCAGACATGTGTGTTTACTGTGTTGGTGTTTGTATGTGTTGGGTATATATATATACACTATATATTATATGTGTGCAGATGTGTGTATGCAGGAGTGTGTTGTGTGTGTTGTATGTATATATATATATATATATATATTATATGTGTGTAGGTGTGTGTGCAGGAGTGTGGTGTAGTGCAGCTTTGTGTGTGTATATATATATATATATATATATATATATATATATATATATATATGCGTGTGTGTAGTCGTGGTTGTGTGTGTGTTCGACGAGGAAAAACATAGATGTAGATGATGGTTTTGGTAAATTTGGAGTGGTGTAATTAGACCTACGAAGTGATTTCGAGTTCGGAGTTCGTATTCGTAGCAATCATTTAGGAACTTGGACCCGGGTTGATTATCGTTAGTCGTTTTATTCGATCGATAAATTAAGAGCACAATGGAGGTATTTTATCATCCAATTAATTACCTTGTAATTATAAGATATTAAATTGAACCCTTATATTAAATTGTCTATTATGTATTGATAATAAAGGTTGGGATTTCAATGGATCGATCAGGTGAGCTGTGTTCGTCAGAGCTTTCGGCATCAATTATCGAGGCAAGTATTCTTGTCTATACAATTTATATCGTGTGAATTGAGGTTGCATATGTAATTGTGTTGGTTTGTGCATTTTTGTTGATTGTGCCTTATGTGAATTATCGTAGTTATGTGGTTATGTGAAATTAGTGTTGGTTCATTGCTTGTCATAGGGATATGTCAATAGAGACGTAGTGTAGATAGTACACCTAGACATGTGCTATAATATTTTGGTGATCACCGGGTTGTGTGGGTTAAGTTGTTTGTTATGAGTTGGGTTAGTCGTAATGGTTGATCGGTTGTTATGTCGTTGATGTGTGGAGATGCATTCAGGATTGTTAGGTTGTAGTATAGCTAGGTCGGTCGTAGCTATGCATCGGATAATTGGCCATTTCTAGCAAGTGCCTTGATTATATATATATATATTGTGATTGACCTTCGAGGCTTGTGGTTTGCAATTGTGATTTTGGAACGTGTGTGTGTGTTGTTCCTTCCACCCGGAGTGTTCGACGGGATGTCTGGGGGTCGATACTAAGGGGTACGGCCACGGAAGTGAACTTGGGTGCGTGCGTTGCTGACCTTCCACCCGGAGCGTTCGACGGGATGTCTGGGGGCCGATACTAAGGGGTACGGCCGCGGAAGTGGTTTCCCACTCGGAGCGTTCGACGGGACGTCTGGGGGTCGATATTAAGGGGCACGGCCACGGGTTACCAAGTATGGCTTCGTGATATTGGTGATGTTTTTCGATATTTGTGATATGTTCGGAATATCACAACGTTTTGGTTCTCGATGTTGATGTACATTATGTATTGAATCTTGGTACTTTGCTAGAATGGCACTAGGATTTATGTCGTAAGTGTTTAACTCCTTGACTGTGAGGTTTTGGTGTTGGATAACGAACTTGTTATTGTTTTCGTGTACTGTGGTTGAGGAAATCATGGGATGAGATCCCAACGGTTGTGTTAAGATTGCTTTTGCGGAAAATGACTTTGGGTTGAGACCCATTTGTTTCGAAATGATTTCGGAATTTAGGACGTGAGGCCCAGAAGAATTTACTATTTACGAAAATGTTTGTTTCACAAAGAGATTTGGGCCGAGACCCCATTATTTTCGAATAAGGCTTTATAATCTTGAACTTGATGTTCCAAAGGACTTTCTGTCATTTTCCAAAACTCTTGAGTTCTTATATATCTCATCTTTAAAGACTTGAGTTGTACCTTAAATATTGAAAACCCCTAGAACTTCTTTCACTACCGTTGTTATTGTATTATAACCGATATTGGCGTGATATATTTTGTATATACTGAATTACTTGTACTAGCCATTCAAATGCTAACCCCTTAAATGGGGGAAATGCGTATCATGCATTTCAGGTGTGCTTAGTTCGTTGGAGCAACCACAGGGACGGCATGGAAGAAGACGAGCCGCGATACTAATCAAGAGTTAAGAGTCCAGTTTGATGTCGTTGTATTGTTGAGTTATTTTAAGTCTTCCGTTGTATTGTATTTTGACCCCTGCGTGGGTATGTACAATAATGAGTTTATTTTTGGGTTGATTTAATCGCGAGACCTCATCGGTCAGTGTAATTAATATTTGACCTTATCGGTCTGTGTTAGTAAGTTGTTTGACCTCGGCCGGTCAAACATTGTTCGTATCGTGGTGGTTAGCCTGGTAGATCCTTATGGAAAAGGGTCTACGGCGTGTAATATTCCCGGTAGTTTCTGGGGGTGTTACATCTTCTTGGTTCCTTCGCTTGTACGATGAATCCACTATTATCGCAATAAAGAACTACTGCGTCAGTTGTATTCAGAACTATACCAAATTCTTCAATGAACTTCCTAATCGAACGATCTTCTTTGCATCTTCCAAAGCAGCAATGTATTCAGCTTCACTTATAGAAGTGACAGTAGTGATCTGCTTGGCACTTCTCCAGCTTATTGCTCTTCCATTCAGACATATAATATAACAAATTGAGATCAATATCACCTTTATATGTTTTGAAGCTCGTATCATTGTAGTCTGTCACTACCAACTCATCTTGTCCTTCATAAACCATGAATTTTTCTATAGTCATTTTGAGGTACTAAAAAATGTTTGTAGGTGTACTCCGATGCGCCTCACCTGGACTAAATTGGTACCTACTCGTCATGCTCAAAGCATACAATATGTCTGGCTAAGTACATACCATGACATCATCAGACCCAGATGTACTCTATGTCTTGTTAAGAGACATACCATGAGACATGGATAGAAAATCTATCTTATAGTCTTTTTTGAACCTATCAAGCACCTTATTGATGTAAGTGCTTTAACTAACTCCAATCATCCTTTCATATCTATCTCTATAGATTTTGATGCTCAATATATGCTTTACCGCTTCTAAGTCCTTCATTCAGAAACAATTTCTTAAAACAAGTCTTTACGAACTCCAACATAGGAATGTGTTTTCCAATGAGTAGGATGTCATCGATATATAAGACTAGAAATGCCATTTTGCTCCCACTGACTTTTTTGTATGCACATTATTCTTCTTTATTTCTTTGAAAATCACACTTCATTCTTAACTCATCAAAATGAAGATTCCAACTCTTAGCTCCTTACTTCAAAACATAAATAGATATCTAAAGCTTACATACTTTCCCAGCATGTCGTGGATCTTAAAACCCTCAGGCTATGTCATATACACATCCTCTTCCAAAATTCTATTTAGGAAGGTGGTCTTGACATTCGTCTGCCAGATCTTTTAATTATAATGAGCTGCAATCGATAGCATAATTCTAATTGATTAAAACATATCAAGTAGAGAGAAGGTTCCATCATAATCCACACTATGAACTTGCTTATAAGCTTTTTCTACCATTCTAACTTTGAGAACAATAAGTTTTCTACACATCAATTTTTATCTTGAAAACTCATTTTCATCATATGGGTTATTTACCCCACTAGGCAAATCAATCAAGTTCCAAACTTGACTTTCATACATGGAATCCATGTCAGATTTCATGGCTTCTTGCTATTTCTCGGAATCAGGACATTTAGCTTCTTTGTAGGTACTTGGTAAATTATTTTCTAAAAGCATGATTTAAAAGCTTTTAATCGAGTTAATATCATAGTATCTTTTCGACTAAATTATATGTCTTTGTGACCTACACAAGAGTACACCAACAATAGTTTCTAAAACTGGTTCTCGATTCTGCTGAACTACTTTATATGAAATGGGTGTTTTTAGAGAGGTATGATTAAGAGTTTTTGTTTCTGTTTGTTGCTCATACCAAATTTCTTCGAGATAAATTTACTCCCACTTGTCTTTGGGTAACCAACAAAGAGAATTACCTGACTTGCGTGCAAGATGATCTGGAGTTAGTCCTTCATGTATGCTTCGCATCCCCATATTTTGGAAAAAGAAATTTAAGAGTATTTCCTCCACATCATATGGAGTCTTTTGTACAACTTTAGACTGTGTCATGTTCAGTGTAAAAGCAGCAGTTGGTAGAGCATGTGCCCAAACGGAGATTGTGTTAGGAATACCTATTAGATTTTGATGATGTCATCCCTGTATTTGTTATTTATTTAAATGTATGAACCAAGTACTTGGAATTTAAAATAAGAACCAAATGAGTATCTTCTATAGGCCTTAAAAATTAGGCTAAATCTTGATCAAGTATTGATCAATATCAAAATCGACTAAGTATAGAACTGCCACTTATCAGAGAAGTTTACAGGAAAGTTTTGGTCAACACAAAACATCAGAGAGGTTTGACCAAAACCAAGCTACAGATAAGTTCTGAAGAAGGCGCTGCATCAGACAAGTTTTGGTCAACGCATAATATCAGAGAGGTTTGACCAAAATCCATCTACAGTCGAGTTATCATATGAGATCTGGTCAACAAATATCAACTGAACTTTGACCATCAGATCAGAGAACATTCATCAGGTCAGAGAACTTCAGAGCAGAGAACTTTATCTCAGAGAACTTCTACCAAGTTATATCAGAGAAGTTTTACATCAGAGTAGGTTGACCGCACATCAGGCATGTTTGACCAAAGAGATATCAGATGAGTTCTCAGACAAGATATCATCCAAGTAACTCAGTCCACGTTAGCAAGCCTTGAAAGTCAACAATAACGGAAATCCACATGCAGACGTAAGGAGACAAGATGAAAAGATTCCCGGAAAGTTAGGAATAAAATATTCCTTAAGATCCGCATTCTGAAGACTTACGATTATTCTAATCAAGAACACGGCGCTAACAAAGAAAGTCTTTCAAATGGTTGGATATGAAAATGGAATCAAGCCGTGCAATGGAATGATAAGATAAACAAAGAAGTCCAGTCTCCAATGGACGAATTTGTTACAGTGATGCAATGGCTATGAAGGAAGCTCAAAGAATCGTACTATAAATATCTGAAGATATGAATTGAGTAAGGCACAATGCGAACAATACCTTCAAGTGATTAAAGAAAGCATAGTGAACAAATAGCATCGTGAAGAGCAAAGCTTAAACAGTCATATTCGAAGAAGCTCCTAAGTTGGAGAAGACAAACACTCTTGTCTTAAAAGTTTGAGTACGGGGCTGCTTTCTTAACGAGGTTCTTGAAAGTAAAGAGACTGTAAACGCATCCATGGGTTCTTGATTAGAAGGTGATAGACAGCTTGCGAGTTGTTGAGGCATCCACGAGTTTTCGATCAAGAGGTGCAAGGCAGCCAATGGAGTTGCAGCGGCCACGGGTTTCCACTGGTTGGAAGCTGTTGTAACAAGGAAGAATTCTTGTAACCTTTATCACTGGTTGACAATTATAGTGAATTTATCTCTAACTGGTTTGGAGAGAGGTGGATTAGTAGAAGATTATCCCACCTCTGAAACCACTGTAAGTGCTTGTGTGATTTACTGCTTTAAACAGCTTACATAACTGCTGCATACATATTTACTGTTCCATTAGAAAGTTATCTGCAGTCGATACTTGTTATCTGTATTATTACCAGCTGTGTCTTCCGTATTATCTGTCTACAATCGACATAAGTCATCTGCACTTAATCACAGCTGAAAAACTCACCTGACTTTCAGGAAAAGAGTTTAATATGTCTATTCAACCTTCTTATAGACTTATTCCTGAGGACTTGTGACCTACAAGTGGTATTAGAGAAGTTGGTTCAATTTTTACAGAACCAGATCCATATATTGAATATATATATCTTAATCTCTCAGTATAATGGAACACATGCAACACATGCACTCTAGATTACCTGTATTCTCTGTTGATGAATATGACTTATGGAAAATAAGAATGCAGGCTCATCTGTCATCCATTCATGATGACATGTGGTGTACTATTGAGGAATGACCCTTCATATTTGAGAAGAATAATCCACCAGAAGAAATTGCTGCTGGGAAGCCACAGAAGATTCCCAAGAAGAGGACAGAGATGGCCCTTGAAGAAAGGAAGCTGGCCAATCTTGACAACCGGGCCAGAATGTGCTGTACCAGACTCTTGACAAAGCAAACATGGTCAAGATTAAGAATTACAAAAATGCCAAAGAAATCTGAGACACATTAGCTGTAATGTGTGAGGGAACCGAGCTGATAAAGAAAAATAAGTTGTCAATTGCTACTAAAAAATTTGACAACTTCCAGATGAAGACCGGAGAAACAATTGACCAAGTAGACACAAGATTCACTGAGATTATCAATGAAATAACCTCCTTGGGAAAGACATATGGTAACAGGGAGATGGCTCTAAAAGTTTTAATATCTCTCAACCATCAATGGAGCATAAAGGCTGCGTCCATGAGAGAATCAAAGGATCTCAACAAGATAAAGATCCAGGAGCTGTTTTCTGATCGAAAGGCCTATGAATTTGAGCTACCCTGTTCATCATCTAATAAAGCAGCTAAAAAGGGGATATCATCTGCAGCACAATCATCTGCAAAGAGTCTAGCTGAAGTCAGCCCCCCAGCCCCTTGAATTTTGAAGAAGAGATGGCTTTCATCATGCAAAGGTTCAACAATTTTAGGAAGAATTATTCCAAGTACAAGAAGAATTACAAGGACAATCCAAGGAGGACCTAAAAGGCTGGCAACTGGAAGGTGGGGTGCTACAACTGCCACAAAACCGGACACATCCAGTTTGATTATCTAGAACTCAATAAGGATGAAAGCAAGAAAAAAGTGGGCAGAAAAGAGGACAAAAGGAAAGCTTTCATTGGAGAAGACTAAGAAAGAGTAGAATCTAACAGTGGATTCTTCTCTGATGATGATGAAGACTATAAATGTCTGATGGCCAACCTAGCTGATGAAGAGGTAACATCTAAACCCTCAATTTCAAATAATGACAGCTTAGACATATCTCAAGATATTGACTTACATGAATCTATCAATCAGCTCCTTAAAGACTTTGAAAAATTAAAATCTGCACACTTGACTGTGACAGCCGAGAAAACACAGTTGCAAGATGAGAATAGGCAGTTGAAAAATAATTTTGAAAAACTCAGCCTACAGTTAACAAAAATCAAATCTGAAGTTGAAAAACAGGCTAAAACAAATTGAAAAACTCAGCTGATAATACTACAACTGAGACTAAAAGGCTAACTGTCTTAAACAGTGAGAAATCAGCTGCGCTTGCTCATATCAAATCTGAGTTTGCTAAACTAACACAGTTAAGTAAAATACAAGCTAAGGAAATAACATCCTTAAAGGCATCCATAACCCTGGATGAATTGTGTATGAACAAGAGGCCACTTTATTTAAGATCAGGCCTTGGATATGACCCCAACACTTCCTCTAGTTCTAAAGCCACTTTTGTCAAGGGAGAAACTTATGTCCAGACTGCTGAGCCTATAAAACCCGTATTTCAAAATAGGCAGCAACCCGGTCAACAGTTTAGGCAGCAGCCAAGGTTTACAAGGCAGCCACCTACATGAGACTAGGCAATGGCCAAGGCAAAAGCAGCAGCCAAAACATTATGCCAACTATTAACAAAGACTCCCAAAAAAACATATTTCAAAATGGGAGAGGTAAATGGAAACCGAAAGATTATCCAAAATTTCAAAATGAACAGGTGTGGAGGCCTCAAAGATTTAATAAATTATCTCAGCCAAGATTTGGAAATGGCCCACACCACATATTTTAAGAGGCATAACCAGTACTCAATCCTAACTAAGGATATAGACCCAGAAAGCACACACCTTATATGGGTAGTCAACATAACTTTTATAATCCAAGGAGAAACCAATTCTCCAGGAAGCCTACTAACCCCAATGGACACAAACAAATTTAGGTACCTAAATCTCTGCTTGTCTGATTGCAGAAAAGGTGGAAGGACTACTACCACATCTCCTCAAGTTCAACAATAGGAGGTGAAGATTGGTTTGTAGATTCTGGATGCTCAAGGAACATGACAGGGAACAAGAAGGTGCTCTCAAACTACATCAAATAAAGAGGTCCAGATGTAACATTTGTAGATATCTCTAGAGGTCAGACAAAAAGATTTGGAGAGCTGCACAGAGGAAACATAACCATATCTAAAGTTCATTATGTTAAAGGGCTCAAATACAACCTATTGAGCATAAGCCAATTATGTGACGAAAAGAACCTAGTAGTCTTCACTATTTGTAAATGCATGGTGATTGATATCCTATCTGGAAAAATGAAGCTACAATGATTCAGAAGAACAGATGTCTACATGATAGACTGGAATACAGGCACTCCAAACACGTTTTCTATCTAAGATAATTGCTGAAAATGGATGGCTATGGCGCAAGAGATTATATCACCTAAACTTCAAAGCCATCAACAAAATCAGCTCTCAAAAGTTGGTCAGAGGACTTCCAGAAGAAGTATTCAAGAAAGAAGCTCTCTGTGATGCATGCCAGAAAGGAAAGCAGACCAGAGCATCAATCAAACCAATTCATCCTACCACTCTCACCACTAGAGTATTAGATCTACTTCATATGGATCTCTTTGGCCCTATCAAACCAAGGACATTGAGTGGAAGGAAGCATGCCTTAATAGTAGTAGATGACTACTCGAGATTCACATGGGTTTTTTCTCTATAAAAAGAGTGAAACACTAACAAAGCTACTGAGTTGCTAAGGAAGATTCAGAATGAGAAATCTCTCTCCATTATCAAGATCAGATCAAATAGAGGTGGAGAATTTCTCAACAAGGTAATCACTGAATATAGTGATAATAATGGAATCCAGCATGAAGTTTCTGCCGCAAGAACACCACAGTATAATGGTGTTGCTGAAAGAAGGAACAGAACCTTGAAGGAAGCTGTGAGGTCAATGATTGCTGAAGCTAACCTGCAAAAGAGGTTCTGGGCTGAAGCTGTCAACACAACATGCCATACTCAAAAAAAGAGTATAATAGTAAGAATGCATGGAAAAACTCCCTATGAGGTTTGGAATGGCATAACACCAACTGTTCCATACTTTCATATATTTGGTTGTAAGTGTTTCATCCACAACAATGGTAAAACCCAACTAAATGCCTTTGATGCTAAAAATGATGATGGTCTCTTTATAGGATACTCACAAATAAGCAAGGCATACAGAGTATTTAACAAAAGAACATTAGTTGTGGAAGAAACACCTCATGTTGTGTTTGATGTGTCGACTGTTGAGTACAGGAAACAGGTTGAATCAATTGAGAAAAAGCTCAAATCTGCCACCCTAGAAGAAGTTATCATTCATGACACAGGAATGATGGACTCACATGCAGACCAGCCTGAAGGTCCAACTGCAGATCAGTCTGAAGACTCAACTGCAGATCAGATATGATCCCAAAACCTAGCTGATCCAATTGCAGCTGATGAAGATTCAACTGCAGCTGATGAAGATCCAACTGTAGCTGACATAGTCACACCTGCAGAGCAGACATGATCCCCATCTATAGATGACAAGACCATAGCTGATCCAGTTACAGATCAAGAAGGCCAAATCTAAGCTGATGCAGAGAGAGAAGAAGTCCATCAAAGCAACTCAATAGGGGGAACAAACCCTGAAGATGATATTCCCAAGTGGCTCAGAGATCATCCCATTCAAAAAATAATTGGAAACCTAACTAATGGAGTCAGAACTAGAAAATATACAGAACTAGCAGGAATGGCTATGATCTCATGTTTCATGTCTCAAATGGAACCCACGACAACAGATCAAGCACTGGAGGACTACTCATGGATAATTTCAATGTAAGAAGAGCTCAACCAGATGGAAAGAAATAATGTTTGGGAACTAACAGACAGACCATATCACAAGAAAGTCATAGGCACTAAATGAGTGCATAAAAACAAATGTGATGAAGATGGAGCCGTTGTTAGGAATAAAGCCAGACTCGTTGCAAAAGGATATGCTCAATGTGAAGGAATAGAATTTGATGAAACTTGTGCACCTATAGCAAGATTAGAAGCTATCAGATTATTCCTCACATATGCAGCATTCAAGCATTTTGAAGTCGACCAAATGGGTGTAAAAAGTGCATTTCTCAATGGAGTTCTAGAAGAAGAAGTCTATGTGGAGCAACCCTCCGGATTTGTCAAAGAAGACAAATAATACAAGCTTTTTAAAGCTCTATATGGACTCAAGCAAACACAAATAGCATAGTATGAGACACTATCTGTGTTTCTGGAGAAGAATAGATTCAGCAAAGGAAAGGTGGACAAGACCCTCTTCAGAGTGGAACATGAAGACCACATATTACTTGTTCAAATATATGTGTGGATGATATCATATTTGGCTCAACCAACTCTGAGCTATGTGAAAAATTCTCAACTCTCATGCAAGGAGAATTTGAGATGAGTATGATGGGAAAGCTACAAGTCAAGCAAGTTGACAATAGAATATTCATCAACCAAGCCAAGTATATAAGAGATTTAATCAAAATATTGGTAATGGACTCAGCCAAAACACTAAGAGTTCCCATGAGCACATCCCTACACCTTGATGCAGATGAAGGAGTCATTTCAGTGGATTCAACCCACTACAGAGGACTAATCGGATCACTTCTATACCTAACTGCAAGCAGACCTGACATTTCATCTGAAGTGGGAGTATGTGCAAGATTTCAATCCAAGCTACAAATCATGTGATTGTATCCACTTCTCTTGCCTATACTTAGTTAGATAAATTACTTCGTGTTTTGAGAGTGCATAAATCTGCTATAAGATGGTCTATCTCGGATTTGAAGGGAATTAGCCCCTCAATATGCATGCACAAAAGTTTGCTTGAAGAAAACCTAAAGTGCAAAATCAAAGAAGACTAAATCCCATAATGCAAGAGGTATTTAAAAAGGACGTACTTAAGTTGTTAGATGCCGGAATGATCTACCCGATTTCTGATAGTGAGTGGGTGAGTCCTACGCAAGTAGTGTATAAGAATGGGGTGATGATCGTGACTAAAGATTAGAAAGATGAATCAATCGCTATGAGAGTAGTTACGGGTTGGTGAGTGTGTATAGATTATAGGGGGTTTAAATGTGGCTACTCGCAAGGATCATTTTCCCCTCCCCTTTATTGATCAAATGTTAGATAGATTGACAAGGCATGCGTTTTATTATTTTCTTGATGGCTATTCGGGATATAATCAAATTTACATAGCGCCAGAGGATCAAGAAAAAATGGCTTTCACGTGTCCTTGTGGCATTTATGCTTATCTGAGAATGTCGTTTGGCTTATGTAATGCCCCATCTACTTTTTAACATTGCATGATGGCTATGTTCCGTGGTTTAATTGAAAATATAATGGAAGTTTTTATGGATGATTTTTCTGTGTTTGGTAATTCGTTTGATCATTGCTTGCATAATCTCACTTTAGTTTTGCAGCGTTGTGAAGATACTAATCTTGTGCTTAATTGGGAAAAGTGTCATTTTATAGTGCAAGAAGGGATTGTTTATGGTGTCTTCTACATGACCAGAGGTAGACCGAGTGAAGGTTATAGCAATAGAGAAATTCCTCCTCCCAAGAATGAAAAAGCCATCAGAAGTTTTCTTGACCACGCCGGTTTTTACAGACGGTTTATTTAGAATTTCTCCAAAATCTCTAAGTCGTTGAGTAAATTATTAGAAAGAGATACTGCTTTCACTTTTTTTGATGATTGTTTGTAGGCATTCAAGTTACTAAAGCAAAGCCTTGGTGAGTGCACCTATCCTCATGGTCCCGGATTGGAAGCAACCCTTTGAGATCATGTGCAATGCGAGTGACTTTGCCGTAGGATCTGGCTTGGGCAGTGCCAGGAGAAATTATTTCGCACCATTCACTATGCAAGCAAGAAGTTTGATGGCCCCTAACAAAAGTACACTACCACAAAAAAAGTAATGCTGGCAGTCGTATATGTATTTGATAAATTTCGGTCCTACTTAATCGAGACCAAGACGATTGTGCACATCGTCCATGCAGTCATCAAATATTTATTAGATAAGAGGATTCCAAATCTCGATTGATACGTTGGATCCTTCTTCTACTGGAATTTGATGTGGAAATTCTAGATCGCAAGGGTTGTGAGAACGTGGTTACCGATCACTTGTCCCAGCTTGAATACAGAAAGGAGGAGAGTTTGGACATTGAAGGGATTAAAGAGGAATTTCCGGATGAAAAGTTATTAATGGTAGAGTTAAAGTTTCCATGGTATGCTGATATTATTAATTTTTTGGTTACATGTATATTACCCCCAGACCTTTATATTATCAAAAGAAGAAATCCCTCCATGATGCATGTGGGACGATCCACTACTTTTCAAGAGATGTGCAGACATGAGTTCGGAGGTGTGTTCCATAAGAAGAGTGGTTAGGAATTCTTCAACAATGCCACTCATAGCTAACTAGAGGACATGTTGACCGCACGGACCACAGCAAAAAATTTGTAAAGTGGATTCTATTGGCCCACTATACATAATGATTGCTATCATTATATCCAGCAATTTGGCCGATGCCAATGAATGGAGAATATTTCGAGACGACATGAGATGCCTATGACAAATGTAATAGAGGTGGAGCTCTTCGATGTGTGGGGCATAGACTTTATGGGCCCATTTTCATCATCATTTCAGAATAAATACATTCTTCTTGCCATTGAAATAATATGTGTCTAGATGGATCGAAGCGATATCTTCTCCAACCAATAACGCCAAGGTGGTCATGAAGTTCCAACAGAAGAACATATTTAGTTGATTCGGGACTCCGAGAGCTTTCATTAGTGATAGAGGTTCTCACTTCGTGAATAAATAATGGACAAAATCTTGAATAAATATGGAGTTCGCTCAAAGAAGTTGCTAGCATATCACTTTCAAGCAAATAGGCAAGCCGAAGCAGCTGACAAAGAAATTAAGCAAATATTGGTGAAGATCGTGAACACATGAAGAAAGGATTGGTCTTCAAAATTAGATGACGCGCTTTGGGCTTATCGCGCTGCTTATAAGACACCTTTAGGCGCATCTCCATATCAACTCGTATTTGGAAAAGCGTGTCATTTTCATGTAGAGTTAGAGCATCGAGCAATGTAGGCAGTGAAAAAAAATTAATTTCGACTTTGAAGCGGATGGAAAAAAGAGACTTTTAGAATTAAACGAACTGGAAGAATTTCAGGGTGAGTGCTATGAAAACTCCCGTATTTATAAAGAAAAGACGAAAAGGTTGCATGACAATATGATTGCATAGTGTGAGTTTTTGCCGGGGCAACAAGTTTTGCTATACAATTCTCGATTGAGGTTGTTCCCGAGAAATTAAAATCGAGAGGGTCGGGTCCATTCTTAATTAAAAAGGTACATTCACCAGGAGTAGTAGAATTGTTCGGGAAAGATGGGACACTGTTTAAAGTGAACGGACAAAGAATCAAACATTATTTCCTTCATACACAAAAATAGGAGGTGTCTGTGATGATCTTAGCGAACCATAAAGCTTCCTGTTTAAGGCATCTGGATGAAGACGTTAAACTTAGCACTCGTTGGGAGGCACCCAATAGTTTTTGTTGTTTTTAGTTATTCTAGTTAATCCGTTAGTTTATTTTTTTTCATTAGTATTTTTATTTATTTAATTATTTTACTTTTTATAGCCTATTTTTTTTGGTTTGGAACTGACTGGTTCAACTTTTGTTGTGTAATGTGCAGAAAAGCGGCTCCAGAAAATAAAATTGAGTAAAAGGTGTGACAAGGCCATGTCAAATGACACGGACCATTTCACTGTCCAACGTGGTTAGAAAAAAAAGGGAACAAGTGTGACATGATCGTGACGATTGGACTATAAAGGGGACACCCGACCGTGTCCCCTCGTTTTCACCTTCATCTTCAATTCTTCTCCTCCCACTCCCTAAATCCCCAAATCCCCTTTATTATAATTTTCATTTTCAAGAAAAAAAACTTGCACAATCAAGCAAAGAAATAAGAAATCCAACACTCCTATACCACCATTCAACCGATTTACTTGCATCTAAGGAGGGTTTTGACTAAAAATTCAAGAGCATTTTTTTTCTTACTTTTGATATTTTTTTTGCTTCTGATTAAAGGTATGTTTTCCAATTTTGGATGTTAATTCTTGCCTATGAGCATGCTAAACTTGTTTGGATTCGGAGTTCTTGATTAATCTATGGTTCATGTTGGATTTTTTGGGATTTTTCATGAACTTCGAACTTTTGGATATTTAATTTAGAATTAGGAATTCTTGTGCCAAAATGGATGTTGGATATGAATAAAATACTTGTTTGAATGAGTTTGTTGTTGTCAATTTTACATGGGTAGTAACTTTTTATGATCAACTGAAATTTTGGGGCCAATGCATAATTTGATATAAGTTTAGGGGATATGTATATCTGAGATTTTTTTATCCTTGATTGAATGTTCAAAAACTTTGAAAGCGTAGTACAACGAGAATGGGGTAATGCACAACGAGAAAGTGCAAGACAAGCCCTAGAAACGAGAAGCTGGCGAGAATACCTGTCCAAGGGGCCGTTGAGACACTGGGATTGATCTCCACAAGATACGACACGCTCGCTGGGAGATATTGGGACAGAAAAATGTGTTACCCACTCGATGGCCCGACAATAATTACATGATGACAATGGGAATCAAGGACAATGTGCTTAAATTTCTAGAAAGGGTCGAGTGGGATTGGATGATAATTCAGTAATGGCCAACTTACTAGTGTATCACAGTAGAGTTTTTGAGAACTTTGAGTGTTACAAGAAGTCTGGTTTCTCATGAACTCATCGAGATCACGTTCCGACTCAACAACGAGAACCAAAAATTGTCTATGGTAGAACTTGAGAACATTTATCAAATGCGAACTCAAGGACAATTCTTCATCAACTAGTTCAAGTGTGAAACCTATTGGAGAACCATGGTTGAATACCCGGAGAGCGGAAAAGGTCTTACATCTTGAAATCGGCTAAAAGCTCGTGTAATCGCAATGCAGTGCTTAGATATCTCCATAAAGTGATTATGAATACTATTTATGGTCGTAAGGAAATAGCCCTATTTCCCAGTAAGAGTTATATATTCTTACACATATGCTCGACGGGACAACTCCAGCGACAGGGAAAATGTTAGCCGAGCATTTGGAGGAGGTGGCTATGAAGCCATGAGGGATGATTTGGGTAGGGGGCTTTATTACCCCTATTGTAGTTCATTATGAAATAGAATTGAACCAAAGAACTCCCTTGCCTATAAACAAGCTCTTGTCTTTATCAGTGATGAAAATCATGAACAACTTGGACTGCGACTTGCATTTAATATTTCTACGAAATAAAAACGATCATTTCCTTCTCCCGAATACGCCTTTCACGACAATTGATAATATTCGGGATTTGGGAAATTTTCAAATGGCCATGGAGGCGCACAAATCAGCTCGAATCGCGGCAGGCTTGGTCTCCCCACGTCAAAGTCCTCCTGCTTGTAATGTTTGAACTAGGCGCACGACAAATGAGGATAGTGTAATACCCCCGTGATTTACAGAGATATTACAGCGCTGTAGATTCTTTTTGGAGAACCTACTAGGCTGGACCAACATAAACGCAATAAATATCATCAACTGAACCAAGACATTAACACACTGTAAATAAAAAGAAACAACATCAACTCCAATGTGACATACACCACAAAACATACCAATACGTATCCCAGTTGGATCACAACAGATATAATGGCACACAACTGATCCAACAACAGCAACAACCACTGACACCAATACATTAAACCATATATGACAGTACCCGTGCGAGTACAAAACCAAAACACGACTCTAACCATGCCAAAACAACCACCAACTCACAATAACATGTGATATCAGTGTTGCTCGTCATCCTTGTGCCCTTCCTGCGCCAGCTTGCCACTAAGACCTGTACCTGAATACAAAACAAGTATATCCACCACGAAAGGGGTCAGCAAACAGCTGGTGTGTAATACCCGAGATTTCTGTTATGTAATTGGAACTTGTGATATGGTAATGATTGTACTTTTGTCTGAATACTATTCTCCGTATTTCATAAACCGATGTCGTCGAGCACATAATTTCGTGTATGTGATTTAAAAGGTTGAAATTTTGTGCATGTAGCGCACGCTACAGGCTAAGGGTAGCGTACGCTAGCATGGTTTCATAGCGCACGCTACAGAGTGTAATTAGCGCACGCTATGCGTGGTCAGATTGATTGAGACATGCGGTAGGTGAGATCTGGCCGGGGGACCCCTGTCGGATCGTGTCGGATGTACCTGGACGGCTTTCGGGAAAAGCCGAGTCAACGCCTTAGCGCACGCTACAGGTATATGCGTAGCGCACGCTAAGTGCCGAGTACAGTTTAGACTGTGAGCCGTTAGCGCACGCTACGAACAGGGTATAGCGCGCGCTAATAGCCATTTATTATAAATAGGACAGCATCCTATTCGTGAATTCAGTTCCTTCTTCCCCCATAACCCGAACTCTTGCACTTGAAACATAACTCCACTCGTCCTAAACACTTCGTATCAACCACCTAGTTCGAGATTGAAGATCATATATCATTGGAGATTGGTGATCAAGCCTTCGGTGTTGGATTGCTTCATTTTCATCCGTGTTCTTCACTACTTTGAGGTAGGTGATTCTTCACCAATGATTAGTAAGGTTCCTAAGGAAGTTTTAATCATGTTTGGATAGCAAGTATTTTGTTTTTATCGGTCATCACATGTTAGAAGGATACTTTTGACGTATCGGTACTTTATATCGAATGAACCTTTGAACCATCTTATTATAAGGACTCCTAAGCATGTTTAAATCGATTTATGATCAAGTAATCGGATATTACCCAGTTGATACATTGTATACGTTGGAATCATGTGTTTTGGAACGTAAGACGATGGAACTTAGATTATTTCTTGAAGATCGTAGAGGAATTATGATATGGAGATAACTATCCGTATATTCGTATCTCATGATCATAGGACTTCCACAAACCTTATTAGCATGATAGGCCCGAGGATAACTTGTAATATCACCATAGGATTCATGAGTTCTTCACCATTCAACCCAGTTTCGGCTTGCAGTGTTCTGCCATGCAATATTAGCGCACGCTATCACGTGTGAGTTAACGTGCGCTATCGAGGTTCGCAGACAAAACGACGTAGCGTACGTTATGAGACGGCCAGTCGATCGCTGGATTAAGTGGCTAGCGCACGCTAGTCTTATACGATAGCGTACGCTAATATCGACTTAGCGCATGTTACGTAGAGTACGTAGCGCGCGCTAAGCAATCCAGGCAGCTTGTTTAGTTTGAGCTTTTCGGCCGTAGGCCGAATTGTTAGGCCATTGTTCGACTTGAGATGATTTGTATGTCGTTCCTTTTGTTAAGGTTCGAGCTTGTTACGTTGATCGGAGGAGGCGGCCTTCGAGTGCGTCGAGAGCATTTAAGTGTATCGTTCTTGCCATCTTCGAGGCAAGTATCATGATATGTTAAAATCGGTATTTTTGGAGTATGCGTATGATTATTCATGTTGTTGAACATGATATTTGCTTCGTTGATTTGTCATGATATTCGTTATATAGTGTTTATATGTTCATGTTGATGAACATAATGATTTGGCATATGGGTATGCATGAGTTGTGTTTGTATACGTTGTACGATCTATGCTGAGGGCGCTGGATCAGATGTCCACCTCGTGTTGGTCCGACGGGATCATCTTGGGATCTAGGCTGAGGGCGCTGGATCATTGGACGGGTTATTTCCACCTCATGTTGGTCCGACTGGATCATCTTGGGATCTATGCTGAGGGCGCTGGATCATTGGAATACCCATGCTGTGTAATGGAATCTTGTAGATTCGCATTGTCGGATTCCGGTAGCGGAAGTCCGTGTGGTGTATCTTGTTATGTATTGTTATTGCATATTCGAATTGTTTAACATGATACTTGTACTAGCATCGTTTTGCTAACCCCTTCGGGGGTGGACATTTGTTTTGATGTTCAGGTAGCCGAGGAGCAGGGAAATAGCCACAGGACCGACGTGACAACGAAGGGGTTCAGTGATGTTTATTGTTATTGGAGATTTGTTGTCTTGGTTTGGTTTCTGTACTCGAGTACGCGTGTCCTTTTGATATTAATTCGATATGGTTGTATTAATTTCCCGTTGAACCAGTTGTACGTTTTCATAAACTTGAATTTTCACAGTATTGATATCTTATATTTACTTTCCCTTTTTTTATTAGCCTTGTAAATCCTTACTTAAAGGGTTTACGGCGCTGTAATTATTCCAAATATCTCGGGGTGTTACAGAATATGGTATCGGAGCTAAGATTTATGGATATCTTGGTAGTCGGGTTTTGTTTGGGTCTGTTTACGTTATTTGATTTACGGGTCGTTTGTAACATCACTGTTCAGCCGAAGTCGTCATGTGGACCGTGGTTGTAAGTCTCTTAATCTCTTGTACTACCGTTTTACTTAATTACTGTTTTGAGAGTATTGACGGACTTTATTCCAAATAATTTTGTTCTGTATATTGAGAAATTGCGTTTACAGTATGTTGAGAGGAGGACGTGGACGCGGACGCGGTCGTGGACGCGGACGTGGTAACGTGAGACATGAGGATTCCGCAACTACCCCAGAAATATCGGCTAGTCGAACCGATTCCCATTCTGGAGGGCAGCAAGGATCAGCGAATGATGACGCAAATCCTAACATGCCAGGAGTGCTTCAACAGGTGGTGGCGCAGATAAACCAGTTCGCCCAGGTCGTTGATCGCATGCAGACAGCGATGGGACAGCAGCACCACGAGGATAACCGGGGAGACAGATGGCTTGCTGAGGTGGTTAAATTGCACCCGCCAAAATTTGACGGATCTGCTGAGACACTTACTTGGGATCACTGGCTCAAGGAGTTGGAAAAGATATTCGCGGGTCTTAACTGTCCCGAGGACCAGAAGGTTCCTATTGCCCAAGATTTTCTCGACCGGGAGGCCTTTGATTTGCGTGAGGCTATTCGACCCGAGAATCATAATGCGGATTGGACGGAATTCAAACAAATGATGGAAGCACAGTATTGTCCTCGTCCAGTTAGAGAGGCGAAGATCCGAGAGTTTTTCTCACCACAGAGTTTGGAGGCATCTGTGACAGATGTAATTAAAACTTTCAATCATCAGCTGACTTGTGTGCGACACTTGGTCAGAACGGAGGCAGAAAAGATTTTTCATTTTGATATGCGGATGAAGCCGGAGATTCAGCAGTACATGTCCGGATTCGAGTGTACTACGTTGCGACAGTATCAAGACAAAGCGCTGGCCTACGACATGAAAGAGGCGGCGGTGGAGAAATCAGTAGAGGCAAAGAAGCAGAAGGTGACCGGCAGCTTTGCAGAAAACAAGAGTGGTGGGGCCCGCAAGGGCCAGTCTTCCTTTTATTCGGCTAGGAAACCTCCACATCCTTCTAGAGGCGGAAAGAAGTTCCGGACAGCATCAGCAGTTTCGGACGCATCAAAGAAATGCTACAATTGTGGTCGAGCAGGGCATGTTCGACGTGATTGCCCCGCATCTTCTGTGACTTGTTACGATTGTGGGCAAGAAGGGCACCGTGCGGCCTTCTGTGGAGCCGCTACTAGATCTTTTGGTACCCGCACTCCAGCACCAGTTCCTAAGGAGATAAGTGTGAACCAGACACAGCAGAGTGGATTTCAGCAGCAGAACACTGGGAAGAGAGAGACATCCAGTGCTGGGTCCGTTCCTCCGCGCCTGCATTTAAAATGAGGAGATCTGACGATCAGAACACTGCTGTTGCATCAGGTACGATTCAGATCCTTTTGCAACCAGTTAGTGTTTTATTCGATTCCGGAGCCACACATTCTTTTATATCTTTGAACTGTGTTAAACGTTTGAACATCTCGTGCTTGTATAATTGTGAACCTTATGTTGTGGGATTACCGAGCGGGGAGAAAATTGTGGGAACACTAGAAGCTAGGGAGTTCCCAGTATCTATAGAAGGAAGAGATTGGCCATCGAATCTTATTGTAGTTGACATCTGCGGTGACGATTTAATTCTCGGAGATGATTGGCTCAACCGTTATGGGGCTGTGCTGAATTACCGAGAGAGAGTCATTTCCATCATTGCTGATGACGGATCTGAACACTTATTCCGAGGATGGAGACCGGGAAGCTCGGGGAAATTGATCAAGGCAATGAAAGCTGTGAAATTACTGAAGCAGGGATGTCACGGACTTTGGTGTTATGCCATGAGGAAAGAGGAAGGAGTAGAGCTCTCGTCTATTTCAGTTGTGAATGAGTTCTCAGATGTATTTCCTGACGAGCTACCAGGGTTACCTCCGCAAAGAGAAGTGGAATTCACCATCGAATTAGAGCCTGGAGCAACCCCTATTTCCAGGGCACCATACCGCATGGCGCCAACCGAGATGTATGAACTCAAGAAGCAACTGGAGGAATTGTTACAGAAGGGCTATATTCAACCGAGCGTTTCCCCTTGGGGAGCGCCCGTTCTCTTTGTCCGGAAGAAAGACGGATCCCTCCAGATCGTGTATTGATTACAGGGGAGCTTAACAAGATGACGATCAAGAATAAGTATCCTATACCTCGGATCGACGACTTGTTTGATCAACTGCAAGGGGCGAGGGTATTCTCGAAGATTGACTTGCGATCAGGATACCACCAATTGAGAATTAAGGAATCGGACATACCAAAATCTGCTTTCAGATCCCGGTACGGGCATTATGAATTTGTAGTGATGCCATTCGGACTTACCAATGCTCCTGCGGTATTCATGCAATTGATGAATCGGGTATTCTTGGAATACTTGGATAAATTTGTGGTCGTTTTCATTGACGACATTTTGATATATTCGAGGGACGCAGAGGAGCATGCTGATCATTTACGTGTGGTTTTGAGCATCTTGAGAAAGGAACAGCTATATGCAAAATTTTCTAAATGCGAGTTCTGGCTTAAGGAAGTAACCTTCCTTGGGCATGTGATATCAGCCGATGGAGTTCAGGTGGACCCGAAGAAAGTCGAAGCAATCTTGGGATGGGAAGCTCCTAAGAACGTGAAGGAAGTCCGAAGCTTCTTAGGACTAGCTGGATATTATCGCCGCTTTGTAGAGGGATTTTCCAAAATTGCTCGTCCGCTCACTCAGCTGTTACAGAAAACTCAAAAGTTCGCGTGGAATGAGAAGTGCCAGGCTGGTTTTGACGAACTTAAGAAGAGACTGACGACAGCACCTATATTAGCGCTGCCAGAAGGAACTGACGGATTTATGGTATACTGACGCTCAAATCAGGGTTTGGGTTGTGTGTTGATGGAAAATGATAAAGTTATTGCTTATGCTTCTCGGCAATTGAAACCGACGGGTTAATTATCCGACTCATGATCCGGAGCTAGCAAATGTGGTCTTTGCCTTGAAAATTTGGCGACATTATCTCAGACGACACTCATTGTCGATCTTTACAGATCATAAGAGCCTCAAATACATTTTCGATCGAAAGAATTAAACATGAGGCAGAGAAGGTGGTGGAATTGATCAAGGATTACGACTTGGAGATTCTCTATCATCCGGGAAAGCAAATGTAGTAGCCGATGCTTTGAGCCGTAAACCTGCTTTCTCTTTGAGTGTTGGAAGCTCTTACGCCCTGCACCGGCATTCAACGAGAACCGATCCGCGAAGGGATTGAAGTATGGGCACCAGGAATCCAAGGTCGACTTTATGTGATGGAACTGACATAATCACTAGTCGAGAATTTCAAGTCCAAGCAGATGTACTATTCTATGATCATTCTATTAAGTGATGAAGTAAAGATAGGAAAAGCCACAGGATACGTGATACAAGATGATGGAGTTCGAGATTTGAGTCGACTTTGCGTTCCCGAAGATGATGATTTGAGACGGACTATTCTGAAAGAAGCTCATAGCGCGCCCTATTCTATTCACCCGGGCAGCAGTAAGATGTATAAGGATCTTAAACAAAACTTCTGGTGGGGGAATATGAAGAAGGACGTAGCAGAGTACGTTTCGAAGTGTTTGACTTGTCAGCAGGTCAAGATTGAGCATCAGCGACCTGCCGGGATGTTAAAGCCGCTTCCAATCCCTGAATGGAAGTGGGAGGATATCTCGATGGATCTCATCACCAGTATGCCAAGAACTAGAACGGGAATGAACATGATTTGGGTTATAGTTGATCGACTAACCAAGTTGGCTCATTTCCTAGGGATCAAAGATACTTGGGGACCCGAAAGATTGGCGCGAGTATTTATTGCGGAGATAGTCAGATTGCATGGGACGCCGAAGACCATTATTTCGGATCGAGATGGTCGTTTCGTGTCGCACTTCTGGAAAGCAGTTCACAAGGCTTTGGGGACTGAGCTCAACTTTAGCACTGACTTATCATCCCCAAATGCAGTCGGCCATCCGAAAGGACTATCCAAATCAGAAGACATGCTTAGAGCACAAGGCGTTGGATTGGTCAACCGATTGGGAAGTTCACTTGCCCTTGATCGAATTCACTTACAATAATAGTTGGCATGCTTCTATTAGAATGGCACCATTTGAAGCTTTGTACGGAGGAGATGCCGATCACCCTGTGTTGGGATGATTCTTGGATTTGATCGGACGGAACCGGAATTGATTATTCAGACTCAAGAGAAGATAGCCGTGATTCGAGAGAGACTGCTGACGCCTGAATCGACAGAAGTCTTATGCAGATGTACGTCGTCGCCCTCTAGAGTTCGACGCTGGGGACCACGTACTATTGAAGGTGTCTCCTAGACGAGGGATTTTCCGTTTTGGGAGAAGAGGTAAGCTTAGTCCGAGATATATCGGACCATTTGAGATCCTAGAGAGAGTTGGGGATTTAGCGTACGGGTTGGCCTTACCGCCATCGCTGAGTCATGTTCACAATGTGTTTCACGTATCCCAACTGCGGAAGTATGTACCGGACCCCAGTCACGTTATTGATTTCGACGAGATCGAGATAGCTAATGATGGCACCTTCGAAGAGAGACCAATCAAGATACTTGAGAGCCGGATCAAACAATTGAGGAATAAACCAATACATTTGGTTAAAGTACAATGGTCACGACATGGAGTCGAAGAGGCCACTTGGGAAACGGAGGACGGTATGAAGGCTAAATATCCGGAGTTGTTTTCATCCTAAGTTTCGGGACGAAACTTCTTTTTAGGGAGGAAGGATGTAATACCCGAGATTTCTGTTATGTAATTGGAACTTGTGATATGGTAATGATTGTACTTTTGTCTGAATACTATTCTCCGTATTTCATAAACCGATGTCGTCGAGCACATAATTTCGTGTATGTGATTTAAAAGGTTGAAATTTTGTGCATGTAGCGCACGCTACAGGCCAAGGGTAGCGTACGCTAGCATGGTTTCATAGCGCACGCTACAGAGTGTAATTAGCGCACGCTATGCGTGGTCAGATTGATTGAGACATGCGGTAGGTGAGATCTGGCCGGGGGACCCCTGTCGGATCGTGTCGGATGTACCTGGACGGCTTTCGGGAAAAGCCGAGTCAACGCCTTAGCGCACGCTATGTATATGCGTAGCGCACGCTAAGTGCCGAGTTAGCTAGATCGTGAGCCGTTAGCGCACGCTACGAACAGTGGTATAGCGCGCTAATAGCCATTTATTATAAATAGACAAAGATCCTATTCGTGAATTCAGTTCCTTCTTCCCCATAACCCGAACTCTTGCACTTGAAACATAGCTCCACTCCCTAAACACTTCGTATCAACCACCTAGTTCGAGATTGAAGATCATATATCATTGGAGATTGGTGATCAAGCCTTCGGTGTTGGATTGCTTCATTTTCATCCGTGT
Source organism: Orobanche coerulescens (assembly GCA_033398695.1). Classification (NCBI taxonomy): domain Eukaryota; kingdom Viridiplantae; phylum Streptophyta; class Magnoliopsida; order Lamiales; family Orobanchaceae; genus Orobanche; species Orobanche coerulescens. The sequence goes on along the minus strand of CM065814.1, from coordinate 34,099,589 downwards.
TCTTCACTACTTTGAGGTAGGTGATTCTTCACCAATGATTAGTAAGGTTCCTAAGGAAGTTTTAATCATGTTTGGATAGCAAGTATTTTGTTTTTATCGGTCATCACATGTTAGAAGGATACTTTTGACGTATCGGTACTTTATATCGAATGAACCTTTGAACCATCTTATTATAAGGACTCCTAAGCATGTTTAAATCGATTTATGATCAAGTAATCGGATATTACCCAGTTGATACATTGTATACGTTGGAATCATGTGTTTTGGAACGTAAGACGATGGAACTTAGATTATTTCTTGAAGATCGTAGAGGAATTATGATATGGAGATAACTATCCGTATATTCGTATCTCATGATCATAGGACTTCCACAAACCTTATTAGCATGATAGGCCCGAGGATAACTTGTAATATCACCATAGGATTCATGAGTTCTTCACCATTCAACCCAGTTTCGGCTTGCAGTGTTCTGCCATGCAATATTAGCGCACGCTATCACGTGTGAGTTAACGTGCGCTATCGAGGTTCGGTTTTCGCACAAAACGTACGTAGCGTACGTTATGAGACAGCCGAGTCAGACTGCCAGTTCGTGGCTAGCGCACGCTAGTCTTATACGATAGCGTACGCTAACAGTCCAGCTTAGCGCACGTTACGTAGAGTACGTAGCGCGCGCTAAGCAATCCAGGCAGCTTGTTTAGTTTGAGCTTTTCGGCCGTATGCCGAATTGTTAGGCCATTGTTCGACTTGAGATGATTTGTATGTCGTTACTTTTGTTAAGGTTCGAGCTTGTTACGTTGATCGGAGGAGGCGGCCTTCGAGTGCGTCGAGAGCATTGAAGTGTATCGTTCTTGCCATCTTCGAGGCAAGTATCGTGATATGTTAAAATCGGTATTTTTGGAGTATGCGTATGATTATGCATGTTGTTGAACATGATATTTGCTTCGTTGATTTGTCATGATATTCGTTATATAGTGTTTATATGTTCATGTTGATGAACATAATGATTTGGCATATGGGTATGCATGAGTTGTGTTTGTATACGTTGTACGATCTATGCTGAGGGCGCTGGATCGGATGTCCACCTCGTGTTGGTCCGACGGGATCATCTTGGGATCTAGGCTGAGGGCGCTGGATCATTGGACGGGTTATTTCCACCTCGTGTTGGTCCGACGGGATCATCTTGGGATCTATGCTGAGGGCGCTGGATCATTGGAATACCCATGCTGTGTAATGGAATCTTGTAGATTCGCATTGTCGGATTCCGGTAGCGGAAGTCCGTGTGGTGTATCTTGTTATGTATTGTTATTGCATATTCGAATTGTTTAACATGATACTTGTACTAGCATCGTTTTGCTAACCCCTTCGGGGGTGGACATTTGTTTTGATGTTCAGGTAGCCGAGGAGCAGGGAAACAGCCACAGGACCGACGTGACAACGAAGGGGTTCAGTGATGTTTATTGTTATTGGAGATTTGTTGTCTTGGTTTGGTTTCTGTACTCGAGTACGCGTGTCCTTTTGATATTAATTCGATATGGTTGTATTAATTTCCCGTTGAACCAGTTGTACGTTTTCATAAACTTGAATTTTCACAGTATTGATATCTTATATTTACTTTCCCTTTTTTTATTAGCCTTGTAAATCCTTACTTAAAGGGTTTACAGCGCTGTAATTATTCCGAATATCTCGCGGTGTTACATGGTGCAAGTACAACAATTCATGAATATGTACAACAAATGAATAAATAACCAAATCACCGTGCCATCATGTATTCCGGAATACCATACCAATATCATCATCTCAAAACAATCTACCGAGTTGTACTGGCATTGTACCTCAGGCGAGATACATACCCCAGAAAGTCCTCGTCAGGCCCTCCCTGGTTGTACAACCCCACCGAGTGATCTGCAGATACTCGTAGTCTAATGGATCCCAAGGGACCCACACTGGTTTTAACTCGGTTCACACATACTCAGTAACCACATGGCACAAACCACATTTTCCGAAATTACCACTTTTCACAAAATCATATTTTTCACATATTCACATGAAGTACATCAAACGCAATCAAAGTACTTGCCTCAATTACAATGTTACAGGGAGCGGTGAACAAAAGGACCTTCTGCTCGAACTTTCCTCAACGATTAGGTCCTAGCACAATACAGCACTATATCAAACACAGTACGATGGAAACGGAAAGGTTTACCCTAAGTTCTACTCTTAGGGGCAATCAAACGAACATTATAGGGTCATCCTGGATCATACATGATTATGGAAGAAAACTCGAAACTGAATCCATAAACTTCAACGAAAAGCAAAGGATTATAATTATAGCATCATAATCCAACACAACCAAGGCTAGATCTGAACTTTAGAGCATAAAAACTCAAGAAAACCCTAAGGTATGAAGAACTCGGGTTTCGAAGGATTCACCTTGATCCGGATGATAAAAGCTCTTGAGATCTTGTTAACTTTGCTCCAGGAACTCTAAAACATTGTTGGGTAGTGACATCCGGCTAGACTCTGCATCTCCTTACGTCCGAATCGCCCAGCCACAGGAGTAGGAAGGAATAGGGAAGAAAATGATGAAACTGAACTATGTTGTCCTATTTATACTGGACGTGATTAGTGCGCGCTACTGGTAAGGCTTAGCGTGCGCTATCGGGCTTAAAAGGCAGCCCACCACCTTTGAAAGGTAGTTTAGAACTCTCTACACTGTCCGCGCTAGCGTGCGCTACCTGTTAGTTTGTCCAAAGTCAAGAAACCTCTGCATGTGCTGACCGTCCATAATGGTGTGTGCTATGATAGACAATTAATGTGTGCTACGATGCATGATTAGCACGTGCTAGCAACACAGTCTAGTGTGCACTAACTTCTACTTCCCAACATCACTATTATGATGTTTGGTCAGAACGAACACCTCCTGATAGGCACATAACTCGACAATCACTAACAACCAACATATCAGTTCCATCTCAAATATACACACAATTCCAGGCACCAAACAGTATGATATGCAACTTTCCCAAACCAACTTCCAATAAAATACGACCATTAATAAATTATATTAATAATAAAGTACACGGATCTTACACCCTTACCCTCTAAAAAGAAGTTTCGTCCTCGAAACTTGAAACAGGAAAGGGTCGTCGAAATATATGTCCGCGTCACCAATTGTATCCATACACAATTTATTCTTAGACTGTGAACATTACACCAGTACATATTTACTAATAAAACATCAATACACAGTATGCCCATAAGCCTATCTCAGGGGTTAATGACGACAGAATTATCTTCGACCTCTTCTTTCGGGTCCTCTTCGGGGTCTTCCTCGGGATCTTCTTCGTCTTCTATGACTTCTTGTCCCACTACTGGGATTGGGGCCACTAGGAGGATAGCGAGGATCTCCTCAGCATTGGCCCGTATCATTGCTCTCTCTTGCTGCACCTGATCCTGGAGGGCCTCTCTTGCTTGAGTGCAATGGGCTTCTCTCTCTCGAAGAGTACGTCTTACATCAGCTAACTGAGCTTCTAGCTGCGCAGCATGCTCGCGTTCTTGTGTAGCTGCTTCCTGCACAGCCTGACTTGCGTCTCGATGAAATTGTGCTACGGCTTCCAGATAAATAATATGTTTTAAGCAACGAGTATGCTTAGTAGGATCCATATGCACAAGGTTACTCAACTGTTTCGCTTCGATCAACGTCTTGATTCTACTATGGAAATACCTCTCAGGGCCTTATATACACACCAAAACTATTTTTAAGTCGGCAGCCCATAGTGGTGCCATAGTTCTTTCTAGTAGCCGCTATTATGGCGGCGCTGTCATCCAGTATTAATTATCTCCTGCCGCCACAAAAATAACAATGATAGTGATGAAAATTTTAATGATAAACTCACGAAGATTCTCGATAAGGATCGAGTTTATCAATGACACGAATACGACCAAAATATTGGTTAGGCTAAAAGATGCGATCACTGACTCTCGGTATTCCCACTTGATGTCAAGGCATGATGACCATCTATCAGATGTCGATTGTCGAGACTAGCGAACCGAACAAATGAAAGATGGATCAGAAAGAAAAGGAACTAATGGGGAAATAAAATTATTACACCACACTTCTTTCGAAATAAATTTCGTCTCAAAGTCATGCCTTGCCTTTCATTTGTTCCCGAACCCAACTTGATTTTCTCTCTAAGAAAAATCCCCTACCATCCTAAGTTGAATTTATCACCTTCTATCTTGGTTTGGAGCTTCGTAACTTAGATTGAAGCTTAGTGATTGGAGTATAGGAGTGTGTCCTTGAGGTATTTATGGTTGTTCCACTTTCAAGAGGATGGTTATCTAATTTTTTTGTTAATTTCATAATAATGATGATTACTTGCATACGATATTCAATTAATCAAGTATAACATTATGGTTATTAGAATTATGAATAACTAAGTGAAGAACATGATAATGTTATTATTATTATTACTTCTTGGATTGTTTAAATGTTGAAAAATAACATGGTTGTTATTGATTCTTATGAAAACATGATAAGAGCATGATAATTAGAATTTAGAAGTATGTTCTTGATGCTAAAAGATTTCTAAAATGATATAATCATGCTTTTTTTGGGGGGTGGGGGGGTTTAGCTAATTCAGTCAAAAATGATAATAATTTATGAGATAACCCTTATGATTTTGATATACTCATGATAAACTTGATGAATTGATGAAAGAAAGACTGTCTAAAACATTATGTTCGAATGTTGGTAATATTCTGAAGAGGACTATGATGATATACGATGATATTAATGTAATGGGATGATTAATTGGAGTTTTTCTTGATGAATTCTTGTTCAATGTAATAACAAGAGTATTAAAGAACATCTTAAGTATGATAATTCGATCCTAGTAATAATTTGAGGGTATTAAAGTTCAGGAATGAGGAATTTAATGTCTATTGAGATAGTTTGAACTATTCGGCCAGAATTGCGGGTGTCGTTTCCTATGAATTCGATATCGATATTGTATGAATTTGTTTTTTAATTAGTTGCATTTCAATCAAGGTTGCTTGTTCGAGTAAGTGTTGTTAGTCGAGGGAATTGTCCGTTCGTTCATTCGAAGAAGGACTATTTTCATCTACGTAATTGAGGTATCTTGCTTGGTTATAATGATGATTGAATTCTTGTGAACGTTATACATTTCGTGTATATGTAATGCTTTATGAATCTACGATTCATAATATGCTATTGTTCTTGATCATGTTTATTGTTTCGTTGTGGGATTGTATTCCCCAGTTCACTACCTTTGTATCGTTGGTCTCGTTGATCATTGTTGTCACTTCGGTGAGTTCTTGATTCTTGGTTGGTTGTGTGATTTATTGAGTTTTGTGGTCATGTTGTATCGTGACATATCTCGAGGCATATTTGCGTACCGATTGGTTATGTGTAGGGTTTTTAGCCAGGCACATATGGTCATGCATTGATGTTTCTGTATTGGACTGCACACACGAGACGTAGTTCGTGAGGCTAATTAGGTACATTATCCCACATATATCCAGGATTCCGTATACGAGGTGGACATGTGCACAGACACATTTATGGATTGGGCGTACTATGATGTCCATCTTGATCCATATTGAATGCTCGTTCATATTACATGTATGATTGGGTATGTTCGACGTCTTGCGACTGGTTGTTCATACGCCCGAGGGGTATGTCGGGTTGTTTACTTGAGATTCAGTGTATGTGAATTATATAACATCTTTAGAATTATTATCATATATATCTGACCCTATGGTTTTGGGTGAAATAATTGTGTTGTATTTTAGGTCGAGACAAGGCCAAGGCACCGGAGAAGCATGGTAATGGCGAAGGGTTTGAAGGATACTAGTTCGGGGGCCCAAGTCTTTTGTTGTTCGGTTATGCTTAAACCGTGTAATATTACTTTTCCATTTTATATAAACTCTTGTCGGTTGTATTATTATTTTTAGTATATTCCATCTTCACATGGTTTATACTGGTATTGGATCCTGTGTATTGTGAGGTTATTAGACGTATGATGTATAAAGTCTTGATCGGCGTAATGATTATACCCTTGTGTTTTGGTACTACAATTATGATATGATTAATTTATGTTTTGGTATCGCCTGGTGGGTCCCAATATGGGGTCCACGACATTAGAATAGCTGTAACACTCCCAGAATTCAACCGGGAATATTACACGCCGTGGACCCTCCACTCAAGGATCCACCAGGCTGAACACAACCAGACAACCAAATATTTGACCGGCCGGGGTCAACCAGAATAATGATACGAACCGATAAGGTCACACAACTTAAGTAATCAAAATACAATCCCACAACTTTTGCCCATGCAGGGGTCCAAAAATACAAAACAATACAACACAGCGGAGGACAGTGAACAATGCAATGATGCAACAACAACTGAATTCCATTACTCTTGATTAGTATCGCGGCCCATCATCTCCCATGCCGACCCTGTGACTGCTCCTACGAACCAAGCATAGTTGAAATGCATGAAATGCATTTCCCCCATTTAAGGGATTAACATTCGAATGGCTAGTACAAGTATCTCTATACGAAATGTAACAAGCAGTTAACAACCACGTATCAGATAAGGACAATCATTTACCAAGTACTCCCAAGAAGTTTTAGAACTCTAGAAAATAACACAACTGTAGTCTTTAAAAGAAACAACAATCATCTCGAAAGTTTTAAAACCCCAGAGTCATTAGGAACTCATGTCCTAAGTTTGGAAAAACCTTTATCAAACCGTAGGGTCTCAGCCCAAAATCTTATTACAATACTGAAGGGTTTTACAACATGAAAACCTTAACACAAATCGCTTGGGTCTCGGCCCAGTCATTTAGTTTTCGTAAAAACTTTCTTACAAGCACCTTGTTTATCAAAACATACTTTCTGACTCCGTGATCCACCGTCACGAGTCACCGTAGGTTCAAAAACCGACATGGTCTTAGCCAAACACATCAATCACAAATATCAATCCTCAACTCCGTGATCTACCGCAACGAGTTACCGTAGGTTCAACAACCCGCACGGTCTTAACAAAACACAACAATCACAAATATCAATCCTCGACTCCGTGGTCTACCGCCACGAGTCACCGTAGGTTCAACAATCTGCATGGTCTTAACAAAACATAACAATCACAAATACCAGTCCTCGACTCCGTGATCTACCACAACGAGTCACCGTAGGCCCCATCGAGCCTACATGGTTGGACGTACTGTGTCCTAACCCCATGATCCTCCATCATGTGTCATCGTATGCCTCGTTAGACCCGCACGATTGGACCGCAGCACCACATACTAAGTTTCGATCCCATGGTCGTCTGCCATGAATCCTCGTAGGTTCCGTCGAACCCACACGAGTGAACTTAGCATTACCACACATAAAATTCACGTTCACATTCCTTCAACAATGAGCACGGTCAATCAATCGCATTGATCACCACGAAGTCACACATAACGCGCATGTAACACAATCTCAACAATCCAACGATCATCACCAACGATGCACAATCCAGCATAACTCATGATCAATACACGACACACTGCACAAGCAAGTTCACAACCAACCCAACACGAATATCGCAAATCTTTACACATAACACAACACACAATACATGTTTATGTGTATAACGAACCCACATGAATATCACAATCCTGCACACATAGCCCAACATATAACACATATACCAAAATAACACTATAGTCACAAAGCCTTCAAAATGCGTAATACACAACCAACTCACATGAAACATATTTATGAAGACAAAAAAATAATCACAACCCTAATACGTGATTTCTAGTCACAAAATACAAGTCGTATAATAAGATACTTGCCTCGGAATCGGCACGCAAATACTCCGACGAACACGGCTCGACCGAAATGCCCCAAAACCTACAACTTCAACAAGACACGAAGGAAAAACGATCACAAAGAGGTTCAAGACCAACAACAACAGATATCACATCAACCTACCGAAGGAAACTCATTCGAACATTTAATCGAACATTAAAAGTTCAATAATTCCTCAAGAACCCTACGATCATAAATCGGGTTAAAAGAATCGAAGATATGGATATACAATCCATAGAACATGATTAATAACATCATACTACACCAACTAATTCATCAAAATCATACTAGGATCGAAATCAAGAACAAATCTCCAAAAAGTCAACCCGGAGAAAAATCAAGAAACTACCTCGATCCGACAAAGAACAATGGATTAGATGATGTTACAATCACCTAGAAATCTCCAAAACACCTTAGAATTGAGTAGAATCGACCAAAAATCCATACCCTAGTCTCACCCGTCCGTCAACCGCTAGGAGAAGTGAAGAAGGGAAGGAATGAGGTGAAAAACCCTCGTGCATCTGGTCGTGCGTTAGGCCACTACCCAACATCACACATCACGCACGAGCAGCACGCACAAGCACCTGCTCGTGTGGCTTGCTCGTGCGTCCCTGTTCTTGGCCAGACTAAACTGTCTGGTGCACTAGTTGCGCACGAGCATCACGCACGAGCACCTGCTCGTGTGGACTGCTCGTGTGCTACACTAAGGGACCAATATCGAGCCCGACACGACTCCGAAAGCACCCAGAACATAACCAACTCGAGACGGGATGATAACAATGGGCCACAACGCCCTCAGAGAAGCGAAAAGACAATGGAGTACAATATGCCATGTCACACATGCATATACACGACCTGTACGACCTACACAACAACCAGTCGCATCCGCCAAACACGACGACACGGTCCATCATACCTCCCATAATAAAGATAAATTTCGAATAATCATCAACAGGGCAAAATAATTGACACAAACAATATATAATTCAAAATAACCAGAAACGTAAATCTAGGGTATTACAGTAGCCGCCATATTTGGGGTGTTACAGAAGATGGTATCACACAGTCGTTTCTCCTTAAGAGTCATTTTGGATTGAACTAGTATCAAGAAAACTTTGCGTCACGTGTGACCTGTGCAAGTGCCTGACCCTACGAGCCAATTGCGGTATGTTACTTATATGCCATTATTTAATTACTGGCAATATGATTAATGGCGAAATTGATCCTTTTTATTGATCTAGATATTTCGAGATATTTATGGCGGAATTTATCTTATTGATATTCCGAGGAAAAAATTTTGGATTGATTATGTGATTTAATTTCTTTCGACTTAGTGTCGATGTGAGATTCTATGTAGCATTACTGGTGCCATAAATTCATGATGAATTAAATTCTTGAACCTATAATTTTATTGTTGCTATTAACTTAGCGTGACTTTGTGATTGGCCGGAAGGACGAACATGAATTGTGCTTATGATTATTGTTTGATTCTTTCAGTATGGATAGAAAATTGAGAGGCCAAGGTAGAGGGGGTCGAGGCTATGGAATGGGTCGAGTCCCAAGTCCACGAGCCAATACACGTTCGAATGTGGAGTAAAGCTCAACAGGTAGTGATTTGCCTATTGGGAACCAGTCACACCACACGGAACGACACGAGGATGCACGCATCGACCCTTATGTTATTATGCAGGGCATGATGGCCTAGATGACCCAGATGGGTCAAATGATAAAACTATGTAGAGAGCTTCTACTGCTGGCCAGCAGTAAGGACCTCAGCCACCACCTCCGGTGCATGGTGCAATCACGAGTCAGATAATTAGTGACATCTCTCGTCAGGGACCTCCTACTTTTGAAGGCTCCTATGAGCCTGTTGATATTGTTCACTGGATCGAGCACTTCGAGAAGTTATTCTACATGGTTGAATACCCAAAGAGAATCGAGTCTCCATGGTGGCTTACTACCTTAGTAAGAGCGCCCATACATGGTGGCTTTCAGTGAGACCGGCTGATGGCGTGTGCAATTGGGATGAATTCAAGAATCTCATGTTGGAACGTATTTATCCAGTTCCACTCTGTGAGGCCAAGCTATTAGAGTTTCTGAACCCACACCCATCTGAGGATGATGATGTGTTATCGATTCTCGAGAAATTCCAAGCACTTCTTCCGTTTGCCTCGTCGGTTGTTTGAATGGAAGCTGATAAGATCAAGTATTTTCTTAAGAGGCAAAGACCCCGAATGAGAATGTAGTTAGTTAATCACCACTGCACAACTCTACCAGAATTCATCGAGAGAGCTCTTGAATACAAACTTACTGCGAAGGAGATTTCCAAGAAGCAGCCACAATCTACTAATAAGAAATCAAGGAACCAGACCCACGCTGATAGTAACTGGGGAACATTCATGAAGCCCAAATCTGTACCGACTTTTTTTTGAGCGGCCACCAGTGGGTTCAAAACCAACAGGAACGCATTCTCGAGCGCCAGATCGTCTATTGTGTGTTTTAACTGTGGAGATCAAGGGCACATGGGCTCCAAATGTTCGAAGCTGACTGTTGCATGCCATACTTGTTGGATTACAGGGCATCGTGCTTGTTTTTTCAGGGGTGGACCGTGACATACTCCAGTAGCCTCCCATGCTCCAATTCAGTTGTCATTTTAGGATCGGGCACCTCCGTTTGCTTCCCACCAAACTACAGAGGCAAAAAGAGGAATAAGTCATGGAAGTCAAGCTGGTACATCTAGTACCAGAGCTTCAAAACCCAGAATCTACGAGATGAATCAAGATGGTGGTAAGTGAGAGTTAGTCTTCCTTCTTTTATTCTTCAATCAATCTCATCAAATTACCTTTACAATATAAAAAAGAGATTCCATGCCCCCTAAGGAAAAACAACTCATGATATTAAATCATGAAGTCTTCCACCACATTAGGTGGAAGACAAGGGGGCGGCCATCTAGAAGGTTAGGAAGAGTTCGGTCCGTTTCGGACTTCCGTGAGTCCAAACAGATAAACTCCAATCCCGATCCGATGTATATATATCAATTAATTAATGCAATTAATTAATCATATCGGATACCATATAATATAGTTAATTTCTCCAAGAAATAATTATATCTATGAATTAAACTAATCACCCAATAATTTATTTAATTCATTAGGCCGTAAATTAATTTATCCAATAAATCAATTTAGACATCCAATGTCCCCAAAATTAGATATCCAATATCTAATATTCATAATTAGAGAATAAGCTTTATTCATTCCGTCGTCAATCCTATTGTGGGATTTGGTAGGTCCGTCTCAGTCAGCAATGGGAGGAACCAAAGAGTAGTAGCACCACCTAGCCAGCCTGGCGGCCTACACTGTACCCGATTGAGAACAAATGACTGGGATCATTCAAGAACCATTCTATCGTGAATACCAGTATACGTATAAACCCTTCTTTCAAATGTCCTGATCAAGTTATAGGGTCACAGTCAGTCAAACCCTATCTATACTTGACGCTATGCATAAGTTAATGCAAATCGAGATCATCGAGCTCTCGTGTATTCAATACAACTAGCTCCAATACTTTGGCCAAAGACTTATGATCTCATCTGCCAATAACCGCATAGGACATGTAACCCATTCACTAACAGGAGAAAGAATTCTATCTTGGTATTCAGTAGGACCTGCTACTTGCCCATCAAGACGCACGTCGAGGTTGACCCCTGCCTTCCGGTTTACAAGGTCGGACTACTCTAATGAAAATCTTACACAAGCACATCCCTACTAAGTCCTCAAGTCTAAGGTGTAACACCCCCAAACCACTCGGGAATATTACAGCGCCGCAGACCCTCTCCGTGAGGATCTATCAGGCTAAACACAAAAACAATACATCACATTACATGCCTACATGGCTAAATAGTGAACCATTAGACCGATTTGTCCGTTTACCACACATACACATCAAACATACATAACTCTTTCCCACAACTCATACCCACGCAGGGGTTAGAATACATCAACATTCCCATAAGATGAGAAAATACCACAACGGAAAGATAAGACAACAAGGCTTTACTAAAATACTTAACACTGGTCTTCATGTGATTAGTATCATCGTCTTCCATCATCCTTCGTACCGATAGTGTGAATCGCTCCCCAGCAACTTGTAAGTACCTGACGCAATACAGACATCCACCCCCCGAATACTCAGGGGTTAGCAAAACTCCACTGTTTTGCTAGTGCAAGTATAAAGTGCAAATACAAACTATACACAACATACTCCAAGAATATAATAACTTGGTTAATTCCACAATTGAAGCCAACGAAGACTTACCGAGATATTTTATTGGACAAAATAGTTCAATCCCGTAAAAAGTTGGAATGAGACATGTAGACTCTTTGAAAAGCATTTAAAGATTCTCGGGAGTTTTTAGAAAAACATTTATGGACTAATGAATTCTCAACTTGACAAAACCACATAGGGACACGGGCCAAAGAATTGTTTTTGTTCAAAAATACCAATCCGGTCAGAAAAATACGGGGTCCGCGACCCAATCATCCACATCACATACTCAAGTGAATAACCCAATGGTCACACTCGATACACCACCAAACCATAATGCACGGAAACAATCACAGGGCCCGCATCCTTATGTCAAAATATCTCAACCAAGAAATGAATCATATACGGCACTATATTGCTGCCATTCTAGCCAAGTACTAAGATCCTACACATGACGTAGCTCATATCGGGAATGAAAGCGTTGTGATATTCTGGACATATCACAATTATCGAAAACAACAACGTGCCATAATCATCATCACAAAACAAACTCCCCGAGCTATACTGGCCCTGTACCTCTCGAGCAAGATACACACCCCAAGGACACCTCGTCATAACCTTAAGTCCACTATCGACATAATCACGCACAACGGTACCAATGCAAAGAAGATATTCCAATGCACAACACTAATACACATTCTCAGGACAATACATTCGTTCACAAACACACAAGTAGATTTTAAAGAGAACCTTTATCGAGAATATACTGATTCTTTTATAAGTTCATTAAAAACATTCCAATCACTCACATAGTCGATTACCAACTATTACGGTTACGAAACATGAAGTGTATAGGCAAGATACTTTCCTTGAGAACTTCGACGATTAAATGAGGTTGGTAAAACTCGGGCAAGAGCTATCAATCCCCAATTTCTGAACCTAAAGTGACCAATATAGCAATACTCTTATCAGGGCTACTGATTCAAATCACAATAACATGTAGAATCCGGATTCATACTCTAAGGAGATTTTTATCAAGCACCTAGCGGGCATTTTGGGTATAAGATATGATATAGTTGAAGAATTCGATCTCTACCCTGCTATAATCGATGAAAACCACTCAAGAACATCTAAGAACCCAAGAACACCTAAGAGTCATCTTAGAAACAAGAACTAATAAGAATCTTTTGAAAGAACTTGAAGATTCAACCAAGAAATGGATGATTCTTCAAGAACAACCTTGATATCTTGATTCTATAATGTTAGGAACATGTTTATGACTTGATTTTGGAATTCAAGATGGAGGATTTTAGGTGGAGGATGAAGAAAACTCGTTTATGACTGCCCTAGAACACTTCAGAAATGAGAGGGGGACTATTTATACTCATCCGGACGAGTTTTGTAGATTTCAGCATTTTCTGGTCGCCCCAAATGGCACAATTGGGTCATGGGTCGTGTCACCCATCAAGAAAGTTTTTTTTTTATAAAATAGTACAACACGGCCCGCGTCAAATGACACGGTCATGTCACTGTATCATAGTCGGCTATTTCGACCATAACTCCTTCGCCCGGACTCCGATTGACTCGCCGTTTGAACCATGGAAAGCTAACTCAATTCTCTACAATTATATATGTAACACCCCCAATCCGCTCAGGGATATTACACGTCGTAGAACCTTTCCTCAAGGATCTACCAGGCTAGTAACAACATGAAACATCTCGACAATGCCTTTAAGGCTAAAATGACTCAGTAGATCGATTTGGCCTTTCAATAAAAACATACAACTCGATTACAACTCATGCCCACGCAGGGGTCAAAACATAACCACACCCGTACAGGAAAAATATATAGCAGCGGAAAATAAAGTACAACTGAACCAATACACGACGTACAGTTCCTCATGTGATTAGTATCGATCATCTTTCATCATCCTTCGTGCCAACCCTGTGTTATGCTCCAAAACCTGAATGCAAAAATAGACATCCACCCCCCGAATACTCGGGGGTTAGCAAAACTCCACTGTTTTTCTAGTGCAAGTACAAGTGCAAAAATACAAGCCATACAATTCACATTCCACAAACGATAATAATCCGGAATCCTCAAAGATTCAAATACAACAGGATGAACACTTCCCGAGGCAAGAGTTTGAGTAAAAACTTCCCAAAATTTCAAGATCAAAATATCAAGGGAAACAATTTATAAAATGATTTGAAATACCATCGGGAGTTTTAATAGAAAAAAATTTAGGATTATCAAATCCCACTTTTCAAACCCAAAAGATGAAAGGGGTCACCACCACAAAGGTTTACTTTCCGTAAAATGACCTTTACCAAACCGTTGGGATTTTAGCCCCAAATCCATAAAATGACCTTTACAAAACCATTGGGATTTTAGCCCCAAATCTCATCAACTCACAGTACACAAGAACGACCACAAGGTTCGTCTCCCAACATCAAAATCCACAAATAAAGGATTTAACACAAACAACAAAATACTATAGAGCCATCCTAGCCAAGTAGGTCAAACGAACAACTTACCTCTTACACACTTAGTCAATGCATGCAATCATGAAAACCGTTCAAAAGCACTCATTTCCGGAAATGCCAATATCAAATCGCATTGTAAAATGCACCACAATTAACCGTCGAACCACACCTCCTTGGAACCCTACCGAGACCCCGTCGGATCTAACCCGTAGTGGTTAAAAGCAAAGCTCGTCGATCCACACCTCCGTGGACCCCTACCGAGACCCCGTTGGATCTAACCCGTAGTGAGCATACACACACACACGTTACTCATGCAATACTAATATGCTAAGAATGTAAGTTCATCAAGAATACTTACTAGGGATGGCCACTTACTCGACGCCGTTATCAAACTCTTCAAAACACAATAACAAGATTAAACACGGAATACACGATTCCATAACTTTAAACAACAGGGATATCATCAATGCCTTCAACGTTCAAAATGATTAAATCATAATCAATTCCCAAAACACACCGTTCACAAAACACACACGCGTTTTGAAAGAGAGCCTTTAACGAGTTATTATATTTTTATATTTATTATTATAAGTTTTTATTATTTTTCAGAATTTTATTATAAACATAAAAAGAAGATAAATTCTACTACTAACTATTATTTACTAACACAATCTAAAAAGATTATTAAAAAGACAAATAATAATAAAGAAAAGGCAGTAAAATAAATAACTAGCAGAAGAATTTAACTAACTTGGTGACGACAATCTTCTTGTACTTCGTTTGCGCCTCCCGGCAACGGCGCCAAAAACTTGTTGTCGGTTGATTCTTTAGTCTAATACTCGCAAGCGCACGATTTATTCGATGTAGATATGCGGTGCAAGGTCGGTTCCACAGGGAGGACTATGATAGTGAAGTAAAATTATTCCTATCGTTTTGAACAATATTATATAAAATTCTAACCTAGTCCCAAATAATTTGATTTTTGATTGGTTATAATAATTGCATTAAATAACAGTAATTTTAAGTAGATTTTAATTAAACTGATTTTAAATAATTTACTAGGGTTTAGAAATATCTATTTATTATTTATTTTATATTTTAATTCCAAGAAATTCAGGGAATAGATTCTAAAATCAATCTCACTATTTCCCTATAGATTTAACAATAAGTACAAAATATAATTCAAATATAGATTTTCCTTCGCTTGAAAAATGTAATTTCTAAGCATTATATGTATCCAATTTAATGGAAAACAAATAATCAAAGAAATTAACTAATATCAATAATCACAAGCAAGGGGACTTTATAACTATCAAAAATACGTGATATAATTGATGAAATAATATTCCCCTATTGAAGCGAAAATCGTAATCGTTAAAAACATTTATTTGGAATTATTATATAAATATTAACAATAATGTAGACATGGTTTCATCGTATCCCAGTAAAAGAAAATTACTCACTCATAATAACAACACAAATAAATAAATATTTCATAATATTATTACTCAAATATAATTTTATTACGCAATATTTTTATTTTTCTCTCTTACAATAACTATCTCTATTTTTTTCCCTCTTTTTTCTCCTCTCCAAATACTACACATTTACCCCCTATTGATAGTACTTCAAAATTAATAAACTAATAATTTTAAAATATTTAAGTCCCACAATTTCAATAATTCACGGCTGCCAAGGGGTGCTGGTGTCATGGATGACGTCAGCAAAGAGTTGAATTTATGGTCCAATCCGGTCTTGACACGTGGCACAATATGGTCCGTCTATTTAATTGTCCGTCAAACGGTCATAACTTCTTAATACGAACTCAGATTCGGATGAATTTTTTTTTGAAACGATCATCTTGATGAGACGAATAAAATGACACCAGTCCTGACTATATTTGAATTTTAGGAAAATATCACCCTTGAACCAATTGATCTGTCTTGTACCGGTTGCTGAACCTGCAGATATAATTTAATTCTAATTAATTATCCAAAAATGACACAAAATTATAGAAAATTCAAATAAAATGAAATAATACAAATATATGGGAAAAAATGATAAATTATCACACAAAACACATAATTATATACATAAAATACTAATAAAAATATTACTCAAAATATACCAAACAAATTATACCTTGCGTACGCTATCGGCCGGAGTTAACGTATGCTAGGTACTTAACGCATGTTAATGCACAAAAATTGTGCACGCTAGCAATCTTCGTGACTCAGTGTCTCATTCTGTCCTGGTCCTTGCGTACATTGCCGAGCCAAGTTATGTACACTACATGTTGATTTAACGCACGTTACATGTTGATTTAGTGCACATTATTTACATAACGTAACGCGCGTTAATAGTTGTTGACTTAACTTTTTCAAAAGTTGTCCAGGTGCATGCGAGAAAATACGACAAGATCCAACATCCAGCTCCACACGCCGACCATGCCTTATCTGATCCTGACTACCTCTTGTGTACATCAGATAGCTATATTAACGTACATTGGCTCTGACCAGTAGCGTATGCTAGGCACCTCAGTTAGCGTACGCTAGTATCATGCAGGTACATGCATGAAATAACAATATTTACACAGTATGATCATGGATACTGGATTACGGATATTATAAAGAACATCTTTTATAGTAATTATTCAACATAGTCATGCACCACATGATTCAAATACAAATATAAATATACACTAAGTATCCGGGTATTACAATAATGGTAAAAAATAATGTACGCTATATCATTATTTAACGTACGTAATGCCGATTCTAGGAGCTACTGCCTTAAGTTTGTAAATGAGTAAGCGTACGTTATAGCATAACCTTAGCAGGAGTAACAATATTTAATGTATGTTAAGCTCAGAATGTAGCGGCTGTGAACATACCTGAAGGTTTTTGGAAACAAGTCAAATTATAGCGGCCATAAATGTAACAATAACGGTCGTTAGGTGTACCAAGCGTATAAGGTATTTTTGGAATAAATAACGGTCATAAGGTTTACAGTATAGCGGCCGTTAGGGTGTCTAAATTGGACAATGAATTCCTTCTGATGATTTTTGTCCATTTTCAATGATCATTTTGCTGTATATGTAGATATAAAAATGATCAACATGTCCGTTTCCAATGATCATTTTGTTATATGTCCCCCTCCGATTGGCGGGAGATTCATCCTTATAAAATAAATGATTCTTCAGGCAATAGTTTTGTAAAAATGTCTGTCAATTATTCATTTATACCCACAAACTAGAGATTATTAATCCCGTTTTGGACATGATGAAGAAAAAGTGATGACGAATTTCAATATGTTTTGTCCTACTATGCAAAGTTAGATTTTTACTCAAATTATGGCACTAGTATTGTCACAAATTTGGTGTACTTTTTAGAGTACTGCCATAATCCAGTAATTGATTCTCAATCCACAGTACTTGTGAACATGCACTTCCAGCAGCCACATATTCGGCTTCAGCAGTGGAAGTAGCAACACTAGTCTGTTTCTTACTACACCAATATTTTAAGCTGAACCAATGAAATGACAAGTTTCGCTGGTACTTTTTCTATCGATTTTACATCCACCAAAATTGGCGTCACTATACGAAAATCGTTCTAAATCAATACTATACCATAATCACAAACCAATAGTACCTATCAAATAACAAAAAATTCGTTTACAAGTAATTAAATGAGATTCATTGGGATTAGCTTGAAATCTAGCACATAAAAAAGTTGCAAACATAATATCGGGTATGGAGTAGGTTAGATAAAGTATACATCCGATCATACCTCGATATTATTTTTGATCGGTAGATTTACATATCTCATCTTTGTCAAGTTTCAAGACGGATGTTATAGGGGTAGATATTCCTTGCACCCTTCCATCTTGAATTTTTTTAACAGCTCGTTGACGTACTTTGTTTGATGAATCAATACTCAGTCTTCGAGTTTCTATACTTGAAGACTGGGGAAGAATTTTAGTTCCTCCATCATGCTCATCTCAAATTCTCCTTTCATATGATGCAAATTCTTGGGACAGAGAATCGTTAGTAGCACCAAATACAATATCGACATATATTTGGAAAACGAGTATATGATTATGAAAGGTTTGTCGAATAGAGCATTATCTACATGTTCTTTATTATACTTGTCAGAAATAATAAAAGCACTTAGCTTTTCATATCATGCTCTCGGTGCTTATTTTAATCATAGAAAGCTTTATGGAGCTTGTACACGTAGACCGGATAATCATAATCTTCAAATCCGGTGGTTGCTTGACATAGACTTCTTTTTGAATAACTCCGTTTAGAAATGCGTTTTTCACATCCATTTGGTGAAGTTTGACATTTTTATGAGACGCAAACACATATAGAAGATGAATTGCCTCAAGACGAGCAACTGGTGCAAAGGTCTCCTCATTGTCTATTCCTTCCTCTTGGTCGTACCCTTGAGCGACTAGTCTTGATTTATTTTTTACTGTAAGGCCGTTATTATATTTCTTCACTTTGTGAACCCATTTAGTTCCGATGATAGTTTTGTCTGCGTGTACGGGAACCAATTCCCATACTGTATTTCTTTAGAATTGATTAAGATCTTCTTGCATAGTAATGACCCAACTTTCATCATTATTGCTTCGCCAATATTCTTAGATTTGATGCGAGAAAAAATGCATAGTTGTTTAGAAAATTGTTTATATTTCTCCTTGTTCGCACACCTTCACCAATATCACCGAGAACTTATTCTTTTGGATATTCCTTCATATTTGCCCACTCTTTAGAAATAGTATACGGAGTTTCCTCAAATCTCTCAGGATTTAGGTCAAATTTCTCCAATTTTTGATGCTTCGGAAGCTTCATTTGCTGGAATCATACCTGCATCATAATCAAACACAACCTTTCTCGAAGGTGAAACTGTATCATCAATTTTTACATGAATAGACTTTGCTACTTCACCTCTTCTACAGTTAAAAATTGTAACACCCCCAAGATATTAAGAGTATATTACAGCATCGTGGACCCCTGCATGGGACCCACCAGGCTACAACAAGAAAACACCACTCGACTAACCATCTCAGTTAGCGAGGACACACATTTAAATAATACAACAATTAAAGATACGACCGGAGTAACCAGCGAATTAAGCATCAACCGACAACGTAGCAATTTAAGGTAATACAAATGGAGTTCGAAATGAAAAGCCTAAGTACTCGCGAGTACAATCTATCAGTTTATAAAAGTGGGAAACAACCAAATCGAAGTAGACAAAAGAAATAAGTGGACCCAAATGCACATCTCAACGACCCTGTCCAACATCCTCATACTGTCCCAGCGCCCGGTCGTCCGGAAGAGCATAACCTGAAATCCATAACAAGAATTTCCCCAAAATGGGTCCCCAAAGGGGTTAGCAATTACGCTAGTACAAGTAATCAAGGCAAACCAATCGCTTACACATTTCATAGTACGTGCACCAAAACATTTCAAAAAAACCAAAACCAGACATGTGTTTTCCGGAAACAAACAGTCAAATAATCAATTTGCCTAGGACCAGGACGCCACCATGAATCCCACCCGTGGCCTCTAAGGACCCTCCCGAGCTGGACACTTTATAAAAACAAGTCACGCACAGGCATCGCCTAGGACCAGGACACCACCATGAATCCCACCCGAGGCCTCTAAGGACCCTCCCAAGCTGGCTAGCGAAACAAACTCATGAATCCAGAGTGAAGTCATAGATTCCCCCGAGGCCCCGTCGGACCCTCCCGAGGTGAGTAAAGTACACACAATATACATTACCATTTCATGTTAAGGATAAAGGTTTCCAAAAATACTTGCCTTGAATAATAGATGACGCAACGAACGGAAGGAAAGACGCCAATGAATGCTAGGGACCGACAATTACGAACCTAACAATTCGAAGAACACAATCACAACCAATCCTAAACGAATACGGAATTGGAATACACCCGAGAACCCGCCAACGATTCATGTATATTCGTATAAAAATAACAACGAGGGCGGACCACAACCGAACCCTCTCGAATACGGAACAACCACGAAGTATACCATGAATCCGTAGGAAAACCAATGATATCAACAAGATTAATCATACTCATCATGAATTAAGCGACAAAACGAGACGAATCGGACGAAAATCCCAAAACCCCAATTTATCCAAAAGTAGGGTTCTAAGAGATTTACCTTGGATTAGGATGAAATATTCGTGTTGATGTTGTTATTATACACCAAGAACTCAAGGAAGTTGATGGTTGAGATGATTGGAGGAAGAAAATCGCCAAGAAATCCCCCGGAATCACCACAGCCGCAGAGAGGAGGAAGAAATGAGAAAATACGTTCATCTCGGTCAACTCCCTGGTTTATATAGCCAGAGAGTGTTAGCGCGCGCTAATCCTCAAAGTTAGCGTGCGCTAACGGGACAAAACTCCAGTCCAGTAGCCCGATTTCTCGCCGTTAGCGTGCGCTACTCAAAATGTAGCGTGCGCTAATAACCTCTGGGTAGCGCGTGCTATCGGCCAATAGCGTGCGCTACGTGGACATCAGCCGAGTCCAGAAGCAACTGTCAGTACACACCTGATCCAGTTAGCGCGCGCTATCGACCAAACGTAGCGTGCGCTAAAAGTGTATCGGTAGCACGCGCTATCGGCCAATAGCGTGCGCTACCTGGGCACTTGATCGAGTCTAGTAGCAACTGTCCAGTACTGGACAGTCACACTAGCACATGCTACCGGGCATCTCAGCATGCCCTAGCCCCCGACATTAGCGTGCGCTAGACTACATAGCGTACGCTAATCCGCCAGTCCAGAGGGCTGGAATCAGCACTGCCACTCCCAGGGCTTGCTCTCTAGCGCGCGCTACGAAGCAGTCGTAGCGTGCGCTACTAAGGGACCCCTAGCGTGCGCTATGCAGAAAAGATAGCGTGCGCTAGGTACGGAATATAAACGGTCCAAAACACCGGAATATGAATGAAACATCAAACGGAACATCTTAAAATGCATCAAAACATAGAATGGATCCACGGCAACCCCGAAACGGCGGTTCCGCACAACAATTATGAGAATCAGATCAATAGATGACGGAAGAAATACACTGAAAGATACACGAGGGTCGCTACAACTGAGAAATACACCGAAAAATGAAAATACAGGGAAAAGAAAAAATACGGATATTACATTCTACCCCTCTAAAAATAAGTTTCGTCCCGAAACTTAAGAAACAAACAACTCAGGGTACCTAGCACGCATGCTATCCTCGGTCTCCCAAGTTGCCTCCTCGACACCATGTCTCGACCACTGCACCTTAACCAAATAGATGGTCTTATGCCTCAGTCGCTTCTCACGATGCTCCAAAATCTTCGAAGGACGTTCCTCAAAAGTAATATCCTCGGCGACATCAATCTCACCGTAATCGATGACGTGGCTAGGATCCAGAATTCCTCAGCTGGGAAACATGAAAAACGCTATGAATGTGACTCAGGGCCGGGGGTAACGCCAAACGGTATGCTAACCCACCGACTCGCTCGAGAATCTCGAAGGGTCCAATAAATCTCAGACTCAACTTCTCCTTTTTCCCGAAACGGAAAACTCCTCTCATCGGCGATACCTTCAGTAAAACGTGGTCTCCCACCTCGAATTATAAAGGTCGACGACGTACATCGGCATACGACTTCTGTCGACTCTGGTCAGTCAACATTCATTCCCGAATTAATTCCATCTTCCGCCTCGTCTCTAAAACGACATCCGGCTCAGTCCTGACCAAATCGGATGTCTCATTCCAACAAATCGGTGATCAACATCTCCGTCCATAAATTGCCTCATACGGTGCCATCCGGATCGACGCGTGCCAACTATTGTTGTACGTGAATTCGATCAATGGCAAATGCTCCTCCCAGTTACTGCTCCAATCGAGAGCATAAGAATGCAACATATCCTCGAACGTCTGGATAGTGCGTTCCGATTGTCCATCTAACTGGGGATGAAAAGAGGTACTCAAACGCAAACGAGTACCCAACGCCTTATGCACCGCCTGCCAAAAGTGCGATACAAAACGGCCATCATGATCCGAAACAATAGACTTCGGAGTACCGTGAAGTCTCACAATCTGCGCGATAAACACACGAGCTAATTCTTCGGGCCCCAAGTGTCCTTCATACCCAGAAAATGTGCCAACTTGGTCAGACGATCAACAATCACCCATACCATATTCATGCCCGACCTCGATCTCGGCAAACTCGTAATGAAATCCATCGATATATCTTCCCATTTCCATTCCGGAACGGGAAGTGACTGCAATAACCCAGCCGGTCATTGATGCTCGATTTGACCTGCTGACAAGTCAAACATCTCGCTACAAATTGCGCCACCTCCTCCTTCATATCATTCCACCAGAAATTCCTTCTCAGGTCCTTGTACATCTTACTCGAACCAGGATGAACGGAGTAAGGTGTAGCATGGGCCTCACACAAAATATTGTGTCTCAACTCTGAGTCGTTCGGTACACAAAGTCGACTCTGGAATCTAAAAACGCCATCCTCGTGAATCACAAACCCAGGAGACTTTCCTTTAAGAACGTTCTCTCGGATTTGAGAAATCATCGGATCCTCCAACTGCTTCAGCTTAATTTCATCGATCAAAGACGACGAAATCTCTAAAGCACAAAGTTTCCCGACAGTTCCAGGCAACAGAACCTCAACATCTAATTCAATCAAAACTCTCCGAAGCTCAGACTGAGATGTAAGGATCTCAAGCATTCGCAACGCAACCGGTTTCCTACTCAAGGTGTCGGCCACGACGTTCACCTTGCCCGGATGATAAATGATTTCGAGGTCATAATCCTTAATCAACTCTAACCACCTCCTCTGCCTCATATTCAACTCCCGCCGAGTAAATATGTATTTCAAACTTTTATGATCGGTAAAAATCTAACATGCAGAGCCGAAAAGATAGTGACGCCAAATCTTGAGCGCAAAAACAACTGTCGCTAACTCCAAATCGTGAGTAGGGTAGTTAAGCTCATACGGCCTCAACTATCTCGACGCATAAGCAATGGTCTTGCCGTTCTGCATCAATACGCACCCAATACCCTGACCCGAAGCATCACTATAAACAGCAAAACCCTCGTTGCCACAAGGCTATGCTAAAACCGGAGCTGAAGTCAAATGCCTCTTCAGCTCCTCAAAACTCGACTGTCTCTCGTCATTCCAGACGAACTTCTCGGACTTCTGGAGCAACTGTGTAAGCGGCCGAGCCAGTTTCGAGAAACCGTCGACGAACCTACGGTAGTAGCCGACCAGACCCAAGAAACTACGGATCTCCTTCGCATTCTTGGGTGGTGCCCAATCCAACACTGCCTCAATCTTCTGCGGATCCACTCGAACTCCCTCGGCTGAAATCACGTGACCCAAAAACATCACTTCCTTCATCCAAAACTCACATTTCGAGAACTTTGCATAGAGTTGCTCGGTCCTCAAAATGTCTAACACTATCCGCAAATGATGGGCATGCTCTTCCTCATTCCTCGAATAAATAAGAATATCGTCTATGAAAACGACGACGCACTTATCCAAATACTCGATAAAGACTTTGTTCATCAACTGCATGAACACCGCCGGCGCATTAGTTAACCCGAAAGGCATAACTACGAACTCATAATGTCCGTATCTCGTCCGAAAAGCTGTTTTCGGCACCTCGGACTCTCTCACCCGGAGCTGATAGTATCCCGATCTCAAATCAATCTTCGAGAATACCGCAACTCCCTGTAATTGATCGAACAAGTCGTAAATCCTCGGTAAAGGATACCTGTTCTTGATGGTCACCTTGTTTAGTTCACGATAGTCGATACACAAACACAGTGAACCATCATTCTTCCGCACAAACAGGACCGGGGCGCCCCAAGGCGAGGCGCTCGGTCGAACATACTCCGACTCAAGAAGCTCACTCAACTGCTTCTTCAACTTTGACATCTCTGAAGGTGCCATGCGATACGGCGTCTTCGAAATAGGAGCCGCGCCCGGCTCTAACTCTATAGCAAACTCGACCTCATGGTCCGGTGGCAATCCCGGTAACTCGTCAGGGAATACATCAGGAAATTCACTAACGACTGGAATCAATGAAAGCTCGACTCCACCATCCTCCGCCTTGAAGGCGTAGCACCAATAACTAGTACACCCCTTTCGCAGGAGTCTCATCGCCTTCAAGGCGTTAATAATGAACTTCTGGTTTCCCCTCTTTCGTCCCGCGAAAGAGTGTTCGGTGCCGTCCTCGGCTAACATGGTGATGATTCTCGTGCGGTAATTCATGATTGCGCCATGCCGCTCGAGCCAATCATCCCCGAGAATCAAATCCTCACCCTCAATACCCACAACGATAAGATTGGAGGGCCAAGCCCTCTCACAAATAAACACAGAACAATCCCGGACCTCTCGATCACCGACAATTATATCACCGCTAGGAAGTTTAACGATGAAAGGCTCACAAGGTGATAAGCAGTCAAGACTCAAACGGCGTACACACTCCAGCGATATGAACGAATGTGTAGCACCCGAATCGAAAAGCACACTGACAGGATGAGAATAGATATGAACGGTACCTGTCGCCACAGTGGCTGCTGGATCATCGGCCCTGCTCATATCATAGATACGCAGCTGGGCAGATCCGACACTGGAAGCTCCTCCTCTAGCGGGCTGACCTCGACCTCTACCTCGACCGGAACCCGGCGGAGGCTGCGAAGCAAATGAGCCCTGATTCACACTCGGCTCCATAGGTGCTGGAAAAGAAGTCTGAGCATCAAGAAGCTGTCTTGCCCGCTCACAAAAGGAAGCCTTGTGGCCCGACTGACCACAAGTATGACAAATCAGAGGCGGACGAGGACACTCCCGGTCCTGATGGCCCGGTTCGCCACAGTTAAAGCATTTGGTATCCCGAATGAAGGCACTGGCAGTACCTCGAAAGCCCCTAGAGAAATGGGCCGAATTACCTCCAGGAATATTCGTAGACTGAGACTTCTGCTGACCTCCACCCTTGTGACCCGAGAAATTTTTGGCGAATTTCTGCTTCTTACTCTCCCGAACCGCCGCACTGGACGTCACCGACATATCATAGGCAAGAGCTCGACTCTGATAATCCTTCAGGGTAGTGCAGACAAGTCCAGACATGTAGTCCCGAATTGACAGTTTCATCCGTCTGGAAAAGTGAATATTTTTGTTGCTCTCCTCGACAACTTGGGTCTTCACATAACCCAACTCCTTGTTAAAATCGGCAATATCTTGGGATACGGGAATATCCCGAGGTTGAGCATCATAGAAGGCATGGACTCGAGCCTGTCTAACCGGATACGGGCAATATTCAGTTTCCATCAATTCCTGAAATTCGGCCCACGAAGCAACATGATCTTTGGGCCCAACGGCCTCCCACCAATCCGTGGCGTCCCCAGTGAGAAAGTACTGGGAAATGGGGACCTTACGGTTCTCGGGACAGTTGGTGGCAATGAAGACTTTAGATATATCCTTGACCCACCCCTCCCAGCCGATCGGATCTGATGCTCCCGAAAACTGAGGAGGATGCATCTTGATGACATCTTGGAGCCAACGGTCTGCTCCGCCCCGATTAGCATGGGCCTGATCCGGGTTCTGAACCACCTGAGCTATCGCGGCCATTTGGTTTACCATTTGTTGCATAACAACTGCAATACGAAGGTCGGCGCGCTCCTGAGAAGAAGACTATGACGGTCACCGGTACTGCCAGCTCTCGAAGAATGCGACGTGGCCGCCCCACCGGCTGCCCCACGTAGCCGGCCGCATCCACGGCCATGACCACGACCACGGCCACGGTTTCCTCCGGCATCCATACTGGTGTTAAGAGATAACAGAAATATATCGATGATGAGTAAGGGAGGAGAAAAATAATGCAGGAAACAAAAGGGCCGAATAAGAAAACTTACGAGCACTGGAAGTACTAAGATGCCGGCAGCGGTGTGACAATGTGCAAAACAAAACACGACTAGACCCAAATAACCGACCAGCCTAGGTATCCATAAACCTAGGTCTCCGATACCATTTTCTGTAGCACCCCCGAGATATTCAGATTATATTACAGCGCCGTGGACCCCTGCATGGAACCCACCAGGCTACAACAAGAAAACACCACTCGACTAACCATCTCGGTTAGCGAGGACACACATTTAAATAATACAACAATTGAAGATACGCCCGGAGTAACCAGCGAATTAAGCATCAACCGACAACGTAGCAGTTTAAGGTAATACAAACGGAGTTCGAAATGAAAAGCCTAAGTACTCGCGAGTACAATCTATCAGTTTATAAAAGTGGGAAACAACCAAATCGAAGTAGACAAAAGAAATAAGAAGACCCAAATGCACATGTCAACGACCCTGGCCAACATCCTCATACTGTCCCAGCGCCCGCTCGTCCGGAAGAGCATAACCTGAAATCCATAACAAGAATTTCCCCAAAACGGGTCCCCAAAGGGGTTAGCAATTACGCTAGTACAAGTAATCAAGTCAAACCAATCACTTACAAATTTCATAGTACATGCACCAAAACATTTCAAAAAAACCAAAACCAGACATGTCTTTTCCGGAAACAAACAGTCAAATAATCAATTTGCCTAGGACCAGGACGCCACCATGAATCCCACCCGAGGCCTCTAAGGACCCTCTCGAGCTGGCCACTTTATAAAAAAAGTCACGCACAGGCATCGCCTAGGACCAGGATGCCACCATGAATCCCACCTGAGGCCTCTAAGGACCCTCCCGAGCTGGCTAGCGAAACAAACTCGTGAATCCAGAGTGAAGTCATAGATTCCCCTGAGGCCCCGTCGGACCCTCCCGAGATGAGGAAAGCACACACAATATACATTACCATTTCATGTTAAGCATAAATGTTTCCAAAAATACTTGCCTTGAATAATAGACGACGCAACGAACGGAAGGAAAGACGCCAATGAATGCTAGGGACCGACAATTATGAACCTAACAATTCGAAGAACACAATCACAACCAATCCTAAATGAATATGGAATTGGAATACACCTGAGAACCCACCTACGATTCATGTATATTCGTATAAAAATAACAACGAGGGCAGACCACAACCGAACCCTCTCGAATACGCAACAACCACGAAGTATACCATGAATCCGTAGGAAAACCAATGATATCAACAAGATTAATCATACTCATCATGAATTAACCGACAAAACGAGACGAATCGGACGAAAATACCAAAACCCCCAATTTATCCAAAAGTAGGGTTCGAAGAGATTTACCTTGGATTAGGATGAAAGATTCGTGTTGATGTTGTTATTATACACCAAGAACTCAAGGAAGTTGATGGTTGAGATGATTAGAGGAAGAAAATCGCCAAGAAATCTCCCGGAATCGCCACATCCGCGGAGAGGAGGAAGAAATGAGAAAATACGTTCATCTCGGTCAACTCCCTAGTTTATATAGCCAGGGAGTGTTAGCGCGCGCTAATCCTCAAAGTTAGCGTGCGCTAACGGGACAAAACTCCAGTCCAGTAGCCCGATTTCTGGCCATTAGCGTGCGCTACTCAAAATGTAGCATGCGCTAATAACCTCTCAGTAGCGCGTGCTATCGGCTAATAGCATGCGCTACCTGGACATCAGCCGAGTCCAGAAGCAACTGTCAGTACACACCTGATCCAGTTAGCGCGCGCTATCGACCAAACGTAGCGTGTGCTAAAAGTGTATCGGTAGCGCGCGCTATCGGCCAATAACGTGCGCTACCTGGGCACCTAATCGAGTACAGTAGCAACTGTCCAGTACTGGACAGTCACATTTACGCACGCTACCGGGCATCTCAGCGTGCGCTAGCCCCCGACATTAGCGTGCGCTAGACTACGTAGCGTACGCTAATCCGCCAGTCCAGAGGGCTGGAATCAGCACTGCCACTCCCAGGGCTTGCTCTCTAGTGCGTGCTACGAAGCAGTCGTAGCGTGCGCTACTAAGGGACCCCTAGCGTGCGCTATGCAAAAAACAGAACATCTCAAAACGCATCATAACATAGAATGGATCCACGGCAACCCCGAAACGGCGGTTCGCACAACAATTAAGAGAATCAGATCAATAGATGACGGAAGAAATACACTGAAAGATACACGAGGGTCGCTACAACTGAGAAATACACCGAAAAATGAAAATACAGGGAAAAGAAAAAATGCGGATATTACAAAAACTAGATAAGCTTTACTATTTAACGAATATCCAAGAAATATAGCAACATCAAATTTAGAATCAAATTTACCCAAATTAAATTTACCATTATTGTGAATAAAAACTTTGCAACCAAACGGATGAAAATAAGATTGATTAGGATTATACCTCTAAATATTTCATAAGGTATCATCTTTTTATTTCTTCGAAAGTGAAATCGATTTGTGACATAACAGGTTGTGTTGATAGCTTCGTCCAAAAAATATATTGGAAGCATGTATCATTAAGCATTGTACGGCTCATTTCTTCCAAGGTGCGATTTTTCCTCTCGACAACTCTATTTTGTTGAGGTGTCCAGGGTGCCGAAAAATTATGTCCAATGCCATATTCGTCACACTATTCTTCAAAGTCATGTGAATCGAATTCTCCACCATGATTACTTCTAATGTCGATAATTGACAAATTCTTTTCTTTCTATGTTAGTTTGCACCACTTAACAAATTCGTTAAACACATTACTTTTATTTCTAAAAATTTACCCATGTGAATTTGGAAATATCATCCAAAATAAATAAAGATAGAGTTTTCTACTTAAACTAACATGACGAGATGGTCCTATTAAATCCATATCAATTAATTCAAAAATCCGGCTAGTGGAAACTTTTATTTTAGGTTTAATGCTCCTCTGGCATGCTTACCTTTAATACAAGCTTCACATATGTGATTTTTTCTAAATTCAATTTTGGTAGACTACGAACACTATCATGTTTAGCTAATTTAAAAAGTAAAGGTGGGGAAGCATGTCCCAATTTTCGATGTCAAACAACTGCATTTTCATCATACGAAATTAAATAGTTTTCATTGAAAGGTCATGGTTTAGCAATTAATTACATCTCGAAGATTCATCTTGCAAATCTATAATATAAATATTTTCTGTAATACCCGCTATTTTCATAATGCAATATTATTATTTATAATAATATTATAATGTATTTCATTTTATTTAATTTCATTTAGAGGATCATGAATATTTATTTCGATGTATCACAAGTCCTAGCTCGAATCATTTTGTGAGATATATATTTAAGTGGTCATTATTTATTTTATAATAGTTATTAATTATTCGAGTATAATACTAACACTATTATTATTAATATTATTATTATTGTTATTAATATTATTAATGCCGTTTTTATTAAGTATTAATATTATTATTATTATCTTTATTATTTTCAGATTTTTATTATCAGCATTACCAATTAATTGTTATTCTACATTTACTATTATTAGTATTATTATTATACTATTTATACTTTAACCATGAGTTATAACTTAACCAAACTATAATTTAATTTAATTAACCACATATTATAAATTAACCAACCATGGTTAAACTAAACTAACCACAATTAAGAACACTTCCTTTCCCAGTCGATCATTCCCCTCACAAGTTCTTTCGACTTATCAAAACTCCTTGATGTATATCCTAAATACAAACCTAATTCAACTAAAACACTAAAAAATCTACACTTATAAATACAAAATTCTACAGTGCATAAATCCTTTACAGAAATACATCGTTCATAATCCATCGATCAAAAGAAAAAAAAAAAGAAAATACAATACAATACAGAAAATTTACGATACAAGAGGAAGGAGAAGAAAACTGTATTTGCAACCGAGAGGAAAACTAAGGATCCGATCTACAGAGCTGCAAGTATTTTTCCTTCTGCAAACTAAGGAGCAGAGAACAAGAGGACCCGATCAAATTCGTCGTCTGATCAATCTCCAGTCGAGTTTCATCCGATTTTTCCGTTCAATCTTACGAGGTAAACTGTAAAACTCAACCTTGCCCATTTGATTTCGAACTTTATCCTCCTTTTTGTCGATTGAGAATTTATCTGCAATCAATACTAATATCAATACTAATATCAAGTATGGTCTGCAAAAGAAATTTTCTCCCTCCCCGTGAGATTCTTCAAGCAACAATGAAAATACTGTAAACCCAAACCTAAACCTAGTACATCAAATCAATCACTTTAACTCTCAGAAGAACTTCAATTCAAGCATAAACCCGATTTGAATTCAACTGCGTTAAGACTATTTTTTTTCAGTCTTAGATTGAACTTAACAACCCAACAAAAATATCTTCCCAAACCCGAATCGGAACACAGTTCAGCCCATCGGCCAAACCAAATTTAACCCAGAGTTCATCAAAAATCAAAACTCAATAATTTACCTGAACAAACGAACTCACCTGTAATCGGAACCCGAAACCCGTTTCAGACCAAATTTGGATTTTCCAACCCAAACAATCAGAAACAGTATCCAAACCCAAATCCCCTAAGTATCTGGCGGTGAATCCCATCACTTCGTTGGTAGGACCGTAGGAGGATGACAAAGAGATTCAGTTCCACTCCTGCCTGAATTGGGTACAGACCTGACTTGAAGCTTCGCTGCCGCTCCATTTTTTTGCGAGTCCAGACGTCGGTCGATGTGTGTGTGTTTATTTTATTTCTTTTAGTGCGTGTTTACTGTGATTTATTTCCAGCCGAGAAGAAGATTTGGAGAGAATAGTCGGGAGGAAGAGAAAATTTGTAGAGAGAGATGGGGCCGAGAGAGAGAGAGAGAGAGAGTCGCCAGGTGCAGAAATGAAACGAGGAAGAAGCATCTGTCGGCGGAGAGGATTGATGTAATACCCGAGATTTCTGATGTGTATTTAAACCTTGTGATATTGTATTTGTTGCATTTTGATCTGGGTATTATTCTCCGTATTTCATGATCCGGTGTTGTTGAGCGCATGATTGCATGAATGTGTTCTAAGTGGTGATTTTTGCACATGTAGCGCATGCTATCGACTTAGCGTAGTGTACACAAAATTGGGTTCGTAGCGCACGCTATGTATGAACCTTAACGCACGCTATACGTAGTCAACATGATTAAGACAGGGTGGTAGGTGAGATCAGCCGCGGATCTTGGTCGGATCATGTCGGGATGAACCTGGATGGCTTTCGGGAAAAGCCGAGTCAACGCGGTAGCGCACGCTACTGATATGAGGATAGCGCACGCTAAATGTTGAGTACAGTGCGGTCAGTAAGCTTCATATGGCCGTTAGCGCACGCTATGGATATGGACTAGCGCGCGCTAATAACCATTTTCTATATATAGGACAACACCCTTTTTCATTTTTCAGACTTTTTCACTTCCCAAATCCGAATTGTTAGACTTAGAGAGTTACTTCCTCCATCCTCAACCTCTCATATCACCATCCTAGCACGAGTTTGAAGATTTGTAAATCATTGGAGATTGGTGTTCAAGCCCTCGGCGTTGGATTTCTTCAAGTTTCTCCTTGTTCTTCACTACTTTGAGGTAGGTGATTCTTCACCAATTTAAGTAGTATTCTGAAGGATGTTTTGATCACGATTTTGGATTATCTAGTCAGTTAAATTCGTACGTAGTCGAACATCATGTGTTAGAAGGATATTTTCGATGTTTCGCTACTTCTTCATTGTATAAACCATTGAACCTTTTAGTGTTTGAACTCCTAGCATATTCATGAAGCTTCAAAACCAATTATGACCAGTTATGGAGATTATCACGTTCTTATGTTTTTACATAATGGAATTATACGTTTTGGGACATAGAATGGATTGAACTTAGGATATTTTCTTGAAGATCAATATGAATTATGGCGTTATGACGATTATACATATCCTTGTATCTCAAAGTCGTTTAATCCGTAAAGATCATTCATAAACCGTATGAGCATGATATGCATGGAGATGACATGTATTAGCACTGAAGATTTCATGAGTTTCATCACCATTAGATCAAGTCTGCTGTCCAGTAGTGAACTGCCATGCACGGTTAGCGCACGCTAAGATATGTATATTAACATGCGCTATCGGGAATGAGTTAACGTACGCTACGTTTGGTACGTAACGTACGTTATGTCATCAGTCGAGTCAGTCGGCTGATCAAAGAGGACTGTCATTACATAGTTAGCGTACGCTAGACTTCGTCGTTTATGTACGCTAATGAGCAGGCTTAGCGCACGTTACGTAGAATACATAGCATACGCTAAGTAGTTCAGGCAGAACACATTTTAAGAGCTTCCGGCCGTAGACCGGATTGTTAGACATTAGTACGACTTGAGATGAATTCTATATTATTTCTTTTGTTAAGGTTCGAGCTTGCTACATTGATCGAAGGAGGCGGCCTTCGAGTGTGTTGAGATCAGTTCTTGCCATCTTTGAGGCAAGTATCGTAATTTGTTAATATTGGTATTTTGAGAATACATGTGGTTTATTCATGTTGTTGAACAAGGGATTTATTTCGTCGAATTATCATGATATTCGTTATCTAGTGTTTGTATATTCATGTTTATGGACATAGCGATTTTGCATATATGTATGCATGAGTTGTGTTTGTGTATGTTGTACGATCTATGCTGAGGGCGCTGGATCGGATGTCCACCGCGTGTTGGTCCGACGGGATCATCTTTGGATCTAGGCTGAGGGCGCTGGATTATTGGACGGGTTTTTCCACCTCGTGTTGGTCCGACGGGATCAGCTTGGGATCTATGCTGAGGGCGCTGGATCATTGGAATACCCATACTGTGTTAATAGAATCTTGTGGATTTGCATTGTCGGATTCCGGTAGCGGAAGTCCGTGTGGTGTATCTTGTTATGTATTGTTGATGCATATACGATTTGTTTAATATGATACTTGTACTAGCATCGTTTTGCTAACCCCTTCGGGGGTGGACATTTGTTTTGATGTTCAGGTAGTCGAGGAGCGGGGAAACAACCACAGTACCGATGTGACGACGAAGGGGCTCAGTGATGTTTATTGTTATTGTGATTTGTCTTCTTGATTCATTTTCAGTACTCGAGTACGCGTGTCTTATTAGTATCATTTCGATATGGTTGTATTAATTAACTCAATGGATCAGTTGGAACCGGTTTTGTATTTTGAACTTCTGTGGTATTGTTGGATTATATTTACATTTATTTTAATTAGCCTTGTAAATCCTCACTTAAAGGGTTTACGATGCTGTAATTATTCCGAATATCTCGGGGTGTTACAGAATATGGTATCAGAGCTAAGATTCATGGATATCTTGGCAGTCGGGTTTTAGTTGGGTCTGTTTACGTCATTTGATTTACGGGTCGTTCGTAACATCACTGTTCAGCCAAAGTCGTCATGTGGACCGTGGTTGTAAGTCTCCTAATCTCTTATACTACCGTTTTACTTAATTTCTGTTTTGTGAGTATTGACGGGCTTTATTTTTGAAAATTTTATCCTGGATATTGAGTAATTGTATTTACAGTATGTTGAGGGGAGGACGTGGACGCGGACGCGGACGTGGTAACATGAGACAGGAGGATTCCGCAACTACCCCTGAATTATCGGATAGTCGAACCGATTCCCATTCTGGAGGACAGCAGGTATCAGCGAATGACAACGCGAATCCTAACATGCCGCGAGTGCTTCAACAGGTGGTGGCTCAGATAAACCAGTTCGCTCAGGTAGTTGACCGCATGCAGACGACGATGGGACAGCAGCACCACGAGGATAATCGGGGAGACAGATGGCTTGCTGAGGTGGTTAAATTGCACCCGCCAAAATTTGACGGATCAGCTTAGGCACTTACTTGGGATCATTGGCTAAAGGAGTTAGAGAAGGTATTTGCGGGTATTAACTTTCCCGAGGACCGGAAAGTTCCTATTTCCCAGTATTTTCTGACTGGGGAGGCTTTTGACTGGTGGGAAGCTATTCGACCTGAGAATCATAATGCTGACTGGACGGAATTCAAACTAATGATGGAAGCACAATATTGTCCTCGTCCAGTTAGAGAGGCTAAAATCTGAGAGTTTTTCTCACCGCAGAGTTCGGAAGCATCTGTGACAGATTTAATCAAAACTTTTAATCATCAGCTGACTTGTGTGCGACACTTGGTCAGAACGGAGGCAGAAAAGATTTTTCATTTCGATATGCGGATGAAGCCGGAGATTCAGCAGTACATGTCCGGATTCGAGTGTACTACGTTGCGACAGTATCAAGACAAAGCGCTGGCCTACGACATGATAGAGGCGGCGTTGGAGAAATCGATGGAAGCAAAGAAGCATAAAGTATCCGGCAACTTCTCGTAAAACAAGAGTGGTGGGCCCCGCAAGGTCCAGTCTTCATTTTATTCATCTAGGAAACCTCCACATCCTTCTAGAGGTGGAAAGAAGTTCCGGACAACATCAGCAGTTTCGGACGCATCAAAGAAATGCTATAATTGTGGTCGAGCAGGGCATATTCGACGTGATTGCCCCGAATCTTCTGTGACTTGTTTAGATTGTGGGCAAGAAGGGCACCGTGCGGCTTTCTGTGGAGTTGCGACTAGACCATTTGGTACTCGCACTCCAGCGCCAGTTCCGAAGGAGATAAGTGTGAACCAGACGCAGCAGAGTGGATTTCAGTAGCAGAATGTTCGGAAGAAAGAGACATCTAGTGCTGGGTCCGTTCCTCTGCGCTTGTATGAGATGAGGAAATCTGACGATCAGAACACTGCTGTTGCATCAGGTACGATTCAGATCCTTTTGCAACCAGTTAGTGTCTTATTCGATTCAGGAGCTACACATTCTTTCATATCATTGAACTATGTAAATCGTTTGAAAATCTCATGTTTATTTGATTGTGAACCTTATGTTGTGGGTTTGCCGAGCGGAGAGAGAATTGTGGGAACCCTAGAAACTAGATATTTTCCAGTGTATATAGGAGGGAGAGATTGGCCATCGAATCTTATTGTAGTTGACATCCATGGTGACGATTTAATTCTCGGAGACGATTGGCTCAACCGTTATGGAGCTATTTTGAATTACCGAAAGAGAGTCATTTCTTTCATTGCTGATGACGGATCTGAACACTTATTCCGAGGATGGAGACCGGGAAGCTCGGGAAAATTGATCAAATTGATGAAAGCAGTAAAATTACTGAAGCAGGGTTGTCACGGATTTTGGTGCTACGCCATGAAGAAAGAAGAAGGAGTAGAGCTCTCGTCTATTCCAGTTGTGAATGAATTCTCAGATGTATTCCCTGACAAACTACCTGGGTTACCTCCGCTGAGAGAAGTGGAGTTCAATATCGAATTAGAACCTGGAGCCGCTCCTATTTCCAGGGCACCATACCATATGGCACCAACCGAGATGTATGAACTAAAGAAGTAACTGGAGGAATTATTGCAGAAGGGTTACATTCAACCTAGCGTTTCTCCTTGGGGAGCACCCGTTCTCTTTGTCCGGAAGAAAGATGGATCCCTCCATTTATGTAATGATTACAGGGAGCTAAACAAGGTGACGATCAAGACCAAGTATCCTATACCTCGGATCGACGACTTGTTTGATCAACTGCAAGGGGCAAGGGTATTTTCGAAGATTGACTTGCGATCAGGATATCATCAGTTGAGAATTAAGGAATTGGATATGCCGAAATTTGCTTTCAGATCGCGGTACGGGCACTATGAATTCGGGGTGATGCCGTTCGGACTTACCAATGCTCCTGCAGTATTTATGCAATTGATGAATCAGGTATTCTTAGAATACCTAGA
The DNA here is from genome assembly GCA_033398695.1 of Orobanche coerulescens. Classification (NCBI taxonomy): domain Eukaryota; kingdom Viridiplantae; phylum Streptophyta; class Magnoliopsida; order Lamiales; family Orobanchaceae; genus Orobanche; species Orobanche coerulescens. The sequence continues at coordinate 34,063,151 of CM065814.1, read as the reverse complement.
TAAGTTTGTGGTCATTTTCATTGATGAATCTTGATCTATTCGAAAGACACAGAGGAGCATGCCGAGCATTTGCATGTGGTTTTGAGCACCTTGAGGAATGAACAGCTTTATGCGAAGATTTCCAAATACGAGTTCTGGCTTAGGGAAGTAACCTTCTTTGGGCATGATATCAGCTGACGGAGTTCAGGTGGACCCGAAGAAAGTCGAAGCAATCTTGGAATGGGAAGCTCCTAATAACGTGAAAGAAGTCCGAAGCTTCTTAGGAATTGTTGGATATTATCGCCGTTTTGTAGAGGGATTTTCCAAAATTGCTCGTCCGCTCACTCAGTTGTTACAGAAAACTCAAAAGTTCACGTGGGATGAGAAATGCCACGCTGGTTTTGATGAACTTAAGAAGAGACTGACGACAGCACCTATATTAGCGTTACCAGATGGAACTGATGGATTCATGGCATACAGCGATGCTTCAAATCAGGGTCTGGGATGTGTGTTGATGCAAAAGGATAAGGTGATTGCCTATGCTTCTCGACAGTTGAAACCGTACGAAGTTAATTACCCGACTCATGATCTGGAGTTAGCAGCTGTGGTCTTTGCCTTGAAAATTTGGCGACATTATTTATACAGCACTCATTGTCAGATATTTACAGATCATAAAAGCCTCAAGTAACTTTTCAGTCAGAAAGAATTAAACATAAGGCAGAGAAGGTGGCTGGAATTGATCAAGGATTACGACTTGGAAATTCTCTATCATCCGGGTAAAGCAAACGTAGTAGCTGATGCACTGAGCCATAAACATGTTTCCCTTCGAGTGTTGGAAGCACTTACGTCCCAAACCAGCATTCAATGAGAACTGATCCGCGAAGGGATTGAAGTAGAGTCACCAGGAATCTAAGGGCAACTATATGTGATGGAACTGACTTCGTCACTAGTCGAGGAAATCAAATCTAAGCAGTTGAACGATTCTCTGATCCTTTGGTTATGTGACGAAGTAAAGAAAGAAAAGGCCCCAGGATTCGTGATACAAAATGATGGAGTTCTGAGATTTCAGAGTCGACTTTGCGTTCCCGATGATGATGATTTGAGACGGACAATTCTGAAGGAAGCTCACAACGCTCCCTATTCTATTCACCCGGGCAGTAGTAAGATGTATAAGGATCTAAAACAAAACTTCTGGTGGGGAAATATGAAGAAGGACGTGGCAGAGTACGTTTCGAAGTGTTTGACTTGTCAGCAGGTTAAGATTGAACATCAGCGACCTGCCGGAATGTTAAAGCCGCTTCCGATCCCTGAGTGGAAGTGGGAGGATATCTCGATGGATTTCATCACCAATATGCCAAGGACCAAGACGGGAATGAACATGATTTGGGTTATAGTTGATCGACTAACCAAGTCGGCTCATTTCCTAGGAATTAAAGACACGTGGGGACCCGAGAAATTGGCACGAGTATTTATTGCAGAGATAGTCAGATTGCATGGGACGCCAAAGACCATTATTTCAGATGGAGATGGTCGCTTCGTATCGCACTTATGAAAGGCAGTTCACAGAGCTTTGGGGACCGAGCTGAACTTTAGCACGACTTATCATCCTCAAACGGACAGTCAGTCCGAATGGACTATACAAACAGTAGAAGACATGCTTAGAGCTTGTGCTTTGGATTGGTCAACTGATTGGGAAGTTCACTTGCCGTTGATTGAATTCACCTACAACAATAGTTGGCATGCTTCTATTAAGATGGCACCATTTGAATCTTTGTACAGGAGAAGATGCCGATCACCCCTGTGCTTGGATGATTCTTCGGACATGATCAGGACAGAATCGGAATTGATAGTTCAGAATCAAGAGAGAGTAGCTTTGATTCGGGAAAGATTGTTGACTACCCAGATTCGACAGAAGTCTTACGCAGACGTGCGTTGTCGCCCGCTAGAGTTCGACATTGGGGACCACGTACTATTGAAGGTGTCTCCTACACGAGGAATTTTCCATTTTGGGAGGAAAGGTAAGCTAAGTCCGAGATATATCGGACCATTTGAGATCCTAGAGAGAGTTGGGGATTTAGCATACAGGGTGACCATTTGAGTCACGTTCACAATGTGTTTCACGTATCCCAATTGCAGAAGTATGTACCAGATCTCAGTCATATCATTGAGTTCGATGAGATCGAGATAGCTAATGACGGCACCTTCGAAGAGAGACCAATAAAGATACTTGAGAGTCGGATCAAACAATTGAGGAATAAACTAATACCCTTGGTTAAAGTACAATGGTCACGACACGGAGTTGAAGAAGCCACTTGGGAAATGGAGGACAATATGAAGACTAGGTATCCGTAGTTGTTTTCATCTTAAGTTTCGGGACGAAACTTCTTTCTAGGGAGAGAGGCTGTAATACCCGAGATTTCTGATGTGTATTTGAACCTTGTGATATTGTATTTGTTGCGTTTTGATCTGAGTATTACTCTCCGTATTTCATGATCAGGTGTTGTTGAGCGCATGATTGCATGAATGTGTTCTAAGTGGTGATTTTTGCACATGTAGCGCACGCTATCGACTTAGCGTAGCGTACGCTAAATTGGGTTCGTAGCACGCTATGTATGAACCTTAGCGCATGCTATACGTAGTCAACATGATTAAGACAGGGTGGTAGGTGAGATCAGCCGTGGATCTTGGTCGGATCATATCGGGATGAACCTAGACGGCTTTCGGGAAAATCCGAGTCAATGCGGTAGCGCACGCTACTGATATGAGGATAGCGCACGCTAAATTTTGAGTATAGTGAGGTCAATAAGCTTCGTATGGCCATTAGCGCACGCTATGGATATGGACTAGCGCGCGCTAATAACCATTTTCTATATATAGGACAACACCTTTTTTCATTTTTTAGACTTTTTCACTTCCCAAATCCGAATTCTTAGACTTAGAGAGTTACTTTCTCCATCCTCAACCTATCATATCATCATCCTAGCACGAGTTTGAAGATTTGTAAATCATTGGAGATTGGTGTTCAAGCCCTCGGCGTTGGATTTCTTTAAGTTCCTCCTTGTTCTTCACTACTTTGAGGTAGGTGATTTTTCACCAATTTAAGTAGTATTCTGAAGGATGTTTTGATCACGATTTTGGATTATCTAGTCAGTTAAATTCGTACGTAGTCGAACATCATGTGTTAGAAGGATATTTTCGATGTTTCGGTACTTCTTCATCGTATAAACCATTGAACCTTTTAGTGTTTGAACTCCTAGCATATTCATGAAGCTTCAAAACCGATTATGACCAGTTATGGAGATTATCAAGTTCTTATGTTTTTACATAATGGAATTATACATTTTGGGACATAGAAGGGATTGAACTTAGGATATTTTCTTGAAGATCAAGATGAATTATGGCGTTATGACGATTATACTTATCCTTGTATCTCGAAGTCGTTAAATCTATAAAGATCATTCATAAACAGTATGAGCATGATATGCATGGAGATGACATGTATTAGCACTGAAGATTTCATGAGTTTCATCACCATTAGATCAAGTCTGCTGCCCAGTAGTGAACTGCCATGCACGGTTAGCGCACGCTAAGATATGTATATTAACGTGCGCTATCGGGAATGAGTTAACGTACGCTACGTTTGGTACGTAACGTACGTTATGTCATCAGTCGAGTCAGTCGGCTGATCAGAGAGGACTGTCAGTACATAGTTAGCGTACGCTAGACTTCGTCGTTTACGTACGCTAACGAGCAGGCTTAGCGCACGTTACGTAGAATACGTAGCGTACGCTAAGTAATTCAGGCAGAACACATTTTAAGAGCTTCCGGCCGTAGACCGGATTGTTAGACATTCGTACGACTTGAGATGAATTCTATATTATTTCTTTTGTTAAGGTTCGAGCTTGCTACATTGATCGAAGGAGGCGGCCTTCGAGTGTGTTGAGATCAGTTCTTGCCATCTTTGAGGCAAGTATCGTAATTTGTTAATATTGGTATTTTGAGCATACATGTGGTTTATTCATGTTGTTGAACAAGGGATTTATTTCGTCGAATTATCATGATATTCGTTATCTAGTGTTTGTATGTTCATGTTGATGGACATAGCGATTTTGCATATATGTATGCATGAGTTGTGTTTGTATATGTTGTACGATCTATGCTGAGGGCGCTGGATTGGATGTCCACCTCGTGTTGGTCCGACGGGATCATCTTGGGATCAGGGCTGAGGGCACCGGATCATTGGACGGGGTTTTCCACCTCGTGTTGGTCTGACGGGATCATCTTGGGATCTATGTTGAGGGCGCTGGATCATTGGAATACCCATACTGTGTTAATCGAATCTTGTGGATTTGCATTGTCGGATTCCGGTAGCGAAAGTCCGTGTGGTGTATCTTGTTATGTATTGTTGATGCATATACGATTTGTTTAATATGATACTTGTACTAGCATCGTTTTGCTAACCCCTTCGGGGGTGGACATTTGTTTTGATGTTCAGGTAGTCGAGGAGCGGGGAAACAGCCACAGTACCGACGTGACGACGAAGGGGCTCAGTGATGTATATTGTTATTGTGATTTGTCTTCTTGATTCATTTTTAGTACTCGAGTACGCGTGTCTTATTAGTATCATTTCGATATGGTTGTATTAATTAACTCGATGGATCAATTGGAACCGGTTTTGCATTTTGAACTTCTGTGCTATTATTGGATTATATTTACATTTCTTTTAATTAGCCTTGTAAATCCTCACTTAAAGGGTTTACGGCGCTGTAATTATTCCGAATATCTCAGGGTGTTACAATTGAAAGGGTATTTATACCCGCTATAATTTAGGGGTTTTCATTTAAGTCCTCTCATTTTCCAGCAGGCTTCAATTTAGCCCCAGACAGTTTTAATTAACTCGTTTTTAACCCAGTCAGCTTTTCAATTCTTACAATGTGACCCTAGTCAACTTTAAAACTTTAATTCAGTCATAATTTTGACCAAGACATTCGAAATGTTGACTTTCAATTTATATTAATAATTAACCTGAATTTGTGCATAAGAATTTTAATTTCAGTCATTAATAATATTAACTCTTCGATTAATATTAATAAGCAGTTGTAATTTATTTTCAATTATTATATAGTGATATTTGTATATTTCATTTATGATATAAATAATAAATTGTAAGGATTATAATTATTATTATTACTATATGTAGACTTTATCGAGGATTTACGGGCTTAGGACTGTGAGTCGAGCATCTTCATATTCAAGTCAGACATCATCATTTATTCAGGTGGGAATTTTCACTATCACTTTAATTGCTTTAATTGGACTGTGTATGTGATGTTCCATTCATATTTAAAATTTTTATGCACGTTGTAAATTAGGCTAACCTGTTTTCATGGAAAAGGCTATCTTAAGATATATGTTGTTGCGGGGACACCTGCGCAACCTCAATATTCACATGCGTGCTCAATTCATGTTATGTGGTATTGTGTGTATGTTTGATGTTGTTGCAGGGGCACCTGCACAACCTCAATATTCGTGTATACGTACTCGATTCATGCTATAAGTAATATTGTGAGTATGCATTGACGTTGAGGAAAAATATGATAGATTATTCATGTTATGCTTTCCATGAGATTGTATATTACTGTGATCAGTGTAATTTCCACGAGCTGAAGGAAGCTCACCCCCACCTTTATTGATCCCGCAGGTTAAACCGAACTGGATGGACGAAGGAGCGAGCCGAGGGGGCATATGAAAAAAGAATTTATTACATGATGTTTACTTTATGTCTAATGTTTTGAAACTCATTTGGGGGAACTTCGATTTGAAATTTATAATTTATGATTTATTCTTCCGTCGCAAATTTTATCTCGTATCTATGATGAAATGTTACCTTATTTAAAGGTACTTATTTTCATGTCCTTGTAGCGACTCGACTTTGTAGGCGAGAATTTTTATATTCTCAAGAAAATTATTTTTCGTCAAATTTTACCTTTTACTTATTTTCCCCAATAATTACCCTAGAAAGTCGGGGCGTTACATAGTGGTATCAGAGCAGGTTTTACCTTTCTATAGACTCGCTAGAATGTAAAAGTATCATATGCTCTCAGCTTCGCCACTTCGTCACTCCGTCTGAGGTACCAAATTTCAGTCATTATTCATGCATATGTCATTTCATTTTATTTACATAATTATTTATGCATGTACGAATTGTTAGAATGGCCAAACCTAGAATGACGCCACGTAAGAAGGTCCCAGCTACTTTTGACCCATGCCTTCCAGCACGTAAACACTGGTGGGACGACCCTAGTCTACCACACTACGTCATTAATAGGCTGTGGCTGCAATCTGGGAAACAAGGTTCCGTCACTCGACAGCTAGAGCACCTGATGGAGAAGTTATCCAAAGACTGGAGTTGCTACATATTTCGGCTTTGGAAAAAGGCCATCAAGAGATCGCTAGAAGAGCGAGAGTCCGCGGATGATTTCCAGTTCGTCGGTTGACGCTTATTGGATTTGTTCGCTCGGGAGGTGATACCGACTGCAAATTGGAATGCCGACTCTGCGGACGAGGAAGACTCAGAGGAGGATCCCGAAGAAGACCCTGAAGAGGATCCCGAAGAAGATCCAGAAGAAGATCCAGAGGAAGTTCCCGATGAGAGCTCAAAAATGGATCTCGCCGAAAATATGAAGGATGTTTTGATGGCAGACATCGAGTCTGAAGATGAAGTCACTTTTTGTATTGAGTCGCGACCCCCTATTCCTGTTGTAGAGATTATTAGCAGTGACGATGGGGAGTAGTGCGTGTAGACTCAATAACTAACAACGTGAAGATAGATATTAACGAACATAGCTTCTTAGCCAACTTGCACATAGTTGAACTTAGTGATTTTGATGTCATTTTGGGTATGGATTGGTTGGACAAGCATAGAGTTGTAGTTGAATTCTCCAAGAGGAGGGTAACTTTATGTCCGTCTAATGATGTCAAAACCGCACTCGAGTGAGTAAGACACTCTAGTACCCCGAAGGTGATTTCAGCCATGAAACCTGTGAAGATGTTGAAGAAGCGTAATTGCCAAGGATTCTTGGTGAATGTGATGGGGAAAACGACTTCGGAGAAGACGGTAGCTGATGTACCTATCGTCAAGGAGTATCCAGACGTCTTTCCCGAAGACTTGCCCGGTGTAACACCCCAAAAAGGAGGCTATTACAGTGCCGTGGACCCCACACAGGCTATTACAGATTAAATAAGTATTATTTTGTGATACCGAACCACAATAAGTAGTTATTACTCCGATTAGGAGTTTATTAATAGTATGGCCAACGACCTTATGATACACAGGATCTGAAATACAAGTACAAACCATATGGAGATGGAGTATACTTCAAATATTAATACAACCCGACAATAATTTAAATAAATCGGAATTAAAATAACATTACACGGTTTGAAATAACCGGACATAAAAGACAATGGACCCCCCGATCTAGTATCCCTCAAACCCTTCGCCGTCATCGTGATCTTCCCGTGCCTTGCCTTTGCCTCGACCTAAAATACAACACAAGTATTTCGCCCAAAACACAGGGTCGGATATACATGATAAATGATTCTCCCGACATTATACAACCCACATATATTAGATCTCAAAGAAAGCATTCCGACTTCTGAACATACCCCTCGGGCGTATGAACAATTAGTTCCAAATCATCGAACATATCCAATCATACATGGACTATGAGCGATCAAACAATATGGCTCAAGATGCACATCACAGTACGTCCGATCTGGAAATATGTCCGTGTACATGTCCACCCCGTATACGGAATCCAGAATATACGTGTGAAAATGTACCTAATTAGCCTTAAGAACCACCTCTCGTGTGCACAGTCCAATACGGAAAACATCCACGTATGACTATATAAGTGCCCGGCTAAAAATCCTACACATTGACCAATCGACACGCAGATATGATTCCAGATATGTCACGATACAACATGACAACGGATTTAACAAATTACACATCCGATTAAGGATCAAGAAAAACTCACCGAAATGACAATGAGGACCAAACAAGATCAACGATTTAAAGTGACATACTTGGGAATGCAATCCCATGATAAAAAATGGAATAACGTCAAGGACAGTGTCAAATTACGAGTCACCAATTCATAAACATCTCATACACATGAAACGTATAATCATCACAAGAATCTAATCATCATTATAACCAAGCAAGATAACTTGCCTCAACTCTGTAGGCGAAAGATAGTCCTTATCCAAATGATCAAACGGGCGGTATCCTCGGTTAAACACTCAATCAAACAAGCAACCTTGAATGAAACGTAATTCATTCAATAACATATTCACATAATATTAATATTAATTCGTAGGAAGCGACGCCCACAACCTACTCGAATAATTCATTCCATCCTAATGAATATTCTACCAATTATTTGAAGGGTTTCAATACATATAGTTCGTCTTCCACAATCGGGTTACTATATCAACAATGTCCTTGAATACTCTAGTCATTTCTATGAACAAAACATCTTCAATTCATCAACAAAATCGATTTTAATCAATTCTTTGTGTTCTACAACGTCTACTACTTTACAAGGATAATCATAATGAATTCAATACTCAAATTTATTATGACTTTATCGTTCATAATCTGCATTACCTACATAAGAACACTATTTATTTTAGCATGATGACCAATTATGATCTTGAGTTACCAACACATTAGATTACTAGTAGGATTCAACAATATCCTTGTTATTTCTCAAAGTCACTATAAGCTGAACCATAATGATGATAACACCTCTAAGATTTCTGAGCAAAAGAACATAATCTTATCCCCAACATTGTCAAGTTTTTCCCAAGGTAATTCAATCCCTAATGTGGTGTTTAAACATTTATGATATCAATTCTATTGGTTAAATCCAACTATGGTGAAGTTAACTGATTCAACGATGTTCTACTGAGCTAAATTCATCCAGCAAGATGAGCATGATAATTATAAATATGGTTAATATCACTATAACATCAAGAACACATCCATTACAAACCCTCATTTATCATATTCGTCAAGAAGTGTTTAAAAAGTTGAATTAAAATTACGTTTTACTTGATTAATTTAACTCTGGGTGAAATATACTTCATCATTAACACCAACATACGAAAAGTACAGAGAAGAGATGCACACATACCTCCAGAAACGATGAACAACTCTCAAAACTACAAGAAAGTACATTCCATGCTCAAGAACATCTCCTAATCTTCAAGGTAATGAGCTCCACTCCAAGATTTAAGGCTTGAACACAAGTGGGAGGAGGTTTATATCGGTTTGGAGGTGCAGAGGGACGATATATGGAGAGAAAATCGGGTTGGAGTTGTGAAGAAGTGAAAAATAGGCTGTGTCTTTAAATAAACCGTACAGCCTTAACGTACGCTATCGAACAAAATTAGTGTACGTTAACACTATTACGTACGCTAAAAAGTAGAGGGTTACATATGTAATCGAATTATAGGGGCTACTGAATCGATTACACAGGCCATTTACGTACGCTAACGAAGAGGGTATTACGTATGTTAAATAGGGTTGACTCTGACCGACACGACAGCCAATCACACTTCACGTGTATGGAAACGGGTATCATCCTCATGTGCAGAAGTCAACTGATGTCTGATTCTCTCTTAACGTACGCAACTGATAACGAATTACGTACGTTAAGGCACAAGATTAACGTATGTTAATCACACTTTGTAGCGTACGCTACACCAACAGAATAGGTTCAAAAATGCAACTCTCCAATCAATCATCAAATCAACAAACATAAGGCGAATAACAACGATAATTAACTCAATTTCATAATGTCTCGACGTAAGTCATATAATAAATGCAACATGATTCAACGATAGTCAAATTATCTGAACAAAACAACAGTAAGGATGAAGGTTATAGTCGGATATTACATACTCCCACCTTAAAAGGAGTTTCGTCCTCGGTACTAAGGGGCGAATAATTCGGGATATCTCACTCGCATGTTATCCTCAGTTTCCCATGTAGCCTCTTCGACTCCGTGTCGTGACCACTGAACCTTCATTAGGGGAATCGTCTTGTTCCGCAACTGTTTGATCCTTCGCTCGAGTATCTGCATAGGACGCTCCTCGTACGAATGATCCTCCACTATTTTGATCTCTTCGAACTGAAGTACATGGCTCGGATCAGCAACATACTTCCTCAACTGGGAGACATGGAACACGTTGTGAATCCGACTCAAAGGGGACCTACAGTGACGGCCACACAATGCCTCATACGGAGCCATCTGAATCGAAGCATGCCAACTATTATTATAAGCGAATTCCACCAAAGGTAGCTGGGTTTTCCAATCGTCCTTCCAATCAAGAGCACATGCCCTCAACATGTTCTCTAGGGTTTGGATAGTTCTCTCAGACTGACCATCGGTCTGCGGATGAAAAGTCATACTGAAATTCAATTGCGTGCCCATTGCACGATGAACTGCCTTCTATAAGTGTGACACGAATCGCCCATCACGTTCCGATACAATACTCTTGGGGGTATCATGTAACCTCACAATCTGCTTAATAAATAGCTGGGCCAATCTCTCGGGACCCCACGTGTCTTTAATCTCCAAAAAGTGGGCTGATTTGGTTAGATGGTCCACGATCACCCAGATCGTATTCATTCCTTGACAACTCGTCGGAAAGCTAGTGATAAAATCCATCGATATGTCCTCCCATTTCCACTCGGGAATCGGGAGCGGTTTCAGCATCCCTGCGGGTCGCTGGTGCTCAATTTTAACCTGCTGACAGGTTAAACATCTCAAAACGAATTCGGCAAACTCACATTTCATATTTCCCCACCAATAATATTGTTTCAAATCCTTATACATCTTACTAGACCCCGGGTTAATAGAGTATGGGGTAGCATGGGCTTCTCTCATGATAGAGTTCCTCAACTCCTTGTCTGCTGGTACACACGCTCGATTCCTGAAGCGTATCAGTCCGTCCTCGTGGATCACAAATCCAGGGGCTTTCCCTTGAGTGATTTCTTCCCGAGCTCGAGATAGGAACGGGCCCGTAATCTGCTTCGATCTGATTATATCATCAAGAGATGAAGAAATCTCAAGTGTCCAAAGTTGTCCCTGATCATGCTGTAACCAAACTTCAATCTCTGGCCTCATAAGCTCCAACTGCAATTCCCTTTGAGCTGTCAAGCGGCTAAGCATCTACTCCTGCACTGTCTTACGGCTCAAGGCATCGGCAACAACATTTGCCTTGCCTGGATGATAAAGGATTTCGATATCATAATCTTTGATCAATTCTAGACACATTTTATGTCTCATGTTCAACTCTTTCTGAGTAAAAATGTACTTCAGGCTCTTGTGATTGGTAAAGATCTGACAGGTAACCCCGTACAGATAGTGACGCTAGATTTTCAGTGCAAACACTACGGCTGCTAGCTCCAAGTCATGGGTCAGATAGTTAACTTCATAGGGTTGCAATTGTCTCAATGCATAAGCAATCACTTTCCATTCCTACATTAGTACATATCCAAGGCCCTGTCTCGACGCGTCACTATACAGCACAAATCCTCCCGTTCCTTTTGGTAGAACCAAGACAGGTGCTGAAATCAATCAACTCTTAGCTCATCATAACTTTCCTGACATGCTTTTGACCACAAATACTTCTTATCCTTCCTCAGTAGGTTAGTCATCGGTTGCGCAATTTTGGAAAATCCTTCCACGAACCATCGGTAGTAACCTGCTAGGCCGAGAAAACTACAAACTTCCTTCACGTTCTTCGGAGGTAGCCAGTCTCGAATGGCTTCTGTCTTTTGTGGGTCTACTCTCACTACTTCGTCTGATATCACATGCGCAAGAAAGATAACCTCAGGCATCTAGAATTCACATTTAGAAAACTTCCCATAAAGCTGTTCCCGCCTCAACGCATCGAGAACTTGGTGGAGATGATGTTCATGCTCTTCGTGGTCACGAGAGTAAATCAGAATGTTGTCAATAAAAACGACTACAAAGCGGTCTAGATAGTTAATAAAAACCCGATTCATCAACTCCATGAATACAGCTAGTGCATTAGTTAATCCAAATGGCATCACCACGAACTCATAATGCCCATAGCGAGTGCAGAAAGCCGTCTTCGAAATGTCAGACTCTTGAATCCTCAACTGATGATAACCGGACCTCATGTCGATCTTAGAAAACGCAGCAGCTCCCTGAAGTTGGTGCAATAAATAATCATTACAAGGCAATGGATATTTGTTCTTGATGGTTACCATGTTCAGCTCACGGTAATCAATACATAATCGCAGCGATCCGTCTTTCTTTCGTACAAATAATACTGATGCTCCCCAAGGGGATGCACTAGGTCGGATATAGCCCTTTTCAGTCAACTCCTCAAGCTGGTTGTTCAACTCCTGCATCTCAGTCAGAGCCATACGATACGGTGCTTTTGAAAGCGGGGACGTACCTAGCTCTAATTCAATAATAAACTCCACCTCACGATGTGGAGGTAAGCCTGGCAGCTCGTCTGGAAATACGTCTGGGTAGTCTCGGACTACCGTAATGTCGGCCAATTCAACTGGTCGATATGTTGTTTTGTTCATGTAGCACTAATAACCAATACATCCTTGATTAAGCAGTTTCACTGCTTTCATAGCGCTGATGACTCTCCCGGAACGGCTGGGACTATCACCTCGAAATATACACTCGAAACCATCATTAGAAGTGACGGTTACCATCCGCTTGCGGACACTAAGTATGGCATCATGACGATCCATCCAATCGATACCCAAGATTATATCATCCTTAGGTAAATCGACTATAATCAGATTTGACAACCACTCACGGTCGTTCATACGAATCAGACAGTCCTGGACTTCATGATTCCCAATAATTCTTCTACCATCGGGTAGACCAATCACATAGGGCTCACAATTGATAACATGGTCTATAGGCAAACAACTTAAACAAGAAGTAGATATAAAGAAGTGTGAAGCACTGGTATCAAAAAGAACACACACCGGCTGAGAGTGGATCTCGAGTATACCTGCAATCATGCTGGCCTCGGGATCGTCACCTTTCTTCATTTCGTAGATCCTAGGTTTTGCGGCTCCTGCACCATGTGTACCACTTTGATTCCCATGACCCATTCCCCTATTTACCACGGTAGTCTGATAAGAAGCGGACGGAGGCATACGGTCCGGGACAGCAGACTGATTTGTAGCATGAGACGCTACTGGTTCACGTCCGGGTCCATTCCTGCAAAAACGAGCACGATGCTCATTCTTCCCACAAGTATGGCATGCGACGGACAGCTTCACACATTTGGAGATGACGTGCCCCTAGTCTCCACAGTTATAGCACACAACAGATGAGGGGACGGCTCGAGAGTGCGATCCGGCTGGCTTCGACGCCATGGATGGTCGATCAGAAGGGTTTGGCAATGACTGGGGCTTCCTGAATGTCCCCTGGTTACTCTCAGTCTGGTTCTGGTTTCGAGATCTTTTGTTGTTGGGCTGTCGTTGCTTCTTAGAAATCTCCTTCGCGGTGAGTTCGTATTCCAGAGCTTTCTCGATGAACTCCGGCAGGGTCGTGCAGTGGTGATTCAACAACTGCATTTTCATTCGGGGTTTAAGCCTCTTGAGAAAATATTTGATTTTATCAGCCTCTGTTCGGACAATCGACGAGGCAGAAGGAAGAAGTGCTTGAAATTACTCGGTGACAGATAGAACATCATCATCCTCGGACGGGTCCAGGTTAGCAATTCTAACAGCTTGGCCTCACGAAGTGGCCCTCGATAGTAAAGGTCTAGCATGAGGTTTTTAAATTCCTCCCAGGTATAAGCACCATCAACTGGCCTCACTGAAAGCCACCAAGTGTGAGCGCCCTTGCTAAGATAGTAAGCTGCTATGGAGACGCGATTCTCTTCCGGGTAGTCCACCATCTCGAATAATTTCTTAAAATGCTCGATCCAATGCACAAAGTTAGCAGGCTCAGAGGAGCCTTCAAAGATCGGAGGTCACTGGCGAGAGATGTCGCTGATGATCCGACTCACGGGTCCGCCAAGCACAGGAGGTGGAGGATGAGGCCCCTGCTGCTGGCCAGTAGTGGCCCTCTGCATAGCTTCCATTAATTGACCCATCTGGGTCATCTGAGTCATCATGCCCTACATCACAACGTAAGGATCGACACGTACATCCTCACGCCCACTGTGGTGCGATTGGTCCCTAGAAGGCGAACCACTATATGCGGAACTATGATCCACATTTGCGCGTCTGTTGGCTCGAGGTATCGGGATTCGGCCCCTTCCGCGGTCTCGTCCCCCTCTGCCACGACCTCTTAAATTTCTTTCCATACTGAAAGAATCAATCATAATAATAACCATAAGTACAGTTAAAGATACTATTCAAAATTCATGCTAAATTCATAGCAACAAGGAATCACATATTCAAGAAAATGGTTCATAACTAATTATCGACACCACGAATGTCACACAAAATATTACATCGACGTCAAGTCGATCAATTTTAATCATATAATCAATCCAGCATTTATCTCGAATTATCAATCAGATAAATCCTGCCACAGATCCTCGAAATAACAAGATCAACAAAGAGATCCATTCTGATATCAATATCATGCCAGTAATTAAATCATGGATCGAAAAGTACATACCGTATTTGGCTCGTAGGGTCAGGCGCTTGCACAGGTCACACGTGACACGAAGGTCTTTGGATACTAGTTCATCCTACAACGACTCTTAGAGAGAAAACAACACTCTCTGATACCATCTTCTGTAACACCCCAAAAAGGCGGCTATTACAGCGTCGTAGACCCCACACTGGGACCCACCAGGCGATATCAAAATACAGATTAAATAAGTATTATTTTGTGATTTTGAACCACAATAAGTAGTTATTAGTCCGATTAGGAGTTTATTAATAGTATGGCCAACGGCCTTATGATACACAGGATCTGAAATACAAGTACAAACCATATGGAGATGGAGTATACGTCAAATATTAATACAACCCGACAATAATTTAAATTAATAGGAATTAAAGTAACATTACACGGTTTGAAATAACCGGACATTAAAGACAATGGGGCCCTTGATCCAGTATTCCTCGAACCCTTCGCCGTCACCGTGCTCTTCCCGTGCCTTGCCTTTGCCTCGACCTAAAATACAACACAAGTATTTTGCCCAAAACACAGGGTCAGATATACATGATAAATGATTCTCCCGACATTATACAATCCACATATATAAGATCTCAAAGAAAGCATTCCGACTACTGAACATACCCCTCGGGCGTATGAACAATCAGTCCCAAATCATCGAACATATCTAATCAAACATGGACTATGAACGATCAAACAATATGGCTCAAGATAGACATCACAGTACGCCCGAACCGGAAATGTGTCCGTGTACATGTCCACCCCTTATACGGAATACAGAATATACGTGTGACAATGTACCTAAGTAGCCTCACGAACTATGTCTCGTGTTCACAGTCCAATACGGAAAACATCCACGTATGACTATATAAGTGCCCGGCTAAAAATCCTACACAATGACCAATCGGCAAGCAGATATGATTCCAGATATGTCACGATACAACATGACAATGAATTCAACAAATTACACATCCGATTAAGGATCAAGAGAAACTCACCGAAATGACAACGAGGACCAAACAAGATCAACGATTCAAAGTGACATACTTGGGAATGCAATCCCATGATGAAAAACGGAATAACGTCAAGGATAGTGTCAAATTACGAGTCACCAATTCATAAAAATTTCATACACATGAAACGTATAATCATCACAAGAATCTAATCATCATTATAACCAAGCAAGATAACTTGCCTCAACTCCGTAGGCGAAAGATAATCCTTCTCCAAATGATCAAACAGGCGGTATCCTCGGTTAAACATTCAATCGAACAAGCAATCTTGAATGAAACGTAATTTATTCAATAACATATTCACATAATATTAATATTAATTTGTAGGAAACGACGCCCGTAACCTACTCGAATAATTCATTCCATCCTAATGAATATTCTACCAATTATTTGAAGGGTTTCAATACATATAGTTCGTCTTCCACAATCGGTTTACTATATCAACAATGTCCTTGAATACTCTAGTCCTTTCTATGAACAAAACATCTTCAATTCACCAACAAAATCGGTTTTAATCAATTCCTTATGTTCTACATCTACTACTTTACAAGGATAATCATAACGAATTCACTCCTCAAATTTATTATGACTTTATCGTTCATAATCTGCATTACCTAGGCAAGGACACTATTTATTTTATCATGATGACCAACTATGATCTTGAGTTACCAACACATTAGATTACTAAAAGGTTATCGTAGGATTCATCAATATCCTTGACATTTCTCAAAATTCACTATAAGCTGAACCATAATGATGATAACATCTCTAAGATTTCTGATCTTATCCCCAACATTGTCAAGTTTTTCCCAAGGTAATTCAATCCCTAATGTGGTGTTTAAACATTTATGATATCAATTCTATTGGTTAAATCCAACTATGGTGAAGTTAACGGATTCAACGATGTTCTACTGAGCTAAATTTGTAATGCCCCGGTCTTTTATATGTATGAATTATTATGACCTCAAGTGCGACATTAGGGTTTTGCATTCACAAATAATAAAATTGTGACTAATAGTAAAAGGTTAGAACTATTTACACGTTTTTAATTCAGAAATCGGATGTTGGATTATTTGGTTGGGTTTACCTTCCGAATTTGATTTTTATGTTTCGATAGATAGAATCGTGATTCCATCGACCTATACATACACTACTTTTACGTTACGAGTACGATTTTGAAAAGTTTACTTTTTGAGTTTTCGGGTATATTTTATGTCGAGTCATTTTCTCGGATAATTCGTGTCCCGTAAATCGCGAGACTTTTCTCCGACTTTAAGCTGTAAGTGCGACACGATAATTTAAGTATATGACATACACACAATACTCGAGTAATTTTATCTGCAGAGGAGCAAAACGTAAAATATTGTTCGACCGGTTTATAACGACGTCTAGGGTTAACCTAGTATATTAAGGGACATCACCTCCCTTTCATTTTCCTCTTCACTTCATCTTCTTCACCTCTTCTTCTCCACTTCAGCCCTCACCCCCCCCCCCCCCCCACCCCTCACCATTGAAGAACACCATTGTTTTTCATCAAGAACTCAAGTTACAAGGTCACTTTGTGTTCCAAACATGAATCCAAGTTCATATTCAAGTAAGTTACCTCATTCTCTTCATTTCTACCCAAGTAAAATCGGTTTTGGCCACTTTAAAATTTGGAAAAATATATTAAGAGTTTAGGTTTAATGTTATAATTTTTTGTATGTTGTTTTTAAGTTGATTTTAAGGTTCTTGAAGTGTTTAGAACAAGTTGTAATCATGTCTTGATTTTCTTCATGTTGGCCGAAAATTTTAGGGTTTCATAAACTAATCATGTGTTGTTTTTCTTTTGATTTTCTTACATAATATGTTGTTATATGATGATATGATGCTATGATGAATTTATGGGATTTTTATAAAATGATTGGTGTTTTGAATGTAAGGAAGAATCATGCTTAGTTCTTGATATGTTGTTGTATGTTCAAAAGTGACTTGATAATTATGATGAGGTATGAAAGGAGTGCATGATATGTTTTTGTTAGATTTTATAAAATGCGTTTTAAAATTTATTTGAAAACAAGAACATGAAGTTAGATTTATAAAGATGGAAGATGTGTTGGTAATATTTGATGTAGTTAAGGAGCATGGTATGTATAGAGGATTTTAAAGTAATGTTTAGGTCATTTGTATGTTAGGATCAAGACTTTGATTATCAACATTAGTGTATGTTAAGTGTGTTGTTTGATGTTAATGATGTTTGAATGTTAATGTTGGAAAAATAAGAATGAGTAAGTAGTCATTTTGCAAAAGAAATTTTTTTGAAATGGAGTTCGTAATGTCGAGGAGCATGCTTGTATGTCGACTCATATATGTGTTATAAGTATGATATGTATGATTAGAGTTTACATGTTTAGGGTTTTCGTTTCTAGAAACGAGCTCTAGGTTAATATGATGTTTTTCCCATTTTCGTCGGAAGTTGGCAGTTTCGTCACACTTCACGGAAATGGTCATAACTTTCTCCACGTTTCATATTTTTGAGATTTGTAAAATGTATTTGAAACTAGACTTCAGTGGCTTTAAATGATATATAATTCACTATCTAGTTCTTACTGTGAATTAACAGATTGCTAATTATTTCCAGCCTTGATGCACATTATGTTATGATTATGTTAAGTGTTTGATGATGGTTTTCGAACCAAGGAACGTGTAACGGAATCGAGTATCGGTTACCGTTGTTAGTATATTTATATGTTAGATGGTCAGTTAGGTTCTCTAGGAGAATCATAGATTTTATTATTAAACTTAAGTCGAATGCAAAACTCTAAAGTCCAAACATGTAGATCGAGTCCGTTGTCCGTTAGACTTCGTTAAGCTCGATCGACCGCTAAACTTAGTTGTTTCCGATGAAAGGTGGAGCAGCAGACTAAAGCATAAAGAAGAGCCGAGAATCATTTTTCTTGCGTTTATTACTTGTCCAGGTGGGCTTTCTATACGAAAATGATTATGTGGGTTTTCTATACGAAAATGATTATGTGGGCTTTCTATACGAAAATGATTTGAGCTTTGCTCTATCTTGATGAAATGTTTTACAAGCAAATTATGATTTCAAATGTTTATGATGCATAAAAACTTTTATGTGGATTCTTATGAACCTATGCCAACTTATGAAATGATCGGATCCTGAGCTAGACAAAGGTTGTTGGCCAGGGTTAGTGTACACAGTACTCGGGATTGTGAGCTCTCTTCGGAGTGGCCAATCTCGGGGAGTAACATTCGCGGGAGGTGGCCACCTTCCCCGGCATAAATTATGGATATGGTGAATCTGATGATATATTCTATGAAATGAAATGATTTAGTAAGCATTGGCTTTTTCCTAAAACCCTCGTGTGTTACTGCTTATATGCATGATGACAAGTACGAAAGTATGTTTTATGTTTTGGCAATACGTTCACGGAGTACGTTGTATTCAGCCCTATATATCTTTTTAAATATGCAGGTTGAGCAGGGGATGTAACGGAGGGTGTTGAGTGGAAGTCTTTTGTTTATGATCAATGTTAAGCCCTGGTTATATATCTTCATATATGTAACCAACCATGTTTTTCCGCTGCAAACACTCTTTATGATTATGCTTTCTATGTCTTGTTGATTGTAATATGCTATGATAATGTTATGACTATACATTCTACTTTGAATTCTAAGTCATTCCCACGGGACTAACTCTCCTTCATGATGCCTTTATAGGTTATTCATGGTAGTTCACCTCTATGCCTTATGAAACGTATGTTTCCCCCTTTCTTCGTCGCTTCTTACTTCCTACCCCGGGTCACGCTCCGGCTGTGCCGTCCTTAGGGATAAGGGGCCGTGACAGAATGGTATCAGAGTGGTTCGTTCGCTCTGAGTCTATGTTTTTTCAAGCGAAGTTTAGTTCGATTTTCTAAACTGATTTAAGAATCAATTGTCAACTCAACACCCCATCACATCATGCTCAACTGAAGATTAAGGTAAAAGATTTACTAGTCTTTATGATTCAAACTTCTTTTGCCATGAAAATGTATCTATTTACGAGCTTTTATGAAATGTTAATTATGAATATATATGGAATGATATATGTATGACGAAGCATGTACTATATGAATCCTTATTTTTCAAGTACGCATAAATTGTTGCTGATGAAGAAACACGAAAGACGAGAACCTAGAAATTTCCTTAGGGTCTTCTATTATGCGAACGAGAACTTATGCGCCTTAAGTATTTCAGCACATGCACGAATATGAAGGATGAACAATGACGATGTAATAACGAGGGTCGACGATGCAGTGACGTCTCCAACGAATATGACTTACGTACGAGTAATATGAGTATGGTTATTTTATCGGGATGTCCATTTATGGAGAAACCCGAATAACTTTCATAACATACCCCGTCAGAGAGTATATTGTTATTTTTATGTTAGGTGTTTCTCAGTCCAGAGTTCGAGTCGAGAACTTAGGATGAGATTTATATCCTTCTTCTGAGAATCCTTTAAGTGGAGTTGTTCTATTATGTTGAGACGTTGATGTATTATACATATATCTTCTTCATAGGATGGCGACCACGAAGACGCCGCCGCGTAAGTCAACGAGGAGAAGGCGTACGCCGTGCGACCTTGTGTAGGCTTTCCGCAGCACGTATCGAGGCATAGGTGCCACTGTGGGTCAGTGCGTGGTAGACCTCTAGGCGACATGGCGCTTAGATGCTCCTCATGGTGTCTCGTACTACGAGGGCATTCAGCGTCTTATCGACCTCCTTCCGATCGAGTGGAGAGAGTGGGCTGCTTCAGTCTCATGGTATTATATCTTTTTGCATGAGCCTTTGCTATCCGCATCACCACTCAGTACCTCCAGCACCGTGCACCTCCCCCTGGAGCTTGCGTGTACCGACCTTATGCTAGGGGATCTTTGCCGGAGAGGCTAGCTACACCTATACCGAGCCAGATGGTCCTTGTTGCGCCGTCTCATGCTCAGGATGGGTTGGACATGGAGGCAGGGACATCAGCACCTCGAGGCAGGGACATGAGGACCGAGCCTTTTAGTCTCAGGAGGACATCTCCGCCACTTCGACCTATGCCAGTCATTGTAACACCCCCAAAACCGTATGGAAATATTACACGCCGTAGACCCTTTCCACAAGGATCTACCAGGCTAAACATCCATAAACAACCAAATGCTTGCCCGGCCAGGGTCAAACAATATAATAATACAGACCGTTAAGGTCACTTACACATAAACACACAGACCGATGAGGTCACACAACTCTATCAACAGAACTGACTAACAACATTACCCACACAGGGGTCGAAACACAATACAGCGGAAGACTGAATCAACTCTAACAATACAACCAAACTCTACCAACTCTCGACTCTTGATTAGTATCGCAGCTCGTCATCCCCTTGTGCCAATCCTGTGACTGCTCCCCTGAACCTGCATGTACCTGGACGCAGAACAGACATCCACCCCCCGATTACTCGGGGGTTAGTAAAACTCCACTGTTTTACTAGTGCAAGTATAAAACGATACGAAATGCAACAAGTAAATAGCAACTACGAATTTAATATGGAAATCAATTATCAAAATGTTCCCAAGAAGTTTTAGAATTTCGAACTCAAGTAAGAGATATTTGAAAAGGAACACATCATCTCGGGGATTTTTAAAACAGAAATTCTTTTGGACCTCGAGTCCCAATTTACAAAACCTTTTCGTAAACAATAGGGCCTTAGCCCGATTCTCGTTTCAAAGCACACTAGATAATATATCATTATGAGTCCGAGATCCATATTTAAAATGTTACCCAAACAATCACTGTTACACGATCATTGTTCGTACACATCATGTACCGAACTCCGGAGGCCTCGATGGACCTTTCCCGGACCATACACACTGTTCGTACACATCATGTACCGAACTCCGGAGGCCTCAACGGACCCTACCCGGCCACAAACATCGTTCATACACATCATGTACCGAACTCCAGAGGTCTCGTCAGACCCTACCTGGATCACACACCTTGTTCGTACACATCATGTACCGAACTACAGAGGCCTCGTCAGACCCTATCTGGAACACACACACGCACACATCGACACGACACAACTCATAATCATCAAATGTCAAGCCATTCCACATTACACCGAAATGTACAATCAAGTATGTAAACCAGAACAACACAAAAATCATGATCATCACAACAACTCTATAATGACCAACCACGCCCGACACAAACTTAGATGATTTGCACATCCAACACAATTCCACGATGTTAACTAAGTGAAGGTATTATCGTTACCATCAATTGTTCGTAATAATCAATTCATACAAAGCATATACACGAAAGTAAACCAATGCATCACAACCATAATACGACGTCCCTATTCACAAGACACAATTCATATAGTAAAATACTTGCCTTAATAACCGTTACCGAATACTCCGAAGAACACGATTCGACCGGGAAGCTCGGACCCCGAAGAAGACAACGAACGGAAGGGTTCCGACTCACAAGAATTTCGTCCCTAATTCATACCAATGATAAATCAACAATCGTACGATGGATAATAATCATACAACGCCCAATCCCCCCTCTAAGACCTTTTGTCAGACACCTTCAAGGCGTCGACTAAGAACTCGACCAAAACAACGAATCGATACGATCCAACCATGGAATAACAAGGAATTCGATATAATACATCTAAATAATCAATAATTCATCAATAATCTAAGTTATTTCGGATTAAACGGACAAATCGAACAAAATACCCAAAATCCCCAAAATTAGATTTCTAGAAAATCTGACGTGATTCTCTCGATCAAAGGATGTTATAGGATGGATGATTGTTGATATGAACTCCAAGACTTCATGGATTGATTGCCCAACAACATATATCCATGATCAACACACCTCCAACCGCAGAAAGGAAGAAAACAGTGAGAAAATGGCTGAAGAAAACGTCTGCTGGCCTTAAATATGCTGACTGCCGGCCACATAACGTACGTAATCGGCCATGGCTTACGGCCGTAACCGGCCATGGCCGAACCCACTGTCCCAAAACTGCCGGCCCGTCATGTACGTTACCGGCCATGGCCTTACGTATGTAACCAGCCCTTACGGCCATAACTGCCGGGCCATAGCGGCCGTTACTCGGCCAGGTCCTGCCAGCCGGGACTCGGTCGATCCGACGGTCCGAAAATTTCCGAAACTCAGACCTGAACATAAACTGAAAACACGGTTACAAAGTACTCGTAAAGACAAATCCGAACACTAAGAGAACACCCGATTCCGAGCACCCGAAGGCTCGAAATTCGACAACGGAAAGTAATTACCACAACAACAACAACAACATCTAAGCCTTAGTCCCAAAATGATTTGGGGTCGGCTAACATGAATCAAACTTTGAAACCATCAATAATCGTTACATAAATAACATAAAAGGAAAAAAGAGGGAAAAAGTAGAGAAAAAAGCAAATAAAAAAAGAGAATGAATGAAAAAAAAAAAAGAAAAAAAAAAGAATCAGACTCCATCCACCATCCGTATTCTTTCCCGCCACATTTGCCTCTCCAACGCCATACTTTCTCCAATTCAAAGAAACCGCATATCATTTTCAATCATCTTTATCCAAGTTTTCTTGGGTCTTCCTCTACCTTTCACAACATTACTTGCTCCCCAACTTTCTAGCCTCCTCACTGGGGCATCAATAGGTCTTCTTCTCACATAACCAAACCATCGTAATCGATTCTCCATCATCTTGTCTTCTATAGACGCAACTCTTACCTTCTCTCTGATCACCTCATTTCTGAGCCGATCCTTTTTTGTATGACCACACATCCATCGTAGCATACGCATCTCTGCCACATTCATCTTTTGAACGTGACACTATTTTACAGCCCAACACTCGGTGCCATATAACAGCGCAGGCCTAATTGCCGTGCGGTAAAATTTACCCTTTAATCTATGAGGCATGCCGGATCACATAAAACCCCTGTGGCACTCTTCCACTTCAACCACCCCGCCTTTATTCGTGAGCCACATCGCCATCTAGCTCTCCATCCTTTTGGATAATAGATCCAAGATACCGAAAGAAAGTGGATCCATGAACAACTTTCCCATCAAATGTGATCATCCCCGCCTCTCTATCACTTTTCGCTAAACCTACACTCCATATATTCGCCTTACTTTCACCCTAAAGCCTCGAGCTTCCAAAGTATCCTCCAAAGTTCCAATTTTTGTTGCACTCCAACCTTCGCTTTCATCAATCAACACAATATCATCTGCGAACATCATACACCACGAACGTCATTTTGAATTTCTCTTGTCAATTCGTCCCATGACTATGGCAAAGAGAAAAGGACTAAGAGCAGATCCTTGATGCACCCCAATCGTAATAGGGAATTCTTGTCCTCCCAACATTAGTACGTACACTTGTAGTAGCTCCCTCATACATGTCCTTTATAATGTCAATATATTTCCGCGATACACCCTTCTTTGCTAAGGCCCACCAAAGTACTTCTCTTCGTACTTTATCATATGCCTTCTCTAAATCAATAAAAACCATATGCATCTTTCTTTTTATCTCGATAATGTTCCATCAACTCACGGATAAGATAAATTGCTTCCATGGTCGATCTTCCGTGCATAAATCCAAACCGATTTTCTCATTATCTTCACACATTTCCGATCCTTTGTTCAATCACTCGCTCCCACAACTTCATGGTATGACTCATTAGTTTAATTCCGCGATAATTAGAACAATCTTGAACATCACCTTTGTTCTTATACAAAGGGACGAGAATACTTCTCCTCCATGCTGATGGCATCTTATTGCTTCTCCAAATCTTATTGAAAAGCATAGTTACCCATTCGATCCCTCTCTCCCCCAAACACCTCCAAACTTCAATAGGTATACCATCCGGTCCTTCGCTTTGACCCCATCTTCTTCAATGCAATTGTCACTTCACCCTTTTGGATTCTTCTCTTAAACTCTCGGTTAACCATACTTGAGGGGATGTTTAAATTCCCAATATCTTGTTCTTGATGGCCATTGAATAGGGTATCAAAGTATGACCTCCATCTCTCTTTTATCTCTTTATCTTGAACCAAAACTTTTTGATCAGTATCTTTACACATTTAACTTTTCCAATATCTCGCGTCTTCTTCTCTCTCATTCGAGCAAGTTTATAGATATCTTTCTCCCCTTCTTTAGTATCTAATCTTGCATATAATTCTTGATTGACCTTTGATCGGGCATTTCGCACCGCCTTTTAGCTTCGTTCGAGCTTTCTTGTACTTCTCATAATTCTCATCG
This sequence comes from Orobanche coerulescens, assembly GCA_033398695.1. NCBI lineage: Eukaryota > Viridiplantae > Streptophyta > Magnoliopsida > Lamiales > Orobanchaceae > Orobanche > Orobanche coerulescens. Next base: position 34,038,125 of record CM065814.1, on the reverse strand, counting down.
CTCGAGCATTTACCCAAGACCTTATAACATTCACGTTTGGTCTTTATCGCTTGCTTAACTTCATCATTCCACCAAGATGTGTCCTTACCGATGGTCTGCTTCCTTTAGATTCTCCTAGGACTTCTTTTGCAACTTCCTTTATGTTGTGTTCCAACAAGTTCCACATCGAATCTATATCCATCTCCGTGCAATCGACCAAATACCACTATCGCAATCTTAGCCACAAAAGTATGTCGACTCTCCCTTGGAGCTTCCACCACTTAATTCGAGGGTCAACTTGTGGTCTTCTCTTTCTTAAGTGCCTCTTACCTCGAAAGTCAAGCACCACAACCCTATGCCGTGTTAAAAGACTCTCACCGGTATTACCTTGCAATTAGTAAAACTTTTCCTCCAAACATTCCTTACTAAAGAGAAATCAATCGACTTGCATTACCTCCGTTTCTATATGTCACCAAATGAGAGTCCCTTTTCGAACCAAGTGTTCATAATACCCAAGTCATGAGCTAATGCGAAATCCAATATATCATTTCTGCTTCATTCCCGTCCCCAAAACCAAAGCCACCATGAATGCTCTCAAAGCCATCTCTCGCTAACACCGACATGCCCATTGAGGTCACCACCAATGATCAATTTCTCACCCATAGGAATTCGTTCGACAACCTCTTCCAAATCTTCCCAAAATTCTTGTTTGATCGATGCATCCAATCCTACTTGTGGTGAATAAGCACTTATGATAGTTAGAAACTCATCCCCTATCACAAGCTTAATACTCATTATTCTATCGCTCTTTCTTGACACTTCCACCACATCATCAATGAATTCTTTATCAATGACGATACCCACTCCATTTCTACTTCTATCCTTTCCAGTACCAAAGCTTGTAACCCCAAGGAGCTAACACTCTTGCCTTCTCGCCAACCCACTTAGTCTCTTGTAGACACATTATGTGAATTCTCCTCCTTTTCATAACCTCCCCACTTCGCCGATCTCCCGTCAAAGAGCCAACGTTCCAAGTTCCAAACCGCACCTTACTACCCTTACTAGCCGCAAGAACTAACTTCTCTGTCTGTCCCGTCCACGCCGCAAGGATTCTTGCACATTTGACACCACACCCATACTTCGAGGTGGCGCGCCGCTCGGGCGACGACCTAGCAACCTTGCATATTTTCCACTACACCCGGCCTATGAAGTGTAGCGCATCCTTGCTCATTTGACACCACCCTCGGATGTAAAGGTGGCGCGCCGCTCGGGCGACGACCTAGCAACCTCGCATACTTATCACCGCACCCGGCCTATGAAATGCGCTGCCGCTTCGAGGAGACGCCCCAACGATTTTCAATGTTTGATTCATGTCCATGGAATGTGACGAGTTTTACGCTGGCTGCCACTAACCTACCGCAACCCTCCTCTTTTATCCGGGCTTGGGACCGGCAATGGATGTCAAGAAGACACCCACAGGCAGAGTTTAATTACCACAAACTTTGGGAAATTACGAAAATGGCCCAAAACGTCCGAAAATCACGATACGTGATCGAATAACCAAACCAAAGCTCTCAACATGAAAAATAACATCAAATGAACTTACGAGAAACTCGAACCAACAGTTTCGGACGAGATTCGAAAGAATCGAACTAAAGTGCGGAAAAGTCGCTAAAAAGCACAGAACTCAACAAAATGACACCGAAACGAACTCGGATGACAAAAAGTGCAGAATTAATCATTCTCGGAATGACGAAACGGTCATGAGCGAGTCATCAAAATGGACTTTGGCCAAAAAAATGAAATTACCGGAAATCGAAATTACGGGTATTACATTCTACCCTCCTTAAAAGAAGTTTCGTCCCGAAACTTAAAACAAGTAGGGACAAGCAATATCCCCGCCAGGAAAACTCGACGAGATACACAAATACCGAAAACTCGCGCCCAACGGCGAAACGCTGCAAGAAACGCAAAGAGACATACGGCGTGAAAACACGCTCCACGACGACCAACACAACGCCACCGATAGAGACATAATAAAACCAACAAGTGACAAGCGTCATCAAACTGATAATACAACCAAGTCGATTATCCGAACAATCACAAAACACAAAGCTCCCATTACAAGCAAACACGCACAATCAAGAAGACAGAAATAAACACATAAACGATCCACAAGGACAACCACAAACAATTCGGACTACACCGAAGTCCTCAAAAACTACATTAGGCATTTCTGTGTCCTTTCGGAGCAGAGACGCAACCTCAATCCCCAAATCTCTCAACTACCATCTCGCAATGCACGGCTCGGTGACCCACTTGGCCACACTCGAAACAGTTGACTAACGGTGAACGACAATTCTTCGCAGTACGAGATCAGGCAACAACAGTCAGACAACCCCGATCGAACAACAACGATCGAACAACAACGACCGAACAACAATGATCGAACAACAACGATCAAATATCAATGATCGGACAACAATGATCAAATAACAATGATCGAACAACAACGATCAAATAACAATGATCGGACAACAACGATCAAATAACAATGATCGAACAATAATGATCAAATAACAATGATCGAATAACAACGATCGAACAACAATGATCGAATGACAACAGTAGAACAATGACTCCGAAGTCCCCACTTCAACTCCAGACATTAAAAGAACTGGTAGAAAGTGAAAGATGTTACATCCAAACAAGGTTCACACGAATCGAACCGAACTCAAAAAGGTCACGATGATAAACAGGTCGACCTGAAACAAGGTCACAACCAGTTCGACCGATGACAACTGAGACATCAAACATGTTCAAAAAGTATCGAGGAACACGTGCAAGTCGATAGAATTTAGAAGGAGAAACTGCAGAAGTCAAATATAGTATGGGTATTACATCCGACCTCTTATAAAAGAAATGTCGTCCCCACAACTCGCAGCAACGGAAACAAGGTGACAACACAAAAAGCATCCGACAAGAAAATCTCCCATGGGTCTCTCAGTGCCGATCCTGATATCTGTACTGAAGCGCGAACTCCAAAAGTCTCGGTATCCAATTCGCAAAACTGAATTCGGTGTCTCTCGAGTCCGGACTTGAAACGCGTTACTGACGAGAAGGACAATTTACACGTGCATACCCCAGCACATCACGGTTGAAACACCTCGGCTTGGCATACCGAAAATACAAATGCTAGATACAATGGGGCATAACGTCGCAAAATAATATAGCGGAGATGCCAACTCAGCACAACAAAGAATCATAACACATATCATATACAATGATTACCATCGTAAAGTAATACACACACAAAAGGAAGGAGAAGAAAACTGTATTTGCAACCGAGAGGAAAACTAAGGATCCGATCTACAGAGCTGCAAGTATTTTTCCTTCTGCAAACTAAGGAGCAGAGAACAAGAGGAACCGATCAAATTCGTCGTCTGATCAATCTCCAGTCGAGTTTCATCCGATTTTTCCGTTCAATCTTACGAGGTAAACTGTAAAACTCAGCCTTCCCTGTTTGATTTCGAACTTTATCCTCCTTTTTGTCGATTGAGAATTTATCTACAATCAATACTAATATCAATACCAATATCAAGTATGGTCTGCAAAAGAAATTTTCTCCCTCCCCGTGAGATTCTTCAAGCAACAATGAAAACACTGTAAACCCAAACCTAAACCTAGTACATCAAATCAATCACTTTAACTCTCAGAAGAACCTCAATTCAAGCATAAACCCGATTTGAATTCAAATGCATTAAGACTATTTTTTTTCAGTTTTAGATTGAACTTAACAACCCAACAAAAACATCTTCCCAAACCCGAATCGGTACACAGTTCAGCCCATTGGCCAAACCAAATTTAACCCGGAGTTCATCAAAAATCAAAACTCAATAATTTACCTGAACAAACGAACTCAAGTGTAATCGGAACCCGAAACCCGCTTCAGACCAAATTCGGATTTTCCAACCCAACAGTCAGAAACAGTATCCAAACCCGAATCCCCTAAGTATCCGGCGGTGAATCCCATCACTTCGTTGGTAGGACCATAGGAGGATGACAAAGAGATTCAGATCCGTTCCTGCCTGAATTGGGTACAGACTGACCGGAAGCTTCGCCGCCGCTGCATCTTTTTGCGAGTCCAGACGCCGGTCGATATGTGTGTGTTTATTTTCTTTCTTTTAGTGCGTGTTTACTGTGATTTATTTTCGTCTGAGAAGAATATTTGAAGAGAATAGTCGGGAGGAAGAGAAAATTTGTAGAGAGAGAGAGAGAGAGAGAGTTGCCGGGTGCAGAAATGAAACGAGGAAGAAGCATCTATCGGCAGAGAGGATGGAAAAGGTATTTATACCCGCTATAATTTAGGGTTTTCATTTAAGTCCTCTAATTTTCCAGCAGGCTTCAATTTAGCCCCAGACAGTTTTATTTAACTTGTTTTTAACCCAGTCAGCTTTTCAATTCTTACAATTTGACCCCAGTCAACTTTAAAACTTTAATTCAGTCCTAATTTTGACCAAGACATTCGAAATGTTGACTTTCAATTTATATTAATAATGAACCTGAATTTATGCGTAAGTATTTTAATTTCAATCATTAATAATATTAACTCTTCGATTAATATTAATAAGCAATTGTAATTTATTATCAGTTATTATATAGTGATATTTGTATATTTCATTTATGATATAAATAATAAATTGTAAGGATTATAATTATTATTATTACTATATGTAGACTTTATCGAGGATTTACGGGCTTAGGACTGTGAGTCGAGCATCTTCATATTCAAGTCAGACATCATCATTTATTCAGGTGGGAATTTTCACTATCACTTTAATTGCTTTAATTGGACTGTGTATATGATGTTCTATTCATGTTTAAAATTTTTATGCACGTTGTAAATCAGGCTAACATGTTTTCGTGTAAGAGGCTATCTTAAGATATATGTTGTTGAGGGGACACCTGCGCAACCTCAATATTCAAATGTGTGCTCGATTCATGTTATGTGGTATTGTGTGTATATTTGATGTTGTTGCGGGGGCACCTGCACAACCTCAATATTCGTGTATGCATGCTCGATTCATGCTATACGTAATATTGTGAGTATGCATTAATGTTGAGGAAAAATATCATTACTGTGATCAGTGTAATTTCCACGAGCTGAAGGAAGCTCACCTCCACCTTTATTGATCCCGCAGGTTAAACCGAACCGGATGGACGAAGGAGCGAGACGAGGGGGCATATGAAAAAGAATTTATTACATGATGTTTACTTTATGTCTGATGTTTTGAAACTCATTTGGGGAAACTTCGATTTGAAATTTATAATTTATGATTTATTCTTCCACCGCAAATTTTATCTCGTATCTATGATGAAATGTTACCTTATTTAAAGGTATTTATTTTTATGTCATTGTAGCGACTCGACTTTGTAGGCGAGAATTTTTATATTCTCAAGAAAATTATTTTTTGTCAAAATTTACCTTTTACTTATTTTCCCCAATAATTACCCTAGAAAGTCGGAACGTTACATTTTCATACCTTAATCTAATATAAACTATTTTATCTTTTCTCATTGTAGTACAACGAGTGGTTTCAAAAGTTAATTTTGGTCCATTATCACATAATTGAGAAATACTAAGTAGACTAATGAAATAAATCATCAATAAAAAGAATATTATCAATAGTTGGTAAATGTTCCTTACGCACTTTATCTATACCATGATTTTACCTCATTTATCATCACCAAAAGTGACAAGTCCTCGTTCTTCAATTTCGGGCATAGTGAAGAGATGCCAATTTCCATTCATGTGGTTTGACCGTCCGCTATCAATGTACCATTTATTTTATGTGCACTCATCCTTGCCTGCACCTACAAAATTAATTTCCTTTCATTTTATAGGTACCCAAACTAATTTGGGTCCTGTAGAGTTAGACATATATACTTGGAACGATTTCTCCTTTGAGAATCCATATTTGTTCTACTTTGATAGTTCGTCTAGGACTAGTACAAAAAGTTTCATTATGCCCTATTTTAAATATTTTGGGCATGACGAAATTTTAGTTTTTAATTTTTTGAATCATCACAGTTTTATGTAAGGACTTTTTCATCGGAAAAGAATTATAACCAAGTCTTCTTTTGAAAACAAAAATCTTTGAAGAGATAATAATTGTTCAAATTTTTCAGTAATACCCGGCTGTAATTCGATCATTATCATTCAGTAACTTTATTCGGTAATTGTCACTATGTAATTTTTCACTTGATAATAATCATTCATCCGTGTTCACCGTTCGGAATAACTTCGAGTTGTGTATCGATATTGTTCATTGTTTCAACCTTACTCGGGAACGAGACAAGAGTATTATCTTGATTGTTGTAATTGATTCATTAGTCGATGTTGACGATGGAGTTCATGTCATTTCAAATCTCCTCATTGTCCAAATTGTGTTTGGTTGGGCGAACCCTTGTAATCATTGCTTCGAACCACTGTTTTGGGGTTTCCGTACTTCCATTTCGTGTTATTGTTTCCCAAATATTGATTCATATTGCTTTTATTCTCTTCTCGGGTCATTTTTCATCATTTTAGGACCCAAGGGGGTGTGGGCCGCGGCACAATGAGTGTGCGCCGCGGCACACACATGCTGCTATTTTGGCCAACCCGACTGTTCTGGGGGTCGCGGCTCATGCCGGCAGGGCCGCGGCACACTGCCGAGTCACTGCTGCGGCACACTCGTCCGGGCCGCGGCACACTCGTGTTGCAAATTTTCGGCCAACCCGTCTGTACCGGGGGCCGCGGCTCATGCCGACGGGGCCGCGGCACACTGTCGAGTCACTACCACGGCACACTCATCCGGTCCGCGGCACGCTGCCGATCACTGGGGGAGGTTTTGGCCCTGTGCCGCGGACTTCGGACGGGCTGCGGCACACAGTGCAGTCAGCACTATAATTGCATTTTTTGAGCGAAATCAACCCATTTTTTTCATTTCATCCACCTTGTTCCGAGAGAGAAGGCTTGAGGAAGAGAATTTTCATCATCTATCACTTGAGTGTTTGATTTTCTTCATCTCCTTTCGATCGTGAAGCCCGAATAGTCGATCTAACGCGTGTTCTTCGGATCAAAGTGCTTGGATCTTCAAGAGGTAATTTCTTCAACATCTTGGATTGCGATTTTGTATTGAGATATGATGTTTTGGATGTTAAGATAATGTTGTATGAAGTGATATACGCATGATTATGGATATGTTTGATTATTCATTGGATTATTGAAGGATTATTCAAGAACACTTTGAATATTGAATTGGATTTGGGGTTTTTAGATTATTTGTGGTTGAAATCAAGAATTTGAATATTCATATTGGGTTATTGATCGTATTGAAGATGTTTTGTTGGTTTGAAACACTTCTTGGGGATTTGATGTTGGTATTATTGAGGTTTGGTTGTAAACAATCGAAGTTTGGCCACAAAGTGTTCGATATAATGCCCCAATGAACTTGGTTTAGTCGTATCGACGTTTTGAGTTCGTTATATTCGTGTTTGATTCGTATGATGAATGGATTGTTGGTGATTGTGTTATTCAAGGTTGTTCGAGCGACCGATATCTCAATTAGGACGTTGTTCGTGGAAGGATAATTGTCACCGGTGTTGCGTAAGTTAATTCTTACTCGGTTAAAAGGATATTCATTCCTTTTGTTGTTGTTCATTCATAATCATAACTCATTCATCATTGTATTAACCGTATTGAGACTTGTAATTGTCGAATAATCATTTCATTCACGAGGAACGACGGTTCCAATCATTTCATTGGGTTATCAATCACTTCACTATTATTTTCATCTCGGTGAGTCATTATTGACCTTATTGAATTTTTATCCATTGATATTCATTGTGGTCATTCTCGTTCATATGACCTTCTGGGTTCATATTGCGTGGCCGGGTGCGGATGTGTGGAATTTTTAGTCGGGCACGCGATGGCCATGTATTGGGAGTGATACATTGGACTGTGCACACGGTAACGATTACCTCCGTGAGACTAATTAGGTACAAGGATGGGTGTGCCCGGTCATCCGTCTTGTACACTTGCACAGAACACTACGGGCGTACTATGATACTCCTCTTCAGCCTAATTCATAACTAAGGATATTTCATAACTTCAGATATATCATGATTGTGTATTTTCAACCCTTGAGGATTGTTGTTATGTGTAACTGACCCCGCTGGGGGGATTTTGTTTTCAGGTCACGGCAAGGCAAAGGCACGGGAAGAGCATGTTGACGGCGAGGAGTCCCAGTGATACTAGTAGGGGGCCCCAGTCATTCCGGTTATTTCATCATTTGATCATTTGATCATTCTTATTTCTCTTCATTTGTATTTCCGCTGCAAATTCCGTTTGAGATGTTTATTTATTCAGGGTGGTGTATTTTATCTTCATATAAAATATACTAGTATTCTGTATTGTCCTGGTGTATTGTACTTAAGCTCCTTATCGGAGTATTTGGTAATATAATGTGGTTCGGTACTACAATTATATTATTTAATTCATCAGTTTTCATTCGCCTGGTGGGACCCATTCGGGGGTCCACGGCACTGTAATATCCGCCTAGTTTGGGGTGTTACAGAGTTGGTATCAGAGCGTGGTTTTAAATACTACCTTCCGAGTCATGTCTCATTTGAAATCATCGTCATCGGACTAGTATCATTGGACTTTCGCGTCACGTGTGACCTGTGCAGATGCCGAGCCAATCAGACCGAAAGAACTGTAAGACTTCTAACGCCATGGTATAATTTCTGGCAATAATCATTCATTCATAACTCATCAGTTAACAATCCTCAATCATCATTTTCATTTTTGACCAGGACGGTCATGTTAACTCATTAATCACTCAATTCATTTCATTACTCAGTTGTTGATCTGGAAGATCATATCATTAATCTTGTTAACTTGTTCAAGATAATCATTTCAAGAATTTCATCAGATAATCATGTCGCCTCAGTTAATCATTCATGTAATCACTGTGTTAGAGCGTGTATGCTCATTTTCATCATCTCATGACATAATCATAACGTGATATTCATGAGGGAAATATAATCATCATGTGACTTTCCTACTTCAGTATGGAGAGAGCAAGAAGAGGACGCGGAGGACGAGGCCGCGGTCCGGGCCGAATCCCGAGAGCTCGTTTGAATACACGTGCGAACGCGAGAAATAATGCTAATTCATCGAGCAGCGACGCTGCCACTCATTCACCTGGATGCGATCATTCACTATCGGGGAGTCGTACCCGGGGCACAGCTCAGTCAGATGGTGTTCGGGTTGACCCACTCGCTTTTATGCAGGGCATGATTGCCCAAATGACTCAGATGGCACAACTGATGGAGACGATGCATAACTCAGCTAATCAAAATCATCAGGCTCCTCCGCCGCCACCTCAGAGGCAAGAGAGGAATGTGAGCAGTATCATCGGTGACATCTCTCGCCAAAGGCCACCTACTTTTAAAGGCTCATCTGATCCGGCGGACATTGTTCATTGGCTCGAACATTTCGAGAAGTTATTTGCTATGGTAGAGTGTCCCGAAGGACACAAAGTTTTAGTTGCGGCTTACTACCTGGGTAAGAGCGCTCATTCTTGGTGGTTATCGTTGAAGCCCACCGACGGATCATGTACTTGGGATCAATTCAAGACTCTCATGATGGAGAGGTATTATCCAGCCCCACTCAGAGAGGCCAAGCTGTCAGAATTACTCACTCCCGACCCCTCAGCAGACGAAGATCTTCTCGCCATTCTTTGAGAAATTTGAGAACTTCTTAGTTCGCCTCATCTATCATTCATTCTGAGGCGGATAAGATTAAGTATTTCAGCAAGAGGCTGAAACCCCGTATGCGGATGCAGTTGCTTAATCATAATTGCACCACGTTGGCCGAATTCATTGAGAAAGCTCTTACCTATGAGCTTACTTCTAAGGAGATTGCTAAGCAGCAACCTTGCTAGCAAGAAGTCCAAGAACCGTAATCAGTCTGACGGCAGTCAGGCCACTTTCAATAAACCTCGTGCGGGCTCTACTTTTTCTGAGCGACCTCCTGTGATGCCTAAACCCGCGGAATCTCAATCACGAGCGGCCAGTTCGGCCATCACCTATTTTAACTGTGGGGATCTTGGTCATGTCAGCACCAAGTGTCTGAGACAGTCTGTCACGTGTCATAACTGTGGGATTGCTGGGCATAAGTCCCGTTTTTGCCTTAGGGACTCCAAACCTACTCTGGAGTCATCTCAGGCCCCAAAACAGTCAGCTGTTCAAAATCAGGCCACTCAGTCTGTGTCGTTCAAGATGACAGGAGCGAATAAAGGTGGAGCCTATAGCCAGCAGACGGGAGCGTCCGGTGCTGGGACTATCAAGCCCCGGATTTATGAAATGAAGAAGAATGACGATCCAGAGGCCCGGATGATCTCAGGTATACTCGATATTCTATCTCAACCTGTGTGTACTCTTTTTGATACTGGTGCATCGCATTCATTCATTTCCGAGTCATGTTTGAGTAGACTACGTCTGGGTAGTGCTACTAGTTGTGAGCCTTATGTCATTGGTCTACCTGATGGTAGACGAATTATCGGAAATCGTGAGATTCAGAATTGTCCGATTCAGCTTCATGGCCGTGTATGGCCAGCGGACCTAATCGTAGTAGACTTGCCGAGAGACGACGTCATACTGGGTATTGATTGGATGGATCGTCATGATGCTATCATTAGTGTCCGTAAGCGTATGGTCACTATCATTTCAGATGATGGGGGCGAATGTGTGTTTCAGGGAGGTAATCCCAGCTGTTTTGGAAGAGTTATTAATTTGATGAAAGCAGTGAGATTACTCAATTAGGGGTGTATTGGTTATTGGTGCTATATGACTAAAACCGTGAAATCGTCAATAATTTTGGCGGATATTCCGGTGGTGAGAGAATATGCTGAAGTATTTCCAGACGAGTTACCTGGTTTGCCTCCATAGAGAGATGTGGAATTCACGATTGAGTTGGAGCCTGGTACATCTCCAATATCGAAGGCACCGTACCGGATGGCCCTGACCGAAATGCAGGAGTTGAAGAATCAACTTGAGGAATTGTTCGAGAAAGGTTATATCCGACCGAGTGCGTTCCCGTGGGGAGCACCAGTGTTGTTTGTCAAGAAGAAGGATGGTTCATTTCGTTTGTGTATTGATTATCGGGAGTTGAACAGGGTGACAATCAAGAATAAGTATCCCTTACCCCGTATTGATGATCTCTTAGATCAACTTCAGGGATCTTCAATATTTTCCAAGATCGACCTAAGATCTGGATATCATCAGTTGTGAATTCGAGAGTCGGATATCGCAAGGACAGCATTTCGTACACGCTATGGTCATTATGAGTTCGTAGTTATGCCGTTCGGGCTAACTAATGCACCTGCTGTATTCATGGAGTTAATGAATCGGGTTTTCATCGACTTTTTGGATCAGTTTGTTGTTGTCTTCATCGATGACATTTTGATTTATTCTCGTGACCGATAGGAACACGAGGTTCATCTTCATCAGGTTCTCGACGTGTTAAGACGAGAGCAACTTTATGGAAAGTTTTCCAAGTGTGAGTTCTAGATGTCCGAAGTGACTTTTCTCGGGCATGTAATTTCATCAGATGGAGTGCGTGTTGATCCTCAGAAGACGGAGGCTATCCAAGATTGGTTACATCCGAAGAATGTTAAGAAAATCCGAAGCTTTCTCGGATTAGCTGGTTATTATCGGCGGTTTGTGGAAGGATTTTCTAAAATCGCACAACCAATGACGAACCTTTTGCGAAAGGATAAGAATTACACGTGGTCCGACGCGTGTCAACGGAGTTTTGAGGAACTCAAGAGCCGGTTAATTTCAGCACCTGTACTTTCCTTGTCGCAAGGGACGGAAGGATTTGTGGTTTATAGTGATGCGTCCGGGCAGGGTCTCGGATGTGTACTCATGCAGAATGGGAAGGTTATTGCCTATGCTTCACGACAATTGAGACCTTACGAGGTTAATTATCCGACCCATGACCTGGAGCTAGCAGCCGTGGTTTTCGTGTTGAAGATTTGGCGTCATTACCTTTGTGGCGTCACCTGTCAGATTTTCACCGATCACAAGAGTTTGAAGTATATATTTACTCAGAAAGAGTTAAATATGCGACAGAGACGGTGGTTGGAACTAATCAAAGATTATGACATCGAGATCCTTTACCACCCGGGCAAGGCGAACGTTGTTGCCGATGCCTTGAGTCGTAAGTCCATTCAGAAGCAGATGCTTGCTCGTTTAATAGTTCAGAAGGAGCTTCAACAGGAATTCCTTAGACCCGAGATCGAGGTCTGGCTTCAGCGACTACAAGGGCAACTTTGCATGTTAGAGATTTCATCGCCACTTGAGGAGGCAATCAGAGTGAATCAGGGTTCAGACCCATCATTGTTGCGCATCCGTGAGGATATGGCTCAGGGGAAATCCCCTAGATTCGTGGTCCACGAGGATGAACTTTTGAGATTTAAGAATCGGTTGTGCGTACCGGCAAATGACGAGTTGAAAAACTCGATTTTGAGAGAAGCTCATGGTACCCCTTATTCTGTTCATCCGGGGTCTAGCAAGATGTACAAGGACTTGAAACAAAATTACTGGTGGAGTAATATGAAGCGAGAAGTCGCAGAATTTGTTTGGAGATGCTTAACCTGTCAGCAAGTCAAGATTGAACATCAGCGACCGGCGGGTATGCTGAAACCTCTCCCTATTCCAGAATGGAAGTGGGAAGACATTTCTATGGATTTTATCACGAGTTTGCCGATGAGTCATCGTGGCATGAATACGATCTGGGTGATTGTGGATCACTTAACTAAGTCAGCTCACTTTCTCGAGATTAAGGATACTTGGGGTCCCGAGAGACTTGCCCAGTTATTCATCAAAGAGATAGTGAGACTGCACGGTACTCCTAAAAGTATCGTTTCCGATCGTGACGAATGGTTTGTGTCTCATTTTTGGAAATCAGTTCATCGTGCTATGGGAACTCAGCTTAATCTCAGTACCGCCTTTCATCCTCAGTCCGACGGGCAATCAGAGAGGACTATTCAGACATTAGAGGACATGTTGAGGGCATGCTTCCTCGATTGAAAAAACGATTGGGAAACCCAACTACCATTGATCGAGTTCACGTATAATAATAGTTGGCATGCTTCGATTAAGATGTCACCTTACGAGGCCTTGTACGGTCGTCGTTGTCGATCTCCTTTGTGTTGGGACGACTTATCAGAATCAATCGGCACCGAGCCCGATATGCTTATAGCCGCCCGTGAGAAGGTAGCTTTGATCAGGAGTCGTTTGTTGACCGCTCAGAGTCGACAGAAATCTTATGCAGACAATCATCATCGACCACTAGAGTTCGAAACGGGTAACCACGTGTTGGTCAAGGTATCCCCGAGTCGAGGTATCTTCCGTTTCGGAAAGCGGGGAAAGTTGAGTCCAAGATTTATTGGACCGTTTGAGATTTTGGAATGAGTAGGCGAGCTAGATTATCGATTGGCCTTACCTCCGGTGTTGAGCCGAATTCATAATGTGTTTCACGTCTCTCAGCTACGGAAGTATGTTGCCGACCCTAGTCACATACTTCAGTTCGACGAAATCGAGATCGCAGATGATCATTCGTATGAGGAGCGTCCCATACGAGTCTTAGAGCGGCGAATCAAACAGTTGAGGAATAAGGCGATTCCTTTGGTGAAAATTCAGTGGTCTAGACACGGAGTCGAAGAGGCTACTTGGGAAACCGAGGATAGTATGCGGGAGAGATATCCCGAGTTGTTTGACCCTTAGTTTCGGGGACGAAACTCTTTTAAGGGGGGGTGTATGTAATACCCGGTTGTAATTCAGTCATTATCATTCAGTAACTTCATTCGGTAATTGTCACTATGTAATTTTTCACTTGATAATAATCATTCATCCGTGTTCACCGTTCGGAATAACTTCGAGTTGTGTATCGATATTGTTCATTGTTTCAACCTTACTCGGGAACGAGACAAGAGTATTATCTTGATTGTTGTAATTGATTCATTAGTCGATGTTGACGTTGGAGTTCATGTCATTTCAAATCTCCTCATTGTCCAAATTGTGTTTGGTTGGGCGAACCCTTGTAATCATTGCTTGGAACCACCGTTTTGGGGTTTCCGTACTTCCATTTCATGTTATTGTTTCCCAAATATTGATTCATATTGCTTTTATTCTCTTCCCGGGTCATTTTTCATCATTTTAGGACCCAAGGGGGGTGTGGGCCACGGCACAAGGAGTGTGCGCCGCGGCACACACATGCTGCTATTTTTGCCGACCCGACTGTTCTGGGGGCCCCGGCTCATGCCGGCAGGGCCGCGGCACACTGCCGAGTCACTGCCGCGGCACACTCGTCCGGGCCGCGGCACACTCGTGTTGCAAATTTTCGGCCAACCCGTCTGTACCGGGGGCCGCAGCTCATGCCGACGGGGCCGCGGCACACTGCCGAGTCACTGCCGCGGCACACTCGTCCGGGCCGCGGCACGCTGCCGATCACTGGGGGTAGTTTTGGCCCTGTGCCGCGGACTTCGGCCGGTCCGCGGCACACAGTGCAGTCAGCACTATAATTGCGTTTTTTTGAGCGAGATCAACCCATTTTTTTCATTTCATCCACCTTGTTCCGAGAGAGAAGGCTTGAGGGAGAGAATTTTCATCATCTAGCACTTGAGTGTTTGATTTTCTTCATCTCCTTTCGATCGTGAAGCCCGGATAGTCGATCTAACGTGTGTTCTTCGGATCAAAGTGCTTGGATCTTCAAGAGGTAATTTCTTCAACATCTTGGATTTCGATTTTGTATTGAGATATGATGTTTTGGATGTTAAGATCATGTTGTATGAAGTGATATACGCATGATTATGGAGATGTTTGATTATTCATTGGATTATTGAAGGATTATTCAAGAACACTTTGAATATTGAATTGGATTTGGGGGTTTTCGATTATTTGTGGTTGAAATCACGAATTTGAATATTCATATTGGGTTATTGATCGTATTGAAGATGTTTTGTTGGTTTGAAACACATCTTGGGGATTTGATGTTGGTATTATTGAGGTTTGGTTGTAAACAACCGAAGTTTGGCGACAAAGTGTTCGATATAATGCCCCAATGAACTTGGTTTAGTCGTATCGACGTTTTGAGTTCGTTATATTCGTGTTTGATTCGTATGATGAACGGATTGTTGGTGATTGTGTTATTCAAGTTTGTTCGAGCGACCGATATCTCAATTAGGACGTTGTTCGTGGAAGGATAATTGTCACCGGTGTTGCGTAAGTTAATTCTTACTCGGTTAAAAGGATATTCATTCCTTTTGTTGTTCATTCATAATCATAACTCATTCATCATTGTATTAACCGTATTGAGACTTGTAATTGTCGAATAATCATTTCATTCACGAGGAACGACGGTTCTAATCATTTCATTGGGTTATCAATCACTTCACTATTATTTTCATCTCGGTGAGTCATTCTTGACCTTGTTGAATTATTATCCATTGATATTCATTGTGGTCATTCTCGTTCATATGACCTTCTGGGTTCATATTGCGTGGCCGGGTGCGGATGTGTGGAATTTTTAGTCGGGCACGCGATGGCCATGTATTGGGAGTGATACATTGGACTGTGCACACGGTAACGATTACCTCCGTGAGACTAATTAGGTACAAGGACGGGTGTGTCCGGTCATCCGTCTTGTACACTTGCACAGAACACTACGGGCGTACTATGATACTCCTCTTCAGCGTAATTCATAACTAAGGATATTTCATAACTTCAGACATATCATGATTGTGTATTTTCAACCCTTGAGGTTTGTTGTTCTGTGTAACTGACCCCGTTGGGGGGATTTTGTTTTCAGGTCACGGCAAGGCAAAGGCATGGGAAGAGCATGTTGACGGAGAGGATTCCCAGTGATACTAGTAGGAGGCCCCAGTCATTCCGGTTATTTCAGTCATTCTTATTTCTCTTCATTTGTATTTCCGCTGCAAATTCCGTTTGAAATGTTTATTTATTCAGGGTGGTGTATTTTATCTTCATATAAAATATACTAGTATTCTGTATTGTCCTGGTGTATTGTACTTAAGCTCCTCATCGGAGTATTTGGTAATATTATGTGGTTCGGTACTACAATTATATTAATTAATTCATCAGTTTTCATTCGCCTGGTGGGACCCAGTCGGGGGTCCACGGCACTGTAATATCCGCCTAGTTTGGGGTGTTACATTCATGTGGTTTGAACGTCCGCTATCAATGTACCATTTATTTTATGTGCACTCATCCTTGCTTGCACCTACAAAATTATTTTCCTTTCATTTTATAGGTACCCAAACTAATTTGGGTCCTGTAGAGTTAGACATATATACTTGGAACGATTTCTCCTTTGAGAATCCATATTTGTTCTACTTTGATAGTTCGTCTAGGACTAGTACAAAAAGTTTCATTATACCCTATTTTAAATATTTTGGGCATGACGAAATTTTAGTTTTTAATTTTTCGAATCATCACAGTTTTATGTAAGGACTTTTTCATCGGAAAAGAATTATAACCAAGTCTTTTTTTGAAAATAAAAATCTTTGAAGAGATAATAATTGTTCAAATTTTTCCACAAGAATTTTTTTTTGATAAAAAATTTAAGTTCTTTTTGTGTTTTGTGCAAGTTATCTCTCAAATTTTTCTTGGTTTTCAAGGCATGAGGAATGATCAATTAAAATATCTTTGTTTTTATTTTAAAATTTCCATCTTCAAGATTTGTAATTTTCTTTTTCAAATTCTTATTTATTTTGCAAACGTCTTCAAATTCATTATTAAGCATTTAAATGTATCAAGAAGTTCTTCATGAGATAAGTCACTTATCTTACTTTCCGTGTCACCGTCGACAGTTTTGTGAGCAATGAAAGCTAGGTTACTTTGCTCGTGTGGTTCCTCATTATCCTCATCGTCACCCTGTCTAGCGATATACATTTTTTTTTCATGTGGGGGTTTAGATGAGTTGACAAGAGCAGGAGCCCGACAGTCTTTTACAAAATATCCAGGGACACCACATCTTCGGAAAGTAATGTCAATCTTTTTATTTTGGGAGAAATGGGCCTTTTAGATTCATCCCTAGGTTTTCGAGAAATATCCTTCCGGCATCTATGCAAAAGATTTTATATTTTTTATTATATTTATGACATAGAGTGCGGATTCTTCATCTTCTACTTCGATTGGTTCATCTTCCAGATGACTTTCTTCTTTAGCTTTGAACGCAATTGGCCTCTCTCATTCCTTGGACTTTGACTTAGAGTTTCGAGATTTAAGGACAATCTCATAATTAATAAGAGATCAAATGGGAGCATTGAAATTCATGGTGTTGAAATCTTTTGACTCCATGATAGCTATTACTGTTGCATACCATTCTCTCGGGAGTGATTATAGAATTTTCTTTGCTTTATCACTACTCGACATAAGTTAGCCAAAGAAGTCTATCCCATTTGTGATAGCCGAGAACCGATCAGGCATGGTAGTGATGCTTTCGTCTTCCTTCATTGTGAATATAATCATGAATGAGCATTATTTTAGTTTCCTTGACTTGGCTTGTACCTTCATGAGTGATATTCAGCATTTTCCAATTTCTTATGGCCGTCTCACAAGAATAAATTTTGTTGTGATCTTTCGGATTAAGAGAACACTAAGATAGTTGAGTAGATTTACAATTGAAATGATCATTTTTAGAGTCAGTCTCATCATATTCTTCAAAATTTTTAAGAGAGACATCAGTTTTCTCTACAATTGTTGGTCCAAGAGCGATGACCTACCAGATATCGATATCATAAGCTCGAATGAAATTTGACATTTTCTTCTTCCAAGTTATAAATTTTGAACCATTGAAGAAGAGAGGATGATTTAGAGCATTGCCCTCAAAAGTAGGAATATAGGCCATTTCTGTAACACCCCGAGATATTCGAAATAATTACAGCGCCGTAAACCCTTTATATAAGAATTTACAAGGCTAAATTAAAAGAAATGCTGAACAATACAAAAATACCACCAAAAGTTGAGTAATTTAATAACCAGTTTACTCATCCATACAACCCAAAATAGTCCATTATTACAAACTTTCAAAACATCAAAAGAACACACGTACTAGAGTACTAAATACCAAACCAGGATACCAAAATAATACAATGGATAACATCACTGATCCCCTTCGACATCATGTCGGTACTGTGGTTGCTTCCCCGCTCCTCGGCTACCTAAACATCAAAACAAATGTCCACCCCCGCAGGGGTTAGCAAAACGATGCTAGTACAAGTATCATAATATACAAAATCAGATATGCAACAACGATGCATAGCAAAATACAAAATGCGGACTTCCTCTACCGGATTCCAATGATGAGAATCCACATGATTCCATCAACACAACGCAGGGTAATCTAATGATCCAGCACCCTCAGCATAGATCCCAATATGATCTCGTCGGACCAACACGAGGTGGAAAACCCATCCAACGATCCAGCACCCTCAGCATAGATCCCAAGATGATCCCGTCGGACCAACACGAGGTGGACAACCGGTCCAGCACCCTCAGCATAGATCACACGATACCTTTCGGATCAATACAACATATACAATATAATTATGCATACGCATATGCAAATCAACATGTTCATCAACATGAACAACACATGAATCAATAATTTGAACGACATTATGACAATTCAACTTGGATGATCTTATGTTCAACAACGTGAATGACAATATGCATGATCAAATCATCAACATTAAACTAATAGTCAAATTACGATACTTGCCTCAGAAATTGAGACAAGGATTGAGACTACGAATAACCTTCAACTCGCTCGAAGTACTCTCACTCGATCAATTCACCAAAATACGAACCTTCATTGTACAATAACACCAATATAACTAATGGTTCCGGATAATCGTTCTAACATCATACGGACATCAAAAGGCATAATCTACTTCATCATAATAAGCGTACTAATCTACCCCAAACCATACTGGTTAAATCAACGCTACGCTACTAAAAAATCTCATAGTATTCCATTCAAGATTAAATATATCTTTCGGTCGGATCATTCAACTATACCTCATGATAGTTCGCCTTACAAGGATCCTAATCATTCATATCATAAATCCAATGCAACAAGATTTCGGAAATATCTCGGAGAACACCATAAAAACTCATTAACTAGGTTCAACATGATTATCATCTTCTTCTTCAATAAATAACCCTAAGTTCAATCCATTAAGTTCCCCTATACGCGTTGTTTGATCATATTGTACGTAAGGACTTGGTAATCTCAGTAATAACTCGACAACTTCCATAGCATGTTCATATTGACAACAAGAAACACGTAATCCAGATTGGTGAATCGCCACATACCTTATACGGAAGGAAAAGATGAAATCACTTGATGAACTCCACGTCGAACGCTTGAACACCAATCCTCAAAGCTCCTTGCCTTCAATGATTATGTTTGGAGGCTGATATGACGGTTTAAGATTGAGAGTGTAACTCTATAAGTCTCAGAAGTCGAGTGTGGGGTGAAGTGGGAACTGAGAAATGAAATGAGGTGCTGTCTTATTTATAGAAAATGACTATTAGCGCGCGCTACTGCTCCTTTTTAGCGTGCGCTAATGGGCTCCCAGCCCACTGTTTCTTTCTGTCCTCGGTCTTACGTACACGAAATAGCCTTTACGTGCGCTAAATGCAATAGTTAGCGTACGCTAACAACTATCGTAGCGTGTGCTATCGGCTTTACGAAAACTCACTGACCTTACTGTACTAGACTTAGCATGCGCTAGCATCTCTCCCGTAGCGTGCGCTAAGCACCTTTGACTCGACTTTTCCAAAAGCCGTCCAGGTTCATCCCGATATATCATTATCCCAAATCCATGATCTGATCTCACCTACCACCTATCTTAGTCATGCTGACCACGTATAGCGTGCGTTAAGACTCATCTATAACGTGCGCTAACTCACATATTTAGCGTGCGCTATATTTAAACGTTAGCATGCACTAAACGTACATAAATACGTGAATGAATCAACATCTACGACATCATATACTCATCGATATTGGATTATGAAATATGGAGGATTATACTCAGATCAAAATACGACATATGCAATGTCACAAGACTCAATTACATATAAAATACACATCAGATATTCGGGTATTACAATTTCTGGATCTTTTCTCTAGCAGGTGTTAGACAGATGAAAAATGAGACCGCTCTGATACCAATTGCTAGATCAGTACCGCCACTAGAAGAAGGGGTTAAATAGTGTGGTGTAGAGTATTAAACTCTTTTCATGTGGAAGCAAATGAAATCTGAGTAATTAAAATAAAAATGCATAAAGTAAATGACACATGAAATTGTTCCAGATGTTTGGCTATCCAAGAGCCTACGTCCCGTACCTAATTTTACTAAATAGGCCTTTTCTCAAAATGATTGCTTATCCAACTTTTTACAATAGCACTTTCAAGATTAGTGCCAAACTTCGATTTCTTGATTTCCGGACTCAAGAACAACCACAACTAAGGCACTCGTATTTTAATGGATACAAGACAACCTCACCCAAATTAGAAAGAGTTTTTCGAGTATAATTACTCGACTTACAGAACGATAGCTCAGAGTGATCAAATATATATAAATATATATATATCAAATATATATATATATATATATATATATATATATAGAGAGAGAGAGAGAGAGAGAGAGTATTGTTTGAACAATTCTTCTCGTATCAATTATAATATGTAATTCTAACGCTCAAAGTGTATATGAAATAAGCTCTTAATAATTAGATGATAGCTTGTGTTTGCAATGAATTCTTGTTTCTCAGCTCCTCCAAAAACCATCTATTTCTATCCTTCAGGATCTAATTGACTGTAGCTCAATTCTCCTCTTTAACATACATTAAACTGTGTATCTTATGTACGTTAACGGCGTAGCAACCGTAATCTGCTAATTGTAGCGGTTGTAAGATCAGTACAGTGACATCCAGTGGCTTATGTATTTTATGTTGCGTATGTAATACTTGTACGTTGCATAGGTTAGATATGCCATCAATTAGCCATTGGACAGTTGACCTTCTAGATGCTATCAACAATCCAATCTTGAATCAATACAAAAGTTTAGCGGTTGTTATCAAGTATGTGTAGCGTACGTTAACCTGTTAGTGACTGTTTGATGTGTTGACCTTATGGAAGCAGTACAATGGTTGAATTTTGAACTTTATGTAAGTTACATGAATGGTGTTGTGTACGTTATGCTTGTTTGGTAATGTAGCTTCTCCATCTACCTAACCCTGTACATTTCAAAACTTGGCAAGAAATCAGCTAGGTGAGATTTAGGTACATTAAGATAAGAGTGTAGCGCATGTTAACAATGTAATCTTGGCTGATTCAGCTGAGTGAGTATTACGAGCGTTATATATACAATAGAATACATTATAGTTGTCAAAATCGATTCTGAAATATTTTTGTAAGTTCAAGCTTGAAATGATTATTTTGACTACGAACATCATCAAAATGTGTATGATAAAAATACTAATTCAACATCTTCTTTTTTACGAATAAGCCCTGCCCACCCTAAGGTGAGGCGTTAGGTCTAATGTACCCCTTTTCTAATAGCTCTCCCAACTGACTCTTCAACTCTTGAAGCTCTGAAGGTGTCATGCTATACAAAGCCTTAGAAATTAGGGCTGCATTCGGCTCTATACCAATAGAGAGCTCTACTTCACGTCTCGATGGTAGTCCCAGCAATTCTTCTGGAAAGACGTCCGGATACTCATTTACCACTGGGATCGAGGAAATTTTGACTCCTCTATACTTATCTTTCATAGCATAACACCAATAACCCACACAACCCCCTAAAGGAGTCTCGTCGCCTTCATGACGCTGATTATGTGTTTTTGACCCCTCCTCTTGCATCCCACAAGAGTATCTGTTGCCGTCCTCATTCAGCATCGATATAACCCTCATGGAATATCACCTCTTGCCTATCAAATCGGTCATCACCGAGGATCAAATCATCGTCTTTGACCTCTACAACAATTAAGTCTGAAGGCCAAACTCTCTCTGCAATTCTCACCAGACATACCTCCCGATTCCCCACAATTCTATCTCCATTAGGAAATTTAATAACAAAAGGCTCGCAAGCAATCAAACAATCAATATTCAACTAATGTACACAATCCAAGGAGATGAAAGAATGTGGCACCATCATCAAAGTATATTCTAACTGGGTGAGAAAGGACATGAACGGTACATATGGCTACTGTAGTTCAATATACCAGAATTTCATGTCTGTTTGCCTGGATTTATTTGTTGTCTTGTGCTGGATATTTTTTCAATGACTATTATTTCGAGCTATCTCTATGTTGTATATTGTATGGTGTTCTATATCATTACATAAGTCGTATAAATCATGTGCATTAGTATGTGATTGTATTATGTTTTTGTTTACCTCTTAGAAGGTGTTGTAGGCTCGTGGTATCCCTTCCTTTCGAATTGGTTGTGTTCGATGTCTTTTTAGAACCATATTAGGCTCGATTCTAACCTTTGTTTGCAGCACACGAGCAGGCACACGAGCAGGCTAGTGAGGGACGCACGACCAGATGCATGGTCTCCCTGTATGTTTTGGCTGATGATTTTGAGAATGACCCTATGCACGAGCATTTGGTCATGCGTGACTGGACGTGCGTCTCATTAAGTATAAAATGGGGTAGTCGGGTTTTTTGCCCTATTCTTTATTTCATTCCTTCTTCTCGCAGCGGACGGATGGCTCTGGATAGGGTTTGGGTTCTTGGCCAATTTTGCTCCATCCAATGGTGTTTTAGAAGGTCTTCGATGATTATATCAACACAAATTCTTGTTCTTCATCGGATTGAGGTACTTTTCTCGAAAGTACATATTTGTATATTTTGGGTGTTTTTCTTGTGGATTCATTTTCATTTGATTTTGGTGGTTCAGTTAGTGTTATCCAGTGTTGTTGAACATATTCTATGGATTTCATATCCACATTTCAGTTTTGTTTAATCCGGATCGTGACTGCTGTATTCTTGAGAAACCTTGAACATTTAATGTTTGATTAAATGCTTCAATGTACTTCTAATCGGGTTTTGGGCATTTTTCCATCATGTTTGATTTTTATGCTTGTAGTAATTGTATTATTGGTGTCTCTCACGGAGGTTGTAGGTTTTGGGGCTATCCGATCGAGCCATGTTCATCAGAATATTGGCATGTAGATTATCGAGGCAAGTACCTTGTCTATACAATTTATATTACATGAATTGAGGTTGTGTATTTGACTAATTTTCATTTCCTTTGACGTGATTTATGTGAATAGTTCAGTACTGATGTCTCGTTGTGTTGTTGCTGCTCTTGGTTATACCTTGTGAAATTTCGATGGTTTGTTCATTTCCTTTTAATGTGATTTATGTGAGTTGTTTGGTAGTGATGTCTCGTTGTGTTGTTGGTGCTCTTGGTTATACCTTGTCGAGGAGTTGTGATGGTTGTGATAATCATGTAATTCGTTTATACATTTGGATGTGTATTATTCCGTGTTGTTGATCTATGGATATATGGTGTATTGATTGTGTAATGTCTTTGATGGTTGTAATGTTGATCGTGCATATGAGTGGGAACCTTGTGCTTCGTTCACCAGGGATGCCCAACACGGTGTATGGGGATCTATGCTAACGATGCTGGATCGAACAAGGGCAATCTACCTAGGGATACCCCACGGGACGTATATGGATCTACGCTAAGGGTGCTGGATAACGGATAATTATGGGTGATATGCATTGTTGATTTGGGTCTAGGACCCTTGAGAATTATGATGTCTTACTTGTTAATATCCTGGAATATTAACTTATTTAATGTTTAATGGGTTTGAAGGAATATTTTATGAAAATTATTGTTTTGTCGATACGCAATCGATTTTGAAAAGTTTTTCCATTTTATAAAACGGTTGCCACGCGGAACGAGATTTCACCTGAGACCCTAATGCTTTTGGAGGGTTTCATGACCAAGGACTGAAGGTCCTAAAGGTTTCTTGTTTCAAAAACTCCAAAGATGATGAAATAATGGGATTAGAGACCCCGATAGTCCTAGCCGTAAATGATGGATACTAGGCGCTTTGCGTATCGACCCGTGCAGTGCTGTAGCTAACGTGTTAAGTATCCCGCCTGGGGAGTATGTTCGCAAGAATGAAACTCAAATGAATTAACGGGGGCCCGCACAAGCGGTGGAGCATGTGGTTTAATTCGATGCAGAGCGAAGAACCTTACCAGGGCTTGACATGCCGCGAATCTTCTTGAAAGAGAGGGGTGCCTTCGGGAATGCGGGGTTTCCTCTTTTCCCACTCTTTTTGGTTTGCTTCTTTTTTTGTTTCTTTTGTTTGCTTCTCTATATAGGCTAAACTTTTAAATTTTTCTTTATTACTCACCCTGTTTATAATTCTAAAAATTAATTTAATTAAAAAGGAGATATCATCTTTAATCAAATAAAAAATCCTTTTTATTCTATACAAAAAATTTTTTAGTCTGTCCAAAAAAATGAGGTTTTCAAGGATTCGAGTTGTTTTCTAAACTTTAATACTTTTCGAGAACTTCTCCTAATGTTTATTGTTGTTGGTTCGTGACTGATGTTTGCGTAGTATATTTTTCATAGCTATGATGCTTGCACTAGCAAATTCGAATTGTTAACCCCTTAAATGGGGGAAATGCGTTGCATGAATTTCAGGTATGCTTGGTTCGAGGAAACAGTCACATGGTCGGCATGAAAGATGACAAGCTATGAAACTAATCGATTGGAAGTCAGAGCTCTTTATCGTTGAGTTGTATCCCATTTTCGCTACCGTATATTGACCCATGCATGGGTATGTGATGTAATAATTTGTTCAGGTTATATTACTTGTGTCTTGGGTGTGACCTCATTGGTCCTTATATTTCGAGTTTTCGACTTTATCGGTCTGTATTGTTATGTAGCTTGACCCTGGCCAGTCAAACATTATGATGTCTATTGCAATATCTAGCCTGGTAGATCCTTGTGAGAAGGGTCTACGTCATGTGACATTCCCTTATGGTCTTTGTAACACCCCAAACTATGCGGCTATCACAGTGTCGTGGACCCCCAACTGGGACCCACCAGGCGAATGAAATACAACAATTTAAATAATATAACTGTACTACCAAACCATATTATATTACCAATTACTCCGATGAGGAGTCTCAAGTATAATACACACAGGAATACAAAATACATATATATTTCATATGAAGATGAAATATACAACACCAAATAAAAATGAAAGTCCAAACGGAACTGCAGCGTAAAGCACACATGAATGAAACATGAATAGCTGGGAAGACTGGGCCCCCCTACTAGTATCACTGGAACTCCTCGCCGTCATCGTTCTCTTCCCGTGCCTTTGCCTTGCCATGACCTAAAACAACATCCACAACGGGGTCAGTTACACAAAACAACAATCCTCAAGAGTTGAACAAATACAATAATCACATGTCTTAGTTATGAAATCTAGTCTGAAAGAGGGGCATCATAGTACGCGCGAGATGGGATGTGCAAGTGCACAAGTCGCCGAGTGTCCAAAAAACCGGCATAAATACATGCACTTGTGCCTAATTAGTCTCACGGAGGCACGTTACTGTGTGCACAGTCCAATGTGTTGGATTACCCGCATAACACGTGACCATCGTGTGCCCTTCAAAAAATTCCACACATAACCACCCGGCAACGCAATATAATCCCAAAAGGTCACAAGAACAAAAGTGAACATGATGAATAATAATGAGTAGAAATCCGACAAGGGCCAAGAATGACTCACCGAGGTGAAATAATAACGCAATGAGTGATAGCTCAAATGAAATGATTGGAACCGTCGTTCCTCGTGAATTTAATGATTAGATTGACAATTACAAGTATCAACATGATTGATATACTATGAATGAATTATATGTATGAATGAACAACAACGAAAGGAATGATTATCCTTTTAACTGAGCAAGAATTAACTTGCCTCAATACCGATGATGAAATGTCCTTCCTCAAACAAACATCCTTAATGGATTTATCGGTCGCTCGAAAAACCTTGAGTAACACAATTACCAACAAATTGCTTCATATACATAGCAAATATGATCACAACCAACTCAAAAAGTCGATACAACAAACCCAAACTCATTGGGACATTTTAACAAACACGTTTTAAACAACCTTCAATCGTTTACAACCAATCTCAATTATATCGATATCAAGCCTCCACTGAGCGATTCAATCTAACAAAAAATCCTCGACACAATCAATAATCCAATAGGAATACACAACTCGAGATTTAGACAACATCTAATCGAAAGCCCCCAAATCCAAATCAACATTCAAAGTGTTCTTGAATAATCCTCCAACAATCCCATGATAATTCATAAAAACTCGTAATCATATGTATATCTCTTCACATATCATGATTATAACATCCAAAACATCATACTCCATCTCAAAATTAAAATCTAAGATTTTAAGAAATTACCTTTGAAGATCCAAACTCTTCGATCCGTCGAACTCGAGTTTAATCGACCTTCCAAGCTCCAAGATAGATGATTAGAACACGAACACACAAGTGTTTTGATGATGAAAATCCTCTCCCAAGAAACTCTCTCTCGGACTCAAATGAAGAAATGAATAAATGAGGCTGAAAAAACCCGCATAGCTGCTTAAGTACTGCGCAGAGTTACAGCCGTAACTCTCCCACCTTACGGCCGTAACTTTCCAAGGTCAATAACATTACGGCCGTAACCTCTTTTCCTTACGGGCGTAAGAAAGCTTCGTCGAAAAATGAATAATGTCCAAACTCCCGGCCTTACGGCCGTAACACTTCGACCTTTACGGGCGTAACTACGCTTCGTCGACAGCACCCAGAACACCAAAATCATCTCTTACGGCCGTATCCTGCAACTCTTACGGTCGTAAGTTGGCTTCGGCAAAAATGTCCTTAAATCAACATATGCATGTTACGGCCGTAATGTAACCTATGTTACGACCGTAACTCTCTGCTGGAGCAACTACTCTGCCTTCTCGTTACAAATGATGAATGATCCGACATACATAACTTGCATGAATATAATTAAGTCCAGTAACACACAATAAATGATACATCTAATAAAAGGCTACCAATCACAATGATAATGATAATATTCTCGTCTCGATTCTCATACAGGGTTGAAAGACGAATGATAACTGATACACGATTCAAAATACGCCGAACGGTGAACACAAATGAATGAATATGAATGATGAATGATTATTAAAGAGTGAAAATTACTGAGTGATAATTACTGTATGAAAATAAATGAATTCACAACTGCGTATTGCATACTCCCCCCTTAAAAAGAGTTTCATCCTTGAAACTAAGGGTCAAACAAATCGGGATTACTCTCCCGCATACTATCCTCGGTTTTCCAAGTAGCCTCTTCGACTCCGTGTCTAGACCACTGAATGTTTACCAAGGGAATCGCCTTGTTTCTCAACTGTTTAATTCGTCGCTCTAAGACTCGTACAGGATGCTCCTCGTACGTATGGTCATCCACAATCTCGATTTCATCGAACTGAAGTATGTGACTCGGGTTGATAACATACTTCCGCATATGAGAGACATGAAACACATTATAAACTCGGCTCAAAGCCGGAGGTAAAGCTAATCGATAAGCCAGACTGCCTACTCGATCCAAAATTTCAAATGGTCCAATGAATCTCGGACTCAACTTTCCCCTCTTCCCGAAACGGAAAATACCTCAACTCGGGGATACCTTGACCAAAATTTGGTCACCTGCCTCGAAATCTAATGGTCGACGACGATTATCTGCATATGATTTTTGTCGACTCTGAGCGGTCAACAAACGACTCCTGATCAACGCTACCTTCTCGCGGGCGGCTATTAGCATATCGGGTTCAGTGCTGATTGATTCTGATAAGTCATCCCAACACAAGGGAGATCGGCAACGATGACCGTATAAGGCCTCGTAAGGTTCCATCTTAATCGAAGCATGCCAACTGTTATTGTACGTGAATTCGATCAATGGTAGTTGGGCTTCCCAATCATCTTTCCAATCAAGAACACTTGCCCTCAACATGTCCTCCAACGTCTGAATAGTTCGCTCTGATTGTCCGTCGGACTGAGGGTGAAAAGATGTGCTAAAATTTAGCTGAGTTCCCATGGCACGATGAACGGAGTTCCAAAAATGTGACACGAATCGCCCGTCATGATCATAAACGATACTCTTAGGAGTACGGTGCAATCTCGTGATCTCTTTAATAAACAACTGGGCAAGTCTCTCGGGACCCCACGTATCCTTGATCTCAAGGAAATGAGCTGACTTAGTTAAACGGTCCACAATTACCCAAATCATATTCATGCCATGATGACTCGTTGGCAGACTCGTGATGGAGTCCATTGAAATATCCTCACCTCCATTCTGGGATAAGAAGCGGTTTCAGTATACCTGTCGGTCGCTGATGTTCTATCTTGACTTGCTGACATGTCAAACATCTCGAAACAAATTCTGCGAATTCTCACTTCATATTACTCCACCAATAATTTTGTTTCAAGTCTTTGTACATTTTTATAGACCCCGGGTGGATGGAATAAGGGTAGCATGAGCCTCTCTCAATATAGAGATTTTCAACTCGTCATCCGCCTGAACGCATAACCGGTTCTTAAATCGCAAAAGTCCATCCTCGTGTGTTGGAAAAAAATTGGTATTTGCGCCGTTTGTGCGGAAGCATAAATAAATTGTGAAAAATAAATCACACAAGGATTTATAGAGGTTCGGCTATTAATAAAGCCTACGTCCTCTCTCGATGTATCTGTTTCTTTAGGATTAAGATCAAAACCTCTACGCCTCTCTTTTATCGGTCGAGGGATTACCGTTACAAGCTTGTCTTCAATCGGTCCGAGTAAAATTGTTTTTCCTTTTCTATTGGATAAGGAATCAACCACTCTAGCTTTTTATTGGTACTAGATAAATCTCACTAAGATAGCGATTGCGATTCTAACAATGCCGGATACTTGATCCTAATAACACCAAATCCAATCGTATCTTTTCTTTTACCTCTCCTGTATAATGTTGAATGTATAAACACTCAAACTAACGATATAAGCTCAATATCACAACAACAATGTAAGTATATGAATATAAGATCAATGTCTTGATTGCTTGGAGTTGTTGTGAGGAATAATACCAAAGATGTGGTATTTATAGCCTTCATCCACCAAACTAGCCGTTAGTCTGTTTTGACTAATTAGCGTGCGCTAGGCTTTCTCTTTAGCGTGTGCTATCGCGTGTAGCATGCGCTAGACTGTTCCCAGTTTCAGTCTAGTGGCTTCGTTTCTCCTTTAGCGTACGTTATATTCTTGTGTTATGTACGTTAACAGACTCACTTAGCGTACGTTAACCATGATTGAGTAGTGTGCGTTAATGTAATATATCCATTGCCTTCACTTGTCAAACTATTCGTTTGATGCTTGACTTTCCGCCGAATCTTTCCAATGTTCTGATTGACTTGATTCAAACTAATATTTAGCATGCGCTAAATATCATCTCTTGCATGCGCTAATACTGACTTCATTGCATACGTTATTCTGTGTTTGAATATCTTCACAACGGTAACAATCCTTCGATAGCATGCGTTAATGACTATGTGTAGCATGCGCTACCTCATCAGCTATCTTCACTTCAGGTTACTTCGAACTCGACTGACATGTAGATGACTTCCCGTTAGCGTGCACTAACGTGTGATGACTTGCATGCGCTAATGCAGTCTAGATTGCAACTTTTTGCGTCTTCGTATCCTTTGACGTTTTGCTTCGCCTTTATGTTGTTTTGTTTGTTTAGCAACTTAATCATCAAAATATAATTTATTAATATGTGGAATAAATATTCCAACATCGTGGACAACAAATCCAGTGGCTTTCCCCTGATACACATCCTCTCGAATGCGCAACAAAAATGGGCTGAACCCTGTTTCGTTCTGATCACATCCTCCAATGGCGATGAAATCTCTAATATACAAAGTTGCCCTTACACTTGCTGTAACCAGACCTCGATCTCAGGCCTTACGAACTCCTGTTGAAGTTCTTTCTGAACAGTCAAACGATCAAGCATTTGCTCCTGAACGGACTTACGACTCAAGGCGTCGGCGAAGATGTTCACCTTACCCGGGTGGTATTGTATCTCAATACATAATCCTTAATTGATTCTATCCACCATCTATGTCGCATGTTTAACTCCTTCTAAGTAAATATATACTTTAAACTCTTATGATTGGTGAAAATCTGACAAGTTATGCCATAAAGATAATGACGCCAAATATTTAATGCGAATACCATGTCCGTTATCTCCAGGTGGTGGGTTGGATAATTGACCTCATAAGGCCTCAGTTGTCGCGAAGCATAGGCAATAACTTTCCCGTTCTGCATTAATACACATCTAAGACCGTGTCCGGACGCGTCACTATAAACGATGAATCCTTCCGTCCCCTGTGGTAAAGATAGGATAGGCGCTGAGGTTAAACGGCTCTGAGTTCCTCAAAACTCTGCTGACATGCGTCAGACCACGTGTATTTATTATCCTTCCGCAAAAGGCTCATCATAGGTTGAGCGATTTTAGAAAACCCATACACAAATCGCTGGTAATAGCCTGCTAATCCGAGAAAGCTTCGGATTTCCTTAACATTCTTCAGAGGTTGCCAATCTCGGATAGCCTTCGTCTTATGAGGGTCGACACCTACCCCATCTGATGAAATCACATGTCCGAGAAACGTCACCTCGGACATCCAGAACTCGCATTTGGAAAATTTTCCATAGAGTTGCTCTC
The DNA here is from genome assembly GCA_033398695.1 of Orobanche coerulescens. Classification (NCBI taxonomy): domain Eukaryota; kingdom Viridiplantae; phylum Streptophyta; class Magnoliopsida; order Lamiales; family Orobanchaceae; genus Orobanche; species Orobanche coerulescens. Next base: position 34,007,180 of record CM065814.1, on the reverse strand, counting down.
GTCTCAACACGTCGAGGACCTGATGAAGGTGAAGTTCGTGCTCCTCTTGGTCACGAGAATAAATCAAAATGCCATCTACGAAAACAACCACGAACTAATCTAAATAGTCGATGAAAACTCGGTTCATTAACTCCATGAATACCGCAGGTGCATTAGTTAACCCAAACGGCATCACTACAAACTCGTAGTGCCCATAGCGTGTTCGAAACACCATTCTTGCGATATCCAACTCTCGAATTCACAACTGATGATACCCAGATCTTAAATCGATCTTGAAAAATACTGAAGCTCCCTAGAGCTGATCTAAGGGATCATCAATGCAGGGTAGGGGATATTTATTCTTGATCGTCACCCTGTTCAGTTCCCCATAATCAATGCATAAGCAAAATGAACCATCTTTATTCTTGAAAAATAACACTAGTGCTTGTAACACCCCCGATATATTCAGGAATATTACAGCGCCGTAAATCCTTTACATAAGGACTTACAAGGCTGAAGAATTTAAACAGGCATTAAAAGATACTAACGAATGGAAATAACGAAATTACGGTACAACAGTTCTGACCCAATAAAGAAATAGTACAATTGTTCAACATAACTCAATAATACATCACCAAATTCAAATCATCACAAATGACTTCGTACTCGAGTACTTATTAAAATAACCAATAAATAACAGACAGTAAACCCGGTCGGAACATCACTCTGCACCCTCGTTGTCATGCACCTCCAGTGGTTGTTTTCTCGCTCTCCTATATCCTGAACATACACAAATGTTCACCCCCGAAGGGGTTAGCACAACGATGCTAGTACAAGTACAATAATCATACAACAGTGATATAATCAACAATCATATCATAAAAAGTTTCTCCAACGAGAATATCCACAACACATATCATATCATAACAGTTTCAACATACTGATGGTATTCCAACGATCCAGTAGACACAAACTATAGATTCCCATGATGATCCCGTCGGACCAACACATGGTGGAACTACTGTCCAACGATCCAGTAAGACACACTATAGATTCCCATGATGATTCCCGTCGGATCAACGCATGGTGGACATATATTCACAACATATTTACACGATACAATCACATCATAATTGTCATAATATAAACAATTCTAATTAGAGTACTTGCCTCGGTTTGAAGACAAGAACAATACTTCCACAAGAACGAACACTCGAAAGCCGTCCTCCTCAATCAATCACGCAACAAGATCAAACCTTAACAAAAGAAATGATATAGGATTTATCTCACGTCGTACGGATGTTTAACAATTCGATTTTCGGCCAAAAGTTCATAAAATGCAAGCTGATTGAACTGCTTAGCGCACGCTAAGTACTCTGTGTAGCGTTCGTTAAGTCTGCCCGATAGCGCACGCAAACAACAAAGACTAGCGTACGCTAACTATGCATGGTCAGTACTTCACTGACCAGCCAACTGACTCGTCTGATGGTCTAGCGTACGTTACGTACCAAACGTAGCGCACGCTAACTAGTGCTCGATAGCGCACGTTAAACTGCAAAGCATAGCGTGCGCTATCTCTGCATGGCAGTTTATCACGAGCAAGAATCGTTTCTTGCCATGATCGAAACAATGAAATCTTGCGTGATAATTCATGTTACTTCCATGAACACCATGTTCATACCCTTATGAATGATTTTACGGATAAAGACAACTTCGGATTCAAGGATATGCATACCAATATAAAACCATATTCCATTCCGACTTCAAATCTTCATACGACAATTCGAAAAGCTAAACGGTTGATATCAACACCTTATATCCATCAATATTATCATGCTGAAGTTGATAAATGTTCTATCTATACTAGATAAATCCTTCCATGATCAAACCTTTAGATTTATCCAACAATAATGATTGATTAAAGTCAAGTCCAAGATTACTATGAAATCATCTAATAGATTCGGTTTACCAATGATAGAAGCTTCTCTTCACATATTCAGTGTAATAAGATTCGAATCATGATGATTATAATCAAGGTATTTAAGACTTATTCACCTAACCATTCCAAACATGATATACTTGGATAATTCATCTATGAAAATCCATATCTTGTTAACATGATCATCCAAATCGATAAAATCCAACTCTAAGTCTTGAGATAGATTGAACATACCTGAAAATGATGAAAATCACTGAACCGTAAGGTAGAATCCCACTCCGGTTGGTTGTATGCCACTCCACGGTGCTATTCCACTTCCTTGAACATACCCAAGTGATAACCAATGTATAACACCAACAATATGTGTTCTAAGTTTATAGGAGTATTACTACAGCTCTCTGAACTCTCAAGGATGAAGAAAGGGCGAAATGAAAGCCAAAACGGTTGATGTCCCATTTATAATATTCTGCATTATTAACAAGTTAGCGCACGCTACTAAGCATCCCTTAGCGTGCGCTAATAATGGTTGACTTCAGAATTTGTCCGGATGCGTCAGCGGGAATCTTATCCGGACCCATGTCTCGGCTGGGGCATGTGTTAGCCGTCCCGCTCAATAATTGAGTTCTTAGCGCACGCAACTCCTATCTTCATAGCGTGCGCTAATAATGGCCCGATAGCGCGCGTTAAGATACATTCTTAGCGTGCGCTATCACGAGGTTGCTTGAGCAATTTTGCAAGTTTCTATACTTATGTACAATGATATCAATGCACGAAATATAATACTCCAATAATCAAAATCACCAATCCGAATAATACAGGGTTTGAATACAGATGAAATACACTATAATAAATCCGGATATTACATACTCTCCTACTAAAAAGGAGTTTCGTCCCGAAACTCAAGACGAAAATAACTCGGGATATCTAGACTTCATATCAGCTTCCATTTCCCAGGTGGCTTCTTCCATTCCATGACGTGACCACTGAACTTTGACCAAAACGATTGACTTGTTCCTCAGTTGCTTAACTCGACTCTCGAGTATCTTGACCGGTCTTTCTTCGAACGTCCCATCCTGCTCGACTTCGATCTCGTCGAAATTAATGATATGACTGGGATCTGGTATATACCTCCGTAACTGGGATACGTGGAACACGTTATGAACATGGCACAATGACGGCGGCAATGCTAATCTGTATGCCAACTCCCCAACTCTCTCGAGGATCTCAAATGGTCCGATATATCTCGGACTCAACTTTCCTTTCCTTCCGAAACGAAAGATTCCCCGAGTAGGAGAAACCTTCAAAAGTACGTGATCTCGATCGAACTCCAATGGGCGGCGCGACGTCCCGCATAGGATTTGGCGACTCTGGGCGGTTAATGCCTTTCACGAATCAAGGCTATCTTCTCTCGGGTCTGCTTCGATCAACTCGGGTTCTGCTCGATCAAGTCGATGAATCGTCCCCAAAGATAGGGGCGATCTCGCATCTCCTTCGTATAATGCCTCAAACGGTGCCATCTTAATGGAAGCATGCCAACTATTGTTGTAGGTAAATTCAATCAACGGTAGATGAACTTCCCAATCGTTTGACCAATCTAAGGCATGTGCCCTTAGCATGTCTTCCACCGTTTGTATAGTTCTCTCGCATTGTCCGTCGATGCGGGTGATAAGTCAGATCGAAGTTCAATTCGGTCCCCAAGGCCTTATGAACTGCTTTCCAAAAGTGAGACACAAAACGACCGTCTCTATCAGAAACAATGGTCTTCGGCGTACCATGCAATCGAACTATCTCCGAAATAAATACTCGTGCCAACCTCTCTGGTCCCCACGTATCCTTAATGCCTAGAAAATGAGCCGATTTGGTTAAACGGTCAACTATCACCCAAATCATGTTCATTCCTGTCCTGGTTTTCGGCATATTAGTGATAAAGTCCATCGATATGTCCTCCCACTTCCATTCAGGAATCGGGAGCGGCTTCAACATTCCAGCAGGCCGTTGATGCTCGATCTTAACCTGCTGACAAGTCAAGCATTTCGAAACATAGTCCGCTGCGTCTTTCTTCATGTTGCCCCACCAGAAATTCTGCTTCAAATCCTTATACATCTTACTGGTGCCTGGGTGGATAGAATAGGGCGAACTATGAGCTTCCTTCATAATCGTCTGTTTCAGAACATCATCATCGGGAACGCAGAGTCGGTTTTGAAATCTCAAAACCCCATCATCATGAATTATGAATCCGGGGGCCTTTCCTTTGATCACTTCATCACGTAACCGAATCATCAGAGGATCACCTGTCTGTCTAGATTTGATTTCTTCGGTTAAAGACGAAGTTATCTCCATCACGCACAGTTGTCCTTGGACTCTTTGTAACCACACTTCAATCCCTTCACGAATCATCTCTCGTTGAAGGCTAAGTTGGGATGTCAGCGTCTCAAGATCTCGAATAGAGACAGCTTGCGGCTAAGTGCATCGGCTACTACATTCGCTTTGCTGGATGATATAAAATCTCCAAGTCATAGTCCTTAATCGGTTCCAACCATCTTCTTTGCCGCATGTTCAACTCTTTACATTGAATATGTACTTGAGACTCTTGTGATCCGTAAAGATCGGCGGTGAGTCCGTCTGATAATGCCTCCGGATCTTCAAGGCAAAAACCACCGCCGCTAGCTCCAAATCATGTGTCGGGTAATTCACTTCATAAGGTTTGATTGTCGCGATGCATAGCGATCACCTTATCATTCGCATCAACACGCACCCTAGTCCTTGGTTGAAGCATCATCAGAACTATGAATCCTTGATTCCTGCGGAAGTGATAGAATCGGTGCCGTCGTCAATCTCTTCTTCAATTCATCAAAGCTAATCTGACATAATTCATTCCACTCAAACTTTTGAGTTTTCTGCAGGAGTCGAGTAAGTGGGCGGGAGATTTTAGAAAACCCTTCCACGAATCGACGATAGTATCCAGCAAGTCCTAAGAAGCTTCGGACTTCTTTTACGTTCTGAGGAGGCTTCCAATCCATAATTGCTTCGATCTTCTGAGGATCTACTCGGACTCCTTTAGCTGACACCACATGGCCGAGGAACATTACTTCCTTTAGCCAGAATTCACACTTAGAGAGTTTGGCGTACAATTGCTCGTTCCTCAAAAGTTCCAACACAATCCGCAAATGCTGCGCATGTTCCTCCAGGCTCTTAGAATACACCAGAATGTCATCAATGAACACGACCACAAATTTATCCAAAAATTCAATGAACACATGGTTCATTAATTGCATAAATACAGTAGGTGCGTTAGTGAGACCAAACGGCATCACTACAAACTCATAATGTCCGTAGCGAGTCCTGAACGCTGATTTCGAAACGTCAGATTCCTTAATCCTTAGCTGATGATATCCTGATCTCAGATCAATTTTGGAAAATACTGTCGCCCCTTGTAGCTGGTCAAACAGATCATCAATCCGTGGTAACGGATATTTGTTCTTAATCGTCATCTTGTTCAGCTCTCGATAGTCATTACACAGTCGGAGCGATCCATCCTTCTTTCGGACGAAAAGAACTGCGCTCCCCAGGGTGAAACGCTTGGCTGAATATAGCCCTTATCCAGTAACTCCTCTAGCTGCTTCTTCAGTTCGTACATCTCAGTAGGTGCCATACGATACGGCGCCTTGGAAATTGGTGTAGCTCCGGGTTCCATCTCAATGGTAAATTCCCCCTCCCTTCGTGGAGGTAGTCCTTAACTCGTCAGAAATACATCCGGAAATTCGTTCGCAACAGAATTGATGAACGTTCCACAATTTCGTCTTCTTTCTTCATTGCGTAACACGATGCCGGTACATCCTGTTTGAACAATTTGTGACTTTCATCGCCTTGATCAATTTTCCTGAGCTTCCCGGTTTCCATCCTTCGAACAATATTTCGGAGCCATCATCAGCGATCAGTGAAATATTCCTCCTTCGGTAGTCTACAATTGCTCCATACCGATTAAGCCAATCGTCTCTGAGTATCAGGTCATCTCCTTGCATTTCTATCACAATCAGATTTGAGAGCCACTCTCTGCCCCCAAATGATACGGGAAATTTCAAGTGTCTAAATTTCCGTCAATCGTCTCTCCACGCGGTAAACCAACAACATAAGGTTCACAAGCATGAAAACCGGAAATATTCAAACTATTTACACAAGACAAAGATATGAAAGAATGTGTAGCTCTGTATCGAACAAAACGCTAATCGGCCGGGAAAGGATTTGGGCAAGCACGATGCGACAAAGACATCCCGATCATCTGTCCTCCTCATCTCATACAAACGTGGGGAACAGATCCGACACTCGATGTCCCCTTTCGGTCCCATTGTCCTCTCGCTCGCCCGCGGCCAAAATTCCCGAGGCATCCGAACACTTTGCCGCGTCTGTTGGACACCGGCTTCCTTCGAATCGGGCCGTGATGAACGGGTTCCATTGTACTTAGTGGCGTCCTTACAAAACGCCGCACGGTGCCCTTCTGTCCGCACTTAAAACATGTAATCGAGTGCGCAAACAATCACGCCAAAGGTGGCACAGGCGACCACGCTAAAGCACTTCCTAGCCGTATCCGCCGTGGTGACATTGTTCCGTAATTCTTTCCGCTCTTAGATGGGTGCGGAGGCTTCTTGAAAGAAAAAGAAGACTGGGCCTCAGGGCCCACTGCTATTGTGCTCGTAAAGTACCAGAGACTTTCTGTTTCTTCGACTCCATAAACTTCTCCATTCTTGCTTCTTTTATTTCGTACGCCAACGCCTTATCCTGGTATTGGAGAGTGGTACATTCAAAACCGGACATGTACCTCTGGATTTCTGGTTTCATCCTCATTTCAAAATGAATCATCATCTCGCATCTGCTCACCGGATGTCGAACAAATGCTAATTTTGGTTAAACGTCTTAATCGTGCAGGATACGGGTTCATCTCGATGGTTGAGCGGAGAAAAATTCAATTTTGGCTTCCCTCACGGGACGAGGCAATCGAGCTTCCATCATCATTTTAAATTCCGTCCAATCGGCATCATGATCTGCAGGTCGGATAGCTTCCCACCACTCGGATGCTTCCCCTATCAGAAAGTACTGGGCAATAGGAGCTCTCCCGTCGTCCGGGCAATTAATTCCAGCAAAAATTTTCTCCAGTTCCTTCAACCAATGGTCCCAAGTGGGAGTCTCGGAAAAGCCGTCAAATTTGGGTGGTTGCATCTTTGCCACTTCTTGTAACCATCGGTCACCTCGATTTCCCATTTCTGGAACCCTTTGTTGTCCATCTCCCTGCTGAATTCCTGCTGCCACTTGCATTCGGTCCACGACCTGAGCGAACTGAGTCAAATGGTTCACGACTTGACGAAGGATTTCTGGCACACCAGGTTCCTGTTCGTTATTGATGGATTGTTGCGGCTCGCCTGAGCTATGACTTGCCTGATTAGAAGGCGACGCCTCCCTTTCAGCATTCCTTCGTCCGCGTCCACGACCGCGACCACGTCCACGTCCGCCTCTCAACATACTGTAAGCACACGTACTTAATACACAGGAAACAGCATCGTTCTAATATTCAAGTATAAAGAGACACAACATGTAAAGAACAAGATAGAGTTTAGGAACTTACAACCACCGTTCGCATGAAGACGTAGGCAGTGCAGTGATGTCATTCACGGCCGGTTACCTCAAAAGACGTAAATGACCCCTATTTTAACCCAACGGCCAAGATATCCATAATCTTAGCTCTGATACCATATTCTGTAACACCCCCGATATATTCAGGAATATTACAGCACCATAAATCCTTTCCATAAGGACTTACAAGGCTGAAGAATTTAAACAGGCATTAAAAGATACTAACGAATGGAAATAACGAAATTACGGTACAACAGTTCTGACCCAATACAGAAATAGTACAATTGTTCAACAGAACTCAATAATACATCACCAAATTCAAATCATCACAAATGACTTCGTACTCGAGTACTTATTAAAATAACCAATAAATAATGCATAAGAAACCCGGTCGGAACATCACTCTGCACCCTCGTCGTCATGCACCTCCAGTGGTTGTTTTCCCGCTCTCCTATATCCTGAACATACACAAATGTTCACCCCCGAAGGGGTTAGCACAACGATGCTAGTACAAGTACAATAATCATACAACAGTGATATAATCAACAATTATATCATAACAAGTTTCTCCAACGAGAATATCCACAACACATATCATATCATAACAGTTTCAACATACCGATGGTATTCCAACGATCCAGTAGACACTGACTATAGATTCCCATGATGATCCCGTCGGACCAACACATGGTGGAACTACCTGTCCAACGATCCAGCGCACACAGCTATAGATTCCCATGATGATTCCCGTCGGATCAACGCATGGTGGACATATATTCACAACATATTTACACGATACAATCACATCATAATTGTCATAATATAAACAATTCTAATTAGAGTAATTGCCTCGGTTTGAAGACAAGAACAATACTTCCACAAGAACGAAAACTCGAAAGTCGTCCTCCTCAATCAATCACGCAACAAGATCAAACCTTAACAAAAGAAATGATATAGGATTTATCTCACGTCGTACGGATGTTTAACAATTCGATTTACGGCCAAAAGTTCATAAAATGCAAGTTGACTGAACTGCTTAGCGCACGCTAAGTACTCTGTGTAGCGTGCGTTAAGTCTGCCCGATAGCGCAAGCAAACAACAAAGACTAGCGTACGCTAACTATGCATGGTCGATTTCACCGACTCACCAATCGACTTCGTCGATGGTCTAGCGTCGTTACGTACCAAACGTAGCGACGCTAACTAGTGCTCGATAGCGCACGTTAAGCGCAAAGCATAGCGTGCGCTATCTCGCATGGCGCCATCACGAGCAAGAACTGTTCTTGCCATGATCGAAACAATGAAATCTTGCGTGATAATTCATGTTACTTCCATGAATACCATGTTCATACCCTTATGAATGATTTTACGGATAAAGACAACTTCGGATTCAAGGATATGCATACCAATATAAAACCATATTCCATTCCGACTTCAAATCTTCATACGACAATTCGAAAAGCTAAACGGTTGATATCAACACCTTATATCCATCAATATTATCATGCTGAAGTTGATAAACGTTCTATCTATACTAGATAAATCCTTCCATGATCAAACCTTTAGATTTATCCAACAATAATGATTGATTAAAGTCAAGTCCAAGATTACTATGAAATCATCTAATAGATTCGGTTTACCAATGATAGAAGCTTCTCTTCACATATTCAGTGTAATAAGATTCGAATCATGATGATTATAATCAAGGTATTTAAGACTTATTCATCTCACCATTCCAAACATGATATACTTGGATAATTAATCTATGAAAATCCATATCTTGTTAACATGATCATCCAAATCGATAAAATCCAACTCTAAGTCTTGAGATAGATTGAACATACCTTAAAATGACGAAAATCACTGAACCATAAGGTAGAATCCCACTCCGGTTGGTTGTATGCCACTCCAAGGTGCTATTCCACTTCCATGAACATACCCAAGTGATAACCAATGTATAACACCAACAATATGTGTTCTAAGTGTATAGGAGTATTACTACAGCTCTCTGAACTCTCAAGGATGAAGAAAGGGCGAAAGAAATGAAAGCCAAAACGGTTGATGTCCCATTTATAATATTCTGCATTATTAACAAGTTAGCGCATGCTACTAAGCATCCCTTAGCGTGCGCTAATAATGGTTGACTTCAGAATTTGTCCGGGTGCGTCAGCGGGAATCTTATCCGGACCCATGTCCCGGCTGGCGCATGTGTTAGCCGTCCCGCTCAATAATTGAGTTCTTAGCGCACGCAACTCCTATCTTCATAGCGTGCGCTAATAATGGCCCGATAGCGCGCGTTAAGATACATTCTTAGCGTGCGCTATCACGAGGTTGCTTGAGCAATTTTGCAAGTTTCTATACTTATGTACAATGATATCAATGCACGAAATATAATACTCCAATAATCAAAATCACCAATCCGAATAATACAGTGTTTGAATACAGATGAAATACACTGTAATAAATCCGGATATTATAGTGCTCCCCACGGGAATGCACTCGGTCGGATATAACCCTTCTCGGTCAATTCCTCCAGTTCATTCTTCAGTTCCTGCATTTCGGTCGGGGCCATACGATATGGTGCTTTCGATAAGGGGAACGTACTAGGCTCCAACTCTATCGTGAATTCCACATCTCTTTGCGGAGGTAAACCAGGTAACTCATCTGGAAACACATCAGCGTAGTCTCTCACTACAGGGATATCTACCTATGTCACTGATGATTTCTCGGTCTTGGTCATTTATCACCAATAACCAACACACACCTGATTGAGTAATTTCACTGCTTTCATCATATTAATAACTCTTACGGAACGGCTGGGGTTAACCCCCTGAAATACACACTCCACTTCATCGTCTGAAATAATAGTGACCATACGCTTACGGACACTAAGGATGGCATCATGACGATCCATCCAATCAATACCCAAGATTACGTCATCTTTAGGTAAGTCTACCACGATTAGGTCCGCCAACCATTAATGGCCATTAAGCTGAATCGAACAGTTCTTAACTTCACGATTTTCGATAATTCGTCTACCGTCTGGTAGGCCAATGACATAAGGTTCGCAACTAGTATCACTATCCAGGTGTAGTCTACTCAAACATGACTCGGAAATGAATGAATTTGATGCGCCAGTATCAAAAAGGGTACACACAGGTTGAGATAGAATTTCGAGTCTACCTGAGATCATTCGGGCCGCCGAATCATCGGTCCTCTTCATCTCGTAAATTTGGGGCTGGCCAGTCCCTGTGGGCTCCACCTTTATTCTCTCCTATCATATTATATGACGTGAACTGAGTATCCTAATTCAGAACAACCGACTGCTTCGGGGTTTGAGATGCCATCGTAGCAGGTCTGGAATCTCTTTGGCAAAAATGGGCCTTATGCCCGGCAACGCAACAGATGTTACACGTGATTGTCTGTCTCGAACATTTAGTGCTGTAATGACCCTATTCTCCATAGTTGAAACAGGTAATGGCCGAACTGGCCTCTCGGGACTGGGATTCCACAGGTTTAGGCGCCATAGGAGGTCGCTCAGAAAAAGTAGAGCCCGAGCGAGGCTTCTTTAAGGTTTCCCAACTACCCTCAGACTGATTATGATTCTTCGATTTCTTTCCAGCAGATGAAGTTGATTGCTTTGCAATTTCCTTAGCGGTAAGCTCATAAGTAAGAGCTTTCTCGATGAATTCGGCCAGGGTGGAGCAATGATGATTAAGTAGTTGCATCTGCGTACGAGGTTCCAACATCTTACGGAAGTACTTGATTTTATTAGCATCGGAGTGGATAACGGATAAGGCAAAGAGAAGTAGCTCCTGAAACTTCTCGGCGATAGCGAAAACATCTTCTTCCGTTGAGGGGTCGAGACTGAGTAATTCCGATAACTTTCCCTCCCTGAGTGGGGCCGGATAATATCTTTCCAACACGAGGGTCTTAAACTGGTCCCAAGTGCAAGATCTGTCGGTGGGCTTCAAAGATAGCCACCACGAGTGAGCGCTCTTACCGAGATAGTAAGCCGCAACTGAAACTTTGTGACCCTAGGGACACTCCACCATAGTGAATAGCTTCTAAAAATGTTTAATCCAGTGAACAATATCCGCCGGCTCAGATGAGCCCTCAAATGCAGGTGGTCTCTGGCGAGAGATGTCGCCGATTGTACTGCTCACACTCCTCTCTTGCCTCTGAGGTGACGGCGGAGGAGCCTGCTGAGTCTGAGTGGTTGAATTCTGCATCGTCTCCATCATACGTGCCATCTGAGTCATCTGGGCCATCATGCCCTGTATAAATATGAATGGGTCAACCCGAACACCTTTCGATTGAGCTGCATCTCGGGTACGACTCCCCGACAGTGAATGATTATCAACCGGTGAATGAGTAGCATCGTCAACTGAGTTGGAAGCATCACTACCTGTTGAACTAATGACATCCCTCGCGTTCGCGTGGGTATTCACACGAGCTCCCGGGTTTCGGCCCGCACCGCGGCCTCTTCCCCTACGTCCTCTCACAGCTCTATCCATACTGAAGTAGGAAAGTCACATGATAATTGTAGATCTCGCATGAACATCGCATTATGATTACATTATGGAATGATAATAATAAGCATACACGCTCTAACATAATGAATGCATTAATAATGCAGTAAATGATCGTCGACATTATGTCGGAATATGATAAGATCGCATGAAATATCAACTGAGGTGACATGATTATCTGATGAAATTCCTAATATGATTCTCCTGAACAAGTTAACCAGATTGATAATACGATCCACAAGATCAACAACTGAGCAATGAGATTGACTGAGTGATTACTGAGTTTACATGATCGACAAGATCAAAAATGATGATTGAGGATTGTTGACTGATGAATGAGTTGATTCTTATTGCCAGAAATTATACTATGGCGTCAGAAATCATACCGTTCTTTTGGTCTGAGGGTCTTGACACTTGCATAGGTCACACGTGACGCGAAAGTCCAACGATACTAGTCTGATGAATGATGATTCTCAATGAGACATGACTCGGATGAGTAGTATTCAAAACCACTCTCTGGTACCAACTCTGTAACAGCCCAAACTAGGCGGCTATCACAGTGCCGTGGACCTTCAACTAAGACCCACCAGGCAAATGAAATACAATGATTTAAATAATATAACTATAGTACCGAACCACATTATATTACCAATTACTCCGATGAGGATTCTCAAGTACAATACACACAGAAATACAGAATACATATATATTTCATATGAAGATGAAATATACAACACCAAAAAAAAATGAAAGTCCAAACGGAACTGCAGCGGAAAACACACATGAATGAAACATGAATAGCTGGGAAGACTGGGGCCCCCTACTAGTATCACCGGAACTCCTCGTCGTCACTGTTCTCTTCCCGTGCCTTTTCCTTGACATGACCTAAAACAACATCCAACGGGGTCAGTTACACAAAACAACAACCCTCAAGAGTTGAACAAATACAATAATCACATGTCTTAGTTATGAAATCAAGTCTGAAAGAGGGGCATCATAGTACGCCCGAGATGGGATGTGCAAGTGCACAAGTTGCCGAGTGTTCGGAAAACCCGCATAAACACACGCACTTGTGCCTAATTAGTCTCACGGAGGCACGTTACTGTGTGCACAGTCCAATGTGTCGGATTACCCGCATAACACATGACCATCTTGTGCCCGACTAAAAATTCCACACATAACCACCCGGCAACGCAATATGATCCCGAAAAGTCACAAGAACAAAAGTGACCATGATGAATAATAATGAGTAGAAATCCTACAAGGTCCAAGAATGACTCACCGAGGTGAAATAATAACGCAATGAGTGATAGCTCAAATGAAATTATTGGAACCGTCGTTCCTCGTGAATTGAATGATTAGTTTGATAATTACAAGTCTCAACATGATTGATATACTATGAATGAATTATATGTATGAATGAACAACAACGAAAGGAATGATTATCCTTTTAACTGAGCAAGAATTAACTTGCCTCAATACTGGTGATGAAATTTTCTTCCTCGAACAAACGTCCTTAATGGATTTATCGGTCGCTCGAACAACCTTGAGTAACACAATTACCAACAAATCGCTTAATATACGTATCAAATATGATAACAACCAATTCAAAAGGTCGATACAACAAACCCAAACTCATTGGGACATTTTAACAAACACGTTGCAAACAATCTTTAATCGTTTACAACCAATCTCAATTATATCGATATCAAGCCTCCAATGAGAGATTCAATCCAACAAAACATCCTCAACACAATCAATAATCCAATAGTAATACACAACTCGAGATTTCAACAACATCTAATCGAAACCCCACAAATCCAAATCAACATTCAAAGTGTTCTTGAATAATCCTACAACAACCCCATGATAATTCATAAAAGCTCATAATCATATGTATATCTCTTCACATATCATGATTATAACATCCAAAACATCATACTCCATCTCAAAATTAAAATCTAAGATTTTAAGAAATTACCTTTGAAGATCTAAACTCTTCGATCCATCGAACTCGAATTTAATCGACCTTACAAGCTCCACAATCGAAGATAGATGATTAGAACACGAACACACAAGTGTTTTGATGATGAAAATCCTCTTCCAAGAAACTCTCTCTCGGACTCAAATGAAGAAATGAAGAAATGAGGCTAAAAAAACGCCCACAGTTACGGCCGTAACTCTCTCACCTTACGGCCGTAACTTTCCAAGGTCAACGACCTTACGGCCGTAACCTCTTTTCCTTATGGGTGTAAGAAAGCTTCGTTGAAAAATGAATAATGTCCAAACTCCCGGCCTTACGGCCGTAACACTTCGACCTTTATGGGCGTAACAACGCTTTGTCGACAATACCCAGAACACCAAAATCATCTCTTACGGCCATATCCTGCAACTCTTACGGCTGTAAGTTGGCTTCGGCAAAAATGTCCTTAAATCAAAGTACGCATGTTACGGCCGTAATGTAACCTATGTTACGGTCGTAACTCTCTGCTGGAGAAACTACTCCGCCTTCTCATTACAAATGATGAATGATCCGACATACATAACCTGCATGTATATAATTAAGTCCAATAACACGCAGTAAATGATACATCCAACACAAGGCTACCAATCACAATGATGATGATAATATTCTCGTCTCGATTCTCAAACAGGGTTGATAGACGGTGATAACTGATACACGATTCAAAATACGCTGAACGATGAACACAAATGAATGAATATATATGATGAATGATTATTAAAGAGTGAAAATTACTGAGTGGTAATTACTGTATGATAATAAATGAATTCACAATCGGGTATTACACTGTTGGGAGTGTTATATATAGCCTCTAGGTCGTTAGCCTTCTTTATCTTCTAAATCTACAGATGCGCCTGAACCATCACTAGAAACTCCCCCTCTAATGGGCTGACCCCGTCCTCTGCCCCTACCAAAACTCTTAGGCGACTGACCAACTGGTGATTTCTTATTAACACTTGGTTCCCTATGAGTAGGAACTGATTTTTGGGCCCCAAGTATCTTCTCTGCTCGGTACAAAATGCTGCTTTTGGCCCCTCGACCACAATTATAACACCTCAATAAAGGTAAGATACAATCACATTTGATATGGCCCTGTTGGCCACAGTTAAATAATGGCACGACCTAGTTGGAAGTTCCAACTACCATCCAACGATTGGGATGTCTTGCCACCTGGATAGTTAGTTGTTTGAGAACTCTACTGATTACCGCCCTTAGTGCCCAAAAATTTATCGGAGTTCTTCTGCTTCTTACCCGTGTTTGCTACCTCAGTAGCAGCGGAAGATATATCATAGGCCAATGCCTTGTATTGATACTGTTTGAGAGTAGTGCACACGAAATCCGCCGTGTAGTGTCGGATCCTCGGTTTCATCCGCATATCTGAGATATCCATACATTTCTGTGTCCACGAGTTTTAGTAATTAATAATTTATAAATGGATATAGTTTTTATGTTAATATTTAGTTAGGAATCACTTATTGCTTTTATGCGATTTTGGGATTGTTGACTAGAGTTCGACATCTAGTATTTTAGTAGAACTTAAATATCATGAATTGGGTAATACATATAGATCATTTTTATCAATTATGACAGAGCAAAAACTAAATCTTGTTAAGAATTATTGAAGTATATCACTTCTCGTAATGCGTAACAAGATAATATAGTATAACATGTGAATGACTATTGTGCCCCTAATAAAATTATGTAATTACGTTTGTGCCATCTGAAGTTTTCCTATAAATAGGGCTTCAGTGCTTAATGAAAAATTTTTCCAAGAGAAATACCTTCTCTATATTCTTTCTATTCTCTTTGTATTCTCTTTACTTTATTACAGTTTTATAACACGTTATCAGCACGAAGAGTCTCTAATTTGAGAAGAATATTTTATAGAGTTATCATTCATTCCCCTCAGCAAAATCTCTCTTCAAACACAGTATAATTGCCGGAAAAAAAAAACCTCAAATTATAGTCATCAGAAAAAAAATGATGAAGAAGCTCAGACGTAAGAAAACAAAAATAAATAAAATCTAAAAAAATATATAATATTCTTTTGATTCATTAAATTATTAATTGGATTTTTCTTACATATAAGATACATATGATGTCAGAATTGATTTTTCTTGATACCACCGTGACCCATTTCACGAGAGTTTCAATTTGACATTAATATTGATATATTGATTATAACCCTTTTAATATCTGTTATTATCAAAACTTATTAAAATGTACAAATTAGTATCTTGATTCCTTCAAAAATATTGAAATGACTTGTGGATATATGTCCTTGTATTGTGAAAATTTATAAAGTGGTATGTGTAATATTACGGGATGACCAGGCGGCACTGATGCCGACAAGTGGGGTCGATGATGACTTTTAATGATTCAACCAACTACCACATGATTATACTTTGAGAAAATGGTTGGACGAACCTGATCCAGAAGAAGCAGTTAAATATTTACTAATCTAATTCCTGATTTTATTATAATTATCACCAAGTGGTGGTTGAAACCATCTATTTGTTGAGCTTACATTATGTAAATATTTATTATACCTCCTATGTGACAAGTTTAATTATCACAAGATGGATGGCGATGCCTCCTATATGATAAATGTAATTGCCACAAGATGGATGGTTTTACATATTTACTATACCTCCTATGTGACAAGTTTAATTATCACAAGATGGATGGCGATGCCTCCTATATGATAAACGTAATTGTCACAAGACGGATGGTTTTACATATTTACTATACCTCCTATGTGATGAGTTCAATTATCACAAGACGGATGGTTTTAGATATATGCAATTTATATATTATATATTACCATCGTGGTTGGTTATACCATATGAATAGTTCATAAATACTGCTCCCGAAGAAGTAGTTGATAAAAATAAATCCTACTCTGAAGAAGTAGTTGATCGATTATCATGCTCTTGAAGAAGCAGTTGATAAAAATAAATCATACACTGAAGAAGTAGTTGATCAATTATTTAAATACTGCTCTTGAAGAATTAGTTGAAAGAAATAAATCCTACTATGAAGAAGTAGTTGATCAATGATTCAAATCCTACTCTCGAAAGAAGAAGCAGTTGATAGAAATAATAAGATGAAGAAAATTGAGCAAGCAATACCAGAATTTATAATGATCAAATTAAAGAAAATCCTATGCAAATACACCACATGGTGGGATCATCTGACAAGTGATATGCAAATACACCGCATGGTGGGATCATCTGACAAGTGATACGAAAAACTATCACCAGAAAATAATTGCTCAATAAATCTCATATTGATTATATCACATGGTGAGATCATTGAAATCATATTGATCTATTTGCATCAATATGGTGTGATGAATAATAGAGAAGCATATATCACATATTCGTGAGAATAATGTATTTTCATAGAGGCAAAAAGATGATCTTATTATTGCTGGAAAAACACAAAACAGTCGAAGTGGAAAGTATTGAAACTAGCCAAAAAGGTAATAAACACTAGACAATATTCGAAAAAGAAAATACATATGAAATCCCTAAAAAGGGATGCATCTCGAGAGTATAAAACTCCGTAACTCTGACACCCCCTGGCATTAGGGTTCAGAATGAAAGATCTAAAGAATCTAAACTTCTTTTTCATTTGGCACCAATAGTCTGTGGCTGATGAGCTTTGACTTCCAAATTCTTAACTGAAATATATGCCTGAAACTTTATAAGTAGATCAGCAACTGTATTAGCACATATAATAATATCTCTTGATGGCTGAGAGATAAACTTGTGATCTACGCCTTGATCAAGAAATGCAAGCAAATCGTTGAAGAAATTATTAATATTCAACAAACCTATAGGGTTGGTATGGAAGTCCCGCTTAACCCATGACGTGATATTGAATATCTCACTAAGCGTGACATAGCCACTTGGAAGTACAATAAAGGCATCGCTATTATTCACCATATACTTCATACCATCATGCACAGACTGTGCTTGAAGCATCAACACAGTTGAACCCCCTATACTACTGGTTCTAACTAGGGGAAAGTGTAAGGCACTTGTTACTCTTATTTTCCCAGTTTGTGCAGCCTCAAAAAGGCAACCCAAAAATCTATGATTACTCACACCATACAATATATCGATTTTGTGTTTTTCTAATTCTTTTATGAATTGATATGACATATCTATATGCTGGATATGACCTATCAGTTTGGATCCACCTAAAATACATATGTTTTAATTGGATGATATCTGTACGACGATTCTAAGAACTCCATCTCTCTACACTATATTTTCAAAGTACTTTTATGAGATATATAATTCCTGATTTGTGGATCCCAAATTTAAAGAACAAACTTCTTACTAGAAGACAAATGACTTCACTATTTTCATTGAAAAATGAGGAGCAGATAAGTCACTGCTTTTATTATTTTCTTTTTGACAAAATTGCAGAAGAAAACGAAAGATATGATATTATATTTTTCAATGAAAATTACATTATCTATCGGCAGCTGAGAGATTTAAATATTGGAGAACAATATTCATCAACTGGATCTTTCGAGACTAATTTTTCATGACTATAGTGTTCCAGTTCATCCTTAAATTGAGTCCACAGAGCCAATAGTGTAATATCCGCATTTTTCTTTCCCTTGTAATTGTATTTCCGGTGTAATTCTCGATTTTAGTGACCCTCGTGTATCCTTCAGTGTAACTTTTCCGTTATCTTTTGATCCGATTCTCGTAATTGTTGTGCGGAACCGCCGTTTCGGGGTTGCCGTGGATTCATTCTATGCTATGATGCGTTTTAAGGTGTTCCGTTTGATGTTTCGTTCATATTCCGGTATTTTGGGGTCGTTTATATTCTATATCTAGCGCACGCTAAATTTCCTGTATAGCGCACGCTAGAAATCCATTATTAGCGCACGCTACGTTTAATTCGTAGCGCACGCTAACGATTTAGCCCCGGGAGTGGCAGTTCAGCTCCCAAGCCTCTGGACTATCGGAATAGCGCACGCTATTTCGTCTAGCGCACGCTAATGTCGGGAGACTAGCGCACGTTAAGTTGTTGATGGCGCGCTAGTGTATTTGTCGATCTTGGCGCTTACTACCGAACTCCATCGGATGCTAGTTAGCGCACGCTACGCCGGTATAGGTAGCGCACGCTAACGGGTCGAGTGAGTTTTAGGCATCGCTCTTTGGACTCGGCGATGTTCGTAGCACACGCTATTGGTCGATAGCGCGCTACCGAGAGTTTATTAGCGCACGCTACGCATGTATGGTAGCGCACGCTAACGGCCAAAACCCGACTTACGGATCGACGCTAACAGAGGATTTGTAATCCTATCCGTTAGCGCACGCGAACCGTGAGGTTTTAGCGTGCGCTAACACTCCCTGGCTATATAAACCAGGGAGTTGACCGAGATAATCATAATTCCTCTTTTCTTCCTCTCTCCGCGGCGAAGGCGATTCCGAGGCGTTTTCTTGGCGATTTCTTCCTCCAATCATCTCATCCATCATCCTTCTTGAGTTCTTGGAGTATTATATCAACATCAACACGAATCATTCGTCCTAATCCACGGTAAATCTCTTAGAACCCTACTTTTGGGTAATTTGGGGGTTTTGGGATTTTCTTCCGATCCGTTTCGTTTTGTTGATGGATTCAAGATGAATATGATTAATATTGTTGGTATTCTTAGTTTTCCTACGGATTCATGGTATATTTCGTGATTTTTACGGAATCGAGAGGGTTTGGTTGTGGTCCGCCCTCGTTGTTGTTTATATACGAATATACATGAATCGTAGGCGGGTTTTCGGGTGTATTCCATTTCCATAATCGTTTAGAAGTGGTTGTGATTGTGCTATTCAAATCGTTAGGTTCATTTTCGTCGGTTCCTCGCGGTCGCGCTTGATTCTCCGTTTCGTTCGTGTCATCGTCTATTAAATCGAGGCAAGTATCCTTATGAACTTACAATCTTGACATAGTAGTTTTGTATGAGAAATTGTGTGTGTGTGTATGCTCACTACGGGTTAGACTCGACGGGGTCTCGGTAGGGGTTCACGAAGGGGTGGATCCGCGAGCTTGCTTTTAACCACTACGGGTTAGATCCGACGGGGTCTCGGTAGGGGTCCACGGAGGGGTGGATCCACGGTTAATTGTGGTGCATTTTTACAAATGTGATTTGATCATTGGCATTTCCGGAAATGAGTGTTTTGGAAATTAATATTTCTTGATGGCGTGCATTACTATATGTGTAAGATGTAAATTGTTCATTTGGTTACTTGTACTAGCGTAATTGCTAACCCCTCTGGGGACCCGTTTTGGGGAAATTCGTTTTATGAATTTCAGGTCATGTTCATCGAGACGAGCGGGCGCTGGACCAGTACACGGATGATGGCCGTGCGTGATGATTGTGCACGAGTGACGTTTTAGTGTCTTTTACCTTCTCGTCTTTTGTGGTTTTGAACTAATAGTTGTACTCGAGTACTTAAGGGGTTCTTGTTCGATTGGATTGTATTGTTGCTTATTATGTTGTGTTGGACGATGATGTTATATTGACCGGTTGAACCGGGTGGATTGTTACATTTACGTCTTTATGACATGGTATTGTTCATCGTTTATGTGAGTCGATGAGTATGATCTTTGTTCGGCTGGTGGGCCCCATATAGGGATTCACGGCGCTGTAATATACCTCGAATATATTGAGGGTGTTACAGAAAATGGTATCAGAGCCCTAGGTTTATGGATACCTAGGCTTGTCGGTTTATTGGGTCTTGTGGTGTTTTGTTTTGCACATCATCGTCACGCTGCCATGATTCAGGTACTACCAGTGTCCGTAAGTTTTCCTTCCTCTGTTCATTAATTCCTTGTATCGTACCCTTGATTCTCGACTTGTGATTGTTCTTTTCTTGTCGATCCTCGTATGGCTTTTGCTACTTATTTAACTCAGTATGGATCTTGGAAGAGGTCGTGGTCACGGCCGTGGTCGTGGACGCGCCGGGACGTGGGGCACGGGCGGCCACGTCACGATCTTGAGCCGGGCGATCGGCGACCGTCATATCCATGCTTCTTCGCAGGAGCGTGCCGATCTTGGTATTGCGGCCGTTATGCAACAAATGGTGAACCAAATGGCGGCAATAGCTCGGGCGGTTCGTAACCCGGATCAAGCCCATGCTAATCGGGCGGAGCGGACCGTTGGCTCCAAGATGTCATCAAGATGCATCCTCCTCGCTGGGAGCTTGGACCCGATTGGGTGGGAAGGGTGGATCAAGGAGATGTCTAAGGTCTTCGTTGCCACTAATCGTCCCGAAGACCGTAGAGTTCCTATTGCTCAGTACTTTCTCACCGGGGACGCTACGGACCGGTGGGAGGCCGTTGGGCCCAAAGACCATGCCGCTTCGTGGTGAGTTTCAAGAGTTGATGGAGATCGAATATTGCCGTGGCCGCCGATGTGCTCGGGTACATGCTTTTATGATGCTCAACCGCGGGATATCCCCGTAGCTCAAGCTATTGCTGATTTTAATAAAGAGTTGGGTTATGTGAAGACCCAAGTTGTCGAGGAGAGCGACAAAATTTTCCATTTCTCAGACGGATGAAGTCGTCGATTCGGGACTATATGTCGGGGCTCGTATGCACTACATTGAAGGATTATCGAGTAGGGCCCTTGCTTACGATATGTCTGTGACGGCGAGTGAGGCGGCCCGCGAGAGTAAGAAGCGAAGTCCGCGGGAATTTTTCGGGCCACAAAGGTGGGGGTCGCAGAATTTGATCTGCTAACTTTTTCGCCGGTGGTGGTCCATTCGATCTATTAGGTTTCCCAGGCTGCGGTGCCCCTTCTCGAGAGGTGAAGTGTTTTAAGCGTGGCGGCCAGCCACATCAGTAATTGCCCGAGTCCTTTGTTGATATGTAATCGTGTGGCCAACCGGCCACAAGGCGGCTTCTGTGCCGAGAGGGAGAGAATTGTGGGTGCCGGACTTCCATCCCAACGCCTAGGGAACCAAGTGTGAATCGGGATCGTTTGCTCCTCAATCTCCGCCGAGTGCTAGTCGGGGAGAGGTCGGGTCAGCCCTCTAAGGGGGAGCTTCGGTCGGCTCGGCCCACCCGCGTGTCTATGAGATGCGGAAAGCCGATGATCCGGCTACCGTGGCGGCAGTACCGTTTATATTCTTTCTCATCCTGTCGGTGTGCTTTTCGATTAGGTGCTACGCATTCGTTCATATCTTTGGATTGTGTACGCCGTTTGAGTCTCATTGTTTAATGCCTTGTGAACCCTTCATCGTTAAGCTTCCTAGCGGTGATAGGATCGTTGGCGATCAGGAGGTTCGAGACTGTTCTGTAGTTATTTGTGAGAGGACTTGGCCCTCTAATCTTATTGTTGTGAATATCGAGGGTGAGGATTTGATTCTTGGTGATGATTGGCTCGAGTGGCATGGTGCGATCATGAACTACCGCACGAGAATCATCACCATGTTAGCCGAGGATGGCACCGAGCACTCTTTTGCCGGGCGAAAGAGGGGGAACCAGAAATTCGTTATTAACACCTTGAAGGCGATGAGACTCCTGCGAAAGGGGTGTACCGGCTATTGGTGCTACGCCTTGAAGGCGGAGAGTGGTGGAGTCGAGCTTTCGTCGATTCCAATCGTTAATGAGTTTCCTGATGTTTTTCCTAACGAGTTACCGGGATTGCCACCAGATCGTGAGGTCGAGTTCACTATAGAGTTAGAGCCGGGTGCGGCTCCTATTTCAAGGCGCCTACCGCATGGCACCTTGAGAGATGGCGAGTTGAAGAAGCGGTTGAGTGAGCTTCTTGAGTCGGGGTATGTTCGACCGAGCGCCTCGCCTTGGGGCGCACCGGTCTGTTTGTGCGGAAGAAGGATGGTTCACTACGTTTGTGTATCGACTATCGCGAACTAAACAAGGTGACCATCAAGAACAAGTATCCTTTGCCGAGAATTGATGACTTGTTCGATCGTGCAGGAGTCATGTATTCTCGAAAATTGATTTGAAATCGGGTACTATCGGCTCGGTGAGAGAGTCCGATGTGCGAAGACTGACTTTTCGGACGAGATACGGACATTATGAGTTTGTAGTTATGCCCTTCGGGTTAACTAATGCGCCGGCGGTGTTCATGCGGTTGATGAACAAAGTCTTTATCGAGTATTTGGATAAGTGTGTCGTCGTCTTCATTGACGATATTCTTATTTATTCGAGGAACGAGGAAGAGCATGCCCATCATTTACGGATAGTGTTAGACATTTTGAGGGCCGAGCAACTCTATGCAAAGTTCTCGAAATGTGAGTTCTGGTGAAGGAAGTGATGTTTTTAGGTCACGTGATTTGATCGAGGGCGTTCGTGTGGATCCGCATGAAGATTGAGGCCGTATTGGATTGGACACCGCCCAAGAATGTGAAGGAGCTCCGTAGTTTCTTGGGTTTAGTGGCTACTATCGTAGGTTCGTCGAGGGTTTCGAAACTGGCTCGGCCACTTACGCAGTTGCTCGAGAAATCCGAGAATTTCGTCTGGAATGACGAGAGGCATCGAGTTTTGAGGAATGAAGAAGCGTTTGACTTCAGCCTTGATTTGGCGTTGCCATGTGGCAACGAGGGTTTTGCCGTTTATAGCGATGCTTCGGTCGTGGTCTTGGGTGTGTATTAATGCAAGACGGCAAGACCATTGCCTATGCGTCGAGACAGCTTGAGGCCGTATGAGTGAACTACCCTACTCATGATTTGGAGTTAGCGGCAATGCTTTTGCGCTCAAGATTTGGCGTCACTACCTTTTCGGCTCCACATGTCAGATTTTTACCGACCATAAAAGTCTGAAATACATATTTACTCAACGGGAGTTGAATATGAGGCAGAGGAGGTGGTTAGAGTTGATTAAGGATTATGACCTCGAAATCCTTTATCATCCGGGCAAGGCGAACGTCGTGGCCGACGCCTTGAGTCGAAACCGATTGCGTTGCGAACGCTTGAGATCCTTACATCTCAGTCTGAGCTTCGGAGGGCCTTGATCGAGTTAGATGTTGAGGTCTCGTTGCCGGGAGCTGTCGGGCAACTTTGTGCTTTAGAGATTTCGTCATCCTTGATCGACGAAATTAAGCTGAAGCAATCAGAGGATCCGATGATTACTCAAATCCGAGAGAACGTTCTTAAGGGAAAGTCTCCTGGGTTTGTGATTCACGAGGATGGTATTTTGAGATTCAGTCGGCTTTGTGTGCCGAACGACTCAGAGTTGAGGCAGAGTATTTTACGGGAGGCCCATGCTACGCCTTATTCCGTTCATCCTGGTTCGAGTAAGATGTACAAGGACCTGAGAAGAAATTTCTGGTGGAATGATATGAAGGATGAGGTCGCACAGTTTGTAGCGAGATGTTTGACTTGTCAGCAGTCAAAATCGAGCATCGAGACCGGTCAAGTTATTGCGGTCACTTCGTTCCGAATGGAAATGGGAAGATATATCGATGGATTTCGTTACGAGTTTGCCGAGATCGAGGTCGGGCATGAATATGGTATGGGTGATTGTTGATCGCTTTGACCAAGACGGCACATTTTCGGGCATCAAGGACACTTGGGGCCCGGAGAAGTTAGCTCGTGTGTTTATTGCGCAGATCGTGAGACTTCACGGTACTTCAAGTCTATTGTTTCGGATCGTGACGCCGCTTTGTATCGCACTTCGGCAAAGGTGCATAAGGCGTTGGGTACCCGGTTGCATTTGAGTACCTCTTTTCATCCCGATCGGATGGACGGTCGAACGCACTATCCAGACGTTCGAGGACTTGTTGCGTGCCCGTGCTCTCGATTGAGTAGTAGTAGGGAGGAACATTTGCTGCTGATCGAATTCACGTATAACAATAGTTGGCACGCGTCTATTCGGATGGCACCGTACGAGGCACTTTATGGGCGACGATGTCGATCACCTATTTGTTGGAATGAGGCGTCCGATTTGGTCGGGACCGAGCCGGATGTCGTTTTAGAGACGAGGCGGAAGATAGAATTAATTCGGGAACGGATGTTGGCGCCCAGAGTCGGCGAGTCGTATGCCGACGTCCGTCGTCGACCTTTGGAATTCAAGGTGGGAGATCACGTTTTGCTAAAGGTGTCGCCGACGAAGGGAGTTTTTCGGTTCGGGAAGAAAGGGAAGTTGAGTCCGAGATTTATCGGCCCCTTTGAGATCCTCGAGCGAGTAGGTGGGTTGGCATACCGTTTGGCGTTACCTCCGGCCTTGAGTCATGTTCATAGTGTTTTCCATGTTTCCCAGTTGAGGAAATATGTCCCGGATCCTAGCCACATCATCGATTATGGTGAGATTGATGTCGCTGAAGATGTTACTTTCGAAGAGCGCCCTTTGAAGATTTTGGAGCATCGTGAGAAACGATTGACGCATAAGACCATACCTTTGGTCAAGGTGCAGTGGTCGAGACACGGTGTCGAGGAGGCGACGTGGGAACCCGAGGATAGCATGCGTGCTAGGTACCCCGAGTTGTTTGTTTCTTAAGTTTCGGGACGAAACTTATTTTTAGAGGGGTAGAATGTAATATCCGCATTTTTCTTTCCCTTGTAATTGTATTTCCGGTGTAATTCTCGATTTTAGTGACCCTCGTGTATCCTTCAGTGTAACTTTTCCGTTATCTTTTGATCCGATTCTCGTAATTGTTGTGCGGAACCGCCGTTTCGGGGTTGCCGTGGATTCATTCTATGCTATGATGCGTTTTAAGGTGTTCCGTTTGATGTTTCGTTCATATTCCGGTATTTTGGGGTCGTTTATATTCTATATCTAGCGCACGCTAAATTTCCTGTATAGCGCACGCTAGAAATCCCTTATTAGCGCACGCTACGATTAATTCGTAGCGCACGCTAACGATTTAGCCCCGGGAGTGGCGTCGGCTCCTGTGCCTGCGGACTATCGGAATAGCGCACGCTATTTCGTCTAGCGCACGCTAATGTCGGGAGACTAGCGCACGTTAAGTTGTTCAGTAGCGCGCGCTAGTGTGACTGTCCAGTACTGGGCAGTTTACTACTGAACTCCATCAGATGCTAGTTAGCGCACGCTACGCTGGTATAGGTAGCGCACGCTAACGGGTCAGGTGAGTTTTAGGCATCGCTACCGGACTCGGCCGATGTTCGGGTAGCGCACGCTATTGGTCGATAGCGCGCGCTACCGAGAGGTTATTAGCGCACGCTACGCATGTATGGTAGCGCACGCTAACGGCCAAAACTCCGACTTACGGATGGACGCTAACAGAGGATTTGTAATCCTATCCGTTAGCGCACGCTAACCTTGAGGTTTTAGCGTGCGCTAACACTCCGGCTATATAAACCAGGGAGTTGACCGAGATAATCATAATTCCTCTTTTCTTCCTCTCTCCGCGGCGAAGGCGATTCCGAGGCGTTTTCTTGGCGATTTCTTCCTCCAATCATCTCATCCATCATCCTTCCCGAGTTCTTGAGTATTATATCAACATCAACACGAATCATTCGTCCTAATCCACGGTAAATCTCTTAGAACCCTACTTTTGGGTAATTTGGGGTTTTGGGATTTTCTTCCGATCCGTTTCGTTTTGTTGATGGATTCAAGATGAATATGATTAATCTTGTTGGTATTCTTAGTTTTCCTACGGATTCATGGTATATTTCGTGATTTTTACGGAATCGAGAGGGTTTGGTTGTGGTCCGCCCTCGTTGTTGTTTATATACGAATATACATGAATCGTAGGCGGTTTTCGTGTATTCCATTTCCATAATCGTTTAGAAGTGGTTGTGATTGTGCTATTCAAATCGTTAGGTTCATTTTCGTCGGTTCCTCGCGGTCGCGCTTGATTCTCCGTTTCGTTCGTGTCATCGTCTATTAAATCGAGGCAAGTATCCTTATGAACTTACAATCTTGACATAGTAGTTTTGTATGAGAAATTGTGTGTGTGTATGCTCACTACGGGTTAGACTCGACGGGGTCTCGGTAGGGGTTCACGAAGGGGTGGATCCGCGAGCTTGCTTTTAACCACTACGGGTTAGATCCGACGGGGTCTCGGTAGGGGTCCACGGAGGTGTGGATCCACGGTTAATTGTGTTTCATTTATACAAAAGTGATTAGATAAGTGTCATTTCCGGAAATGAGTGTTTTGGAAATTAAGATTTCTTGATGGCATGCATTACTATATGTGTAAGATGTAAATTGTTCATTTGGTTACTTGTACTAGCGTAATTGCTAACCCCTCTGGGGACCCGTTTTGGGGAAATTCGTTTTATGAATTTCAGGTCAGGTTCATCGAGACGAGCGGGCGCTGGACCAGTACACGGATGATGGCCGTGCGTGATGATTGTGCACGAGTGACGTTTTAGTGTCTTTTACCTTCTCGTCTTTTGTGGTTTTGAACTAATAGTTGTACTCGAGTACTTAAGGGGTTCTTGTTCGATTGGATTGTATTGTTGCTTATTATGTTGTGTTGGACGATGATGTTATATTGACCGGTTGAACCGGGTGGATTGTTCTGTTTTACGTCTTTATGACATGGTATTGTTCTGTCGTTTATGTGAGTCGATGAGTATGATGCTGTTCAGCCTGGTGGGCCCCATATAGGGATTCACGGCGCTGTAATATACCTCGAATATATTGAGGGTGTTACAAATAGTTCACGATGAACGTATCCACTGGGATGTGTATCAAGAATCTATTGGATATCGTGATCCATAGATTCCTTACTCAATCCATCCTTGATAAATGCGATTTTATCTTCTCGATTTTTGGATACAAATCCCACCGATTTGAACAAGTGAGTCACATGTCCACCGAGCACATTTATAGCATACAATTAATCTTTTTGCTCTCCGTTTATTTGCAAAATTACTCCTACTTGTACCTGGCATGTATTATTTGAAAATTCGCCAGATAATCGAACTTGTGCTTCGATCAACCATCGAATATCTTCTGGGATGTCATTCCTCATTAGAACCCTTAATTTGTCGAGTCGAGCTCGAATTTCTCTTTATGATATTCACTGGAAGAGATGGATAATATTTGCGAAGACTAGAAATCATTGAATCCATTATGATAATCAAACCCTCGATATGGGTGATTGTAAATACAATGCTAATCTATTTATAGATTGGAATTACGCCTATGAAGTTTGACTCCGCATTTGAATAATTCATATCCTGAAGCATATGAACTACGGTTCTATATTTGAATAATGAACATAATATGACATGTGGGAGCGGCGACTCCATGTTGATAGTAATATGCAATAATGGCACCGAAAGATGATGTGATATGTTGGTCAAATATCTATATGGTGATATAGACACATCATATCTTCAAATATTTGTTCTTAATTAATATCACTACTAGCCAATATTGGGAATGAATTCCTAATAAATTTGGAATATATTAAGGGGGAGTATGGGCCCACTTCCTCTATATGTGAACTACTAGATATTGTGGATCCATTAGATAGTCACATGTGTATATGGCTCGTAATCGAAAATTTACGAGATGATTTGCTCATGGTTGGAACATATATTCCATATCAGATTAAGCTAGTAATATATCCCAAATAAACTTGAATAGATCCCAGAAAGGATCAAGATATGCGCATACATGTGGGATATTAATTGGCATACTATTCGAAGTCCTTCTGCCAATATCGAGAACATAATATATAAACCCCCATGACTGAAGATGAATACTGAGGTACTGACATATGAGTTTGGTGCCCAAGAAATCTCTTAGCATGAGGGGGAGTATTATTAGTTGGAAATATGTGAAATGCATCACACTATATCCTCACAACTATATAAACTTAAAGTTCAAAGATGCATGATAAATTAATAATCTTTGGTACCAACTACAACTGCTTTGATAAATACATAATAATTTTCCGAATATAAATCAAAGTAAATGATAAAGGGGGGCATATACTTTTGAAGTATATAGACATAACTATAAAGGAAGATAATGAGATATCTCGGCAAGTTATGTTTCTACAGGAAATAAATGTTGAAATTGTCGACACAATATAGCGCTATAAATGAAATGAGGATATTGAAATCCATGATTGTGGAATATGGATATTTGAAATGAGGATATTGAAATCCATGATTGTGGAATATGGACATTTGAAATGAGGATATTGAAATTCATCGAAATTGAAATATATGCCCTTATAATAAAATGAAACATATGGGCTTACTGAAAGTAACACCTGAAGAGATTTTAAACATATTATCAGTGCGTGTAGTCACTCAAAATAAGGTGTTGTGAAAGAGAATTATATGTTGTACTCTTTTCCTTGACTGAGGTTTTATCCCACTGGGTTTTCCTAGCAAGGTTTTTAACGAGACAGCTTAATCACAACTAAATCTCCAAAAAGATTTGAAACGTACTGCAAAGAATATGAGTGCAAGATTACAAATTGCACTGAATACGATACTCGGAGGATTATTGAAATGCCTGGGGCATATTTATAAAATATGCGTTGCACTCTTTTTCCCTTGACTGAGGTTTTGTCCCATTGGGTTTTCCTAGCAAGGTTTTTAATGAGGCAACACGAGTGGCATGAATAATGTACTCTTTTTCCTTCGTTAGGATTTTTCCCATTGGGTTTTTCCTAATAAGGTTTTAACGAGGCATATTCATAGCATTATGAGGAAAATTATAAAGATCAAGATTATTCTTCAAAGATTTGAAAACAGAATGAGTAGTTGTACTCTTTTTCCTTCGATCAAGTTTTCCCACTGGGTTTTCTTGACAAGGTTTTAATGAGTCAACACGTGGATACTCCAACAACGAATGATATACATGAGATATTCACTCAGTTTTTGTCCCACGAGGTTTTACTGAGACGGCACAAGAATACTCATACAAGAACTATCAAGATAAGAGGGAGCAAATTTACGAGATTACAGATTGCTGAAGTTTTATCCAACAGAGGTTTCCTACCAACCTTATGATGAAACATGATATGATTGTCACACACTCCAATACAAAAAGTTTGAGAGTTTTTCTCCCATTGGGTTTTTCTTCAAACTAATTCGGCAGATATTTATGTAAATAGTCATTCAAGGGGAAGTGTTAAGAATTGTTGAAGTATATCACTTCTCCTAATGCGTAACAAGATAATATAGTATAACATGTGAATGACTATTGTGACCCCTAATAAAATTATGTAATTACGTTTGCTTATCCAAGCTTTCCTATAAATGAGGCTTCTTAATGAAAATTTATTCCAAGAGAAATACCTTATCTATATTCTTTCTATTCTCTTTGTATTCTCTTTACTTTATTACAGTTTTATAACAAATTTCTGATTGTCGTGAATGTATATGTGTATAACACGCACATCGCCTTACTCGCTTTACTAAAAGAGGATAAGTATTGTATATATATATATATATATATATATATATAGTATACATATACTTACAAACACACGCACATTAATACATATCCATAGCTTGGATATAAACACTGAAACACACGTGTTTGCTGGGCAGAATTAAGCGAAGGACGAATAAAGAAAGAAAAGAGAGAGAGGGAGACGAAGGAAGTGCCACATGTTTCGTCTCCATAGTTGTCCATCTCCGAGCAGGTAACCTTTTGTAGTTATCTATATCAAACTTTTCGTCTTAATGAGTAGAACATGAATACATGTTCGGTTATTCCAACTGATGTCGGAATAGTCGAAAGGGGTTAGGAACCGCTGCTCATCGTCGTGGCCTCATACCACTGTTTGGGTTATCGGAACTTTGAATCATATCGATGAGTAGATAATGAATCTATATTTTATTTTACAAACCGATTCTGAAACCGTTGGAATGGGGTGCAAAACGCCATTTACCTTCGGGTTGCCCATACCAATTCTTCGGCTATCAAAATTTTAGAAACTTTGTACCGTTGTGAAGATCGTGGGGAAATTGTTTGGATCTTTGTTATTGAGTTTTGGCAAGTGTTTCCCTGTTGTTTGTGTGAGTGTGAAGTGTGTCTGTGTGTGTGGGTGTATGTGTCTGACATTGTGTGTGTGTGTCCTCGTGTATGTGTGTTGTGTGCAGGGGCGGAGTAAGGGGGGACCACGGACCCCCCCGATGGATGGAAATTCCCTTATAAAATAGGGAAAGCTATATATAGTTTTTCGACCTCCATAATTTTTATAGCTACGGACCCTCCTGAGTAAATGCTCTGCTTCTGCCACTCTGTGTGTATTGTATATATATGCATATAATGTGTGCATGTGTTGTGTGTGTGTGTGTATATATATATATAGAGGAGGGTTCAAATAAAAACTTCTTCATAGGTGTTAACTAGAAACTAATCTAAATTGTTCATTCGATTTGATCAACGGATGATATTAATTGATACTTCCAATTTTATTTTATTCATTTTACTATGTAAAGGGTAGTAAAGTAACATGATTATGATGTAACGCGTAGTCCCCTTGATTAGTGGGATTTTTCCAAATCACTCTTAATTCAATTGTGCCATTACTAATTAAAAGTATTTTCCTCTATTTCATGATTATACATTATCTTTTATTAATTTATAATCATATAAACCCATTTATTAATTACTAATTTCTCATTTCAAGGAAAACGAGTTCTCATATATTTCTTAGTGATGATTTTAGAATAGTTTAAATATTACATGATGAGTTTAGTATCATGTTCACGATCATATATGATTTTTTTGTTGATATCGAACAATTTTTTAAAATAAATTTTATGATTTGTTGATATCCAACAATTTTAAACATCATTATTATCTAATAAAAATATTATAATATATTAATTAAGCATTATAATTATCATCTCTTAGAATGTGTATATTGACTATTTAACAACAACAAAAATAAACATGTAATGGTCTGATCTTAATATGTTTCATGAATACACAATTTACTTTAATATTCATGTATAGTACACTTCTTAATATCTATAAAAAAAGAAATGGCATAATACTTTGATAAGCAATGCACGAACAATATATAAGCAATAGACGAATCAATAATAAGCAATATTAATAGTAAAATATATTAATAAGCAATGCATATGCACAATATAAGATATTAATAGATGAATCAATAATGAGAAATAGTATAATATATTAATAAGCAATGCATATGCACAATATAAGCAAATAAAATATTACACTAACAAGAAAAAAATGTATATCTTGATGTATCATCAAAATAGCTAGCCCTCACTAATTGTCTATTGAAATTTATTAATTCTCAATTAAAATTAAATTTAAACGGACACGTAATAATGCGTCTCAATATGATATACGAAACCAACAATAAGCAAGAATATGTAATCTAAAAAACAATACATAAACACAATATAAGCAATGGATATAAAGCAACAATAAACGACATCATTACAATTGTAATACATTAACAAGCAACGCATAAACAAAATATAAGCAATTTATCAATCATTATAAGCAATAATACACTATTTAAATAAGCAATGAATAAACAAAATTCAAATTTCATATAAACAAATTTGAAATCGAAAGTTTTAAGCAAAAACACAAACCCAAGATTATTTGTTAAGGGCACAAATTACGCAAGATATAGTTATGGTAAGTTTGAAGCTAGTAGAAAAATACATTATTATCCTTAATTGTTTATTTTAGGTAAATTTGTGGTTCTAATATAGTAATGCTACATATATGTCGTTAGTTTTGTGATTAATCTCATCCATTCATATTAATCTAATCAATAGTTTATGATGGTTCCTAGTTAACACATAGAGGTTGGATTCTATTATAACCCTCCCCTATATATATATATATATATATATATATATATAGAGGTGGGTTCACATGAGAATGTAATTTAAGTTAAGAAATAAGAATGAATTTCATCCATAGATCTTGATAAATGGATGGCCTAGATTTATTCTCACAAAAATTTGATGCATATAATGCAATATTTTAGTGCATCGATATTTTGATGCATATAATGCATATTTTAATGCATTGCAATTTTTATGCACGTAATACATATATTTCATGCATAATTAGTATAAACTCATGCATATTCGCAATTCGCACGATAAGAATCATTCTCATTTGATCATATATATATATATATTATACAAATATATATATATATATATATGTGTGCATGTATATGTATGTGTGAAAGTTTGTGTGTGTACAGATGTATTGTGTGTGAGTGTTGTGTGTGGTGTGTGACATATGTGTATGTAATGAGTGGATTTTTGATCGTCTAATTTTGTTCTTTTGAGTCGTGCTTTCGTTTTTTTAAGTGTTTTTGCTCTTTTTATGCGTGGTATGTTGTGTTTTTGTTTTGTAGGTAGCCGGATGAAGATTGTGGTGAAATATGTACTTTCATTGCCAATAATGGAGTTTATGACGATCAATAGCAAGTCGGGAGCAAAAACATAGCTCGGGTGATGAAAAATGAAGCAACATCGGTCGTATTTTATAAATTCCAGAATCATCACTCTGAATTTGGATGTGTTCTCTATTGATATAGATTCCTCGTGAAATTATCTTCGAAACGGTATATCATACGCTAAATTCTGAGGTGTATTCATGCAAAAACGAAAGATCAGGCCGTAGAAGATCAGAAAATTGGAGTCAAAACAATAAGAAACGACCCGGGCCGCGTCAGGCAACTCGATCGTGTCATACGACACGGCCGGGTCACGCATCCAGTGAGAATTTCATTTCTAGAGCAGTACAACATGGGTTGTGTCATATGACACGGCCGGGTCCATTGGACAGTGAGATATTCGTTTCCAGGACAGTTCGACATGGGCCGTGTCATCTGACACGGGCCGTGTCCCATTTCGGTGCATGACCTTTTCATTGATATTTACACGATTTGGAGGGATTTTCTTTGCTTTTTAGCTTTATAAAAAGGTCTTGGGGACCTAAAGAGGGCATATTCTGATCTTGTGAGATATAGTGTGTGTAAAAACACAAGATTTGTGGGGGAAAATACCAAAAAGGGAGGAAAAGAGAGATTTTATTTCATCATATTCCTTGTATGTTTATCATTTTGAAAAATACATTTGTGAGTGATTATAATTCCTTGTATCATTTGTTATGAGTTCTTGAAGGAAGAACATCAAATCTTCATTGGGAATTCGATTTCGGCTGTTACAAGGGAAGTTTCTACCATGTTTTGTTTTACGATTTTCACTATTATTATTGAAATAATCATGTGTAGCTAATCTTTTCATATGTATTTTTAGATTGAGCCACACACATGTTGTCGATTGTTAGTTTCAATTGATTTTCCGGGTAGAGTTTGGGATTGTTCCTCTTTGTTTGTTCTTCGCATTCTTCGCATAGTTGTTATTATTGTCAAAACGAGGGTTTTTTTCGGAGTCCGCCATCAAACGACCCGATAGAAGCGATTGTTAATGTTCTAACCTTTTTTATGCGATCTTTTATCCATTTACCTCATCAAAATTAGTCGGTTAATCGATTGTTAGTTTGGGATTCATCCCCATCAAAGGAGTATCTCTTATTTTCGAAAAGAACAATCGTGATTTTTAGAATTATCGCCATCAAACAGATTTCTTTTAATCGTGAGCAATCGATAATTCCAAACCTTATTTATTTGATTATTGGAACTAATAATTGATTACGTGTGTGTCGGTGATTCTAAACTCCCATATCATTCTCATAATTGTAATCTCTTAATTATCCATCAATTAATTCGCTGCTGTTAACGTTTCCTATATTTTAATTTTCTGCGTTTGTGATTGTAATCCTATCAAATCCTTGGTGTATTTTACTTTACTTTTGTTAATTCGATTATTTGCCGAACATTATTGAATTTCAAACCGTTTCCAACTCCTTGTGAGATCGACCTCGGAGTTACTTGTCGCTACCTACAAAAGCGATTCGTACACTTGCGAGTTTTAATTTGTTCATCAAGTTTTTGGCGCCGTTGCCCGGGAGTTGGCGTTTAATTTTTGATCTTGTTTTAATAATAGTTGAATTGTTTCTATTGATCATTTTTCCGTTTTCATTATTTTCGATAAAGTCCAAAATTCGCTCTAACTTCTTTTGTGTATGCTTGGTAGGAGATCGTTGGGAAACCCGATTCTTCCACCCATAGACAAACTTCAAAGGATTAGAGCACCAAAAACAATAGCCACATCATCAATGGCAAACGACAAGGAGAATCCGGATCTTGAAGAGCGACTTTTGCTCCAGGAAGAAAACCCTCGTCAACCGAGGCATGAGAATGTTGCACAAAATCTAGATGAAGAAAACATTCGTCAACCGAGGTTTCCGAGATATGAGAATGTTGGGTGCAATCAAGGGATACCCGAAGCTCAACAAGGGAGATACTTTTATCTGAGACAACCACCCGTTGGAGTGCAATATGGAGCGAACTGTTATCCCGGGCCTCAATATGGGATGGAAGCAAACTACAATATGCCGCAACAACCTCCGGTTGAGCATCTAATGCGCGATTATGCAAAGCCCGTGGTTAACACCGCCATCTCGTGCATCCGATTAGCACTGGCAGCAAGGAACTACCACATCAACAGATTTCACATTGAGCAATTACCCTCATTTCACGGATTAGCACGTGAGGACCCATTGTCGTTCATCTGGGACTTCTATGTGGCGATTGACAACTTCCCATTAAATGGGTTGAGTGAGGATCAGCTAAGAATGAAGTGCTTCCCTTATACACTCAAGGATGGGGTGAAACAATGGTTAATGACTTTGGCACCGAGCTCACTAAGAATGTGGGATGAAGTTTACGACAAATTCATTACCGAGTACTTCTCTCATTCGAAGACTACTCAATTGAGAACTCAAATCTCAACATTTAGACAACAAGAGGGAGAGGCATTTCACGAAGTATGGGACCGATTCAAGATGCTCCTCATTCAATGCACACATCATCACTATCCGCTTTAACTACTTAATCAATTCTTCTATGATGGATTGACTCAATATTGCCAAGGTGCGGTGGATAACGCAGCCGGTGGTTCGTTTTGGGGGTTAACGGAAACAAGCTTATGATGTATATGAAACATTGGGAGCTAATTCACAACAAAAAAGTGTATGTGTTCATAGGGTAGCCGTGAACCAAGTAAGCGAGAAGGACGAGATGCAATCTAAAATCGATTAGTTAACAAGGGAACTAAGACAACTAAAGACTAAAAATAAATCTTCAAGCTCACGAGTTTGCGAAATTTGCGGGGGACCCGGACATGATGCTAATTCTTGCCCACATACTTTTCCAGAAGAACAAACCGAACAAGTGAATTGGGCTATGGGACAAAGCACGGGAAGGCCCGAATGGGAGGAGAGGAGAAATAATAATGGCGGAAATGCAAAAAATGTACCTCTCCCAAACACTTATGATCCTGGGCTAAGAAACTATCTGAATTTCTCATGCAGAAACAACAACCCAATGCCGTACGACACAAGCGCCCAAGCTCAATACAATGGAGGAAACCGAGCCCAACAAACAATGCAAAGTGAACCACCTCCACAACAAAGGAACTCTCTTGAGGAGAATATTGCGGCATTCATTAAGGAAAGCAGTAAAAGGTTCGAATCTTTAGAAGCTTCGGTGAAGAAAATGGAGATTCAAATTGGGCAACTTGCTGCCGAGGCACATGGACAAGAAAAGGGTAAACTACCAAGTCAACCCGAGCAAGGTCAAGCTATTACCACCCTCCGAAGTGGTAAAGTGATAAATAAAGAGACAATTCCGGAAGCAAAAGAGATGGGCGGTGGGAAAGAGGACGAGTCGGGAAATCAGGAAGAGAGAGTAGACGAAGCAACTTCGACCTCCAAGCTTCACAAATATGCTCAACCATATAAGCCATCGGTCCCTTTTCCGAGCCGACTTAGAAAAGCAAAGCAAGACGAGCAATTTTCCGAAATCTACGACATGCTTTCGAAGGTTCATGTCAACTTACCTCTCTTGGATGTTGTGAAGAACATTCCCGCTTACACAAAATTTTTCAAAGAGTTGACCTCCAACAAAAGACGATATTTTGGGAATGAGAAAGTGGTGCTCTACGAGGTAGAAGTAAGGATTCAAAAAAAGGGTGATCCCAGAAGTTTTATGATCGACATCACTGTGGGAGATAAGAAAGTTGCTCGTGGCATGCTCGATTTGGGAGCAAGTGTGAATCTCATGCCATACTCGACTTATTTAAGGCCTCAACTCGGAGGAATCAAACCAACAAGAATGACTCTTCAAATGGCGGATAGGTCGGTGAAATACCCCAAGGGAATCATTGAAGACCTATTAGTGCAAGTGGACAAGTTGGTGATTCCGGCCGATTTTATTATCTTGGAGATGAGCGATTTCGCAACAAGTGAAAATTAAGGGACAATACTTCTAGGACGGCCATTCATGAATACAACAAATACAATCATCAATGTTGATGAAGGAAAGGTCACCATGACCGTCTTGGGCGAAATGGTGGAAATCGACGTGTTCGGTTCATCTCCTATCCCTTCTCATATTTATGCTGCGCATGATTGTAATTTTATTGATTGCATTGATTCTTTGGTTGATGATACATATTTGCATGACGATGAAGGGGCCACGTTGCATGATGCTCTAACCGTTGAGCATGATATGGGGCTAAAAAATTTAGAAATTGAAGAATATGTTACATTATTAGATAAATCCGATCCCATTGATGAAGTTGACGATCTTAATATGCCTTTGGAATTAAATCTTGAGGAGCCTGTTGAAATCACCCCGCCCCAACTTGAATTGAAAGAACTTCCAGCACATCTTAAATATGTTTTCTTAGGCAAAAGTGACACTTACCCTGTAATTGTCTCTTCCGAATTAACTCCTTTACAAGAAAACAAATTAGTAGAAGTTTTGACTAAATTAAAGGAAGCGATTGGGTGGAGTATGTCTGATATCAAAGGGATAAGTCCTGTTAGGTGCATGCATAAAATAATTCTTGAGGATAATGTTAAACCTCTTATGCAAGCTCAAAGGCATTTGAATCCGAACATGCAGGATGTAGTAAAAAGGGAAGTTTTGAAATTGTTAGTGTCGGAGTTATCTACCCGATATCCGATAGTAAGTGCGTTAGTCCTGTGCATGTGGTGCCTAAGAAATCTGGAATAATAGTGGTTCGTAATGATAAAAATGAATTAGTGCCCACCAGAACAGTGACCGGTTGGAGAATGTGCATTGATTATCGGAAATTAAATGCCGTAACGAAAAAATATCACTTTCCCCTCCCTTTCATTGATCAAATATTGGAACGTTTAGATGGGTATGATTATTACTTTTTTCTAGATGGTCTTTCAGGTTTCTATCAGATTCTCATTGCTCTGGAGGTCAAGAGAAGACCACTTTTACTTGCCCTTTTCGCACTTTTGCCTTTAGGAGGATGCAGTTTGGTCTTTGCAATGCTCCTGCTACTTTCCAAAGATGCATGCTTTCCATATTCTCTGACTTGTTGGAAAAGTCCATTGAAGTATTCATGGATGATTTTTCTGTGTTTGGAACTACTTTTGATGATTGTTTACATAATTTGATTGTTGTGCTCGAACGATGTATTGAGTGTAATCTTATACTTAGTTGGGAAAAGAGTCATTTCATGGTTAAACAAGGGCTTGTTTTGGGTCATGTGGTTTCTAATAAGGGAATGGAGGTTGATAAGGCTAAAGTTGATTTAATTGTTAAATTACCTCCGCCTTCGTGTGTAAAAGAAGTTCGAAGCTTCTAGGGCATGCCGGGTTTATAGGCGTTTCATTAAAGATTTTTCGAAAATTGCCCGCCCCTTAAGTAACCTTTTCTGTAAGGATACTAAGTTTGATTTCACTGAGGAATGTTTGGTTGGTTTTAATGCTTTGAAAGAGAAGTTGACTTCCACGCCTATTGTTGTTGCACCCGATTGGTCTTTACCATTTGAAATTATGTGCGACGCGTCTGAATTTGCTATTGGTGCCGTTTTGGGGCATAGAGTGAATAAATTTTTCCATGTAATTTATTATGCTAGCAAAATACTCGATGAAGCTCAGACCAATTATACCACCACTGAAAAAGAGTTTTTAGCTGTTGTGTTTTCTTTAGACAAATTTCGATCCTATTTGGTTGGTTCGAAAGTAATTGTGCATACGGATCATGCTGCATTGAAATATTTGTTAAAAAAATCCGATACAAAGCCAAGATTGATTCGGTGGGTTCTTTTGTTGCAAGAATTTGATTTGGAGTTTAAGGATAAAAAGGGTTCAGAAAACGTAGTTGCCGACTATTTATCTAGATTAACCGAGGGAGATAATTTTTAGCTCGATATCTCTTTGCCAATTGTTGAAACTTTCCCTGAAGAACAATTGTTTGATGTGACTAAGACACCTTGGTATTCCGATATTGTTAAGTATATTTTTAGTGGTGTTTTACAGCCTAACATGACCTTTCAGGGGAAGAAGAGATTTATTTCCATGTACAGGCACTACTACTGGGATGACTCCTACTTATTCAAGTTGGAGCCCGATGAAGTATTCCGACGTTGTATCCCGGAAGAAGAGTATGAGAGCATCTTGTCATTTTGTCATGACTTGCACTGTGGGGGACATTTTAGTGTGAAGAAAATGGCACACAAAGTTCTTCAATCTGGATTCTATTGGCTGACATTATTTAACGACGCTTATTCTTATTGCAAGAGTTGCGATCGTTGTCAACGAATGGAGAACATAAGCAAAAGAAATGAGATGCCGTTGACGAACAATCTTGTAGTAGAACTTTTCGATGTTTGGGGAGTAGATTTCATGGGTCCCTTTATACCTTCCTTTGGCTTTGAATATATTTTAGTTGCTGTGGATTACGTTTCTAAATGGGTGGAAGCAATTTCAACCCGGACTAGCGATGCTAACGTGGTTTGCAATTTCTTTAAGGATGTGATTTTTTGCAGGTTTGGGACGCGTAGAGCTGTGATTAGCAATAAAGGCACACACTTTTGCAATAGGCAACTTGCAGGGTTGCTCAAGAAGTATAGTTTGACGCATAAGGTCACGACGGCTTACCATCCTCAAACCTCCGGGCAAGTTGAAGCTAGTAATCGACAGATAAAGGCAATACTTGAGAAGACAGTGAAGCCGACAAGGAAAGATTGGGCATTGAAGTTGAACGGTGCCTTATGGGCATATCGCACATCTTACAAAACTCCGATTGGAATGAGCCTGTATCGCCTCATTTTTGGGAAGGCATGCCACCTACCTGTTGAGTTAGAACATAAGGCGTATTAGGCTATCAAAGTGCTAAATTTAGATCAAGGAAAGGCGGGGGAAGAACGACTTCTACATTTGAATGAGTTGGAAGAGATGCGATACGAGGCATACGAAAATGCTAAGCTCTACAAGGAACAGACGAAAAGGTATCACGACAAGCATATCATTCGCAAATCTCTCGAGCCTGGGATGGATGTTCTACTAGATAACTCTCATCTTAAGCTCATGCCGGGAAAATTAGTGTCGCGATGGGGCGGACCTTTCAAAATCGTTCATGTATGGCCACACGGAGCGGTAGAACTCCTTGATCCACGGAAGAATGAGCATTTTAAGGTGAACGGACATAGAGTGAAGCCATACTTCGGCTGAAGTGAAGATATCAATGGGTTTGAATGTATAGAGGTGCATAATGTCGAAAATTGAGTAAGACAGGAAGAAGTCGAGCTAATGACTATAAAAAAGCGCTACTTGGGAGGCAACCCAACAGTTTAGTTAGATTTTCATCTTTTTGTTTTTAGAATTAATTTTCCTTATTCGTTTTTGCTTGGTTCGAGACTGACCGGTTTGACTTTAGGTGTTAAAAATGCAGATAAACGAGAGCGTTATCAAAAATTCACATTCTGGGCAGGTAGGACACGGGATGTGTCACAGGACACGTCCGGGTTAGAAATACAATGAGCTTTTGCAATTCTGACAAGTTGGACATGGGACATGTCACAGGACACGGCCGGGTCATCAAGGCGGTGAGAATTCACTTTCTGGAGGAGTTGGACACGGGCTGTGTCATATGACACGGCCGGGTTGGCAAGGCAGAACCGGTCACTTCTAAAAAGGAGGTATTTATGGGAGCAAGAAGCCTATCCTATTGAAAGTTGAGACCATAGCACAAAGCATAGTGCCCCGCGATCGAAAACCACACTTCTTAATCTGGTAATTTTATTTTCTTTCTTTTTAATTTGTGTTTTTGTATTTTTCTTGACTTAATCTTTTTGCTTGGGGACAAGCAAATTTTTAGGTTTGGGGGGTGCAACTTCTTTGATTTTTATTTGTTTTTAGTTTGCGTGATGTTTGTTTCCTTTTTTTATTTTTTTTCTTGCATGATGTCGTAGTTGGATTATAATAACCTTGTTAAGTTTTGGGTATATGGATGATTAATCGTGTTTGTACTTGGCTCGTGGAGTTTTATAAATCTAATTGATTGTTTGACCTTGCGTGTGAATGTATAGTTTTGGTTACTTGATTTGGCGTGTAATGAATGAGTATGGTAGTCCAAAAGCCGTGAGTTCTTGTGCCTAATTGAACCGTTCACTTTTAGCGGTAAAATTCTTTCATGTGTGATTTCTCTTCTTATGGATTATATTCTTTAGAACTTGCATGATTCTGTCAGATGATGTGTTGATATTTACATACACGAGAAATGATTAGGGCTGCCCATTTTTTGTCTTGAACCTACTTATCTTAAAATACCCACCATTTCATATCAATATCCTTTGCTAGCCCCGTTGAGCCTTTAGCCGTAATTTTGTTTGAAAAACCCGCATCTTATAGCTCCATATCCAAAAGCCATAACTTACCCAAGTATTGGTCCACGTAAGAGCATGAGAGGGTATATTTGAAAAACGAAGGTGTGCAAAGTTTGTGGTGTATAGAGTTAAAAATCTTCTCTCCCGTTCCCCTGAAAGTAATAAGCCCCAATAAAAAATAAAAAAAATAAAATAAAAAATGGGGCAATCCTAATAATAATAATGGGATAGAAAAGATAGGGGAGGAGAGGAGTGAGCCTAAGAAAAACAAAAGGGAAGTCGTTGGGTTGTGAGAATAGCCCAATATCATAAGAATTGCGCTTAACAAGGCCTAGAAAAAAAATAGATATATATCCGGGGGAATTGAAGTAGAATGATCGCTTTGAGTGTTTATTTCATATATGTGAGGATCGTATATGCTCTACTTGGACTGAACTTGTAACTACTAGCCAAATTTTCCCAACCTGAGCCACAGCCCCGTTACAACCAAAAGTAAGACCCGATGACTCCTGTTTTGTGAATATTGATGCGATTGATGAAGAGAAGAAGTGCAAGCATATAGTAGAACTTTCCATTCGAATCGAGCTGAGCATATTGACCTATCTAAACACATGAGAGAGGAGTGAATCGATAAAATTCCATGAGGAATAGACGAGAGCTCGACTGGGATACTCACACACTACCGGAATAGACGAGAGCTCGGTCCGGCGGCAAACCCGGCAACTCGTCTGGGAAAACATCAGGATACTCACACACTACCGGAATAGACGAGAGCTCGACTCCCCCTTCTTCCGATCTCAAAGCGTAACACCAATAGCCCGTGCAACCTCCTCGAAGAAGTCTCACCGCCTTTAAGGCGCTGATCAGTAATCTCTGGCTACTCCGCTTAGGCCCCACAAAAGAATGCTCGGTACCGTCAGAGGCTAACATCGAAACCGCCCTCGTTCTATAATTCATGATCGCCCCATGACGGTCCAGCCAATCCTCACCCAGAATCAAATCCTCATCTCTAATATCTACCACAATCAGATTAGAAGGCCAATCCCTCCCCGCTATACTCAGAGAAAAATCTCTAATCTCACGGTCCCCCACGATGCTATCCCCGCTAGGAAGTTTAACAACAAAAGGCTCACAAGCAACAAGGCAATCAACATGCAGACGACGCACACAATCCATAGATATAAAAGAATGCGTAGCACCAGAATCGAACAATACGGAAACAGGATAATCAAGGATGTGGACGGTACCTGTAGCCACCGTCGCGTCGGGATCTCCGGCTCGCCTTATCTCATATACACGGGGCGGAACAGACCCCACACTAGAAGCTCCCCCTCTAGAAGGCTGTCCACGTCCTCGACCTCTACCAAAACTCTGCTGCGGCTGAGGAACTGTCGGTGCCTGATTCACACTCGGCTCTCCCACAGCTGGGGCTGATATCTGAGTAACTGGAGCTCGAGCTGCATCCGTACAAAACTTAGCACGATGACCCATCCGACCACAAGCAAGACACTGAATCGGAGGCCTATCACACTCACTCATCATGTGGCCCGGACGACTACAGTTGAAGCACGTAGGACCACGAACGGAACCAGCAGTAGCAGACCTAGAACCGTTTCCTCGACCAACTGATGGCGACTGACTCCCGAAGACTCGCGAACCAGACTGAGCCTTCGGATACCCTCCTGACTTGCCTCCCAAAAACTGACCGGAGGTCTTCTGCTTCTTTCCTTCGGTTGCCGTCTCTGTCGCAGAAAACGACATCTCATAAGCCATCGCTTTATTCTGATAATCTTTCAAAGTCGTGCACCCCAGACCATACATTTAGTGGCGCACCCTCGGTTTCATCCGCATATCAAAGTGGCGGATCTTATCAAGC
This sequence comes from Orobanche coerulescens, assembly GCA_033398695.1. NCBI lineage: Eukaryota > Viridiplantae > Streptophyta > Magnoliopsida > Lamiales > Orobanchaceae > Orobanche > Orobanche coerulescens. The sequence goes on along the minus strand of CM065814.1, from coordinate 33,963,488 downwards.
TCATCTCGGACTTGGTTTTTCACATAATGCAGCTGTTGATTGTAGTCTTTGATAGCTTGAGAAATAGGAACATCCTGGGGTTTAGCCTCAAAGAAGGTTCGGATCCTCCCCTCTTTCACTGGCCAAGGACAGAATTCATCTTCCATCAGATCTCGAAACTCTGCCAACGTAGCGGCCCGGTCACGCGGTTTCACCGCTTGCCACCACGTTGCTGCCTCCTTGGCGAGGAAGTACTGAGCAATGGGTACTTTCCTCTCCTCGGAACAATTAGCAGCCTCAAATACTTTCTCCATCTCGAATAGCCAATTCTCCCAACCACAAGGGTCGGATGCACCATTAAACTGTGGAGGACGCATACGAATCACGTCCTGAAGTAGCTTATCATTGCCGGATCTAGTAGGCGGAACTGGGTTGGCATTAGCTTGGACGACTAGAACGGCCTGAGTCAGTAGCGTCATCTGGTTCGCTACTTGCTGCAAAATGTTGGCCACTCCAACATTCTCATGTGCATTACCGGAGCTAGCAGACTGGTCCTGCTGACCTCCGGAACTCGGGGGAACACTGTTCGACAAAGAAGGCATCGCCTAATCAGTTCCCGAGTGATCGGACATGGCCGCCGCACCGGCTGCGCCACGTCCCCTACCGCGTCCACAACCGCGTCCGCGTCCTCTACCAGCAGGAATTCTGAAGAAGCAACGGGTAAGTATAATTCAAACGCAAAACGCAATAAGATACTAAGACAGGAATAGAACAGAACGGTGAAACGAGTCAAGTTAGGAAAAGCTTACGAGCACCGACGTACTGAGATGATGGCATAGCAGTGATACTGTCCCAAAAACGACACTCGACTAGACCCAAATAACCGACAGCCTAGGTATCCATAAACCTAAGATCTGATACCATATTCTGTAACACCCCCAAGTCATTCAGGGCATATTACAGCGCCGTTGATCCCACATTGTGAAATCCACCAGGCTAACGTACCAAACAAGACATTCGACAAAGACAAACAACCATCAATAAGACGACAATTCATAATAAGAATACAAACCGACAATTAACACCTGACATTAAATCCATTTCCCAAAGCGGGAACACGACATTAACAATTCAAACGGGAAGTACTCGAGTACTTAAACCAATTTTTATAATACAAAAATCTCAAAACAATACATCAACCATAATCGACAGAACAAAACACCAAGAATCGACTACTGGACAATATCATGCTTGCCCATCATCCTCATACGGCTCTAGTGCTCGCTTGTCCCCACGATCAATACATAAAATACAAAAAGTATTTTCCCCATTTAAGGGGTTAGCGACAACTGCTAGTGCAAGTACAATCCATTTGAACTACATTCTAATCAGATGAATATATGCGCCAAAAAGTCATTTTAGAAAACATTTTATATTCCGGAATATTTACAATGTACAATCACAAAACACATTATCTCCAACAAATCACAATTCAAAGTTAACCGTTGGTACGAGACTCACGGCCACCGTACCCCGCAGAGCCCCGTCGGACATCCCTGGGTGGCTAACCACAGTTCACGATACGCACACTCACGACAATACGTATCCCTAGAGGCCCCGTCGGACCGTCCCTAGGTGAACATACACATAACCATCCACAACAACCACGATACAGTCATAATTCAAATACTAGAACATGTAAACAAATGTAAAGTGCTTGCCTTTGAGACATTCTTGAAGAAACGGAAGTGAAACACGAATACGAACGGTCCGGGTGGAAAACGACGGTTCCTAAACGAAGGATCAACACAGTTCAGTCCCAACGGACAACAATACTCTATTGGAATACACCCATAACCCCGATTACATGATACGACAATGAACGATCAATCGATACGGGCGAGGGTTTACGCAAAATCTCCCCGTATTGATAATTCGCGGATTAAAATCAAGGAATTTGGATTTAGAATCACTCAATAATCACAATCGGTAAAGAATATCGTAACATAGTTGAACAATTCGGAACTAAACCCTAGAATCCCGAAAAACCCCCAAATTCGTCAAAGTTAGGGTTCCTGAGGAATTACCTTGAATTCGGACGATGGAGATGGGTTTAGATGGTGATGTGTTATGCTCGAGACACAAGAATCGGACTGGAAGGGAACTCCACTGATTACTCTCCACAATCTGCTCTGAATCGCTAAAATCGCCCGTAGGAAGGGAAGGAAAGGAAAAGAATGAAAAATAATGATGAATCTAAACTGCCGCTGATCTTAATAAATGTGAAGTTAGCGCACGCTAACTATCACATATAGCGCGCGCTAATGGGGCTAAAACCGGTCCAGTAGCTACTGTTCCCACTCGCTAGCGCACGCTAACAATAACGAGTTAGCGCACGCTAACTGCACATCGGTAGCGCACGCAAGGCAACAGGGGTAGCGTGCGCTACCTATGCAGCAGTTCAGTACTGCTGCTCATATCAGCAGTACGCTGCTGTCGAAGGTACAAAACACGAAACGCACTACGAGGTCAGAATCCGGAAACATAAACACGAAGCATACCAGACGACGTAGCTAAGCGCTAAAAGAAAATATAATTTCGACCACCGGAGGGTCCGTAATGCGACAACGAAAATGAGATTCCCTAAACTATTAGGAAATTACAAAAATGGCCCAAGTGCCCGAAAATCACGAAACGACGTCGGATTTACGAACCGAAAGTCTCAACATGAGCAACTCAATCATACGAACTTGTGCAAGCCAAGAAACAACGAAAACGAACGAGTTTTACGAGGATCGAATGTTCATACGGCAAAACATTTCATAAAATGAAATCACGTGAAAACATCACCAAAACTCGTCCAATTGGAAAAACTCCAAGAATAAAGTAGATTCAAAATGTCGAAATGGTTACAAGAGAGTCGATAAAAATAGACATACACCAAAAATGGAAACTGTTAAAAATGGAAAGTTACGGATATTACATTTCTAGCCAAGTACCAAGACGATATATATAATATATCTCAACATCGAGGATAAACGCTGTGATATTCCGGACATATCACAATTACTGAAAACATCAACATCAACATCACGCAAACCACACTTGGTAACCCGTAGCCGTACCCATTAGTAGCGACCCCCGTAGGCCCCGTCGGACCATCCCCGGGTGGGAAACCACTTCCGTGGCCGTACCCATTAGTATCGGCCCCCAGAGGCCCCCTCGGACCGTCCCCGAGTGGAAGAACAACTCACGCACACTAGCGTTCACAACTTTCACAAATTCTGAACGTTGAATATAATGTATATAGTCATGGCACTTGCTAGAATGACCACTCATCAACAAATGACCACGACCAAAGACTGACGCAAATACAAACCATTCCTAGAATACGTCAATACCAGAAGGTATCCATGAGCAGCACATTCACTACTCAATATATTCAAAGATTAACGACACGACTTACCCCAACAACTAACCATACTAGACGCACCTCTACCCATCAACAAGTATACAAACCAATCAACTAATATCAACAATTTCAATCTCATAATACATAATTAATAAATACGAGTAAACCATCATTCACAATTTACATAACATCAATTCACGAGATATAAGTCATATAGGCAAGAATACTTGCCTCGATAACCGATACCGAACCCTCCGACGAACACGGCTCAACCATGAAACCTCGAACACCTAAAAATCCTTCGGCGAAAACAACGAAAACATGATCACTACAAGTATAACGGTTAACAATGATGAGAAATGCACCCAAGAACCAAGGGAAAAGCCTTAGAGACATTAATCGGACATTAAATGCTCAAGGCTCCCTACGAACATGAAAATCAAGGTTGGACTCAAACGAATTCAAGATACGGATATACAATCTGTAAATCATGACCCACGATGCCCAACAACATCATCCTTTCCATCAGAATCGGATTAATCAATGAAATCGAGAAAGAACTACCGAAAAATCAATTCTAGGAAATTACAAGGGATAACCTTCGATCCGGACAACAAGGGTTTGGAAGATGATGATAATAGACACCAATCAAGCTTACCAAATGTTCCTCAAAGATGTTCCAGTCAAAACTCGAAGGATCGCGAAAGAGATGAAGAAATGAGGAATGTCGACTGCACCCATGCTCAGCCCTTATATACCCAAACTGCCGAGCCATTAGGGCCGTAATCGGCAGTGTATTATGGTCGTAATCAGCTTCCCCTAGCCTACTGTCCAAATTCGCTCGGCATATTATGGCTGTTACCAGGCAACACCTTACGTCCGTAACAGGGCATTACGGCCGTACCCGGCAGGGCATTGCGGCCGTAACGGGTCAACCCTGGGCTACTGCCCAACCTGTGCAGGTGCCTTACGGCCATAAACGGCCATGCATTGCGGCCATAACAGGCACTGCATTGCGGTCAAAACTCGGCCAGGCCCTGCGATCGGGACTCGATCATTCCGACGGTCTGGTTAGGCGTCTGATAACGTCTCGGTCACACTAACGCACCGGCTATGATTCAAAACAATAACGAGCAAATTATGAAACATAATATACCACACCACACAACAAACACACACATTAAATCAAAGAAATGCCTGCAACAACAAGTCTCGCTCGACAAACACTACAACAGAGTGTATCAAACCATTCCTGACAGAAAAATGAATTCCATATAATCTCAACGACATGAAATAACTGACACCAACTGACACCTAGTTCAAGGAAACTGAAATAAAAATCTCGGGTATCACACTTGAGGTATGTTGACCAACTCTACACCTTGAATTCGGATTCTTGATGCTGTTGTTGAGGAATAATTCGTATGAAGATGATTATGCTGTTGTTGTGATTCTTAAGGTTATGTGAATTGTATGTTGAAGAATATGATGATATATGTCTTCGATTATGTTATTTGTTATAATCATGATTATGGAATCATGGTATTCTTGGTATATATATCACATCAAAGAGGAATATGTGATAGGATACATAATGGTTTTTAAGTATAATCATGGATTTGATGATTGAAACCAATGCTATGTTGATTGTAGTGGTAGAATTCGTATGTTCTTGATGAAATATGAATCATGATAACAAGTTTGAATCCATAAAGATTATGGTTAATCTTAGAACAAGATTATCAGTGGTATTGAACTATTTGAATAGTTCGGGTTGTCTATTATGCCGATAATATTGTTTTACCGTGAATTTACAATTATGAACAAGGAGGAATCTTGTTAATTCATCTAGGAGGTTGAATTTGGAATAGAGTATGTTATGTAATCCTTGTTACCGGGATGAGTTGATCGTTGATATGATTATCGGATTATGAAATCGTATTGCGCTTTTGGATTCGTGATTGATTAATTCAGGTATTTCGAGTTTGTGTTTAATCGGAATATTGTGGAACTGTTGGGTTTGTTGATCGGTTATATTGATTGTTAATTAGGATCATCAAGTTATAGTTTGTATTGTAGATATGAGTTCGTATTTGTTGAGTTAGATTGTTCAGTTTTGTGTATGATCGAGATATCGTTGAACCATTGAGCTGGTTGGTTGGTCGTGTCAGTTGTTGATTGTTATCGGATTGTTGTTAATTTATTATTGCAATAGGTTGTGATAGTTGATCGTTGATAAGAATCGTGCCTTACGGTCGAGATCGAGGATGCTCGTGGATTGCTTTGGTAAGGGCCGAAGATCTTATAGACGACAGCAAGGAATTAGTAACGGCTTCACTATCGTCGTATCGATATCGAGGCAAGTTATTACTTGTCCACCTTATAATATTTAATGAATAGTTTCCGTTTCACTTCGTTTATAATGAGTATAGAAATAATTATTATTGTGAACCCTAGAGATTTGGATTGTGTGTTGTTTTCTGATTTTTGGGAGTTAAATCATAACGTATATGATTTCCATTCGTCATCGGTATATTTGTGTATCGAGAATATATTATGGTAAATGCGAGGATATGTGTTATCTACAGTCCGTGGTATTTTTGGATCGCCAAATTTTGAAGATATTTGTTAGTGATGGTTTTGACATCGAGATTGCTCTCGAAGGATGACACGGTCTAAAGTGTAACTATCGCAAGTGCACGATATCGTATCAAGTAGTAAGTGGACTTTTTGAGTCCGGTTTATCGATCCCACGAGGAAGTTTGGTTATATGTTGAATTATAGACTATTAGTCTATTTGTTATAGAGATATATATGATTGAAACACACAATTTAAGAGTTTGGTTTTACAATTGCAAAGAAAATGTAATAATAGTTATAATATTCAAGGAAATGAAAGATTGCACTAATAATAGATTAATGAAAGATATAATGAAGTAGTTGGGATTACAAACTTAGTTCATCATTAGTTATAGAAGATGTATAGGAGATCATAAGATGAATTTACTTATTATGTTGTGTAGATTCGATTTTCCTTAAAAAGACGGTTTCTCTTTCGAACTATAAAACGCCCCTTATATATTGAATCACACCACTATATTTCTATGTTGATTGGCTTCAATACATAGCATTAGGTTTTATGAAAATAACTCAAAGAATCATCTAAGGTCTAGAGGTATATTTCTATCCCCTAGAACAACTTAGAGTGAAGATCATTTGATCTAATGAAATATATTTTCTTTCGAAACATACGAAGACCATAAATATCGTCATTTATTGGCCAAATAAATAAAGATTGCTAAACAATGAAAATCACACACAATAATAAGTAATTAATAATAGATCTTTATACAAACTTAAATAACATGACTAACCTTGTTTATAATCCCAACTTAAGTAACTTAGCCCATGAAGGGTTTAATAAAATAATACAAGCTTGAGTGGTCATTATTAGTTGAAAAAGAGAAAGAATTGATCCTAACTCCCTTAGTAGATAAAGGAGAAAGAAGCAATAAACTCCCTTAACAACATATGCTACACCACTATTACACAAATAACTCAAGAACACAAGTGTGTTCTTCACACAAAAAGAAAATATTACAAAAAGTGGAAAAATATAAGATGAATGATGAATAATGATGGATCTAAGGGGTCTATTTATACACCTAAAGTCATCTAATATCTCCAAAACTCCAGCATTATTACATTAGATCGGATCAATGCCATCCATCCCCTCAATAATAGACCAAAAGTAAAAAAAATTAGACAATGATCAAAAATCTGTCAAGAGTTACGGCCGTAACTTTGAGGAGTTACGGCCGTAACTTTGAGGAGTTACGGCCGTAACATTGAGGAGTTACGACCGTAACATGGCTACGGCTTTTTGCACATGAGTTTCTTTGTGAGTTACGCCCGTAACTTTTAGATGTTACGCCCGTATGGAGTTTCAGACTTCATTTTTAGCCCAGAATTTCTGACTTTTGCGTTTTCGCCCCAAATCTTCTTCGGATGATAACTTTTGATATATAACTCTGATTTTGAATCCGGAAAGACTGCCGAACTCGTCACGGAAAGACCTACAACATGAATAAATAGAAAATTCAACAAAGAGAATATTTTATAAACATGTTATTTCTTGAGTAAATCAGTAATTCAATCTGATTAAGACTAAATTTACATCTTCATCTGATATTATTAAAAATTAATTAATTCAAAGCAAAAAACGAGTAGACTAGCTCAATTATGGGTGAAATATATCAATACAAATCACGGGTAAGTATATAAAACTGACACTTATCACACCCGCAAACTTGAATTATTGCTAGTCCCGAGCAAGACTCTTTATTATTCACGCTCAAGATAAAAATTAAAATAAGACACAAAATAAAAAAAATAATACACACACAAATTAAGAAAAATAAATATATAAAAAGATAAAAGGAGATCAAAATGCCATTAATACACAACAGTCAGCTTTATACAGTAGATAGAAATGAATCAAGATTCAAAATAAATCTACTAATGATTTTAAAGTTAAAACACGGTTTTATTTTGTAATTCCAAAATGCAAGGTTTCCCCCCAAAAGGTTGATTATTTCTTTCCCACTCGTGATACACACGACTCCCTTTAATGGTTGCTCTCGATCACTCGTTTATTTTTCGACTCAATATGAAGAAGAATTTCATTGGCGTCATCAAATATTGTGATTTTTCACGAAATTGAGTGTATTGAAATTCAGCCGCTAATTAATTCAGATCTGCTCATAAACTACATCCCTTAGTGATAGCTTTCACACCGTTATTTTCTAACGTGTAGCTCTTTTCACCAACACAATTTCTATCTTTTTTTTAAGGTGATAGCTTTCACACCGTTATTTGCTAACGTGTAGCTCTTTTCACCAATTTTTTTATGAGACGGCAGCTACGCACCAACAATGGTTAGTCCTTTATTTTTCGCAAAATTTTAGGATCCCCAAAATTAGGCAGCTGTTGCTACTCAACACTTCTCCTTTTTGTCATTTTTTTTTAGGTAATAGCTTTCACACCGTTATTTGCTAACGTGTAGCTCTTTTCACCAATGACTCCTTTTTTTAGGGAATGGAATTTTTGCAGAAAATCATTTATTAGTTAAGCATGAAAAATCAAAAACTCCACAAATTAAGTAAATTTCAGTTCTATTTTTCATCAACCGACTGATTCTTCTTTTCTCAAGGAAACGAATGACTCAATTTGATATGATAAGTACAAGGCTTGGAAAGAGAGATTAAGGCTCAAAAATTTTGGAATATATAATTTTTTAACCGGTTTAAAATGATTTTAGAAGCTTGTATATAGCTAACTTATTGGTGTTATGGCCAGATCTAGAAATCTCACAAATCAAAATAATATATATATATATATATATATATATATAAATTTAAGAAAAATAACCAAAATAATCAAAACACACCAAAATACCAACACACCAAAATAATTAAAACATACCACCCCCAAACTTGAAAATAAAACTGTCCTCGGTTTAAAAAAAATAAAATAAAAAAAACAAGGAGAAAAACAGAATACTCCCTGAAAGTTGATGCTTGAGCTAACGTCTTTTAGAATCTGCAAGAGAATAATATACGAGGCAAACAACAAAAGAAAATAAAATATACTCGGAAGTATAACACAATTTTTAAGATGCGCTTCAAGAAAGTCCGAAGAGTCGCCTTACGCTGCCATCAATGCTTTAATAAAAACAAACAATAAAAATTACAACAATAAAATAACAATACATAAATCGCGAATAGATGTGCGTCAAGAGATCAAGAAGAAACTCCTTAAGCTGCCATAATTTAGCACGATTTTTACACACAACAGAAAGTAAAAATACAAGAGGTCCGACATGGGTTATCAAAGGGAGAGGAATGAATCCACTTTTCGTTTTCTCACGGTAAAATCTTCCATCCAGACAATTTTAGCTAGAGCTGGATCTGGTTGAGGAACAAATTCATTGAGTTTTTTATTAGTTCTTCTGGTGTTGTTGCAACGACTATGATTCGTTTAGCACGCTCGAAAATAAAACCCTTTTCAGCAGAGTAGTCGATGAAAGATAGTAAACCATCAAAGAAACCATTGACATTAAGCAGACCTATTGGTTTTTGATGAACATTTAGCTGGGCTCTGGTAACCACATGAAAAGGTTCCTCAAGGGTGCCAAAACCACCGGGAAGGGTGATAAAGGCGCCAGAATTATTTATCATTTGAGTTATGCGATCTTGCATATTTATAGATCTAAACTCATCTCCAATAGTTGCCCCGGTGATTTTATTTTCAGCCAGAGGTTTTGGAATTATTCCCAACACTCTTACTCCTTCCATATAGGCAGAAGCAGCAGCTCGTCCCATTAATCCTAGACTTCCTCCTCCGTAAACTACATGAATGCATTTTTCTCCGAAGTTACCACCCAAGTTGTGGGCTGCTTCAGTAAAGCATACCTCTTTTCCATAACTAGCTCCACCAAAAATGCAGACCGTGCTAAATTTTCTTGTGGAAGATGATGACTCTATTTTTGAAAAGAAATTTTTTAGAGAGAAAAATAGAAAAGTACAAGTTTGAGAGATAAATAAAAGAAACAAGCACAATGTTTATTTATAGAAGAAAAATGAGGTAAAATTGTTTAACAAGTTTGTGATTGCATTGATTGCGCTTCAACTACTCAATAGAATAATGAATGCATTTATTGCGTATCACATTTTTTATTCAGAAAATCTCACCATTCGACAAAAATAAAAGATACTCACGTGTATGTACAGTAGTTGTGATTGTGGCTCACATCTTCCTCTGATTTTACGTTCAGAAACGGCCTAAACGCCTTCTATGAGTCGGGGATAAGCTTCCCATCTAATTTTCTTACAAATTGGCAAACAAGGTCTTTTAACGTCAAATCACCAAGACGTTGTTCATATTCTGGTTTGAATTTATTCCACAAACATCGAATTCCGTAATGTACGAGTCCACTAGGATGCGTGTCAAGAGAAATTTCGATATTATCTAAATTATCTTTATTCAGACCATCCTCAATGAATTGAATTTTATCTTCTCTGTTTGTAGATGTAATTCCTAAAGATCGACATTTTAAATTACAGTTCCATCTAGCACATTTATAGCAAACGGCTATTATCTTTTCTCGTCGTTTCTTGTCATATGAACTTTTTCCTAGCCCTGGTAAAAATCTTGTAGGTATTTCTGTGAATTCACCTGCTATTCTCACTTTGGCTTCAATTATGAATCTTATGTCAAAAGGTATGCTTTTATTCATAAGCAACCTCATCCTTTCAAGTCTTGTTTTATAAATTTTTAAAATGACATTTTTGCTCAGAAAGGGAATTTTTTTTTATTCAAAGTTTCTTCCATGATAAAAAAAATAATAAAAATAAAAGAGAAAATATCTACAAATATCAGTTGTTGTGGGAAACTGAAGAATCCGACTTTAATAGTCACGGACTACCGTTATCCGCCACTTGACCGGAAAAACACAATTGAGTACTAAGTTACAACGTCGAGAAATTGTATCTATAAAAATAGTTTACAATGTAAGATTTCAAAAATAACACGTATACTTCCCCGGCAACGGCGCCAAAAACTTGACACGGTCTAAAGTGTAACTATTTCAAGTGCACGATATCGTATCAAGTAGTAAGTGGACTTTTTGAGTCCGGTTTATCGATCCCACGAGAAAGTTTGGTTATATGTTGAATTATACACTATTAGTCTATTTGTTATAGAGATATATATGATTGAAACACACAATTTAAGAGTTTGGTTTTACAATTGCAAAGAAAATGTAATAATAGTTATAATATTCAAGGAAATGAAAGATTGCACTAATAATAGATTAATGAAAGATATAATGAAATAGTTGGGATTACAAACTTAGTTCATCATTAGTTATAGAAGATTTATAGGAGAGGATAAGATGAATTTACTTATTATGTTGTGTAAATTCGATTTTCCTTAAAAAGACGGTTTCTCTTTCGAACTATAAAACGCCCCTTATATATTGAATCAATCCACTATATTTCTATGTTGATTGGCTTCAATACATAGCATTAGGTTTTATGAAAATAACTCAAAGAATCATCTAAGGTCTAGAGGTATATTTCTATCCCCTAGAACAACTTAGAGTGAAGATAATTTGATCTAATCAAACATATTTTCGTTCGAAACATATGAAGACCATAAATATCGTCATTTATTGGCCAAATAAATAAAGATTGGTAAAACAATGAAAATCACACACAATAATAAGTAATTCATAATAGATCTTTATACAAACTTAAATAGCATGACTAACCTTGTTTATAATCCCAACTTAAGTAACTTAGCCCATGAAGGGTTTAATAAACATAATACAAGCTTGAGTGGTCATTATTAGTTGAAAAAGAGAAAGAATTGATCCTAACTCCCTTAGTAGATAATGGAGAAAGAAGTAATAAACTCCCTTAACAACATATGCTACACCACTATTACACAAATCACTCAAGAACACAAGTGTGTTCTTCACACAAAAATAAAATATTACAAAAAGTGGAAAAATATAAGATGAATGATGAATAATGATGGATCTAAGGGGTCTATTTATACACCTAAAGTCATCTAATAGCTCCAAAACTCCAGCATTATTACATTAAATCAGATCAATGCTAGCTATCCCCTCAATAATAGACCAAAAGTATAAAAAATTAGACAATGATCAAAAATCTGTCAAGAGTTACGGCCGTAACTTTGAGGAGTTACGGCCGTAACTATGAGGACTTACGGCCGTAACATTGAGAAGTTACGGCCGTAACATGGCTACGGCTTTTTGCACATTAGTTGCTTTGTTAGTTATGCCCGTAACTTTTAGATGTTACGCCCGTATGGAGTTTCAGACTTCATTTTTAGCCCAGAATTTCTGACTTTTGCGTTTTCGCCCCAAATCTTCTTCGGATGATAACTTTTGATATATAACTCTGATTTTGAATCCGGAAAGACTGACGAACTTGTCTCGGAAAGCCCTATAACATGAATACATAAAAATTCATCAAAGAGAATATTTTATAAACATGTTATTTCTTGACTAAATCAGTAATTCAATCCGATTAAGACTAAATTTACATCTTCATCCGATATTATTAAAAATTAATTAATTCAAAGCAAAAAACGAGTAGACTAGCTCAATCATGGGTAAAATATATCAATACAAATCACGGATAAGTGTATAAAACTGACACTTATCAAAGGACTCGAGGCAAGTACCCTAACCATTTTTGTCAATTAGTGTCGATCATGTTGTGATACATTCGTGTATTGTTGTTGTCGTGCATTGTGTATTGTTGTTTTGTGCAGTTGTGCATTGTTGTCGTATGTCCACCATGCGTTGGTCCGATGGGATCATCATGGGAATCTATAGTTGTGTGCGCTTGATGGTTGGACAGGTATTTCCACCATGCGTTGGTCCGACAGGATCATCATGGGAATCTAGGTTGTGTGCCCTGGATCGTTGGATTACCATGTGTTGTTGTTGTGCATATGTATATTATTGGTTATCCACCTTGTGTTGATCTAATAGGGTCATCTTGGGATCTATGCTATGTGCGCTGGATCATTGGATTTCCATTGAGTATACATTGTTGTAATTATTGTGGGCATATTGACGTCGTCATGTGAGTATGCATTTATAGGTCTTGTGTTAGGACCATATCCGTATGTTGTATTGGTCAGATCTCGGATTAGACTGACATGATTCATCGTGGCATTGCGTATCCTGAGGTATGTTCCGCATTTCCTTTTTGGTACTTGTCTTTGATGGACAATTGACTTTCATGTTGAGATTTGATAATGATATCTGATGGATTGAATTGGTCAGAGTTGATATATTTCATTTAGTGAGTTATGATGTTTTGAGAACCCTGGGGTATTGCTTGAGGTACAGTACAGATGTTTTGTAACACCCCCAATCCACTCAGGGATATTACACGCCGTAGACCCTCTCCTCGAGGATCTACCAGGCTGGTAACAACATTTAACATCTCGACAATGCCTTCAAGGCTAAAATGACTCAGTAGACCGATTTGGTCTTTCCACAAATACATACAACTCAAATACAACTCATGCCCACGCAGGGGACAAAATACAACCACACCCGTACAACGGGAACAATATAGCAGCGGAAAATAAAGTACAACTGAACCAACACACGATGTACGGTTCCTCATGTGATTAGTATCGATCATCTTTCATCATCCTTCGTGCCGACCCTGTGTTATGCTCCAAAACCTGAATGCAAAAACAGACATCCACCCCCCGAATACTCGGGGGTTAGCAAAACTCCACTGTTTTGCTAGTGCAAGAACAAAGTGCAAATACGAGCCATACAATTCACATTCCACGAATAACAATAACCGAGGATCCTCAAAGATCCAAACGAAACGAAAAGTACTTCCCGAGGCAAGGGTTTGAGAAAACATTTCAAAATCGAAATATCATAAATCAATGGAAGTAATTTATAAAACGGTTTAGAATGCCATCGAGAGTTTTAATAGAAGACAATTTAGGATTATCAAATCCTACTTTTCAAAATCCAAAAGACAAAAAGGGGTCACCGCCCCAAAGGTTTACTTTCCGAAAAATGACATTTACCAAACCGTTGGGATTTTAGCCCCAAATCCGTAAAACGACTTTTATAAAACCATTGGGATTTTAGCCCCAAATCTTAGCAACTCACAGTACACAAGAACGACCACAAGGTTCGTCTCCCAACATCAAAATCCACAAATAAAAGATTTAAAACAAACAACAAAATACTCTAGTGCCATCCTAGCCAAGTAAGCCAAACGAACAACTTACCTTTTACATACCAATGCATGCAAATGAAAACCGTTCAAAAGCACTCATTTCCTAAATGCCAATATCGAATCACATTTGTAAAATGCACCACAATTAACCGCGGACCTACACTTCGTGGATCCTCGCCGAGACCCCGTCGGATCTAACCCACGGTGGTTAAAGCAAGCTCGCGGTTCCACGCCTTCGTGGAGCCCTACTGAGACCCCGTCGGATCTAACCCGTAGTGAGCATACACACACACACGTTACTCATGCAATACTAACATGCTAAGAATGTAAGTTCATTAAGAATACTCACTAGAGATGGCCATTAACTCGACACCATTACCAAACTCTTCAAAAATACAATAACAAGATTAAATACGGAATACATGATTCCATAACTTAAACAATAGGAGTATCATCATAAAATCCTTCAACGTTCAAAATAACCAAATCATAATCAATTCTCAAAACACCGTTCACAAATCACACTCGTTTTGAAAGAAAGCCTTTAACGAGGCCAAATCAAATCCTTTGAAACTTCATTTCAAATAACCAAACAAACACATCAAGACGACCACCGATCATCATATCCATAAAACGAGAAAAGTATGGGCAAGGTACTTGCCTCGAATAACCACAACGCGGAGAATCGGCCGAAGTAGGTTGGCACGAACCGACTACGAACTCGCCGACTCCACCGAACGACAATCCACAACAACGAACTACGAACGAAAACAATAACAACGAAAATGAATTCCAAAGTACGACCCAAAGCCGCTGAATTCAAAGAACAAATGACGAAAGTTCAAGGATTTCCCAAAACGGCCAAGAACACGATTCGTTCCACAAAACCCGAAAACGGAATTCCAAGTTGAAATATGGATATACAATCCATAGAATATGTTTAACAACATCATTTAACCATAATCGATCCATCGAAAATGGATGAAAACGAGATCGGGACAAATCCCCAAAAAGTCAATTCAAGGAAATCAAGAATTATACTTCGATTCGACGAAGAAAAATGGATTAAATGATGTTAAACACAAGAATACTATCAAGATTAATCATACCCATCATGAATTAATCAACAACACGGAACGAATCGGACAAAAATGCAAAAATCCCCAAATTCACGAAATTAGGGTTCTAAGGAAGATTACCTTGATTCGCAGGATCAAAGGTTGATAACGGACGATCGATTGATGTTATGAACTCAAGGACTTCATGGATTTGTTGTTAAACAACATGGCTTCGTCACCCATGAATCGCCGTCATGGAAGGAGAAGGAAGGAAATGAAAAATGAAGGGAAATGTGGTCCGGTCTCATATATATATATCGGGCGGAACTAGCGTGCGCTAGCCTTCCCGGACTAGCGTGCGCGCTTATCGGCAAGACTGCCGAGCACTCTCGGCCATGGCCCGCATGACCCGGAACCACCGACCAAATTCCGCCGACCATGACTCGTCCACCCGACTCCGCTAGCGTGCGCTACGGCGGAAGCTGCGCTAGCCGACTGGCCCAAGAGCCACCGGACTAACAAACTTACCTGTAACGTACGCTAGTCGGTCGGGCGTGCGCTACCCTCGCCGATTAGCGTGCGCTTATGACCGGCAAAGAATGGCGCTACCCGCCGACCCCGACCGAGTCCAACCTCGTAATCCCTCGCCTGTGCCCGAGCACAGACGCTAAAGCCACCGCGGCAATCAGGCGCTTACACTGCGGTTAGCGCGCGCGCAGCCTTTTCCGGCCAGAAGGCGCTTACGCGGTTCTCGCGCACCGTCCGGCCGGCGGTGCGCAATCGTCCGGCGCCCCAGAATCGTCTGGCCGCCCCGCAACTGCCGTGGCTCGACGACCCGATTTCCGAAAACGCACGGAACGAACACGACGAAAAGTTCGCGGACAACATCAACGGCCCGAAATGAAAACATAATACCATAATTAGTCATACGCGACCAAGAAACGGGTCGAGGCAACAATTACAGATACGGATACCCGTAACTTTCAAGAAATTACAAAATGGCCCAAAACGCCCGGAAATCACGATACGTGATCGAATAACCAAACCGAAGTTCACAACACGTCTAACAAAGTTAAACGGACTTACGGGAAACTCGAAACAGCAGTTTCGAACGAGATTCACAAGAATCGAACTCAAGCGCGGAAAAGTCGCTAAAAAGCACGGAACTCAACAAAACGACACTGAAACGAACTCGGATGTCAAAAAGTGTAGAATTAATCATTCTCAGAATGACGAAGCGGTCATGAGCGAGTCGTCAAAATGGACTCCGACCGAAAAAATAAATTTACCGAAAATCGAAAATTGCGGATATTACATTCTACCCTCCTTAAAAGAAGTTTCGTCCCGAAACTTAAAACAAGTAGGGAGAAGAAATATTCCGCCAGGAAAACTCAAAGAGACACACAAGAATGCGTAACTAACGCCCAACGGCGAAATGTCACAAACAACGCAAAGGAATATACGGCGTGAAAACACGCTCCACGGCGACCAACGCAACGTCGCCGTTAGGGATATAATAAAACCAACAAGTGACAAGCGTCATCAAACGGATAATATAGCCAAGTCAATTATCCGACAATCACAAAACACAACGAACGAAAACCAATATGATTGACCAACCCAACGGTACATCAATCAAAACGCGAGTCAACCGCTGAACAAACACGGAATCCCACCGCCTAAGGGCTGGAAGATCGAAAACGAAACTAATTTCCCGAACTGAAGGGAATTACGAAGGAGCCTGAATGTTCACCAATCACGGAACGAGGTCAATAAAAACCGAACAATCAAACGATCAAACCACAACGATCGAGACAACAAAAATCGAAGAATCATGTTCGAATCACGAAGAACAATAAAATTTCAAACAACAACTCCAAGGTTCACATCTCGACTCGAGACAATATATGATCCGGTGAAAACAACAGGATGTGCATTCACATAAGATCCACAGGAAAGGGAATAGCAATTAAAAAGTCACAACGACAAACGAGTTATTCCGAAACAATACCACACTCGTTCGATAAACAAAAACAAGGGGCAGGACAAGCTCAGAAATGTCAACGAACATAATGAGTCGACAGAGTCGAAAACACAAGAGTTCCAAATCCGATCCACTTCGAATAAAAGAACTAGTAGAACCAGATGATGTCACTCCCAAACAAGGTTCACAAGAATCGAACTGAACCCGAAAAAGGTAACATCGATAACCAGATCGACCCACAACAAGATCACAGCTCGTTCGGACGATGAAATCGAAATACAGAACAAGTTCATAAAGTGCCAACGAACATGAGCGAATCGATAGACTGGAGAAATAGAAAATACAGAAGTCAAAATAGTACGGGCATTACCTCCGACCTCGTCCACGAAATTCACAAAACGGGAGCAAGGTAACAAGACATTAAACAACCGACGCATAACGGAACCATCACCGATGCACACGGTCATACCAAACCAAGCTCTAACAGCTCGCACATGCGCGACAACGCAAGAATCACTACGAGGCGATAATATTCAACACCAACATCCCGCCTCTCACAGGGGGCTAGCACAACCCATGTGTGGAAAGCGACTCAACGCTCACACCGCCAATTCGATCATACTCGGGAGAAAGTATCAAAATGACAACGCGAACATCATACATTCATACCCAGCCCTCAAACGGGAATGGATAGGTTTTAAAAATGAAAACCTCATTTTGAAAATAATTTGAAGAATACTGGTTGATCTTGAGTATCACCTTTCAAAAAGTATAAACGTGAAACATCATTATCGAGACATTGGAGAACCATTTCGCATTTGATAAGAATGAAGTCACTTTCTCTTAGTGAAAACTTTCAAAATATTCGACCCTCGGGTCTAAATAAAAATATTTCTAAAACATTGAAAATATCTCAAAGCATTTTGGTCCTCGAAGTAGAAAATTTTTGAAATATATTGTGGCACCTTGGATGTACCACAAGAAAATAACTCATTTGAAAAGTATGTCTCGAAATTTATTTTTCTAAGATACTCAAGGTTTTCAAAATTCAATAGGCCGAATGCCCAAAACTCACACATATCGACGTTCACTAAAACAACTCCTAGCACACGCATCAAAAGTTTAAAATCAAGACAATATATGTCTTTAAACGGGAATAAACGATAAAATACCACGTTCGTAACAAAACCACCGATAAAATACTCTCCCAAGACTGCTAGTGAACAAGTCGAACGCGTATAAGCATAAAGCTTCCACAATAGAACTTGTAAAACGTGCAAATCGATTCGAAAATCATCAAAAACGAACAAAAACAACAATAAAAAGACATCACAAGCGATGACACTCCTCGTATAAATCAAATACGAGAGTCGACTAAATACATATCGTGAAATCAAAATTCACATAAGGATTCCACCACTTAACAAATAATCATAAAAATAGCTCGTGTCACACGAGGCACAACACAAAGAAGGGAGACTTACTTCCACAGGTCGCACGAAGATGATGATCGCCCCACGATACTAATCACGAACAACAAACTCAAACGACGCGTCGCGACACGACTCAGTCAGATAAAATCCGACGAAACAAGACTCAAACAACACGACTTGACCCGACAGCCTAGGTTTCCTCAACCTAAGCTCCGATACCATTTATGTAACACCCCCAATCCACTCAGGGATATTACACGCCGTAGACCCTCTCCTCGAGGATCTACCAGGCTGGTAACAACATTTAACATCTCGACAATGCCTTCAAGGCTAAATGACTCAGTAGACCGATTTGGTCTTTCCACAAATACATACAACTCAAATACAACTCATGCCCACGCAGGGGACAAAATACAACCACACCCATACAACGGGAACAATATAGCAGCGGAAAATAAAGTACAACTGAACCAACACACGATGTACGGTTCCTCATGTGATTAGTATCGATCATCTTTCATCATCCTTCGTGCCGACCCTGTGTTATGCTCCAAAACCTGAATGCAAAAACAGACATCCACCCCGAATACTCGGGGTTAGCAAATCTCCTCTGTTTTGTTAGTGCAAGAACAAAGTTCATATTCGAGACATAAAATTCTCATTCCACGAATAACAATAACCGAGGATCCTCAAAGATCCAAACGAAGCGAAAAGTACTTCGAGGCAAGGGTTTGAGAAAACATTTCAAATTCGAAATATCATAAATCAATGGAAGTAATTTATAAAACGGTTTAGAATGCCATCGAGAGTTTTAATAGAAGACAATTTAGGATTATCAAATCCTACTTTTCAAAATCCAAGAGACAAAAAGGGGTCACCGCCCCAAAGGTTTACTTTCCGAAAAATGACATTTACCAAACCGTTGGGATTTTAGCCCCAAATCCGTAAAACGACTTTTATAAAAGCATTGGGATTTTAGCCCCAAATCTTAGCAACTCACAGTACACAAGAACGACCACAAGGTTCGTCTCCCAACATCAAAATCCACAAATAAAAGATTTAAAACAAACAACAAAATACTCTAGTGCCATCCTAGCCAAGTAAGCCAAACGAACAACTTACCTCTTACACACTTAGTCAATGCATGCAAATGAAAAACCGTTCAAAAGCACTCATTTCCGGAAATGCCAATATCGAATCACATTTGTAAAAATGCACCACAATTAACCGCGGACCCACAGCTTCGTGGATCCCTGCCGAGACCCCGTCGGATCTAACCCACAGTGGTTAAAAGCAAGCTCGCGGTTCCACAGCTTCGTGGAGCCCTACTGAGACCCCGTCGGATCTAACCCGTAGTGAGAATACACACACACACGTTACTCATGCAATACTAACATGCTAAGAATGTAAGTTCATTAAGAATACTCACTAGAGATGGCCATTAACTCGACACCATTACCAAACTCTTCAAAAATACAATAACAAGATTAAATACGGAATACATGATTCCATAACTTAAACAATAGGAGTATCATCATAAAATCCTTCAACGTTCAAAATAACCAAATCATAATCAATTCTCAAAACACCGTTCACAAATCACACTCGTTTTGAAAGAAAGCCTTTAACGAGGCCAAACCGAAATCCTTTGAAACTTCATTTCAAATAACCAAACAAACACATCAAGACGACCACCGATCATCATATCCATAAAACGAGAAAAGTATGGGCAAGGTACTTGCCTCGAATAACCACAACGCGGAGAATCGGCCGAAGTAGGTTGGCACGAACCGACTACGAACTCGCCGACTCCACCGAACGACAATCCACAACAACGAACTACGAACGAAAACAATAACAACGAAAATGAATTCCAAAGTACGACCCAAAGCCGCTGAATTCAAAGAACAAATGACGAAAGTTCAAGGATTTCCCCCGAAACGGCCAAGAACACGATTCGTTCCGTCAAAACCAGCGGAATTCCAAGTTGAAATATGGATATACAATCCATAGAATATGTTTAACAACATCATTTAACCATAATCGATCCATCGAAAATGGATGAAAAACGAGATCGGGGACAAATCCCCCAAAAAGTCAATTCGAAGGAAATCAAGAATTATACTTCGATTCGACGAAGAACAATGGATTAAATGATGTTAAACACATGAATACTATCAAGATTAATCATACCCATCATGAATTAATCAACAACACGGAACGAATCGGACAAAAATGCAAAAATCCCCAAATTCACGAAATTAGGGTTCTAAGGAAGATTACCTTGATTCGCTGGATCAAAGGTTGATAACGGACGATCGATTGATGTTATGAACTCAAGGACTTCATGGATTTGTTGTTAAACAACATGGCTTCGTCACCCATGAATCGCCGTTCGCGGAAGGAGAAGGAAGGAAATGAAAAATGAAGGGAAATGTGGCTGGTCTGTCATATATATACTGGGCCGGAACTAGCGTGCGCTAGCCTTCCCGGACTAGCGTGCGCTATCGGCAGTACCGGCCGAGCACTCTCGGCCATGGCCCGCATGACCCGGAACCACCGACCAAATTCTGCCGACCATGACTCGTCCACCCGACTCCCGCTAGCGTGCGCTACGGCCGGAAGCCTGCGCGCGCTAGCCGACCTGTCCAGTAGCCACTGGACTAACAAACTTACCCAGGTAACGTACGCTAGTCGGCCGGCAGCGTGCGCTACCCCTGCCGGTTAGCGTGCGCTATGACCGACAGCAGCGTGCGCTACCTGCCGATCCTGACCGAGTCCAGAACCTCAGAATCCCTCTGCCCAGGCCCGATAGCGTACGCTAGGCCACCCGGCAGCGTGCGCTACACCTGCCGGTTAGCGCGCGCAGCCTTCCGGCCGTAACTGCGCTCGCGGTTCTGCCGCACCGTCGGCCGGTGCCGCAATCGTCCGGCGATCCATACCGTCCGCCGATCCGCAGCCGTCGGGGCTCGGCGACCCGATTTCAAAACGCCGCGGGCGAACACGACGAAAAGTTCGCGGACAACATCAACGGCCAGAAATGAAAACATAATACCATAATTAGTCATACGCGACCAAGAAACGGGTCGAGGCAACAATTACAGATACGGATACCCGTAACTTTCAAGAAATTCCAAAATGGCCCAAAACGCCCGGAAATCACGATACGTGATCGAATAACCAAACCGAAGTTCACAACACGTCTAACAAAGTTAAACGGACTTACGGGAAACTCGAAACAGCAGTTTGGAACGAGATTCGCAAGAATCGAACTCAAGCGCGGAAAAGTCGCTAAAAAGCACGGAACTCAACAAAACGACACTGAAACGAACTCGGATGTCAAAAAGTGTAGAATTAATCATTCTCAGAATGACGAAACGGTCATGAGCGAGTCGTCAAAATGGACTCCGACCGAAAAAATAAATTTACCGAAAATCGAAAATTGCGGATATTACATTCTACCCTCCTTAAAAGAAGTTTCGTCCCGAAACTTAAAACAAGTAGGGAGAAGAAATATTCCGCCAGAAAAACTCAACGAGACACACAAGAATGCGTAACTAACGCCCAACAGCGAAATGTCACAAACAACGCAAAGGAATATACGGCGTGAAAACACGCTCCACGGCGACCAACGCAACGTCGCCGTTAGGGATATAATAAAACCAACAAGTGACAAGCGTCATCAAACGGATAATATAGCCAAGTCAATTATCCGACAATCACAAAACACAACGAACGAAAACCAATATGATTGACCAACCCAACGGTACATCAATCAAAACGCGAGTCAACCGCTGAACAAACACGGAATCCCACCGCCTAAGGGCTGGAAGATCGAAAACGAAACTAATTTCCCGAATCAAGGGAATTACGAAGGAGCACGAATGTTCACCAATCACGGAACGAGGTCAATAAAACCGAACAATCAAACGATCAAACCACAACGATCGAGACAACAAAAATCGAAGAATCATGTTCGAATCACGAAGAACAATAAAATTTCAAACAACAACTCCAAGGTTCACATCTCGACTCGAGACAATATATGATCCGGTGAAAACAACAGGATGTGCATTCACATAAGATCCACAGGAAAGGGAATAGCAATTAAAAAGTCACAACGACAAACGAGTTATTCCGAAACAATACCACACTCGTTCGATAAACAAAAACAAGGGGCAGGACAAGCTCAGAAATGTCAACGAACATAATGAGTCGACAGAGTCGAAAACACAAGAGTTCCAAATCCGATCCACTTCGAATAAAAGAACTAGTAGAACCAGATGATGTCACTCCCAAACAAGGTTCACAAGAATCGAACTGAACCCGAAAAAGGTAACATCGATAACCAGATCGACCCACAACAAGATCACAGCTCGTTCGGACGATGAAATCGAAATACAGAACAAGTTCATAAAGTGCCAACGAACATGAGCGAATCGATAGACTGGAGAAATAGAAAATACAGAAGTCAAAATAGTACGGGCATTACCTCCGACCTCGTCCACGAAATTCACAAAACGGGAGCAAGGTAACAAGACATTAAACAACCGACGCATAACGGAACCATCACCGATGCACACGGTCATACCAAACCAAGCTCTAACAGCTCGCACATGCGCGACAACGCAAGAATCACTACGAGGCGATAATATTCAACACCAACATCCCGCCTCTCACAGGGGGCTAGCACAACCCATGTGTGAAGCGACTCAACGCTCACACCGCCAATTCGATCATACTCGGGAGAAAGTATCAAAATGACAACGCGAACATCATACATTCATACCCACCCTCAAACGGGAATGGATAGGTTTTAAAAATGAAAACCTCATTTTGAAAATAATTTGAAGAATACTGGTTGATCTTGAGTATCACCTTTCAAAAAGTATAAACGTGAAACATCATTATCGAGACATTGGAGAACCATTTCGCATTTGATAAGAATGAAGTCACTTTCTCTTAGTGAAAACTTTCAAAATATTCGACCCTCGGGTCTAAATAAAAATATTTCTAAAACATTGAAAATATCTCAAAGCATTTTGGTCCTCGAAGTAGAAAATTTTTGAAATATATTGTGGCACCTTGGATGTACCACAAGAAAATAACTCATTTGAAAAGTATGTCTCGAAATTTATTTTTCTAAGATACTCAAGGTTTTCAAAAATTCAATAGGCCAGAATGCCCAAAACTCACACATATCGACGTTCACTAAAACAACTCCTAGCACACGCATCAAAAAGTTTAAAATCAAGACAATATATGTCTTTAAACGGGAATAAACGATAAAATACCACGTTCAGAACAAAACCACTGATAAAATACTCTCCCGCACTGGCTAGTGAACAAGTCGAACGCGTATAAGCATAAAGCTTCCACAATAGAACTTGTAAAACGTGCAAATCGATTCGAAAATCATCAAAAACGAACAAAAACAACAATAAAAAGACATCACAAGCGATGACACTCCTCGTATAAATCAAATACGAGAGTCGACTAAATACATATCGTGAAATCAAAATTCACATAAGGATTCCACCACTTAACAAATAATCATAAAAATAGCTCGTGTCACACGAGGCACAACACAAAGAAGGGAGACTTACTTCCACAGGTCGCACGAAGATGATGATCGCCCCACGATACTAATCACGAACAACAAACTCAAACGACGCGTCGCGACACATTTCGATCAGATAAAATCCGACGAAACAAGACTCAAACAACACGACTTGACCCGGCGGCCTAGGTTTCCTCAACCTAAGCTCCGATACCATTTATGTAACACCCCAATCCACTCGGGGATATTACACGCCGTAGACCCTCTCCTCGAGGATCTACCAGTGGTAACAACATTTAACATCTCGACAATGCCTTCAAGGCTAAAATGACTCGAGACCGATTTGGTCTTTCCACAAATACATACAACTCAAATACAACTCATGCCCACGCAGGGACAAAATACAACCACACCTGCATAACGGAACAATATAGCAATGAAAATAAAGTACAACCGAACCAACACACGATGTACGGTTCCTCATGTGATTAGTATCGATCATCTTTCATCATCCTTCGTGCCGACCACGTGTTATGCTCCAAAACCCGAATGCAAAACAGACATCCACCCCGAATACTCGGGGTTAGCAAACTCCACTGTTTTGCTAGTGCAAGAACAAAGTGCAAATACGAGCCATACAATTCACATTCCACGAATAACAATAACCGAGGATCCTCAAAGATCCAAACGAAACGAAAAGTACTTCCCGAGGCAAGGGTTTGAGAAAACATTTCAAAATCGAAATATCATAAATCAATGGAAGTAATTTATAAAACGGTTTAGAATGCCATCGAGAGTTTTAATAGAAGACAATTTAGGAATATCAAATCCTACTTTTCAAAATCCAAAAGACAAAAAGGGGTCACCGCCCCAAAGGTTTACTTTCCGAAAAATGACATTTACCAAACCGTTGGGATTTTAGCCCCAAATCCGTAAAACGACTTTTATAAAAGCATTGGGATTTTAGCCCCAAATCTTAGCAACTCACAGTACACAAGAACGACCACAAGGTTCGTCTCCCAACATCAAAATCCACAAATAAAAGATTTAAAACAAACAACAAAATACTCTAGTGCCATCCTAGCCAAGTAAGCCAAACGAACAACTTACCTCTTACACACTTAGTCAATGCATGCAAATGAAAAACCGTTCAAAAGCACTCATTTCTGGAAATGCCAATATCGAATCACATTTGCAAAATGCACCACAATTAACCGCGGACCCACAGCTTCGTGGATCCCTGCCGAGACCCCGTCGGATCTAACCCACAGTGGTTAAAAGCAAGCTCGCGGTTCCACAGCTTCGTGGAGCCCTACCGAGACCCCGTCGGATCTAACCCGTAGTGAGCATACACACACACACGTTACTCATGCAATACTAACATGCTAAGAATGTAAGTTCATTAAGAATACTCACTAGAGATGGCCATTAACTCGACACCATTACCAAACTCTTCAAAAATACAATAACAAGATTAAATACGGAATACATGATTCCATAACTTAAACAATAGGAGTATCATCATAAAATCCTTCAACGTTCAAAATAACCAAATCATAATCAATTCTCAAAACACCGTTCACAAATCACACTCGTTTTGAAAGAAAGCCTTTAACGAGGCCAAACCGAAATCCTTTGAAACTTCATTTCAAATAACCAAACAAACACATCAAGACGACCACCGATCATCATATCCATAAAACGAGAAAAGTATGGGCAAGGTACTTGCCTCGAATAACCACAACGCGGAGAATCGGCCGAAGTAGGTTGGCACGAACCGACTACGAACTCGCCGACTCCACCGAACGACAATCCACAACAACGAACTACGAACGAAAACAATAACAACGAAAATGAATTCCAAAGTACGACCCAAAGGCGCTGAATTCAAAGAATAAATGACGAAAGTTCAAGGATTTCCCCCAAAACGGCCAAGAACACGATTCGTTCCGTCAAAACCCGAAAACGGAATTCCAAGTTGAAATATGGATATACAATCCATAGAATATGTTTAACAACATCATTTAACCATAATCGATCCATCGAAAATGGATGAAAAACGAGATCGGGGACAAATCCCCCAAAAAGTCAATTCGAAGGAAATCAAGAATTATACTTCGATTCGACGAAGAACAATGGATTAAATGATGTTAAACACAAGAATACTATCAAGATTAATCATACCCATCATGAATTAATCAACAACACGGAACGAATCGGACAAAAATGCAAAAATCCCCAAATTCACGAAATTAGGGTTCTAAGGAAGATTACCTTGATTCGCTGGATCAAAGGTTGATAACGGACGATCGATTGATGTTATGAACTCAAGGACTTCATGGATTTGCTGTTAAACAACATGGCTTCGTCACCCATGAATCGCCGTTCGCGGAAGGAGAAGGAAGGAAATGAAAAATGAAGGGAAATGTGGCTGGTCTGTCATATATATACTGGGTCGGAACTAGCGTGCGCTAGCCTTCCCGGACTAGCGTGCGCTATCGGCAGTACCGGCCGAGCACTCTCGGCCATGGCCCGCATGACCCGGAACCACCGACCAAATTCTGCCGACCATGACTCGTCCACCCGACTCCCGCTAGCGTGCGCTACGGCCGGAAGCCTGCGCGCGCTAGCGGCACATCCGGTAGCCCTGGACTAACAAACTTACCCAGTAACGTCGCTAGTCGGCCGGCAGCGTCGCTACCTACCCTGCCGGTTAGCGTGCGCTATGACCAACGGCCGGCGTGCGCTACTGCCGACCACGGCCGAGTCGAGAACCTCGAATCCCTCTGCCCGGGCCCGATGGCGTCGCTAGCCACCCGGCGGCGTCGCTACACACTGCCGATTAGCGCGCAGCCTTCCGGCCGTGGCGTGCGCTCGCCGGTTCCTTCCGCACCCGTCCGCGGTGCACGCAATCGTCCGGCCAATCCATAACCGTCCGGCGATCCATGGCCGTGGCTCGGCGACCGATTTCGAGAACGCACGGGCGAACACGGCGAAAGTTCGCGGACAACATCAACGGCACGAAATGAAAACATAATACCATAATTAGTCATACGCGACCAAGAAACGGGTCGAGGCAACAATTACAGATACGGATACCCGTAACTTTCAAGAAATTACAAAATGGCCCAAAACGCCCGGAAATCACGATACGTGATCGAATAACCAAACCGAAGTTCACAACACGTCTAACAAAGTTAAACGGACTTACGGGAAACTCAAAACAGCAGTTTCGAACGAGATTCGCAAGAATCGAACTCAAGCGCGGAAAAGTCGCTAAAAAGCACGGAACTCAACAAAACGACACCGAAACGAACTCGGATGTCAAAAAGTGTAGAATTAATCATTCTCAGAATGACGAAACGGTCATGAGCGAGTCGTCAAAACGGACGCCGACCGAAAAAATAAATTTACCGAAAATCGAAAATTGCGGATATTACATGTTTGGGTAGGAGTTTATTGTGTTGTTGAGGATACGAGAGGTGAATTTTGGTAAGGATTACTTTGGTAAGGATTATCATGAGTTGGTAAAGTTATGGCGGTAAGATTACATTAGTCGTATTCTTACTTAGTATTTTCATTTGTATGTAATTATTGACGTGATGTGATCGTTATCATTGTTGAGTATTATGGCTGACCCCTTCGTGGGCTTTATTTTTAGGTTCTCGGGATATCGAGCTCGTAGCGGTCGTGAAGAGATGAGCTTCCCGGAGGATACTGACTATGGCATGTGTTTGTGAATTGAGTACTTTGATTAGTTGTTGTATTCTGCTGCTAGAGCAGTTTTAATTATTTGTCTTTTCCGCTGCGTGGGTATTTTTAAATGGCCTTTTGGTTGTGGCAACTTAAGTTATTTTGGAAAATCGTTTTCTAAACTATTTTGTCAGTACATGTAAGCGACGGCTTAACGTATGCTTTTAAGGCCTTGTAGTTTCAAATGAGATTTTATGTCGGTTTTGATAAATGAATTTTATAAAGTCTTCGAATATTTTTAAAGATATTTCCGTCATCGCTGCTTAGGCGTGTTTGAATGTTTGTAAATCTTTCTTTCAGCCTTGTGGGTTCCGTTTCGGGGCCCACGGTGCTGTAATATTCATAGATGGCTCTGGGGGTGTTACAGAATATGGATCGGAGCTTAGGTTGAGAAAACCTAGGCAATCGGGTCGAGTCGAGTCTTGTTTTTGTCATGTCATTCGAGTTGTCGGTTGACAAGTGTTAGAGTTTTGGGTTTTATTGATCACCCGTGCTTGTGTGTTATGTGAATTACCAGTGTGGTACTTTGGTTGTTGTAGACTTTTCCAAATGGTATTAACGTGATTCTCTGGAAAGAGATGTGTTGTGTTCTCGATTGGAACTGATTTTTCAAAATATATGTTCTGAAAATAACTATATCGAGTATTTTCTTGAGCTGAGACATGTGCCAGTATCACCGGAAATCGTCGGCTTCACGATCTGTAAGTATTTGGATTTTTGGATTGCATTGAAGTTATTTTCAGTTATAAGTTGATGTACCTTGAGAAACTTTCGGAAAGATATTATGTGTTACTGTATGAGGTAGCAGGATATAATAGTTGGGACAACCAATGATCTTGAGAAACTGTGATTATGGAGAATCAATAGGTCGAGTAAACTTGGAAAATGGAATTACGTATTTGGGAGAAATGTTGTGGATTGTTGAGAGGAACATGTAGTCATGCCAATTAATTTTGAGACATATGAAACTATTTTTGAACATCTGAAAATGGTACTTTTCAAAATGAATGCTTTATGGAAAACAATTTTGGGCCGAGACCCAATCAATTTTGAAATAGTTTTATAACTCAGGACTTGGGGTCCAAAAGGGTTTTCTACTTTATAAACTTCTTGTAATATGGAACGGGATATGGACTGGGACCCTAATGTTTCATAAAGGCTTTTCTATTTTCCTAAAATTCCCGAGATTTGTAAAACACTTTACCAATTGTTTATCTATTTTATTACTACCTTTCGATGTTTTGATTTATTTGTTCAAACGAAACTTCTCGGGTATTCTTTCACTGTGTTTGATTTGTTGATTATTCAATGTTTTGTCATAGCATAGTTGAGGTGATCCAGGATGAGATGATGGTCGACGTTGCGAGTCATATGTGAAAAAAGGAGTTTTTATCGAAGTATATACATTAAGATTTTGGAACTCTATCGTGTGGTTTTCCAATGGAATGTCAGTGGAATTGGTGACGAGCCAACTGGTTTATAGGAGTATGGATACAGTCAACCATTGGCATAATTTCATTTTATTTAATCGTGTATATTCGAAAAGAATTATCATCGAGAACTTGACACAAACGAGCCGGTTTATCTTTCCGAAAATTAGTTTCGTGGTCTTACAAAAATTTATGTTTTGACTTGAAAGAACTTTCGAAAATTGGTCTTCTTGACAAGATTATATGATTTCAAAACTGGTTTTGAAAATGTGAT
Source organism: Orobanche coerulescens (assembly GCA_033398695.1). Taxonomy (NCBI): domain Eukaryota; kingdom Viridiplantae; phylum Streptophyta; class Magnoliopsida; order Lamiales; family Orobanchaceae; genus Orobanche; species Orobanche coerulescens. The sequence continues at coordinate 33,933,791 of CM065814.1, read as the reverse complement.
TGGTATACATACAAACGTAGTACATAATGCATATCATGGTGAAGTTCTGAGTGAGACTCATGAACTGGATAACACATCAATGGTATGAGGAAAAGAGATTCGAACTTTAGTATAGTAGTTTGGTTATCCAGGGATGACCGGTTGGTTGATTAGGTAAGAGAAATATGTCACGTGTTGTAGATTCAGTACAGAATATGATTTTGGAACTTTGGGTTTTGTGAAACTGAAGCATATGTGCTATGTGGCTCTATTGATGTGGTGGTAGCGTGATTTTGCTATTGTGATTTTTGAATTTTGAGCCATACTGATTGGTCGTTCCCACTCCATATATGGTTAGGTATGTCGGTCGGTCTGTGATTGGTTGATCATACGCTGAGAGGTATGTTCAACAGTTGGGCGTGTTTCTTTGAGATCCACCGTATGTGATTTTTGTAACATTTTGAGAATGTTATTGTCTCGTATATCTGTCCCTATGGTTCTGTGCTGATCGTGTTGGACCTTACCGTGTGAGGGTATTCTTGATTATTGTTAGTCGTTCATTGGTAGTATTGGAGTTTATCATGTCGATGATATTCTCGGTTGTGTTTTGACCTTTGGTTGGCCGTATTGGAGTCTATCATGTCAATGATATTCTCAGTGAAGTTATTGTTTGATCATTGTTATTGATCATACGAGCGTCGGACTTTGTGTCGATGTTTCGGGATTTGTTGCCATTGCTTTGGGTGGTTGTTTCACAGATGTATTGTGTACTATTGATTTTTATTAGGATTGGTATTTGATTGTGCGGTCACACAGGCAGGCTTTGACACGGATGGATTATTCCATAATTAAGATATAATGTTGCATTTTGTTAAAATTTGTGGAAATCGTGATTATAAGCGTATTGAGGCTTTCAAATGAGATCGTTTGATAGTATCGCAGGAGATCATCGCCTTCACGCATCTGTAAGTATACTGTTTGGTTATTCGTTAATGATGATGATTGATTGGTGTCGTGACGATTTTTGGATATCTTGTTTGAACCGTTGTTTACGATGGGATTGTAATATCCTAAATTTATATTATGGTTGTTTAATGTTATTTTATCCGAATTATATTGTACAGTGTGGAATCTATACAGTATGGATAAAATAATTGAAGGACTGAGACATCTGTATTGATATAATCGTCGTACTTGGTCGACAATTGCAGACATCGTGTATCAGGTTGTTTTAATTCTGATAGCGGGTGTATCGTATGAGAACGTTATTGGGACGAGTATATTTATATTCAGTATGTCGTGTAAATATATTCGGTATGCCGAGACGACATGCATGAACAGTTGTAAATGGCTAAGTACAGAGCCCTTAAAGTACGTTAAGTTTATGAAATAACATACGCTAAGATGCTAAGTGTTACGTACGCTATGTATAATGCATTACGTACGTAACCAGCAGAATCGGATAGAGGAATCAATACCTGCCATGTGGAGCCCAGGTATCGGCTGGCGTGCCAAAAGATAAGTCGACTATGTATTACGTACGCTATGTGGAGCATATTACGTACGTAATATGAGCATATATTGTAGCAAGTCAACGTACGTATTACGTACGCGATGGAACAAGTGTTACGTACGTTATGCAAGATACGAACTGAGGCAGTGAGCTCTGGATGACTGTTACATACGCTATGTAGGACATGTAGCATACGCTAGGGAGCATTACGTACGTTAATTATGGTTTATAACGTACATAACGGGGCTGTGCAGATTATAAAATAAGGATTGTTCTTTCATTTCTTCACGAGAAGGAACCGATGTTTTCCTCCCAACCTCATCCCTCTGCATATGTAAAGTGAGAATAAGCCTATTCTAACTTGGTTATGAGCTTGAAAACATGGATTTGAGGCTTGGATATGGAGATATTGATGATTCTTGAAGAGTTTGATTGTATTATTCATGTTCTTGAGGTATATTGACCAACTCTACACCTTGAATTCGGATTTTTGATGCTGATGTTGAGGAATAATTCGTATGAAGATGATGATGGTGTTGTTGTTGTGATTCTTGAGGTTATGTGAATTGTACGTTGGAGAATACAATGATATATGTCTTCAATTATGTTATTTGTTATAATCATGATTATGGAATCATGGTATTCTTGGTATTCTTGGTATATATATCACATTAATGAGGAATATGTGATAGGATACATAATGGGTTTTAAGTATAATCAAGGATTTGATGAATGAAATCCAGACGTTTTTGGTTGAAGGCGAGTTACGGCCGTAAGATGGGCAGGGTGTCCAGACGTTTTTGGTCGAAGGCGAGTTACGGCCGTAAGATGGGCAGGATACGGCCGTTTGTAGTGTTCGTGTTTTTCAGGATGTGTCGGATGAGAGGGACTTACGGCCGTAAGGGTTGCGGCATACGGCCGTAAGACGAGGAAGGTATGGCCGTAAGGCTTGGCCGGATACGGTCGTACGTTATAGGCAGGGTGCCTGGTCATTTTCGACGAAGGGGGCTTACGCCCGTAAGTTTGGCCGGATACGGCCGTATCATCCGAGTTACGCCCGTAAGGTGTGCGGGTACGGCCATAAGGATGTCGGTAGGTGTTTTAGACGAGGACGAGTTACGCCCGTAAGTCAGGTACGGATACGGCCGTAAGGCTGTCGGCAAGTGTTTGGACGAAGCCAAGTTACGGTCGTACGAGTTGGCTGGTTACGGCCGTAAGGCCGTTGACCTGGGATGTTACGGCCATAAAAAGGCTGAGTTACGGCCGTTACTTCCGGCAGTTTATAAGGACTTGGCCGGGACTTTTTCATCATTTTCACCATTTCTTGCACCTTGTTCCGAGAGAGAGAGCTTGAGGGAGGGATTTTCCATCATCAATCACTTGAGTGTTAGATTTTCATCATCTTCATTCGTTTGGGAAGCTTGGATACTCGATTTAACTCGTGTTCATCAGATCGAAGTGGTTGGATCTTCAAGAGGTAATTTCTTCAACATCTTGGATTTCGATTTTGTATTGAGATATGATGTTTTGGACGTTATAATCATGTTATATGAAGGGTTATGCATATGATTATGAGTTTGTATAAAGATTCATTGGACTATTGAAGGATTATTCAAGAACACTTTGAATATTAAGTTGGATTTGGGGGTTTTCGATTAATTGTTGTTGAAATCACGAATTTGGATATTCATTTTAGATTATTGATCATATTGAAGATGTTTTGTTGGTTTTAAACACTTCTTGGGGATTTGGTATTGGTATATTGAGGTTTGATTGTAAACGAGAGATTGGCCACAACGTATTCGATCTAATGCCCCAATGAACTTGGTTTAGTTGTATTGATGTTTTGAGTTCGTTATAATCGTGTTTCATTCATATATTGAGCAGATTGTTGGTAATTGTGTTATTCAAGGTTGTTCGAGCGACCGACATTTCATTTAGGACGTTTTTTCGTGGAAGGACATTCTTCATCGGTGTTGAGTAAGTTAATTCTTACTCGGTTAAAAGGATATTCATTCCTTTTGTTGTTGTTCATTCATAATCATAACTCATTCATCATTGTATTAACCGTATTGAGACTTGTAATTGTCGAATAATCACTTCATTAACGAGGAACGGCGGTTCCAATCATTTCATTGAACTATCATTCACTTCACCATTATTTTCATCTCGGTGAGTCATTCTTGACTTTGTCGGATTATTATTCATTGGTATTCATTATGGTCATTCTCGTTCATATGACCTTCTGGGTTCATATTGCGTGGTCGGGTGCGGATGTGTGGAATTTTTAGTCGAGCACGCGATGGTCATGTATTGGAATCGATACATTGGACTGTGCACACGGTAACGATTACCTCCGTGAGACTAATTAGGTACAAGGACGCGTGTGTCCGGTCATTCGTCTTGTACACTTGCACAGAACATTACGGGCGTACTATGATACTCCTCTTCAGCTCAATTCATAACTAAGGATATTTCATAACTAAATATAACTCGTGGTTGTGTATTTTCAACCCTTGGTGATTGTTGTTCTGTGTAACTGACCCCGTTGGGGGATTTTGTTTTCAGGTCACGGCAAGGCAAAGGCACGGAAAGAGCATGTTGACGGCGAGGAGTCCCAGTGATACTAGTAGGGGCCCCCTATCTTTTCAGTCATTCATGTTGTTGTCATTTATTTTCCGCTGCAGATTTTCATTTGGATACTACGTTTCATTCAGTGTTGTGTATTTTATCTTCATATAAAATATACTAGTATTCAGTATTGTCCTGGTGTGTTGTACTTAAACTCCTCATCGGAGTATTTGGCAATATAATGTGGTTCGGTACTACAATTATATTATTTAATTCATCAGTTTTCATTCGCCTGGTGGGTCCCAGTTGGGGATCCACGACACTGTAATATCCGCCTAATTTGGGCTGTTACAGAGTTGGTATCGGAGCGTGGTTTTGAATACTACCTTCCGAGTCATGTCTCATTGGAAATCACCGTCATCGGACTAGTATCATTGGGCTTTCGCGTCACGTGTGACCTGTGCAAATGTCGAGCCAATCAGACCAAGAACTGTAAGATTTCTATCGCCATGGTATAATTTCTGGCAATAAGAATCATTCATTCATCATTCATTAGTCAACAATCCTCAATCATCATTCATTTTGATCAGGACGATCATGTTAACTCATTAATCACTCAGTTCATTTCACAGTTCAGTTGTTGATATTGAGGATCATATCATTAATCTTGTTAACTTGTTCAAGATAATCATTTCACCTCAGTTAATCATTCATGTAATCACTGTGCTAGAGCACGTATGCTCATTTTCATCATTTCATGACGTAATCATAAAGTGATATTCATGCGAGAGATATAATCATCATGTGACTTTCCTACTTCAGTATGGAGAGAGCAGGCAGAAGACACGGAGGACAAGGCCGTGGTGCGGGCCGAGTCCCGATAGCTCGCGTTAATACACGTGCGAACGCGAGGAATAATGCTAACTCATCTAGCAGCGATGCTGCCACTCATTCACCAGGGCGTGATCATTCACTATCGGGGAGTCGTACCCGGGACACAGCTCAGTCATAAGGTGTTCGGATTGATCCACTCGCCTTTATGCAGGGCATGATGGCCCAGATGACTCAGATGACACAACTAATGGAGACGATGCATAACTCAGCTAATCAAAATCAACAGGATCCTCAGCCGCCACCTCAGAGGCAAGAGAGGAGTGTGGGCAGTATCATCGGCGACATCTCTCGCCAAAGGCCACCCACATTTGAGGGCTCATCTGAGCCGGCGGATATTGTTCATTAGCTCGAGCATTTCGAGAAGTTATTTGCTATGGTAGAGTGTCCCGAAGGACACAAAGTTTCAGTTGCGGCTTACTATCTGGGTAAGAGCACTCATTCTTGGTGGTTTTCGTTGAAACCCACCGACGGATCATGTACTTGGGATCAATTCAAGACTCTCATGATGGAGAGGTATTATCCTGCCCCACTCAGGGAGGCCAAGCTATCAGAATTACTCATTCCTAACCCCTCAGCAGACGAGGATGTTCTCACCATTGCCGAGAAATTTCAGGAACTTCTTCCGTTCGCCTCATCTATCATTCACTCCGAGGCAGATAAGATTAAGTATTTGAGCAAGAGGCTGAAACCCCGGATGCGGATGCAGTTACTCAATCATAATTGCACCACTCTGGCCAAATTCATTGAGAAGGCTCTTACTTATGAGCTCACTTCTAAGGAGATTGCTAAACAACAACCTTCAACTGCTAGCAAGAAATCGAAGAATCGTAATCAGTCTGAAGGCGGTCAGACAACCTTCAAGAATCCTCGTGCGGGCACTACTTTCATTGAGCGACCTCCTGTGGCGCCCAGACCGGCGGAATTGCAGTCCCGAGCGGCCAGTTCGGCCATCACCTGTTTTAACTGTGGGGATCTTGGTCATGTCAGCACCAAGTGCCCGAGGCAGACTGTCACGTGTCATAACTGTGGGATTGCTGGGCATAAGGCCCGTTTTTGCCGAAGGGACTCCAAACCTACTCCGACGTCATCTCAGGCCCCGAAGCAGTCAGCTATTCATAATCAGGCCACTCAGTCTGCGTCGTTCAAGACGACAGGAGCGAATAAAGGTGGAGCCTTTAGTCATCAAACGGGAGCGTCCGGTGCCAGGACTAGCAAGCCCCAAATTTATGAGATGAAGAAGACCGATGATCCAGAGGCTCGGATGATCTCAAGTACACCCGATATTCTATCTCAACCTGTGTGTACCCTTTTTGATACTGGTGCATCACATTCATTCATTTCCGAGTCACGTTTGAGTAGACTACGTCTGGGTAGTGCTACTAGTTGTGAGCCTTATGTCATTGGTCTACTTGATGGTAGAAGAATTATCGGGAATCGTGAGATTCAGAATTGTCCGATTCAGCTTCATGGCCGTGTATGGCTAGCAGACCTTATTGTGGTATATTTGCCAAGAGATGATGTCATCTTGGGTATTGATTGGATGGATCGTCATGATGCCATCATTAGTGTCCGTAAGCGTATGGTCACTATCATTTCAGACGATGGGGTCGAATGTGTTTTTCAGGGGAGTAATCCTAGTTGTTCCGGGAGAGTCATCAACTTGATGAAAGCCGTGAAATTACTCAGTCAGGGGTGTACTGGTTATTGGTGCTATATGACCAAAACCGAGAAATCACCAATAATGTTGGCGGATATTCCGGTAGTGAGGGAATATGCCGATGTATTTCCAGACGAGTTACCCGGTTTGCATCCACAGAGAGATGTGGAATTCACGATTGAGTTGGAGCCTGGTACGTCTCCAATATCGAAGGCACCGTACCGGATGGCCCCGAACGAAATGCAGGAGTTGAAGAATCAACTTGAGGAATTGTTCGAGAAAGGTTATATCCGACCGAGTGCGTCTCCGTGGGGAGCACCAATATTGTTTGTCAAGAAGAAGGATGGTTCATTTCGCTTGTGTATTGATTATCGGGAGTTGAATAGGGTGACGATCAAGAATAAGTATCCTCTACCCCGTATTGATGATCTCTTAGATCAACTTCAGGGAGCTTCAATATTTTCCAAGATCGACCTAAGATCTGGATATCATCAGTTGCGAATTCGAGAGTCGGATATCGCAAGGACAGCGTTTCGTACATGCTATGGTCATTATGAGTTCGTGGTAATGTCGTTCTGGTTAACTAATACACATGCGGTATTCATGGAGTTAATGAATCGGGTTTTCATCGACTTTTTGGATCAGTTTGTTGTTGTCTTCATCGATGACATTTTGATTTATTCTCGTGACCGAGAGGATCACGAGGTTCACCTTCATCGGGTTCTCGACATGTTGAGACGAGAACAACTTTATGGAAAGTTTTCCAAATGTGAGTTCTGGATGTCCTAAGTGACGTTTCTCGGGCATGTAATTTCATCAGATGGAGTGCGTGTTGATCCTCAGAATACAGAGGCTATCCAAGATTGGTTACCTCCGAAGAATGTTAAGGAAATCCGAAGCTTTCTCGGATTAGCCGGTTATTATCGGCGGTTTGTGGAGGGATTTTCTAAAATTGCTCAACCTTTGACGAACCTTTTTTCGAAAGGATAAGAATTACACGTGGTCCGACGCGTGTTAGCGGAGTTTTGAGGAACTCAAAAGCCGGTTAATTTCAGCACCTGTACTTTCCTTTCCATAAGGGACGGAAGGATTCGTGGTTTATAGTGACGCATCCGGACACGGTCTCGGATGTGTATTAATGCAGAATGGGAAGGTTATTGCCTATGCTTCACGGAAATTGAGACCTTATGAGGTTAATTATCCGACCCATGACCTGGAGTTAGCAGTCGTGGTTTTCGCATTGAAGATTTGGCGTCATTACCTTTATGGTGTTACCTGTAAGATTTTCACCGATCCCAAGAGTTTGAACTATATATTTACTCAGAAGGAGTTAAATACGACAGAGGCGGTGGTTGGAGCTAATCAAAGATTATATTACCGAGATCCTGTACCACCCGGGTAAGGCAAACGTGGTTGCGGATGCCTTGAGTCGTAAGTCCGTTCAGGAGCACATGCTTGCTCATTTAACAGTTCAGAAGGAGCTTCAGCAGGAATTCCTTAGACCCGAGATCGAGGTCTGGCTTCAACGAGTGCAAGGGCAAGTTTGCATGTTAGAGATTTCATCGCCACTGGAGGAGGCAATCAGAGAGAATCAGAGTTCAGACCCATCATTGTTGCGCATCCGTGAGGATGTGGCTCAAGGGAAAGCCCCTGGATTTGTGGTCCACAAGGATGGACTTTTGCGATTTAAGAATCAGTTGTGCGTATCGGCGAATGACGAGTTGAAAAACTCGATTTTGAGAGAAGCTCATGCTACCCCTAATTCCGTTCATCCGGGGTCTAGCAAGATGTACAAGGACTTAAAAGAAAATTACTGGGGAGTAATATGAAGCGAGAAGTCGCAGAATTTGTTTCGAGATGCTTAACCTGTCAACAAGTCAAGATTGAACATCAGCGACCGGCGGGTATGCTGAAACCTCTCCCTATTCCAGAGTGGAAGTGGGAAGACATTTCGATGGACTTCATCATGAGTTTGCCGACGAGTCGTCGTGGCATGAATACAATCTGGGTAATTGTGGACCGTTTGACTAAATCGGCTCATTTCCTTGAGATTAAGGATACGTGGGGTCCCGAGAGACTTGCCCAGTTGTTCATCAAAGAGATAGTCACACTGCACGGTACTCCTAAAAGTATCGTTTCCGATCGTGACGGACGATTCGTGTCTCATTTTTGGAAATCAGTTCATCGTGCTATGGGAACTCAGCTTAATCTCAGTACCGCTTTTCATCCTCAGTCCGACGGGCAATCAGAGAGGACTATTCAGACATTAGAGGACATGTTGAGGGCATGCGTCCTCGATTGTAAAAATGATTGGGAAGCCCAATTAACGTTGATTGAGTTCACGTACAATAATAGTTGGCATGCTTCGATTAAGATGGCACCTTACGAGGCCTTGTACGGTCGTTGTTGTCGATCTCCGTTATGTTGGGACGACTTATCAGAGTCAATCGGCACTGAGCCCGATATGCTTATAGCCGCCCGTGAGAAGGTAGCTTTGATCAGGACTCGTCTGTTAACCGCTCAGAGTCGACAGAAATCATATGCAGGTAATCGTCGTCGACCACTAGAGTTCGAGACAGGTGAGCACGTGTTGGTCAAGGTATCCCCGAGTCGAGGCATTTTCCGTTTCGGAAAACGGGGAAAGTTGAGTCCGAGATTCATTGGACCATTTGAGATTTTGGATCGAGTAGGCGAGTTAGCTTATCGTTTGGCTTTACCTCCAGCGTTGAGCCGAATTCATAATGTGTTTCACATCTCTCAATTGCGGAAATATGTTGCCGACCCGAGCCACATACTTCAGTTTGATGAAATCGAGATCGCGGATGATCATTCGTATGAGGAGCGTCCTATACGAGTTTTAGAGCGGCGAATCAAACAGTTGAGGAACAAGACGATTCCTTTGGTCAAGATTCAGTGGTCTAGACACAGAGTCGAAGAGGCTACTTGGGAAACCGAGGAGAGTATGCAGGAGAATTATCCCGAGTTGTTTGACCCTTAGTTTCGAGGACGAAACTCTTTTTAAGGGGGAGAGTATGTAATACCCGGTTGTAATTCATTCATTTTCATTCAGTATTAATCACTCATTAATTTTCACTCATTTTTAATCACTCATCATTCGTGATTCATTCATTTACGTTCACTGTTGGCATGTTGTAACCGTATATCAGTTACCGATCGTCATTTCATCTCCGTTTATAGACCAAGACGGGAGTATTATCATTTTCATCGTGATTGGTAGTTTTGTACTGGAAGTATCATCTTTGGCTTGTGTTGGACTTGTTCACTTTCACATTCGTATGGTATGTCGGATCATTCATCAATCGTAGCGAGGAATCGGAATTATCGGATTTTCACCTTGTCCATTAACGAGTTATGGCCGTAAGATTGTCGGATACAGGCATTCGTTGATTTCAGGCCATTTTGGACGAACGGGACTTACGGCCGTAAGGTTGCGGCATACGGCCGTAAGTTGAGCAGGTACGGCCGCAAGGCTTGGCCGGTTATGGTCGTATGTGTCGAGTAGGGTGTCCAGGCGTTTTTGGCCGAAGGCGAGTTACGGCCGTAAGATGGGCAGGATACTGCCGTAAGGAGTGTTCGTGTTTTTCAGGATGTGTCGGACGAGAGGGACTTACGGCCGTAAGGGTTGCAGCATACGGACGTAAGACGAGGAAGGTACGGCCGTAAGGCTTGGCCGGATACGGCCGTACGTTACAGGCAGGGTGCCTAGTCATTTTCGACGAAGGGGGCTTACGCCCGTATGTTTGGCCAGATATGACCATATCGTCCGAGTTACGCCCGTAAGGTGTGCGGGTACGGCTGTAAGGATGTCGGCAGGTGTTTTAGACGAGGGCGAGTTACGCCCATAAGTCAGGTACGGATACGGCCGTAAGGCTGTCGGCAGGTGTTTGGAGCCGAGTTACGGCCGTACGAGTTGGCTGGTTACGGCCGTAAGGCCGTTGACCTGGGATGTTACGGCCGTAAGAAGGCCGAGTTACGGCCGTAACTTCCGGCAGTTTATAAGGACTTGGCCGGGACTTTTTCATCATTTTCACCATTTCTTGCACCTTGTTCCGAGAGAGAGAGAGCTTGAGGGAGGGATTTTCCATCATCAATCACTTGAGTGTTAGATTTTCATCATCCTCATTCGTTTGGGAAGCTTGGATACTCGATTTAACTCGTGTTCATCGGATCGAAGTGGTTGGATCTTCAAGAGGTAATTTCTTCAACATCTTGGATTTCGATTTTTTATTGAGATATGATGTTTTGGACGTTATAATCATGTTATATGAAGGTATATGCATATGATTATGAGTTTGTATAAAGATTCATTGGACTATTGAAGGATTATTCAAGAACACTTTGAATATTAAGTTGGATTTGGGGGTTTTCGATTAATTGTTGTTGAAATCACGAATTTGGATATTCATTTTGGATTATTGATCATATTGAAGATGTTTTATTGGTTTGAAACACTTCTTGGGGATTTGATATTGGTATATTGAGGTTTGATTGTAAACGAGAGATTGGCCACAACGTATTCGATATAATGCCCCAATGGTTTAGTCGTATTGATGTTTTGAGTTCGTTATAATCGTGTTTGATTCGTATATTGAGCGGATTGTTGGTAATTGTGTTATTCAAGGTTGTTCGAGCGACCGACATTTCATTTAGGACGTTTGTTCGTGGAAGGACATTCTTCATCGGTGTTGAGTAAGTTAATTCTTACTCGGTTAAAAGGATATTCATTCCATTTTTTGTTGTTCATTCATAATCATAACTCATTCATCATTGTATTAACCGTATTGAGACTTGTAATTGTCGAATAATCACTTCATTAACGAGGAACGGCGGTTCCAATCATTTCATTGAACTATCATTTACTTCACCATTATTTTCATCTCGGTGAGTCATTCTTGACTTTGTCGGATTATTATTCATTGTTATTCATTATGGTCATTCTCGTTCATATGACCTTCTGGGTTCATATTGCGTGGACGAGTGCGGATGTGTGGAATTTTTAGTCGAGCATGCGATAGTCATGTATTGTAATCGATACATTGGACTGTGCACACGGTAACGATTACCTCCGTGAGACTAATTAGGTACAAGGACGGGTGTGTCCGGTCATTTGTCTTGTACACTTGCACAGAACATTACGGGGGTACTATGATACTCCTCTTCATCTCAATTCATAACTAAGGATATTTCTTAACTAAAGATAACTCATGGTTGTGTATTTTCAACCCTTGAGGATTGTTGTTCTGTGTAACTGACCCCGTTGGGGGATTTTGTTTTCAGGTCACGGCAAGGCAAAGGCACGGGAAGAGCATGTTGACGGAGAGGAGTCCCAGTGATACTGGTAGGGGCCCCCGATCTTTTCAGTCATTCATGTTGTTGTCATTTATTTTCCGCTGTAGATTTTCATTTGGATACTCCGTTTCATTCAGTGTTGTGTATTTTATCTTCATATAAAATATACTAGTATTCGGTATTGTCCTGGTGTGTTGTACTTAAACTCCTCATTGGAGTATTTGGTAATATAATGTGGTTCAGTACTACAATTATATTATTTAATTCATCAGTTTTCATTCGCCTGGTGGGTCCCAGTCAGGGATCCACGGCACTGTAATATCCGCCTAATTTGGGGTATTACAAATTCATCTAGGAGGTTGAATTCAGAATAGAGTATTTTATGTAATCCTTGTTACCGGGATGAGTTGATCGTTGATATAATTATCAGATTATGAAATCGTATTGTGTTTTTGGATTCGTGATTGATTAATTCAGGTTGTTCGGGTTTGTGTTTAATCGGGATATTATGGAACCGTTGGGTTTGTTGATCGGTTATATTGATTGTTAATTAGGATCATCGAGTTGCGGTTTGTATTGTAGATATGAGTTCGTATTTCTTGAGTTGGATTGTTCATTTTTGTATATGATCGAGATATCGTTGAACGGTTGAGGTGATTGTTGGTCGTGTCGGTTGTTGATTGTAATCGGATTGTTCTTAATTTACTATTGCAATAGGTTGCGATAGTTGATCATTGATAAGAATCGTGCCTTATGGTCGAGTTCAAGGATGCTCGTGGATTGCATTGGTCAGGGCCGAAGAGCTTGCAGACGACATCAAGGAATTGGTAACGGCTTCACTATCGTCGTATCGGTATCGAGGCAAGTTATTACTTGTCCAGCTTATAATATTTAATGAATGGTTTCTGTTTCACTTCGTTTATAATGCATATAGCAATAATTATTATTGTGAACCCTGGAGATTTGGATTGTATGTTGTTTTTCGATTTTTGGGAGTTAAATCATAACGTATATGATTTCCATTCGTCATTGCTATATTTGGGTATCGAGGATATATTGTGGTAAATGCGAGGATATACGTTATCTACAGTCGTGGTATTTTTGGATCGCCGAATTTGAGGATATTTGTTAGTGATGGTTTTGACATCGAGATTGCTCTCGAAGGACTCGAGGCAAGTACTCTAAACATTTTTGTCATTTAGTGTCGATCGTGTTGTGATACATTCGTGTATTGTTGTTGTCATGCATTATGTATTGTTGTTTTGTGCAGTTGTGCATTGTTGTCGTATGTACACCATGCGTTGGTCCGACGAGATCATCATGGGAATCTATAGATGTGTGCGCTGGATCGTTGGATAGGTATTTCCACCATGCGTTGGTCCAACGGGATTATAATGGGAATCTATGTTGTGTGCGCTGGATCGTAGGATTACCATGTGTTGTTGTTTTGCATATATAAATTATTGGTTATCCACCTTGTGTTGATCTAACAGGGTCATCTTCGGATCTATGCTTTGTGCACTGGATCATCGGATTTCCATTGAGTTTACATTGTTGTTATTGTTGTGGGCATATTGATGTCGTCATGTGAGTATGCATTTGTAGGTCTTGTGTTAGGACCATGTCCGCATGTTGTATTGGTCAGATCTCGGATTAGACTGACATGATTCATCGTGGAATTGCGTATCCTGAGGTATGTTCCGTATTTCCTTTTTGGTACTTGTCTTTGCATATGTAGATGATATTAATCCTCCCAAAATCGTCCCTCTGCATATGTAGATGATATTAATCCTCTTTTAACTTGGTTATGAGATTTTGGGCACGGATTTGAGCATTATACTTGGAGCTGGTGATAATTCTTGGAAGGCGTTCGATTCTTCTTTGTTGTAGTTCATTAATACAAGTTAATATTCGTGTTCCTCTGATTATAACTCGATTTTGAGAAGGATTTAAACATGTTATGAAGCATGTTAGTCTATGTTATCATTTATGATGAAATTATACATGATTAACTTGAGTTTCGGTGAAGAGATTGAAGATATTGGTTGAAGTTATTCATGTTGAAGTGTTGCGATCGGTCAGACATGCTCGTAAGATGGGTTAACGTATTATATTTATGTTGTTGCTCATAGTTACTTCATATAATGATGGATGTTTGAAGTGTTACTTCGATTTTTGGTATTTTATGAAGTTTGTGTTGAGGAGATGATGTTATTTTGATATTCATTGCATTATGAGCTAATAAAATGGACTAAATGTAAGAAAACATATTTGTTATGTTATTTTGAGTATTATGATTATGATGATGTTAGACGAACATGGTTATATATTAATTCTTGTTCCTGAAGACGTTCCTGAAGTATATATACCAGGATTAAGTGAATATATGTTGAAGATATTAGTATTTTAGATATGAATATGAATTATTGATGTCTAGAAACCAAGTTATGTTGATTGAAGTTGTAGTATTCATATGTTCTTGATGAACTGCAAATTATGACTTGAGTTTGGAAAAATTATGATTAGTCCTGGAGTAGGATTGTTCACTGTGTTGAATTGATCATATCTTTTGGATTATTGATAATCTTGGTATTGTTTTGCTATGAATTTAACGAATATGAATAATGAGTAATCTGGCCAATTTGTAGTCGAGATTGAATTCGGATTTAATGTTATATGTACTGATATCATATTGAAATGATTGTTGATATGATTCTCGGATTCTAAAATTATATTATGGATATGAATTTGTGGTTGATTGGATTGAGTTTTGTAGCCTGTGTATGATCGAAGTATTGTTGAACCATTGGGATTGTTGATTGGTTACTCGATCTTTGATTGTTATCGAACATGTTGTTAATCAGTTGTTGCAATAAGTTGTGATAATTTATCATTGATTAGAACCGTTGTTTTATGGTTGAGTTCAATATGTTCTTGAATTGCTTTAGTCAGAGTTGACGAGATCGTATACGAAGGTAAGGGAACTGGAAATAATTTCGTCATCATCGTATCGGTATTGAGGCAAGTTTATACTTGTTTAGTTCATAATGTTAATGAATGGTTTCGGATTCATTTCATTTATAATTCATATAACAATGATTATAAATGTGAAAATTGGGGACTAGGTTTTTATGTTGTATTTTGGTTTTGAAGTCCAACCATAATGTATATGATTTACAAGTATTATTTATATACTTGAGTACTAAGTATACAGTCTGGTGAAGACGAATTATCATAATGTATGTGATTTACGAGTATCGAGGTACGTAACTATTCTGGTTATCTTGAATGGATTGGTGATTTTGTGAGATCGATGATTACGAGGATGTAACTGAGAGTTGAATATTATAGGTCATAATCGAGAAGTCCAATTCTAGCAAGTAATCAAGTATTATGTTATATTTCTATGTTGTGATTTTAGTTATTGAGTTATGAGATTTGTGTCCTTCTTTAATTAAATTAAACTATGGACGATCATTAGAGATCTCTAGTGTTCTGTAGAGGCTAGAGTGCAGCGGACGAGGATCTAAAATTGAGAGAGATGAGAAATGAGATATGAGAATTGAGAACTGAGACATGAGATTGAGATTTATAATCCAACTACGGAGGATTCTTTTAGATCTCTAGTACTCCGAAGAGGCTTGAGTGCAGCGGACCACATATTTATGTTGTTGTGTTATGTTGTGTTTGTTCAACATATGAGATCTAGTAATCCGACTCTGCTTGCTCACTCGGAGCACCAGCATAAGAGAAGTCCATCGAAGCCTAAGAGAGATATCTTGTCGGTCCAGTTGCACTGACAGTTGGTTGCTTTAATTGGTAGGGTGACGCTTCATGTTGTTGGTTCAGACCCTTTCTTTGGAACATGCAACGGCTTTCCTTTCTCTGATAGAGGTCCGTTTCATTAATTCAAGTTCTACTTGCTACTTTTCATTTTGATAGGAGTAGGTGCTTGATGCTTGCTCTTTGTCTACTAAATAAGCCTTCAATAAGAGGTCATGAATATAATTCCCCAGGTCCGACTCAATAATCATCGAAAAAGCAATTTTAGGGAAGAAGGTCCTCTTTGAGTCTGAAGCCTTAGAAACTTGGGGAAAAGTCGTCAAGTTGATACCAAATTTGGTAACTTCAACTCCAATCCCAAGTATATTCCCACTTCTTGTCCCTAAGGTTATCGACAGCTGATGAAGTAACCGGAGTGTTAGTCTCGGGGCATGCTCCTCAGGTTCCCAACTCTGAACTCAGAGTAGGTTTTCTGCTGGGAATGCTCGGCCTATGTGATTTTCCTAGTCCCCCGATGAGGCCGCTATGCCAAAAGAGTTTCAAAGATAAAGCTTCCAATCTATACTTATATTATATCTTTCACTTGCTTGCTGACTCGTGTGATCCTCTGACTAGTAGTCCTGTAACATCGGCCTGGGGGGCACTTCCTTTTGAGAAGGTAACTGGCCATATGGTACTATGGTAGTATCGTCGCAAGTACGTTATCAACTGGGGCACCATCATTTCTCATATGAAAGGATACTCGATCAACAACTGAATTCTGGAACTTTCTCCCAGGGGATAGTCAAGTATATTTGTTGAAGTTGGCAAGGATGGTTCGTGCTTATATATTGGTACTTCTAGGGGCATAGACGTCGCTGCTACCCAAGGTCGAGCTGAAACTGACTTCAAATATTCTGCTTTCAAGTAAAAACAGGTGTCGTAGTGCAGTCTTCACCAAAGCATTAGATTGTCTATTTCTATCCCAACGAAAGCATTAGCGTCGTTCTTCTGCATGTCCATGGAGTTTTAGAAAATCCAAACAGTTATGCCTTCTTTTAGTCCTAAATCAGTTAAGTGGTACATGATCTCTTCCTTGTTATGCTCGTTGGGTAACAACAAGGCTCTGACATTTATTTTATATTAGAAAAGGATCAAGCAAAGAATGCCCATCTCGACGATGTCATAGCGCATAGCCCCAAAAAATGATCTCACTTTAGCCCTATCTCTTTCCACCAAATTCCTGCTTGTCTTGTGAACTTGCCTTTATCCTCTTACACTTCTTATTTGAGTTAGCTCCTTATTGGTCGGACCTAGCTGGTCATTTCATTCGGCAGCTCACTAGATCTTTAAATGAACAAAACCTTTTTTGTGCGCCTTATTGTACCTAAGAGCTTTATTAGAAGTACCTATACCCAAGGAAGGAAGAAAAGACCAAGGCCTATTTTCCACTACTTTATTTCTATTTTTTAAGTGCTAACGACTCGTATTTTGTTCGTACATAATCAATGGAATGGATCTCTCTCTTAATAACTCTTCTTAAGGAATGAATATGATCTGTTTCCTAGGATTCATCCCAGTTTTGGATGCCTGTGTGATGGTTGTAGCCGCTTTTGGAATGTATCCAAGCAAGAAGCTGTTGGTAAATTTGTGTTCGGGAAAACTTGCCGGTCGGAAACCAAATTACAACTGGAAACTAAAATTACAACTCGAAAACAGAAATTACAAACTCATACGAAAATGAAAATACAAAACTTGAAACTGGATTACAATTGGAGACAAAACAGAAATATACGAAACTGAATAGCAAAGAAACAATAAATTAAAAGGGACATAAACCGTATGAAAAGTAGTCGAGCTGAGGAAGGCCCTCTTTCCGCAAGACGAGAAATGCCCTAATAGTGATCTCGGTTCAGGCGTGTCGTCCCCAAAGATAAAACGGCTTCATCTCAAAGGTAGTAGCACCACAAACCTTCAAGCTCCGACGAACTGGAACAAGACGAGGACAGAGCTTTCGACTTATGAAATGTATGCAGAAAAATGTGAGTATGTTGAGTTCGAAAATTACATGTACTGATGCAGAGGGATGCATGCCTATTTATAGGCCATCTCACTCTGCAGGGGAGGTTTAAATACAGCCCTTAAGGCTGTCATAATGTAGGCATTCATGCCTGCATTGAACACATGAGTTACGAATTTCAAATATTGGCAGGGGTTATAGAATTTAGACTTGCCAATTACTCCCTCACCTGGGAGGTTACTTCCGGGTTTGGACTTAATTTGAACAGTCAGGACGCACCTGGACTGTATTCAGCTCCTTAACCACTCGAGGGATGTATCTGGACATTCTTATGTACACATACGAGCCCAACTACATTGTTGAGCTAGTCCAAAAAATTCCTTAGGCAAGCCAAGGCCTAGTCCAAGACCAAGCCCACGACCAGGCCCAAAGAACTGCCCAAAGACCACCCAAAGACGAATTGACAAGATCCAAGATCTAAGATCCAAGATTCAAGATCCAAGATCCAAGTTCAAGTCCAAGTCCAAGATCAAGGTCAAGGTCAAGGTCCAAGGTCCACGGCATGCGGCTCGCGGCTCGCGGCACGCGGCCGAGGCGAGGCGGGCGGCGGCGCGCGCGTGTGGGATTTAAGCCCATACATGTGCCATTAATTATTACATGAATAAAGGTAACTCCGTATATACTTGAATAATGATAGCTCATTATTCAATGTGGGATAGTCATCCCTCATTTATTCACAATTAAGTGACAAACTTTAATTCACTATTTCTCACTCACCGAGAATTGGTTTAGAGAAAGTGAATGTACCACGATCATCTACTCGGAACGTAGATCGATCATATGATATTTAATTTTACAAAATAAAATTAAAATCATTACCAATTCCAACAATCCCCCACATGAGTGAAAATAGCCCAAATATAATATGCAGGCTCAAGCTCAATCGTCAAGAGGCGTTAAAGTATAAGGATAGGTAGTTCGTGACTTTGAACCTTCCATAGTTAACATCATCGGGTTGACAGACGGATTAGTGGCTTCATGCTTTGAATTATTCCCCCACGACGTGCACCGAGACAATGGTGCTAACACCTGAATACCTCAACCTCATCCGTTCTCACGTTTTGTGTCCTTTGCGGGTCTTGGACACCCCTTTGGATTCATACATGTATTTTATAAATCGGCCCCCACTTCTCACTTATATAGGTGATTCTTTATCGAGTATCTTGCCATACTCAACCTCCACGAGGTCTTTAGGAATCATTAAAAGTTATAGACTTAACCTCACCACTAGGCAAGCTTTCAACACTCAATTGCTCTATAGGGAATAAACTTAGATGAGTGTTTCATATGAACTCTCATAGCTTAGTTCTCCCATTGAACCAAGTTCTTGGGATCTCCAGTCATCTTGGTTAGGTTACCACTATGATAGTTCTCAATTTGTGGATTTTAAACCCATTCTCCCTCGCAATTTATTCATTTGATCACGGTTTAACCCTTTGGTTAGCGGATCCGCTAGATTATCCAATGACCTCACATAGTCAATAGAGATAACCCCACTTTTGATCAAATGTCTCACGTTATTATGGCGTCGATGAATATGTCGAGACTTTCCATTGTACACGTTACTTCTTGCCCTACCAATAGCAGCTTGGCTATCGCAGTGTATCATCACTGCAGGCACTGGCTTTGACCAACATGGAATATATTCTAGAAAGTTTCTGAGCCACTCGGCTTCTTCACCGGCTTTGTCCAAAGCTATGAATTACGATTCCATAGTGGATCGGGCTATACACGTTTGCTTTGCGGACTTCCACGAGACAGTTCCACCCCCAATGGTAAACACGTAACCAACAACAACAACAACAACAACATCTAAGCTTTAGTCCCAAAATGATTTGGGGTCGGCTAAAATGAATCAAGATTTAAAACCGTCAATGATCGTTACATAAATAACATAAAAGGAGAAAAAGAGGAAAAAAGTAGAGAAAAAAGCAAATAAAAAAAGAGAATGAACGTAAAAAAAATGAAAAATCCTGAAAAATAAATTAAAAGATAACATGGAATTAAAAAAAAGAATCAGATTCCATCCACCATCTGTATTCTTTCCCGCCATATTTGCCTCTCTATCGCCATACTTTCTCCAATTCCAAGAAACCGCATATCATTTTCAATCATCTTTATCCAAGTTTTCTTGCATCTTCCTCTACCTTTCACAACATTACTTGTTCCCTAACTTTCTGGCCTCCTCACTGGGGCATCAACAGGTCTTCTTCTCACATGACCAAACCATCATAATCGATTCTCCATCATCTTGTCTTCTATAGCCGCAACTCTTACCTTCTCTCTAATCACCTCATTTCTGAGCCGATTCTTTTTTGTATGACCACACATCAATCGTAGCATACGCATCTCCGCCACATTCATCTTTTGAACATGACACTGTTTTACAGCCCAACACTCGGTGCCATATAACAGTGCAGGCCTAATTGCCGTGCGGTAAAATTTACCCTTTAATCTATGAGGCATGTCAGGATCACATAAAACCCCTGTGGCTAATAGATCCAAGATAACGAAAGAAAGTAGATCCATGAACAACTTTCCCATCAAATTTGATCATCCCCGCCTCTCTATCACTGTTTTCGCTAAACCTACACTCCATATATTCAATCTTACCTCTGCTCATCCTAAAGCCTCGAGCTTCCAAAGTATCCCTCCAAAGTTCCAATTTCTGTTGCACTCCAACCTTTGTTTCATCAATCAACACAATATCATCTGCAAACATCATACACCATGGAACGCCATTTTGAATTTCTCTTGTCAATTTGTCCATGACTATGGCCAAGAGAAAAGGACTAAGAGCAGATCCTTGATGCACTCCAATCGTAATAAGGAATTCCTCTGTCCTCCCAACATTAGTACGTACACTTGTACTAGCTCCCTCATACACCTTTATAATGTCAATATGTTTCCATAATACACCCTTCTTTGCTAAGGCCCACCAAAGTACTTCTCTTGGTACTTTAACATATGCCTTCTTTAAATCAATAAAAACCATATGTAGATCTTTCTTTTTATCTCGATAATGTTCCATCAACTGTCGGATAAGATAAATTGCTTCCATGGTCAATCTTCCAGGCATAAATCCAAACTGATTTTCTGTTATCTTCACACATTTCCTGATCCTTTGTTCAATCACTCGTTCCCAAAACTTCATGGTATGACTCATTAGTTTAATTCCGCGATAATTAGAATAATCTTGAACATCATCTTTGTTCTTATACAAAGGGACGAGAATACTTTTCCTCCATGCTGATGACATCTTATTGCTTCTCTAAATCTTATTGAAAAGCATAGTTACCTATTCGATCCCTCTCTCCCCCAAATACCTCCAAACTTCAATAGGTATACTATCTGGTCCTTCTGATTTCTTTGACCCCATCTTCTTCAATTCAATTGTCACTTCACCCTTTTGAATTCTCCTCTTAAACTCTCAGTTAACCATACTTGAGGGGATATTTAAATTCCCAATATCTTGTTCTTGATGGCCCTTGAATAGGGTATCAAAGTATGATCTCCATCTCTCTTTTATCTCTTTATCTTGAACCAAAACTTTTTGGTCAGTATCTTTTACAGATTTAACTTTTCTAATATCTCGCGTCTTCTTCTCTCTCATTCGAGCAAGTTTATAGATATCTTTTTCCCCTTCTTTTGTATCTAATCTTGCACATAATTCTTGATTGACCTTTGATCGGGTATTTCGCACTGCCTTTTTAGCTTCTGTTCGAGCTTTCTTGTACTTCTCATAATTCTCATTGCTCGAACATTTACCTAGTACCTTATAACATTCATGTTTGGTCTTTATCGCTTCCTTAATTTCATCATTCCACCAAGATGTGTCCTTACTTGATGGTATGTTTTCTTTAGATTCTCCTATGACTTCTTTTGCAACTTCCTTTATGTTATGCTCCAACAAGTTCCACATCGAATCTATATCCATATCCGTGCAATCAGTCCAAATACCACTATCAGCATTCTTAGCCACAAAAGTATGTCGACTCTCCCTTTGGAGCTTCCACCAATTAATTCGAGGGTCAACTTGTGGTCCACTCTTTGATAAGTGCCTCTTACCTAGAAAGTCAAGCACCACAACCCTATGCTGCGTTGCAGCACTCTCACCGGGTATCACCTTGCAATTAGTAAAACTTTTCCTCCAAACATTCCTTACTAAAAAGAAATCAATCTGACTTGCATTACCTCCGTTTCTATATGTCACCAAATGAGAGTCCTTTTTCTCGAACCAAGTGTTCATAATACCCAAGTCATGAGCTAATTCGAAATCCAATATACCATTTCCTGCTTCATTCCTATCCCCAAAACCAAAGCCACCATGAATGCTCTCGAAGCCATCTCTGCTAACACCGACATGCCCATTGAGGTCACCACCAATGATCAATTTCTCACCCATAGGAATTTGTTCGACAACCTCTTGCAAATCTTCCCAAAATTCTTATTTTATCAATGCATCCAATCCTACTTGTGGTGCATAAGCACTTATGATAGTTAGAAACTCATCCCCTATCACAAGCTTAATACTCATTATTCTATCGCTCTTTCTTGACACTTCCACCACATCATCAATGAATTCTTTATCAATGACAATACCCACTCCATATTTACTTCTATCCTTTCCAGAGTACCAAAGCTTGTAACCCCAAGGAGCTAACACTCTTGCCTTCTCGCCAACCCACTTAGTCTCTTGTAGACACATTATGTGAATCCTCCTCCTTTTCATAACCTCCCCCACTTCTGCCGATCTCCCCGTCAAAGAGCCAATGTTCCAAGTTCCAAACCGCACCTTACTACCCTTACTAGCCGCATGAACTAACTTCACTATCTGTCCCCGTCCACGCTACAAGGATTCTTGCACATTTGACACCAAATCCATACTTCGAGGTGGTGCGCCGCTTCCGAGCGACGACCTAGCAACCCTTGCATATTTTCCACTACATCCGGGCCGATGAAGTGTAGCGCATCCTTGCTCATTTGACACCACCCTCAGATTTAAAGGTGGAGCGCCGCTTCTGGGCGACGACCTAGCAACCCTCGCATACTTATCACTGCACCCGGGCCTATTAAATGCAGCGCGTCGCTTCTAAGGAGACGCCCCAACGATTTTCAAAGTTTGATTCATGTCCATGGGATGTGACGAGTTTTATGATGGCTGCCACTAATCTACCGCAACCCTCCTCTTTTATCCGGGATTAGGACCGGCAATGAATGTCAATAAACACGTAACCACTTATAGAAAATGAACTTTTCGTATCAGATATCCAATTCGCATCACAGTACCCTTCTAGTACCAGGGGAATCTTGAATAGTGTAGCCCAAGGTTTTGAGTATACTTTAAGTATCTCAAAACTCTAACGAGAGTTTTCCAATGCTCTTTGCTTGGATTGCTCGTGTAACGACTCAATTTGTTCACATCGCAAGCTAAATCGGGTCGAGTGCGATTTGTAAGATACATTAAACACCCAATGACTCGTGCGTATTCTTCTTGTGCAACAGGCTCCCCTCGATTTTTGTGCAAGTGAACATTTAACTCTATTGGGGTCTTAGCCGACAAGCTATCGAAAGCATTAAACTTCTTTAGAACTTTCTCGGTATAGTGAGATTGTGTCAAGATGATTCCATCTTATTTTATCAAAATTTTCATTCCAAGAATCACATCGGCTAGCCTCATGTCTTTCATGTCAAAATTTCTTTTTAACATGTTCTTAGTATCGTTAATCACTTATATATTGTTACCCATGATTAACATGTCATCTATATAATGACACAATAACATAGCCGTTATTAGTGTTCTTAATATAAACACATTTATCACACTCGTTTTATTTTAAAACCATTTGATAACATTACATTATCAAATTTCAAGTGCGACAGTAGTGGAGCTTATTTCAATCCGTATAGAGACTTAACCAGTTTGCATACCTTTTTCTCTTGTCTAGGTACTACAAACCCTTCAGGTTGTTCCATATAGATCTCTTCATCCATATCACCGTTAAAAAAAGTAGTCTTAACATCCATTTGATGAATCTCAAGATCGTGCAAAGCAGCAATCACGAGAAGCACTCGAATAGATGTAATTCTCGTTACAGGTGAATAGGTATCGAAAAAATTGTACCCTTCCTTCTGCTTGAAACCTTTGACTACTAAACAAGCTTTATACTTATCAATTGACCCATCAGCCTTGTACTTTCTTTTAAGGATCCATTTGCATCCTAAGGGCTTACAACCTTCAGGTAAATCAACCAAAACCCAAGTTTAGTTTTGTAAAATTGAGTCAATTTCACTCTGAACAGCTTTTTTCTAGAGCAACCCGTCTGGTCTAGCATAAGCTACTTTGATCGATGTTGGTTCTTCATCCAACATGAATGCTATGTAGTCAGGTCCAAATGTCTTTGGTGTCCTAACCCTACTACCACGTCTTGGTTCTACATCTTCCAGATTAGATCTCGATCGCTTACGTGACTTTGGATCTACATCCACGGGTTTTGAACTCGTTACTTCATCTTCAACCATATTGCTAGAATTGTTCTCAACTTTATCATTGTCCTTACAAGGATATATGTTTTCAAAGAATACAACATTACTTGATTCAATTGTTGTTCCCACAGTCATTTTAGGTACTTCTGACTTATGGATAACAAACCGATAGGCACTACTGTTCAGTGCATACCCAATAAAGATACAATTGACCATCTTAGGACCGATTTTAACTTGTTCAGGTAGAGGCACCTTAACCTTAGCCAAACACCCCCACACTTTGAGATATTTGTATGAAGGTTTTATACCTTTCCACAACTCATAAGTAGTAACATCCTTACCTTTGCATGAAATCTTGTTCAATATGTAGTTGGATGTCAAGACAGCTTCCCCCTACATGTTCTGGGGAAACCCTGAACTAATCAATAAGGCATTCATCGTATCTTTAAGTTTTTGATTCTTACGTTCAGCAACGCCATTAGATTATGATGCATATGGAGCTGTTGTTTGATGAATTATACCACTCTTGTTGCATAATTCCTTAAACGGGGCTACATATTCCCCACCTCTATCACTTCAAACCATCTTAATATGACGCCCTAATTGATTCTCGGATTCATTCTTGAAGTTCTTAAAAGCTTCAATAGCCTCATCTTTACTTCTCAAAAGATAAAGATAACAATATCTTGTGCAGTCATCGATGAAAGTGAGAAAGTACTTCTTACCACCTCTAGTTTGCACAAACTTTAAATCACACACACCTGTGTGAATTAGTTCAAGGAGTTTTGTGTTCCGTTTAACCGAATGAAACGGAAGTTTCGTCATTTTTGCTTCAACACAAATCTCACATTTGTTTTGAGTATTGAATTAATTTAATTTTAGTAAATCTAAGTTAACTAATCTTTTTATAGAATTTAGAATCACATGACCTAATCTACAATGCCATAAATCATAACACTCAGTCAAATAAGAGGAAACAGTAGCATTTTCATTAGCAGACTTGGTTACATGGCGCTTAGCCAAAGCATTAAGTTTAAAGAGTCCCTCTGTGAGGTAATCCTTACCAAGAAACCTATCAAACTTTTTTATGATAATTCTACCTGACTCAAACACTAGTTTAAACCCCTTTTTAACTAGTATAGAGCCTGAGATCAAGTTCTTCCTTATATCCAGAACATGAAGCACATTCTTCGAGGTTAGTGTCTGTCCGGGCGTAAGTTTGAGGTCCACTTCTCCAGCTCCGATAATTTCAGATGAAGCTGGATTCCCCATGTTGAGCTTTTTCCCCTCAACAGCTTGATAGTTCTTAAACTGACTCCTATAGGCACCAACGTGGGCGGTCGCACCGGTGTCGACGTACCAACCACCTTGGTTCTCAACGTGGTTGACCTCCTCGGTGACCACAACAGCAAGGTCATCCTCTTTCCACTCACCATTAGTCTCAGCGATGTTGGCAACATGTTTCTTCTTCTTGTTGGCTTTCGGCTTTCGACAGTCCTTCGCCGCGTGCCCATGTTTGCCACAGTTGAAGCAATCACCATCAAACTTGTTGGCCACTAAGTATACAGGATACGGCTTGGAAAGTGTTTTAAACAACAAACTGTACGGTTTTCAAATCTGAGTGCGTAGCGGAAGTCTTGTTAAAGTGAGTAGCTGTAAATACAGCAACTAGATATGAAGTGTATACTTAAAAATAATCACAAATATTAAAACAGTAAATGCAGAAGGTAACTGACACGGTAATTAAAACAGTCATTGGTCTACCTGATGGTAGAAGAATTATCGGGAATCGTGAGATTCAGAATTGTCCGATTCAGCTTCATGGCCGTGTATGGCTAGCATACCTTATTCTGGTAGATTTTCCAAGAGATGACATCATCTAGGGTATTGATTGGATGGATCGTCACGATGCCATCATTAATGTCCGTAAGCGTATGGTCACTATCATTTCAGACGATGGGGTCGAATGTGTTTTTCAGGGGAGTAATCCTAGTTGTTCCGGGAGAGTCATCAACTTTATGAAAGCAGTGAAATTACTCAGTCAGGGGTGTACTTGTTATTGGTGCTATATGACCAAAACCGAGAAATCACCAATAATATTGGCGGATATTCCGGTAGTGAGGGAATATGCCGATGTATTTCCAGACGAGTTACCCGGTTTGCATCCACAGAGAGATGTGGAATTCACGATTGAGTTGGAGCCTGGTACGTCTCCAATATCGAAGTCACCGTACCGAATGGCCCCGACCGAAATGCAGAAGTTGAAGAATCAACTTGAGGAATTGTTCGAGAAAGGTTATATCCGACCGAGTGCGTCCCCATGGGGAGCACCAGTATTGTTTGTCAAGAAGAAGGATGGTTCATTTCGCTTGTGTATTGATTATTGGGAGTTGAACAGGGTGACGATCAGTTGCGAATTCGAGAGTCGGATATCGCAAGGACAGCGCTTCGTACACGCTATGGTCATTACGAGTTCGTGGTAATGCCGTTCGGGTTAACTAATGCACCTGCGGTATTCATGGAGTTAATGAATCGGGTTTTCATTGACTTTTTGGATCAGTTTGTTGTTGTCTTCATCGATGACATTTTGATTTATTCTCGTGACCGAGAGGAGCACGAGGTTCACCTTCATCAGGTTCTCAACGTGTTGAGACGAGAACAACTTTATGGAAAGTTTTCCAAATGTGAGTTCTGGATGTCCGAAATGACGTTTCTCGGGCATGTAATTTCATCAGATGGAGTTCGTGTTGATCCTCAGAAGACAGAGTCTATCCAAGATTGGTTACTTCCAAAGAATATTAAGGAAATCCGAAGCTTTCTCGGATTAGCCGGTTATTATTGTTAGGAATATGCCCTCGAATGCCACTCAGAGGATGTTGAGTGAGGGTATTGTACTTGTAATTATGTAAATCATTTATATAAGGCAATGAATGTTTCTTTATTTACTGGTAGTTACTGGCGTTCCTAACTCGTAAATATATGTATAGAAACTAGTCTATGTATTTGAGAGCAAAACGTTCCACTCCTTATTGGATAAGGGGGTCGGCACTGGAAAGGTTATAGCTCAAATACTTAATCGTTCGCAAGTCGATGAAACTTGACTGGGCGTTAAGTTTATGTGAAGACTTGTATGACGTGTTCTTTGACATGGAGAGTGCCTGTCGAACACTAATGGTTAGTGGGAGCAAACGTTATTGGTATGCTAATTACCGACTCACCCTCGATTCGTCACATGGATTTCACTCCGGGACAGTCAATGATGGAATCGAAAGGTTGTGATAGGTATTCGTGAACCTTCGACTTGAGGATTTAGTAGGGATGTGCTTGTGACGTCAAGATTTTTATTAGAGTAGTTCGACCCTATAAACCGGAAGGCGGGGGTCAACCTCGACGTGCATCTTGATGGGCAAGTAGCAGGTCCTACTGAATACCAAGATAGAATTCTTTCTCCTGTTAGTGAACGGGTTATATGTCCTATGCGGTTATTGGCAGATGAGATCATAAGTCTTTGGCCAAAGCATTGGAGCTAACTGTGTTAGATACACGAGACCTCGATGATATTGATTTGCATTAACGCATGCATAGCGTCAAGTACAGATGGGGTTTGACTGACCGTGACACCATAACTTGATCGGGACATTTGAAAGAAGGGTTTATACGTTTACTGGTATTCACGACAAAATGGTTCTTGAATGATCCCAATCATTCGTTCTCAGTCGGGGTACAGTGTAGGCCACCAGGCTGGCTAGGTGGTGCTACTACTCTTTGGTTCCTCCCATTGCTGACTGAGACGGACCTACCGAGTCGCGCATTAGGATTGACGACGGAATGAATCAAGCTAATTCTCTCATTATGAATATTAGATATTGGATGTCTAAATTTGGGACATTGGATGTTTAAATCGACTTATCAGATAAATTGATTTACGGCCTAATGAATTAAATAAATTACTGGGTGATTAATTTAATTCATGTATATAATTATTTCTTGGAGAAATTAATTATATTATTTTGTATTTGATATGTTTAATTAATTGGATTAATTAATCGATATAAATACATCGAAACGGAATCGGAGTTTATCTGTTTGGACTTTCGGGAGTCCGAAACGAACCGAACTCATCCGTTTCTCCATGGGCCGCCCCCCCATTTCTAGCCACCTTCTTTTTAGGACTTATGTCTTCATTCTTTAATGAATGATTATTGTGGAGGTGGGGTTAGATTCCCACATGCATGAGTTGTTGCAAGTGGTGGGGAGTTGAATAAGAATGGGAAGATGACTTTGATCTCACTTAACTCAACTTTTGGGAAGCCTTCAAACGTGAGATAGAGAGAGAGAGAGAGAGAGAGAGAGATAGAGAGAGAGAGAAACCATTTTTCTCAATTGTCTTCTTCATCTTCTTCATTCACTTCTTCTTTATTTTTCTTGGAGAAAATTGAGAGAAATTATTGAGAGATATATTATACACTTAGAGTGTAGTAATAAAAGCTTCATCACCTAGCTCTAGCCATATCCTCGTAGGATAGCAAGGTGTTGTCATTTCTTTCGTTTTTCCGGCGCGTGGCAAGTAGAGACGCGGTGTTTTCGATGTTGGATCGTTCAAGGGCTTGAAGCGGAATAGTTTCGTAGAGTTAAGCAAAACTTGGGGAATAGCTCAAGAGAAGGTTATCCATCTAATCAACGGACTACAAAGGTGAGTTTCTATATCTCTTGTGAATTCGTTTTTGATATTCGTATATACGTAGCTCGATCGATCCTCGTAGGGATTCGGATCGAATTAATTTTCGTTTTACCGCTTCCGCTGGGCCTTCGTTTTAGGTACCGAATCCCAACAGTGGTATCAGAGCAAGGTTTTGCGATCGTATATACGATATTGGCATTTGGAATGATCGATTAGATGGTGAATGATTTGGAATCATTTTAGTCATAATCGTGGTATATGTTTTTACGTTGGTTGTAGTTATATTTTTCGTAAGTTTATGTCTAAATATAAATCTTAATTTCTTGGAAATATGATTTATATTGAAGATATGAATGTTGGAGAATATAGATATTGGATATCCGGTCGAAAAACTAGCCCCGAAATGCCGTTAGACGGCCCGGGAGGGGTCCGGGAGTAGGGGGCCGCGGCCCAGGGCTCGGGGGCCGCGTCCCAGGGCTGTTGCAGCCGGCCTGGGCAACCACTGTACTGGGGGCCACGGCCCAGGGCTGCTGGGCATCCGGACGGCAGCTGCCGAGCGTGACTCGGCCATGCCAAGCCTGTCTACCGGCATGCTGCCGGCAGTGACTCGGCCATGGCAGGCCTTTTTCGCCCCGGCTCGATTTTTTCGTGTATTCTTGAAAATTAATCTCCCTCATGTTAAATTAGATTTAATACGATTAAAATGATTTATGGTATTTCATTTTATAAGGGAAATTTGATTAATTGGAATATTTATGGTCGACCGAATTATTTTGAACGTTTTCATATTACCGATTGTGTGAATCGATTTGATCGGTTCGTATTGTTGATTGGATCAATGTATCTATACGCTTTCCATTTATTTAGTATTTATTGGATGAATGCTTTTGAATGGTGATGTGGTTCGTGGACTTAGTTTTTGAATCGTTCGTTTTATTCGATTGGGTTGTAAAGGCCGTTTTGAGCCTATTTATTTTACTAGAAAAATTTGTATCTAGGATGCAAATTTCAATGTAAAATTTATATGTAATGATGAAGACCGGAGGAAGATCCATTTCGAGAAGACGAAGATTCAAGATGAAGACTTGTAATTAGATTATGGAGTTTTTGTTTTCTAGGAACGGTCCATGAACCACATGTTGGTAGCAACTAGGTTGTGAATGGTTGTTTCATATTGTATGAATGCCAGAAACGCGCTTAAACGATTAATGTGCAAAGTGTAACGCTAATCGCGAAAATTCTCCCACGATAAATTATTAAGTTTATAAGTGTAACGCGCTTAAATGATTAATGTGCAAAGTGTAACGCTAGTCGTTCGGGGAGGACGGATAAATTACCAGGAGCGCATTTGGATGCCTTCGGTTGGAGCAAATTTTATCCCTAAAAACCTGATAGGTTGCCGGATAAGATTCAATTGTGAAACTGATTTGCGTCGATGGTATAAACTTAACTTGTTCACGAACCATAGAAACCGTATAGGTTGAGGGGAGTGAACAAGGGGAAAAAGAAGATCGAATCATCCATTAGATGGGTTGGTGTTGGACACCACTTTATGAAAATTAATAGACTAAAAACCTGTTCGGTTGCCCTCTATTAAGATTTATAAAGAACTCGATCACCACTATGAAGTAGAGCGACGATACTTCTGGATTTCACATGGGAGTGTGTTATTCCGATAAAAATAGTGGGAGCTGGGTAACAAGAATTGAAAAGACCTTAATTCTATACTCAGAACATAATTGAATGAGTCACTAATTAATCTATCGTACTTAATGCAGACTCAAATCTCAATATGACAATGAATCCACTCGCAATGTTGCTCGAAAAGAACACCTTAATTGGACCTAACTTTCTAGATTGGCTCCGCAATCTGATGATTGTCCTCAGTATAGAGGAACTGGGATACGTCTTGGATACGGACATTCCGGCACCTCCTGTGCGGACCCAAGCCAATCAGGAAAAGATTGAAAACCACAAAAAGTGGGTTAAGGTGACGTGAAAGTCCGTGCTTATATGATGTCTTCCATGTCTAATGAGCTTCATAGAGCTCATGAGAAAATGACTTCTGCTAGGCAGATTCTATCTCACTTAACCGAACTTTATGGTGAGCACATCAGAACTGCTAGATATGAGATATCCAAGCAACTGTTCGGTGCAAGGATGAAGGAAGGTGAGAAGGTTAGGGAACACGTCCTCAAAATGATATCCATGATCGAGAGATTGGAGGCTCTTGATTTTAAAATGGATACTTCTCTCCAAACCGACCTTATCCTACAGTCTCTCCCTGATTCCTTCTCACAATTTGTTATGAACTATAACGGCAATGAGATTGCATGTAACTTAGCTGGGCTAATGAACAAACTGGTGGCCGCTCAGTCTCAAATGAAGACTCCGCGAATGAAGGAGTCTGCCCTTGTGATTTCTTCTGGACTTCGGAAGTTTAAGAAAAAGAAGAAAAAGACCAAGAAGCGGACTGGACCGCAAGCTAAGGACCTTAAGGGAAAGGGCAAGGCCCCGATGGTTCCAAAGAACAAGAAGAAGAAGGATGCTTGTCTCAAGTGCGGTGAGCTGGGCCACTGGGCTAGAGACTGTCCAATTCTTCATGGCACTTCAGGTATAGAACTTTTAGTTTTGGAAACAAATTGTTCTGCTACTGTATTTTCTACTTCCTGGATACTGGATTCTGGTGCTAGTTCTCATATTTGTACCGCGAATCAGTATCTGGAACAAAGTAGGAAGCTTGGAGCTGGAGAAGTTATGATCACAGTCGGAAGCGGGCATAGTGTCGAGGCGACCGACATAGGATCACTTCTTTTGGGTTTAGAATCTGGCTTTGTTTTGACTTTAGAAGATGTATTGTTTTGCCCAAGGGGCACAAAAACATTGTATCCATTCCGGTCATTGACCGAAAAGGCTTTTCATTTTTCATTGGTGATGGTTCCTGCAAAATTTATTTTAGAAATAAACTAGTGGGTACTGCTACATTGTTGAATGGATTGTATCATCTAAATTTCAGCAACAAAGTAGTTGTGAATATTATGACTAGAAAACGTGGTAGGGATGAAACCAATCAAGTTTTGAAATGGCATCTAAGACTTGGTCATGTTGGTCAGACCAAGGTTTACAAGATGGAAAAAGATGGACTTATGGGTCCATTGGGATCGGATCCCTTTCCTACTTGTGAATCTTGCCTTAAAGGCAAAATGACTAAGTCCCCCTTCACAGGGACTTTTGAAAGAGCCGCTGATAAACTGGGATTAATCCATACCGATGTATGTGGTGCTTTGGAAGCAGCACATGATGGATATCAATATTTCATTACGTTTACAGATGATCATACTAGGTATGGTTATGTATACTTAATAAAACATAAATCCGAGGCCTTTGAGAAATTCCAGGAATTCAAGGCCCTAGTCGAGAAACAAACTGGTAATCATATCAAAGCACTTCGGTCGGACCGAGGTGGCAAGTATATGAGTACGGAGTTTGACGAGTTCCTTAAGGAACATGGAATAGTTTCACAACTAACACCTCCAGGTACTCCTCAGTTAAATGGTGTGTCAGAAAGAAGGAACCGGACCTTGTTGAACATGGTCCGTTCCATGTTGGGCTATACTGACTTACTGATTTACCTGTGGGATATGCACTCCTGACTGTTGCTTACATCTTGAATAGATGTCCTTCAAAATCCGTTCCTAAAACTCCACATGAGATGTGGGAGGGAAGGAAACCAAGTCTTAATCATATTAGGATTTGGGGATGTCCCGCCTATGTCAAGAAGACTAAGGTGGAAAAGTTGGAAGCTAGGTCTGCGAAGGGACGTTTCATTGGATTCCCATCTGGGACAATGGGATATCTATTCTACATTCCCGAAGATCAAAAGATTGTTGTTTCTTTACAAGCACACTTCCTGGAAGATGAGTTCATTCAGGAAGGCGGAGCAGGTAGAAGTATTTCTTTAGAAAAATACAATGAAACTCCTCGGAAGACACCTGTGCAAGAAACTGGAACTGAACTTTCTGAAACACAAGTACAACCACCTCGTAGGTCTAGTAGGGTGTCTCATTTACCTGAGAGGTATGGGCTTGTGCACTTGGAGGAGCTGGGTCTCCATGAGGTTCCAAGTGATAGCCAAGAGACCGACCCGACGACCTATGACCAAGCGATGATGGATGTAGACTCCACAAAATGGCATGAAGCTTTGGAAGCTGACATAGACTCGATGCATGTCAATCAGGTCTGGACTCTAGTAGACCGTCCCAAGGGCATAGTGCACATTGGGAATAAGTGGATCTACAAGAGAAATACTGATGGTGATGGCAAGGTTGACGCCTATAAGGCCAGGCTTGTGGCAAACGGTTATACCCAAAAGGAAGGGATCGATTACCACGATACCTTCTCGCCCGTAGCCATGATCAAGTATATTCGCATGATGCATGCTATAGCTGCCTACCACGATTATGAGATATGGCAAATGGATGTAAAGACGGCTTTCCTTAATGGATTCCTCGAGGAGGAAATCTATATGGAGCAGCCTAAAGGCTTTGTGTCCGAAGTCGATATTCAGAAAGTGTGCAAGCTTCAGCGTTCCATTTATGGACTGAAGCAAGCGTCGCGTAGTTGGAACCTTCGTTTTGACGAGGCAGTCAAAGAGTTTGACTTCGTGCAAAATGAAGAGGAACCTTGTGTATACAAGAAGGTTAGTGGGAGCAAGATCGCATTCTTAGTACTATATGTAGATAACATTCTACTAATAGGAAATGATGTGGGAATGCTCAGTTCTGTGAAAGCTTGGCTTTCGAGTAATTTCTCCATGAAATAATTGGGAGAAGCTACCTATATTCTTGGTATTCGACTCTACCGGGATAGAGCGAAGAGAAAAATAGGTCTTTCCCAAGCCCTCTATATAGATAAAATCTTAAAGCGATTTAAGATGGATGATTCTAAGAGAGGGTTCCTACCGATGCGACATGGAATAAAACTCACCTTGAAGATGTGTCCTCAAAATGAGGAACAACGAAAGGAAATGAGTAATATACCATATGCTTCGGCCGTGGGTAGCCTTATGTATGCTATGTTGTGTACATGACCTAACATCGCGCATGCTGTAAGCGTGGTGAGTAGGTTTTAGGCAAACCCAGGTAGGGAACATTGGACTGCCGTAAAGAACGTTCTCAAGTATTTAAGAAGGACTAGAGATATGGTTCTTATGTATGGCGGTGGATAATTGGATGTGGTGGGATTCACTGATTCGGACTTCCAAGGACTGAAGGACGACTCGATGTCCACTTCTGGCTACATATTTACTCTTAATGGAGGAGCAGTATCTTGGCGTAGTGCCAAGCAAAGCGCGACTGCTGATTCCACCTGTCAGGCTGAGTATCAAGCAGCCTCGGAGGATTCCAAGGAAGGGTTCTGGATTAAGAAGTTTATGGGAGAACTTCAAGTGATACCATGTCTTTGTCACTGCTCACTGCATCGCGACAACGATGGAGTCAGACATGTGCCAAGGAGCCGAGGTTTCACAACGGCACCAAACATATTGAGAGGAAGTATCATCTCGTAAGAGAATTTGTTCGCAAGGGATACATTGTGCTGCACAGAGTAGACTCAGCCGACAACGTCGCTGATCCACTGACCAAGCCACTTTCTCAGACTAGCTTGGAGCGTCATCTGGAGAATATGGGTATTAGATACCATAGTGTGTGGCATTGAGTGCAAGTGGGAGATTGTTAGGAATATGCCCTCGAATGCCGCTCAGAGGATGTTGAGTGAGGGTA
Organism: Orobanche coerulescens; assembly: GCA_033398695.1. NCBI lineage: Eukaryota > Viridiplantae > Streptophyta > Magnoliopsida > Lamiales > Orobanchaceae > Orobanche > Orobanche coerulescens. The sequence continues at coordinate 33,899,078 of CM065814.1, read as the reverse complement.
TTGTACTTGTAATTATGTAAATCATTTATATAAGGCCATAAATGTTTATTTATTTACTGGTAGTTACTGGCGTTCCTAACTCGTAAATATACGTATAGAAACTAGTCTATGTATTTGAGAGCAAAATGTTCTACTCCTTGTTGGATAAGGGGGTTGGCACTGGAAAGGTTATAGCTCAAATACTTAATCGTTCGCAAGTCGATGAAACTTGACTGGGCGCTAAGTTTATGTGAAGACTTGTATGACGTGTTCTTTGACATGGAGAGTGCCTGTCGAACATTAATGGTTAGTGGGAGCACACGTTATAGGTATGCTAATTGTATTAGTATACTCGAACCGACTCACCCTCGATTCGTCACACGGATTTCACTCCGGGACAGTCAATGATGGAATCGAAAGGTTGTGATAGGTATTCGTGAACCTTCAACTTGAGGATTTAGTAGGGATGTACTTGTGACGTCAAGATTTTTATTAGAGTAGTTCGACCCTATAAACCGGAAGGCGGGGGTCAACCTCGACGTGCATCATGATGGGCAAGTAGCAGGTCCTACTGAATACCAAGATAGAATTCTTTCTCCTGTTAGTGAACGGGTTATATGTCCTATGCGGTTATTGGCAGATGAGATCATAAATCTTTGGCCAAAGCATTAGAGCTAACTGTATTAGATACACGAGAGCTCGATGATATCGATTTGCATTAACGCATGCATAGCGTCAAGTACAGATGGGGTTTGACTGACCGTGACCCCATAACTTGATCGGGACATTTGAAAGAAGGGTTTATACGTTCTCGGTATTCACGTGAGAATGGTTCTTGAATGATCCCAATCATTCGTTCTCGCCGGTATGCAGTGTAGGCCACCAGGCTGGGTAGGTGGTGCTACTACTCTTTGGTTCCTCCCATTGCTGACTGAGACGGACCTACCGAGTCGCGCATTAGGATTGATGACAGAATGAATCAAGCTAATTCTCTCATTATGAATATTAGATATTGGATATCTAAATTTGGGACATTGGATGTTTAAATCGACTTATCAGATAAATTGATTTACGGCCTAATGAATTAAATAAATTACTGGGTGATTAATTTAATTCATGTATATAATTATTTCTTGGAGAAATTAATTATATTATTTTGTATTTGATATGTTTAATTAATTGGATTAATTAATCGATATAAATACATCGAAACGGAATCGGAGTTTATCTGTTTGGACTTTCGGGAGTCCGAAACGAACCGAACTCATCCGTTTCTCCATGCCGCCCCCCCACCCCATTTCTAGCCACCTTCTTTTTAGGACTTATGTCTTCATTCTTTAATGAATGATTATTGTGGAGGTGGGGTTAGATTCCCACATGCATGAGTTGTTGCAAGTGGTGGGGAGCTGAATAAGAATGGGAAGATAACTTTGATCTCACTTCACTCAACTTTTGGGAAGCCTTCAAACGTGAGAGAGAGAGAGAGAGAGAGAGAGAGAGAGAGAGAGAAACCATTTTTCTCAATTGTCTTCTTCATCTTCTTCATTCACTTCTTCTTCATTTTTCTTGGAGAAAATTGAGAGAAATTATTGAGAGATATATTATACACTTAGAGTGTAGTAATAAAAGCTTCAGCTCTAGCCGTATCCTCGGAGGATAGCAAGGTGTTGTCATTTCGTTCGTTTTTCCGGCGCGTGGCAAGTAGAGACGCGGTGTTTTCGGCGTTGGATCGTTCAAGGGCTTGAAGCGTAATAGTTTCGTAGAGATCAAGCAAAACTTGGGGAATAGCTCAAGAGAAGGTTATCCATCTAATCAACAAACTACAAAGGTGAGTTTCTATATCTCTTGTGAATTCGTTTTTGATATTCGTATATACGTAGCTCGATCATTCCTCGTAGGGATTCGGATCGAATTAATTTTCGTTTTACCGCTTCCGCTGGGCCTTCGTTTTAGGCACCGAATCCCAACAATTGTATCAGAGCAAGGTTTTGCGATCGTATATACGATATTGGCATTTGGAATGATCGATTAGATGGTGAATGATTTGGAATCATTTTAGTCATAATCGTGGTATATGTTTTTACGTTCGTTGTAGTTATATTTTTCGTAAGTTTATGTCTAAATATAAATCTTAATTTCTTGGAAATATGATTTTTATTGAAGATATGAACATCAGCGACCGGCGGGTATGCTGAAACCTCTCCCTTATTAGCCGCATGAACTAACTTCTCTATCTGTCCTCGTCCATGCTGCAAGGATTCTTGCACATTTGACACCAAATCCATACTTCAAGGTGGTGCGCCGCTTCCGAGCGACGACCTAGCAACCCTTGCATATTTTCCACTACATCCGGGCCGATGAAGTGTCGCGCATCCTTGCTCATTTGACACCACCCTCAGATGTAAAGGTGGCGCGCCGCTTCTGGGCGACGACCTAGCAACCCTCGCATACTTATCACTGCACCCGGGCCTATTAAATGCAGCGCGCCGCTTCTAAGGAGACGCCCCAACGATTTTCAAAGTTTGATTCATGTCCATGGGATGTGATGAGTTTTACGCTGGCTGCCACTAATCTACCGCAACCCTCCTCTTTTATCCGGGATTGGGACCGGCAATGAATGTCAATAAACACGTAACCACTTATAGAAAATGAACTTTTCATATCAGATATCCAATTCGCATCACAGTACCCTTCAAGTACCAGGGGAATCTTGAATAGTGTAGCCCAAGATTTTGAGTATACTTTAAGTATCTCAAAACTCTAACGAGAGTTTTCCAATGCCCTTTGCTTGGATTGCTCGTGTAACGACTCAATTTGTTCACATCGCAAGCTAAATCGAGTCGAGTGCGATTTGTAAGATACATTAAACACCCAATGACTCGTGCATATTCTTCTTGTGCAACAGGCTCCCATCGATTTTTGTGCAAGTGAACATTTAACTCTATTGGGGCCTTAGCCGACAAGCTATCGAAAGCATTAAACTTCTTGAGAACTTCTCGGTATAGTGAGATTGTGTCAAGATGATTCCATCTTATTTTCTCAAAATTTTCATTCCAAGAATCACATCGGCTAGCCTCATGTCTTTCATGTCAAAATTTCTTTTTAACATGTTCTTAGTATCGTTAATCACTTATATATTGTTACCCATGATTAACATGTCGTCTATATAAAGACACAATAACATAGTCGTTATTAGTGTTCTTAATAATGTGTTTCACATCTCTCAATTGCGGAAATATGTTGCCGACCCGAGCCACATACTTCAGTTTGACGAAATCGAGATCGCGGATGATCATTCGTATGAGGAGCGTCCTATACGAGTTTTAGAGCGGCGAATCAAACAGTTGAGGAACAAGACGATTCCTTTGGTCAAGATTCAGTGGTCTAGACACGGAGTCGAAGAGGCTACTTGGGAAACCGAGGAGAGTATGCGGGAGAATTATCCCGAGTTGTTTGACCCTTGGTTTCGAGGACGAAACTCTTTTTAAGGGGAGGAGTATGTAATACCCAGTTGTAATTCATTCATTTTCATTCAGTATTAATCACTCAGTAATTTTCACTCATTTTTAATCACTCATCATTCGTGATTCATTCATTTACGTTCATTGTTGGCATGTTGTAGCCGTATATCAGTTACCGATCGTCATTTCATCTCCGTTTATAGATCAAGACGGGAGTATTATCATTTTCATCGTGATTGGTAGTTTTGTACTGGAAGTATCATCTTTGGCTTGTGTTGGACTTGTTCACTTTCACATTCGTATGGTATGTCGGATCATTCATCAATCGTAGTGAGGAATCGGAGTTATCGGATTTTCACCTTGTCCATTAACGAGTTACGGCCGTAAGATTGTCGGATACGTCCGTAACAGGCATTCGTTGATTTCAGGCCATTTTGGACGAACGGGACTTACGGCCGTAAGGTTGCGGCATACGGCCGTAAGTTGAGAAGGTACGGCCGCAAGGCTTGGCCGGTTATGGCCGTATGTGTCGAGCAGGGTGTCCAGGCGTTTTTGGCCGAAGGCGAGTTACGGCCGTAAGATGGGTAGGATACGGCCGTAAGGAGTGTTCGTGTTTTTCAGGATGTGTCGGACGAGAGGGACTTACGGACGTAAGGGTTGCGGCATACGGACGTAAGACGAGAAAGGTACGGCCGTAAGGCTTGGCCGGATACGGCCGTACGTTACAGGCAGGGTGCCTAGTCATTTTCGACGAAGGGGGCTTACACCCCTATGTTTGGCCGGATACGGCCGTATCGTCCGAGTTACGCCCGTAAGGTGTGCGGGTACGGCCGTAAGGATGTCGGCAGGTGTTTTAGACGAGGGCGAGTTATGCCCATAAGTAAGGTACGGATACGGCCGTAAGGCTGTCGGCAGGTATTTGGAGCCGAGTTACGGCCATACGAGTTGGCTAGTTACGGCCGTAAGGCCGTTGACCTGGGATGTTACGGCCGTAAGAAGGCCGAGTTACGGCCGTAACTTCCGGCAGTTTATAAGGACTTGGCCAGGACTTTTTCATCATTTTCACCATTTCTTGCACCTTGTTCCGAGAGAGAGAGAGAGCTTGAGGGAGGGATTTTCCATCATCAATCACTTGAGTGTTAGATTTTCATCATCCTCATTCGTTTGGGAAGCTTGGATACTCGATTTAACTCGTGTTCATCGGATCGAAGTGGTTGGATCTTCAAGAGGTAATTTCTTCAACATCTTGGATTTCGATTTTGTATTGAGATATGATGTTTTGGACGTTATAATCATGTTATATGAAGGGATATGCATATGATTATGAGTTTGTATAAAGATTCATTGGACTATTGAAGGATTATTCAAGAACACTTTGAATATTAAGTTGGATTTGGGGGTTTTCGATTAATTGTTGTTGAAATCACGAATTTGGATATTCATTTTGGATTATTGATCATATTGAAAATGTTTTGTTGGTTTGAAACACTTCTTGGGGATTTGATATTGGTATATTGAGGTTTGATTGTAAACGAGCGATTGGCCACAACGTATTCGATATAATGCCCCAATGAACTTGGTTTAGTCGTATTGATGTTTTGAGTTCGTTATAATCGTGTTTGATTCGTATATTGAGCGGATTATTGGTAATTGTGTTATTCAAGGTTGTTCGAGCGAGCGACATTTCATTTAGGACGTTTGTTCGTGGAAGGACATTCTTCATCGGTGTTGAGTAAGTTAATTCTTACTCGGTTAAAAGGATATTCATTCCTTTTGTTGTTGTTAATTCATAATCATAACTCATTCATCATTGTATTAACCGTATTGAGACTTGTAATTGTCGAATATGTAACACCCCCAAAACCATCCGGGATATTACAGCGCCGTGGGTCCCGCGCCAGAACCCACCAGGCTAAAAACCGTTTACAAAATCAATTCAAAAACGCCAAAAGGCTGATGACGGCAATATTTTGCAAATACTCAAATATTTTCAAAAACATAATTTTAAAATACCGTCATAAAATACCATTTGAAAATACAAGACGAAGTGCCAAATCTCAATAGTTCAAAATGTACGTTAAGACGCCGCTTAAACGTACCGATAAAATAGTTTAGGAAAAGGAGTTTGACCAAAATAACCCAAGTTCGTAAAATGCCAAAAGGGCCATTTAAAATACACACATGCAGCGGATAAAGATACCGAAAGCCATTTTGAAATATACACACGCAGCGGATAAAAATAACCGGAAAAGAAATACTCGATACACCAAAACATGCCACCGCCAGTATCACATCGGGAAGCTCATCCCTTCACGACCGCTACTAGCTCGATCTCCGAGTACCTAAAAATAAAGCCCACGACGGGGTCAGCCACAATACTCAATAATGATATCGATCACATCAACATAAATAATTACATACCAATGTAATAATATAGTAAGAATACTACCAAAGTAATTTTACCGTCATAACCTTACCAATCCATAACAATCCAATCCTTACTATAATTCACATTTCGCATTCTCAAATGACGAAATGAACTCAACCACAACCAACTGTACTGTATTCCAAAAATACCAACAATCCTCAAAACATCATCATAACTCATAAATGAAATAATTCATCCGTGCCAAATCCTGTCCATCGGATTACACAATCAAAACTCAACCTGGATAAACCAACAGTACACAACATATCGTAGATCAACTACCATATGATAATGATGACAAATCCGAAACATCGACGTACGGTCGAATGCTCATAAGATCAATAACAATTATCAACCTATAAATAACTGAGAATATCATCGACATGATAGCTCCAATATGACCAACGAAGGATCAACAATGACTGAGAATACCATCAACAAGGTAAATCTCGAACGCAATCAATAAAGGATCAACAATAACCGAGAATACCATCAACAAGGTAAACTCCAAATGATCAACAATAATGGATCTCAAAGAAATAACTCTGACTGTCGAACATACCCCTCGGGCGTATGAACAACGAGTCGCAAATCGTCGAACATACCCAACCATAAATGGAAGATGAACGACCAAACAATATGGCTCAAAGATGGACGTCATAGTACGCCCGATCCGGAAATGTGTCCGTGCACAAGCCACCCCGGGTATTGATCACATACACGTGTGGTCTTGTACCTAATTAGCCTCACGAACTACGTCTCGTGTGCACGGTTCAATGTGGAAATATCAACACATAACCATCATGTGCCCGGCTAAAAATCCTACACAATAACCAATCGGCACGCAGATATGACTCCAGATATGTCACGATGCAATATGACAACGAAACTCAAAGAAACACATATCCAATAAGGATCAAAGGACTCACCGAAGTGAACAACAACAGACTGACAATGAAAAGTTGACACGACTAATCAATATCCAAAACATCAATCCTGGGATCATCATCCCAAATGAATGACCAACACGATCTATGATCTCAATACAATAGTCCTGGGATCAACATCCCTCAACGAATAACCGATACGAAACTCATTATACGAAACCTCAACCTATACAACAACTCAACATACTAATTATCCACATGATTGAAGAAATACTTAGATTACCTCAAAGCCTTGGACCATATCCATCAACATCCCCCAATGAGACGATCAACACAACCATTAATACCAACAATAGTCCTTTCTAACAACATTGCTATATGAATTATAAATGAAATGAAAACGAAACCATTCATCAAATATTATAAACTGAACAAGTATAAACTTGCCTCGATACCGATACCACGAAGCCGTTACCAAAATCCATTGCCTTAGTCTACGAGCTCCTCAGCCCCGACCAAAAGCAATCTACGAACTCTTCAACTTCAACCGCAACACAATGGTCATAATCCACGATCAAAACATCACAACCTATTTCAATAACCGATTAACACACATTCGATAAAAATCAATAACCGTCATAGCCAACCAACAAACTCAACGGTTCAACGAAACCTCGATCATAAACAAAACCAAACAATACAACTCAAACAAATACGAACCCATATCCACGATACAAGTCGCAACTCAATAATCAATATAACCGATCAATAAACCCAACGGTTCCACCATAACCCGATTAGACACAAATCCGAACAACCAAATCAATCGATCACGAATTTAAAACCATAACACAGTTCATAATCCGATAGTCATATCAATAGTCAATTTAAACCAACAAGGGTCTAACATTACCGATTCCAAATTCAATCTTAAATACGGATACAAGTTTCCTCCTTGTAAATTCATGATATAAACCAATTACCGGTTATCATTATCAATCCGGACGATCCGATTAATTCAACATAATAGATAACCATATTCCAAAGGTTTCAAATAATTCCATTATCCGAATTGAACACTTGTTAAATACCTATGAATTCTCAAACTCAAAAGTGAATCATAACCTTATCAAATCCGGAATCATATTCGTATTCCTATACGAATATTGTACCAAAATACATAACTTAGTTCTAGATATGAATATTCCATATTCATATATAAAACACCAACATCTTAAACATATTCATCAAATCAATGATCAATTCATCTCGACATTAAGGATTTTATAACATATTCGATTCCAACTTCAACTCCAAATACGAAGACAAAACTCCTTCTTGTTCATACTTGTAAATTCGTAGAAAACAATTTACTGATTATTATCGTGAATAATCACATTCCAAAATTATCCGAAATCCTTCCAAAATCATAACATGTAACTCAAGAGTTCTTTAAGAACACGAATTATCCAAATTCACGTTCATAATCCATAAAACAACATAACCCGATGTTTTCTAACATCTAAACAACCCTTAATCATAATTCAAGGTGTATATAATCATGTTCTTCAACATATGATCTTCTTAGCATCAAAAATCGAAGCAATACTACCAAGAACATCAAGAATATTATGATTCCATAATCATAACAACATAATCAAGACATAATCCAACATATCATCATCTTCCTTCAACATACACCTCATATAACCTCAAGAATCGAAACAACAACATCTTAATCATCTTCATACGAATCATTTATCAATAACAACATCAAAAATCCGAAATGAAAAGGAGGATTATCCAACATACCTCTTAGATGATGGATTACACAACAAATCACTTCAAGAGTCAACAATATCTCCATATCCAAGCTCCAATCCCATGTTTCCAACCTCATAATCGACTTAGGAAAGTTAAAATCTCCTCTCTCGAGTTTGGAGACGAAAAACAAAGTGAAAAGTCAAGAGAAATGAAAGACGACGTCCCCTTATAAAACGATCCAAATTGCTACGCACGTAATCTTCCTTGGTTAACGTCGTAATACACCCTTACGTACGCTATCTCGACTGTAGCGCACGTAACTCGATCTGAGTTAATCGACCTATTTTGCGTACTTCCTACGTACGTAAATCTTGTACCATAACGCATTTAATACATACATACGTTGACTTGCTACAGTACCACCCACATTACGTACGTAATATGCCATACATAACGTACGTAATGGCCGAGGTTGACTCGCTATCCACATCCTCCGCCGAAAGCAGCCGACACAGGGTCCCACCTGCCGACCACGACTCGATCGTCTGATTCCCATGTTACGTACGTAATGTCTCGGCCATAACGTACGTAACTCTACCAATTTAACGTACGTAAGCTTCAACACATAACGTACGTAATTGCTTCCATACTTAGCCATTTACAGCAATTCCCGTCCAACGTCTTGACGTAACAAATACGAACATACGGCATACTAAATACACATATACTCAACCCAAAAATATTCTCATACGGTATACCTGATATCCAAATCAGTTCAACCTGATACAACATATCCTGAATATATCTGTCAATCAAAAACGATAATCACACCAGTATAACTGTCTCGGTTCTCAATTCATTTTATCCATACTGTATAGATACCAAACTATACAGTATATCTTAGATAAAATAACGCGAAAAATTTATACTGAAAATTCGGGTATTACATACTACCCCCCCTTAAAATAAGTTTCGTCCTCGAAACTTGCGACCTTTCACCAACAACAGATAAATCCAAAACTTCCAACTCATCATGAAAACAATCAAGCGTCGCCACAAGCGAAATAACCAAACCAATATACTTACAGGTGCGTGAAGCCGATGATCTCCCGTGATACTAGCACACGACTCCCATACGAAGTCTCAACACAACCAACACACACTAATATCACAAATAGCAGTTTGAAAAGAATCTCGAAAATTTTGGAAACTCCAAAAATCGATACGACTCAAAAGTCAGAAAAACTCATTTTCAAAAGCCACGCTACTACCGTACCGGTAGAGCCACATAACACACACGCCTGGGTTTCACAAAACCCAAGCTCTGATACCATCTTCTCTAACACCCCCAAAACCATCCGGGATATTACAGCGCCGTGGGTCCCGCGCCAGAACCCACCAGGCTAAAAACCGTTTACAAAATCAATTCAAAAACGCCAAAAGGCTGATGACGGCAATATTTTGCAAATACTCAAATATTTTCAAAAACATAATTTTAAAATACCGTCATAAAATACCATTTGAAAATACAAGGCGAAGTGCCAAATCTCAATAGTTCAAAATGTACGTTAAGACGCCGCTTAAACGTACCGATAAAATAGTTTAGGAAAAGGAGTTTGACCAAAATAACCCAAGTTCGTAAAATGTCAAAAGGGCCATTTAAAATACACACATGCAAATGGATAAAGATACCGAAAGCCATTTTGAAATATACACACGCAGCGGATAAAAATAACCGGAAAAGAAATACTCGATACACCAAAACATGCCACCGCCAGTATCACATCGGGAAGCTCATCCCTTCACGACCGCTACTAGCTCGATCTCCGAGTACCTAAAAATAAAGCCCACGACGGGGTCAGCCACAATACTCAATAATGATATCGATCACATCAACATAAATAATTACATACCAATGTAATAATATAGTAAGAATACTACCAAAGTAATCTTACCGTCAAAACCTTACCAATCCATAACAATCCAATCCTTACTATAATTCACATTTCGCATTCTCAAATGACGAAATGAACTCAACCACAACCAACTGTACTGTATTCCAAAAATACCAACAATCCTCAAAACATCATCATAACTCATAAATGAAATAATTCATCCGTGCCAAATCCTGTCCATCGGATTACACAATCAAAACTCAACCTGGATAAACCAACAGTACACAACATATCTGTAGATCAACTACCATATGATAATGATGACAAATCCCGAAACATCGACGTACAGTCCGAATGCTCATACGATCAATAACAATGATCAACCAATACATCACTGAGAATATCATCGACATGATAGCTCCAATATGACCAACGAAGGATCAACAATGACTGAGAATACCATCAACAAGGTAAATCTCGAACGCAATCAATAAAGGATCAACAATAACCGAGAATACCATCAACAAGGTAAACTCCAAATGATCAACAATAATGGATCTCAAAGAAATAACTCTGACTGTCGAACATACCCCTCGGGCGTATGAACAACCAGTCACAAACCGTCGAACATACCCAACCATAAATGGAGGATGAACGACCAAACAATATGGCTCAAAGATGGACGTCATAGTACGCCCGATCCGGAAATGTGTCCGTGCACAAGCCACCCCGGGTATTGATCACATACACGTGTGGTCTTGTACCTAATTAGCCTCACGAACTACGTCTCGTGTGCACGGTTCAATGTGGAAATATCAACACATAACCATCATGTGCCCGGCTAAAAATCCTACACAATAACCAATCGGCACGCAGATATGACTCCAGATATGTCACGATGCAATATGACAACGAAACTCAAAGAAACACATATCCAATAAGGATCAAAGGACTCACCGAAGTGAACAACAACAGACTGACAATGAAAAGTCGACACGACTAATCAATATCCAAAACATCAATCCTGGGATCATCATCCCAAATGAATGACCAACACGATCTATGATCTCAATACAATAGTCCTGGGATCAACATCCCTCAACGAATAACCGATACGAAACTCATTATACGAAACCTCAACCTATACAACAACTCAACATACTAATTATCCACATGATTGAAGAAATACTTAGATTACCTCAAAGCCTTGGACCATATCCATCAACATCCCCCAATGAGACGATCAACACAACCATTAATACCAACAATAGTCCTTTCTAACAACATTGCTATATGAATTATAAATGAAATGAAAACGAAACCATTCATCAAATATTATAAACTGAACAAGTATAAACTTGCCTCGATACCGATACCACGAAGCCGTTACCAAAATCCATTGCCTTAGTATACGAGCTCCTCAGCCCCGACCAAAAGCAATCTACGAACTCTTCAACTTCAACCGCAACACAATGGTCATAATCCACGATCAAAACATCACAACCTATTTCAATAACCGATTAACACACATTCGATAAAAATCAATAACCGTCATACCCAACCAACAAACTCAACGGTTCAACGAAACCTCGATCATAAACAAAACCAAACAATACAACTCAAACAAATACGAACCCATATCCACGATACAAGTCGCAACTCAATAATCAATATAACCGATCAATAAACCCAACGGTTCCACCATAACCCGATTAGACACAAATCCGAACAACCAAATCAATCGATCACGAATTTAAAACCATAACACAGTTCATAATCCGATAGTCATATCAATAGTCAATTTAAACCAACAAGGGTCTAACATTACCGATTCCAAATTCAATCTTAAATACGGATACAAGTTTCCTCCTTGTAAATTCATGATATAAACCAATTACCGGTTATCATTATCAATCCGGACGATCCGATTAATTCAACATCATAGATAACCATATTCCAAAGGTTTCAAATAATTCCATTATCCGAATTGAACACTTGTTAAATACCTATGAATTCTCAAACTCAAAAGTGAATCATAACCTTATCAAATCCGGAATCATATTCGTATTCCTATACGAATATTGTACCAAAACACATAACTTAGTTCTAGATATGAATATTCCATATTCATATATAAAACACCAACATCTTAAAACGTATTCATCAAATCAATGATCAATTCATCTCCACATTAAGGATTTTATAACATATTCGATTCCAACTTCAACTCCAAATACGAAGACAAAACTCCTTCTTGTTCATACTTGTAAATTCGTAGAAAACAATTTACTGATTATTATCGTGAATAATCACATTCCAAAATTATCCGAAATCCTTCCAAAATCATAACATGTAACTCAAGAGTTCTTTAAGAACACGAATTATCCAAATTCACGTTCATAATCCATAAAACAACATAACCCGATGTTTTCTAACATCTAAACAACCCTTAATCATAATTCAAGGTGTATATAATCATGTTCTTCAACATATGATCTTCTTAGCATCAAAAATCGAAGCAATACTACCAAGAACATCAAGAATATTATGGTTCCATAATCATAACAACATAATCAAGACATAATCCAACATATCATCATCTTCCTTCAACATACACCTCATATAACCTCAAGAATCGAAACAACAACATCTTAATCATCTTCATACGAATCATTTATCAATAACAACATCAAAAATCCGAAATGAAAAGGAGGATTATCCAACATACCTCTTAGATGATGGATTACACAACAAATCACTTCAAGAGTCAACAATATCTCCATATCCAAGCTCCAATCCCATGTTTCCAACCTCATAATCGACTTAGGAAAGTTAAAATCTCCCTCTCTCAGAGTTTGGAGACGAAAAACGAAGTGAAAAGCTGAAGAGAAATGAAAGACGGACGTCCCCTTATAAAACGATCCAGCTCGTTACGTACGTAATCTTCCTTGGTTAACGTACGTAATACACCCTTACGTACGCTATCTGACCTCGGTAGCGTACGTAACTCAGTCCAGAGTTAACTGACCTATTTTGCGTACTTCCTTACGTACGTAAATCTTGTACCATAACGTACGTAATACATACGTTGACTTGCTACAGTACCACCCACATTACGTACGTAATATGCCATACATAACGTACGTAATGGCTGAGGTTGACTCGCTATCCACATCCTCCGCCGAAAGCAGCCGACACAGGGTCCCACCTGCCGACCACGACTCGATCGTCTGATTCCCATGTTACGTACGTAATGTCTCGGCCATAACGTACGTAACTCTACCAATTTAACGTACGTAAGCTTCAACACATAACGTACGTAATGGCTTCCATACTTAGCCATTTACAGCAATTCCCGTCCAACGTCTTGACGTAACAAATACGAACATACGGCATACTGAATACACATATACTCAACCCAAAAATATTCTCATACGGTATACCTGATATCCAAATCAGTTCAACCTGATACAACATATCCTGAATATATCTGTCAATCAAAAACGATAATCACACCAGTATAACTGTCTCGGTTCTCAATTTATTTTATCCATACTGTATAGATACCAAACTATACAGTATATCTCAGATAAAATAACGCGAAAAATTTATACTGAAAATTCGGGTATTACAGAATAATCACTTCATTAACGAGGAACGGCGGTTCCAATCATTTCATTGAACTATCATTCACTTCACCATTATTTTCATCTCGGTGAGTCATTCTTGACTTTGTCGGATTATTATTCATTGGTATTCATTATGGTCATTCTCGTTCATATGACCTTCTGGGTTCATATTGCGTGGCCGAGTGTGGATGTGTGGAATTTTTAGTCAAGCATGCGATGGTCATGTATTGGGATCGATACATTGGACTGTGCACACGGTAACGATTACCTCCGTGAGACTAATTAGGTACAAGGACGGGTGTGTCCGGTCATTTGTCTTGTACACTTGCAGAGAACATTACGGGCGCACTATGATACTCCTCTTCAGCTCAATTCATAACTAAGGATATTTCATAACTAAAGATAACTCATGGTTATGTATTTTCAACCCTTGAGGATTGTTGTTCTGTGTAACTGACCCCATTGGGGGATTTTGTTTTCAGGTCACGGCAAGGCAAAGGCACGGGAAGAGCATGTTTACGGAGAGGAGTCCCAGTGATACTAGTAGGTGGCCCCGATCTTTTCAGTCATTCATGTTGTTGTCATTTATTTTCCGCTGCAGATTTTCATTTGGATACTCCGTTTCATTCAGTGTTGTGTATTTTATCTTCATATAAAATATACTAGTATTCGGTATTGTCCTTGTGTGTTGTACTTAAACTCCTCATCGGAGTATTTGGTAATATAATGTGGTTCAGTACTACAATTATATTATTTAATTCATCAGTTTTCATTCGCCTGGTGGGTCCCAGTCGGGGATCCACGACACTGTAATATCCGCCTAATTTGGGGTGTTACAAATTCATCTAGGAGGTTGAATTCAGAATAGAGTATGTTATGTAATCCTTGTTACCGGGATGAGTTGATCGTTGATATGATTATCGGATTATGAAATCGTATTGTGTTTTTGGATTCGTGATTGATTAATTCAGGTTGTTCGGGTTTGTGTTTAATTGGGATATTATGGAACCGTTGGGTTTGTTGACCGGTTATATTGATTGTTAATTAGGATCGTCGAGTTGCGGTTTGTATTGTAGATATGAGTTCGTATTTATTGAGTTAGATTGTTCATTTTTGTATATAATCGAGATATCGTTGAACGGTTGAGGTGATTGTTGGTCGTGTCAGTTGTTGATTGTTATCAGATTGTTGTTAATTTACTATTGCAATAGGTTGCGATAGTTGATCGTTGATAAGAATCGTGCCTTATGGTTGAGTTCAAGGATGCTCGTGGATTGCATTGGCCAGGGCCGAAGAGCTTGTAGACGACAGCAAGGAATTGGTAACGGCTTCACTATCGTCGTATCGGTATCGAGGCAAGTTATTACTTGTCCAGCTTATAATATTTAATGAATGGTTTCTGTTTCACTTCGTTTATAATACATATAGCAATAATTATTATTGTGAACCCTCGAGATTTGGATTGTATGTTGTTTTCCGATTTTTGGGAGTTAAATCATAACGTATATGATTTCCATTCGTCATTTCTATATTTGGGTATCGAGGATATATTGTGGTAAATGCGAGGATATGCGTTATCTACAGTCGTGGTATTTTTGGATCGCCGAATTTTGAGGATATTTGTTAGTGATGGTTTTAACATCGAGATTGCTCTCGAAGGACTCGAGGCAAGTACTCTAACCATTTTTGTCATTTAGTGTCGATCGTGTTGTGATACATTCGTGTATTGTTGTTGTCATGCATTGTGTATTGTTGTTTTGTGCAGTTGTGCATTGTTGTCGTATGTACACCATGCGTTGGTACAACGAGATCATCATGGGAATCTATAGATGTGTGCGCTGGATAGTTGGACAGGTATTTCCACCATGCGTTGGTCCAACGGGATCATAATGGGAATCTATGTTGTGTGCGTTGGATCGTAGGATTACCATGTGTTGTTGTTGTGCATATATATATTATTGGTTATCCACCTTGTGTTGATCTAACAGGGTCATCTTCGGATCTATGCTTTGTGCACTGGATCATCGGATTTCCATTGAGTTTACATTGTTGTTATTGTTGTGTGCATATTGATGTCATCATGTGAGTATGCATTTGTAGGTCTTGTGTTAGGACCATGTCCGCATGTTGTATTGGTCAGATCTCGGATTAGACTGACATGATTCATCGTGGAATTGCGTATCCTGAGGTATGTTCCGTATTTCCTTTTTGGTACTTGTCTTTGATGGACAATCAACTTTCATGTTGAGATTTGATAATGATATCCGATGGATTGAATTGGTCAGAGTTGATATATTTCGTATCAGTGAGTCATGATGTTTTGAGAACCCTGGGGTATTGCTTGAGGTACAGTACAAATGTTTGGGTAGGAGTTTATTGTGTTGTTGAGGATATGAGATGTGAATTTTTGATAAGAATTACTTTAGTAAGGATTATCATGAGTTGGTAAAGTTATGGCTGTAAGATTACATTGGGCGTATTCTTACTTAGTCTTTTCAATGGTACGTAACTATTGACGTGATGTGATCGTTATCATTGTTGAGTATTATGGCCGACCCCGTCGTGGGCTTTCTTTTTAGGTTCTCGGGATATCGATCTCGTAGCGGTCGTGAAGAGATGAGCTTCCCGGAGGATACTGGCTATGGCATGTGTTTGTGAATCGAGTACTTTCACTAGTTGTTGTATTCCGCTGCTAGAGCATTTTTAATTGTTTGTCTTTTCCACTGCTTGGGTATTTTTAAATGGCCTTTTGGTTTTGGTAACTTAAGTTATTTTGGAAAATCGTTTTCTAAACTATTTTGTCAGTACGTGTAAGCGTGGCTTAACGTATGCTTTTAAAACTGTTGAGTTTTGGCATTTCGGGCCTTGTAGTTTCAAATGAGATTCTATGTCGGTTTTGATAAATGAATTTTATAAAGTCTTCGAATATTTTTTAAGATATTTCCGTCATCGTCGCTTAGGCATATTTGAATGTTTGTAAATCTTTCTTTCAGCCTCGTGGGTTCCATTTCGGGGCCCACGACACTGTAATATTCCTGGATGGCTCTGGGGGTGTTACAGGCATTATGCGGGAGGCTCATGCATCACCTTACTCAGTCCATCCGGGCTCGAGTAAAATGTATAAGGATTTGAGGAAGAATTTTTGGTGGAATATCATGAAGAATGAGGTGGTGTAGTTTGTGGCTAAGTGTTTGACTTGTCAGCAACTCAAAATCGAACATCAGCGGCCAGCCGGGTTGTTGAAGCCACTTTCCGTCCCGAAATGGAAGTGGGAGGACGTCTCTATGGATTTTGTCACGAATTTGCCTAGGACAAAGACGGGAATGAACATGATGTGGGTGATCGTGGATCGACTAACTAATTCGGCACATTTTCTGGGCATCAAGGACACTTGGGGACCACAAAAATTGGCTCGTATATTTATTGCGTAGATCGTGATGTTGGAACAATATCTTTTAGATCATTTTGATGATGTGTTATTAAAACCAAAATTTACTTAAAACATATTTTTCCTTGATTAACGTCATGCGCAAACCATCTTAACGTCGTAACATTCACGATTATGCCGCAAGATTTTTAATCTGATTAACGTACGTAACTCGTCTATTATAACATACGTAACACTCATTGTTTTCGTAAGTTTTTTTTGTACAGGTAACGTACGTAACCAGAGTTATCTAACGTACGTAATGCTTGAATTATTCTGACCGTTGGAAAAGTCACTAGCCTCTGCAACAAGTCGTCTCACTCAACGGATCTCTGACCAGAATATTACGTACGTAACCATGCAATTCATAATGTACGTAATGTATATTATCATATCTCACTGGACCAGTTCTTCACTTTCATTAAGGCCGCTATTCGTAGCATATAACGTACGTAACGTTCATAACGTATGTAACCATCAGCATGTAACGTACGTAATCAGTTAAACTGTTCCAACGGGAATTTGAGCTCAAGAAGGCTATAAATAGACAACTTCATGGAGATTGAAGACACACAAGCATTCTGAGCCTACTAGCATACTCAAGCAATATCAAGCAATTTTGAGAGATATACTTATTCTAGATTGTGATACAAGAAGATTTGTTCTATAATTTCCAATCTTCATTCTTGTATCAAAGAGCGATCTATTGTGAAAGTCGAATTTCTACTCGCATTTGTTTTGTGTATAGGTTATCTTGTACCCAGAAAAACAAGAGTGTTTTTGTGAGGTTGTTCTTGAGCCTGGAAATCAAGAAATTGTAAGAAGTTGGCACTAAACTAGAAAGTGCAATTCTAAATTCTAAGAAAAGTCCTAGTCGATAAAACTAGGTAGGGGACGTAGGGTTCGTTAATAGCCAAACCTCTAGAACAAATTCTTGTGTTCTTTCTTTTCCGCATTCTAATTACTCCGATATTTTGCTTCCGCACAAAAAGAGTTCAATACTCTTATCCGCACTATTCAACCCCCCCTTCTAGTGGCGGTACCAATCTAACAATTGGTATCGGAGCAGTCTCTTTATCACCGGATTAACACCCGCTAGAGAAAAGATCCAGAAATGGCCTTTATCCACTCCTCCGTTGAAGGCAACGCTCTCAATCGCCCTCCCTTCTTCGATGGTTCGAACTTTATGACATGGAAGAAGAAGATGTCCATCTTCATCCGAGCTCACGATATTTAAATATGGAAGGTCATTGCCCTTGGACCTACCATTCCTAAGAATACGGATGGCTCTCTCAAAAGTTTTGAAGAGTACGACGACACCGACTGGAAGAATGATCACTTCAATAGTAAAGCCACTCAATTGCTTTACTGTGCTCTCAATCCAGAAGATCACAATAGAATTTCTTCCTGCGAGATGGCAAAAGAAATCTGGAAAATGTTAGAGATCACCCATGAAGGTACAAGTCAAGTTAAGGAAACCAAAATCAATATGCTTCTTCATGATTATGAACTCTTCACTATGAAAGAAGAAGAAAGCATTACCACTATGCTTGACCGTTTCTCGACAATCACTAATGGGCTGGCTTCATTCGGGAAACCGATATCAAGTAGTGATAAAGCCAAGAAAATCCTTCGGTCTCTACCAAGAGAATGGGACGCTATTGTTACGGCTATCATGGAGTCGAAAGACCTCAATACCATAGAATTCAGCGCTCTCATCGGATCTCTCATTAATTATGAGATTGTCATTAAATCTCGAAGTTCGAAACCAAACCCCAAGGAGAGAGAAAGGACAATCGCTTTCAAAGCCAAAGAAGAAAGCGATCTAGAGGATGAACCTATCGAAGAAGAGGACGAAGAAATCGCCTTTTATGCCAAAAACATAAAGAAATTCAAAAATCTTCTACAAAGGCGCCGGAGAAACATCAAGCAAGAATCAAGGGATGAATACAAAAAGACTCACTTCCCTCAAAACAAAAAGTTCGACAACACTTGTCGAAGGTGCGGCGTTCCAGGCCATTTTGCGAAAGATTGTCGTGCTGCTGCTCCAATAAGTTCATCAAAACCACCTCACGAAAAGTTCAAAAAGAAGGAAGTTTATGTCGCCACATGGAGCGATGATGATGAGGATGATGAACCACAAGTCCAAACCAATCTTGCTCTAATGGCCCGCACATCCGAAGATAGTGATGAAGAAGTCGAGGTTAGTGATTCTCATGAAGAACTACTTGATGCTTTTGAATCCCTAAATAATGAATACGAAAAGGCTTGCAATAGTAATAAAGATTTGAAAAAGAAAATAAAACTCCTTGAAAATGAAAATGCTAAATTATTGAAAAACAAGGAAGTTTCGTTTGATCATACGAATTGTTTGGAAACTGAGAAAATTCTCAGAGATGAATTGCACAAAACTCAGAAAGAATTCAAACTTTATGTTAGAAAATTCTCATGTGGTAATGACAAATTCGAGCAACTATTATTTGGTCAAAAATTTTCTCTTTCAAAACAAGGACTTGGGTATAATTCATTTCCAATGAAAAAGTCCTTAGAAATTACCACAAAAGATTCGGACACTTTAAAAATGGGAATTCCATCATGTCCAAAATATTTAAAACCTGGACATACCGGAACTTACTGTCGTAATTCTAGACGTACTATAAGGGTTAAGCAAATTTGGGTACCAAAAGGGACCGTTGTTAAAAATCAAGTTTTTGTATCTAACTTCTCAGGACCCAAATTAGCCTGGGTACCTATAAAACGGAAGAAAATTGTTTTTGTAGGTACAAGCAAGGAAGACAACATTATCAAATAAATGGTATGTTGATAGTGGATGTTCAAATCACATGAGTGGAAATGAACATCTCTTCACGGAACTGAAAAAGGAAGATCGTGGCTGTGTTACCTTTGGCGATAATAAAAAGGGCCAAATAAAAGGGATAGGTAAAATTGGTAAGAAACCTTTACCTACTATTGAAAATGTTCTATTTGTTGATGGACTTTGCCATAATCTTCTGAGTGTTTCCCAACTTTGTGACACCGGTCTTAAATTGATTTTTGAAATTACGCATTGCACGGCAATGAGAAAGACCAAATCGTTTTTATTGGATTGCGTTATGGAAATATTTACATTGTCGATCTCCAAGATGAATCTTCCTTCAATGAAAAATGTCTACTTTCGTACGACGAAAATGCCGTAGTTTGGCGCCGAAAATTGGGACATGCCTCTTTACCACTTCATTCAAAATTGGCCAAAAATGATATTGTTCGTGGTCTACCAAAATTAAATTTTAGAAAAGACCACATCTGTGAGGCCTGTATTAAAGGTAAACATACAAGAGGCTCGTTTAAACCAAAAATGGAAATTTCCACTAGTCGCATTCTTGAATTAATTCATATGGATTTAATTGGTCCGTCTCGACATGCCAGACTAACAGGTAAACTTTATACTTTAGTTATTGTCGATGATTTTTCAAGATTTACTTGGGTAAAATTCTTAGCCAATAAAGATGATGCTTTTAACGAGTTTGTTAAGTGGTGTAAGGTTACCCAGAAGGAAAAAGAATTACTAGTTATCGCCATTCAAACCGATCATGGTGGAGAATTTGATTCTAATCTCTTTGAAGATTGGTGCGATAAATATGGTATTGGGCACAACTTTTCGGCACCTCGGACACCTCAACAAAATGGAGTTGTCGAGAGGAAGAATCGCTCTCTAGAATAAATGAGCCGAACAATGCTCAATGAGTATGGTCTTCCTAAATATTTTTGGGCCGAATCCGTTAACGCCGCTTGTTATGTTATTAATCGTGTCCATCTCAGGAGGAACAAAATGATGACTCCTTATGAGATTTTTAAAGGTAAAAAGCCCAATTTATCTTATTTTCATCCATTTGGTTGTAAAGTGTTTATTCATAATAATGGTAAGGATAATTTGGGTAAATTCGATTCAAAATCAGATATTGGTAATTTCTTGGTTATTCTACTAATAGTAAAGCGTATTATGAAGTCTCATACGGGGTTTCAGCCTCTTGCTGAAATACTTGATTTTATCCGCCTCTGAATGAATGATGGATGAGGCGAAAGGAAGAAGTTCCTGAAATTTCTCGGCAATGGCGAGAACATCCTTGTCTGCTGAGGGGTCGGGGGTGAGTAATTCTGACAGTTTGGCCTCTCTGAGCAGGGCCGGATAATACCTCTCCATCATGAGAGTTTTGAACTGATCCCAAGTACATGATCCTTCGGTGGGCTTCAACGACAACCACCAAGAGTGTGCGCTCTTACCGAGGTAGTAAGCCGCAACAGAAACTTTGTGTCCTTCGGGACACTCTACCATAGCAAACAACTTCTCGAAATGCTCGAGCCAATGAATAATATCCGCCGGCTCAGACGAGCCCTCAAAAGTAGGTGGCCTCTGGCGAGAGATGTCGCCGATGATATTGCTCACATTTTTCTCTTGCGTCTGAGGTGGCGGCGGAGGAGCCTGATGATTTTGATTGACGGAGTTATGCATCGTCTCCATCAGTTGTGCCATCTGAGTCATTTGGGCCATCATGCCCTGCATAAAAGCGAGTGGGTCAACCCGGACACCCTCTGACTGAGCCGTGTCCCGGGTAAGACTCCCTGATAGTGAATGATCGCGTCCAGGAGAGTGAGTGGCAGCATCGCTGCTCGATGAATTAGCATTATTTCTCGCGTTTGCACGTGTATTCACACGAGCTCTCGGGATTCGGCCCGCACCACGGCCTCGTCCTCCTCGTCCTCTTCTTGCTCTCTCCATACTGAAGTAGGAAAGTCACATGATGATTATATTCCCCGCATGAATATCACGTTATGATTATGACATGAGATGATGAAAATGGGCATACACGCTCTAACACGGTGATTACATGAATGATTAACTGAGGTGACATGATTATCTGATGAAATTATTGAAATGATTATCTTGAATGAGTTAACAAGATTAATGATTTGATCTTCCAGATCAACAACCGAGTAATGAAATGAATTGAGTGATTAATGAGTTAACCTGATCGTCCTGGTCAAAATGACAATGATGATTGAGGATTGTTAACTGATGAATTATGAATGAATGATTATTGCCAGAAATTATACCATGGCATTAGAAATCTTACAGTTCTTGGTCTGATTGGCTCGGCATTTGCACAGGTCACACGTGACGTGAAAGTCCAATGATACTAGTCCGATGACGATTATTTCAAATGAGACATGACTTGGAGGGTAGTATTCAAAACCACGCTCTGATACCAACTCTGTAACACCCCAAACTAGGCGGATATTACAGTGCCGTGAATCCCCGACTGGGACCCACCAGACAAATGAAATTGATGAATTAAATAATATAATTGTAGTACCGAACCACATTATATTACCAAGTACTCCGATGAGGAGTTTAAGTACAACACACCAGGACTAAACCGAATACTAGTATTGTAACACCCAAACCGAAAAGGGCCAAAATGTAACTTTATGGTGACAATCAGAACATACTAACGCAAGCGGAAGACTTTAATATAAAATAAATACTTAGTCAAATAAATCAACGACTGCCAAAGTATCATCTCGACAAGGTCTCAATGAAAGAAATAATCCAAAACATAAGTCTGAAATGAAATAAAGTTCCAAAATGCTAAATCTTAAAATACTCCATAAATGGGAATCTAAACATGGGTAGGTCCTCTAGCTCCTACTCTCAACGCTCATGCCCAGCATCCCGCTTATTGCCTGCCGCAGAGAAAAGAAAATGCGGCTGAGCTAACGCTCAGTGAACAGATATAAATAATGAGAGGTAATAAGCATGAAAGAATAGTGAATGAATCCAAGAAAACCTGCTGAACAAGATGTCGAAGGAATTACGGAACAAACAATGAAAGAGTCAAAACTTAAACAAAGGGAAATATGGGACGGATATCAAGCATAACAAGGAAAATGCCCAAGTAACAAACAAATAACAAATCGTACAAAGGAGTGTAGCTCTCCACATGTACTAATGTGAAATGGGGTGTATTGCACACACACAAGTCTATTCACCAAATTATAAACAGAACTAAGTACCTAGGATGCATCCATATGCTCCCTGCAAAACAGATATACATATGCCAAGTTCTAGACTAAGCATACATGCAATATACATGGGCCAAGTGCGCTATAGCAATATAAACAAATGGGAACGCCGTGGACAAAGTCACACCTCCACAGATAGTGTCAATACCATTGGTGCATCAATGGCAAGGTCATGGAACCCCCATGACTAGTTAAACAAATATGGGCAACATAAATAGGCAAATGATGTATATAGTAATCGTGAGGGAAAATTTTCTAATTGTCCCTTCAGATGATGACTATGGAAATGAGTATAGCATCAAGAAATAATCAAACGAACAACAAAGCAAATAAGGATCAATAGCATCGAATAACCAATATCGGGAAGAATAAAGTCATGAGAAACTTTTACTGAAAGAGGTCGGAATATCTGTACCTTAGGAATTGAAAGCAAATAGGAAAATGAACACAAGGAAAGGTGGATCACTCCTTATCCACTGAATCTACACGAAATTATAATCATACATTACTTATACGTTCACTAAAATCATAACGGATTCATTACTCCAAAGTCACTTATTAATAGGTTAAGGGTTTTACATGTAAATCTGGTTCCATTTTCTTATGATTTTTAAAGTATAACAATTAAGGTTCTGAGATTTTACAATTTTTACTAGTGATTACCACATGAGTTAAGCACCTCCCCAAATTTTTCCAGATTTTATTTCTAAGTGCAAGCATTATTTCAAAAATCGTTTTCCCAAACATGTCCAGAAACTGTACTGCATGTATACCTCAAAAGTTTTGCATTTATCAACATAGTTAAACCTTTCAAAAAAATCTACAAAAATTACAGTAAGTCCCTGATAACTTAATATTACCTTTGTAAAAGTATAGCTCTCAACTCTTTATAGATTTGACATGAAAAATCTCAAAAGTAGACTGAAATAATTTTCTGAAAACACTGTTTTGACATATGATAACATAAAATTCAGAAACATGCCCAAATCAACTCCAATTCACTCCAAACTAATTGGATCAGTTAGTAGTCTCTTTAAACTTAGTTTTGGACTCAAGAAACTCAGAAAATCTCTTTGTTATCATCAAGCTTCATCCTAATCAATTTGATCCAAAAACTGGACAGCATATTTTGAAACAGGAACAACACAACATTAATCCCGTAAAATTTAAAAACATGACCAATACAACTCCGATTTCCTTCAAACCAATTGGAAAACTTAACTAAGACCTTAAACTAGGTATTCATGCAAAGAAACAGATTTAAACCATCATATATCATGATATCTCACGTTTTCAATTTCAGGCATACGTGCTGTCCAAATTTCAGAAACTATTTAAACCATAATTCATTTAATCCTCTTAAATCCAATTACATGAAAATATAAAAGGCTCATATTTTACAGGTGATTAGACCTCTTTATGACTTAAATAAAACATAAAACATTCAGCCATAACCATGTTTCATTTAGTCACAACAATCGAATCAAAGTTCACAAAATTAAAGACATGCGATAACACATATATTAGGCCGATTGGTTCTATTTTCGTAAAGCCTTATTCTTGATCCTTTAGCCATGTTTTCTCATGATTAAATACAGATTATATGAGGCATCAAATGGTGTCAAAACATCAAGCAATAGGTTCAGCGCAAATCAAAATAAAAACCGAATCAAAAAATTTAAAACCTCCTTTCCTTGTTTATCTTTTAGCCGATTTGTATTAGGTTTTTAGGGCTTGATTTTACATGAATAAGGGATCAAAAGAATGAATCGATACCACAAGATAACATACCGAGTGGGCTGAGACAAGGAGTACCAAAAATCGGACAACAACGAGACAGAAACCGAATTAGAACTCCTTTTCTTCGAACGAATTCACCACGCCAATCTTGCCAAGAGGGGAAACACAATCTAATACTCTCCTTGCACCACTTGGTTTCGCGACAGAAGGGAAAGAACTCTCTCGAGCCGTCTTGTTGCAAATAGGGTTTATGTTTTGTGAGATGTGTGTGTGTTAATCGTGGGGGGTTTTAAACGTGTGGGGAGGGTTTTTAAAAAAGTAAGCTCGATATTTAGGGGAGTAATTAGGGGGATTACAAATGAGGACTTAACCAAAATAACACAATCACGAATTTAGACATATTGAAAGTTCCCATACGTTTGATATCATATTATGTACATTTTAATATATCATAAATTTTATTAATCGTCTAAACGCTTATTGTTCAAGTATTAAAGAATAATTACTTCGGTTACAATATAATGCGAAGTCTTAGATTATTATTCGTCTTTCAAAAGTTTCAAATTAGAGGGTATTTTAGGTATTTAATAAGTTTAAAAATTTTGGGTTTTACAAGTATATTTTATATGGAGATAAAATACACCACCCTGAGCAATTAAACATCTCAAATGGAATTTGCAGCGGAAAATACAAATGACGGAATAACTGAAATGACTGAAATGAACGGAATGACTGGGGCCCCCTTACTAGTATCACTGGGACTCCTCGCCGTCAGCATGCTCTTCCCGTGCCTTTGCCTTGCCGTGACCTGAAAACAAAATCCCCCAACGGGGTCAGTTACACAGAACAACAATCCTCAAGGGTTGAAAATACATAATCATGATTAAACTGAAGTTATGAAATATCCTTAGTTATGAATTACGCTGAAGAGGAGTATCATAAATGCGCTGTAATGTTCTGTGCAAGTGTACAAGACGAATGACCGGACACACCCGTCCTTGTACCTAATTAGTCTCACGGAGGTAAGCGTTACCGTGTGCACGGTCCAATGTATCGGTGAACCCAAAACATGACCATCGTGTGCCCGACTAAAAATTCCACACAGCCACACCCGGCCACGCAATATGAACCCAGAAGGTCATATGAACGAGAATGACCACAATGAATACCAATGAATAATAATTCGACAAGGCCAAGATGACTCACCGAGATGAAAATAATAGTGACTTGATTGATAACCCAATGAAATGATTTGGAACCGTCGCTCCTCGTGAATGAAATGATTATTCGATTACAAGTCTCAATATGATTAATATTATGATGAATGAATTATGATTATGAGCAATCAACA
Source organism: Orobanche coerulescens (assembly GCA_033398695.1). Taxonomy (NCBI): domain Eukaryota; kingdom Viridiplantae; phylum Streptophyta; class Magnoliopsida; order Lamiales; family Orobanchaceae; genus Orobanche; species Orobanche coerulescens. Next base: position 33,872,436 of record CM065814.1, on the reverse strand, counting down.
ACAAAAGGAATGAGTATCCTTTTAACCGAGTAAGAGTTAACTTACACAATACCGATGACAATGTCCTTCCACGAACAACGTCCTAAATGAAATGTCGGTCGCTCGAACAACCTTGAATAACAACAATTACCAACAACCGATCAATACACGTGTCAAGTAACAAAACACGACCAACCTAAAAGTCGATACAACGATAATCAAACTCATAGGGGCATTCAAACGAATACGTAACCAACCACACAACTTCGGAAATATCCAATCCTGAATTAATCGAAACCAACACCAAAATGAGTATTTCGAACTAACAAAACACTTCAATGATATCAATAATCCAATAGGAATCCACAATTCAAGATTACAACCATATCAATCGGAAAATCCCCAATTAACCGAAGTCAACCCCAAGGGTTCTTGAAATAATTCCGAAAATAGCCATTAAATCCGTAGGAATATATTTATCCAAGGTAGATAATCCATATCTAACATATTCCAATAATAATCCAAGCTTACACGAAGAAATCGGAAGGAAAAACCCAAAAATCCGAAATTCTAGATCCAAGAGATTAATACCTTTGATTTGATGTTAAGGAGATGATGAAATGATGATTAATCCGAATGGTGAGCTTGAAGATGATGATTGATGATTACACCTCGAAGAGTACTCTCCAAATCGCCCAAAATCGCCCAAAACCGAAGAGAAAATGAGAAGGAAAGATAAATGACGAAATCTGGGCTACACTGTCCAATTTATAGTCACTCCAGGTTAGCGTGCGCTAACAGGTAATTTTGGGTAGTCCAGTACCCACTGTCCAAAATCGGTAGCGCGCGCTACGTACCTTTTTGTAGCGTGCGCTACAACCATACTATTAGCGTGCGTTAATACCCATAGTTAGCATGCGCTAACGAATTATTAGATGCCCAGTACTGGAATCCAGAAACCGTCTGTCCTCTGATCTGACCTCGGTAGCGTGCGCTACAACCAATATTTAGCGTGCGCTACTACACCGTTTGCGTACGCTAAATATTACTCATAGCGTGCGCTATGAATTAATCCAGTGCAGTCCAGTAGCCACTGGACTCAACCTAATCCGTCCTTAGCGCGCGCTACAGCAATTATTAGCGTGCGCTAATACAACCCACTAGCGCGCACAACTTACCATTCGTAGCGTGCGCTACTTATAACTCACCTGCAGTCCAGTACCTTCTGGACTGCAGCCAGGGTAACCTCAGCGTGCGCTAATGCTGAGTGGTAGCATGCGCTACCTATACTCAATTAGCGTGCGCTAAAAAGAGTACGTAGCGTGCGCTACTCCTCACGCACAGTCCACAATGAAAATGACGATGATGATAAACACGGCACGACACTCCAATTAAATTAGTGATGAATGACGATTGATACACGATACAATTTACTCTGAATGATGAATACCATGATTGAATATGAGTGACAAATGATCATTAATGAGTGAAATTACTGAATGACAATTACTGAATGATAAATACTGAATGATAATAACTGAATTACAACCGGGTATTACAGAGTGTTCGTGTTTTTCAGGATGTGTCGGACGAGAGGGACTTACGGCCGTAAGGGTTGCGGCATATGGCCGTAAGACGAGGAAGGTACGGCCGTAAGGCTTGGCCGGATGCGGCCGTACGTTACAGGCAGGGTGCCTAGTCATTTTCGACGAAGGGGGCTTACGCCCGTATGTTTGGCCGGATACGGCCGTATCGTCCGAGTTACGCCCGTAAGGTGTGCGGGTACGGCCGTAAGGATGTCGGCAGGTGTTTTAGACGAGGGCGAGTTACGCCCATAAGTCAGGTACGGATATGGCCGTAAGGCTGTCGGCAGGTGTTTGGAGCCGAGTTACAGCCGTACGAGTTGGCTGGTTACGGCCGTAAGGCCGTTGACCTGGGATGTTACGGCCGTAAGAAGGCCGAGTTACGGCCGTAACTTCCGGCAGTTTATAAGGACTTAGACGGGACTTTTTCATCATTTTCACCATTTCTTGCACCTTGTTCCGAGAGAGAGAGAGAGCTTGAGGGAGGGATTTTCCATCATCAATCACTTGAGTGTTAGATTTTCATCATCCTCATTCGTTTGGGAAGCTTGGATACTCGATTTAACTCGTGTTCATCGGATCGAAATGGTTGGATCTTCAAGAGGTAATTTCTTCAACATCTTGGATTTCGATTTTGTATTGAGATATGATGTTTTGGACGTTATAATCATGTTATATGAAGGGATATGCATATGATTATGAGTTTGTATAAAGATTCATTGGACTATTGAAGGATTATTCAAGAACACTTTGAATATTAAGTTGGATTTGGGGGTTTTCGATTAATTGTTGTTGAAATCACGAATTTGGATATTCATTTTGGATTATTGATCATATTGAAGATGTTTTGTTGGTTTGAAACACTTCTTGGGGATTTGATATTGGTATATTGAGGTTTGATTGTAAACGAGAGATTGGCCACAACGTATTCGATATAATGCCCCAATGAACTTGGTTTAGTCGTATTGATGTTTTGAGTTCGTTATAATCGTGTTTGATTCGTATATTGAGCAGATTATTGGTATTGTGTTATTCAAGGTTGTTCGAGCGACCGACAATTCATATAGGACGTTTGTTCGTGGAAGGACATTCTTCATCGGTGTTGAGTAAGTTAATTCTTACTCGGTTAAAAGGATATTCATTCCTTTTGTTGTTGTTCATTCATAATCATGACTCATTCATCATTGTATTAACCGTATTGAGACTTGTAATTGTCGAATAATCACTTCATTAACGAGGAACGGCGGTTCCAATCATTTCATTGAACTATCATTCACTTCACCATTATTTTCATCTCGGTGAGTCATTCTTGACTTTGTCGGATTATTATTCATTGGTATTCATTATGGTCATTCTCGTTCATATGACCTTCTAGGTTCATATTGCGTGGACGAGTGCAGATGTGTGGAATTTTTAGTCGAGCACGCGATGGTCATGTATTTGGATCGATACATTGGACTGTGCACACGGTAACGATTACCTCCGTGAGACTAATTAGGTACAAGGACGGGTGTGTCCGGTCATTTGTCTTGTACACTTGCACAGAACATTACGGGCGTACTATGATACTCCTCTTCATCTCAATTCATAACTAAGGATATTTCATAACTAAAGATAACTCATGGTTGTGTATTTTCAACCCTTGAGGATTGTTGTTCTGTGTAACTGACCCCGTTGGGGGATTTTGTTTTCAGGTCACGGCAAGGCAAAGGCACGGGAAGAGCATGTTGACGGCGAGGAGTCCCAGTGATACTAGTAGGGGGCCCCGATCTTTTCAGTCATTCATGTTGTTGTCATTTATTTTCCGCTGCAGATTTTCATTTGGATACTCCGTTTCATTCAGTGTTGTGTATTTTATCTTCATATAAAATATACTAGTATTCGGTATTGTCCTGGTGTGTTGTACTTAAACTCCTCATCGGAGTATTTGGTAATATGATGTGGTTCAGTACTACAATTATATTATTTAATTCATCAATTTTCATTCGCCTGGTGGGTCCCAGTCAGGGATCCACGGCACTGTAATATCCGCCTAATTTGGGGTGTTACAAATTCATCTAGGAGGTTGAATTCAGAATAGAGTATGTTATGTAATTCTTGTTACCGGGATGAGTTGATCGTTGATATGATTATCAGATTATGAAATCGTATTGTGTTTTTGGATTCGTGATTGATTAATTCAGGTTGTTCGGGTTTGTGTTTAATCGGGATATTATGGAACCGTTAGGTTTGTTGATCGGTTATATTGATTGTTAATTAGGATCATCGAGTTGCGGATTGTATTGTAGATATGAGTTCGTATTTGTTGAGTTGGATTGTTCATTTTTGTATATGATCGAGATATCGTTGAACGGTTGAGGTGATTGTTGGTCGTGTCGGTTGTTGATTGTTATCAGATTGTTGTTAATTTACTATTGCAATAGGTTGCGATAGTTGATCATTGATAAGAATCGTGCCTTATGCTCGAGTTCAAGGATGCTCGTGGATTGCATTGGTCAGGGCGGAAGAGCTTGCAGACGACAGCAAGGAATTGGTAACGGCTTCACTATCGTCGTATCGGTATCGAGGCAAGTTATTACTTGTCCAACTTATAATATTTAATGAATGGTTTCTGTTTCACTTCGTTTATAATGTATATAGCAATAATTATTATTGTGAACCCTCGAGATTTGGATTGTATGTTTTTTCGATTTTTGGGAGTTAAATCATAACGTATATGATTTCCATTCGTCATTGCTATATTTGGGTATCGAGGATATATTGTGGTAAATGCGAGGATATGCGTTATCTACAGTCGTGGTATTTTTGGATCGCCGAATTTGAGGATATTTGTTAGTGATGGTTTTGACATCGAGATTGCTCTCGAAGGACTCGAGGCAAGTACTCTAACCATTTTTGTCATTTAGTGTCGATCGTGTTGTGATACATTCGTGTATTTTTGTTGTCATGCATTGTGTATTGTTGTTTTGTGCAGTTGTGCATTGTTGTCGTATGTACACCATGCGTTGGTCCGACGAGATCATCATGGGAATCTATAGATGTGTGCGCTGGATCGTTGGACAGGTATTTCCACCATGCGTTGGTCCAACGGGATCATAATGGAAATCTATGTTGTGTGCGCTGGATCATAGGATTACCATGTGTTTTTGTTATGCATATATATATTATTGGTTATCCACCTTGTGTTGATCTAACAGGGTCATCTTCGGATCTATGCTTTGTGCACTGGATCATCGGATTTCCATTGAGTTTACATTGTTGTTATTGTTGTGGGCATATTGATGTCGTCATGTGAGTATGCATTTGTAGGTCTTGTGTTAGGACCATGTCCGCATGTTGTATTGGTCAGATCTCGGATTAGACTGACATGATTCATCGTGGAATTGCGTATCCTGAGGTATGTTCCGTATTTCCTTTTTGGTACTTGTCTTTGCATATGTAGATGATATTAATCCTCCCAAAATCGTCCCTCTGCAAATGTAGATGATATTAATCCTCTTTTAACTTGGTTATGAGATTTTGGGCATGGATTTGAGCATTATACTTGGAGCTGGTGATAATTCTTGGAAGGCGTCCGATTCTTCTTTGTTGTAGTTCATTAATACAAGGTAATATTCGTGTTCCTCTGATTATAACTCGATTTTGAGAAGGATTTAAACATGTTATGAAGCATGTTAGTCTATGTTATCATTTATGATGAGATTATACATGATTAACTTGAGTTTCGGTGAAGAGATTGAAGATATTGGTTGAAGTTATTCATGTTGAAGTGTTGCGATCGTTCAAACATGCTCGTAAGATGGGTTAACGTATTATATTTATGTTGTTGCTCATAGTTACTTCATATAATGATGGATGTTTGAAGTGTTACTTCTATTTTTGGTATTTTATGAAGTTTGTGTTGAGGAGATGATGTTATTTTGATATTCATTGCATTATGAGCTAATAAAATGGACTGAATGTAAGAAAACATATTTGTTATGTTATTTTGAGGATTATGATTATGATAATGTTAGACGAACATGGTTATATATTAATTCTTGTTCCTGAAGACGTTCCTGAAGTATATATACCAGGATTAAGTGAATATATGTTGAAGATATTAGTATTTTAGATATGAATATGAATTATTGATGTCTAGAAACCAAGTTATGTTGATTGAAGTTGTAGTATTCATATGTTCTTGATGAATCGAATTATGACTTGAGTTTGGAAAAATTATGATTAGTCACGAGTAGGATTGTTCACTATGTTGAATTGATCATATCTTTTGGATTATTGATAATCTTGGTATTGTTTTGCTATGAATTTAACGAATATGAATAATGAGTAATCTTACCAATTTGTAGTCGAGGTTGAATTCGGATTTGATGTTATATGTACTGATATCATATTGAAATGATTGTTGATATGATTATCGGATTCTAAAATTATATTATGGATATAAATTTGTGGTTGATTGGATTGAGTTTTGTAGCTTGTGTATGATCGAAGTATTGTTGAACCATTGGGATTGTTGATTGGTTACTCGATCGTTGATTGTTATCGAACATGTTGTTAATCAGTTGTTGCAATAGGTTGTGATAATTTATCATTGATTAGAACCGTTGTTTTATGGTTGAGTTCAATATGTTCTTGAATTGCTTTAGTCAGAGTTGACGAGCTCGTATACGAAGGTAAGGGAATTGGAAACAATTTCGTCATCATCGTATCGGTATTGAGGCAAGTTTATACTTGTTTAGTTCATAATGTTAATGAATGGTTTCGGATTCATTTCATTTATAATTCATATAACAATGATTATAAATGTGAAAATTGGGGACTAGGTTTTTATGTTATATTTTGGTTTTGAAGTCCAACCATAATGTATATGATTTACAAGTATTATTTATATACTTGAGTACTAAGTATACAGTCTGATGAAGACGAATTATCATAATGTATGTGATTTACGAGTATCGAGGTACGTAACTATTCTGGTTATCTTGAATGGATTGGTGATTTTGTGAGATCGATGATTATGAGGATGTAACTGAGAGTTGAATATTATAGGTCATAATCGAGAAGTCCAATTCTAGCAAGTAATCAAGTATTATGTTATATTTCTATGTTGTGATTTTAGTTATTGAGTTATGAGATTTGTGTCCTTCTTTAATTAAATTCAACTATGGAGGATCATTAGAGATCTCTAGTGTTCTGTAGAGGCTAGAGTGCAGCGGACGATGATCTAAAATTGAGAGAGATGAGAAATGAGATATGAGAATTGAGAACTGAGACATGAGATTGAGATTGAGATTTATAATCCAACTACGGAGGATTCTTTTAGATCTCTAGTACTCCGAAGAGGCTTGAGTGCAGCGGACCACATATTTATGTTGTTGTGTTATGTTGTGTTTGTTCAACATAGGAGATCTAGTAATCCGACTCTGCTTGCTCACTCGGAGCACCAGCATAAGAGAAGTCCATCGAAGCCTAAGAAAGATATCTTGTCGGTCCAGTTGCACTGACAGTTGGTTGCTTTAATTGGTTGGGTGACGCTTCATGTTGTTGGTTCAGACCCTTTTCTTTGGAACGTGCAACGGCTTTCCTTTCCCTCATAGAGGTCCGTTTCATTAATTCAAGTTCTACTTGCTACTTTTCATTTTGATAGGAGTAGGTGCTTGATGCTTGCTCGTTGTCTACTAAATAAGCCTTCAATAAGAGGTCGTGAATATATTTCCCCAGGTCCGACTCAATAATCATCGAAAAAGCAATTTTAGGGAAGAAGGTCCTCTTTGAGTCTGAAGCCTTAGAAACTTGGGGAAAAGTCGTCAAGTTGATACCAAATTTGGTAACTTCAACTCCACTCCCAAGTACATTCCCACTTCTTGTCCCTAAGGTTATCGACAGCTGATGAAGTAACCGGAGTGTTAGTCTCGGGGCATGCTCCTCAGGTTCCCACCTCTGAACTCAGAGTAGGTTTTCTGCTGGGAATGCTCGGCCTATGTGATTTTCCTAGTCCCCCGATGAGGCTGCTATGCCAAAAGAGTTTCAAAGATAAAGCTTCCAATCTATACTTATATTATATCTTTCACTTGCTTACAGCTCCGTGACAGTCCTCTGACTAGTAGTCCTGTAACATCGGCCTGGGGGGCACTTCCTTTTGAGAAGGTAACTGGCCATATGGTACTATGGTAGTATCATCGCAAGTACGTTATCAACTGGGGCACCATCATTTCTCATATGAAAGGATACTCGATCAACAACTGAATTCTGGAACTTTCTCCCACGGGATAGTCAAGTATATTTCTTGAAGTTGGCAAGGATGGTTCGTGCTTATATATTGGTACTTCTAGGGGCATAGACGTTGCTGCTACCCAAGGTCGAGCTGAAATTGACTTCAAATATTCTGCTTTCAAGTAAAAACAGGTGTCATAGTGCAGTCTTCACTGAAGCATTAGATTGTCTATTTCTATCCCAACGAAAGCATTAGCGTCGTTCTTCTGCATGTCCATGGAGTTTTAGAAAATCCAAACAGTTATGCCTTCTTTTAGTCCTAAATCAGTTAAGTGGTACATGATCTCTTCCTTGTTATGCTCGTTGGGTAACAACAAGGCTCTGACATTTATTTTAGATTAGAAAAGGATCAAGCAAAGAATGCCCATCTCGACGATGTCATAGCGCATAGCCCCAAAAAATGATTTCACTTTAGCCCTATCTCTTTCCACCGAATTCCTGCTTGTCTTGTGAACTTGCCTTTATCCTCTTACACTTCTTATTTGAGTTAGCTCCTTATTGGTCGGACCTAGCTGGTCATTTCATTCGGCAGCTCACTAGATATTTAAATGAACAAAACCTTTTTTTGTGCGCCTTATTGTATTTAAGAGCTTTATTAGAAGTACCTATACCCAAGGAAGGAAGAAAAGACCAAGGCCTATTTTCCACTACTTTATTTCTATTTTTTAAGTGCTAACGACTCGTATTTTGTTCGTACATAATCAATGGAATGGATCTCTCTCTTAATAACTCTTCTTAAGGACTGAATATGATCTGTTTCCTAGGATTCATCCCAGTTAAGGATGCCTGTGTGATGGTTGTAGCCGCTTTTGGAATGTATCCAAGCAAGAAGCTGTTGGTAAATTTGTGTTCGGGAAAACTTGCCGGTCGGAAACCAAATTACAACTGGAAACTAAAATTACAACTCGAAAACAGAAATTACAAACTCATACGAAAATGAAAATACAAAACTTGAAACTGGATTACAATTGGAGACAAAACAGAAATATATGAAACTGAATAGCAAAGAAATAATAAATTAAAAGGGACATAAACCGTATGAAAAGTAGCCGACCTGTGGAAGGCCCTCTTTCCGCAAGACGAGAAATGCCCTGATTGTGCTCTCGGTTCAGGCGTGTCGTCCCCAAAGATAAAACGGCTTCATCTCAAAGGTAGTAGCACCACTAACCTACAAGCTCCGACGAACTGGAACAAGACGAGGACAGAGCTTTCGACTTATGAAATGTATGCAGAAAACTGTGAGTATGCTGAGTTCGAAAATTACATGTACTGATGCAGAGGGATGCATGCCTATTTATAGGCCATCTCACTCTGCAGGGGAGGTTTAAATACAGCCCTTAAGGCTGTCATAATGTAGGCATTCATGCCTGCATTGAACACACGAGTTACGAATTTCAAATATTGGCAGGGGTTATAGAATTTAGACTTGCCAATTACTCCCTCACCTGGGAGGTTACTTTCGGGTTTGGACTTAATTTGAACAGTCAGGACACACCTGGACTGTATTCAGCTCCTTAACCGCTCGAGGGATGTATCTGGACATCCTTATGTGCACATACGAGCCCAACTACATTGTTGAGCTAGTCCAAAAAATTCCTTAGGCAAGCCAAGGCCTAGCCCAAGACCAAGCCCACGACCAGGCCCAAAGAACTGCCCAAGGACCACCCAAAGACGAATTGACAAGATCCAAGATCTAAGATCCAAGATCCAAGATCCAAGTCCAAGTCCAAGATCGAGGTCAAGGTCCAAGGTCCACAGCATGCGGCTCGCGGCTCGCGGAACGCGGCCGAGGCGAGGCGGGCGGCGGCGCGCGCGTGTGGGCTATAAGTCCATACATGTGCCATTAATTATTACATGAATAAAGGTAACTCCTTATATACTTGAATAATGATAGCTCATTATTCAATGTGGGATATTCATCCCTCATTTATTCACAATTAAGTGACAAACTTTAATTCACTATTTCTCACTCACCGAGAATCGGTTTAGAGAAAGTGAATGTACCACGATCATCTACTCGGAACGTAGATCGATCATATGATATTTAATTTTACAAAATAAAATTAAAATCATTACCTATTCCAACAATCCCCCACATGAGTGAAAATAGCCCAAATATAATATGCAGGCTCAAGCTCAGTCCTCAAGAGGCGTTAAAGTATAAGGATAGGTAGTTCGTGACTTTGAACCTTCCATAGTTAACATCATCAGGTAGACAGACGGATTAGTAGCTTGATGCTTTGAATTATTCCCCCACGACGTGCACCGAGACAATGGTGCTAACACCTGAACACCTCAACCTCATCCGTTCTCACATTTTGTGTCCTTTGCAGGTCTTGCACACCCCTTTGGATCCATACGTGTATTTCATAAGGTGGCCCCCACTTCTCACTTATATAGGTGATTCTTTATCGAGTATCTTGCCATACTCAACCTCCACGAGGTCTTTAGGAATCATTAAAAGTCATAGACTTAACCTCACCACTAGGCAAGCTTTCAACACTCAATTGCTCTATAGGGAATAAACTTAGATGAGTGTTTCATATGAACTCTCATAGCTTAGTTCTCCCATTGAACCAAGTTCTTGGGATCTCCAGTCATCTTGGTTAGGTTACCACTATGATAGTTCTCAATTTGTGGATTTTAAACCCATTCTCCCTCGCAATTTATTCATTTGATCACGGTTTAACCCTTTGGTTAGCGGATCCGCTAGATTATCCAATGACCTCACATAGTCAATAGAGATAACCCCACTTTTGATCAAAAGTCTCACGTTATTATGGCGTCGATGAATATGTCGAGACTTTCCATTATACACGTTACTTCTTGCCCTACCAATAGCAGCTTGGCTATCGCAGTGTATCATCACTGCAGGCACTGGCTTTGACCAACATGGAATATCTTCTAGAAAGTTTCTGAGCCACTCGGCTTCTTCACCAGCTTTGTCCAAAGCTATGAATTCCGATTCCATAGTGGATCGGGCTATACACATTTGTTTTGCGGACTTCCACGAGACAGTTCCACCCCCAATGGGAAACACGTAACCAACAGCAACAACAACAACATCTAAGCTTTAGTCCCAAAATGATTTGGGGTCGGCTAAAATGAATCAAGATTTAAAACCGTCAATGATAGTTACATAAATAACATAAAAGGAGAAAAAGAGGGAAAAAAGTAGAGAAAAAAGCAAATAAAAAAAGAGAATGAACGTAAAAAAAATGAAAAATCCTGAAAAATAAATTAAAAGATAACATGGAATTAAAAAAAAAGAATCAGATTCCATCCACCATCCGTATTCTTTCCTGCCACATTTGCCTCTCTATCGCCATACTTTCTCCAATTCCAAGAAACCGCATATCATTTTCAATCATCTTTATCCAAGTTTTCTTGCATCTTCCTCTACCTTTCACAACATTACTTGTTCCCCAACTTTCTGGCCTCCTCACTGGGGCATCAAGAGGTCTTCTTCTCACATGACCAAACCATCGTAATCGATTCTCCATCATCTTGTCTTCTATAGCCGCAACTCTTACCTTCTCTCTAATCACCTCATTTCTGAGCCGATCCTTTTTTGTATGACCACACATCAATCGTAGCATACGCATCTCCGCCACATTCATCTTTTGAACGTGACACTTTTTACAGCCCAACACTCGGTGCCATATAACAGTGCAGGCCTAATTGCCGTGCGGTAAAATTTACCCTTTAATCTATGAGGCATGTCAGGATCACATAAAACCCCTGTGGCACTCTTCCACTACAACCACCTGGCCTTTATTCTGTGAGCCACATCGCCATCTAGCTCTCCATCCTTTTGGATAATAGATCCAAGATAACGAAAGAAAGTAGATCCATGAACAACTTTCCCATCAAATTTGATCATCCCCGCCTCTCTATCACTGTTTTCGCTAAACCTACACTCCATATATTCAATCTTACTTCTGCTCAGCCTAAAGCCTCGAGCTTCCTAAGTATCCCTCCAAAGTTCCAATTTGTGTTGCACTCCAACCTTTGTTTCATCAATCAACACAATATCATCTGCAAACATCATACACCATGGAACGCCATTTTGAATTTCTCTTGTCAATTCGTCCATGAATATGGCCAAGAGAAAAGGACTAAGAGCAGATCCTTGATGCACTCCAATCGTAATAGGGAATTCCTCTGTCCTCCCAACATTAGTACGTACACTTGTACTAGCTCCATCATACACCTTTATAATGTCAATATATTTCCACGATACACCCTTCTTTGCTAAGGCCCACCAAAGTACTTCTATTGGTACTTTAACATATGCCTTCTTTAAATCAATAAAAACCATATGTAGATCTTTCTTTTTATCTCGATAATGTTCCATCAACTGTCGGATAAGATAAATTGCTTCCATGGCCGATCTTCCAGGCATAAATCCAAACTGATTTTATGTTATCTTCACATATTTCCTGATCCTTTGTTCAATCACTCGTTCCCACAATTTCATGGTATGACTCATTAGCTTAATTCCGCAATAATTAGAATAATCTTGAACATCATCTTTGTTCTTATACAAAGGGACGAGAATACTTTTCCTCCATGCTGATGACATCTTATTGCTTCTCCAAATCTTATTGAACAACATAGTTACCTATTTGATCCCTCTCTCCCCCAAACACCTCCAAACTTCAATAGGTATACTATCTGGTCCTTCTAATTTCTTTGACCCCATCTTCTTCAATTCAATTGTCACTTCACCCTTTTGAATTCTCCTCTTAAACTCTCAGTTAACCATACTTGAGGGGATGTTTAAATTCCCAATATCTTGTTCTTGATGGCCCTTGAATAGGGTATCAAAGTATGATCTCCATCTCTCTTTTATCTCTTTATCTTGAACCAAAACTTTTTGGTCAGTATCTTTTACAGATTTAACTTTTCCAATATCTCGCGTCTTCTTCTCTCTCATTCGAGCAAGTTTATAGTTATCTTTTTCCCCTTCTTTTGTATCTAATCTTGCACATAATTCTTGATTGACCTTTGATCGGGCATTTCGCACTGCCTTTTTAGCTTCTGTTCGAGCTTTCTTGAACTTCTCATAATTCTCATTGCTCGAACATTTACCTAGTACCTTATAACATTCATGTTTGGTCTTTATCGCTTGCTTAACTTCATCATTCCACCAAGATGTGTCCTTACTTGATGGTATGTTTTCTTTAGATTCTCCTATGACTTCTTTTGCAACTTCCTTTATGTTATGCTCCAACAAGTTCCACATCGAATCTGTATCCATCTCCGTGCAATCAGTCCAAATACCACTATCAGCAATCTTAGCCACAAAAGTATGTCGACTCTCCCCTTGGATCTTCCACCAATTAATTCGAGGGTCAACTTGTGGTCTACTCTTTCTTAAGTGCCTCTTACCTAGAAAGTCAAGCACCACAACCCTATGCTGCGTTGCAGCACTCTCACCGGGTATCACCTTGCAATTAGTAAAACTTTTCCTCCAAACATTCCTTACTAAAAAGAAATCAATCTGACTTGCATTACCTCCGTTTCTATATGTCACCAAATGAGAGTCCTTTTTCTCGAACCAAGTGTTCATAATACCCAAGTCATGAGCTAATGCGAAATCCAATATACCATTTCCTGCTTCATTCCTATCCCCAAAACCAAAGCCACCATGAATGCTCTCGAAGCCATCTCTGCTAACACCGACATGCCCATTGAGGTCACCACCAATGATCAATTTCTCACCCATAGGAATTCGTTCGACAACCTCTTCCAAATCTTCCCAAAATTCTTATTTTATCAATGCATCCAATCCTACTTGTGGTGCATAAGCACTTATGATAGTTAGAAACTCATCCCCTATCACAAGCTTAATACTCATTATTCTATCGCTCTTTCTTGACACTTCCACCACATCATCAATGAATTATTTATCAATGACGATACCCACTCCATATTTACTTCTATCCTTTCCAGAGTACCAAAGCTTGTAACCCCAAGGAACTAACACTCTTGCCTTCTTGCCAACCCACTTAGTCTCTTGTAGACACATTATGTGAATCCTCCTTTTTTTCATAACCTCCCCCACTTCTGCTGATCTCCCCGTCAAAGAGCCAATGTTCCAAGTTCTAAATCGCACCTTACTACCCTTACTAGCCGCATGAACTAACTTCTCTATCTATCCCCATCCACGCTGCAAGGATTCTTGCACATTTGACACCAAATCCATACTTCGAGGTGGTGCGCCACTTCCGAGCGACGACCTAGCAACCCTTGCATATTTTCCACTACATCCGGGCCGATGAAGTGTAGCGCATCCTTGCTCATTTGACACCACCCTCAGATGTAAAGGTGGAGCGCCACTTCTGGGCGACGACCTAGCAACCCTCGCATACTTATCACTACACCCGGGCCTATTAAATGCAGCGCGTCGCTTCTGAGGAGACGCCCCAACGATTTTCAAAGTTTGATTCATGTCCATGGGATGTGATGAGTTTTATGCTGGCTGCCACTAATCTACCGCAACCCTCCTCTTTTATCCGGGATTTAGACTGGAAATGAATGTCAATAAACACGTAACCACTTATAGAAAATGAACTTTTCGTATCAGATATCCAATTCGCATCACAGTACCCTTCTAGTACCAGGGGAATCTTGAATAGTGTAGCCCAAGGTTTTGAGTTTACTTTAAGTATCTCAAAACTCTAACGAGAGTTTTCCAATGCTCTTTGCTTGGATTGCTCGTGTAAAGACTCAATTTGTTCACATCGCAAGCTAAATCGGGTCGAGTGCGATTTGTAAGATACATTAAACACCCAATGACTCGTGCATATTCTTCTTGTGCAACAGGCTCCCCTCGATTTTTGTGCAAGTGAACATTTAACTCTATTGGGGTCTTAGCCGACAAGGTATTGAAAGCATTAAACTTCTTGAGAACTTTCTCGGTATAGTGAGATTGTGTCAAGATGATTCCATCTTATTTTCTCAAAATTTTCATTCCAAGAATCACATCGGCTAGCCTCATGTCTTTCATGTCAAAATTTCTTTTTAACATGTTCTTAGTATTGTTAATCACTTATATATTGTTACCCATGATTAACATGTCGTCTATATAAAGACACAATAACATAGCCGTTATTAGTGTTCTTAATATAAACACATTTATCACACTCGTTTTATTTTAAAACCATTTGATAACATTACATTATCAAATTTCAAGTGCGACTGTAGTGGAGCTTATTTCAATCCGTACATAGACTTAACCAGTTTGCATACCTTTTTCTCTTGTCTATATACTACAAACCCTTCAGGTTGTTCCATATAGATCTCTTCATCCATATCACCGTTCAAAAAAGTAGTCTTAACATCCATTTGATGAATCTCAAGATCGTGCAAAGCAGCAATCGCGAGAAGCACTCGAATAGATGTAATTCTCGTTACAGGTGAATAGGTATCGAAAAAATCGTACCCTTCCTTCTGCTTGAAACCTTTGACTACTAAACAAGCTTTATACTTATCAGTTGACCCATCAGCCTTGTACTTTCTTTTAAGGATCCATTTGCATCCTAAGGGCTTACAACCTTCAGGTAAATCAACCAAAACTCAAGTTTAGTTTTGTAAAATTGAGTCAATTTCACTCTGAACAGCTTCTTTCTAGAGCAACCCGTCTGGTCTAGCATAAGCTACTTTGATCGATGTTGGTTCTTCATCCAACATGAATGCTATGTAGTCAGGTCCAAATGTCTTTGGTGTCCTAACCCTACTACCACGTCTTGGTTCTACATCTTCCAGATTAGATCTCGATCGCTTACGTGACTTTGAATCTACATCCACGGGTTTTGAACTCGTTACTTCATCTTCAACCATATTGCTAGAATTGTTCTCAACTTTATCATTGTCCTTACAAGGATATATGTTTTCAAAGAATACAGCATTACTTGATTCAATTGTTGTTCCCACAGCCATTTCAGGTACTTCTGACTTATGGATAACAAACCGATAGGCACTACTGTTCAGTGCATACCCAATAAAGATACAATTGACCATCTTAGAACCGATTTTAACTTGTTCAGGTAGAGGCACCTCAACCTTAGCCAAATACCCCCACACTTTGAGATATTTGTATGAAGGTTTTCTACCTTTCCACAACTCATAAGTAGTAACATCCTTACCTTTGCATGAAATCTTGTTCAATATGTAGTTGGATGTCAAGACAGCTTCCCCCCACATGTTCTAGGGCAACCCTGAACTAATCAATAAGGCATTCATCGTATCTTTAAGTGTTTGATTCTTACGTTCAGCAAAGCCATTAGATTATGATGCATATGGAGCTGTTGTTTGATGAATTATACCACTCTTGTTGCATAATTCCTTAAACGGGGCTACATATTCCCCACCTATATCACTTCAAACTATCTTAATATGACGCCCTAATTGATTCTCGGCTTCATTCTTGAAGTTCTTAAAAGCTTCAATAGCCTCATCTTTACTTCTCAAAAGATAAAGATAACAATATCTTGTGCAGTCATCGATGAAAGTGAGAAAGTACTTCTTACCACCTCTAGTTTGCACAAACTTTAAATCACACACACCTGTGTGAATTAGTTCAAGGAGTTTTGTGTTCCGTTTAACCGAATGAAACGGAAGTTTCGTCATTTTTGCTTCAACACAAATCTCACATTTGTTTTGAGTATTGAATTAATTTAATTTTAGTAAATCTAAGTTAACTAATCTTTTTATAGAATTTAGAATCACATGACCTAATCTACAATGCCATAAATCATAACATTCAGTCAAATAAGAGGAAACAGTAGCATTTTCATTAGCAGACTTGGTTACATGGCGCTTAGACAAAGCATTAAGTTTAAAGAGTCCCTCTGTGAGGTAATCCTTACCAAAAAACCTATCAATTTTTTTATGATAATTCTACCTGACTCAAACACTAGTTTAAACCCCTTTTTAACTAGTATAGAGCCTGATATCAAGTTCTTCCTTATATCCGGAACATGAAGCACATTCTTCGAGGTGAGTGTCTGTCCGGACGTAAGTTTGAGGTCCACTTCTCCAGCTCCGATAATTTTAGATGAAGCTGGATTCCCCATGTTGAGCTTTTTCCACTCAACAGCTTGATAGTTCTTAAACTGGCTCCTATAGGCACCAACGTGAGCGGTCGCACCGGTGTCGACGTACCAACCACCTTGGTTCTCAACGTGGTTGACCTCCTCGGTGACCACAACAGCAAGGTCATCCTCTTTCCACTCGCCATTAGTCTCGGCGATGTTGGCAACATGTTTCTTCTTGTTGGTTTCGGCTTTCGACAGTCCTTCGCCGCGTGCCCATGTTTGCCACAGTTGAAGCAATCACCATCAAACTTGTTGGCCACTAAGTATACAGGATACGGCTTGGAAAGTGTTTTAAACAACAAACTGTACGGTTTTCAAATCTGAGTGCGTAGCGGAAGTCTTGTTAAAGTGAGTAGCTGTAAATACAGCAACTAGATATGAAGTGTATACTTAAAAATAATCACAAATATTAAAACAGTAAATGCAGAAGGTAACTGACACGGTAATTAAAACAGTCATTGGTCTACCTGATGGTAGAAGAATTATCGGGAATCGTGAGATTCAGAATTGTCCGATTCAGCTTCATGGCCGTGTATGGCTAGCAGACCTTATTGTGGTAGATTTGCCAAGAGATGACGTCATCTTGGGTATTGATTGGATGGATCGTCACGATGCCATCATTAATGTCCGTAAGCGTATGGTCACTATCATTTCAGACGATGGGGTCGAATGTGTTTTTCAGGGGAGTAATCCTAGTTGTTCCGGGAGAGTCATCAACTTGATGAAAGCAGTGAAATTACTCAGTCAGGGGTGTACTGGTTATTGGTGCTATATGACCAAAACCGAGAAATCACCAATAATATTGGCGGATATTCCGGTAGTGAGGGAATATGCCGATGTATTTCCAGACGAGTTACCCGGTTTGCATCCACAGAGAGATGTGGAATTCACGATTGAGTTGGAGCCCGGTACGTCTCCAATATCGAAGGCACCGTACCGGATGGCCCTGACAGAAATGCAGGAGTTGAAGAATCAACTTGAGGAATTTTTCGAGAAAGGTTATATCCGACCGAGTGCGTCCCCGTGGGGAGCACCAGTATTGTTTGTCAAGAAGAAGGATGGTTCATTTCGCTTGTGTATTGATTATCGGGAGTTGAACAGGGTGACGATCAAGAATAAGTATCCTCTACCCCGTATTGATGATCTCTTAGATCAACTTCAGGGAGCTTCAATATTTTCCAAGATCGACCTAAGATCTGGATATCATCAGTTGCGAATTCAAGAGTTGGATATCGCAAGGACAGCGTTTCGTACACGCTATGGTCATTACGAGTTCGTGGTAATGCCGTTCGGGTTAACTAATGCACCTGCGGTATTCATGGAGTTAATGAATCGGGTTTTCATTGACTTTTTGGATCAGTTTGTTGTTGTCTTCATCGATGACATTTTGATTTATTCTCGTGACCGAGAGGAGCACGAGGTTCACCTTCATCAGGTTCTCGACGTGTTGAGACGAGAACAACTTTATGGAAAGTTTTCCAAATGTGAGTTCTGGATGTCTGAAATGACGTTTCTCGGGCATGTAATTTCATCAGATGGAGTTCGTGTTGATCCTCAGAAGACAGAGGCTATCCAAGATTGGTTACCTCCGAAGAATGTTAAGGAAATCCGAAGCTTTCTCGGATTAGCCGGTTATTATTATTAGGAATATGCCCTCGAATGCCACTCAGAGGATGTTGAGTGAGGGTATTGTACTTGTAATTATGTAAATCATTTATATAAGGCAATGAATGTTTCTTTATTTACTGGTAGTTACTGGCGTTCCTAACTCGTAAATATACGTATAGAAACTAGTCTATGTATTTGAGAGCAAAACGTTCCACTCCTTATTGGATAAGGGGGTCGGCACTGGAAAGGTTATAGCTCAAATACTTAATCGTTCGCAAGTCGATGAAACTTGACTGGGCGTTAAGTTTATGTGAAGACTTGTATGGCATGTTCTTTGACATGGAGAGTGCCTATCGAACACTAATGGTTAGTGGGAGCACACGTTATAGGTATGCTAATTACCGACTCACCCTCGATTCGTCACACGGATTTCACTCCGGGACAGTCAATGATTGAATTGAAAGGTTGTGATAGGTATTCGTGAACCTTCGACTTGAGGATTTAGTAGGGATGTGCTTGTGACGTCAAGATTTTTATTAGAGTAGTTCGACCCTATAAACCGGAAGGCGGGGGTCAATCTCGACGTGCATCTTGATGGGCAAGTAGCAGGTCCTACTGAATACCAAGATAGAATTCTTTCTCCTCTTAGTGAACGGGTTATATGTCCTATGCGGTTATTGGCAGATGAGATCATAAGTCTTTGGCCAAAGCATTGGAGCTAACTGTATTAGATACACGAGAGCTCGATGATATCGATTTGCATTAACGCATGCATAGCGTCAAGTACAGATGGGGTTTGACTGACCGTGACCCCATAACTTGATCGGGACATTTGAAAGAAGGGTTTATACGTTTAGTGGTACTCACGACAAAATGGTTCTTGAATGATCCCAATCATTCGTTCTCAGTCGGGGTACATTGTAGGCCACCAGGCTGGCTAGGTGGTGCTACTACTCTTTGGTTCCTCCCATTGCTGACTGAGACGGACCTACCGAGTCGCACATTAGGATTGACGACGAAATGAATCAAGCTAATTCTCTCATTATGAATATTAGATATTGGATATCTAAATTTGGGACATTGGATGTTTAAATCGACTTATCAGATAAATTGATTTACGGCCTAATGAATTAAATAAATTACAGGGTGATTAATTTAATTCATGTATATAATTATTTCTTGGAGAAATTAATTATATTATTTTGTATTTGATATGTTTAATTAATTGGATTAATTAATCGATATAAATACATCGAAACGGAATCGGAGTTTATCTGTTTGGACTTTCGGGAGTTCGAAACGAACCGAACTCATCCGTTTCTCCATGGGCCGCCCCCCCATTTCTAGCCACCTTCTTTTTAGGACTTATGTCTTCATTCTTTAATGAATGATTATTGTGGAGGTGGGGTTAGATTCCCACATGCATGAGTTGTTGCAAGTGGTGGGGAGTTGAATAAGAATGGGAAGATGACTTTGATCTCACTTCACTCAACTTTTGGGAAGCCTTCAAACGTGAGAAAGAGAGAGAGAGAGAGAGAGAGAGAGAGAAAAACCATTTTTCTCAATTGTCTTCTTCATCTTCTTCATTCACTTCTTCTTCATTTTTCTTGGAGAAAATTGAGAGAAATTATTGAGAGATATATTATACACTTAGAGTGTAGTAATAAAAGCTTCATCTCCTAGCTCTAGCCGTATCCTCGGAGGATAGCAAGGTTTTGTCATTTCTTTCATTTTTCCGGCGCGTGGCAAGTAGAGACGCGGTGTTTTCGGTGTTGGATCGTTCAAGGTCTTGAAGCAGAATAGTTTCGTAGAGATCAAGCAAAACTTGGGGAATAGCTCAAGAGAAGGTTATCCATCTAATCAACGGACTACAAGGGTGAGTTTCTATATCTCTTGTGAATTCATTTTTGATATTCGTATATACGTAGCTCGATCGATCCTCGTAGAGATTCGGATCGAATTAATTTTCGTTTTACCGCTTCCACTGGGCCTTCGTTTTAGGCACCGAATCCCAACAGTGGTATCAGAGCAAGGTTTTGCGATCGTATATACGATAATGGCATTTGGAATGATCGATTAGATGGTGAATGATTTGGAATCATTTTAGTCATAATCGTGGTATATGTTTATACGTTCGTTGTAGTTATATTTTTCGTAAGTTTATGTCTAAATATAAATCTTAATTTCTTGAAAATATGATTTATATTGAAGATATGAATGTTGGAGAATATAGATATTGGATATCCGGTCGAAAAACTAGCCCCGAAATGCCGTTAGACAGTCCGGGAGGGGTCCGGGAGTAGGGGGCCGCGGCCCAGGGCTCGGGGGCCGCGGCCCAGGGCTGTTGCAGCCGGCCTGGCAACCATCATCTTGGGGCCGCGGCCCAGGCTGCCGGGCATCCGGCCGGCGTGCCGAGCGTGACTCGGCCATGCCAGGTATCTGTAGGCATCTGCCGGCGATGACTTCGCCATGGCGAGCCTTTTTCGCCCCGGCTCGATTTTTTCGTGTATTCTTGAAAATTAATCTCCCTCATGTTAAATTGGATTTAATACGATTAAAATGATTTATGGTATTTCATTTTATAAGGGAAATTTGATTAATTGGAATATTTATGGTCGACCGAATTATTTTGAACGTTTTCATATTACCGATTTTGTGAATCGATTTGATTGGTTCGTATTGTTGATTGGATCAATGTATCTATACGCTTTTCATTTATTTAGTATTTATTGGATGAATGCTTTTGAATGGTGATGTGGTTCGTGGACTTAGTTTTTGAATCGTTCGTTTTATTCGATTGGGTTGTAAAGGCCGTTTTGAGCCTATTTATTTTACTAGAAAAATTTGTATCTAGGATGCAATTTTCAATGTAAAATTTATATGTAATGACGAAGACCGGAGGAAGATCCATTTCGAGAAGACGAAGATTCAAGACGAAGAGTTGTAATTAGATTACGGAGTTTTTGTTTTCTAGGAACGGTCCATGAACCACATGTTGGTAGCAACTAGGTTGTGAATGGTTGTTTCATATTGTATGAATGCCAGAAACGCGCTTAAACGATTAATGTGCAAAGTGTAACGCTTATCGCGAAAATTCTCCCACGATAAATTATTAAGTTTATAAGGTTTCAAGGTTTTCCTTCCCTCCATCGAGTTTTCAGGAAATTGAAATCCAAACCGGATGTGCTATGCTTCCGAGTTATCGGGGTAGTCGTTCGGGGAGGACGGATAAATTACCAGGAGCGCATTTGGATGCCTTCGGTTGGAGCAAATTTTATCCCTAGAAACCTGATAGGTTGCCGGATAAGATTCAATTGTGAAACTGATTTGCGTCGATGGTATAAACTTAACTTGTTCACGAACCATAGAAAACGTATAGGTTGAGGGGAGTGAACAAGGGGAAAAAGAAGATCGAATCATCCATTAGATGGGTTGGTGTTGGACACCACTTTATGAAAATTAATAGACTAAAAACCTGTTCGGTTGCCCTCTATTAAGATTTATAAAGAACTCGATCACCACTATGAAGTAGAGCGACGATACTTCTGGATTTCACATGGGAGTGTGTTATTCCGATAAAAATAGTGGGAGCTGGGTAATAAGAATTGAAAAGACCTTAATTCTATACTCAGAACATAATTGAATGAGTCACTAATTAATCTATCGTACTTAATGCAGACTCAAATCTCAATATGACAATGAATCCACTCGCACTCGCCGAAAAGAACACCTTAATTGGACCTAACTTTGTGGATTGGCTCCGCAATCTGATGATTGTCCTCAGTATAGAGGCACTGGGATACGTCTTGGATACGGACATTCCGGCGCCTCCTGTGCGGACCCGAGCCAATCAAGAAGAGATTGAAAACCACAAAAAGTGGGTTAAGGATGACGTGAAATTCCGTGCTTATATGATGGATTCCATGTCTAATGAGCTTCAGAGAGCTCATGAGAAAATGACTTCTGCTAGGCAGATTCTATCTCACTTAACCGAACTTTATGGTGAGCACAGCAGAATTGCTAGATATGAGATATCCAAGCAACTGTTCGGTGCAAGGATGAAGGAAGGTGAGAAGGTTAGGGAACACATCCTCAAAATGATATCCATGATCGAGAGATTGGAGGCTCTTGATTTTAAAATGGATACTTCTCTCCAAACCGACCTTATCCTACAGTCTCTCCCTGATTCCTTCTCACAATTTGTTATGAACTTTAACTGCAATGAGATTGCATGTAACTTAGCTGGGCTAATGAACAAACTGGTGACCGCTCAGTCTCAAATGAAGACTCCGCGAATGAAGGAGTCTGCCCTTGTGATTTCTTCTGGACTTCGGAAGTTTAAGAAAAAGAAGAAAAAGACCAAGAAGCGGACTGGACCGCAAGCTAAGGACCTTAAGGAAAAGGGCAAGGCCCCGATGGTTCCAAAGAACAAGAAGAAGAAGGATGCTTGTCTCAAGTGTGGTGAGCTGGGCCACTGGGCTAGAGACTGTCCAATTCTTCATGGCACTTCAGGTACAGAACTTTTAGTTTTGGAAACAAATTGTTCTGCTGCTGTATTTTCTACTTCCAGGATACTAGATTCTGGTGCTAGTTCTCATATTTGTACCGTGAATCAGGATCTGGAACAAAGTAGGAAGCTTGGAGCTGGAGAAGTTATGATCACAGTCGGAAGCGGGCATAGTGTCGAGGCGACCGACATAGGATCACTTCTTTTGGGTTTAGAATCCGGCTTTGTTTTGACTTTAGAAGATGTACTTGTTTTGCCCAAGGGGCACAAAAACATTGTATCCATTCCGGTCATTGACCGAAAAGGCTTTTCATTTTTCATTGGTGATGGTTCCTGCAAAATTTATTTTAGAAATAAACTAGTGGGTACTACTACATTGTTGAATGGATTGTATCATCTAAATCTCAGCAACAAAGTAGTTGTGAATACTATGAGTAGAAAACGTGGTAGGGATGAAACCAATCAAGTTTTGAAATGGCATCTAAGACTTGGTCATGTTGGTCAGACCAAGGTTTACAAGATGGAAAAACATGGACTTATGGGTCCATTGGGATCGGATCCCTTTCCTACTTGTGAATCTTGCCTTAAAGGCAAAATGACTAAGTCCCCCTTCACAGGGACTTTTGAAAGAGCCGCTGATAAACTGGGATTAATCCATACCGATGTATGTGGTGCTTTGGAAGCAGCACATGATGGATATCAATATTTCATTACGTTTACAGATGATCATACTAGGTATGGTTATGTATACTTAATAAAACATAAATCCGAGGCCTTTGAGAAATTCCAGGAATTCAAGGCCCTAGTCGAGAAACAAACTGGTAATCATATCAAAGCACTTCGGTCGGACCGAGGTGGCAAGTATATGAGTACGGAGTTTGACGAGTTCCTTAAGGAACATGGAATAGTTTCACAACTAACACCTCCAGGTACTCCTCAGTTAAATGGTTTGTCAGAAAGAAGGAACCGGACCTTGTTGAACATGGTCCGTTCCATGCTGGGCTATACTGACTTACCAATTTACCTATGGGGGTATGCACTCCTGACTGCCGCTTATATCTTAAACAGATGTCCTTCCAAATCCGTTCCTAAAACTCCACATGAGATGTGGGAGGGAAGGAAACCAAGTCTTAATCATATTAGGATTTGGGGATGTCCCACCTATGTCAAGAAGACTAAGGTGGAAAAGTTGGAAGCTAGGTCTGCGAAGGGACGTTTCATTGGATTCCCGTCTGGGACAATGGGATATCTATTCTACATGCCCGAAGATCAAAAGATTGTTGTTTCTTTACAAGCACACTTCCTGGAAGATGAGTTCATTCAGGAAGGCGGAGCAGGTAGAAGTATTTCTTTAGAAGAATACAATGAAACTCCTCGGGAGACACCTGTGCAAGAAACTGGAACCGAACTTTCTGAAACACAAATACAACCACCTCGTAGGTCTAGTAGGGTGTCTCATTTACCTGAGAGGTATGGGCTTGTGCACTTGGAGGAGCTGGCTCTCCATGAGGTTCCAAGTGATAGCCAAGAGACCGACCCGACGACCTATGACCAAGCGATGGTGGATGTAGACTCCACAAAATGGCGTGAAGCTATGGAAGCTGAGATAGACTCGATGCATGACAATCAGGTCTGGACTCTAGTAGACCGTCCCAAGGGCATAGTGCCCATTGGGAATAAGTGGATCTACAAGAGAAAGACTGATGGTGATGGCAAGGTTGACGCCTATAAGGCCAGGCTTGTGGCAAAGGGTTATACCCAAAAGGAAGGGATCGATTACCACGATACCTTCTTGCCCGTAGCCATGATGAAGTCTATTCGCATGATGCTTGCTATAGCTGCCTACCACGATTATAAGATATGGCAAATGGATGTAAAGACGGCTTTCCTTAATGGATTCCTCGAGGAGGAAATCTATATGGAGCAGCCTAAAGGCTTTGTGTCCGAAGTCGATATTCAGAAAGTGTGCAAGCTTCAGCATTCCATTTATGGACTGAAGCAAGCGTCGCGTAGTTGGAACCTTCATTTTGACGAGGCAGTCAAAGAGTTTGACTTCGTGCAAAATGAAGAGGAACCTTGTGTATACAAGAAGGTTAGTGGGAGCAAGATCGCATTCTTAGTACTATATGTAGATAACATTCTACTAATAGGAAATGATGTGGGAATGCTCAGTTCTGTGAAAGCTTGGCTTTCGAGTAATTTCTCCATGAAAGACTTGGGAGAAGCTACCTATATTCTTGGTATTCGACTCTACCGGGATAGAGCGAAGAGAACAATAGGTCTTTCCCAAGCCCTCTATATAGATAAAATCTTAAAGCGATTTAAGATGGATGATTCTAAAAGAGGGTTCCTATCGATGCGACATGGAATAAAACTCACCTTGAAGATGTGTCCTCAAAATGAGGAACAACGAAAGGAAATGAGTAATATACCATATGCTTCGGCCGTGGGTAGCCTTATGTATGCTATGTTGTGTACAAGACCTAATATCGCGCATGCTGTAAGCATGATGAGTAGGTTTCAGGCAAACCCAGGTAGGTAACATTGGACTACCGTAAAGAACGTTCTCAAGTACTTAAGAAGGACTAGAGATATGGTTCTTATGTATGGCGGTGGAGAATTGGATGTGGTGGGATTCACTGATTCGGACTTCCAAGGACTGAAGGACGACTCGATGTCCACTTCTGGCTACATATTTACTCTTAATGGAGGAGCAGTATCTTGGCGCAGTGCCAAGCAAAGCGCGGCTCACGATTCCACTGTCGGTGAGTATCAAGCGGCCTCGGAGGCTTCCAAGGAAGGGTTACGGATTAAGAAGTTTAAGGGAGAACTTCAAGTGATACCATGTCTTTGAAATTTACTGTTCAGCATCTTTGCGACAACGACGGAGCTGTAGCACAGGCCAAGGAGCCGAGGTTTCACAACAGCACCAAACATATTGAGAGGAAGTATCATCTCGTAAGAGAATTTGTTCGCAAGGGATACATTGTCTTTGCCTGAGTAGACTCAGCCGACAACGTCGCTGATCCACTGACCAAGCCACTTTCTCAGACTAGCTTGGAGCGTCATCTGGAGAATATGGGTATTAGATACCATGGTGTGTGGCATTGAGTGCAAGTGGGAGATTGTTAGGAATATGCCCTCGAATGCCACTCAGAGGATGTTGAGTGAGGGTATTGTACTTGTAATTATGTAAATCATTTATATAAGGCAATAAATGTTTCTTTATTTACTGGTAGTTAGTGGCGTTCCTAACTCGTAAATATACGTATAGAAACTAGTCTATGTATTTGAGAGCAAAATGTTCTACTCCTTATTGGATAAGGGGGTCGGCACTGGAAAGGTTATAGCTCAAATACTTAATCGTTCGCAAGTCGATGAAACTTGACTGGGCGCTAAGTTTATGTGAAGACTTGTATGACGTGTTCTTTGACATGGAGAGTGCCTGTCGAACATTAATGGTTAGTGGGAGCACACGTTATAGGTATGCTAATTGGATTAGTATACTCGAACCGACTCACCCTCGATTCGCCACACAGATTTCACTCTGGGACAGTGAATGATGGAATCGAAAGGTTGTGATAGGTATTCGTGAACCTTCGACTTGAGGATTTAGTAGGGATGTGATTGTGACGTCAAGATTTTTATTAGAGTAGTTCGACCCTATAAACCCGAAGGCGGGGGTCAACCTCGACGTGCATCTTGATGGGCAAGTAGCAGGTCCTACTGAATACCAAGATAGAATTCTTTCTCATGTTAGTGAACGGGTTATATGTCCTATGCGGTTATTGGCAGATGAGATCATAAGTCTTTGGCCAAAGCATTGGAGCTAACTGTATTAGATACACGAGAGCTCGATGATATCGATTTGCATTAACGCATGCATAGCATCAAGTACAGATGGGGTTTGACTGACCGTGACCCCATAACTTGATCGGGACATTTGAAAGAAGGGTTTGACTGACCGTGATCCCAATCATTCGTTCTCAGTCGGGGTACAGTGTAGGCCACCAGGCTGGCTAGGTGGTGCTACTACTCTTTGGTTCCTCCCATTGCTGACTGAGACGGACCTACCGAGTCGCGCATTAGGATTGATGACGGAATGAATCAAGCTAATTCTCTCATTATGAATATTAGATATTGGATATCTAAATTTGGGACATTGGATGTTTAAATCCACTTATCAGATAAATTGATTTCAGGCCTAATGAATTAAATAAATTACTGGGTGATTAATTTAATTCATGAATATAATTATTTCTTGGAGAAATTAATTATATTATTTTGTATTTGATATGTTTAATTAATTGGATTAATTAATCGATATAAATACATCAAAACAGAATCGGAGTTTATCTGTTTGGACTTTCGGGAGTCCGAAACGAACCGAACTCATCCGTTTCTCCATGCCCCCCCTTTCTAGCCACCTTCTTTTTAGGACTTATGTCTTCATTCTTTAATGAATGATTATTGTGGAGGTGGGGTTAGATTTCCAACTGCATGAGTTGTTGCAAGTGGTGGGGAGTTGAATAAGAATGGGAAGATAACTTTGATCTCACTTCACTCAACTTTTGGGAAGCCTTCAAACGTGAGAAAGAGAGAGAGAGAGAGAGAGAGAGAGAGAGAGAGAGAGAGAGAGAGAGAGAGAGAAACCATTTTTCTCAATTGTCTTCTTCATCTTCTTCATTCACTTCTTCTTCATTTTTCTTGGAGAAAATTGAGAGAAATTATTGAGAGATATATTATACACTTAGACTGTAGTAATAAAAGCTTCATCACCTAGCTCTAGCCGTATCCTCGGAGGATAGCAAGGTGTTGTCATTTCGTTCGTTTTCCGGCGCGTGGCAAGTAGAGACGCGGTGTTTTTGGCGTTGGATCGTTCAAGGGCTTGAAGCGTAATAGTTTCGTAGAGATCAAGCAAAACTTGGGGAATAGCTCAAGAGAATGTTATCCATCTAATCAACGGACTACAAAGGTGAGTTTCTATATCTCTTGTGAATTCGTTTTTGATATTCGTATATACGTAGCTCGATCAATCCTCGTAGGGATTCGGATCGAATTAATTTTCGTTTTACCGCTTCTGCTGGGCCTTCATTTTAGGCACCGAATCCCAACAATTGTATCAGAGCAAGGTTTTGCGATCGTATATACGATATTGGCATTTGGAATGATCGATTAGATGGTGAATGATTTGGAATCATTTTAGTCATAATCGTGGTATATGTTTTTACGTTCATTGTAGTTATATTTTTCGTAAGTTTATGTCTAAATATAAATCTTAATTTCTTGGAAATATGATTTATATTGAAGATATGAACATCAGCGACCGGCGGGTATGCTGAAACCTATCTCTTACTAGACGCATGAACTAACTTCTCTATCTGTCCCCGTCCACGCTGCAAGGATTCTTGCACATTTGACACCAAATCCATACTTCGAGGTGGTGCGCCGCTTCCGAGCGACGACCTAGCAACCCTTGCATATTTTCCACTACATCCGGGCCGATGAAGTGTAGCGCATCCTTGCTCATTTGACACCACCCTCAGATGTAAAGGTGGCGCGCCGCTTCTGGGCGACGACCTAGCAACCCTCGCATACTTATCACTGCACCTGGGCCTATTAAATGCAGCGCGTCGCTTCTAAGGAGACGCCCCAACGATTTTCAAAGTTTGATTCATGTCCATGGGATGTAATGAGTTTTACGCTGGCTGCCACTAATCTACCGCAACCCTCCTCTTTTATCCGGGATTGGGACCGGCAATGAATGTCAATAAACACGTAACCACTTATAGAAAATGAACTTTTCGTATCAGATATCCAATTCATATCACAGTACCCTTCAAGTACCAGGGGAATCTTTAATAGTGTAGCCCAAGGTTTTGAGTATACTTTAAGTATCTCAAAACTCTAACGAGAGTTTTCCAATGCTCTTTTCTTGGATTGCTCGTGTAACGACTCAATTTGTTCACATCGCAAGCTAAATCGGGTCGAGTGCAATTTGTAAGATACATTAAACACCCAATGACTCGTGCATATTCTTCTTGTACAACAGGCTCCCCTCGATTTTGTGCAAGTGAACATTTAACTCTATTGGGGTCTTAGCCGACAAGCTATCGAAAGCATTAAACTTCTTGAGAACTTTCTCGGTATAGTGAGATTGTGTCAAGATGATTCCATCTTATTTTCTCAAAATTTTCATTCCAAGAATCACATCGGCTAGCCTCATGTCTTTCATGTCAAAATTTCTTTTTAACATGTTCTTAGTATCGTTAATCACTTATATATTGTTACCCACGATTAACATGTCGTCTATATAAAGACACAATAACATAGCCGTTATTAGTGTTCTTAGTAATGTGTTTCACGTCTCTCAATTGCGGAAATATGTTGCCGACCCGAGCCACATACTTCAGTTTGACGAAATCGAGATCGCGGATGATCATTCGTATGAGGAGCGTCCTATACGAGTTTTAGAGCGGCGAATCAAACAGTTGAGGAACAAGACGATTCCTTTGGTCAAGATTCAGTGGTCTAGACACGGAGTCGAAGAGGCTACTTGGGAAACCGAGGAGAGTATGCGGGAGAATTATCCCGAGTTGTTTGACCCTTGGTTTCGAGGACGAAACTCTTTTTAAGGGGAGGAGTATGTAATACCCAGTTGTAATTCATTCATTTTCATTCAATATTAATCACTCAGTAATTTTCACTCATTTTTAATCACTCATCATTCGTGATTCATTCATTTACGTTCATTGTTGGCATGTTGTAACCGTATATCAGTTACCGATCGTCATTTCATCTCCGTTTATAGATCAAGACGGGAGTATTATCATTTTCATCGTGATTGGTAGTTTTGTACTGGAAGTATCATCTTTGGCTTGTGTTGGACTTGTTCACTTTCACATTCGTATGGTATGTCGGATCATTCATCAATCGTAGGAATCGGAGTTATCGGATTTTCACCTTGTCCATTAACGAGTTACGGCCGTAAGATTGTCGGATACGGCCGTAACAGACATTCGTTGATTTCAGGCCATTTTGGACGAACGGGACTTACGGCCGTAAGGTTGCGGCATACGGCCGTAAGTTGAGCAGGTACGGCCGTAAGGCTTGGCCGGTTACGGCCGTATGTGTCGAGCAGGGTGTCCAGGCGTTTTTGGCCAAAGGCGAGTTACGGCCGTAAGATGGGCAGGATACGGCCGTAAGGAGTGTTCGTGTTTTTCAGGATGTGTCGGACGAGAGGGACTTACGGCCGTAAGGGTTGCGGCATACGGCCGTAAGACGAGGAAGGTACGGCCGTAAGGCTTGGTCGGATACGGCCGTACGTTACAAGCAGGGTGCCTAGTCATTTTCGACGAAGGGGGCTTACGCCCGTATGTTTGGCCGGATACGGCCGTATCATCCGAGTTACGCCTGTAAGGTGTGCGGGTACAGCCGTAAGGATGTCGGCAGGTGTTTTAGACGAGGGTGAGTTACGCCTATAAGTCAGGTACGGATACGGCCGTAAGGCTGTCGGCAGGTGTTTGGAGCCGAGTTACGGCCGTACGAGTTGGCTGGTTACGGCCGTAAGGCCGTTGACCTGGGATGTTATGGCCGTAAGAAGGCCGAGTTACGGCCGTAACTTCCGGCAGTTTATAAGGACTTGGCCGGGACTTTTTCATCATTTTCACCATTTCTTGCACCTTGTTCCGAGAGAGAGAGAGCTTGAGGGAGGGATTTTCCATCATCAATCACTTGAGTGTTAGATTTTCATCATCCTCATTCGTTTGGGAAGCTTGGATACTCGATTTAACTCGTGTTCATCGGATCGAAGTGGTTGGATCTTCAACAGGTAATTTCTTCAACATCTTGGATTTCGATTTTGTATTGAGATATGATGTTTTGGACGTTATAATCATGTTATATGAAGGGATATGCATATGATTATGAGTTTGTATAAAGATTCATTGGACTATTGAAGGATTATTCAAGAACACTTTGAATATTAAGTTGGATTTGGGGGTTTTCGATTAGTTGTTGTTGAAATCACGAATTTGGATATTCATTTTGGATTATTGATCATATTGAAGATGTTTTGTTGGTTTGAAACACTTGTTGGGAATTTGATATTGGTATATTGAGGTTTGATTGTAAACGAGAGATTGGCCACAACGTATTCGATATAATGCCCCAATGAACTTGGTTTAGTCGAATTGATGTTTTGAGTTCGTTATAATCGTGTTTGATTCGTATATTGAGCGGATTGTTGGTAATTGTGTTATTCAAGGTTGTTCGAGCGAGCGACATTTCATTTAGGACGTTTGTTCGTGGAAGGACATTCTTCATCGGTGTTGAGTAAGTTAATTCTTACTCGGTTAAAAGGATATTCATTCCTTTTGTTGTTGTTAATTCATAAGCATAACTCATTCATCATTGTATTAACCGTATTGAGACTTGTAATTGTCGAATAATCACTTCATTAACGAGGAACGGCGGTTCCAATCATTTCATTGAACTATCATTCACTTCACCATTATTTTCATCTCGGTGAGTCATTCTTTACTTTGTCGGATTATTATTCATTGGTATTCATTATGTTCATTCTCGTTCATATGACCTTCTGGGTTCATATTGCGTGGCCGAGTGCGGATGTGTGGAATTTTTAGTCGAGCACGCGATGGTCATGTATTGGGATCGATACATTGGACTGTGCACACGGTAACGATTACCTCCGTGAGACTAATTAGGTACAAGGACAGGTGTGTCCGGTCATTTATCTTGTACACTTGCACAGAACATTACGGGCGTACTATGATACTCCTCTTCAGCTCAATTCATAACTAAGGATATTTCATAACTAAAGATAACTCATGGTTGTGTATTTTCAACCCTTGAGGATTGTTGTTCTGTGTAACTGACCCCGTTGGGGAATTTTGTTTTCAGGTCACGGCAAGGCAAAGGCACGGGAAGAGCATGTTTACGGCGAGGAGTCCCAGTGATACTAGTAGGGGCCCCCAATCTTTTCAGTCATTCATGTTGTTGTCATTTATTTTCCGCTGCAGATTTTCATTTGGATACTCCGTTTCATTCAGTGTTGTGTATTTTATCTTCATATAAAATATACTAGTATTCGGTATTGTCTTGGTGTGTTGTACTTAAACTCATCATCGGAGTATTTGGTAATATAATGTGGTTCAGTACTACAATTATATTATTTAATTCATCAGTTTTCATTCGCCTGGTGGGTCCTAGTCGGGGATCCACGGCACTGTAATATCCGCCTAATTTAGGGTGTTACAAATTCATCTAGGAGGTTGAATTCAGAATAGAGTATGTTATGTAATCCTTGTTACCGGGATGAGTTGATCGTTGATATGATTATCGGATTATGAAATCGTATTGTGTTTTTGGATTCGTGATTGATTAATTCAGGTTGTTCGGGTTTGTGTTTAATCAGGATATTATGGAACCGTTGGGTTTGTTGACCGGTTATATTGATTGTTAATTAGGATCGTCGAGTTGCGGTTTGTATTGTAGATATGAGTTCGTATTTGTTGAGTTAGATTGTTCATTTTTGTATATGATCGAGATATCGTTGAACGGTTGAGGTGATTGTTGGTCGTGTCGGTTGTTGATTGTTATCGGATTGTTGTTAATTTACTATTGCAATAGGTTGCGATAGTTGATCGTTGATAAGAATCGTGCCTTATGGTCGAGTTCAAGGATGCTCGTGGATTGCATTGGTCAGGGCCGAAGAGCTTGTAGACGACAGCAAGGAATTGGTAACGGCTTCACTATCGTCGTATCGGTATCGAGGCAAGTTATTACTTGTCCAGCTTATAATATTTAATGAATGGTTTCTGTTTCACTTCGTTTATAATGCATATAGCAATAATTATTATTGTGAACCCTGGAGATTTGGATTGTATATTGTTTTCCGATTTATGGGAGTTAAATCATAACGTATATGATTTCCATTCGTCATTGCTATATTTGGGTATCGAGGATATATTGTGGTAAATGCGAGGATATGCGTTATCTACAGTCGTGGTATTTTTGGATCGCCGAATTTTGAGGATATTTTTTAGTGATGGTTTTAACATCGAGATTGCTCTCGAAGGACTCGAGGCAAGTACTCTAACCAATTTTGTCATTTAGTTTCGATCGTGTTGTGATACATTCGTGTATTGTTGTTGTCATGCATTGTGTATTGTTGTTTTGTGCAGTTGTGCATTGTTGTCGTATGTACACCATGCGGTGGTCCGACGAGATCATCATGGGAATCTATAGATGTGTGCGTTGGATCGTTGGACAGGTGTTTCCACCATGCGTTGGTCCAACGGGATCATAATGGGAATCTATGTTGTGTGCGCTGGATCGTAGGATTACCATGTGTTGTTGTTGTGCATATATACATTATTGGTTATCCACCTTGTGTTGATCTAACAGGGTCATCTTCGGATCTATGCTTTGTGCACTGGATCATCGGATTTCCATTGAGTTTACATTGTTGTTATTGTTGTGGGCATATTGATGTCGTCATGTGAGTATGCATTTGTAGGTCTTGTGTTAGGACCATGTCCGCATGTTGTATTGGTCAGATCTCGGATTAGACTGACATGATTCATCGTGGAATTGCGTATCCTGAGGTATGTTCCGTATTTCCTTTTTGGTACTTGTCTTTGATGGACAATCGACTTTCATGTTGAGATTTGATAATGATATCCGATGGATTGAATTGGTCAGAGTTGATATATTTCGTATTAGTGAGTCATGATGTTTTGAGAACCCTGGGGTATTGCTTGAGGTACAGTACAAATGTTTGGGTAGGAGTTTATTGTGTTGTTGAGGATATGAGATGTGAATTTTTGATAAGAATTACTTTAGTAAGGATTATCATGAGTTGGTAAAGTTATGGCTGTAAGATTACATTGGGCGTATTCTTACTTAGTCTTTTCAATGGTATGTAACTATTGACGTGATGTGATCGTTATCATTGTTGAGTATTATGGCCGACCCCATCGTGGGCTTTCTTTTTAGGTTCTCGGGATATCGAGCTCGTAGCGGTCGTGAAGAGATGAGCTTCCCGGAGGATACTGGCTAAGGCATGTGTTTGTGAATCGAGTACTTTGACTAGTTGTTGTATTCCGCTGCTAGAGCATTTTTAATTGTTTGTCTTTTCCACTGCTTTGGTATTTTTAAATGGCCTTTTGGTTTTGGCAACTTAAGTTATTTTGGAAAATCGTTTTCTAAACTATTTTGTCAGTACGTGTAAGCGTGGCTTAACGTATGCTTTTAAAACTGTTGAGTTTTGGCATTTCGGGCCTTGTAGTTTCAAATGAGATTCTATGTCGGTTTTGATAAATGAATTTTATAAAGTCTTCGAATATTTTTTAAGATATTTCCGTCATCATCGCTTAGGCATATTTGAATGTTTGTAAATCTTTCTTTCAGCCTCGTGGGTTCCATTTCGGGGCCCACGACACTGTAATATTCCTGGATGGCTCTGGGGGTGTTACAGGCATTATGCGGGAGGCTCATGCATCACCTTACTCAGTCCATCCGGGCTCGAGTAAAATGTATAAGGATTTGAGGAAGAATTTTTGGTGGAATGTCATGAAGAATGAGGTGGTGTAGTTTGTGGCTAAGTGTTTGACTTGTCAGCAACTCAAAATCGAACATCAGCGGCCAGCCGGGTTGTTGAAGCCACTTCCCGTCCCGAAATGGAAGTGGGAGGACGTCTCTATGGATTTTGTCACGAATTTGCCTAGGACAAAGACGGGAATGAACATGATGTGGGTGATCGTGGATCGACTAACTAATTCGGCACATTTTCTGGGCATCAAGGACACTTGCGGACCACAAAAATTGGCTCGTATATTTATTGCGTAGATCGTGATGTTGGAACAATATCTTTTAGATCATTTTGATGATGTGTTATTAAAACCAAAATTTACTTAAAACATATTTTTCCTTCAGTTAACGTACGTAACGCAAACCATCTTAACGTACGTAACATTCACAGTTGTCTGCAAGATTTTCAGTACAGTTAACGTACGTAACTCGTCTATTATAACGTACGTAACACTCGTTGTTTTCGTAAGTTTTTTTTGTACAGGTAACGTACGTAACCAGAGTTATCTAACGTACGTAATGCTTGAATTATTCTGACCGTTGGAAAAGTCACTAGCCGTTGCAACAAGTCGTCTCACTCAACGGATCTCTGACCAGAATATTACGTACGTAACCATGCAATTCATAACGTACGTAACGTATATTATCATATCTCACTCGACCAGTTCTTCACTTTCGTTACGGCCGCTATTCATAGCATATAACATACGTAACGTTCATAACGTACGTAACCATCAGCATGTAACGTACGTAATTAGTTAAACTGTTCCAATGGGAATTTGAGCTCAAGAAGGCTATAAATAGCCAACTTCATGGAGATTGAAGACACACAAGCATTCTGAGCCTACTAGCATACTCAAGCTATATCAAGCAAACATTTTGAGAGATATACTTATTCTAGATTGTGATACGAGAAGATTTGTTCTATAATTTCCAATCTTCATTCTTGTATCAAAGAGCGATCTATTGTGAAAGTCGAGTTTCTACTCGCATTTGTTTTGTGTATAGGTTATCTTGTACCCAGAAAAACAAGAGTGTTTTTGTGAGGTTATTCTTGAGCCCGGAAATCAAGAAATTGTAAGAAGTTGGCACTAAACTAGATAGTACAATTCTAAGTTCTAAGAAAAGTCCTAGTCGATAAAACTAGGTAGGGGACGTAGGCTTCGTTAATAGCCGAACCTCTCGAACAAATTCTTGTGTTCTTTCTTTTCCGCATTCTAATTACTCCGATATTTTGCTTCCGCACAAAAAGAGTTCAATACTCTTATCCGCACTATTCAACCCCCCCTTCTAGTGGCGGTACCAATCTAACAATTGGTATCGGAGCGGTCTCTTTATCACCGGATTAACACCCGCTAGAGAAAAGATCCATAAATGGCCTTTATCCACTCCTCCGTTGAAGGCAACGCTCTCAATCTCCCTCCCTTCTTCGATGGTTCGAACTTTATGACATGGAAGAAGAAGATGTCCATCTTCATCCGAGCTCACGATATTGAAATATGGAAGGTCATTGCCCTTGTACCTACCATTCCTAAGAAGACGGATGGCTCTCTCAAAAGTTTTGAAGAGTACGACGACACCGACTGGAAGAATGATCACTTCAATAGTAAAGCCACTCAATTGCTTTACTGTGCTCTCAATCCAGAAGATCACAATAGAATTTCTTCCTGCGAGACGGCAAAAGAAATCTAGAAAATGTTAGAGATCACCCATGAAGGTACGAATCAAGTTAAGGAAACCAAAATCAATATGCTTCTTCACGATTATGAACTCTTCACTATGAAAGAAGAAGAAAGCATTACCACTATGCTTGACCGTTTCTCGGCAATCACTAATGGGCTGGCTTCATTCGGGAAACCGATATCAAGTAGTGATAAAGCCAAGAAAATCCTTCGGTCTCTACCAAGAGAATGGGACGCTACTGTTACGGCTATCATGGAGTCGAAAGACCTCAATACCATAGAATTCAGCGCTCTCATCGGATCTCTCATTAATTATGAGATTGTCATTAAATCTCGAAGTTCGAAACCAAAACCCAAGGAGAGAGAAAGGACAATCGCTTTCAAAGCCAAAGAAGAAAGCGATCTAGAGGATGAACCTATCGAAGAAGAGGACGAAGAAACCGCCTTTTATGCCAAAAACATAAAGAAATTCAAAAATCTTCTACAAAGGCGCCGGAGAGACATCAAGCAAGAATCAAGGGATGAATCCAAAAAGACTCACTTCCCTCAAAACAAAAATTTTGACAACACTTGTCTAAGGTGCGGCGTTCCAGGCCATTTTGCGAAAGATTGTCGTGCTGCTGCTCCAATAAGTTCATCAAAACCACCTCATGAAAAGTTCAAAAAGAAGGAAGTTTATGTCGCCACATGGAGCGATGATGATGAGGATGATGAACCACAAGTCCAAACCAATCTTGCTCTAATGGCCCACGCATCCGAAGATAGTGATGAAGAAGTCGAGTTTAGTGATTCTCATGAAGAACTACTTGATGCTTTTGAATCCCTAAATAATGAATACGAAAAGGCTTGCAATAGTAATAAAGATTTGAAAAAGAAAATAAAACTCCTTGAAAATGAAAATGCTAAATTATTGAAAAACAAGGAAGTTTCGTTTGATCATACTGGTGTTTGGGCGAGAAAATTCTGAGAGATGAATTGCACAAAACTCAGAAAGAATTCAAACTTTATGTTAGAAAATTCTCATGTGGTAATGACAAATTCGAGCAACTATTATTTGGTCAAAAAATTTCTCTTTCAAAACAAGGACTTGGGTATAATTCATTTCCAATGAAAAAGTCCTTAGAAATTACCACAAAAGATTCGGACACTTTAAAAACGGGAATTCCATCATGTCCAAAATGTTTAAAACCTGGACATACCGAAACTTACTGTCGTAATTCTAGACGTACTATAAGGGTTAAGCAAATTTGGGTACCAAAAGGGACCGTTGTTAAAAATCAAGTTTTTGTATCTAACTCCTCAGGACCCAAATTAGCCTGGGTACCTATAAAACGGAAGAAAATTATTTTTGTAGGTACAAGCAAGGAAGACAACATTATCAAATAAATGGTATGTTGATAGTGGATGTTCAAATCACATGAGTGGAAATGAACATCTCTTCACGGAACTGAAAAAGGAAGATCGTGGTTGTGTTACCTTTGGCGATAAGAAAAAGGGCCAAATAAAAGGGACAGGTAAAATTGGTAAGAAACCTTTACCTACTATTGAAAATGTACTATTTGTTGATGGACTTTGCCATAATCTTCTGAGTGTTTCCCAACTTTGTGACACCGGTCTTAAATTGATTTTTGAAATTACGCATTGCACGGCAATGAGAAAAGACCAAATCGTTTTTATTGGATTGCGTTATGGAGATATTTACATTGTCGATCTCCAAGCTGAATCTTGTTAGGAGTATGCCCTCGAATGCCACTCAGAGGATGTTGAGTGAGGGCATTGTACTTGTAATTATGTAAACCATTTATATAAGGCAAATGAATGTTTCTTTATTTACTGGTAGTTACTGACATTCCTAACTCGTAAATAAACATATAGAAACTAGTCCGTGTATTTGAGAGCAAAACGTTCCACTCTTTATTGGATAAAGGGGCGGCCTTTGGAAAGGTTATAGCTCAAATACTTAATCGTTCGCAAGTCGATGAAACTTGGTAGGCGTTAAGTTTATGTGAAGACTTGTATGACGTGTTCTTTGACATGGAGAGTGCACAGCCGAACGCTAATGGTTAGTAGGAGCACACGTTATAGGTATGCTAATTGGATTAGTATACTCGAACCGACTCACCCTCGATTCGTCACACGGATTTCACTCGGGACGATCAATGACGGAATCGAAAGGTTGTGATAGGTATTCGTGAACCTTCGACTTGAGGATCTAGTAGGGATGTGCTTGTGACGTCAAGATTTTCATTAGAGTAGTTCGACCCTATAAACCGGAAGGCGGGGTCAACCTCGACGTGCATCTTGACGGGCAAGTAGCGAGTCCCCGAATACCAAGATAGAATTCTTTCTCCGTAAGTGAGTGGGTTATATGTCTATGCGGTTCTTGTGAGATGAGATCATAAGTCTTTGGCCAAAGCATTGGAGCTAGTTGTATTAGATACACGGCACTCGATGATCTCGGTTTGCATTAACGCATGCATAGCGTCAAAATGAGATGGGGTTTGGTCGCCGTGACCCTATAACTTGATCGGGACATTTGAAAGAAGGGTTTATACGTTCTTGGTATTCACGACAGAATGGTTCTTGAATGATCCCAATCATTCGTTCTCGATCGAGTGCAGTGTAGGCCACCGGTGGCTAGGTGGTGCTACTACTCTTTAGTTCCTCCCATTCTTGATCGAGACGGACCTACCGAGTCGCGCATTAGGATTGACGACGGAATGAATCGAGCTTAATCTCTCATTATAAATATTAGATATTGGATATCTAATTTATTGGACATTGGATGTCTAATTGATTTTGGGACATTGGATGTCTAAATTAATTTATTGGATAAATTAATTTACGGCCTAATGAATTAAATAAATTACTGGGTGATTAATTTAATTCATAAATATAATTATTTCTTAGAGAAATTAATTATGTTATTAATGTGATTAATTGATTGGATTAATTAATCGATATAAATACATCGGAACGGAATCGGAGTTTATCTGTTTGGACTCTCGGGAGTCCGAAACGAACCGAACTCGTCCAATTTCTTCTAGAGGCCGACCCCACCTTAATTTCCTACCTTGATCATAGTCTTGTTTTCTTGTTGGATGACTTTTGACATTTGAGATTTCATATCTCTTATATTAAGGGAAAAGGAGATATGGTGGGTGACTTAATCTTGTGAATATATTTTGAAGACCAAAATAAAAGCCTCTTATCCCCTCTCATTTCAGCAACTCACGGCAGGACCAGATTGTTGAGAAAAAAAAAAAAAAATTTGAGTTCTTCTTCACTAATTTCTTCTTCATTTTTCTTGGAGAAAAATTGAGAGAAAATCATATAGAGAGAGTAAGATTAAAACACTTAGAGTGTAGTAATCTTTACATATATAGCTTCATCACTTAGCTCTAGCCGTATCCTCGGAGGATAGCAAGGTGGTCGTCGTTCCGGTTGTTTTTCCGGCGCGTGGCAAGTAGAGACGCGGTGTTTTCGGCGTTGGATCGTTCAAGAGCTTGGGGAATAGCTCAAGAGAAGGTTATCCATTTAATCAACGGACTACGAGGGTATGTTTCTCGTATCTCTTGTTTTTCTTTTTTGATATTCGTATATACGTAGCTCGATCGATCCTCGTAGGGATTCGGATCGAATTAATTTTCGTTTTACCGCTTCCGCTGGGCCTTCGTTTTAGGCACCGAATCCCAACAGTGGTATCGGAGCGTGGTCTTGCGATCGTATATACGATATTAGCATTTGGAATGCTTGATTAGATGGTGTATGATTTGGAATCATAATCGTATTAATCGTTGATTTTCTATTGTTCATCTAAAAATTAATTTTTCATGATTTTATGTTACAATATAAATCTATTTTTCTTTTGAGAAACTGATTTAAATGAGTAATATAAAGATTAGAAAAATATTATTTTGGAATCGGGCGAAAAAAGCAGGCAGCGTAAACGGACCGGCGGCTTGGAGGCGCCAGGCCTCACCTCATGGTGCGGCAGGAGCGAGTCTGGTCGGCGAGCATCCGGCCGTTCTCGGCACCTGTGCGAGGCCACCTTTCGGCGGCCTTGGCGGTGTCCGGGCTTGGCAGCCGTGTTTTCCGACTCCGTTTTTATATTTCGTTCGATAATTAATTTCCCACAAATTAAATTGAATTTAATTTGACTAAGATTTAATTATGGTAATTTTATTCTTAGGGGAATTAATTTAATGAAATATTTTCTCGTCCTAACAAGTTAAAATTAACGGTTGTTTGAATTAATTGGATTAATTCGTTTTGGATGGATTGTTTTATATTGATTGGATCAATATTGATTCATTATGAATGCCATTTATTTAATGTGTTGGATGCATTATTTTTGAATGGTGATGTGGTTCATGGACCTAGTTTTGAATCATTCGGTTTTATTCGATTGGGGTGTAAAGGCCGTTTTGAGCCTATTTATTTTACTAGAAATATTTGTAAATAGGATGCAATTTTCAATGTAAAATTTATATGTAATGACGAAGACCGGAGGAAGATCCATTTCGAAGACGAAGATTCAAGACGAAGACTTGTAATTAGATTACGGAGTTTTGTTTTCTAGGAACGGTCCATGAACCACATGTTGGTAGCAACTAGGTTGTGAATGGTTTTTTTCATATTGTATGAATACCACAAACGCGCTAATATGATTAATGTGCAAAGAGTAACGTTAATTGCGAAAATTCTCCCACGACAAATTATTAAGTTTATAAGGTTTCAAGGTTTTCCTTCCCTCCATCGAGTTTTCGGGAAATTGAAATCCAAACCGGATGTGCTATGCTTCCAGTTATCGGGGTAGTCGTTCGGGAGGACGGATAAATTACCGAGCGCATTGGATGCCTTCGGTTGGAGCAAATTTTATCCCTAGAAACACGATAGGTTGCGGATAAAATTCAATTGTGGCCCGATTGCGTCGATGGTATAAACTTAACTTGTTCACGAACCATAGAAACCGTATAGGTTGAGGGGAGTGAACAAGGGGAAAAAAGAAGATCGAATCATCCATTAGATGGGTTGGTGTTGGACACCACTTTATGAAAATTGATAGACTAGAAACACATTCGGTTGCCCTCTATTAAGATTTATAAAGAACTCGATCACCACTATGAAGTAGAGCGACGATACTTCGGATTTCACATGGGAGTGTGTTATTCCGATAAAAATAGTGGGAGCCGGGTAACAAGAATAGAAAAGACCTTAATTCTATACTGAACATAATATAACAAGTCACTAATTAACTGTTATACTTAATGCAGACATAACTCAATATGACAATGAATCCACTCACTGATTACAAGAAAGAACACCTTAATGGGACCTAACTTTGTGGATTGGCTCCGAAATCGATGATTGTCCTCAGTATAGAGGCACTGGGATACGTCTTGGAGACGGACATTCCGGCGCCTCCTGTGCGGACCCGAGCCAATCAGGAAGAGATTGAAAACCACGAAAAGTGGGTTAAGGATGACGTAAAAGTCCGTGCATACATGATGGCTTCTATGTCTAATGAGCTTCAGAGAGCTCATGAGAAAATGACTTCTGCTAGGCAGATTCTATCTCACTTAACCGAACGTTATGGTGAGCACAGCAGAATCGCTAGATATGAGATATCCAAGCAACTGTTTGGTGCAAGGATGAAGGAAGGTGAGAAAGTTGGGGAACACGTCCTCAAAATGATATCCATGATCGAGAGATTGGAGGCTCTTGATTTCAAAATGGATACTTCTCTCCAAATCGACCTTATCCTGCAGTCTCTCCCTGATTCCTTCTCACAGTTTGTTATGAACTTCAACTGCAATGAGATTGCATGTAATTTAGCTGGGCTAATGAACAAACTTGTGACCGCTCAGTCTCAGATGAAGACTCCGCGGATGATGGAGTCTGCTCTTGTGATTTCTTCTGGACCTCAGAGGTCTAAGAACAAGAAGAAAAAGACCAAGAAGCAAACTGGACCACAAGTTAAGGACATTAAGGGTAAGGGCGGGGCCCGATGGTTCCGAAGAACAAGAAGAAAAGGATGCTTGTCTCAAGTGCGGTGAGTGGGCCCTTTGGGCTAGAGACTGTCCGATTCTTCATGGCACTTCGTCTGAGAACTTTTAGTTTTGGAAACAAATTGTTCTCTTGTATTTTCTACTTCTGAATCGGATTCGGTGCTAGTTCTCATATTTGTACCGTGAATCGGGATGCGGAACAAAGTAGGAAGCTTGGAGCCGGAGAAGTTATGATCACGGTCGGAAGCGGGCATAGTGTCGAGGCGACCGACATAGGATCACTTCTTTTGGGTTTAGAATCCGGCTTTGTTTTGACTTTAGAAGATGTACTTGTTTTGCCCAAGGGGCACAAAAACATTGTATCCATTCCGGTCATGGACCGAAAAGGCTTTTCATTTTTCATTGGTGATGGTTCTGCAAAATTTATTTTAGAAATAAACTAGTGGATCTGCTACATTGTTGAATGGATTGTATCATCTAAATCTCAGCAACAAAGTAGTTGTGAATACTATGACTAGAAAACGTGGTAGGGATGAAACCAATCAAGTTTTGAAATGGCATCTTAGACTTGGTCATGTTGGTCAAACCAAGGTTTACAAGATGGAAAAAGATGGACTTACGGGTCCATTGGGATCGGATCCCTTTCCTACTTGTGAATCTTGCCTTAAAGGCAAAATGACTAAGTCCCCCTTCACAGGGACATTTGAAAGAGCCGCTGATAAACTGGGATTAATCCATACCGACGTATGTGGTGCTTTGGAAGCAGCACGTGATGGATATCAATATTTCATTACGTTTACAGATGATCATACTAGGTATGGTTATGTATACTTAATGAAACATAAATCCGAGGCCTTTGAGAAATTCCAGGAATTCAAGGCCCTAGTCGAGAAACAAACTGGTAATCATATCAAAGCACTTCGGTCGGACCGAGGTGGCGAGTATATGAGTACGGAATTTGATGAGTTCCTTAAGGAACATGGAATAGTTTGACAACTGACACCTCCAGGTACTCCTCAGTTAAATGGTGTGTCAGAAAGAAGGAACCGGACCCTCTTGAACATGGTCCGTTCCATGCTGGGCTATACTGACTTGCCGATTTACCTGTGGGGGTATGCACTCCTGACTGCCGCGTATATATTGAACAGATGTCCTTCCAAATCCGTTCCTAAAACTCCACATGAGATGTGGGAGGGCAGGAAACCAAGTCTTAATCATATTAGGATTTGGGGATGTCCCGCCTATGTCAAGAAGACTAAGGTGGAAAAGTTGGAAGCTAGGTCTGCGAAGGGACGTTTCATTGGATTCCCGTCTGGGACGATGGGATATCTATTCTACATGCCCGAAGATCGAAGGATAATTGTTGCTTTACAAGCACACTTCCTGGAAGATGAGTTCATTCAGGAAGGCGGAGCAGGTAGAAGTATTTCTTTAGAAGAATACAATGAAACACCTCGAGAGACACCTGTGCAAGAAACTGGAACCGAACTTTCTGAAACACAAGTACAACCACCTCGTAGGTCTAGTAGGGTGTCTCATTTACTTGAGAGGTATGGGCTTGTGCACTTGGAGGAGCTGGGTCTCCATGAGGTTCCAAGTGATAGCCAAGAGACCGACCCGACGACCTATGACCAAGCGATGGTGGATGTAGACTCCGCGAAATGGCGTGAAGCTATGGAAGCTGAGATAGACTCGATGCATGTCAATCAGGTCTGGACTCTAGTAGACCGCCCCAAGGGCATAGTGCCTATTGGGAACAAGTGGATCTACAAGAGAAAGACTGATGGTGATGGCAAGGTTGACGCCTATAAGGCCAGGCTTGTGGCAAAGGGTTATACCCAGAAGGAAGGGATCGATTACCACGATACCTTCTCGCGTAGCCATGATCAAGTCTATTCGCATGATGCTTGCTATATGCCTACCACGATTTTGAGTTTTGGCAATTGGACGTAAAGTCGGCTTTCCTTAATGGATTCCTCGAGGAGGAAATCTATATGGAGCAGCTAAAGGCTTTGTGTCGAAGTCGATATTCGAGAAAGTGTGCAAGCTTGCGTTCCATTTATGGATGAAGCAAGCGTCGCGTAGTTGGAACCTTCGTTTTGTGAGGCGGTCAAAGAGTTTGACTTCGTACAAAATGAGGAGGAACCTTGTGTATACAAGAAGGTTAGTGGGAGCAAGATCGCATTCTTAGTACTATATGTAGATGACATTCTACTAATAGGAAATGATGTGGGAATGCTCGATTACGTAAAAGCTTGGCTTTGAGTAATTTCTCCATGAAAGACTTGGGAGAAGCAACCTATATTCTTGGTATTCGGCTCTCTAGGGATAGAGCGAAGAGAACAATAGGCCTTTCCCAAGCCCTCTATATAGATAAGATCTTAAAGCGATTTAAGATGGATGATTCTAAAGAGGGTTCCTACCGATGCAACATGGAATAAAACTCACCTTGAAGATGTGTCCTCAAAGTGAGGAACAACGCAAGGAAATGAGTAATATACCATATGCTTCGGCCGTGGGTAGCCT
Organism: Orobanche coerulescens; assembly: GCA_033398695.1. NCBI lineage: Eukaryota > Viridiplantae > Streptophyta > Magnoliopsida > Lamiales > Orobanchaceae > Orobanche > Orobanche coerulescens. The sequence continues at coordinate 33,827,547 of CM065814.1, read as the reverse complement.
TATGTATGCTATGTTGTGTACAAGACGACATCGCGCATGCCGTAAGCGTGGTGAGTAGGTTTCGAGCAAACCCGGGTAGGGAACATTGGATGCTTTGTAAAGAACGTTCTCAAATACTTGAGAAGAACGAGAGATATGGTTCTTATGTATGGCGGTGGAGATTTGGATGTGGTGGGATTCAGATTCGGACTTCCAGGGCGAAGGACGACTCGATGTCCACTCGGCTACATATTTACTCTTAATGGAGGAGCGGTATCTTGGCGTAGTGCCAAGCAAAGCGCGGCTCCGATTCCACTGTCGGTGAGTATCAAGCGGCCTCGGAGGCTTCAAGGAAGGGTTACGGATTAAGAAGTTTCTAGGAGAACTTCAAATGATACCATGTCTTGAAATTGCTGTTCACATCTTTGCGACAACGACGGAGTCAGCACGTGCCAAGGAGCCGAGGTTTCACAACGACCAAACATATTGAGAGAAAGTATCATCTCGTAAGAGAATTTGTTCGCAAGGGATACATTGTCTTGCCTGAGTAGACTCGGCCGACAACGTCGCCGATCCACCGACCAAGCCACTTTCTCGGACTAGCTTGGAGCGTCATCGGAGAACATGGGTATTAGATACCATAGTGTGTGGCATTGAGTGCAAGTGGGAGATTGTTAGGAGTATGCCCTCGAATGCCACTCGAGAGGATGTTGAGTGAGGGCATTGTACTTGTAATTATGTAAACCATTTATATAAGGCAAATGAATGTTTCTTTATTTCTTGGTAGTTCTTGACATTCCTAACTCGTAAATAAACATATAGAAACTAGTCCGTGTATTTGAGAGCAAAGCGTTCCACTCTTTATTGGATAAAGGGCGGCCTTTGGAAAGGTTATAGCTCAAATACTTAATCGTTCGCAAGTCGATGAAACTTGATGGGCTTTAAGTTTATGTGAAGACTTGTATGACGTGTTCTTTGACATGGAGAGTGCTGCCGAACGCTAATGGTTAGTAGGAGCACATGTTATAGGTATGCTAATTGGATTAGTATACTCGAACGACTCACCCTCGATTCGTCACACGGATTTCACTCGGGACGATCAATGACGGAATCGAAGGTTGTGATAGGTATTCGTGAACCTTCGACTTGAGGATCTAGTAGGGATGTGCTTGTGACGTCAAGATTTTCATTAGAGTAGTTCGACCCTATAAACCGGAAGGCGGGGTCAACCTCGGCGTGCATCTTGACGGGCAAGTAGCGAGTCCTTGAATACCAAGATAGAATTCTTTCTCCCGTAAGTGAGTGGGTTATATGTCCTATGCGGTTCTTGTGAGATGAGATCATAAGTCTTTGGCCAAAGCATTGGAGCTAGTTGTATTAGATACACGGCGGCTCGATGATCTCGGTTTGCATTAACGCATGCATAGCGTCAAGTACGGATGGGGTTTGGTCGACCGTGACCCTATAACTTGATCGGGACATTTGAAAGAAGGGTTTATACGTTCTTGGTATTCACGACAGAATGGTTCTTGAATGATCCCAATCATTCGTTCTCGATCAGTGCAGTGTAGGCCACCAGTGGCTAGGTGGTGCTACTACTCTTTAGTTCCTCCCATTCTTGATCGAGACGGACCTACCGAGTCGCGCATTAGGATTGACGACGGAATGAATCGAGCTTAATCTCTCATTATAAATATTAGATATTGGATATCTAATTTATTGGACATTGGATGTCTAATTGATTTTGGGACATTGGATGTCTAAATTAATTTATTGGATAAATTAATTTACGGCCTAATGAATTAAATAAATTCTTGGGTGATTAATTTAATTCATAAATATAATTATTTCTTAGAGAAATTAATTATGTTATTATGTATTTAATGTGATTAATTGATTGGATTAATTAATCGATATAAATACATCGGAACGGAATCGGAGTTTATCTGTTTGGACTCTCGGGAGTCCGAAACGAACCGAACTCGTCCGATTTCTTCTAGAGGCCGACCCCACCTTAATTTCCTACCTTGATCATAGTCTTGTTTTCTTGTTGGATGACTTTTGACATTTGAGATTTCATATCTCTTATATTAAGGGAAAAGGAGATATGGTGGGTGACTTAATCTTGTGAATATATTTTGAAGACCAAAATAAAAGCCTCTTATCCCCTCTCATTTCAGCAACTCACGGCAGGACCAGATTGTTGAGAAAAAAAAAAAAAATTTTGAGTTCTTCTTCACTAATTTCTTCTTCATTTTTCTTGGAGAAAAATTGAGAGAAAATCATATAGAGAGAGTAAGATTAAAACACTTAGAGTGTAGTAATCTTTACATATATAGCTTCATCACTTAGCTCTAGCCGTATCCTCGGAGGATAGCAAGGTGATCGTCGTTCCGGTTGTTTTTCCGGCGCGTGGCAAGTAGAGACGCGGTGTTTTCGGCGTTGGATCGTTCAAGAGCTTGGGGAATAGCTCAAGAGAAGGTTATCCATTTAATCAACGGACTACGAGGGTATGTTTCTCGTATCTCTTGTTTTTCTTTTTTGATATTCGTATATACGTAGCTCGATCGATCCTCGTAGGGATTCGGATCGAATTAATTTTCGTTTTACCGCTTCCGCTGGGCCTTCGTTTTAGGCACCGAATCCCAACAAATCTTCCTTCAACGAAAAATGTCTACTTTCGTACGACGAAAATGCCGTAGTTTGGCACCGAAAATTGGGACATGCCTCTTTACCACTTCTTTCAAAATTGGCCAAAAATGATATTGTTCGTGGTTTATCAAAATTAAATTTTAGAAAAGACCACATCTGTGAGGCCTGTATTAAAGGTAAACATACAAGAGGCTCGTTTAAACCAAAAATGGAAATTTCCACTATTCGCATTCTTGAATTAATTCATATGGATTTAATTGGTCCGTCTCGACATGCCAGTCTAACAGGTAAACTTTATACTTTAGTTATTGTCGATGATTTTTCAAGATTTACTTGGGTAAAATTCTTAGCCAATAAAGATGATGCTTTTAACGAGTTTGTTAAGTGGTGTAAGGTTACCCAGAAGGAAAAAGAATTACCAGTTATCGCCATTCGAACCGATCATGGTGGAGAATTTGATTCTATTCTCTTTGAAGATTGGTGCGATAAATATGGTATTGGGCACAATTTTTCGGCACCTCGGACACCTCAACAAAATGGAGTTGTCGAGAGGAAGAATCGCTCTCTAGAAGAAATGAGCCGAACAATGCTCAATGAGTATGGTCTTCCTAAATATTTTTGGGCCGAAGCCGTTAACACTGCTTGTTATGTTATTAATCGTGTCCATCTCATGAGGAACAAAATGATGACTCCTTATGAGATTTTTAAAGGTAAAAAGCCCAATTTATCTTATTTTCATCCATTTGGTTGTAAAGTGTTTATTCATAATAATGGTAAGGATAATTTGGGTAAATTCGATTCAAAATCAGATATTGGTATATTTCTTGGTTATTCTACTAATAGTAAAGCGTATCGTGTATTTAATTGTAGAAGAGGTTCGGTAGAAGAATCTATTCATGTAAAATTCGATGATACAGTTTTACCCCCGAGAAAGGTTGTTTTTGATGATGATGCATGTATGGTTCCAGCTAACGAAGTATCCGATGTATCAAAGGAGTTGGAGAAGCTCGACGTAAGCTCGGACAAACAGGAGGAAAATACTTACAACCTTCCTAAAGATTGGGCAAATGTGAAAGACCACCCGATGGAACAAATTCTCGGAAAAATCGATGAAGGTGTACGAACTAGGAGGAATATAAATGATTGTATTAACAATATTGCATTTATTTCTCTTACAGAACCAAAGAATATCGATGAGGCCATAAATGATGAGAATTGGGCTATTGCTATGCAAGAAGAGCTAAACCAATTCGAAAGAAATAATGTTTGGGAATTAGTTCCGGCACCGGTAGACAAATCAATCATTGGCACCAAATGGGTTCATAAAATCAAAACCGATGATGATGGTCTCCCTATTAAAAATAAATCGAGGTTGGTCGCCCAAGGCTATAATCAAGAAGAAGGTTTGGATTATGAAGAAACATTCGCTCCTGTTGCTCGTCTTGAAGCTATTCGTCTTCTCTGTGCCTTTGCCGCATACAAGAAGATCAAACTCCATCAAATGGATGTAAAAAGTGTGTTCCTAAATGGAATCATCCAGGAGGAAGTGTATGTCAGGCAACCGCCGGGTTTTGAAGGCTATGATCATCCGGATCATGTGTATAAGCTCCATAAAGCTCTCTATGGATTAATACAAGCTCCGAGAGTATGGTATGATCGTCTAAGCTCTTTTCTTATCTCAAATGGTTATAAAAGAGGTAATGTTGATAATACCCTATTCATTAAGGTTTTAAGTGATGATATGTTAATTTGTCAAATTTATGTGGACGATATTGTTTTTGGTGCAACTAACGAAACTCTGTCCAAAGAATTTTCAAATCTTATGAAGGGAGAGTTCGAAATGAGCATGATGGGAGAGTTGAAAAACTTTCTCGGACTCCAAATTAAGCAACTCAATGACGGAATATTCATTCACCAATCCAAGTACGTCAATGAGCTTCTAAAGAAATTTAAGATGGAAGATTGCAAAGAAATATCCACTCCTATGTCTTCCACTCTTAAACTCGATAAAGATGAAAAAGGTAAATCTGTTGACCAAAAACAGTATCGAGGTATGATCGGATCTTTACTTTACTGCATCTAGACCTGATATAATGTTTGCTACTTGTCTATGTGCTCGTTTTCAAGCAAACCCTAAAGAATCTCATCTCATTGCATGTAAACGGATTTTTCGATATTTAAAATATACTGCTGGTTTAGGCCTATGGTATCCTTCTAGCATTGATTTTCAACTTTTTGCATATAGTGATGCCGATTTCGATGGATGTAAAATTGATAGAAAAAACACCACCGGAACTTGTCATTTTATGAGTTCGTGTTTAATTTCATGGGGGAGTAAGAAACAGACTAGTGTCGCTACTTCCACAGCTGAAGCAGAATATGTGGCTGCGGGAAGTGCATGTGCACAAGTCCTTTGGATCAAAAATCAATTACTTGATTATGGCATCGAACTTAAAAATACTCCTATCTTTTGTGACACAACGAGTGCCATTAATTTAAGCAAAAACCCCATTTTGCATAGTAGGACAAAACACATAGAAACTCGTCACCATTTTATTCGTGACTATGTCCAAAACGGGAATGTTCGTCTCCAATTTGTTGGTACTAATGAACAATTGGCGGATATTTTTACAAAACCATTACCCGAAGAGGCTTTCAACTTTATTCGCATAAATTTAGGAATGGGACATGCTGATCACTTTTAAATATTGCATACTCATGATAGTCACATTAAATGGTCATTTAAATCGGGACATCATCGAAAGGAAAAGACTATTCATTTGGTCCTGCTTACGTACAGTAGGGGCGGTCCATTACGTACGTAATAGGACCTTACGTACGTTACATGATGTTACGTTACGTACGTAACAAATCGCAGGATTCAGTCCAGAGAGTTCAGGTTTTCACGTTACGTACGTTACAGAAGGGATATAACGTACATAATCCGCCTTTGACCCTATCATATAAAAACCCATTTCGACTGTCCCCCTTTCATTTCCTTCGATCCCTAGCGTCGTCTACGAAGAACTCCCTGCATAATCTACCTAAACTTCAAGTTCATCCATCAAACCCTCACTTTTCGACCGATTCAATCTTCATGGCATCCAGAACCGGAAAGAAGAGAAGAGGAGAAACCTCCCAATCATCTTCCACGGCTTCCGGCGAACCATCCTTTCGGAATGCTCAGGCTATGAAGTTTTCAATGAAATCCTTATCGACGAAGAGGTAACTCCGAGTCACCACTTTGATTTCGAATCTCTGAACTGTGCTGGTGTTGCTATCGAAGAATTCTTCGATATGCTTGGGATAAATCGTTTCGTTAGTCTTGCTCGACCAATATATGTGGACTATGTAAAAGAGTTTTATGCAAAAATTTTTGTCACGTATGATGCCGATGGACTTGCTGTAGTTAACTCTCTTGTGTGTGGTAAACCAATATCCTTTGATGCCGCAAAACTTTCGGAGATTTTTGGTCTCCCTAATGAGGGTTTTCGGTGTAAAGGAGAGTTCGCTGCTCCAGATGAAGTCATTGACAACTTCTCTGACGATGAAAGCTATGGTGTTCATGAGTCCAAAGTCTGTGATTTTTTGTCGGACAAAGCCATTCTAGATGTTCATTCCGGGCATTTTGAAAACAATGACTTTGGGATAAACATCTGCTTGCTTCACGATGCTATCACTCGTTGTCTTATGCCTAAAGTTAATGCTCAGCTTTGACTTGTGAATATAGATATGGAGATCATTTATCATGTGTGGAAGGATCACCAAGTCAACTTCGCGTCCATCGTGCTAAAATAGTTTGTGGAAAAAGGTCAAATTTTCCACAAAAAGAGTTATGCGAAAGTTGATCGACAAAGAAAATCGGGAATGCCATTTAGATCAATCTTAACAGAAATTTTTGAGAAAGCAGGAGTTGATTTATCTGGAGTCCATGGGGTTCCGATTCCTAGGGGGAGCCTCGTCACCGAGGGGACGTTACGGACGATGAGGTATTTGTGCACGAGAAATCGTGGATGGATATATTTTGCGTATATCAAGGATGATGATCGGCTCATAGATGGGGGTGCTCTTCCGAGACCGGAGGAGAGGATCACATCTAGGGGGATCGAGCATACTAGACCTCGTCCTTCATCTCAGCTTGGTTCCTCCCGTCCTCGTTCGGAATCCTCTTCATCCCAGATGGCTTCTTGGATGGATAGGCTCGAGAAAGATATGAGCGAAATCAAAATCATGGTCAAGAGCATCTGCACGCATTTTGGGATACCGCCGACACCTCCGGATGCGGACCTTGACTAGTCGGGCTATCCTTCTTATGATGATGTTTCCCGTTTTATTAAAAGATCAAACATTTCATTTTCATGCATAAACTCTATTAGTGTGTTATTTTGGATATGCTTCGTCTGTAATAGCTATCTTTGTTTTTATGCATTATTTTTGTTAATCGTTGATTTGGATTCTATTGATTATTATGCGTATCATTGATTTCTCTTGCAGGATCTATCAACTTTTTGTTAATGACAAAAAGGGGGAGAAAAATATGTATTTGTTTTTGAAATCATCTTTTGAAATAACCCGTGCTCGTTTTCAGGGGGAGCCTTATTTTTAAATCTTCCTTAAAATCAGGTTTTCAAAAACTCCCATACTTAAATTTTGTCATCATCAAAAAGGGGGAGATTGTTGGAACAATATCTTTTAGATCATTTTGATGATGTGTTATTAAAACCAAAATTTACTTAAAACATATTTTTCCTTCAGTTAACGTACGTAACGCAAACCATCTTAACGTACGTAACATTCACAGTTGTCTGCAAGATTTTCAGTACAGTTAACGTACGTAACTAGTCTATTATAACGTATGTAACACTCATTGTTTTCGTAAGTTTTTTTTGTACAGGTAACGTACATAACCAGAGTTATCTAACGTACGTAATGCTTGAATTATTCCGACCGTTGGAAAAGTCACTAGCCGTTGCAACAAGTCGTCTCACTCAACGGATCTCTGACCAGAATATTACGTACGTAACCATGCAATTCATAACGTACGTAACGTATATTATCATATCTCACTGGACCAGTTCTTCACTTTCGTTACGGCCGCTATTCGTAGCATATAACGTACGTAACGTTCATAACGTACGTAACCATCAGCATGTAACGTACGTAATCAGTTAAACTGTTCCAACGGGAATTTGAGCTCAAGAAGGCTATAAATAGCCAACTTCATGGAGATTGAAGACACACAAGCATTCTGAGCCTATTAGCATACTCAAACAATATCAAGCAAACATTTTGAGAGATATACTTATTCTAGATTGTGATACGAGAAGATTTGTTCTATAATTTCCAATCTTCATTCTTGTATCAAAGAGCGATCTATTGTGAAAGTCGAGTTTCTACTCGCATTTGTTTTGTATATAGGTTATCTTGTACCCAGAAAAACAAGAGTGTTTTTGTGAGGTTGTTCTTGAGCCCGGAAATCAAGAAATTGTAAGAAGTTGGCACTAAACTAGAAAGTGCAATTCTAAGTTCTAAGAAAAGTCCTAGTCGATAAAACTAGGTAGGGGACGTAGGCTTCGTTAATAGCCGAACCTCTCGAACAAATTCTTGTGTTCTTTCTTTTCCGCATTCTAATTACTCTGATATTTTGCTTCCGCACAAAAAGAGTTCAATACTCTTATCCGCACTATTCAACCCCCCCTTCTAGTGGCGGTACCAATCTAACACGTAAGGCTTCATGGAACGCTGAAAACTATTATTTCGGATAGGGATGGTCGGTTTGTATCGCATTTCTGGCAGACGGTACATAAGGCTTTGGGGACACGTTTGCATTTGAGCACATCTTTCCATCCTCAGACCGATGGACAGTCTGAGCGTACCATTCAGATGTTCGAGGATATATTGCGCGCGTGTGCACTAGACTGGAGTAGTGATTGGAAGGAACATATGGCCCTGATCGAGTTCACTTATAATAATAGCTGGCATGCATCGATTAAGATGGCACCGTATGAGGCGCTTTATGGCCGACGATCTCGATCGCCGATATGTTGGAATGAGCCATCCGATTTAACTGGCACCGAGCTGGATCTTGTGTTGGAAACTAGGAGGAAAGTAGAGTTGATTCGAGAGAGAATGTTGGCGGCTCAGAGTCGACAAAAGTCATATGCGGATATTAGGCGTCGACCCTTAGAGTTTGAGGTAGGGGATCACGTCTTGTTAAGAGTGTCTCCGTCGAAGGGAGTTTTCCGTTTTGGGAAAAAGGGAAAGATTAGTCCAAGGGATATTGGACCTTTCGAGATATTGGAGAGAGTTGGCGAGTTGGCTTATCGTTTGGCATTACTCCCGTCATTGAGCCATGTGCATAGTGTATTTCACGTTTCTCAGTTGAGAACTTATGTTCCAGACCCGACTCACATTATCGATTTTGGGGATGTGGAAATCGAGAAGGATGTTACGTTTGAGCAGAGGCCAGTGAGGATTTTGGAACGTCGGGATAAACAGTTAAGGCACAAAACCATTCCTTTTAAGGTGCAATGGTCGAGACATGGAGTGGAGGAAGCGACATGGGAATTGTAGGAGGATATGCGTGCGAGATACCCCGAGCTTTTTGATCCTTAAGTTTTGGGACGAAACTTCTTTTTAGATGGGGAGAATGTAATATCCGTACTTTTTATTTTTAGCAGTTTCTATTTTCGGGCGCATGTCTATTTTAACAACTCGCTTGTACCATTTCGACGTTTTGAATCTATTTTATTCTTGGTATTTTTCCATTTGGACGAGTTTCAGAGGTGTTTTTACATAATGTGCTTTATGTTATGATCTTGTCGCATGTACGTTCGATTCTCGTAAAACTCATTTGATTTCGTTAGTTCTTTGTTCCCATGAGTCCGTATGATTGAGTTATTCATGTTGTGAGTTTCGGTTTCATAATCCGACATCGTATCGTGATTTTCGAATGTTTGGGCCGTTTTGTAATTTCTTAAAGTTTGAGAAAAATTTACTTCCGTCGTCGAATTCCGAACCTTTGAGTAGTCAGAATTGTGTTTTTTAGCGCTTAGATTCATCATCGAGAATACTTCGTAACAATATGTTCGGATTATTAGCAGGTTCGGGTTTCGGTGTCGTTCGGGGCGGTTCGGACAGCAGCCTTTCCAAACTGCTGTCCAACAGGGTGTTACGGATGTAACACCCCAATGGCTACGGACGTAAAGATTGCCTTGTTACAGCTGTAATAATCTAACTGTCACAGCCGTAACGTCCCGCTGTTTTAAGACAGCGGGCAGAGGACATAAGTCTTCATTCGTTTCTTTTTCTTATTTTTCATCGGGCCACGCGAGAATTCTGCACTGGGGCGATTTGTACCACTTCCAATCTATGTGTTCATCATTTTCCATCACCGTGGTATCGTGGTAGCATATTATCATCAACGAAATCACCCTACTCCGTCCGAATTCAAGGTATTTTGGCTTAGAACCCTAACTTTGTCAATTTTGGGAGTTTCTCGGGATTTGTGTATTTAAACTTGAATTGTTCGTTGATGTTGTGATATTTATTATCGATTATTGTTATTGAATGATTCCCAATCCGTTTTTATCGAGTTAAGTCCGTGAATTGTTGATTCGGGGAGGTTTTGTGAAAACCCTCGCCCGTATTGATTGTATGTTTATTGTTATGGTTGGTAATCGGGGTTGTGGGCGTATTCCGTTCGGTTATTGATGTCGTTTAGGACTAATTCATGTTAATCTCTCGTTTAGGAGCGGACGTGTTCACACGGGGTCATTCCTCGTCATCGTTTATTTTCTGTCTCGTCGAAGATGTCTCAAAGGCAAGTACTTTACATTTGTATGCATATTCTAGTATTTGATTTATGGCTTCCCGTGTATGTTGTAGATGTGAATGCGTATATTTACCCAGGGATGGTCTGACGGGGCCTCTGGGGATACGTAGTGCCATGTCTATGCGTATAGTGAACCGGGGTTAACCAACCAGGGATGGTTCGACGGGGCCTCTGCGAGGTGCGGTGGCCGTGAGTCTCGTACCAACGGTTAACCTTTGAAATGTTTTGTTGGAGAACTATGTTTTGTGCATGTGCACCTTCATATTCCGGAATATAAATGTTTTCTAAAATGATTTTTGGCGCATAATTCATCTGATTAGAATGCTAGTTCAAATGGATTGCACTTGCACTAGCTATTGTCGCTAACCCCTTCAATGGGGGAAATACTTTTGTATTTCAGGTACAGGTCATGGAGGCGAACGAGCATGCGGACAGTACGAGGGTGATGGGCAAGGGTGATTTTGTTCAATGGCCGTTTGCTTGGCGTCTTGTCTTTTAGTTTTATTAATTATGTCATTTGTTTCAGTACTCGAGTACTTTCTTCTTTTAGACTTGTATTTGTTTGTGGACCCGGTTTGGGAAAGATTTTATTTATTACTGTTGGGTTCGGTCTATTTGTTTTGAATGTCTTAAAATTGTGGAATCTTTTCTACGTTGATGATGTTTGTCATCAATCGTGATGTCGAGTTTGTGCGTTAGCCTGCTGGATTCCAAAGGGTTGGGTCCACAGCGCTGTAATTTGCCATGAACATCTTGGGGGTGTTACAAATTCGTAGGGAAAGTCATTTGTTCGGGATAAACAAATTATTTACACCATGATCCCAAGAATGTAACGAACCGAATCAGATAATATAGCAAAAATCCCCTAAAAATCTCAAAATTAGGGTTCTAGGATGATTACCTCGAAGCAAATGATGAAAGGACAATTAGATGTTGTTAATGTACTCCAAACCCTTGATGATGAAGATAGAGAACAAAAGATTGATGATCTCTCGAGAAGAATTGCCTCAAAATCGCCTCTCTCTCTCGCCCTCTTGTGTCAAAGGTAAGAAATAAGAAAAATACAGAAAAAGGTTGTTGTCCACACTTAAATACTGTGCTCACTTAGCGTGCGCTAAACTTTACTTTTAGCGTGCGCTAATGGGCCTAAAAATTGGAGGTTTCTGTCTAGGCTTGTTAGCGTGCGCTAACGAGTACACTAGCATGCGTTAATATTGCTGAGTAGCACGCTCTATATCACTGCTTAGCGTATGTCGAGTCTCTGTACCGCAGAATAACAGTGTAGGCTCGGGCAGCCCGAACACGACCCGAACGAGGCAAAACATGATGGTTAACAATAAACAATGAAGAGCTTACGAAGAGCATCAATTTACACATTCAAGTGCTAAACAAACACACAATTCCAATTACCCGAAGTACGGAAAAACGAATACAAAAGCAGACATCCAAAACTTTGAAAAATTACAAAACGGGCCAAACGTCCGAAAATCATGATTCAAGATCGAAAAACCACACCAAAGCTCACAACACATCTAAATATGTTAAACGAACTTGTAGAAATAATAAAACGCCAATTTCAAACAAGATTTACAAAAATGAAACCCCACGCGGAAAAGTTACATCAATCCACAAATTTATTAATATCAACCTCGAAACTCGTTCAAAAGGCAAAAAGTGCAGTACAAAGTAGTTTCATAAAGTCGCAATGATTACAAGCGAGTTGCTAAAAGCGAAAAAGTACCAAAAATAAAAATTACTAAAAATAGAAAAATCCCGGGTATTACACATAAAGCAGTGAAAAATAGATAATCATATATTGTTCTAACCCCCCTCCCCCACCCCGATGAAAGTATGTTGATCCTCATGCACAGACGCATCAACATTCAATTTAACTGTAGGACTAGTGGGATCCTACTCCTTCCGCTATTTATCTTATTTGCCAATGAGCAACCCAAAATATAGTCTCTGTTTGAGGATTTAACATATCCTGCTAGATCATATGGAGGACACTCATTATTTAAAATGTTGCTTATCTCGCCACAACCACAAATCGACACAGCAACGAGAAACATAATTGCGAACTCATCTCTCGAACATCCCCTCCCCCTTGCTTCACACTCCACTCGAACCAATTCCAAGGTTGCAAAGAAAAGAAACACTGTCTGCCTGTTGATTATACAAGTTCTCGCCACATAGATTGTGTGACAGTGCAATCTTGAAGTACCGTTGCAAAAAATATCAATTCGGTTTTACTAGCTTTTTCGTTAAAACCGCACTGGAACTGAATCAAAAGAACTAGCAGTTCCTCGAATATATGAGATTTGAAAAAAAAAATATCTATAAGTTGGTCCTCAGTTCGGTTCTGGTGCGGTTCTATATGGATCCAACATGGTTCCATTCGATTCCTTCAGTTCATACACCGCGCAGATCGGTTCGACGATGCGATTTCGGAAAAAATATCTATTATAATTTTAAATAAATTCATCATATCTATCGGTTTCTTTGGATCGTATTGTTTTTTTCTAAATTTTAACAGGAATCGCGAACCAAACCGTCATACAATGAAGAAACCGAAGCGCCTAATAATATAGATTTTGCTTACAGGAATCAAACGGAACCGTCGGTTCCTGCACGGTTCAGATCAGTTTCGTTGTTCTCGATTTGAAAAGTTCCAGGCCTACCCTTCAAGTGTGCTCTAGATAAAGCCCTCAGGCTGAGCCTAAATGATTACAAACCACACCCACCAGATAAACCACAATAGGCAAGATATGCGTAACAAGCTCAACAATGTAAGTGTTGGCAAAAAGAATCGAACTCGTGACCTTTCGCTTTCGGGCTCATCTACTCCACCAACTCGACTACCATTACGAGTTAACATATATTAATCTTCATCATAGTTATCAAAACACAAGAAAAAATTTGCAAGAAGTGTGTTGTTGCCCAAAATATTTATCCGAAGATTAATACTGCTGGAAGACGGACAACAAACAACAATTGCGGGAGCACTTCCGAGAGAAGATAAATAATACAAGATTTGCCGGGTTTGTTAGGCCCGGGCTTGAATGCTCTCGCGAGATGTTATTAATACCAATATTCGTGGATACAAGTATTAATGAGAGAAATCTAAATACAATGAGTGTAAAAAGACTCTGTTAATCCGGCTCTTGAGCGAAGCTTGGTGTTCTTCGTCCCGCCGATAATCTGCTCGAGGAGAAAAGGCCGGGAGAAGTAAGACCGAAAGAAAGCTGTTGCCAAGAGTTGGATGTTAGCCAAGTGCTGGGTATTTAGCTTCTGTTTTGCGTATGTAATGTCTGAATGCTCGAGAGAAACTCAAGGAAGCTGAAGGAGTGTCCAAGTGCAGGGCGCCTTGTTTATATAGGGGCAGCCGGGTCCTGTCCTGTAGTGGCCGATCGCCTGCCGGCCATTATAATAATGTGCCGACCGCCTGCCGGCCAATATTATAATGGGGCGGTTTCCTGGGCTGTTGGGCTAAAGTCCAAGGAAGATCTTGTTTGTCGGGCTAAAGTCCAGGAAGAGGTCGGCACTTGGGCGGTCCAATAAGGAGCCATCACGTGTCGGAGTCGATCAACATGTGGCTCTACCGACAAGCTTTCGGCGGCCTGTCGGTGGTGGAGGGAATCTGCCGATTGTGGTCAATGGCCCGGGATTCGCGGATCTTGTCCGGCCTTTGCACATGGTGCCATCCACATGTTGAGCACTGGGATGGCACCATGTGCAAAGGCCGGGACAAGATCCGCGAATCGGGCCATTGACCACAATCGGCAATTCCTCCACCCGGCAGCTGCCAGCCACTTGTCGCAGGGCCACATGTTGACCGACTCGACACGTGATGGCTCCTTATCGACCGCCCAAGCGTGCCGACCTCTTCCTCGACTTTAGCCCGACAACAAGATCTTCCTTCGACTTTAGCCCAATGGCAGAAACCGCCCATTATAATATTGGCGGCGGCAGACATTATTATAATGGCGGCGGCGATCGCCACTACAGATGTGACCCGCCGCCTATATAAACAAGGCACCATGTGCAAAGGCCGGGACAAGATCCTGTCGGCTGGCGGCCTGTCGGCTGGTGGAGGGAATCTGTCAGATTGTGGTCAATGGCCCGGGATTCGCGGATAAATATTTTGGGCAACAACAAAGTGTATCCCAAGTACAACAATACTAAATATACAAATTAACTATATATATATGTGTATATCTTGTTTTAATGTCAAAAGCACAACATGATACTGGTTACTTGTATGAACTTAACCCCCCGTTCCCAAACCAAGAAAAAAAAAATGATACTCGAGATCGAGCCTTTGAGTCTATTAATCACGCTCAAGTCAGCCAGCCATAACTCATCAACCAGACTTGGTTTCCTGTCTCCTTAGAAATCAAGGATACAGAGGTACGAGCCTATAGAACAGATCCTGTTCAAAAAAAAAAAAAAAAAAAAGAAAAAAAAAATGATTGCAGTCTCTCACCACAACTTCACATGTATATGACTAAGGTTCAAAAAAGACAAAAGGCATCTAACTCTTTATTCCCTTAAAAGTGTTGAGAAGAATAAACACCACCTGCAAAGAAGCATCATTTTTATAAGTTTTAAATTCCAATGCCTACCTGAAAAAACTAGATGACGTCGAAGCAAAACAACATTAGCCTGCACTATTTTTCTTTAAATTTTCACAAAGAAAAACTCAACCTCTTAGGATAATTAAACCTAACCATGATCTAGAGTTTATTTTTCCCCAAAAAAAAATCTAAAAACAAAGCTTTCATTCTGCAGCTATGTAGGTGGAAAGAATCTGTTGAGATTGAAGGGCAATGTATAAAACTCTTCGTTCCGATTATCGCCTCTAAACATTCTGAATTTCATCCACCATGGCATCGCCCGATCTTTCTTCGACTTTTCGACTTCTATCGTGTTGTCAAGAAACACTGCAACGGTTAATCCGACGGTGGGAGGCGACATGAATATGGTGTTTAAGAATGCATTGAACTGCAATAACACAAAGGGATATGAATTGACTTGACAAAGTGCATCATCATCATCATCATCATCATCATCATATTACCTTATTAGGTTGAATTACTTAATCCACTATTCAACACAACAAAAAACACGCTCACCCATCCAGCATTAGTGTGAACCAGCCCGCGACGAGTAACCAACCAGTATTCGTCAAAGAATTGAGGAATAGAGATCCCAAGGAAAAGGGAAGTACCGGTTATAAACAGGTTCCTCATGGAATTCATATTAGTGAATTGAAGAAACGATAATCCAACGGAACCTGCACCACAAAAAAAAATGAAAAAGCAAACTGTAATACTCTAGAAACAAATTCTTTATACATTATTAAATTTCATAAAATCTAAGGTACCCACATGGGTACCATACCCGCATATATATACTAACCATTATACTGCGACAAATTAAGTGATTTTCATCATGAATCTAATGGTGAATATTCATGCAAATATGGTACCCATGTGAATACGTTAGAACTTTCTGAATGTCATACCTACAAGGCCAAACAGAACACGGTATAATGCCGCGAATATCGGAAAAGGTATAGATGCAAAAACGACTCCGAATTTCCTGCACCATCCAAGTGTCTCGTATATAATGTCATGTTAAAATAATTCACAAGAGCAATAATAATAGTAACTCATAACCGACCTAAGATGGAAAAGAATATCATGAAGCCAGTGAAAAAGTGAACCACTCTACGACTCCCGACTCGAGTAAGCCCAAGGAGCCCCACATTTTCCCGAAAAAGTATTAAGAGCCCCCACCCCCTCTATCGGTTGCTCTTTTTCTTTTTCTCTTTTACTATTATTAAATTAGCGATCACATACACGAATCTTGTAGAGCCGGTGAGCGTTCCAAAAAGGCCATCAAGCAAGACGCCTATTCCCCGCCAACCAATGCCGCGACTAAGTACATAGGCGGGAGGTGGGGTCGCAATTGCCGACGAGATCTTTTGGTATGCCCTTAGATCGCAACATAATATTATGACAAGTCAAAAATAGTATCAAAACTAATCCAACAGAGTTTACAAGGAAATTTTCCTAAGTCCAAACGAATCGTATGAAATCTTTAAATACCTCGACCATCGAGACAAGAAAAGCAGACATCATGGCGAGCGAATGACCAAAGCAAAAGTAGGCGGCCCCCATCGAAGAGGATACGGAAATTTGAACCTTAACAACATCAAATATATATATATACATATAAAATTACATTTGCACGATAAACATATCTCAAACCTTTTTTAATATGAAATAAAATAAAAAAATACACATCAATCACACGAACCATGGAGTGGATATAAGATTAGCCACTGTCCGTACATGACTTAGCCGAGTCGCATGAGGTCTCCCACCGTAAGATCCACTAGCCGTTAGTATGAGCGAATATATCCACATAATAGCCACGCCGATTATTACAGAAATCGCTCAAAGATCGGAAGTCCCTCATAGGTTTAACATGCTTCAAATACCGCAATGAGAAAAAAGTTACTTGCATGAGTGTACGAAAAAAACTAGAATAAGCGCTTTTATACTTGGAACATTAACGTTTAAACTTACTTGTGACATTCCGATAACCAGGAAAAGCATCGGTAAACCAATCTCTACACAATTTCCTAGCCGCAAAAAAGCACAGATAATATACAGTATGCTTATTGAACTAAGAATGTGCCAAAATGACGGGACTTATCATAGAAATCCTCGTTGAAATAAGCCAAAACCAACTAATCCAACGACAGTGCCATTCCAAGGGGAGAAAAATCGTATTTTTGTAAGAAAAAATTACTAAAATTCATGGATATATATATATATATATATATATATATATATATAATATCGACTAATGCAAGTTCGTTTATCCATTTCGATACTTGGATTGAAACTGCACCGTGAAAAGAGACCCCACACTTGGTCGTAGCCTAGAATTATTTGTATACTCGCGGCAACAATTAACGCTCCTTGGGCGGCTCTCATGGTGTGAATAAATCTCTATGAGACAGTCAAAACCATTTTTTTTTTAAATACTGCTATTGTAGTTATATGCAAAAAGCCTTGTACAAGTAATTTATTTGATGGAAAAAAACGAACTAGATACGTACTAAATGAGGTTCTTTAATCTGTTGTAATGACGAGTCTTGAATAATATACGCAATCGGAACAACATAAGCAAAGGACCCTCCAACGACAGCAGGTAACCTAGTACCAAAGAGTGCACGAAGAAGGGTGTTAATGCCACTACGAAAAGCAACGTCTGAACAACCCGTGCTTTGTCCCCCTGTGACATCAGCAAGGAACATCACTTTGTGCAGATTAAAAATAGAAACTAAACTTCCAAGTAGGAAAAAATCAATTTAAGATATCCAATTTAGTTAAAATATGTACTTTGAGACCCAACGATATCAAAGTTTATACCAAAAAATACTAATAATTACTGAAGATTGGCATTTTCATGTGGAACAACATAACTAGAAGAAAAAGCGAATAAGAAAACAGCTTACATCAGTTCCTCCCATCATAGGGACAAGCAATGTGGGAATCATCACACTTGTACCGACTACTAAAACGTAATTCTGAAATGCTAATAAAATGGTTTCAGCTGCAGAAAAGGAAAATAAAAAATAATAATGAGAAATCAGAGCATAAAGGTCTATTAGGCTTGCTTACGCAACACTTGACAAAACTATATCAAAATATATATTAAAGCTCACTTCACACTCACAATGCTCAATGTTGGGTATCGGGTCTATCAATGGCTAAAGACAGGATCGTTAATACAAGCGGATTAAAACGAATACAACTATTAGAATTATATTTAACGGGAAAAGGGATTAAGGATTACAGGCCAACTAATGAACCTATAATAACCAAATACTTAAATAAATCAACCCGAGAACAAGCAGACTCCCGAACAGGGAATTTAATCGTCAGAACAGATCTGAAAAACCACAATGATGTTCAAGTTAGCCGAGATATGAAAATACCGATCGAATACACCAAGTAATACGAATGCAGTATAAATATATAGGTATATATATAACTGATATATATATACTATATATGTATAGTTAAAACAGAAACTGTAGTATTTATATATATATATAAATTATATATATAACTAATATATATAGTATATATATAAATACGATTCTGCAGAGTATATATATAAATATATATATAACAAATATATATATATAATATATATATATATATAAATAAGAAAAACGGAAGAAATAACAAAGGACAAGAAACCCCCTTTGTGAAAGTGGTGAATAGGCTCAGATCTTCCGAACCCTATGCAATTTGACACCAAATATGTCCGATCCACGAAGGGCGAACGCCGATCCAACGCCGGCCGGCACACAGCCCGGTAGCACCTTTCTAAACAAAGAAAAAACCCTCAGAAACCTCAGGAACAAATCCCGGTCACCCTCAATGATATCACAATAAGAATATCACTTGTTTCACTTCGGATTCTCAAGGCACAAGTCGATTTCTTTCTCTCGGTGTCTAAAACTCCTTCCCCAGCCGCGATTTAAATACTCACAAGGATGGAATCGGTCACGGGATTCCATTGTGATATTCAACCGCTCACGGGGGAGAGGAGGTAGTGAGAATCGGGAGCAAAATCGCGGCGAGAGGAGGAGTTTTGACCAGGGAAGGAAGGTCACGGGAGAGAAGAAAGAAAAGAAGGGAAGGGGGTTGACGGCGCAGAGAGGTGAAGTGAGGGAGTGGAGTTTTAGGGTTAGGGTTTAAATAGGGGAGTCCGGACGGTCCAGATTAAAAGGGGATAATAAGTCTGGATCGGACGGCTCCTAATTAAAGGGCTGCCATGGGCCGGGCCAGCTGGCCAGGCGATAGAGATAATTAATTAAGGCGATGTTTGGGGCAATATAATAACATTTCTCCACCTTTTTGGGCCAACCAGTCAAATTGCATTTTCGGGTTACGGAGAAGATTCATCATCGCCTATCTTCGGGGTTACCTGCACTCACACACAATAGATAAGGTAAAGTATTCACAAAGAAGACTAACTCACAAAGAGATCCCCCTAAAACACACAGTTAGCACAGCAAATATTTTAGCAATAAGCTAAAATTGAACAAAACACACAAATACCATAATATTCAAAAAATACAACACATCAAGGGAAATGATATAATAAACACATAGATTTGAGGGGACACCACTCCACCTCAAACGCAAAGTACTAAGCATGTTGCTCCACCTGAAAATGGGACGGGGTTTAACACAAAAAACGCCAACACATGAAAGCTGCAAAACACAAGAGGTTGGTCGACCGAACCACAACACCACAGCCAGAACAAAGAACACAAAGATCAAGAGAAAAACAATCACAGAGATTATACTACTTACATCCACAAAGGAATAGAACCACGAGTAATTCATATAAGTCACACAGACATATAAATCAGACACAAGTCACAAAGACGCTCCACAGCCCACTAAGGACAAGTCACACAGACACTCCACAGCCCACTAAGGACAAGTCACAAAGACACTCCATAGCCCACTAAGGACAAGTCACAGAGACACTCCACAACCCACTAAGGACAAGTCACAAAGACACTCCACAGCCCACTAAGGACTAAAAACCATAAGGGTCAACTAACATACATCACTACGATTGATATCAGACGTAGCTAAGTTAGCCTTATCATCAGGATGATTTTTACCCTTTTTGTTCCTATTAGGACAATTACTAGCAATATGACCCTTTTTACCACAACTATAGCAATTCCTTGAGTTCCGTCGAAAATTAGAATTTTGACCATCCTTCTTAGTGAAATATTCATAGCAATTTTCATTCCTAACCGGCGAAACTGATTCAAAATTCAGATTATTACTCACATTGTTTTTTAAATCTAATTCCTTACTCTTTAGACCGGATACAACAATATCTAAAGATATGTTATCTCTACCATACTTAATAGCAGATTTAACATCACCATAAGACTTAGGAATAGCATTTAACAGAACAATAGCGGAGTAATCATCAATATGTTTATCACCGGAATTTTTAATATCTTGAACTAACTTGGTAAACACATCAAGGTTTTCATCAAGACTTTTATTCAAATCAAGTTGAAAACCAAAGAATTTTTCAAGCAAAAAAAGTTTATTTGGCAAAGAGGTTTCAACATATAATTCTTCCAATTTTTCCCAAAGTTCCTTAGCCGAATTTTGTTTACCAACTTTTCTTATCACAGAGTCAGACAAGTTCAAGATAATAGACGAGTAAGCAAACTCATCCAATTCAGCCTTTTTGTCGGTCGTAGTATCGGTGGCAAAAGTTTGATC
The DNA here is from genome assembly GCA_033398695.1 of Orobanche coerulescens. Classification (NCBI taxonomy): domain Eukaryota; kingdom Viridiplantae; phylum Streptophyta; class Magnoliopsida; order Lamiales; family Orobanchaceae; genus Orobanche; species Orobanche coerulescens. The sequence continues at coordinate 33,806,727 of CM065814.1, read as the reverse complement.
AATGGCTTTAAAAACTTTTTGCTGTATTAAAATACCTTTCAATTTTTGCTGCCATATTTGAAAATCCGATTTTCCATCAAACGGGGCCAAGTAAAATGTAGAAGTCATGCCCATTTTGAAAACACAAAGTTTAACCCAATAGCAGTAAAACCAACAGCAACACAAAGCGCACACTACACTAGTACAAAAACAGTAAAATCACACTGCACTATACAACGGAGTTTTTTTTTTTTTTTTTTTAAAAAATATCACAACCGAGTCTTTAGATTACAACCCCAAGCCCCTACAAGATCCAAGGGCTCTAAACGGTCCAGGCAGGAGGGTTTATACGCAAGGAGTTGGAAAAACTTACAGCACTCCTCCCAGAAGAAACTCCGAGTGCAGAAAAATACACAGTATAAGGTAATCACAAAGACAACCACAAATCACAAAGAAAAGGAAGCACACAGCTGATGGGAATCAAAATTCAGGGACTCAATTTGATTTTTGAGATTAAAACCCGTTTAAATTAAAACCGGGATCCTCAAGCTCTTGACAAAGATCCGAGGGACACTTTCGGTCTGGCGGCGCAAGATTAGTCTTGTTTTGGATTTTAAGGTTTTAATTTGTTTGAATTTTAATTAATAGGAAACAAGAGTCGCGAAAACGAATCCAACCGGATAACACGAGAGATAGGCGCGGCAAGCAAACCGATAGTAAGCAATGTGCCCAGATTAATCACACAGATTAATACACACCGATCAATCACACAGATTAAGAACGCACAATAATCAACCACGGCAAGCGGTATCCACAACTTGAAAAGAGTGGAGTTCGGCCAAAATACTGAGGCGGAAAACCCGGATGGTTATTCCGTATCACCAAGACGCCACAGGACCCGACACCCGACAAAACGGGCTCTGATACCACTGTTGGGTATCGGGTCTATCAATGGCTAAAGACAGGATCGTTAATACAAGCGGATTAAAACGAATACAACTATTACAATTATATTTAACGGGAAAAGGGATTAAGGATTACAGGCCAACTAATGAACCTATAATAACCAAATACTTAAATAAATCAACCCGAGAACAAGCAGACTCCCGAACAGGGAATTTAATCGTCAGAACAGATCTGAAAAACCACAATGATGTTCAAGTTAGCCGAGATATGAAAATACCGATCGAATACACCAAGTAATACGAATGCAGTATAAATATATAGGTATATATAACTGATATATATATACTATATATGTATAGTTAAAACAGAAACTGTAGTATTTATATATATATATAAATTATATATATAACTAATATATATAGTATATATATATAAATACGATTCTGCAGAGTATATATATAAATATATATATAACAAATATATATATATAATATATATATATATATAAATAAGAAAAACGGAAGAAATAACAAAGGACAAGAAACCCCCTTTGTGAAAGTGGTGAATAGGCTCAGATCTTCCGAACCCTATGCAATTTGACACCAAATACGTCCGATCCACGAAGGACGAACGCCGATCCAACGCCGGCCGGCACACAGCCCGGTAGCACCTTTCTAAACCAAGAAAAAACCCTCAGAAACCTCAGGAACAAATCCCGGTCACCCTCAATGATATCACAATAAGAATATCACTTGTTTCACTTCGGATTCTCAAGGCACAAGTCGATTTCTTTCTCTCGGTGTCTAAAACTCCTTCCCCAGCCGCGATTTAAATACTCACAAGGATGGAATCGGTCACGGGATTCCATTGTGATATTCAACCGCTCACGGGGGAGAGGAGGTAGTGAGAATCGGGAGCAAAATCGCGGCGAGAGGAGGAGTTTTGACCAGGGAAGGAAGGTCACGGGAGAGAAGAAAGAAAAGAGGGGAAGGGGGTTGACGGCGCAGAGAGGTGAAGTGAGGGAGTGGAGTTTTAGGGTTAGGGTTTAAATAGGGGAGTCCGGACGGTCCAGATTAAAAGGGGATAATAAGTCTGGATCGGACGGCTCCTAATTAAAGGGCTGCCATGGGCCGGGCCAGCACAACTGGGCGAATAGAGATAATTAATTCTGGGCCAATGTTTGGGCCAAAATAATAACACTCAAGATAAATACTAGTAATTAGAGCCACATATCATCCCCTTGAATTTACATTTTAGACAACCCATGAATAAAATTCCACCTTTATACCGACATTGAACGCTCCCACAACAAAATACTATCATCTCTCTCAAAACACACACACACACAGGCATACACATATACACAAATACAGATTGAGAGAGAGAGAGACGCAGAGCTATAGAACAAATCCTTACTACAACACTCGTTAAACCCCAAACCACTCGCTTTTATTTCCCAAACCACCATTACTTGAAAAAAAAAAGTTTCTAGCGAGCGGCCTCCGCCCTGACCCCCCACCCCCACCCCGCCCCACGACACATAGACAAGGGGAATATACTAATCGTGTAAAATGTAGGAATAAACATTTAGACAAGAAGAAAGAAAGAAGACAGGCACAGAAAAAACCCAAAAAGTAACAAAGAAATTCATATGCATGAGTGTTCGTACGAGAGGGACTTACGGCCGTATGGGTTGCGGCATACGGCCGTAAGACGAGGAAGGTACGGCCGTAAGGCTTGGCCGGATATGGCCGTACGTTACAGGCAGGGTGCCTAGTCATTTTCGACGAAGGGGGCTTACGCCCGTATGTTTGGCCGGATACGGCCGTATCGTCCGAGTTACGCCCGTAAGGTGTGCGGGTACGGCCGTAAGGATGTCGGCAGGTGTTTTAGACGAGGGCGAGTTACGCCCATAAGTCAGGTACGGATACGGCCGTAAGGCTGTCGGCAGGTGTTTGGAGCCGAGTTACGGCCGTACGAGTTGGCTGGTTACGGCCGTAAGGCCGTTGACCTGGGATATTACGGCCGTAAGAAGGCCGAGTTACGGCCGTAACTTCCGGCAGTTTATAAGGACTTGGCCGGGACTTTTTCATCATTTTCACCATTTCTTGCACCTTGTTCCGAGAGAGAGAGAGCTTGAGGGAGGGATTTTCCATCATCAATCACTTGAGTGTTAGATTTTCATCATCCTCATTCGTTTGGGAAGCTTGGATACTCGATTTAACTCGTGTTCATCGGATCGAAGTGGTTGGATCTTCAAGAGGTAATTTCTTCAACATCTTGGATTTCGATTTTGTATTGAGATATGATGTTTTGGACGTTATAATCATGTTATATGAAGGGATATGCATATGATTATGAGTTTGTATAAAGATTCATTGGACTATTGAAGGATTATTCAAGAACACTTTGAATATTAAGTTGGATTTGGGGGTTTTCGATTAATTGTTGTTGAAATCACGAATTTGGATATTCATTTTGGATTATTGATCATATTGAAGATGTTTTGTTGGTTTGAAACACTTCTTGGGGAATTGATATTGGTATATTGAGGTTTGATTGTAAACGAGAGATTGGCCACAACGTATTCGATATAATGCCCCAATGAACTTGGTTTAGTCGTATTGATGTTTTGAGTTCGTTATAATCGTGTTTGATTCGTATATTGAGCGGATTGTTGGTAATTGTGTTATTCAAGGTTGTTCGAGCGAGCGACATTTCATTTAGGACGTTTGTTCGTGGAAGGACATTCTTCATCGGTGTTGAGTAAGTTAATTCTTACTCGGTTAAAAGGATATTCATTCCTTTTGTTGTTGTTAATTCATAAGCATAACTCATTCATCATTGTATTAACCGTATTGAGACTTGTAATTGTCGAATAATCACTTCATTAACGAGGGGCCCCCGATCTTTTCAGTCATTCATGTTGTTGTCATTTATTTTCCGCTGCAGATTTTCATTTGAATACTCCGTTTCATTCAGTGTTGTGTATTTTATCTTCATATAAAATATACTAGTATTCGGTATTGTCCTGGTGTGTTGTACTCAAACTCCTCATCGGAGTATTTGGTGATATAATGTGGTTCAGTACTACAATTATATTATTTAATTCATCAGTTTTCATTCGCCTGGTGGGTCCCAGTCGGGGATCCACGGCACTGTAATATCCGCCTAATTTGGGGTGTTACAAATTCATCTAGGAGGTTGAATTCAGAATAGAGTATGTAATGTAATCCTTGTTACCGGGATGAGTTGATCGTTGATATGATTATCGGATTATGAAATCGTATTGTGTTTTTGGATTCGTGATTGCTTAATTCAGGTTGTTCGGGTTTGTGTTTAATCGGGATATTATGGAACCGTTGGGTTTGTTGATCGGTTATATTGATTGTTAATTAGGATCATCGAGTTGCGGTTTGTATTGTAGATATGAGTTCGTATTTGTTGAGTTGGATTGTTCATTTTTGTATATGATCGAGATATCGTGGAACGGTTGAGGTGATTGTTGGTCGTGTCGGTTGTTGATTGTTATCGGATTGTTGTTAATTTACTATTGCAATAGGTTGTGGTAGTTGATCATTGATAAGAATCGTGCCTTATGGTCGAGTTCAAGGATGCTCGTGGATTGCATTGGTCAGGGCCAAAGAGCTTGTAGACGACAGCAAGGAATTGGTAACGGCTTCACTATCGTCGTATCGGTATCGAGGCAAGTTATTACTTGTCCAGCTTATAATATTTAATGAATGGTTTCTGTTTCACTTCGTTTATAATGCATATAGCAATAATTATTATTGTGAACCCTGGAGATTTGGATTGTATGTTGTTTTTCGATTTTTGGGAGTTAAATCATAACGTATATGATTTCCATTCGTCATTGCTATATTTGGGTATCGAGGAAATATTGTGGTAAATGCGAGGATATGCGTTATCTACAGTCGTGGTATTTTTGGATCGCCGAATTTGAGGATATTTGTTAGTGATGGTTTTGACATCGAGATTGCTCTCGAAGGACTCGAGGCAAGTACTCTAACCATTTTTCTCATTTAGTGTCGATCGTGTTGTGATACATTCGTGTATTGTTGTTGTCATGCATTGTGTGTTGTTGTTTTGTGCAGTTGTGCATTGTTGTCGTATGTACACCATGCGTTGGTCCGACGAGATCATCATGGGAATCTATAGATGTGTGCACTGGATCATTGGACACGTATTTCCACCATGCGTTGGTCCAACGAGATCATAATGGGAATCTATGTTGTGTGCGCTGGATCGTAGGATTACCATGTGTTGTTGTTGTGCATATATATTATTGGTTATCCACCTTGTGTTGATCTAACAAGGTCATCTTCGGATCTATGCTTTGTGCACTGGATCATCGGATTTCCATTGAGTTTACATTGTTGTTATTGTTGTGGGCATATTGATGTCGTCATGTGAGTATGCATTTGTAGGTCTTGTGTTAGGACCATGTCCGCATGTTGTATTGGTCAGATCTCGGATTAGACTGACATGATTCATCGTGGAATTGCGTATCCTGAGGTATGTTCCGTATTTCCTTTTTGGTACTTGTCTTTGCATATGTAGATGATATTAATCCTCCCAAAATCGTCCCTCTGCATATGTAGATGATATTAATCCTCTTTTAACTTGGTTATGAGATTTTGGGCATGGATTTGAGCATTATACTTGAGCCGTGATAATTCTTGGAAGGCGTTCGATTCTTCTTTGTTGTAGTTCATTAATACAAGGTAATATTCGTGTTCCTCTGATTATAACTCGATTTTGAGAAGGATTTAAACATGTTATGAAGCATGTTAGTCTATGTTATCATTTATGATGAGATTATACATGATTAACTTGAGTTTCGGTGAAGAGATTGAAGATATTGGTTGAAGTTATTCATGTTGAAGTGTTGCGATCGCTCAAACATGCTCGTAAGATGGGTTAACGTATTATATTTATGTTGTTGCTCATAGTTACTTCATATAATGATGGATGTTTGAAGTGTTACTTCGATTTTTGGTATTTTATGAAGTTTGTGTTGAGGAGATGATGTTATTTTGATATTCATTGCATTATGAGCTAATAAAATGGATGAATGTAAGAAAACATATTTGTTATGTTATTTTGAGGATTATGATTATGATGATGTTAGACGAACATGGTTATATATTAATTCTTGTTCCTGAAGACGTTCCTGAAGTATATATACCAGGATTAAGTGAATATATGTTGAAGATATTAGTATTTTAGATATGAATATGAATTATTGATGTCTAGAAACCAAGTTATGTTGATTGAAGTTGTAGTATTCATATGTTCTTGATGAACTGCGAATTATGACTTGAGTTTGGAAAAATTATGATTAGTCCTGGAGTAGGATTGTTCACTATGTTGAATTGATCATATCTTTTGGATTATTGATAATCTTGGTATTGTTTTGCTATGAATTTAACGAATATGAATAATGAGTAATCCTACCAATTTGTAGTCGAGGTTGAATTCGGATTTGATGTTATATGTACCGATATCATATTGAAATGATTGTTGATATGATTATCGGATTCTAAAATTATATTATGGATATGAATTTGTGGTTGATTGGATTGAGTTTTGTAGCTTGTGTATGATCGAAGTATTGTTGAACCATTGGGATTGTTGATTGGTTACTCGATCGTTGATTGTTATCGAACATGTTGTTAATCAGTTGTTGCAATAGGTTGTGATAATTTATCATTGATTAGAACCGTTGTTTTATGGTTGAGTTCAATATGTTCTTGAATTGCTTTAGTCAGAGTTGACGAGCTCGTATACGAAGGTAAGGGAATTGGAAACAATTTCGTCATCATCGTATCGGTATTGAGGCAAGTTTATACTTGTTTAGTTCATAATGTTAATGAATGGTTTCGATTCATTTCATTTATAATTCATATAACAATGATTATAAATGTGAAAATTGGGGACTAGGTTTTTATGTTATATTTTGGTTTTGAAGTCCAACCATAATGTATATGATTTACAAGTATTATTTATATACTTGAGTACTAAGTATACAGTCTGGTGAAGACGAATTATCATAATGTATATGATTTACAGTATCGAGGTATGTAACTATTCGGTTATCTTGAATGGATTGGTGATTTTGTGAGATCGATGATTACGAGGATGTAATCGAGTTGAATATTATAGGTCATAATCGAAGTCCATTCTAGCAAGTAATCAAGTATTATGTTATATTTCTATGTTGTGATTTTAGTTATTGAGTTATGAGATTTGTGTCCTTCTTTAATTAAATTCAACTATGGAGGATCATTAGAGATCTCTAGTGTTCTGTAGAGGCTAGAGTGCAGCGGACGAGGATCTAAAATTGAGAGAGATGAGAAATGAGATATGAGAATGGAGAACTGAGACATGATATTGAGATTTATAATCCAACTACGGAGGATTCTTTTAGATCTCTAGTACTCCGAAGAGGCTTGAGTGCAGCGGACCACATATTTATGTTGTTGTGTTATGTTGTGTTTGTTCAACATAGGAGATCTAGTAATCCGACTCGCTTGCTCACTCGGAGCACCGGCATAAGAGAAGTCCATCGAAGCCTAAGAGAGATATCTTTCGATCCGGTTGCACCGTGATTGGTTGCTTTAATTGGTAGGGTGACGCTTCATGTTGTTGGTTCGAGACCCTTTCTTTGGAACGCAACGGCTTTCCTTTCTCGATAGAGGTCCGTTTCATTAATTCAAGTTACGCTTGCTACTTTTCATTTTGATAGGAGTAGGTGCTTGATGCTTGCTCGTTGTCTACTAAATAAGCCTTCAATAATAGGTCGTGAATATAATTCCCAGTCCGACTCAATAATTATCGAAAAAGCAATTTTAGGGAAGAAGGTCCTCTTTGAGTCGAAGCCTTAGAAACTTGGGGAAAAGTCGTCAAGTTGATACCAAATTTGGTAACTTCAACTCCACTCCCAAGTAGATTCCCACTTCTTGTCCCTAAGGTTATCGGCGGTGATGAAGTAACCGGAGTGTTAGTCTCGGGGCATGCTCCTCAGGTTCCCACCTCCGAACTCGAGTAGGTTTTCTGGGAATGCTCGGCCTATGTGATTTTCCTAGTCCCCGATGAGGCCGCTATGCCAAAAGAGTTTCAAGATAAAGCTTCCAATCTATACTTATATTATATCTTTCACTTGCTTGCGGCTCGTGTGATCCTCGACTAGTAGTCTGTAACATCGGCACAGGGGCACTTCCTTTTGAGAAGGTAGCGGCCATATGGTACTATGGTAGTATCGTCGCAAGTACGTTATCAATCGGGCACCATCATTTCTCATATGAAAGGATACTCGATCAACAATGAATTCGGAACTTTCTCCTGGGGGATAGTCAAGTATATTTGTTGAAGTTGGCAAGGATGGTTCGTGCTTATATATTGGTACTTATAGGGGCATAGACGTCATTGCTACCCAAGATCGAGCTGGCCCGACTTCAAATATTCTGCTTTCAAGTAAATACAGGTGTCATAGTGCAGTCTTCACCGAAGCATTAGATTGTCTATTTCTATCCCAACGAAAGCATTAGCGTCGTTCTTCTGCATGTCCATGGAGTTTTAGAAAATCCAAACAGTTATGCGTTCTTTTAGTCCTCAATCTGTTAAGTGGTACATGATCTCTTCCTTGTTATGCTCGTTGGGTAACAACAAGGCTCTGACATTTATTTTAGATTAGCAAAGGATCAAGCAAAGAATGCCCATCTCGACAATGTCATAGCGCATAGCCCCAAAAAATGATCTCACTTTAGCCCTATCTCTTTCCACCGAATTCCTGCTTGTCTTGTGAACTTGCCTTTATCCTCTTACACTTCTTATTTGAGTTAGCTCCTTATTGGTCGGACCTAGTGGTCATTTCATTCGGCAGCTCACTAGATCTTTAAATGAACAAAACCTTTTTTGTGCGCCTTATTGTACCTAAGAGCTTTATTAGAAGTACCTATACCCAAGGAAGCAAGAAAAGACCAAGGCCTATTTTCCACTAATTTATTTCTATTTTTTATGTGCTAACGACTCGTATTTTGTTCGTACATAATCAATGGAATGGATCTCTCTCTTAATAACTCTTTTTAAGGAATGAATATGATCTGTTTCCTAGGATTCATCCAAGTAAAGGATGCCGTTGTGATGGTTGTAGCCGCTTTTGGAATGTATCCAAGTAAGAAGCTGTTGGTAAATTTGTGTTCGGGAAAACTTGCCGGTCGGAAACCAAATTACAACTGATGGTCGAGTTGTAATAGGTTGTGGTAGTTGATCATTAACAAATATCCTCAAATTCAAGGAATTAAAAAACTTTCCGCAAGACGAGAAATAGGTTGTGGTAGTTGATCATTGATAAGAATCGTGCCTTATGTTCGAGTTCAAGGATGCTCGTGGATTGCATTGGTCAGGGCCAAAGAGCTTGTAGACGACAGCAAGGAATTGGTAACGGCTTCACTATCGTCGTATCGGTATCGAGGCAAGTTATTACTTGTCCAGCTTATAATATTTAATGAATGGTTTCTGTTTCACTTCGTTTATAATGCATATAGCAATAATTATTATTGTGAACCCTGGAGATTTGGATTGTATGTTGTTTTTCGATTTTTGGGAGTTAAATCATAACGTATATGATTTCCATTCGTCATTGCTATATTTGGGTATCGAGGAAATATTGTGGTAAATGCGAGGATATGCGTTATCTACAGTCGTGGTATTTTTGGATCGCCGAATTTGAGGATATTTGTTAGTGATGGTTTTGACATCGAGATTGCTCTCGAAGGACTCGAGGCAAGTACTCTAACCATTTTTCTCATTTAGTGTCGATCGTGTTGTGATACATTCGTGTATTGTTGTTGTCATGCATTATGTGTTGTTGTTTTGTGCAGTTGTGCATTGTTGTCATATGTACACCATGCGTTGGTCCGACGAGATCATCATGGGAATCTATAGATGTGTGCACTGGATCATTGGACACGTATTTCCACCATGCGTTGGTTCAACGAGATCATAATGGGAATCTATGTTGTGTGCGCTGGATCGTAGGATTACCATGTGTTGTTGTTGTGCATATATATTATTGGTTATCCACCTTGTGTTGATCTAACAAGGTCATCTTCGGATCTATGCTTTGTGCACTGGATCATCGGATTTCCATTGAGTTTACATTGTTGTTATTGTTGTGGGCATATTGATGTCGTCATGTGAGTATGCATTTGTAGGTCTTGTGTTAGGACCATGTCCGCATGTTGTATTGGTCAGATCTCGGATTAGACTGACATGATTCATCGTGGAATTGCGTATCCTGAGGTATGTTCCGTATTTCCTTTTTGGTACTTGTCTTTGCATATGTAGATGATATTAATCCTCCCAAAATCGTCCCTCTGCATATGTAGATGATATTAATCCTCTTTTAACTTGGTTATGAGATTTTGGGCATGGATTTGAGCATTATACTTGGAGCTGGTGATAATTCTTGGAAGGCGTTCGATTCTTCTTTGTTGTAGTTCATTAATACAAGGTAATATTCGTGTTCCTCTGATTATAACTCGATTTTGAGAAGGATTTAAACATGTTATGAAGCATGTTAGTCTATGTTATCATTTATGATGAGATTATACATGATTAACTTGAGTTTCGGTGAAGAGATTGAAGATATTGGTTGAAGTTATTCACGTTGAAGTGTTGCGATCGTTCAAACATGCTCGTAAGATGGGTTAACGTATTATATTTATGTTGTTGCTCATAGTTACTTCATATAATGATGGATGTTTGAAGTGTTACTTCGATTTTTGGTATTTTATGAAGTTTGTGTTGAGGAGATGATGTTATTTTGATATTCATTGCATTATGAGCTAATAAAATGGGTGAATGTAAGAAAACATATTTGTTATGTTATTTTGAGGATTATGATTATGATGATGTTAGACGAACATGGTTATATATTAATTCTTGTTCTGAAGACGTTCTGAAGTATATATACCGATTAAGTGAATATATGTTGAAGATATTAGTATTTTAGATATGAATATGAATTATTGATGTCTAGAAACCAAGTTATGTTGATTGAAGTTGTAGTATTCATATGTTCTTGATGAACTGCGAATTATGACTTGAGTTTGGAAAAATTATGATTAGTCCTGGAGTAGGATTGTTCACTATGTTGAATTGATCATATCTTTTGGATTATTGATAATCTTGGTATTGTTTTGCTATGAATTTAACGAATATGAATAATGAGTAATCTTACCAATTTGTAGTCGAGGTTGAATTCGGATTTGATGTTATATGTACTGATATCATATTGAAATGATTGTTGATATGATTATCGGATTCTAAAATTATATTATGGATATGAATTTGTGGTTGATTGGATTGAGTTTTGTAGCTTGTGTATGATCGAAGTATTGTTGAACCATTGGGATTGTTGATTGGTTACTCGATCGTTGATTGTTATCGAACATGTTGTTAATCAGTTGTTGCAATAGGTTGTGATAATTTATCATTGATTAGAACCGTTGTTTTATGGTTGAGTTCAATATGTTCTTGAATTGCTTTAGTCAGAGTTGACGAGCTCGTATACGAAGGTAAGGGAATTGGAAACAATTTCGTCATCATCGTATCGGTATTGAGGCAAGTTTATACTTGTTTAGTTCATAATGTTAATGAATGGTTTCGGATTCATTTCATTTATAATTCATATAACAATGATTATAAATGTGAAAATTGGGGACTAGGTTTTTATGTTATATTTTGGTTTTGAAGTCCAACCATAATGTATATGATTTACAAGTATTATTTATATACTTGAGTACTAAGTATACAGTCTGGTGAAGATGAATTATCATAATGTATATGATTTACGAGTATCGAGGTATGTAACTATTCTGGTTATCTTGAATGGATTGGTGATTTTGTGAGATCGATGATTACGAGGATGTAACTGAGAGTTGAATATTATAGGTCATAATCGAGAAGTCGATTCTAGCAAGTAATCAAGTATTATGTTATATTTCTATGTTGTGATTTTAGTTATTGAGTTATGAGATTTGTGTCCTTCTTTAATTAAATTCAACTATGGAGGATCATTAGAGATCTCTAGTGTTCTGTAGAGGCTAGAGTGCAGCGGACGAGGATCTAAAATTGAGAGAGATGAGAAATGAGATATGAGAATTGAGAACTGAGACATGAGATTGAGATTTATAATCCAACTACGGAGGATTCTTTTAGATCTCTAGTACTCCGAAGAGGCTTGAGTGCAGCGGACCACATATTTATGTTGTTGTGTTATGTTGTGTTTGTTCAACATAGGAGATCTAGTAATCCGACTCGCTTGCTCACTCGGAGCACCGGCATAAGAGAAGTCCATCGAAGCCTAAGAGAGATATCTTTTCGATCCGGTTACCTTGTGATTGGTTGCTTTAATTGGTAGGGTGACGCTTCATGTTGTTGGTTGAGACCCTTTCTTTGGAGCGTGCAACGGCTTTCCTTTCTACGACAGAGTCCGTTTCATTAATTCAAGTTACGCTTGCTACTTTTCATTTTGATAGGAGTAGGTGCTTGATGCTTGCTCGTTGTCTACTAAATAAGCCTTCAATAATAGGTCGTGAATATAATTCCCAGTCCGACTCAATAATTATCGAAAAAGCAATTTTAGGGAAGAAGGTCCTCTTTGAGTCGAAGCCTTAGAAACTTGGGGAAAAGTCGTCAAGTTGATACCAAATTTGGTAACTTCAACTCCACTCCCAAGTAGATTCCCACTTCTTGTCCCTAAGGTTATCGGCGGTGATGAAATGCTTAGGAGTGTTAGTCTCGGGGCATGCTCCTCGGGTTCCCACCTGCGAACTCGAGTAGGTTTTCTGCTGGGAATGCTCGGCCTATGTGATTTTCCTAGTCCCCGATGAGGCCGCTATGCCAAAAGAGTTTCAAGATAAAGCTTCCAATCTATACTTATATTATATCTTTCACTTGCTTGCAGCTCGTGTGATCCTCGACTAGTAGTCTGTAACATCGGCACAGGGGCACTTCCTTTTGAGAAGGTAGCGGCCATATGGTACTATGGTAGTATAAATCGCAAGTACGTTATCAAGCTGGGCACCATCATTTCTCATATGAAAGGATACTCGATCAACAAGCAATTACGGAACTTTCTCCCGAGGATAGTCAAGTATATTTGTTGAAGTTGGCAAGGATGGTTCGTGCTTATATATTGGTACTTATAGGGGCATAGGCGTCATTGCTACCCAAGATCAGTGGCCCGACTTCAAATATTACGCTTTCAAGTAAATACGGGTGTCATAGTGCGGTCTTCACGAAGCATTAGATTGTCTATTTCTATCCCAACGAAAGCATTAGCGTCGTTCTTCTGCATGTCCATGGAGTTTTAGAAAATCCAAACAGTTATGCCTTCTTTTAGTCCTAAATCAGTTAAGTGGTACATGATCTCTTCCTTGTTATGCTCGTTGGGTAACAACAAGGCTCTGACATTTATTTTAGATTAGCAAAGGATCAAGCAAAGAATGCCCATCTCGACAATGTCATAGCGCATAGCCCCAAAAAATGATCTCACTTTAGCCCTATCTCTTTCCACCGAATTCCTGCTTGTCTTGTGAACTTGCCTTTATCCTCTTACACTTTTTATTTGAGTTAGCTCCTTATTGGTCGGACCTAGCTGGTCATTTCATTCGGACTCACTAGATCTTTAAATGAACAAAACCTTTTTTGTGCGCCTTATTGTACCTAAGAGCTTTATTAGAAGTACCTATACCCAAGGAAGCAAGAAAAGACCAAGGCCTATTTTCCACTAATTTATTTCTATTTTTTATGTGCTAACGACTCGTATTTTGTTCGTACATAATCAATGGAATGGATCTCTCTCTTAATAACTCTTTTTAAGGAATGAATATGATCTGTTTCCTAGGATTCATCCCAGTTAAGGATGCCTGTGTGATGGTTGTAGCCGCTTTTGGAATGTATCCAAGTAAGAAGCTGTTGGTAAATTTGTGTTCGGGAAAACTTGCCGGTCGGAAACCAAATTACAACTGATGGTCGAGTTGTAATAGGTTGTGGTAGTTGATCATTAACAAATATCCTCAAATTCAAGGAATTAAAAAACTTTCCGCAAGACGAGAAATAGGTTGTGGTAGTTGATCATTGATAAGAATTGTGCCTTATGGTCGAGTTCAAGGATGCTCGTGGATTGCATTGGTCGGGGCGAAAGAGCTTGTAGGCGACGACAAGGAATTGGTAACGGCTTCACTATCGTCGTATCGGTATCGAGGCAAGTTATTACTTGTCCGACTTATAATATTTAATGAATGGTTTTGTTTCACTTCGTTTATAATGCATATAGCAATAATTATTATTGTGAACCCTGGAGATTTGGATTGTATGTTGTTTTCCGATTTTTGGGAGTTAAATCATAACGTACATGATTTCCATTCGTCATTGCTATATTTGGGTATCGAGGAAATATTGTGGTAAATGCGAGGATATGCGTTATCTACGATCGTGGTATTTTGGATCGCGAATTTGAGGATATTTGTTAGTGATGGTTTTGACATCGAGATTGCTCTCGAAGGACTCGAGGCAAGTACTCTAACCATTTTCTCATTTAGTGTCGATCGTGTTGTGATACATTCGTGTATTGTTGTTGTCATGCATTGTGTGTTGTTGTTTTGTGCGATTGTGCATTGTTGTCGTATGTACACCATGCGTTGGTCCGACGAGATCATCATGGGAATCTATAGATGTGTGCCTTTGGATCATTGGACACGTATTTCCACCATGCGTTGGTCAGCGAGATCATAATGGGAATCTATGTTGTGTGCGCTGGATCGTAGGATTACCATGTGTTGTTGTTGTGCATATATATATTATTGGTTATCCACCTTGTGTTGATCTAACAAGGTCATCTTCGGATCTATGCTTTGTGCCTTTGGATCATCGGATTTCCATTGAGTTTACATTGTTGTTATTGTTGTGGGCATATTGATGTCGTCATGTGAGTATGCATTTGTAGGTCTTGTGTTAGGACCATGTCCGCATGTTGTATTAGTCGGATCTCGGATTAGGTGACATGATTCATCGTGGAATTGCGTATCTGAGGTATGTTCCGTATTTCCTTTTGGTACTTGTCTTTGCATATGTAGATGATATTAATCCTCCCAAAATCGTCCCTCTGCATATGTAGATGATATTAATCCTCTTTTAACTTGGTTATGAGATTTTGGGCATGGATTTGAGCATTATACTTGTAGCTGGTGATAATTCTTGGAAGGCGTTCGATTCTTCTTTGTTGTAGTTCATTAATACAAGGTAATATTCGTGTTCCTCTGATTATAACTCGATTTTGAGAAGGATTTAAACATGTTATGAAGCATGTTAGTCTATGTTATCATTTATGATGAGATTATACATGATTAACTTGAGTTTCGGTGAAGAGATTGAAGATATTGGTTGAAGTTATTCATGTTGAAGTGTTGCGATCGTTCAAACATGCTCGTAAGATGGGTTAACGTATTATATTTATGTTGTTGCTCATAGTTACTTCATATAATGATGGATGTTTGAAGTGTTACTTCGATTTTTGGTATTTTATGAAGTTTGTGTTGAGGAGATGATGTTATTTTGATATTCATTGCATTATGAGCTAATAAAATGGACTGAATGTAAGAAAACATATTTGTTATGTTATTTTGAGGATTATGATTATGATGATGTTAGACGAACATGGTTATATATTAATTCTTGTTCCTGAAGACGTTCCTGAAGTATATATACCAGGATTAAGTGAATATATGTTGAAGATATTAGTATTTTAGATATGAATATGAATTATTGATGTCTAGAAACCAAGTTATGTTGATTGAAGTTGTAGTATTCATATGTTCTTGATGAACTGCGAATTATGACTTGAGTTTGGAAAAATTATGATTAGTCTGGAGTAGGATTGTTCACTATGTTGAATTGATCATATCTTTTGGATTATTGATAATCTTGGTATTGTTTTGCTATGAATTTAACGAATATGAATAATGAGTAATCCTACCAATTTGTAGTCGAGGTTGAATTCGGATTTGATGTTATATGTCTTGATATCATATTGAAATGATTGTTGATATGATTATCGGATTCTAAAATTATATTATGGATATGAATTTGTGGTTGATTGGATTGAGTTTTGTAGCTTGTGTATGATCGAAGTATTGTTGAACCATTGGGATTGTTGATTGGTTACTCGATCGTTGATTGTTATCGAACATGTTGTTAATCAGTTGTTGCAATAGGTTGTGATAATTTATCATTGATTAGAACCGTTGTTTTATGGTTGAGTTCAATATGTTCTTGAATTGCTTTAGTCAGAGTTGACGAGCTCGTATACGAAGGTAAGGGAATTGGAAACAATTTCGTCATCATCGTATCGGTATTGAGGCAAGTTTATACTTGTTTAGTTCATAATGTTAATGAATGGTTTCGGATTCATTTCATTTATAATTCATATAACAATGATTATAAATGTGAAAATTGGGGACTAGGTTTTTATGTTATATTTTGGTTTTGAAGTCCAACCATAATGTATATGATTTACAAGTATTATTTATATACTTGAGTACTAAGTATACGATGGTGAAGACGAATTATCATAATGTATATGATTTACAGTATCGAGGTATGTAACTATTCGGTTATCTTGAATGGATTGGTGATTTTGTGAGATCGATGATTACGAGGATGTGGCGAGTTGAATATTATAGGTCATAATCGAGAAGTCGATTCTAGCAAGTAATCAAGTATTATGTTATATTTCTATGTTGTGATTTTAGTTATTGAGTTATGAGATTTGTGTCCTTCTTTAATTAAATTCAACTATGGAGGATCATTAGAGATCTCTAGTGTTACGTAGAGGCTAGAGTGCGGCGGACGAGGATCTAAAATTGAGAGAGATGAGAAATGAGATATGAGAATTGAGAAGCGAGACATGAGATTGAGATTTATAATCCAACTACGGAGGATTCTTTTAGATCTCTAGTACTCAGAAGAGGCTTGAGTGCGGCGGACCACATATTTATGTTGTTGTGTTATGTTGTGTTTGTTCAACATAGGAGATCTAGTAATCCGACTACCTTGCTCACTCGGAGCACCGGCATAAGAGAAGTCCATCGAAGCCTAAGAGAGATATCTTTTCGATCGGTTGCTTGACAGTTGGTTGCTTTAATTGGTAGGGTGACGCTTCATGTTGTTAGTTGAGACCCTTTCTTTGGAACGTGCAACGGCTTTCCTTTCTACGATAGAGTCCGTTTCATTAATTCAAGTTACGCTTGCTACTTTTCATTTTGATAGGAGTAGGTGCTTGATGCTTGCTCGTTGTCTACTAAATAAGCCTTCAATAATAGGTCGTGAATATAATTCCCCAGGTCCGACTCAATAATTATCGAAAAAGCAATTTTAGGGAAGAAGGTCCTCTTTGAGTCGAAGCCTTAGAAACTTGGGGAAAAGTCGTCAAGTTGATACCAAATTTGGTAACTTCAACTCCACTCCCAAGTAGATTCCCACTTCTTGTCCCTAAGGTTATCGGCGGTGATGAAATGCTTAGGAGTGTTAGTCTCGGGGCATGCTCCTCGGGTTCCCACCTGCGAACTCGAGTAGGTTTTCTGTGGGAATGCTCGGCCTATGTGATTTTCCTAGTCCCCGATGAGGCCGCTATGCCAAAAGAGTTTCAAGATAAAGCTTCCAATCTATACTTATATTATATCTTTCACTTGCTTGCTGACTCGTGTGATCCTCGACTAGTAGTCTGTAACATCGGCACAGGGGCACTTCCTTTTGAGAAGGTAGCGGCCATATGGTACTATGGTAGTATCGTCGCAAATACGTTATCAAGCTGAGGCACCATCATTTCTCATATGAAAGGATACTCGATCAACAAGCCAGATTGGAACTTTCTCGGGGGATAGTCAAGTATATTTGTTGAAGTTGGCAAGGATGGTTCGTGCTTATATATTGGTACTTATAGGGGCATAGGCGTCATTGCTACCCAAGATCGAGTGGCCCGACTTCAAATATTACGCTTTCAAGTAAATACGGGTGTCATAGTGCGGTCTTCACCGAAGCATTAGATTGTCTATTTCTATCCCAACGAAAGCATTAGCGTCGTTCTTACGCATGTCCATGGAGTTTTAGAAAATCAGCTTGATTATGCCTTCTTTTAGTCCTAAATCGGTTAAGTGGTACATGATCTCTTCCTTGTTATGCTCGTTGGGTAACAACAAGGCTCGACATTTATTTTAGATTAGCAAAGGATCAAGCAAAGAATGCCCATCTCGACAATGTCATAGCGCATAGCCCCAAAAAATGATCTCACTTTAGCCCTATCTCTTTCCACGAATTCACCTTGTCTTGTGAACTTGCCTTTATCCTCTTACACTTCTTATTTGAGTTAGCTCCTTATTGGTCGGACCTAGCTGGTCATTTCATTCGTGACTCACTAGATCTTTAAATGAACAAAACCTTTTTGTGCGCCTTATTGTACCTAAGAGCTTTATTAGAAGTACCTATACCCAAGGAAGCAAGAAAAGACCAAGGCCTATTTTCCACTAATTTATTTCTATTTTTATGTGCTAACGACTCGTATTTTGTTCGTACATAATCAATGGAATGGATCTCTCTCTTAATAACTCTTTTTAAGGAATGAATATGATCTGTTTCCTAGGATTCATCCCGATTAAGGATACTGTGTGATGGTTGTAGCCGCTTTTGGAATGTATCCAAGTAAGAAGCTATTGGTAAATTTGTGTTCGGGAAAACTTGCGGTCGGAAACCAAATTACAAGCGATGGTCGAGTTATAATAGGTTGTGGTAGTTGATCATTAACAAATATCCTCAAATTCAAGGAATTAAAAACTTTCCATAAGGCGAGAAATAGGTTGTGGTAGTTGATCATTGATAAGAATCGTGCCTTATGGTCGAGTTCAAGGATGCTCGTGGATTGCATTGGTCGGGGCCAAAGAGCTTGTAGGCGGCTGACAAGGAATTGGTAACGGCTTCACTATCGTCGTATCGGTATCGAGGCAAGTTATTACTTGTCCGACTTATAATATTTAATGAATGGTTTCTGTTTCACTTCGTTTATAATGCATATAGCAATAATTATTATTGTGAACCCTGGAGATTTGGATTGTATGTTGTTTTCCGATTTTTGGGAGTTAAATCATAACGTATATGATTTCCATTCGTCATTGCTATATTTGGGTATCGAGGAAATATTGTGGTAAATGCGAGGATATGCGTTATCTACAGTCGTGGTATTTTTGGATCGCGAATTTGAGGATATTTGTTAGTGATGGTTTTGACATCGAGATTGCTCTCGAAGGACTCGAGGCAAGTACTCTAACCATTTTCTCATTTAGTGTCGATCGTGTTGTGATACATTCGTGTATTGTTGTTGTCATGCATTGTGTGTTGTTGTTTTGTGCGGTTGTGCATTGTTGTCGTATGTACACCATGCGTTGGTCCGACGAGATCATCATGGGAATCTATAGATGTGTGCCTTTGGATCATTGGACACGTATTTCCACCATGCGTTGGTCAACGAGATCATAATGGGAATCTATGTTGTGTCATTTGGATCGTAGGATTACCATGTGTTGTTGTTGTGCATATATATATTATTGGTTATCCACCTTGTGTTGATCTAACAAGGTCATCTTCGGATCTATGCTTTGTGCCTTTGGATCATCGGATTTCCATTGAGTTTAATTTGTTGTTATTGTTGTCTTATTTATGTCGTAATGTGAGTATGCATTTGTAGGTCTTGTGTTAGGACCATGTCCGCATGTTGTATTAGTCGGATCTCGGATTAGGTGACATGATTCATCGTGGAATTGCGTATCTGAGGTATGTTCCGTATTTCCTTTTGGTACTTGTCTTTGCATATGTAGATGATATTAATCCTCCCAAAATCGTCCCTCTGCATATGTAGATGATATTAATCCTCTTTTAACTTGGTTATGAGATTTTGGGCATGGATTTGAGCATTATACTTGGAGCTGGTGATAATTCTTGGAAGGCGTTCGATTCTTCTTTGTTGTAGTTCATTAATACAATGTAATATTCGTGTTCCTCTGATTATAACTCGATTTTGAGAAGGATTTAAACATGTTATGAAGCATGTTAGTCTATGTTATCATTTATGATGAGATTATACATGATTAACTTGAGTTTCGGTGAAGAGATTGAAGATATTGGTTGAAGTTATTCATGTTGAAGTGTTGCGATCGTTCAAACATGCTCGTAAGATGGGTTAACGTATTATATTTATGTTGTTGCTCATAGTTACTTCATATAATGATGGATGTTTGAAGTGTTACTTCGATTTTGGTATTTTATGAAGTTTGTGTTGAGGAGATGATGTTATTTTGATATTCATTGCATTATGAGCTAATAAAATGGGTGAATGTAAGAAAACATATTTGTTATGTTATTTTGAGGATTATGATTATGATGATGTTAGGCGAACATGGTTATATATTAATTCTTGTTCTGAAGACGTTCTGAAGTATATATACCGGGATTAAGTGAATATATGTTGAAGATATTAGTATTTTAGATATGAATATGAATTATTGATGTCTAGAAACCAAGTTATGTTGATTGAAGTTGTAGTATTCATATGTTCTTGATGAGCTGCGAATTATGACTTGAGTTTGGAAAAATTATGATTAGTCTGGAGTAGGATTGTTCACTATGTTGAATTGATCATATCTTTTGGATTATTGATAATCTTGGTATTGTTTTGCTATGAATTTAACGAATATGAATAATGAGTAATCCTACCAATTTGTAGTCGAGGTTGAATTCGGATTTGATGTTATATGTCTGATATCATATTGAAATGATTGTTGATATGATTATCGGATTCTAAAATTATATTATGGATATGAATTTGTGGTTGATTGGATTGAGTTTTGTAGCTTGTGTATGATCGAAGTATTGTTGAACCATTGGGATTGTTGATTGGTTACTCGATCGTTGATTGTTATCGAACATGTTGTTAATCAGTTGTTGCAATAGGTTGTGATAATTTATCATTGATTAGAACCGTTGTTTTATGGTTGAGTTCAATATGTTCTTGAATTGCTTTAGTCAGAGTTGACGAGCTCGTATACGAAGGTAAGGGAATTGGAAACAATTTCGTCATCATCGTATCGGTATTGAGGCAAGTTTATACTTGTTTAGTTCATAATGTTAATGAATGGTTTCGATTCATTTCATTTATAATTCATATAACAATGATTATAAATGTTAAAATTGGGGACTAGGTTTTTATTTTATATTTTGTTTTTGAAGTCAAACCATAATGTTTATGATTTACAATTTTTATTTATATACTTGAGTACTAAGTTTACTGTCTGGTGAAGTCGAATTATCATTATGTTTATGATTTACGAGTATCGAGGTATGTAACTATTCTGGTTATCTTGAATGGATTGGTGATTTTGTGAGATCGATGATTACGAGGATGTAACTGAGAGTTGAATATTATAGGTCATAATCGAGAAGTCCAATTCTAGCAAGTAATCAAGTATTACGTTATATTTCTATGTTGTGATTTTAGTTATTGAGTTATGAGATTTGTGTCCTTTAATTAAATTCAACTATGGAGGATCATTAGAGATCTCTAGTGTTCTGTAGAGGCTAGAGTGCAGCGGACGAGGATCTAAAATTGAGAGAGATGAGAAATGAGATATGAGAATTGAGAACTGAGACATGAGATTGAGATTTATAATCCAACTACGGAGGATTCTTTTAGATCTCTAGTACTCCGAAGAGGCTTGAGTGCAGCGGACCACATATTTATGTTGTTGTCTTATGTTGTGTTTGTTCAACATAGGAGATCTAGTAATCCGACTCTGCTTGCTCACTCGGAGCACCAGCATAAGAGAAGTCCATCGAAGCCTAAGAGAGATATCTTTTCGATCCGGTTGACCGATTGGTTGCTTTAATTGGTAGGGTGACGCTTCATGTTGTTAGTTGAGACCCTTTCTTTGGAGCGTGCAGCGGCTTTCCTTTCTACGATAGAGGTCCGTTTCATTAATTCAAGTTACGCTTGCTACTTTTCATTTTGATAGGAGTAGGTGCTTGATGCTTGCTCGTTGTCTACTAAATAAGCCTTCAATAATAGGTCGTGAATATAATTCCCGGTCCGACTCAATAATTATCGAAAAAGCAATTTTAGGGAAGAAGGTCCTCTTTGAGTCTGAAGCCTTAGAAACTTGGGGAAAAGTCGTCAAGTTGATACCAAATTTGGTAACTTCAACTCCACTCCCAAGTAGATTCCCACTTCTTGTCCCTAAGGTTATCGACGGTGATGAAGTTAGGAGTGTTAGTCTCGGGGCATGCTCCTCGGGTTCCCACCTGCGAACTCGAGTAGGTTTTCTGCTGGGAATGCTCGGCCTATGTGATTTTCCTAGTCCCCCGATGAGGCCGCTATGCCAAAAGAGTTTCAAGATAAAGCTTCCAATCTATACTTATATTATATCTTTCACTTGCTTGCTGACTCATGTGATCCTCGACTAGTAGTCTGTAACATCGGCACAGGGGCACTTCCTTTTGAGAAGGTAACTGGCCATATGGTACTATGGTAGTACCGTCGCAAGTACGTTATCAACTGGGGCACCATCATTTCTCATATGAAAGGATACTCGATCAACAACTGAATTCTGGAACTTTCTCCCAGGGGATAGTCAAGTATATTTGTTGAAGTTGGCAAGGATGGTTCGTGCTTATATATTAGTACTTATAGGGGCATAGACGTTGCTGCTACCCAAGATCGAGCTTAAACTGACTTCAAATATTCTGCTTTCAAGTAAATACAGGTGTCATAGTGCAGTCTTCACCGAAGCATTAGATTGTCTATTTCTATCCCAACGAAAGCATTAGCGTCGTTCTTCTGCATGTCCATGGAGTTTTAGAAAATCCAAACAGTTATGCCTTCTTTTAGTCCTAAATCAGTTAAGTGGTACATGATCTCTTCCTTGTTATGCTCGTTGGGTAACAACAAGGCTCTGACATTTATTTTAGATTAGCAAAGGATCAAGCAAAGAATGCCCATCTCGACAATGTCATAGCGCATAGCCCCAAAAAATGATCTCACTTTAGCCCTATCTCTTTCCACTGAATTCCTGCTTGTCTTGTGAACTTGCCTTTATCCTCTTACACTTCTTATTTGAGTTAGCTCCTTATTGGTCGGACCTAGCTGGTCATTTCATTCGGCAGCTCACTAGATCTTTAAATGAACAAAACCTTTTTTGTGCGCCTTATTGTACCTAAGAGCTTTATTAGAAGTACCTATACCCAAGGAAGCAAGAAAAGACCAAGGCCTATTTTCCACTAATTTATTTCTATTTTTATGTGCTAACGACTCGTATTTTGTTCGTACATAATCAATGGAATGGATCTCTCTCTTAATAACTCTTTTTAAGGAATGAATATGATCTGTTTCCTAGGATTCATCCCGATTAAGGATACTGTGTGATGGTTGTAGCCGCTTTTGGAATGTATCCAAGTAAGAAGGCATTGGTAAATTTGTGTTGGAAAACTTGCGGTCGGAAACCAAATTACAGCGATGGTCGAGTTGTAATAGGTTGTGGTAGTTGATCATTAACAAATATCCTCAAATTCAAGGAATTAAAAACTTTCCATAAGGCGAAATAGGTTGTGGTAGTTGATCATTGATAAGAATCGTGCCTTATGGTCGAGTTCAAGGATGCTCGTGGATTGCATTGGTCGGGGCGAAAGAGCTTGTAGGCGATGCAAGGAATTGGTAACGGCTTCACTATCGTCGTATCGGTATCGAGGCAAGTTATTACTTGTCCGACATAATATTTAATGAATGGTTTCTGTTTCACTTCGTTTATAATGCATATAGCAATAATTATTATTGTGAACCCTGGAGATTTGGATTGTATGTTGTTTTCCAATTTTTGGGAGTTAAATCATAACGTATATGATTTCCATTCGTCATTGCTATATTTGGGTATCGAGGAAATATTGTGGTAAATGCGAGGATATGCGTTATCTACAGTCGTGGTATTTTTGATCGCGAATTTGAGGATATTTGTTAGTGATGGTTTTGACATCGAGATTGCTCTCGAAGGACTCGAGGCAAGTACTCTAACCATTTTCTCATTTAGTGTCGATCGTGTTGTGATACATTCGTGTATTGTTGTTGTCATGCATTGTGTGTTGTTGTTTTGTGCGGTTGTGCATTGTTGTCGTATGTACACCATGCGTTGGTCCGACGAGATCATCATGGGAATCTATAGATGTGTGCCTTTGGATCATTGGACACGTATTTCCACCATGCGTTGGTCAGCGAGATCATAATGGGAATCTATGTTGTGTGCATTGGATCGTAGGATTACCATGTGTTGTTGTTGTGCATATATATATTATTGGTTATCCACCTTGTGTTGATCTAACAAGGTCATCTTCGGATCTATGCTTTGTGCCTTTGGATCATCGGATTTCCATTGAGTTTACATTGTTGTTATTGTTGTGGGCATATTGATGTCGTCATGTGAGTATGCATTTGTAGGTCTTGTGTTAGGACCATGTCCGCATGTTGTATTAGTCGGATCTCGGATTAGGTGACATGATTCATCGTGGAATTGCGTATCCTGAGGTATGTTCCGTATTTCCTTTTTGGTACTTGTCTTTGCATATGTAGATGATATTAATCCTCCCAAAATCGTCCCTCTGCATATGTAGATGATATTAATCCTCTTTTAACTTGGTTATGAGATTTTGGGCATGGATTTGAGCATTATACTTGGAGCTGGTGATAATTCTTGGAAGGCGTTCGATTCTTCTTTGTTGTAGTTCATTAATACAAGGTAATATTCGTGTTCCTCTGATTATAACTCGATTTTGAGAAGGATTTAAACATGTTATGAAGCATGTTAGTCTATGTTATCATTTATGATGAGATTATACATGATTAACTTGAGTTTCGGTGAAGAGATTGAAGATATTGGTTGAAGTTATTCATGTTGAAGTGTTGCGATCGTTCAAACATGCTCGTAAGATGGGTTAACGCATTATATTTATGTTTTTGCTCATAGTTACTTCATATAATGATGGATGTTTGAAGTGTTACTTCGATTTTTGGTATTTTATGAAGTTTGTGTTGAGGAGATGATGTTATTTTGATATTCATTGCATTATGAGCTAATAAAATGGACTGAATGTAAGAAAACATATTTGTTATGTTATTTTGAGGATTATGATTATGATGATGTTAGACGAACATGGTTATATATTAATTCTTGTTCTGAAGGCGTTCTGAAGTATATATACCAGGATTAAGTGAATATATGTTGAAGATATTAGTATTTTAGATATGAATATGAATTATTGATGTCTAGAAACCAAGTTATGTTGATTGAAGTTGTAGTATTCATATGTTCTTGATGAACTGCGAATTATGACTTGAGTTTGGAAAAATTATGAGTAGTCCTGGAGTAGGATTGTTCACTATGTTGAATTGATCATATCTTTTGGATTATTGATAATCTTGGTATTGTTTTGCTATGAATTTAACGAATATGAATAATGAGTAATCTTACCAATTTGTAGTCGAGGTTGAATTCGGATTTGATGTTATATGTCGATATCATATTGAAATGATTGTTGATATGATTATCGGATTCTAAAATTATATTATGGATATGAATTTGTGGTTGATTGGATTGAGTTTTGTAGCTTGTGTATGATCGAAGTATTGTTGAACCATTGGGATTGTTGATTGGTTACTCGATCGTTGATTGTTATCGAACATGTTGTTAATCAGTTGTTGCAATAGGTTGTGATAATTTATCATTGATTAGAACCGTTGTTTTATGGTTGAGTTCAATATGTTCTTGAATTGCTTTAGTCAGAGTTGACGAGCTCGTATACGAAGGTAAGGGAATTGGAAACAATTTCGTCATCATCGTATCGGTATTGAGGCAAGTTTATACTTGTTTAGTTCATAATGTTAATGAATGGTTTGATTCATTTCATTTATAATTCATATAACAATGATTATAAATGTGAAAATTGGGGACTAGGTTTTTATGTTATATTTTGGTTTTGAAGTCCAACCATAATGTATATGATTTACAAGTATTATTTATATACTTGAGTACTAAGTATACGATCTGGTGAAGACGAATTATCATAATGTATATGATTTACAGTATCGAGGTATGTAACTATTACGGTTATCTTGAATGGATTGGTGATTTTGTGAGATCGATGATTACGAGGATGTAAGAGAGTTGAATATTATAGGTCATAATCGAAGTCGATTCTAGCAAGTAATCAAGTATTATGTTATATTTCTATGTTGTGATTTTAGTTATTGAGTTATGAGATTTGTGTCCTTCTTTAATTAAATTCAACTATGGAGGATCATTAGAGATCTCTAGTGTTACGTAGAGGCTAGAGTGCGGACGAGGATCTAAAATTGAGAGAGATTAGAAATGAGATATGAGAATTGAGAACTGAGACATGAGATTGAGATTAATAATCCAACTACGGAGGATTCTTTTAGATCACTAGTACTCCGAAGAGTCTTGAGTGCAGCGGACCACATATTTATGTTGTTGTGTTATGTTGTGTTTGTTCAACATAGGAGATCTAGTAATCCGACTCTGCTTGCTCACTCGGAGCACCAGCATAAGAGAAGTCCATCGAAGCCTAAGAGAGATATCTTTTCGATCCAGTTGCACTGACAGTTGGTTGCTTTAATTGGTAGGGTGACGCTTCATGTTGTTAGTTGAGACCCTTTCTTTGGAACGTGCAACGGCTTTCCTTTCTCTGATAGAGGTCCGTTTCATTAATTCAAGTTCTGCTTGCTACTTTTCATTTTGATAGGAGTAGGTGCTTAATGCTTGCTCGTTGTCTACTAAATAAGCCTTCAATAATAGGTCGTGAATATAATTCCCCAGGTCCGACTCAATAATTATCGAAAAAGCAATTTTAGGGAAGAAGGTCCTCTTTGAGTCTGAAGCCTTAGAAACTTGGGGAAAAGTCGTCAAGTTGATACCAAATTTGGTAACTTCAACTCCACTCCCAAGTAGATTCCCACTTCTTGTCCCTAAGGTTATCGACAGATGATGAAGTAACCGGAGTGTTAGTCTCGGGGCATGCTCCTCAGGTTCCCACCTGCGAACTCGAGTAGGTTTTACTGCAGGAATGCTCGGCCTATGTGATTTTCCTAGTCCCCGATGAGGCCGCTATGCCAAAAGAGTTTCAAGATAAAGCTTCCAATCTATACTTATATTATATCTTTCACTTGCTTGCGGCTCGTGTGATCCTCGACTAGTAGTCTGTAACATCGGCACAGGGGCACTTCCTTTTGAGAAGGTAGCGGCCATATGGTACTATGGTAGTATCGTCGCAAGTACGTTATCAAGCGGGCACCATCATTTCTCATATGAAAGGATACTCGATCAACAAGCGAATTGGAACTTTCTCGGGGGATAGTCAAGTATATTTGTTGAAGTTGGCAAGGATGGTTCGTGCTTATATATTGGTACTTATAGGGGCATAGGCGTGTTGCTACCCAAGATCGAGTGGCCCGACTTGAATATGCGCTTTCAAGTAAAAGCAGTGTCATAGTGCGGTCTTCACCGAAGCATTAGATTGTCTATTTCTATCCCAACGAAAGCATTAGCGTCGTTCTTACGCATGTCCATGGAGTTTTAGAAAATCAGCAGTTATGCCTTCTTTTAGTCCTAAATCAGTTAAGTGGTACATGATCTCTTCCTTGTTATGCTCGTTGGGTAACAACAAGGCTCTGACATTTATTTTAGATTAGCAAAGGATCAAGCAAAGAATGCCCATCTCGACAATGTCATAGCGCATAGCCCCAAAAAATGATCTCACTTTAGCCCTATCTCTTTCCACTGAATTCCTTGTCTTGTGAACTTGCCTTTATCCTCTTACACTTCTTATTTGAGTTAGCTCCTTATTGGTCGGACCTAGCTGGTCATTTCATTCGGCAGCTCACTAGATCTTTAAATGAACAAAACCTTTTTTGTGCGCCTTATTGTACCTAAGAGCTTTATTAGAAGTACCTATACCCAAGGAAGCAAGAAAAGACCAAGGCCTATTTTCCACTACTTTATTTCTATTTTTTATGTGCCAACGACTCGTATTTTGTTCGTACATAATCAATGGAATGGATCTCTCTCTTAATAACTCTTTTTAAGGAATGAATATGATCTGTTTCCTAGGATTCATCGATTAAGGATACTGTGTGATGGTTGTAGCCGCTTTTGGAATGTATCCAAGCAAGAAGCTGTTGGTAAATTTGTGTTCGGGAAAACTTGCCGGTCGGAAACCAAATTACAACTGGAAACTAAAATTGCAACTCAAAAACAAAAATTACAAACTCATACGAAAATGAAAATACAAAACTTGAAACTGGATTACAATTGGAGACAAAGCAGAAATATCTGGCTGAATAGCAAAGAAACAATAAATTAAAAGGGACATAAACCGTATGAAAAGTAGCCGAGCTGAGGAAGGCCCTCTTTCCGCAAGACGAGAAATGCCCTGATAGTGCTCTTGGTTCAGGCATGTCGTCCCCAAAGATAAAACGGCTTCATCTCAAAGGTAGTAGCACCACTAACCTACAAGCTCAGATGTTGGAACAAGACGAGACGAGCTTTCGACTTATGAAATGTATGCAGAAAGCGTGAGTATCTTGAGTTCGAAAATTACATGTCTTGATGCAGAGGGATGCATGCCTATTTATAGGCCATCTCACTCTAGAGGAGAGGTTTAAATACAGCCCTTAAAAATTTGTCATAATGTAGGCATTCATGCACTGCATTGAACACATGAGTTACGAATTTCAAATATTGGCGGGGTTATAGAATTTAGACTTGCTTATTACTCCTCACAGGAGGTTACTTAGGAGTTTGGACTTAATTTGAACACTCGGGGCCTTTGGTGTATTCAGCTCCTTAACCGCTCGAGGATGTATCTGGACATCCTAATGTGCACATATGAGCCCAACTACATTGTTGAGCTAGTCCAAAAAATTCCTTAGGCAAGCCAAGGCCTAGCCCAAGACCAAGCCCACGATCAGGCCCAAAGAACTACCCAAAGACGAATTGACAAGATCCAAGATATAAGATCCAAGATCCAAGTCCAAGTCCAAGTCCAAGATCAAGGTCAAGGTCAAGGTCAAGGTCCAAGGTCCACGGCATGCGGCTCGCGGCTCGCGGCTGCTTGGCCGAGGCGGGCGGCGGCGCGCGCGTGTGGGCTTTAAGCCCATACATGTGCCATTAATTATTACATGAATAAAGGTAACTCCTTATATACTTGAATAATGATAGCTCATTATTCAATGTGGGATAGTCATCCCTCATTTATTCACAATTAAGTGACAAACTTTAATTCACTATTTCTCACTCACCGAGAATCGGTTTAGAGAAAGTGAATGTACCACGATCATCTACTCGGAATGTAGATCGATCATATGATATTTAATTTTACAAATTAAAATTAAAATCATTACCGATTCCAACAATCCCCCACATCAGTGAAAATAGCCCAAATATAATATGCAGACTCAAGCTCAGTCCTCAAGAGGCGTTAAAGTATAAGGATAGGTAGTTCGTGACTTTGAACCTTCCATAGTTAACATCATCGGGTAGACAGGTGGATTAGTGGCTTGATGCTTTGAACTATTCCCCCACGGCGTGCACCGAGACAATGGTGCTAACACCTGAACACCTCAACCTCATCTGATCTCACGTTTTGTGTCCTTTGCGGGCCTTGGACACCCTTTTGGATTCATACGTGTATTTCATAAAGCGACCCCCACTTTTCACTTATATAGGTGATTCTTTATCGAGTATCTTTCCATACTCAACCTCCACAAGGTCTTTAGGAATCATTAAAAGTCATAGACTTAACCTCACCACTAGGCAAGCTTTCAACACTCAATTGCTCTATAGGGAATAAACTTAGATGAGTGTTTCATATGAACTCTCATAGCTTAGTTCTCCCATTGAACCAAGTTCTTGGGATCTCCAGTCATCTTGGTTAGGTTACCACTATGATAGTTCTCAATTTGTGGATTTTAAACCCATTCTCCCTCGCAATTTATTCATTTGATCACGGTTTAACCCTTTGGTTAGCGGATCCACTAGATTATCCAATGACCTCACATAGTCAATAGAGATAACCCCACTTTTGATCAAATGTCTCACGTTATTATGGCGTCGACGAATATGTCGAGACTTTCCATTATACACGTTACTTCTTGCCCTGCCAATAATTCGTAGTATTTCTTAATGTCTGTTCAATTCTTCAGCCTTGTAAATCCTTATGTAAAGGATTTACGGCGTTGTAATATTCCTGAATATATCGGGGGTGTTACGTGTAAGAGGTAAGTTGTTCGTTTGGCTTACTTGGATAGTATGGTTCTAGAGTATTTTTTAGGTTGTGTTAAATCAATTATATGTGGATTTTGATGTTGGGAGGCGAAACGTGTGGTCGTGCTTGTGTATTGTGAGTTGATTAGATTTGTGGCTAAAATCCCAGTGGTATTTTAAAGGTCATTTTACGGATTTGGGGCTAAAATTCCAACGGTTTGGTAAAGGTCATTTTACGAAAAGTAAACCTTTGGGGCGGTGACCCCTTTCATCTTTGGGTTTGAAAAGTGGGATTTGATAATCTAAATTGTTTTCTATTAAAACTTAGATGGTATCTCAATTCATTTTATAAATTGTTTCCCTTGATATTTTGATCTTGAAATTTTGGGAAGTCTTTACTCAAACTCTTGCCTCGGGAAGTGTTCATCTGTTGTATTTGAATCTTTGAGGATTAGGATTATTATCGTTCGTGGAATGTGAATTGTATGACTCGTATTTTTGCACTTGTACTTGCACTAGCAAAGCGGTGGAGTTTGCTAACCCCGAGTATTCGGGGTGGATGTCTATTTTGCATTTAGGTTTTGGAGCATAACATAGGGTCGGCACGAAGGATGATGAAAGATGATCGATACTAATCACATGAGGAACCGTCGTCGTGTATTAGTTGATTGTACTTTATTTTCCGCTGCTATATATTTTTCCCGTTGTACGGGTGTGGTTGTGTTTTGACCCCTACGTGGGCATGAGTTGTAATCGAGTTGTATGTTTTTATTGAAAGGCCAAATCGGTCTACTGAGTCATTTTAGCCTTAAAGGCATTGTCGAGATGTTTCATGTTGTTAGTAGCCTGGTAGATCCTTGAAGAAAGGTTCTACGGCGTGTAATATCCCTGAGCGGATTGGTGGTGTTACATAAATGGTATCAGAGCCAGGTTGAGGAAACCTAGGTTGTCGGGTCAAGTCGTGTTGTTTGAGTCTTGTTTCGTCAGATTTTATCTGACTGAGTCGTGTCGCGACGCGTCGTCTGAGTTTGTTGGTCGTGATTAGTATCGTGGGGCGATCATCATCTTCGTGAGACCTGTGGATGTAAGTCTCCCTTCTTTGTGTTGTGCCTCGTGTGACACAAGCTATTTTTATAATTAATTGTTAAGTGACGGAATCCTCTTATGGATTTTGATTTCTTGATATACGGTTATTTGACCCTCATATTTCATTCATATGAGGAGTAGCGTTGCTCGATTGTGCATGTTTGACTTTATTTCTTTTATCCGCTGCGTGAGTTCTTTTGTAATGGCTTTCGGTATTTCTGATGAGTTTTATTTGAAAACCAATTCCCTTAACCGAGTTTTTGGCATTATGGCCTTGATCGTTTTGGCGAAATTTTTTATGATGGTATTTGGTATTTTGTAAATGGCTTTTGTAAGTTTTGAAATATTACCGTCATCGGCCTTTTTGACGTTGTAAATAATTTTTAGCCTAGTGAGTTCCGGCACGGGACCCACGGCGCTATAATGTTTTGTGTAATTACCTGAAATTTTTGGGCATTCTAGCCCATCGAATTATCTTTGAAAACCTTGAGTATCTTAGAAAATAAATTTCGAGACGTACTTTTAAAATGAATTATTTTCTCGTGGTACATCCAAGGTGCAACAATATGTTTCCAAATTCTTCTACCTCGAGGACCAAAATGTTTTGAGATATTTTCAATATTTTAGAAATACTTTTATTTAGACCCGAGGGTCGAATATTCTGAAAGCTTTCACTCAGAGAAAGTGTCCTCATTTTTTTTTGTCAAATGCGAAATGGTTCTCCAAAGTCTCGATAACGATATTTCACGTTTGTACTTTTTTTTGAAAGGTGATACTCAAGATCAACCGGTGTTCTTCTAAAATTATTTTCAAAATGAGGTTTTCGTTTTTAAAACCTATCCATTCCCGTTTGAGGGCTGGGTATGTATGTATGATGTTCGCATTGTCATTTTGATGTTTGCTCCCGAGTATGATCGAATTGGCGGTGTCAGCGTTGAGTCGTTTTCCACACATTTGTTGTGTTATCCCCTTGTGAGAGGCGGGATGTTGGTGTTGAATGTTGTCGCCTCGTAGTGATTTTTGCATTGTCGCGCATGTGCGAGCTGTTAGAGCTTGGTTTGGTATGACCGTGTGCATCGGTGATGGTTCCGTTATGTGTCGGTTGTTTAATGTCTTGTTACCTTGCTCCCGTTTTTGTGAATTTCGTAGACGAGGTCGAAGGTAATACCCGTACAATTTTGACTTCGATATTTTCTCTTTCTCCAGTCTATCGATTCGCTCATGTTCGTTGATACTTTATGAACTTGTTCTGTATTTCGGTTTTATTGCAGTGTATCATCACTGCAGGCACTGGCTTTGACCAACATGGAATATCTTCTAGAAAGTTTCTGAGCCACTCGGTTTCTTCACCAGCTTTGTCCAAAGCTATGAATTCTGATTCCATAGTGGATCGGGCTATACACGTTTGTTTTGCGGACTTCCACGAGATAGTTTCACCCCCAATAGTAAACACGTAACCAACAACAACAAAAACAACATCTAAGCTTTAGTCCCAAAATGATTTGGGGTCGGCGAAAATGAATCAAGATTTAAAACCGTCAATGATCATTACATAAATAACATAAAAGGAGAAAAGGAGGGAAAAAGTAGAGAAAAAAGCAAATAAAAAAAGAGAATGGACGTAAAAAAAATGAAAAATCCTGAAAAATAAATTAAAAGATAACATGGAATTAAAAAAAAAGAATCAGATTCCATCCACCATCCGTATTCTTTCATACATTTGCCTCTCTATCGCCATACTTCCTCGATTCCAAGAAACCGCATATCATTTTCAATCATCTTTATCCAAGTTTTCTTGCATCTTCCTCTACCTTTCACAACATTACTTGTTCCCCAACTTTACGGCCTCCTCATGGGGCATCAACAGGTCTTCTTCTCACATGACCAAACCATCGTAATCGATTCTCCATCATCTTGTCTTCTATAGCCGCAACTCTTACCTTCTCTCTAATCACCTCATTTCTGAGCCGATCCTATTTTGTATGACCACACATCCATCGTAGCATACGCATCTCCGCCACATTCATCTTTTGAACGTGACCTGTTTCTGACCCAACACTCAGTGCCATATAACAGTGCAGGCCTAATTGCCGTGCGGTAAAATTTACCCTTTAATCTATGAGGCATGTCAGGATCACATAAAACCCCTGTGGCACTCTTCCACTTCAACCACCCGGCCTTTATTTTGTGAGCCACATCGCCATCTAGCTCTCCATCCTTTTGGATAATAGATCCAAGATAACGAAAGAAAGTAGATCTATGAACAACTTTCCCATCAAATTTGATCATCCCCGCCTCTCTATCACTGTTTTCGCTAAACCTACACTCCATATATTCAATCTTACTTCTGCTCAGCCTAAAGCCTCGAGCTTCCTAAGTATCCCTCCAAAGTTCCAATTTGTGTTGCACTCCAACCTTTGTTTCATCAATCAACACAATATCATCTGCAAACATCATACACCATGGAACGCCATTTTGAATTTCTCTTGTCAATTCGTCCATGACTATGGCCAAGAGAAAAGGACTAAGAGCAGATCCTTGATGCACTCCATCGTAATAGGGAATTCCTCTGTCCTCCCAACATTAGTACGTACACTTGTACTAGCTCCATCATACACCTTTATAATGTCAATATATTTCCAAGATACACCCTTCTTTGCTAAGGCCCACCAAAGTACTTCTATTGGTACTTTAACATATGCCTTCTTTAAATCAATAAAAACCATATGTAGATCTTTCTTTTTATCTCGATAATGTTCCATCAACTGTCGGATAAGATAAATTGCTTCCATGGCCGATCTTCAGGCATAAATCAGCCCGATTTTATGTTATCTTCACATATTTCCTGATCCTTTGTTCAATCACTCGTTCCCACAATTTCATGGTATGACTCATTAGCTTAATTCCGCAATAATTAGAATAATCTTGAACATCATCTTTGTTCTTATACAAAGGGACGAGAATACTTTTCCTCCATGCTGATGACATCTTATTGCTTCTCCAAATCTTATTGAAAAGCATAGTTACCTATTCGATCCCTCTCTCCCCCAAACACCTCTAAACTTCAATAGGTATACTATCTGGTCCTTCTGATTTCTTTGACCCCATCTTCTTCAATTCAATTGTCACTTCACCCTTTTGAATTCTCCTCTTAAACTCTCAGTTAACCATACTTGAGGGGATGTTTAAATTCCCAATATCTTGTTCTTGTTTAAATTCCCAATATCTCTTTTATCTCTTTATCTTGAACCAAAACTTTTTGGTCAGTATCTTTTACAGATTTAACTTTTCCAATATCTCGCGTCTTCTTCTCTCTCATTCGAGCAAGTTTATAGATATCTTTTTCCCCTTCTTTTGTATCTAATCTTGCACATAATTCTTGATTGACCTTTGATCGGGCATTTCGCACTGCCTTTTTAGCTTATGTTCGAGCTTTCTTGTACTTCTCATAATTCTCATCGCTCGAACATTTACCTAGTACCTTATAACATTCATGTTTGGTCTTTATCGCTTGCTTAACTTCATCATTCCACCAAGATGTGTCCTTACTTGATGGTATGTTTTCTTTAGATTCTCCTATGACTTTTTTTGCAACTTCCTTTATGTTATGCTCCAACAAGTTCCACATCGAATCTATATCCATCTCCGTGCAATCAGTCCAAATACTACTATCAGCAATCTTAGCAACAAAAGTATGTCGACTCTCCCCTTGGAGCTTCCACCAATTAATTCGAGGTCAACTTGTGGTCTACTCTTTCTTAAGTGCCTCTTACCTAGAAAGTCAAGCACCACAACCACATCTTTGCGTTGTAGCACTCTCACCGGGTATCACCTTGCAATTAGTAAAACTTTTCCTCCAAACATTCCTTACCAAAAAGAAATCAATCTGACTTGCATTACCTCCGTTTCTATATGTCACCAAATGAGAGTCCTTTTTCTCGAACCAAGTGTTCATAATACCCAAGTCATGAGCTAATGCGAAATCCAATATACCATTTCCTGCTTCATTCCTATCCCCAAAACCAAAGACACCATGAATGCTCTCGAAGCCATCTCTGCTAACACCGACATGCCCATTGAGGTCACCACCAATGATCAATTTCTCACCCATAGGAATTCGTTCGACCACCTCTTCCAAATCTTCCCAAAATTCTTATTTTATCAATGCATCCAATCCTACTTGTGGTGCATAAGCGCTTATGATAGTTAGAAACTCATCCCCTATCACAAGCTTAATACTCATTATTCTATCGCTCTTTCGTGACACTTCCACCACATCATCAATGAATTCTTTATCAATGACGATACCCACTCCATATTTACTTCTATCCTTTCCAGAGTACCAAAGCTTGTAACCCCAAGGAGCTAACACTCTTGCCTTCTCGCCAACCCACTTAGTCTCTTGTAGACACATTATGTGAATCCTCCTCCTTTTCATAACCTCCCCCACTTCTGTTGATCTCCCCGTCAAAGAGCCAATGTTCCAAGTTCCAAACCGCACCTTACTACCCTTACTAGCCGCATGAACTAACTTCTCTATCTGTCCCCGTCCACGCTGCAACGATTCTTGCACATTTGACACCAAATCCATACTTCGAGGTGGTGTGCCGCTTCCGAGCCACGACCTAGCAACCCTTGCATATTTTCCACTACATCCGGGCCGATGAAGTGTAGCGCATCCTTGCTCATTTGACACCACCCTCAGATGTAAAGGTGGCGCGCTGCTTCTGGGCGACGACCTAGCAACCCTCGCATACTTATCACTGCACCCGGGCCTATTAAATGCAGCGCGTCGCTTCTGAGGAAACGCCCCAACGATTTTCAAAGTTTGATTCATGTCCATGGGATGTGACGAGTTTTACGCTAGCTGCCACTAATCTACCGCAACCCTCCTCTTTTATCCGGGATTGGGACCGGCAATGAATGTCAATAAACACGTAACCACTTATTGAAAATGAACTTTTCGTATCAGATATCCAATTCGCATCACAGTACCCTTCAAGTACCAGGGGAATCTTGAATAGTGTAGCCCAAGCTTTTGAGTATACTTTAAGTATCTCAAAACTCTAACGAGAGTTTTCCAATGCTCTTTGCTTGGATTGCTCGTGTAACGACTCAATTTGTTCACATCGCAAGCTAAATCGGGTCGAGTGCGATTTGTAAGATACATTAAACACCCAATGACTCGTGCATATTCTTCTTGTGCAACAGGCTCCCCTCGATTTTTGTGCAAGTGAACATTTAACTCTATTGAGGACTTAGCCGACAAGCTATCGAAAGCATTTACTTCTTGAGAACTTTCTCGGTATAGTGAGATTGTGTCAAGATGATTCCATCTTATTTTCTCAAAATTTTCATTCCAAGAATCACATCGGCTAGCCTCATGTCTTTCATGTCAAAATTTCTTTTTAACATGTTCTTAGTATTGTTAATCACTTATATATTGTTACCCATGATTAACATGTCGTCTATATAAAGACACAATAACATAGCCGTTATTAGTGTTCTTAATATAAACACATTTATCACACTCGTTTTATTTTAGAACCATTTGATAACATTACATTATCAAATTTCAAATGTGACTATAGTGGAGGTTATTTCAATCCGTACAGAGAATTAACCAGTTTAGATACCTTTTTATCTTGTCTAGGTACTACAAACCCTTCAGGTTGTTCCATATAGATCTCTTCATCCAGATCACCATTCAAAAAAGTAGTCTTAACATCCATTTGATGAATCTCAAGATCGTGCAAAGCAGCAATCGCGAGAAGCACTCGAATAGATGTAATTCTCGTTACAGGTGAATAGGTATCGAAAAAATTGTACCCTTCCTTCTGCTTGAAACCTTTGACTACTAAACAAGCTTTATACTTATCAATTGACCCATCAGCCTTGTACTTTGTTTTAAGGATCCATTTGCATCCTAAGGACTTACAACCTTCAGGTAAATCAACCAAAACCCAAGTTTGGTTTTGTAAAATTGAGTCAATTTCACTCTGAGCGACTTCTTTCTAGAGCAACCCGTGCAGTGCGGCATAACCTACTTTGATCGATGTTGGTTCTTTATCCAACATGAATGCTATGTAGTCAGGTCCAAATGTCTTTGGTGTCCTAACCCTACTACCACGTCTTGGTTCTACATCTTCCAGATTAGATCTCGATCGCTTACGTGACTTTGGATCTACATCCACGGGTTTTGAACTCGTTACTTCATCTTCAACCATATTGCTAGAATTGTTCTCAACTTTATCATTGTCCTTACAAGGATATATGTTTTCAAAGAATACAGCATTCCTTGATTCAATTGTTGTTCCCACAGTCATTTCAGGTACTTCTGACTTATGGATAACAAACCGATAGGCACTACTGTTCAGTGCATACCCAATAAAGATACAATTGACCATCTTAGGACCGATTTTAACTTGTTCAGGTAGAGGCACCTCAACCTTAGCCAAACACCCACACACTTTGAGATATTTGTATGAAGGTTTTCTACCTTTCCACAACTCATAAGTAGTAACATCCTTACCTTTGCATGATATCTTGTTCAATATGTAGTTGGATGTCAAGACAGCTTCCCCCCACATGTTCTGGGGCAACCCTGAACTAATCAATAAGGCATTCATCGTATCTTTAAGTGTTTGATTCTTACGTTCAGCAACGCCATTAGATTATGATGCATATGGAGCTGTTGCTTGATGAATTATACCACTCTTGTTGCATAATTCCTTAAACGGAGCTACATATTCCCGACCTATATCACTTCAAACCATCTTAATATGACGCCCTAATTGATTCTCGGCTTCATTCTTGAAGTTCTTAAAAGCTTCAATAGCCTCATCTTTACTTCTCAAAAGATAAAGATAACAATATCTTGTGCAGTCATCGATGAAAGTGAGAAAGTACTTCTTACCACCTCTAGTTTGCACAAACTTTAAATCACACACACCTATGTGAATTAGTTCAAGGAGTTTTGTGTTCCGTTTAACCGAATGAAACGGAAGTTTCGTCATTTTTGCTTCAACACAAATCTCACATTTGTTTTGAGTATTGAATTAATTTAATTTTAGTAAATCTAAGTTAACTAATCTTTTTATAGAATTTAGAATCACATGACCTAATCTACAATGCCATAAATCATAACACTCAGTCAAATAAGTGGAAACAGTAGCATTTTCATTAGCAGACTTGGTTACATGGCGCTTAGCCAAAGCATTAAGTTTAAAGAGTCCCTCTGTGAGGTAATCCTTACCAAGAAACCTATCAAACTTTTTTATGATAATTCTACCTGACTCAAACACTAGTTTAAACCCCTTTTTAACTAGTATAGAGCCTGATATCAAGTTCTTCCTTATATAAGACATGAAGCACATTCTTGAGGTGAGTGTACAATAGGACGTAAGTTTGAGGTCCACTTCTCCGGCTCGATAATTTTAGATGAAGTGGATTCCCCATGTTGAGCTTTTTCCACTCAACGGCTTGATAGTTCTTAAGCTGGCTCCTATAGGCACCAACGTGAGCGGTCGCACCGATGTCGACGTACCAACCACCTTGGTTCTCAACGTGGTTGACCTCCTCGGTGACCACAACAGCAAGGTCATCCTCTTTCCACTCGCCATTAGTCTCGGCGATGTTGGCAACATGTTTCTTCTTGTTGGTTTCGGCTTTGTGATCCTTCGCGCGTGCCCATGTTTGCCACAGTTGAAGCAATCACCATCAAACTTGTTGGCCACTAAGTATACGGGATACGGCTTGGAAAGTGTTTTAAACAACAAAGCATACGGTTTTCAAATGCGAGTGCGTAGCGGAAGTCTTGTTAAAGTGAGTAGCTGTAAATACGGCAACTAGATATGAAGTGTATACTTAAAAATAATCACAAATATTAAAGCAGTAAATGCGAGAAGGTAAGCCGACACGGTAATTAAAGCAGTCATTGGTCTACGATGGTAGAAGAATTATCGGGAATCGTGAGATTGAGAATTGTCGATTGACTTCATGGCCGTATGGCTAGCAGACCTTTTTTTGGTAGATTTGCATAGAGATTAAGTCATCTTGGGTATTGATTGGATGGATCGTCACGATGCCATCATTAATGTCCGTAGCGTATGGTCACTATCATTTTAGACGATGGGGTCGAATGTGTTTTCGGGGAGTAATCTAGTTGTTAGAGAGTCATCAACTTGATGAAAGCGGTGAAATTACTCGATCGGGGTGTCTTGGTTATTGGTGCTATATGACCAAAACCGAAATCACCAATAATGTTGGCGGATATTCCGGTAGTGAGGAATATGCCGATGTATTTCCAGACGAGTTACCCGGTTTGCATCCACGAGAGATGTGGAATTCACGATTGAGTTGGAGCCTGGTATGTCTCCAATATCGAAGGCACCGTACCGGATGGCCCCGACCGAAATGCAGGAGTTGAAGAATCAACTTGAGGAATTGTTCGAGAAAGGTTATATCCGACCGAGTGTGTCCCCGTGGGGAGCACCAGTATTGTTTGTCAAGAAGAAGGATGGTTCATTTCGCTTGTGTATTGATTATCGGGAGTTGAACAGGGTGACGATCAAGAATAAGTATCCTCTACCCCGTATTGATGATCTCTT
This sequence comes from Orobanche coerulescens, assembly GCA_033398695.1. Taxonomy (NCBI): domain Eukaryota; kingdom Viridiplantae; phylum Streptophyta; class Magnoliopsida; order Lamiales; family Orobanchaceae; genus Orobanche; species Orobanche coerulescens. The sequence continues at coordinate 33,766,694 of CM065814.1, read as the reverse complement.
AGATCAACTTCAGGGAGCTTCAATATTTTCCAAGATCGACCTAAGATCTGGATATCATCAGTTGCTAATTCGAGAGTCAGATATCGCAAGGACAGCGTTTCGTACACGCTATGGTCATTACGAGTTCGTGGTAATGCCGTTCGGGTTAACGAATGCACCTGCAGTATTCATGGAGTTAATGAATCGGGTTTTCATTGACTTTTTAGATCAGTTTATTGTTGTCTTCATCGATGACATTTTGATTTATTCTCATGACCGAGAGGAGCACGAGGTTCACCTTCATCAGGTTCTCGACGTGTTGAGACGAGAACAACTTTATGGAAAGTTTTCCAAATGTGAGTTCTGGATGTCCGAAATGACGTTTCTCGGGCATGTAATTTCATCAGATGGAGTGCGTGTTGATCCTCAGAAGACAGAGGCTATCCAAGATTGGTTACCTCCGAAGAATGTTAAGGAAATCTGAAGCTTTCTCGGATTAGCCGGTTATTATTGTTAGGAATATGCCCTCGAATGCCACTCAGAGGATGTTGAGTGAGGGTATTGTACTTGTAATTATGTAAATCATTTATATAAGGCAATGAATGTTTCTTTATTTACTGGTAGTTACTGGCGTTCCTAACTCGTAAATATACGTATAGAAACTAGTCTATGTATTTGAGAGCAAAACGTTTCACTCCTTATTGGATAAGGGGGTCGGCACTGGAAAGGTTATAGCTCAAATACTTAATCGTTCTCAAGTCGATGAACCTTGACTGGGCGTTAAGTTTATGTGAAGACTTGTCGTGTTCTTTGACATGGAGCGTGCGTGTCGAACACTAATGGTTAGTGGGAGCACACGTTATAGGTATGCTAATTACCGACTCACCCTCGATTCGTCACACGGATTTCACTCTGGGACAGTCAATGATGGAATCGAAAGCTTGTGATAGGTATTCATGAACCTTCGACTTGAGGATTTAGTAGGGATGTGCTTGTGACGTCAAGATTTTTATTAGAGTAGTTCGACCCTATAAACCGGAAGGCGGGGGTCAACCTCGACGTGCATCTTGATGGGCAAGTAGCGAGTCTCTTGAATACCAAGATAGAATTCTTTCTCCTGTTAGTGAACGGGTTATATGTCCTATGCGGTTATTGGCAGATGAGATCATAAGTCTTTGGCCAAAGCATTGGAGCTAACTGTATTAGATACATGAGAGCTCGATGAAATCGATTTACATTAATGCATGCATAGCGTCAAGTACAGATGGGGTTTGACTGACCGTGACCCCATAACTTGATCGGGACATTTGAAAGAAGGGTTTATCGTTTCTTGGTATTCACGACAAAATGGTTCTTGAATGATCCCAATCATTCGTTCTCGATCGAGTACAGTGTAGGCTACTAGGTGGCTAGGTGGTGCTACTACTCTTTGGTTCCTCCCATTCTTGTTGAGACGGACCTACCGAGTCGCGCATTAGGATTGACGACGGAATGAATCAAGTTAATTCTCTCATTATGAATATTAGATATTGGATATCTAAATTTGGGACATTGGATGTTTAAATCGACTTATCAGATAAATTGATTTACGGCCTAATGAATTAAATAAATTACTGGGTGATTAATTTAATTCATGTATATAATTATTTCTTGGAGAAATTAATTATATTATTTTGTATTTGATATGTTTAATTAATTGGATTAATTAATCGATATAAATACATCGAAACGGAATCAGAGTTTATCTGTTTGGACTTTCGGGAGTCCGAAAGGAACCGAACTCATCCGTTTCTCCATGGGCCGCCCCCCATTTCTAGCCACGTTCTTTTTAGGACTTATGTCTTCATTCTTTAATGAATGATTATTGTGGAGGTGGGGTTAGATTCCCACATGCATGAGTTATTGCAAGTGGTGGGGAGTTGAATAACAATGGGAAGATGACTTTGATCTCACTTCACTCAACTTTTGGGAAGCCTTCAAACGTGAGAAAGAGAGAGAGAGAGAGAAAAACCATTTTTCTCAATTGTCTTCTTCATCTTCTTCATTCACTTCTTCTTCATTTTTCTTGGAGAAAATTGAGAGAAATTATTGAGAGATATATTATACACTTAGAGTGTAGTAATAAAAGCTTCATCACCTAGCTCTAGCCGTATCCTCGGAGGATAGCAAGGTGTTGTCATTTCGTTCATTTTTCCGGCGCGTGGCAAGTAGAGACGCGGTGTTTTCGGCGTTGGATCGTTCAAGGGCTTGAAGCGGAATAGTTTCGTAGAGATCAAGCAAAACTTGGGGAATAGCTCAAGGGAAGGTTATCCATCTAATCAACGTACTACAAGGGTGAGTTTCTATATCTCTTGTGAATTCGTTTTTGATATTCGTATATACGTAGCTCGATCGATCCTCGTAGGGATTCGGATCGAATTAATTTTCGTTTTACCGCTTCCGATGGGCCTTCTTTTAGGCACCGAATCCCAACAGTGGTATCAGAGCAAGGTTTTGCGATCGTATATACGATATTGACATTTGGAATGATCGATTAGATGGTGAATGATTTGGAATCATTTTAGTCATAATCGTGGTATATGTTTTTACGTTCGTTGTAGTTATATTTTTCGTAAGTTTATGTCTAAATATAAATCTTAATTTCTTGGAAATATGACTTATATTGAAGATATGAATGTTGGAGAATATAGATATTGGATATCCGGTCGAAAAACTAGCCCCGAAATGCCGTTAGACGGTGCAGGAGGTCGGGAGTAGGGGCCGCGGCCCGAGTGTGCGGCCGGCACAGGTAACCAGCATCTTGGGGGCGCGGCCCGGGGCTGCTGGGCATCCGTCCGGCAGTGCCGGCGTGACTCGGCCATGCAGCTGTCTGTCGGCATCTTGCCGTGATGACTTCGGCCATGGCGAGCCTTTTTCGCCCGGCTCGATTTTTCGTGTATTCTTGAAAATTAATCTCCCTCATGTTAAATTGGATTTAATATGATTAAAATGATTTATGGTATTTCATTTTATAAGGGAAATTTGATTAATTGGAATATTTATGGTCGTAGAATTATTTTGAGCGTTTTCATATTACCGATTGTGTGAATCGATTTGATCGGTTCGTATTGTTGATTGGATCAATGTATCTCTCGCTTTCCATTATTTAGTATTTATTGGATGAATGCTTTTGAATGGTGATGTGGTTCGTGGACTTAGTTTTGAATCGTTCGTTTTATTCGATTGGGTTGTAAAGGCCGTTTTGAGCTATTTATTTTACTAGAAAAATTTGTATCTAGGATGCAATTTTCAATGTAAAATTTATATGTAATAGCGAAGACCGGAGGAAGATCCATTTCGAGAAGGCGAAGATTCAAGGCGAAGACTTGTAATTAGATTACGGAGTTTTTGTTTTCTAGGAGCGGTCCATGAACCACATGTTGGTAGCAACTAGGTTGTGAATGGTTGTTTCATATTGTATGAATGCGAAACGCGCTTAAATGATTAATGTGCAAAGTGTAACGCTAATCGCGAAAATTCTCCCACGATAAATTATTAAGTTTATAAGGTTTCAAGGTTTTCCTTCCCTCCATGAGTTTTGAAATTGAAATCAAACCGGATGTGCTATGCTTAGAGTTATCGGGGTAGTCATTCGGGAAGGACGGATAAATTACCGGAGCGCATTTGGATGCCTTCGGTTGGAGCAAATTTTATCCTAGAAACACGATAGGTTGCGGATAAGATTGATTGTGGCGATTTGCGTCAATGGTATAAACTTAACTTGTTCACGAACCATAGAAACCGTATAGGTTGAGGGGAGTGAACAAGGGGAAAAAGAAGATTGAATCATCCATTAGATGGGTTGGTGTTGGACACCACTTTATGAAAATTAATAGACTAAAAACCTGTTCGGTTGCCCTCTATTAATATTTATAAAGAACTCGATCACCACTATGAAGTAGAGCGACGATACTTCTGGATTTCACATGGGAGTGTGTTATTCCGATAAAAATAGTGGGAGCTGGGTAACAAGAATTGAAAAGACCTTAATTCTATACTCAGAACATAATTGAATGAGTCACTAATTAATCTATCATACTTAATGCAGACTCAAATCTCAATATGACAATGAATCCACTCGCAATTCTTCTCGAAAAGAACACCTTAATTGGACCTAACTTTGTGGATTGGCTCCGCAATATGATGATTGTCCTCAGTATAGAGGCACTGGGATACGTCTTGGATACGGACATTCCGGCGCCTCCTGTGCGGACCCGAGCCAATCAGGAAGAGATTGAAAACCACAAAAAGTGGGTTAAGGATGACGTGAAAGTCCGTGCTTATATGATGGCTTCCATGTCTAATGAGCTTCAGAGAGCTCATGAGAAAATGACTTCGCTGGCGATTCTATCTCACTTAACCGAACTTTATGGTGAGCAACTGTGATTGCTAGATATGAGATATCCAAGCAAGCTGTTCGGTGCAAGGATGAAGGAAGGTGAGAAGGTTAGGGAACACGTCCTCAAAATGATATCCATGATCGAGAGATTAGAGGCTCTTGATTTTAAAATGGATACTTCTCTCCAAGCAGACCTTATCCTACGGTCTCTCCTGATTCCTTCTCACAATTTGTTATGAACTTTAAGCGCAATGAGATTGCATGTAACTTAGTGGGCTAATGAACAAGCTGTTGACCGCTCGGTCTCAAATAAAGACTCGCGAATGAAGGAGTACGCCCTTGTGATTTCTTGGACTTCGGAAGTTTAAGAAAAAGAAGAAAAAGACCAAGAAGCGGTGGACCGCAAGCTAAGGACCTTAAGGGAAAGGGCAAGGCCCCGATGGTTCCAAAGAACAAGAAGAAGAAGGATGCTTGTCTAAAGTGCGGTGGTGGGCCCTTTGGGCTAGAGGCATCGATTCTTCATGGCACTTGGTCTGAGAACTTTTAGTTTTGGAAACAAATTGTTACTCTTTGTATTTTCTACTTCTGAATCTTTGGATTACGTGCTAGTTCTCATATTTGTATCGTGAATCGGGATGCGGAACAAAGTAGGAAGCTTGGAGTGGAGAAGTTATGATCACGGTCGGAAGCGGGCATAGTGTCGAGGCGACCGACATAGGATCACTTCTTTTGGGTTTAGAATCCGGCTTTGTTTTGACTTTAGAAGATGTACTTGTTTTGCCCAAGGGGCACAAAAACATTGTATCCATTCCGGTCATTGACCGAAAAGGCTTTTCCTTTTTCATTGGTGATGGTTCCTGCAAAATTTATTTTAGAAATAAACTAGTGGGTACTGCTACATTGTTGAATGGATTGTATCATCTAAATCTCAGCAACAAACTAGTTGTGAATACTATGACTAGAAAACGTGGTAGGGATGAAACCAATCAAGTTTTGAAATGGCATCTAAGACTTGGTCACGTTGGTCAGACCAAGGTTTACAAGATGGAAAAAGATGGACTTATGGGTCCATTAGGATCGGATCCCTTTTCTACTTGTGAATCTTGCCTTAAAGGCAAAATGACTAAGTCCCCCTTCACAGGGACTTTTGAAAGAGCCGTTGATAAACTGGGATTAATCCATACCGACGTATGTGGTGCTTTGGAAGCAGCACGTGACGGATATCAATATTTCATTACGTTTACAGATGATCATACTAGGTATGGTTATGTATACTTAATGAAACATAAATCCGAGGCCTTTGAGAAATTCCAGGAATTCAAGGCCTAGTCGAAACAAGCGGTAATCATATCAAAGCACTTGGTCGGACCGAGGTGGCGAGTATATGAGTATGGAGTTGTGAGTTCCTTAAGGAACATGGAATAGTTTCACAACTAACACCTCCAGGTACTCCTCAGTTAAATGGTGTGTCGGAAAGAAGGAACCGGACCTTGTTGAACATGGTCCGTTCCATGCTGGGCTATACTGACTTACCAATTTACCTATGGGGGTATGCACTCCTGACTGCCACTTATATCTTAAACAGATGTCCTTCCAAATCCGTTCCTAAAACTCCACATGAGATGTGAGAGAGAAGGAAACCAAGTCTTAATCATATTAGGATTTGGGGATGTCCCGCCTATGTCAAGAAGACTAAGGTGGAAAAGTTGGAAGCTAGGTCTGCGAAGGGATGTTTCATTGGATTCCCGTATGGGACAATGGGATATCTATTCTACATGCCCGAAGATCGAAAGATTGTTGTTGCTTTACAAGCACACTTCCTGGAAGATGAGTTCATTCAGGAAGGCGGAGCAGCTAGAAATATTTCTTTAGAAGAATACAATGAAACTCCTCGGGAGACACCTGTGCAAGAAACTGGAACCGAACTTTCTGAAACACAAGTACAACCACCTCGTAGGTCTAGTAGGGTGTCTCATTTACCTGAGAGGTATGGGCTTGTGCACTTGGAGGAGCTGGGTCTCCATGAGGTTCTAAGTGATAGCCAAGAGACCGACCCGACGACCTATGACCAAGCGATGGTGGATGTAGACTCCACAAAATGGCATGAAGCTATGGAAGCTGAGATAGACTCGATGCATGTCAATCAGGTCTGGACTCTAGTAGACCATCCCAAGGGCATAGTGCCCATTGGGAATAAGTGGATCTACAAGAGAAAGGCGATGGTTATGGCAAGGTTAGCGCCTATAAGGCCGGGCTTGTGGAAAAGGGTTATACCCGAAAGGAAGGGATCGATTACCACGATACCTTCTCGCGTAACCATGATCAAGTCTATTCGCATGATGCTTGCTATAGGCCTACCACGATTATGAGATATGGCAAATGGATGTAAAGACGGCTTTCCTTAATAGATTCCTCGGAGGAAATATATATGGAAGCGGCTAAAGGCTTTGTGTCGAAGTCGATATTCGAGAAAGTGTGCAAGCTTGACGTTCTATTTATGGTGAAGCAAGCGTCGCGTCGTTGGAACCTTCGCTTTGACGAGGCAGTCAAAGAGTTTGACTTCGTGCAAAATGAAGAGGAACCTTGTGTATACAAGAAGGTTAGTGGGAGCAAGATCGCATTCTTAGTACTATATGTAGATAGCATTCTACTAATAGGAAATGATGTGGGAATGCTCGATTACGTGAAAGCTTGGCTTTGAGTAATTTCTCCATGAAAGACTTGGGAGAAGCTACCTATATTCTTGGTATTTGACTCTCTAGGGATATAGCGAAGAGAACAATAGGTCTTTCCCAAGCCTCTATATAGATAAAATCTTAAAGCGATTTAAGATGGATGATTCTAAAAGAGGGTTCCTACCGATGCGACATGGAATAAAACTCACCTTGAAGATGTGTCCTCAAAATGAGGAACAACGAAAGGAAATGAGTAATATACCATATGCTTCGGCCGTGGGTAACCTTATGTATGCTATGTTGTGTACAAGACGACATCGCGCATCTTTGTAAGCGTGGTGAGTAGGTTTGAGGCAAACCAGGTAGGGAACATTGGTGCCGTAAAGAACGTTCTCAAGTACTTAAGAAGGACTAGAGATATGGTTCTTATGTATGGCGGTGGAGAATTGGATGTGGTGGGATTCAGCGATTCGGACTTCCAGGGCGAAGGGCGACTCGATGTCAACTTACGGCTACATATTTACTCTTAATGGAGGAGCGATATCTTGGCGTAGTGCCAAGCAAAGCGCGACTGCGATTCCACATGTCGGTGAGTATCAAGCGGCCTCGGAGGCTTCAAGGAAGGGTTACGGATTAAGAAGTTTATGGGAGAACTTCAAGTGATACCATGTCTTTGTACTGTTCATTTATCTTTGCGACAATGACGGAGAGTGCTTACGAGCCAAGGCCGAGTTTCACAACAACACCAAACATATTGAGAGGAAGTATCATCTCGTAAGAGAATTTGTTCGCAAGGGATACATTGTCTTGCCTGAGTAGACTCAGCCGATAACGTCGCTGATCCACTGACCAAGCCACTTTCTCAGACTAGCTTGGAGCGTCATCTGGAGAATATGGGTATTAGATACCATAGTGTGTGGCATTGAGTGCAAGTGGGAGATTGTTAGGAATATACCTTCGAATTCCACTCAGAGAATGTTGAGTGAGGGTATTGTACTTGTAATTATGTAAATCATTTATATAAGGCAATGAATGTTTCTTTATTCTTGGTAATTCTTGGCGTTCCTAACTCGTAAATATACGTATAGAAACTAGTCTATGTATTTGAGAGCAAAATGTTCTACTCCTTATTGGATAAGGGGGTCGGCCTTGGAAAGGTTATAGCTCAAATACTTAATCGTTCGCAAGTCGATGAAACTTGGTAGGCGCTAAGTTTATGTAAAGACTTGTATGATGTGTTCTTTGACATGGAGAGTGCCTGTCGAACATTAATGGTTAGTGGGAGCACACATTATAGGTATGCTAATTGGATTAGTATACTCGAACCGACTCACCCTCGATTCGTCACACGGATTTCACTCCGGGACAGTCAATGATGGAATCGAAAGGTTGTGATAGGTATTCGTGAACCTTCGACTTGAGGATTTAGTAGGGATGTGCTTGTGACGTCAAGATTTTTATTAGAGTAGTTCGACCCTATAAACCGGAAGGTGGGGGTCAACCTCGACGTGCATCTTGATGGGCAAGTAGCGAGTCTCTTGAATACCAAGATAGAATTCTTTCTCTGTTAGTGAGCGGGTTATATGTCTATGCGGTTATTGGCGAGATGAGATCATAAGTCTTTGGCCAAAGCATTGGAGCTAAGCGTATTAGATACCACGAGAGCTCGATGATATCGATTTGCATTAACGCATGCATAGCGTTATGTACGAGATGGGGTTTGGTGGCCGTGACCCCATAACTTGATCGGGACATTTGAAAGAAGGGTTTATCGTTCTGGTATTCACGACGAGAATGGTTCTTGAATGATCCCAATCATTTGTTCTCGATCGAGTCTGATGTAGGCCACAGTGGCTAGGTGGTGCTACTACTCTTTGGTTCCTCCCATTGCTGACTGAGACGGACCTACCGAGTCACGCATTAGGATTGATGACGGAATGAATCAAGCTAATTCCCTCATTATGAATATTAGATATTGGATATCTAAATTTGGGACATTGGATGTTTAAATCGACTTATCAGATAAATTGATTTATGGCCTAATGAATTAAATAAATTACTGAGTGATTAATTTAATTCATGTATATAATTATTTCTTGGAGAAATTAATTATATTATTTTGTATTTGATATGTTTAATTAATTGGATTAATTAATCGATATAAATACATCGAAACGGAATCGGAGTTTATCTGTTTGGACTTTCGGGAGCCCGAAACGAACCGAACTCATCCGGTTCTCCATGGGCCGCCCCCCATTTCTAGCCACATTCTTTTTAGGACTTATGTCTTCATTCTTTAATGAATGATTATTGTGGAGGTGGGGTTAGATTCCCACATGCATGAGTTGTTGCAAGTGGTGGGGAGTTGAATAAGAATGGGAAGATGACTTTGATCTCACTTCACTCAACTTTTGGGAAGCCTTCAAACGTGAGAAAGAGAGAGAGAGAGAGAAAAACCATTTTTCTCAATTGTCTTCTTCATCTTCTTCATTCACTTCTTCTTCATTTTTCTTGGAGAAAATTGAGAGAAATTATTGAGAGCTATATTATACACTTAGAGTGTAGTAATAAAAGCTTCATCACCTAGCTCTAGCCGTATCCTCGGAGGATAGCAAGGTGTTGTCATTTCGTTCGTTTTTCCGGCGCGTGGCAAGTAGAGACGCGGTGTTTTCGGCATTGGATCGTTCAAGGGCTTGAAGCGTAATAGTTTCGTAGAGATCAAGCAAAACTTGGGGAATAGCTCAAGAGAAGGTTATCCATCTAATCAGCGGACTATAAAGGTGAGTTTCTATATCTCTTGTGAATTCGTTTTTGATATTTGTATATACATAGCTCGATCGATCCTCGTAGAGATTCGGATCTAATTAATTTTCATTTTACCGCTTCCGTTGGGCCTTCATTTTAGGCACCGAATCCCAACAATTGTATCAGAGCAAGGTTTTGCGATCGTATATACGATATTGGCATTTGGAATGATCGATTAGATGGTGAATGATTTGGAATCATTTTAGTCATAATCGTGGTATATGTTTTTACGTTCGTTGTAGTTATATTTTTCGTAAGTTTATGTCTAAATATAAATCTTAATTTCTTGGAAATATGATTTATATTGAAGATATGAACATCAGCGACCGGCGGGTATGTTGAAACCTCTCCCTTACTATCCGCATGAACTAACTTCTCTATCTGTCCCCGTCCACGCTGCAAGGATTCTTGCACATTTGACACCAAATCCATACTTCGAGGTGGTGCGCCGCTTAGGCGGCGACCTAACAACCCTTGCATATTTTCCACTACATCTGGGCCGATGAAGTGTAGCGCATCCTTGCTCATTTGACACCACCCTCAGATGTAAAGGTGGCGCGCCGCTTCTGGGCGACGACCTAGCAACCCTCGCATACTTATCACTGCACCCGGGCCTATTAAATGCAGCCCGTCGCTTCTAAGGAGATGCCCCAACGATTTTCAAAGTTTGATTCATGTCCATGGGATGTGACGAGTTTTACGCTAGCTGCCACTAATCTACCGCAACCCTCCTCTTTTATCCGGGATTGGGACCGGCAATGAATGTCAATAAACACGTAACCACTTATAGAAAATGAACTTTTCGTATCAGATATCCAATTCATATCACAGTACCCTTCAAGTACCAGGGGAATCTTGAATAGTGTAGCCCAAGGTTTTGAGTATACTTTAAGTATCTCAAAACTCTAACGAGAGTTTTCCAATGCTCTTTGCTTGGATTGCTCGTGTAACGACTCAATTTGTTCACATCGCAAGCTAAATCGGGTCGAGTGCGATTTGTAAGATACATTAAACACCCAATGACTCGTGCATATTCTTCCTGTGCGACGAGCTCCTCGATTTTTGTGCAAGTGAACATTTAACTCTATTGGGGTCTTAGCCGACAAGCTATCGAAAGCATTAAACTTCTTGAGAACTTTCTCGGTATAGTGAGATTGTGTCAAGATGATTCCATCTTATTTTATCAAAATTTTCATTCCAAGAATCACATCAGCTAGCCTCATGTCTTTCATGTCAAAATTTCTTTTTAACATGTTCTTAGTATCGTTAATCACTTATATATTGTTACCCATGATTAACATGTCGTCTATATAAAGACACAATAACATAGCCGTTATTAGTGTTCTTAATAATCATTTCCGTCTCTCAATTGCGGAAATATGTTTCCGGCCGAGCCACATACTTGGTTTGTGAAATCGAGATCGCGGATGATCATTCGTATGAGGAGCGTCCTATACGAGTTTTAGAGCGGCGAATCAAACAGTTGAGGAACAAGACGATTCCTTTGGTCAAGATTCAGTGGTCTAGACATGGAGTCGAAGAGGCTACTTGGGAAACCGAGGAGAGTATGCGGGAGAATTATCCTGAGTTGTTTGACCCTTGGTTTCGAGGACGAAACTCTTTTTAAGGGGAGGAGTATGTAATACCCAGTTGTAATTCATTCATTTTCATTCAGTATTAATCACTCAGTAATTTTCACTCATTTTTAATCACTCATCATCCGTGATTCATTCATTTACGTTCATTGTTGGCATGTTGTAACCGTATATCAGTTACCGATCGTCATTTCATCTCCATTTATAGATCAAGACGGGAGTATTATCATTTTCATCGTGATTGGTAGTTTTTTACTAGAAGTATCATCTTTGGCTTGTGTTGGACTTGTTCACTTTCACATTCGTATGGTATGTCGGATCATTCATCAATCGTAGCGAGGAATCGGAGTTATTGGATTTTCACCTTGTCCATTAACGAGTTACGGCCGTAAGATTGTCGGATACGGCCGTAACAGACATTCGTTGATTTCAGGCCATTTTGGACGAACGGGACTTACGGCCGTAAGGTTGCGGCATACGGCCGTAAGTTGAGCAGTCTGGCCGTAAGGCTTGGCGATTACGGCCGTATGTGTCAGCAGGGTGTCAGGCGTTTTTGGCCAAAGGCGAGTTACGGCCGTAAGATGGGCAGGATCCGGCCGTAAGGAGTGTTCGTGTTTTCGAGGATGTGTCGGACGAGAGGACTTATGGCCGTAAGGGTTGCGGCATACGGCCGTAAGGCGAGGAAGGTGCGGCCGTAAGGCTTGGCGATTCTGGCCGTGCGTTCTGACGAGTGCCTAGTCATTTTCGACGAAGGGGGCTTACGCCCGTATGTTTGGCCGGATATGGCCATATCGTCCGAGTTACGCCCATAAGGTGTGCGGGTATGGCCGTAAGGATGTCAGCAGGTGTTTTAGACGAGGGCGAGTTACGCCCATAAGTCAGGTACGTATACGGCCGTAAGGCTGTCGGCAGGTGTTTGGAGCCGAGTTACGGCCATACGAGTTGGCTGGTTACGGCCGTAAGGCTGTTGACCTGGGATGTTACGGCCTTAAGAAGGCCGAGTTATGGTCGTAACTTTCGGCAGTTTGTAAGGACTTGGCTGGGACTTTTTCATCATTTTCACCATTTCTTGCACCTTGTTCCGAGAGAGAGAGAGCTTGAGGGAGGGATTTTCCATCATCAATAACTTGAGTGTTAGATTTTCATCATCTTCATTCATTTGGGAAGCTTGGATACTCGATTTAACTCGTGTTCATCGGATCGAAGTGGTTGGATCTTCAAGAGGAAATTTCTTCAACATCTTGGATTTCAATTTTGTATTGAGATATGATGTTTTGGACCTTATAATCATGTTATATGAAGGGATATGCATTTGATTATGAGTTTGTATAAAGATTCATTGGACTATTGAAGGATTATTCAAGAACACTTTGAATATTAAGTTGGATTTGGGGGTTTTCGATTAATTGTTGTTGAAATCACGAATTTGGATATTCATTTTGGATTATTGATCATATTGAAGATGTTTTGTTGGTTTGAAACACTTCTTGAGGATTTGATATTGGTATATTGAGGTTTGATTGTAAACGGGAGATTGGCCACAACGTATTCGATATAATGCCCCAATGAACTTGGTTTAGTCGTATTGATGTTTTGAGTTCGTTATAATCGTGTTTGATTCGTATATTGAGTGGATTGTTGGTAATTGTGTTATTCAAGGTTGTTCGAGCGACCGACATTTCATTTAGGACGTTTGTTCGTGGAAGGACATTCTTCATCGGTGTTGAGTAAGTTAATTCTTACTCGGTTAAAAGGATATTCATTCCTTTTGTTGTTGTTAATTCATAATCATAACTTATTCATCATTATATTAACCGTATTGAGACTTGTAATTGTCGAATAATCACTTCATTAACGAGGAACGGCGGTTCCAATCATTTCATTGAACTATCATTCACTTCACCATTATTTTCATCTCGGTGAGTCATTCTTGACTTTATCGGATTATTATTCATTGGTACTCATTATGGTCATTCTCGTTCATATGACCTTTTGGGTTCATATTGCGTGGCCGAGTGCGGATGTGTGGAATTTTTAGTCGAGCACGCGATGGTCATGTATTTGGATCGATACATTGGACTGTGCACACGGTAACGATTACCTCCGTGAGACTAATTAGGTACAAGGACAGGTGTATCCGGTCATTTGTCTTGTACACTTGCACAGAACATTACGGGCGTACTATGATACTCCTCTTCAGCTCAATTCATAACTAAGGATATTTCATAACTAAAGATAACTCATGGTTGTGTATTTTCAACCCTTGAGGATTGTTGTTACGTATGGCCCGGCCCGTTGGGGATTTTGTTTCAGTCACGGCAAGGCAAAGGCACGGGAAGAGCATGTTTACGGCGAGAGTCAGTGATACTAGTAGGGGCCCCCGATCTTTTCAGTCATTCATGTTGTTGTCATTTATTTTCCGCTGCATATTTTCATTTAGATACTCCGTTTCATTCAGTGTTGTGTATTTTATCTTCATATAAAATATACTAGTATTCGGTATTTCCCTGGTGTATTGTACTTAAACTCCTCATCGGAGTATTTGGTAATATAATGTGGTTCAGTACTACAAGTATATTATTTAATTCATCAGTTTTCATTCACCTGGTGGGTCCCAGTCGGGGATCCACGGCACTGTAATATCCGCCTAATTTGGGGTGTTACAAATTCATCTAGGACGTTGAATTCAGAATAGAGTATGTTATGTAATCCTTGTTACCGGGATGAGTTGATCGTTGATATGATTATCGGATTATGAAATCGTATTGTGTTTTTGGATTCGTGATTGATTAATTCAGGTTGTTCGGGTTTGTGTTTAATCGGGATATTATGGAACCGTTGGGTTTGCTGACCGGTTATATTGATTGTTAATTAGGATCGTCGAGTTGCGGTTTGTATTGTAGATATGAGTTCGTATTTGTTGAGTTAGATTGTTCATTTTTGTATATGATCGAGATATCGTTGAACGGTTGAGGTGATTGTTGGTCGTGTCGGTTTTTGATTGTTATCGGATTGTTGTTAATTTACTATTGCAATAGGTTGCGATAGTTGATCGTTGATAAGAATCGTGCCTTATGGTCGAGTTCAAGGATGCTCGTGGATTGCATTGGTCAGGGCCGAAGAGCTTGTAGGCAATGACAAGGAATTGGTAACGGCTTCACTATCGTCGTATCGGTATCGAGGCAAGTTATTACTTGTCCAGCTTATAATATTTAATGAATGGTTTCTGTTTCACTTCGTTTATAATGCATATAGCAATAATTATTATTGTGAACCCTGGAGATTTGGATTGTATGTTGTTTTACGATTTTTGGGAGTTAAATCATAACGTATATGATTTCCATTCGTCATTGCTATATTTGGGTATCGAGGATATATTGTGGTAAATGCGAGGATATGCGTTATCTACAGTCGTGGTATTTTTGGATCTCCGAATTTTGAGGATATTTGTTAGTGATGGTTTTAACATCGAGATTGCTCTCGAAGGACTCGAGGCAAGTACTCTAACCATTTTTGTCATTTAGTGTCGATCGTGTTGTGATACATTCGTGTATTGTTGTTGTCATGCATTGTGTATTGTTGTTTTGTGCAGTTGTGCATTGTTGTCGTATGTACACCATGCGTTGGTCCGACGAGATCATCATGGGAATCTATTGTAGGTCACAAGTCGTCCAGGTACAAGTCTAGAGGGGGGGTGAATAGACTTGTAGAAACTCTTAAACTCTTTTTTACGAAGAGTAAGTTTCTTCAGCTGATAGGTAAACAAATGACTTGGAGTCGTTTGTTCTTTAATATATGCGGAAGTAAGGCGTGTGAATAAGCGGACTAATGAAACACTTAACAATGAATACGGCGGTTAAAGTATGATGCGATAAAGCGATGAAAAACGCGGCGGCGATTATAGTGGTCGCAGAGGTGGGGTAATCCTCTACTAATCCACTTTTCTCCAAACCAGTTGGAGATGAATTCACTATAATTCTCAACCAGTGATAAATATTATAGTGATTCAAACAAAACTACAACAGCTTCCAACCAGTGGAAATTCGTGCCGTTGTACCACACTTGACTGCTTTGCACCTCTTGATCCTCGATCCTTGGATGCCTTTACAGTCTCTAACTTCAACCAGTGAAGTACCCCGAACTCAGGATTATAGACAAGAGTTTTTGTCTTCTCCAACTAAGAGCTTCTTTAAGTATGAACTTGTAGAACCGCTCTATTCACGATGCTATCGATTTGCTTTTTGATTGCTTGAATGCTTTGATCGCTTGAAAGTATGTTCGCACCGGTGATTGCTCAGTTTCAAATCTTCGGATATATATAGGTCACGATCTCTGAGCTTTTTCCTTGTAGCCATTGCAAATCTTTTGAACAAATCCGTCCGTTAGAGGGAGACTTCTTTGTTTAATCTTTCTGAACGTTGCAAGGCTGGATTCCCATTATTTTAATCTATCTTCCGACCGTTGTGAAGACTTCTGCATGTGAGCGCCGAATCTTTTGAATATAAAACGATTAAAGTCTTCAAGGTGGGTCTGGATGATTTATTTAAATCATATCTCTTGCGGGAATCTCTCCAATTTGTCTCTTCACGTTGCATGTGACTTTCCGTAATACTTGACTTTTCAATGCATGCTATCGTGGACTTGGAGTACTTGGATGACTTTGACTAGGCTGATGAGCAGCTAACATCTCTGCAGTCTGGACCTCTCTGATGTTCACTGTTTGTGACTTATCTGATCAGATGACTTCTCTGAGGTACCTTGGCTGCAGTCTGGTCAAACCTCTCTGATAAATTATGTTGACCAGGACTACTCTGACTCGACTCGACTGATCCTCTCTGATGAACTTAGCTGTACTCAGTACTTAGCCGATTTTAGCCTAACTAATTTTTGGCTTACAGAAGATGCTCATTTGGTTCTTCTCTACATTTTGCCAAGTTTTATACTTAACATATTTGGCCTATGGAAGATACTCATTTGGTTCTTCCTTACATTTTTGCCAAGTAATAAACATTTGATTTTATATTAATGACATCATCAAAATCTAACAAGTATTCCTAACAAATTCCCCCTATTTTGATGATGGCAAAACTTTAAACAAGTAATCAAATGATCAAGTCTGCACTTAAGTGCAAGACACAAACTAAAGTCATTCTAGTTTTTTGCGACAACTGGGAATTGTCATTCAAAAGCAATTGTTATAAAATTAATTTTTCAAGTACATGTCTGAATTTTACAAGAAAATTTTAAGTACATAAATCATTACAAGTAAAAATAAGTAAGAGTCATCGCCTCTTGAATAGAAATTTGTTTGGCGGTCTGAAGGGTTTAGCTCGATTGGTCTTGTTTTGGTAGGGCAAGACCATACTTCCTTTTCTAGCAGGGTGCAAAGTCTTGTTCTTCTTGGGATGAAAATTTATTCTCAAGACATAACTTCTTGATTTTCTCTGTAGCACAAGTTCATCAGCGCACCTCCTCTTTCCATAGTAGGAGGATCTTTGGCGATGAATGGAGGATCACAGGATAAGCATTTTGTTTCCCAGCATGTTTCTTCAGAATAGCCCAGAGTTGCGGATGGGCTGCCTCCATCAAATTTATGAAGATTTGTTGTGGGGAGAGATTATCATCCTGGAGTATTTCCCAGATGTAGTAGTCTATGATAAACCTCTTTCTTGCAGATCCCCACATTTCCAGAGCTTCATATGGAACAAAATCCTCCACAAACCACAACTCCTTTCCTTCCCACTCTAGGGGAGGCTCAAGACCTCCTCTATTCCTCCTTTTCTTGCCTTCAGGCTGGTCAGTCTGTTCTGGATCTGATCCTCCCTTCCTTTTCAGGCTTGATGGTCCTTAAATTTGAAAGATATCTTGATTCTTTTTGGTTCTTAGCTCTGCCCTTATCTCTCCTTGATTACTTCCTTCCCCCTACATTCTCTCTTCCCCCTTTTTGCCAGCATCAACTAGGGTAGTTAATTCTTTGCTCCATTACGCTCATCGATCGGACATGCCAAATGGCATTACATTGTTAGTAGGGGAGGGTTGAGAACATTTCTGCAGCAGTGTCGATCTTTGCATTAATGGATTGAAGGTCGGGAGTGACTGAGTTGCCTGACTCTCAATTGTATCTTTCACTATCTGCTGATCGGCTCGGTCATGGCGGGAGATATACGAGGCGATGGAGAGTGCTCTCTGAGCCTTACGCAATCGAACCTTTGGTGCAAGCACATGCAATTTGGTACTCCAGAGGGGGTATTCTCTGGGGTCCCTGATCTGGAGTCCTCATCTAACTCTGCGTCTAGGCTGGTGTGCCGGGCAGGTACCACAGTCCTATCTGCAGCTTCTTGTGTCGGCTCTGGCTCTGGATCTGGCTCCTTTTATTCTTCTGCCTTCTCTTCCTCTTTCTCCTGTTCCTCCTCCTTTTCTTCTTCTACCTTCTCTTCCTCTTTCTCCTGATCCTCCTCCTTTTCTTTTCCATTTTCTTTTTCAGCTCCTTCATCTCCTCCATCATCATTATCATCATCATCATCATTGTTGTCATCCTTCCCATCCTTTTCTCCTTCATCATCATTCTCCTTTTCATCATCATCATCCTCCTTCTCACCTTCATCTTGTTTTACTTCTTCTCCTTCTTCTTCTTCTTCTTCTTCATTCAACTCTTCTGTCTTCTCTACTTCATCAGGTTGATTTTCAACTAAGATCTTTTCTTCTTCTCTGCTCTCTTCCTCCTCTTCTTCTTCATCGTCCAAAACAACAACTTCTTTATTTTCTTCTCCATCTACCTCCTCAATCCTAATTTCCTTTTCAACTACCTCCTCAACATCTTTCTCATAAGATCCGTCAAAAATACTAAGCATAATGCAGTGGATGAACTGGTCCATGTTGGTTTTAAAATTGGACATGAACCAGTCCTTCTGAAGGATCAAAATTGTGTCTGATGTTTTACAAAAATCTATCAGCACATCCTCCGTGGCTTGGGGATAGTCCCAACCACAAGTGTCAATAAAAGATTGAAGTTTGACAAAGGATAAGGATTTCAAAAATTTCCATTCTTCAAAAATTTCAAAGAACGATTGTTTTAAAGCTAGAGGTTTTACAAGTTGTAGTTGTTCGATGGATAGATTGAAAGTGTTATTTTCTAAGAGGTTAAAGATATAGTTGGCTTGAGGATAGAAATTATTAGACTGCTTCTTCTTCCTCGGAGATGTAAGTGGGGGTTGAGTCTGACCACAATCTGAGTCTCGTGGGTGCACAGAGGCGGTGGTCTTCGAGTGAGTTGGAGACACAGCTAAGGTGGCAAGATGTCGTTGCTCTTCCTCACTAAATTGCAGTTTCCTTGGCCTCTTGGGAGAGGGTTACAGTGACGGCCCAGGATAGAAGGTCCTTGAAGTGGTCCCCTTCTCTTAAATCTGACTGCTATGGGAGTGTCGTCGGACTCGGTGTCTGACTCGACTGTAGTTGGTATGTTGGCTGCTGGTCTGTCCGACTCTCCTGACGAATAATATCTCGGATAAGGCCTTGTGTCATGTAGGTCCTTCAGCATCTGGGCTGCTCTCCTTGCGCCTCCCAATTTTCTCAGCTTCTCGTGGTCCATATGACCAAGTCTTTTATTGGGATGAAAGGGGTCAGTGCTTCCCTTCGCCATGCCTGTCTTTTCCAGCATCCAACTCAGCTGCGTTCCAAATGCCAGCTTTGTCTTAAATCTCTTCTCATCGTCAAGCCATTCGGCTTTGTTGACCTCTCGAACGAGTTGCCTGAATATGTAATCTGCCCAGTCAATTTCTTCTTCCTCAATTAGTGCTCCCAGCACCATAAATTTCACCGACGACAGTTGGTCATAACTGCCGGCCATCCCCATGATTATTTTGTTGGTTATGTCCAATGCAAAACGATAAACTTTCTTAAGCTCACTCCTCTTGGCGGTGAGTTTGATTTCAGGATATTCTCCACCTTAATCTTCTTCAGTTTCGTGAAGGCGCAGAGAAACCGGCGGCTATGCCGCGGTGCTTCATACCGAAAACTCTGCGAATCGACTCTCGCGTTATGTCGACTTGCCTTCCGCCAACAGTGCTTCGAATTCCATCTTGAATTAAACACGCTTCGCGATAGAACGCGATAACATCCTCCTTGTACAGATGTTGAGGGTTGATGTCTAGGAATGGGTAGATCCCATTGAGCTTCATCGCGCGGATTAGGTTAAACACATCGTAATCCTCCAAATTAGCTTCGAATAAGCCTTCAAAATCGGCGACCAGCGAGAAAATAATGTGGTCCTTGATCGTCTTAAGATTGACACCTTCGAAGTAGGATGCCATTTCTGCAAATAAAAGATTTTAGTGTATTTGGTGTTCAAGGAATTTTTGCTCTGAAAAATCTAGGGTTTAAGTAGCGTAAAGGTAAAGTAATGGGTTTTCTTTCCTTATAAAGAAGATGAAAATACGTATGGATTAATTTATAATATATTTGAAACGGTGGTACGCCTTTTGATATTCTTTTGAATTTCAAATTTGAATTGGTGGTCCATTTTTAAAATTTGACGGTTGATTCTGATTGGCCACCGTGGAGGTCGATTTAATAAGCGATTGATGCATGTATTAAAATTGCCACTTGGCTTAGGAAAATATATATTTAAATGCCATTTGTTAACCAAAATTAATATAATAATATTATAAATATGTCAGATAATAATTAAATATTCAGAGGTCAGTTTAGAAAACTTAGTGAGTCGATTTGTTGGTATTGACCGCTCTGTATCGGGTGAGTTGACTTCTACTTTGATATTACGATCGACTAGGTTGCTTTGTCCGTCCTTCGTTTTCTTGCCTGCATCGGCAAGGATCTGATTCTCCAGCTGGGTCCGTCCTTCCTCTGAAATGCTTCAGCTTGCTTCATTACTAGATTCCCAATCTAGTAATCCAAGATCTCTGCTCAGCTCCAAAAATCTTTCTTCTGGCAAGGGTTTGGTAAAGATGTCAGCTATCTGGTAGTCTGTGCTGACTCTTTCAACTCTAACCCTTTTGTTAAGCACATGGTCTCTGATGAAGTGGTGCTTAACATCAATGTGCTTCGTCCTTGAGTGCAAAATCGGGTTGTTGGTTATTGCAATAGCACTATTGTTGTCAAACCAGATAGGAACTTCATTGGCAATAATATTATAATCCCTTAGCTGCTGTCTAATCCATAAAATCGTACTGTGACTACTGCAGCTTGGTATTCTGACTCTGTAGTGGAGATTGATTTATTAACCTGCTTCTTTCTAAACCAGTATATCAGTCTGGTTCCTAGGATTTGGCAAGTTACACTAGTGCTCTTCTGTTGATTTTGCATCTGCGAAATGCATCCGAGTATCTGACGACTCGAAATTATCATCCTTGGGATACCATAGTCCAACATTGATTGTAGACTTAAGGTATTTTATTATCCTCTTGGTGCATCTAGGTGTGATTGCTTCGGCTTGGTGGAATCGCGCACAAACTCCAACGGCATAGGATATATGCGGCACGCTTCTGATGAGGTACAGAAGAGATCTAATGAGTCTTCTGTAGTGGGTTGAGTCCACTTATATGCCTACCTCGTCTGCATCCAGATGAGTACTTGTGATCATAGGAATTCTTGCTGGCTTGGCTGATTCCTTTCCATATCTCTTGATCAGATCTTTGGTATACTTAGCTTGGTTGATGAAAATTCCTTTTTCCATCTGCTTAACTTGTAGTCCGAGAAAGAAGTTAAGCTTTCCCATCATACTCATCTCAAATTCTCCTTGCATGAGGTTGGAGAATTTCTCGCATAGCTCTGGATTGGTTGATCCGAATATGATGTCATCCACATATATCTGGACTATTAATATGTGGCCTTCGTGCTCCACTATGAATAGGGTATTGTCCACTTTTCCTTTGCAAAAACCATTTTTCTCAAGAAACACAGACAATGTTTCATACCACGCTCTATGTGCTTGCTTAAGTCCATAGAGAGCCTTTAACAGCTTATAGACTTTGTCTCCTTTGACAAAACCTGGGGGTTGCTCTACATAGACTTCTTCTTCTAGGATTCCATTTAGAAAAGCACTCTTTACATCCATCGATATACTTCAAAATCCTTGAATCGGCATATGCGAGGAATAGTCTGATGGCCTCTAATCTTGCAACAGGTGCATAGGTTTCATCAAAATCTATTCCCTCACACTGTGCATAACCTTTTGCTACAAGTATGGCCTTATTCCTAACAACAGTTCCGTCTTCATCACTCTTATTTTTGTACACCCATTTGGTGCCAATAACTTTCTTGTGATCAGAGTGCATGCATTAGTTCCCAAACTTTGTTTCTCTCCATCTTCTCGAATTCCTCTTGCATAGCATTTATCCAAGAATAATCTTCTAAGGCATTACGTAGTTTTAGGTTCTATTTGTGACATAAAGCATGAGAACATAGCCATTCTATTAGTAGGGTTGGTGTCTTGTCTTAACTCCATCGATCAACTTTAGATGATTTGCTGAATTGGGTGATCTTTGAGCCACTTGGGGATGTCGTCCTCTTACGGGTTTGTTCCCCTGTTGGATTGCTCTGGTGGATTACGCATCGGCTAGGTTACAGTGCCATTGGATCAACTACCATCTTGTCATCTGCGGGTTGGTTACGATCTGCAGATGAGTCTTTGTCGGCTACTGTTGGGTCTTCATCGGCGGCAAGCTGGATCGAGATAGGTTTGGTGATCTGTCGATCTGCCGTTGGGTCTTGGCCAGTGCGGTTGGGTCATCGGTGATCTGCGGTGAGTCCACCATTCGAGTGTCATGTCTGATGACTTCTTCAAAGTCGTTGACTTGAGCTTGTTCTCAATTAGCTCAACTTGCTTCCTGTACTCAACGGTAGATTCATCAAAAACAACATGGGGTGTTTCCTCCACAACTAAGGTTCTTTTATTAAAAACTCTATATGCCTTGCTTCTTTGTGAATATCCCATAAAGAGATCATCATCAGTTTTAGCATCAAAGGCATTTAGTTGTGTTTTACCGTTGTTGTGGATGAAACACTTACAACCAAAAACATGAAAGTAAGCAACAGTAGGAGTTCTATTATTCCAAACCTCATAGGAAGTTTTGCCATGTCTCCCTACTATCATACACATTGCAGGTGTGACAGTGTTGTGACTTCATCCCGAGAACCTTTTGGGCGAGTCCGCACGATCATGGACCTTCTTTGCTTCCTTCGAGTTCTGTTTCTTCTTTCGGCAACACCATTACTGTTGGGCGTCACAGGCTGCAGAGAGCTCATCTTTGGATCCCATTCTCATCGCTGTAATCAGTTATCGCCTTGTTGAGAAACTCCCCTCCTCTATCTGATCTGATTTTGATGATGGATAGGGATTTCTCATTCTGGATCCTTCTCAGCAGCTCAGGTAACTTGGTCAAGGTTTCAATTTTCTTGTATAGGAACATAATCCAAGTGTACCTTGAATAATCATCTACTATTACAAGTGCATGCTTTCGGCCGCTCAGTGTCCTTGGCTTGATAGGACCAAATAGATCCATGTGGAGTAGATCTAAGATCCTTGTTGTGAGAGTTGTAAGTGGGTGGCTTGAGCGATGCTGCAGTGCTTTCCTTTCGACATGCATCACAAAGCGCTTCCTTCTTGAATGCTTCATTTGGAAGTCCTCGACCCGCCGAGAACTAATCTTGTTGATGGCCTTGAAGTTCAGGTGACATAGTCTTTTGTGCCACAGCCATCCATTCTCAGCTACTGTCTTGGATAGAAAACAGGAGTTAGGTGTTCCTGTGTTCCAATCAATCATATATACATCTCTCCTTCTGAAACCTTGTAGCTTTACTTCTCCAGACAAGATGTCTATCACCATACATTTCCAGATGGTGAATACTACTAGGTTCTTCTCGTCACAGAACTGGATTATGCTCAGGAGGTTGTACTTGAGCCCTTTGACATAATGAACTTTGGATATCACAATATTTCCTCGGTGCAGCTCTCCAAAGCCTTTTGTTTGTCCTCTAGATCTATCTCCAAAGGTTACATCGGGACCTCTTTCTTTGGTGTATTTGGACCACATCTTCTTGTTCCCGGTCATATGCCTCGAGCATCCAGAATCTACAAACCATTCTTCACCTCCAAAATTTGAGCTTGTGGAGATGTGGTTGTAGTCCTTCCACCTTTTCTGCAATCAGACAAGCAGAGATTTAGGTACCCAAATCTGTGTGGGTCCTTTGGGGTTAGCTGGTTTCCTGGAGAATTGATTTCTCCTTGGATTGTAAAAGTTGTTATTATTATTATAACCCTCATAAGGTGTGTAAGTTCGAGGTCTGAATCTCCTGTTGGGATTCTATACTGGATATTCCTCAAAATTTTGATAGTGTGGGCCATGTCTAAATCTTGGCTGAGACCATTTATTGAATCTTTGAGGTCTCCACACTTGTTCGTTTTGGAAATTGGGATAACCTTGAGGTTTCCATCTGCCCCTCCCATTTTGAAATCTGTTTTTGGGGAGTTGTTGGTAATAGTGGACATGTTATGCAGAATTTCTTGCTTTTGCACAGGCCTTTGCCTAGTCGCTGTCTAGGTGGTTGCCTTGTGTAACATTGCGGCTAGACATGTGACTTGGCATTACTGTTTTAAATATCGGTTTATATGTAGGCTCAACAGTCGAGACAATTGTTTCTCCCTTGATAAATTTTCTTTTAGAACTAGAGGAGTGTGAGGATCATATCGAGGCACGATTTGGAATATAGTGGCCTTTTATTGGTACACAATTCTTCGAGGGTTGAAGACGCCTTCGGGGAGGTTATTTCTGCGCTGAGTTTTATTTACTGTGTCGGCTTAGTAAACTCGGTTTTGGCATGAGCAAGTGCGGTGATTTTCTTTAACTAAAATGGTTAGTCTGTTTATCTCGGATGTATTAACATCGGCTGGTTTTTAAAGTCGGATGCGATTATCTCAATCTTATTTAGATCTAGGTGAGTTTTGAAATCATTTTTGTTGCCTATTCTCATCTTGCAGTGAGTCTTCTCTCTTGTCTGATTTGGTGTGCGAGATTTGAGTGTCTCAAAATCTTTAAATAACTTATTTACTGATTCGTGCGAGATCCATATCTTGTGACATGGTGAGCTATTATTTGAGCCGGTGGGTTTAGAGGTTACCTCTTCATCGGCTAGGTTTGGCATCGGGCGGTCATACTCCTCATCTTCATCGAAAAGAATCCATTGCTTGATTCGACATGCTCCTAGTCTTCTCAGATGAGGGCCTTTCTTCTATCTTCCTTTACGCCCACCTCCTTCTTGGTTTCGTCCTTCTTGAGCTCGAGCAGTCCATTTGGATGTGTCTGTCTTGTGACAATTGTAGCATTCTACTTTCGACTTCGACCTTACGGTTCCTTCTTGGATTCTCCTTATAATTTTTCTTGTATTTGGAGTAGTTCTTTCTAAAGTTCTTTGAACCTTTGCATTATAAACGCCATTTGTTCCTCAAAATCTAATGGATTTGGAGGCTTTACATCGAATAGGCTCTTGGCGGGGGACTCGAGCCAAATGCTATTCCCTTCTCTGCGAGGCTCGGTTGAGGATGAACTTGGAAGCTCGAACTCATAAGCCTTGGATCGAGAACAGCTCTTGGATCTTTATCTTATTCAGGTCCTTGGACTCTCTCATGGCCACGGCCTTCATGCTCCATTCAGGGTTGAGAGATCTGAGAACCTTTAGTGCCATTTCCCTGTTGCCATAGGTTTTGCCGAGGGAGTTGATCTCATTCATAATCTAAGTGAACCTTGTGTCCACTTGATCTATGGATTCGTCGTTCTTCATTTTGAAATTGTCAAACTTTTGAATAGCGATTGACAATTTATTTTCTTTGATTAGCTCCGTTCCCTCACACATTAAAGCTAATGTGTCCCAGATTTCCTTGGCATTTTTGCAGTTCTTGATCTTGACCATGGTGGATTTGTCAAGAGTCTGATATAATACATCTCTGGCCCGATTATCAAGATTGGCTAGTTTTCTTTCATCGAGAGTCAGCTCCGTCCTCTTCTTAGGAATCTTCTCTGGCTTTCCTACTGCGATCTCCTCTGCTGTGTTGTCCTTCTCGAAGATGAATAGACCATCCTCTATGATGCACCACATGTTGTCATGAATCTAAGATAAGTGTGCATGCATCCTTATCTTCCACAGATCATACTCGTCAACTGAAAACACAGGGAGTCTAGAATGCATGTGTTCCATTATAAAATGAGAGTGAAGATATATATCTGATATAGATCTGGTTCTTGAAGTAAATGAACCAACCTCTCCGATACCACTTGTAGGTCACAAGTCGTCCAGGTACAAGTCTAGAGGGGGGGTGAATAGACTTGTAGAAACTCTTAAACTCTTTTTTACGAAGAGTGAGTTTCTTCAGCTGATAGGTAAACAAATGACTTGGAGTCGTTTGTTCTTTAATATATACGGAAGTAAGGCGTGTGAATAGAAAGCGGCTAATGAAACACTTAACAATGAATGCGGCATTTAAAGTATGATGCAATAAAGCGATAAAGAACGCGAGGAGATTATAGTGGTCTCGAGAGGTGGGGTAATCCTCTACTAATCCACTTTTCTCCAAACCGATTGGAGATGAATTCACTATAATTCTCAACCGGTGATAAATATTATAGTGATTCAAACAAAACTACTGACTTCCAACCGGTGGAAATCCGTGCCGTTGTACCACACTTGGCCTTTGCACCTCTTGATCCTCGATCCTTGGATGCCTTCTGATCTCTAACTTCAACAGTGAAGTACCCGAACTCGGGATTATAGACAAGAGTTTTTGTCTTCTCCAACTAAGAGCTTCTTTAAGTATGAACTTGTAGAACCGCTCTATTCATGATCTTATCGATTGCTTTTTGATTGCTTGAATGCTTTGATCGCTTGAAAGTATGTTCGCACGGTGATTGATCGAGTTTCAAATCTTCGGATATATCTAGGTCACGATCTCGAGCTTTTTCCTTGTAGCCGTTGCAAATCTTTTGAACAAATCCGTCCGTTGGAGGAGACTTCTTTGTTTAATCTTTACGAGCGTTGCAAAATTTGGATTCCCATTATTTTAATCTATCTTCCGACCGTTGTGAAGACTTACGCATGTGGCGCGAATCTTTTGAATATAAAACGATTAAAGTCTTCAAGGTGGGTCTGCATGATTTATTTAAATCATATCTCTTGCGGGAATCTCTCCAATTTGTCTCTTCACGTTGCATGTAACTTTCCGTAATACTTGACTTTTCAATGCATGCTGACGTGGACTTGGAGTACTTGGCTGACTTCGACTAGGCTGATGAGCAGCTAACTTCTCTGCAGTCTGGACCTCTCTGATGTTCACTGTTTGTGACTTATCTGATCAGGTGACTTCCCTGAGGTACCTTGGCTGCAGTCTGGTCAAACCTCTCTGATAAATTATGTTGACCAGGACTACTCTGATTCGACTCGACTGATCCTCTCTGATGAACTTAGCTGTACTCAGTACTTAGCCGATTTTAGCCTGACTAATTTTTGGCCTACAGAAGATACTCATTTGGTTCTTCTTTATATTTTGCCAAGTTTTATACTTAACATATTTGGCCTATGGAAGATACTCATTTGGTTCTTCCTTACATTTTTGCCAAGTAATAAACATTTGATTTTATATTAATGACATCATCAAAATCTAACAAGTATTCCTAACATCTATAGATGTGTGCATTTGAATCGTTGGACGGTATTTCCACCATGCGTTGGTCAGCCGGGATCTACGTTGTGTCTTGTTGGATCGTAGGATTACCATGTGTTGTTGTTATGCATATATATATTATTGGTTATCCACCTTGTGTTGATCTAACAGGGTCATCTTCGGATCTATGCTTTGTGCACTGGATCATCGGATTTCCATTGAGTTTACATTGTTGTTATTGTTGTGGGCATATTGATGTCGTCATGTGAGTATGCATTTGTAGGTCTTGTGTTAGGACCATGTCCGCATGTTGTATTGGTCAGATCTCAGATTAGACTGACATGATTCATCGTGGAATTGTGTATCCTGAGGTATGTTCCGTATTTCCTTTTTGGTACTTGTCTTTGATGGACAATCGAATTTCATGTTGAGATTTGATAATGATATCCGATGGATTGAATTGGTCAGAGTTGATATATTTCGTATCAGTGAGTCATGATGTTTTGAGAACCCTGGGGTATTGCTTGAGGTACAGTACAAATGTTTGGGTAGGAGTTTATTGTGTTGTTGAGGATATGAGATGTGAATTTTTTATAAGGATTACTTTAGTAAGGATTATCATGAGTTGGTAAAGTTATGGTTGTAAGATTACATTGGGCGTATTCTTACTTAGTCTTTTCAATGGTATGTAACTATTGACGTGATGTGATCGTTATCATTGTTGAGTATTATTGCCGACCTCGTCATGGGCTTTCTTTTTAGGTTCTCGGGATATCGAGCTCGTAGCGGTCGTGAAGAGATGAGCTTCCCGGAGGATACTGGCTATGGCATGTGTTTGTGAATCGAGTACTTTGACTAGTTGTTGTATTCCGCTGCTAGAGCATTTTAAATTGTTTGTCTTTTCCACTGCTTGGGTATTTTTAAATGGCCTTTTGGTTTTGGCAACTTAAGTTATTTTGAAAAATCGTTTTCTAAACTATTTTGTCAGTACGTGTAAGCGTGGCTTAACGTATGCTTTTAATACTGTTGAGTTTTGGCATTTTGGGCCTTGTAGTTTCAAATGAGATTCTATGTCGGTTTTGATAAATGAATTTTATAAAGTCTTCGAATATTTTTTAAGATATTTCCGTCATCGTCGCTTAGGCATATTTGAATGTTTGTAAATCTTTCTTTCAGCCTCATGGGTTCCATTTGGGGCCACGACCTTTGTAATATTCTGGATGGCTGCAGGGGTGTTACAGGCATTATGCGGGAGGCTCATGCATCACCTTACTCAGTCCATCCGGGCTCGAGTAAAATGTATAAGGATTTGAGGAAGAATTTTTGGTGGAATGTCATGAAGAATGAGGTGGTGTAGTTTGTGGCTAAGTGTTTGACTTGTCAGCAACTCAAAATCGAACATCAGCGGCCAGCCGGGTTGTTGAAGCCACTTCCCGTCCCGAAATGGAAGTGGGAGGACGTCTCTATGGATTTTGTCACGAATTTGCCTAGGACAAAGACGGGAATGAACATGGTGTGGGTGATCGTGGATCGGCTAACTAATTCGGCACATTTTCTGGGCATCAAGGACACTTGGGGACCACAAAAATTGGCTCGTATATTTATTACGTAGATCGTGAGGCTTCATGGAACGCCGAAAACTATTATTTCGGATAGGGATGGTCGGCTTGTATCACATTTGTGGCAGACGGTACATAAGGCTTTGGGGACACGTTTGCATTTGAGCACATCTTTCCATCCTCAGACCGATGGACAGTCTGAGCGTACCATTCAGATGTTCGAGGATATATTGCGCGCGTGTGCACTAGACTGGAGTAGTGATTGGAAGGAACATCTGGCCCTGATCGAGTTCACTTATAATAATAGCTGGCATGCATCGATTAAGATGGCACCGTATGAGGCGCTTTATGGCCGACGATCTCGATCGCCGATATGTTGGAATGAGCCATCCGATTTAGCTGGCACCGAGCCGGATCTTGTGTTGGAAACTAGGAGGAAAGTAGAGTTGATTCGAGAGAGAATGTTGGCGGCTCAGAGTCGACAAAAGTCATATGCGGATGTTAGGCGTCGACCCTTAGAGTTTGAGGTAGGGGATCACGTCTTGTTAAGAGTGTCTCCGTCGAAGGGAGTTTTCCATTTTTGGAAAAAGGAAAGATTAGTCCAAGAGATATTAGACCTTTCGAGATATTGGAGAGAGTTGGCGAGTTGGCTTATCGTTTGGCATTACTCCCGTCATTGAGCCATGTGCATAGTGTATTTCACGTTTCTCAGTTGAGAACTTATGTTCCAGACCCGACTCACATTATCGATTTTGGGGATGTGGAAATCGAGAAGGATGTTACGTTTGAGGAGAGGCCAGTAAGGATTTTGGAACGTCGGGATAAACAGTTAAGGCACAAAACCATTCCTTTTAAGGTGCAATGGTCGAGACATGGAGTGGAGGAAGCGACATGGGAATTGTAGGAGGATATGCGTGCGAGATACCCCGAGCTTTTTGATCCTTAAGTTTTGGGACGAAACTTCTTTTTAGATGGGGAGAATGTAATATCCGTACTTTTTATTTTTAGCAGTTTCTATTTTCGGGCGCATGTCTATTTTAACGACTCGCTTGTACCATTTCGACGTTTTGAATCTATTTTATTCTTGGTATTTTTCCATTTGGACGAGTTTCAGAGGTGTTTTTACGTAATATGCTTTATGTTATGATCTTGTCGCATGTACGTTCGATTCTCGTAAAACTCGTTTGATTTCGTTAGTTCTTTGTTCCCATGAGTCCGTATGATTGAGTTATTCATGTTGTGAGTTTCGGTTTCATAATCCGACATCGTATCGTGATTTTCGAATGTTTGGGCCGTTTTGTAATTTCTTAAAGTTTGAGAAAAATTTACTTCCGTCGTCGAGTTCCGAACCTTTGAGTAGTCAGAATTGTGTTTTTTTAGCGCTTAGATTCATCATCGGGAATACTTCGTAACAATATGTTCGGATTATTAGTAGGTTCGGGTTTCGGTGTCGTTCGGGGCGGTTCGGACAACAGCCTTTCCAAACTGCTGTCCAACAGGGTGTTACGGATGTAACACCCCAATGGCTACGGCCGTAAAGATTGCCTTGTTACAGCCGTAATAATCTAACTGTCACGGTCGTAACGTCCCGCTGTTTTAAGACAGCGGGCAGAGGACATAAGTCTTCATTCGTTTCCTTTTCTTATTTTTCATCGGGCCACGCGAGAATTACGCCTTTGGGGCGATTTGTACCACTTCCAATCTATGTGTTCATCATTTTCCATCGCCGTGGTATCGTGGTAGCATATTATCATCAACGAAATCACCCTACTCCGTCCGAATTCAAGGTATTTTGGCTTAGAACCCTAACTTTGTCAATTTTGGGGGTTTCTCGGGATTTGTGTATTTAAACTCGAATTGTTTGTTGATGTTGTGATATTTCTTATCGATTATTGTTATTGAGTGATTCCCAATCCGTTTTTATCGAGTTAAGTCCGTGAATTGTTGATTCGGGGAGGTTTTGTGAAAACCCTCGCCCGTATTGATTGTATGTTTATTGTTATGGTTGGTAATCGGGGTTGTGGGCGTATTCCGTTCGGTTATTGATGTCGTTTAGGACTAATTCATGTTAATCTCTCGTTTAGGAGCGGACGTGTTCACACGGGGTCATTCCTCATCATCGTTTATTTTCTATCTCGTCGAAGATGTCTCAAAGGCAAGTACTTTACATTTGTATGCATATTCTAGTATTTGATTTATGGCTTCCCATGTATGTTGTAGATGTGAATGCGTATGTTTACCCAGGGATGGTCTGACGGGGCCTCTGGGGATACGTAGTGCCGTGTCTATGCATATAGTGAACCGGGGTTAACCAACCATGGATGGTTCGACGGGCCTCTGCGAGGTGCGGTGGCCGTGAGTCTCGTACCAACGGTTAACCTTTGAAATATTTTGTTGGAGAACTATGTTTTGTGCATGTGCACCTTCATATTCCGGAATATAAATGTTTTCTAAAATGATTTTTGGCGCATAATTCATCTGATTAGAATGCTAGTTCAAATGGATTGCACTTGCACTAGCTATTGTCGCTAACCCCTTCAATGGGGGAAATACTTTTGTATTTCAGGTACAGGTCATGGAGGCGAACGAGCATGCGGACAGTACGAGGATGATGGGCAAGGGTGATTTTGTTCAATGGCCGTTTGCTTGGCGTCTTGTCTTTTAGTTTTATTAATTATGTCATTTGTTTGATGCTAGTACTTTCTTCTTTTAGACTTGTATTTGTTTGTGGACCTGGTTTGGGAAAGATTTTATTTATTACTGTCGGGTTCGATCTATTTGTTTTGAATGTCTTAAAATTGTGGAATCTTTTCTACGTTGATGATGTTTGTCATCAATCGTGATGTCGAGTTTGTGCGTTAGCCTGGTGGATTCCAAAGGGTTGGGTCCACGGCGCTGTAATATGCCCTGAACGTCTTGGGGGTGTTACAAATTCATAGGGAAAGTCATTTGTTCGGGATAAACAAATTATTTACACCATGATCCCAAGAATGTAACGAACCGAATCAGATAATATAGCAAAAATCCCCTAAAAATCTCAAAATTAGGGTTCTAGGATGATTACCCCGAAGCAAAGGATGAAAGGACAATTAGATGTTGTTAATGTACTCCAAACCCTTGATGATGAAGATAGAGAACAAAAGATTGATGATCTCTCGAGAAGAATTGCCTCAAAATCGCCTCTCTCTCTCTCTCGCCCTCTTGTGTCAAAGGTAAGAAATAAGAAAAATACAGAAAAAGGTTGTTGTCCACACTTAAATACTGTGCACACTTAGCGTGCGCTAAACTTTACTTTTAGCGTGCGCTAATGGGCCTAAAAATTGGAGGTTTCTGTCTAGGCTTGTTAGCGTGCGCTAACGAGTACACTAGCATGCGTTAATATTGCTGAGTAGCATGCTCTATATCACTTCTTAGCGTATGTCGAGTCTCTGTACCGCAGAATAACAGTGTAGGCTCGGGCAGCCCGAACACGACCCGAACGAGGCAAAACATGATGGTTAACAATAAACAATGAAGAGCTTACGAAGAGCATCAATTTACACATTCAAGTGCTAAACAAACACACAATTCCAATTACCCGAAGTACGGAAAAACGAATACAAAAGCAAACATCCAAAACTTTGAAAATTTACAAAACGGGCCAAACGTCCGAAAATCATGATTCAAGATCGAAAAACCACACCAAAGCTCACAACACATCTAAATATGCTAAACGAACTTGTAGAAATAATGAAACGACAATTTCAAACAAGATTTACAAAAATGAAACCCCACACGGAAAAGTTACATCAATCCACAAATTTATTAATATCAACCTCGAAACTCGTTCAAAAGGCAAAAAGTGCAGTACAAAGTAGTTTCATAAAGTCGCAATGATTACAAGCGAGTCGCTAAAAATGAAAAAGTACCAAAAATAAAAATTACTAAAAATAGAAAAATCTCGGGTATTACACATAAAGCAGTGAAAAATAGATAATCATATATTGTTCGAACCCCCCCCCTCCCCCACCCCGATGAAAGCATGTTGATCCTCATGCACAGACGCATCAACATTCAATTTAACTGTAGGACTAGTGGGATCCTACTCCTTCCGCTATTTATCTTATTTGCCAATGAGCAACCCAAAATATAGTCTCTGTTTGAGGATTTAACATATCCTGCTAGATCATATGGAGGACACTCATTATTTAAAATGTTGCTTATCTCGCCACAACCACAAATCGACACAGCAACGAGAAACATAATTGCGAACTCATCTCTCGAACATCCCCTCCCCCTTGCTTCACACTCCACTCGAACCAATTCCAAGGTTGCAAAGAAAAGAAACACTGTCTGCCTGTTGATTTTACAAGTTCTCGCCACATAGATTGTGTGACAGTGCAATCTTGAAGTACCGTTGCAAAAAATATCAATTCGGTTTTACTAGCTTTTTCGTTAAAACCGCACTGGAACTGAATCAAAAAGAACTAGCAGTTCCTCGAATCTATGAGATTTGAAAAAAAAATATCTATAAGTTGGTCCTCAGTTCGGTTCTGGTACGGTTCTATATGGATCCAACATGGTTCCATTCGGTTCCTTCAGTTCATACACCGCGCAGATCGGTTCGACGATGCGATTTCGGAGAAAATATCTATTATAATTTTAAATAAATTCATCATATCTATCGGTACCTTTGGATCGTATAGTTTTTTTCTAAATTTTAACAGGAATCGCGAACCAAACTGTCATACAATGAAGAAACCAAAGCGCCTAATAATATAGATTTTGCTTACGAGGAATCAAGCGGGCGTCGGTTCTGCCGCAGTTCGAATCGGTTTCGTTGTTCTCGATTTGAAAAGTTCCAGGCCTACTCTTCAAGTGTGCTCTAGATAAAGCCCTCAAGTGAGCCTAAATGATTACAAACCACACCCACCAGATAAACCACAATAGGCAAGATATGCGTAACAAGCTCAACAATGTAAGTGTTGGCAAAAAGAATCGAACTCGTGACATTTCGCTTTCGGGCTCATCTACTCCACCAACTCGACTACCATTACGAGTTAACATATATTAATCTTCATCATAGTTATCAAAACACAAGAAAAAATTTGCAAGAAGTGTATCCCAAGTACAACAATACTAAATATACAAATTAACTATATATATGTGTATATCTTGTTTTAATATCAAAAGCACAACATGATACTGGTTACTTTATGAACTTAACCCCCCGTTCCCAAACCAAGAAAAAAAAAATGATTGCAGTCTCTCACCACAACTTCACATGTATATGACTAAGGTTCAAAAAAGACAAAAGGCATCTAACTCTTTATTCCCTTAAAAGTGTTGAGAAGAATAAACACCACCTGCAAAGAAGCATCATTTTTATAAGTTTTAAATTCCAATGCCTACTGAAAAAACTAGATGACGTCGAAGCAAAACAACATTAGCTTGCACTATTTTTCTTTAAATTTTCACAAAGAAAAACTCAACCTCTTAGGATAATTAAACCTAACCATGATCTAGAGTTTATTTTTCCCCAAAAAAATCTAAAAACAAAGCTTTCATTCTGCGGCTATGTAGGTGGAAAGAATCATTGAGATTGAAGGGCAATGTATAAAACTCTTCGTTCGATTATCGCCTCTAAACATTCTGAATTTCATCCACCATGGCATCCCCGATCTTTCTTGACTTTTCGACTTCTATCGTGTTGTCAAGAAACACTGCAACGGTTAATCCGACGGTGGGAGGCGACATGAATATGGTGTTTAAGAATGCATTGAACTGCAATAACACAAAGGGATATGAATTGACTTGACAAAGTGCATCATCATCATCATCATATTACCTTATTAGGTTGAATTACTTAATCCACTATTCAACACAACAAAAAACACGCTCACCCATCCAGCATTAGTGTGAACCAGCCCGCGACGAGTAACCAACCAAGATTCGTCAAAGAATTGAGGAATAGAGATCCCAAGGAAAAGGAAGTACGGTTATAAACGGGTTCCTCATGGAATTCATATTAGTGAATTGAAGAAAGCGATAATCCAACGGAACTGCACCACAAAAAAAAATGAAAAAGCAAACTGTAATACTAGAAACAAATTCTTTATACATTATTAAATTTCATAAAATCTAAGGTACCCACATGGGTACCATACCATATATATACTAACCATTATACCTGACAAATTAAGTGATTTTCATCATGAATCTAATGGTGAATATTCATGCAAATATGGTACCCATGTGAATACGTTAGAACTTTCTGAATGTCATACCTACAAGGCCAAACAGAACACGGTATAATCTGCGAATATCGGAAAAGGTATAGATGCAAAAACAGCTCCGAATTTCCCTGCTGCCATCCAGTGTCTCGTATATAATGTCATGTTAAAATAATTCACAAGAGCAATAATAATAGTAACTCATAACGACCTAAGATGGAAAAGAATATCATGAAGCCAGTGAACCACTCTACGACTCCCGACTCGAGTAAGCCCAAGGAGCCCCACATTTTCCACTGAAAAGTATTAAGAGCCCCCACCCCCTCTATCGGTTGCTCTTTTTCTTTTCTCTTTTACTATTATTAAATTAGCGATCACATACACAGAATCTTGTAGAGCCGGTGAGCGTTCCAAAAAGGCCATCAAGCAAGACGCCTATTCCCGCCAACCAATGCCGCGACTAAGTACATAGGCGGAGGTGGGGTCGCAATTGCGACGAGATCTTGCTGGTATGCCCGTGGATCGCAACATAATATTATGACAAGTCAAAAATAGTATCAAAACTAATCCAACAGGAGTTTACAAGGAAATTTTCCTAAGTCCAAACGAACTATATGAAATCTTTAAATACCTCGACCATCGAGACAAGAACAGACATCATGGCGAACGAATGACCAAAGACAAAAGTAGGCGGCCCCACTTGAAGAGGATACGGAAATTTGAACCTTAACAACATCAAATATATATATATACATATAAAATTACATTTGCACGATAAACATATCTCAAACATATTTTAATATGAAATAAAATAAAAAATACACATCAATCACACGAACCATGGAGTGTGGATATAAGATTAGCCCTGTCCGTACGACGGCTTAGGTGAGTCGCATGAGGTCTCCCACCGTAAGATCCACTAGCCGTTAGTATGAGCGAATATATCCACATAATAGCCACGCGATTATTACAGAAATCGTTCAAAGATCGGAAGTCCCTCATAGGTTTAACATGCTTCAAATCTGCAATGAGAAAAAAAAGTTACTTGCATGAGTGTACGAAAAAAAAAAACTAGAATAAGCGCTTTTATACTTGGAACATTAACGTTTAAACTTACTTGTGACATTCCGATAACCAGGAAAAGCATCGGTAAACCAATCTCTACACAATTTCCTAGCTGCAAAAAAAGCACAGATAATATACAGTATGCTTATTGAACTAAGAATGTGCCAAAATGACGGGACTTACTGCAGGAAATCCTCGTTGAAATAAGCCAAAACCAACTAATCCAACGACAGGTGCCATTCCAAGGGGACTGAAAAATCTGTATTTTTTTTGTAAGAAAAAAATTACTAAAATTCATGGATATATATATATATATATGTATGTATAATATCGACTAATGCAAGTTCGTTTATCCATTTCGACAGTTGGATTGAAACTGTACCGTGAAAAGAGACCCCACACTTGGCTGTAGCCTAGAATTATTTGTATACTCGCAGCAACAATTAACGCTCCTTGGACAGCTCTCATGGTGTGAATAAATCTCTATGAGACAGTCAAAACCATTTTTTTAAATCTGCTATTGTAGTTATATGCAAAAGCCTTGTACAAGTAATTTATTTGATGGAAAAAAGCGAACTAGATACGTACTAAATGAGGTTCTTTAATCATTGTAATGACGAGTCTTGAATAATATACGCAATCGGAACAACATAAGCAAAGGACCCTCCAACGGCATGAGTAACCTAGTACCAAAGAGTGCCTGAAGAAGGGTGTTAATGCCAGCTACGAAAAGCAACGTCTGAACAACCCGTGCTTTGTCCCCCTGTGACATCAGCAAGGAACATCACTTTGTGCAGATTAAAAATAGAAACTAAACTTCCAAGTAGGAAAATATCAATTTAAGATATCCAATTTAGTTAAAATATGTACTTTGAGACCCAACGATATCAAAGTTTATACCAAAAAATACTAATAATTACTGAAGATTGGCATTTTCATGTGGAACAACATAACTAGAAGAAAAAGCGAATAAGAAAACAGCTTACATCAGTTCCTCCCATCATAGGGACAAGCAATGTGGGAATCATCACACTTGTACCGACTACTAAAACGTAATTCTGAAATGCTAATAAAATGGTTTCAGCTGCAGAAAAGGAAAATAAAAAATAATAATGAGAAATCAGAGCATAAAGGTCTATTAGGCTTGCTTACGCAACACTTGACAAAACTATATCAAAATATATATTAAAGCTCACTTCACACTCACAATGCTCAAGATAAATACTAGTAATTAGAGCCACATATCATCCCCTTGAATTTACATTTTAGACAACCCATGAATAAAATTCCACCTTTATACCGACATTGAACGCTCCCACAACAAAATACTATCATCTCTCTCAAAACACACACACACACAGGCATACACATATACACAAATACAGATTGAGAGAGAGAGAGAGAGAGACGCAGAGCTATAGAACAAATCCTTACTACAACACTCGTTAAACCCCAAACCACTCGCTTTTATTTCCCAAACCACCATTACTAGAAAAAAAAAAGATTCTAGCGAGCGGCCTCATACGACCCCCACCCCCACCCCGCCCCACGACACATAGACAAGGGGAATATACTAATCGTGTAAAATGTAGGAATAAACATTTAGACAAGAAGAAAGAAAGAAGACAGGCACAGAAAAAACCCAAAAAGTAACAAAGAAATTCATATGCATGAGTGTTAAATGCGAGAGGGACTTACGGCCGTATGGGTTGCGGCATACGGCCGTAAGACGAGGAAGGTACGGCCGTAAGGCTTGGCCGGATATGGCCGTACGTTACAGGCAGGGTGCCTAGTCATTTTCGACGAAGGGGGCTTACGCCCGTATGTTTGGCCGGATACGGCCGTATCGTCCGAGTTACGCCCGTAAGGTGTGCGGGTACGGCCGTAAGGATGTCGGCAGGTGTTTTAGACGAGGGCGAGTTACGCCCATAAGTCAGGTACGGATACGGCCGTAAGGCTGTCGGCAGGTGTTTGGAGCCGAGTTACGGCCGTACGAGTTGGCTGGTTACGGCCGTAAGGCCGTTGACCTGGGATGTTACGGCCGTAAGAAGGCCGAGTTACGGCCGTAACTTCCGGCAGTTTATAAGGACTTGGCCGGGACTTTTTCATCATTTTCACCATTTCTTGCACCTTGTTCCGAGAGAGAGAGAGCTTGAGGGAGGGATTTTCCATCATCAATCACTTGAGTGTTAGATTTTCATCATCCTCATTCGTTTGGGAAGCTTGGATACTCGATTTAACTCGTGTTCATCGGATCGAAGTGGTTGGATCTTCAAGAGGTAATTTCTTCAACATCTTGGATTTCGATTTTGTATTGAGATATGATGTTTTGGACGTTATAATCATGTTATATGAAGGGATATGCATATGATTATGAGTTTGTATAAAGATTCATTGGACTATTGAAGGATTATTCAAGAACACTTTGAATATTAAGTTGGATTTGGGGGTTTTCGATTAATTGTTGTTGAAATCACGAATTTGGATATTCATTTTGGATTATTGATCATATTGAAGATGTTTTGTTGGTTTGAAACACTTCTTGGGGAATTGATATTGGTATATTGAGGTTTGATTGTAAACGAGAGATTGGCCACAACGTATTCGATATAATGCCCCAATGAACTTGGTTTAGTCGTATTGATGTTTTGAGTTCGTTATAATCGTGTTTGATTCGTATATTGAGCGGATTGTTGGTAATTGTGTTATTCAAGGTTGTTCGAGCGACCGACATTTCATTTAGGACGTTTGTTCGTGGAAGGACATTCTTCATCGGTGTTGAGTAAGTTAATTCTTACTCGGTTAAAAGGATATTCATTCCTTTTGTTGTTGTTCATTCATAATCATAACTCATTCATCATTGTATTAACCGTATTGAGACTTGTAATTGTCGAATAATCACTTCATTAACGAGGAACGGCGGTTCCAATCATTTCATTGAACTATCATTCACTTCACCATTATTTTCATTTCGGTGAGTCATTCTTGACTTTGTCGGATTATTATTCATTGGTATTCATTATGGTCATTCTCGTTTATATGACCTTCTGGGTTCATATTGCGTGGACGAGTGCGGATGTGTGGAATTTTTAGTCGAGCACGCGATGGTCATGTATTGGGATCGATACATTGGACTGTGCACACGGTAACGATTACCTCCGTGAGACTAATTAGGTACAAGGACGGGTGTGTTCGGTTATTTGTCTTGTACACTTGCACAAAACATTACGGGCGTACCATGATACTCCTCTTCAGCTCAATTCATAAATAAGGATATTTCATAACTAAAGATAACTCATGGTTGTGTATTTTCAACCCTTGAGGATTGTTGTTCTGTGTAACTCACCCCGTTGGGGGATTTTGTTTTCAGGTCACGGCAAGGCAAAGGCACGGGAAGAGCATGTTGACGGCGAGGAGTCCCAGTGATACTAGTAGGGGGCCCCGATCTTTTCAGTCATTCATGTTGTTGTCATTTATTTTCCGCTGCAGATTTTCATTTGAATACTCCGTTTCATTCAGTGTTGTGTATTTTATCTTCATATAAAATATACTAGTATTCGGTATTGTCCTGGTGTGTTGTACTCAAACTCCTCATCGGAGTATTTGGTGATATAATGTGGTTCAGTACTACAATTATATTATTTAATTCATCAGTTTTCATTCGCCTGGTGGGTCCCAGTCGGGGATCCATGGCACTGTAATATCCGCCTAATTTGGGGTGTTACAAATTCATCTAGGAGGTTGAATTCAGAATAGAGTATGTAATGTAATCCTTGTTACCGGGATGAGTTGATCGTTGATATGATTATCGGATTATGAAATCGTATTGTGTTTTTGGATTCGTGATTGCTTAATTCAGGTTGTTCGGGTTTGTGTTTAATCGGGATATTATGGAACCGTTGGGTTTGTTGATCGGTTATATTGATTGTTAATTAGGATCATCGAGTTGTGGTTTGTATTGTAGATATGAGTTCGTATTTGTTGAGTTGGATTGTTCATTTTTGTATATGATCGAGATATCGTTGAACGGTTGAGGTGATTGTTGGTCGTGTCGGTTGTTGATTGTTATCGGATTGTTGTTAATTTACTATTGCAATAGGTTGTGGTAGTTGATCATTGATAAGAATCGTGCCTTATGGTCGAGTTCAAGGATGCTCGTGGATTGCATTGGTCAGGGCCAAAGAGCTTGTAGACGACAGCAAGGAATTGGTAACGGCTTCACTATCGTCGTATCGGTATCGAGGCAAGTTATTACTTGTCCAGCTTATAATATTTAATGAATGGTTTCTGTTTCACTTCGTTTATAATGCATATAGCAATAATTATTATTGTGAACCCTGGAGATTTGGATTGTATGTTGTTTTCCGATTTTTAGGAGTTAAATCATAACGTATATGATTTCCATTCGTCATTGCTATATTTGGGTATCGAGGAAATATTGTGGTAAATGCGAGGATATGCGTTATCTACAGTCGTGGTATTTTTGGATCGCCGAATTTGAGGATATTTGTTAGTGATGGTTTTGACATCGAGATTGCTCTCGAAGGACTCGAGGCAAGTACTCTAACCATTTTTCTCATTTAGTGTCGATCGTGTTGTGATACATTCGTGTATTGTTGTTGTCATGCATTGTGTGTTGTTGTTTTGTGCAGTTGTGCATTGTTGTCGTATGTACACCATGCGTTGGTCCGACGAGATCATCATGGGAATCTATAGATGTGTGCACTGGATCATTGGACACGTATTTCCACCATGCGTTGGTCCAACGAGATCATAATGGGAATCTATGTTGTGTGCGCTGGATCGTAGGATTACCATGTGTTGTTGTTGTGCATATATATATTATTGGTTATCCACCTTGTGTTGATCTAACAAGGTCATCTTCGGATCTATGCTTTGTGCCTTTGGATCATCGGATTTCCATTGAGTTTACATTGTTGTTTTTGTTGTGGGCATATTGATGTCGTCATGTGAGTATGCATTTGTAGGTTTTTTTTTAGGACCTTGTCCTCATGTTGTATTAGTCGGATCTCGGATTAGTGACATGATTCATTGTGGAATTGCGTATCTGAGGTATGTTCCGTATTTCCTTTTGGTACTTGTCTTTGCATATGTAGATGATATTAATCCTCCCAAAATCGTCCCTCTGCATATGTAGATGATATTAATCCTCTTTTAACTTGGTTATGAGATTTTGGGCATGGATTTGAGCATTATACTTGAGTGGTGATAATTCTTGGAAGGCGTTCGATTCTTCTTTGTTGTAGTTCATTAATACAAGGTAATATTCGTGTTCCTCCGATTATAACTCGATTTTGAGAAGGATTTAAACATGTTATGAAGCATGTTAGTCTATGTTATCATTTATGATGAGATTATACATGATTAACTTGAGTTTCGGTGAAGAGATTGAAGATATTGGTTGAAGTTATTCATGTTGAAGTGTTGCGATCGTTCAAACATGCTCGTAAGATGGGTTAACGTATTATATTTATGTTGTTGCTCATAGTTACTTCATATAATGATGGATGTTTGAAGTGTTACTTCGATTTTTGGTATTTTATGAAGTTTGTGTTGAGGAGATGATGTTATTTTGATATTCATTGCATTATGAGCTAATAAAATGGGTGAATGTAAGAAAACATATTTGTTATGTTATTTTGAGGATTATGATTATGATGATGTTAGACGAACATGGTTATATATTAATTCTTGTTCCTGAAGACGTTCCTGAAGTATATATACCAGGATTAAGTGAATATATGTTGAAGATATTAGTATTTTAGATATGAATATGAATTATTGATGTCTAGAAACAAAGTTATGTTGATTGAAGTTGTAGTATTCATATGTTCTTGATGAACTGCGAATTATGACTTGAGTTTGGAAAAATTATGATTAGTCGTGGAGTAGGATTGTTCACTATGTTGAATTGATCATATCTTTTGGATTATTGATAATCTTGGTATTGTTTTGCTATGAATTTAACGAATATGAATAATGAGTAATCCTACCAATTTGTAGTCGAGGTTGAATTCGGATTTGATGTTATATGTACTGATATCATATTGAAATGATTGTTGATATGATTATCGGATTCTAAAATTATATTATGGATATGAATTTGTGGTTGATTGGATTGAGTTTTGTAGCTTGTGTATGATCGAAGTATTGTTGAACCATTGGGATTGTTGATTGGTTACTCGATCGTTGATTGTTATCGAACATGTTGTTAATCAGTTGTTGCAATAGGTTGTGATAATTTATCATTGATTAGAACCGTTGTTTTATGGTTGAGTTCAATATGTTCTTGAATTGCTTTAGTCAGAGTTGACGAGCTCGTATACGAAGGTAAGGGAATTGGAAACAATTTCGTCATCATCGTATCGGTATTGAGGCAAGTTTATACTTGTTTAGTTCATAATGTTAATGAATGGTTTCGGATTCATTTCATTTATAATTCATATAACAATGATTATAAATGTGAAAATTGGGGACTAGGTTTTTATGTTATATTTTGGTTTTGAAGTCCAACCATAATGTATATGATTTACAAGTATTATTTATATACTTGAGTACTAAGTATACAGTCTGGTGAAGACGAATTATCATAATGTATATGATTTACGAGTATCGAGGTATGTAACTATTCTGGTTATCTTGAATGGATTGGTGATTTTGTGAGATCGATGATTACGAGGATGTAACTGAGAGTTGAATATTATAGGTCATAATCGAGAAGTCCAATTCTAGCAAGTAATCAAGTATTATGTTATATTTCTATGTTGTGATTTTAGTTATTGAGTTATGAGA
Organism: Orobanche coerulescens; assembly: GCA_033398695.1. Lineage (NCBI taxonomy): Eukaryota > Viridiplantae > Streptophyta > Magnoliopsida > Lamiales > Orobanchaceae > Orobanche > Orobanche coerulescens. Next base: position 33,723,946 of record CM065814.1, on the reverse strand, counting down.
TTTGTGTCCTTCTTTAATTAAATTCAACTATGGAGGATCATTAGAGATCTCTAGTGTTCTGTAGAGGCTAGAGTGCAGCGGACGAGGATCTAAAATTGAGAGAGATGAGAAATGAGATATGAGAATTGAGAACTGAGACATGAGATTGAGATTTATAATCCAACTACGGAGGATTCTTTTAGATCTCTAGTACTCCGAAGAGGCTTGAGTGCAGCGGACCACATATTTATGTTGTTGTGTTATGTTGTGTTTGTTCAACATAGGAGATCTAGTAATCCGACTCTGCTTGCTCACTCGGAGCACCAGCATAAGAGAAGTCCATCGAAGCCTAAGAGAGATATCTTTTCGATCCAGTTGCCTTGTGATTGGTTGCTTTAATTGGTAGGGTGACGCTTCATGTTGTTGGTTCAGACCCTTTCTTTGGAACGTGCAACGGCTTTCCTTTCTCTGATAGAGGTCCGTTTCATTAATTCAAGTTCTGCTTGCTACTTTTCATTTTGATAGGAGTAGGTGCTTGATGCTTGCTCGTTGTCTACTAAATAAGCCTTCAATAATAGGTCGTGAATATAATTCCCCAGGTCCGACTCAATAATTATCGAAAAAGCAATTTTAGGGAAGAAGGTCCTCTTTGAGTCTGAAGCCTTAGAAACTTGGGTAAAAGTTGTCAAGTTGATACCAAATTTGGTAACTTCAACTCCACTCCCAAGTAGATTCCCACTTCTTGTCCCTAAGGTTATCGACGGTGATGAAATGCTTAGGAGTGTTAGTCTCGGGGCATGCTCCTCAGGTTCCCACCTCTGAACTCAGAGTAGGTTTTCTGCTGGGAATGCTCGGCCTATGTGATTTTCCTAGTCCCCCGATGAGGCCGCTATGCCAAAAGAGTTTCAAGATAAAGCTTCCAATCTATACTTATATTATATCTTTCACTTGCTTGCAGCTCGTGATCCTCGACTAGTAGTCTGTAACATCGGCACAGGGCACTTCCTTTTGAGAAGGTAGCGGCCATATGGTACTATGGTAGTATCGTCGCAAGTACGTTATCAATCGAGGCACCATCATTTCTCATATGAAAGGATACTCGATCAACAATCAGATTCGGAACTTTCTCCCGGGGATAGTCAAGTATATTTGTTGAAGTTGGCAAGGATGGTTCGTGCTTATATATTGGTACTTATAGGGGCATAGGCGTCATTGCTACCCAAGATCGAGCTGGCCCGACTTCAAATATTACGCTTTCAAGTAAATACAGGTGTCATAGTGCAGTCTTCACCGAAGCATTAGATTGTCTATTTCTATCCCAACGAAAGCATTAGCGTCGTTCTTACGCATGTCCATGGAGTTTTAGAAAATCAACAGATTATGCCTTCTTTTAGTCCTAAATCGGTTAAGTGGTACATGATCTCTTCCTTGTTATGCTCGTTGGGTAACAACAAGGCTCGACATTTATTTTAGATTAGCAAAGGATCAAGCAAAGAATGCCCATCTCGACAATGTCATAGCGCATAGCCCCAAAAATGATCTCACTTTAGCCCTATCTCTTTCCACCGAATTCTGCTTGTCTTGTGAACTTGCCTTTATCCTCTTACACTTCTTATTTGAGTTAGCTCCTTATTGGTCGGACCTAGTGGTCATTTCATTCGGCACTCATTAGATCTTTAAATGAACAAAACCTTTTTGTGCGCCTTATTGTACCTAAGAGCTTTATTAGAAGTACCTATACCCAAGGAAGCAAGAAAGACCAAGGCCTATTTTCCACTAATTTATTTCTATTTTTATGTGCTAACGACTCGTATTTTGTTCGTACATAATCAATGGAATGGATCTCTCTCTTAATAACTCTTTTTAAGGAATGAATATGATCTGTTTCCTAGGATTCATCCCGATTAAGGATGCTGTGTGATGGTTGTAGCCGCTTTTGGAATGTATCCAAGTAAGAAGTCATTGGTAAATTTGTGTTGGAAAACTTGGGTCGGAAACCAAATTACAAGCGATGGTCGAGTTGTAATAGGTTGTGGTAGTTGATCATTAACAAATATCCTCAAATTCAAGGAATTAAAAACTTTCCGCAAGACGAGAAATAGGTTGTGGTAGTTGATCATAGATAAGAAACCTGCCTTAAGGTCGAGTACAAGGATGCAAGTGGAATGCATTGGTCGGGGCCAAAGAGCTTGTAGACGGCGACAAGGAATTGGTAACGGCTTCACTATCGTAGTATAGGTATCGAGGCAAGTTATTACTTGTCCAGCTTATAATATTTAATGAATGGTTTCTGTTTCACTTCGTTTATAATGCATATAGCAATAATTATTATTGTGAACCCTGGAGATTTGGATTGTATGTTGTTTTCCGATTTTTGGGAGTTAAATCATAACGTATATGATTTCCATTCGTCATTGCTATATTTGGGTATCGAGGAAATATTGTGGTAAATGCGAGGATATGCGTTATCTACAGTCGTGGTATTTTTGGATCGCCGTATTTGAGGATATTTGTTAGTGATGGTTTTGACATCGAGATTGCTCTCGAAGGACTCGAGGCAAGTACTCTAACCATTTTTCTCATTTAGTGTCGATCGTGTTGTGATACATTCGTGTATTGTTGTTGTCATGCATTGTGTGTTGTTGTTTTGTGCAGTTGTGCATTGTTGTCGTATGTACACCATGCGTTGGTCCGACGAGATCATCATGGGAATCTATAGATGTGTGCACTGGATCATTGGACACGTATTTCCACCATGCGTTGGTCAACGAGATCATAATGGGAATCTATGTTGTGTCTGTTGGATCGTAGGATTACCATGTGTTGTTGTTGAGCATATATATATTATTGGTTAACCACCTTGTGTAGATCTAACAAGGTCATCTTCGGATCTATGCTTTGTGCAATCGGATCATCGGATTTCCATTGAGTTTACATTGTTGTTATTGTTGTGGGCATATTGATGTCGTCATGTGAGTATGCATTTGTAGGTCTTGTGTTAGGACCATGTCCGCATGTTGTATTGGTCAGATCTCGGATTAGACTGACATGATTCATCGTGGAATTGCGTATCCTGAGGTATGTTCCGTATTTCCTTTTTGGTACTTGTCTTTGCATATGTAGATGATATTAATCCTCCCAAAATCGTCCCTCTGCATATGTAGATGATATTAATCCTCTTTTAACTTGGTTATGAGATTTTGGGCATGGATTTGAGCATTATACTTGGAGCTGGTGATAATTCTTGGAAGGCGTTCGATTCTTCTTTGTTGTAGTTCATTAATACAAGGTAATATTCGTGTTCCTCTGATTATAACTCGATTTTGAGAAGGATTTAAACATGTTATGAAGCATGTTAGTCTATGTTATCATTTATGATGAGATTATACATGATTAACTTGAGTTTCGGTGAAGAGATTGAAGATATTGGTTGAAGTTATTCATGTTGAAGTGTTGCGATCGTTCAAACATGCTCGTAAGATGGGTTAACGTATTATATTTATGTTGTTGCTCATAGTTACTTCATATAATGATGGATGTTTGAAGTGTTACTTCGATTTTTGGTATTTTATGAAGTTTGTGTTGAGGAGATGATGTTATTTTGATATTCATTGCATTATGAGCTAATAAAATGGGTGAATGTAAGAAAACATATTTGTTATGTTATTTTGAGGATTATGATTATGATGATGTTAGGCGAACATGGTTATATATTAATTCTTGTTCTGAAGACGTTCTGAAGTATATATACGAGGATTAAGTGAATATATGTTGAAGATATTAGTATTTTAGATATGAATATGAATTATTGTTGTCTAGAAAGCAAGTGATGGTGATTGAGGTTGTAGTATTCATATGTTCTTGATGAACTGAATTATGACTTGAGTTTGGAAAAATTATGATTAGTCCTGGAGTAGGATTGTTCACTATGTTGAATTGATCATATCTTTTGGATTATTGATAATCTTGGTATTGTTTTGCTATGAATTTAACGAATATGAATAATGAGTAATCTTACCAATTTGTAGTCGAGGTTGAATTCGGATTTGATGTTATATGTACTGATATCATATTGAAATGATTGTTGATATGATTATCGGATTCTAAAATTATATTATGGATATGAATTTGTGGTTGATTGGATTGAGTTTTGTAGCTTGTGTATGATCAGTATTGTTGAACCATTGGGATTGTTGATTGGTTACTCGATCGTTGATTGTTATCGAACATGTTGTTAATCAGTTGTTGCAATAGGTTGTGATAATTTATCATTGATTAGAACCGTTGTTTTATGGTTGAGTTCAATATGTTCTTGAATTGCTTTAGTCAGAGTTGACGAGCTCGTATACGAAGGTAAGGGAATTGGAAACAATTTCGTCATCATCGTATCGATCGAGGCAAGTTTATACTTGTTTAGTTCATAATGTTAATGAATGGTTTCGGATTCATTTCATTTATAATTCATATAACAATGATTATAAATGTGAAAATTGGGGACTAGGTTTTTATGTTATATTTTGGTTTTGAAGTCCAACCATAATGTATATGATTTACAAGTATTATTTATATACTTGAGTACTAAGTATACAGTCTGGTGAAGACGAATTATCATAATGTATATGGTTTACAGTATCGAGGTATGTAACTATTGGTTATCTTGAATGGATTGGTGATTTTGTGAGATCGATGATTACGAGGATGTGGCGAGAGTTGAATATTATAGGTCATAATCGAGAAGTCCAATTCTAGCAAGTAATCAAGTATTATGTTATATTTCTATGTTGTGATTTTAGTTATTGAGTTATGAGATTTGTGTCCTTCTTTAATTAAATTCAACTATGGAGGATCATTAGAGATCTCTAGTGTTCTGTAGAGGCTAGAGTGCAGCGGACGAGGATCTAAAATTGAGAGAGATGAGAAATGAGATATGAGAATTGAGAACTGAGACTTGAGATTGAGATTTATAATCCAACTACGGAGGATTCTTTTAGATCTCTAGTACTCCGAAGAGGCTTGAGTGCAGCGGACCACATATTTATGTTGTTGTGTTATGTTGTGTTTGTTCAACATAGGAGATCTAGTAATCCGACTCTGCTTGCTCACTCGGAGCACCAGCATAAGAGAAGTCCATCGAAGCCTAAGAGAGATATCTTTTCGATCCAGTTGCACTGACAGTTGGTTGCTTTAATTGGTAGGGTGACGCTTCATGTTGTTGGTTCAGACCCTTTCTTTGGAACGTGCAACGGCTTTCCTTTCTCTGATAGAGGTCCGTTTCATTAATTCAAGTTCTGCTTGCTACTTTTCATTTTGATAGGAGTAGGTGCTTGATGCTTGCTCGTTGTCTACTAAATAAGCCTTCAATAATAGGTCGTGAATATAATTCCCCAGGTCCGACTCAATAATTATCGAAAAAGCAATTTTAGGGAAGAAGGTCCTCTTTGAGTCTGAAGCCTTAGAAACTTGGGGAAAAGTCGTCAAGTTGATACCAAATTTGGTAACTTCAACTCCACTCCCAAGTAGATTCCCACTTCTTGTCCCTAAGGTTATCGGCGGTGATGAAATGCTTAGGAGTGTTAGTCTCGGGGCATGCTCCTCAGGTTCCCACCTCGAACTCGAGTAGGTTTTCTGCGGGAATGCTCGGCCTATGTGATTTTCCTAGTCCCCGATGAGGCCGCTATGCCAAAGAGTTTCAAGATAAAGCTTCCAATCTATACTTATATTATATCTTTCACTTGCTTGCGACTCATGTGATCCTCGACTAGTAGTCCTGTAACATCGGCCTGGGGGGCACTTCCTTTTGAGAAGGTAACAGGCCAAATGGTNCTATGNTAGAATCGTCNAAAGTACGTTAACAAANGGGGCACCATCATTTATCATAAGAAAGAANACTCGATCAACAATCGACTGGAACTTTCTCCCAGGGGATAGTCAAGTATATTTGTTGAAGTTGGCAAGGATGGTTCGTGCTTATATATTGGTACTTATAGGGGCATAGACGTCGCTGCTACCCAAGATCGAGCTGAAACTGACTTCAAATATTCTGCTTTCAAGTAAATACAGGTGTCATAGTGCAGTCTTCACCGAAGCATTAGATTGTCTATTTCTATCCCAACGAAAGCATTAGCGTCGTTCTTCTGCATGTCCATGGAGTTTTAGAAAATCCAAACAGTTATGCCTTCTTTTAGTCCTAAATCAGTTAAGTGGTACATGATCTCTTCCTTGTTATGCTCGTTGGGTAACAACAAGGCTCTGACATTTATTTTAGATTAGCAAAGGATCAAGCAAAGAATGCCCATCTCGACAATGTCATAGCGCATAGCCCCAAAAAATGATCTCACTTTAGCCCTATCTCTTTCCACTGAATTCCTGCTTGTCTTGTGAACTTGCCTTTATCCTCTTACACTTCTTATTTGAGTTAGATCCTTATTGGTCAGACCTAGCTGGTCATTTCATTCGGCAGCTCACTAGATCTTTAAATGAACAAAACCTTTTTTGTGCGCCTTATTGTACCTAAGAGCTTTATTAGAAGTACCTATACCCAAGGAAGCAAGAAAAGACCAAGGCCTATTTTCCACTAATTTATTTCTATTTTTTATGTGCTAACGACTCGTATTTTGTTCGTACATAATCAATGGAATGGATCTCTCTCTTAATAACTCTTTTTAAGGAATGAATATGATCTGTTTCCTAGGATTCATCCCAGTTAAGGATGCCTGTGTGATGGTTGTAGCCGCTTTTGGAATGTATCCAAGTAAGAAGCTGTTGGTAAATTTGTGTTCGGGAAAACTTGCCGGTCGGAAACCAAATTACAACTGATGGTCGAGTTGTAATAGGTTGTGGTAGTTGATCATTAACAAATATCCTCAAATTCAAGGAATTAAAAAACTTTCCGCAAGACGAGAAATAGGTTGTGGTAGTTGATCATTGATAAGAATCGTGCCTTATGGTCGAGTTCAAGGATGCTCGTGGATTGCATTGGTCAGGGCCAAAGAGCTTGTAGACGACAGCAAGGAATTGGTAACGGCTTCACTATCGTCGTATCGGTATCGAGGCAAGTTATTACTTGTCCAGCTTATAATATTTAATGAATGGTTTCTGTTTCACTTCGTTTATAATGCATATAGCAATAATTATTATTGTGAACCCTGGAGATTTGGATTGTATGTTGTTTTCCGATTTTGGGAGTTAAATCATAACGTATATGATTTCCATTCGTCATTGCTATATTTGGGTATCGAGGAAATATTGTGGTAAATGCGAGGATATGCGTTATCTACAATCGTGGTATTTTGGATCGCGAATTTGAGGATATTTGTTAGTGATGGTTTTGACATCGAGATTGCTCTCGAAGGACTCTAGTCAAGTACTCTAACCATTTTTCTCATTTAGTGTCGATCGTGTTGTGATACATTCGTGTATTGTTGTTGTCATGCATTGTGTTGTTGTTTTGTGCAGATGTGCATTGTTGTCGTATGTACACCATGCGTTGGTCCGACGAGATCATCATGGGAATCTATAGATGTGTGCAATGGATCATTGGACACGTATTTCCACCATGCGTTGGTCCAACGAGATCATAATGGGAATCTATGTTGTGTGCGCTGGATCGTAGGATTACCATGTGTTGTTGTTGTGCATATATATATTATTGGTTATCCACCTTGTGTTGATCTAACAAGGTCATCTTCGGATCTATGCTTTGTGCACTGGATCATCGGATTTCCATTGAGTTTACATTGTTGTTATTGTTGTGGGCATATTGATGTCGTCATGTGAGTATGCATTTATAGGTCTTGTGTTAGGACCATGTCCGCATGTTGTATTGGTCAGATCTCGGATTAGACTGACATGATTCATCGTGGAATTGCGTATCCTGAGGTATGTTCCGTATTTCCTTTTTGGTACTTGTCTTTGCATATGTAGATGATATTAATCCTCCCAAAATCGTCCCTCTGCATATTTAGATGATATTAATCCTCTTTTAACTTGGTTATGAGATTTTGGGCATGGATTTGAGCATTATACTTGGAGCTGGTGATAATTCTTGGAAGGCGTTCGATTCTTCTTTGTTGTAGTTCATTAATACAAGGTAATATTCGTGTTCCTCTGATTATAACTCGATTTTGAGAAGGATTTAAACATGTTATGAAGCATGTTAGTCTATGTTATCATTTATGATGAGATTATACATGATTAACTTGAGTTTCGGTGAAGAGATTGAAGATATTGGTTGAAGTTATTCATGTTGAAGTGTTGCGATCGTTCAAACATGCTCGTAAGATGGGTTAACGTATTATATTTATGTTGTTGCTCATAGTTACTTCATATAATGATGGATGTTTGAAGTGTTACTTCGATTTTTGGTATTTTATGAAGTTTGTGTTGAGGAGATGATGTTATTTTGATATTCATTGCATTATGAGCTAATAAAATGGATGAATGTAAGAAAACATATTTGTTATGTTATTTTGAGGATTATGATTATGATGATGTTAGACGAACATGGTTATATATTAATTCTTGTTCCTGAAGACGTTCCTGAAGTATATATACCAGGATTAAGTGAATATATGTTGAAGATATTAGTATTTTAGATATGAATATGAATTATTGATGTCTAGAAACCAAGTTATGTTGATTGAAGTTGTAGTATTCATATGTTCTTGATGAACTGCGAATTATGACTTGAGTTTGGAAAAATTATGATTAGTCCTGGAGTAGGATTGTTCACTATGTTGAATTGATCATATCTTTTGGATTATTGATAATCTTGGTATTGTTTTGCTATGAATTTAACGAATATGAATAATGAGTAATCCTACCAATTTGTAGTCGAGGTTGAATTCGGATTTGATGTTATATGTACTGATATCATATTGAAATGATTGTTGATATGATTATCGGATTCTAAAATTATATTATGGATATGAATTTGTGGTTGATTGGATTGAGTTTTGTAGCTTGTGTATGATCGAAGTATTGTTGAACCATTGGGATTGTTGATTGGTTACTCGATCGTTGATTGTTATCGAACATGTTGTTAATCAGTTGTTGCAATAGGTTGTGATAATTTATCATTGATTAGAACCGTTGTTTTATGGTTGAGTTCAATATGTTCTTGAATTGCTTTAGTCAGAGTTGACGAGCTCGTATACGAAGGTAAGGGAATTGGAAACAATTTCGTCATCATCGTATCGATCTTGAGGCAAGTTTATACTTGTTTAGTTCATAATGTTAATGAATGGTTTCGGATTCATTTCATTTATAATTCATATAACAATGATTATAAATGTGAAAATTGGGGACTAGGTTTTATGTTATATTTTGGTTTTGAAGTCCAACCATAATGTATATGATTTACAAGTATTATTTATATACTTGAGTACTAAGTATACTGATCTGGTGAAGACGAATTATCATAATGTATATGATTTACGAGTATCGAGGTATGTAACTATTCTGGTTATCTTGAATGGATTGGTGATTTTGTGAGATCGATGATTACGAGGATGTAACTGAGAGTTGAATATTATAGGTCATAATCGAGAAGTCCAATTCTAGCAAGTAATCAAGTATTATGTTATATTTCTATGTTGTGATTTTAGTTATTGAGTTATGAGATTTGTGTCCTTCTTTAATTAAATTCAACTATGGAGGATCATTAGAGATCTCTAGTGTTCTGTAGAGGCTAGAGTGCAGCGGACGAGGATCTAAAATTGAGAGAGATGAGAAATGAGATATGAGAATTGAGAACTGAGACTTGAGATTGAGATTTATAATCCAACTACGGAGGATTCTTTTAGATCTCTAGTACTCCGAAGAGGCTTGAGTGCAGCGGACCACATATTTATGTTGTTGTGTTATGTTGTGTTTGTTCAACATAGGAGATCTAGTAATCCGACTCTGCTTGCTCACTCGGAGCACCAGCATAAGAGAAGTCCATCGAAGCCTAAGAGAGATATCTTTTCGATCCAGTTGCACTGACAGTTGGTTGCTTTAATTGGTAGGGTGACGCTTCATGTTGTTGGTTCAGACCCTTTCTTTGGAACGTGCAACGGCTTTCCTTTCTCTGATAGAGGTCCGTTTCATTAATTCAAGTTCTGCTTGCTACTTTTCATTTTGATAGGAGTAGGTGCTTGATGCTTGCTCGTTGTCTACTAAATAAGCCTTCAATAATAGGTCGTGAATATAATTCCCCAGGTCCGACTCAATAATTATCGAAAAAGCAATTTTAGGGAAGAAGGTCCTCTTTGAGTCTGAAGCCTTAGAAACTTGGGGAAAAGTCGTCAAGTTGATACCAAATTTGGTAACTTCAACTCCACTCCCAAGTAGATTCCCACTTCTTGTCCCTAAGGTTATCGGCGGTGATGAAATGCTTAGGAGTGTTAGTCTCGGGGCATGCTCCTCAGGTTCCCACCTCTGAACTCAGAGTAGGTTTTCTGCTGGGAATGCTCGGCCTATGTGATTTTCCTAGTCCCCCGATGAGGCCGCTATGCCAAAAGAGTTTCAAGATAAAGCTTCCAATCTATACTTATATTATATCTTTCACTTGCTTGCAGCTCCGTGACAGTCCTCTGACTAGTAGTCCTGTAACATCGGCCTGGGGGGCACTTCCTTTTGAGAAGGTAACTGGCCATATGGTACTATGGTAGTATCGTCGCAAGTACGTTATCAACTGGGGCACCATCATTTCTCATATGAAAGGATACTCGATCAACAACTGAATTCTGGAACTTTCTCCCAGGGGATAGTCAAGTATATTTGTTGAAGTTGGCAAGGATGGTTCGTGCTTATATATTGGTACTTATAGGGGCATAGACGTCGCTGCTACCCAAGATCGAGCTGAAACTGACTTCAAATATTCTGCTTTCAAGTAAATACAGGTGTCATAGTGCAGTCTTCACCGAAGCATTAGATTGTCTATTTCTATCCCAACGAAAGCATTAGCGTCGTTCTTCTGCATGTCCATGGAGTTTTAGAAAATCCAAACAGTTATGCCTTCTTTTAGTCCTAAATCAGTTAAGTGGTACATGATCTCTTCCTTGTTATGCTCGTTGGGTAACAACAAGGCTCTGACATTTATTTTAGATTAGCAAAGGATCAAGCAAAGAATGCCCATCTCGACAATGTCATAGCGCATAGCCCCAAAAAATGATCTCACTTTAGCCCTATCTCTTTCCACCGAATTCCTGCTTGTCTTGTGAACTTGCCTTTATCCTCTTACACTTCTTATTTGAGTTAGCTCCTTATTGGTCGACCTAATGGTCATTTCATTCGGCAGCTCACTAGATCTTTAAATGAACAAAACCTTTTTTGTGCGCCTTATTGTACCTAAGAGCTTTATTAGAAGTACCTATACCCAAGGAAGCAAGAAAAGACCAAGGCCTATTTTCCACTAATTTATTTCTATTTTTTATGTGCTAACGACTCGTATTTTGTTCGTACATAATCAATGGAATGGATCTCTCTCTTAATAACTCTTTTTAAGGAATGAATATGATCTGTTTCCTAGGATTCATCCCAGTTAAGGATGCCTGTGTGATGGTTGTAGCCGCTTTTGGAATGTATCCAAGTAAGAAGCTGTTGGTAAATTTGTGTTCGGGAAAACTTGCCGGTCGGAAACCAAATTACAACTGATGGTCGAGTTGTAATAGGTTGTGGTAGTTGATCATTAACAAATATCCTCAAATTCAAGGAATTAAAAAACTTTCCGCAAGACGAGAAATAGGTTGTGGTAGTTGATCATTGATAAGAATCGTGCCTTATGGTCGAGTTCAAGGATGCTCGTGGATTGCATTGGTCAGGGCCAAAGAGCTTGTAGACGACAGCAAGGAATTGGTAACGGCTTCACTATCGTCGTATCGGTATCGAGGCAAGTTATTACTTGTCCAGCTTATAATATTTAATGAATGGTTTCTGTTTCACTTCGTTTATAATGCATATAGCAATAATTATTATTGTGAACCCTGGAGATTTGGATTGTATGTTGTTTTCCGATTTTTGGGAGTTAAATCATAACGTATATGATTTCCATTCGTCATTGCTATATTTGGGTATCGAGGAAATATTGTGGTAAATGCGAGGATATGCGTTATCTACAGTCGTGGTATTTTTGGATCGCCGAATTTGAGGATATTTGTTAGTGATGGTTTTGACATCGAGATTGCTCTCGAAGGACTCGAGGCAAGTACTCTAACCATTTTTCTCATTTAGTGTCGATCGTGTTGTGATACATTCGTGTATTGTTGTTGTCATGCATTGTGTGTTGTTGTTTTGTGCAGTTGTGCATTGTTGTCGTATGTACACCATGCGTTGGTCCGACGAGATCATCATGGGAATCTATAGATGTGTGCACTGGATCATTGGACACGTATTTCCACCATGCGTTGGTCCAACGAGATCATAATGGGAATCTATGTTGTGTGCGCTGGATCGTAGGATTACCATGTGTTGTTGTTGTGCATATATATATTATTGGTTATCCACCTTGTGTTGATCTAACAAGGTCATCTTCGGATCTATGCTTTGTGCACTGGATCATCGGATTTCCATTGAGTTTACATTGTTGTTATTGTTGTGGGCATATTGATGTCGTCATGTGAGTATGCATTTATAGGTCTTGTGTTAGGACCATGTCCGCATGTTGTATTGGTCAGATCTCGGATTAGACTGACATGATTCATCGTGGAATTGCGTATCCTGAGGTATGTTCCGTATTTCCTTTTTGGTACTTGTCTTTGCATATGTAGATGATATTAATCCTCCCAAAATCGTCCCTCTGCATATTTAGATGATATTAATCCTCTTTTAACTTGGTTATGAGATTTTGGGCATGGATTTGAGCATTATACTTGGAGCTGGTGATAATTCTTGGAAGGCGTTCGATTCTTCTTTGTTGTAGTTCATTAATACAAGGTAATATTCGTGTTCCTCCGATTATAACTCGATTTTGAGAAGGATTTAAACATGTTATGAAGCATGTTAGTCTATGTTATCATTTATGATGAGATTATACATGATTAACTTGAGTTTCGGTGAAGAGATTGAAGATATTGGTTGAAGTTATTCATGTTGAAGTGTTGCGATCGTTCAAACATGCTCGTAAGATGGGTTAACGTATTATATTTATGTTGTTGCTCATAGTTACTTCATATAATGATGGATGTTTGAAGTGTTACTTCGATTTTGGTATTTTATGAAGTTTGTGTTGAGGAGATGATGTTATTTTGATATTCATTGCATTATGAGCTAATAAAATGGATGAATGTAAGAAAACATATTTGTTATGTTATTTTGAGGATTATGATTATGATGATGTTAGACGAACATGGTTATATATTAATTCTTGTTCTGAAGACGTTCTCAAGTATATATACCAGGATTAAGTGAATATATGTTGAAGATATTAGTATTTTAGATATGAATATGAATTATTGATGTCTAGAAACCAAGTTATGTTGATTGAAGTTGTAGTATTCATATGTTCTTGATGAACTGCGAATTATGACTTGAGTTTGGAAAAATTATGATTAGTCCTGGAGTAGGATTGTTCACTATGTTGAATTGATCATATCTTTTGGATTATTGATAATCTTGGTATTGTTTTGCTATGAATTTAACGAATATGAATAATGAGTAATCCTACCAATTTGTAGTCGAGGTTGAATTCGGATTTGATGTTATATGTACTGATATCATATTGAAATGATTGTTGATATGATTATCGGATTCTAAAATTATATTATGGATATGAATTTGTGGTTGATTGGATTGAGTTTTGTAGCTTGTGTATGATCGAAGTATTGTTGAACCATTGGGATTGTTGATTGGTTACTCGATCGTTGATTGTTATCGAACATGTTGTTAATCAGTTGTTGCAATAGGTTGTGATAATTTATCATTGATTAGAACCGTTGTTTTATGGTTGAGTTCAATATGTTCTTGAATTGCTTTAGTCAGAGTTGACGAGCTCGTATACGAAGGTAAGGGAATTGGAAACAATTTCGTCATCATCGTATCGGTATTGAGGCAAGTTTATACTTGTTTAGTTCATAATGTTAATGAATGGTTTCGGATTCATTTCATTTATAATTCATATAACAATGATTATAAATGTGAAAATTGGGGACTAGGTTTTTATGTTATATTTTGGTTTTGAAGTCCAACCATAATGTATATGATTTACAAGTATTATTTATATACTTGAGTACTAAGTATACAGTCTGGTGAAGACGAATTATCATAATGTATATGATTTACGAGTATCGAGGTATGTAACTATTCTGGTTATCTTGAATGGATTGGTGATTTTGTGAGATCGATGATTACGAGGATGTAACTGAGAGTTGAATATTATAGGTCATAATCGAGAAGTCCAATTCTAGCAAGTAATCAAGTATTATGTTATATTTCTATGTTGTGATTTTAGTTATTGAGTTATGAGATTTGTGTCCTTCTTTAATTAAATTCAACTATGGAGGATCATTAGAGATCTCTAGTGTTCTGTAGAGGCTAGAGTGCAGCGGACGAGGATCTAAAATTGAGAGAGATGAGAAATGAGATATGAGAATTGAGAACTGAGACATGAGATTGAGATTTATAATCCAACTACGGAGGATTCTTTTAGATCTCTAGTACTCCGAAGAGGCTTGAGTGCAGCGGACCACATATTTATGTTGTTGTGTTATGTTGTGTTTGTTCAACATAGGAGATCTAGTAATCCGACTCTGCTTGCTCACTCGGAGCACCAGCATAAGAGAAGTCCATCGAAGCCTAAGAGAGATATCTTTTCGATCCAGTTGCACTGACAGTTGGTTGCTTTAATTGGTAGGGTGACGCTTCATGTTGTTGGTTCAGACCCTTTCTTTGGAACGTGCAACGGCTTTCCTTTCTCTGATAGAGGTCCGTTTCATTAATTCAAGTTCTGCTTGCTACTTTTCATTTTGATAGGAGTAGGTGCTTGATGCTTGCTCGTTGTCTACTAAATAAGCCTTCAATAATAGGTCGTGAATATAATTCCCCAGGTCCGACTCAATAATTATCGAAAAAGCAATTTTAGGGAAGAAGGTCCTCTTTGAGTCTGAAGCCTTAGAAACTTGGGGAAAAGTCGTCAAGTTGATACCAAATTTGGTAACTTCAACTCCACTCCCAAGTAGATTCCCACTTCTTGTCCCTAAGGTTATCGACAGCTGATGAAGTAACCGGAGTGTTAGTCTCGGGGCATGCTCCTCAGGTTCCCACCTCTGAACTCAGAGTAGGTTTTCTGCTGGGAATGCTCGGCCTATGTGATTTTCCTAGTCCCCCGATGAGGCCGCTATGCCAAAAGAGTTTCAAGATAAAGCTTCCAATCTATACTTATATTATATCTTTCACTTGCTTGCAGCTCCGTGACAGTCCTCTGACTAGTAGTCCTGTAACATCGGCCTGGGGGGCACTTCCTTTTGAGAAGGTAACTGGCCATATGGTACTATGGTAGTATCGTCGCAAGTACGTTATCAATCGGGCACCATCATTTCTCATATGAAAGGATACTCGATCAACAATCAATTCGGAACTTTCTCCTGTGGGGATAGTCAAGTATATTTGTTGAAGTTGGCAAGGATGGTTCGTGCTTATATATTGGTACTTATAGGGGCATAGACGTCATTGCTACCCAAGATCGAGCTGAAACTGACTTCAAATATTCTGCTTTCAAGTAAATACAGGTGTCATAGTGCAGTCTTCACCGAAGCATTAGATTGTCTATTTCTATCCCAACGAAAGCATTAGCGTCGTTCTTCTGCATGTCCATGGAGTTTTAGAAAATCCAAACAGTTATGCCTTCTTTTAGTCCTAAATCAGTTAAGTGGTACATGATCTCTTCCTTGTTATGCTCGTTGGGTAACAACAAGGCTCTGACATTTATTTTAGATTAGCAAAGGATCAAGCAAAGAATGCCCATCTCGACAATGTCATAGCGCATAGCCCCAAAAAATGATCTCACTTTAGCCCTATCTCTTTCCACCGAATTCCTGCTTGTCTTGTGAACTTGCCTTTATCCTCTTACACTTCTTATTTGAGTTAGCTCCTTATTGGTCGGACCTAGCTGGTCATTTCATTCGGCAGCTCATTAGATCTTTAAATGAACAAAACCTTTTTTGTGCGCCTTATTGTACCTAAGAGCTTTATTAGAAGTACCTATACCCAAGGAAGCAAGAAAAGACCAAGGCCTATTTTCCACTAATTTATTTCTATTTTTGATGTGCTAACGACTCGTATTTTGTTCGTACATAATCAATGGAATGGATCTCTCTCTTAATAACTCTTTTTAAGGAATGAATATGATCTGCTTCCTAGGATTCATCCTGATTAAGGATGCTGTGTGATGGTTGTAGCCGCTTTTGGAATGTATCCAAGTAAGAAGTGTTGGTAAATTTGTGTTCGGGAAAACTTGCCGGTCGGAAACCAAATTACAACCGATGGTCGAGTTGTAATAGGTTGTGGTAGTTGATCATTAACAAATATCCTCAAATTCAAGGAATTAAAAACTTTCCGCAAGACGAGAAATAGGTTGTGGTAGTTGATCATTGATAAGAATCGTGCCTTATGGTCGAGTTCAAGGATGCTCGTGGATTGCATTGGTCAGGGCCAAAGAGCTTGTAGACGACAGCAAGGAATTGGTAACGGCTTCACTATCGTCGTATCGGTATCGAGGCAAGTTATTACTTGTCCAGCTTATAATATTTAATGAATGGTTTCTGTTTCACTTCGTTTATAATGCATATAGCAATAATTATTATTGTGAACCCTGGAGATTTGGATTGTATGTTGTTTTCCGATTTTTGGGAGTTAAATCATAACGTATATGATTTCCATTCGTCATTGCTATATTTGGGTATCGAGGAAATATTGTGGTAAATGCGAGGATATGCGTTATCTACAGTCGTGGTATTTTTGGATCGCCGAATTTGAGGATATTTGTTAGTGATGGTTTTGACATCGAGATTGCTCTCGAAGGACTCGAGGCAAGTACTCTAACCATTTTTCTCATTTAGTGTCGATCGTGTTGTGATACATTCGTGTATTGTTGTTGTCATGCATTGTGTGTTGTTGTTTTGTGCAGTTGTGCATTGTTGTCGTATGTACACCATGCGTTGGTCCGACGAGATCATCATGGGAATCTATAGATGTGTGCACTGGATCACTGGACACGTATTTCCACCATGCGTTGGTCCAACGAGATCATAATGGGAATCTATGTTGTGTGCGCTGGATCGTAGGATTACCATGTGTTGTTGTTGTGCATATATATATTATTGGTTATCCACCTTGTGTTGATCTAACAAGGTCATCTTCGGATCTATGCTTTGTGCACTGGATCATCGGATTTCCATTGAGTTTACATTGTTGTTATTGTTGTGGGCATATTGATGTCGTCATGTGAGTATGCATTTGTAGGTCTTGTGTTAGGACCATGTCCGCATGTTGTATTGGTCAGATCTCGGATTAGACTGACATGATTCATCGTGGAATTGCGTATCCTGAGGTATGTTCCGTATTTCCTTTTTGGTACTTGTCTTTGCATATGTAGATGATATTAATCCTCCCAAAATCGTCCCTCTGCATATGTAGATGATATTAATCCTCTTTTAACTTGGTTATGAGATTTTGGGCATGGATTTGAGCATTATACTTGGAGCTGGTGATAATTCTTGGAAGGCGTTCGATTCTTCTTTGTTGTAGTTCATTAATACAAGGTAATATTCGTGTTCCTCTGATTATAACTCGATTTTGAGAAGGATTTAAACATGTTATGAAGCATGTTAGTCTATGTTATCATTTATGATGAGATTATACATGATTAACTTGAGTTTCGGTGAAGAGATTGAAGATATTGGTTGAAGTTATTCATGTTGAAGTGTTGCGATCGTACAAACCTGCTCGTAAGATGGGTTAACGTATTATATTTATGTTGTTGCTCATAGTTACTTCATATAATGATGGATGTTTGAAGTGTTACTTCGATTTTTGGTATTTTATGAAGTTTGTGTTGAGGAGATGATGTTATTTTGATATTCATTGCATTATGAGCTAATAAAATGGACTGAATGTAAGAAAACATATTTGTTATGTTATTTTGAGGATTATGATTATGATGATGTTAGACGAACATGGTTATATATTAATTCTTGTTCTGAAGACGTTCTCAAGTATATATACCGATTAAGTGAATATATGTTGAAGATATTAGTATTTTAGATATGAATATGAATTATTGATGTCTAGAAACCAAGTTATGTTGATTGAAGTTGTAGTATTCATATGTTCTTGATGAACTGCGAATTATGACTTGAGTTTGGAAAAATTATGATTAGTCCTGGAGTAGGATTGTTCACTATGTTGAATTGATCATATCTTTTGGATTATTGATAATCTTGGTATTGTTTTGCTATGAATTTAACGAATATGAATAATGAGTAATCTTACCAATTTGTAGTCGAGGTTGAATTCGGATTTGATGTTATATGTACTGATATCATATTGAAATGATTGTTGATATGATTATCGGATTCTAAAATTATATTATGGATATGAATTTGTGGTTGATTGGATTGAGTTTTGTAGCTTGTGTATGATCGAAGTATTGTTGAACCATTGGGATTGTTGATTGGTTACTCGATCGTTGATTGTTATCGAACATGTTGTTAATCAGTTGTTGCAATAGGTTGTGATAATTTATCATTGATTAGAACCGTTGTTTTATGGTTGAGTTCAATATGTTCTTGAATTGCTTTAGTCAGAGTTGACGAGCTCAGATACGAAGGTAAGGGAATTGGAAACAATTTCGTCATCATCGTATCGTCTTGAGGCAAGTTTATACTTGTTTAGTTCATAATGTTAATGAATGGTTTCGGATTCATTTCATTTATAATTCATATAACAATGATTATAAATGTGAAAATTGGGGACTAGGTTTTTATGTTATATTTTGGTTTTGAAGTCCAACCATAATGTATATGATTTACAAGTATTATTTATATACTTGAGTACTAAGTATACAGTCTGGTGAAGACGAATTATCATAATGTATATGATTTACGAGTATCGAGGTATGTAACTATTCTGGTTATCTTGAATGGATTGGTGATTTTGTGAGATCGATGATTACGAGGATGTAACTGAGAGTTGAATATTATAGGTCATAATCGAGAAGTCCAATTCTAGCAAGTAATCAAGTATTATGTTATATTTCTATGTTGTGATTTTAGTTATTGAGTTATGAGATTTGTGTCCTTCTTTAATTAAATTCAACTATGGAGGATCATTAGAGATCTCTAGTGTTCTGTAGAGGCTAGAGTGCAGCGGACGAGGATCTAAAATTGAGAGAGATGAGAAATGAGATATGAGAATTGAGAACTGAGACTTGAGATTGAGATTTATAATCCAACTACGGAGGATTCTTTTAGATCTCTAGTACTCCGAAGAGGCTTGAGTGCAGCGGACCACATATTTATGTTGTTGTGTTATGTTGTGTTTGTTCAACATAGGAGATCTAGTAATCCGACCGCTTGCTCACTCGGAGCACCAAAGATAAGAGAAGTCCATCGAAGCCTAAGAGAGATATCTTTTCGATCCAGTTGTGACAGGTTGGTTGCTTTAATTGGTAGGGTGACGCTTCATGTTGTTGGTCTGCACTTTCTTTGGAACGTGCAACGGCTTTCCTTTCTCTGATAGAGGTCCGTTTCATTAATTCAAGTTCTGCTTGCTACTTTTCATTTTGATAGGAGTAGGTGCTTGATGCTTGCTCGTTGTCTACTAAATAAGCCTTCAATAATAGGTCGTGAATATAATTCCCTGTGTCCGACTCAATAATTATCGAAAAAGCAATTTTAGGGAAGAAGGTCCTCTTTGAGTCTGAAGCCTTAGAAACTTGGGGAAAAGTCGTCAAGTTGATACCAAATTTGGTAACTTCAACTCCACTCCCAAGTAGATTCCCACTTCTTGTCCCTAAGGTTATCGACAGCTGATGAAGTAACCGGAGTGTTAGTCTCGGGGCATGCTCCTCAGGTTCCCACCTCTGAACTCAGAGTAGGTTTTCTGCTGGGAATGCTCGGCCTATGTGATTTTCCTAGTCCCCCGATGAGGCCGCTATGCCAAAAGAGTTTCAAGATAAAGCTTCCAATCTATACTTATATTATATCTTTCACTTGCTTGCAGCTCCGTGATGCTTCCTCGACTAGTAGTCTGTAACATCGGCACGGGGGCACTTCCTTTTGAGAAGGTAACTGGCCATATGGTACTATGGTAGTATCGCCGCAAGTACGTTATCAATCGGGCACCATCATTTCTCATATGAAAGGATACTCGATCAACAATCAATTGGAACTTTCTCCTGTGGGATAGTCAAGTATATTTGTTGAAGTTGGCAAGGATGGTTCGTGCTTATATATTGGTACTTATAGGGGCATAGACGTCGCCGCTACCCAAGATCGAGTGAAATCGACTTCAAATATTCTCGCTTTCAAGTAAATACAGTGTCATAGTGCGGTCTTCACCGAAGCATTAGATTGTCTATTTCTATCCCAACGAAATCATTAGCGTCGATCTTCTGCATGTCCATGGAGTTTTAGAAAATCCAAACAGTTATGCCTTCTTTTAGTCCTAAATCAGTTAAGTGGTACATGATCTCTTCCTTGTTATGCTCGTTGGGTAACAACAAGGCTCTGACATTTATTTTAGATTAGCAAAGGATCAAGCAAAGAATGCCCATCTCGACAATGTCATAGCGCATAGCCCCAAAAAATGATCTCACTTTAGCCCTATCTCTTTCCACCGAATTCCTGCTTGTCTTGTGAACTTGCCTTTATCCTCTTACACTTCTTATTTGAGTTAGCTCCTTATTGGTCGGACCTAGCTGGTCATTTCATTCGGCAGCTCACTAGATCTTTAAATGAACAAAACCTTTTTTGTGCGCCTTATTGTACCTAAGAGCTTTATTAGAAGTACCTATACCCAAGGAAGCAAGAAAAGACCAAGGCCTATTTTCCACTAATTTATTTCTATTTTTTATGTGCTAACGACTCGTATTTTGTTCGTACATAATCAATGGAATGGATCTCTCTCTTAATAACTCTTTTTAAGGAATGAATATGATCTGTTTCCTAGGATTCATCCCAGTTAAGGATGCCTGTGTGATGGTTGTAGCCGCTTTTGGAATGTATCCAAGTAAGAAGCTGTTGGTAAATTTGTGTTCGGGAAAACTTGCCGGTCGGAAACCAAATTACAACTGATGGTCGAGTTGTAATAGGTTGTGGTAGTTGATCATTAACAAATATCCTCAAATTCAAGAAATTAAAAAACTTTCCGCAAGACGAGAAATAGGTTGTGGTAGTTGATCATTGATAAGAATCGTGCCTTATGGTCGAGTTCAAGGATGCTCGTGGATTGCATTGGTCAGGGCCAAAGAGCTTGTAGACGACAGCAAGGAATTGGTAACGGCTTCACTATCGTCGTATCGGTATCGAGGCAAGTTATTACTTGTCCAAATTATAATATTTAATGAATGGTTTCGTTTCACTTCGCTTATAATGCATATAGCAATAATTATTATCAGAACCCCGGAGATTTGATTGTATGTTGTTTTCCGATTTTTGGGAGTTAAATCATAACGTATATGATTTCCATTCGTCATTGCTATATTTGGGTATCGAGGAAATATTGTGGTAAATGCGAGGATATGCGTTATCTACAGTCGTGGTATTTTTGGATCGCCGAATTTGAGGATATTTGTTAGTGATGGTTTTGACATCGAGATTGCTCTCGAAGGACTCGAGGCAAGTACTCTAACCATTTTTCTCATTTAGTGTCGATCGTGTTGTGATACATTCGCATTGTTGTTGTCATGCATTGTGTGTTGTTGTTTTGTGCGGTTGTGCATTGTTGTCGATGTACACCATGCGTTGGTCCGACGAGATCATCATGGGAATCTATAGATGTGTGCACCGGATCATCGGACACGTATTTCCACCATGCGTTGGTCCAACGAGATCATAATGGGAATCTATGTTGTGCGCTCGGATCGTAGGATTACCATGTGTTGTTGTTGTGCATATATATATTATTGGTTATCCACCTTGTGTTGATCTAACAAGGTCATCTTCGGATCTATGCTTTGTGCAATCGGATCATCGGATTTCCATTGAGTTTACATTGTTGTTATTGTTGTGGGCATATTGATGTCGCCATGTGAGTATGCATTTATAGGTCTTGTGTTAGGACCATGTCCGCATGTTGTATTGGCCGATCTCGGATTAGACCGACATGATTCATCGTGGAATTGCGTATCCCGAGGTATGTTCCGTATTTCCTTTTTGGTACTTGTCTTTGCATATGTAGATGATATTAATCCTCCCAAAATCGTCCCTCCGCATATTTAGATGATATTAATCCTCTTTTAACTTGGTTATGAGATTTTGGGCATGGATTTGAGCATTATACTTGAGCCGGTGATAATTCTTGGAAGGCGTTCGATTCTTCTTTGTTGTAGTTCATTAATACAAGGTAATATTCGTGTTCCTCTGATTATAACTCGATTTTGAGAAGGATTTAAACATGTTATGAAGCATGTTAGTCTATGTTATCATTTATGATGAGATTATACATGATTAACTTGAGTTTCGGTGAAGAGATTGAAGATATTGGTTGAAGTTATTCATGTTGAAGTGTTGCGATCGTTCAAACATGCTCGTAAGATGGGTTAACGTATTATATTTATGTTGTTGCTCATAGTTACTTCATATAATGATGGATGTTTGAAGTGTTACTTCGATTTTTGGTATTTTATGAAGTTTGTGTTGAGGAGATGATGTTATTTTGATATTCATTGCATTATGAGCTAATAAAATGGACTGAATGTAAGAAAACATATTTGTTATGTTATTTTGAGGATTATGATTATGATGATGTTAGACGAACATGGTTATATATTAATTCTTGTTCCTGAAGACGTTCCTGAAGTATATATACCAGGATTAAGTGAATATATGTTGAAGATATTAGTATTTTAGATATGAATATGAATTATTGATGTCTAGAAACCAAGTTATGTTGATTGAAGTTGTAGTATTCATATGTTCTTGATGAACTGCGAATTATGACTTGAGTTTGGAAAAATTATGATTAGTCCTGGAGTAGGATTGTTCACTATGTTGAATTGATCATATCTTTTGGATTATTGATAATCTTGGTATTGTTTTGCTATGAATTTAACGAATATGAATAATGAGTAATCCTACCAATTTGTAGTCGAGGTTGAATTCGGATTTGATGTTATATGTACTGATATCATATTGAAATGATTGTTGATATGATTATCGGATTCTAAAATTATATTATGGATATGAATTTGTGGTTGATTGGATTGAGTTTTGTAGCTTGTGTATGATCAAGTATTGTTGAACCATTGGGATTGTTGATTGGTTACTCGATCGTTGATTGTTATCGAACATGTTGTTAATCGCTTGTTGCAATAGGTTGTGATAATTTATCATTGATTAGAACCGTTGTTTTATGGTTGAGTTAAATATGTTCTTGTATTGCTTTTGTCTGAGTTGACGAGGTCGTATACGATGGTTAGGGAATTGGAAACTATTTCGTCATCTTCGTATCTGTATTGAGGCATGTTTTTACTTGTTTAGTTCATAATGTTAATGTATGGTTTCGATTCATTTCATTTATAATTCATATAACAATGATTATAAATGTGAAAATTGGGGACTAGGTTTTTATGTTATATTTTGGTTTTGAAGTCCAACCATAATGTATATGATTTACAAGTATTATTTATATACTTGAGTACTAAGTATACATTGGGTGAAGACGAATTATCATAATGTATATGATTTACGAGTATCGAGGTATGTAACTATTCGGTTATCTTGAATGGATTGGTGATTTTGTGAGATCGATGATTACGAGGATGTAATCGAGAGTTGAATATTATAGGTCATAATCGAGAAGTCCAATTCTAGCAAGTAATCAAGTATTATGTTATATTTCTATGTTGTGATTTTAGTTATTGAGTTATGAGATTTGTGTCCTTCTTTAATTAAATTCAACTATGGAGGATCATTAGAGATCTCTAGTGTTCGTAGAGGCTAGAGTGCAATGGACGAGGATCTAAAATTGAGAGAGATGAGAAATGAGATATGAGAATTGAGAATCGAGACATGAGATTGAGATTTATAATCCAACTACGGAGGATTCTTTTAGATCTCTAGTACTCCGAAGAGGCTTGAGGCAATGGACCACATATTTATGTTGTTGTGTTATGTTGTGTTTGTTCAACATAGGAGATCTAGTAATCCGACTCGCTTGCTCACTCGAGCACCAAAGATAAGAGAAGTCCATCGAAGCCTAAGAGAGATATCTTTTCGATCCAGCTTGACCGACAGCTTGGTTGCTTTAATTGGTAGGGTGACGCTTCATGTTGTTGGTTCGCACTTTCTTTGGAACGCAACGGCTTTCCTTTCTCCGATAGAGGTCCGTTTCATTAATTCAAGTTCTGCTTGCTACTTTTCATTTTGATAGGAGTAGGTGCTTAATGCTTGCTCGTTGTCTACTAAATAAGCCTTCAATAATAGGTCGTGAATATAATTCCCCAGGTCCGACTCAATAATTATCGAAAAAGCGATTTTAGGGAAGAAGGTCCTCTTTGAGTCTGAAGCCTTAGAAACTTGGGGAAAAGTCGTCAAGTTATTACCAAATTTGGTAACTTCAACTCCACTCCCAAGTAGATTCCCACTTCTTGTCCCTAAGGTTATCGACAGCTGATGAAGTAACCGGAGTGTTAGTCTCGGGGCATGCTCCTCAGGTTCCCACCTCTGAACTCAGAGTAGGTTTTCTGCTGGGAATGCTCGGCCTATGTGATTTTCCTAGTCCCCCGATGAGGCCGCTATGCCAAAAGAGTTTCAAGATAAAGCTTCCAATCTATACTTATATTATATCTTTCACTTGCTTGCAGCTCCGTGACAGTCCTCTGACTAGTAGTCCTGTAACATCGGCCTGGGGGGCACTTCCTTTTGAGAAGGTAACTGGCCATATGGTACTATGGTAGTATCGTCGCAAGTACGTTATCAACTGGGGCACCATCATTTCTCATATGAAAGGATACTCGATCAACAACTGAATTCTGGAACTTTCTCCTGGGATAGTCAAGTATATTTGTTGAAGTTGGCAAGGATGGTTCGTTCTTATATTTTGGTAATTTTAGGGGCATTGACGTCGCCGCTACCCAAGATCGAGCTGAAATCGACTTCAAATATTCTCGCTTTCAAGTAAATACAGTGTCATAGTGCGCCTTTCACCGAAGCATTAGATTGTCTATTTCTATCGCAACGAAAGCATTAGCTGCGTTCTTCCGCATGTCCATGGAGTTTTAGAAAATCCAAACAGCTTATGCCTTCTTTTAGTCCTAAATCGCTTAAGTGGTACATGATCTCTTCCTTGTTATGCTCGTTGGGTAACAACAAGGCTCGACATTTATTTTAGATTAGCAAAGGATCAAGCAAAGAATGCCCATCTCGACAATGTCATAGCGCATAGCCCCAAAAATGATATCACTTTAGCCCTATCTCTTTCCACCGAATTCCTGCTTGTCTTGTGAACTTGCCTTTATCCTCTTACACTTCTTATTTGAGTTAGCTCCTTATTGGTCGGACCTAGCTGGTCATTTCATTCGGCAGCTCACTAGATCTTTAAATGAACAAAACCTTTTTTGTGCGCCTTATTGTACCTAAGAGCTTTATTAGAAGTACCTATACCCAAGGAAGCAAGAAAAGACAAGGCCTATTTTCCACTAATTTATTTCTATTTTTTATGTGCTAACGACTCGTATTTTGTTCGTACATAATCAATGGAATGGATCTCTCTCTTAATAACTCTTTTTAAGGAATGAATATGATATGTTTCCTAGGATTCATCCCAGTTAAGGATGCCTGTGTGATGGTTGTAGCCGCTTTTGGAATGTATCCAAGTAAGAAGCTATTGGTAAATTTGTGTTCGGGAAAACTTGCTTATCGGAAACCAAATTACAACCGATGGTCGAGTTGTAATAGGTTGTGGTAGTTGATCATTAACAAATATCCTCAAATTCAAGGAATTAAACAACTTTCCACAAGACGAGAAATAGGTTGTGGTAGTTGATCATTGATAAGAATCGTGCCTTATGGTCGAGTTCAAGGATGCTCGTGGCTTGCATTGGTCGTACAAAGAGCTTGTAGACGAGCAAGGAATTGGTAACGCTTCACTATCGTCAGACGGGTATCGAGGCAAGTTATTACTTGTCCAAATTTATAATATTTAATGAATGGTTTCGCTTTCACTTCGCTTATAATGCATATAGCAATAATTATTATTGTGAACCCCGGATATTCGATTGTATGTTGTTTTCCGATTTTGGGAGTTAAATCATAACGTATATGATTTCCATTCGTCATTGCTATATTTGGGTATCGAGGAAATATTGTGGTAAATGCGAGGATATGCGTTATCTACAATGTGGTATTTTAGGATCGCCGAATTTGAGGATATTTGTTAGTGATGGTTTTGACATCGAGATTGCTCTCGAAGGACTCGAGGCAAGTACTCTAACCATTTTTCTCATTTAGTGTCGATCGTGTTGTGATACATTCGTGTATTGTTGTTGTCATGCATTGTGTGTTGTTGTTTTGTGCAGTTGTGCATTGTTGTCGTATGTACACCATGCGTTGGTCCGACGAGATCATCATGGGAATCTATAGATGTGTGCACTGGATCATTGGACACGTATTTCCACCATGCGTTGGTCCAACGAGATCATAATGGGAATCTATGTTGTGTGCGCTGGATCGTAGGATTACCATGTGTTGTTGTTGTGCATATATATATTATTGGTTATCCACCTTGTGTTGATCTAACAAGGTCATCTTCGGATCTATGCTTTGTGCACTGGATCATCGGATTTCCATTGAGTTTACATTGTTGTTATTGTTGTGGGCATATTGATGTCATCATGTGAGTATGCATTTGTAGGTCTTGTGTTAGGACCATGTCCGCATGTTGTATTGGTCAGATCTCGGATTAGACTGACATGATTCATCGTGGAATTGCGTATCCTGAGGTATGTTCCGTATTTCCTTTTTGGTACTTGTCTTTGCATATGTAGATGATATTAATCCTCCCAAAATCGTCCCTCTGCATATGTAGATGATATTAATCCTCTTTTAACTTGGTTATGAGATTTTGGGCATGGATTTGAGCATTATACTTGGAGCTGGTGATAATTCTTGGAAGGCGTTTGATTCTTCTTTGTTGTAGTTCATTAATACAAGGTAATATTCGTGTTCCTCTGATTATAACTCGATTTTGAGAAGGATTTAAACATGTTATGAAGCATGTTAGTCTATGTTATCATTTATGATGAGATTATACATGATTAACTTGAGTTTCGGTGAAGAGATTGAAGATATTGGTTGAAGTTATTCATGTTGAAGTGTTGCGATCGTTCAAACATGCTCGTAAGATGGGTTAACGTATTATATTTATGTTGTTGCTCATAGTTACTTCATATAATGATGGATGTTTGAAGTGTTACTTCGATTTTTGGTATTTTATGAAGTTTGTGTTGAGGAGATGATGTTATTTTGATATTCATTGCATTATGAGCTAATAAAATGGACTGAATGTAAGAAAACATATTTGTTATGTTATTTTGAGGATTATGATTATGATGATGTTAGACGAACATGGTTATATATTAATTCTTGTTCCTGAAGACGTTCCTGAAGTATATATACTGTGATTAAGTGAATATATGTTGAAGATATTAGTATTTTAGATATGAATATGAATTATTGATGTCTAGAAACCAAGTTATGTTGATTGAAGTTGTAGTATTCATATGTTCTTGATGAAGCGAATTATGACTTGAGTTTGGAAAAATTATGATTAGTCCCGAGTAGATTGTTCACTATGTTGAATTGATCATATCTTTCGGATTATTGATAATCTTGGTATTGTTTTGCTATGAATTTAACGAATATGAATAATGAGTAATATTACAAATATGTAGTCGAGTTTGATTTAGTATTTAATGATATATGTAAAGAAAACATATTGAAATGATTTTTGTTATGATTATCGGATTCTAAAATTATATTATGGATATGAATTTGTGGTTGATCGATTGAGTTTTGTAGCTTGTGTATGATCGTAGTTTTGTTGAACGTTTGGGTTTTTTGATTTGTTACTCGATCGTTGATTGTTCTCGAACTTGTTGTTAATCTGTTGTTGAAATAGGTTGTGATAATTTATCATTGATTAGAACCGTTGTTTTATGGTTGAGTTCAATATGTTCTTGAATTGCTTTAGTCAGAGTTGACGAGCTCGTATACGAAGGTAAGGGAATTGGAAACAATTTCGTCATCATCGTATCGGTATTGAGGCAAGTTTATACTTGTTTAGTTCATAATGTTAATGAATGGTTTCGGATTCATTTCATTTATAATTCATATAACAATGATTATAAATGTGAAAATTGGGGACTAGGTTTTTATGTTATATTTTGGTTTTGAAGTCCAACCATAATGTATATGATTTACAAGTATTATTTATATACTTGAGTACTAAGTATACAGTCTGGTGAAGACGAATTATCATAATGTATATGATTTACGAGTATCGAGGTATGTAACTATTCTGGTTATCTTGAATGGATTGGTGATTTTGTGAGATCGATGATTACGAGGATGTAACTGAGAGTTGAATATTATAGGTCATAATCGAGAAGTCCAATTCTAGCAAGTAATCAAGTATTATGTTATATTTCTATGTTGTGATTTTAGTTATTGAGTTATAAGATTTGTGTCCTTCTTTAATTAAATTCAACTATGGAGGATCATTAGAGATCTCTAGTGTTCTGTAGAGGCTAGAGTGCAAATGGACGAGGATCTAAAATTGAGAGAGATGAGAAATGAGATATGAGAATTGAGAATCGAGACATGAGATTGAGATTTATAATCCAACTACGGAGGATTCTTTTAGATCTCTAGTACTCAAGAGGCTTGAGTGCAAATGGACCACATATTTATGTTGTTGTGTTATGTTGTGTTTGTTCAACATAGGAGATCTAGTAATCCGACTCGCTTGCTCACGGAGCACCAAAGATAAGAGAAGTCCATCAAGCCTAAGAGAGATATCTTTTCGATCCACTTGCACCGACGCTTGGTTGCTTTAATTGGTAGGGTGACGCTTCATGTTGTTGGTCTGCACTTTCTTTGGAACGCAACGGCTTTCCTTTCTCCGATAGAGGTCCGCTTCATTAATTCAAGTTCGCTTGCTACTTTTCATTTTGATAGGAGTAGGTGCTTGATGCTTGCTCGTTGTCTACTAAATAAGCCTTCAATAATAGGTCGTGAATATAATTCCTGTGTCCGACTCAATAATTATCGAAAAGCAATTTTAGGGAAGAAGGTCCTCTTGAGTCCGAAGCCTTAGAAACTTGGGGAAAAGTCGTCAAGTTGATACCAAATTTGGTAACTTCAACTCCACTCCCAAGTAGATTCCCACTTCTTGTCCCTAAGGTTATCGATAAATGATGAAGTAACCTGAGTGTTAGTCTCGGGGCATGCTCCTCAGTTCCCACCTCCGAACTCGAGTAGGTTTTCTCACGGGAATGCTCGGCCTATGTGATTTTCCTAGTCCCCGATGAGGCCGCTATGCCAAAAGAGTTTCAAGATAAAGCTTCCAATCTATACTTATATTATATCTTTCACTTGCTTGCAGCCTCCGTGATGCTCCTCCGACTAGTAGTCCCGTAACATCGGCCCGGGGCACTTCCTTTTGAGAAGGTAATCGCCATATGGTACTATGGTAGTATCGCCGCAAGTACGTTATCAATCGGGCACCATCATTTCTCATATGAAAGGATACTCGATCAACAATCAATCGGAACTTTCTCCTGTGGGATAGTCAAGTATATTTGTTGAAGTTGGCAAGGATGGTTCGTGCTTATATATTGGTACTTATAGGGGCATAGACGCTGCCGCTACCCAAGATCGAGCTGAAATCGACTTCAAATATTCTCGCTTTCAAGTAAATACAGTGTCATAGTGCGCCTTCACCGAAGCATTAGATTGTCTATTTCTATCCCAACGAAAGCATTAGCGCTTCTTCCGCATGTCCATGGAGTTTTAGAAAATCCAAACAGCTTATGCCTTCTTTTAGTCCTAAATCAGTTAAGTGGTACATGATCTCTTCCTTGTTATGCTCGTTGGGTAACAACAAGGCTCTGACATTTATTTTAGATTAGCAAAGGATCAAGCAAAGAATGCCCATCTCGACAATGTCATAGCGCATAGCCCTAAAAAATGATCTCACTTTAGCCCTATCTCTTTCCACCGAATTCCTGCTTGTCTTGTGAACTTGCCTTTATCCTCTTACACTTCTTATTTGAGTTAGCTCCTTATTGGCCTGGACCTAGTCGGTCATTTCATTCGGCACTCACTAGATCTTTAAATGAACAAAACCTTTTTGTGCGCCTTATCAGACCTAAGAGCTTTATTAGAAGTACCTATACCTAAGGAAGCAAGAAAAGACCAAGGCCTATTTTCCACTAATTTATTTCTATTTTTGATGTGCTAACGACTCGTATTTTGTCTGCATACATAATCAATGGAATGGATCTCTCTTAATAACTCTTTTTAAGGAATGAATATGATCTGCTTTCCTAGGATTCATCCCGCTTAAGGATGCCCGTGTGATGGTTGTAGCCGCTTGGAATGTATCCAAGTAAGAAGTCATGGTAAATTTGTGTTCGGAAAACTTGCTTATTGAAACCAAATTACAAATCGATGGTCGAGTTGTAATAGGTTGTGGTAGTTGATCATTAACAAATATCCTCAAATTCAAGGAATTAAAAACTTTCCGCAAGACGAGAAATAGGTTGTGGTAGTTGATCATTGATAAGAATCGTGCCTTATGGTCGAGTTCAAGGATGCTCGTGGATTGCATCGTCGTACAAAGAGCTTGTAGACGATAAAGAAGGAATTGGTAACGGCTTCACTATCGTCAGACGGTATCGAGGCAAGTTATTACTTGTCCAAATTATAATATTTAATGAATGGTTTCGCTTCACTTCGTTTATAATGCATATAGCAATAATTATTATTGTGAACCCTGGAGATTTGGATTGTATGTTGTTTTCCGATTTTTGGGAGTTAAATCATAACGTATATGATTTCCATTCGTCATTGCTATATTTGGGTATCGAGGAAATATTGTGGTAAATGCGAGGATATGCGTTATCTACAGTCGTGGTAGTTTTGATCGCGAATTTGAGGATATTTGTTAGTGATGGTTTTGACATCGAGATTGCTCTCGAAGGACTCGAGGCAAGTACTCTAACCATTTTTCTCATTTAGTGTCGATCGTGTTGTGATACATTCGTGTATTGTTGTTGTCATGCATTGTGTGTTGTTGTTTTGTGCAGTTGTGCATTGTTGTCGGATGTACACCATGCGTTGGTCCGACGAGATCATCATGGGAATCTATAGATGTGTGCACCGGATCATCGACACGTATTTCCACCATGCGTTGGTCCAACGAGATCATAATGGGAATCTATGTTGTGCGCTGGATCGTAGGATTACCATGTGTTGTTGTTGTGCATATATATATTATTGGTTATCCACCTTGTGTTGATCTAACAAGGTCATCTTCGGATCTATGCTTTGTGCAATCGGATCATCGGATTTCCATTGAGTTTACATTGTTGTTATTGTTGTGGGCATATTGATGTCGCCATGTGAGTATGCATTTGTAGGTCTTGTGTTAGACCATGTCCGCATGTTGTATTGGTCGATCTCGGATTAGACCGACATGATTCATCGTGGAATTGCGTATCCCGAGGTATGTTCCGTATTTCCTTTTGGTACTTGTCTTTGCATATGTAGATGATATTAATCCTCCCAAAATCGTCCTCCGCATATGTAGATGATATTAATCCTCTTTTAACTTGGTTATGAGATTTTGGGCATGGATTTGAGCATTATACTTGGAGCTGGTGATAATTCTTGGAAGGCGTTCGATTTTTCTTTGTTGTAGTTCATTAATACAAGGTAATATTCGTGTTCCTCTGATTATAACTCGATTTTGAGAAGGATTTAAACATGTTATGAAGCATGTTAGTCTATGTTATCATTTATGATGAGATTATACATGATTAACTTGAGTTTCGTGAAGAGATTGAAGATATTGGTTGAAGTTATTCATGTTGAAGTGTTGCGATCGCTCAAACATGCTCGTAAGATGGGTTAACGATTATATTTATGTTGTTGCTCATAGTTACTTCATATAATGATGGATGTTTGAAGTGTTACTTCGATTTTTGGTATTTTATGAAGTTTGTGTTGAGGAGATGATGTTATTTTGATATTCATTGCATTATGAGCTAATAAAATGGATCAATGTAAGAAAACATATTTGTTATGTTATTTTGAGGATTATGATTATGATGATGTTAGACGAACATGGTTATATATTAATTCTTGTTCTCAAGACGTTCCTCAAGTATATATACCGTGATTAAGTGAATATATGTTGAAGATATTAGTATTTTAGATATGAATATGAATTATTGATGTCTAGAAACCAAGTTATGTTGATTGAAGTTGTAGTATTCATATGTTCTTGATGAACTGCGAATTATGACTTGAGTTTGGAAAAATTATGATTAGTCCCGGAGTAGGATTGTTCACTATGTTGAATTGATCATATCTTTCGATTATTGATAATCTTGGTATTGTTTTGCTATGAATTTAACGAATATGAATAATGAGTAATCTTACCAATTTGTAGTCGAGGTTGAATTCGGATTTGATGTTATATGTACCGATATCATATTGAAATGATTGTTGATATGATTATCGGATTCTAAAATTATATTATGGATATGAATTTGTGGTTGATCGATTGAGTTTTGTAGCTTGTGTATGATCGAAGTATTGTTGAACCATTGGGATTGTTGATTGGTTACTCGATCGTTGATTGTTATCGAACATGTTGTTAATCGCTTGTTGCAATAGGTTGTGATAATTTATCATTGATTAGAACCGTTGTTTTATGGTTGAGTTCAATATGTTCTTGAATTGCTTTAGTCGAGTTGACGAGCTCGTATAATGGAAGGTAAGGGAATTGAAACAATTTCGTCATCATCGTATCGGTATTGAGGCAAGTTTATACTTGTTTAGTTCATAATGTTAATGAATGGTTTCGGATTCATTTCATTTATAATTCATATAACAATGATTATAAATGTGAAAATTGGGGACTAGGTTTTTATGTTATATTTTGGTTTTGAAGTCCAACCATAATGTATATGATTTACAAGTATTATTTATATACTTGAGTACTAAGTATACAGTCTGGTGAAGACGAATTATCATAATGTATATGATTTACGAGTATCGAGGTATGTAACTATTCTGGTTATCTTGAATGGATTGGTGATTTTGTGAGATCGATGATTACGAGGATGTAACTGAGAGTTGAATATTATAGGTCATAATCGAGAAGTCCAATTCTAGCAAGTAATCAAGTATTATGTTATATTTCTATGTTGTGATTTTAGTTATTGAGTTATGAGATTTGTGTCCTTCTTTAATTAAATTCAACTATGGAGGATCATTAGAGATCTCTAGTGTTCGTAGAGGCTAGAGGCAATGGACGAGGATCTAAAATTGAGAGAGATGAGAAATGAGATATGAGAATTGAGAATCGAGACATGAGATTGAGATTTATAATCCAACTACGGAGGATTCTTTTAGATCTCTAGTACTCCGAAGAGGCTTGAGTGCATGGACCACATATTTATGTTGTTGTGTTATGTTGTGTTTGTTCAACATAGGAGATCTAGTAATCCGACTCGCTTGCTCACTCGGAGCACCAAAGATAAGAGAAGTCCATCAAGCCTAAGAGAGATATCTTTTCGATCCAGCTTGCACCGACAGCTTGGTTGCTTTAATTGGTAGGGTGACGCTTCATGTTGTTGGTGCACTTTCTTTGGAACGCAACGGCTTTCCTTTCTCTGATAGAGGTCCGTTTCATTAATTCAAGTTCTGCTTGCTACTTTTCATTTTGATAGGAGTAGGTGCTTAATGCTTGCTCGTTGTCTACTAAATAAGCCTTCAATAATAGGTCGTGAATATAATTCCCTGTGTCCGACTCAATAATTATCGAAAAGCGATTTTAGGGAAGAAGGTCCTCTTTGAGTCCAAGCCTTAGAAACTTGGGGAAAAGTCGTCAAGTAGATACCAAATTTGGTAACTTCAACTCCACTCCCAAGTAGATACCCACTTCTTGTCCCAAAGGTTATCGACAGATGATGAAGTAACCGGAGAGTTAGTCTCGTGGCATGCTCCTCAGTTCCCACCTCCGAACTCGCAGTAGGTTTTCACGGGAATGCTCGGCCTATGTGATTTTCCTAGTCCCCCGATGAGGCCGCTATGCCAAAAGAGTTTCAAGATAAAGCTTCCAATCTATACTTATATTATATCTTTCACTTGCTTGCAGCTCCGTGACAGTCCTCTGACTAGTAGTCCTGTAACATCGGCCTGGGGGGCACTTCCTTTTGAGAAGGTAACTGGCCATATGGTACTATGGTAGCATCGTCGCAAGTACGTTATCAACTGGGGCACCATCATTTCTCATATGAAAGGATACTCAGATCAACAATCAACTCGGAACTTTCTCCTGTGGGATAGTCAAGTATATTTGTTGAAGTTGGCAAGGATGGTTCGTGCTTATATATTGGTACTTATAGGGGCATAGACGCGCCGCTACCCAAGATCGAGCTGAAATCGACTTCAATATTCTCGCTTTCAAGTAAAAACAGTGTCATAGTGCGCTTTCACCAAGCATTAGATTGTCTATTTCTATCCCAACGAAAGCATTAGCTGCCGTTTCGCATGTCCATGGAGTTTTAGAAAATCCAAACAGCTTATGCCTTCTTTTAGTCCTAAATCGCTTAAGTGGTACATGATCTCTTCCT
Source organism: Orobanche coerulescens (assembly GCA_033398695.1). NCBI lineage: Eukaryota > Viridiplantae > Streptophyta > Magnoliopsida > Lamiales > Orobanchaceae > Orobanche > Orobanche coerulescens. Next base: position 33,688,905 of record CM065814.1, on the reverse strand, counting down.
TGTTATGCTCGGGTAACAACAAGGCTCTGACATTTATTTTAGATTAGCAAAGGATCAAGCAAAGAATGCCCATCTCGACAATGTCATAGCGCATAGCCCCAAAAAATGATCTCACTTTAGCCCTATCTCTTTCCACCGAATTCCTGCTTGTCTTGTGAACTTGCCTTTATCCTCTTACACTTCTTATTTGAGTTAGCTCCTTATTGGTCGGACCTAGCTGGTCATTTCATTCGGCAGCTCACTAGATCTTTAAATGAACAAAACCTTTTTTGTGCGCCTTATTGTACCTAAGAGCTTTATTAGAAGTACCTATACCCAAGGAAGCAAGAAAAGACCAAGGCCTATTTTCCACTACTTTATTTCTATTTTTTATGTGCTAACGACTCGTATTTTGTTCGTACATAATCAATGGAATGGATCTCTCTCTTAATAACTCTTTTTAAGGAATGAATATGATTTGTTTCCTAGGATTCATCCCAGTTAAGGATGCCTGTGTGATGGTTGTAGCCGCTTTTGGAATGTATCCAAGCAAGAAGCTGTTGGTAAATTTGTGTTCGGGAAAACTTGCCGGTCGGAAACCAAATTACAACTGGAAACTAAAATTGCAACTCAAAAACAAAAATTACAAACTCATACGAAAATGAAAATACAAAACTTGAAACTGGATTACAATTGGAGACAAAACAGAAATATACGAAACTGAATAGCAAAGAAACAATAAATTAAAAGGGACATAAACCGTATGAAAAGTAGCCGAGCTTAGGAAGGCCCTCTTTCCGCAAGACGAGAAATGCCCTGATAGTGCTCTTGGTTCAGGCGTGTCGTCCCCAAAGATAAAACGGCTTCATCTCAAAGGTAGTAGCACCACTAACCTACAAGCTCCGATGAACTGGAACAAGACGAGGACAGAGCTTTCGACTTATGAAATGTATGCAGAAAACTGTGAGTATGCTGAGTTCGAAAATTACATGTACTGATGCAGAGGGATGCATGCCTATTTATAGGCCATCTCACTCTAGAGGAGAGGTTTAAATACAGCCCTTAAGGCTGTCATAATGTAGGCATTCATGCCTGCATTGAACACATGAGTTACGAATTTCAAATATTGGCAGGGGTTATAGAATTTAGACTTGCTTGTTACTCCTCACCTGGGAGGTTACTTCCGGGTTTGGACTTAATTTGAACACTCAGGACGCACCTGGACTGTATTCAGCTCCTTAACCGCTCGAGGGATGTATCTGGACATCCTTATGTGCACATATGAGCCCAACTACATTGTTGAGCTAGTCCAAAAAATTCCTTAGGCAAGCCAAGGCCTAGCCCAAGACCAAGCCCACGATAAGGCCCAAAGAACTGCCCAAAGACGAATTGACAAGATCCAAGATATAAGATCCAAGATCCAAGTCCAAGTCCAAGTCCAAGATCAAGGTCAAGGTCAAGGTCAAGGTCCAAGGTCCACGGCATGCGGCTCGCGGCTCGCGGCACGCGGCCGAGGCGAGGCGGGCGGCGGCGCGCGCGTGTGGGCTTTAAGCCCATACATGTGCCATTAATTATTACATGAATAAAGGTAACTCCTTATATACTTGAATAATGATAGCTCATTATTCAATGTGGGATAGTCATCCCTCATTTATTCACAATTAAGTGACAAACTTTAATTCACTATTTCTCACTCACCGAGAATCGGTTTAGAGAAAGTGAATGTACCACGATCATCTACTCGGAATGTAGATCGATGATATGATATTTAATTTTACAAATTAAAATTAAAATCATTACCGATTCCAACAATCCCCCACATCAGTGAAAATAGCCCAAATATAATATGCAGACTCAAGCTCAGTCCTCAAGAGGCCTTAAAGTATAAGGATAGGTAGTTCGTGACTTTGAACCTTCCATAGTTAACATCATCGGGTAGACAGGTGGATTAGTGGCTTGATGCTTTGAACTATTCCCCCACGGCGTGCACCGAGACAATGGTGCTAACACCTGAACACCTCAACCTCATCTGATCTGACGCTTTCAGGTCCTTTGCGGGCCTCGACACCCTTCGATTCATACGTGTATTTCATAAAGCGACCCCCACTTTTCACTTATATAGGTGATTCTTTATCGAGTATCTTTCCATACTCAACCTCCACAAGGTCTTTAGGAATCATTAAAAGTCATAGACTTAACCTCACCACTAGGCAAGCTTTCAACACTCAATTGCTCTATAGGGAATAAACTTAGATGAGTGTTTCATATGAACTCTCATAGCTTAGTTCTCCCATCAACCAAGTTATTGGGATCTCCAGTCATCTTGGTTAGGTTACCACTATGATAGTTCTCAATTTGTGGATTTTAAACCCATTCTCCCTCGCAATTTATTCATTTGATCACGGTTTAACCCTTTGGTTAGCGGATCCACTAGATTATCCAATGACCTCACATAGTCAATAGAGATAACCCCACTTTTGATCAAATGTCTCACGTTATTATGGCGTCGACGAATATGTCGAGACTTTCCATTATACACGTTACTTCTTGCCCTACCAATAATTCGTAGTATTTCTTAATGTCTGTTCAATTCTTCAGCCTTGTAAATCCTTATGTAAAGGATTTACGGCGTTGTAATATTCCTGAATATATCGGGGGTGTTACGTGTAAGAGGTAAGTTGTTCGTTTGGCTTACTTGGCTAGGATGGCTCTAGAGTATTTTGTTGTTTGTGTTAAATCCTTTATTTGTGGATTTTGATGTTGGGAGACGAACCTTGTGGTCGTTCTTGTGTACTGTGAGTTGATGAGATTTGGGGCTAAAATCCCAATGGTTTTGTAAAGGTCATTTTACGGATTTGGGGCTAAAATTCCAACGGTTTGGTAAAGGTCATTTTACGAAAAGTAAACCTTTGGGGGCGGTGACCCCTTTCATCTTTTGGGTTTGAAAAGTGGGATTTGATAATCCTAAATTTTTTTCTATTAAAACTTCCGATGGTATCTCAATTCATTTTATAAATTGTTTCCCTTGATATTTTGATCTTGAAATTTTGGGAAGTCTTTACTCAAACTCTTGCCTCGGGAAGTGTTCATCCTGTTGTATTTGAATCTTTGAGGATTCCGGATTATTATCGTTCGTGGAATGTGAATTGTATGACTCGTATTTTTGCACTTGTACTTGCACTAGCAAAACAGTGGAGTTTTGCTAACCCCCGAGTATTCGGGGGGTGGATGTCTATTTTTGCATTTAGGTTTTGGAGCATAACATAGGGTCGGCACGAAGGATGATGAAAGATGATCGATACTAATCACATGAGGAACCGTACGTCGTGTATTGGTTCAGTTGTACTTTATTTTCCGCTGCTATATATTTTTCCCGTTGTACGGGTGTGGTTGTGTTTTGACCCCTACGTGGGAATGAGTTGTAATCGAGTTGTATGTTTTTATTGAAAGGCCAAATCGGTCTACTGAGTCATTTTAGCCTTAAAGGCATTGTCGAGATGTTTCATGTTGTTAGTAGCCTGGTAGATCCTTGAAGAAAGGTTCTACGGCGTGTAATATCCCTGAGCGGATTGGTGGTGTTACATAAATGGTATCAGAGCCAGGTTGAGGAAACCTAGGTTGTCGGGTCAAGTCGTGTTGTTTGAGTCTTGTTTCGTCAGATTTTATCTGACTGAGTCGTGTCGCGACGCCGCCCCGAGTTTGTTGGTCGTGATTAGTATCGTGGGGCGATCATCATCTTCGTGAGACCTGTGGATGTAAGTCTCCCTTCTTTGTGTTGTGCCTCGTGTGACACGAGCTATTTTTATAATTAATTGTTAAGTGACGGAATCCTCTTATGGATTTTGATTTCTTGATATACGGTTATTTGACCCTCATATTTCATTCATATGAGGAGTAGCGTTGCTCGATTGTGCATGTTTGACTTTATTTCTTTTATCCGCTGCGTGAGTTCTTTTGTAATGGCTTTCGGTATTTTACAGACTGAGTTTTATTTCGAAAACCAATTCCCTTAACCGAGTTTTTGGCATTATGGCCTTGATCGTTTTGGCGAAATTTTTTATGATGGTATTTGGTATTTTGTAAATGGCTTTTGTAAGTTTTGAAATATTACCGTCATCGGCCTTTTTGACGTTGTAAATGATTTTTAGCCTAGTGAGTTCCGGCACGGGACCCACGGCGCTATAATGTTTTGTGTAATTACCTAAAATTTTTGGGCATTCTAGCCCATCGAATTATCTTTGAAAACCTTGAGTATCTTAGAAAATAAATTTCGAGACGTACTTTTAAAATGAATTATTTTCTCGTGGTACATCCAAGGTGCAACAATATGTTTCCAAATTCTTCTACCTCGAGGACCAAAATGTTTTGAGATATTTTCAATATTTTAGAAATACTTTTATTTAGACCCGAGGGTCGAATATTCTGAAAGTTTTCACTCAGAGAAAGTGTCCTCATTTTTTTTTGTCAAATGCGAAATGGTTCTCCAAAGTCTCGATAACGATATTTCACGTTTGTACTTTTTTTTGAAAGGTGATACTCAAGATCAACCGGTGTTCTTCTAAAATTATTTTCAAAATGAGGTTTTCGTTTTTAAAACCTATCCATTCCCGTTTGAGGGCTGGGTATGTATGTATGATGTTCGCATTGTCATTTTGATGTTTGCTCCCGAGTATGATCGAATTGGCGGTGTCAGCGTTGAGTCGTTTTCCACACATTTGTTGTGTTAGCCCCTTGTGAGAGGCGGGATGTTGGTGTTGAATGTTGTCGCCTCGTAGTGATTTTTGCATTGTCGCGCATGTGCGAGCTGTTAGAGCTTGGTTTGGTATGACCGTGTGCATCGGTGATGGTTCCGTTATGTGTCGGTTGTTTAATGTCTTGTTACCTTGCTCCCGTTTTTGTGAATTTCGTAGACGAGGTCGAAGGTAATACCCGTACTATTTTGACTTCGATATTTTCTCTTTCTCCAGTCTATCGATTCGCTCATGTTCGTTGATACTTTATGAACTTGTTCTGTATTTCGGTTTTATTGCAGTGTATCATCACTGCAGGCACTGGCTTTGACCAACATGGAATATCTTCTAGAAAGTTTCTGAGCCACTCGGTTTCTTCACCAGCTTTGTCCAAAGCTATGAATTCTGATTCCATAGTGGATCGGGCTATACACGTTTGTTTTGCGGACTTCCACGAGATAGTTTCACCCCCAATGGTAAACACGTAACCAACAACAACAAAAACAACATCTAAGCTTTAGTCCCAAAATGATTTGGGGTCGGCTAAAATGAATCAAGATTTAAAACCGTCAATGATCATTACATAAATAACATAAAAGGAGAAAAAGAGGGAAAAAGTAGAGAAAAAAGCAAATAAAAAAAGAGAATGGACGTAAAAAAAATGAAAAATCCTGAAAAATAAATTAAAAGATAACATGGAATTAAAAAAAAAGAATCAGATTCCATCCACCATCCGTATTCTTTCCCGCCACATTTGCCTCTCTATCGCCATACTTCCTCCAATTCCAAGAAACCGCATATCATTTTCAATCATCTTTATCCAAGTTTTCTTGCATCTTCCTCTACCTTTCACAACATTACTTGTTCCCCAACTTTCTGGCCTCCTCACTGGGGCATCAACAGGTCTTCTTCTCACATGACCAAACCATCGTAATCGATTCTCCATCATCTTGTCTTCTATAGCCGCAACTCTTACCTTCTCTCTAATCACCTCATTTCTGAGCCGATCCTATTTTGTATGACCACACATCCATCGTAGCATACGCATCTCCGCCACATTCATCTTTTGAACGTGACACTGTTTTACAGCCCAACACTCAGTGCCATATAACAGTGCAGGCCTAATTGCCGTGCGGTAAAATTTACCCTTTAATCTATGAGGCATGTCAGGATCACATAAAACCCCTGTGGCACTCTTCCACTTCAACCACCCGGCCTTTATTTTGTGAGCCACATCTAGCTCTCCATCCTTTTGGATAATAGATCCAAGATAACGAAAGAAAGTAGATCTATGAACAACTTTCCCATCAAATTTGATCATCCCCGCCTCTCTATCACTGTTTTCGCTAAACCTACACTCCATATATTCAATCTTACTTCGCCACCTAAAGCCTCGAGCTTCCTAAGTATCCTCCAAAGTTCCAATTTGTGTTGCACTCCAACCTTTGTTTCATCAATCAACACAATATCATCTCGCAAACATCATACACCATGGAACGCCATTTTGAATTTCTCTTGTCAATTCGTCCATGACTATGGCCAAGAGAAAAGGACTAAGAGCAGATCCTTGATGCACTCCATCGTAATAGGGAATTCCTCTGTCCTCCCAACATTAGTACGTACACTTGTACTAGCTCCATCATACACCTTTATAATGTCAATATATTTCCAAGATACACCCTTCTTTGCTAAGGCCCACCAAAGTACTTCTATTGGTACTTTAACATATGCCTTCTTTAAATCAATAAAAACCATATGTAGATCTTTCTTTTATCTCGATAATGTTCCATCAATGTTTGATAAGATAAATTGCTTCCATGGCCGATCTTCCGTGCATAAATCCAAACCGATTTTATGTTATCTTCACATATTTCGATCCTTTGTTCAATCACTGCTCCCACAATTTCATGGTATGACTCATTAGCTAAATAACTCAATAATTAGAAAAATCTTGAACATCATCTTAGTACTTATACAAAGGGACGAGAATACTTTTCCTCAAAGCTGATGACATCTTATTGCTTCTCCAAATCTTATTGAAAAGCATAGTTACCTATTCGATCCCTCTCCCCCAAACACCTCTAAACTTCAATAGGTATACTATCTGGTCCTTCTGATTTCTTTGACCCCATCTTCTTCAATTCAATTGTCACTTCACCCTTTTGAATTCTCCTCTTAAACTCTCAGTTAACCATACTTGAGGGGATGTTTAAATTCCCAATATCTTGTTCTTGTTTAAATTCCCAATATCTCTTTTATCTCTTTATCTTGAACCAAAACTTTTGGTCAAGATCTTTGCTGATTTAACTTTTCCAATATCTCGCGTCTTCTTCTCTCTCATTCGAGCAAGTTTATAGATATCTTTTTCCCCTTCTTTTGTATCTAATCTTGCACATAATTCTTGATTGACCTTTGATCGGGCATTTCGCACTGCCTTTTTAGCTTCTGTTCGAGCTTTCTTGTACTTCTCATAATTCTCATCGCTCGAACATTTACCTAGTACCTTATAACATTCATGTTTGGTCTTTATCGCTTGCTTAACTTCATCATTCCACCAAGATGTGTCCTTACTTGATGGTATGTTTTCTTTAGATTCTCCTATGACTTTTTTTGCAACTTCCTTTATGTTATGCTCCAACAAGTTCCACATCGAATCTATATCCATCTCCGTGCAATCAGTCCAAATACTACTATCAGCAATCTTAGCAACAAAAGTATGTCGACTCTCCCCTTGGAGCTTCCACCAATTAATTCGAGGGTCAACTTGTGGTCTACTCTTTCTTAAGTGCCTCTTACCTAGAAAGTCAAGCACCACAACCCTATGCTGCGTTGTAGCACTCTCACCGGGTATCACCTTGCAATTAGTAAAACTTTTCCTCCAAACATTCCTTACCAAAAAGAAATCAATCTGACTTGCATTACCTCCGTTTCTATATGTCACCAAATGAGAGTCCTTTTTCTCGAACCAAGTGTTCATAATACCCAAGTCATGAGCTAATGCGAAATCCAATATACCATTTCCTGCTTCATTCCTATCCCCAAAACCAAAGCCACCATGAATGCTCTCGAAGCCATCTCTGCTAACACCGACATGCCCATTGAGGTCACCACCAATGATCAATTTCTCACCCATAGGAATTCGTTCGACAACCTCTTCCAAATCTTCCCAAAATTCTTATTTTATCAATGCATCCAATCCTACTTGTGGTGCATAAGCGCTTATGATAGTTAGAAACTCATCCCCTATCACAAGCTTAATACTCATTATTCTATCGCTCTTTCGTGACACTTCCACCACATCATCAATGAATTCTTTATCAATGACGATACCCACCCCATATTTACTTCTATCCTTTCCAGAGTACCAAAGCTTGTAACCCCAAGGAGCTAACACTCTTGCCTTCTCGCCAACCCACTTAGTCTCTTGTAGACACATTATGTGAATCCTCCTCCTTTTCATAACCTCCCCCACTTCTGTTGATCTCCCCGTCAAAGAGCCAATGTTCCAAGTTCCAAACCGCACCTTACTACCCTTACTAGCCGCATGAACTAACTTCTCTATCTGTCCCCGTCCACGCTGCAACGATTCTTGCACATTTGACACCAAATCCATACTTCGAGGTGGTGTGCCGCTTCCGAGCCACGACCTAGCAACCCTTGCATATTTTCCACTACATCCGGGCCGATGAAGTGTAGCGCATCCTTGCTCATTTGACACCACCCTCAGATGTAAAGGTGGCGCGCTGCTTCTGGGCGACGACCTAGCAACCTCGCATACTTATCACCGCACCCGGCCTATTAAATGCGCAAGGCCGCTTCGAGGAAACGCCCAACGATTTTCAAAGTTTGATTCATGTCCATGGGATGTGACGAGTTTTACGCTAGTCGCCACTAATCTACCGCAACCCTCCTCTTTTATCCGGATCGGGACCGCAATGAATGTCAATAAACACGTAACCACTTATTGAAAATGAACTTTTCGTATCGTATATCCAATTCGCATCACGCACTCTTCAAGTACTGGGGAATCTTGAATAGTGTAGCCCAAGCTTTTGAGTATACTTTAAGTATCTCAAAACTCTAACGAGAGTTTTCCAATGCTCTTTGCTCGATTGCTCGTAACGACTCAATTTGTTCACATCGCAAGCTAAATCGGGTCGAAAGCATTTGTAAGATACATTAAACACCCAATGACTCGTGCATATTCTTCTTGTGCAAATGTGCTCCTCGATTTTTGTGCAAGTGAACATTTAACTCTATTGAGGACTTAGCCGACAAGCTATCGAAAGCATTTACTTCTTGAGAACTTTCTCGGTATAGTGAGATTGTGTCAAGATGATTCCATCTTATTTTCTCAAAATTTTCATTCCAAGAATCACATCGGCTAGCCTCATGTCTTTCATGTCAAAATTTCTTTTTAACATGTTCTTAGTATTGTTAATCACTTATATATTGTTACCCATGATTAACATGTCGTCTATATAAAGACACAATAACATAGCCGTTATTAGTGTTCTTAATATAAACACATTTATCACACTCGTTTTATTTTAAAACCATTTGATAACATTACATTATCAAATTTCAAGTGCGACTATAGTGGAGGTTATTTCAATCCGTACAGAGAATTAACCAGTTTAGATACCTTTTTATCTTGTCTAGGTACTACAAACCCTTCAGGTTGTTCCATATAGATCTCTTCATCCAGATCACCGCTCAAAAAAGTAGTCTTAACATCCATTTGATGAATCTCAAGATCGTGCAAAGCAGCAATCGCGAGAAGCACTCGAATAGATGTAATTCTCGTTACAGGTGAATAGGTATCGAAAAAATTGTACCCTTCCTTCTGCTTGAAACCTTTGACTACTAAACAAGCTTTATACTTATCAATTGACCCATCAGCCTTGTACTTTGTTTTAAGGATCCATTTGCATCCTAAGGACTTACAACCTTCAGGTAAATCAACCAAAACCCAAGTTTGGTTTTGTAAAATTGAGTCAATTTCACTCTGAACAGCTTCTTTCTAGAGCAACCCGTCTGGTCTGGCATAACCGACTTTGATCGATGTTGGTTATTCATCCAACATGAATGCTATGTAGTCAGGTCCAAATGTCTTTGGTGTCCTAACCCTACTACCACGTCTTGGTTCTACATCTTCCAGATTAGATCTCGATCGCTTACGTGACTTTGGATCTACATCCACGGGTTTTGAACTCGTTACTTCATCTTCAACCATATTGCTAGAATTGTTCTCAACTTTATCATTGTCCTTACAAGGATATATGTTTTCAAAGAATACAGCATTCCTTGATTCAATTGTTGTTCCCACAGTCATTTCAGGTACTTCTGACTTATGGATAACAAACCGATAGGCACTACTGTTCAGTGCATACCCAATAAAGATACAATTGACCATCTTAGGACCGATTTTAACTTGTTCAGGTAGAGGCACCTCAACCTTAGCCAAACACCCACACACTTTGAGATATTTGTATGAAGGTTTTCTACCTTTCCACAACTCATATGTAGTAACATCCTTACCTTTGCATGATATCTTGTTCAATATGTAGTTGGATGTCAAGACAGCTTCCCCCCACATGTTCTGGGGCAACCCTGAACTAATCAATAAGGCATTCATCGTATCTTTAAGTGTTTGATTCTTACGTTCAGCAACGCCATTAGATTATGATGCATATGGAGCTGTTGCTTGATGAATTATACCACTCTTGTTGCATAATTCCTTAAACGGAGCTACATATTCCCCACCTATATCACTTCAAACCATCTTAATATGACGCCCTAATTGATTCTCGGCTTCATTCTTGAAGTTCTTAAAAGCTTCAATAGCCTCATCTTTACTTCTCAAAAGATAAAGATAACAATATCTTGTGCAGTCATCGATGAAAGTGAGAAAGTACTTCTTACCACCTCTAGTTTGCACAAACTTTAAATCACACACACCTATGTGAATTAGTTCAAGGAGTTTTGTGTTCCGTTTAACCGAATGAAACGGAAGTTTCGTCATTTTTGCTTCAACACAAATCTCACATTTGTTTTGAGTATTGAATTAATTTAATTTTAGTAAATCTAAGTTAACTAATCTTTTATAGAATTTAGAATCACATGACCTAATCTACAATGCCATAAATCATAACACTACCAAATAAGTGGAAACAGTAGCATTTTCATTAGCAGACTTGGTTACATGGCGCTTAGCCAAAGCATTAAGTTTAAAGAGTCCCTCTGTGAGGTAATCCTTACCAAGAAACCTATCAAACTTTTTTATGATAATTCTACCTGACTCAAACACTAGTTTAAACCCCTTTTTAACTAGTATAGAGCCTGATATCAAGTTCTTCCTTATATCCGGAACATGAAGCACATTCTTCGAGGTGAGTGTCTGTCCGGACGTAAGTTTGAGGTCCACTTCTCCAGCTCCGATAATTTTAGATGAAGCTGGATTCCCCATGTTGAGCTTTTTCCACTCAACAGCTTGATAGTTCTTAAACTGGCTCCTATAGGCACCAACGTGAGCGGTCGCACCGATGTCGACGTACCAACCACCTTGGTTCTCAACGTGGTTGACCTCCTCGGTGACCACAACAGCAAGGTCATCCTCTTTCCACTCGCCATTAGTCTCGGCGATGTTGGCAACATGTTTCTTCTTGTTGGTTTCGGCTGACAATCCTTCGCCGCGTGCCCATGTTTGCCACATTGAAGCAATCACCATCAAACTTGTTGGCCACTAAGTATACAGGATACGGCTTGGAAAGTGTTTTAAACAACAAACCGTACGGTTTTCAAACTGAGTGCGTAGCGGAAGTCTTGTTAAAGTGAGTAGTCAGAATACAAAGAACTAGATATGAAGTGTATACTTAAAAATAATCACAAATATTAAAACAAGAAATGCGTAAGGTAATCGACACGGTAATTAAAATACCATTGGTCTACCTGATGGTAGAAGAATTATCGGGAATCGTGAGATTCAGAATTGTCCGATTCAGCTTCATGGCCGTATGGCTAGCAGACCTTATTGTGGTAGATTTGCCAAGAGATGACGTCATCTTGGGTATTGATTGGATGGATCGTCACGATGCCATCATTAATGTCCGTAAGCGTATGGTCACTATCATTTCAGACGATGGGGTCGAATGTGTTTTTCAGGGGAGTAATCCTAGTTGTTCCGAGAGAGTCATCAACTTGATGAAAGCAGTGAAATTACTCAGTCAGGGGTGTACTGGTTATTGGTGCTATATGACCAAAACCGAGAAATCACCAATAATGTTGGCGGATATTCCGGTAGTGAGGGAATATGCCGATGTATTTCCAGACGAGTTACCCAGTTTGCATCCACAGAGAGATGTGGAATTCACGATTGAGTTGGAGCCTGGTATGTCTCCAATATCGAAGGCACCGTACCGGATGGCCCCGACCGAAATGCAGGAGTTGAAGAATCAACTTGAGAAATTGTTCGAGAAAGGTTATATCCGACCGAGTGTGTCCCCGTGGCGAGCACCAGTATTGTTTGTCAAGAAGAAGGATGGTTCATTTCGCTTGTGTATTGATTATCGGGAGTTGAACAGGGTGACGATCAAGAATAAGTATCCTCTACCCCGTATTGATGATCTCTTAGATCAACTTCAGGGAGCTTCAATATTTTCCAAGATCGACCTAAGATCTGGATATCATCAGTTGCTAATTCGAGAGTCAGATATCGCAAGGACAAAGCTTGCATACACGCTATGGTCATTACGAGTTCGTGGTAATGCCGTTCGGGTTAACGAATGCACCTGCGGTATTCATGGAGTTAATGAATCGGGTTTTCATTGACTTTTTAGATCAGTTTATTGTTGTCTTCATTGATGACATTTTGATTTATTCTCATGACCGAGAGGAGCACGAGGTTCACCTTCATCAGGTTCTCGACGTGTTGAGACGAGAACAACTTTATGGAAAGTTTTCCAAATGTGAGTTCTGGATGTCCGAAATGACGTTTCTCGGGCATGTAATTTCATCAGATGGAGTGCGTGTTGATCCTCAGAAGACAGAGGCTATCCAAGATTGGTTACCTCCGAAGAATGTTAAGGAAATCAAGCTTTCTGATTAGCCTGCTATTATTGTTAGGAATATGCCTCGAATGCCACTCAGAGGATGTTGAGTGAGGGTATTGTACTTGTAATTATGTAAATCATTTATATAAGGCAATGAATGTTTCTTTATTTATCGGTAGTTATCGGCGTTCCTAACTCGTAAATATACGTATAGAAACTAGTCTATGTATTTGAGAGCAAAACGTTTCACTCCTTATTGGATAAGGGGGTCGGCACTGGAAAGGTTATAGCTCAAATACTTAATCGTTCTCAAGTCGATGAACCTTGACTGGGCGTTAAGTTTATGTGAAGACTTGTATGACGTGTTCTTTGACATGGAGCGTGCGTGTCGAACACTAATGGTTAGTGGGAGCACACGTTATAGGTATGCTAATTACCGACTCACCCTCGATTCGTCACACGGATTTCACTCTGGGACAGTCAATGATGCAATCGAAAGCTTGTGATAGGTATTCATGAACCTTCGACTTGAGGATTTAGTAGGGATGTGCTTGTGACGTCAAGATTTTTATTAGAGTAGTTCGACCCTATAAACCGGAAGGCGGGGGTCAACCTCGATGTGCATCTTGATGGGCAAGTAGCAGGTCCTACTGAATACCAAGATAGAATTCTTTCTCCTATTAGTGAACGGGTTATATGTCCTATGCGGTTATTGGCAGATGAGATCATAAGTCTTTGGCCAAAGCATTGGAGCTAACTGTATTAGATACATGAGAGCTCGATGAAATCGATTTACATTAATGCATGCATAGCATCAAGTACAGATGGGGTTTGACTGACCGTGACCCCATAACTTGATCGGGACATTTGAAAGAAGGGTTTATACGTTTACTGGTATTCACGACAAAATGGTTCTTGAATGATCCCAATCATTCGTTCTCAGTCGGGGTACAGTGTAGGCTACTAGGCTGGCTAGGTGGTGCTACTACTCTTTGGTTCCTCCCATTGCTGACTGAGACGGACCTACCGAGTCGCGCATTAGGATTGACGACGGAATGAATCAAGTTAATTCTCTCATTATGAATATTAGATATTGGATATCTAAATTTGGGACATTGGATGTTTAAATCGACTTATCAGATAAATTGATTTACGGCCTAATGAATTAAATAAATTATCGGGTGATTAATTTAATTCATGTATATAATTATTTCTTGGAGAAATTAATTATATTATTTTGTATTTGATATGTTTAATTAATCGGATTAATTAATCGATATAAATACATCAAACGGAATCGTAGTTTATCTGTTTGACTTTCGAGTCCGAAAGGAACCGAACTCATCCGTTTCTCCATGGGCCGCCCCCCATTTCTAGCCACGTTCTTTTTAGGACTTATGTCTTCATTCTTTAATGAATGATTATTGTGGAGGTGGGGTTAGATTCCCACATGCATGAGTTATTGCAAGTGGTGGGGAGTTGAATAACAATGGGAAGATGACTTTGATCTCACTTCACTCAACTTTTGGGAAGCCTTCAAACGTGAGAAAGAGAGAGAGAGAGAGAGAGAGAGAGAGAAAAACCATTTTTCTCAATTGTCTTCTTCATCTTCTTCATTCACTTCTTCTTCATTTTTCTTGGAGAAAATTGAGAGAAATTATTGAGAGATATATTATACACTTAGAGTGTAGTAATAAAAGCTTCATCACCTAGCTCTAGCCGTATCCTCGGAGGATAGCAAGGTGTTGTCATTTTGTTCATTTTTCCGGCGCGTGGCAAGTAGAGACGCGGTGTTTTCGGCGTTGGATCGTTCAAGGGCTTGAAGCGGAATAGTTTCGTAGAGATCAAGCAAAACTTGGGGAATAGCTCAAGAGAAGGTTATCCATCTAATCAACGGACTACAAGGGTGAGTTTCTATATCTCTTGTGAATTCGTTTTTGATATTCGTATATACGTAGCTCGATCGATCCTCGTAGGGATTCGGATCGAATTAATTTTCGTTTTACCGCTTCCGATGGGCCTTCTTTTAGGCACCGAATCCCAACAGTGGTATCAGAGCAAGGTTTTGCGATCGTATATACGATATTGGCATTTGGAATGATCGATTAGATGGTGAATGATTTGGAATCATTTTAGTCATAATCGTGGTATATGTTTTTACGTTCGTTGTAGTTATATTTTTCGTAAGTTTATGTCTAAATATAAATCTTAATTTCTTGGAAATATGACTTATATTGAAGATATGAATGTTGGAGAATATAGATATTGGATATACTTTAGAAAAACTAGCCCCTAAATGCCGTTAGACGGTCCGGGAGGGGTCCGGAGTAGGGGGCCGCGCCTGTGGTCAGTGCCCGGCCCGGGTAACCATCAGACCGGGGTCGCGCCTGTGGCTGCCGGGCATCCGCCTGCACCGCCGAGCGTGACTCGCCATGCCAGCTCTGCTCACGGCATGCCGCCGGCAGCGACTCGCCATGGCAGCCTTTTTCGCCGGCTCGATTTTTTCGTATTCTTGAAAATTAATCTCCTCATGTTAAATCGAGTTAATATGATTAAAATGATTTATGGTATTTCATTTTATAAGGGAAATTTGATTAATTGGAATATTTATGGTCGATCAATTATTTTGAACGCTTTCATATTACCGATTGTGTGAATCGATTTGATCGGTTCGTATTGTTGATCGGATCAATGTATCTCTACGCTTTCCATTTATTTAGTATTTATCGATGAATGCTTTTGAATGGTGATGTGGTTCGTGGACTTAGTTTTTGAATCGCTCGCTTTATTCGATTGGGTTGTAAAGGCCGCTTTTGAGCCTATTTATTTTACTAGAAAAATTTGTATCTAGATGCAATTTTCAATGTAAAATTTATATGTAATGACGAAGACCGGAGGAAGATCCATTTCGAGAAGACGAAGATTCAAGACGAAGACTTGTAATTAGATTACTGAGTTTTTGTTTTCTAGAACGGTCCATGAACCACATGTTGGTAGCAACTAGGTTGTGAATGGTTGTTTCATATTGTATGAATGCCGTAAACGCGCTTTAAATGATTAATGTGCAAAGTGTAACGCTAATCGCGAAAATTCTCCCACGATAAATTATTAAGTTTATAAGGTTTCAAGGTTTTCCTTCCTCCATCGAAGTTTTCGAAATTGAAATCCAAACCGGATGTGCTATGCTTCCGAGTTATCGGGTAGTCATTCGGGAGGACGGATAAATTACCAGAGCGCATTCGATGCCTTCGGTTGGAGCAAATTTTATCCCTAGAAACCCGATAGGTTGCCTGATAAGATTCAATTGTGAAACCGATTTGGCCGATGGTATAAACTTAACTTGTTCACGAACCATAGAAACCGTATAGGTTGAGGGGAGTGAACAAGGGGAAAAAGAAGATCGAATCATCCATTAGATGGGTTGGTGTTGGACACCACTTTATGAAAATTAATAGACTAAAAACCTGTTCGGTTGCCCTCTATTAATATTTATAAAGAACTCGATCACCACTATGAAGTAGAGCGACGATACTTCTGGATTTCACATGGGAGTGCGTTATTCCGATAAAAATAGTGGGAGCTGGGTAACAAGAATTGAAAAGACCTTAATTCTATACTCAGAACATAATTGAATGAGTCACTAATTAATCTATCATACTTAATGCAGACTCAAATCTCAATATGACAATGAATCCACTCGCAATTCTTCTCGAAAAGAACACCTTAATTGGACCTAACTTTGTGGATTGGCTCCGCAATCTGATGATTGTCCTCAGTATAGAGGCACTGGGATACGCCTCGATACGGACATTCCGGCGCCTCGTATGCGGACTCCGAGCCAATCAGAAGAGATTGAAAACCACAAAAAGTGGGTTAAGGATGACGTGAAAGTCCGTGCTTATATGATGGCTTCCATGTCTAATGAGCTTCAGAGAGCTCATGAGAAAATGACTTCTGCTAGGCAGATTCTATCTCACTTAACCGAACTTTATGGTGAGCACCGCAATCGCTAGATATGAGATATCCAAGCAACTGCTCTGCAAGGATGAAGGAAGGTGAGAAGGTTAGGGAACACGCCCTCAAAATGATATCCATGATCGAGAGATTAGAGGCTCTTGATTTTAAAATGGATACTTCTCTCAAACCGACCTTATCCTACGCCTCTCCCCGATTCCTTCTCACAATTTGTTATGAACTTTAATCGCAATGAGATTGCATGTAACTTAGCCGGGCTAATGAACAACCGGTGACCGTCGCCTCAAATGAAGACTCGCGAATGAAGGAGTCTGCCCTTGTGATTTCTTCTGGACTTCGGAAGTTTAAGAAAAAGAAGAAAAAGACCAAGAAACGGACTGGACCGCAAGCTAAGGACCTTAAGGGAAAGGGCAAGGCCCCGATGGTTCCAAAGAACAAGAAGAAGAAGGATGCTTGTCTCAAGTGCGGTGAGCTGGGCCACTGGGCTATAGACTGTCCAATTCTTCATGGCACTTCGTGCATGTAACTTTTAGTTTTGGAAACAAATTGTTCTCATCGTATTTTCTACTTCGGATACCGGATTCTCGTGCTAGTTCTCATATTTGTATCGTGAATCAGATCTGAACAAAGTAGGAAGCTTGAGCCGGAGAAGTTATGATCACAATAAGCGGGCATAGTGTCGAGGCGACCGACATAGGATCACTTCTTTTGGGTTTAGAATCCGGCTTTGTTTTGACTTTAGAAGATGTACTTGTTTTGCCCAAGGGGCACAAAAACATTGTATCCATTCCGGTCATTGACCGAAAAGGCTTTTCCTTTTTCATTGGTGATGGTTCTGCAAAATTTATTTTAGAAATAAACTAGTGGGTATCGCTACATTGTTGAATGGATTGTATCATCTAAATCTCAAGAACAAACTAGTTGTGAATACTATGACTAGAAAACGTGGTAGGGATGAAACCAATCAAGTTTTGAAATGGCATCTAAGACTTGGTCACGTTGGTCGCACTCAAGGTTTACAAGATGGAAAAAGATGGACTTATGGGTCCATTAGGATCGGATCCCTTTTCTACTTGTGAATCTTGCCTTAAAGGCAAAATGACTAAGTCCCCTTCACAGTGACTTTGAAAGAGCCGCTGATAAATCGGGATTAATCCATACCGACGTATGTGGTGCTTGAAGCAAGACGTGACGGATATCAATATTTCATTACGTTTACAGATGATCATACTAAGTATGGTTATGTATACTTAATGAAACATAAATCCGAGGCCTTTGAGAAATTCCAGGAATTCAAGGCCCTAGTCGAGAAACAAACTGGTAATCATATCAAAGCACTTCGGTCGGACCGAGGTGGCGAGTATATGAGTATGGAGTTTGACGAGTTCCTTAAGGAACATGGAATAGTTTCACAACTAACACCTCCAGGTACTCCTCAGTTAAATGGTGTGTCGGAAAGAAGGAACCGGACCTTGTTGAACATGGTCCGTTCCATGCTGGGCTATACTGACTTACCAATTTACCTATGGGGGTATGCACTCCTGACTGCCACTTATATCTTAAACAGATGTCCTTCCAAATCCGTTCCTAAAACTCCACATGAGATGTGAGAGAGAAGAAAACCAAGTCTTAATCGTATTAGGATTTGGGGATGTCCCGCCTATGTCAAGAAGACTAAGGTGGAAAAGTTGGAAGCTAGGTCTGCGAAGGGATGTTTCATTGGATTCCCGTATGGGACAATGGGATATCTATTCTACATGCCCGAAGATCGAAAGATTGTTGTTGCTTTACAAGCACACTTCCTGGAAGATGAGTTCATTCAGGAAGGCGGAGCAGCTAGAAATATTTCTTTAGAAGAATACAATGAAACTCCTCGGGAGACACCTGTGCAAGAAACTGGAACCGAACTTTCTGAAACACAAGTACAACCACCTCGTAGGTCTAGTAGGGTGTCTCATTTACCTGAGAGGTATGGGCTTGTGCACTTGGAGGAGCTGGGTCTCCATGAGGTTCTAAGTGATAGCCAAGAGACCGACCCAACGACCTATGACCAAGCGATGGTGGATGTAGACTCCACAAAATGGCATGAAGCTATGGAAGCTGAGATAGACTCGATGCATGTCAATCAGGTCTGGACTCTAGTAGACCATCCCAAGGGCATAGTGCCCATTGGGAATAAGTGGATCTACAAGAGAAAGACTGATGGTTATGGCAAGGTTGACGCCTATAAGGCCAGGCTTGTGGAAAAGGGTTATACCCAAAAGGAAGGGATCGATTACCACGATACCTTCTCGCCCGTAGCCATGATCAAGTCTATTCGCATGATGCTTGCTATAGCTGCCTACCACGATTATGAGATATGGCAAATGGATGTAAAGACGGCTTTCCTTAATAGATTCCTCGAGGAGGAAATATATATGGAGCAGCCTAAAGGCTTTGTGTCCGAAGTCGATATTCAGAAAGTGTGCAAGCTTCAGCGTTCTATTTATGGACTGAAGCAAGCGTCGCGTCGTTGGAACCTTCGCTTTGACGAGGCAGTCAAAGAGTTTGACTTCGTGCAAAATGAAGAGGAACCTTGTGTATACAAGAAGGTTAGTGGGAGCAAGATCGCATTCTTAGTACTATATGTAGATAACATTCTACTAATAGGAAATGATGTGGGAATGCTCAGTTCTGTGAAAGCTTGGCTTTCGAGTAATTTCTCCATGAAAGACTTGGGAGAAGCTACCTATATTCTTGGTATTTGACTCTACCGGGATATAGCGAAGAGAACAATAGGTCTTTCCCAAGCCTCTATATAGATAAAATCTTAAAGCGATTTAAGATGGATGATTCTAAAAGAGGGTTCCTACCGATGCGACATGGAATAAAACTCACCTTGAAGATGTGTCCTCAAAATGAGGAACAACGAAAGGAAATGAGTAATATACCATATGCTTCGGCCGTGGGTAGCCTTATGTATGCTATGTTGTGTACAAGACCTGACATCGCGCATGCTGTAAGCGTGGTGAGTAGGTTTCGTGCAAACCTGTAAGGAACATCGATCGCCAGAAAGAACGTTCTCAAGTACTTAAGAAGGACTAGAGATATGGTTCTTATGTATGGCGGTGGAGAATCGATGTGGTGGGATTCACCGATTCGACTTCCAAGGACCGAAGGACGACTCGATGTCAACTTCTAGCTACATAATTACACTTAATGTAGGAGCAGATCTTGGCGTAGTGCTGCAAAGCGCGATCGCCGATTCCATATGTCAGCCGAGTATCAAGCAACCTGAGGCTTCCAAGGAAGGGTTCTGATTAAGAAGTTTATGGGAGAACTTCAAGTGATACCATGTGCCGAGCCGCCTGCTCTACAGATCGCGACAATGACGGAGTCAGAGCACGTGCCAAGGAGCCGAGGTTTCACAACAACACCAAACATATTGAGAGGAAGTATCATCTCGTAAGAGAATTTGTTCGCAAGGGATACATTGTGCTGCACAGAGTAGACTCAGCCGACAACGTCGCTGATCCACTGACCAAGCCACTTTCTCAGACTAGCTTGGAGCGTCATCTGGAGAATATGGGTATTAGATACCATAGTGTGTGGCATTGAGTGCAAGTGGGAGATTGTTAGGAATATACCTTCGAATGCCACTCAGAGAATGTTGAGTGAGGGTATTGTACTTGTAATTATGTAAATCATTTATATAAGGCAATGAATGTTTCTTTATTTACTGGTAGTTACTGGCGTTCCTAACTCGTAAATATACGTATAGAAACTAGTCTATGTATTTGAGAGCAAAATGTTCTACTCCTTATTGGATAAGGGGGTCGGCACTGGAAAGGTTATAGCTCAAATACTTAATCGTTCGCAAGTCGATGAAACTTGACTGGGCGCTAAGTTTATGTAAAGACTTGTATGATGTGTTCTTTGACATGGAGAGTGCCTGTCGAACATTAATGGTTAGTGGGAGCACACATTATAGGTATGCTAATTGGATTAGTATACTCGAACCGACTCACCCTCGATTCGTCACACGGATTTCACTCCGGGACAGTCAATGATGGAATCGAAAGGTTGTGATAGGTATTCGTGAACCTTCGACTTGAGGATTTAGTAGGGATGTGCTTGTGACGTCAAGATTTTTATTAGAGTAGTTCGACCCTATAAACCGGAAGGTGGGGGTCAACCTCGACGTGCATCTTGATGGGCAAGTAGCAGGTCCTACTGAATACCAAGATAGAATTCTTTCTCCTGTTAGTGAACGGGTTATATGTCCTATGCGGTTATTGGCAGATGAGATCATAAGTCTTTGGCCAAAGCATTGGAGCTAACTGTATTAGATACACGAGAGCTCGATGATATCGATTTGCATTAACGCATGCATAGCGTTATGTACAGATGGGGTTTGACTGACCGTGACCCCATAACTTGATCGGGACATTTGAAAGAAGGGTTTATACGTTTACTGGTATTCACGACAGAATGGTTCTTGAATGATCCCAATCATTTGTTCTCAGTCGGGGTACAGTGTAGGCCACCAGGCTGGCTAGGTGGTGCTACTACTCTTTGGTTCCTCCCATTGCTGACTGAGACGGACCTACCGAGTCACGCATTAGGATTGATGACGGAATGAATCAAGCTAATTCTCTCATTATGAATATTAGATATTGGATATCTAAATTTGGGACATTGGATGTTTAAATCGACTTATCAGATAAATTGATTTATGGCCTAATGAATTAAATAAATTACTGAGTGATTAATTTAATTCATGTATATAATTATTTCTTGGAGAAATTAATTATATTATTTTGTATTTGATATGTTTAATTAATTGGATTAATTAATCGATATAAATACATCGAAACGGAATCGGAGTTTATCTGTTTGGACTTTCGGGAGCCCGAAACGAACCGAACTCATCCGGTTCTCCATGGGCCGCCCCCCATTTCTAGCCACATTCTTTTTAGGACTTATGTCTTCATTCTTTAATGAATGATTATTGTGGAGGTGGGGTTAGATTCCCACATGCATGAGTTGTTGCAAGTGGTGGGGAGTTGAATAAGAATGGGAAGATGACTTTGATCTCACTTCACTCAACTTTTGGGAAGCCTTCAAACGTGAGAAAGAGAGAGAGAGAGAGAGAAAAACCATTTTTCTCAATTGTCTTCTTCATCTTCTTCATTCACTTCTTCTTCATTTTTCTTGGAGAAAATTGAGAGAAATTATTGAGAGATATATTATACACTTAGAGTGTAGTAATAAAAGCTTCATCACCTAGCTCTAGCCGTATCCTCGGAGGATAGCAAGGTGTTGTCATTTCGTTCGTTTTTCCGGCGCGTGGCAAGTAGAGACGCGGTGTTTTCGGCATTGGATCGTTCAAGGGCTTGAAGCGTAATAGTTTCGTAGAGTTCAAGCAAAACTTGGGGAATAGCTCAAGAGAAGGTTATCCATCTAATCAACGGACTATAAAGGTGAGTTTCTATATCTCTTGTGAATTCGTTTTTGATATTTGTATATACATAGCTCGATCGATCCTCGTAGAGATTCGGATCTAATTAATTTTCATTTTACCGCTTCCGTTGGGCCTTCGTTTTAGGCACCGAATCCCAACAATTGTATCAGAGCAAGGTTTTGCGATCGTATATACGATATTGGCATTTGGAATGATCGATTAGATGGTGAATGATTTGGAATCATTTTAGTCATAATCGTGGTATATGTTTTTACGTTCGTTGTAGTTATATTTTTCGTAAGTTTATGTCTAAATATAAATCTTAATTTCTTGGAAATATGATTTATATTGAAGATATGAACATCAGCGACCGGCGGGTATGCTGAAAACTCTCCCTTACTATCCGCATGAACTAACTTCTCTATCTGTCCCCGTCCACGCTGCAAGGATTCTTGCACATTTGACACCAAATCCATACTTCGAGGTGGTGCGCCGCTTCCGAGCGACGACCTAACAACCCTTGCATATTTTCCACTACATCTGGGCCGATGAAGTGTAGCGCATCCTTGCTCATTTGACACCACCCTCAGATGTAAAGGTGGCGCGCCGCTTCTGGGCGACGACCTAGCAACCCTCGCATACTTATCACTGCACCCGGGCCTATTAAATGCAGCCCGTCGCTTCTAAGGAGATGCCCCAACGATTTTCAAAGTTTGATTCATGTCCATGGGATGTGACGAGTTTTACGCTAGCTGCCACTAATCTACCGCAACCCTCCTCTTTTATCCGGGATTGGGACCGGCAATGAATGTCAATAAACACGTAACCACTTATAGAAAATGAACTTTTCGTATCAGATATCCAATTCATATCACAGTACCCTTCAAGTACCAGGGGAATCTTGAATAGTGTAGCCCAAGGTTTTGAGTATACTTTAAGTATCTCAAAACTCTAACGAGAGTTTTCCAATGCTCTTTGCTTGGATTGCTCGTGTAACGACTCAATTTGTTCACATCGCAAGCTAAATCGGGTCGAGTGCGATTTGTAAGATACATTAAACACCCAATGACTCGTGCATATTCTTCCTGTGCAACAGGCTCCCCTCGATTTTTGTGCAAGTGAACATTTAACTCTATTGGGGTCTTAGCCGACAAGCTATCTAAAGCATTAAACTTCTTGAGAACTTTCTCGGTATAGTGAGATTGTGTCAAGATGATTCCATCTTATTTTATCAAAATTTTCATTCCAAGAATCACATCGGCTAGCCTAATGTCTTTCATGTCAAAATTTCTTTTTAACATGTTCTTAGTATCGTTAATCACTTATATATTGTTACCCATGATTAACATGTCGTCTATATAAAGACACAATAACATAGCCGTTATTAGTGTTCTTAATAATCTGTTTCACGTCTCTCAATTGCGGAAATATGTTTCCGACCCGAGCCACATACTTCAGTTTGACGAAATCGAGATCGCGGATGATCATTCGTATGAGGAGCGTCCTATACGAGTTTTAGAGCGGCGAATCAAACAGTTGAGGAACAAGACGATTCCTTTGGTCAAGATTCAGTGGTCTAGACACGGAGTCGAAGAGGCTACTTGGGAAACCGAGGAGAGTATGCGGGAGAATTATCCTGAGTTGTTTGACCCTTGGTTTCGAGGACGAAACTCTTTTTAAGGGGAGGAGTATGTAATACCCAGTTGTAATTCATTCATTTTCATTCAGTATTAATCACTCAGTAATTTTCACTCATTTTTAATCACTCATCATCCGTGATTCATTCATTTACGTTCATTGTTGGCATGTTGTAACCGTGATATCGCCACCGATCGTCATTTCATCTCCATTTATAGATCAAGACGGGAGTATTATCATTTTCATCGTGATTGGTAGTTTTTTACTAGAAGTATCATCTTTGGCTTGTGTTGGACTTGTTCACTTTCACATTCGTATGGTATGTCGGATCATTCATCAATCGTAGCGAGGAATCGGAGTTATCGGATTTTCACCTTGTCCATTAACGAGTTACGGCCGTAAGATTGTCGGATACGCCGCAATGCATATTCGTTGATTTCAGGCCATTTTGGACGAACGGGACTTACGGCCGTAAGGTTGCGGCATACGGCCGTAAGTTGAGCAGGTACGGCCGTAAGGCTTGGCCGGTTACGGCCGTATGTGTCGAGCAGGGTGTCCAGGCGTTTTTGGCCAAAGGCGAGTTACGGCCGTAAGATGGGCAGGATACGGCCGTAAGGAGTGTTCGTGTTTTTCAGGATGTGTCGGACGAGAGGGACTTATGGCCGTAAGGGTTGCGGCATACGGCCGTAAGACGAGGAAGGTACGGCCATAAGGCTTGGCCGGTTACGGCCGTACGTTACAGGCAGGGTGCCTAGTCATTTTCGACGAAGGGGGCTTACGCCCGTATGTTTGGCCGGATATGGCCATATCGTCCGAGTTACGCCCATAAGGTGTGCGGGTATGGCCGTAAGGATGTCAGCAGGTGTTTTAGACGAGGGCGAGTTACGCCCATAAGTCAGGTACGTATACGGCCGTAAGGTCGCTTAAGCAGTGTTTGAGCCGAGTTACGGCCATACGAGTTGGCTGGTTACGGCCGTAAGGCTGTTGACCTGGGATGTTACGGCCTTAAGAAGGCCGAGTTATGGTCGTAACTTCCGGCAGTTTGTAAGGACTTGGCTGGGACTTTTTCATCATTTTCACCATTTCTTGCACCTTGTTCCGAGAGAGAGAGAGCTTGAGGGAGGGATTTTCCATCATCAATCACTTGAGTGTTAGATTTTCATCATCTTCATTCATTTGGGAAGCTTGGATACTCGATTTAACTCGTGTTCATCGGATCGAAGTGGTTGGATCTTCAAGAGGAAATTTCTTCAACATCTTGGATTTCAATTTTGTATTGAGATATGATGTTTTGGACCTTATAATCATGTTATATGAAGGGATATGCATATGATTATGAGTTTGTATAAAGATTCATTGGACTATTGAAGGATTATTCAAGAACACTTTGAATATTAAGTTAGATTTGGGGGTTTTCGATTAATTGTTGTTGAAATCACGAATTTGGATATTCATTTTGGATTATTGATCATATTGAAGATGTTTTGTTGGTTTGAAACACTTCTTGAGGATTTGATATTGGTATATTGAGGTTTGATTGTAAACGGGAGATTGGCCACAACGTATTCGATATAATGCCCCAATGAACTTGGTTTAGTCGTATTGATGTTTTGAGTTCGTTATAATCGTGTTTGATTCGTATATTGAGTGGATTGTTGGTAATTGTGTTATTCAAGGTTGTTCGAGCGACCGACATTTCATTTAGGACGTTTGTTCGTGGAAGGACATTCTTCATCGGTGTTGAGTAAGTTAATTCTTACTCGGTTAAAAGGATATTCATTCCTTTTGTTGTTGTTAATTCATAATCATAACTTATTCATCATTATATTAACCGTATTGAGACTTGTAATTGTCGAATAATCACTTCATTAACGAGGAACGGCGGTTCCAATCATTTCATTGAACTATCATTCACTTCACCATTATTTTCATCTCGGTGAGTCATTCTTGACTTTGTCGGATTATTATTCATTGGTACTCATTATGGTCATTCTCGTTCATATGACCTTTTGGGTTCATATTGCGTGGCCGAGTGCGGATGTGTGGAATTTTTAGTCGAGCACGCGATGGTCATGTATTTGGATCGATACATTGGACTGTGCACACGGTAACGATTACCTCCGTGAGACTAATTAGGTACAAGGACAGGTGTATCCGGTCATTTGTCTTGTACACTTGCACAGAACATTACGGGCGTACTATGATACTCCTCTTCAGCTCAATTCATAACTAAGGATATTTCATAACTAAAGATAACTCATGGTTGTGTATTTTCAACCCTTGAGGATTGTTGTTCTGTGTAACTGACCCCGTTGGGGGATTTTGTTTTCAGGTCACGGCAAGGCAAAGGCACGGGAAGAGCATGTTTACGGCGAGGAGTCCCAGTGATACTAGTAGGGGCCCCCGATCTTTTCAGTCATTCATGTTGTTGTCATTTATTTTCCGCTGCATATTTTCATTTAGATACTCCGTTTCATTCAGTGTTGTGTATTTTATCTTCATATAAAATATACTAGTATTCGGTATTTCCCTGGTGTATTGTACTTAAACTCCTCATCGGAGTATTTGGTAATATAATGTGGTTCAGTACTACAATTATATTATTTAATTCATCGCCATTCACTCGGTGGGTCCTAAATGGGATCCACAGACCGTAATATCCGCCTAATTTGGGGTGTTACAAATTCATCTAGGAGGTTGAATTCAGAATAGAGTATGTTATGTAATCCTTGTTACCGAGATGAGTTGATCGTTGATATGATTATCGGATTATGAAATCGTATTGTGTTTTTGGATTCGTGATTGATTAATTCAGGTTGTTCGGGTTTGTGTTTAATCGGGATATTATGGAACCGGGTTTGTCGACCGTTATATTGATTGTTAATTAGGATCGCCGAAAGGCGGTTTGTATTGTAGATATGAGTTCGTATTTGTTGAGTTAGATTGTTCATTTTTGTATATGATCGAGATATCGTTGAACGGTTGAGGTGATTGTTGGTCGTGTCGGTTGTTGATTGTTATCGGATTGTTGTTAATTTACTATTGCAATAGGTTGCGATAGTTGATCGTTGATAAGAATCGTGCCTTATGGTCGAGTTCAAGGATGCTCGTGGATTGCATTGGTCGTGGTCAAGAGCTTGTAGACGACAAAGAAGGAATTGGTAACGGCTTCACTATCGTCAGACGGTATCGAGGCGTTATTACTTGTCCAAATTTTATAATATTTAATGAATGGTTTCTGTTTCACTTCGTTTATAATGCATATAGCAATAATTATTATTGTGAACCCTGGAGATTTGGATTGTATGTTGTTTTACGATTTTTGGGAGTTAAATCATAACGTATATGATTTCCATTCGGCATTGCTATATTTAGGTATCGAGGATATATTGTGGTAAATGCGAGGATATGCGTTATCTACAGTCGTGGTATTTTTGGATCGCCGAATTTTGAGGATATTTGTTAGTGATGGTTTTAACATCGAGATTGCTCTCGAAGGACTCGAGGCAAGTACTCTAACCATTTTTGTCATTTAGTGTCGATCGTGTTGTGATACATTCGTGTATTGTTGTTGTCATGCATTGTGTATTGTTGTTTTGTGCAGTTGTGCATTGTTGTCGTATGTACACCATGCGTTGGTCCGACGAGATCATCATGGGAATCTATTGTAGGTCACAAGTCGTCCAGGTACAAGTCTAGAGGGGGGGTGAATAGACTTGTAGAAACTCTTAAACTCTTTTTTACGAAGAGTAAGTTTCTTCAGCTGATAGGTAAACAAATGACTTGGAGTCGTTTGTTCTTTAATATATGCGGAAGTAAGCTGATGACGAATAGAATGCAGCTAATGAAACACTTAACAATGAATGCAGCAGTTAAAGTATGATGCAATAAAACAGTAAAGAACGCAGGCGATTATAGTGGTCGCAGAGGTGGGGTAATCCTCTACTAATCCACTTTTCTCCAAACCAGTTGGAGATGAATTCACTATAATTCTCAACCAGTGATAAATATTATAGTGATTCAAACAAAACTACAACAGCCTTCCAACCGCTGGAAATTCGTGCCGTTGTACCACACTTGATCGCTTTGCACCTCTTGATCCTCGATCCTCGGATGCCTTTACAGTCTCTAACTTCAACCAGTGAAGTACCCCGAACTCAGGATTATAGACAAGAGTTTTTGTCTTCTCCAACTAAGAGCTTCTTTAAGTATGAACTTGTAGAACCGCTCTATTCACGATGCTATCGATTTGCTTTTTGATTGCTTGAATGCTTTGATCGCTTGAAAGTATGTTCGCACCGGTGATTGCTCGCCCAAATCTTCGGATATATATAGGTCACGATCTCTGAGCTTTTTCCTTGTAGCCATTGCAAATCTTTTGAACAAATCCGTCCGTTAGAGGGAGACTTCTTTGTTTAATCTTTCTGAACGTTGCAAGGCTGGATTCCCATTATTTTAATCTATCTTCCGACCGTTGTGAAGACTTCTGCATGTGAGCGCCGAATCTTTTGAATATAAAACGATTAAAGTCTTCAAGGTGGGTCTGGATGATTTATTTAAATCATATCTCTTGCGGGAATCTCTCCAATTTGTCTCTTCACGTTGCATGTGACTTTCCGTAATACTTGACTTTTCAATGCATGCTATCGTGGACTTGGAGTACTTGGATGACTTTGACTAGGCTGATGAGCAGCTAACATCTCTGCAGTCTGGACCTCTCTGATGTTCACTGTTTGTGACTTATCTGATCAGATGACTTCTCTGAGGTACCTTGGCCGCACCGTCAAACCTCTCCGATAAATTATGTTGACCAGACTACTCGACTCGACTGACCGATCCTCTCTCGATGAACTTAGTCGCATCAAGATTAGCCGATTTTAGCCTAACTAATTTTTGGCTTACAGAAGATGCTCATTTGGTTCTTCTTTACATTTTGCCAAGTTTTATACTTAACATATTTGGCCTATGGAAGATACTCATTTGGTTCTTCCTTACATTTTTGCCAAGTAATAAACATTTGATTTTATATTAATGACGTCATCAAAATCTAACAAGTATTCCTAACAAATTCCCCCTATTTTGATGATGGCAAAACTTTAAACAAGTAATCAAATGATCAAGTCTGCACTTAAGTGCAAGACACAAACTAAAGTCATTCTAGTTTTTTGAGACAACTGGGAATTGTCATTCAAAAAGACTGTTATAAAATTAATTTTACAAGTACATGTCTGAATTTTACAAGAAAATTTTAAGTACATAAATCATTACAAGTAAAAATAAGTAAGAGTCATCTGCCTCTTCGAATAGGCTGTTTGGCAGGTCTGAAGGGTTTAGCTCCAATTGGTCTTGTTTTGACTGGGGCAAGACCATACTTCCTTTTCACAACAGGAGCTGCAAAGTCTTGTTCTTCTTGGGATGAAAATTTATTCTCAAGACATAACTTCTTGATTTTTCTCTGTAGCACAAGTTCATCCAACGCACCTCCTCTTTCCATAGTAGGAGGATCTTTGGCAGTGAATGGAGGGATCCTGGGATAAGCATTTTGTTTCCCAGCATGTTTCTTCAGAATAGCCCAGAGTTGCGGATGGGCTGCCTCCATCAAATTTATGAAGATTTGTTGTGGGGAGAGATTATCATCCTGGAGTATTTCCCAGATGTAGTAGTCTCTGATAAACCTCTTTCTTGCAGATCCCCACATTTCCAGAGCTTCATATGGAACAAAATCCTCCACAAACCACAACTCCTTTCCTTCCCACTCTAGGGGAGGCTCAAGACCTCCTCTATTCCTCCTTTTCTTGCCTTCAGCCGGTCACTGCTCGATCCGATCCTCCCTTCCTTTTCGTGCTTGATGGTCCTTAAATTTGAAAGATATCTTGATTCTTTTTGGTTCTTAGCTCGCCTTATCTCTCCTTGATTACTTCCTTCCCCTACATTCTCTCTTCCTTTTGCCAAAGATCAACTAGGTAGTTAATTGTCGCTCCATTCTCGCTCATCCAATCGACATGCCAAATGGCATTCGTTGTTGGTAGGGGAGGGGTTGAGGAACATTTCTCTCGCAACAGAGTGTCGATCTTTGCATTAATGGATTGAAGGTCGAGTGACCCGAAAGTTGCCGCAGCCTCTCCAATTGTATCTTTCACTATCTCGCCTGATCGGGCCATGGCAGGAGATATCTCGAGCCGATGGAGAGTGCTCTCCCGAGCCTTCGCAATCGAACCACCGGATCGCAAGCTTCGTCTGCACTGTACTCCTGCAGGGGGTATTCTCTCGGGGTCCCCGATCCGAGTCCTCATCTAACTCGCGTCTAGCCGTGTGTGTCGGGCAGTACCACGCCCCTATCTCGCAGCCTTCTTGTGTCGGCTCGCTCGATCTCGGCTCCTTTTATTCTTCTGCCTTCTCTTCCTCTTTCTCCTGTACCTCCTCCTTTTCTTCTTCTACCTTCTCTTCCTCTTTCTCCTGATCCTCCTCCTTTTCTTTTCCATTTTCTTTTTCAGCTCCTTCATCTCCTCCATCATCATTATCATCATCATCATCATTGTTGTCATCCTTCCCATCCTTTTCTCCTTCATCATCATTCTCCTTTTCATCATCATCATCCTCCTTCTCACCTTCATCTTGTTTTACTTCTTCTCCTTCTTCTTCTTCTTCTTCTTCATTCAACTCTTCTGTCTTCTCTACTTCATCAGGTTGATTTTCAACTAAGATCTTTTCTTCTTCTCTCGCTTCTCTTCCTCCTCTTCTTCTTCATCGTCCAAAACAACAACTTCTTTATTTTCTTCTCCATCTACCTCCTCAATCCTAATTTCCTTTTCAACTACCTCCTCAACATCTTTCTCATAAGATCCGTCAAAAATACTAAGCATAATGCAGTGGATGAACTGGTCCATGTTGGTTTTAAAATCGACATGAACCAAATCTTCAAGGATCAAAATTGTGTCTGATGTTTTACAAAAATCTATCAGCACATCCTCCGTGGCTTGGGGATAGTCCCAACCACAAGTGTCAATAAAAGATTGAAGTTTGACAAAGGATAAGGATTTCAAAAATTTCCATTCTTCAAAAATTTCAAAGAACGATTGTTTTAAAGCTAGAGGTTTTACAAGTTGTAGTTGTTCGATGGATAGATTGAAAGTGTTATTTTCTAAGAGGTTAAAGATATAGTTGGCTTCAGGGATAGAAATTATTAGACCTGCTTCTTCTTCCTCAGAGATGTAGGCTGGGGGTTGAGTACACCACAACTGAGTCTCGTGGGTGCTCGGGCAGCCGGTCTTCCGTGTGAGTTGAGACTCGCTAAGGGGCTGGCAAGATGTCAGACTGCTCTTCCTCACTAAATTGCAGTTTCCTTGGCCTCTTGGGAGAGGGTTCTGGTGACGACTGGGATAGAAGGTCCTTCAGGGGCTGGTCCCCTTCTCTTAAATCTGACTGCTATGGGAGTGTCGTCGGACTCGGTGTCTGACTCGACTGTAGTTGGTATGTTGGCTGCTGGTCTGTC
Source organism: Orobanche coerulescens (assembly GCA_033398695.1). Taxonomy (NCBI): domain Eukaryota; kingdom Viridiplantae; phylum Streptophyta; class Magnoliopsida; order Lamiales; family Orobanchaceae; genus Orobanche; species Orobanche coerulescens. The sequence continues at coordinate 33,657,597 of CM065814.1, read as the reverse complement.
CGACTCTCCTGACGAATAATATCTCGGATAAGGCCTTGTGTCATGTAGGTCCTTCAGCATCTGGGCTGCTCTCCTTGCACCTCCCAATTTTCTCAGCTTCTCGTGGTCCATATGACCAAGTCTTTTATTGGGATGAAAGGGGTCAGTGCTTCCCTTCGCCATGCCTGTCTTTTCCAGCATCCAACTCAGCTGCGTTCCAAATGCCAGCTTTGTCTTAAATCTCTTCTCATCGTCAAGCCATTCGGCTTTGTTGACCTCTCGAACGAGTTGCCTGAATATGTAATCTGCCCAGTCAATTTCTTCTTCCTCAATTAGTGCTCCCAGCACCATAAATTTCACCGACGACAGTTGGTCATAACTGCCGGCCATCCCCATGATTATTTTGTTGGTTATGTCCAATGCAAAACGATAAACTTTCTTAAGCTCACTCCTCTTGGCAGTGAGTTTCAGTTTTTCAGGGATATTCTCCACCTTAATCTTCTTCCAGATTTCGGCAGAAGACTGCTTGAGAGCTTCGACGGCTATGCCGCGGTGCTTCATACCGAAAACTCTGCGAATCGACTCTCGCGTTATGTCGACTTGCCTTCCGCCAACAGTGCTTCGAATTCCATCTTGAATTAAACACGCTTCGCGATAGAACGCGATAACATCCTCCTTGTACAGATGTTGAGGGTTGATGTCTAGGAATGGGTAGATCCCATTGAGCTTCATCGCGCGGATTAGGTTAAACACATCGTAATCCTCCAAATTAGCTTCCAATAAGCCTTCAAAATCGACGACCAGCGAGAAAATAATCTGGTCCTTGATCGTCTTCAGATTGACACCTTCGAAGTAGGATGCCATTTCTGCAAATAAAAGATTTTAGTGTATTTGGTGTTCAAGGAATTTTTGCTCTGAAAAATCTAGGGTTTCTGGTAAGCGTAAAAGGTAAAGTAATGGGTTTTCTTTCCTTATAAAGAAGATCAAAATACGTATGGATTAATTTATAATATATTTGAAACGGTGGTACGCCTTTTGATATTCTTTTGAATTTCAAATTTGAATTGGTGGTCCATTTTTAAAATTTGACGGTTGATTCTGATTGGCCACCGTGGAGGTCGATTTAATAAGCGATTGACGCATGTATTAAAATTGCCACTTGGCTTAGGAAAATATATATTTAAATGCCATTTGTTAACCAAAATTAATATAATAATATTATAAATATGTCAGATAATAATTAAATATTCAGAGGTCAGTTTAGAAAACTTAGCTGGTCTGATTTGTTGACTGTTGACCGCTCTGTATCAGGTGAGTTGACTTCTCGCCTGATATTCTGATCAGCTAGGTTGCTTTGTCCGTCCTTCGTTTTCTTGCCTGCATCGGCAAGGATCTGATTCTCCAGCTGGGTCCGTCCTTCCTCTGAAATGCTTCAGCTTGCTTCATTACTAGATTCCCAATCTAGTAATCCAAGATCTCTGCTCAGCTCCAAAAATCTTTCTTCTGGCAAGGGTTTGGTAAAGATGTCAGCTATCTGGTAGTCTCAGGCCGACTCTTTCAACTCTAACCCTTTTGTTAAGCACATGGTCTCTGATGAAGTGGTGCTTAACATCAATGTGCTTCGTCCTTGAGTGCAAAATCGGGTTGTTGGTTATTGCAATAGCACTATTGTTGTCAAACCAGATAGGAACTTCATTGGCAATAATATTATAATCCCTTAGTCATTGCCTAATCCATAAAATCAGGCACAATAAACTACCGCAGCTAGGTATTCGACTCAGAGTGGAGATAGAGTTAGAAACTCCGCTTCTTTCTAAACCAGATATCACCGTTCCTAGGAATTGGCACGCTCCACTAGTGCTCTTCCCGTTGATTTTGCATCCCGCGAAATCGCATCCGAGTATCCCGATAGCTCGAAATTATCATCCTTGGGATACCATAGTCCAACATTGATTGTAGACTTAAGGTATTTTATTATCCTCTTGGCCGCATCTAGGTGTGATTGCTTCGGCTTGACCGGAATCGCGCACAAACTCCAACAAAGATAGATATGTCCGGCTCAAGCAGTGAGGTACAGAAGAGATCTAATGAGTCTTCTGTAGTGGGTTGAGTCCACTTATATGCCTGCCTCGTCTGCATCCAGATGAGTACTTGTGCTCATAGGAATTCTTGCTGGCTTGGCTGATTCCTTTCCATATCTCTTGATCAGATCTTTGGTATACTTAGCTTGGTTGATGAAAATTCCTTTTTCCATCTGCTTAACTTGTAGTCCGAGAAAGAAGTTAAGCTTTCCCATCATACTCATCTCAAATTCTCCTTGCATGAGGTTGGAGAATTTCTCGCATAGCTCTGGATTGGTTGATCCGAATATGATGTCATCCACATATATCTGGACTATTAATATGTGGCCTTCGTGCTCCACTATGAATAGGGTTTTGTCCACTTTTCCTTTGCAAAAACCATTTTTCTCAAGAAACACAGACAATGTTTCATACCACGTTCTATGTGCTTGCTTAAGTCCATAGAGAGCCTTTAACAGCTTATAGACTTTGTCTCCTTTGACAAAACCTGGGGGTTGCTCTACATAGACTTCTTCTTCTAGGATTCCATTTAGAAAAGCACTCTTTACATCCATCTGATATACTTCAAAATCCTTGAATGCAGCATATGCGAGGAATAGTCTGATGGCCTCTAATCTTGCAACAGGTGCATAGGTTTCATCAAAATCTATTCCCTCACACTGTGCATAACCTTTTGCTACAAGTATGGCCTTATTCCTAACAACAGTTCCGTCTTCATCACTCTTATTTTTGTACACCCATTTGGTGCCAATAACTTTCTTGTGATCAGGTCTGTCTGTTAGTTCCCAAACTTTGTTTCTCTCCATCTTCTCCAATTCCTCTTGCATAGCATTTATCCAAGAATAATCTTCTAAGGCTTGTTCTGTAGTTTTAGGTTCTATTTGTGACATAAAGCATGAGAACATAGCCATTCCTGCTGGTAGGATTGACTGTCTTGTCTTAACTCCATCAGTCAACTTTCCGATGATTTGCTGAATTGGGTGATCTTTGAGCCACTTGGGGATGTCGTCCTCTTCTGGGTTTGTTCTCTGCTGATTGCTCGTGGATTTCGACGCGCCTAGGTTCTCGTCCGCAATCGATCAACTACCATCTTGTCATCTCGCAGTTGGTTCTGACCGCAGATGAGTCTTTGTCGCCATGGCTGGGTCTTCATCCGCAATCGGATAAGATAGGTTTGGTGATCCTGCCTCGACCGTTGGGTCTTCAAGCACTGCAGCTGGGTCATCAGCCGGGTCTGGCAGTGAGTCCACCATTCCAAAGGTCATGTACAATGACTTCTTCAAGGGTCGCCGACTTGAGCTTGTTCTCAATTAGCTCAACTTGCTTCCCGTACTCAACGGTAGATTCATCAAAACAACATGGGGTGTTTCCTCCACAACTAAGCTTCTTTTATTAAAAACTCTATATGCCTTGCTTCTTTGTGAATATCCCATAAAGAGATCGTCACGCTTTAGCATCAAAGGCATTTAGTTGTGTTTTACCGTTGTTGTGGATGAAACACTTACAACCAAAAACATGAAAGTAAGCAACAGTAGGAGTTCTATTATTCCAAACCTCATAGGAAGTTTTGCCATGTCTCCCTACTATCATACACCTATTCTGGGTGTGACAGGCTGTGTTGACTCTTCATCCGTAACCTTTGGGCGTGTCCGCTCGCAATCATGGACCTTGCCGCTTCCTTCGTGGTTCTCGTTTTCTTTCAAGAACACCATTCTATCAAGCGCCCCGGCCGCAGAGAGCTCATGCCGGATCCCATTCTCGATCGCTGTAATCGCTTATCGCCTTGTTGAGAAACTCCTCCTCTATCCGATCCGATTTTGATGATGGATAGGATTTCTCATTCTCGGATCCTTCTCAGCCTCTGTAACTTGGTCAAGGTTTCAATTTTCTTGTATAGAACATAATCCAAGTGTACCTTGAATAATCATCTACTATTACAAGTGCATGCTTTCGCCGCCGTTGTCCTTGGCTTGATAGACCAAATAGATCCATGTGGAGTAGATCTAAGATCCTTGTTGTGAGAGTTGTAGTCGGATCGGCTTGAACGATGCTCGTCCGCTTCCTTTCTCGACATGCATCACAAAGCGCTTCCTTCTTGAATGCTTCATTTGAAGTCCTCTCACCAGCCTTCCGAGAACTAATCTTGTTGATGGCCTTGAAGTTCGTGTGACATAGTCTTTGTGCCACACCCATCCATTCTCGCCATCGTCTTGGATAGAAAACAGGAGTTAGGTGTTCCCGTGTTCCAATCAATCATATATACATCTCTCCTTCAAACCTTGTAGCTTTACTTCTCCGCATTAAGATGTCTATCACCATACATTTCCAGATGGTGAATACTACTAGGTTCTTCTCACACGTAACCGGATTATGCTCGTGAGGTTGTACTTGAGCCCTTTCGACATAATGAACTTTGATATCACAATATTTCCTGCAAGCCTCTCCAAAGCCTTTTGTTTGTCCTCTAGATCTATCTCCAAAGGTTACATCGACCTCTTTCTTTGGTGTATTTGGACCACATCTTCTTGTTCCTTGGCCATATGCCTCGAGCATCCGTAATCTACAAACCATTCTTCACCTCCAAAATTTGAGCTTGTGGAGATGTGGTTGTAGTCCTTCCACCTTTCTCGCAATCGACAAGCAGAGATTTAGGTACCCAAATCGTGTGGGTCCTTTGGGGTTACTGGTTTCTGGAGAATTGATTTCTCCTCGATTGTAAAAGTTGTTATTATTATTATAACCTCATAAGGTGTGTAAGTTCGAGGTCCGAATCTCCCGTTGGGATTCTATACTGGATATTCCTCAAAATTTTGATAGTGTGGGCCATGTCTAAATCTTGGCCGAGACCATTTATCAATCTTTGAGGTCTCCACACTTGTTCGCTTTTGGAAATCGGGATAACCTTGAGGTTTCCATCCGCCCTCCCATTTTGAAATCTGCTGGGGAGTTGTTGGTAATAGTGGACATGTTGTCCTGGCCGCCGCTTTTGCTGGGCCACCGCCTAGTCGCCCGTCTAGGTGGCCGCCTTGTGTAACCCGACCGCAGCCTAGACATGTGACTTGGCTGTTGCCTGTTTTTAAATATCGGTTTATATGTAGGCTCAACAGTCGAGACAATTGTTTCTCCCTTGATAAATTTTCTTTTAGAACTAGAGGGAGTGTGAGGATCATATCCAAGGCCTGATTTGGAATATAGTGGCCTTTTATTGGTACACAATTCTTCCAGGGTTGAAGACGCCTTCAGGGAGGTTATTTCCTGCGCCTGAGTTTTATTTACCTGTGTCAGCTTAGTAAACTCAGTTTTGGCATGAGCAAGTGCAGCTGATTTTTCTTTAACTAAAATGGTTAGTCTGTTTATCTCAGATGTATTAACATCAGCCTGGTTTTTAAAGTCAGATGCAGTTATCTCAATCTTATTTAGATCTAGGCTGAGTTTTTCGAAATCATTTTTCAGCTGCCTATTCTCATCTTGCAGCTGAGTCTTCTCTGCTGATACAGTTTGGTGTGCAGATTTGAGTGTCTCAAAATCTTTAAATAACTTATTTACCGATTCGTGCAGATCCATATCTTGTGACATGGCTGAGCTATTATTTGAACCGGTGGGTTTAGAGGTTACCTCTTCATTAGCTAGGTTTGGCATCAGGCAGTCATACTCCTCATCTTCATCAGAAAAGAATCCGCTGCTTGATTCGACATGCTCCTGGTCTTCTCCGATGAGGGCCTTTCTTCTATCTTCCTTTCTGCCCACCTCCTTCTTGGTTTCGTCCTTCTTGAGCTCGTAATGTACCCATTTGGATGTGTCCTGTCCTTGTGACAATTGTAGCATTCTACTTTCCAGCCTTCCAAATTTTCCGGTTCCTTCGATTCTCCTTATAATTTTTCTTGTATTCGAGTAGTTCTTTCTAAAGTTCCGAACCTTTGCATTATAAACGCCATTTGTTCCTCAAAATCTAATGGATTTGGAGGCTTTACATCGATAGGCTCTTGGCAGGGACTCGGCCGCAAATGCTATTCCCTTCTCTCGCAGCTCGCTTGAGGATGAACTTGGAAGCTCGAACTCATAAGCCTTCGATCGAGAACACTCTTGGATCTTTATCTTATTCAGTCCTCGACTCTCTCATGGCCACGGCCTTCATGCTCCATTCAGGGTTGAGAGATCTGAGAACCTTTAGTGCCATTTCCCTGTTGCCATAGGTTTTGCCGAGGGAGTTGATCTCATTAATAATCTAAGTGAACCTTGTGTCCACTTGATCTATGGATTCGTCGTTCTTCATTTTGAAATTGTCAAACTTTTGAATAGCGATTGACAATTTATTTTCTTTGATTAGCTCCGTTCCCTCACACATTAAAGCTAATGTGTCCCAGATTTCCTTGGCATTTTTGCAGTTCTTGATCTTGACCATGGTGGATTTGTCAAGAGTCTGATATAATACATCTCTGGCCCGATTATCAAGATTGGCCAGTTTTCTTTCATCGAGAGTCAGCTCCGTCCTCTTCTTAGGAATCTTCTCTGGCTTTCCTACTGCGATCTCCTCTGCTGTGTTGTCCTTCTCGAAGATGAATAGACCATCCTCTATGATGCACCACATGTTGTCATGAATCTAAGATAAGTGTGCATGCATCCTTATCTTCCACAGATCATACTCGTCAACTGAAAACACAGGGAGTCTAGAATGCATGTGTTCCATTATAAAATGAGAGTGAAGATATATATCTGATATAGATCTGGTTCTTGAAGTAAATGAACCAACCTCTCCGATACCACTTGTAGGTCACAAGTCATCCAGGTACAAGTCTAGAGGGGGGGTGAATAGACTTGTAGAAACTCTTAAACTCTTTTTTACGAAGAGTGAGTTTCTTCAGCTGATAGGTAAACAAATGACTTGGAGTCGTTTGTTCTTTAATATATACGGAAGTAAGCTGATGACGAATAGAAAGCAGCTAATGAAACACTTAACAATGAATGCAGCATTTAAAGTATGATGCAATAAAACAGTAAAGAACGCAGGAGATTATAGTGGTCTCAGAGGTGGGGTAATCCTCTACTAATCCACTTTTCTCCAAACCAGTTGGAGATGAATTCACTATAATTCTCAACCAGTGATAAATATTATAGTGATTCAAACAAAACTACAACAGCTTCCAACCAGTGGAAATCCGTGCCGTTGTACCACACTTGACTGCTTTGCACCTCTTGATCCTCGATCCTTGGATGCCTTTACAGTCTCTAACTTCAACCAGTGAAGTACCCCGAACTCAGGATTATAGACAAGAGTTTTTGTCTTCTCCAACTAAGAGCTTCTTTAAGTATGAACTTGTAGAACCGCTCTATTCATGATGCTATCGATTGCTTTTTGATTGCTTGAATGCTTTGATCGCTTGAAAGTATGTTCGCACCGGTGATTGATCAGTTTCAAATCTTCGGATATATATAGGTCACGATCTCTGAGCTTTTTCCTTGTAGCCGTTGCAAATCTTTTGAACAAATCCGTCCGTTGGAGGGAGACTTCTTTGTTTAATCTTTCTGAACGTTGCAAGGCTGGATTCCCATTATTTTAATCTATCTTCCGACCGTTGTGAAGACTTCTGCATGTGAGCGCCGAATCTTTTGAATATAAAACGATTAAAGTCTTCAAGGTGGGTCTGCATGATTTATTTAAATCATATCTCTTGCGGGAATCTCTCCAATTTGTCTCTTCACGTTGCATGTAACTTTCCGTAATACTTGACTTTTCAATGCATGCTGACGTGGACTTGGAGTACTTGGCTGACTTCGACTAGGCTGATGAGCAGCTAACTTCTCTGCAGTCTGGACCTCTCTGATGTTCACTGTTTGTGACTTATCTGATCAGGTGACTTCTCTGAGGTACCTTGGCCGCAGCCGTCAAACCTCTCTGATAAATTATGTTGACCAGGACTACTCTGATTCGACTCGACTGATCCTCTCTGATGAACTTAGCTGTACTCAGTACTTAGCCGATTTTAGCCTGACTAATTTTTGGCCTACAGAAGATACTCATTTGGTTCTTCTTTATATTTTGCCAAGTTTTATACTTAACATATTTGGCCTATGGAAGATACTCATTTGGTTCTTCCTTACATTTTTGCCAAGTAATAAACATTTGATTTTATATTAATGACATCATCAAAATCTAACAAGTATTCCTAACATCTATAGATGTGTGCGCTGGATCGTTGGACAGGTATTTCCACCATGCGTTGGTCCAACGGGATCTACGTTGTGTGCGCTGGATCGTAGGATTACCATGTGTTGTTGTTATGCATATATATTATTGGTTATCCACCTTGTGTTGATCTAACAGGGTCATCTTCGGATCTATGCTTTGTGCACTGGATCATCGGATTTCCATTGAGTTTACATTGTTGTTATTGTTGTGGGCATATTGATGTCGTCATGTGAGTATGCATTTGTAGGTCTTGTGTTAGGACCATGTCCGCATGTTGTATTGGTCAGATCTCAGATTAGACTGACATGATTCATCGTGGAATTGTGTATCCTGAGGTATGTTCCGTATTTCCTTTTTGGTACTTGTCTTTGATGGACAATCGAATTTCATGTTGAGATTTGATAATGATATCCGATGGATTGAATTGGTCAGAGTTGATATATTTCGTATCAGTGAGTCATGATGTTTTGAGAACCCTGGGGTATTGCTTGAGGTACAGTACAAATGTTTGGGTAGGAGTTTATTGTGTTGTTGAGGATACGAGATGTGAATTTTTTATAAGGATTACTTTAGTAAGGATTATCATGAGTTGGTAAAGTTATGGTTGTAAGATTACATTGGGCGTATTCTTACTTAGTCTTTTCAATGGTATGTAACTATTGACGTGATGTGATCGTTATCATTGTTGAGTATTATTGCCGACCTCGTCATGGGCTTTCTTTTTAGGTTCTCGGGATATCGAGCTCGTAGCGGTCGTGAAGAGATGAGCTTCCCGGAGGATACTGGCTATGGCATGTGTTTGTGAATCGAGTACTTTGACTAGTTGTTGTATTCCGCTGCTAGAGCATTTTAAATTGTTTGTCTTTTCCACTGCTTGGGTATTTTTAAATGGCCTTTTGGTTTTGGCAACTTAAGTTATTTTGAAAAATCGTTTTCTAAACTATTTTGTCAGTACGTGTAAGCGTGGCTTAACGTATGCTTTTAATACTGTTAAGTTTTGGCATTTTGGGCCTTGTAGTTTCAAATGAGATTCTATGTCGGTTTTGATAAATGAATTTTATAAAGTCTTCGAATATTTTTTAAGATATTTCCGTCATCGTCGCTTAGGCATATTTGAATGTTTGTAAATCTTTCTTTCAGCCTCATGGGTTCCATTTCGGGGCCCACGACACTGTAATATTCCTGGATGGCTCTGGGGGTGTTACAGGCATTATGCGGGAGGCTCATGCATCACCTTACTCAGTCCATCCGGGCTCGAGTAAAATGTATAAGGATTTGAGGAAGAATTTTTGGTGGAATGTCATGAAGAATGAGGTGGTGTAGTTTGTGGCTAAGTGTTTGACTTGTCAGCAACTCAAAATCGAACATCAGCGGCCAGCCGGGTTGTTGAAGCCACTTCCCGTCCCGAAATGGAAGTGGGAGGACGTCTCTATGGATTTTGTCACGAATTTGCCTAGGACAAAGACGGGAATGAACATGGTGTGGGTGATCGTGGATCGGCTAACTAATTCGGCACATTTTCTGGGCATCAAGGACACTTGGGGACCACAAAAATTGGCTCGTATATTTATTACGTAGATCGTGAGGCTTCATGGAACGCCGAAAACTATTATTTCGGATAGGGATGGTCGGATTGTATCACATTTGTGGCAGACGGTACATAAGGCTTTGGGGACACGTTTGCATTTGAGCACATCTTTCCATCCTCAGACCGATGGACAGTCTGAGCGTACCATTCAGATGTTCGAGCATATATTGCGCGCGTGTGCACTAGACTGGAGTAGTGATTGGAAGGAACATCTGGCCCTGATCGAGTTCACTTATAATAATAGCTGGCATGCATCGATTAAGATGGCACCGTATGAGGCGCTTTATGGCCGACGATCTCGATCGCCGATATGTTGGAATGAGCCATCCGATTTAGCTGGCACCGAGCCGGATCTTGTGTTGGAAACTAGGAGGAAAGTAGAGTTGATTCGAGAGAGAATGTTGGCGGCTCAGAGTCGACAAAAGTCATATGCGGATGTTAGGCGTCGACCCTTAGAGTTTGAGGTAGGGGATCACGTCTTGTTAAGAGTGTCTCCGTCGAAGGGAGTTTTCCATTTTGGGAAAAAAGGAAAGATTAGTCCAAGAGATATTAGACCTTTCGAGATATTGGAGAGAGTTGGCGAGTTGGCTTATCGTTTGGCATTACTCCCGTCATTGAGCCATGTGCATAGTGTATTTCACGTTTCTCAGTTGAGAACTTATGTTCCAGACCCGACTCACATTATCGATTTTGGGGATGTGGAAATCGAGAAGGATGTTACGTTTGAGGAGAGGCCAGTAAGGATTTTGGAACGTCGGGATAAACAGTTAAGGCACAAAACCATTCCTTTTAAGGTGCAATGGTCGAGACATGGAGTGGAGGAAGCGACATGGGAATTGTAGGAGGATATGCGTGCGAGATACCCCGAGCTTTTTGATCCTTAAGTTTTGGGACGAAACTTCTTTTTAGATGGGGAGAATGTAATATCCGTACTTTTTATTTTTAGCAGTTTCTATTTTCGGGCGCATGTCTATTTTAACGACTCGCTTGTACCATTTCGACGTTTTGAATCTATTTTATTCTTGGTATTTTTCCATTCGACGAGTTTCAGAGGTGTTTTTACGTAATATGCTTTATGTTATGATCTTGTCGCATGTACGTTCGATTCTCGTAAAACTCGTTTGATTTCGTTAGTTCTTTGTTCCCATGAGTCCGTATGATTGAGTTATTCATGTTGTGAGTTTCGGTTTCATAATCCGACATCGTATCGTGATTTTCGAATGTTTGGGCCGTTTTGTAATTTCTTAAAGTTTGAGAAAAATTTACTTCCGTCGTCGAGTTCCGAACCTTTGAGTAGTCAGAATTGTGTTTTTTTAGCGCTTAGATTCATCATCGGGAATACTTCGTAACAATATGTTCGGATTATTAGCAGGTTCGGGTTTCGGTGTCGTTCGGGGCGGTTCGGACAGCAGCCTTTCCAAACTGCTGTCCAACAGGGTGTTACGGATGTAACACCCCAATGGCTACGGCCGTAAAGATTGCCTTGTTACAGCCGTAATAATCTAACTGTCACGGTCGTAACGTCCCGCTGTTTTAAGACAGCGGGCAGAGGACATAAGTCTTCATTCGTTTCCTTTTCTTATTTTTCATCGGGCCACGCGAGAATTCTGCACTGGGGCGATTTGTACCACTTCCAATCTATGTGTTCATCATTTTCCATCACCGTGGTATCGTGGTAGCATATTATCATCAACGAAATCACCCTACTCCGTCCGAATTCAAGGTATTTTGGCTTAGAACCCTAACTTTGTCAATTTTGGGGGTTTCTCGGGATTTGTGTATTTAAACTCGAATTGTTTGTTGATGTTGTGATATTTCTTATCGATTATTGTTATTGAGTGATTCCCAATCCGTTTTTATCGAGTTAAGTCCGTGAATTGTTGATTCGGGGAGGTTTTGTGAAAACCCTCGCCCGTATTGATTGTATGTTTATTGTTATGGTTGGTAATCGGGGTTGTGGGCGTATTCCGTTCGGTTATTGATGTCGTTTAGGACTAATTCATGTTAATCTCTCGTTTAGGAGCGGACGTGTTCACACGGGGTCATTCCTCATCATCGTTTATTTTCTATCTCGTCGAAGATGTCTCAAAGGCAAGTACTTTACATTTGTATGCATATTCTAGTATTTGATTTATGGCTTCCCATGTATGTTGTAGATGTGAATGCGTATGTTTACCCAGGGATGGTCTGACGGGGCCTCTGGGGATACGTAGTGCCGTGTCTATGCATATAGTGAACCGGGGTTAACCAACCATGGATGGTTCGACGGGCCTCTGCGAGGTGCGGTGGCCGTGAGTCTCGTACCAACGGTTAACCTTTGAAATATTTTGTTGGAGAACTATGTTTTGTGCATGTGCACCTTCATATTCCGGAATATAAATGTTTTCTAAAATGATTTTTGGCGCATAATTCATCTGATTAGAATGCTAGTTCAAATGGATTGCACTTGCACTAGCTATTGTCGCTAACCCCTTCAATGGGGGAAATACTTTTGTATTTCAGGTACAGGTCATGGAGGCGAACGAGCATGCGGACAGTACGAGGATGATGGGCAAGGGTGATTTTGTTCAATGGCCGTTTGCTTGGCGTCTTGTCTTTTAGTTTTATTAATTATGTCATTTGTTTCAGTACTCGAGTACTTTCTTCTTTTAGACTTGTATTTGTTTGTGGACCTGGTTTGGGAAAGATTTTATTTATTACTGTCGGGTTCGATCTATTTGTTTTGAATGTCTTAAAATTGTGGAATCTTTTCTACGTTGATGATGTTTGTCATCAATCGTGATGTCGAGTTTGTGCGTTAGCCTGGTGGATTCCAAAGGGTTGGGTCCACGGCGCTGTAATATGCCCTGAACGTCTTGGGGGTGTTACAAATTCATAGGGAAAGTCATTTGTTCGGGATAAACAAATTATTTACACCATGATCCCAAGAATGTAACGAACCGAATCAGATAATATAGCAAAAATCCCCTAAAAATCTCAAAATTAGGGTTCTAGGATGATTACCCCGAAGCAAAGGATGAAAGGGCAATTAGATGTTGTTAATGTACTCCAAACCCTTGATGATGAAGATAGAGAACAAAAGATTGATGATCTCTCGAGAAGAATTGCCTCAAAATCGCCTCTCTCTCTCTCGCCCTCTTGTGTCAAAGGTAAGAAATAAGAAAAATACAGAAAAAGGTTGTTGTCCACACTTAAATACTGTGCACACTTAGCGTGCGCTAAACTTTACTTTTAGCGTGCGCTAATGGGCCTAAAATCGAGGTTTCGTTTCAGCTTGTTAGCGTGCGCTAACGAGTACACTAGCATGCGTTAATATTGCTGAGTAGCATGCTCTATATCACTGCTTAGCGTATGTCGAGTCTCTGTACCGCAGAATAACAGTGTAGGCTCGGGCAGCCCGAACACGACCCGAACGAGGCAAAACATGATGGTTAACAATAAACAATGAAGAGCTTACGAAGAGCATCAATTTACACATTCAAGTGCTAAACAAACACACAATTCCAATTACCCGAAGTACGGAAAAACGAATACAAAAGCAAACATCCAAAACTTTGAAAAATTACAAAACGGGCCAAACGTCCGAAAATCATGATTCAAGATCGAAAAACCACACCAAAGCTCACAACACATCTAAATATGCTAAACGAACTTGTAGAAATAATGAAACGACAATTTCAAACAAGATTTACAAAAATGAAACCCCACACGGAAAAGTTACATCAATCCACAAATTTATTAATATCAACCTCGAAACTCGTTCAAAAGGCAAAAAGTGCAGTACAAAGTAGTTTCATAAAGTCGCAATGATTACAAGCGAGTCGCTAAAAATGAAAAAGTACCAAAAATAAAAATTACTAAAAATAGAAAAATCTCGGGTATTACACATAAAGCAGTGAAAAATAGATAATCATATATTGTTCGAACCCCCCCCCCTCCCCCACCCCGATGAAAGCATGTTGATCCTCATGCACAGACGCATCAACATTCAATTTAACTGTAGGACTAGTGGGATCCTACTCCTTCCGCTATTTATCTTATTTGCCAATGAGCAACCCAAAATATAGTCTCTGTTTGAGGATTTAACATATCCTGCTAGATCATATGGAGGACACTCATTATTTAAAATGTTGCTTATCTCGCCACAACCACAAATCGACACAGCAACGAGAAACATAATTGCGAACTCATCTCTCGAACATCCCCTCCCCCTTGCTTCACACTCCACTCGAACCAATTCCAAGGTTGCAAAGAAAAGAAACACTGTCTGCCTGTTGATTTTACAAGTTCTCGCCACATAGATTGTGTGACAGTGCAATCTTGAAGTACCGTTGCAAAAAATATCAATTCGGTTTTACTAGCTTTTTCGTTAAAACCGCACTGGAACTGAATCAAAAAGAACTAGCAGTTCCTCGAATCTATGAGATTTGAAAAAAAATATCTATAAGTTGGTCCTCAGTTCGGTTCTGGTACGGTTCTATATGGATCCAACATGGTTCCATTCGGTTCCTTCAGTTCATACACCGCGCAGATCGGTTCGACGATGCGATTTCGGAGAAAATATCTATTATAATTTTAAATAAATTCATCATATCTATCGGTTCCTTTGGATCGTATAGTTTTTTTCTAAATTTTAACAGGAATCGCGAACCAAACTGTCATACAATGAAGAAACCAAAGCGCCTAATAATATAGATTTTGCTTACAGGAATCAAACGGAACCGTCGGTTCCTGCACGGTTCAGATCAGTTTCGTTGTTCTCGATTTGAAAAGTTCCAGGCCTACTCTTCAAGTGTGCTCTAGATAAAGCCCTCAAGCTGAGCCTAAATGATTACAAACCACACCCACCAGATAAACCACAATAGGCAAGATATGCGTAACAAGCTCAACAATGTAAGTGTTGGCAAAAAGAATCGAACTCGTGACATTTCGCTTTCGGGCTCATCTACTCCACCAACTCGACTACCATTACGAGTTAACATATATTAATCTTCATCATAGTTATCAAAACACAAGAAAAAATTTGCAAGAAGTGTATCCCAAGTACAACAATACTAAATATACAAATTAACTATATATATGTGTATATCTTGTTTTAATATCAAAAGCACAACATGATACTGGTTACTTTATGAACTTAACCCCCCGTTCCCAAACCAAGAAAAAAAAAATGATTGCAGTCTCTCACCACAACTTCACATGTATATGACTAAGGTTCAAAAAAGACAAAAGGCATCTAACTCTTTATTCCCTTAAAAGTGTTGAGAAGAATAAACACCACCTGCAAAGAAGCATCATTTTTATAAGTTTTAAATTCCAATGCCTACCTGAAAAAACTAGATGACGTCGAAGCAAAACAACATTAGCCTGCACTATTTTTCTTTAAATTTTCACAAAGAAAAACTCAACCTCTTAGGATAATTAAACCTAACCATGATCTAGAGTTTATTTTTCCCCAAAAAAAAATCTAAAAACAAAGCTTTCATTCTGCAGCTATGTAGGTGGAAAGAATCTGTTGAGATTGAAGGGCAATGTATAAAACTCTTCGTTCCGATTATCGCCTCTAAACATTCTGAATTTCATCCACCATGGCATCCCCCGATCTTTCTTCGACTTTTCGACTTCTATCGTGTTGTCAAGAAACACTGCAACGGTTAATCCGACGGTGGGAGGCGACATGAATATGGTGTTTAAGAATGCATTGAACTGCAATAACACAAAGGGATATGAATTGACTTGACAAAGTGCATCATCATCATCATCATCATATTACCTTATTAGGTTGAATTACTTAATCCACTATTCAACACAACAAAAAACACGCTCACCCATCCAGCATTAGTGTGAACCAGCCCGCGACGAGTAACCAACCAGTATTCGTCAAAGAATTGAGGAATAGAGATCCCAAGGAAAAGGGAAGTACCGGTTATAAACAGGTTCCTCATGGAATTCATATTAGTGAATTGAAGAAACGATAATCCAACGGAACCTGCACCACAAAAAAAAATGAAAAAGCAAACTGTAATACTCGAGAAACAAATTCTTTATACATTATTAAATTTCATAAAAAATCTAAGGTACCCACATGGGTACCATACCCGCATATATACTAACCATTATACCTGCAGCAAATTAAGTGATTTTCATCATGAATCTAATGGTGAATATTCATGCAAATATGGTACCCATGTGAATACGTTAGAACTTTCCTGAATGTCATACCTACAAGGCCAAACAGAACACAGTATAATGCTGCGAATATCGGAAAAGGTATAGATGCAAAAACAGCTCCGAATTTCCCTGCAGCCATCCAGTGTCTCGTATATAATGTCATGTTAAAATAATTCACAAGAGCAATAATAATAGTAACTCATAACTGACCTAAGATGGAAAAGAATATCATGAAGCCAGCTGAAAGCTGAACCACTCTACGACTCCCGACTCGAGTAAGCCCAAGGAGCCCCACATTTTCCCTGAAAAAGTATTAAGAGCCCCCCCACCCCCCCTCTATCAGTTGCTCTTTTTCTTTTTCTCTTTTTACTATTATTAAATTAGCGATCACATACACAGATACTGTAGAGCCGGTGAGCGTTCCAAAAAGGCCATCAAGCAAGACGCCTATTCCCTGCCAACCAATGCCGCGACTAAGTACATAGGCAGGAGGTGGGGTCGCAATTGCCAGACGAGATGCTGCCTGGTATGCCCCGGTAGACTGCAACATAATATTATGACAGAAGTCAAAAATAGTATCAAAACTAATCCAACAGGAGTTTACAAGGAAATTTTCCTAAGTCCAAACGAACTGTATGAAATCTTTAAATACCTCGACCATCGAGACAAGAACAGCAGACATCATGGCGAACGAATGACCAGCAGCAAAAGTAGGCGGCCCCCACTGAAGAGGATACGGAAATTTGAACCTTAACAACATCAAATATATATATATACATATAAAATTACATTTGCACGATAAACATATCTCAAACCTTTTTTAATATGAAATAAAATAAAAAAATACACATCAATCACACGAACCATGGAGCTGTGGATATAAGATTAGCCCTGTCCGTACGACAGCTTAGCTGAGTCGCATGAGGTCTCCCACTGTAAGATCCACTAGCCGTTAGTATGAGCGAATATATCCACATAATAGCCACGCTGATTATTACAGGAAATCGTTCAAAGATCGGGAAGTCCCTCATAGGTTTAACATGCTTCAAATACTGCAATGAGAAAAAAAAAGTTACTTGCATGAGTGTACGAAAAAAAAAAACTAGAATAAGCGCTTTTATACTTGGAACATTAACGTTTAAACTTACTTGTGACATTCCGATAACCAGGAAAAGCATCGGTAAACCAATCTCTACACAATTTCCTAGCTGCAAAAAAAGCACAGATAATATACAGTATGCTTATTGAACTAAGAATGTGCCAAAATGACGGGACTTACTGCAGGAAATCCTCGTTGAAATAAGCCAAAACCAACTAATCCAACGACAGGTGCCATTCCAAGGGGACTGAAAAATCTGTATTTTTTTTGTAAGAAAAAAATTACTAAAATTCATGGATATATATATATATATATATATATATATATATATATATATGTATAATATCGACTAATGCAAGTTCGTTTATCCATTTCGACAGTTGGATTGAAACTGTACCGTGAAAAGAGACCCCACACTTGGCTGTAGCCTAGAATTATTTGTATACTCGCAGCAACAATTAACGCTCCTTGGACAGCTCTCATGGTGTGAATAAATCTCTATGAGACAGTCAAAACCATTTTTTTTTTAAATACTGCTATTGTAGTTATATGCAAAAAGCCTTGTACAAGTAATTTATTTGATGGAAAAAAACGAACTAGATACGTACTAAATGAGGTTCTTTAATCTGTTGTAATGACGAGTCTTGAATAATATACGCAATCGGAACAACATAAGCAAAGGACCCTCCAACGACAGCAGGTAACCTAGTACCAAAGAGTGCCTGAAGAAGGGTGTTAATGCCAGCTACGAAAAGCAACGTCTGAACAACCCGTGCTTTGTCCCCCTGTGACATCAGCAAGGAACATCACTTTGTGCAGATTAAAAATAGAAACTAAACTTCCAAGTAGGAAAAAATCAATTTAAGATATCCAATTTAGTTAAAATATGTACTTTGAGACCCAACGATATCAAAGTTTATACCAAAAAATACTAATAATTACTGAAGATTGGCATTTTCATGTGGAACAACATAACTAGAAGAAAAAGCGAATAAGAAAACAGCTTACATCAGTTCCTCCCATCATAGGGACAAGCAATGTGGGAATCATCACACTTGTACCGACTACTAAAACGTAATTCTGAAATGCTAATAAAATGGTTTCAGCTGCAGAAAAGGAAAATAAAAAATAATAATGAGAAATCAGAGCATAAAGGTCTATTAGGCTTGCTTACGCAACACTTGACAAAACTATATCAAAATATATATTAAAGCTCACTTCACACTCACAATGCTCAAGATAAATACTAGTAATTAGAGCCACATATCATCCCCTTGAATTTACATTTTAGACAACCCATGAATAAAATTCCACCTTTATACCGACATTGAACGCTCCCACAACAAAATACTATCATCTCTCTCAAAACACACACACACACAGGCATACACATATACACAAATACAGATTGAGAGAGAGAGAGAGAGAGAGAGACGCAGAGCTATAGAACAAATCCTTACTACAACACTCGTTAAACCCCAAACCACTCGCTTTTATTTCCCAAACCACCATTACTTGAAAAAAAAAAGTTTCTAGCGAGCGGCCTCCGCCCTGACCCCCCACCCCCACCCCGCCCCACGACACATAGACAAGGGGAATATACTAATCGTGTAAAATGTAGGAATAAACATTTAGACAAGAAGAAAGAAAGAAGACAGGCACAGAAAAAACCCAAAAAGTAACAAAGAAATTCATATGCATGTCAGTGTGTGTTGTGTGTGAAAAATGACAAAAGAAGGGAATTCTAAAGAACATACGCCATGGAGGATTAGAATCAATGCAGTACTCTAGGTCCTGGAGCTGTTCCATGGGAGGGTGTGCAATGTCACCCATTACTCTGTCCTTTTTTCTCTCTTCTTTTTCTGTGGATTGTGCGTACAAGACAGAAAGAGAGAGAAGAAGAAGAAGAAGAACGAGGAAGAAGGAGAAGAAGAAAGTAAAGCAGTAACAGCAGCAGCAGATAGGAAAAAAGTTGGAAAAAGTGCAGTTTGAGAAGAATATTTTAAAAAAGAGAGAAGAACAAATATGCCACAGAAAGAAGTGGAATATAAATGTATAGATACACACCTGTATATATGTATGTGTTTGTACACACAGAAGACACACAGTACACAGTAGAAACACTTTTTTGAATTTCGGGTACGTTCCACATATCATGCGAAGGATAGGCTTCGGCTTTTTGAATTTGTTCCAAATCTGTTTGATGTACTGGTAGTATTGCCACTGTCTCTCCATTTATTTACGAGTTTGCCACTTGAAAATCCACATATACGTCTTTATAAATACCATACTTTATATTTTTCGCTTTTTTTTGGAAGATGCACCCTGGTAATCATAAAGAGACCCTTTTGTATATAGTAATATTCTATTTTGTTCCAAGTTTAGTAACAACTATTTTGATATTCAAATTGTCGAAATTGATCTTTACTTGAATAAAATTCGAGTCATATATTATAATTTCGAGTAACATAATTTCGAGTCAACTTAAAAAAAAACAATATCGAGGAAGGTTGAAAATATGGGTTACCGGAGTCCGAAATTTCAGGTTACACGAGTCCAATTCGTGTCACCCGAATACAATTCGGGACATGTAAATAAAAAAAAGTCTCCCGAATTCATTCGGGAGATGTAAAAAAAAAAAATTAAAAAAAAAAGAGGTCTCCCGAATGAATTCGGGAGATGTATAAAAATTTAAAAAAAAAAAAAAGAGGGTCTCCGAATGAATTCAAGAGATTTATAAAAAAAGGTCTCGAATTCATTCGAGATGTATAAAAAAATTCGTGTGACACGAATGGACTCGTAACCCGAATTTTTTTACATCTCCGAATGAATTGGAGACTTTTTTATTTACATGTCGGTGTATTCGGGTGACACGAGTGGACTCGTGTAACCGAAATTCGACTCCTAACCAATATTTTCAACCTTCCTCGATATTGTTTTTTTTGAAGTTGACTCGAAATTATATTACTCGATATTATAATATATGACTCGAATTTTATTCGAGTAAAGGTCAATTTCGACAATTTGGGTATCAAAAGAGTTGTTACTAAACTTGGGGCAGAAAAAAATATTACTATATGCCAAATGGCAAAACAAGCTATTTCTAGAATCATAAATGTAGTTTTTGGCTTTTGACAGGTTGACACATCACATTAAATTACTACAAAACCCGATAAATGAATATCGTCGGATAGGAGAAAATATTCATTTAGCGAGATTAATCATTTATTGAGAGAAAATTTGAACATGTTATAAAAAGTTGGGATCGGAAAAAATTATTCATTTGACGAGGTTATTCATTTATCAAACGTTCATTTATCGAGATTTTACTGTACAGTTATTTCATTTTATGTGATTTGTGGAATTGAGTAGCTATTTCCCTTCCGTTTTTGTTGCAACAAATTTCCAGTGTGTTTAATTTAGAGTTTTAATTATTATTCTCTTTATCCAACCAAAAATTAACATAGGATGTATATTCATAAACCAACTATCTAGTCCAGCTGGCCACCATATGGGTGTAAAAACTCATGTGGGGTGGAGGTCAGGAGTTCTATCTCTCTTGCCTCCACCTTACAAATCTTTTTCGGGTCATATACGTTCTAATTAAGCCGCATTTGACAGTACCTCATACTTAATATCATTCGTGTGAGTTCGATTCGGGGGAGGACTTCATGTTCTCTTTACCTGGGAGGATCTGGTTGTACGTCAGCAGAACCCGACAAGACACTGGTCAGTTCGTGCACATCCCGCGATTTAACTTGGTGGCAGTAATGAGAAAGCGGAGCTGTTACCCTCAGACATAGTTAGGTGTAAGCCTAGAAACTGAGTAATAAAAAAATGATGTGTATTCATAAATATTACGGGTGTATATTTTACACTACACATAAAAAAAAGGTATATTTTACACTACATTACCTTATCATTTTTCATTATTTATGAAGATGTTATATTCATTTTTGTCACATATTTTACATATTAATTCACGTTATAATATATATAAAGAGTTCACAAGCTATATATCTTAGACGGATATGTAAAATATTATAATGTATACCTGAAATTAGTTGGTCTTGACTATTAACATACGTCAGGGTATTTTGTATATGCTTATGATGAAGTGGATCGCGGTAAGATAGTTTTTGTACTGACTAAATGAAGAATAAAAACCTCGATATGCTTAACCGTATCGCAGTGAGATGGTTTTTCTGTACTCTCTAAATAAAAAACTAAGATCTCGATTAATTATTATTTCTTAATTCTACTGTGTAATATTTACTTATGTATTTATAATATTTATTCATTTGACTTATCATGGGTGGGACTCACATTGATTAGTTCAATATGCTCGATATTTTGGATAATAATATTATATGATAGTTAATATTATAGCTAAAAATTGTATCCTGATACGTTCAGGTTGACAAGCCCCCCTCAAAAGCTCAAAAGAATCTGTATATTTAATTATGTATTGTTGGTTCCGAAAATGATGAAGATTGTCCTCACTGTACCAACATGAGTCTTTTCTAGCGCGCATTGTTCTCACTTGCGTGCACCCTGAGAAACTTCACATGCGGTCACCCATCTCATAACTACTTCAAGCCAAGCACGCTTAACTTTGGAGTTTATATGAGATTGCTATCAGAAAAGAAGATGTATCTTGTTGGTATGAGTAGGCCAAATTAATTCATTAAACCACTACCTAATACAGATCTCAAAGGTTGAATCGCAAGCCGGGACTCGCGTATTTTTAAGCCCATGCAGGTAGGATGCTGGACCGAAGCGCAACATTCACCCTTCCAGTGCCTGCCAGCATCTCAGCCCCAAATTCTGAAAACCTCCGGAAACTAGATTTGATCAACCAACCCTCTAGCTTCTGGATTCATTCACACAGTCCTCAAACACTTGACACCAGCATATGTTCCGGCACCGTTTACTTCCACTGCGTCAGTATCTCAATTCTAGCATACTAGATTTGATCGCATAGCCCTCCAGCACCTGACAACCTCCACTGCGCCATCATCTCAGTTCCGGCCAAGTGGCAACTTCTGCTGCATGTACGCCTCTCAGTTTCAATGCTCTGATAGCCTCCAATTAGCAAACTCCAAGGTTCGTACCCGTAACATGCTCTGATACCAATTATTGGTCCCTAAATTAATGAATATTGTCATCACTGTACCAATACGAAACTTTTCTAGCGCGGTTTGTCCCCACTCGCGCTCACCCTGAGAAACTTCCATGGGGATCACCCATCCCATAACTACTCAAGCACGCTTAACTTTGGAGTTTCTATGAGATTGCAACTAGAAAAGAAGATGCATCTTGTTGGTATGAGTAGTCCAAATCAATTCAGTTAACAATTCCTAATACAAATCTCACAGGTTGAATCGCAAGCCGCGCCTCACAAATTTTTAAGCCCATGTCGGGAGGATGCTGGACAGAAACCCAACAGTTCTAGTCTAGAAAAAACATTAACAAACTATCCACCAAAGTCCAAAACTCAAGATCATCAAATGTACAAGTGAAACACATATACTAATTTCAAACTATATATTCCATAGGTTGTAATCTTCTAAATTTTCATTATGATATTTTCGTATTATTTTATTCAATATGTATTGGATAATATGGTATGTATACAGTATGGATAAAATAATTTGAGAATAATTGTCGTAGATGTTAGATAATTACATTTGAGGATATTGTGGAACAAGTATGTCGAGTTATTGATGTCCGATATAGTACAAAAATTTGTGCTGAGATATATTGGGAAAATGATTAAGTATATAAGCCATAACGTATGCTACCACAAAGAGTGAACATACTTTAAAGAGCATGTGTTGCGTACGCTATGTGAGGAATTGGACATAGGAATCAAAACCTGACATATGGAGCCCAGAGATTAGCTGGCGTGCAAAAAGGCAAGTCAACTAAAGCTTAAGTATGTTAACGATAGAGACTTAGGGGCTGTTTACTTTTTTTCCATTAATATCTGAATGGATTAAGCTGTCTGAGTGGATTAATCTGTTTGATTTGAAAAAATATCCTGTTGTTTCTTTCTTTTCTGAATGAACTATCTGAATGACAGAAATGACCATTTTACCCCTCAATATGAATTAAGTCCTTTTTGATAAAGGACGGTTTAGTTTATATAATCAATTTGAATTATATGACATAATATTTATTTTAATTTATATTATAATATATATTCATAAATCATATTATAATTTTCAGGTATATTTAAATAATCAAACAATATTTTATAAATATATTAAGTTATATTTTAATATATATATATATATAGTTATATTAATTTTTTAATAGTCGATATAAAAAAATCAATTTAAATAATATAACATAATATATTTTAATTTATATTATAATATATATTCATAAATCATATTATAATTTTCAGATATATTTAAATAAACAGACAATATTTTTATAAATACATTAAGTTATATTTTAATATATATAGTTATATTAATTTTTTAATAGTCAATATAAAAAATCAATTTAAATAATATAACATAATATATATTTTAAATTATATTATAATATATATTCATAAATTATATTATAATTTTCAGATTTATTTAAATAATTAGACAATAGTTTTAAAAATATATTAAGTTATATTTTTTAATATATAGTTATATTATTTTTTTAATAGTCAATATAAAAAAATCAATTTATATAATATAAAATAATATATATTTTAATTTATATTATAATATATATTCATAAATCATATTATAATTTTTAGGTATATGTAAATAATCGACAATATTTTTATAAATATATTAAGTTATATTTTATTATATATAGTTATATTAATTTTTTTAATAGTCAATATAAAAAAATCAATTTATATAATATAAAATAATATATATTTTAATTTATATTATAATATATTTATATTCATAAATCATATTATAATTTTCGTATATTTAAATAATCAGACAATATTTTTATAAATATATTAAGTTATATTTTAATATATATAGTTATATTAATTTTTTTTATCAATAAATAGCTTATATTTTATGAATTTTAAATGTATAATATTAATATATATTTTAAATTTATACTATATATACTTAATTATAATTAAGATTATATGATAATTTATACTATATATACTCAATTCTTTTATTATTAAAGAGGGTAATTTTGGTACATTGGGAAAGTATTTATGTCTTAATGGTAAGGACACCCCAAAAGTTGCTTAATGAAAAAGACATTATTAAGATCATTAAGTAGAAAGTAAACAGCAAAATATAGCTGATCGATTAAGCTGATTAAGTATTAAGCTGATTAAGTAAAAAGTAAACAAGCCCTTACTTACGCTAAATGAAGTGGATAATGAACGCGGACATTGAATCAAGGAACTTTGGACCATGTAAGGCCAGGTGCTTTTGGTGCGCATGAGATAAATGAGTCAACAGGACTTACGTATGCTGTTTGGATGAGAATAATGTATGCTACGGAGGACAAGTAGCGGGTGCGACCAAATGTTGCGTATGTAAGACATTATACAAAATGAGGCGTATCCTCTGGACTGGTGTTGCATGTAACACTCCAAACTAGGCGGATATTACAGTGCCGTGGACCCCCGACTGGGACCCACCAGGCGAATGAAAACGGATGAATTACACAGGGTAAATGTAGTACCAAACCACATTACAACATCAATTACTCCGATTAGGAGTTTCATACAACACACCCAGGAAAAAAAATAGAATACATGTGTATTTTATGTGACGATAAAATACACAACACTGAATGAAATGAGTATTCAAACGGAATGTCTGCAGCGGAATAAATAAAGGAAACATAATGACTGAATAAATGACTGAACAGACTGGGGCCCCCTTCTAGTATCATTGGGACTCCTCGCCGTCAACGTGCTCTCCCTGTGCCTTTGCCTTGCCATGACCTGAGAAACAAATATCCCCAAACGGGTTATTATCTGAGAATAACAATCCTCCAGAGTTGAATAAACACAATCATATAAATATGTAGTATAAACCACAAGTTCGATTAAAATGAAACGGTTAGATTATAACCCAATCTTGTTGAAAACATACACAATCAAACATGCTGTATGAATCAACTAACAGTATGGCTCAAAGGGTGGCGCCACACTACGCCCGGGATGGAAATGTGTCCGTGCACAAGCCACCAACGAGTATCGATCGAATACCCGCGTGGTCTTGTACCTAATCAGTCTCACGAAGCAATCGACTCGTGTGCACAGTCCAATGTGAGGCCAGCAACCAACACACGACATAAATGTGCCTGACATGAAAATCCTACACATACCAATCGGCATGCCAGTATGACCCGGAATGCCACGATATAACAAAAGTGACATCGAAAATGAATAATGACTCACCGAGGTAAAATGATAGTGAAATGAATGATAGCTCAACAAAAGGATTGGAACCGTCGTTCCTTGTGACTGAAGTGATTAATTGACAATGACAAGTTTTAATACGGTTAACACAATGATAAATGAGTTACGATTATGAATGAACAACAACAAAAGGAAATGAATATCCTTATAACTGAGTAAGAATCAACTTACACAATACCGGTGACAATTATCCTTCCACGAACAACGTCCTAATTGAGATATCGGTCGATCTAACAACCTTGAATTATACAATATCCAACAACTCGTTCAATATACGAATCAAACACGAATATAACGAACTCAAAACGTCGATATGATTAAACTAAGTTCATTGGGGCATTAAATCGAATACGTTGTGGCCAAACTCCGGTTGTTTACAATCAAATCTCAATAAGCCACTATCAATTCCCCCAAGAAGTGTTTCAAACCAACAAACATCTTCCGAATGATCAATAATCCAAAATGAATATCCGAAAACGTGATTATAACGACAATTAATCGAAAACCCCCAATTTCAACTCGATAATCAAAGTGTTCTTGAATAATCCTTCGATAATCCAATGAATCCTTATACAAACTCATAATCATATACATATCCCTTCATATAACATGATTATAACGTCCAAAACATCATATCTCAACATAGAATCGAAATCCAAGGTGTCGAAGAAATTACCTCTTGAATATCCAATCACTTTGATCCGAAGAACACGAGTTTAATCGAGTATCCAAGCTTCCCAAATGATTGAAGGTGATGAAAAATACACACTCAAATGATAAATGATGAAGAAAACTCTCCCTCAAGCTTTCTCTCTCGGTTGTAGGTGAAGAAAAATGGAAGGAATGGGCTGAAATACAAAAAAAACGAATTTAAAGGGGTTGCCTACCCTGCCGGACACGGCCCGTGCCGATCGGCACGGTCGTGTCGCACAGCTGGCCGACAGGGACTCGACCGTGTCCTGCTTGACACGGTCGCAGCGCGGAGGGCCTTCCGATAGTGACCCGTCCGACAGCGACTCGGCATGACTCGACCGTGTCCTGGGACACGGTCGGGCATCTGGCGATCGGTTCGCTTATCCGGAAGAGTTCGACTCGGCCGTGCCAAGCGACACGGTCGAGTCCTCGTGGCGATACTTCGCATTTCCGACGAGTACGGCACGGGCCGTGTCGGACGACACGACCGAGTCCGGCCGGCGTGATCGCCAAAAGTCGAAAAATGAGCGGGTGAGCTAAAACGACCATAACTCTCTCGTCCGGACTCCGATTGACTCACCGTTTGAACCATTGGAAAGCTAACTCGATGCTCTATAATATTGCAAAGATTTAGAATTTTTGGAGTTACCAAAAATTAATGGTGATCTAACAAAGTCGAACTCATATGAGGAAAGTTGCAACAATGAACAATAACGATACACAACTCAAGTTTTTCCGAACGGTGAACACGGTGAATGAACATGATTGATGAATGATTATAATTGAGTGAAAATACACCGAGTGACAATTACAGATCGATAATTACTGAATGAAAATGAATGAATTACAACCGGGTATTACATACTCCCCCCTTAAAAAGAGTTTCGTCCCCGAAACTAAGGGTCAAACAATTCGGGATAACTCTCCCGCATATTCTCCTCGGTTTCCCAAGTGGCCTCTTCGACTCCGTGTCTAGACCACTGAATCTTGACCAAAGGAATCGCCTTGTTCCTCAACTGTTTGATTCGCCGCTCTAACACTCGTACAGGACGCTCCTCGTACGAATGATCATCTGCGATCTCGATTTCGTCGAACTGAAGTATGTGACTCGGGTCGGCAACATACTTCCGCAACTGAGAGACGTGAAACACATTATGAATCCTGCTCAAAGCCGGAGGTAAAGCCAATCGATAAGCTAACTCGCCTACTCGATCCAAAATTTCAAACGGTCCAATGAATCTCGGGCTCAACTTCCCCCGTTTTCCGAAACGGAAAATACCTCGACTCGGGGATACCTTGACCAAAACATGGTCACCCGTCTCGAACTCTAGTGGTCGACGACGATTATCCGCATACGATTTCTGTCGACTCTGAGCTGTCAACATACGACTCTTGATCAAAGCTACCTTCTCCCGGGCGGCTATAAGCATATCGGGCTTGGTGCCGATTGATTCTGACAAGTCATCCCAACACAAAGGAGATCGACAACGACGACCGTACAAGGTCTCGTAAGGTGCCATCTTAATGGAAGCATGCCAACTATTATTATACGTGAACTCAATCAATGGTAGTTGGGCTTCCCAATCGTCCTTCCAATCGAGGACGCATGCCCTCAACATGTCCTCTAATGTCTGTATAGTCCTCTCTGATTGTCCGTCGGACTGAGGATGAAAGGCGGTACTGAGATTGAGCTGAGTTCCCATAGCACGATGGAATCGATTTCCAAAAATGAGACACAAATCGTCCGTCACGATCGGAACGATACTCTTAGAGTACTGCAGGCCTTACTATCTCCTTGATGAATAATCGGGCCGATCTCTCGGGACCCCACGTATCCTTGATCTCAAGGAAATGAGCTGATTTAGTTAAGCGGTCCACAATCACCCAGATCGTATTCATGCCACGACTGGCCGGCAAACTCGTGATGAAATCCATAGAAATGTCTTCCCACTTCCACTGGAATAGGGAGAGGTTTCAAAGATACCCGCTGGCCGATGTTCAATCTTGACTTGTTGGCAAGTTAAGCATCTCGAAACAAATTCCGCGACTTCTCGCTTCATATTACTCCACCAGTAATATTGTTTCAAGTCTTTATACATCTTGCTAGACCCGGGTGAACAGAATAAGGGGTAGCATGAGCTTCTCTCAAAATTGAGTTTTTCAACTCGTCATTCGCCAGACGCACAACCGGTTCTTAAACCTCAAAAGTCCATCCTCGTGGACTACGAATCCAGGGGCTTTCCCGAGCCACATCCTCACGGATGCGCAACAATGAAGGGTCCGAACTCGATTCTCTCTGATTACCTCCTCAAGTGACGATGAAATCTCTAACATACAAAGTTGTCCCCGACTCCGGCTGCACTCGATCTCGGGTCGAAGGAATTCCCTTGAAGCTCCTTCCGAATCAAGTAAACGAGTAAGCATCTGCTCCCGCACGGACTTACGACTCAAGGCGTCGCGATAACGTTCGCCTTGCCCGGGTGGTAAAGGATCTCAATATCATAATCCTTGATTAGTTCTAACCACCGCCTCTGTCGCATATTTAACTCCTTCTGAGTAAATATATACTTTAAACTTTTATGATCGGTGAATATCTGACAAGTGACGCCATAAAGGTAATGACGCCAAATCTTCAAAGCGAACACCACGGCTGCTAGCTCAAGGTCGTGGGTCGGATAACTAACCTCGTAAGGTCTCAATTGCCGTGAAGCATAAGCAATAACCTTCCCATTCTGCATGAGTACACATCCGAGACCCTGTCTGGACGCATCACTATAAACCACAAATCCCTCCGTCCCCTACGGTAAGGAAAGTACAGGTTCTGACATTAACCGGCTCTTGAATTCCTCAAAACTCCGTTGACACGCGTCGGACCACGTGTATTTCTTATCCTTCCGCAAAAGGTTCGTCAAGGGTTGAGCGATTTTAGAAAATCCCTCCACAAATCGCCGATAATAGCCCGCTAATCCGAGAAAACTTCGGATCTCCTTAACATTCTTCGGAGGTAACCAGTCTCGGATAGCCTCCGTCTTCTGAGGGTCGACACGAACTCCGTCCGATGAAATTATATGTCCGAGAAAAGTCACTTCGGACATCCAAAACTCACATTTGGAAAACTTTCCATAAAGTTGCTCTCGTCTCAACACGTCGAGAACCTGATGAAGATGAACCTCGTGTTCCTCTCGGTTACGAGAATAAATCAAAATGTCATCGATGAAGACAACAACAAACCGATCCAAAAAGTCGATGAAAACCTGATTCATTAACTCCATGAATACCGCAGGTGCATTAGTTAGCCCGAACGGCATAACTACGAACTCATAATGACCATAGCGTGTTCGAAACGCCGTCCTCGCGATATCCGACTCTCGAATCCGCAACTGGTGATATCCAGATCTTAAGTCGATCTTGGAAAATATCAAGCTCCTGTAGTTGATCTAAGAGATCATCAATGCGGGGTAAAGGATACTTATTCTTGATCGTCACCCGGTTCAATTCGGTAATCAATACACAATCGGAACGAACCATCCTTCTTCTTGACAAGTAATCGGTGCTCCCCACGGGGACGCACTCGGTCGGATATAACCTTTCTCGAACAATTCCTCAAGTTGATTCTTCAACTCCTGCATTTCGGTCGGGGCCATCCGGTACGGTGCCTTTGATATCGGAGACGTACCAGGCTCCAACTCAATCGTGAATTCCACATCTCTCTGTGGAGGCAAACCAGGTAACTCGTCTGGAAAAACATCGGCATATTCCCTTACTACCGGAATATCTGACAACATTACTGATGATTCCTCGATTTTGGTCATATAGCACCAATAACCAACACACCCCTCACTGAGTAATCTCACTGCTTTCATCAAATTAATGACTTTACCAGAACAGTCGGGATTACCTCCCTGAAAAACACATTCAACCCCATCGTCTGAAATGATAGTGACCATACGCTTACGGACACTAATGATGGCATCATGACGATCCATCCAGTCAATACCCAAGATGACGTCGTCCCTCGGCAAATCTACTATGATTAGGTCCGCTGGCCACACACGACCATGAAACTGAATCGGACAATTCTGAATCTCACGATTACCGATAATTCGTCTACCGTCAGGTAGACCAATGACATAAGGCTCACAACTAGTAGCACTACCCAGACGTAGTCTACGCAAACATGACTCAGAAATGAATGAATGCGATGCACCAGTGTCAAAAAGGGTACACACAGGTTGTGATAGAATATCGAGTGTACCTGAGATCATCCGGGCCTCTGGATCGTCGGTCTTCTTCATCTCATAAATTCGGGGCTTTCCGGCCCCAGAGCCGGACGCTCCCGTCTGATAGCTCTTGGCTCCGCCTTTAGCTCCTGTCGTCTTGAACGACACTGACTGAGTGGCCTGATTCTGCACCGCTGAATGACCTGGGGCCTGAGATGACGCCGGAGTAGGTTTAGAGTCCCTTCGGCAAAAACGGGCCCTATGCCCAGCAATCCCACAGTTGTGGCACGTGACAGACTGCTTCGGACATTTGGTGCTGAAATGACCCTGTTCCTCACAGTTGAAACAGGTGATGGCCGAACTGGCCGCTCGTGACTGAGATTCCGCGGGTTTAGACGACACAGGAGGTCGCTCAGAAAAAGCAGATCCCGCACGGGGTTTCTTGAAGGTTGTCTGACCGCCTTCAGACTGATTACGGTTCTTCGATTTCTTGCTAGCAGACGAAGGTTGCTGCTTAGCAATTTCCTTAGCAGTAAGTTCATAAGTGAGAGCTTTCTCGATGAATTCGGCCAACGTGGTGCAATTATGATTAAGCAACTGTAGCCGCATACGAGGTTTCAGCCTCTTGCTGAAATACTTGATCTTATCCGCCTCAGAGTGAATGATAGATGAGGCGAACGGAAGAAGTTCCTGAAATTTCTCGGCAATGGCGAGAACATCCACGTCCGATGAGGGGTCGGGAGTGAGTAACTCTGACAGCTTGGCCTCTCTGAGTGGGGCCGGATAGTACCTCTCCATCATGAGAGTTTTAAACTGATCCCAAGTACATGATCCGTCTGTGGGCTTCAACGATAACTACCATGAATGAGCGCTCTTACCCAGATAGTAAGCCGCAACTGAAACTTTATGCCCTTCTGGGCAATCCACCATAGCAAATAACTTCTCGAAGTGTTCGAGCCAATGAACAATATCCGCCGGCTCAGATGAGCCTTCAAAGGTAGGTGGTCGCTGGCGAGAGATATCGCTAATGATATTGCTTACACCCCTCTCTTGCCTCTGAGGCGGCGGCGGAGGAGCCTGTTGATTTTGATTGATTGAATTGTGCATCGTCTCCATAAGTTGTGCCATCTGCGTCATTTGGGCCATCATGCCCTGCATAAAAGCAAGTGGGTCCACCCGAACACCTTCTCGAGCCGTGTCCTGTACGACTCCGATAGTGAATGATCACGCCTGTGTGAATGAGTGGCAGCGTCGGCCTCGATGAAGTGGCATGGTTTCTCGCATTCGCTCGTGTCTTCACACGAGCTCTCGGGTTTCGGCCCGCTAAACGGCCTCGTCATCCTCGTCCTCTGCCCGCCTCTTTCCATATCAAGTGGAAAGTTACATGATGATTATATCTCTCGCATGAATATCACATTATGACTATGACATGAGGTGATGAAAATGAGCATACGCTCTAACACAGTGATTACATGAACGATTAACCGAAGTGACATGATTTCTGATGAAATTATTGAAATGATTATCTTGAACAAATTAACATGATTAATTATATGATCTTCCAGATCAACAACCGAGTAATGAAATGAATTGAGTGATTAATGAGTTAAAATGACCGTCCTGGTCAAAATGAAAATGATGTTTGAGGATTGTTAACTGATAAATTATGAATGAATGATAATTGCCAGAAATTATACCATGGCGTTAGAAGTCTTACAGTTCTTTTGGTCTGATTGGCTCGGCATCTGCACAGGTCACACGTGACGCGAAAGTCCAATGATACTAGCCCGATGACGATGATTTCAAATGAGACATGACTCAGAAGGTAGTATTCAAAACCACGCTCTGATACCAACTCTGTAACACTCCAAACTAGGCGGATATTACAGTGCCGTGGACCCCCGACTGGGACCCACCAGGCGAATGAAAACGGATGAATTACACAGGGTAAATGTAGTATCGAACCACATTACAACATCAATTACTCCGATTAGGAGTTTCATACAACACACCCAGGAAAAAAAATAGAATACATGTGTATTTTATGTGACGATAAAATACACAACACTGAATGAAATGAGTATTCAAACGGAATGTCTGCAGCGGAATAAATAAAGGAAACATAATGACTGAATAAATGATCAACAGATCGGGCCCCCTTCTAGTATCATTGGGACTCCTCGCCGTCAACGTGCTCTCCCTGTGCCTTTGCCTTGCCATGACCTGAGAAACAAATATCCCCAAACGGGGTCAGTTATACAGAATAACAATCCTCCAGAGTTGAATAAACACAATCATATAAATATGTAGTATAAACCACAAGTTCGATTAAAATGAAACGGTTAGATTATAACCCAATCTTGTTGAAAACATACGCAATCAAACATGCTGTATGAATCAACTAACAGTACGGCTCAAAGGGTGGCGCCACACTACGCCCGGGATGGAAATGTGTCCGTGCACAAGCCACCAACGAGTATCGATCGAATACCCGCGTGGTCTTGTACCTAATCAGTCTCACGAAGCAATCGACTCGTGTGCACACCCAATGTGAGGCCAAGAACCAACACACGACATAAATGTGCCCGACATGAAAATCCTACACATACCAACTGCACGCCAAGATGACCCGGAATGCCACGGTATAACAAAAGTGACATCGAAAATGAATAATGACTCACCGAGGTAAAATGATAGTGAAATGAATGATAGCTCAACAAAAGGATTGGAACCGCTGCTCCTTGTGATCAAGTGATTAATTGACAATGACAAGTTTTAATACGGTTAACACAATGATAAATGAGTTACGATTATGAATGAACAACAACAAAAGGAAATGAATATCCTTATAATCGAGTAAGAATCAACTTACACAATCTGGTGACAATTATCCTTCCACGAACAACGCCCTAATTGAGATATCGTCTCGAACAACCTTGAATTATACAATATCCAACAACTCGCTCAATATACGAGTCAAACACGAATATAACGAACTCAAAACGTCGATATGATTAAACTAAGTTCATTGGGGCATTAAATCGAATACGTTGTGGCCAAACTCCTATTGTTTACAATCAAATCTCAATAAGCCACTATCAATTCCCCAAGAAGTGTTTCAAACCAACAAACATCTTCCGAATGATCAATAATCCAAAATGAATATCCGAAAACGTGATTATAACGACAATTAATCGAAAACCCCAATTTCAACTCGATAATCAAAGTGTTCTTGAATAATCCTTCGATAATCCAATGAATCCTTATACAAACTCATAATCATATACATATCCCTTCATATAACATGATTATAACGTCCAAAACATCATATCTCAACATAGAATCGAAATCAAAGGTGTCGTAGAAATTAACTCTGGATTATCCAATCACTTCGATCCGAAGAACACGAGTTTAATAGAGTATCCAATCTTCCCAAATTATTGAAGGTGATGAAAAATACACACACAAATTATAATTGATGAAGAAAACTCTCACTCAATCTTTCTCACTCGGTTGTAGGTTAAGAAAAATGGAAGGAATGGTCTGAAATAGAAAAAACGAATTTAAAGGGGTTGACTACCTGCCGGACACGGCCCGTGCCGATCGGCACGGCCGTGTCGCATACCGCCGACAGGGACTCGACCGTGTCCCGCTTGACACGGTCGCGGCGCGAGGGCCTTCCGATAGTGACCCGTCCGGCCGACTCGGCAAGATGACTCGACCGTGTCCGGGACACGGCCGGCGTGGCCGGGCCGGTTCTCGCTTATCCGGAAGAGTTCGACTCACCTGCCAAACGACACGGCCGAGTCCTGTGGGCGATACTTCGCATTTCCGTACGAGTACGGCACGGGCCGTGTCGGACGACACGACCGAGTCCGGTCGGCAGTGATCGGCCAAAAGCTGAAAAATGAGCGGGTGAGCTAAAACGACCATAACTCTCTCGTCCGGACTCCGATTGACTCACTGTTTGAACCATTGGAAAGCTAACTCGATGCTCTATAATATTGCAAAGATTTAGAATTTTTGGAGTTACCAAAAATTAATGGTGATCTAACAAAGTCGAACTCATATGAGGAAAGTTGCAACAATGAACAATAACGATACACAACTCGAAGTTTTTCCGAACGGTGAACACGGTGAATGAACATGATTGATGAATGATTATAATTGAGTGAAAATACACTGAGTGACAATTACAGACTGATAATTACTGAATGAAAATGAATAAATTACAACCGGGTATTACATTGCATACGCGATCGAGGTTGTAAAGCATACATAAGGTGTTGTTGCGTACGTTATCGTTAGGCAGTAATGACCGTTATGGGTTGCAAAGGTTATAAAGTGAAGTTTTATCTTTTATTTTCTCACAAGCCAAGCCAAGATTTCTCTCCCAAAATCGTCCCTCTGCATATGTAGATGATATTAATCCTCTTTTAACTTGGTTATGAGATTTTGGGCATGGATTTGAGCATTATACTTGGAGCTGGTGATAATTCTTGGAAGGCGTTCGATTCTTCTTTGTTGTAGTTCATTAATACAAGGTAATATTCGTGTTCCTCTGATTATATCTCGATTTTGAGAAGGATTTAAACATGTTATGAAGCATGTTAGTCTATGTTATCATTTATGATGAAATTATACATGATTAACTTGAGTTTCGGTGAAGAGATTGAAGATATTGGTTGAAGTTATTCATGTTGAAGTGTTGCAATCGTTCAAACATGCCCGTAAGATGGGTTAACGTATTATATTTATGTTGTTGCTCATAGTTACTTCATATAATGATGGATGTTTGAAGTGTTACTTCGATTTTTGGTATTTTATGAAGTTTGTGTTGAGGAGAAGATGTTATTTTGATATTCATTGCATTATGAGCTAATAAAATGGACTGAATGTAAGAAAACATATTTGTTATGTTATTTTGAGGATTATGA
The DNA here is from genome assembly GCA_033398695.1 of Orobanche coerulescens. Taxonomy (NCBI): domain Eukaryota; kingdom Viridiplantae; phylum Streptophyta; class Magnoliopsida; order Lamiales; family Orobanchaceae; genus Orobanche; species Orobanche coerulescens. The sequence goes on along the minus strand of CM065814.1, from coordinate 33,622,226 downwards.
TTATGATGATGTTAGACGAACATGGTTATAGATTAATTCTTGTTCCTGAAGACGTTCCTGAAGTATATATATACCATGATTAAGTGAATATATGTTGAAGATATTAGTATTTTAGATATGAATATGAATTATTGATGTCTAGAAACCAAGTTATGTTGATTGAAGTTGTAGTATTCATATGTTCTTGATGAACTGCGAATTATGACTTGAGTTTGGAAAAATTATGATTAGTCCTGGAGTAAGATTGTTCACTATGTTGAATTGATCATATCTTTTGGATTATTTATAATCTTGGTATTGTTTTGCTATGAATTTAACGAATATGAATAATGAGTAATCTTATCAATTTGTAGTCGAGGTTGAATTCAGATTTGATGTTATAAGCACTGATATCATATTGAAATGATTGTTGATATGATTATCGGATTCTAAAATTATATTATGGATATGAATTTGTGGTTGATTGGATTGAGTTTTGTAGTTTGTGTATGATCGAAGTATTGTTGAACCATTGGGATTGTTGATTGGTTACTCGATCGTTGACTGTTATCGAACATGTTGTTAATCAGTTGTTGCAATAGGTTGTGATAATTTATCATTGATTAGAACCGTTGTTTTGTGGTTGAGTTCAATATGTTCTTGAATTGCTTTAGTCAGAGTTGACGAGCTCGTATACGAAGGTAAGGGAATTGGAAACAATTTCGTCATCATCGTATCGGTATTGAGGAAAGTTTATACTTATTTAGTTCATAATGTTAATGAATGGTTTCGGATTCATTTCATTTATAATTTATATAACAATGATTATAAATGTGAATATTGGGGACTAGGTTTTTATGTTATATTTTGGTTTTGAATCCCAACCATAATGTATATGATTTACAAGTATTATTTATATACTTGAGTACTAAGTATACAGTCTGGTGAAGACGAATTATCATAATGTATATGATTAATGAGTATCGAGGTACGTAACTATTCTGGTTATCTTGAATGGATTGGTGATTTTATGAGATCGATGATTACGAGGATGTAACTGAGAGTTGAATATTATAGGTCATAATCGAGAAGTCCAATTCTAGCAAGTAATCAAGTATTATGTTATATTTCTATGTTGTGATTTGAGTTATTGAGTTATGAGATTTGTGTCCTTCTTTAATTAAATTCAACTATGGAGGATCATTAGAGATCTCTAGTGTTCTGTAGAGGCTAGAGTGCAGCGGACGAGGATCTAAAATCGAGAGAGATGAGAAATGAAATATGAGAATTGAGAACTGAGACATGAGATTGAGATTTATAATCCAACTATGGAGGATTCTTTTTAGTACTCCGAATAGGCTTGAGTGCAGCGGACCACAGATTTATGTTGTTGTGTTATGTTGTGTTTGTTCAACATAGGAGATCCAGTAATCCGACTCTGCTTGCTCACTCGGAGCACCAGCATAAGAGAAGTCCATCGAAGCCCAAGAGAGATATCTTGTCGGTACAGTTGCACTGACAGTTGGAGTTGCTTTAATTGGTAGGGTGACACTTCATGTTGTTGGTTCAGACCCTTTCTTTGGAACGTGCAACGGCTTTCCTTTCTCTGATAGAGGTCCGTTTCATTAATTCAAGTTCTACTTGCTGCTTTTCATTTTGATAGGAGTAGGTGCTTGATGCTTGCTCGTTGTCTACTAAATAAGCCTTCAATAAGAGGTCGTGAATATAATTCCCCAGGTCCGAACTCAATAATCATCGAAAAAGCAATTTTAGGGAAGAAGGTCCTCTTTGAGTCTGAAGCCTTAGAAACTTGGGGAAAAGTCGTCAAGTTGATACCAAATTTGGTAACTTCAACTCCACTCCCAAGTATATTCCCACGTCTCATCCCTAAGGTTATCAGCAGCTGATGAAGTAACCAGAGTGTTAGTCTCGGGGCATGCTCCTCAAGTTCCCACCTCTGAATGCAGAGTAGGTTTTCTGCTGGGAATGCTCCGATTATGTGATTTTCCTGGTCCCCCGCTGAGGCCGCTATGCCAAAAGAGTTTCAAAGATAAAGCTTCCAATCTATACTTATATTATAGCTTTCACTTGCTTGTAGCTCCGTGACAGTCCTCTGACTAGTAGTCCTGTTGAGAAGGTAACTGGCCATACGGTACTATTGTAGTATTGTCGCAAGTACTTTATCAACTGGGGCACCATCATTTCTCGTATGAAAGGATGCTCGATCAACAACTGAATTCTGTAACTTTCTCCCAGGGGATAGTCAAGTATATTTGTTGAAGTTGGCAAGGATGGTTCGTGCTTATATATTGGTACTTCTAGGGGCATAGACGTCGCTGCTACCCAAGGTCGAGCTGAAACTGACTTCAAATATTCTGCTTTCAGGTAAAAACAGGTGTCATAGTGCAGTCTTCACCGAAGCATTAGATTGTCTATTTCTATCCCAACGAAAGCATTAGCGTCGTTCTTCTACATGTCCATGGAGTTTTAGAAAATCCAAATAGTTATGCCTTCTTTTAGTCCTAAATCAGTTAAGTGGTACATGATCTCTTTCATGTTATGCTCTTTGGGTCAAAACAAGGCTCTGATATTTATTTTAGATTAGCAAAGCATCAAGCAAAGAATGCCCATCTCGACGATGCCATAGCGCATAGCCCCAAAAAATGATCTCACTTTAGCCCTATCTCTGTACACCGACGTCCTGCTTGTTTTGTGAACTTGCCTTTATCCTCTTACACTTCTTATTTGAGTTAGCTCCTTATTGTTCGGACCCAGCTGGTCATTTCATTCGGCAGCTCACTAGATCTTTAAATGAACAAAACCTTTTTTGTGCGCCTTATTGTACCTAAGAGCTTTATTAGAAGTACTTATACCCAATGAAGGAAGAAAAGACCAAGGCCTATTTTCCACTACTTTATTTCTATTTTTTAAGTGCTAACGACTCGTATTTTGTTCGTACACAATCAATGGAATGGATCTCTCTCTTAATAACTCTTATTAAGGAATGAATATGATCTGTTTCCTAGGATTCATCCCAGTTAAGGATGCATGTGTGATGGTTGTAGCAGCTTTTGGAATGTATCCAAGCAAGAAGTTGTTGGTAAATTCGTGTTCGGGAAAACTTGCCGGTCGGAAACCAAATTACAACTGGAAACTAAAATTACAACTCGAAAATAGAAATTACAAACTCATACGAAAATGAAAATACAAAACTCGAAATTGGATTACAATTGGAGACAAAACAGAAATATACGAAACTGAATAGCAAAGAAACAATAAATTAAAAGGGACATAAACCGTATGCAAATTAGCCGAGTTGAGGAAGGCCCTCTTTCCGCAAGACGAGAAACACCTCTATAGTGCTCTCGGTTCAGGCGTCTCGTCCCCAAAGATAAAACGGCTTCGTCTCAAAGGTAGTAGCACCACTAACCTACAAGCTCCGACGAACTGGAACAAGACGATGACAGAGCTTTTGACTTATGAAATGTATGCAGAAAACTGTGAGTATGCTGAGCTCGAAAATTGCATGTACTGATGCAGAGGGATGCATGCCTATTTATAGGCCATCTCACTCTGCAGGGGAGGTTTAAACACAGCCCTTAAGGCGAATGCAGGCATTCATGCCTTCATTGAACACATGAGTTACGAATTTCAAATATTGGCAGGGGTTATAGAATTCAGATCTACCAATTACTCCTCCTCATTACACCTGGGAGGTTACTTCCGGGTTTGGACTGAATTTGAACAGTCAGGACGCACCTGGACTGTATTCAGCTCCTTAACCGCTCGAGGGATGTATCTGGACATCCTTATGTGCACATACTAGCCCAACTACATTGTTGAGCTATTCCAAAAAAATCCTTAGGCAAGCCAAGGCCTAGCCCAAGACCAAGCCCACGACCAGGCCCAAAGAACAGCCCAAAGACCACCCAAAGACGAATTGACAAGATCCAAGATCCAAGTCCAAGTCCAAGTCTAAGTCCAAGATCAAGGTCAAGGTCAAGGCCAAGGCCAAGGTCCACGGTAAGCGACTCGCGGCACGCGGCACGCGGTCGAGGCGAGGCGGGCGGCGGCGCGCGCGTGTGCGTGCGTGTGGGCTTTAAGCCCATATATGTGCCATTAATTATTACATGAATAAAGGTAACTCTTTATATACTTGAATAATGATAGCTCATTATTCAATGTGGGATAGTCATCCCTCATTTATTCACAATTAAGTGACAAATTTTAATTCACTATTTCTCAATCACCGAGAATCGGTTTAGAGAAAGTGAATATACCACGATCATCTACTCGGAACGTAGATCGATCATATGGTAATTAATTTTACAAAATAAAATTAAAATCATTACCGATTCCAACAATTCCCCACATGAGTGAAAATAGCCCAAATATAATATGCAGACTCAAGCTCAGTCCTCAAGAGGCGTTAAAGTATAAGGATAGGTAGTTCGTGACTTTGAAACTTCCATAGTTAACATCATCGGGTAGACAGGTGGATTAGTGGCTTGATGCTTTGAACTATTCCCCCACGGCGTGCACCGAGACAATGGTGTTAACACCTGAACACCTCGACCTCATCCGTTCTCACGTTTTGTGTCCTTTGCGGGCCTTGGACACCCTTTTGGATTCATACGTGTATTTCATGAAGCAGCCCCCACTTCTCACTTATATAGGTGATTCTTTATCGAGTATCTTGCCATACTCAACCTCCACGAGGTCTTTGGGAATCATTAAAAGTCATAGAATTAACCTCACCACTAGGCAAGCTTTCAACACTCAATTGCTCTATAGGGAATAAACTTAGATGAGTGTTTCATACGAACTCTCATAGCTTAGTTCTCCCATTGAACCAAGTTCTTGGGATCTCCAGTCATCTTGGTTAGGTTACCACTATGATAGTTCTCAATTTGTGAATTTTAAACCCATTTCCCCTCGCAATTTATTCATTTGATCACGGTTTAACCCTTTGGTAAGCGGATCCGCTAGATTATCCAATGGCCTCACATAGTCAATAGAGATAAAGCCACTTTTGATCAAATGTATCACGGTATTATGGCGTCGATAAATATGTCGAGACTTTTCATTATACACGATACTTCTTGCCCTACCAATAGCAGCTTGGCTATCGCAGTGTATCATCACTGCAGGCACTGGCTTTGACCAGCATGGAATATCTTCTAGAAAGTTTCTGAGCCACTCGGCTTCTTCACCAGCTTTGTCCAAAACTATGAATTCCGATTCCATAGTGGATCGGGCTATAGACGTTTGTTTTGCGGACTTCCACGAGACAGTTCCACCCCCAATGGTAAACACGTAACCAACAACAACAACAACAACATCTAAGCCTTAGTCCCAAAATGATTTGGGATCGGCTAACATGAATCAAGATTTGAAACCGTCAATGATCGTTACATAAATAACATAAAAGAAGAAAAAGAGGGAAAAAAGTAGAGAGAAAAGCAAATAAAAAAGAGAATGAACGTAAAAAAAATGAAAAATCCTCAAAAATAAATTAAAAGATAACATGGAATTAAAAAAAAGAATCAGATTCCATCCACCATCCGTATTCTTTCCCGCCACATTTGCCTCTCTATCGCCATACTTTCTCCAATTCCAAGAAACCGCATATCATTTTCAATCATCTTTATCCAAGTTTTCTTGGGTCTTCCTCTACCTTTCACAACATTACTTGTTCCCCAACTTTCTAGCCTCCTCACTCGGGCATCAACAGGTCTTCTTCTCACATGACCAAACCATCATAATCGATTCTCCATCATCTTGTCTTCTATAGCCGCAACTCTTACCTTCTCTCTAATCATCTCATTTCTGAGCCGATCCTTTTTTGTATGACCACACATCCATTGTAGCATACGCATCTCGGCCACATTCATCTTTTGAACGTGACACTGTTTTACAGCCCAACACTCGGTGCCATATAACAGCGCAGGCCTAATTGTCGTGCGGTAAAATTTACCCTTTAATCTATGAGGTATGTCAGGATCACATAAAACCCTTGTGGCACTCTTCCACTTCAACCACCCGGCCTTTATTCTGTGAGCCACATCGCCATCTAGCTCTCCATCCTTTTGGATAATAGATGCAAGATAACGAAAGAAAATAGATTCATGAACAACTTTCCCTTCAAATGTGATCATCGCCGCCTCTCTATCACTGTTTTCTCTAAACCTACACTCCATATATTCAATCTTACTTCTGCTCAGCCTAAAGCCTCGAGCTTCCAAAGTATCCCTCCAAAGTTCCAATTTCTGTTGCACTCCAACCTTCGTTTCATCAATCAACACAATATCATCTGCAAACATCGTACACCATGGAACGTCATTTTGAATTTCTCTTGTCAATTCGTCCATGACTATGGCCAAGAGAAAAGGACTAAGAGCAGATCCTTGATGCACCACAATCGTAATAGGGAATTCCTATGTCCTACCAATATTAGTACGTACACTTGTACTAGCTCCCTCATACACCTTTATAATGTCAATATATTTCCACGATACACCCTTCTTTGCTAAGGCCCACCAAAGTACTTCTCTTGGTACTTTATCATATGCCTTCTCTAAATCAATAAAAACCATATGTAGATCTTTCTTTTTATCTCGATAATGTTCCATCAACTACCAGATAAGATAAATTGCTTCCATGGTCGATCTTCCAGGCATAAATCCAAACTGATTTTCTATTATCTTCACACATTTCCTGATCCTTTATTCAATCACTCGTTCCCACAAATTCATGGTATGACTCATTAGTTTAATTCCGCAATAATTAGAACAATCTTGAACATCATCTTTGTTCTTATACAAAGGGACAAGAATACTTTTCCTCCATGCTGATGACATCTTATTACTTCTCCAAATCTTATTGAAAAGCATAGTTACCTATGTAATATCCGGATTTATTACAGTGTATTTCATCTGTATTCAAACCATGTATTATTTCGGATTGGTGATTTTGATTATTGGAGTATGATATTTAGTGCATTAATATCATTACGCATAAGTATAGAAACATGAAAAATTGCTCAAGCAACCTTGTGATAGCGCACGCTAAGAATGTATCTTAACGCGCGCTATCGGGCCATTATTAGCGCACGCTATGCAGGTATGAGTAACGTGCGCTAAGGACTCAATTATTGAGGCGGTGGCTCGTGCGCCAGCGGGACATGGGTCCGGATAAGATTCCCGCTGACGCACCCGGACAAATTCTGAAGTCAACCACTATTAGCACACGCTAAGGGATGCTTAGTAGCGTGCGCTAACTTGTCAATAATGCAGAATATTATAAATGGGACAACAACCGCTTGGGCTTTCATTTCCTTCGTCTTTACTTCATCTTTGAGAGTCCAGAGAGCAAGAATCTCCCTTCTAAACACTTAGAACGTTTATGAGTGATCATTGAATGATTGAGTATCACTTGTGAGTGATCATTGAAGAGAAGTAACACCTTGGAGTGGCACATAACCAACCGGAGTCGGATTATACCTTGTGGTTCAGTGAATTCAGCATATTAAGGTATGTTCAACCTATCACCAGTCTTAGATTTGGATTTCCAATGGATATGATGGTCATGTTAACGAGATATTGGATTTCATTAGTGAATTATTTCAACAACATCATGTTTAGAAGATTGGAATGTCTACAATTACGATATTATTGTTGGAACCCCGTAGTTGGAATCCTAGTACTTCAAATGATGAGAGAAATATTCTGAAGTTAACAATCCGTATGATTTATGTTATCGTTGTGATCATGATTTGGAAAAGATGTTATAAGAACTTAAAGGAAGAATCATCTTAGGAAATATTCTTTCGTATAAGTCGGAATTGTTAGTTCACCTCGAGATGGAGTCTGAATATGTATAATGATAGTAGAATCTAATACATCAACCGGAGATCACCAACCTTGCATGAGAAATTGTAATCAAGATGGATTATGGTGTCATGATGATATATTTGCATCTTGAAGTTGATATCATCCTGGAGATCATTCATAAGAGTAAGAACTTGGTATTCATGGAAGTAACATGAATTATCACGAAGGATTTCATTGTTTCGATCATGGCAAGAACAGTTTACTGCTCAGCAAGAATCGCCATGCGTAGATAGCGACGCTATGATATGCGCTTAACGCGGCGCTATCGAGTACTAGTTAGCGCGGCGCTACGCTTGGTACGTAACGACGCTAGACCATCGGGCCGAGTCATGGCTGATCGGTGAAGTACGACCATGCATAGTTAGCGCGGCGCTAGTCTTTGTTGTTTGCGCGGCGCTATCGGGCATTTAACGACGCTACGTAATACTTAGCGTGCGCTAAGCTATTCGGCATTGCGCTTATGAACTTTTGACCGTTAATCGAATTGTTAAACATTTGTACGACGTGAGATAAATCCTATATTATTTCTTTTGTTAAGGTTTGGTCTAGTTACGTGATTGATTGAGGAGGACGATCGCCGAGTGTTCATTTCCGTGGAAGTATTGTTATTGTCTTCAAATCAAGGCAAGTACCTTAATTGTTTTACGTATTGTTGTTACACATATTGTCGTGCATGTATGTCGTTATTGTATGTCCACTCGCTTTTGGTCCGACGGATCATCGGGGATCTATGCTAGCGCATACTGGATCATCGGACGGGTTTTTCCACCACGGGTTGGTCTGACGGGATCATCGTGGGTTCTAGGCAGTGAACGCTGGATCGATGGAATTACCATGTGTATGTATTGATATCATGTTGTGATTATCAGATGTGTATGTTATGTTTGAGTTTCTCGTAGGAGAAGACTCGTTGGTATTTTGTCGTTTACGTTATTATTATTATTCACCGTGAGATATGAATAATATGCTGTGGTACTTGTACTAGCATCGTTGTGCTAACCCCTTCGGGGGTGAACATTTTGTTTGTGTTCAGGATCCAGGAGAGCGGGGAAACAACCACTGGAACAGTATGACGACGAGGGTGCAGAGTGATGTCCCGACCGGGTTTATTTATCTGTTGTTTATTCGTTATTTCAATAAGTACTCGAGTACGAAGTCGGTTGTGATGTTTTGAATTTGGTAATGTATTATTGAGTTACATTGAACAATTGTACTATTCTGTATTGGGTCGAATCGATGTCTTGTAATTCCGTTATTTCCATTTATTAGTACCTTTTTATACTTGTTCAATTCTTCAGCCTTGTAAATCCTTACGTAAAGGATTTACGGCGCTGTAATATTCCCGAATATATCGGGGTGTTACAGAATATGGTATCGGAGCTAAGATTATGGATATCTTGGCCGTTGGGTTAATATTGGGGTCTTTTATGTGTTTTGGTGTATCCGGCCGTGATTGACGTATCTTATCTGCCTACGTCTTCTTGCGTACTGTGGTTGTTAGTTCATACTCTCTATATCGTTCTTTGCTTATTGTATCTCTTTATACTCGAATATTAGAACGATGTTGTTTTCTCGTATATTGAGTATTTATGCTTACGGTATGTTGAGAGGCGGACGTGGACGTGGTCGCGGTCGTGGACGCGGACGAAGAAATGCCGAAGGGAGGCGTCGCCTTCTAACTAAAGCCGATCATAGCTCCGGCGAGCCGCAAAGAATCTATTAATAATGAACCGAGATCCCGATGTACGCAGATCCTTCACAAGTGGTGAACCAGATGACTCGGCCGCCTGTGTCGTGGACCGAATGCAAGTGGCGGTGGGACTACAGCAGGGAGAGAGACAGCAAGGGATCCCAGATATGGGAAATCGAGGTGACCGGTGGCTGCAAGAAGTGGCAAAGATGCAACCACCCAAATTCGACGGTATTTCTGAGACTCCCACCTGGGATCATTAGTTAAAGGAGCTGGAGAAAATCTTTGCCGGAATCAATTGCCTGTGACGACCGAGAGCCTCTATCGCTCAATATTTTACGATAGGGAAGCGTCGAATGGTGGGAAGCCATCCGGCCCGTAGACCATGATGCCGATTGACAGAGTTTAGATTAATGATGGAAGCTCGATTGCCTCGCCCCGTGAGGGAAGCCAAAGTTCGGGAGTTTTTCTCCGCTCGCCTTTCCGATGTGCCGTATCCTGTGCGATCAAGACGTTTAACCAACAGTTGGCATTTGTTCGACATCTGGTCAGAACAGATGCAGAAATGATGATCCATTTCGATATGAGAATGAAACCAGAAATTCAGAGGTACATGTCCGGATTCGAATGTACCACACTCCGCCAATACCAGGATAAGGCGTTGGCATATGAGATCAAGGAAGCAGCCATGGAGAAATTTTCAGAATCCAAGAAACAGAAAGTCTCTGGTACTTTTACAGAGCACAAGAACAGTGGGGCCCGTAAGGCCCAGTCATCCTTTCATTCTTTCAAGAAACCTCCGCACCCAGCTAGGAGCGGAAAGAATTTCGGGGCGACATCAACTATTACTGATGTTACCAGGAAATGCTTTAACTGCGCCCAGACGGGGCACTATCGACGGAATTGCCCCCTTCCTGCCGTGATTTGTTTTGATTGTGGACGAGAGGGACATCGGGCGGTGTTTTGTGAAGAGGCTGCAAAGTCTTTTAGAGCCCGTACACCACGGCCCGTCGAAGGAGGCCGATTCCTGACGCAAAGCAAAGTGTTCGGATGCCTCGGGAATGTTGGCCGCGGGCGAGGCATAGGACAATGGGACCGAAAGGGGACATCGAGTGCCGGATATGCTCCCCACGTCTGTACGAGATGAGGAGGACAGACGATCGTGATGTCTTTGCCGCATCGTGTAATCGGCCCGATCCTTTCCCACCCGCTTAGCGTTTTATTCGATACAGGCGCTACACATTCTTTCATATCTTTGTCTTGTGTATATCGTTTGAATATTTACTGATTTCTTGATTGTGAACCTTATGTTGTTTGTTTACAGAGTGTAGAGAGGATTGTCGGAAATTTAGAAACTAGAAATTTCCTGTATCATTTGGAGGCAGAGAGTGGCTCTCAAATCGATCATGATAGAAATGCAAGGAGATGACACGATACTCGGAGACGATTGGCTTAATCGGTACGGAGCAATTGTAAACTACCGAAGGAGGAATATCTCATTGGTCGCCGACGATGGTTCCGAGATTCTGTTTGAGGGATGGAAACCGGAAGCTCAGGAAAGTTGATCAAGGCGATGAAAGTCACAAATTGTTGAAACAAGGTCAGATCTGCAATCGGTGCTACGCAATGAAGAAAGAAGAAGAAATTGTGGAACTTTCATCCATTCTGTTGTGAACGAATTTCCAGATGTGTTTCTGACGAGTTACTGGACTACCTCCACGAAGGGATGTGGAATTTACTATTGGTGGAACACGGAGCGACACCAATTTCTAAGGCGCCGTATTGTATGGCACCTACCGAGATGTACGAATCAAGAAGCAAATGGAGGAGTTCTTGGACAAGGGCTATATTCACAAGCGTTTCACCACGGGAGCGCCGGTTCTTTTTGTCCGAAAGAAGGATGGATCGCTCCGATTGTATTGACTATCGAGAGCCGAACAAGATGACGATTAAGAACAAGTATCCGTTGCCACGATTGATGATTTGTTTGACCGATACAAGGCAACGGTATTTTCTAAAATCGATCCGAGATCGTGGATATCATCACTAAGGATTAAGGAGTCGATGTTCGAAATCGATTCGTAACTCGCTACGGGCATTATGAGTTTGTAGTGATGCCGTTTGGTCTCACTAACGCACTCGCCGTATTTATGCAATTGATGAACAGAGTGTTCATTGAATTTTGGATAAATTTGTGGTCGTATTTATTGATGACATTCTCGTGTATTCTAAGAGTCCTAAGAACATGCGCGGATTTGCGGATTGTATTGGAGCTTTTGAGAAACGAGCAATTGTACGCCAAACTATCTAAGTGTGAATTTTGGCTAAAAGAAGTAATGTTCCTCGGCCATGTGGTGTCAGCTAGAGGAGTCCGAGTGGATCCTCAGAAGATCGAAGCAATATTGGATTGGAAGCCTCCAAAGAACGTGAAAGAGGTCCGAAGCTTCTTAGGACTTGCCGGATACTATCGTCGATTCGTGGAAGGGTTTTCTAAAATCTCCCGCCCACTTACTCGACTCCTTCAGAAAACTCAAAAGTTTGAGTGGAATGAATTGTGTCAGATTAGCTTTGATGAATTGAAGAAGAGATTGACGACGGCACCGATTCTATCACTTCCGCAGGGAACTGAAGGATTCATGGTTTACAGTGATGCTTCGAACCAAGGACTTGGGTGCGTGTTGATGCAGAATGATAAGGTGATCGCTTATGCGTCGCGACAACTGAAACCTTATGAAGTGAATTACCCGACACATGATTTGTAACTAGCAGCAGTGGTTTTTGCCTTGAAGATTTGGAGGCATTATCTGTAAGGGACTCACTGTCAGATCTTTACGGATCATAAGAGTCTCAAGTACATATTCAGTCAGAAAGAGTTGAACATGCGGCAAAGAAGATGGTTGGAACTGATTAAGGACTATGACTTGGAGATTTTATATCATCCAGGCAAAGCGAATGTAGTGGCCGATGCACTTAGCCGCAAGCCTGTCTCTATTCAGATGCTGGAGACGCTGACATCCCAACTTAGCCTTCAACGAGAGATGATTCGTGAGGGAATTGAGGTATGGTTACAAAGAGTCCAAGGACAGCTGTGCGTGATGGAGATAACTTCGTCATTAACCGAAGAAATCAAATCTAGACAGCGAGATGATCCTCGATGATTCGGGTACATGATGAAGTGATCCTAGGAAAGGCCCCGGATTCATAATTCATGATGATGGAGTTTTGAGATTTCGTAACCGACTGCTCCCGATGTTGATGTTCAAACAGACGATTATGAAGGAAGCACATAGTTCGCCCTATTCTATCCACCCGGCACCAAGAAATGTATAAGGACTTGAAGCGTAACTTACGTGGGGCAACATGAAGAAAGACGTAGCGGACTATGTTTCGAAATGCTTGACTTGTCAGCAGGTTAAGATCGAGCATCAACGGCCTACTGGAATGTTGAAGCCGCTCCCGATTCCTGAATGGAAGTGGGAGGACATATCGATGGACTTCATCACTAATATGCCGAAAACCAGGACAGGAATGAACATGATTTGGGTGATAGTTGATCGTTTAACCAAATCGGCTCACTTTATAGGCATTAAGGATACGTGGGGACCAGAGAGGTTGGCACGAGTCTTTATTTCGGAGATAGTTCGATTGCATGGTACGCCGAAAACCATTGTTTCTGATCGAGACGGTCGTTTTGTGTCTCACTTTTGGAAAGCAACATAAGGCCTTGGGGACCGAATTGAACTTCAAGATACTTATCACCCGCATGATCGATACCGAGAGAACTATACAAACGGTGGAAGACATGCTAAGGGCACGTGCCTTAGATTGGTCAAACGATTGGGAAGTTCATCTACCGTTGATTGAATTTACTTATAACAATAGTTGGCATGCTTCCATTAAGATGGCACCGTTTGAGGCATTATACGGAAGGAGATGCAGATCGCCCTATCCGGGACGATTCATCGGACTTGATCTAATGTAACCAGAGTTGATCGAGCAGACTCGAGAGAAGATAGCCTTAATTCGTGAAAGGCCGCCGACCGCCCGAGTCGCGAGAATCCTATGCGGACGCACGCCGCGCCCATTGGAGTTCAAGATCGGAGATCACGTACTTTTGAAGGTTTCTCCTACCCGGGAATCTTTCGTTGTAGGAAAGGAAAGCCGAGTCCGAGATATATCGGACCATTTGAGATCCTCGAGAGAGTTGGGAGTTGGCATACGATTAGCATTACCGTCGTCATTGTTCCATGTTCATAACGTGTTCCACGTATCCCGGGCCATGAGATATATACCGATCCCACCATATCATCGATTTGGCGAGATCGAAGTCGAACAGATGGGACGTTTGAAGAAAGACTACCAAGATACTCGAGAGTCGAGTTAAGCAACCGAGGAACAAGTCAATCGCTTTGGTCAAAGTTCGGTGGTCACGTCATGGAACTAAGAAGCCACTTGGGAAATGGCCGATATGAAGTCTAGATATCCCGAGTTATTTTCGTCTTGAGTTTCGGGACGAAACTCCTTTTTAGTAGGAGAGTATGTAATATCCGGATTTATTACAGTGTATTTCATCTGTATTCAAACCATGTATTATTTCGGATTGGTGATTTTGATTATTGGAGTATGATATTTAGTGCATTAATATCATTACGCATAAGTATAGAAACATGCAAAATTGCTCAAGCAACCTTGTGATAGCGCACGCTAAGAATGTATCTTAATGCGCGCTATCGGGCCATTATTAGCGCACGCTATGCAGGTATGAGTAACGTGCGCTAAGGACTCAATTATTGAGCGGGGCAGCTAGCTCGTGCGCCAGCGGGACATGGGTCCGGATAAGATTCCCGCTGACGCACCCGGACAAATTCTGAAGTCAACCACTATTAGCGCACGCTAAGGGATGCTTAGTAGCGTGCGCTAACTTGTCAATAATGCAGAATATTATAAATGGGACAACAACCGCTTGGGCTTTCATTTCTTTCGTCTTTACTTCATCTTTGAGAGTCCAGAGAGCAAGAATCTCCCTTCTAAACACTTAGAACGTTTATGAGTGATCATTGAATGATTGAGTATCACTTGTGAGTGATCATTGAAGAGAAGTAACACCTTGGAGTGGCACATAACCAACCGGAGTCGGATTATACCTTGTGGTTCAGTGAATTCAACATATTAAGGTATGTTCAACCTATCACCAGTCTTAGATTTGGATTTCCAATGGATATGATGGTCATGTTAACGAGATATTGGATTTCATTAGTGAATTATTTTAACAACATCATGTTTAGAAGATTGGAATGTCTACAATTACGATATTATTGTTGGAACCCCGTAGTTGGAATCCTAGTACTTCAAATGATGAGAAAAATATTCTGAAGTTAACAATCCGTATGATTTATGTTATCGTTGTGATCATGATTTGGAAAAGATGTTATAAGAACTTAAAGGAAGAATCATCTTAGGAAATATTCTTTCGTATAAGTCGGAATTGTTAGTTCACCTCGAGATGGAGTCTGAATATGTATAATGATAGTAGAATCTAATACATCAACCGGAGATCACCAACCTTGCATGAGAAATTGTAATCAAGATGGATTATGGTGTCATGATGATATATTTGCATCTTGAAGTTGATATCATCCTGGAGATCATTCATAAGAGTAAGAACTTGGTATTCATGGAAGTAACATGAATTATCACGAAGGATTTCATTGTTTCGATCATGGCAAGAACGATTCTTGCTCAAAGAAACCGCCATGCGTAGATAGCGCACGCTATGATATGCGCTTTAACGCGGCGCTATCGAGTACTAGTTAGCGTGCGCTACGCTTGGTACGTAACGTATGCTAGACCATCGATCGAGTCATTGGCTGATCGCTGAAGTAAATCGACCATGCATAGTTAGCGTGCGCTAGTCTTTGTTGTTTGCGTGCGCTATCGGGCAGACGTAACGCACGCTACACAGAATACTTAGCGTGCGCTAAGCTATTCGGGCAGATTGCAGTTTATGAACTTTTGACCGTTAATCGAATTGTTAAACATTTGTACGACGTGAGATAAATCCTATATTATTTCTTTTGTTAAGGTTTGGTCTAGTTACGTGATTGATTGAGGAGGACGATCGTCGAGTGTTCATTTCCGTGGAAGTATTGTTATTGTCTTCAAATCAAGGCAAGTACCTTAATTGTTTTACGTATTGTTGTTACACATATTGTCGTGCATGTATGTCGTTATTGTATGTCCACCTCGTTTTGGTCCGACGGGATCATCGGGGGATCTATGCTAGCGTGCGCTGGATCATCGGACGGGTTTTTCCACCACGGGTTGGTCTGACGGGATCATCGTGGGTTCTAGGCAGTGAACACTGGATCGATGGAATTACCATGTGTATGTATTGATATCATGTTGTGATTATCAGTTGTGTATGTTATGTTTGAGTTTCTCGTAGGAGAAGACTCGTTGGTATTTTGTCGTTTACGTTATTATTATTATTCACCGTGAGATATGAATAATATGTTGTGGTACTTGTACTAGCATCGTTGTGCTAACCCCTTTGGGGGTGAACATTTTGTTTGTGTTCAGGATCCAGGAGAGCGGGGAAACAACCACTGGAACAGTATGACGATGAGGGTGCAGAGTGATGTCCCGACCGGGTTTATTTATCTGTTGTTTATTCGTTATTTCAATAAGTACTCGAGTACGAAGTCGGTTGTGATGTTTTGAATTTGGTAATGTATTATTGAGTTCTGTTGAACAATTGTACTATTCCTGTATTGGGTCAGAACTGATGAACTGTAATTCCGTTATTTCCATTTATTAGTACCTTTTTATACTTGTTCAATTCTTCAGCCTTGTAAATCCTTACGTAAAGGATTTACGGCGCTGTAATATTCCCGAATATATCGGGGGTGTTACAACCTATTCGATCCCTCTCTCCCCCAAACACCTCCAAACTTTAATAGGTATACTATCTGGTCCTTCTGCTTTCTTTGACCCCATCTTCTTCAATGCAATTGTCACTTCACCCTTTTGAATTCTCCTCTTAAACTCTCGGTTAACCATACTTGAGGGGATGTTTAAATTCCCAATATCTTGTTCTTGATGGCCATTGAATAGGGTATCAAAGTATGACCTCCATCTCTCTTTTATCTCTTTATCTTGAACCAAAACTTTTTGGTCAGTATCTTTTACACATTTAACTTTTCCAATATCTCGCGTTTTCTTCTCTCTCATTCGAGCAAGTTTATAGATATCTTTTCCCCTTCTTTTGTATCTAATCTTGCATATAATTCTTGATTGACCTTTGATCGGGCATTTCGCACTGCCTTTTTAGCTTCTGTTCGAGCTTTCTTGTACTTCTCATAATTCTCATCGCTCGAGCATTTACCCAGTACCTTATAACATTCATGTTTGGTCTTTATCGCTTGCTTAACTTCATCATTCCACCAAGATGTGTCCTTACTTGATGGTTTGTTTTCTTTAGATTCTCCTATGACTTCTTTTGCAACTTTCTTTATGTTATGCTCCAACAAGTTCCACATTGAATCTATATCCATCTCCGTGCAATCAGACCAAATACCACTATCAGCAATCTCATCCACAAAAGTATGTCGACTCTCCCCTTGGAGCTTTCACCAATTAATTCGAGGGTCAACTTGTGGTCTACTCTTTCTTAAGTGCCTCTTACCTCGAAAGTCAAGCAGCACAACCCTATGCTGCGTTGCAGCACTCTCACCGGGTATCACCTTGCAATTAGTAAAACTTTTCCTCCAAACATTCCTTACTAAAAAGAAATCAACCTGACTTGCATTACCTCCGTTTCTATATGTCACCAAATGAGAGTCCTTTTTCTCGAACCAAGTGTTCGTAATACCCAAGTCATGAGCTAATGCGAAATCCAATATACCATTTCCTACTTCATTCCTATCCCCAAAACCAAAGCCACCATGAATGCTCTCGAAGCCATCTCTGCTAACAACGATATGCCCATTGAGGTCACCACCAATAATCAATTTCTCACCCAGAGGAATTCATTCGACAACCTCTTCCAAATCTTCCCAAAATTCTTGTTTTATCGATACATCCAATCCTACTTGTGGTGCATAAGCACTAATGATAGTTAGAAACTCATCCCCTATCACAAGCTTAATACTCATTATTCTATCGCTCTTTCTTGACACTTCCACCACATCATCAATGAATTCTTTATCAATGACGATACCCACTCCATTTCTACTTCTATCCTTTCCAGAGTACTAAAGCTTGTAACCCCAAGGAGCTAACACTCTTGCCTTCTCGCCAACCCACTTAGTCTCTTGTAGACACATTATGTGAATCCTCCTCCTTTTCATAACCTCCCCCACTTCTGCTGATCTCCCCGTCAAAGAGCCAATGTTCCAAGTTCCAAACCGCACCTTACTACCCTTACTAGCCGCACGAACTAACTTCTCTGTCTGTCCCCTGCAAGGATTCTTGCACATTTGACACAAAATCCATACTTCGAGGTGGCGCGCCACTTTCGGGCGACGACCTAGCAACCCTTGCATATTTTCCACTACACCCGGGCTTATGAAGTGTAGCGCATCTTTGCTCATTTGACACCACCCTCAGATGTAAAGGTGGCGCGCCGCTTCTGGGCGACGACCTAGCAACCCTCGCATACTTATCACTGCACCCGGGCCTATTAAATGCAGCACGTCGCTTCTGAGGAGACGCCCAAACGATTTTCAAAGTTTGAGTCATGTCCATGGGATGTGACGAGTTTTACGCCGGCTGCCACTAACCTACCGCAACCCTCCTCTTTTATCCGCTCTTGGGACCGGCAATGAATGTCAATAAACACGTAACCACTTATAGAAAATGAACTTTTCGTATCGGATATCCAATTCGCATCACAGTACCCTTCAAGTACCGGGGGTATCTCGAATAGTGTAGCCCAAGGTTTTGAGTATACTTTAAGTATCTCAAAACTCTAACGAGAGTTTTCCAATGCTCTTTGCTTGGATTGCTCGTGTAACGACTCAATTTGTTCACATCGCAAGCTAAATCGGGTCGAGTGCGATTTGTAAGATACATTAAACACCCAATGACTCGTGCATATTCTTCTTGTACAACAGGCTCCCCTCGATTTTTGTGCAAGTGAACATTTAACTCTATTGGGGTCTTAGCCGACAAGCTATCGAAAGCATTAAACTTCTTGAGAACTTTCTCGGTATAGTGAGATTGTGTCAAGATGATTCCATCTTATTTTCTCAAAATTTTCATTCCAAGAATCACATCGGCTAGCCCCATGTCTTTCATGTCAAAATTTCTTTTTAACATGTTCTTAATATCGTTAATCACTTGTATATTGTTACCCATGATTAACATGTCATCTGTATAAAGACACAATAACATAGCCGTTATTAGTATTCTTAATATAAACACATTTATCACACTCGTTTTATTTTAAAACCATTTGATAACATTACATTATCAAATTTCAAGTGCCAATGTAGTGGAGCTTATTTCAATCCGTACAGAGACTTAACCGGTTTGCATACCTTTTTCTCTTGTCCAGGTACTACAAACCCTTCAGGTTGTTCCATATAGATATCTTCATCCAGATCACCGTTCAGAAAAGCAGTCTTAACATCTATTTGATGAATCTCAAGATCGTGCAAAGCAGCAATCGCGAGAAGCACTCGAATAGATGTAATTCTCGTTACAGGTGAATAGGTATCGAAAAAATCGCACCCTTCCTTCTGCTTGAAACCTTTGACTACTAAACGAGCTTTATACTTATTAATTGACCCATCAGCCTTGTACTTTATTTTAAGGATCCATTTGCATCCTAAGGGCTTACAACCTTCAGGTAAATCAACCAAAACCCAAGTTTGGTTTTGTAAAATTGAGTCAATTTCACTCTGAACAGCTTATTTCTAGAGCAACCCGTCTGGTCTAGCATAAGCTACTTTGATCGATGTTGGTTCTTCATCCAACATGAATGCTATGTAGTCAGGTCCAAATGTCTTTGGTGTCCTAACCCTACTACCACGTCTTGGTTCTACATCTTCCAGATTAGATCTCGATCGCTTACGTGACTTTGGATCTACATCCACGGGTTTTGAACTCGTTACTTCATCTTCAACCATATTGCTAGAATTGTTCTCAACTTTATCATTGTCCTTACAAGGATATATGTTTTCAAAGAATACAGCATTCCTTGATTCAATTATTGTTCCCACAGTCATTTCAGGTACTTCTGACTCATGGATAACAAACCGATAGGCACTACTGTTCAGTGCATACCCAATAAAGATACAATCGACCATCTTAGGACCGATTTTAACTTGTTTAGGTAGAGGCACCTCAACCTTAGCCAAACACCCCCACACTTTGAGATATTTGTATGAAGGTTTTCTACCTTTCCATAACTCATAAGTAGTAACATCCTTAACTTTGCATGAAATCTTGTTCAATATGTAGTTGGATGTCAAGATAGCTTCCTCCCACATGTTCTGGGTCAACCCTGAACTAATCAATAAGGCATTCATCATATCTTTAAGTGTTCGATTCTTATGTTCAGCAACGCCATTATATTGTGATGTATATGGAGCTATTGTTTGATGAATTATACCACTCTCGTTGCATAATTCCTTAAACGGGGCTACATATTCCCCACCTCTATCGCTTCGAACCATCTTAATACGACACCCTAATTGATTCTCGGCTTCATTATTGAAGTTCTTAAAAGCTTCAATAGCCTCATCTTTACTTCTCAAAAGATAAAGATAACAATATCTTGTGCAGTCATCGATGAAAGTGAGAAAGTACTTCTTACCACCTCTAGTTTGCACAAACTTTAAATCACACACATCTGTGTGAATTAATTCAAGGTGTTTTGTGTTCCGTTTAGCCGAATGAAATGGAAGTTTCGTCATTTTTGCTTCAACACAAATCTCACATTTGTTTTGAGTATTGAATTCATTTAATTTTAGTAAATCTAAGTTTACTAATCTTTTTATAGAATTTAGAATCACATGACCTAATCTACAATGCCATAAATCAGAACACTCAGTCAAATAAGAGGAAACAGTAGCATTTTCATTAGCAGACTTGGTTACGTGGCGCTTAGCCAAAGCATTAAGTTTAAAGAGTCCCTCTGTGAGGTAATCCTTACCAAGAAACCTATCAAACTTTTTTATGATAATTCTATCTGACTCAAACACTAGTTTAACTCCATTTTAACTACTATAGAGCTTGAGATCAAGTTCTTCCTCATATCCGGAAGATAAAGCACATTCTTCAAGGTGAGTGTCTGTCCGGACGTAAGTTTGAGGTCCACTTCTCCAGCTCCGATAATTTCAGATGAAGTTGAATTCCCCATGTTGAGCTTTCTCCCCTCAACAGCTTGATAGTTCTTAAACTGGCTCCTATAGGCACCAACGTGGGCGGTCGCACCGGTGTTGACGTACCAACCACCTTGGTTCTCAACGTGGTTGACATCCTTGGTGACCACAACAAAGCAAGGTCATCCTCTTTCCACTCGCCATTAGTCTCGCGATGTTGGCAACATGTTTCTTCTTCTTGTTGGATTTCGGCTTTCGACAGTCCTTCGCCGCGTGCCCATGTTTGCCACAGTTGAAGCAATCACCATCAAACTTGTTGGCCACTAAGTATATAGGATACAACTTGGAAAGTGTTTTAAACAACAAACTGTACGGTTTTCAAATCCGAGTGCGTAGCGGATATCTTGTTAAAGTGAGTTGCGTAAATACAGCAAATAGATATGAAGTGTATACTTAAAAATAATCACAAATATTAAAACAAGAATGCGTAAGGTAATCGATACAAGAATTAAAGTGGTTCGAGGTAAACCCCTCTACGTCCACTAGTCCTCCACACAGGAGTGAAAATGTTTATTATAAATACTACGTATTTATAATCAAACCTAATTAATATATCGTTCACACAGATTGATATAATGATCTTAGCCTTCAACAGTTCACACAGATTGGTTTAAGCTTTCACTTGACTGGCTTCTTCACAAACAGTTCCAAAGCTTCGTCTCTTCAATGCAAGTCCGTCACACATAGTTCAGGAATAGCAAGGTTTCTCAGTCCACACAGGGCTGATGGATTTTGTTCAAGGGTTGAACAATGATTGAACAACAGCTTTGACTTTCTGAGCTTTTAGCTGATGATGTGTTGTTCATAGTTTGAGCACTTGTATATCTCTTCTTTAAGAATAGCAGTATGCTTTGGGAGATATGTTTGCTCAGATGTATATGATGATAATTTCATTGTAGTTGATTTCGTATCTTTCGATCTTCAAAGACTAGGGATATATATAGCCTTCTTGAATATATCCATTGAGATAGATCCGTTGAGCAGAAGTCTGTTTCAATGGGATGATGTGTTTGAATAAAACACGATCCGGATTTTGCGCTAGATTGAAGATCTCTGACGACTTGATATTTAAATACTTTATCCTTTAGTATTTAAATATATCTTCATAAACGGGACTTTGACTTTAGCGAATACCAAAGATTCCTTCTTGTCCTGTTTGGATACTGTATGGAATGATAGCTGTATTGTCGATTCGAGACATCTTCCATACTTAGTCTTACGAGACTCCTTTGCTGTATGATTGATTCACTGTATGTTGGGACTACGAAAAGTCTTCGATACAGGATGTCACCTTTGATCAGGTTTTCGATACAGCTGCTTGTTGTATGCTGGATTGGCATATTATCAAAACATTCTGTCATAATCTTTCGATACAGGGATTGTTTATCCCGACAATTTCGATACAGGGATTGTTATCTCAACAATTTCACCCTTTTTGATAATTTGCCAAGTCCTTCCAAGTCTTCCTTTTAAGACCTTATGATGTTATCCAAACATCTTTGATGATGCCAAAACTTTGACACTTAACATCTTGAAGGAGGGCAGACTTCTTGGTCTTCCGTTCGAATGTTCTGGCCTTCAGCAATTAACCTAATACTAAGAACTGCTCACAGGCAGGTTCAGCTTTTATCAAAATAGTGTTACATGATTAAACTTATGATTGGCGCACAGGCACAATCTTACATAGTATTCTAGATACATACAACTTAAACTATGAACTGTTCGTAGACAAGTTCTTACAACTTATGTATTAAGATAAGTTTCATACTTGTTATACAGCAAGAATAAATTAAGTGTTTGTAAACATACAATAACATAGTAGATTACGAGTTGTAATCTTTCAAGACAGGTAAATATTTTATTGATATTGAAACAAAGAGTACAATATTTTGCTGTTTTGAAAATAAGATTACAAACAAAATACAAGGAAATTCAACTCCTGCAATCTGAGTGTCTCAACGGCCTTTTAGAGTCATTCTTGGTATTTTTCCACCAGTTCTGATGAGCGTCCCTGTCTCGATTCATATATAAGGCTCGTCCATCATATGACTTATCGAAGACTAGGATCCAATCATCTGGATGGGTAACCAAGTCACCTTGTCTATGCTTAGACTTCATCTGCTGCTGTAGCGGGAGCGTTCCTTGTTCCAACCTTTTCTTAAACTCCTCTGCGGCTTCCTGTACCGTCCTGTATCTGTTGAATAATGAGAATTCCCTGATAAGAACAACAAAGTGTCTTAGCAGTTTATTTCTCCTACAGTTCTTGATTTCTTCTGCAGTAGGTTGTCGGTCGGTCGGGAGGTTCATAGCTTGCGGTTTTTGAACTAGGCTCTTCCAATGATACTTAGGGTCCTGGAATTCTGGGCGATCTCCCTGTATCCTAATGTTCGGCGTTGAAATATGGGCTATATCGGCAGTGATGCTGTCTTCAAAGGAGCTAACATTTCCTTCTCTTTCTCCAGCCTTGTTCTCCTAGTAGCTTCCCTCGATTCTTCCCCCTTTTTGGCATCATCAAGGTATGACACATTCTCATCAAGGTGTTCTAGGATTTGCAAAGCAGCATCCTGTTTCGTCTCAAAATTTGTCATTTTCTCAACAAGGAAGGAGAACACCTGCGACATATCTTGAATTTTCTTGTCGTGGGCTTGAAGCTGGGAACCGGTTTCAATCATAGCTGATGCTGTCTTGGCCTCAGACACACGTAGCTTTGATTGTTCTTCTCTCAAGATCTGCTCCTATTTTTCCTGCAATTGGCTTAGGGCCTGCTTGAAGACTGATGGAAATATTCTTAAGGCTTCTTCTACTCGGGAGACTTCATGCCTTAGACCTGTCATCTCTTCAACGGCTGATTGGTGCATCCAATCGATAGCTTTTTCCACAGAATACAGGACGTTGATGGCGTCCTGGATGAAAACAGTTTGGAGGCCAAGAGCATGTAATCGCTCTTTCCTTGTGGCAGTCCTAGGAGAGTCTGGTTGGGCAAAATCTTCAACTCCATTCAACCGTCTCAAGTTCACATTGGGACGTGAATTGAGTTAGACATCCTCAGGTTTTATACTGTCGTCGGATTCCAAGACAGTTGAGGTTTCGGGAGCATCGGAGGGTGGATCGGCAACAGGGGTTAATGATTTCTCTTGATCAGCAGTTGGTTCTGAAGGCAAAGGTACAGGGGGGACTGAATCCACCTGCTGTCTCTCAGCTTCCGCCTGCTCCGATAGAGGGACTGATTCCTCATGCGGGATGGCGTTGAATTCGTCTTCGGCTTGGGCGGCGATAGGCTCGGGTGCCTGTTGCGAAACAGATTGTCCCTCCGCGACATGAGGGATTGAATCCTCGTTATCGGGAATAGTGTCTTGTTGATGGGGAGGTGATTGATGTTGATTGGAAGATCCTGCGCCCATCTGAAATTCAAATTCTTCGCGACTCATTCGTAGACCAGCCTGAAGGGCGTCATCATCATCGTCCGAGTTGGGATCTGATTTTGGACTTTCGGGAGATTCCATGGACTTAGCTTTTCCTTTCTTTCGTGCTTTGGAGCGTCCGTCACTTCCAAAACAAATCTTTCTTCGTTGCTCCATTCGCTCCAGTTGTACAGGTTGTTGTACGGAGCAAGTCTGTAATTCTTTCATTGGACAAACCATTCATAAGCCTGTTCGATTTGCACAGAAAGTAGGTTTTGATAATAATTGTGTCCGGGAGGGGCCGCGTACAATGCCCGAGTCCGCTATAGGCATGGGTTCCTCTACAGTGTAGGATCCTCAGACGAGATGGATCCCTTACAGGGGTTGGTACTGGGTGGGAGATGGATCCTTAACGGGTGTGGAATCCCGTATAGGAGAAGTAGCTTTTGGCTCCAAAGTGGCAGCCGACTCGCCAGAGTCTTGTATGTTGGCAGATGTCTGAGCATCCATCATATCCGCCAAAGGCTCGGGATCTACTGTATCGACAGTAGTAGGCATCTCTTCCACAGGGGTTGGGCCTGGGGATTTGTTGATGGGTTGAGCCACAAAAGGAGCATCCTTGGAGGTTTCTGTAGCCTTAACTTTTGAAAGCCTCCTTAGCTTCCTTTTCGGCTTCTCAACAGCAACTAAAGTTTTGCTGTGAGATCTTTTTTCTCTTCCTTGAAGTCTCATCTCTCTGTGACTTCGAAGATACGTCCCTTGGGTTGGCAGAAAGGGGCAATTTTCGAACGTAAGGCCCGTTTGCAATAAGGGGTCCTTTCTTGAAGACGGTGGGTCTGATGCTTCCCATATAAATGCAAGAAGTGATCATCTTTGCTTTTTCATCTTGCGGAACACCGCATTTGGTCAGAATATAATTCAAAAGCAAACCAAAGGATTTCTTCTGCGAGGCAGGCTTAGAACTTCTTCCTGCAACTGTTTGAGGATGATTTGACACCAGTTGACCTTCTCACAGGTCATAATTGCAACCATCATCCTGAACCTAAGATTGTGCACATCTCGAACGCACATGTTCTGTTTTCACAACACAAAGAATGTAAATCGTGTAAATAGACAAAAGGTAAACAAAAGTTTTTCTTATGACAAGAGGTGTGAACCGTTTTAACAAATGCTAGACCGATGAACAAACCATAGTAAGCGGTCAACAGTTCTTGGGACCCAAAGGTCTCAAGATCGCCCATTGTCAGGCCATCAGCAGGAAGCCTGTAGAGATTCTGGAGAAGCTCCTGGTCAACACGGATCTCTACTCCGCGAATGATGGCTGTGATGTCAGCAACATGTCCTCCCTGAGCCAGCGAAAGGAAACGAACAGCAGCATTGAGGTAGAACTCCTCCACCAGATGAACATCAAATCGTTCAGCAGAGTGGCTGCCAAGGCAATAGAGGCCTTGTTTACGAATCCTAGTGATGACGTACTCCATCGATTCGACGTCATCCACTTCGGAACGAACACGTTCAAGCACGATAGATCTAGAAAAGATCCATTCGTCGATAATGTTGGAGGATTTCTTGAGAGAGATGGAAGAGGTCTGAGAAGATGCCATTGATGATTCTCGAAGAAAAGTTAAAAAGGATTCAAAGAGAATGCAGTAATCACAAAAAGGTTTGTAGGCTGTATGCTCAAGAACTCTTACAATATGCAGAAAGCGTAAAGAGTCTCAAATGGCATTTACAGTCCTTTTATAATGGGCGGCGAAGAAGGGTTTTCAGAGAATGAACGGTCAGATTTAAGGAATGGGAAACGTTGTTTGAAATAAACGACCACGATGGACTGAGTGTAACCGGTACAACTTATCCATCTAATTTAAAATAGGAGCGGGTCCCACTTCTGACTTATAAAATTACCCTTATTGCCCGAAAAGGCGGTGTACAATTAATAAAAAATTTGAAACATCGCGGCTTTGAAGATACCAATGTCCAGATGTCATGTAAAGCATTTAATGCAAACGACTTGTAATAATAACATGGCACACGGACATAAAATATTGTTTAAAATAAATAACATGATAATTAGTTTCCCATTGTAGGTGCTGTATCCGCGAAAATACAGCGTTCCCTCTTAAAAGGCACATATGGGTTTCAATTCGATATAGCAGCTTTCGGATTAATGCTGTATTCTTGGGTCGTACTGTATTCCCCCTTAATTATTGCACACGTCAGCTGTAGGATAATTCATATCGCTTGATTCCTATAGTGATGTTCTGATAGACTGAGTGTACATATAACTAATGGTGGATACTGTATTCTTGGGTCTTACAGCATTCCCCCTCAATTACTGAGTAAAAGCATTAAAAACTTACAGGAAGTTAGGCTGTAGTAATCCCAATTCATGTCTAAGCATGCAGAATCTTGCTGTTTCGAGAGGTTTGGTGAAGATGTCGGATAACTGGATATCTGTATGAACTTTTCCAGCCGAACATCCTTGTTCTTAACATGATTCCTAATGAAATGATGCTTCATGTGAATATGCTTGGTGCGCGAGTGCAATACAGGGTTGTGAGTGATAGCAATTGCACTCGTGCTTTCGCACATAATCGGCGTTTCTTTGGCTTCAATATTCCATAGTCTGACAGCTGTTGTTGCATCCAAAGGATCTGCATACAGCAACTACCATCAGCATAGTATTCTGATTCAGCTGTTGAAAGCGAGTTTGCCAATTGTTTCTTGCTGAACCAAGACACAAGTCTAGGTCCAAAAAAGTGACAAGTTCTGCTTGTACTCTTCCTATTCAACCTCCGAGATCCGAGTCGCTGTAGCCAACTAAATCTAATCCGCCTTCTTTAGGATACCACAGCCCTACATCGACTGTTCCTTTGACGTATTTCAGGATTCGTTTAGCTGTTGCGAAGTGTGATTCTTTAGGTGATACTTGATATCATGCACACACTCCCACAGTAAACTGGATATCGGGCTTGCTAGTCGTTAGGTACAGGCGTGAGCCAATAAGCTTCCTGTAGAGTGATTGATCAACCGGCTTTCCAGCTTCATCCGCACTAATTTGCACGGAAGTGCTCATAGGGGTTGACGATGATTTGGAAGTATTCATTCTAAATTTGTTGAGAAGCTCCTTGCTGTATTTTTCCTGGTTGATGAAAATCCCTGTAGGCAACTGCTTTTCCTGCAACCCTAGGAAATAACTAAGTTCTCCCATCATACTCATTTCAAATTTACTTTGCATGAGATGAGAGAACCTTTGACATAAAGCAAGGTTAGTTGAACCAAATATTATATCATCTACATAGATCTGAACCATTAAAAGGTCATCACCTTCCTGTTTTTTGAACAAGGTCTTGTCCACAGCACCTTTCTCGAATCCATTATCGGTTAGATACTGGGACAGAGTCTCATACCATGCTCTAGGGGCTTGCTTAAGTCCATACAGTGCTTTCCTTAGCCTGTATACTAGGTCTTCGCCTTCTGGATTGACAAGCCCTAGTGGTTGTTCAGCATATACTTCTTCAGCGAGGTCTCCATTTAGGAATGCACTTTTGACGTCCATTTGGTATACAATGAGGCTCTTATAGGCGGCAAAGGCAAAAAATATCCTAATGGCTTCTAGTCTGGCTACAGGGGCAAATGTCTCATCGTAGTCTATGCCTTCTTCCTGTCTGTAGCCTTGGGCGACTAGTCGGGATATATTCCTGATAATGAGTCCATTTCTATCTTTCTTGTTTCTAAATACCCATTTGGTTCCAATTACTGATTGATGCGTAGGTCTGGGTACAAGATACCATACATTGTTTCTTTTGAAACCGTGTTGTGCGGCGATTTATACGCCTCGACGGCGATCAGAATAAGTGCCGAGTGACCGAGTCTACGATCGAATGAGCTACGGCACACTTGCCTAAACGGAGATAACAGTCCACCTTCGAGTATCTAGCGATCGTCTCTCAAGGCGATCGCCTTCTGGTATCGAGCGATCGACTCTGGTGCCGACCTAGGGCAACCGTCCTATGTCACGAACAAGACCTTCGTCTGTCAAAGTCTACGAAGACTGGATCTCAAAGGAGCGCCCATGTGCATATCCACGGAAGGCGCCGCAGAACATGGATCGTTGACCACAGCCTGTCGCCACCTTATCACCTACCGACAAACCCGCCGAAAGGTACAAGGTGGGACCGCCCGTGATGACTCAGACGCTGCGTGCACTTCTCATTGACCGCACAAATGGCCCACAAGAACTCCTGCAGACTTTAAGGAGACCATCACATGTGCTAAAAGACAATCGCCCGCTTATTATAATACAGCAGAGGCGATCGCCCAACATCTCCCAGTCCTATAAATAGAGAACCTCCAACAACTGGAAAAAGGTTCGCAATTCGTTCCAATCATTCCGAAAAAACATTCACAAAGGTTCATGTCAGTTGCAACCACGTGAAGAATACATATACTCAGTCAGGCTCTCGGCTTCCTCTCTTGAATCTACCTCAGGATTTCTCTCTCAGCACCTCTCATCCAGAAGACGGTCGGCAGAGGCAAGAACTCCCTGCAGTGCAGATTCAACGAGACTCGCAAGCCCAGGAGCTCAGACATACAGCTAGTACACACCGTGAGAGACTGTCGATTTCTCTCGGTCGTCATAGCACATCAACGTTGTTACAAGAACTCACAGAGCATCATATCTGGTTCTTCCGGCAATCTTCACGCTCCATAGCTAAGATAACTAGGATCTTTATACTCATTGTAATAGTACTCTAACATTAATATTTGTACTACAAAGTATTTGTATTAATAACATAATCTTGTGTTATTTACTTTCCCATAGAAGTGCTCTCGCACTTTGTTTGATATCCATCCATTCCAGCAATATCTATCTCCGGATAATATTTTGGGTAGCAACAATTGGCGCTAGAGGAAGGGGGTCGAACCTTCATTTTTTATTCCTACCATCCCGAAGAACACTCACTGTTCTCGGGGAATATACTTGAAGTGACACTCACTGCTCTTCAAAGAAAACCTTCAGAATCATGACGTTCGCCACTACATCGAAGAGAACCGCTCTTCGAACCGCCGGACACCATATCCCGTCTCGATCCGAGCCCCAGCCGACGGCAGAGGGAAGCCGCGGCAATGCGAGACTCTCGATCCCGCACCTGAGGGGTGGCCCCAGCCTCTCACTCGACCAGTTCCAAACTGCGGAACAGATCGAGGAGTCTATGGTCATCCTAAAGGAGCGACGGAGAGCATACGCGGCGCCCGCTATAACTCCCTCGGCCATCCGCCGCGTGGGCAAACGGAAGTTCAAGGGGCTACTGGGCGAGCGATCGTCAGAAATCCCCGATCCGCGAGAAAAGGCTCTCGCAAGGCCAGACAGTTCCGTATTCAGTCGCTTGGGAAGCGATCCATCATGGCGACCGGGGCATTCTGGCCCCAACCACGAGACGACAGAATCCGAGTCCGTCACCAGGAGTTCGGCCTACCCAACTCCCCGTCAAATATAGGCCAGTCGTATGGCTCCCACTTCGAACGCCAGGGGATCAATACTTAATCGCCTCGGCTCCTGCTCCGAGCGCCTAGCCGCGAGCAGCCAAGCCGCGGCAATGGCCGCTATGCAACGCCAGCTCGACGAGATAAAAGCACTCTTGGATATTGGGGCAAGCACCAGTAGAAAGATCATCGGACCGACCGAGCCACTCGCGGTCCACATCGAGCTCGCCCCCGTGCAACCAAGGATCGCTCCTCCCATAACACCTCTATATCAAGGGAGATCGGACCCCGAAACCCACCTAAGCAAGTTCCGGATATACATGACCGGGTGTGGGGCGTTAGACGCGACCAAGTGCCGGATCTTCCCGCTAACATTGGGCGAGCTGTCCCATAGGTGGTACGTCTCACTACCACCGCGATCGATCATCTCCTTTGAGAAATTGGTGAGTGACTTTACGTCATACTTCGCCACCAAGGTCGCCAGACCATAAGGCCCCCACCGCATGATGAAAATCAGGCAGGGGGAAGACGAATCCGATGTAGATTACATCGACCGTGTAGACGAGATAGTCCTCACCGGCGAGCCCATCAGCGACGAGCTCGCTCTATACTCAGTCTTGGGGGGATTCTATGGCCATTCGCCCATGTTTAGACATCTGACAAAGGACATTCCCCCAACCTACGCGATCTTCCGCGCTAAGGCTGCCGACTTTCTGGCTAGGCAAAGGCTACTCACCCTCCGCCTAGGCGAGGGAACGCCACCTCCTGTCCGAAAGTTGGCGATCGCTAAATCCAAAAAGACGGTCGCCAAGCCATCCGGCGATCTCGAGACCTTCGAGGATATGGAAACCCATCTCCTCCACACGTTCAATCGAACTCCGGCCCACATTTTCTACGCCATCAAGGGGCGCGAACCGTTGAACAAGCCAAAGGCAATAAGGGACCACGGTCATCTAGACCACAATCAATATTGTGCCTACCACAAAAGTCCCGGCCACAACACCAACCAATGCCGCGACCTCCTCAGACAACTCTAGAGATTGTTCGAAGAAGACAAGTTGGACAGCTTATTGGCTTAGCCGGAGCCCCACCAGTCTCCCAACACGGTCACCCGAGTCGAACGCGAATAGGCCGGAAAGCTCATACGAGCCAAACCCTCGATCAACCTCGGTGACCGTATCTACATGCTTCAATCAAGAGAAGGGAACTTCGGAAGTCTCTCCCTGATTTCCCACCTTATTGAACAAAATGCTACTGCCTGAGCTAACGCTTCAAAAAAGAGGATGACTCGCTCGCCCTCTAAAGTTCGGCATCAACATGATGGACCTAGGCAGCGATCGCCTCCCCTAACACAACCTATACCATCGAGGATCATCATCTGACATGATGGTCCGAGGTAGAAAAGTGCCGCCATGGTCGCGAAAATCGATTAAACCGACGATCCGTCCATGCAAGGTTCCTTTGGGCTCCGATCCCTCGCCCTTCGTTTAAATACGAGGCGGGCGTAGCCGAAGGACTCTCCAAGGCAAATAAGAGGATTACTCGCTCGCCCTCTAAAGTTCGTCATCTGCATGAAGAAGCTAGGCAGGCGATCTCCTCCCCTTACACAACGTATACCGTCGAAGATCGTCATCTGACTTGATGGTCCGAGGTAGAAGAGTGTCGACATGGTCGTAGAGGGCGATGGAACCGTTCTATGTGCCCGTGCAAGGTCCCTTTGGGCCAAGATCACCCGCCCTTCATTTAAATACGAGGCCGGCGTAGTCTGAGGGCCCTCCAAAACAGATATGTGGACACGGTCGCCCGCCCTCGAAGGTCCATCACTTAACATGGTGGATCCTTCACGGACAATGCGACGCGCCCCTCCCCCCGTCTCAACGTATACCGTCGAGGGTCGCCATCTAAATGGCGGACCGAGGTAGAAAAGAGCTAACAAGCCGCGGACGTGGAGTTGATTATTCCGACGACACCCCGTGCAAGGAATTCTCCAGACCAAGACCGCACGCCCTTCGTTTAAATACGAGGTGAGGCGCAGCCTACGGAGAACCCTACCAATTAAGTGAGTCGCGAGAACATATCCATCAGACGGAATGTCGCTTGCGCACAAGACACGGTCGTGGAGGTCAGTCCATCGAACTCCGCGATCATGCATGGTTCCTCAAGACCGAGATGGACGGCCTTCCTCAAGGAATCGGTAAAATTGAAGACCACTCACTCAACAATTTATTTTCGTCCCCTTACTTTCACTAAGTGATCAAAAACAAGGGGGAAGTGCGGAGCTATATATACGACGATCGTCCCTATTCAATTACATACGGAGATCGGCATTTTTCAGATGTTTGTGCAGCGATCGAATTTGTTGTAAAAGTTATCTATATGAGTTTATCAATCCACTTGGAGCTATACACGCAACAATCTTTCCTCACACATTTGTACAAAGTCATGCGAAGACTCAGAAAAGCAATCATTCAAGTAATAAATCGGAGAAACAAACATTCATTTCATTATTTGAAATATCGGAGTACATACACGGTCGCCCGAAGGCCTAAGTATTACAAGAGAAATCTACAAAATTACAAGGCAAAAAAGCTAAAACAATACAAACGAAGAGCCTCCGGCCCCCACCTAGCCTTCGCCTTCAACCTCTGGATTGGCCCGCGACCCCTCGCAAGCTTCCGGAGCGGCCTCCCCATCCTCCGGAGCATCAGGATGAACAAGGTTCGCCGGAGTCGGGTACCAGCTCAAGTCCACGCCGATGTCCGAGAGATCCAAGATCGGCACGGAGAAAGCAGGATGGAGAGGATGCTCCAACGCATACGCCTTGAAGTTTTCAGCAAGAGGGCCGACCTCCAACCCTCCCTTCTTAGCAGCTCGGAGCGAGTTCGCGAACGCCATATAATAGGCAAACTCGCTGACGAACTCCACGTTAAGAAAGGGATCGGACTCGGTCGCCTCTATCTTCCTTTTCAGCTCCGCCATCGCCTGTTGCGCACCTTGAAGCTCGGCCTCCTTAGCGACCGTCTCTCCCCTCGACGCCGCTACCGCTAGTCACCGAGCGACGGGCCACCTTGATTGATCGGCCTCCTTCTCGGCAGCGTGCAACCATCGAGCATCCACATCCGGTCCCGAATCGGCCGACCACGCCCGGCTCGCTCATAATTCTCTCTCATCAGCTCAAGGTCATGACTCGCCCGCTTAGCTGCATCCAGGGCGTCCTTCTCCATAGCCACAATCCTGTCGTCAAACTCGGCATTCTCTTTCCGAGCGGCCTCGAGGTCCGCCTGCAGACGAGTGGTAGAAGGACGCCCTCGACCTCGCACTGGGCGACCACTGCCGCGCTGGAGAGAGAGTGAAAGCAGCTTGCATTGCATTCCCAGATCACTGGCGAGTGATCGCATCTAAATCCGTCGTCCAGGCCTTCGGCAAAGTAGAAACGGCCCGGTTGAC
Source organism: Orobanche coerulescens (assembly GCA_033398695.1). Taxonomy (NCBI): domain Eukaryota; kingdom Viridiplantae; phylum Streptophyta; class Magnoliopsida; order Lamiales; family Orobanchaceae; genus Orobanche; species Orobanche coerulescens. The sequence goes on along the minus strand of CM065814.1, from coordinate 33,588,943 downwards.
AGTGGGACGTCGCAGGCCGCGCGAGGAGATCGACTCGCGAGGAAATCCAGCACCATCGGCGGGCAAGCTGGGTTAGTGCTACGGATCCTGCATCAAACAACAAAAAGTTAGCACATCTCCCACGCAAGTGACGAAACACAACAAACAAACAAAGTCTACCTCTCGGCTCTCTCGGGGTCGCGACCAAAGTATGGTTTCCCACGAGGGGTCTCAGCCTCGGCGATCGCCATCTCTCGCAAGAAAGCCGCAGAGGGCGTAGGCTCATCCACCGGGGGAACCGTGGTGATCAGAGGCGCGACGATCGGCACCTCACCGGCAGGGGCATAAACTGGAGTTTCTCCCGACCTCTGCCGCTTGCGGTTCGCCCGGAGCCCCTCCTCTTGAGGTTCCTCCTCCGCTATGATCGGCTCCACATTAGGCCTCACCTCCGGAATGAGAGGTAACGCCACCCAAGGAGCTCGAGATGACTTCTTCTAGCGAAGGCAGCTCAGAACTCCGGGGTTCGACATGGCTATCTCCGCTGGAGGCTCCAAGAAACGAGGAAAGCGGACTTCTGCAATAAAGAACAATTGAACGACGGTCAGACACACTCTCCAAGCAGGACGATCGCCAAGAAATTGGAGATCGCAAAACTCATAACTGGGACTGATAAGTGGTAATTTTACCACTTATTTCTAGGATTTTATACTAGGTTTTTATCTCGTTTCGTGATTAATGTGCTCGTATTTGGCTTATTTATGATTAGTCGAGCCGTATTACGCGTTTGGGTTGGTTTTAGTGTGTTTGCAGGTTTTTAGAGCCAAAAGGACCCAAAACGAGACAAAGGACCGAGAGTCGAGTCAAACGGACGAAGAAACGGATTTTTGCGCCAAACAGAAGACCCTATCGGCCAGCCTATCGGCCGATAGGGCCGTCCGAAAGGAGCTCCTGCCTATCGAGTGAAGAAATCGACGAACCACCTATCGGCCAGCCTATCGGCCGATAGGCCAGGCCGAAAGGCTTCCCAGCGGGCTCTCGTTTTTGGACGGATTTTGACTCTTTTGGATATTATTTATTTCCTAGATTAGGGTTAATCGGTATTTTAACCCCTTAGGCTATATAAACCTCATTCTAGACCTAGTTTGAGTATCTTTTATCTATCTTTGACCAGCCCTTTTTCATTCTTTTCATCTTTTACATTGTTTTAGATCTTCTTAGCAAGATTAATTTCTTTGATGCAAGAACTTTTTGGAGGAGAATTATTATTGGTTTTCAGAGATTGAAGACTCGGAGTTCATCCATAAGGGTTGTAATTTCTCTTTTCATATTAATAATATGCATTCTTCATCAATTTCTTGTTTAATTTCAATCATGTCTGGCTAATTCATTGATTGATTCTAGGGTTAGTAATTTTAATTGATGTTCACATGTTGTTCCTTTGATTACCTTTTGACCTTTCATCCTAGGCTTGTGTTCAAGTTGTGTTAAATCTCATGTTAGATTAAAGGGCCCTTAATCGATGCATGTTAGCTAATTGATTTTGTCCTAAGGAGTAATTGATTAGTGGAAATACTTGATACACAATATGATTTTATCTTGAGACCTAGCGAGAAAGATAAATCATAGATAAATAAGTTGGTGCTTTTTAAGTGATTTCAATCCTTTGAGCCAAGCGGGAAAAGGGTTTTAATTAACTATCTTTCTAGGTTGCCTTGATCGGAATTCTAGATCGACTGAGTGATTATTTCTAGGATTGAATTAAAATTTGGGGAAAAGGAATCAAGTGAACGAATTGTGTGAACTCAATTAGATGATACTACCCTAGGATCAATTACCTTTCGACTTGTGATTTTATCTTGCTAATTTGCTTTATTTGCTTAATTTAGATATTTCATCTTTTATTTAATTTTTGTTCTTCGATTTTTAAAATTAGATAATTAGAATCAAAACAATTTCGGATTCCTAAATAGCAGTCAAATTTTGAGTAGAGTTAATTCCTTTATTTTCGACACATCAATTCCCTTGGGTTCGACACCTTGGAAATACTCCGAGGTTTTACAAATTTTAAAATTGATCGGATTTGAAAACCATACTACGCGAATCCAAGCGATCAGGGACCGAGAGATGACGTGGAAAACAGAATAGCCGAGCTGACAGCCAACGGATCTCTTTGTTGATCCGGAGAGCATCTAAGTCGTCGTCCGACAAACTTTGTATCTTCTCCCAGACGACCAAAAAGTCGAAAGGAAGCTCGTCGATCATCGGAATATTGAAACCTGCAAAAGGAAACCAAATTAGATCAGTTCAGAACATATCCGAACAAAGGGAGAGTCAGAACCCTTACCTGGATTCCTCTCCCGAAAGCTAGTGGGAATATTCAGCTCGTCCGTGGGATTGCTGCTCGCTAATCCATTCCATGAACCGCCGACCCAGAACCACTTCGTCGGGTCGCCCCACACCTTGTTCGGGACTCCGAGGATCACTCGACCGGATCGACCCTGAATGTGATAGCCTCCGACCGACCCTTTCTGAGCCGTCAGCTTGAACAGGTGGTTCATCTCCAACGGCGAAGGAAGGCGGTACAGTCGGAGACCGCCGAACAAGGTGAGAGCACAAATGATCTGGAGCCATGCATTCGGCGTCAAATGGAGCGGCGCCACATTCCAACCATCCAGCAGATGGGAGACGGAGAACGACAAAGGAAACCGCAGCCCAGCCTCCATGATTGCTTCATTCACGACGACCATGCCCTCCGGAGGCTGATCGGCTCGTTCATTCTCGGCCAGCACAAAAAGATCCACATCTGAAGGGACGTGATACCTCGTCCTCTAGACGGCCAGGTCCTTCCTGGTCGCCGAGCTCCTTATCTGGCCTAGGGACCATGGAGATCGTTGCGCAGCCTGAAACAGCGACCGCTTAGCAGGTTGATAAGGATGAGCAATTGAGTACTCCCGGTAATTGAATTTAGGAGACGGACCGGCCAACCTCTCCATGATTTCAGCGAAGGCCAAATAGGCCTGGCCAAAGGCACTATGCTGCTCCCAGTAGGCCTTCACCACCAAGTCTCTCTCCATCTGCGAGCGTCTTTGCTCAACCGCCGCCTTCCTGGCAACGTCGGCTTCATTGAACAATGCCTCGACTTCCGTGGGGTCGATACCGGCCCGGATAGCCTCGGCGGCTGTCTCCAAATGGAATTCTGCGGAGGATCCTCCCCGGGCAATCGAAGCCCCAGCGGCGGAGGTGGTGCCCATTCCGTACGAAGAAGATGTTCCAGTCATTTTCGAAGAGAAGAGGGGAAAAGGAGTGTTTTCTTACCAAGGATGGAATCGATCGACGATCGGCAGTCAAATCTTCAGAAAACTCTTCGGCGTTATTATCCCTCTTCTCCGATAAAAGCGCGTAAGGGTCTTAACCCTAAAACCCTGCGCCTTTTTATAGGAGATGGCAGGGACTTCCGTGCAAATATGGAGAATCTCAGGGGTTGGAGTGCAACCGTCGCAATTAATGCCTCCCTTGAAACCCGCGATGTGTTGTTTCAAGGACACGCCAGACGAGGAGTCACAACTAATCGTCGGTCTCCCCAAACAGGAACCTGACACGTGCCCTGGAGACTTTTCCATGACCGCTGTTATTTCCCGCTCATTTCAGCGACCGACCAGATCGTTCAAGTCCAGACTAATCCGCTCAAAGACGATCGCCAGTTCCATAAAATGCAGAGTCACTCGTCAAAATTCAGCGATCACCAACAGAACCACCTCACCCCACGATTCCAACATCGGAGCGAGCTAGGGGGCAATTGTTGTGCGGCGATTTATACGCCTCGACGGCGATCAGAATAAGTGCCGAGCGACCGAGTCTACAATCGAATGAGTTACGGCAAACTTGTCAACGGAGATAACAGTCCACCTTCGAGTATCTAGTAATCGACTCTCAAGGCGATCGCCTTCTGGTATCGAGCAATCGACTCTGGTGCCGACCTAGGACGACCGTCCTATGTCACGAACAAGACCTTCGTCCGTCAAAGTCTACGAAGACTGGATCTCAAAGGAGCGCCCATGTGCAGATCCGCGGAAGGCGCCGCAGAACATGGATCGTTGACCACAGCCTGTCGCCACCTTATCACCTACCGACAAACCCGCCGAAAGGTATAATGTGGGACCGCCCGTGACAGCGACTCAGATGCATGCAGACTTCTCATTAGACCGCACAGCCGGCTGCCAGCAACTCCTGCGGACTTTAAGGAGACCAGCCCATGTGCTAAAAGACGATCGCTCGCTTATTATAATACAGCAGAGGCAATCGCCCAACATCTCCCAGTCCTATAAATAGAGAACCTCCAACAACTGGAAAAAGGTTCGCAATTTGTTCCAATCATTCCGAAAAAACATTCACAAAGGTTCCTCTCAGTTGCAACCACGTGAAGAATACATATACTCAGTCAGGCTCTCGGCTTTCTCTCTTGAATCTACCTCAGGATTTCTCTCTCGGCACCTCTCATCCAGAAGACGGTCGGTAGAGGCAAGAACTCCCTGCAGTACAAATTCAACGAGACTCGCAAGCCCAGGAGCTCAGACATACAGCTAGTACACACCGTGAGAGACTGTCGATTTCTCATGGTCGTCACAGCACATCAATGTTGTTACAAGAACTCACAGAGCATCATATCTGGTTCTTCCGGCAATCTTCACGCTCCATAGCTAAGATAACTAGGGTCTTTACACTCATTGTAATAGTACTCTAACATTAATATTTGTACTCCAAAGTATTTGTATTAATAACATCTCGCGAGAGCATTCAAGCCCGGGACTACAACCCTGGCAAATCTTGTGTTATTTACTTTCCCATTGAAGTGCTCTCGCATTTTGTTTGCTATCCATCCATTCCAGCAATATCTATCTCCGAATAATATTTTGGGTAGCAACAAACCGTTAAGCTCTTCTTCCATAGATGTGATCCAATGAGAGTTGTTGAGAGCTTCTTTGGTAGAAACAGGTTCGGATTGGGCTAAGAATACAGCAATGGTGCACATATTAAGTCTTCTAAGCTCGGATAGATATTTTCATTCATGAAATGGAGATATATCTAACTCGGGGTCTTCTTGCGCACATAGTACATTTCCTTGTGTCTGTATTCTCCTACGGGTAGAAACACCAGCATCAATGTTTCCAATGATCATCTCTTGTGGGTGATCTCTCAACCATCTTCTGTTGGGTTCTAATTCAGGGTCCCGTACTATATCTTTAGTTGGTGTAGTTTTGGCTTTAGCTTGTACAGCATCGGCTTCATCTACGTCAGTTCTTACAGCTGCGAGGTTGATTTTTAGGTCAACGACAGGTTCAATAGGAGTTGATCTATGATGGAAAGTTGTTGGATGTTCTGAGAAAGGTCTTCTACTCCTGTAGGATCATGATGAGGTTCATTGAACACTACATGAACTGATTCCTCAATTGTTAGCTTCCTTTTATTGAAGATCCTGTAAGCTTTGCTAATAGAGGAATATCCTACAAATAACCCTTCATCCGATTTCTCATCGAAGGTTCTAAGCTGATCCTTACCGTTGTTCAAAACGTAACACCTGCATCCAAAAATGTGAAAGTACGAAACTAACAGAGTTTTGTTGTTCCATACCTTGTATGCTGTTTTGTTGTGATGCTTTTTGATCATACAGCGGTTTTGTGTATAGCACGCTATATTGGTGGCTTCGTCCCAGAAACGCGGTAACAACTTGCTTGCGGCAATCATTGTCCTTGTTGCTTCCTTCAGCGACCTATTCTTTTGCTCGGCAACACCATTTTGTTGAGGTGTACGGGCAATTGAGTATTCGTGTTGTATCCCATTTTCCGAGCAGTATTGCTCTATAAAGCGGTTAGTAAATTCTGTACCTATGTCGGAACGAATGGACACGATACTCGACCCTTTTTCATTTTGAAGCTTTCTCAGGTGCTCGGGCAGCTTTGATGTTGTTTCCTTCTTCTTGCTTAGGAAAATTGTCCAAGCATACCTGGAATAATCATCAACAATAATGAGACAATATTTCTTACCTCCCAAACTTACCGGGTCTACAGGACCATAGAGATCCATATATAGCATTTCCAAAACTCTGTGGGTGGAAAGGTCGGATTTGTTTTTCAGGGTGGTCTTGATTTGCTTGCCTTTCTGACAGGGTCCACATACGCTGTCTTTTTGGAATGAAACGTTTGGCAATCCTCTAACCATTCCCTGTCTGGAGAGTTTGTTGATAGTCTTGAAGTTGACGTATGACATCCTCTTGTGCCATAGCCAGCTTAGATCTGCAGTGCCTTTGGCAACAAAACAAGGAATTGTGGAGCTCGTATGCATCCAGTCAGCAATATACATATTACCTGATCTGTTTCCTATGAGCACAACTTCTTTGGTCAGGATGTTCTTGACTCTACAGTGATCTATATAGTACTTCACCGAGAACTGTTTGTCACAGAACTGGCTAATACTAAGTAGATTATACTGTAAGCCTTCAACGAAAGCTACAGCAGTGACTTTGAATTTTCCTACAAGTAGGGTTCCCTTCCCTCTTGTTCTTCTTTTAGATTTATCACCGAAGCGCACTTTTGGACCGCGACCTTCTACGAAATCTGATAACTTGCTTTTATCTCCTGTCATGTGCTAGGAACATCCGCTGTCGAAGTACCAGATGTCCTTTTTCAAAATGTCCTGTAGCAAACAAATTAAGTAGATTTAGGTCCCCTTTGATTGTTGGGTCCATGGATGTTAGTGCCTTTAGGTACCCAGATTTTCCTGACAGCAATAGGTTTACTGTAGGATGTTTTAGGTCCATAATTGCGATTTCTACGTGGGGCATATATGTAGTTGCTATAACCATGATAGTTATTATGCATGTAAAATTCAGGGTTATTATTAGTCCAGTACAAATGCCGTCTTGGAGGTGGAGCCATTTTCTTCGGCCTAACATCTTACCTTCTGGGTCTTCAGTTGGATTCCCAACACTGTTGTTGATACTGTGTGGAACCTTGCTGTCGCGATGAATGACGAGGTTCCTGTATCCAATACCTAGGTGTGTTGTACTGAAAGTACTGCCGTGCTGGCCTTTAATATTTGGATACAACCTTCTTTTTGAACGGCTGTTGGCGCTGTTGATATGCTCGGGGAGCATGCTGTTAGGTACGCACATGACTCTGAATGGGTAGTGATTCCACATGCAGTATAGGACTGTGGTGGCGGAATGGCAGCTTTTGCTGTTCGCAGTGCAACGGGTTCCTTCACATGACTCGGAACTTCTTCCGATACAGGAATGGGTTCCACACCCCTGACGAACACAGTACTAGTTTTCCCTTTATTGGAAAATGAGCTATATCCTAAGCCACTTTTATCATGAGCATGTTGCCCAGTGCTTAATTTCTTCCATTCTTTTGGATGATTTCTCGAAAGATTTCAGAATGGTCTCAAGTTCTCCTTCTCGTTTTTCGAGAGTTTTTACTTTGGCTTGAAGCAGAACAAAATCATTTGTATTGCTTTCACTATGATATTTAGTCTCACTCTGTTCATAAGCAAGTTGATGATTGCTCTCCATGAGTTTTTCATACTCGACTTTGCTGTTTTCACAATCAATAGACATATTTTCGTAATTTACTTTCAGCAAGTCGTTTTCTTCTTTCAGCTCTAAGTTAGAAAGTTGGAGCTGTATATTTTCATTTTTCAATGTCTAATGGGCCATTTGAATGTTCTTAAACTCATTCATCATGTTTTCAAAAGTATGAGATGCATTGGAGGGAATAGCTGAGGTTGAGCTTACCTCATCATCGCTTTCTTCATCTTCCGGAATGTTCTTGGCCATAAAGCACATATAGGCTTTATCTTCGAATTCATCATCAGATGAATCACTGTCAGTGACTACCTGAAGACATTCTTCATATTTTGATGGTGCGCGGGAGGCTTCTGATTCACCAATCAGGGCCTTGAGCTTGTTTTTCCAAGCACGTCTTCTTTCATCCTTTTCTTGTTGCTCGGCTTCCGACAACCTTTGAACTTTGGGATGAGGACATTTATTTGCATAATGCCCTGGTTTCCTGCAATTATAACACAGGTTAGCATCACCAGAGGAAGTTTCAGTACTTACCTTGTGTACAAGCTTGGGCCTGTATGGAGTCTTTCCCGACTGCTTGATAAACTTTTTGAACTTATGCATGAGAAGCGCCATTTCGTCTTACGACAGGATGTCGTCGTCGCTGTCAGCATTCTTATGAATGGGCTTTGAGCTCGACATGCTGTGTCTTCGGTTGGATACAGCGGCTAAGGCTGTAGTCCTGGCGGGAGATTCTTTAGCTTTCTCTCTCCTGTCTATATCGTACTCAAATACTTTGAGGTCAGAAAAGAGATCAAAAGTAGATATTTCACTAAGATTGCACGACACACGCATAGCTGTGGTCTTAATGTCCCATCGGGCAGGGAGTGATCTGAAAATTTTAGGTTTTTCTCCCTTTGGGTATAAATCTTGCCTAATGCTTCAAGTTCAAAAACAATGCCAGTGAATCTGAGGTCAAGTTCCTCAAGTGTTTCAGTTGGTTTCATTTCAAAAGATTCAAATTGCTGAGTTAATTTTGAAATCTTGTTTTCTTTTGAGAGCTCAGTTTCCTCACAAATTAACTTGAGTTTATCCCAGATATCCTTGGATGATTTACAGCTCTTTACCTTAGAGAATGTGCCATTGTCAAGAGTGACAAATAGCGCATTCTTCGCAACATTGTCGAGGTTGACGCGCTTTCTTTCGTCAGAAGTCCATTGTTCGCGCTCTTTTTCAAGCATCTCTGCATGAGCCTGGCCTTCAATCCTTGGGGCCGGATTTACCTTCATAATCTTTATGGGGCCATCCTGTATGACAAAAATCATCTCTTCGTGCATTGCTGCAAGATGAGCCTCCATCCTAATTCTCCGATCATCAAATTTGTTAATAGACAACATAGGAACTTTATTGATCAATGATGAATCCATATGAGAGTATATAGAAGAAAAAGACTGTTTTACAAAAATAAGTGATTTAAGGATCTGATTCAATAAAAAAATAAGACTGATTCTTTTTAGAATCAACCGCTCCGATACCAATTGTTGGCCACTAAGTATACAGGATACAGCTTGGAAAGTGTTTTAAACAACAAACTGTACGGTTTTCAAATCTGAGTGCATAGCGGAAGTCTTGTTAAAGTGAGTTATTGTAAATACAGCAACTAGATATGAAGTATATACTTAAAAATAATCACAAATATTAAAACAGTAAATGCATAAGGTAACTGACACGGTAACTAAGTGGTTCGAGGTAAACCCCTCTATGTCTACTGGTCCTCCACACAGGAGTAAAAATGTTTATTATGAATACTACGTACACAACTACGTATTTATAATCAAACCTAATCAATATATCGTTCACACAGATTGATATAATGATCTTAGGCTTTAACCGTTCACACAGATTGGTTTAAGCTTTCACTTGACTGGCTTCTTCACACACAGTTCCGAATCTTCGTCTCTTCAATGTAAGTCCTTCACACACAGTTCAGGAATAGCAAGGTTTCTCAGTCCACACAGGGCTGATGGGTTTTGTTCAAGGGTTGAACAATGATTGAACAACAACTTTGACTTTCTGAGCTTTTAGCTGATGATGTGTTGTTCACAGTTTGAGCACTTGTATATCTCTTATTTCAGAATAGCAGTATGCTTTGGGAGATATGTTTGCTCAGATGTATATGATGATAATTTCATTGCAGTTGATTTCGTATCTATCGATCTTCAAAGACTAGGGATATATATAGCCTTCTTGAATATATCCGTTGAGACAGATCTGTTGAGCAGAAGTCCGTTCTAACGGGATGATGTGTTTGAATAAGACACGATCCGGATTTTGCGCTAGATTGAAGATCTCTGACGACTTGCTATTTAAATACTTTATCCTTTAGTATTTAAATATATCTTCTTAAACGGGACTTTGACTTTAGCGAATACCAAAGATTCCTTCTTGTCCTGTTTGGATACTGTATGGAATGATAGCTGTATTGTCGATTCGAGACAGCTTCCATACTTAGTATTATGAGACTCCTTTGCTGTATGATTGATTCACTGTATGCTGGGACTACGAGAAGTCTTCGATACAGGATGACACCTTTGATCAGCTTTTCGATAAAGCTGCTTGTTGTATGCTGGATTGGCATATTGTCAAAACATTCTGTCATGATCTTTCGATACAGGGATTGTTTATCCCGATAATTTCGATACAGGGATTGTTATCCCAACAAAACTTCTTGGATGGTTGCTTCCCTTTGTTCTTGTTTTGGATACTTGGGCGAGCCCATTTGATGGAGGGACCGCCTTGGTCCAACAGATTGGCCTTAGCATCAATCAGGCCTTTTGGTTTATGGTCATTCTTGCGCATGTCAGACTCAATGCACAATTTCACAATCAAGTCTTCAAGAGTCATCTCCTTTCGCTTGTGCTTGAGGTAGCTCTTGAAGTCTTTCTAACTGGGGGGCAACTTCTCGATCACAGTTGCAACAGTAAAGGCGTCCGACAGGACCATTCCCTCGGCATTGACATCATGAATGATGAGTTGGAACTCTTACACTTGTTCCATGATTGGCCTTGAGTCAACCATCTTGTAGTCCAAATACATGGCGACTACAAACTTCTTTGTACCTGCATCATCACTACGGTATTTCTTTTCAAGTGCTTCCCACGTCTCTTTTGATGTGTTTACAACAGAGTATACATTGTAGAAACTATCCTCTAAAGAATTCAGAATAAAGTTCTTACAAAGATAATCTCCATTGTGCCAGTTGTCATAGGCAGCTCGGACTGTAAACTAGTCTCTTGAGCACTTGGTGCCGGTGGCGCATCTTCCTTAAGGAAGTTTGCAAAGCCTAGAGTTGTAAAATAGAACAACATCTTTTGTTGCCACCTTTTAAAGTCGGCTCCACCAAACTTTGGCGGCTTCTCGGCGGTAGGCATCATTCTAGGCCCCGAGGTTGCTACAAAGAAGGAACAACTCGTGTTGAACACGTAGGCTCCAATACTAGATCCTGACATGGATCCTACGGTACCACTAAAAGTGGAACCAACGGTGCCACTCGAGGTGGATTCACTGGTAGTCATAAAGGGGTTCGAAAACACTTAAGGGATCGTTGCGGAGGTGGTTGAGATCATCAGGTTTGACATAGTTGCAGCAACAGTGTTCACCATGGTTGATCCAGTGGTGGAGGCAAAGGCAGCGGTGGTGTTCGAGTCGGTGGAAGCGGTAGTCGACATCTCCAGTTGAGGAATTTAGTAAAGACAGCAAGTAATCGTTTTCTCGTCTTGCGCTTGTTGGTAAATTCGTGTTCGGGAAAACTTGCCAGTCGGAAACCAAATTAAAACTCGAAAACAGAAATTACAAACTCGTACAAAAATGAAAATACAAAACTCAAAACTGGATTACAATTGGAGACAAAACAGAAATATACGAAACTGAATAGCAAAGAAACAATAAATTAAAAGGGACAGAAACCGTATGCAAAGTAGCGAGTCGAGGAAGGCCCTCTTTCCGCAAGACGAGAAACGCCCCGGTAGTGCTCTCAGTTCAGGCATGTCGTCCCCAAAGATAAAACGGCTCGTCTCAAAGGTAGTAGCACCACTAACCTACGAGATCCGACGAACTGGAAAAAGACGAGGACAGGGCTTTCGACTTATGAAATGTATGGAGAAAACTGTGAGTATGCTGAGTTCGAAAATTGCATGTACTAATGCAGAGGTATGCATGCCTATTAATAGGCCATCTCACTCTGTAGGGGAGGTTTAAACACAGCCCTTAAAGGTGTCATAGTGGAGGCATTCATGCCTGCATTGAACACATGAGTTACGAATTTTAAATATTGGCAGGGGTTACAGAATTCAGACCTGCACATAAGTCCAAGTCCAAGACCAAGACCAAGTCTAAGGTCTAAGGTCCACGGCACGCGGTACACGGGCGCGGCCGTGGCCGAGGCGGGCGGGCAGCGGCGGCGGCGCGCGCGTGTGCGCGCGTGTGGGCTTTAAGACCATACACATGTGTCATTAATTATTACATGAATAAAGATAACTCTTTATATACTTATAATGATAGCTCATTATTCTATGTGAGATAGACATCCTTCATTTATTCACAATTAAGTGATAAACTTTAATTCACTATTTCTCACTCACCGGGAATCGGTTTAGAGAAAGTGAATATACCACGATCATCTACTCGGAACGTAGATCAATCATATGATATTTAATTTTACCAAATAAAATTAAAATCATTAACGATTCCAACAAAAGCATGGTTGACCTAAGAAGGAACTCCTGAGTGAGAGGGCTGCTATGTACTAGGTCTCTGGCAATTCCTTGTGGTTCAGTGACCTAAGAAGGAAATCCTGAGTGAGAGGGCTGCTATGTACCAGGTCTCTGGCAATTCCTTGTGGTTCAGTGCTTTCCCGCTTAATGAATCTTGAGCTGCACGTGACAAGTCCGGTCAGCAGAAAATAGGCAGCTAATTCATCTACGTCTGTTGAAGAGGGGAGTTAGAAATCATATTCAACCTTATCGATGGTGGAGCAACTCTGGGAGAAAGTTCCAGAATTTAATTGTTGTCGAGTCAAGGGAGAAGTTTAGTTCTGTATTATATTCATTGGATATTGTGTATTCAATCTTGGTACTAGGGATGGCAAAAAAACCCAAACCCAATGGGGAAATTCGAAACCCGATCTTAATTGGGCGGGGCGGGGCGGACATTATCGGGTTACGGGGCGGGGATCGGGGCATTAACGGGGATTTTTTCGGGGTTCGGGGTAGTGATTGGGGTGATCGTGCCCCGTCCCGCCCCGCCCCGATATTATATTATATATTTTTTTATTTTTTATATATATATAAAATTATATTATATTATATATATATAGAACGGGGCAAAATAATATATATAAAATAATATATATAATATATTTTATATATATATATTTATATATAATATATTATATTTTATATATATATATATAATATATTATATTTTTTTATAAATTGATATATTATATATATTATTTTATATATATTTTTTATATTATATATATATAATATAATTCTATATAAATATATAAAACGGGGCAAAAACGGAGAATGGGGAACGGGGCGGGGTTCGGGGTATGCTGTAGCCCCAATGGGGCGTCCCGATAAGATCCCCGACGGGGAACGGGGCGGGGACGGGGCAGGATTCAGATTTGGGTTCGGGGACGGGGATAGCCTGCCCCGCCCCGAACCCGCCCCATTGCCATTCCTACTTGGTACTATATTGGTACTCTATATTATCATGGATAGAGATACGATGATGTTACCTGATGGATTATATTTAACATAGCTTGTATATTTTGTATCGGTAAGTTATGATGATATTTGGAGGATTTTGGTATTATTTGAATTCAGTACATATGTTTATGTTCAGTTTCATCTCATCATTTGGGGATACGACATATGGATTTTGGTAAGGATTAGGCTGGTATGGATTACCAAGAGTTGGTAAGCTTACGACAGTAAGACTATGATTGTGATATTTATTACCTTATAGTTACATTGATATGTAATTATTTATGTCGATGTGATCGTTACCATTGTTTAGTATTATGGCTGACCCATCGTGGGCTTTATTTTTAGGTACCGTAGATTGAGCTTATAGCAGTCGTGAAGAGATGAGCTTCTCGGATGATACTGGCCATGACATGTATTTGTGAATCGAGTACTTTTACTGTTCATTATTTTCCACTACAAATGTATTTCTACTGTGTTTATATCCAATGCGTGTGTAATTTAAAATGGTTTTCTGGTATTTTGCAACCTTGGGTATATTTTGGAAAATCAATCCCCTAAACTATTTTGTTGGTACGTGTAAGTGGTGATTTAACGTATATTTTGAAACTGTTGAGTTTTTGGCATTCGATCCTGGTACTTTCAAATGAGATTTTATGAAGGTATTTGGTAAATAAATTTTATGAAGTCTTTGAGTATATTTTAAAGATATTACTGTCATTAATTTCTTTAGTGTAATTGAGATGATTGTGTAAATGACTTTTAGCTTGATGGATTCTGGTGTGGCCCCACTTTTATATATATATATATATATATATATATATATATATATATATATATATATATATATATATATATATGTGTGTGTTCCAAGCTCGATAATTATCAAAAAGTACTACCTCTCTAACCCTTGACTGGAAAACAAAACATTGCCTTGTTGATGGAAAATACTATACCATTGACCAAATACGTCATTATTTCATTACTGCAAAACGAGTGTATGTTTTTTTTATATTCAAAATACCCAGGATTAAAATACTCATCCAAGGCAGGTCAGGTGTTCAAAACTAAATATTCTCAAACTCCCATATGCATCACATGTAGGGGTGAAAAAAAAAAAGAGAGAGAAAAATCACATGTAGGGGTGAAAACGGATCGAATACGGGCGGATAATGCTCTTCTTGTATTCTAACTCATATTTTCTCTCGGATTCGGAGTCGGATACGGGAAGGCCGGATATGGATACGAATTGGGATTATTCGGGATACGGACATGGGACGGATACAGGACGGATTTGGACCGAATTCGAATAAATATAATCGGATAATACGTGTCATACAAAAATCATTTGGAAGTGATTGCAGCATATAAAAAAACTACCTACACAATATTTCATAAAAGTTCTAATGCAAACTATAGTAAATTTTTTAAAAATCGTAATAAGGTTCCCTCATTTTTACTTATTCAGTCTCTCTCATAAAAACATAAGCTTCATACTTAGCAAAGACTAAAGAGTGTTAATTTAATTATTTTTAACCATTATTATAATATATATATATATATATATATATATATATATAATTGCCCCTTACTTGAATAGAACATTTCTTTTAAAATATATTTCATATGAAAGAAATAGCTTATAAGTTAGTACTAAAGTGTTTGACTAATACATTTCTTTTAAAAAATATTTTTTTCAGAAAATAATTTTTTTTTTCGAAATATAATTTTTTTCCAGAAAATAATTTTTTTTATTTTTCGCAAAAAGTATTTTTTTTTCTATTTTTTCAAAAAATATAAAAAATCCAGAAAATAATTTTATTTTTTCGAAAAAATAATATATTTTTTCCAGAAAATAATTTTTTTTTTTCGAAAAAATAATTTTTCTCCAGAAAATATTTTTTTAATTTTTTCAAGAAATAAAAAATTTTCATAATAATGTTTTTTCGAAAAGATTTTTTTTTTATTTTTCAGAAAATAATATATTTTTCGAGAAAATTTTTTTTTTGAAAAAAATATTTTTTTTCTTGAAAGTTTGAAAATTTATTACATTGAAGTCCAAAAGTGTTTATATATATATATATATATATATATATATATATATATAATAAAGTATATTTAAAATTTAAAAATATGGATATCCGGATTTATTATCCGGATTGGTATCAAGATAATATCCGATAAAATATGAGAAAACTCGGATACGGGCGGATATTGCATTATCCGAATTCGAACCCGTATCCGAATTCAACTATCCGGATCCGTATCCAAATCCGATCGGATACCTATTTTTTATCTCAAATTCGATCCTGATCGAATACGGCTCTAGATCGGACGTGAAATATCCGCCCAGTTTTCACCCCTAATCACATGTAGTTTCTCCTACCTTATGCGAGTTTTCAACTCCGCCATGACATAATTATTGTATTTTATTTAACTAATAAAAGATCAGTGAGAGAAATGTTTGTAATTCATTACTGTTACGAGGCATTATCCAACCCGTGCGATACACGATCTTTGCTTGAATATCTACGTGTTTTGAACGTAATGTTGGGACAGACGGTTGAATGAGCAGATGACAGAATTTAAATGCCTTTTAGAGAAGTTTATATGTTTTTTTATTGTTATTGTCCTTTTATTTTAGTCTATGTAATTAGTTATATGAAATGAGGCTTTACTAACTCGTATGTTGCTCCGGGGTTGTTTTTGGTTTATTCAACCCGTGCGATGCACCGATTGTATCTAAGATTTCATAGCTAAAATTTAACCATCTTGTCATTTATACTATCATTTAAATATTCATTTTAATCACCTTGTGTATTAGAAGTTGCATTTGCATTGTGATATTTATCATAAATTTTTTATTTAAATTAGTTTATTTACATTAAAAGTTACAATTAAAATAGTCTCTCCATATGTAATCCTTTAACACGAATAAGTGACATAAATCACTTTTTCACATTAAATTAAGGGGGATAAGTTTTATATAGTATAGATATAGGCATAAGAAGGTCAAGCGATGTGAGTAAAGCCTACAATTTCACCACTACCAACTAGGGGTGGGCATGGGACGGGATGGGTCGGGATTGGGCGAATCCCGTCCCGTCCCGAAAATAAATTACCGGGACGAGACGGGACGGGATTGCGTATTTTGAAATTCATCCTGCACGTCCCGATCCCGTTCGGGTTCGGGTCGGGGCCGGGACGGACGGGATATCCCGCACATTTATTGATTTTGACAGAAATTGTGAAAAAATGAATGAGACACCTATAAATTTTGGAATTATCAAATGAATGAGGTGTAGAAATTAAAAAAAAATTCAAACTAGTCATTTCAAAAAAAAAATTACCCCTAATATCCATTAAAACTTAAAACACACACAGAACAAAATAGATAGTAACGTAAACACGCACAAAGGACACTAGATCAATAATCCAACTGCATAGTGCATATTACATCAACATGGAGATAAAATTCTAATTGAAAGTGCAGAAAACATCAACTTAAACTGAAAACTTAAAACTCAAACTTTGATGTTTCATACATCATACATCAATTTAGGGTTTACATGATTAAATGATATATAAAAAAATTAATTATATTAAATATTACGGGACGGAACGGGATTGATCGGGATGGTCCCGATCCCATCCCGTCCCATTTGAATAGTAACAGAGCGGGACGGGACGGGATGGGATTGCCATTTTAAGAAACTATCCCGTCCCGTCCCGCTAGTTTTCGGGACGGGATCGAAACGGGATCGGGATTTCGGGTTCAAGTGACCACCCCTACTACCAACTTCAATTCAAATTCCAAGTATAATGATGTATCTAAGCACAATCATGTGAGAACAGTGTTAATAATATTACTGTCAATTGTAAAAAAATTACCGTAGGGAATTGTGTTTAGGATTTACCAAGGGGTGGTTTGGGTGGTTGCGAGTTTTTGGTTTTTGGTTTTAAAAGTCAATTTCAAAACCAAAATATGTTTGGATAAAATGGTGCTAAATTGGTTTTTTCCTTATTTTCGAAACAGTTTTGTATCAAAACACAAAACCAAAAAAAGAGGTTTTATAATTCCAGTTTTTGTTTTAACACTAACCACTTTGACCACCATTGACCACCCACTGACCACCACTCTGACCACTGACGACCACCACTTTGGCCACTGACGACCACCACTCTGTCCACCTTCAACTACCACTTTCACCACCACTGACCACCATTTCAACCATCATTATGACCACCACCCCAGCCACTACTAACCACCGCTCTGGCCACCATCGATCACCACTCCGACCACCACCGACCACTATCAACTACCACTTTGACCAACATTTCGACCATCGATCACCACTCTGGTCACTGACGACCACCACTCCGACCACCGTCAAGTACCACTTTGACCAAGGACCACCATTTCGACGGCCGACTTCCGACCACCGCCGACCATCGCTCCGACAACCTCCCGACCATTGCCAACCACCTCTATAAGCACCACTGGCGATCGCTAACCACCGTCAACTACTACTTTGATCACCACCATCCACCGTCAACTTCCACTTTGATATCACTTTTATGTTCATGTTTTAAACTATAGTTTTGATTTTTAAAAATTTCTTAACTCAAAACTCAATCTCGTTTTGGTTTCTGAAATTTTTAAAACTCAAAACAAAAACTGGTTTTAGTTTTTGAAAATTTCAAAACAGAAAACAGAAAACCACCCCAAACAGGGCCTAAATTTTTTGTTTCTATGACTATGATTTACTTTTTCATCGTCAGGATGATGGTTACAGTTATTACTTATATGTTGAAAATTTTATAAAGTATGGCTCCGAATGAGCGGCAATCCGACCTGCAATGTTGTATGTCTCTGAATGTTGGGCGATGAAGAAGTCGCTTGAGAGTAAGTTGGAAGTGGCTGAAATGAGAATGTTACGTTGGTCGTGTGGTCATACAATGTTGTATAGAATCGCGAACGGGTTTTTCAGGAACGTGCTGGAAGTGGCGCCCATTTCAGCGAAAGTTAGGGAAGGGAGATTGAGATGGTTTGGCCACATCCGCAGGAGGCAGGCATCTGCTCCGGTGAGGAGGGTCGATAGTTTATTGGTTGTCGGGGAGAGGAGGAGAGGCAGACCGAGGAGGACGTGAGATGAGCAGCTGAGATTAGATTTGAAGGCCTTAAACCTTTCCGAGACCATAACTGTTGATAGGTGCGCTTGGAGGCGCCAGATCAGAGTTGTGGATTCTTTTGTAGGGAGCGGTGCTGTAGTTGAGAGCCTCAGGGTTGGGTTGTCTCGGTTAGCTTTGACCTAGATCATTACGTTTTTTTATCCTATTGTCTTTGCGTGTGGTGTATTTTTGACAGGGAGCTGTGCGTAGTGTCAACTCTCTTCTGGTAGAGCAGCGTGCATCGGGAGTGAAGTAGCCAAATTCCGCTTAGGTAAGTCCCATGTGGATTAAGCCATGGGCTCAGGTATGGTATCGAGTTTTTTCGAATCATATGCTTTCATTTGTATTTATCACTCAATATTCTGCTGTGCACTAAGCTGGAGGTCTTCACGAAAACAGTCTCCTTACCGTAATAAGTAGGGGCATAGTCTGCGTACATTTTACACTCCCCAGACCCTGCTTTGAGCAGGATATACTGGGTATGTTTGGTTTGGTTTGGATTTGCAAATTTTATAAACAAAATCTTACATAGGTAAATAATATTAGACGGAGAAGAAAATCATTAGATTCTATAAATAATAATAACGTTATATGCAATCGGATATCTCGGGAGTATCGAGCTCCTAGGAAGGCATCTGTAGACTGTATTCCTATGTGATGCATTATTTGGCTGGTTAGTTTTGGTGATGATGAAGGACGCCACCTTCATCGCTACAATGCTCAGTTTCCTCTGTATGACCTACTTCATTTTTTTCATTTACACGATCATCAAACCCACTTTTGATTTAATTTGCAAAGTCTATTTGTGATGTTTACTATTAAAATTAATGTGTTAAAGGAATAATACCCATTGTGTGCCTAAGTCTGTTAGTTTATGGGCTTTCTTAGATAGGATTTGGCTGAGGCCTGTTTGTATGTACTTCACCCTATTTAAGGGATCTCATTGATGAAATAATACAACTAACACTTTTGCCCTACTTTCTTGTCTCAAGTTATTTTCCCTTCAACACGTTATCAGCACGTGTTCAACCACTGAGAGAAAAAATTCCGGCCGAAAATTCTGAAAAAAAAAAAGAGAGAAAAAATCGAAAAAAAAACCCTAGCGACTCTGCACATCCGCCGCCGTCGTCCAACCCTGCACAACCACCGCGACTGGTCATCTTCCCCACCGCGACCGTCGCCTGCTCGTCCTCCGTCCAAGACCAAACCAGATCGGACGCGACTCCCTCCCGGCTCCTGCTCGTTTTTTCCCCGTCGCCTGCTCGTCCTCCGTCCAAAACCAAACTAGACCGGACGCGACCCGCCCACTTGCATCTTCTTCCCCGACGTCCGACCTCCGCCGTCTGCAAACCTTCGACTCGTCGTCGTCGTCTTCTGCAATCGAAGCCCGTGACTCGTCGTCGTCGTCTTCTGCAATCGCAGCCCGTCGCCGGTTCCCGTGTCGTCGTCGTCTTCTGCAATCGAAGCCCGTGACGTCATCCCCCAAATCTCCAGACCCAGTTGCTGACTCAACCCGGTTACAGACCCGACCCGATTGCTGAACGAACCAGATCCGGTTGCTGACCCGACCCGCACGCAGTCTTGTTTTCAGCTCGTTTCTGCTCCTATTCACAAAACAAAGTACACAAATACGAACCCTACTATCTGCAATGTGCGAATTTACATTTTTTTTAATTACTATTAACTGCATATTATACTCCGAATTTATTTATGCTTAATTAAACCAAAAGCATGATGCATCCATAATTTTAATTAAATTAAAATAAATTGCTTAAGCAACTTGAATTAAAATAACTTCACGTTGAATTAATAATTATTGCGGCATAAGATACCTCTTTGACTG
The DNA here is from genome assembly GCA_033398695.1 of Orobanche coerulescens. NCBI lineage: Eukaryota > Viridiplantae > Streptophyta > Magnoliopsida > Lamiales > Orobanchaceae > Orobanche > Orobanche coerulescens. Next base: position 33,568,620 of record CM065814.1, on the reverse strand, counting down.
CATATATCCGTGTATAGATATATTCATAGGGCTATGTGATTATATCTATAATTATATATATACTTTGCATGAATCGTTAGTTATGGCATGTGTATTAGGTTCATCACTAGTAGAACCTAGAGGACTTATTTCTACTGTATATATCAACTCGAACCGTGATAAAGTAATTTCATCGGTAACCCCAATAGCATCGAAAGTAATTTTGACCATATTGGTTCCGAAAAATAATAACTCCCATTATTGAAAATTTTATCATGGAAAGTACTCATGGTAAACTGTGAAAAATCATTTTTCGTTTTCTTGTATTAAGATAGCTTATCCAACTCGCCTCAAATTTGATATCTTAGACTCAAAAGAGCTTGAGTACCATAGATGGATCTCCTACGTCGAGACCACATTTATCACTAAAGAATATAGTGGTACGCTCCTTAACACCACAGACCAAGTACCGTCTGATAAGATCAAAGCGAGTACACTTATATTCCTTAGGTGGCACATCGAACCCAGCCTGAGATAGGAATATCTACAGTTGAAATTCCCTAAAGAACTGTGGAATGCCCTTAAGGGCCAATTTGGGAACATTGACAAACTTTGCTCCCAGAGTTGACCGTGCAGTGGAATGAAATCCGCTTGCTTGAATATAAACGGATCAACGATTTCAACAAAGATATGCTCCGCCTCAAGGCACGCCTAAAATTTCTGTGGAAAGGACGTCACAGAAGATGACATGATCCATAAAACTTTTTTCACCTTCCCTACTTCCGCTAATATACTAACGAACCAAAGATAGTGGAGTATGATAATAAACGCATCACTACCTTCAATAAGCTAATCAACCTACTGCAAGTAGCTGAAAGGCATAATGAAGTGCTAGTGAGCAATAATGTCAGGCCGATTGGGATAAAGAAAATTCTCAAGGCCAATTATGGCAAAGTGAAGGATGGAAACTACCCCAATGAATAGGGAATTTGGACATGATAGGCTTCGTGGTCAAGAATGTGGGGGTTCTTCCAATGTAATGCGAAGACTTGGTGCTCCCGGCTATACTAGCTAAGGGAACCAAATAACACCTACCCATCTTATCGCCTCTAAGGCTCGAGTTAGCAATGAACTGTGCTATCACTGTGGAGATGCTGGATATGGTACAAGAACTGCCATGCAAGCAAGCAAGTCGCATCTCACTACAAGAAATATAGAGAGTCCAAAGAAAGGAGAACTCACTGTATGTAAGAATATGATCTAGACAAGTCCCCCTATGTCAATTTTCACAGTCACCAATCGTCGAATTGAGTCATACGAGCCACAGTCTATAGACTGAATCTTAGTATTATGTTTACTTTCTCATTTACATTTGGTATAGTTGCCTCAAGACGACTGTGTTGGTGTTTTCTTTTCAATAACGGCGTGATGCAATGTTACTTCACGAACAAGATATTAATATTGCTTACGTTAGATTCTTAGCTTTATTTCGAAGTACTGAATAATGCTTGAATGCTTATGGTTCGAAATTTCTCTCTCTTCTAAGGAATGAATCGAGTAGAACTTGAATGTTCTTAGATTTAGGCTTCTATTCATCGAATAAGTCGCCTGCCAAACCTCGGTAACTATGATGATTGGGTCATCCCAACTCATCAAAGGGCGAGGTAATGCTCAATTTTTGATGCCTAAATGGCACTCAATTACAAGTTATCGATGCTCTGTATGCATCTAGAGCCCTTCGAACCTTACTTAGCTTCAACAATATACGTATCAATGGTTTCCAGATTGAAACCCACTGTGAGAATGGAATAGAGTTTTTTTATTAATTCTAATGAATGTGGACGTAAACGCATTTTAGAATAACTGATGAGTCGATCTAGTAGATGTACCTCACTATTATTAGGTTTTTAAAATCCTATGTTGTCACCAACAATGTACTTTGGGGCATAGACTCATATAGGCTTTGGCACGATAGACTAGTCATGCTGGTCGAAGTATAATGATCCATATACTAAAGAACTTGTACGAACATCATTACTTTTCGAGCGAAAAGGTGGCAACAGCTCAACATAAAGAACAATGTTGATGTTAATCGTGTTATGTAATCCAAAGAACCGGATGCATATCAAATGCCCACCACTTAGTGTTGCAAAGCCTGCTCTTTAGCCAAAGTAGGAACGAGACCTTCCTATGCTAAAGAAACAAAAGCAAACATTCCATTCTTACGCTGAATATAAGTAGATATTTGTGGATCCATCCACCTAATATGCGGACCATTTATGTATTTCTGGTTTTGATGGATTCTCCGACATATTGGTCACATGTCGCTCTCCTGTCCACTCAAACTGCTGCAGAACTTCCAAGATAATTTATAAGGACTCACCTCCCTTATCACATCTAAAGGACTCGATGATGTTGGAAAGTTCACATCAAAAAGTACTTGATGTTTATTGCATGATAGAGATCAATGAATAGTATCTCGTCCCATGTGCATATGCAAAGGTCTCACATAAACCACCGTCGAAAGAATATGTATGGTGATTATATAATTGGTTATGCGCACCAATTAGCATATATTTGCTTGGGATTATGCAATATTGCACGCAACTTTACTTAAATCGTTCATTCTTAGACCTTTTTGCTAACCAATTAGTTTATGCGTACCATTTGGTAACTGGATACCCTGATTTTTGTATTTTGGACCCAGACGGACTTGAGTGCCAATTGCGCATATTTGGTTACGCATTATATGTGCCTTCTGCGCCCCACAGCGCATCGGTCTTTAGAAACTGTTGTGTCACGATTTATCCATCCCGACAGGCGATCGACTATAAGGCCGAGCGACCAAGTCAACATCAGTCAAACTATGGCTAGCTCGCCAAGTCGAAGATATCAGACCACCATCAAGTACCTAGCGATCGACTCCCAAGGCGATCGCCCTTTGGCAGCTGGCGATCTACTCTACTAACCAGCTAAGGGCAATCGACTGCGCCCGAGCAGAGGCGATCGCCGTCAAAGTCATCAAGGACTGGATCTCGAAAAGCACCCACGTGCAGATCCACCAAAGGCGCCGACAAGATCTTCGCCACGAGATAAGATCTTTTGCTGACAGACAAGACCTTTGACCACAGCCTGTCACCTACCTCACCTACCAGCATGCGCGCCGAAAGTTGTCAGTGGGACCACCCGTGACAGCAACTCAGGACGCGTGTAAGCTCCCCATTGGACCACATAGTTGACTGCCATCAACTCCTGCAGACTTTGAGGGGACGGGCCCATGTGCTAAAAGACGATCGCCCGATTATTATATTGCAGAGAAGGCGATCGCCCGGCATGTCCAAGCCCTATAAATAGAGAACCTCCTCCTACTGGAAAAAGGTTCCCGATTCACTGAATATACGGTTCGAATTCATTTGACTTACGTCCAAATACATTCCACCAAAAGTTCACATTCTCTCACATTCCGATACATCCACGGAAATCTTGAAGAACACACATATCATCAAGCTCCGGCTATCTCAGGAATCCATCTCGGGACTTCTCTCTCCAAATCTCTCGTCCAGAAGACGATCGGCGAAGGCAAGTCTCCACTAGGCAGATTCCAAGGGATTCATAAGCCCGAAGCCCAAACATCCAGCTAAATACTCGCCGTGAGAGGCGGTCGATCTCTCACCGCATGTTGTTCATCACCTTTGTTACAAGAACTCACAGAGCATCAAATCTGGTTCTTCCGGCAATCTACACGCTCACTAGCTAAGATAACAAGGAACTTTACACTCATTGTAATTGTATTCTTACATTAGTACTTGTATCCCCGAATATCGGTATTAATAATATCTCGCGAGAGCATTCAAGCCCGGGACTAACAACCCCGGCAAATCTTGTGTTATTTATCTTTCTCACGGAAGTGCTCTTGCATTTGTTGCTATCCCATCCATTCCAGCAATATCTATCTCCGGATAATATTTTGGGTAGCAACAATTGGCGCTAGAGGAAGGACATCTAACCCTCAAACTTTTATTTCTACCGTCCCGAAGAACACTCACTGTTCTCGGGGCATATACTTGAAGTGACACTCACTGCACTTCAAAGAAAACCTTCAGAATCATGACATCCGCCGGTACATCGAAGCAAGCTGCTCTCCGAACCGCCGGACACCATATCCCGGCTCAATCCAAACTCCAGCCGACGACAGGGGGAAGCCGCAGCAACGCGAGACTCTCGATCCTGCATCCGAGAGATGGCCCCAACCTCTCACTCGATCAATTCCAAACCGAGGAACAGATCGAGGAGGCTATGGCCATCCTGGAGGAGCGACGGAGAGCATGCGCGCCACCCGCGATAACTCCCTCGATCATCCGCCGCATGGGAAAACGGAAATTCAATGGGCTACTGAACGAGCGATCGTCAAAAAGCCCCAATTCGCGAGGAAAGGATCTCGCACGACCGGACGGATCCATATTCGATCGCTTGGGACGCGACCCATCCCGGCGACCGGGGCACTCTGTTTCCAACCTTGAAAAGACGGAATCCGAATCCGTCACCAGGAGTTCGGCCTACTCACCTCACAGCCGAACGCATATCAGCCATCTGACTCCCGCCCCGATCGCCAGGGACTCAGTACTCAATCGCCTCGGCTCCCGCTCCAATCGCCGAGCCGCTAACAGTCAGGCCACGGCGATGGCCGCCATGCAACGCCAGCTCGACGAGATGAGAGCACTCTTGGACACTGGGGCAAGCACCAGCAAGAAGATCGCCGGTCCGACCGAGCCACTCGCGGTCCACATCGAGCTTGCCCCCATACAACCAACGATCGCTCCTCCTAAAACACCTCTGTATAAGGGGAGATCGGACCCCGAAACACACCTGAGTAAATTCCTAATTTACTTGTGTGGGTGTGGGGCATCTGATGCAACCAAGTGCCGGATCTTCCCGTGACATTGGGCGAGTGGCCCATAAGTGGTACGTATCACTACCACCACGATCGGTCACCTCTTTTAAGAAGCGGCGAATGACTTCACGTCATACTTCGCCCGCAAGGTCGCCAGACAGAAGGCCCCCACCGCATGATAAAAATCAAGCGGGGAAGGACGAAGCGCAGATTACATCGGCCGGGTAGACGAAATCATCCTCACCGGCGAACCCGTCGGTGATGAGCTCGCTCTCTATTCGGTCATGGGGGATTCCACGGTCACTCTCCCATGTTCGGACATCTCTCCAAGGATATTCCCCAACTTACACGATCTTCCGCGCTAAAGCCGCCAACTTCTGGCCGTGCAAAGGCTACTCACCCTCCGCTTAGACGAGGAAACGCCACCTCTTGCCCGGAAGATAGCGATCGCCAAAGCAAAGAAGGCGATCGCCAAGACACCCGGAGATCTCAAGGCTTTCGAGGACATGGAAGCCCATCTCCTCCATACGTTCAATGTAACTCGGCACATATTTTCTATGCCATCAAGGGGCACGAAGAGCTCAAAAAGCCAAAGGCGATAAGGGACCACGGTCACACGGACAACAATCAATATTGTGCCTACCACAAGAGTCCGGCCACAAGACCAACAATTGCCGCGACCTCCTCAAACGGCTCTGAGACTGTTCGAGGAGGGCAAGTTGGACTGACTTATTGGTTTAGCCAAGCCCCGCCTATCTCTATAGACGATCGTCCGAGTCGAACGCAAAACAGGCTGGGAAGCTCATACGAGCCGACCCCTGGATCAACCTCGGCGACCGTCTCTATATGCTTCAATCAAGCGAAGGAGACCACGGAAGTCATCCCGATCTCCCTCCTTATTTAAGAAACCGGAGGACTCGATCGCCATCTGCAGTTCACCGTCTAACACGATGGACTAAGGCACGAGATCGCCTCCCCCGCACAACGTACACCGTCGAAGGTCGGCATCTACATGACGATCCAAGGTGGAAGAGTGCAGCCATGGTCCTGGTGGTCGATGATTCCGACTGCTTAGGCCATGCAAGGTCCCTTTAGGCCAAGATTGCCCGCCCTTCGTTTAAATACGAGGCCGGCGTAGTCTGAGGGCCCTCCAAAATAAATCAGTGGACACGATCGCTCTGTAATACCCGGTTGTAATTCATTCATTTTCATTCAGTAATTATCAGCCTGTAATTGTCACTCAGTGTATTTTCACTCAATTATAATCATTCATCAATCATGTTCATTCACCGTGTTCACCGTTCGTATAAACTTCGAGTTGAGTATCGTTATTGTTCATCGTTTCAACTTTCCTCATATGAGTTCGACTTTGTTAGATCACCATTAATTTTTGGTAACTCCAAAAATTCTAAATATTTGCAATATTATAGATCATCGAGTTAGCTTTCCAATGGTTCAAACGGTGAGTCAATCGGAGTCCGGACGAGAGAGTTATGGTCGTTTTAGCTCAACCGCTCATTTTTCAGTTTTGGCCGATCACTGCCGAACGAACTCGGCCGTGTCGTCCGACACGGCCCGTGCCGTACTCGTCCGGAAAGTGCCGGAGTGTCTGCCTCAGGACCCGACCGTGTCGTCTGGCACGGCCGAGTCGAACCCTTCCGGATTAGCGATGGCGTCGCCTCGAGGACCCGGCCGTGTCGTCACAGCGCGGCCGAGTCGAACTCTTCCGGATTAGCGATGGCGGCGCGGAGGCCCGACCGTGTTCGGGACACGGTCGAGTCATTGCCGAGCGACGCGGACGGGTCACGTCGGTGGGTCCTTCGCGCCTCGGCCGTGTCAGCGGGACACGGTCGAGTCCTGCCGCGGGCTGGCCGCGCCACGGCCGTGTGTGGCGGGCACGGTCGACTGGCTGGCCGAGTCAACCCCTATAAATTGTTTTTGAGCATTTCAGCTCATTTTTTCCATCTTTTCCACCTTCTTACGAGAGAGATAAGCCCGAGGGAGAGTTTTCTTCATCATTTATCATTTGAGTGTATATTTTCATCACCTTCAATCATTGGAAGCTTGGATACTCGATTAAACTCGTGTTCTTCGGATCGAAGTGATTGGATATTCAAAGGTAATATTCTTCAACACCTTGGATTTCGATTTTTGTGTTGAGATGCGATGTTTTGGATGTTATAATCATGATATATGAAGGGATATGTATATGATTATGAGTTTGTATAAGGATTCTTTGGATTATTGAGGAATTATTCAAGAACACTTTGAAAATCGAGTTGGAATTGGGGATTTTCGATTAATTGTCGTTATAATCACGTTTTCGGATATTCATTTCGGATTATTGATCATTTGGAAGATGTTTTGTTGGTTTGAAACACTTCTTGGGGAATTTGAGATAGGTATATTGAAGTTTGATTGTCAACAATCGGAGTTTGGACGCAACGTGTTTGATTTAATGCCGCAATGGACTTAGTTTTATCGTATCGACGTTTTGAGTTCGTTATATTCGTGTTTGATTCGTGTATTGAACAATTGTTGGTAATGATTGTTATTCAAGGTTGTTCGAGCGACCGGTATCTTGGTTAGGACGTTGTTCGTGGACGGACATTCTTCATCGGTATTGAGTAAGTTAAATCTTACTCGGTTAAAAGGATACTCATTCCTTTTGTTGTTGATTGCTCATAATCATAATTCATTCATCATAATATTAATCATTTTGAGACTTGTAATTGTCGAATAATCATTTCATTCACGAGGCAGCGGTTCCAAATCATTTCATTGGGTTATCAATCACGTCACTATTACTTTCATATCGGTGAGTCATCTTGGCCTTGTCTAATTATTATTCATTGATATTCATCATGGTCATTCTCGTTCATGTGACCTTCCGGGTTCATATTGCGTGGCCGGGTGTGTCTGTGTGGAATTTTTAGTCGGGCACACGATGGTCATGTATTGGGTTCACCGATACATCGGACCGTGCACACGGTAACGCTTACCTCCGTGAGACTAATTAGGTACAAGGACGGGTGTGTCCGGTCATTCGTCTTGTACACTTGCACAGAACATTACGGGCGTACTATGATACTCCTCTTCAGCGTAATTCATAATTGAGAATATTTCATAACTTGGTTAATTCATGATTGTGTAATTTCAACTCTTGAGGATTGTTGTTACGTATGGCGGCCCGTTTGGGGATTTTGTTTTTCAGTGCAGGCAAGGCAAAGGTACGGGAGAACACGCGGCGTCGAGGAGTCAGTGATACTAGAAAGGGACCCCGATCTGTCGATCTGATTCGATCATTTATGTTTCCTTTATTTATTCCGCTGAGACATTCCGTTTGAATACTCGTTTCATTCGGTGTTGTGTATTTTATCGTCACATAAGATACACATGTATTCTATTTTATCACAGGTGTGTTGTATGAAACTCCTCATCGGAGTAATTAATGTTGTAATGTGGTTCGATCTTGCATTCACCTGTGTAATTTATTCATTTTCATCACTTTGGTGGGTCCCGATCGGGGTCCACGGACCGTAATATCCGCCTAGTTTGGGGTGTTACAGAGTTGGTATCGGAGCGTGGTTTTGAATACTACCCTCCAAGTCATGTCTCGTTTGAAATCATCGTCATCGGACTAGTATCATTGGACTTTCGCGTCACGTGTGACCTGTGCAAATGCCGAGCCAATCAGACCAAGAACTGTAAGATTTCTAACGCCATGGTATAATTTCTGGCAATAATCATTCATTCATCATTCATCAATTAACAATCCTCAAACATCATCATTCATTGTGATCAAGACGATCATTTTAACTCATTAATCACTTAATTCATTTCATTACTCAGTTGTCGATCTGGATGGTCATATTATCAATCTTATTAAGTTATTCAAGATAATCACTTCAAGAATTTTAGCAGATAATCATGTCACTTCAGTAAATCATTCATATAATCACTAAGTTAGAACATGTATACTCATTTTCATCATCTCATGACATAATCATAATGTGATATTCATGCGGGGATTATAATCATCATGTAACTTTCCACTTGATATGGAAAGAGGCGGCAGAGGACGAGGAGGACGAGGCCGTGGTGCGAGGCGAATCCAGGAGCTCGTGTGAATACACGTGCGAATGCGAGAAATAATGCTAATTCATCTAGTAGCGGCAGCGCTACTCATTCACCTGGACGTGATCATTCTCTATCAGGGAGTCGTACTAGGGACACCGCTCAGTCAGAAGGTGTTCGGATCGATCCACTCGCCTTTATGCAGGGCATGATGGCCCAGATGACTCAAATGACACAACTAATGGAGACGATGCAAAATTCAGCTAATCAAAATCAACAGGCTCCTCCGCCGCCGCCTCAGAGGCAAGAGAGGAATGTGAGCAGTATCATCGGCGACATCTCTCGCCAGAGGCCACCTACTTTTGAAGGCTCATCTGAGCCGGCGGATATTGTTCATTGGCTCGAACACTTTGAGAAGTTGTTTGCTATGGTAGAGTGTCCCGAAGGACACAAAGTTTCTGTTGCGGCTTACTACCTGGGTAAGAGCGCACATTCTTGGTGGTTGTCGTTGAAGCCCACCGAAGGATCATGTACTTGGGAGCAGTTCAAGACTCTCATGATGGAGAGATATTATCCGGCCCCACTCAGAGAGGCCAAGCTGTCAGAATTACTCACCCCCGACCCCTCAACAGACGAGGATGTTCTCGCCATTGCCGAGAAATTTCAGGAACTTCTTCCGTTTGCCTCATCTATCATTCATTCCGAGGCAGATAAGATTAAGTATTTCAGCAAGAGGCTGAAACCCCGTATGAGACTTCAGTTACTTAATCATAATTGCACCACGTTGGCTGAATTCATTGAGAAAGCTCTCACCTACGAGCTTAATGCTAAGGAAATTGCTAAGCAGCAACCTTCGTGCGCTAGCAAGAAATCGAAGAATCGCAATCGGTCGGAAGGCGGTCGAGGCAACTTTCAAGAAACCCCGTGCGGGCTCCGCTTTCGAGCGACCTCTGTGTCGTCTAAACCCGCGGAATCACGGTCTCGAGCGGCGGTTCGGCCATCACTGTTATAGCGCAGGGAACTTGGTCACCTCGGTACCAAGTGTCGAGACAGGGCGATCACGTGTCATAATTGTGGAATTGCTGGGCATAGGGCCCGTTTTGCCGTAGGGACTCCAAACCTACTCAGCGTCATCTCGGGCCCGAAGCGATCAGCCGTTCAGAATTAGGCCACTCAATCAGCGTCGTTTAAAGCAGCGGGAGCGACTAAAGGTGGAGCCTATAGTCGGCGACGGAGCGTCCGGTCTGGGACTAGCAAACCGGATTTATGAGATGAAGAAGACCGATGATCCCGAGGCCCAAATGATCTCGGGTACACTTGATATTCTATCTCAACTGTGTGTACCCTTTTTGATCTGGTGCATCGCATTCATTCATTTCGAATCATGTTTGAGTAGACTACGTGCGGGTAGTGCTACTAGTTGTGAGCCTTATGTCATTGGTCTACACGATGGTAGACGAATCATCGTGTCGTGAGATTCAGGATTGTCCTATTCGGTTTCATGGTCGTGTATGGCCAGTGAACCTTATCGTGGTAGATTTGCCGAGAGGCAGCGTCATCTTGGGTATTGATTGGATGGATCGTCATGATGCCATCATTAGTGTCCGTAAGCGTATGATTACTATCATTTGAGACGATGGGGTTGAATGTGTATTTCAGGAGGTAATCCCTACATTGCAGTAAGGTCATTAATTTGATGAAAGCGGTGCGATTACTCGATCGAGGATGTGTCGGTTATTGGTGCTATATGACCAAAACCGAGGAATCATCGATAATGTTGTCGGATATTCCGGTAGTAAGGGAATATGCCGATGTATTTCAGACGAGTTACAGGTTTGCCTCCACAGAGGGATGTGGAATTCACGATTGAGTTGGAGCACAGTACGCCCCGATATCGAAGGCACCGTGCGAATGGCCCCGGCCGAAATGCGAGAGTTGAAGAGTCAATCTGGAGGAATTGTTCGAGAAAGGTTATATCCGACCGAGTGCGTCTCGTGGGAGCACCGGTCTTTGTTTGTCAAAAAGAAGGATGGTTCTTTTCGCTTGTGTATCGATTATCGGGAGTTGAATAGGGTGACAATCAAGAATAAGTATCCTTTACCCGTATCGATGAACTTATGGATCAACTTCAGGAGCTTGATTTTCCAAGATTGACTTAAGATCTGGATATCATCAGCTGCGGATTCGAGAGTCGGATATCGCGAGGACGGCGTTTCGAACACGCTATGGTCATTTTGAGTTCGTAGTTATGCCGTTCGGGCTAACTAATGCACCTGCGGTATTCATGGAACTAATGAATCGGGTCTTCATCGAATTTTTGGATCGATTTGTTGTTGTCTTCATCGATGACATTTTGATTTATTCTCGTAACCGAGAGGAACACGAGATTCATCTTCACCAAGTTCTCGACGTGTTGAGACGAGAGCAACTCTATGGAAAGTTTTCCAAATGCGAGTTCTGGATGTCCGAGGTGACTTTTCTCGGACATGTAATTTCATCAGATGGAGTGCGTGTTGATCCTCAGAAGACGGAGGCTATCCAGGTGGTTACCTCAGAAGAATGTTAAGGAAATCCAAGCTTTCTCGGATTAGCGGTTATTATCGGAGGTTTGTGGAAGGATTTTCCAAAATTGCTCAACCATTGACGAACCTTTTGCGGAAGTATAAGAAATACACGTGGTCCGACGCGTGTCGTGGAGTTTTGAAGAACTCAAGAGCCGGTTAATGTCGGCACTGTACTTTCCTTGCCGCAGGGGACGGAGGGATTTGTGGTTTATAGTGATGCGTCGGACGGTCTCGGATGTGTACTCATGCGAAACGGGAAGGTTATTGCCTATGCTTCACGGCGGTTGAGACCTTACGAGGTTAATTATCCGACACACGACCTTGAGCTAGCGGTAGTGGTTTTCGCTTTGAAGATTTGGCGTCATTACCTTTATGGCGTCACTTGTCAGATATTCACCGATCATAAAAGTTTAAAGTATATATTTACTCGGAAGGAATTAAATATGCGATGAGGCGATGGTTAGAACTAATCAAGGATTATGATATTGAGATCCTTTACCACCGGGCAAGGCGAACATTGTCGCCGACGCCTTGAGTCGTAAGTCCATTCGGGAGCGGATGCTTGCTCGTTTAACAATTCGAAGGAGCTCCAACAGAATTCCTTAGACCCGAGATCGAGTGCAGCTTGGCAAGTTCGGGGACGACTTTGTATGTTAGAGATTTCATCATCTCTTGAGGATGCAATCGGGGAGAATCGGGGTTCGGACTCGGCCTTGTTGCGCATTCGTGAGGATGTGGCTCGGGGAGAGCCTGGATTTGTGGTCCACGAGGATGGACTTTTGAGGTTTAAGAACCGGTTGTGCGTGCCGAATGACGAGTTGAAAAACACGATTTTGAGAGAAGCTCATGCTACCCCTTATTCTGTTCATCCGGGTCTAGCAAGATGTATAAGGACTTGAAACAAAATTACCGGTGGAGTAATATGAAGCGAAGTCGCGGAATTTGTTTCGAGATGCTTAACTTGCCGACAAGTCAAGATTGAACATCGGCGGCCGTGGGTATGCTGAAACCTCTCCCTATTCCAGAGTGGAAGTGGGAAGACATTTCTATGGATTTCATCACGAGTTTGCCGACGAGTCGTCGTGGCATGAATACGATCTGGGTGATTGTGGACCGTTTAACTAAATCAGCTCATTTCCTTGAGATCAAGGATACGTGGGGTCCCGAGAGATCGCCGATTATTCATCAAGGAGATAGTAAGACTGCATGGTACTCCTAAGAGTATCGTTTCCGATCGTGACGGATGATTTGTATCTCATTTTTGGAAATCAGTTCACCGTGCTATGGGAACTCAGCTCAATCTCAGTACCGCCTTTCATCCTCAGTCCGACGGACAATCAGAGAGGACTATACAGACATTAGAGGACATGTTGAGGGCATGCGTCCTCGATTGGAAGGACGATTGGGAAGCCCAACTACCATTGATCGAGTTCACGTATAATAATAGTTGTCATGCTTCCATTAAGATGGCACCTTACGAGGCCTTGTACGGTCGTCGTTGTCGATCTCCCTTGTGTTGGGATGACTTGTCAGAATCAATCGGCACCGAACCCGATATGCTTATAGCCGCCCGGGAGAAGGTAGCTTTGATCAAGAGTCGTATGTTGGCGGCTCAGTCGGCGAAATCATATGCAGATGATCGTCGTCGACCACTAGAGTTCGAGACGGGTGACCACGTCTTGGTCAAGGTATCCCCGAGTCGAGGTATTTTCCATTTCGGAAAACGGGGGAAGTTGAGTCCGAGATTCATTGGACCGTGTGAAATTTTGGATCGAGTAGGCGAGTTAGCTTATCGATTGGCTTTACCTCCGGCGCTGAGCCGAATTCATAATGTGTTTCATGTCTCTCAGTTGCGGAAGTATGTTGCCGACCCAAGTCACATCTTTGCTGATTCGCGAAATCGAGATCGCCGACGATCATTCATATGAGGAGCGTCCTATACGAGTTTTAGAGCGGCGAATCAAACAGTTGAGAAATAAGTCGATTCCTTTGGTCAGGATTCAGTGGTCCAGACATGGAGTCGAAGAGGCCACTTGGGAAACCGAGGAGATTATGCGGGAGAGTTATCCCGAGTTGTTTGATCCTTAGTTTCGGGGACGAAACTCATTTTAAGGGGGGTAGTATGTAATACCGGTTGTAATTCATTCATTTTCATTCGGTAATTATCAGCTGTAATTGTCACTCAGTGTATTTTCACTCAATTATAATCATTCATCAATCATGTTCATTCACCGTGTTCACCGTTCGTATAAACTTCGAGTTGAGTATCGTTATTGTTCATCGTTTCAACTTTCCTCATATGAGTTCGACTTTGTTAGATCACCATTAATTTTTGGTAACTCCAAAAATTCTAAATCTTGCAATATTATAGATCATCGAGTTAGCTTTCCAATGGTTCAAACGGTGAGTCAATCGGAGTCCGGACGAGAGAGTTATGGTCGTTTAGCTCAACCGCTCATTTTTCGATTTTGGCGATCACGCCGAACGAACTTCGGCCGTGTCGTCCGACCGGCCCGTGCCGTACTCGTCCGGAAAGTGCGGCGTCTGCCTCGAGGACCCGACCGTGTCGTGCAGCGCGGCGAGTCGAACTCTTCGGATTAGCGGATGGCGTCGCCTCGGGGACCGGCCAGTGTAAATGCAGCGCGGCCAGTCGAACTCTTCCGGATTAGCGATGGCAGCGCCGGAGCCCGGCCGTGTTCGGGACACGGTCGAGTCATTGCCGAGCGGCGCGGACGGGTCATTGTCGGTGGGTCCCTTCGCGCCTCGGCCGTGTCAAGCGGGACACGGTCGAGTCCCTGCCGGCCATTTGCGCGCCACGGCCGTGTCGGCGGGCAGTCGAGCTGTTGGCGAGTCAACCCCTATAAATTGTTTTTTTGAGCATTTCAGCTCATTTTTTCCATCTTTTCCACCTTCTTACGAGAGAGATAAGCCTGAGGGAGAGTTTTCTTCATCATTTATCATTTGAGTGTATATTTTTCATCACCTTCAATCATTCGGGAAGCTTGGATACTCGATTAAACTCGTGTTCTTCGGATCGAAGTGATTGGATATTCAAAGGTAATATTCTTCAACACCTTGGATTTCGATTTTTGTGTTGAGATGCGATGTTTTGGATGTTATAATCATGATATAGGAAGGGATATGTATATGATTATGAGTTTGTATAAGGATTCTTTGGATTATTGAGGAATTATTCAAGAACACTTTGAAAATCGAGTTGGAATTGGGGATTTTCGATTAATTATCGTTATAATCACGTTTTCGGATATTCATTTCGGATTATTGATCATTTGGAAGATGTTTTGTTGGTTTGAAACACTTCTTGGGGAATTTGAGATAGGTATATTGAAGTTTGATTGTCAACAATCGGAGTTTGGACGCAACGTGTTTGATTTAATGCCGCAATGGACTTAGTTTTATCGTATCGACGTTTTGAGTTCGTTATATTCGTGTTTGATTCGTGTATTGAACAATTGTTGGTAATGATTGTTATTCAAGGTTGTTCGAGCGACCGGTATCTTGGTTAGGACGTTGTTCGTGGACGGACATTCTTCATCGGTATTGAGTAAGTTAAATCTTACTCGGTTAAAAGGATACTCATTCCTTTTGTTGTTGATTGCTCATAATCATAATTCATTCATCATAATATTAATCATTTTGAGACTTGTAATTGTCGAATAATCATTTCATTCACGAGGAACGACGGTTCCAAATCATTTCATTGGGTTATCAATCACGTCACTATTACTTTCATATCGGTGAGTCATCTTGGCCTTGTCTAATTATTATTCATTGATATTCATCATGGTCATTCTCGATCATGTGACCTTCCGGGTTCATATTGCGTGGCCGGGTGTGGCTGTGTGGAATTTTTAGTCGGGCACACGATGGTCATGTATTGGGTTCACCGATACATCGGACCGTGCACACGGTAACGCTTACCTCCGTGAGACTAATTAGGTACAAGGACGGGTGTGTCAGGTCATTCGTCTTGTACACTTGCACAGAACATTACGGGCGTACTATGATACTCCTCTTCAGCGTAATTCATAATCAATTATATTTCATAACTTCAGTTAATTCTTGATTGTGTAATTTCATCTCTTGAGTATTGTTGTTACGTATGGCGGCCCGTTTGGGGATTTTGTTTTTCAGTGCGGGCAAGGCAAAGGTACGGGAGAACACGGCGTCGAGGAGTCAGGTGATACTAGAAAGGGACCCGATCTGTCGATCATTCGATCATTTATGTTTCCTTTATTTATTCCGCTGCAGACATTCCGTTTGAATACTCGTTTCATTCAGTGTTGTGTATTTTATCGTCACATAAGATACACATGTATTCTATTTTATCCTGGGTGTGTTGTATGAAACTCCTCATCGGAGTAATTAATGTTGTAATGTGGTTCGGTACTGCATTCACCCTGTGTAATTCATTCATTTTCATCCGCCTGGTGGGTCCCAGTCGGGGGTCCACGGCACTGTAATATCCGCCTAGTTTGGGGTGTTACACGCTCGCCCTCAAAGGTTCATCATCTGACATGGTGAACCCGGACAATGCGACGTGCCACAACCCCGTATCAACGTACACCGTCGAGGTCGGCCATCTCCATGGCTGGCCGAGGTGGAAGCAGAGCTAACAAGCCGCGGGCGTGGAGTTGATTCATCCGACGCTGCCCCGCGAAAGGACCCCTCTAGACCAAGACCGCACGCCTTTCGTTTAAATACGAGGCGAGGCGCAGCCTAACGGAGGACCCTCATAATAAAGTGAGTCACGAGACACTCAATGTCTTCGCGCATCAAGACATGATCAAGGAGTCGGTCCATTGAACTCCGCGATCGTGCACGGTTCCTCAAGATGGACGACCGTCCCCGAGGATTCGACAAAATTGAAGACCGCTCACTCAAGGAATTATTTTCATCCCCTTACTTCCACTAAGTGAATAAAAACAAGGGGCAATAAGAGTGCGGACTACCTTCACGACGATCGTCGCTATTCAACCACATACGGAGATCGTCATTTTTTCAGATATAGTGCAGCGATCGAATTTGTTGTAAAAAAAGTTATCTTTATGAGTTTATCAATTCATTTGGAACTACCCTCGCAACGATCTCTACTCACACATTTGTACAAAGTCTAACAAAGACTTAAAAATAACCATTCATTCAAGTGAAGTCAGAAAGAAAAATGCTCATTTCATTACATGAAAAATCGGAGTACATGATCGCCCGAAGGCCTAAGTGCTACAAGAGAAAGCTACAAACTACAAAGAAAGTAAGCTAAAAGCGTAAAAAAGGAAGCGCCTCAGGCCCCTGCCGGGCCTTCACCATCAGCATTCGGCGCGGTCCCCTCATCTTCCGGAGCATCGGGATGAGCAAGACTGTCTGGAGACGGATACCAGCTCAAATCCACGCCGATGTCCGCCAGGTCCAAGATCGGCAAGGAGAAAGCCGAATGGAGAGGATGCTCCAATGCATATGACTTGAACTTCTCAGCTAGAGGACCGACCTCCAAGCCTCCCTTCTTAGCCGCTCGGATCGAGTCGGCGAACGCCA
The DNA here is from genome assembly GCA_033398695.1 of Orobanche coerulescens. Taxonomy (NCBI): domain Eukaryota; kingdom Viridiplantae; phylum Streptophyta; class Magnoliopsida; order Lamiales; family Orobanchaceae; genus Orobanche; species Orobanche coerulescens. The sequence goes on along the minus strand of CM065814.1, from coordinate 33,551,556 downwards.
AGTAATAGGCGAACTCGCTGACATACTCCAAGTTTTGGAAGGGATCGGCCTTGGTCGCCTCAACCTCTCCTCTCAGCTCGGCCATCGCCTGTTGCGATCCCTGGAGCTCGGCCTCCTCGCGGCAACCTTCTCTTTCGCCTCTGCCCGGCTCATTTGATCGAGCGATCGTCACCTTCGGCGATCGGCCTCCTCCTCAACAACATTCCTCGCACAGACGGCACTCTGCATCCGGTCCCGAAATCGGTCGACCGCCACTCGGTATTTCTCGGTCTCCTTCTTCTCGGCTCAAGCTCATGGCTCACCCGCAGCCGCCTCCAAGGAGTCCTTCTCCATCGCCACGATCTTGTCGGCAAACTCGGCGTTCTCTTTCCGAGCCGCCTCGAGATCCTCTGAAGGCGAATAGTGGAGGGCCGCCTCAAACTCTGAGCGGCACAGAAGGCCATGGTCGCCGTCTCGAAGAAAGGCGACAACGGCATGCATCGAACTCGGCGATCGGCTGCGAGCGATCGCATCGGATCGATCGTCCATGCCTTCGGCAAAGCGGCGACCTTGCTAACATATGGAGGAATGTCGCAGGAATGGCGAGGAGATCGGCTCGCCAGAAAATCTACGACCATCGGTGGACAAGACGGATCGGCGCGACGGACCCTGCATCAAAACAACTAAAGTTAATACAACTCCTATGCAGAGGAAATTTTCAACGCAAGAATGCCATCTACCTCTCAGCCTTCTCGGGATCCCGACCAAGCGGTTTCCCTCGAGGAGTCTCGCATCTGCGATCGCCATCTCCCGCAGAAAGGCCGCGGAGGGCGGCTCGCTCTCTGGAGCAGCGATGGTGATCGGCACTTCATCGCCCGGGGCAGAAACGAAGTTTTCTCCGGCCCCGGCCTCTGCGATTCGCCGAAGCCCCTCCTCCGGAATTTCCTCCTCAACCACGACCTGCTCCACACGAGGCTCCGGCTCCGCGCGAGGCTCCGCTTCCGGAACTATAGGCAATGCGACGGGTGGAACCCGAGTCGACCTCTTCGCGTGAAGACGGCCTAGGACTCCTGGGTTCGACATAGCGATCTCGACCGGAGGCTCCAAAAAGCGAGGGAAACGAACCTCTGCAGTTAAAGACGATCGACTAACGGTCAGACACTTTCCTCAAGTAAGGCGATCGCCTAGAAAGTGAAGATCGCAGAAGCTCATACCTGGCACCGCGAGATGTCTCGGGAAACGGAATAGTCGAGCCGACAACCAGCGACTCTCCTTGTTGATCCGAGTGGCGTCTAGGTCGTCGTCCGACAAGCTCCTAATTCGCTCCCAAACAACGAGAAAGTCGAAAGGCAGCTCCTCGATCGCCGGGATATGGAAGCCTGCAAAACAGAAATCAAATTAGATCAGTCCAAAACGCATCCAAACGAAGGGAGAGTCTAAACCCTTACCGGGATTCCTCTCCCGAAATTCAGTGGGGATCTCCAGTTCGCCTGTGGGATTGTCGCTCGCCGAAGCTCTCCACTTGCCAGCGACCCAGAACCACTTCGTCTGATCGCCCCGTATCTTATTCGGAACTCCATGAATCACCCGGCCAGATCGGCCTTGAATATGGTAACCGCCGACCAACCCTCTATGAGCCGTCAGTTTAAACAGATGATTCATCTCCAACGGCGATGGTAGGCGATACAGGCGGTGACCGCCGAAAAGGGTGAGGGTGCAAATAATTTGGAGCCAGGCGTTCGGCGTCAGCTGAAGTGGCGCCACATTCCAAGCGGCCAACAGATGGGAGACCGCAAAGGATAGAGGGAAGCGTAGCCCGGCCTCCATAACGGCCTCACTCACTGCGACCATACCCATCGGAGGCTGGTCGGCTCGTTCATTCTCATGGGCGCGAACATGTCCACATCGAAGGAACATGGAATCTTGTCCTCCAGACGGCGGATCTCTCACAGTCGCCGAGCTCCGTGTTGGCCGAGCGACCACAACGATCATTGCGCGGCACGATCTGCGACCGCTTGGGAAGCACATAGGGATAAGCGACCGAATATCCCGGAAGTCGAATCTCGGAGTAGGACCGGCTAACCTCTCCATTATTTCACAAAGGCCCTATAGGCCGACCAAAATCACTATGTTGCTCCCGGTAAGCCACGATCGCGGATCTCTCTCGATCTGCGATCGTCTCTCCTCGGCAGCCGACTCCCTAGCAACATCGGCCTCATTGAACAAAGCCTCAACTTCAGCCGGGTCGATTCGGTCGAATAGCTTCACCGCCGTCTCGGTGGAAGACGGAAGAAGTTTCTCCTGGCGTGATGTCCGTGGCAGAACTAGTTCCCGCTCCAAACGATGATGAGGTTCCGGCCATTTTCAGAGATAGAAAAGAAGAAAAGAATTTTTCTTACCCTAAAGTGAAATCGATCGACGATCGGCGCTAAGATCTTCGAAAATTCGGCGGCAGGACCTTCTTTCTCCGGACGTACGCGTGAGTGAGACTGCAGCCCCGCGCCCCCTTTTATAGGAGAAGGCAGGGACCTGATTGCAATAAAGGAAAACCTCAGGGGTCGGATCTCAAACGACGCGCTAGTTGACCCCCTCGAGACCCGCGTACGCGTCTTTTCGAGGACGCGTCAGTCGAGGAGTCATTAATGACCGTTGGCGTCCTCCAATAGGAGCCCGACACGTGCGAGGAGACTTTTCAACGCCCGTTGCTTTTTCCCGCGCAGTTCAGCGGCCAACCAGGTCGTCCGAATCCAGAGTATATCATCTCAAAGACGATCGCCAGTTCAGTTAAACACGAAGTCGCTCGTAAAAAGTTCAGCGATCGCCAAGAAAGCCACCTCACCCCACGTTTCCAACGTATGAGCGAGCTGGGGGGCAATTGTTGTGTCACGATTTATCCATCCCGACAGGCGATCGACTATAAGGCCGAGCGACCAAGTCAACATCAGTCAAACTATGGCTAGCTCGCCAAGTCGAAGATATCAGACCACCATCAAGTACCTAGCGATCGACTCCCAAGGCGATCGCCCTTTGGCAGCTGGCGATCTACTCTACTAGCCGGCTAAGGGCAATCGACCTGCGCCCGGCAGAGGCGATCGCTGTCAAAGTCATCAAGGCTGGATCTCGAAAAGCACCCACGTGCGAGATCCACCAAAGGCGCTGACAAGATCTTCGCCAGCAGATAAGATCTTTTGCTGACAGACAAGACCTTTGACCACAGCCTGTCACCTACCTCACCTACCAGCATGCGCGCCGAAAGTTGTCAGTGGGACCACCCGTGACAGCAACTCAGGACGCGTGTAAGCTCCCCATTGGACCGCATAGTTGACTGCCAGCAACTCCTGCAGACTTTGAGGGGACGGGCCCATGTGCTAAAAGACGATCGCCCGATTATTATATTGCAGAGAAGGCGATCGCCCGGCATGTCCAAGCCCTATAAATAGAGAACCTCCTCCTACTGGAAAAAGGTTCCCAGTTCACTGAATATACGGTTCGGAATTCATTTGACTTACGTCCGAAATACATTCCACCAAAAGTTCACATTCTCTCACATTCCGATACATCCACGGAATCTTGAAGAACACACATATCATCAAGCTCGGCTATCTCACCGGAATCCATCTCAGGACTTCTCTCTCCAAATCTCTCGTCCAGAAGACGATCGGCAGAAGCAGCAAGTCTCCACTAGACAGATTCCAAGGGATTCATAAGCCCAGAAGCCCAAACATCCAGCTAAATACTCGCCGTGAGAGGCGGTCGATCTCTCACCGCCGCATTGTTCATCACCTTTGTTACAAGAACTCACGAGCATCAAATCTGGTTCTTAGGCAATCTACACGCTCACTAGCTAAGATAACAAGGAACTTTACACTCATTGTAATTGTATTCTTACATTAGTACTTGTATCCCGAATATCGGTATTAATAATATCTCGCGAGAGCATTCAAGCCCGGGACTAACAACCCCGGCAAATCTTGTGTTATTTATCTTTCTCACGGAAGTGCTCTTGCATTTGTTTGCTATCCCATCCATTCCAGCAATATCTATCTCCGGATAATATTTTGGGTAGCAACAGAAACGATTAAGTATTCACGTTGGATAAGAATCTCCAGACGTTTATCCGCTATTTGAAACCTTCACAGTGATCTCTTTACCGCACGATTTTCGGATTGTCACTTTAATGAGACAACCTTCCGTCGTTAGGGGAGGAGAGAAAACGTAATTTCTAGAGGAACGACAGGAATTGTCATGATGTCTCCACTTTGTCTCATTATGATCCCCGAACTTCACAATGTTACCGTGAAGCATAAAGAACACTCGATCTTCAGGATGTAGCAGATTCGATGCCTGATGCATTTACTGATATCGTTCAAGTGACAAGATCTCACATTACAGCTGCAAATGTGCCTGTAAGGTTAGAAGTCCCCTCCAAGGGGCACATCACCAATGAACTGGGTGATGCAACCGCACTTGGTGGAGGTGTGGTTGAGGCCGTGGCTCCCTGCGAAGGAATGGGTGGAAGCCACATGGTTCGACTAAATACTCATCCAAGTAAGAGGTAGAGTATGGCACAAATTACATGTTAACCATCAATGAACTCGTTTCATGAGATCATGCTTGATTTTATTATGTCCATGAATCATGACGAGGGGGACGCCCCAAAGATATGATTCAGAAAATCAAGAATCTCGATGAAATTATGAGGGTGTGGCCTGATCAACCACCCACTTTGATGACATGTCATGAATCATAAAGTATGATGATGTCTAACTTCGCTCAGTTGGATGAAATCAACATAGGGCTGATTGGCCTATAAGAAAAACATTCCAGGTAGAACTAGATTCTCCGACAAAGAGACAAGTATTTGGTGTAGGTAGTGCTAACCTAACCAAGTGTAAAGCCTGAAAGACATAACCGAATCTTTGTCGTAAAGCGTAGTGATAATAGTAGAGTCCTAATGTACAAGGTTTCACGAAGTAATGCTTCTCACAATGCCCTGGAATTGATTACGAGGAAATGTACTCCCACGTATACGTTCCGCTATTTGATTAGCGTAGTAATTTCCGAGGGACTGGAAATGCAGCCAATAGATGTGGTTACTACATATCTCTATGGGGATCTAGATACGGAGATATATACGGAAGTGCCCTATGGCATTTCACTACCCAAATCAAGTAACTCCAGACCAGAGAGTACGTATTCAGTTCGTTTGAAACGCTCAACTTTACGGTTTTGAAGCAATCCTTAAGGATGTGGTATAACCGTCTAAGTGACTACTTGATTGGGAAGGGATATAAGAACGATGAATTGTGTCCACGCGTCTTCACAAATAAGATCCGGATTCACATCGCAATGTATGTCGATGACATGAACATAATCGGTCTTGATGAAATAAGTGAAACCACCGGATACTTAAAATTTGAGTTTGAGATGAAAGATCTTGGGAAAACTCAGTTCTGTCGAGGCATTGACGTAGACATCGAGTTTGTGGAATTCATTCCACCGGTCTTCCTATGTCCAGAAGTTTCTCAGGCACTTTAACATGGACAAGGTAAACCCAACTAGCACCCCATGATAGGTCGAACATTTGGATGCAAATGAAAGATCCATTTCGTCTAAAGGAAAGTGACGAAGAGCTTTAGGAGCTGAAATTCCCTACTTGAGTGCAATAGCGCATTATTGTACTTAGCTCAATGTACACGACTTGCTATCACTCCTCAGTTAATCCGCTAACTAGATTTAGTTCAGCATCGATGCAACATCAATGGAATGGTATGGAGATTATCTTCTGATACTTAAAAGAAACCATTGACTTGGGACTATTCTTTCCCTACAAGCAGGCAAAGGAAGCTGCTTATGAAAAGGCAAATGCTAAAGTAAATGCTGGTGCCGAAGCAACTACCACAAAGTATGTGTTGGTATGAATTGCTTATGTTTTGGAAATCGACTATGCAAACCTCTTTTGGCTACCTCCTCGAATCACGACAAGATTATTGCTTTGCATGAATCAATCTGTGAGTGTACATGATTAAGAACTATCATTCTACACTTGTGAGGAACTAGCGGTTAAGTACTGCCACTGATGAGCATACTTACATTTATGAACATGACGTAACTTGTAAATCTCCTTGATTGATGGAATGATCATAACGGGAAATATGTGAGATATAACGTAACATACTCACATAGGTTGCACTCTTTTCCTTAGACCAAAGTTTATTTTTCCCACTGAGTTTTGTTACTTGGCAAGGTTTTTAACGAGGCAACGATATATGAATGTAAGCATTAGGGGGAGCTAAAGATTTTTCCAACTTCCGAGATTGATGTAAAGATCACAAGAAAATGATGATTATAAAGAAACTTAATCACATGTGTTGTACTCTTTTCTTTGACCAAGGTTCATTTTCTCCCATTGGGTTTTGTTACTTGGCGAAGTTTTTAATGAGGCAACGACTACTTGATTGATGTACAAATCAGGGGGAGATGTAGACTTGAGGGGGAGTCTTACATCCACACCGTACGTTATACTCTTTTCCTTCCAAGGATCATTTTTCCCACAGGGTTTTTATCACTTGGAAAGGTTTTTAACGAGGTAACAGATGTACGATTTTAGGGATCGATGGAATGGTCACCTTAGTAGCGCTATGATCAAATGTAACGATCATATGAGAGGATAGATTCAAAGGACAAAGTCTAAACTTGATGTGTCTAGATGTTGTACTCTTTTCCCTACGATCAAGACATTTTTCCCAATGGGTTTTTGCTTGACGAGGTTTTAACGAGGCAACATGACATGCGCTTGTAGACTAGGCACAAGGGGGAGTGTTAAAGGAATAATACCCATTGTGTGCCTAAGTCTGTTAGTTTATGGGCTTTCCTAGATAGGATTTGGCTGAGGCCTGTTTGTATGTACTTCACCCTATTTAAGGGATCTCATTGATGGAATAATACAACTAACACTTTTGTCCTACTTTCTTGTCTCAAGTTATTTTCCCTTCAACATAATGAAGTTTTTTAATTAATTCAAGGCCCTTTTTACCCGCCCGTGTCAAGTTTGGGCCAATTTACCCAACCCGTGCGATGCACGGTCTTTGGTTAAATATCTACGTGTTTTGTACGTAATGTTGGGACAGACGGTTGAATGAGCAGATGACAGAATTTAAATGCCTTTTAGAGAAGTTTATATGTTTTTTTATTGTTATTGTCCTTTTATTTTAGTCTATATAATTAGTTATATGAAATGAGGCTTTACTAATCCGTATGTTGCTCCGGGGTTGTTTTTGGTTTATTCAACCCGTGCGATGCACCGATTGTATCTAAGATTTTATAGCTAAAATTTAACCATCTTATAATTTATACTATCATTTAAAAGTTCATTTTAATCACCTTGTGTATTAAAAGGTGCATTTGCATTGTGATGTTTATCATAACTTTTATATTTAAATTAATTTATTTATATTAAAAGTTACAATTAAAATAATCTCTTCATATGTAATCCTTTAACATGAAAAAGTGACATAAATCCCCTTCCATATTAAATTAAGGGAATTTTATATATTATAGATTTGGATCACAAAAAGGGCAATAATGAAAAGTCAAATTAGATTTCATGGACAAAATCTACAAGCCCGCCCCCACCCCAATTGTGCTGTTAGTGCGGTTTAGACAACACAAAATGTTTACAATGTCTATACAACTCTTTATTTAGCCTAATTTAGCAACTTCTGATTGAAAAATATTCTCAATATTTGTTTTGGAATATCATGTTGAGACTCGAAAACAAATCATAGATCAAATCGTAGAATTTTTTTTCTCTAAAATGTAAAGTACGTCTTCATGTCTTACATATAGGGATAATAGATCTGATTTCCGAGTCATATATAGTTACTCCGATTAAGAAAGACTTGGATGGGACAATTTCAATTTTATCCCTTTTCATTTGGGTGTTAGCGAGTGAATTTTGCGAAAAGTACAGGTAAACGAATTCTGTTGATTTCGCAAAATATCAAGAGGGAGGGGCGACGAGAGAAAAATACTAGTTTCAACTTTTATAATTTCATTCCCTTAATCCTAAGGACAAAAATCAATATTGATACTAACAATCATAAGAGTAATATTAATAATGGAAACTATACTGAAATAATAATAAATAAGATAATAATAAGAAGCTCGTGCAATCCAGTGGTCTTAAGTTCAGCGTGCCCATGGTTTTCCCACGGCCAACCGATCATGTTTATCTAGAAAACAGTGCAGCTTTGTCTCCACCATTCTCCACCTTTTTTGAAACGATTTGCCCTCAAATCGGAACCAACTTTGTCTCTAAAAGAAATATCGCCAAAAATATGTATCAAGTACTTAAAAATGCCTGAAGTGTGGATGTGGCTGGATAGTCGCAAATATTAAGCATTAGGGTTGATTTTATAAATAATCTTTAGGGATCCATGTTCGCTGATTATTTTGCTACCCGCAAATGTACGGAGTGATGTAGAAAGAGGCGAGCAAGGTCATATCCACAGAGACTAGTTATTCTTATTATATCAAGTACTCGATTCTAGTGTTTCTAATTTTATCTAGACAATCGAGTTTTTGATAAGAATCTAAATTACAAAATCAAACTAATAATAAAGACAAGTCTCAAAGGAGGAGGCTTTGTATGATAAATAAGCAAATTCCAATACTAGGTTTCCATTGTTCGTTAGGATCAATAAGAATTCTACTTGTCTTCCAAATATGACAATTGCAAAAGTATTTGAAAGCCCCTCCGAGGATGAATTAAGATGTAGATTAAATTGCCTATGATGATGTCTCCATCTACCATAAATTGTCTAACTCCCAAAAGTACTAAAGATAAAAAGTTATCACAATCAACCACCGATCTCTCGCCTCATAATTAATCATATCCATTAATTGAGACCTATTATTGAACTCATCTCTCGAATTATGAACAATAATGTTCAAAGATGCAAAAACATTGATCAAGTGTTCCAAAGATGAACAAAAACCAATTAATTGAAAAATGAATTCAAGTATATGATAAATTAAATAATATATACTAACAATATCAATCTGAAATAATATACTCTAATTTGCGTAATCTAACAAGTTTAGCCAGACATGGTGAAAAGAGAAGAAGAAATCCTACTCAAGTTCAACATGATGCAGCTAAATAATAAAAAAAAGTAAGAAAGAAAGAAGTGAAAAACTCGGATGACGATCTTTCGATCTTGATTTGATCTTTGCACTCTGATCTCCCTTGATGCCTTTGATTCCCTCTTGATTGTGTTTATAGCCTTCTAAACTCTTCTTAGACTTGATAATCCCGAAAATTGGCCTTTGGGGTCCTTTTATAGCCTCCAAATGTTAGGAATACATTAAGATATTGATGATGTCATCCTCATATTCGCAGTTTAATTAGATGTATGTTTTAAGTACTTGGCATTGTGAAGAAAAACCAAATGAGTATCTTCTATAGACCGTTAAAATTTAAGCTAAGTACTGATCAGTCAGGTCTTGGTCAGATAGGTTCTTACAGCTAAGTTTTGATTAGCTCAGTTCGCTCAACTAAGTTCAGAAAACAGCAAGTATATCAGTCGAATATAGCCAAGCCAAATTATCAGCCGGGTATGACCAAGACAAGTCAGTCAGCCAAGTATTTACATAAGGAACACTTGATACTTAGACAAAAATTAACAAATATCAACCAGTTGTGTCCACGTCAGCAAATGTTGAAAAGTCAATAATGACCGCAAATCACATGCAGACGTGAATAAAACAAAGGAGACAAACTGAATGATTCAGGGAAGTTGAGGAATAATTTTTTCCTCGATATTCATGCCCAAAATACATTCTTCATTAGAGAATCAAAGAAAGCGGTACGAACAAATCTTCAAACGGGCAGATTTTAAGAAAACAACACAAGCCGCACAAAGAGATAAATAATAAACAAAAAGATTACTCTCAGACGGACCGATTTGTTCAAAGGATGCAACGGATATGAAGATCTCAAAGATCGTACTATAAATATCTGAAAAATTGATGAATAAAAATACGATGCCAATAATACTTACAAATGAACAAAGCAAGCAAAAGCAATACACTTTACATACTAAGCATCGTGAAGAGCTGAAATTATAAGATACAAGTTAAAATAGAAGTTGGAGGAAACAAAAACTCTCGTCATTAAGATTTGAGTAGGGGTACTTTATTGAATGAGGTTTTTGAAAGTTGGGTTGTGCGACATCCATGGGTTCTTGATGGGAAGGTGATAAGCAACTTGAGAGTTGTGAGGCATCCACGTATTTTCATCAAGAGGTGACAAGCAACCCAAGGGAAGAAGTTATCGCGACGAAGGGTTTTCACTTGTAACACCCCAACCCGATAAGGGTAGAAGTATCACATTGTAGTGGCATATCAGAACATACATAATAGAACGCAAGCGGGAGTCTAATCATAAATACCAAAATGTAAGTCAATATGACTTAAAAGAAATACATAAGTTCCATAATCCAAAATGAAGGAAACACAATCCAAGTCTAAATAATGAAAACATAGTCCAAAAGCTAGGAAGTCTAGGGTACATAAGTCCACACATAGCTCCTACTCTCAGCCCAAAGATATCCCAGCTCCCAGCTTAATAACCTGCCGCGGAAGAAAAGAAAATGCGGCTGAGCTTAAAAAGCCTAGTGAAGAGATATTATAGCAAAGTACTGAAACTGAAATGAGAAAACAGAATATGGTGCAATGGGGAAATATCAGAAGGTAAACATAAGTGTAGTAAATGGTGTAAGGGTTACAGAATTCTACCACGAGGATAGAGACATATCATCATAACATCATATCATCATAATATCATAAATGAAGTAGCTAACTCCCAGAGTGTGAATGACGTGTATGGCACACAATTACCATTTACCAGAGATATAACATATACATATCAGATCAGATTTAGGATGCATCCATACGTCCCTGCAGAAATCATAATGGCCAGAAACATAATACTGAAGCTCATAATACATAACAGAAAGGGACGCAGTGGGTCATCACTCGCCCACCGTGGAGTCATGCCATTGGTGCCTCAATGACATGGTCATAGAACCCCCATGACTAGTGAAAGCTCGGGTAGCAAACTGAAGGGTCAAACAGAATGTCATAGCAATGACATAGAATAAATAAGTCATCAGAAAAATATCATAACATGGGTTCATATAAAGGCTCATAGCAAAGGCTCCTATCATAAGTGTCGTATCGGAAGTTCATAATAGAAGGCTCAAAGCAAAGGTATCATAATCGGAAATAACTAATAATCAAAAGATGTGTGAGAGTCATGAGAAACCTTAAGAGAGAGGTCAGAATATATGTACCTTATGAAAAGCAAGCAATGATAAAAGGATCACAAGAGGATGAGTCACTTCTCCTTCGGGGAATCTACAGGATTTATAATCATATATTACTTATACATTCATTAAAGTCATAATAGATTTTAAATACTTATTAGCTCATTTATTAATGTATTTTAGGGTTTCATATGTGAAATAGTAAGTATTCATAATATAGGTTTAAAAGTATCTTGGATTGGTGTTTCAAATGAATTAGGAGCAAAACATGTTAGATTAAACCAAACCCTTAGCTTATGTTATAATTCAGATTTTATCACGTTCACATCTCTTAGTTTATGAATTTAAAACCATACTTATGTACTTACTGAAGTGCTCAAATAATTATCATAGATACTTATACGCGTTAGGTAATTAATGTAATTTTTCTAAATTTTATTTCAAAGGTTAAGTACCATATCAAAATCATCCTTCCAGACCTACCCAGGAAGTTAACTGCACATACATACATAAAGTTTGCCTTTAATTAACCCATTTAGACACTTCATAAAGGTCCACAAAAATTCTCGAAACTCACATATAACCTAGATATCACTTCTGTAGAAGAAGAGCTCTTAAATTTTTGTGGTTTGAAAACTAAAAATAAAAAACATCGATTGATTTTCAGACTCGATTTCCCAATTTTGACACATGAACTGCCAAAAATTAAAAGACCACTTTCCCGACCTCTAATGACCATAAAACTTGATATTCAAATAGTATACATCATGAACTTAGTTTTAGGCTCATAAATTATGCAAAAACATATCGTTATCATTAAATTACAACTTGTTCAAAATGACCCAATTTTTGGACAGCTTGAAATTTCTGGACAGCTTGTAATTTTTGGACAACTTGTTCACATGAAATCACAACCAATTCCTAAACCCTTTTAAACCCTACGTCTAACTTATTTCAGATCTGATTAATAGACAAGTTTCATAATGCGTAAGTCGAATCAAAGAATACAAAAGGAGAACATCAGGAACTTGATGTCGACTAGGGCGAAAGAAACCGAATGGAACAAGGACTTAGGCTCGAATCAACACCACCAACACTCCAACGTTTAGCAGTCACTCTCGACGCCGAGACCTGCTCCTCTTCTTATTCTTTGGCCGCGATATGACGATGATGTGTGTGTGTGTGTTTATGTTGTGGTTCGATGCAAAAGATAGGAGGGGCGGCTTATGGAATTATAGGGCCAGACATGTAGTATTTAAGGTATAACCGTGTATGGTTGTTAGGGATAATAATGCAGTGAATCTTTTTTATAGAAAGGTATTGAAAGCTCATAATTTGGTTTGAATGGGGGGTGAAGGATCGATTACGATGTGATATTTAGCCGAGATTAGTGGGATTCCAATCATCAAATGCAGCACGTCGCTTCTGAGGAGACGCCCAAACGATTTTCAAAGTTTGAGTCATGTCCATGGGATGTGACGAGTTTTACGCCGGCTGCCACTAACCTACCGCAACCCTCCTCTTTTATCCGCGCTTGGGACTGGCAATGAATGTCAATAAACACGTAACCACTTATAGAAAATGAACTTTTCGTATCGGATATCCAATTCGCATCACAGTACCCTTCAAGTACCGGGGGTATCTCGAATAGTGTAGCCCAAGGTTTTGAGTATACTTTAAGTATCTCAAAACTCTAACGAGAGTTTTCCAATGCTCTTTGCTTGGATTGCTCGTGTAACGACTCAATTTGTTCACATCGCAAGCTAAATCGGGTCGAGTGCGATTTGTAAGATACATTAAACACCCAATGACTCGTGCATATTCTTCTTGTACAACAGGCTCCCCTCGATTTTTGTGCAAGTGAACATTTAACTCTATTGGGGTCTTAGCCGACAAGCTATCGAAAGCATTAAACTTCTTGAGAACTTTCTCGGTATAGTGAGATTGTGTCAAGATGATTCCATCTTATTTTCTCAAAATTTTCATTCCAAGAATCACATCGGCTAGCCCCATGTCTTTCATGTCAAAATTTCTTTTAACATGTTCTTAATATCGTTAATCACTTGTATATTGTTACCCATGATTAACATGTCATCTGTATAAAGACACAATAACATAGCCGTTATTAGTATTCTTAATATAAACACATTTATCACACTCGTTTTATTTTAAAACCATTTGATAACATTACATTATCAAATTTCAAGTGCCAATGTAGTGGAGCTTATTTCAATCCGTACAAAGACTTAACCGGTTTGCATACCTTTTTCTCTTGTCCAGGTACTACAAACCCTTCAGGTTGTTCCATATAGATATCTTCATCCAGATCACCGTTCAGAAAAGCAGTCTTAACATCTATTTGATGAATCTCAAGATCGTGCAAAGCAGCAATCGCGAGAAGCACTCGAATAGATGTAATTCTCGTTACAGGTGAATAGGTATCGAAAAAATCGCACCCTTCCTTCTTCTTGAAACCTTTGACTACTAAACGAGCTTTATACTTATTAATTGACCCATCAGCCTTGTACTTTATTTTAAGGATCCATTTGCATCCTAAGGGCTTACAACCTTCAGGTAAATCAACCAAAACCCAAGTTTGGTTTTGTAAAATTGAGTCAATTTCACTCTGAACAGCTTATTTCTAGAGCAACCCGTCTAGTCTAGCATAAGCTACTTTGATCGATGTTGGTTCTTCATCCAACATGAATGCTATGTAGTCAGGTCCAAATGTCTTTGGTGTCCTAACCCTACTACCACGTCTTGGTTCTACATCTTCCAGATTAGATCTCGATCGCTTACGTGACTGTGGATCTACATCCATGGGTTTTGAACTCGTTACTTCATCTTCAACCATATTGCTAGAATTGTTCTCAACTTTATCATTGTCCTTACAAGGATATATGTTTTCAAAGAATACAGCATTCCTTGATTCAATTATTGTCCCCACAGTCATTTCAGGTACTTCTGACTCATGGATAACAAACCGATAGGCACTACTGTTCAGTGCATACCCAATAAAGATACAATCGACCATCTTAGGACCGATTTTAACTTGTTTAGGTAGAGGCACCTCAACCTTAGCCAAACACCCCCACACTTTGAGATATTTGTATGAAGGTTTTCTACCTTTCCATAACTCATAAGTAGTAACATCCTTAACTTTGCATGAAATCTTGTTCAATATGTAGTTGGATGTCAAGACAGCTTCCTCCCACATGTTCTGGGTCAACCCTGAACTAATCAATAAGGCATTCATCATATCTTTAAGTGTTCGATTCTTATGTTCAGCAACGCCATTATATTGTGATGTATATGGAGCTATTGTTTGATGAATTATACCACTCTCGTTGCATAATTCCTTAAACGGGGCTACATATTCCCCACCTCTATCGCTTCGAACCATCTTAATACGACACCCTAATTGATTCTCGGCTTCATTATTGAAGTTCTTAAAAGCTTCAATAGCCTCATCTTTACTTCTCAAAAGATAAAGATAACAATATCTTGTGCAGTCATCGATGAAAGTGAGAAAGTACTTCTTACCACCTCTAGTTTGCACAAACTTTAAATCACACACATCTGTGTGAATTAATTCAAGGTGTTTTGTGTTCCGTTTAGCCGAATGAAATGGAAGTTTCGTCATTTTTGCTTCAACACAAATCTCACATTTGTTTTGAGTATTGAATTCATTTAATTTTAGTAAATCTAAGTTTACTAATCTTTTTATAGAATTTAGAATCACATGACCTAATCTACAATGCCATAAATCGAACACTCAGTCAAATAAGAGGAAACAGTAGCATTTTCATTAGCAGACTTGGTTACGTGGCGCTTAGCCAAAGCATTAAGTTTAAAGAGTCCCTCTGTGAGGTAATCCTTACCAAGAAACCTATCAAACTTTTTTATGATAATTCTATCTGACTCAAACACTAGTTTAACTCCATTTTAACTACTATAGAGCTTGAGATCAAGTTCTTCCTCATATCCGGAAGATAAAGCACATTCTTCAAGGTGAGTGTCTGTCCGGACGTAAGTTTGAGGTCCACTTCTCCAGCTCCGATAATTTCAGATGAAGTTGAATTCCCCATGTTGAGCTTTCTCCCCTCAACAGCTTGATAGTTCTTAAACTGGCTCCTATAGGCACCAACGTGGGCGGTCGCACCGGTGTTGACGTACCAACCACCTTGGTTCTCAACGTGGTTGACCTCCTCGGTGACCACAACAGCAAGGTCATCCTCTTTCCACTCGCCATTAGTCTCGGCGATGTTGGCAACATGTTTCTTCTTCTTGTTGGATTTCGGCTTTCGACAGTCCTTCGCCGCGTGCCCATGTTTGCCACAGTTGAAGCAATCACCATCAAACTTGTTGGCCACTAAGTATATAGGATACAACTTGGAAAGTGTTTTAAACAACAAACTGTACGGTTTTCAAATCCGAGTGCGTAGCGGATATCTTGTTAAAGTGAGTTGCGTAAATACAGCAAATAGATATGAAGTGTATACTTAAAAATAATCACAAATATTAAAACAGTAAATGCAGAAGGTAACTGATACAGTAATTAAAGTGGTTCGAGGTAAACCCCTCTACGTCCACTAGTCCTCCACACAGGAGTGAAAATGTTTATTATAAATACTACGTATTTATAATCAAACCTAATTAATATATCGTTCACACAGATTGATATAATGATCTTAGCCTTCAACAGTTCACACAGATTGGTTTAAGCTTTCACTTGACTGGCTTCTTCACAAACAGTTCCAAAGCTTCGTCTCTTCAATGCAAGTCCGTCACACATAGTTCAGGAATAGCAAGGTTTCTCAGTCCACACAGGGCTGATGGATTTTGTTCAAGGGTTGAACAATGATTGAATAACAGCTTTGACTTTCTGAGCTTTTAGCTGATGATGTGTTGTTCATAGTTTGAGCACTTGTATATCTCTTCTTTAAGAATAGCAGTATGCTTTGGGAGATATGTTTGCTCAGATGTATATGATGATAATTTCATTGTAGTTGATTTCGTATCTTTCGATCTTCAAAGACTAGGGATATATATAGCCTTCTTGAATATATCCATTGAGATAGATCCGTTGAGCAGAAGTCCGTTTCAATGGGATGATGTGTTTGAATAAAACACGATCCGGATTTTGCGCTAGATTGAAGATCTCTGACGACTTGATATTTAAATACTTTATCCTTTAGTATTTAAATATATCTTCATAAACGGGACTTTGACTTTAGCGAATACCAAAGATTCCTTCTTGTCCTGTTTGGATACTGTATGGAATGATAGCTGTATTGTCGATTCGAGACATCTTCCATACTTAGTCTTACGAGACTCCTTTGCTGTATGATTGATTCACTGTATGTTGGGACTACGAAAAGTCTTCGATACAGGATGTCACCTTTGATCAGCTTTTCGATACAGCTGCTTGTTGTATGCTGGATTGGCATATTATCAAAACATTCTGTCATAATCTTTCGATACAGGGATTGTTTATCCCGACAATTTCGATACAGGGATTGTTATCTCAACAATTTCACCCTTTTTGATAATTTGCCAAGTCCTTCCAAGTCTTCCTTTTAAGACCTTATGATGTTATCCAAACATCTTTGATGATGCCAAAACTTTGACACTTAACATCTTGAAGGAGGGCAGACTTCTTGGTCTTCCGTTCGAATGTTCTGGCCTTCAGCAATTAACCTAATACTAAGAACTGCTCGCAGGAAGGTTCAGCTTTTATCAAAATAGTGTTACATGATTAAACTTATGATTGGCGCACAGGCACAATCTTACATAGTATTCTAGATACATACAACTTAAACTATGAACTGTTCGTAGACAAGTTCTTACAACTTATGTATTAAGATAAGTTTCATACTTGTTATACAGCAAGAATAAATTAAGTGTTTGTAAACATACAATAACATAGTAGATTACGAGTTGTAATCTTTCAAGACAGGTAAATATTTTATTGATATTGAAACAAAGAGTACAATATTTTGCTGTTTTGAAAATAAGATTACAAACAAAATACAAGGAAATTCAACTCCTGTAATCTGAGTGTCTCAACGGCCTTTTAGAGTCATTCTTGGTATTTTTCCACCAGTTCTGATGAGCGTCCCTGTCTCGATTCATATATAAGGCTCGTCCATCATATGACTTATCGAAGACTAGGATCCAATCATCTGGATGGGTAACCAAGTCACCTTGTCTATGCTTAGACTTCATCTGCTGCTGTAGCGGGAGCGTTCCTTGTTCCAACCTTTTCTTAAACTCCTCTGCGGCTTCCTGTACCGTCCTGTATCTGTTGAATAATGAGAATTCCCTGATAAGAACAAAAAAGTGTCTTAGCAGTTTATTTCTCCTACAGTTCTTGATTTCTTCTGCAGTAGGTTGTCGGTCGGTCGGGAGGTTCATAGCTTGCGGTTTTTGAAGTAGGCTCTTCCAACGATACTTAGGGTCCTGGAATTCTGGGCGATCTCCCTGTATCCTAATGTTCGGCGTTGAAATATGGGCTATATCGGCAGTGATGCTGTCTTCAAAGGAGCTAACATTTCCTTCTCTTTCTCCAGCCTTGTTCTCCTAGTAGCTTCCCTCGATTCTTCCCCCTTTTTGGCATCATCAAGGTATGACACATTCTCATCAAGGTGTTCTAGGATTTGCAAAGCAGCATCCTGTTTCGTCTCAAAATTTGTCATTTTCTCAACAAGGAAGGAGAACACCTGCGACATATCTTGAATTTTCTTGTCGTGGGCTTGAAGCTGGGAACCGGTTTCAATCATAGCTGATGCTGTCTTGGCCTCAGACACACGTAGCTTTGATTGTTCTTCTCTCAAGATCTGCTCCTATTTTTCCTGCAATTGGCTTAGGGCCTGCTTGAAGACTGATGGAAATATTCTTAAGGCTTCTTCTACTCGGGAGACTTCATGCCTTAGACTGTCATCTCTTCAACGGCTGATTGGTGCATCCAATCGATAGCTTTTTCCACAGAATACAGGACGTTGATGGCGTCCTGGATGAAAACAGTTTGGAGGCCAAGAGCATGTAATCGCTCTTTCCTTGTGGCAGTCCTAGGAGAGTCTGGTTGGGCAAAATCTTCAACTCCATTCAACCGTCTCAAGTTCACATTGGGACGTGAATTGAGTTAGACATCCTCAGGTTTTATACTGTCGTCGGATTCCAAGACAGTTGAGGTTTCGGGAGCATCGGAGGGTGGATCGGCAACAGGGGTTAATGATTTCTCTTGATCAGCAGTTGGTTCTGAAGGCAAAGGTACAGGGGGGACCGAATCCACCTGCTGTCTCTCAGCTTCCGCCTGCTCCGATAGAGGGACTGATTCCTCATGCGGGATGGCGTTGAATTCGTCTTCGGCTTGGGCGGCGATAGGCTCGGGTGCCTGTTGCGAAACAGATTGTCCCTCCGCGACATGAGGGATTGAATCCTCGTTATCGGGAATAGTGTCTTGTTGATGGGGAGGTGATTGATGTTGATTGGAAGATCCTGCGCCCATCTGAAATTCAAATTCTTCGCGACTCATTCGTAGACCAGCCTGAAGGGCGTCATCATCATCGTCCGAGTTGGGATCTGATTTTGGACTTTCGGGAGATTCCATGGACTTAGCTTTTCCTTTCTTTCGTGCTTTGGAGCGTCCGTCACTTCCAAAACAAATCTTTCTTCGTTGCTCCATTCGCTCCAGTTGTACAGGTTGTTGTACGGAGCAAGTCTGTAATTCTTTCATTGGACAAACCATTCATAAGCCTGTTCGATTTGCACAAAAAGTAGGGTTTTGATAATAATTGTGTCCGGGGAGGGGCTGCGTACAATGCCTGAGTCCGCTATAGGCATGGGTTCCTCTACAGGTGTAGGATCCTGTATCGGAGATGGATCCCTTACAGGGGTTGGTACCCTGGTGGGAGATGGATCCTTAACGGGTGTGGAATCCCGTATAGGAGAAGTAGCTTTTGGCTCCAAAGTGGCAGCCGACTCGCCAGAGTCTTGTATGTTGGCAGATGTCTGAGCATCCATCATATCCGCCAAAGGCTCGGGATCTACTGTATCGACAGTAGTAGGCATCTCTTCCACAGGGGTTGGGCCCTGGGGGATTTGTTCAGTGGGTTGAGCCACGAAAGGAGCATCCTTGGAGGTTTCTGTAGCCTTAACTTTTGAAAGCCTCCTTAGCTTCCTTTTCGGCTTCTCAACAGCAACTAAAGTTTTGCTGTGAGATCTTTTTTCTCTTCCTTGAAGTCTCATCTCTCTGTGACTTCGAAGATACGTCCCTTGGGTTGGCAGAAAGGGGCAATTTTCGAACGTAAGGCCCGTTTGCAGTAAGGGGTCCTTTCTTGAAGACGGTGGGTCTGATGCTTCCCATATAAATGCAAGAAGTGATCATCTTTGCTTTTTCATCTTGCGGAACACCGCATTTGGTCAGAATATAATTCAAAAGCAAACCAAAGGATTTCTTCTGCGAGGCAGGCTTAGAACTTCTTCCTGCAACTGTTTGAGGATGATTTGACACCAGTTGACCTTCTCACAGGTCATAATTGCAACCATCATCCTGAACCTAAGATTGTGCACATCTCGAACGCACATGTTCTGTTTTCAATAACACAGCAACAGAAATCGTGTAAATAGACAAAAGGTAAACAAAAGTTTTTCTTATGACAAGAGGTGTGAACCGTTTTAACAAATGCTAGACCGATGAACAAACCATAGTAAGCGGTCAACAGTTCTTGGGACCCAAAGGTCTCAAGATCGCCCATTGTCAGGCCATCAGCAGGAAGCCTGTAGAGATTCTGGAGAAGCTCCTGGTCAACACGGATCTCTACTCCGCGAATGATGGCTGTGATGTCAGCAACATGTCCTCCCTGAGCCAGCGAAAGGAAACGAACAGCAGCATTGAGGTAGAACTCCTCCACCAGATGAACATCAAATCGTTCAGCAGAGTGGCTGCCAAGGCAATAGAGGCCTTGTTTACGAATCCTAGTGATGACGTACTCCATCGATTCGACGTCATCCACCGAACGAACACGTTCAAGCACGATAGATCTAGAAAAGATCCATTCGTCGATAATGTTGGAGGATTTCTTGAGAGAGATGGAAGAGGTGCGAGAAGATGCCATTGATGATTCTCGAAGAAAAGTTAAAAGGATTCAAAGAGAATGCGGTAATCACAAAAAGGTTTGTAGGTGTATGCTCAAGAACTCTTACAATATGCGTAAAGCGTAAAGAGTCTCAAATGGCATTTACATCCTTTTATAATGGGCGAAGAAGGGTTTTCAGAGAATGAACGGTCAGATTTAAGGAATGGGAAACGTTGTTTGAAATAAACGACCACGATGGACTGAGTGTAACCGGTACAACTTATCCATCTAATTTAAAATAGGAGCGGGTCCCACTTCTGACTTATAAAATTACCCTTATTGCCCGAAAAGGCGGTGTACAATTAATAAAAAATTTGAAACATCGCGGCTTTGAAGATACCAATGTCCAGATGTCATGTAAAGCATTTAATGCAAACGACTTGTAATAATAACATGGCACACGGACATAAAATATTGTTTAAAATAAATAACATGATAATTAGTTTCCCATTGTAGGTGCTGTATCCGCGAAAATACAGCGTTCCCCCTTAAAAGGCACATATGGGTTTCAATTCGATATAGCAGCTTTCGGATTAATGCTGTATTCTTGGGTCGTACTGTATTCCCCCTTAATTATTGCACACGTCAGCTGTAGGATAATTCATATCGCTTGATTCCTATAGTGATGTTCTGATAGACTGAGTGTACATATAACTAATGGTGGATACTGTATTCTTGGGTCTTACAGCATTCCCCCTCAATTACTGAGTAAAAGCATTAAAAACTTACAGGAAGTTAGGCTGTAGTAATCCCAATTCATGTCTAAGCATGCAGAATCTTGCTGTTTCGAGAGGTTTGGTGAAGATGTCGGATAACTGGATATCTGTATGAACTTTTCCAGCCGAACATCCTTGTTCTTAACATGATTCCTAATGAAATGATGCTTCATGTGAATATGCTTGGTGCGCGAGTGCAATACAGGGTTGTGAGTGATAGCAATTGCACTCGTGCTTTCGCACATAATCGGCGTTTCTTTGGCTTCAATATTCCATAGTCTGACAGCTGTTGTTGCATCCAAAGGATCTGCATACAGCAACTACCATCAGCATAGTATTCTGATTCAGCTGTTGAAAGCGAGTTTGCCAATTGTTTCTTGCTGAACCAAGACACAAGTCTAGGTCCAAAAAAGTGACAAGTTCTGCTTGTACTCTTCCTATTCAACCTCCGAGATCCGAGTCGCTGTAGCCAACTAAATCTAATCCGCCTTCTTTAGGATACCACAGCCCTACATCGACTGTTCCTTTGACGTATTTCAGGATTCGTTTAGCTGTTGCGAAGTGTGATTTTTTAGGTGATACTTGATATCATGCACACACTCCCACAGTAAACTGGATATCGGGCTTGCTAGTCGTTAGGTACAGGCGTGAGCCAATAAGCTTCCTGTAGAGTGATTGATCAACCAGCTTTCCAGATTCATCCGCACTAATTTGCACGGAAGTGCTCATAGGGGTTGACGATGATTTGGAAGTATTCATTCTAAATTTGTTGAGAAGCTCCTTGCTGTATTTTTCCTGGTTGATGAAAATCCCTGTAGGCAACTGCTTTTCCTGCAACCCTAGGAAATAACTAAGTTCTTCCATCATACTCATTTCAAATTTACTTTGCATGAGATGAGAGAACCTTTGACATAAAGCAAGGTTAGTTGAACCAAATATTATATCATCTACATAGATCTGAACCATTAAAAGGTCATCACCTTCCTGTTTTTTGAACAAGGTCTTGTCCACAGCACCTTTCTCGAATCCATTATCGGTTAGAATCTTTGGGATGAGTCTCATACCATGCTCTAGGGGCTTGCTTAAGTCCATACGGTGCTTTCCTTAGCTTGTATACTAGGTCTTCGCCTTACGGATTGACAAGCCCTAGTGGTTGTTCGGCATATACTTCTTCAGCGAGGTCTCCATTTAGGAATGCACTTTGACGTCCATTTGGTATACAATGAGGCTCTTATAGGCAAAGGCAAAAATATCCTAATGGCTTCTAGTCGCTACGAGGCAAATGTCTCATCGTAGTCTATGCCTTCTTCTGTCTGTAGCCTTGGGCGACTAGTCGGGATATATTCCTGATAATGAGTCCATTTCTATCTTTCTTGTTTCTAAATACCCATTTGGTTCCAATTACTGATTGATGCGTAGGTCTGGGTACAAGATACCATACATTGTTTCTTTTGAAACCGTGTTGTGCGGCGATTTATACGCCTCGACGGCGATCAGAATAAGTGCCGAGTGACCGAGTCTACGATCGAATGAGCTACGGCACACTTGCCTAAACGGAGATAACAGTCCACCTTCGAGTATCTAGCGATCGTCTCTCAAGGCGATCGCCTTCTGGTATCGAGCGATCGACTCTGGTGCCGACCTAGGGCAACCGTCCTATGTCACGAACAAGACCTTCGTCTGTCAAAGTCTACGAAGACTGGATCTCAAAGGAGTGCCCATGTGCATATCCACGGAAGGCGCCGCAGAACATGGATCGTTGACCACAGCCTGTCGCCACCTTATCACCTACCGACAAACCCGCCGAAAGGTACAAGGTGGGACCGCCCGTGACAGCGACTCAGACGCGTGCAGACTTCTCATTGGACCGCACAGCCGGCTGCCAGCAACTCCTGCAGACTTTAAGGAGACCATCACATGTGCTAAAAGACAATCGCCCGCTTATTATAATACAGCAGAGGCGATCGCCCAACATCTCCCAGTCCTATAAATAGAGAACCTCCAACAACTGGAAAAAGGTTCGCAATTCGTTCCAATCATTCCGAAAAAACATTCACAAAGGTTCATGTCAGTTGCAACCACGTGAAGAATACATATACTCAGTCAGGCTCTCGGCTTCCTCTCTTGAATCTACCTCAGGATTTCTCTCTCAGCACCTCTCATCCAGAAGACGGTCGGCAGAGGCAAGAACTCCCTGCAGTGCAGATTCAACGAGACTCGCAAGCCAGTGAGCTCGACATACGGCTAGTACACACCGTGAGAGATCGATTTCTCTCGGTCGTCATAGCACATCAACGTTGTTACAAGAACTCAGAGCATCATATCTGGTTCTTAGGCAATCTTCACGCTCCATAGCTAAGATAACTAGGATCTTTATACTCATTGTAATAGTACTCTAACATTAATATTTGTACTACAAAGTATTTGTATTAATAACATAATCTTGTGTTATTTACTTTCCCATAGAAGTGCTCTCGCACTTTGTTTGATATCCATCCATTCCAGCAATATCTATCTCCGGATAATATTTTGGGTAGCAACAATTGGCGCTAGAGGAAGGGGGTCGAACCTTCATTTTTTATTCCTACCATCCCGAAGAACACTCACTGTTCTCGGGGCATATACTTGAAGTGACACTCACTGCTCTTCAAAGAAAACCTTCAGAATCATGACGTTCGCCACTACATCGAAGAGAACCGCTCTTCGAACCGCCGGACACCATATCCCGTCTCGATCCGAGCCCCAGCCGACGGCAGAGGGAAGCCGCGGCAATGCGAGACTCTCGATCCCGCACTGAGGGTGGCTGACCTCTCACTCGACCAGTTCCAAACTGCGGAACAGATCGAGGAGTCTATGGTCATTCTAAAGGAGCGACGGAGAGCATACGCGGCGCCCGCTATAACTCCCTCGGCCATCCGCCGCGTGGGCAAACGGAAGTTCAAGGGGCTACTGGGCGAGCGATCGTCAGAAATCCCCGATCCGCGAGAAAAGGCTCTCGCAAGGCCAGACAGTTCCGTATTCAGTCGCTTGGGAAGCGATCCATCATGGCGACCGGGGCATTCTGGCCCCAACCACGAGACGACAGAATTCGAGTCCGTCACCAGGAGTTCGGCCTACCCAACTCCCCGTCAAATATAGGCCAGTCGTATGGCTCCCACTTCGAACGCCAGGGGGTCAATACTTAATCGCCTCGGCTCCCGCTCCGAGCGCCTAGCCGCGAGCAGCCAAGCCGCGGCAATGGCCGCTATGCAACGCCAGCTCGACGAGATAAAAGCACTCTTGGATATTGGGGCAAGCACCAGTAGCAAGATCATCGGACCGACCGAGCCACTCGCGGTCCACATCGAGCTCGCCCCCGTGCAACCAAGGATCGCTCCTCCCATAACACCTCTATATCAAGGGAGATCGGACCCTGAAACCCACCTAAGCAAGTTCCGGATATACATGACCGGGTGTGGGGCGTCAGACGCGACCAAGTGCCGGATCTTCCCGCTAACATTGGGCGAGCTGTCCCATAGGTGGTACGTCTCACTACCACCGCGATCGATCATCTCTTTTGAGAAATTGGTGAGTGACTTTACGTCATACTTCGCCACCAAGGTCGCCAGACCATAAGGCCCCCACCGCATGATGAAAATCAGGCAGGGGGAAGACGAATCCGATGTAGATTACATCGACCGTGTAGACGAGATAGTCCTCACCGGCGAGCCCATCAGCGACGAGCTCGCTCTATACTCAGTCTTGGGGGGATTCTATGGCCATTCGCCCATGTTTAGACATCTGACAAAGAACATTCCCCCAACCTACGCGATCTTCCGCGCTAAGGCTGCCGACTTTCTGGCTAGGCAAAGGCTACTCACCCTCCGCCTAGGCGAGGGAACGCCACCTCCTGTCCGAAAGTTGGCGATCGCTAAATCCAAGAAGACGGTCGCCAAGCCATCCGGATATCTCGAGACCTTCGAGGATATGGAAACCCATCTCCTCCACACGTTCAATCGAACTCCGGCCCACATTTTCTACGCCATCAAGGGGCGCGAACCGTTGAACAAGCCAAAGGCAATAAGGGACCACGGTCATCTAGACCACAATCAATATTGTGCCTACCACAAAAGTCCCGGCCACAACACCAACCAATGCCGCGACCTCCTCAGACAACTCTAGAGATTGTTCGAAGAAGACAAGTTGGACAGCTTATTGGCTTAGCCGGAGCCCCACCAGTCTCCCAACACGGTCACCCGAGTCGAACGCGAATAGGCCGGAAAGCTCATACGAGCCAAACCCTCGATCAACCTCGGTGACCGTATCTACATGCTTCAATCAAGAGAAGGGAACTTCGGAAGTCTCTCCCTGATTTCCCACCTTATTGAACAAAATGCTACTGCCTGAGCTAACGCTTCAAAAAAGAGGATGACTCGCTCGCCCTCTAAAGTTCGGCATCAACATGATGGACCTAGGCAGCGATCGCCTCCCCTAACACAACCTATACCATCGAGGATCATCATCTGACATGATGGTCCGAGGTAGAAAAGTGCCGCCATGGTCGCGAAAATCGATTAAACCGACGATCCATCCATGCAAGGTTCCTTTGGGCTCCGATCCCTCGCCCTTCGTTTAAATACGAGGCGGGCGTAGCCGAAGGACTCTCCAAGGCAAATAAGAGGATTACTCGCTCGCCCTCTAAAGTTCGTCATCTGCATGAAGAAGCTAGGCAGGCGATCTCCTCCCCTTACACAACGTATACCGTCGAAGATCGTCATCTGACTTGATGGTCCGAGGTAGAAGAGTGTCGACATGGTCGTAGAGGGCGATGGAACCGTTCTATGTGCCCGTGCAAGGTCCCTTTGGGCCAAGATCACCCGCCCTTCATTTAAATACGAGGCCGGCGTAGTCTGAGGGCCCTCCAAAACAGATATGTGGACACGGTCGCCCGCCCTCGAAGGTCCATCACTTAACATGGTGGATCCTTCACGGACAATGCGACGCGCCCCTCCCCCCGTCTCAACGTATACCGTCGAGGGTCGCCATCTAAATGGCGGACCGAGGTCGAAAAGAGCTAACAAGCCGCGGACGTGGAGTTGATTATTCCGACGACACCCCGTGCAAGGAATTCTCCAGACCAAGACCGCACGCCCTTCGTTTAAATACGAGGTGAGGCGCAGCCTACGGAGAACCCTACCAATTAAGTGAGTCGCGAGAACATATCCATCAGACGGAATGTCGCTTGCGCACAAGACACGGTCGTGGAGGTCAGTCCATCGAACTCCGCGATCATGCATGGTTCCTCAAGACCGAGATGGACGGCCTTCCTCAAGGAATCGGTAAAATTGAAGACCACTCACTCAACAATTTATTTTCGTCCCCTTACTTTCACTAAGTGATCAAAAACAAGGGGGAAGTGCGGAGCTATATATACGACGATCGTCCCTATTCAATTACATACGGAGATCGGCATTTTTCAGATGTTTGTGCAGCGATCGAATTTGTTGTAAAAGTTATCTATATGAGTTTATCAATCCACTTGGAGCTATACACGCAACAATCTTTCCTCACACATTTGTACAAAGTCATGCGAAGACTCAGAAAAGCAATCATTCAAGTAATAAATCAGAGAAACAAACATTCATTTCATTATTTGAAATATCGGAGTACATACACGGTCGCCCGAAGGCCTAAGTATTACAAGAGAAATCTACAAAATTACAAGGCAAAAAAGCTAAAACAATAAAAACGAAGAGCCTCCGGCCCCCACCTAGCCTTCGCCTTCAACCTCTGGATTGGCCCGCGACCCCTCGCCAGCTTCCGGAGCGGCCTCCCCATCCTCCGGAGCATCAGGATGAACAAGGTTCGCCAGAGTCGGGTACCAGCTCAAGTCCACGCCGATGTCCGAGAGATCCAAGATCGGCACGGAGAAAGCAGGATGGAGAGGATGCTCCAACGCATACGCCTTGAAGTTTTCAGCAAGAGGGCCGACCTCCAACCCTCCCTTCTTAGCAGCTCGGAGCGAGTTCGCGAACGCCATATAATAGGCAAACTCACTGACGAACTCCACGTTAAGAAAGGGATCGGCCTCGGTCGCCTCTATCTTCCTTTTCAGCTCCGCCATCGCCTGTTGCGCACCTTGAAGCTCGGCCTCCTTAGCGACCGTCTCTCCCCTCGACGCCGCCAGCTCGCTAGTCAGCCGAGCGACAGTCACCTTCAGTTGATCGGCCTCCTTCTCAGCAGCCGCGTGCAACCATCGAGCATCTGTCATCTGGTCCCGAAATCGGTCGACCGCCGCCCGGGCTCGCTCATAATTCTCTCTCATCAGCTCAAGGTCATGACTCGCCCGCTTAGCTGCATCCAGGGCGTCCTTCTCCATAGCCACAATCCTGTCGTCAAACTCGGCATTCTCTTTCCGAGCGGCCTCGAGGTCCGCCTGCAGACGAGTGGTAGAAGGACGCCCCTCGAATTCCTGCACAGCCTGGGCAGCCATCGTCGCCGCCTGGAGAGAGAGAGTGAAAGCAGCTTGCATTGCATTCCCAGATCACTGGCGAGTGATCGCATCTAAATCCGTCGTCCAGGCCTTCGGCAAAGTAGAAACGGCCCGGTTGACAGTGGGACGTCGCAGGCCGCGCGAGGAGATCGACTCGCGAGGAAATCCAGCACCATCGGCGGGCAAGCTGGGTTAGTGCTACGGATCCTGCATCAAACAACAAAAAGTTAGCACATCTCCCACGCAAGTGACGAAACACAACAAACAAACAAAGTCTACCTCTCGGCTCTCTCGGGGTCGCGACCAAAGTATGGTTTCCCACGAGGGGTCTCAGCCTCGGCGATCGCCATCTCTCGCAAGAAAGCCGCAGAGGGCGTAGGCTCATCCACCGGGGGAACCGTGGTGATCAGAGGCGCGACGATCGGCACCTCACCGGCAGGGGCATAAACTGGAGTTTCTCCCGACCTCTGCCGCTTGCGGTTCGCCCGGAGCCCCTCCTCCCGAGGTTCCTCCTCCGCTATGATCGGCTCCACATTAGGCCTCACCTCCGGAATGAGAGGTAACGCCACCCAAGGAGCTCGAGATGACTTCTTCTAGCGAAGGCAGCTCAGAACTCCGGGGTTCGACATGGCTATCTCCGCTGGAGGCTCCAAGAAACGAGGAAAGCGGACTTCTGCAATAAAGAACAATTGAACGACGGTCAGACACACTCTCCAAGCAGGACGATCGCCAAGCAATTGGAGATGGCAAAACTCATAACTGGGACCGAGAGATGACGTGGAAAACAGAATAGCCGAGCTGACAGCCAACGGATCTCTTTGTTGATCCGGAGAGCATCTAAGTCGTCGTCCGGCAAACTTCGTATCTTCTCCCAGACGACCAAAAAGTCGAAAGGAAGCTCGTCGATCATCGGAATATTGAAACCTGCAAAAGGAAAACCAAATTAGATCAGTTCAGAACATATCCGAACAAAGGGAGAGTCAGAACCCTTACCTGGATTCCTCTCCCGAAAGCTAGTGGGAATATTCAGCTCGTCCGTGGGATTGTTGCTCGCTAATCCATTCCATGAACCGCCGACCCAGAACCACTTCGTCGGGTCGCCCCACACCTTGTTCGGGACTCCGAGGATCACTCGACCGGATCGACCCTGAATGTGATAGCCTCCGACCGACCCTTTCTGAGCCGTCAGCAGGCAGGTGGTTCATCTCCAACGGCGAAGGAAGGCGGTACAGTCGGAGACCGCCGAACAAGGTGAGAGCACAAATGATCTGGAGCCATGCATTCGGCGTCAAATGGAGCGGCGCCACATTCCAACCAGCCAGCAGATGGGAGACGGAGAACGACAAAGGAAACCGCAGCCCAGCCTCCATGATTGCTTCATTCACGACGACCATGCCCTCCGGAGGCTGATCGGCTCGTTCATTCTCGGCCAGCACAAAAAGATCCACATCTGAAGGGACGTGATACCTCGTCCTCTAGACGGCCAGGTCCTTCCTGGTCGCCGAGCTCCTTATCTGGCCTAGGGACCATGGAGATCGTTGCGCAGCCCGAAACAGCGACCGCTTAGCAGGTTGATAAGGATGAGCAATTGAGTACTCCCGGTAATTGAATTTAGGAGACGGACCGGCCAACCTCTCCATGATTTCAGCGAAGGCCAAATAGGCCTGGCCAAAGGTACTATGCTGCTCCCAGTAGGCCTTCACCGCCAAGTCTCTCTCCATCTGCGAGCGTCTTTGCTCAACCGCCGCCTCCCTGGCAACGTCGGCTTCATTGAACAATGCCTCGACTTCCGTGG
Source organism: Orobanche coerulescens (assembly GCA_033398695.1). Classification (NCBI taxonomy): domain Eukaryota; kingdom Viridiplantae; phylum Streptophyta; class Magnoliopsida; order Lamiales; family Orobanchaceae; genus Orobanche; species Orobanche coerulescens. The sequence goes on along the minus strand of CM065814.1, from coordinate 33,522,124 downwards.
GGTCAATACCGGCCCGGATAGCCTCGGAGGCCGTCTCCAGATGGAATTCTGCGGAGGATCCTCCCCGGGCAGTCGAAACCCCAGCGGCGGAGGTGGTGCCCATTCCGTACGAAGAAGATGTTCGAGTCATTTTCGAAGAGAAGAGGAGAAAAGGAGTGTTTTCTTACCAAATGGAATCGATCGACGATCGGCAGTCAAATCTTCAGAAAACTCTTCGGCGATATTATCCCTCTTCTCCGATAAAAGCGCGTAAGGGTCTTAACCCTAAAACCCTGCGCCTTTTTATAGGAGATGGCAGGGACTTCCGTGCAAATATGGAGAATCTCAGGGGTTGGAGTGCAACCGTCGCAATTAATGCCTCCCTTGAAACCCGCGATGTGTTGTTTCAAGGACACGCCAGACGAGGAGTCGCAACTAATCGTCGGTCTCCCCCAACAGGAACCTGACACGTGCCCTGGAGACTTTTCCATGACCGCTGTTATTTCCCGCTCATTTCAGCGACCGACCAGATCGTTCAAGTCCAGACTAATCCGCTCAAAGACGATCGCCAGTTCCATAAAATGCAGAGTCACTCGTCAAAATTCAGCGATCACCAACAGAACCACCTCACCCCACGATTCCAACATCGGAGCGAGCTAGGGGGCAATTGTTGTGCGGCGATTTATACGCCTCGATGGCGATCAGAATAAGTGCCGAGCGACCGAGTCTACAATCGAATGAGTTACGGTAAACTTGTCAACGGAGATAACAGTCCACCTTCGAGTATCTAGTAATCGACTCTCAAGGCGATCGCCTTCTGGTATCGAGCAATCGACTCTGGTGCCGACCTAGGACGACCGTCCTATGTCACGAACAAGACCTTCGTCCGTCAAAGTCTACGAAGACTGGATCTCAAAGGAGCGCCCATGTGCAGATCCACGGAAGGCGCCGCAGAACATGGATCGTTGACCACAGCCTGTCGCCACCTTATCACCTACCGACAAACCCGCCGAAAGGTATAATGTGGGACCGCCCGTGACAGCGACTCAGATGCATGTAGACTTCTCATTAGACCGCACAGCCGGCTGCCAGCAACTCCTGCGGACTTTAAGGAGACCAGCCCATGTGCTAAAAGACGATCGCTCGCTTATTATAATACAGCAGAGGCAATCGCCCAACATCTCCCAGTCCTATAAATAGAGAACCTCCAACAACTGGAAAAAGGTTCGCAATTTGTTCCAATCATTCCGAAAAAACATTCACAAAGGTTCCTCTCAGTTGCAACCACGTGAAGAATACATATACTCAGTCAGGCTCTCGGCTTTCTCTCTTGAATCTACCTCAGGATTTCTCTCTCGGCACCTCTCATCCAGAAGACGGTCGGTAGAGGCAAGAACTCCCTGCAGTACAAATTCAACGAGACTCGCAAGCCCAGGAGCTCAGACATACAGCTAGTACACACCGTGAGAGACTGTCGATTTCTCATGGTCGTCACAGCACATCAACGTTGTTACAAGAACTCACAGAGCATCATATCTGGTTCTTCCGGCAATCTTCACGCTCCATAGCTAAGATAACTAGGGTCTTTACACTCATTATAATAGTACTCTAACATTAATATTTGTACTCCAAAGTATTTGTATTAATAACATCTCGCGAGAGCATTCAAGCCCGGGACTACAACCCTGGCAAATCTTGTGTTATTTACTTTCCCATTGAAGTGCTCTCGCATTTTGTTTGCTATCCATCCATTCCAGCAATGTCTATCTCCGAATAATATTTTGGGTAGCAACAAACCGTTAAGCTCTTCTTCCATAGATGTGATCCAATGAGAGTTGTTGAGAGCTTCTTTGGTAGAAACAGGTTCGGATTGGGCTAAGAATACAGCAATGGTGCACATATTAAGTCTTCTAAGCTCGGATAGATATTTTCATTCAGGAAATGGAGATATATCTAACTCGGGGTCTTCTTGCGCACATAGTACATTTCCTTGTGTCTATATTCTCCTACGGGTAGAAACACCAGCATCAATGTTTCCAATGATCAGCTCTTGTGGGTGATCTCTCAACCATCTTCTGTTGGGTTCTAATTCAGGGTCCCGTACTATATCTTTAGTTGGTGTAGTTTTGGCTTTAGCTTGTACAGCATCGGCTTCATCTACGTCAGTTCTTACAGCTGCGAGGTTGATTTTTAGGTCAACGACAGGTTCAATAGGAGTTGATCTATGATGGAAAGTTGTTGGATGTTCTGAGAAAGGTCTTCTACTCTTGTAGGATCATGATGAGGTTCATTGAACACTACATGAACTGATTCCTCAATTGTTAGCTTCCTTTTATTGAAGATCCTGTAAGCTTTGCTAATAGAGGAATATCCTACAAATAACCCTTCATCCGATTTCTCATCGAAGGTTCTAAGCTGATCCTTACCGTTGTTCAAAACGTAACACCTGCATCCAAAAATGTGAAAGTACGAAACTAACAGAGTTTTGTTGTTCCATACCTTGTATGCTGTTTTGTTGTGATGCTTTTTGATCATACAGCGGTTTTGTGTATAGCACGCTATATTGGTGGCTTCGTCCCAGAAACGCGGTAACAACTTGCTTGCGGCAATCATTGTCCTTGTTGCTTCCTTCAGCGACCTATTCTTTTGCTCGGCAACACCATTTTGTTGAGGTGTACGGGCAATTGAGTATTCGTGTTGTATCCCATTTTCCGAGCAGTATTGCTCTATAAAGCGGTTAGTAAATTCTGTACCTATGTCGGAACGAATGGACACGATACTCGACCCTTTTTCATTTTGAAGCTTTCTCAGGTGCTCGGGCAGCTTTGATGTTGTTTCCTTCTTCTTGCTTAGGAAAATTGTCCAAGTATACCTGGAATAATCATCAACAATAATGAGACAATATTTCTTACCTCCGAAACTTACCGGGTCTACAGGACCATAGAGATCCATATATAGCATTTCCAAAACTCTGTGGGTGGAAAGGTCGGATTTGTTTTTCAGGGTGGTCTTGATTTGCTTGCCTTTCTGACAGGGTCCACATACGCTGTCTTTTTGGAATGAAACGTTTGGCAATCCTCTAACCATTCCCTGTCTGGAGAGTTTGTTGATAGTCTTGAAGTTGACGTATGACATCCTCTTGTGCCATAGCCAGCTTAGATCTGCAGTGCCTTTGGCAACAAAACAAGGAATTGTGGAGCTCGTATGCATCCAGTCAGCAATATACATATTACCTGATCTGTTTCCTATGAGCACAACTTCTTTGGTCAGGATGTTCTTGACTCTACAGTGATCTATATAGTACTTCACCGAGAACTGTTTGTCACAGAACTGGCTAATACTAAGTAGATTATACTGTAAGCCTTCAACGAAAGCTACAAAGGTGACTTTGAATTTTCCTACAAGTAGGGTTCCCTTCCCTCTTGTTCTTCTTTTAGATTTATCACCGAAGCGCACTTTTGGACCGCGACCTTCTACGAAATCTGATAACTTGCTTTTATCTCCTGTCATGTGCTAGGAACATCCGCTGTCGAAGTACCAGATGTCCTTTTTCAAAATGTCCTGTAGCAAACAAATTAAGTAGATTTAGGTCCTCTTTGATTGTTGGGTCCATGGATGTTAGTGCCTTTAGGTACCCAGATTTTCCTGACAGCAATAGGTTTACTGTAGGATGTTTTAGGTCCATAATTGCGATTTCTACGTGGGTCATATATGTAGTTGCTATAACCATGATAGTTATTATGCATGTAAAATTCAGGGTTATTATTAGTCCAGTACAAATGCCGTCTTGGAGGTGGAGCCATTTTCTTCGGCCTAACATCTTACCTTCTGGGTCTTCAGTTGGATTCCCAACACTGTTGTTGATACTGTGTGGAACCTTGCTGTCGCGATGAATGACGAGGTTCCTGTATCCAATACCTAGGCATGTTGTACTGAAAGTACTGCCGTGCTGGCCTTTAATATTTGGATACAACCTTCTTTTTGAACGGCTGTTGGCGCTGTTGATATGCTCGGGGAGCATGCTGTTAGGTACGCATTACAGCTCTGAATGGCTGGTGATTCCACTGTCTGGTATATGACTGTGGTGGCGGAATGGCAGCTTTTGCTGTTCGCAGTGCAACGGGTTCCTTCACATGACTCGGAACTTCTTCCGATACAGGAATGGGTTCCACACCCCTGACGAACACAGTACTAGTTTTCCCTTTATTGGAAAATGAGCTATATCCTAAGCCACTTTTATCATGAGCATGTTGCCCAGTGCTTAATTTCTTCCATTCTTTTGGATGATTTCTCGAAAGATTTCAGAATGGTCTCAAGTTCTCCTTCTCGTTTTTCGAGAGTTTTTACTTTGGCTTGAAGCAGAACAAAATCATTTGTATTGCTTTCACTATGATATTTAGTCTCACTCTGTTCATAAGCAAGTTGATGATTGCTCTCCATGAGTTTTTCATACTCGACTTTGCTGTTTTCACAATCAATAGACATATTTTCGTAATTTACTTTCAAAGAAGTCGTTTTCTTCTTCGGCTCTAAGTTATAAAGTTGGAGCTGTATATTTTCATTTTTCAATGTCTAATGGGCCATTTGAATGTTCTTAAACTCATTCATCATGTTTTCAAAAGTATGAGATGCATTGGAGGGAATAGCTGAGGTTGAGCTTACCTCATCAACGCTTTCTTCATCTTAGGAATGTTCTTGGCCATAAAGCACATATAGGCTTTATCTTGAATTCATCATCGATGAATCATCATCGATGACTACTGAAGACATTCTTCATATTTTGATGGTGCGCGGGAGGCTTCTGATTCACCAATCAGGGCCTTGAGCTTGTTTTTCCAAGCACATCTTCTTTCATCCTTTTCTTGTTGCTCGGCTTCCGACAACCTTTGAACTTTGGGATGAGGACATTTATTTGCATAATGCCCTGGTTTCCTACAATTATAACACAGGTTAGCATCACCAGAGGAAGTTTCAGTACTTACCTTGTGTACAAGCTTGGGCCTGTATGGAGTCTTTCCCGACTGCTTGATAAACTTTTTGAACTTATGCATGAGAAGCGCCATTTCGTCTTACGACAGGATGTCGTCGTCGCTGTCAGCATTCTTATGAATGGGCTTTGAGCTCGACATGCTGTGTCTTCGTTTGGATACAGCGGCTAAGGCTGTAGTCCTGGCGGGAGATTCTTTAGCTTTCTCTCTCCTGTCTATATCGTACTCAAATACTTTGAGGTCAGAAAAGAGATCAAAAGTAGATATTTCACTAAGATTGCACGACACACGCATAGCTGTGGTCTTAATGTCCCATCGGGCAGGGAGTGATCTGAAAATTTTAGGTTTTTCTCCCTTTGGGTATAAATCTTGCCTAATGCTTCAAGTTCAAAAACAATGCCAGTGAATCTGAGGTCAAGTTCCTCAAGTGTTTCAGTTGGTTTCATTTCAAAAGATTCAAATTGTTGAGTTAATTTTGAAATCTTGTTTTCTTTTGAGAGCTCAGTTTCCTCACAAATTAACTTGAGTTTATCCCAGATATCCTTGGATGATTTACAGCTCTTTACCTTAGAGAATGTGCCTTTGTCAAGAGTGACAAATAGCGCATTCTTCGCGACATTGTCGAGGTTGACGCGCTTTCTTTCGTCAGAAGTCCATTGTTCGCGCTCTTTTTCAAGCATCTCTGCATGAGCCTGGCCTTCAATCCTTGGGGCCGGCTTTACCTTCATAATCTTTATGGGGCCATCCTGTATGACAAAAATCATCTCTTCGTGCATTGCTGCAAGATGAGCCTCCATCCTAATTCTCCGATCATCAAATTTGTTAATAGACAACATAGGAACTTTATTGATCAATGATGAATCCATATGAGAGTATATAGAAGAAAAAGACTGTTTTACAAAAATAAGTGATTTAAGGATCTGATTCAATAAAAAAATAAGACTGATTCTTTTTAGAATCAACCGCTCCGATACCAATTGTTGGCCACTAAGTATACAGGATACAACTTGGAAAGTGTTTTAAACAACAAACTGTACGGTTTTCAAATCTGAGTGCATAGCGGAAGTCTTGTTAAAGTGAGTTATTGTAAATACAACAACTAGATATGAAGTATATACTTAAAAATAATCACAAATATTAAAACAGTAAATGCATAAGGTAACTGACACGGTAACTAAGTGGTTCGAGGTAAACCCCTCTACGTCTACTGGTCCTCCACACAGGAGTAAAAATGTTTATTATGAATACTACGTACACAACTACGTATTTATAATCAAACCTAATCAATATATCGTTCACACAGATTGATATAATGATCTTAGGCTTTAACCGTTCACACAGATTGGTTTAAGCTTTCACTTGACTGGCTTCTTCACACACAGTTCCGAATCTTCGTCTCTTCAATGTAAGTCCTTCACACACAGTTCAGGAATAGCAAGGTTTCTCAGTCCACACAGGGCTGATGGGTTTTGTTCAAGGGTTGAACAATGATTGAACAACAGCTTTGACTTTCTGAGCTTTTAGCTGATGATGTGTTGTTCACAGTTTGAGCACTTGTATATCTCTTATTTCAGAATAGCAGTATGCTTTGGGAGATATGTTTGCTCAGATGTATATGATGATAATTTCATTGCAGTTGATTTCGTATCTATCGATCTTCAAAGACTAGGGATATATATAGCCTTCTTGAATATATCCGTTGAGACAGATCTGTTGAGCAGAAGTCCGTTCTAACGGGATGATGTGTTTGAATAAGACACGATCCGGATTTTGCGCTAGATTGAAGATCTCTGACGACTTGCTATTTAAATACTTTATCCTTTAGTATTTAAATATATCTTCTTAAACGGGACTTTGACTTTAGCGAATACCAAAGATTCCTTCTTGTCCTGTTTGGATACTGTATGGAATGATAGCTGTATTGTCGATTCGAGACAGCTTCCATACTTAGTATTATGAGACTCCTTTGCTGTATGATTGATTCACTGTATGCTGGGACTACGAGAAGTCTTCGATACAGGATGACACCTTTGATCAGCTTTTCGATAAAGCTGCTTGTTGTATGCTGGATTGGCATATTGTCAAAACATTCTGTCATGATCTTTCGATACAGGGATTGTTTATCCCGATAATTTCGATACAGGGATTGTTATCCCAACAAAACTTCTTGGATGGTTGCTTCCCTTTGTTCTTGTTTTGGATACTTGGGCGAGCCCATTTGATGGAGGGACCGCCTTGGTCCAACAGATTGGCCTTAGCATCAATCAGGCCTTTTGGTTTATGGTCATTCTTGCGCATGTCAGACTCAATGCACAATTTCACAATCAAGTCTTCAAGAGTCATCTCCTTTCGCTTGTGCTTGAGGTAGCTCTTGAAGTCTTTCTAACTGGGGGGGCAACTTCTCGATCACAATGCAATAAGAAAGGCGTCCGACAGGACCATTCCCTCGGCATTGACATCATGAATGATGAGTTGGAACTCTTACACTTGTTCCATGATTGGCCTTGAGTCAACCATTTTGTAGTCCAAATACATGGCGACTACAAACTTCTTTGTACCTGCATCATCACTACGGTATTTCTTTTCAAGTGCTTCCCACGTCTCTTTTGATGTGTTTACAACAGAGTATACATTGTAGAAACTATCCTCTAAAGAATTCAGAATAAAGTTCTTACAAAGATAATCTCCATTGTGCCAGTTGTCATAGGCAATGACCGTAAACTAGTCTCTTGAGCACTTGGTGCCGGTGGCGCATCTTCCTTAAGGAAGTTTGCAAAGCCTAGAGTTGTAAAATAGAACAACATCTTTTGTTGCCACCTTTTAAAGTCGGCTCCACCAAACTTTGGCGGCTTCTCGGCGGTAGGCATCATTCTAGGCCCCGAGGTTGCTACAAAGAAGGAACAACTCGTGTTGAACACGTAGGCTCCAATACTAGATCCTGACATGGATCCTACGGTACCACTAAAAGTGGAACCAACGGTGCCACTCGAGGTGGATTCACTGGTAGTCATAAAGGGGTTCGAAAACACTTAAGGGATCGTTGCGGAGGTGGTTGAGCTCATCAGGTTTGACATAGTTGCAGCAACAGTGTTCACCATGGTTGATCCAGTGGTGGAGGCAAAGGCAGCGGTGGTGTTCGAGTCGGTGGAAGCGGTAGTCGACATCTCCAGTTGAGGAATTTAGTAAAGACAGCAAGTAATCGTTTTCTCGTCTTGCGCTTGTTGGTAAATTCGTGTTCGGGAAAACTTGCCAGTCGGAAACCAAATTAAAACTCGAAAACAGAAATTACAAACTCGTACAAAAATGAAAATACAAAACTCAAAACTGGATTACAATTGGAGACAAAACAGAAATATACGAAACTGAATAGCAAAGAAACAATAAATTAAAAGGGACAGAAACCGTATGCAAAGTAGCGAGTCGAGGAAGGCCCTCTTTCCGCAAGACGAGAAACGCCCCGGTAGTGCTCTCAGTTCAGGCATGTCGTCCCCAAAGATAAAACGGCTCGTCTCAAAGGTAGTAGCACCACTAACCTACGAGATCCGACGAACTGGAAAAAGACGAGGACAGGGCTTTCGACTTATGAAATGTATGGAGAAAACTGTGAGTATGCTGAGTTTGAAAATTGCATGTACTAATGCAGAGGTATGCATGCCTATTAATAGGCCATCTCACTCTGTAGGGGAGGTTTAAACACAGCCCTTAAAGGTGTCATAGTGGAGGCATTCATGCCTGCATTGAACACATGAGTTACGAATTTTAAATATTGGCAGGGGTTACAGAATTCAGACCTGCACATAAGTCCAAGACCAAGACCAAGTCTAAGGTCTAAGGTCTAAGGTCCACGGCACGCGGTACACGGGCGCGGCCGTGGCCGAGGCGGGCGGGCAGCGGCGGCGGCGCGCGCGTGTGCGCGCGTGTGGGCTTTAAGACCATACACATGTGTCATTAATTATTACATGAATAAAGATAACTCTTTATATACTTATAATGATAGCTCATTATTCTATGTGAGATAGACATCCTTCATTTATTCACAATTAAATGACAAACTTTAATTCACTATTTCTCACTCACCGGGAATCGGTTTAGAGAAAGTGAATATACCACGATCATCTACTCGGAACGTAGATCAATCATATGATATTTAATTTTACCAAATAAAATTAAAATCATTAACGATTCCAACAAAAGCATGGTTGACCTAAGAAGGAACTCCTGAGTGAGAGGGCTGCTATGTACTAGGTCTCTGGCAATTCCTTGTGGTTCAGTGACCTAAGAAGGAAATCCTGAGTGAGAGGGCTGCTATGTACCAGGTCTCTGGCAATTCCTTGTGGTTCAGTGCTTTCCCGCTTAATGAATCTTGAGCTGCACGTGACAAGTCCGGTCAGCAGAAAATAGGCAGCTAATTCATCTACGTCTGTTGAAGAGGGGAGTTAGAAATCATATTCAACCTTATCGATGGTGGAGCAACTCTGGGAGAAAGTTCCAGAATTTAATTGTTGTCGAGTCAAGGGAGAAGTTTAGTTCTGTATTATATTCATTGGATATTGTGTATTCAATCTTGGTACTAGGGATGGCAAAAAAACCCGAACCCAATGGGGAAATTCGAAACCCGATCTTAACGGGGCGGGGCGGGGCGGACATTATCGGGTTACGGGGCGGGGATCGGGGCGTTAACGGGGATTTTTTCGGGGTTCGGGGTAGTGATTGGGGTGATCGTGCCTCGTCCCGCCCCGCCCCGATATTATATTATATATTTTTTATTTTTTTTATATATATAAAATTATATTATATTATATATATATAGAACGGGGCAAAATAATATATATAAAATAATATATATAATATATTTTATATATATATATATTTATATATAATATATTATATTTTATATATATATATATATTTATATATAATATATTATATTTTTTTTATAAATTGATATATTATATATATTATTTTATATATATTTTTTATATTATATATATATAATATAATTCTATATAAATATATAAAACGGGCAAAAACGGAGAATGGGGAACGGGCGGGTTCGGTATGTCAGAGCCCCAATGGGGCGTCCGATAAGATCCCCGACGGGAACGGCGGGACGGGGCAGATTGATTGGAGTTCGGGGACGGGGATAGCTCGCCCGCCCGAACCCGCCCCATTGCCATTCCTACTTGGTACTATATTGGTACTCTATATTATCATGGATAGAGATACGATGATGTTACCTGATGGATTATATTTAACATAGCTTGTATATTTTGTATCGGTAAGTTATGATGATATTTGGAGGATTTTGGTATTATTTGAATTCAGTACATATGTTTATGTTCAGTTTCATCTCATCATTTGGGGATACGACATATGAATTTTGGTATGGATTAGGCTGGTATGGATTACCAAGAGTTGGTAAGCTTACGACAGTAAGACTATGATTGTGATATTTATTACCTTATAGTTACATTGATATGTAATTATTTATGTCGATGTGATCGTTACCATTGTTTAGTATTATGGCTGACCCATCGTGGGCTTTATTTTTAGGTACCGTAGATTGAGCTTATAGCAGTCGTGAAGAGATGAGCTTCTCGGATGATACTGGCCATGACATGTATTTGTGAATCGAGTACTTTTACTGTTCATTATTTTCCACTACAAATGTATTTCTACTGTGTTTATATCCAATGCGTGTGTAATTTAAAATGGTTTTCTGGTATTTTGCAACCTTGGGTATATTTTGGAAAATCAATCCCCTAAACTATTTTGTTGGTACGTGTAAGTGGTGATTTAACGTATATTTTGAAACTGTTGAGTTTTTGGCATTCGATCCTGGTACTTTCAAATGAGATTTTATGAAGGTATTTGGTAAATAAATTTTATGAAGTCTTTGAGTATATTTTAAAGATATTACTGTCATTAGCCTCTTTAGTGTAATTGAGATGATTGTGTAAATGACTTTTAGCTTGATGGATTCTGGTGTGGCCCCACTTTTATATATATATATATATATATATATATATATATATATATATATATATATATATATATATATATATATATATATATATATATATCTATGTTCCAAGCTCGATAATTATCAAAAAGTACTACCTCTCTAACAAAACATTGCCTTGTTGATGGAAAATACTATACCATTGACCAAATACGTCATTATTTCATTACTGCAAAACGAGTGTATGTTTTTTTTATATTCAAAATACCCAGGATTAAAATACTCATCCAAGGCAGGTCAGGTGTTCAAAACTAAATATTCTCAAACTCCCATATGCATCACATGTAGGGGTGAAAAAAAAAAGAGAGAGAAAAATCACATGTAGGGGTGAAAACGGATCGAATACGGGCGGATAATGCTCTTTTTGTATTCTAACTCATATTTTCTCTCGGATTCGGAGTCGGATACGGGAAGACCGGATATGGATACGAATTGGGATTATTCGGGATACGGACATGGGACGGATACAGGACGGATTTGGACCGAATTCGAATAAATATAATCGGATAATACGTGTCATACAAAAATCATTTGGAAGTGATTGCAGCATATAAAAAAACTACCTACACAATATTTCATAAAAGTTCTAATGCAAACTATAGTAAATTTTTTAAAAATCGTAATAAGGTTCCCTCATTTTTACTTATTCAGTCTCTCTCATAAAAACATAAGCTTCATACTTAGCAAAGACTAAAAAGTGTTAATTTAATTATTTTTAACGTTTATTATAATATATATATATATATATATATATATATATATAATTGCCCCTTACTTGATTAGAACATTTCTTTTAAACTATATTTCATATGAAAGAAATAGCTTATAAGTTAGTACTAACGTGTTAGACTAATACATTTCTTTTAAAAAATATTTTTTTCAGAAAATACTTTTTTTCGAAATATAATTTTTTCCAGAAAATAATTTTTTTATTTTTCGCAAAAGTATTTTTTTCTATTTTTTCAAAAAATATAAAAAATCCAGAAAATAATTTTATTTTTTCGAAAAAATAATATATTTTTTCCAGAAAATAATTTTTTTTTTCGAAAAAATAATTTTTCTCCAGAAAATATTTTTTTAATTTTTTTCGAAGAAATAAAAAATTTTCATAATAATGTTTTTTTCGAAAAGATTTTTTTTTTATTTTTCAGAAAATAATATATTTTTCGAGAAAATTTTTTTTTGAAAAAAATATTTTTTTTCTTGAAAGTTTGAAAATTTATTACATTGAAGTCCAAAAGTGTTTATATATATATATATATATATATAATAAAGTATATTTAAAATTTAAAAATATGGATATCCGGATTTATTATCCGGATTGGTATCAAGATAATATCCGATAAAATATGAGAAAACTCGGATACGGGCGGATATTGCATTATCCGAATTCGAACCCGTATCCGAATTCAACTATCCGGATCCGTATCCGAATCCGATCGGATACCTATTTTTTATCCCAAATTCAATCCTGATCGAATACGGCTCTAAATCGGACGTGAAATATCCGCCCAGTTTTCACCCCTAATCACATGTAGTTTCTCCTACCTTATGCGAGTTTTCAACTCCGCCATGACATAATTATTGTATTTTATTTAACTAATAAAAGATCAGTGAGAGAAATGTTTGTAATTCATTAATGTTACGAGGCATTATCCAACCCGTGCGATACACGATCTTTGCTTGAATATCTACGTGTTTTGAACGTAATGTTGGGACAGACGGTTGAATGAGCAGATGACAGAATTTAAATGCCTTTTAGAGAAGTTTATATGTTTTTTTATTGTTATTGTCCTTTTATTTTAGTCTATGTAATTAGTTATATGAAATGAGGCTTTACTAACTCGTATGTTGCTCCGGGGTTGTTTTTGGTTTATTCAACCCGTGCGATGCACCGATTGTATCTAAGATTTCATAGCTAAAATTTAACCATCTTGTCATTTATACTATCATTTAAATGTTCATTTTAATCACCTTGTGTATTAGAAGTTGCATTTGCATTGTGATATTTATCATAAATTTTGTATTTAAATTAGTTTATTTACATTAAAAGTTACAATTAAAATAGTCTCTCCATATGTAATCCTTTAACACGAATAAGTGACATAAATCACTTTTTCACATTAAATTAAGGGGGATAAGTTTTATATAGTATAGATATAGGCATAAGAAGGTCAAGCGATGTGAGTAAAGCCTACAATTTCACCACTACCAACTAGGGGTGGGCATGGGACGGGATGGGTCGGGATTGGGCGAATCCCGTCCCGTCCCGAAAATAAATTACCGGGACGAGACGGGACGGGATTGCGTATTTTGAAATTCATCCTGCACGTCCCGATCCCGTTCGGGTTCGGGTCGGGACCGGGACGGGACGGGATATCCCGCACATTTATTGATTTTGACAGAAATTGTGAAAAAATGAATGAGACACCTATAAATTTTGGAATTATCAAATGAATGAGGTGTAGAAATTAAAAAAAAAATTCAAACTAGTCATTTCAAAAAAAAAATTACCCCTAATATCCATTAAAACTTAAAACACACACAGAACAAAATAGATAGTAACGTAAACACGCACAAAGGACACTAGATCAATAATCCAACTGCATAGTGCATATTACATCAACATGGAGATAAAATTCTAATTGAAAGTGCAGAAAACATCAACTTAAACTGAAAACTTAAAACTCAAACTTTGATGTTTCATACATCATACATCAATTTAGGGTTTACATGATTAAATGATATATAAAAAAATTAATTATATTAAATATTACGGGACGGAACGGGATTGATCGGGATGGTCCCGATCCCATTCCGTCCCATTTGAATAGTAACAGAGCGGGACGGGACGGGATGGGATTGCCATTTTAAGAAACTATCCCGTCCCGTCCCGCTAGTTTTCGGGACAGGATCGAAACGGGATCGGGATTTCGGGTTCAAGTGACCACCCCTACTACCAACTTCAATTCAAATTCCAAGTATAATGATGTATCTAAGCACAATCATGTGAGAACAGTGTTAATAATATTACTGTCAATTGTAAAAAAATTACCGTAGGGAATTGTGTTTAGGATTTACCAAGGGGTGGTTTGGGGTGGTTGCGAGTTTTTGGTTTTTGGTTTTAAAAGTCAATTTCAAAACCAAAATATGTTTGGATAAAATGGTGCTAAATTGGTTTTTTCCTTATTTTCGAAACAGTTTTGTATCAAAACACAAAACCAAAAAAAGAGGTTTTATAATTCCAGTTTTTGTTTTAACACTAACCACTTTGACCACCATTGACCACCCACTGACCACCACTCTGACCACTGACGACCACCACTTTGGCCACTGACGACCACCACTCTGTCCACCTTCAACTACCACTTTCACCACCACTGACCACCATTTCAACCACCATTATGACCACCACCCCAGCCACTACTAACCACCGCTCTGGCCACCATCGATCACCACTCCGACCACCACCGACCACTATCAACTACCACTTTGACCAACATTTCGACCATCGATCACCACTCTGGTCACTGACGACCACCACTCCGACCACCGTCAAGTACCACTTTGACCAAGGACCACCATTTCGACGGCCGACTTCCGACCACCGCCGACCATCGCTCCGACAACCTCCCGACCATTGCCAACCACCTCTATAAGCACCACTGGCGATCGCTAACCACCGTCAACTACTACTTTGATCACCACCATCCACCGTCAACTTCCACTTTGATATCACTTTTATGTTCATGTTTTAAACTATAGTTTTGATTTTTAAAAATTTCTTAACTCAAAACTCAATCTCGTTTTGGTTTCTGAAATTTTTAAAACTCAAAACAAAAACTGGTTTTAGTTTTTTAAAATTTCAAAACAGAAAACAGAAAACCACCCCAAACAGGGCCTAAATTTTTTGTTTCTATGACTATGATTTACTTTTTCATCGTCAGGATGATGGTTACAGTTATTACTTATATGTTGAAAATTTTATAAAGTATGGCTCCGAATGAGCGGCAATCCGACCTGCAATGTTGTATGTCTCCGAATGTTGGGCGATGAAGAAGTCGCTTGAGAGTAAGTTGGAAGTGGCTGAAATGAGAATGTTACGTTGGTCGTGTGGTCATACAATGTTGTATAGAATCGCGAACGGGTTTTTCAGGAACGTGCTGGAAGTGGCGCCCATTTCAGCGAAAGTTAGGGAAGGGAGATTGAGATGGTTTGGCCACATCCGCAGGAGGCAGGCATCTGCTCCGGTGAGGAGGGTCGATAGTTTATTGGTTGTCGGGGAGAGGAGGAGAGGCAGACCGAGGAGGACGTGAGATGAGCAGCTGAGATTAGATTTGAAGGCCTTAAACCTTTCCGAGACCATAACTGTTGATAGGTGCGCTTGGAGGCGCCAGATCAGAGTTGTGGATTCTTTTGTAGGGAGCGGTGCTGTAGTTGAGAGCCTCAGGGTTGGGTTGTCTCGGTTAGCTTTGACCTAGATCATTACGTTTTTTTATCCTATTGTCTTTGCGTGTGGTGTATTTTTGACAGGGAGCTGTGCGTAGTGTCAACTCTCTTCTGGTAGAGCAGCGTGCATCGGGAGTGAAGTAGCCAAATTCCGCTTAGGTAAGTCCCATGTGGATTAAGCCATGGGCTCAGGTATGGTATCGAGTTTTTTCGAATCATATGCTTTCATTTGTATTTATCACTCAATATTCTGCTGTGCACTAAGCTGGAGGTCTTCACGAAAACAGTCTCCCTACCGTAATAAGTAGGGGCATGGTCTGCGTACATTTTACACTCCCCAGACCCTGCTTTGAGCAGGATATACTGGGTATGTTTGGTTTGGTTTGGATTTGCAAATTTTATAAACAAAATCTTACATAGGTAAATAATAGGCTAAAATGTTCCTGCGGTCCCTTAACTTAATTTCAGGTAACGATTTAGTCTTTTATCTTTTTTTTGTACCAACTAAGTCCTTTATCTTTCAAATTTAAAGCAAAGTCATCCTTTTCCGTTGGTCTCCGTTAACTATTGTCTAGGTGGCCGTTAAGTTGCTGACTATCACCTACGTGGCTATAAACATTCCTACGTGTCAAATCCCTGACCTATGTGTCAAATCCCTAACCAAGAGTATTTTTAATTCAGAATTAAATTAGGATTTTTATAATATTATATTTACTTTTTAATTATAATTTTCATTTAAATAAAAATATTTAATGAGAAATTAATTTTTGCCGGAACCCTGAACCGGAGCTCCTCCGCCGCACGCCAAAGTTTCCTAGTCGTCTCCCTCCACCCCCTACACACCCTCGCCGCCGACAGGAGCCTCTCCGGAGGCAATCTCCTCAAAACCTCCCACAAAGAGTTCATCAGCAGCCCACCCGACTCATCCAGATCTGGATCCTCTTCCGACTCATCCACCCGACTCATCCAGATCGAAACTCCATAATTAAAAAAAATCGACAGAAAGAAGACGACCGTGGGGAGAGAAGAACCACGTCATCGGCGGCGATGGAGGTTTCCACCCCTGAGGGAAAGAAACACGGTGGCGGAGACGAACCAGAGCGGGTTGGGTTCGCGAGCTTTTCCACACGCCGGCGCGATTACCTGGCCCACGGCATAGTCGGCGCGATTGTCCTCTCGATGATGATCGGCACGATCGGCGCGATTGTCCACGGCAGCTCATTGCCTCTGTTTCTTCGCTGAGCAGGTAAAAAAAGAAAGAAAATAAATTCATTTAAATTCTTTTTGCAATTTTTTAGAAATTGGGTTTTGAGGGGGATTTGACACATAGGTTAGGGATTTGACACATAGGTCAGGGATTTGACACGTAGGAATGTTTATAGCCACGTAGGTGATAGTCAGCAACTTAACGGCCACCTAGACAATAGTTAACGGAGACCAACGGAAAAGGATGACTTTGCTTTAAATTTGAAAGATAAAGGACTTAGCAGATAAAAAGATAAAGGACTAAATCGTTACTAAATTAAGTTATGATCATGAACATTTTAAATTTAAATAATATTAGACGGAGAAGAAAATCATTAGATTCTATAAATAATAATAACGTTATATGCAATCGGATATCTCGGGAGTATCGAGCTCCTAGGAAGGCATCTGTAGACTGTATTCCTATGTGATGCATTATTTGGCTGGTTAGTTTTGGTGATGATGAAGGACGCCACCTTCATCGCTACAATGCTCAGTTTCCTCTGTATGACCTACTTCATTTTTTTCATTTACACGATCATCAAACCCACTTTTGATTTAATTTGCAAAGTCTATTTGTGATGTTTACTATTAAAATTAATGTGTTAAAGGAATAATACCTATCACATTGTGTTTAAGTACATAGAACTTTCTTAGATAGGATTTACTGGCCTGTTTGTATGTACTTCACCCTATTTAAGGGATCTCATTGATGAAATAATACAACTAACACTTTTGCCCTACTTTCTTGTCTCAAGTTATTTTCCCTTCAACACGTTATCAGCACGTGTTCAACCACTGAGAGAAAAAATTCCGGCCGAAAATTCTGAAAAAAAAAAAGAGAAAAAATCGAAAAAAAAACCCTAGCGACTCTGCACATCCGCCGCCGTCGTCCAACCCTGCACAACCACCGCGACCGGTCATCTTCCCCACCGCGACCGTCGCCTGCTCGTCCTCCGTCCAAGACCAAACCAGATCGGACGCGACTCCCTCCCGGCTCCTGCTCGTTTTTTCCCCGTCGCCTGCTCGTCCTCCGTCCAAAACTAAACTAGATCGGACGCGACCCGCCCACTTGCATCTTCTTCCCCGACGTCCGACCTCCGCCGTCTGCAAACCTTCGACTCGCTGCCGCCGCCTTCTCGCAATCGGCCCGTGACTCGCCGCCGCCGCCTTCGCAATCGCAGCCCGTCGCCGGTTCCGTGTCGCCGTCGTCTTCGCAATCGAAGCCCGTGACGTCATCCCCAAATCTCTGCACTCGATTGCCGACTCAACCCGATGCACCCGACCCGATTCACGAACGAACCAGATCCGGCTGTCGACCCGACCCGCACGCAGCCTTGTTTTCACTGCTTCGCTTCCTATTCACAAAACAAAGTACACAAATATGAACCCTACTATCTGCAACGTGCGAATTTACATTTTTTTTAATTACTATTAACTGCATATTATACTCCGAATTTATTTATGCTTAATTAAACCAAAAGCATGATGCATCCATAATTTTAATTAAATTAAAATAAATTGCTTAAGCAACTTGAATTAAAATAACTTCACGTTGAATTAATAATTATTGCGGCATAAGATACCTCTTTGACTGCATATATCCGTGTATAGATATATTCATAGGGCTATGTGATTATATCTATAATTATATATATACTTTGCATGAATCGTTAGTTATGGCATGTGTATTAGGTTCATCACTAGTAGAACCTAGAGGACTTATTTCTACTGTATATATCAACTCGAACCGTGATAAAGTAAATTCATCGGTAACCCCAATAGCATCGAAAGTAATTTTGACCATATTGGTTCCGAAAAATAATAACTCCCATTATTGAAAATTTTATCATGGAAAGTACTCATGGTAAACTGTGAAAAATCATTTTTCGTTTTCTTGTATTAAGATAGCTTATCCAACTCGCCTCAAATTTGATATCTTAGACTCAAAAGAGCTTGAGTACCATAGATGGATCTCCTACGTCGAGACCACATTTATCACTAAAGAATATAGTGGTACGCTCCTTAACACCACAGACCAAGTACCGTCTGATAAGATCAAAGCGAGTACACTTATATTCCTTAGGTGGCACATCGAACCCAGCCTGAGATAGGAATATCTACAGTTGAAATTCCCTAAAGAACTGTGGAATGCCCTTAAGGGCCAATTTGGGAACATTGACAAACTTTGCTCCCAGAGTTGACCGTGCAGTGGAATGAAATCCGCTTGCTTGAATATAAACGGATCAACGATTTCAACAAAGATATGCTCCGCCTCAAGGCACGCCTAAAATTTCTGTGGAAAGGACGTCACAGAAGATGACATGATCCATAAAACTTTTTTCACCTTCCCTACTTCCGCTAATATACTAACGAACCAGTATAGGCTGGAGTATGATAATAAACGCATCACTACCTTCAATAAGCTAATCAACCTACTGCAAGTAGCTGAAAGGCATAATGAAGTGCTAGTGAGCAATAATGTCAGGCCGATTGGGATAAAGAAAATTCTCAAGGCCAATTATGGCAAAGTGAAGGATGGAAACTACCCCAATGAATAGGGGACTGGACATGATAGGCTTCGTGGTCAAGAATGTGGGGGTTCTTCCAATGTAATGCGAAGACTTGGTGCTCCCGGCTATACTAGCTAAGGGAACCAAATAACACCTACCCATCTTATCGCCTCTAAGGCTCGAGTTAGCAATGAACTGTGCTATCACTGTGGAGATGCTGGACATGGTACAAGAACTGCCATGCAAGCAAGCAAGTCGCATCTCACTACAAGAAATATAGAGAGTCCAAAGAAAGGAGAACTCACTGTATGTAAGAATATGATCTAGACAAGTCCCCCTATGTCAATTTTCACAGTCACCAATCGTCGAATTGAGTCATACGAGCCACAGTCTATAGACTGAATCTTAGTATTATGTTTACTTTCTCATTTACATTTGGTATAGTTGCCTCAAGACGACTGTGTTGGTGTTTTCTTTTCAATAACGGCGTGATGCAATGTTACTTCACGAACAAGATATTAATATTGCTTACGTTAGATTCTTAGCTTTATTTCGAAGTACTGAATAATGCTTGAATGCTTATGGTTCGAAATTTCTCTCTCTTCTAAGGAATGAATCGAGTAGAACTTGAATGTTCTTAGATTTAGGCTTCTATTCATTGAATAAGTCGCCTGCCAAACCTCGGTAACTACGATGATTGGGTCATCCCAACTCATCAAAGGGCGAGGTAATGCTCAATTTTTGATGCCTAAATGGCACTCAATTACAAGTTATCGATACTCTGTATGCATCTAGAGCCCTTCGAACCTTACTTAGCTTCAACAATATACGTATCAATGGTTTCCAGATTGAAACCCACTGTGAGAATGGAATAGAGTTTTTTTATTAATTCTAATGAATGTGGACGTAAACGCATTTTAGAATAACTGATGAGTCGATCTAGTAGATGTACCTCACTATTATTAGGTTTTTAAAATCCTATGTTGTCACCAACAATGTACTTTGGGGCATAGACTCATATAGGCTTTGGCACGATAGACTAGTCATGCTGGTCGAAGTATAATGATCCATATACTAAAGAACTTGTACGAACATCATTACTTTTCGAGCGAAAAGGTGGCAACAGCTCAACATAAAGAACAATGTTGATGTTAATCGTGTTATGTAATCCAAAGAACCGGATGCATATCAAATGCCCACCACTTAGTGTTGCAAAGCCTGCTCTTTAGCCAAAGTAGGAACGAGACCTTCCTATGCTAAAGAAACAAAAGCAAACATTCCATTCTTACGCTGAATATAAGTAGATATTTGTGGATCCATCCACCTAATATGCGGACCATTTATGTATTTCTGGTTTTGATGGATTCTCCGACATATTGGTCACATGTCGCTCTCCTGTCCACTCAAACTGCTGCAGAACTTCCAAGATAATTTATAAGGACTCACCTCCCTTATCACATCTAAAGGACTCGATGATGTTGGAAAGTTCACATCAAAAAGTACTTGATGTTTATTGCATGATAGAGATCAATGAATAGTATCTCGTCCCATGTGCATATGCAAAGGTCTCACATAAACCACCGTCGAAAGAATATGTATGGTGATTATATAATTGGTTATGCGCACCAATTAGCATATATTTGCTTGGGATTATGCAATATTGCACGCAACTTTACTTAAATCGTTCATTCTTAGACCTTTTTGCTAACCAATTAGTTTATGCGTACCATTTGGTAACTGGATACCCTGATTTTTGTATTTTGGACCCAGACGGACTTGAGTGCCAATTGCGCATATTTGGTTACGCATTATATGTGCCTTCTGCGCCCCACAGCGCATCGGTCTTTAGAAACTGTTGTGTCACGATTTATCCATCCCGACAGGCGATCGACTATAAGGCCGAGCGACCAAGTCAACATCAGTCAAACTATGGCTAGCTCGCCAAGTCGAAGATATCAGACCACCATCAAGTACCTAGCGATCGACTCCCAAGGCGATCGCCCTTTGGCAGCTGGCGATCTACTCTACTAACCAGCTAAGGGCAATCGACCTGCGCCCCGAGCAGAGGCGATCGCCCGTCAAAGTCATCAAGGACTGGATCTCAGAAAAGCACCCACGTGCAGATCCACCAAAGGCGCTGACAAGATCTTCGCCAGCAGATAAGATCTTTTGCTGACAGACAAGACCTTTGACCACAGCCTGTCACCTACCTCACCTACCAGCATGCGCGCCGAAAGTTGTCAGTGGGACCACCCGTGACAGCAACTCAGGACGCGTGTAAGCTCCCTATTGGACCACATAGTTGACTGCCATCAACTCCTGCAGACTTTGAGGGGACGGGTCCATGTGCTAAAAGACGATCGCCCGATTATTATATTGCAGAGAAGGCGATCGCCCGGCATGTCCAAGCCCTATAAATAGAGAACCTCCTCCTACTGGAAAAAGGTTCCCAGTTCACTGAATATACGGTTCGGAATTCATTTGACTTACGTCCGAAATACATTCCACCAAAAGTTCACATTCTCTCACATTCCGATACATCCACGGAAATACTGAAGAACACACATATCATCAAGCTCCCGGCTATCTCACCGGAATCCATCTCAGGACTTCTCTCTCCAAATCTCTCGTCCGTAAGACGATCGGCGACGGCAAGTCTCCACTAGGCAGATTCCAAGGGATTCATAAGCCCGAAGCCCAAACATCCACTAAATACTCGCCGTGAGAGGCGGTCGATCTCTCACCGCCGCGACTGTTCATCACCTTTGTTACAAGAACTCACGAGCATCAAATCTGGTTCTTAGGCAATCTACACGCTCACTAGCTAAGATAACAAGGAACTTTACACTCATTGTAATTGTATTCTTACATTAGTACTTGTATCCCGAATATCGGTATTAATAATATCTCGCGAGAGCATTCAAGCCCGGACTAACAACCCGGCAAATCTTGTGTTATTTATCTTTCTCACGGAAGTGCTCTTGCATTTGTTTGCTATCCCATCCATTCCAATATCTATCTCCGGATAATATTTTGGGTAGCAACAATTAGCGCTAGAGGAAGGACATCTAACCCTCAAACTTTTATTTCTACCGTCCCGAAGAACACTCACTGTTCTCGGGGCATATACTTGAAGTGACACTCACTGCACTTCAAAGAAAACCTTCAGAATCATGACATCCGCCGGTACATCGAAGCAAGCTGCTCTCGAACCGCGGACACCATATCCGGCTCAATCCGAACCCGGCCGACGGCGGGGAAGCCGCGGCAACGCGAGACTCTCGATCCCGCATCCGAGAGATGGCCCCAACCTCTCACTCGATCAATTCCAAACCGAGGAACAGATCGAGGAGGCTATGGCCATCCTGGAGGAGCGACGGAGAGCATGCGCGCCACCCGCGATAACTCCCTCGATCATCCGCCGCATGGGAAAACGGAAATTCAATGGGCTACTGAACGAGCGATCATCAAAAAGCCCCAATTCGCGAGGAAAGGATCTCGCACGACCGGACGGATCCATATTCGATCGCTTGGGACGCGACCCATCCCGGCGACCGGGGCACTCTGTTTCCAACCTTGAAAAGATGGAATCCGAATCCGTCACCAGGAGTTCGGCCTACTCACCTCACAGCCGAACGCATATCAGCCATCTGACTCCCGCCCCGATCGCCAGGGACTCAGTACTCAATCGCCTCGGCTCCCGCTCCAATCGCCGAGCCGCTAACAGTCAGGCCACGACGATGGCCGCCATGCAACGCCAACTCGACGAGATGAGAGCACTCTTGGACACTGGGGCAAGCACCAGCAAGAAGATCGCCGGTCCGACCGAGCCACTCGCGGTCCACATCGAGCTTGCCCCCATACAACCAACGATCGCTCCTCCTAAAACACCTCTGTATAAGGGGAGATCGGACCAAACCCACCTGAGTAAATTCCGAATTTACATGGTAGGTGTGGGGCATCGATGCAACCAAGTGCCGGATCTTCCCGGACATTGGGCGGCGGCCCATAAGTGGTACGTCTCACTACCACCACGATCGGTCACCTCTTTTAAGAAATCGCGAATGACTTCACGTCATACTTCGCGGCAAGGTCGCCAGATCAGAAGGCCCCCACCGCATGATAAAAATCAAGCGGGGAAGGACGAAGCGACGCAGATTACATCGACCGGGTAGACGAAATCATCCTCACCGGCGAACCCGTCGGTGATGAGCTCGCTCTCTATTCGGTCATGGGGGATTCCACGGTCACTCTCCCATGTTCAGACATCTCTCCAAGGATATTCCCAACTTACACGATCTTCCGCGCTAAAGTGCCAACTTCTGGCCGTGCAAAGGCTACTCACCCTCCGCTTAGACGAGGAAACGCCACCTCTTGCCCAGAAGATAGCGATCGCCAAAGCAAAGAAGGCGATCGCCAAGACACCCGGAGATCTCAAGGCTTTCGAGGACATAGAAGCCCATCTCCTCCATACGCTCAATGTAACTCGGCACATATTTTCTATGCCATCAAGGGGCACGAAGAGCTCAAAAGCCAAAGGCGATAAGGGACCACGGTCACA
This sequence comes from Orobanche coerulescens, assembly GCA_033398695.1. Classification (NCBI taxonomy): domain Eukaryota; kingdom Viridiplantae; phylum Streptophyta; class Magnoliopsida; order Lamiales; family Orobanchaceae; genus Orobanche; species Orobanche coerulescens. The sequence continues at coordinate 33,498,367 of CM065814.1, read as the reverse complement.
CGGACAACAATCAATATTGTGCCTACCACAAGAGTCCGGCCACGGCACCAACAATTGCGCGACCTCCTCAAAGCGGCTGAGACTGCTCGAGGAGGGCAAGTTGGACGACTTATTGGTTTAGCCGAAGCCCCCGCCTATCTCTATAGACGATCGTCCGAGTCGAACGCAAAGCAGTGGGAAGCTCATACGAGCCGACCCCTGGATCAACCTCGGCGACCGTCTCTATATGCTTCAATCAAGAGAAGGAGACCACGGAAGTCATCCCGATCTCCCTCCTTATTTAAGAAACCGGAGGACTCGATCGCCATCCGCAGTTCACCGTCTAACACGATGGACTAAGGCACGAGATCGCCTCCCCGCACAACGTACACCGTCGAAGGTCGGCATCTACATGACGATCCAAGGTGGAAGAGTGCAGCCATGGTCCTGGTGGTCGATGATTCCATTGCTTAGGCCATGCAAGGTCCCTTTAGGCCAAGATCGCCCGCCCTTCGTTTAAATACGAGGCCGGCGTAGTCGAGGCCCTCCAAATAAATCGGTGGACACGATCGCTCGCCCTCAAAGGTTCATCATCGACATGGTGAACCGGACAATGCGACGTGCCACAACCCCGTCTCAACGTACACCGTCGAGGTCGGCCATCTCCATGGTGGCCGAGGTGGAAGCAGAGCTAACAAGCCGCGGGTGTGGAGTTGATTCATCCGACGCCGCCCGCGAAAGGACCCCTCTAGACCAAGACCGCACGCCTTTCGTTTAAATACGAGGCGGCGCGGCTAACGGAGGACCCTCATAATAAAGTGAGTCACGAGACACTCAATGTCTTCGCGCATCAAGACATGATCAAGGAGTCGGTCCATTGAACTCCGCGATCGTGCACGGTTCCTCAAGATGGACGACCGTCCCCGAGGATTCGACAAAATTGAAGACCGCTCACTCAAGGAATTATTTTCATCCCCTTACTTCCACTAAGTGAATAAAAACAAGGGGCAATAAGAGTGCGGACTACCTTCACGACGATCGTCGCTATTCAACCACATACGGAGATCGTCATTTTTCGGATATAGTGCGTGATCGAATTTGTTGTAAAAAAGTTATCTTTATGAGTTTATCAATTCATTTGGAACTACCTCGCAACGATCTCTCCTCACACATTTGTACAAAGTCTAACAAAGACTTAAAAATAACCATTCATTCAAGTGAAGTCAGAAAGAAAAATGCTCATTTCATTACATGAAAAATCGGAGTACATGATCGCCCGAAGGTCTAAGTGCTACAAGAGAAAGCTACAAACTACAAAGAAAGTAAGCTAAAAGCGTAAAAAAGGAAGCGCCTCGAGGCCCTGCCGGCCTTCACCATCAGCATTCGGCGCAGTCCCCTCATCTTCCGGAGCATCGGGATGAGCAAGACTGTCTGGAGACGGATACCAGCTCAAATCCACGCCGATGTCCGCCGGGTCCAAGATCGGCAAGGAGAAAGCCGAATGGAGAGGATGCTCCAATGCATATGACTTGAACTTCTCAGCTAGAGGACCGACCTCCAAGCCTCCCTTCTTAGCCGCTCGGATCGAGTCGGCGAACGCCAAGTAATAGGCGAACTCGCTGACATACTCCAAATTTTGGAAGGGATCGGCCTTGGTCGCCTCAACTTCTCCTCTCAGCTCGGCCATCGCACATTGCGATCCACAGGCTCGGCCTCCCTCGCGGCAACCTTCTCTTTCGCCTCCGCCCGGCTCATTTGGTCCGAGCGATCGTCACCTTCCGCGATTGGCCTCCTCCTCGGCAACATTCCTCGCACAGACGGCACTCGCATCCGGTCCCGAAATCGGTCGACCGCCACTCGGTATTTCTCGGTCTCCTTCTTCTCGGCTCAAGCTCATGGCTCGCCGCTTAGCCGCCTCCAAGGAGTCCTTCTCCATCGCCACGATCTTGTCGGCAAACTCGGCGTTCTCTTTCCGAGCCGCCTCGAGATCCTCTGAAGGCGAATAGTGGAGGGCCGCCTCAAACTCTGAGCGGCACAGAAGGCCATGGTCGCCGTCGAAGAGAAAGGGCGACAACGGCATGCATTGAACTCGGCGATCGGCGCCGGCGATCGCATCGATCGATCGTCACGCCTTGGCAAGCGTAGCGACCTTGCTAACATATGGAGGAATGTCGCAGGAATGGCGAGGAGATCGGCTCGCCAGAAAATCCACGACCATCGGTGGACAAGACGGATCGGCGCGACGGACCCTGCATCAAAACAACTAAAGTTAATACAACTCCTATGCAGAGGAAATTTTCAACGCAAGAATGCCATCTACCTCTCAGCCTTCTCGGGATCCCGACCGAAAAACGGTTTCCCTCGAGGAGTCTCTGCATCTGCGATCGCCATCTCCCGCAGAAAGGCCGCGGAGGGCGGCTCGCTCTCTGGAGCAGCGATGGTGATCGGCACTTCATCGCCCGGGGCAGGAAACGAAGTTTTCTCCGGCCTCGGCCTCTTGCGATTCGCCCGAAGCCCCTCCTCCGGAATTTCCTCCTCAACCACGACCTGCTCCACACGAGGCTCCGGCTCCGCGCGAGGCTCCGCTTCCGGAACTATAGGCAATGCGACGGGTGGAACCCGAGTCGACCTCTTCGCGTGAAGACGGCCTAGGACTCCTGGGTTCGACATAGCGATCTCATGGAGGCTCCAAAAAGCGAGGAAACGAACCTCTGCGATTAAAGACGATCGACTAACGGTCGAGACACTTTCCTCAAGTAAGGCGATCGCCTAGAAAGTGAAGATCGCGAAGCTCATACTGCACCGCGAGATGTCTCGGGAAACGGAATAGTCGAGCCGACAACCGACTCTCCTTGTTGATCCGAGTGGCGTCTAGGTCGTCGTCCGACAAGCTCCTAATTCGCTCCCAAACAACGAGAAAGTCGAAGGCGGCTCCTCGATCACGGGATATGGAAGCCTTGCAAGCAATCAAATTAGATCAGTCCAAAACGCATCCAAACGAAGGGAGAGTCTAAACCCTTACCGGGATTCCTCTCCCGAAATTCGATGGTGATCTCCGGTTCGCTGTGGGATTGTCGCTCGCCGAAGCTCTCCACTTGCCAGCGACCCAGAACCACTTCGTCTGATCGCCCCGTATCTTATTCGGAACTCCATGAATCACCCGGCCAGATCGGCCTTGAATATGGTAACCGCCGACCAACCCTCTATGAGCCGTCAGTTTAAACAGATGATTCATCTCCAACGGCGATGGTAGGCGATACAGGCGGTGACCGCCGAAAAGGGTGAGGGTGCAAATAATTTGGAGCCAGGCGTTCGGCGTCAGCTGAAGTGGCGCCACATTCCAAGCGGCCAACAGATGGGAGACCGCAAAGGATAGAGGGAAGCGTAGCCCGGCCTCCATAACGGCCTCACTCACTGCGACCATACCCATCGGAGGCTGGTCGGCTCGTTCATTCTCCGCGGGCGCGAACATGTCCACATCTGAAGGAACATGGAATCTTGTCCTCCAGACGGCCAGATCTCTCCTGGTCGTCGAGCTCCGTATTTGGCCGAGCGACCACAACGATCAGCGCGGCACGTCTGCGACCGCTTGGGAAGCACATAGGGATAAGCGACCGAATATCCTAAGTCGAATCTCGAGTAGGACCGGCTAACCTCTCCATTATTTCAGCAAAGGCCCTATAGGCCCGACCAAAATCACTATGTTGCTCCCAGTAAGCCCCGATCGCGGATCTCTCTCGATCTGCGATCGTCTCTCTCCTCGGCCGACTCCCTAGCAACATCGGCCTCATTGAACAAAGCCTCAACTTCAGCCGGGTCGATTCCGGTCGAATAGCTTCACCGCCGTCTCTGTGGAAGACGGAAGAAGTTTCTCCCCGGGCAGCCGATGTCCCGGCGGCAGAACTAGTTCCCGCTCCAAACGATGATGAGGTTCCGACCATTTTCAGAGATAGAAAAGAAGAAAAGGATTTTTCTTACCCTAAAGTGAAATCGATCGACGATCGGCGCTAAGATCTTCAGAAAATTCGGCGACGGGACCTTCTTTCTCCAGTGCGTACGCGTGAGTGAGGCTGCACCGCGCCCCCTTTTATAGGAGAAGGCGGGGACTGATTGCAATAAAGGAAAACCTCGGGGTCGGATCTCAAGCAGCGCGCTAGTTGACCCCCTCGAGACCCGCGTACGCGTCTTTTCGAGGACGCGTCAGTCGAGGAGTCATTAATGACCGTTGGCGTCCTCCAATAGGAGCCCGACACGTGCGAGGAGACTTTTCAACGCCCGTTGCTTTTTCCCGTGATTCGGCGGCCAACCAGGTCGTCCGAATCTGAGTATATCATCTCAAAGACGATCGCGATTCGATTAAACACGAAGTCACTCGTCAAAAGTTCAGCGATCGCCAAGAAAGCCACCTCACCCCACGTTTCCAACGTATGAGCGAGCTGGGGGGCAATTGTTGTGTCACGATTTATCCATCCCGACAGGCGATCGACTATAAGGCCGAGCGACCAAGTCAACATCAGTCAAACTATGGCTAGCTCGCCAAGTCGAAGATATTAGACCACCATCAAGTACCTAGCGATCGACTCCCAAGGCGATCGCCCTTTGGCAGCTGGCGATCTACTCTACTAACCAGCTAAGGGCAATCGACCTGCGCCCCGAGCAGAGGCGATCGCCCGTCAAAGTCATCAAGGACTGGATCTCAGAAAAGCACCCACGTGCAGATCCACCAAAGGCGCTGACAAGATCTTCGCCAGCAGATAAGATCTTTTGCTGACAGACAAGACCTTTGACCACAGCCTGTCACCTACCTCACCTACCAGCATGCGCGCCGAAAGTTGTCAGTGGGACCACCCGTGACAACAACTCAGGACGCGTGTAAGCTCCCCATTGGACCGCATAGTTGACTGCCATCAACTCCTGCAGACTTTGAGGGGACGGGCCCATGTGCTAAAAGACGATCGCCCGATTATTATATTGCAGAGAAGGCGATCGCCCGGCATGTCCAAGCCCTATAAATAGAGAACCTCCTCCTACTGGAAAAAGGTTCCCAGTTCACTGAATATACGGTTCGGAATTCATTTGACTTACGTCCGAAATACATTCCACCAAAAGTTCACATTCTCTCACATTCCGATACATCCACGGTAATTCTGAAGATCACACATATCATCAAGCTCCGGCTATCTCACGGAATCCATCTCAGGACTTCTCTCTCCAAATCTCTCGTCCGTAAGACGATCGGCGACGGCAAGTCTCCACTAGACAGATTCCAAGGGATTCATAAGCCCAGAAGCCCAAACATCCAGCTAAATACTCGCCGTGAGAGGCGGTCGATCTCTCACCGCCGCGACTGTTCATCACCTTTGTTACAAGAACTCACAGAGCATCAAATCTGGTTCTTCCGGCAATCTACACGCTCACTAGCTAAGATAACAAGGAACTTTACACTCATTGTAATTGTATTCTTACATTAGTACTTGTATCCCCGAATATCGGTATTAATAATATCTCGCGAGAGCATTCAAGCCCGGGACTAACAACCCCGGCAAATCTTGTGTTATTTATCTTTCTCACGGAAGTGCTCTTGCATTTGTTTGCTATCCCATCCATTCCAGCAATATCTATCTCCGGATAATATTTTGGGTAGCAACAGAAACGATTAAGTATTCACGTTGGATAAGAATCTCCAGACGTTTATCCGCTATTTGAAACCTTCACAGTGATCTCTTTACCGCACGATTTTCGGATTGTCACTTTAATGAGACAACCTTCCCGTCGTTAGGGGGAGGAGAGAAAACGTAATTTCTAGAGGAACGACAGGAATTGTCATGATGTCTCCACTTTGTCTCATTATGATCCCCGAACTTCACAATGTTACCGTGAAGCATAAAGAACACTCGATCTTCAGGATGTAGCAGATTCGATGCCTGATGCATTTACTGATATCGTTCAAGTGACAAGATCTCACATTACAGCTGCAAATGTGCCTGTAAGGTTAGAAGTCCCCTCCAAGGGGCACATCACCAATGAACTGGGTGATGCAACCGCACTTGGTGGAGGTGTGGTTGAGGCCGTGGCTCCCTGCGAAGGAATGGGTGGAAGCCACATGGTTCGACTAAATACTCATCCAAGTAAGAGGTAGAGTATGGCACAAATTACATGTTAACCATCAATGAACTCGTTTCATGAGATCATGCTTGATTTTATTATGTCCATGAATCATGACGAGGGGGACGCCCCAAAGATATGATTCAGAAAATCAAGAATCTCGATGAAATTATGAGGGTGTGGCCTGATCAACCACCCACTTTTATGACATGTCATGAATCATAAAGTATGATGATGTCTAACTTCGCTCAGTTGGATGAAATCAACATAGAGCTGATTGGCCTATAAGAAAAACATTCCAGGTAGAACTAGATTCTCCGACAAAGAGACAAGTATTTGGTGTAGGTAGTGCTAACCTAACCAAGTGTAAAGCCTGAAAGACATAACCGAATCTTTGTCGTAAAGCGTAGTGATAATAGTAGAGTCCTAATGTACAAGGTTTCACGAAGTAATGCTTCTCACAATGCCCTGGAATTGATTACGAGGAAATGTACTCCCACGTATACGTTCCGCTATTTGATTAGCGTAGTAATTTCCGAGGGACTGGAAATGCAGCCAATAGATGTGGTTACTACATATCTCTATGGGGATCTAGATACGGAGATATATACGGAAGTGCCCTATGGCATTTCACTACCCAAATCAAGTAACTACATACCAGAGAGTACGTATTCAGTTCGTTTGAAACGCTCAACTTTACGGTTTTGAAGCAATCCTTAAGGATGTGGTATAACCGTCTAAGTGACTACTTGATTGGGAAGGGATATAAGAACGATGAATTGTGTCCACGCGTCTTCACAAATAAGATCCGGATTCACATCGCAATGTATGTCGATGACATGAACATAATCGGTCTTGATGAAATAAGTGAAACCACCGGATACTTAAAATTTGAGTTTGAGATGAAAGATCTTGGGAAAACTCAGTTCTGTCGAGGCATTGACGTAGACATCGAGTTTGTGGAATTCATTCCACCGGTCTTCCTATGTCCAGAAGTTTCTCAGGCACTTTAACATGGACAAGGTAAACCCAACTAGCACCCCATGATAGGTCGAACATTTGGATGCAAATGAAAGATCCATTTCGTCTAAAGGAAAGTGACGAAGAGCTTTAGGAGCTGAAATTCCCTACTTGAGTGCAATAGCGCATTATTGTACTTAGCTCAATGTACACGACTTGCTATCACTCCTCAGTTAATCCGCTAACTAGATTTAGTTCAGCATCGATGCAACATCAATGGAATGGTATGGAGATTATCTTCTGATACTTAAAAGAAACCATTGACTTGGGACTATTCTTTCCCTACAAGCGGCAAAGGAAGCTGCTTATGAAAAGGCAAATGCTAAAGTAAATGCTGGTGCCGAAGCAACTACCACAAAGTATGTGTTGGTATGAATTGCTTATGTTTTGGAAATCGACTATGCAAACCTCTTTTGGCTACCTCCTCGAATCACGACAAGATTATTGCTTTGCATGAATCAATCTGTGAGTGTACATGATTAAGAACTATCATTCTACACTTGTGAGGAACTAGCGGTTAAGTACTGCCACTGATGAGCATACTTACATTTATGAACATGACGTAACTTGTAAATCTCCTTGATTGATGGAATGATCATAACGGGAAATATGTGAGATATAACGTAACATACTCACATAGGTTGCACTCTTTTCCTTAGACCAAAGTTTATTTTTCCCACTGAGTTTTGTTACTTGGCAAGGTTTTTAACGAGGCAACGATATATGAATGTAATCATTAGGGGGAGCTAAAGATTTTTCCAACTTCCGAGATTGATGTAAAGATCACAAGAAAATGATGATTATAAAGAAACTTAATCACATGTGTTGTACTCTTTTCTTTGACCAAGGTTCATTTTCTCCCATTGGGTTTTGTTACTTGGCGAAGTTTTTAATGAGGCAACGACTACTTGATTGATGTACAAATCAGGGGGAGATGTAGACTTGAGGGGGAGTCTTACATCCACACCGTACGTTATACTCTTTTCCTTCCAAGGATCATTTTTCCCACGGGGTTTTATCACTTGGAAAGGTTTTTAACGAGGTAACAGATGTACGATTTTAGGGATCGATGGAATGGTCACCTTAGTAGCGCTATGATCAAATGTAACGATCATATGAGAGGATAGATTCAAAGGACAAAGTCTAAACTTGATGTGTCTAGATGTTGTACTCTTTTCCCTACGATCAAGACATTTTTCCCAATGGGTTTTGCTTGACGAGGTTTTAACGAGGCAACATGACATGCGCTTGTAGACTAGGCACAAGGGGGAGTGTTAAAGGAATAATACCCATTGTGTGCCTAAGTCTGTTAGTTTATGGGCTTTCCTAGATAGGATTTGGCTGAGGCCTGTTTGTATGTACTTCACCCTATTTAAGGGATCTCATTGATGGAATAATACAACTAACACTTTTGCCCTACTTTCTTGTCTCAAGTTATTTTCCCTTCAACATAATGAAGTTTTTTAATTAATTCAAGGCCCTTTTTACCCGCCCGTGTCAAGTTTGGGCCAATTTACCCAACCCGTGCGATGCACGGTCTTTGGTTAAATATCTACGTGTTTTGTACGTAATGTTGGGACAGACGGTTGAATGAGCAGATGACAGAATTTAAATGCCTTTTAGAGAAGTTTATATGCTTTTTTATTGTTATTGTCCTTTTATTTTAGTCTATATAATTAGTTATATGAAATGAGGCTTTACTAATCCGTATGTTGCTCCGGGGTTGTTTTTGGTTTATTCAACCCGTGCGATGCACCGATTGTATCTAAGATTTTATAGCTAAAATTTAACCATCTTATAATTTATACTATCATTTAAAAGTTCATTTTAATCACCTTGTGTATTAAAAGGTGCATTTGCATTGTGATGTTTATCATAACTTTTATATTTAAATTAATTTATTTATATTAAAAGTTACAATTAAAATAATCTCTTCATATGTAATCCTTTAACATGAAAAAGTGACATAAATCCCCCTTCCATATTAAATTAAGGGGAATTTTATATATTATAGATTTGGATCACAAAAAGGGCAATAATGAAAAGTCAAATTAGATTTCATGGACAAAATCTACAAGCCCGCCCCCACCCCAATTGTGCTGTTAGTGCGGTTTAGACAACACAAAATGTTTACAATGTCTATACAACTCTTTATTTAGCCTAATTTAGCAACTTCTGATTGAAAAATATTCTCAATATTTGTTTTGGAATATCATGTTGAGACTCGAAAACAAATCATAGATCAAATCGTAGAATTTTTTTTCTCTAAAATGTAAAGTACGTCTTCATGTCTTACATATAGGGATAATAGATCTGATTTCCGAGTCATATATAGTTACTCCGATTAAGAAAGACTTGGATGGGACAATTTCAATTTTATCCCTTTTCATTTGGGTGTTAGCGAGTGAATTTTGCGAAAAGTACAGGTAAACGAATTTTGTTGATTTCGCAAAATATCAAGAGGGAGGGGCGACGAGAGAAAAATACTAGTTTCAACTTTTATAATTTCATTCCCTTAATCCTAAGGACAAAAATCAATATTGATACTAACAATCATAAGAGTAATATTAATAATGGAAACTATCTTGAAATAATAATAAATAAGATAATAATAAGAAGCTCGTGCAATCCGGTGGTCTTAAGTTCGGCGTGCCCATGGTTTTCCCACGGCCAACCGATCATGTTTATCTAGAAAACAGTGCAGCTTTGTCTCCACCATTCTCCACCTTTTTTGAAACGATTTGCCCTCAAATCGGAACCAACTTTGTCTCTAAAAGAAATATCGCCAAAAATATGTATCAAGTACTTAAAAATGCCTGAAGTGTGGATGTGGCTGGATAGTCGCAAATATTAAGCATTAGGGTTGATTTTATAAATAATCTTTAGGGATCCATGTTCGCTGATTATTTTGCTACCCGCAAATGTACGGAGTGATGTAGAAAGAGGCGAGCAAGGTCATATCCACAGAGACTAGTTATTCTTATTATATCAAGTACTCGATTCTAGTGTTTCTAATTTTATCTAGACAATCGAGTTTTTGATAAGAATCTAAATTACAAAATCAAACTAATAATAAAGACAAGTCTCAAAGGAGGAGGCTTTGTATGATAAATAAGCAAATTCCAATACTAGGTTTCCATTGTTCGTTAGGATCAATAAGAATTCTACTTGTCTTCCAAATATGACAATTGCAAAAGTATTTGAAAGCCCCTCTGAGGATGAATTAAGATGTAGATTAAATTGCCTATGATGATGTCTCCATCTACCATAAATTGTCTAACTCCCAAAAGTACTAAAGATAAAAAGTTATCACAATCAACCACCGATCTCTCAGTCTCATAATTAATCATATCCATTAATTGAGACCTATTATTGAACTCATCTCTCGAATTATGAACAATAATGTTCAGCATGCAAAAACATTGATCAAGTGTTCCAGTATGAACAAAAACCAATTAATTGAAAAAGGAATTCAAGTAGATGATAAATAAAATACTCAATCCTAACAATATCCATCACAAATAATATACTCTCATTTCCGGAATCTAACAAGTTTAGCCAGACATGGTGAAAAGAGAAGAAGAAATCCTACTCAAGTTCAACATGATGCAGCTAAATAATAAAAAAAAGTAAGAAAGAAAGAAGTGAAAAACTCGGATGACGATCTTTCGATCTTGATTTGATCTTTGCACTCTGATCTCCCTTGATACCTTTGATTCCCTCTTGATTGTGTTTATAGCCTTCTAAACTCTTCTTAGACTTGATAATCCCGAAAATTGGCCTTTGGGGTCCTTTTATAGCCTCCAAATGTTAGGAATACATTAAGATATTGATGATGTCATCCTCATATTCGCAGTTTAATTAGATGTATGTTTTAAGTACTTGGCATTGTGAAGAAAAACCAAATGAGTATCTTCTATAGACCGTTAAAATTTAAGCTAAGTATTGATCAGTCAGGTCTTGGTCAGATAGGTTCTTACAGCTAAGTTTTGATTAGCTCAGTTCGCTCAACTAAGTTCAGAAAACAGCAAGTATATCAGTCGAATATAGCCAAGCCAAATTATCAGCCGGGTATGACCAAGACAAGTCAGTCAGCCAAGTATTTACATAAGGAACACTTGATACTTAGACAAAAATTAACAAATATCAACCAGTTGTGTCCACGTCAGCAAATGTTGAAAAGTCAATAATGACCGCAAATCACATGCAGACGTGAATAAAACAAAGGAGACAAACTGAATGATTCAGGGAAGTTGAGGAATAATTTTTTCCTCGATATTCATGCCCAAAATACATTCTTCATTAGAGAATCAAAGAAAGCGGTACGAACAAATCTTCAAACGGGCAGATTTTAAGAAAACAACACAAGCCGCACAAAGAGATAAATAATAAACAAAAAGATTACTCTCAGACGGACCGATTTGTTCAAAGGATGCAACGGATATGAAGATCTCAAAGATCGTACTATAAATATCTGAAAAATTGATGAATAAAAATACGATGCCAATAATACTTACAAATGAACAAAGCAAGCAAAAGCAATACACTTTACATACTAAGCATCGTGAAGAGCTGAAATTATAAGATACAAGTTAAAATAGAAGTTGGAGGAAACAAAAACTCTCGTCATTAAGATTTGAGTAGGGGTACTTTATTGAATGAGGTTTTTGAAAGTTGGGTTGTGCGACATCCATGGGTTCTTGATGGGAAGGTGATAAGCAACTTGAGAGTTGTGAGGCATCCACGTATTTTCAGTCAGTAGGTGACAAGCAACCCAAGGGAAGAAGTTATCGCAGCCAAGGGTTTTCACTTGTAACACCCCAACCCGATAAGGGTAGAAGTATCACATTGTAGTGGCATATCAGAACATACATAATAGAACGCAAGCGGGAGTCTAATCATAAATACCAAAATGTAAGTCAATATGACTTAAAAGAAATACATAAGTTCCATAATCCAAAATGAAGGAAACACAATCCAAGTCTAAATAATGAAAACATAGTCCAAAAGCTAGGAAGTCTAGGGTACATAAGTCCACACATAGCTCCTACTCTCAGCCCAAAGATATCCCAGCTCCCAGCTTAATAACCTGCCGCGGAAGAAAAGAAAATGCGGCTGAGCTTAAAAAGCCTAGTGAAGAGATATTATAGCAAAGTACTGAAACTGAAATGAGAAAACAGAATATGGTGCAATGGGGAAATATCAGAAGGTAAACATAAGTGTAGTAAATGGTGTAAGGGTTACAGAATTCTACCACGAGGATAGAGACATATCATCATAACATCATATCATCATAATATCATAAATGAAGTAGCTAACTCCCAGAGTGTGAATGACGTGTATGGCACACAATTACCATTTACCAGAGATATAACATATACATATCAGATCAGATTTAGGATGCATCCATACGTCCCTGCAGAAATCATAATGGCCAGAAACATAATATCAAGCTCATAATACATAACAGAAAGGGACGCAGTGGGTCATCACTCGCCTACCGTGGAGTCATGCCATTGGTGCCTCAATGACATGGTCATAGAACCCCCATGACTAGTGAAAGCTCGGGTAGCAAACTGAAGGGTCAAACAGAATGTCATAGCAATGACATAGAATAAATAAGTCATCAGAAAAATATCATAACATGGGTTCATATAAAGGCTCATAGCAAAGGCTCCTATCATAAGTGTCGTATCGGAAGTTCATAATAGAAGGCTCAAAGCAAAGGTATCATAATCGGAAATAACTAATAATCAAAAGATGTGTGAGAGTCATGAGAAACCTTAAGAGAGAGGTCAGAATATCTGTACCTTATGAAAAGCAAGCAATGATAAAAGGATCACAAGAGGATGAGTCACTTCTCCTTCGGGGAATCTACAGGATTTATAATCATATATTACTTACATTCATTAAAGTCATAATAGATTTTAAATACTTATTAGCTCATTTATTAATGTATTTTAGGGTTTCATATGTGAAATAGTAAGTATTCATAATATAGGTTTAAAAGTATCTTGGATTGGTGTTTCAAATGAATTAGGAGCAAAACATGTTAGATTAAACCAAACCCTTAGCTTATGTTATAATTCAGATTTTATCACGTTCACATCTCTTAGTTTATGAATTTAAAACCATACTTATGTACTTACTGAAGTGCTCAAATAATTATCATAGATACTTATACGCGTTAGGTAATTAATGTAATTTTTCTAAATTTTATTTCAAAGGTTAAGTACCATATCAAAATCATCCTTCCAGACCTACCCAGGAAGTTAACTGCACATACATACATAAAGTTTGCCTTTAATTAACCCATTTAGACACTTCATAAAGGTCCACAAAAATTCTCGAAACTCACATATAACCTAGATATCACTTCTGTAGAAGAAGAGCTCTTAAATTTTTGTGGTTTGAAAACTAAAAATAAAAAACATCGATTGATTTTCAGACTCGATTTCCCAATTTTGACACATGAACTGCCAAAAATTAAAAGACCACTTTCCCGACCTCTAATGACCATAAAACTTGATATTCAAATAGTATACATCATGAACTTAGTTTTAGGCTCATAAATTATGCAAAAACATATCGTTATCATTAAATTACAACTTGTTCAAAATGACCCAATTTTTGGACAGCTTGAAATTTCTGGACAGCTTGTAATTTTTGGACAACTTGTTCACATGAAATCACAACCAATTCCTAAACCCTTTTAAACCCTACGTCTAACTTATTTCAGATCTGATTAATAGACAAGTTTCATAATGCGTAAGTCGAATCAAAGAATACAAAAGGAGAACATCAGGAACTTGATGTCGACTAGGGCGAAAGAAACCGAATGGAACAAGGACTTAGGCTCGAATCAACACCACCAACACTCCAACGTTTAGCAGTCACTCTCGACGCCGAGACCTGCTCCTCTTCTTATTCTTTGGCCGCGATATGATGATGATGTGTGTGTGTGTGTTTCTGTTGTGGTTCGATGCAAAAGATGGGAGGGGCGGCTTATGGAATTATAGGGCAAGACATGTAGTATTTAAGGTATAACCGTGTATGGTTGTTAGGGATAATAATGCAGTGAATCTTTATTATAGAAAGGTATTGAAAGCTCATAATTGGGTTTGAATGGGGGGGTGAAGGATCGATTACGATGTGATATTTAGCCGAGATTAGTGGGATTCCAATCATCATTCGGATGTTGCAAATTATTTATTATGGGTATAAACTTAGGTTGGTAAATTTTAATTTAATTTTAATACATAACACATAGTTAGGGTTTAAAATAAATTATTACAAAGTTTAGAGAATAATGCGAAATTAGACGTAAATTAGGAATTCGAATTTTAGGGTTTTACAACTCTTCCCCTCTTAAAAAAAAATTTCGTCCACGAAGTTGAATTGAGGTGATCCTGACCTCTCGGTTCGTGTCTCCTCTGGTCATTACCCCTATCACGTTGACCTCTCTGCTCATCACCACTGTGATTACTACTCTGACCCCTCGAATGTATACGATCACCACCGCGATTCCTCTTGTTGTAGCCCCCTCTTTCATGTAGAATCTCAATATTATGGGCGGCGTCGGCAACTTGTGCCACATCAGAAAAGTCGGTGTTGATCACCCGATCGAGTACCCATTTCTTCAGACCCCACTTGAAATGCATCACTTGTCGACGAGCATCTCCAGCTATCGGACCCACAAAACCGGCCAGTCATAGAAACCTCTGCATGTAGTCCCCAGAAGACTCTCTCTCAAACTGATAAATGGCATTGTACTCTCGCTCAAATCTCTATGCTCGGACAAAGGAAAGTACTGTAGAAAGAATATGTCACGTAAATCATTCCATGAACAAGTGGTGACAAAGGCCTCTCCTCCCTTAGCCCGCTTATATGCTTTCCACCAACTAAGCGCATCTCCTTCGAGTTTAAACGTAGCCAATCTGGTCTTGAAATGATCCGCACATCCCAAGACATCGAATAACTTCTCCATACGGGTTATCCAGTCCTCTGCCTTAGTAGGGGTGGCAGCAGAACTGAATGAGGGTGGCTTGAGCTTACCGAACCATTCAATCCATACATGAATATCAGTGGGTGTAGCACCCCCACCACCACCATTAGACGAACCAGCACAGTTACGGATATCATTAGTGATCCGTGTGGTCAACTCTGTAGAAAGATCCGGAAGTATGGTAGGAAGGGCATTAGCTATCATGGCCTCAACGTTTGGGGCTGCATCATCCCCATTAGGTTGACCATTTCGACGTGTGTTCACCATCTTAACGATTAGTAAAGTAAAAAATAAAGATAAAATACGAAAGGAAAAGATGAAGAAGGAAACCTAATGTCTACCTAATCCTCACAGGTCATAGCCTAGGGCTCCGATACCATAATTGTAACACCGCAACCCGACAAGGGTAGAAGTATCACATTGTGGTGGCATATCAGAACATACATAATAGAACGCAAGCGGAAGTCTAATCATAAATACCAAAATGTAAGTCAACATGAATTAAAAGAAATACATAAGTTCCATAATCCAAAATGAAGGAAACATAATCCAGGTCTAAATAATGAAAACATAGTCCAAAAGCTAGGAAGTCTGCGGTATATAAGTCCACACACAGCTCCTACTCTCAGCCCAAAGATATTCCAGCTCCCAGCTTAATAACCTGCCGCGGAAGAAAAGAACATGCGGCTGAGCTTAAAAAGCCTAGTGAAGAGATATATATATATAGCAAAGTACTGAAACTGAAATGAGAAAACAGAATATGGTGCAATGGGGAAATATAAGAAGGTAAACATAAATGTAGTACATGGTGTAAGGGTTACAGAATTCTACCACGAGGATAGAGACATATCATCATAACATCATATCATCATAATATCATAAATGGAGTAGCTAACTCCCAGAGTGTGAATGACGTGTATGGAACACAATCACCATTCACCAGAGATATAACATATACATATCAGATCAGACCTAGGATGCATCCATACGTCCCTGCAGAAATCATAATGGTCAGAAACATAATACTTAAGCTCATAATACATAACAGAAAGGGACGCAGTGGGTCACCACTCGCCCACCGTGGAGTCATGCCATTGGTGCCTCAATGACATGGTCATGGAACCCCCATGACTAGTGAAAGCTCGGGTAGCAAACTGAAGGGTGAAACAAAATGTCATAGCAATGACATAGAATAAATAAGTCATCAGAAAAATATCATAACATGGGTTCATATAAAGACTCATAGAAAAGGCTCCTATCATAAGTGTCGTATCGGAAGTTCATAATAGAAGGCTCAAAGCAAAGGTATCATAATCGGAAATAATTAATAATCAAAAGATGTGTGAGAGTCATAAGAAACCTTAAGAGAGAGGTCAGAATATCTATATCTTGTAATATCCGCATTTTTCCCTTCTCTTATTATTCTCATTTTAGTGCATTTTCGTTTTTAACAACTCGCTTGTAACCGTATTGACATTTTGAGGATATTTAATATTGAACTTTTTGTCGTTCGAGCTTGATTCGGACTCGTTTTACTCGATTTGATGTTTCATGTTGTTATTTCGGATATTATCGTAATCGTCGTTTGGAACCGCCATTTCGGGGTTGCCAAAGATCCAACTCGTGTTATTATGGGCGTGGTGAGCTTTTGTTTGGTGTTTCGACCATGTGTCGTACATTCCGGATGTTTGGGCCGTTTTGTAAATTTTCCCAAACTTTTGGGAAAATTTCGTTTGTTGATTGTTTTTCCGAACCTTTGAGTAGTCGGGAATATGTTTTCTTTCGGAATTTAAGTTCATCGTTTCAGGTCCCTAACGTCCGTACCATCGTGAATTGTTCACCGTTGTATTGCGACTCTTTTCCGGTACCTCCCTCATTTCTTCTGGCCTGTACTCCACAGAAAGGAATGTTACGTACGTAACACCGTTTTGGTTACGTACGTAACGTTCTAGTGTATTTCGGTCCAGACGATTCTGCCTTTTTGGTTACGTACGTAACACCCTTTCTGGTTACGTACATAACGCCCTAGTGTATTTCAGTCCAGGCGATTCTGCCTTTTTGGTTACGTACGTAAGGCCCTTATGGCTTACGTACGTAATACAGCTTACGTACGTTAGCATGTGGTGGCTAACGTACGTAACGAGGCCTGGGTTTATAAACCCAGGGGTTGACCGATTTCGGCCATTTTCACTCTTTCTCCTCCCCATCCGACTCCTAGGCGATCTTTTTGGCATTTCCGGCGATTTGAAGCTTGGTAACTCCGAGCCACCATCTTCTTCGAGTTTTTGGAGCATATTATCAACCTCTAATCGTGTTCTTCGTCACTATTCAAGGTAAACTCCTAAAACCTTATTTTGGGTAAATTGAAGGGGGTTTTCATGTTTCGTCCGATTCGTTCCGTATGTTAGATTAATTCATGCTGTACATGATTAATCTTGTTGATTTTGTTGGTTTCCCTACGGATTCATGGTATATTTCGTAGTAAGTTTCTATACGAATATACATGAATCGTAGGCGGGTTTTCGGGTGTATTCCAATTCCGTATTCATTTAGGATTGGTTGTGATTATGTTCTTCGTATCGTTAGGTTCGTGATTATCGGCTCCTATCGATCACCAGTGTTTTTCCTTCCGTTCGTTGCGTCGTTTATTATTCAAGGCAAGTATTTTTTTTGGAAACCTTTATGCTTAACGTGGAATGGTAATGTATTTTGTGTGTGAATTGCTCACCTCGGGTTGGTCCGACGGGATCACGGAGGGAATCCAAAGGGTTGAGTCCTGGATTCATGAGTTTGTTTAGCTAGCCAGCTCGGGAGGGTCCTTAGAGGCCTCGGGCGGGATCTATGATATTACTCTGTTCCCAAGGCGATGCACGTGCGTGTTTTATTTTATAATATGGCCAGCTCGGGAGGGTCCTTAGAGGCCTCGGGCGGGATCTATGATATTACTCTGTTCCCAAGGCAAATTGTTTGACTGTTTGTTTCCGGAAAAGACATGTCTGGTTTTGACTTTTGAAATTGATATTGGTGCATGTACTATGAAATGTGTAAGCGATTGGTTTGCCTTGAATACTTGTACTAGCGTAATTGCTAACCCCTTTGGGGACCCGTTTTGGGGAAATTCTTGTTATGGATTTCAGGTTATGTTCTTCCGGACGAGCGGCAATCGGGACAAGATGAGGATCTTGCCAAGGCCGTTGACATGTGCATTTGGGTCGTCTTATTTATTTTGCTTACTTCGATATGGTTGTTTCCCACACTTATAAACTTATAGATTGTACTCGCGAGTACTTATGTTTTTCCTTTTCGAACTCCGTATTGTATTACTTTAAATTGTTACATTGTCGGTTGATGCTATTTCGCCGGTCGCTCCGGGCGTATCCTTATATGTCTTATCATCTATTTGTGTATCCTCGTTAACCGAGATGGTTAGTCGAGTGGTGTGTTCTTGTTGTAGCCTGGTGGATCCCATGTAGGGGTCCACGGCGCTGTAATATACTTCGAATATCTCGGGGTGTTACAGAAAATGGTATCAGAGCGCTAGGTTTATGGATACCTAGGCTTGTTGGTTATTTGGGTCTAGTCGTGTTTTGTCTTGCACATTGTCACACCGCTGCCAGCATCTCAGCACTTCCAGTGCTCGTAAGTTTTCTTATTCAGCCCTTCTGTTTCTTGCATTGTATTTCCACTTTCGAATTGTAGTTGCTTTTCCTCCCTTACTCATCATCGATATACTTCTGTTATCTCTTAACACCAGTATAGATGCCGGAGGAAACCGTGGTCATGGTCGTGGTCGTGGTCGTGGACGCGACTGAGGACGTGGGGCAGCCGGTGGGGCGGCCACGTCGCATTCTTTGAGGGCCGGCAGTACCGGTGATCGTCACAGTCATGCTTCTTCTCAGGAGCGCGCCGACCTTGGTATTGCGGCCGTTATGCAGCAGATAGTAAACCAAATGGCGGCGATAGCTCAAGTGGTTCAAAACCCCGATCAGGCCCATGCTAATCGGGACGGAGCGGACCGTTGGCTCCAAGATGTCATCAAGATGCATCCTCCTCAGTTTTTGGGAGCATCAGACCCGATCGGCTGGGAGGGGTGGATCAAGGAGATATCTAAAGTCTTCATTTCCACCAACTGTCCCGAGGATCGTAAGGTCCCTATTGCCCAGTACTTTCTCACTGGGAATGCTACGGATTGGTGGGAGGCCATTGGGCCCAAAGACCATGTGGCTTCGTGGGCCGAGTTTCAGGAATTGATGGAGACCGAATATTGCCCGTGGCCGGTCAGACAGGCTCGAGTGCATGCTTTCTATGATGCTCAACCACGGGATATTCCCGTGTCCCAAGCTATTGCTGATTTTAACAAAGAGTTGGGCTATGTGAAGACCCAAGTTGTCGAAGAGAGCGACAAAATTTTCCATTTTTCCAGGAGGATGAAACTGTCCATTCGGGACTACATGTCTGGACTCGTCTGCACTACCTTGAAGGATTATCAGAGTAGGGCCCTCGCTTATGATATGTCAGTGACGGATAGTGATTTGGCTCGTGAGAGTAAGAAACAGAAGTCGGTCGGAAATTTTTCTGGTCCCAAGAGTGGAGGCCAGCAGAAATCTCAGGCTGCAAATATTTCTACGGGCGGTTCGGCTCGTTTCTCTGGGAGTTTCCGGGGTGCCGCCGGAACCTCCATTCGTGAACCCACGTGCTTTAACTGCGGTGTGCATGGCCATAGGAACCGGCAGTGTCCTCGTTCGAAGTTCACTTGTCATACTTGTGGTGAGTTGGGCCACAAGGCCCTCTTTTGTGATCAGATCAGACAGCTTCGCGGTGCCCGTTCTTCTCACCCAGCACCTATAGAGCCGAGTGTGAACCAGGGCTCATTTGCTCCGCCGCCTCCACCGAGTGCCGGCCGAGGTAGGGGTCGGGGTCAGCCCGCTAGGGGAGGAGCTTCCAGTGTCGGCTCTGCCCAGCCGCGTATCTATGAGATGAGGAGGGCCGATGATCCGGCTCTTGTGGCGATGTGCACCGTTCATATCCATTCCCATCCTGTCAGTGTGCTTTTTGATTCGGGTGCTACGCATTCATTCATTTCTCTAGAGTGTGTACGTCGTTTGAGTCTCGACTGTTTGTCACCTTGCGAGCCTTTCATCGTTAAACTTCCTAGCGGTGATAGAATTGTCGGTGATCGAGAGGTCCGGGACAGCTTTGTGTTTATTTGTGAGAGGGCTTGGCTCTCTAATCTTATTGTCGTGGGTATCGAGGGTGAGGATTTGATTCTCGGGGATGATTGGCTCGAGCGGCATGGCGCAATCATGAACTACCGCTCGAGGATCATCACTATGTTAGCCGAGGATGGCACCGAGCACTCTTTCGCGGGGCGAAAGAGGGGAAACCAGAAGTTTGTTATTAATGCCTTGAAGGCAATGAGTCTTCTACGAAAGGGGTGTACTGGTTATTGGTGCTATGCCTTGAAGGCGGAGGATAGTGGAGTTGAGCTTTCGTCGATTCCAGTCGTTAGTGAGTTTCCTGATGTATTTCCTGACGAGTTACCGGGATTGCCACCGGACCGTGAGGTCGAGTTTGCTATAGAGTTAGAGCCGGGCGCGGCTCCGATTTCGAAGGCGCCGTATCGTATGGCACCTTCAGAGATGTCAGAGTTGAAGAGGCAGTTGAGTGAACTTCTTGAGTCGGGGTATGTTCGGCCGAGCGCCTCGCCTTGGGGCGCGCCGGTCCTGTTTGTGCGAAAGAAGGATGGTTCACTGCGTTTGTGTATCGACTATCGCGAACTAAACAAGGTGACCATCAAGAACAAGTATCCTTTGCCGAGAATTGATGACTTGTTCGATCAGTTGTAGGGAGCCGCGGTATTCTCTAAGATTGATTTGAGATCGGGGTACTATCAGCTCCGGGTGAGGGAGTCCGATGTGTCGAAAACAGCTTTTCGGACGAGATACGGACATTATGAGTTTGTAGTTATGCCTTTCGGGTTAACTAATGCGCCGGCAGTGTTCATGCAATTGATGAACAGAGTCTTTATCGAGTATTTGGATAAGTGTGTCGTCGTCTTCATCGACGATATTCTTGTTTATTCGAGGAGCGAGGAAGAGCATGCCCATCATTTGCGGGTGGTGTTAGACGTTTTGAGGACCGAGCAACTCTATGCAAAGTTCTCGAAATGCGAGTTCTGGCTGAAGGAAGTGATGTTTTTGGGTCACGTGATTTCAGCCGAGGGTGTTCGTGTGGATCCGCAGAAAATTGAGGCAGTGTTGGATTGGGCACCGCCCACGAATGTGAAAGAGATCCGTAGTTTCTTGGGTTTGGCTGGCTACTATCGTAGGTTCGTCGAGGGTTTCTCGAAACTAGCTCGGCCACTTAAACAGCTGCTCCAGAAATCCGAGAAGTTCGTCTGGAATGACGAGAGGCAGTCCAGTTTTGAGGAGCTGAAGAGGCGTTTGACTTCAGCCCCGATTTTAGCGTTACCGTGTGGCAACGAAGGTTTTGCTGTTTATAGCGATGCTTCGGGTCAGGGTCTTGGGTGCGTATTGATGCAGCACGGCAAGACCATCGCTTATGCGTCGAGACAGTTGAGGCCATATGAGCTCAACTACCCTACTCATGATTTGGAGTTAGCGGCAGTTCTTTTTGCACTCAAGATTTGGCGTCACTATCTTTTCGGCTCTACATGTCAGATTTTTACCGATCATAAGAGTCTGAAATACATATTTACTCAACGAGAGTTGAATATGAGGCAGAGGAGGTGGTTAGAGCTGATTAAGGATTATGACCTCGAAATCCTTTATCATCCGGGCAAGGCGAACGTCGTGGCCGACGCCTTGAGTCGGAAACCGATTGCCTTAAGAACGCTTGAAGTCCTTACGTCTCAGCCTGAGCTTCGGCAGGCTTTGATTGAGTTTGATGTCGAGGTTTTGTTGCCGGGGGCTGTCGGGCAACTTTGTGTTTTAGAGGTTTCGTCGTCTTTGATCGATGAAATTAAGCTGAAGCAGTTAGAGGATCCGATGATTACTCAAATCCGAGAGAACGTTCTTAAGGGGAAGTCTCCTGGGTTTGTGATTCATGAGGATGGCGTTTTGAGATTCCAGAGTCGGCTTTGTGTTCCGAACGACTCAGAGTTAAGGCAGAGTATTTTGCGCGAGGCCCATGCTACACCTTACTCCGTTCATCCTGGTTCGAGTAAGATGTACAAAGACCTGAGGAGGAATTTCTGGTGGAATAATATGAAGGAGGAGGTCGCACAGTTTGTAGCGAGATGTTTGACTTGCCAGCAGGTCAAGATCGAGCATCAGCGACCGGCCGGATTATTGTAGTCACTTCCCGTTCCGGAATGGAAATGGGAAGATATATCGATGGATTTCATTACGAGTTTGCCGAGATAGAGGTCGGGCATGAATATGGTATGGGTGATTGTGGATCGTCTGACCAAGTCGGCACATTTTCTGGGCATCAAGGATACTTGGGGCCTGGAGAAGTTAGCTCGTGTGTTTATCGCGCAGATTGTGAGGCTTCACGGTACTCCGAAGTCTATTGTTTCGGATCGGGATGGCTGTTTTGTATCGCACTTTTGGCGGGCAGTGCATAAGGCGTTGGGTACTTGTTTGCGTTTGAGTACCTCTTTTCATCCCCAGTCAGATGGACAGTCGGAACGCACTATCCAGACATTCGAGGATATGTTGCGTGCTTGTGCTCTCGATTGGAGTAGTGACTGGGAGGAGCATTTGCCACTAATCGAATTCACGTACAACAATAGTTGGCACGCGTCGATTCGGATGGCACCGTATGAGGCGCTCTACGGGCGGCGTTGTCGATCGCCGATTTGTTGGAATGAGGCGTCTGATTTGGTCGGGACCGAACCGGATATCGTGTTAGAGACGAGGCGGAAGATAGAATTAATCCGGGAACGGATGTTGACTGCCAGAGTCGACAGAAGTCATATGCCGATGTCCATCGTCGACCTTTAGAATTTGAGGTGGGAGACCACGTTTTGCTGAAGGTGTCGCCGACGAGAGGAGTTTTCTGTTTCGGGAAGAAGGGGAAGTTGAGTCCGAGATTTATTGGGCCCTTTGAGATTCTTGAGCGAGTCGGTGATTTGGCTTATCGTTTGGCGCTACCTCCGGCCTTGAGTCGCGTTCATAACGTCTTCCATGTTTCTCAACTGAGGAAATATGTCCCGGATCCTAGTCATATCATCGATTATGGTGAGGTCGATATTGCCGAAGATTTTACCTTCGAGGAGCGTCCCTTAAAGATTTTGGAGCACCGTGAGAAGCGACTGAGGCATAAGACCATTCCTTTGGTCAAAGTGCAGTGGTCGAGACATGGTGTCGAGGAGGCGACTTGGGAAACCGAGGATAGCATGCGTGCTAAGTATCCCGAGTTGTTTATTTCTTAAGTTTCGGGACGAAACTTGTTTTTAGAGGGGTAGAATGTAATATCCGCATTTTTCCCTTCTCTTATTATTCTCATTTTAGTGCATTTTCATTTTTAACAACTCGCTTGTAACCGTATTGACATTTTGAGGATATTTAATATTGAACTTTTTGTCGTTCGAGCTTGATTCGGACTTGTTTTACTCGATTTGATGTTTCATGTTGTTATTTCGGATATTATCGTAATCGTCGTCTGGAACCGCCGTTTCGGGGTTGCCAAAGATCCAACTCGTGTTATTATAGGCGTGGTGAGCTTTTGTTTGGTGTTTCGATCATATGTCGTACATTCCGGATGTTTGGGCCGTTTTGTAAATTTTCCCAAACTTTTGGGAAAATTTCGTTTGTTGATTGTTTTTCCGAACCTTTGAGTAGTCGGGAATATGTTTTATTTCGGCATTTAAGTTCGTCGTTTCAGGTCCCTAACGTCCGTACCATCGTGAATTGTTCACCGTTGTATTTCGATTCTTTTCCGGTATCTCCCTCATTTCTTCCGCCTCGTACTCACGAAAGGAATGTTACGACGTAACACCCTTTTGGTTACGTCGTAACGTTCTAGTGTATTTCGGTCAGCATTTATTCGCTTTTGGTTACGTACGTAACACCCTTTCTGGTTATGTACGTAACGCCCTAGTGTATTTCAGTCCAGGCGATTCTGCCTTTTTGGTTACGTACGTAAGGCCCTTATGGCTTACGTACGTAATACAGCTTACGTACGTTAGCATGTGGTGGTTAACGTACGTAACGAGGCCTGGGTTTATAAACCCAAGGGTTGACCGATTTCGGCCATTTTCACTCCTTCTCCTCCCCATCCGACTCCTAGGCGATCTTCTTGGCATTTCCGGCGATTTGAAGCTTGGTAACTCCGAGCCATCATCTTCTTCGAGTTTTTGGAGCATATTATCAACCTCTAATCGTGTTCTTCGTCACTATTCAAGGTAAACTCCTAAAACCTTGTTTTGGGTAAATTGAAGGGGGTTTTCATGTTTCGTCCGATTCGTTCCGTATGTTAGATTAATTCATGCTGTACATGATTAATCTTGTTGATTTTGTTGGTTTCCCTACGGATTCATGGTATATTTCGTAGTAAGTTTCTATACGAATATACATGAATCGTAGGCGGGTTTTCGGGTGTATTCCAATTCCGTATTCATTTAGGATTGGTTGTGATTGTGTTCTTCGTATCGTTAGGTTCGTGATTATCGGCTCCTATCGATCACCGGTGTTTTTCCTTCCGTTCGTTGCGTCGTTTATTATTCAAGGCAAGTATTTTTTTTGGAAACCTTTATGCTTAACGTGGAATGGTAATGTATTTTGTGTGTGAATTGCTCACCTCGGGTTGGTCCGACGGGATCACGGAGGGAATCCAAAGGGTTGAGTCCTGGATTCATGAGTTTGTTTAGCTAGCCAGCTCGGGAGGGTCCTTAGAGGCCTCGAGCGGGATCTATGATATTACTCTGTTCCCAAGGCGATGCACGTGCGTGTTTTGTTTTATAATATGGCCAGCTCGGGAGGGTCCTTAGAGGCCTCGGGCGGGATCTATGATATTACTCTGTTCCCAAGGCAAATTGTTTGACTGTTTGTTTCCGGAAAAGACATTTCTGGTTTTGACTTTTGAAATTGATATTGGTGCATGTAGTATGAAATGTGTAAGCAATTGGTTTGCCTTGAATACTTGTACTAGCGTAATTGCTAACCCCTTTGGGGACCCGTTTTGGGGAAATTCTTGTTATGGATTTCAGGTTATGTTCTTCCGGACGAGCGGGCACTGGGACAGTACGAGGATGCTGGCCAAGGCCGTTGACATGTGCATTTGGGTCGTTTTATTTATTTTGCTTACTTCGATATGGTTGTTTCCCACACTTATAAACTTATAGATTGTACTCACGAGTACTTAGGTTTTTCCTTTTCGAACTTCGTATTGTATTACTTTAAATTGTTACATTGTCGGTTGATGCTATTTCGCCGGTCGCTCCGGGCGTATCCTTATATGTCTTATCATCTATTTGTGTATCCTCGTTAACCGAGATGGTTAGTCGAGTGGTGTGTTCTTGTTGTAGCCTGGTGGATCCCATGTAGGGATCCACGGCGCTGTAATATACTCCGAATATCTCGGGGTGTTACATACCTTATGAAAAGCAAGCAATGAAAAAAAGGATCACAAGAGGATGAGTCACTTCTCCTTCGGGGAATCTACATGATTTATAATCATATATTACTTATACATTCATTAAAGTCATAATAGATTTTAAATACTTATTAGCTCATTCATTAATGTGTTTTAGGGTTTCATATGTGAAATAGTAAGTATTCATAACATAGTTTTAAAAGTATCTTCGATTGGTGTTTCAAATGAATTAGGAGCAAAACATGTTAGGTTAAACCAAACCCTTAGCTTATGTTATAATTTAGATTTTATCACGTTCAGATCTCTTAGTTTATGAATTTAAAACCATACTTATATACTTACTGAAGTGATCAAATAATTATCATAGATACTTATACGCGTTAGGTAATTAATGTAATTTTTCTAAATTTTATTTCAAAGGTTAAGTACCATATCAAAATCATCCTTCCAGACCTACCGAGGAAGTTAACTGCACATACATACATAAAATTTGTCTTTAATTAACCTATTTAGACACTTCATAAAGGTCCACGAAAATTCTCGGACTTCCACATAACCTAAATATCACTTCTGTAGAAGAATAGCTCTTAACTCCTTGTGGTTTGAAAACTAAAAATCAAAAACATCGATTGATTTTTAGACTTAATTTCCAATTTTGACACTTGAACTCCCAAAAATTAAAAGACCACTTTCCCGACCTCCAATGACCATAAAACTTGATATTCATGAACTTAGTTTTAGGCTCATAAATTATGCAAAAACATGTGGCTATCATTAAATTACACCTTGTGCAAAATGACCCAATTTTTGGACAGCTTGAAATTTCTGGACAGCTTGTAATTTCTGGACAACTTGTTCACATGAAATCACAACCAATTCCTAAACCCTTTTAAACCCTACGTCTAACTTATTTCAGATATGATTAATAGACAAGTTTCATAATGCGTAAGTCGAATCAAAGAGTGCAAAAGGAGAACATCAGGAACCTGATGTCGACTAGGGCGAAAGAAATCGAATGGAACAAGGACTTAGGCTCGAATCAACACCACCAACACTCCAACGTTTAGCACTCACTCTCGACGCCGAGACCTGCTCCTCTTCTTATTCTTTGGCCGCGATATGATGATGATGTGTGTGTGTGTTTCTGTTGTGGTTCGATGCAAAAGATGGGAGGGGCGGCTTATGGAATTATAGGGCAAGACATGTAGTATTTAAGGTATAACCGTGTATGGTTGTTAGGGATAATAATGCAGTGAATCTTTATTATAGGAAGGTATTGAAAGCTCATAATTGGGTTTGAATGGGGGGTGAAGGATCGATTACGATGTGATATTTAGCCGATATTAGTGGGATTCCAATCATCACTCGGATTTTGCAAATTATTTATTATGGGTATAAACTTAGGTTGGTAAATTTTAATTTAATTTTAATACATAACACATAGTTAGGGTTTAAAATAAATCATTACAAAGTTTAGAGAATAATGCGAAATTAGACGTAAATTAGGAATTCGAATTTTAGAGTTTTACAACTCTTCCCTTCTAAAAAAAATTTTCGTCCACGAAGTTGAATTTAGGTGATCCTGCCCTCTCGGTTCGTGTCTCCTCTGGTCATTACCCCTATCACGCTGACCTCTCTGCTCATCACCCCTGTGATTACTACTCTGACCCCTCGAATGTATACGATCACCACCGCGATTCCTCTTGTTGTAGCCACCTCCTTCATGTAGAATCTCAATATTACGGGCGACGTCGGGAACTTGTGCCACATTAGAAAAGTCGGTGTTGATCACCCGATCGAGTACCCATTTCTTCAGACCCCACTTGAAATGCATCACTTGTCGACGAGCATCTCCAGCTATCGGACCCACAAAATCGGCCAGTCGTAGAAACCTCTGCATGTAGTCCCCAAAAGACTCTCTCTCAAACTGATAAATGGCATTGTACTCTCGCTCAAATCTCCGTGCTCGGACAAAGGAAAGTACTGTAGAAAGAATATGTCATGGAAATCATTCCATGAACAAGTGGTGACAAAGGCCTCTCCTCCCTTAGCCAGCTTATACGCTTTCCACCAACTAAGTGCATCTCCTTCGAGTTTAAACGTAGCCAATCTGGTCTTGAAATGATCCGCACATCACAAGACATCGAATAACTTCTCTATAAGGTTTATCCAGTCTTCTGCCTCAGTAGGGGTGGCAGCAGAACTGAATGAGAGTGGCTCGAGCTTACCGAACCGTACAATACATACATGAATATCAGTGGGTGTAGCACCCCCACCACCACCATTAGACGAACCATCACAGTTACAGATATCATTAGTGATCCGTGTGGTCAACTCTGTAGTAAGATCCGGAAGTATGGTAGAAAGGGCATTAGCTATCATGGCCTCAAGGTTTGGGGCTGCATCATCCCCATTAGGTTGACCATTTCGACGTGTGTTCACCATCTTAACGATTAGTAAAGTCAAAATAAAGATGAAATACGAATGGAAAAGATAAAGAAGGAAACTAATGTCTACCCAATCCTCATAGGTCATAGCCTAGGGCTCCAATACCATAATTGTAACACCGCAACCCGACAAGGGTAGAAGTATCACATTGTGGTGGCATATCAGAACATACATAATAGAAGGCAAGCGGAAGTCTAATCATAAATACCAAAATGTAAGTCAACATGACTTAAAAGAAATACATAAGTTCCATAATCCAAAATGAAGGAAACATAATCCAAGTCTAAATAATGAAAACATAGTCCAAAAGCTAGGAAGTCTAGGGTAGATAAGTCCACACACAGCTCCTACTCTCAGCCCAAAGATAGCCCAGCTCCCAGCTCAATAACCTGCCACAGAAGAAAAGAAAATGCGGCTGAGCTTAAAAAGCCCAGTGAACAGATATATATAGCGAAGTACTGAAACTGAAATGAGAAAACAGAATATGGTGCAATTGGGAAATATCAGAAGGTATAACATAAGTATAGTAAATGGTGTAAGGTTTACCGAATTCTACAACGATGATAGAGACATATCATTATAACATCATATCATCATAATATCATAAATGGAGTAGCTAACTCGCAGAGTGTGAATGACGTGTATGGCACACAATCACCATTCACCAGAGATATAACATATACATATCAGATCAGCACTAGGATGCATCCATACGCCCCTGCAGGAATCATAATGGCCAGAAACATAACACTTGAGCTCATAATACATAACAGAAAGGGACGCAGTGGGTCATCACTCGCCCACCGTAGAGTCATGCCATTGGTGCCTCAATGACATGGTCATGGAACCCCCATGACTAGTGAAAGCTCGGGTAGCAAACTGAAGGGTCAAACAGAATATCATAGCAATGACACAGAATAAATAAGTCATCAGAAAAATATCATAATATGGGTTCATATAAAGGCTCATAGCAAAGGCTCCTATCATAAGTGGCGTATCAGAAGTTCATAATAGAAAGCTAAAAGCAAAGGTATCATAATCGAAAATAACTAATAATCAAAAGATGTGTGAGAGTCATGAGAGACCTTAAGAGAGAGGTCAAAATATCTGTACCATATGAAAAACAAGCAATGAGAAAAAAGATCACAATAGGATGAGTCACTCCTCCTTCGGGGAATCTACAGAATTTATAATCATATATTACTTATACATTCATTAAAGTCATAACGGATTTTAAATACTTATTAGCTCATTCATTAATGTGTTTTGGGATTTCATATGTGAAATAGTAAGTATTCATAACATAGGTTTAAAAGTATCTTGGATTGGTGTTTAAAATGAATTAGGAGCAAAACATGTTAGGTTAAACTAAACCCTTAACTTATGTTATAATTAAGATTTTATCACGTTCAGATCTCTTACTTTATGAATTTAAAACCATACTTATGTACTTACTGTAAAATCCCTTAAAACTCTATAGTTTACTACATGTATAATTGTTAAATCACAATGTACTCCAATAACAATTATTTAATCTACATCTAGTTTCATTTGTTTTACTCATTTATTCGTAAATTATTTTATGAACCAAATAATCAAATTAATTAAAATTTGAAGTGGGAACATAAAATTCCTAATGGGCCATGTGTATTAACACATATACACATAAACACACCATAAGACTCAAGCCCAAACTAAATAAAACCCCTAAGGCTTGGAATCACAATTTAAAGCCCAATCTAATCACCTAGCCCACTTTATTAAACAAATACTTAATATCTATATTTATATACACCTAAAATACAAAAAAAATATAATAACACACATACACACACACATAAGCCACGTCCAAGAGCACTTGGGGGGAGGGGAATCCTTGTCCCCCATGCAAGACTCAATGTCTTACATCTTCTCTTCACAAGTATTCCACCTCCCAACCCCATTAAACCCTTTTAAAAATCAAACACCCTCATTCCTTTCACCCTTACAAAAAACAAAATATGAAAATTAGAGAGAGTAAGAGAAGGAGAAGAGAAGAAGAAGAAAAGAAGAGAAGAAGAGAAGAAGAAAGGTTCAAATTCCCTGTATTTACAACTCGAACTAAGCTAACTATAAAAATCATTAGCCGCTACAGATGGATGATAGACGTAGAGGACGCCCGCGAGTTAACCGTGATGGACAACAAGACCAACGCAATAACGAAGGAGGAGCTGTAAATGATGCCATAGCACAAGCACTAACCCAACTGACAAACTTCCTGCAACAACAAGCTGACAACAATCGGACTGCGGGAGGCACACAAGACCGCATGTTGGAGAGATTCTTACATTTCAGTCCGCCAACGTTTGACGGAGAACCAGATGACATCAAGGCAGAATTATGGGTAGAAAGGATATAGAGCATATTCAATGCATCACAGTACACCGATGATCAACGTAAAGCGTTGGCTACGTTTCGGCTCGAGGCTGCCGTGCATGATTGGTGGAAGATCGTTAATGCCCGCTGGATAAGAGAGGATCGTGCCAGAACTTGGGTCAATTTCTTAACTGATTTTCGGACCCAGTACGTCTCAGCAGCAGCTAGAGAGGCTCGTCGAGATGAATTTTATCATCTGAAGCAAGGATCTTTGACTGTAGCTCAGTACGAGTCGCAGTTCAACCGACTCTCCAAGTTCGCACCAGGACTAGTAAGTACAGAGGAGGATAAGCTGTACAAGTTTACTCGAGGATTGAGGTTTTCTCTGCAACAGAGTCTGCTGCCAGTGAGAGTAACGACTATGGCGGAAGCAGTCGAAGCTGCAACCCGAATCGAAAGTGGTATGACACGTCTGGGACAGGCGAAGGAGCGCACTGCTGGGAAGTTTAAGAGATCCGCACCAAACCTATCATCCAGACCACCCCAGAAATTCCAACGCAAGACTTCTGGCCAGAACACCGAAAAGAGGCTTGTGAACAATCTACCGCCCTGTCCGCACTGTAATAAGATGGGATATAAACCCGAGGACTGCTGGAAGAAACAAGGGAGGTGCCTGCACTGTGGAGATAATCAGCATCAGACTAGAGAATGCCCGAAGTGGGAGACACTAGACAACAATCAGCAGAAAAATATGGCCAAGAAGGATGATCGCAAGGGCAAAGGGAAAGCACCAGCGAGAGTTTTTGCCTTAGCTGGACAAGAAGCTCCTAATGCGACAGACGTGGTGGAAGGTACATTTCTTGTCTCAAACCACTCTGTGCATGCATTATTAGATCCAGGATCATCACATTCTTTTGTTGCACCCCATTACGCACAAAAACTGAATGTATGTAAGGAATCACTGCCTGTAAGCTTAGAGGTGTCCACACCTATGGGTGCAAGCCAGGAAACAGATTCGGTATTTAGGAAGTGTGAAGTTGTAGTTGAGGGTCAATGCTTCCCTGCTGACCTAATACTTCTTCTCATACTTGAGTATGACCTCATACTTGGTATGGATTGGCTATCTAAACACTACGCACAATTGGATTGTTATTCTAAAATAGTTAGGTTTTGGGAATCTAATAAGCCGACCGTGGAATTAATTGGAGACGCTAGAGTCAACCTAGCACCTATAATATCAGCTATCAAAGCTAGTAAGGCAGTTGCCAAAGGGGCGACTGTATTTTTAGCCTTCATCATCAACAAACCCATGAGTAAGTCGGGCATAGAAACTATACATGTGGTATCCGAATACCCTGACGTATTTCTCGAAGAATTGACCTCCCTACCACCCGACAGAGAAGTTGAATTCAATATCGAAATCATGCCTGGAAAGAAACCCATTGCAAAGGCACCATACCGAATGGCACCACTGGAGCTGCAAGAGTTGAAGGTCCAACTGCAGAAGTTACTCGACGTGGGTTTTGTGCAACCCAGTGTATCACTATGGGGAGCTCCGGTATTATTTGTCAAAAATAAGGCTTTGCATAGATTACCGTGAACTCAACAGCGTTACAGTTAAAAATAAGTATCCTCTCCCCATGATAGATGAGTTATTTGAACAACTCCAAGGAGCTACGGTGTATTCCAAGTTCGATCTTCAACAAGGATACTACCAGTTAAAGATTAGGAATGAAGATGTTCCTAAAACTGCATTCCAAACTAGATACGGCCACTACGAGTTCGTAGTGATGCCTTTTGGACTCACGAATTCTCCTGCGGCATTTATGGATTTAATGCACATAGTATTTCAACCATATCTCGACTAATTCGTAGTAATTTTCATCGATGACATACTCGTGTACTCTAAGTCGGAAAAAGATCACGAGAGACATCTTAAACTAGTGTTGGATACACTAAGGCAGCACAAGTTGTACGCCAAGTACAGCAAGTGTGAATTTTAGTTGAGGGAAGTGGCATTTCTAGGCCATATTATTTCTGGAGAAGGGATTGCAGTTGATCCATCTAAGATAGAAACTATTATGGATTGGAAGAGGCCAGAAAATGTAACTGAGATCCGAAGCTTTCTTGGACTTGCGGGCTACTACATTAAATTCATCAAAGACTTCTCGAAGATAGCAGGACCCCTCACCCGGCTAACCCAGAAACAAGTAAAATTTGAATGGACGGATAAATGCGAGTCAAGTTTCCAGAAACTCAAGAAGAGACTTACCACCGCACCTATACTGACACTTCCAGAAGGAACCCAAGGATTTGTCATATATAGTGACGCCTCAAAGGATGGCCTCGGTGCCGTTCTAATGCAGAATGATAAAGTTATCGCGTATGCTTCCAGGCAACTCAATACGCACGAGAAGAATTATCCAACACACGACCTCGAACTTGCTGCAATAGTGTTCGCCTTAAAGAAATGGCGAAATCATTTATATGGCGTGGAATTCACTGTTTTTACGGATCATAAAAGTCTCAAGTACCTATTTTCTCAAAAGGAACTTAATCTCCGACAGAGAAGATGGGTAGAGCTTTTAGAAGATTACCATTGTGAAATTCAACACCACCCAGGGAAAGCAAATGTCGTGGCCGATGCCCTAAGTAGAAAGGCTAGAGTGGCCCGACTCATGGTTCGAGAATGGCAAGCTCTCAAGGAACTGAGCTACCTGAAACCCATTCATGAAGGTACTCGTTTAAATTGCGCCATCCTCACAGTTAAATCGAATCAATTGGACGATATTCGATTAGCCCAAGAGAGAGATCCAAAACTTCAAGAGTTTAAGGACAAGATCGCTAAGGGCGAGAAACCCGAGTTTACAATTACCAAGGATGGAATTGTAAGGTTTAAGGGGCGATTATGCATACCTCACGACGAGGAGCTCAAAAGACGAATTCTCGAGGAAGCTCATTGCTCGAGATATACGATACACCCAGGAGGTAACAAGATGTACCGAGACTTGAAGAAACACTTTTGGTGGGTGAACATGAAGAACCAAGTGGCAGAATTCGTGGCGCGATGCCTCACATGTCAGAGAGTCAAAGCTCAGCATCAGCGAACCTCAAGACTACTACAACCACTAGAAGTCCCTGAATGGAAATGGGAAATGGTAACCATGGATTTTATCACGGATTTACCAACCATAAGAGGAGGTTATAACACCATTTGGGTGATCGTCGACAGACTAACGAAATCATCACATTTCGTGCCGGTTAAAAAGGACGACAATTTGCAAAAGCTGGCTAGGACCTATATTAGAGAAATCGTTCGACTCCTTGGAGTGCCAACAGACATAGTATCGGACAGAGATCTTAGATTCGTGTCTCGTTTTTGGAAAGTCTTTCATAAGGGATTAGGAACTTCCTTAAGCTTCAGCACAAGTGCGCATCCCCAAACCGACGGGCAATCTGAACGAACCATTCAAACCCTTGAAGACATGTTACGAGCTTGCGTACTGGACTTTCAAGGAAATTGGGATCACCACCTGCCATTAGCCAAGTTGGCATACAACAACAGTTTCCAAGAGACAATCGGAATGGTACCTTATGAAGCTCTGTATAGGAGGAAGTGTCGATCCCCGTGCCATTGGGAAATCGATGACCAATGGATGCCGAAGACTCAACGAACAGAACCTTCAGCAATGAACACAGATTTGGTGAAGGAAGCCGTAGATAAAGTACGACTAATCAAGGATAGGATCCGCACTGCAGCGCATGTAAGAGTTACGCCGATCAACGTCGGAAGGATCTAGAATTTGAAGTAGGAGATCAAGTCTTCCTGAGGTTAACACCACGGAAAGGTTTGATAGTATCGAGAAAAGGAGGAAAGTTAAGTCCCCGATATGTAGGACCATTCAAAATCAGGGAGAGGGTTGGATGACTATCATACCGATCCGAACTACCACCCAATCTATTTGGAATGCACGACGTTTTCCATGTTTCAAGATTAAAGAAGTATCATCCAGACCCAACGCACATTCTGTAATACCCGAGATTTTTGTTCCGGAATCGTTGAGTTTTCTGGGTTTTATCGGATTGTCATTGTCCTCATCGTTGGAATTTCGTGCCATGTTTGGGTGTGTCTTGTTGGGACACGTGTTTGGAGGCGTTTCGGATCACTATGTGAGTTTTTGAGTTTTTGTGGTGTAGCGCACGCTACTGCGTGGTGTTTAGCGCACGCTACTGAATGTGTAGCGCACGCTAACTGGCAGTCCAGAGGCAGTCCAGTAGCTACTGGACTGGGACTGGAGCTTTGTTAGCGCATGCTAAGGCCGATAGCTAGCGCACGCTATCGACTGCTTAGCGCACGCTCTCTCTTCTTTCTAGCGCACGCTACCCGACAGGTGCGGTTCTGTCCAGGGGCTACTGGACTGGTTTTGTGACCCGTTAGCGCACACTACGGCTTTTGGCTAGCGCACGTTAACTGTGTTATAGGCGGTTTCTCTGGAGCGTTGACCCCGTTAGCGCACGCTAATGCAGGGTGTTTAGCGCGCGCTAATAACTGTCCAGTATAAATACTGGACAGCAGCATTAAGTCGTCATTTTCCACTTTTCTTCATCCCTTCCGACGGGAGTGAGATCCAGAGGCGATTAGGACCGATCTTTTTCTTCTAGCTTCATCTATGAGCGGATTTGTAGATGGTTAACAACATCTAATCGTCTTCTTGGTCCAGATCAAGGTAATCTCTTCTTAGAACCCTAGTTTCTTGAATTTGGGGTTTTTCCTTGGATTTGTGATTCTTAACCGATCTCATCCGATCGGTTGTGTATTTTTGGTTGTCTTCACCATAATCTTCAGATTTTGTAAACCGTTTATCGATTTTTATCGCCCGGATCAACGATTCTTGATTTCTTTGAGAATACTTAGATCCTTGTCGTTTTTAGGATCGTTTCGGATTCCGATTAGTGTTATTGATTCGTGGTGATGCTATTTTCGTAGTATTCGTGGGCTGTCGAAGTCTTGATCATTTTTGAAGGTTCGAAGGTTGCCCGATCATGCCCGTTCGTCGTTTCGTCGCTCGTGATACCGAGGCAAGTATCTTGTCCATACATTTCATGTTTCGTAGGCGTAATTATTGATAAATGATTATATACGAAACCCAATGTTTAATGAACGTAAAAAGGGATCGGTATGTTCTCGATAAATGTTGTCTTTCAACGATAATTCGTGTACTTCGTGAATATATGTGTTCTCGGGATATGTGTGTTGGTTTTGTATGTTGAAAAGATGCTATGACCACTTTGAGTGAGTTTAATAGACCGTAATCCTTTGTCGGGGATTACGTATTGTTATGTGTACTTGTTCGGTAAGAACGTATTGGGTGTGATATTAGTTGATACTCCTTTGAAAGGAGGTTGTAATGTTTAAGTGTTGCTTGGCTTGATATTTTGCTCATTGTTATGTGATCGTTGATAGTGATGTGCCTCCGGGTAGGATTGTTGAATCTCCGGGATTTATACTTGCTAGTATGGGTCGGGCGTGACCGTAGGGTTATCCAATCCGGGTATGTCTTGCGGGGACTCCGAGGTTCGGGGCTTGCTAGCCCGATGCCGAGATTACTTGTGGGGTTATCATCGGGTATGTCTTGCGGGGACTCCGAGGTTCGTGGCTTGTTAGCCCGATGCCGGGATAACTTATGGTTGTGATTTGGAATGGTTCTGTGGCTGTTGCCACGAGGACATGTGATTTGGTATGTCTTCCTATTGGGTTATTCACTCGGGTATGTTCTACGGGAGCATCTGAGGTTCGTGGCTTGTTAGCACCGGACGCGAATAATCTTTAGGAACATTTGTTATGTGATTCGGGTCGTGGACCCTGTGGCTTATGATTCGGGTCTTGGACCCCGTGTGTTGTGAATTGGGTTGTGAAACCGCGTTTTATTATTGGAATCGTATTTTGGAAAGATGATTTTGGGCCATGTCCCTAAGTGTTTTCGAAGGGCTTGAGAATTCCTTTATTTCAAATGTTTTCAAACTCCCGAGATCATTAAATATTTTGTATGAAATACATGGTTCTATTCCTATCTTTTATAAATCAAACTCTTTTGATTAAGTGAATTATCTCGGGAAATATATTCAAGATTATTATATTCTTGAAGCACGTTGTGTATGGCTTGTACTTCTGTTCTATACTTGCACTAGCAAAACAGTGGAGTTTTGCTAACCCTCGAGTATTCGGGGGGTGGATGTCTGTACTGCGTCCAGGTACTTGCAGGTAGTTGGGGAGCGAGCCACAGGATCGATACGAAGGATGATGGGAGACGAAGATACTAATCACGTGAAGACCAATTATAGAGTATTTGGTAGAGTCGTGTTGGTTATTCCTCCGATGTGTTATTTTCTCTAATTATGGAAGTGTTAATATATTCTAGCCCCTGCGTGGGTATGGGTGCTGGGCAAGGATCTTGTATGTATTGTTGTGTGTGTTGTGATATAAGACCTAATCAGTCTAATGGTCCTTTATGTAGCCATGTCGGCATGTGAAGTGACGCATTGTTTTGTATTTAGCCTGGTAGATCCTCGCGGAGAGGGTCTGCGGCACTGTAATATTCCCGAGTGGTTTGGGGGTAGTACAGAATATGGTATCGGAGCTTAGGTTGAGGAAACCTAGGCTGTCGGGTTGAGTTGTGTGTTGTCGGGTCTTGTCTTGTCAGATTTGGTCTGACTGAGTGGTGTCGCGATGCATCGTCTGAGTTGTCGGTCGTGATTAGTATCGAGGTGCAACCATCATCTTCGTGCGATCTGTGGATGTAAGTCTCCCTACCTTGTTGTGTCTCGTATTATACGAGTTTACGTGATTCTATGTTATTATGTGGAGTTTAATTGTGCCTCGTGAATACTTACTCCATACTTGTTTGATTCTCGTATTGTGTTGGAATAAAGAGTAGTACCGGTATGTATGTATATATATTTACATCTTTGTGTAAAATCGTTTTTATAGGAGTGATGTTTTGGATTGGTTACTCAATAAAAGTTTATCAATGTGGTATTTCAATTTCAAATGTTTTGGGGAAGTCACGTAAATTCTATTTAAAAATATCCTTTGAGAAGGAAAAATGATTTGATTTTCGTATGATGACCTCGAGACCAAAGATTTTGAGAATTCAAACTACACATATTATATTTTCATCTTGCATTGAAAATTTTCAAAATATTTTAAATGCTTAAACGAGGTCTACCAATAGTTTACTTGAGACGTGACTTTCGTCTTCAAGCATTAGGTTAAACGATATGTAGTGAGAATGTAAATTGTTGGCGTTTGGATTCGTATGCTGTTGTTTATTTGTAACCTTCGACTTTTGGCATTATTTGGTATATGTTCATGAATAACAATTGTTGTGTGTGGTTATGTGTAACTTGAACTGTGTTCTTGTCCGCTGCGTGTGTAAAGTCCAAAGTGACTTTTTGGGTACTTTTACCAAATAGTGTGTGTTTCAAAATGACCTTTCGGGTTTGTAAATTTGAATTATTTCGTTGACCCTTTTTCCTAACTCTTTTGTCGGGTGATTTAACATATATTTTGAAACTATTGAGTTTTTGCGTCTACGCCTTGTAATTTCAAATGGTATTTGGTGACGGTATTTGGTATTTGGAAAATGACTTTTGGGGAGTATTTGGAAAGTATTACCGTCATCGGCCTTTCTGGCATTTTGGAATGTTTTTGAAAATGGTTTTCAACTTGGTGAGTTCCGGCGCGGAAACCGTACAGAAAATGATTTTGATATAATGGATGATTTCAATTTCATTGCATTTATAAATCGCATAACAACGGCATTATAAATGAAGATTTTTGGTAAAATAGTTTGTATATAGTGCTCTAGCTAGAATTAAATGGTAATATGTATATGATTTAATGATGTTGGATTAAAGACAGAGATGTGAATATCTTGCTATGAGTTATGATCTTTCGTTACCCTATGTTGTTGTTTGTTAGTATGCCGAGGGGCAGAGGTCGTGGTCGTAACCGTGGCGCTGATGGCCACGGGGATCAGATGCGGAATCGAGAGAATGCCGCTGGGAATGATTTTAGTTTGGGTGTTGCTACTATATTGCAACAAGTAGCGACTCAGATGACTCAGTTGACCCAGGTGGTTCAATGTAGCATTGACGCGAGTCAGAACATTGGTGTAAATCAATGGCTTCGCGAGGTAGTTCGTATGAATCCCCCTCGATTCGCCGGTGCTGCAGATGCGTTGGGCTGGGATGGTTGGATTTTCCAGTTGGGAAAGATTTTCGAGGCTGTCGGATGTCCTGAAGAGCGGAAGGTACCTATCGCTCAGTACATTCTCGACAAAGATGCTGCTAGTTGGTGGGAAGCTGTTAAACCTCGTGATCGTGATGTCACATGGGTGGAGTTCCAGGCATTTATGGAAGCTGAGTTCTGTCCGAAACCGATTAGAGAGCAGAGGATTCACGAATTCTACTTGGCAGAACCGCAAGATATATCGGTGTCGCAAGCTATCATTGATTATAGCAAACAACTCAGTTATGTGCGAGACCGGGCGAGAACCGAGGAAGAGAGGATCCTTCACTTTGACAGACGGATGAAGCCGGATATTCGCGTGTATATGTCGGGATTCAATTGCACTTCGTTGAGGGACTATCAAGATCGAGCATTAGCCCGTGAACTAGCTTCGTTATCGTCGGAGCGTGTGTCCGAGTCGAAGAGGCAGAGGAAGTCTGATGACCGTGTGGACGGTGCAGGAGTTGGTGTTTCTAGTTTTCAATGTCGTAGCCTTTCCACTGTGAAGCTCCATCGCTCGATGCGTGGAACTGAGAGTTCCAAGTCGTCTGCTCTGACTCTTGGTAAAGCCAGGAGATGTTTTAACTGTAATGTGGCGGGACATGTTCGTGCACATTGTCCTTCTCCGCCAGTAACGTGTTACAGGTGCGGACTCGAGGGACACCGAGTTCAGTTTTGTGAGATGGTTACCGAGCCTTCCGGGGCGCGGAATTGAGCACCGATATCTGGATCGACTCCGAGAAGCCCCTGAGTGGCTTAGCCTATCAGTTGTTTGTTATGTTATTTCCCTCGTTTTGTTGTTTCAATATTCCGGAGATTAACTTCTTTTATTTGAAGTGAATGGGATTTTGAACTCTGTACTTTCGACTCTGTCGAATCGTTTATGTTCGTTGATATTTTCTGAACTTGTCCTATCTTGTGCTTTTGGTTGATCGAACAAGTTTTGGTATTGTTTCAGAATAACCCATTTGTCGTTATGACTTTCCAATTGCTATTCCCTTTCCTGTGGATCTTATGTGAATACACATCTTGTTGTCTTCACCGGATCGTATATTGTCTCGAGTCGAGATGTGAACTTTGGGGTTGTTGTTTGAGTATTATTGTTCGTCGTGATTCGAACATGATTGATCGACTATTGTCGTCTCGATCGTTGTAACTCAATCGTTTGATGGTTCAGTTTTTGTTGATCTCGTTTCGTGATTGTTGAGCGTTAGGACTCGTTCGTAATTTCCTTAAGTTAAGGAAATTTGTTTTGTGTTCGATCCTCCAACCCTTGGGCTGTGGAATTTCGTATTGGTTCAGCGTATAGCTCATGTTTTGGTTGATGTACTGTTGAATTGTTCGACTGTATTGATTTTCGTTTGTTGTCTTTTGTTATTTCGGTAACGGATATCGTGTGTTATCTGAGTTTGTTTTGCGTCATTCGTTATATGTTTCAAGTTTCGGGGATGAAACTTCTTTTAACAGGGGTAGAATGTAATACCCGAGATTTTTGTTCCGGAATCGTTGAGTTTTCTGGGTTTTATCGGATTGTCATTATCCTCATTGTTGGAATTTCGTGCCATGTTTGGGTGTGTCTTGTTGGGACACGTGTTTGGAGGCGTTTCGGATCACTATATGAGTTTTTGAGTTTTTGTGGTGTAGCGCACGCTAATGCTTGAGGCATAACGCACGCTACTGCGTGGTGTTTAGCGCACGCTACTGAATGTGTAGCGCACGCTAACTGGAAGTCCAGAGGCAGTCCAGTAGCTACTGGACTGGGACTGGAGCTTTGTTAGCGCACGCTTAGGCCGATAGCTAGCGCACGCTATCGACTGCTTAGCGCACGCTCTCTCTTCTTTCTAGCACACGCTACCCGACAGGTGCGGTTCTATCCAGGGGCTACTGGACTGGTTTTGTGACCCGTTAGCGCACGCCACGGCTTTTGGCTAGCGCACGCTAACTGTGTTATAGGCGGTTTCTCTGGAGCGTTGACCCCGTTAGCGCACGCTAATGCAGGGTGTTTAGCGCGCGCTAATAATCGGCTCAAAGATAAATACCGCATGCAGAAAGATTAAGTCGTCATTTTCCACTTTTCTTCATCCCTTCCGACGGGAGTGAGATCCAGAGGCGATTAGGACCGATCTTTTTCTTCTAGCTTCATCTCTGAGCGAATTTGTAGATGTTAAACAACATCTAATCGTCTTCTTGGTCCAGATCAAGGTAATCTCTTCTTAGAACTCTAGTTTTTTGAATTTGGGGTTTTTCCTTGGATTTGTGATTCTTAACCGATCTCATCCGATCGGTTGTGTATTTTTGGTTGTCTTCACCGTAATCTTCAGATTTTGTTAACCGTTCATCGATTTTTATCGCCCGGATCAACGATTCTTGATTTCTTTGAGAATACTTAGATCCTTGTCGTTTTTAGGATCGTTTCGGATTTCGATTAGTGTTATTGATTCGTGGTGATGCTATTTTCGTAGTATTCGTGGGCTGTCGAAGTCTTGATCATTTTTGGAGGTTCGAAGGTTGCCCGATCGTGCCCGTTCGTCGTTTCGTCGCTCGTGATACCGAGGCAAGTATCTTGTCCATACATTTCATGTTTCGTAGGCGTAATTATTGATAAATGATTATATACGAAACCCAATGTTTAATGAACGTAAAAAGGGATCGGTATGTTCTCGATAAATGTTGTCTTTCAACGATAATTCGTGTACTTCGTGAATATATGTGTTCTCGGGATATGTGTGTTGGTTTTGTATGTTGAAAAGATGCTATGACCACTTTGAGTGAGTTTAATAGACCGTAATCCTTTGTCGGGGATTACGTATTGTTATGTGTACTTGTTCGGTAAGAACGTATTGGGTGTGATATTAGTTGATACTCCTTTGAAAGGAGGTTGTAATGTTTAAGTGTTGCTTGGCTTGATATTTTGCTCATTGTTATGTGATCGTTGATAGTGACGTGCCTCCGGGTAGGATTGTTGAATCTCCGGGATTTATACTTGCTAGTATGGGTCGGGCGTGACCGTAGGGTTATCCAATCCGGGTATGTCTTGCGGGGACTCCGAGGTTCGGGGCTTGCTAGCCCGATGCCGAGATTACTTGTGGGGTTATCATCGGGTATGTCTTGCGGGGACTCCGAGGTTCGTGGCTTGTTAGCCCGATGCCGGGATAACTTATGGTTGTGATTTGGAATGGTTCTGTGGCTGTTGCCACGAGGACATGTGATTTGGTATGTCTTCCTATTGGGTTATTCACTCGGGTATGTTCTACGGGAGCATCTGAGGTTCGTGGCTTGTTAGCACCGGACGCGAATAATCCTTAGGAACATGTGTTATGTGATTCGGGTCGTGGACCCTGTGGCTTATGATTCGGGTCTTGGACCCCGTGTGTTGTGAATTGGGTTGTGAAACTGCGTTTTATTATTGGAATCGTATTTTGGAAAGATGATTTTGGGCCATGTCCCTAAGTGTTTTCGAAGGGCTTGAGAATTCCTTTATTTCAAATGTTTTCAAACTCCCGAGATCATTAAATATTTTGTATGAAATACATGGTTCTATTCCTACCTTTTATAAATCAAACTGTTTTGATTAAGTAAATTATCTCGGGAAATATATTCAAGATTATTATATTCTTGAAGCACGTTGTGTATGGCTTGTACTTCTGTTCTATACTTGCACTAGCAAAACAGTGGAGTTTTGCTAACCCCCGAGTATTCGGGGGGTGGATGTCTCAGATTGGCCCGTGTACTTGCGGTAGTCGGGGAGCGAGCCACACGATCGATACGAAGGATGATGGGAGATGAAGATACTAATCACGTGAAGACCAATTATAGAGTATTTGGTAGAGTCATGTTGGTTATTCCTCTGATGTGTTATTTTCTCGAATTATGGAAGTGTTATTGTATTCTAGCCCTTGCGTGGGTATGTGTGCTAGGCAAGGTTCTTGTATGTATTGTTGTGTGTGTTGTGATATAAAACCTAATCGGTCTAATGGTCCTTTATGTAGCCATGTCGGCATGTGAAGTGAAGCATTGTTTTGTATTTAGCCTGGTAGATCCTCGCGGAGAGGGTCTGCGGCGCTGTAATATTCCCGAGTGGTTTGGGGGTGTTACACATTCTTACTTCTGACATTCCGCCGATCAAGGATAACTTGTCTTATGAGGAGAAGCCAATCAAGATCCTCGACCGGCAAGTCCGCGAATTGAGGAAGAAGCGAATTCCTTTAGTTAAAGTCGTCTGGTCGAAT
This sequence comes from Orobanche coerulescens, assembly GCA_033398695.1. Lineage (NCBI taxonomy): Eukaryota > Viridiplantae > Streptophyta > Magnoliopsida > Lamiales > Orobanchaceae > Orobanche > Orobanche coerulescens. Next base: position 33,455,376 of record CM065814.1, on the reverse strand, counting down.
CACAACAGAGAGGAAGATGCGACGTGGGAAGCTGAGAAAGAAATTAAGAAATCGTATCCCGAATTATTTGGGTAGGAATTTGGAGACCAAATTCTTTTAAGGAGGGGAGGATGTAAAATCCCCTAAAACTCGATAGTTTACTACATGTATAATTGTTAAATCATAATGTACTCCAATAACAATTGTTTAATCTACATCTAGTTTCATTTGTTTTACTCATTTATTCGTAAATTATTTTATGAACCAAATAATCAAATTAATTAAAATTTGAAGTGGGAATATAAAATTCCTAATGGGCCATGTGTATTAACACATATACACATAAACACACCATAAGACTCAAGCCCAAACTAAATAAAACCCCTAAGGCTTAGAATCACAATTTAAAGCCCAATCTAATCACCTAGCCCAATTTATTAAACAAATACTTAATATCTATATCTATATACACCTAAAATAAAAAAAATATAATAACACACACACACACACACACACACACACATAAGCCACGTCCAAGAGCACTTGGGGGGAGGGGAATCCTTGTCACCCATGCAAGACTCAATTTCTTACATCTTCTCTTCCCAAGTATTCCACCTCCCAACCCCATTAAACCCTTTTAAAAATCAAACACCCTCATTCCTTTCACCCTTACAAAAAACAAAATCTGAAAATTAGACAGAGTAAGAGAAGGAGAAGAGAAGAAGAAGAAAAGAAGAGAAGGAGAAAGGTTCAACTTAAGGAGGTAATTTCACTATCTATATGTAACTTCAATATATATATATATACCTAGATATATCTTACATACACTAACTTAAACCACATCTTCATCATCAATGGTGTGGCATACATTGGTCAAAATAAAAAGAGGAGAGGCAAAGAAAAGGTTGTTGCAACTAGTTCAAAGACTTAGATCTCTTCACCACTTCAAGAACTAAAGTCGGTAAAACTATTCTTCTCACTTTAATATGCAATTTATCTTAAACAAATATGCATGTCCCTTCCATGAAGTTCATATAGTCCACTTTTCTCATACTAATAGCATGCTTAATGGTTTATAGCTTGTTGCATGCGAAATTAGCCAATTTTGATGATTTAAGTGAAATGTCCCAAAACTTCTTATCAAATAAGTATGATTTTGTCTTCCTTTATATTCTGGAAATTATGTTTGGAGAAGTATATTTGTGTTATATGATCATGCATGTGAAGTTGGATGTGTAATTTGTGGCCTAGCAAAAAAATAGGATGATCAAAACGGACACAAAACAAGAATTAAGTGAAGATAAAGAAAATTATTATAAAAAAAAGATGTAATATGACGTAAGGTCATAAAATACAATATATTCACTTGTTAATCACCTACCCTTAAAATTTTATAAGAAACGTAAATCATTTTCTAAGTCAACGGGTTAAAATCGGCAAAACACGAAGATTGTGTAAATCTATCAAAATGGTGAAACTACTAAATAAAATCCGTATATTTCAGTCTGGAACATCAAAGTGGACATAATAACACGTTTAGCCTCTGTCCTAAAAATTTCGTAGTAATCGGAATCCATTTCCGGTGTCTACGGACCAAAAGTGTAAATTAAGACAAAATAAGGGGGTCAAATGATAAATTCCTCAAAAATTTGGAACCAAAGTAAAAAGTTCACCTTATGGACCGAAGACATAACTTATATAGAAATAAATATTCTGACCTTAAAATTTCGTAGAGAGCGGAAGTCGATTCAAGATTTGGGGCTAAAATGCAATAATTGGTAAAATTGGGGTCAATTAGTAAATTTCAATAAAAATGGAATTATAAGATAAATTTTCAGGTCTATGGACCAGAATGTTAATTATCAACGGATAAATATTATATCCGAAAAACCCTATAACAATATGTTGTTGCCCAAAATATTTATCCGAAGATTAATACTGCTGGAAGACGGACAACAAACAACAATTGCGGGAGCACTTCCGAGAGAAGATAAATAATACAAGATTTGCTGGGTTTGTTAGGCCCGGACTTGATTGTCTCGCGAGATGATATTAATACAAATATTCGTGGATACAAGTATTAATGAGAGAAATCTAAATACAATGAGTGTAAAAAGACTCTGTTAATCCGGCTCTTGAGCGAAGCTCGGTGTTCTTCGTCCCCGCCGATCGTCTGCCTGATGAGAGAGGCCGGGAGAAGTAAGACCGAATGATAGCTGTTGCCAAGAGTTGGAGATAGCCAAGTGCTGGGTGTTTTGCTTCTGTAATGTATACTGAAATCGCGATAATGCAGCCCCTTAGCCGAGTGCAGGGTGCCTTGTATTTATAGTGGCAGCCGGGTCCTGTCCTTTGGTGGGCGATCGCCTTCCAGCCATTCTAATAATGGGGCGATCGTCCGCCGGCCAATATTATAATGGGGCGATCACCCGGGCTGTCGGGCAAAAGTCCAAGGAAGAGGCTGGCGCCAGCTGGGCGGTCCAATGGGGAGTCAGCACGCGTCCGGAGTCAGTCACATGCGGCCCTACTGACAGCTTTCGGCGGAATCAATTGTCACATGCGGCCCTACTGACAGCTTTCGGCGGCTTGTCTACCGGGTGGAAAGATTCGCCAGCCGTGGTCAATGACCCGTGATTCGCGGATCTTGCCTCGGCCCTTGCACGTGGTGTCTGTCTTAAGGTTCAGCCTTTGCCGACTGGATGGCCATCGGTGCTGATCGACATGAGGCGGTCGTCTCTAGCTGGTCATCAGAGGTCGCCATCGGCCAGTTGTCGAGGGTCGGCATTGGTCGGTCACTAAGGGTCGGTCGGCAAGTGCCGAGAGATGATCGTCTCCAGTCGGTCGCCAGGAGTCGGTCGCCGAGTACCGAGAGACGATCGTATTTGATGTCGATCGCTCGGCACCGGGACTTGTCCTGGGACCTTCGGTTGGTCGATGCAGCTTGTCCGCTGGGCTAAGGCTCGGTCGCCTGACCGCTGGTCGGCAGATCTGCCTTGTCTGCTCGGCAGTGACTCGGTCGCCCGATCTCCGAGGCGATCGCCGGTCGGAAAGTGTTAATTCTTGACACAACAATTGCCCCCCAGCTTGCTCCTATGTTGAAGACATGGGGCGAGGTGGTTCTTGCTGGCGATCGTGTAAGGATGAGGACGGGCGATCTTGCTGAGCTGACTTAGGATTCAGACTTGGGCTATCATGGTCGATTGGCTAGCTATCTTTCGGTCCTGTACCTGCAAAAACAACATTGGCCGATCCCCCACGGAAACTTGGTGGTTTCGCTTGTTTGAGGAATCATGCACAGTCGCGGAGATCGATGGACCGACTCCATGACCGTGTCTTGGTGCGCGAAGACATTGAGTGTCTCATGACTCACTTTATTAAGAGGGTCCTCTGCTAGGCTGCGCCTCGCCTCGTATTTAAACGAAGGGCGTGCGGTCTCGGTCTAGAGGAGTCCTTGCGCGGGGCAGCGTCGGATGAATCAACTCCACGCCCATGGCTTGTTAGCTCTGCTTCCACCTCGGCCAGCCATGGAGATGGCCGACCTCGACGGTGTACGTTGAGACGGGGGTTGTGTCACGTGTCCACTGATTAATGTTGGAGAGCCCTTAGATTACGCCGGCCTCGTATTTAAACGAAGGGCAAGCGATCTCAGCCGAAAGGGACCTTGCATGGCCGAAGCAGCCGGTTCCATCGACTGCCAGGACCATGGCTTTATGGTGTGCGGTGGAGGCGATCGCGAGCCTTAGTCCCTCATGTTAAATGCTGGACTGTAGATGGCGATCGTGTCCTCCGGGTTGCTGATGATGTAGCGTGATGATCGGCGATCGGGCCGGAAGACTGGCGATCGTCGCTCGGCAGCCGATCGCTTTATTCGTAGGTCGATATCGGCGATCGGGCGGGAGTTAGTCCCTCATTTAAAATGGACTGTAGGCGGTGAGCGAGTCCTCCGGCTCTGCTGGATAGTAGCGATCGGGCTGGGAGACTGGAGGTCGTCGCGCGGGCGCCGATCGCTCTACTCCTAGGCTAAGAAGAAGCCTTTGCCTGGCCAGGAAATCTGCGGCTCTAGCCCGGAAGGCTGCGTAGGTCGTGGGTTGGGTCTTTGTGAGATGCCTGAACATAGGCGAAAAACCCTGAAAACCTCCTAGGACCGCGTAGAGGGCGGTCTCATCGTTTACGGGCTCGCCGTTGAGGATGATCACGTCTACCCGGTCGATGTAGTCCGAGTCGGACTCCTCTTCTCCCTGCTTAATTTGCATCATGCGAAGGCGACCTTCTGGCCGGGCGACCCTGGTGGCGAAGTATTACGTGAAGACGTGCGCCAGCTCGTTAAAGGAGCCAATGGACCGAGGTGGCAATGAGGTGTACCACCGGTGGGCGAGGTCGTCCAGCGTCAGAGGGAACATTCAGCACCGGGTCGCGTCTGATGCCCCACACCCGGTCATGTAGATGTTGAAATTGTGCATGTGTGTTTGGGGGTCCGATCGCCTCTCGTACACGGGTGTCTGAGGAGGAGCGATCTTGTGCTGCACAGGGGCGAGCTCGATGTTGATCGCGAGCGGCTCGCTTGGCTCGGCGATCGTCTTCATGGCGCCTGCCCTGGATTGCAGGAGCACCTTCACGTCGTCGAGCTGACGTTGCAATGCGGCAATCGCCGTGGCTCGGTTCCTTGTGGATCGGCTTTGGGAGCGGGAGCCGAGGCGATCATGTACCGATCTCCGGACTCCGCTGCTGCCAACCTCGGCTATTTGGCGAGTGGGAGCCAGACGGCTGGACTGCCTTCTGGGAGCCGGGTAGGCCGAGCTCCTGGTGATGGACTCAAACTCCGTCGTCTCGTAGCTGGGGCCGGACGCCCGGCCGCTGTGTCGGGTCACCGCCTGTGCGATCGAAGACAGAGGTGCCCCGGCTACCGAGCGCCTCTTCTTGCGGAGGAGAGCCTCCTGGCGATCGCTCGGCCAGTAACGCCTTGAGCTTCCGCTTGGACTTCCGGCGGGCGGCCGAGGGGGTGATAGCAGGAGGCGCGTCAAGAGCACTCCGTCGTTCCTGTAGGACGGCCATGACCTCGTCGATCTGTTCCTTGGTTCGGAGCTGATCGAGCGAGAGGCTTGGGCCGCCGCCCAGGGATGGGATCGAGCGTCTCTGACCGCGGCGGCTGCCTTCCACCATCGGCTGCGGCTCGGACTGGGACGGAACGGGGGGTCTGGCCGGCTGGTCAGCGGCTTTCTTCGACGCGGAGGCGGAAGACATGATTTCTGAAGGATTTCTTTGAAGTGCAGTGAGTGTCACTTCAAGTATCTGCCCCGAGAACAGTGAGTGTTCTTCGGAACGGTAGGTGTAAATTTGAGGGTTGGAGCCCCTTCTTCTAGCGCCAATTGTTGTTGCCCAAAATATTTATCCGAAGATTAATACTGCTGGAAGACGGACAACAAACAACAATTGCGGGAGCACTTCCGAGAGAAGATAAATAATACAAGATTTGCCGGGTTTGTTAGGCCCGGGCTTGAATGCTCTCGCGAGATGATATTAATACAAATATTCGTGGATACAAGTATTAATGAGAGAAATCTAAATACAATGAGTGTAAAAAGACTCTGTTAATCCGGCTCTTGAGCGAAGCTCGGTGTTCTTCGTCCCCGCCGATCGTCTACCTGATGAGAGAGGCCGGGAGAAGAAAGACCGAATGATAGCTGTTTCCAAGAGTTGGAGATAGCCAAGTGCTGGGTGTTTTGCTTCTGTAATGTATACTGAAATGGCGATAATGCAGCCCCTTAGCCGAGTGCAGGGTGCCTTGTATTTATAGTGGCAGCCGGGTCCTGTCCTTTGGTGGGCGATCGCCTTCCGGCCATTATAATAATGGGGCGATCGTCCGCCGGCCAATATTATAATGGGGCGATCAACCGGGCTGTCGGGCAAAAGTCCAAGGAAGAGGCTGGCGCCAGCTGGGCGGTCCAATGGGGAGTCAGCACGCGTCCGGAGTCAGTCACATGCGGCCCTACTAACAGCTTTCGGCGGAATCAATTGTCACATGCGGCCCTACTGACAGCTTTCGGCGGCTTGTCCGCTGGTGGAAAGATTCTGCCAGGCTGTGGTCAATGACCCGTGATTCGCGGATCTTGCCTCGGCCCTTGCACGTGGTGTCTGTCTTAAGGTTCAGCCTTTGCCGACTGGATGGCCATCGGCGCTGATCGACATGAGGCGGTCGTCTCTAGCTGGTCATCAGAGGTCGCCATCGGCCAGTTGTCGAGGGTCGGCATTGGTCGGTCACCAAGGGTCGGTCGGCAAGTGCCGAGAGATGATCGTCTCCAGTCGGTCGCCAGGAGTCGGTCGCCGAGTACCGAGAGACGATCGTATTTGATGTCGATCGCTCGGCACCGGGACTTGTCCTGGGACCTTCGGTTGGTCGATGCAGCTTGTCCGCTGGGCTAAGGCTCGTTCGCCTAACCGCTGGTCGGCAGATCTGCCTTGGCTGCTCGGCAGTGACTCGGTCGCCCGATCTCGGAGGCGATCGCTGGTCGGAAAGTGTTAATTCTTGACACAACAATTGCCTCCCAGCTTGCTCCTATGTTGAAGACATGGGGCGAGGTGGTTCTTGCTGGCGATCGTGTAAGGATGAGGACGGGCGATCTTGCTGAGCTGACTTAGGATTCGGACTTGGGCTATCATGGTCGATTGGCTAGCTATCTTTCGGCCCTGTACCTGCAAAAACAACATTGGCCGATCCCCCACGGAAACTTGGTGGTTTCGCTTGTTTGAGGAATCGTGCACAGTCGCGGAGATCGATGGACCGACTCCATGACCGTGTCTTGGTGCGCGAAGACATTGAGTGTCTCGTGACTCACTTTATTATGAGGGTCCTCTGTTAGGCTGCGCCTCGCCTCGTATTTAAACAAAGGGCGTGCGGTCTCGGTCTAGAGGAGTCCTTGCGCGGGGCAGCGCCGGATGAATCAACTCCACGCCCGCGGCTTGTTAGCTCTGCTTCCACCTCGGCCAGCCATGGAGATGGCCGACCTCGACGGTGTACGTTGAGACGGGGGTTGTGGCACGTGTCCACTGATTAATGTTGGAGAGCCCTTAGACTGCGCCGGCCTCGTATTTAAACGAAGGGCGGGCGATCTCGGCCGAAAGGGACCTTGCATGGCCGAAGCAGCCGGTTCCATCGACTGCCAGGACCATGGCTTTATGGTGTGCGGTGGAGGCGATCGCGAGCCTTAGTCCCTCATGTTAAATGTTGGACTGTAGATGGCGATCGTGTCCTCCGGGTTGCTGATGATGTAGCGTGATGATCGGCGATCGGGCCGGAAGACTGGCGATCGTCGCTCGGCAGCCGATCGCTTTATTCGTAGGTCGATATCGGCGATCGGGCGGGAGTTAGTCCCTCATTTAAAATGGACTGTAGGCGGTGAGCGAGTCCTCCGGCTCTGCTGGATAGTAGCGATCGGGCTGGGAGACTGGAGGTCGTCGCGCGGGCGCCGATCGCTCTACTCCTAGGCTAAGAAGAAGCCTTTGCCTGGCCAGGAAATCTGCGGCTCTAGCCCGGAAGGCTGCGTAGGTCGTCGGTTGGGTCTTCGTGAGATGCCTGAACATAGGCAAAAAACCCTGAAAACCTCCTAGGACCGCGTAGAGGGCGGTCTCATCGTTTACGGGCTCGCCGTTGAGGATGATCACGTCTACCCGGTCGATGTAGTCCGAGTCGGACTCCTCTTCTCCCTGCTTGATTTGCATCATGCGAAGGTGACCTTTTGGCCGGGCGACCCTGGTGGCGAAGTATTCCGTGAAGACGTGCGCTAGCTCGTTAAAGGAGCCAATGGACCGAGGTGGCAATGAGGTGTACCACCGGTGGGCGAGGTCGACCAGCGTCAGAGGGAACATTCGGCACCGGGTCGCGTCTGATGCCCCACACCCGGTCATGTAGATGTTGAACTTGTGCAGGTGTGTTTGGGGGTCCGATCGCCCCTCGTACACGGGTGTCTGAGGAGGAGCGATCTTGTGCTGCACAGGGGCGAGCTCGATGTTGATCGCGAGCGGCTCGCTTGGCTCAGCGATCGTCTTCATGGCGCCTGCCCTGGATTGCAGGAGCGCCTTCACGTCGTCGAGCTGACGTTGCAATGCGGCAATCGCCGTGGCTCGGTTGCTTGCGGATCGGCTTTGGGAGCGGGAGCTGAGGCGATTGTGTACCGATCTCCGGACTCCGCTGCTGCCGACCTCGGCTATTTGGAGAGTGGGAGCCAGACGGATGGACTGCCTTCTGGGAGCCGGGTAGGCCGAGCTCCTGGTGACGGACTCAAACTCCCTCGTCTCGTAGGCCGGGCCGGACGCCTGGCCGCTGTGTCGGGTCACCGCCTGTGCGATCGAAGACAGAGGTGCCCCGGCTGCCGAGCGCCTCTTCTTGCGGACGAGAGCCTCCTGGCGATCGCTCGGCCAGTAACGCCTTGAGCTTCCGCTTGGACTTCCGGAGGGCGGCCGAGGGGGTGATAGCAGGAGGCGCGTCAAGAGCACTCCGTCGTTCCTGTAGGACGGCCATGACCTCGTAGATCTGTTCCTTGGTTCGGAGCTGATCGAGCGAGAGGCTCGGGCCGCCGCCCAGGGATGGGATCGAGCGTCTCTGACCGCGGCGGCTGCCTTCCACCGTCGGCTGCGGCTCGGACTGGGACGGAACGGGGGGTCTGGCCGGTTGGTCAGCGGCTTTCTTCGACGCGGAGGCGGAAGACATGATTTCTGAAGGATTTCTTTGAAGTGCAGTGAGTGTCACTTCAAGTATCTGCCCCGAGAACAGTGAGTGTTTTTCGGGACGGTAGGTGTAAATTTGAGGGTTGGAGCCCTTCCTCTAGCGCCAATTGTTGTTGCCCAAAATATTTATCCGAAGATTAATACTGTTGGAAGACGGACAACAAACAACAATTGCGGGAGCACTTCCGAGAGAAGATAAATAATACAAGATTTGCCAGGTTTGTTAGGCCCGGGCTTGAATGCTCTCGCGAGATGATATTAATACAAATATTCGTGGATACAAGTATTAATGAGAGAAATCTAAATACAATGAGTGTAAAAAGACTCTGTTAATCCGGCTCTTGAGCGAAGCTCGGTGTTCTTCGTCCCCGCCGATCGTCTGCTTGATGAGAGAGGCCGGGAGAAGTAAGACCGAATGATAGCTGTTGCCAAGAGTTGGAGATAGCCAAGTGCTGGGTGTTTTGCTTCTGTAATGTATACTGAAATCGCGATAATGCAGCCCCTTAGCCGAGTGCAGGGTGCCTTGTATTTATAGTGGCAGCCGGGTCCTGTCCTTTGGTGGCCGATCGCCTTCCGGCCATTATAATAATGGGGCGATCGTCCGCCGGCCAATATTATAATGGGGCGATCACCCGGGCTGTCGGGCAAAAGTCCAAGGAAGAGGTTGGCGCCAGCTGGGCGGTCTAATGGGGAGTCAGCACGCGTCCGGAGTCAGTCACATGCGGCCCTACTGACAGCTTTCGGCGGAATCAATTGTCACATGCGGCCCTACTGACAGCTTTCGGCGGCTTGTCGGCTGGTGGAAAGATTCTGCCAGGCTGTGGTCAATGACCCGTGATTCGCGGATCTTGCCTCGGCCCTTGCACGTGGTGTCTGTCTTAAGGTTCAGCCTTTGCCGACTGGATGGCCATCGGCGCTGATCGACATGAGGCGGTCGTCTCTAGCTGGTCATCAGAGGTCGCCATCGGCCAGTTGTCGAGGGTCAGCATTGGTCGGTCACTAAGGGTCGGTCGGCAAGTGCCGAGATATGATCGTCTCCAGTCGGTCGCCAGGAGTCGGTCGCCGAGTACCGAGAGACGATCGTATTTGATGTCGATCGCTCGGCACCGGGACTTGTCCTGGGACCTTCGGTTGGTCGATGCAGCTTGTCCGCTGGGCTAAGGCTCGGTCGCCTGACCGCTGGTCGGCAGATCTGCCTTGGCTGCTCGACAGTGACTCGATCGCCCGATCTCCGAGGCAATCGCCGGTCGGAAAGAGTTAATTCTTGACACAACACAATAGGAGCAAATTTTGGATTTTGGGGTCAAAACGACATTTTAAATAATTTTGGGGCAAACTGAAAATTTTAGAAAATCAGTCAGAAACTGAAAATTTTGGAAAGTTCACTCAAACACAGATGTTCCAAGTTCAACATGAACTCTCCCGCATAATAATTCGTTTCGCAAGAATTTTGGGCGTAACCGTAAATTGAGAAAATTTAAACCAAAAATCAAAGATTGGAATTTATCAAGTCTGAAATCAATAATCACAATTACATTCCAAATATATGTCTATAACGGAACCATAAACTCATAAAAACTCGTGCCACGAATAAACTCCAAATCGCAATCATATAATCAATTTACGCTAAGTATTGGATATATAACTCTGACCATATTATGTGCATTCACCGCAATGTGACTAATGTATAATGACATCTAACCGAAAACTAAGTGGCATACAAACAAAGTGCCACAGACAGATCCGCCTCTAATCCTATCGGGGCAAAGTGCCACGTCGGCAGACAGGGGCCACCTCTTGAGCCCATACGAAATAGAGGGCCGATCAAAGATCCAGGGGCCACCTCTTAAGTTGTAGGGGCCGCCTCTAGAGTCCCAAATTTGTGTCAGGGACGGTTAGACCATGTCTTGGATCGAGCAGCACGGCTGCGGTTCATGAAGAAGGCTACCGTCGTTTCCTATTCCCTTGAAGCCAATGGACGGAGTGTTCCGGAGGTGACTGAGTCATAGACTTAGGGTATAATCGTGATTATGGTATGATCCGGGCATTGACCCAAAATTAAGGACATGCCGAGCCCATATAAGAGATAAGGAAGCACGTCACCAAGCGTGAGAGCGATAAGTTCAAAGGCCAAAGTTATAGTGACGGTCCGACAAACGCCCAAGGCTACGGTCATTAAACCAAAGGTCGTGGCGATAGCCAAAGGCCAAACACTGATAACGGTCTAAGATGTTATAAGGAGGCCGAGGGACTTAGTCATACAGACGACCTCCCGAAGCTAAATACTCATTAGGCGCTCGACGCCACATATTGTCATACTTAACAGCAATCTATGGAGATTGACTGTTCACTCATAACTTAATTCATTGCATTATATTTGAAACTTATACCATCCATAAATGATAAATTTTCAAAGGTGGGAGTAAAATAGTATATATTTCAAAATGATTATATACGTATAATTTCAGAAAAATATACTCAACCCAACTCACTGAGAATCCATTATTCTCACCCCAATTTGTATTGTTTTTCTAAAACCCCACTAGATGAGGAGACCCAAGAAGATGACGAGACGAATGTTGAAGACTAGTGAAGATCGTCGTTGAAGAACTGTCGAGACATAAGTATTAGAATGTTGAAATAAATGCTCCTTTTTATTCTTGTATCAATAAAGTATTCTGATCTCCGCTGTACTCTTTGAACTTTATGTAACTATTCCGCTGTACTCATGAATGTTTACTCCATCGAATAACCAGACTTAGTTCACCGGGCTAAGATCTGGCATTTGAATGCTCTACTGTAATTCTATTATCACAAACGTTAATTAATTACGTTAGCTGTCGTGTTCTCGTCCAACCCCGGTGTGGGGGCGTGACAGATGTGGTATCAGAGCTTGGTTTGTAAGAAGGACACTTACATCGAGGTTTTCCAGGATAAGATTCTTCGGACTTAGATGGGAATTCCACCTAGGACGAAGTGAGCCATAAGATTGAGACCTAAAGTAGATTTCTCGAGTCAACTTCCATTAAAAACCTCTTTCAGCTTGTCGCAATTCACTTGGAATATACACAGTCATATTCAAAAGTTCCTAAGTCATCGGCTAAGATACTTGATTAAGTATTCGGAGCATTCCCCTATTGAATCAACTCCTCTATTGAACTCTTGAAATGGATATAGTATATATTACTTATCGGTTTATCTGAAATCCATTGACCTCCTTATTCTTCTAAAATTAGGTATTAATATTCCTTGATTGCTAGTGTCACATAAGCATATTCGTTGAATCATTAAGTTCACTGCCTTGATGATTATTCATGCTTAATATAGTTTATATCGGACATTAGATTTTTACGAAATACTGACTTAGAACTTGGTTTAGTAGGTATGGATTTCGAAATGGAGATGGTCGTTGAGGTCATGCGCCTGATCGAGAAGCTGAAGCTCTTGGAGGAGCAGGCTACCTACTGGAGAGAGAGTTGGGCAGACTAGTTTAGGGCGAAGCTAAGAGACCAGGATCGAATCGAGTCGCTCGAACAAAGAATTCAGACCCTGACCGAGGAGCTGATTGGATCTAGGAAGGAGACTGGCATGCACCGCGGCCAGAGAGATGAGGCGATGCAGATACTCGGATTTCATCGAGAGGAGTGCCGGAGCTTGGAGATAGCATTGCATGAGCGAAATGATTATGTGAAGATGCAGGAGGCCGTCATTCAGAACCTTCAGCACGCACGCTCCCAGTTTAGTTCCCATGTGGAGGCGCTTGAGGGCACCTTGGCTTCAGAGCGCCAGCGACATATGGAGTTTTGTAATGCGATGAAAGGTCACATGGCCGAGCTGACTGAGCTGATTCCTGAGTTGCTGATCACACCGCCCGGAGGGATGTCTGCAGCATCCTCTAGCTCTGAGGAGGAGGAGCCCGAGGAGGAGCCGATGGAGCTGGGAGAGGATTGAGGATGTTGTTTCTACGATCTCGTCATGATGTTTAATTGATTGTGATAACGATGTGATGTACTTAATGTTTTGTCTATGGTATTTTGGACGGCGATTAAGTAGGTTAAGTTTCTAATTATCTTTATCAGAAAATGTAGTTTTCTATGTCACAGCAAACTATTAGAATGCATTAATTATTATTATGCAATTTTCATATTCTACAATAATAATGATTTAAAATAATGTGTGCACATTCAAATTCCCTGTATTTACAACTTGAACTAAGCTAACTATAAAAATCATTAGCCGCTACAGATGGCTGATAGACGTAGAGGACGCCCGCGAGTTAACCGTGATGGACAACAAGACCAACGCAATAACGAAGGAGGAGCTGTAAATGATGCCATAGCACAAGCACTAACCCAACTGACAAACTTCCTGCAACAACAAGCTGACAACAATCGGACTGCGGGAGGCACACAAGACCGCATGTTGGAGAGATTCTTATGTTTCAGTCCGCCAACGTTTGACGGAGAACCATATGACATCAAGGCAGAATTATGGGTAGAAAGGATGGAGAGCATATTCAATGCATCCCAGTACACCGATGATCAACGTAAAATGTTGGATACGTTTCGGCTCGAGGCTGCCGCGCATGATTGGTGGAAGATCGTGAATGCCCGCTGGATAAGAGAGGATCGTGCCAGAACTTGGGTCAATTTCTTAACTGATTTTCGGACCCAGTACGTCTCAGCAGCAGCTAGAGAGGCTCGTCGAGATGAATTTTATCATCTGAAGCAAGGATCTTTGACTGTAGCTCAGTATGAGTCGCAGTTCAACCGACTCTCCAAGTTTGCACCAGGACTAGTAAGTACAGAGGAGGATAAGCTGTACAAGTTTACCCGAGGATTGAGGTTTTCTCTGCAATAGAGTCTGCTGCCAGTGAGAGTAATGACTATGGCGGAAGCAGTCGAAGCTGCAACCCGAATCGAAAGTGGGATGACACGTCTGGGACAGGCGAAGGAGCGCACCACTGGGAAGTTTAAGAGATCCGCACCAAACCTATCATCCATACCACCCCAGAAATTCCAATGTAAGACTTCTGGCCAGAACACTGAAAAGAGGCCTGTGAACAATCTACCGCCCTGTCCGCACTGTAATAAGATGGGACATAAACCCGAGGACTGCTGGAAGAAACAAGGGAGGTGCCTGCGCTGTGGAGATAATCAGCATAATACTAGAGAATGCCCGAAGTGGGAGACACTAGACAACAATCAGCAGAAAAATGTGGCCAAGAAGGATGATCGCAAGGGCAAAGGGAAAGCACCAGCGAGAGTTTTTGCCTTAGCTGGACAAGAAGCTCCTAATGCGACAGACGTGGTGGAAGGTACATTTCTTGTGTCAAACCACTCTGAGCATGCATCATTAGATCCAGGATCATCACATTCTTTTGTTGCACCCCATTACGCACAAAAACTGAATGTATGTAAGGAATCACTGCCTGTAATCTTAGAGGTGTCCACACCTATGGGTGCAAACCAGGAAACGGATTCGGTATTTAGGAATTGTGAAGTGTAGTTGAGGGTCAATGCTTCCCTGCTGACCGAATACTTCTTCTCATACTTGAGTATGACCTCATACTTGGTATGGATTGGCTATCTAAACACTACGCACAATTGGATTGTCATTCTAAAATATTTAGGTTTTGCGAACCTAACAAGCCGACCATGGAATTAATTGGAGACCCTAGAGTCAACCTAGAACCTATAATATCAGCTATCAAAGCTAGTAAGGCAGTTGCCAAAGGGGCGACTGGATTTTTAGCCTTCATCATCAACAAACCCATGAGTAAGTCGGGCATAGAAACTATACGTGTGGTATCCGAATACCCTGACGTATTTCCCGAAGAATTGACCTCCCTACCACCCGACAGAGAAGTTGAATTCAATATCGAAATCATGCCTGGAAAGACACCCATTGCAAAGGTACCATACCGAATGGCACCACTGGAGCTGCAAGAGTTGAAGGTCCAACTGCAGAAGTTACTCGACGTGGGTTTTGTGCAACCCAGTGTATCACCATGGGGAGCTCCGGTATTATTTGTCAAAAAGAAGGACGGAACATTGAGGCTTTGCATAGATTACTGTGAACTCAACAGCGTTACAGTTAAAAATAAGTATCCTCTCCCGAGGATAGATGAGTTGTTTGAACAACTCCAAGGAGCTACGGTGTATTCCAAGTTCGATCTTCAACAAGGATACTACCAGTTAAAGATTAGGAATGAAGATGTTCCTAAAACTGCATTCCAAACTAGATACGGCCACTACGAGTTCGTAGTGATGCCTTTTGGACTCACGAATGCTCCTGCGGCATTTATGGATTTAATGCACAGAGTATTTCAACCATATCTCGACCAATTCGTAGTAATTTTCATCGATGACATACTCATGTACTCTAAGTCGGAAAAAGATCACGAGAGACATCTTAAACTAGTGTTGGATACACTAAGGCAGCACAAGTTGTACGCCAAGTACAGCAAGTGTGAGTTTTGGTTGAGGGAAGTGGCATTTCTAGGCCATATTATTTCTGGAGAAGGGATTGCAGTTGATCCATCTAAGATAGAAACTATTATGGATTGGAAGAGGCCAGAAAATATAACTGAGATCCGAAGCTTTCTTGGACTTGCGGGCTACTACCGTAAATTCATCAAAGACTTCTCGAAGATAGCAGGACCCCTCACTCGGCTAACCCAGAAACAAGTAAAATTTGAATGGACGGATAAATGCGAGTCAAGTTTCCAGGAACTCAAGAAGAGACTTACCACCGCACCTATACTGACACTTCCAGAAGGAACCCAAGGATTTGTCATATATAGTGACGCCTCAAAGGATGGCCTCGGTGCCGTTCTAATGCAGAATGATAAAGTTATCGCGTATGCTTCCAGGCATCTCAAGACGCACGAGAAGAATTATCCAACACACGACCTCAAACTTGCTGCAATAGTGTTCGCCTTAAAGAAATGGCGACATCATTTATATGGCGTGGAATTCACCATGTTTACGGATCATAAAACTCTCAATTACCTATTTTCTCAAAAGGAACTTAATCTCCGACAGAGAAGATGGGTAGAGCTTTTAGAAGATTACCATTGTGAAATTCAACACCACCCAGGGAAAGCAAATGTCGTGGCCGATGCCCTAAGTAGAAAGGCTAGAGTGGCCCGACTCATGGTTCGAGAATGGCAAGCTCTCAAGGAACTGAGCTACCTGAAACCCATTCATGAAGGTACTCGTTTAAATTGCGCCAACCTCACAGTTAAATCGAATCTATTGGACGATATTCGATTAGCCCAAGAGAGAGATCCAAGAGTTTAAGGAGAAGATCGCTAAGGGCGAGAAACCCGAGTTTACAATTACCAAGTATGGAATTGTAAGGTTTAAGGGACGATTATGCATACCTCACGACGAGGAGCTCAAAAGACGAATTCTCGAGGAAGCTCATTGCTCGAGATATACGATACACCCAGGAGGTAACAAGATGTACTAAGACTTGAAGAAACACTTTTGGTGGGTGAACATGAAGAACCAAGTGGTAGAATTCGTGGCGCGATGCCTCACATGTCAGAGAGTCAAAGCTGAGCATCAGCGAACCTCAGGACTACTACAACCACTAGAAGTCCCTGAATGGAAATGGGAAATGGTAACCATGGATTTTATCACGGATTGACCAACCACAAGAGGAGGTTATAACACCATTTGGGTGATCGTCGACAGACTGACGAAATCATCACATTTCGTGCCGGTTAAAAAGGACGATAGTTTGCAAAAGCTGGCTAGGACCTATATTAGAGAAATCGTTCGACTCCATGGAGTGCCAACAAACATAGTATCGGACATAGATCCTATATTCGTGTCTCGTTTTTGGAAAGTATTTCATAAGGAATTAGGAACTTCCTTAAGCTTCAGCACAAGTGCGCATCCCCAGATCGACGGGCAATCTGAACGAACCATTCAAACCCTTGAAGACATGTTACGAGCTTGCGTACTGGACTTTCAAGGAAATTGGGATCACCACCTGCCATTAGCCAAGTTTGCATACAACAACAGTTTCTAAGCGATAATCGGAATGGCACCTTATGAAGCTCTGTATAGGAGGAAGTGTCGATCCCCGCTCCATTGGGAAATCGATGACCAATGGATGCCGAAGACTCAACGAACAGAACCTTCAGCAATGAACACATATTTGGTGAAGGAAGCCGTAGATAAAGTACGACTAATCAAGGATAGGATACGCACAGCGCAAAGCAGACAGAAGAGTTACGCCGATCAACGTCGGAAGGATCTAGAATTTGAAGTAGGAGATCAAGTCTTCCTGAGGTTAACACCACGAAAAGGTTTGATAGTATCGAGAAAAGGAGGAAAGTTAAGTCCCCGATATGTAGGACCATTCAAAATCAGGAAGAGGATTGGACGACTAGCATACCGATTGGAACTACCACCCAATCTGTCTGGAATGCACGACGTTTTCCATGTTTCAAGATTAAAGAAGTATCATCCAGACCCAACACACATTCTTACTTCTGACATTCCGCCGATCAAGGATAACTTGTCTTATGAAGAGAATCCAATCAAGATCCTCGACCGGCAAGTCCGCAAATTTAGGAAGAAGCGAATTCCTTTAGTTAAAGTCGTCTGGTTGAATCACAACAGAGAGGAAGATGCGACGTGGGAAGCCGAGGAAGAAATGAAGAAATCGTATCCCGTATTATTTGAGTAGGAATTTGGGGACCAAATTCTTTTAAGGAGGGGAGGATATAAAATCCCCTAAAACTCGATAGTTTACTACATGTATAATTGTTAAATCATAATGTACTCCAATAACAATTGTTTAATCTACATCTAGTTTCATTTGTTTTACTCATTTATTCGTAAATTCTTTTATGAACCAAATAATCAAATTAATTAAAATTTGAAGTGGGAACATAAAATTCCTAATGGGCCATGTGTATTAACACATATACACATAAACACACCATAAGACTCAAGCCCAAACTAAATAAAATCCCTAAGACTTGGAATCATAATTTAAAGCCCAATCTAATCACCTAGCCCACTTTATTAAATAAATACTTAATATCTATATCTATATACACCTAAAATACAAAAAAAATATAATAACACACACACGCATAAGCCACGTCCAAGAGCACTTGGGGGGAGGGGAATCCTTGTCCCCCATGCAAGACTCAATGTCTTACATCTTCTCTTCCCAAGTATTCCACCTCCCAACCCCATTAAACCCTTTTAAAAATCACCCTCATTCCTTTCACCCTTACAAAAAACAAAATCTGAAAATTAGAGAGAGTAAGAGAAGTAGAAGAGAAGAAGAAGAAAAGAAGAGAAGAAGAAAGGTTCAACTTAAGGAGGTAATTTCACTATCTATATCTAACTTCAATATATATATATATATATATATATACCTAGATATATCTTACATACACTAACTTAAACCACATCTTCATCATCCATGGTGTGGCATACATTGGTCAAAATAAAAAGAGGAGAGGCAAAGAAGAGGTTGTTGCAACTAGTTCAAAGACTTAGATCTCTTCACTACTTCAAGAACTAAAGTGGGTAAAACTATTCTTCTCACTTTAATATGGAATTTATCTTAAACAAAGATGCATGTCCCTTCCATGAAGTTCATATAGTCCACTTGTCTCATACTAATAGCATGCATAATGGTTTATAGCTTGTTGCATGCGAAATTAGCCAATTTTGATGATTTAAATGAAATGTCCCAAAACTTCTTATCATATAAGTATGATTTTGTCTTCCTTTATATTCTGTAAATTATGTTTGGACAAGTATATTTGTGTTATATGATCATGCATGTGAAGCTGGATGTTTAATTTGTGGCCTAGCAAAAAAATAGGATGATCAAAATAGACACAAAACAAGAATTAAGTGAAGATAAAGAAAATTATGAAAATTATTACAAAAAAAAGATGTAATATGACTTAAGGTCAGAAAATACAATATATTCACTTGTTAATCACCTACCCTTAAAATTTTATAAGAAACGTAAATTATTTTCTAAGTCAACGGGTTAAAATCGGCAAAACACGAAGATTGTGTAAATCCATCAAAATGGTGAAACTACTAAATAAAATCCGTATATTTCAGTTTGAAACATCAAAGTGGACATAATAACACGTTTATCCTCTATCCTAAAAATTTCGTAGTAATCGGAATCCATTTCCGGTGTCTACGGACCAAAAGTGTAAATTAAGATAAAATAAGGGGGTCAAATGATAAATTCCTCAAAAATTTGGGACCAAAGTAAAAAGTTCACCTTCTGGACTGAAGACATAACTTATATAGAAATAAATATTCTGACCTTAAAATTTCGTAGAGAGCGGAAGTCGATTCAAGATTTGGGGCTAAAATGCAATAATTGGTAAAATTGGGGTCAATTAGTAAATTTCAATAAAAATAGAATTATAAGATAAATTTTCAGGTCTATGGATCAGAATGTTAATTATCAAAGGATAAATATTATATCCGAAAAACCCTATAACAATAGAAGCAAATTTTGGGTTTTGGGGTCAAAATGACATTTTAAATAATTTTGGGGCAAAACTGAAAATTTTAGAAAATCAGTCAGAAACTGAAAATTCTGGAAAGTTCACTCAAACACAGAAGTTCCAAGTTCAACATGAACTCTCCCATAAGCTTCGTCACCATCCGTGACGAAAACCAAACCTCATGGGCATAATAATCCGTTTCGCAAGAATTTTGGGCGTAACCGTAAATTGGAAAAATTTAAACCAAAAATCAAAGATTGGAATTTATCAAGTCTGGAATCAATAATCACAATTACATTCCAAAGTTATGTCAATAACGGAACCATAAATTCATAAAAACTCGTGCCACGAATAAACTCCAAATCGCAATCATATAATCAATTTACGCTAAGTATTGGATATATAACTCTGACCATATTATGTGCATTCACCGCAATGTGACTAACGTATAATCACATCTAACCGGGAACTAAGTGCCATACAAACAAAGTGTCACAGACAGATCCGCCTCTAATCCTATCGGGGCAAAGTGCCACATCGGCAGACGGGGGCCACCTCTTGAGCCCATACGAAACAGAGGGCCTATCAAAGATCCGGGGGCCACCTATTGAGTTGTAGGGGCCACCTCTAGAGTCCCAAATTTGTGTCAGGGATAGTTAGACCATGTCTTGGATCGAGCAGCACGGCTGCGGTTCATGAACAAGGCTACCATCGTTTCCTAATCTCTTAAAGCCAATGGACGGAGTGTTCCGGAGGTGACTGGGTCGTAGACTTAGGGTATAATCGCGATTATGGTATGATCCGGGCACTGACCCACAATTAAGGACATGCCGAGCCCAGATAAGGGATAAGGAAGCACGTCACCAAGCGTGAGAGCGATAAGCTCAAAGGCCAAAGTTATAGTGACGGTCCGACAAACGCCCAAGGCTACGGTCATTAAACCAAAGGTCGTGGCGATAGTCAAAGGCCAAACACTGATAACGGTCTAAGATGTTATAAGGAGGCCGAGGGACTTAGTCATACAGACGACCTCCCGAAGCTAAATACTCACTAGGCGCTCGACGCCACATATTGTCATACTTAACAGCAATCTACGGAGATTGACTGTTCACTCATAACTTAATTCAATGCATTATATTTTGAAACTTATACCATTCATAAATGATAAATTTTCAAAGGTGGAGTAAAATAGTATATATTTCAAAATAATTATATACGTATAATGTCAGAAAAATATACTCAACCCAACTCACTGAGAATCCATTATTCTCACCCCAATTTGTATTGTTTTTCTAAAACCCCACTAGATGAGGAGACCCAAGAAGATGACGAGAAGAATGCTGAAGACCAGTGAAGATCGTCGTTGAAGAACTGTCGAGACATAAGTATTAGAATGTTGAAATAAATGCTCCTTTTTATTCTTGTATCAATAAAGTATTTTGATCTCCGCTGTACTCTTTGAACTTTATGTAACTATTCCGCTGTACTCATGAATGTTTACTCCATCGAATAACCAGACTTAGTTCACCGGGCTAAGATCTGGCATTTGAATGCTCTACTGTAATTCTATTATCACAAACGTTAATTAATTACGTTAGCTGTAGTGTTTTCGTCCAACCCCAGTGTGGGGGCGTGGCACTTACTGAAGTACTAAAATAATTATCATAGATACATATACGTGTTAGATCATTAATGTAATTTTTCTAGATTTTATTTCAAAGGGTAAGTACCATATCAAAATCATACTTCCAGACCTACCCAGGAAGTTAACTGCACATACATACAGAAAGTTTGCCTTTAATTATCCCATTTAGACACTTCATAAAAGTCCACAAAAATTCTGGGATCTCACACATTACCTATATATCACTACTGTAGAAGAATAGCTCTTAACTCCTTGTGGTTTAAAAACTAAAATAAAAAACTTCGACTGATTTTCAGACTCAATTTCCCAGTTTTGACACTTAAACTCCCAAAAATTTAAAGACTACCTTCCCGACCTCCATGATATTCAGATAGTATACATCATGAACTTAGTTTTAGGCTCAAGAATTATGCAAAAACATGTCGTTATCATTAAATTACACCTTGTGCAAAATGACCCAATTTCTGGACAACTTGAAATTTCTGGACAACTTGTAATTTCTGGACAACTTGTTCACATGAAATCACAATCAATTCCTAAACCCTTTTAAACCCCACGTCTAACTTATTTCAGATCTGATTAATAGACAAGTTTCATAATGCATAAGTCGAATCAAAGAGAGCAAAATGAGAACATCAAGAACCTGATGTCGACTAGGGCGAAAGAAACCGAATGGAACAAGGACTTAGGCTCGAATGAACACCACCAACACTCCAACGTTTAGCACTCACTCTCGATGCCGGGACCTGCTCCTCTTATTCTTCTTTGGCCGCGAGATGATGATGACGATGTGTGTGTGTTTCTGGTTGTGTTTCGATGCAAAAGATGGGAGGGGCGGCTTATGGAATTATAGGGCAAGACATGTAGTATTTAAGGTATAACCGTGTATGGTTGTTAGGGATAATAATGCATTGAATCTTTATTATAGGAAGGTATTGAAAGCTCATAATTGGGTTTGAATGGGGTGTGAAGGATCGGTTACGATGTGATATTTAGCCGAGATTAGTGGGATTCCAATCATCATTTGGATGTTGCAAATTATTTATTATGGGTATAAACTCAGGTTGGTAAATTTTAATTTAATTTTAATACATAACACATAGTTTGAGTTTAAAATAAATCATTACAAAGTTTAGTGAAAAATTCAAAATTAGACGTAAATTAGGAATTCGAATTTTAGGGTTTTACATCACTGGTTGAAAGCTGTTATAACTAATCCATTGTAACCATCAAAAGTTATAGTAAATTTATTTCCAAGTGGATTGGAGAAAAGTGGAATAGTAGAGGATTAGCCCACCTCTGAAACTACTATAAATGCTGTGTGATTTAGTGCTTTTAACGTCACACTGAACTGCTGCATCTACTGTAATACCCGCTTGTAAATTCATTCATTATCATTCAGTAATCGTCACTCAGTAACCTTCACTCTTGAATAATCAATCATCATTCATTTCCTTTCGACTGTATTTCATCGTGATTGGTAGTTTTGTATTGGAAGTATCGTTTATTGCGTGTTATTGGACTTACCATACTCATGCAAGTTATGTATGTCGAATCATTCATCATTTGTATCTTGAAGACGGAGTTGATGTATTATTTGTAGTTCCAGCAGTTAGTTACGGCCGTAACTTATTTTGCATTACGGCCGTAACATATGTTCGTGATTTTGTGTGTTTGGCCGAAGACGAGATACGGCCGTAAGAAGGCGCAGGCTACGGCCGTAACATGCGTACGTTAGGTTAAGGATGTTCCTGACGAAGCCAACTTACGGCTGTAAGTGCTACAGGATACGGCCGTAAGAAATGTTTTTGGTGTTCTGGATGTTGTCAATGAATGGGAGTTACAGCCGTAAAGGTAGTCTGGTTACAGCCGTAAGTCGAGAAGTTTGGACAGGATAGTTTTTTGATGAGGCGTAGTTATTCACGTAAGGGAATTTAGTTATGGCCGTAAGGCCATTGACTTGGATTGGTTACGGCCGTAGGATGGGAGAGTTACGGCCGTAACTCTGTGCTGTATTTAAGGCTTTGGACGGGACTTTTGCCTTCATTTTCTTCATTTCTTCACTTGGTTCAGAGAGGGAGGTTCTCGAGAGAGATTTTTCATCATCCAAACACTTGTGTGTTCGTGTTCTAATCACTTATTTTCGATTGTGGAGCTTGGGAAGGTCGATTAAACACGAGTTTGACAGATCGAAGAGTTGGATCTTCGAAGGTATTTTCTTCAAAACCTTATATTTCGATTTTGAGATGGAGTATGATGTTTTGGGTGTTGTAATCATGATATATAAAGATTTATATATATGATTATGAGTTTCTACAAATTATCATTGGATTATTGAGTAATTGTTCAAGAACACTTTGAATGTGGGTTTTGAAATTGGGGGTTTCAATTAGATGTCGGTGAAATCTCGATTTATATATTCTATTTGGATTATTGTTTGTATTGAGGATGTTTTGTTCGATGGAATCACTCATTTGGAGGTTGGTATTCGATATAATTGGGATTGGTTGTAAACAATGGAAGAATGTTTGCAACTTGTTTGTCAAAATGCCCCAATGAGTTGGGTTTGTTGTATCGACTTCTTGAATTGGTTATGATCATAATTGATATGTATATTAAGAGAATTGTTGGTAATTGTGTTATTCAAGGTTGTTCTAGCGACCGATAACTCCAATAAGGATGTTTGTTCGAGGAAGGACATTCTTCACCGGTATTTGAGGCAAGTTGATCATCGCCCAATTATAAGGATAATCATTCCTTTCGTTGTTGTTCATTCATACGTATAATTCATGCATAAGTATGTCAATCATTGTTGAGGCTTGTAATTATCAAACTAATCATTTAATTCATGAGAAACGACGGTTCCAATCATTTCATTTGAGCTATCACTCCTTGCGTTATTAATTCACCCCGGTGAGTCATTCTTGGCCTTGTCGGATTTCTATTCATTATCATTCATTGTGGTTTCTTTTGCTCTTGTGACCTTCCGGGATTGTATTATGTTCCCGAGTGGTATATGTGTGGAATTTTTAGTCGGACACACTAAGGTCATTATGTATATGCGGGTATCCGGACACATTGGACTGTGCACACGGCAACATGCCTCTGTGAGACTAATTAGGCCAAGTCTTGCGGGTTTTTATGCGGGACTCCGGGCACTCGGCATACTTGTGTACTTGCACATTGTAACACCCCAGAGCCATCCAGGAATATTACAGCGCCGTGGGTCCCGAGATGGAACCCACAAGGCTAAAAGGCATTTTCGCAAATATTTACAAATGCCCAAGAGGCTAACGACGGTACTATCTTTAAAAGCATTTGAAGATTTAATAAAATCCGTTTATCCAAAACCGTCGTAAAAATCTCATTTGAAACCACAAGGCCCGAAATATCAAAACTCGACAGTTTAAAAACATACGTTAAGCTATCACTTACACGTACCGACAAAATAGTTTAGAAAATACTTTTCCAAAGTAACTTATGTTACCAGATATCGAAAGGTCATTTAAAAATACTCACACAGCGGAAAAGACAACAGTTAAAAATACTCTAGCAGCGGAATACAAAAACTGATCAGGAAACTCAATTCACGAATACATTCCCTAGCCAGTATCCTCCGGGAAGCTCATCTCTTCACAACCGCTACAAGCTCGATATCCTAAGAACCTAAAAAGAAAGCCCACGACGGGGTCAGCCATAATATCCAACAATCATAATGATCACATCGCGTCAATAATTACCTACCAATGAAAATACTAAGTAAGAATACGACCAATGTAATCTTACCGCCGTAACTTTACCAAACTCGTAATAATTCTCATCAAAATAACCATTATCACATTTCACATCTCGTAATCTCGATTAACCAATAAACTCAAACTTAATATCCATACGGTACCTCAAGCAATACCCAAAATTCTCAAAACATCATTATAACTCGTAATACGGTAATATACCAGCTCTGACCAATTCGATCCATCGAATAACATCATCAAATTCCAACACGATAATCGATTGTCCATCCAAGACAAGTACCAAAAAGGAAATACGGAACATACCTCAGGATACACAATGCCACGATGAATCATGTCAGTCTAATCCGTGTTCGACCAATACAACATACGGACATGGTCCTAACACAAGACCTACAAATTCATACTCACATGACGACATCAATATGCCCCCGATAACAACAACAATGTATACTTATGGAAATCTGATGATCCAACGCACACAGCATAGATCCTAAGATGATCCTGAAAGACAAACACGACGTGGATAACCCATAATATACATATGCATAACAACCACACATGGTAATCCAACGATCCAGCGCACACATCTATAGATACCCATGATGATCCCGTCGGACCAACGCATGGTGGAAATACCTGTCCAACGATCCAACGCACACAACATAGATACCCAAGATGATCCCGTCGGACCAACACGAGGTGGACATACGACAACAATGCACAAATACATATTAACAACAATACACAAATGCATGACAACAATAATACACAATGCATCACAATATGATCGACACAAAATGACAAAAAAATGACTAGAGTACTTTCCCCGAGTCCTTCGAGAGCAATCTCGATGTCTAAACCATCACCAACCATTATCCTCAATATTCGACGGTCCAAAATGTCACGGACGGTAGATAATTCATGACTTCGGATATACCACAATGTATCCTCGATACCCAAGTATACCAATAACAAAAGTAAATCATATACATTATGATTTAAATTCCAAAAATCTGAAAACAACGTACAATGCCAAATCTCCAGTGTTCACAATTATAATCATTTCTATACGAATTATAAACGAATGAAATCGAAATCATTCATTAAATATTATAAACTCTGCAAGTAATAACTTGCCTCGCTAACGACACGATGATGATGAAGCCGCTATCAAATCTTTGCCTTCGTATACAAGCTCCTCATCTCCCGGCCAAAGCGATTCACGAACATTCTCGAACACGACCGCAACACACTTTTCTAACCAATGATCAATTACCACAACCTATTGCAATAATCAATAAACAACAATCCAATAGCAATCAATAACCGACATAACCAACCAATCAATCTCAACGATTCAACGACACCTCGATCATATACAAAACCAAATAGTATAACTCAAACCATTACGAACTCATATCCACAATACGAACCAAAATCCGATAATCGATATTTAACAATCAATATAACCGATCAACAAACCCAACGATTTCATAATATCTCGATTAAACATAAGTCCGAATAATCCAACTCAACCAATTACGAATTCACAACCACAATATTATTACGGATAGGAATGTAAAGGAAATCATATTCGATGATCAATCACAATCTTTCCGGATTCAAAATTGTTATCATGATTCGTATTTCATCAAGAACATACGAATTCTACCACTACAATCAACATGACTTAACGAACATTCGATCTTCATATCTAAAAATACCGATAATTCAACATACGATCGTCTTGCTATGTTAAATTCATCAAGAGGTTCTTTCAAGAACACCAAATGATTCGAAACCTATCATCAAAACAACATAATCCGATATCCTTTAACATGTAGATAGTCATCCAGCTCATAACTCAAGTCATATATTATCATATTCTTCAATATACATTTCTCATAACATTAAGAATCATATCAACACCCATTACGCCATAAGTGCTCATAGGCAATGCTTTTAGCTAGTGTTGCCACCAAAGCGTTTCAATAGATTGTTGACTTTTGATCTTTTGAAACACTACTGAAATAGTATTGCACTAGATATACATTTGGTGTTGCAAGATAAAAATGGTGTTGTACGACGTGCAACACCTGTGATGGTGTTGGATTATATCTAATTTTTTAATAATTTTTTCAAGTTATTGTAAAAAACAAACACAATGAAATGAAATTTAAATTTTGATAATTTTTTACTCTTAAAGTTTGATATATAACATATGATAAATTTGATTGAAATTATTTATATTTAATATAAATACTTATCATATTTTTTAATATCTTTAATTAAAAATTGTAAATATTTTTATAATTTTAAAGTTTAGTATATTCTCAATATATATAATGAAATTTAAATTATGATATATATTTTATTTTCAAAGTTTGACATATAATATAATACAAATTATAATTTATATATTTAAATTATTTAATATAAATACACATTATAAATTTAATATTAAAATTTAAAAATTTTAAATTATAGAAAATAATATAATTCTTTTTAAAAATACTTATATTGCGTTTAATTAGGAAGCGCTATGTAAGAGTGCACTTACATAGCGTTTTTAGAAAACGCTGTGGCAGGTTCCGTATTTTAAGTAATATGTCTTTAATTTTCGTAAGTTTATGAATATTTGTTTATTCTTGCATAGCGATTTTGGAAGGGCTATCGTAGTTAAAGGCCACTCTTTCAGTGAAGATCAAAATTATGGCGCAAGCCTTGCTGTAGCCCAGCTCGGTCCAGACCCAGATTCGGCCCAAGACCCGGTATCTGACCTGGAAACCCGACCCGTGAGCTAAACCCTTAACCCACTCCCACTCGACTCCCTCTCTCATTAGAACCTGACTGAAACCCTAGCCCCCAAATCAGAGAGACAACTCTCTCTCGAACTCTCGTCGTTCCCTTATTCCTTCATCGGCTGTCACGCCGCCGATCAATCTCTCCTTCCTTCTTCCCTCGATACTTTCACCCATCCGACCCCTCTGAGTTCTCGATCTCTTTCTCTTGCCCTTTTGACTTTGGCCACCCGGGACTTCGCCGCGCTATCATTGTCGCTGACATAGCTCCATTGTGAAGCTGTTGAGGAGGCGCCGCCGCGACGGACAGCCATTGCCGTCACCTCGCATCTGTAGTTGTCGCCGTTGTTCTGTCGTCCCCCGGATCTCCGGAGCAGAGGCTACTCCACTCTTTTCTCCATTTTCCAGTCGCTCTAATTTGCTTGTTTATCTAATCCATTCTGCTCTTTAATCTCCCGCACTCTCTCTGTAGGTCTCAAGGAGCCGCCACTGCTGATCTTCGACGACCAAGTCGCCATCATTGCCACCAGGCCTGGCCATGGAAACCAGAGCCTAGTTTGTCCGCCTGCAAGATGAGTTCTCTCAGAAATCGACCAAACAATGCAAGGCCCGCTGGTACGAGTGGCTCGATCCGTCAATTAAAAAGGTATTTTGAACTTTTTATATTGGATTTGATTTGAAGGATTAAATTCTTTTTTGTTTAAATCCGAATGATTGCTCAAGGGTTTCCTAGTTTTTTTTCCTATTTGATTGATTGCTAAGTGTATTTTGCTGGTGGTTATCTGTTTCAAATGTTGCACATTCGATAGATTTGAATACTAGACGTGGAAAACCAAATTGGAATTTGTAAATCAGCATATTGGATTATAATGAAACAAAACAGGTTAGGTACTACTCCGTATTCTTCGCTTTGTCATCCTTCTAAATCTCTCTATATACACATGAAGGCGTAAGAAATACATAGCACATACTGTTTTTTACTACATTACACTGAGAAACCTGAAACTTTGTATGTAAAGAATCATATGGTCTCAGTTTAGAAGTTGAACTATTGCTTCCTTCTTTTGTCTTATCATTTGTTCGGCTTTATTGTAATCACAGGTGAGTGAGTTGGTTAACTGTGGTGTTTACGTATTCACGCCGAAAATCTTTAGCGTCATCTAGGATGTATATCTACACAGGGAAGACAGAGGTATTTTTCATTTTACGACTCCTTCAAGAATACCACAACCTAAACCCCCATTTTATTCAAATCTTGTCAACTTTCACAACAGTTTCCTATTCAAGGAATTGTAGAAGAGTGGGACTCAGAATAAATATATGGCACTACACGATGTGAAATTTATCATACCTACTCATCAATATGATACATATTTACTGATTATTGTTATTCTTTATTTTTCCTTTATTGCAGCTGATGTAGGCCATATATCTAGCTACGAATCCCAGCTTTACGCAACAAGGTATCATCAACACTGGTTTTGCTTATCTAAATATTTTTGTTACATTATTACTGTATAACAAAATTTTGCAGCGAGTTCCTTAGTAGTTACAATCACTGTGAAAGAGCAGCACATACTATTTTTTACGCCCTCAGTGACCTAATAGTTCCTTTATACATTCCTTCTTAGAGTCCAAGTAGTTGAAAATCTGAACTAAGACAGTTACCTTTATTTACTTATGAACTGTTTGTTGTTTTATGTAGAAAAATCACCCTCCTTTCAAATATCGAGGCATTTGTTGATATATGAAACTGACTTTTACTTATTTTGATACTTTATTTTTTTGTTTTGCAACTTAAAGGAACTGCTGATAATGAAAAAACAGACACTGATAAATTTCGATCACTTGTATTTAGAGTTTGTAATTTCGTACTTCTTAAGTTAGATGGAGGTGTTGCTTGGATTTGTTACGTTTGAAGTTAAATTGGTGGTTTGTTGCTTTGTATAAATTTAGGACTTTGTATTTTGTATTGACAACCTTATTGGTTTTTGGCTGCCGTGACTTATTTTGGATGGGTTGATGTAAAAATAAAATGGTTATTTCAAAATATTTGTATGAAGTGTTGTCTTTTACTTTATGTGTTGTATTTTATAAAAGTAGTATTACAGAAAAAAACTAATAACGTGGCATAAATGTGGGTCCCACTGATGACGTGGCATCAAGATGGGACCCACTGATGACTTGGTTATGTTTTTGCATTATAGGCGTAATGCAATACTTTTCAATTATTGTAGTAGAGACTAAAAGTGTTGTCTTAGGTGTCAAAGGCAACGGCCATATTGGCAACAAGAGTTTGGTGTTGCCTTTGGCCTAAGGCAACACTTTTCGTGTCTTCTGCAACAATAAACAGGCATTGCCTATGAGCACTTATGGCGTAGTGACCACTATAATCATCATCATACGAATCAAATACAGATAACAATACCAAGAATATGAAATCAAGGTGTAGAGTTCAACAACATACCTCAAGAACATGAACAACAACATCAAACACCTCAAGAATCATTGATATATTCATATTCAAGCCTCAAATCCATGTTTCCAAACTTATATCCAAGATAGAAGAGGTTTATCTCACTACCATACTCAGAGGGACGAATTTTGGAGGAAGGAATGGTTTTATTCTCATGAAGAAATGAAAAACCGATCCTTAATTTATAATCTGCAGCGCCCATTACGTACGTTACCAATCCACATTAACGTACGTAATGCTCCTTACGTACGCAACAAGTCCTTCACAGCGTACGTAACATCATTCCAGAACTCACTGCCTTGTTTTTTTCGATTGTTTACGTACGTAATGCATAGGCCATAACGTACGTAATACATACATTGACTTGCTACAGTAAATATCCATTTAGCGTACGTAATGGGTAGTCCATAACGTACATAATACACGACATTGACTCGCCCGCCCACGTTCTGTGCCAAAAGTTGCCGACCACAGGACCCACCTGTCGGCCATTGCCTGATCCTGTCCGATTCTATTCATAACATACGTTATGCACTCTATGTAACGTACGTTACGTATGTGTCTTAGCGTACGTAAGCTCCTATGATTAACGTACGCTACGCTTGACAGGGTCCTCTCTGATCAGCCAACTATATCTCACCTGATACTTTAACGTACGTAAAGACCTCACGTTAACGTACGTAACTGTTGGGGATTAACGTACGTAAGATCATATGCTTAACGTACGTTATGGCTTCTATACTTAGCCATTTACACTGATCTTTTTCGTCGTCTCAATATATCGATTACGTATACACGACACACTATATCCTCAAATGCAATTGTCGACCAAGTACGATAATTATACCAATGCAGATGTCTTAGTCCTTCATTTATTTTATCCACACTGTACAGATTCCACACTGTACAACATAACTCGGATAAAATAACATTAAACAACAGTAGTAGAAATTCAAGAAATTACATATTACACCACTTAAAATAAGTTTCGTCCTCAAAACTTGTAATCCGTCATAAAAAAACGTTCAACCAAAATATCCCCAAACCATCACGACAACAATCAATCATCATCATCATTAACGAATAACAAAAATAGTATACTTACAAATGCGCCAAGTCGATGATCTCCTGTGATACTAGCAAATGACTCCACTGTAAAGCCTCAATATGCTTACAGTCACAATTCCATGAGTCTCAACAAAATATATCATCTTCAGATGAAATAATCTATCCGTGTCAAATCGTGTCTGCCTGATTATACAATCAAGTCCCAATCTGCTAAAAACCAATAATGCATGATACATCTGTGAAACAACTGCCCAAAACAATGGCAACCAATCCCGAAACATCGACACAAAATTCGAACGCTTATACGATCATTAACAATGATCAAACAACAAATTAACCGAGAATACCATTGACATGATAACTCCAATATCACCAACGAACGATCAACAGTAATTGAGAATACCCTCACATGGTAAGCTACAACATGATGAACACAGAATCACAGAGACAGATATATGGACGAATAAAGTTCTCAAAACGTTACACCAATCACATACAGTGGATCTCAAAGAAACACACCCGACTGGTGAACCTACTCCTCGGCGTATGAACAACAAGCTGCAAACTGACGAACATACTCCATCCTACACGGAGTGGGAACGACCAATCAATACCCCAAACAACCATCCTGGGGTCACCATCCCCAAATCCACACTTACAAAGGAATCATTCAAAAAATCATTATAGTAAAATCGTACTACTACCAGACCAATGGAATCACATAGCACATATGTCCCAGTTTCACAAAACTCGTCGTTCCAAAATCACATCCTGTACATGAATCTACAACACGCAGTATATTTCTCTTATCTGATCAATCAACCGATCATCCATGGATAACCAAACTACCATACTAAAGTTCGAATCTCTTTTCATCGTACCATACTGATGTATTATCCACTTTGTGAGTCACGTTCATAACTTCACCATGATATGCACTATGCACTAAATGCGTATGTATATCAATCACATTTTCAAAATCAGTTTGAAATCATATAATCTTGTCAAGAAGACAAATTTTCGAAAGTTCTTTCAAGAATTTCAAAACTCAAAACATAAATTTTCGTGAGACCACGGAATCAATTTTCGAAAAATTAAATCGGCCCACTTACGTCAAGTACTCGATGACAATCCTTTTCGAATACACACGATTAAGTAAAATGGAATTATGCAAATGATTGACCACACTCATACTCCTGTATATCACAGTTCGGCTTGTCATCAAATCCACTGACATTCCATCGGAAAAACACACGATAGAGTTCCAAAATCTCAATATATAGACTCCGATAAAAACTCCTTTTCCACATATGACTCGCAAGGTCGACCATTAACCCATCCTGGATCACCTCAACTATGCTATGACAAAACATTGAATAATCGATAAATCAAACACAACAAAAGACAACCCGAGAAGTTTCATTTGGACAAATAAAGCAAAACCCCGAAAGGTAGTAATAAAATAGATAAACAATTTGTAAAGTGTTTTACAAATCTCGGGAGTTCTTTTGAAAACAGAAAAGCCTTTTAGAAACATTAGGGTCTCAGCCCAATCCCGTTCCACATTACAAGAAGTTTAAAAAAATAGAAAACCCTTTTTGGAGCCCAAGTCCTGAGTTATAAAACTATTTCAAAATCGATTGTGTCTCGGCCTAAAATCATTTTTCGCAAAACATCCGTAAAACATTCATTTTGAAAAGTATCATTTTCAAATGCTCAAAAACAGTTTCATATATCTCAAAATAAACTAACATGACTACATGTTCTTCTCAACAATCCACAGTCCTTCTCCACAATCTGTTTCCAAAATTTAACCGACATATTGATTTCCAAAATCATAACTTCTCAAGATCATTAATCCTGTCCCAACGCTATGATCTTATATTGTAATGCATAATATTCTGCTGAATCTCAAAGCATATCAACTTAGAACGGCAATAAATCTCAATGAAATTCAACAATCCAAATACTTACAGATCATGAAGCTGACGATTCCACGTGATACGGGCACATGTCTCAACTAAAGAAAATACTCGATACCAATAATTTCAAAACACACATTTTTCAAACTCAGTTCAACTCGAGAACAGAACATATCTCTACCCGAAGAAACACGTTAATACCATTCAGAAAAGTTTACAACTACCACAGTACCATACTGGTAAATCACATAGCACATAAGCCCGAGTGAACAATAAAAACCCAGGGCTCTAATATTCGTCAATCGACAATTCGAATGACGTGATAAAAACACGACTCGACTCGACCCAACTGCCTAGGTTTTCTCAACCTAAGCTCTGATACCATATTCCGTAACACCCCCAGATCTATCCAGGAATATTACAGCGCCGTGGGCCCCGAGATGGAACCCACAACGCTAAAAGACATTTCCGCAAACATTTACAAATGCCCAAGAGGCTAACGACGGTACTATCTTTTAAAAACATTTGAAGATTTAATAAAATCCGTTTATCCAAAATCGTCTTAAAAATCTCATTTGAAACCACAAGGCCCGAAATGCCAAAACTCAACAGTTTAAAAACATTCGTTAAGCTATCACTTACACGTACCGACAAAATAGTTTAGAAAATAACTTTCCAAAGTAACTTAAGTTACAAGATATCGAAAGGTCATTTAAAAATACTCATAGAGCGGAAAAGACAACAGTTAAAAATACTCTAGCAGTAGAATACAACAACTGATCAGGAAACTCAATTCACGAATACATGCCCTAGCCAGTATCCTCCGAGAAGCTCATCTCTTCACGACCGCTACAAGCTCGATATCCCAAGAACCTAAAAAGAAAGCCCACGATGGGGTCAACCATAATATCCAACAATGACAACGATCACATCGCGTCAAAAATTACCTACCAATGAAAACACTAAGTAAGAATACGACCAATGTAATCTTACCGCTGTAACTTTACCAAACTCGTAATAATTCTAATCAAAATAACCATGATCACATTTCACATCTCGTAATCTCGATTAACCAATAAACTCAAACATAATATCCATACGGTACCTCAAGCAATACCCAAGATTCTCAAAACATCATCATAACTCGTAATACGGTAATATACCAGCTCTGACCAATTCGATACATTAGATCACATCATCAAATTCCAACATGATAATCGATTGTACATCCAAGACAAGTACCAAAAATGAAATACGGAACATACCTCAGGATACGCAATGCCACGATGAATCATGTCAGTCTAATGCGAGATCGACCAATACAACATACGAACATGGTCCTAACACAAGACCTACAAATTCATACTCACATGACGACATCAATATGTCCACGATAACAACAACAATGTATACTTATGGAAATCCGATGATCCAGCGCACACAGTATAGATCCCAAGATGATCCTGAAAGACCAACACGAGGTGGATAACCCATAATATACATATGCACAGCAACCACATATGGTAATCCAACGATCTAGCGCACACAGCTATAGATACCCATGATGATCCCGTCGGACCAACGCATGGTGGAAATACCTATCCAGCGATCCAGCGCACACAGCATAGATACCCAAGATGATCCCGTCGGACCAACACGAGGTGGACATACGACAACAATGCACAAATACATATTAACAACATTACACAAATGCATGACAACAATAATACACAATGTATCACAATATGATCGACACAAAATGACAAAAAAATGACTAGAGTACTTTCCCCGAGTCCTTCGAGAGCAATCTCGATGTCTAAACCATCACCAACCATTATCCTCAATATTCGACGGTCCAAAATGTCACGGACGGTAGATAATTCATGACTTCGGATATACCACAATGTATCCTCGATACCCAAGTATAACAATAACAAAAGTAAATCATATACATTATTATTTAAATTCCCAAAATCTGAAAACAACGTACAATCCCAAATCTGCAGTGTTCATAATTATAATCATTGCTATATGAATTATAAACGAATGAAATCGAAACCATTCATTAAATATTATAAACTGTGTAAGTAATAACTTATCTCGATACCGACACGACGATGATGAAGCCGCTATCAACTCTTTACCTTCGTCTACAAGCTCCTCGGCTCCCGGCCAAAGCGATTCACGAACATTCTCGAACACGACCGCAACACACTTTTCTAACCAATGATCAATTATTACAACCTATTGCAATAATCAATAAACAACAATCCAATAACAATCAATAACCGACTTAAACAACCAATCAATCTCAACAGTTTAACGACACCTCGATCATATACAAAACCAAATAGTATAACTCAAACCATTACAAACTCATATCCACAATACGAATCGAAATCCAATAATCGATATTTAACAATCAATATAACCGATCAACAAACCCAATGATTTCATAATATCTCGATTAAACACAAGTCCGAATAATCCAACTCAACCAATTACGAATTCACAACCACAATACGATTACGGATACGAATGTAGAAGAAATCATATTCGATGATCAATCACAATATTTCCGGATTCAAAATTGTTATCATGATTCGTATTTCATCAAGAACATACGAATTCTACCACTACAATCAACATGACTTAACGAACATTCGATCTTCATATCTAAGTCGACATACGATCGTCTTACTATGTTAAATTCATCAAGAAGTTCTTTCAAGAACACCAAGTGAGTCGAAACCATGTTCGTAATCATAAAAATAACATAATCCGATATCCTTTAACATGTAGATAGTCATCCAACTCATAACTCAAGTCATATATTATCATATTCTTCAATATACACTTCTCATAACATTAAGAATCATATCAACACCACTATAATCATCATCATACGAATCAAATACAGATAACACTACCAAGAATCCGAAATCAAGGTGTAGAGTTCAACAACATACCTCAAGAACATGAACAACACCATCAAACACCTAAAGAATCATTGATATATTCATATCCAAGCCTCAAATCCATGTTTCCAAACTTATATCCAAGATAGAAGAGGTTTATCTTCAATACCATACTCAGAGGGACGAATTTTAGAGGAAGGAATGGTTTTGTTCTCGTGAAGAAATGAAAAACCGATCCTTAATTTATAATCTGCAGCGCTCATTATGTACGTTACAAATCCACATTAACATACGTAATGCTCCTTACGTACGCTACAGGTCCTTCATAGCATAAGTAACATCATTCCATAACTCACTTCCTTGTTTCGTCCGATAGTTTACGTACGTAATACATAGGCCATACCTTACGTAATACATACATTAACTTGCTACAGTAAATATCCATTTAGCGTACGTAATGGGTAGTCCATAACGTACGTAATACACAACATTGACTCGCCCGCCCACATTCCGTGCCGAAAGTTTCCGACCACGGGACCCACCTGTCGGCCATAGCTGTAACACCCCCAAAGCCATCCAGGAATATTACAGCGCAGTGGGCCCCAAGATGGAACACAAGGCTAAAAGTCATTTTCGCAAACATTTATAAATGCCCAAGAGGCTAACTACGGTACTATCCTTTAAAAACATTTGAAGACTTTATAAAATCCGTTTATCAAAACCGTCGTAAAATCTCATTTGAAAGGACAAGACCCGAAATGCCAAAATTCAACAGTTTAAAAACATAGTTAAGCTATCGCTTACACGTACCGACAAAATAGTTTAGAAAGCCATATCCAAAGTAACTTAAGTTACCAGATAACGCAAGGTCATTTAATACTCACGCAGCGGAAAAGACAACAGTTAAAAATACTCTAGCAGTGGAATACAACAACTGATCAAGAAACTCAATTCACAAGTACATGCCCTAGCCAGTATCCTCCGGGAAGCTCATCTCTTTACAACCACTACAAGCTTGATATCCCAAGAATCTAAAAAGAGAACCCACGACGGGGTCAGCCATAATATCCAACAATGATAATAATCACATAGCGTCAATAATTACATATCAATGAAAATACTAAGTAAGAATACGACCAATGTAATCTTACCGCCGTAACTTTACTTACTCGAGTAATCCTCATCAAAATAACCATTATCATATTGCACATCTTGTAATCTCGATTAACCAATAAACTCAAACATACATCTGTATCGTTCCTTAAACAATACTCAAGATTATCAGAATATCATCACTAACTCATGATACGGAAAAGTACCATCTCTGACCAATTTGATCCATCGGATAACATCATCAAATCCCAACACGATAATCGATTGTCCATAAAAAGACAAATACCAAAGGAAATACGGAACATACCTCAAGATATGAAAGGCCACGACGAAATCACGTCAGTCTAATCCAAGATTAGATCAACATAATATAAGGACATGGTCCTAACACAAGACCTATAAATGCATACTCATATGACAACGTCAATATGCTCACATCAATAACAACAATGTATACTTATGGAAATCCGATGATCCAGCACACACAGCATAGATCCCAAGATGATCCTGAAAGATCAACATGAGGTGGATAACCCATAATATTCATATGCACAACAACAACACATGGTAATCCAACGATCCAGCGCAAACAACATAGATTCCCATTATGAACCCGTTGGACCAACGCATGGTGGAAATACCTGTCCAACGATCCAGCGCACGCTAGCATAGATCCCAAGATGATCCCGTCAGATCAACACGAGGTGGACATACGACAACAATGCACAAATGCATATTAACAACAATACACAAATGTATGACAAAAACAATACACGAATGTATCACAATATGATCGACACAAAATAACAAAAATGATTAGAGTACTTGCCCCGAGTCACTACCAAAATTCACACTTTAGCCGACGACTTAAAGTGGTCGGCTAAACCCCAAAGTCGTCGGCTAATCACGCCAGCCGTCGGCTAAAAAACCGTCGGCCGATATTCGTCGGCTAAGGTTTAGCCGACCACTACAGCAAGGTCGTCGGCTAACCTGTTGGAAAAAAAAAATTTTAGCCGACGACCTTATCGAGTCGGTAGGCTAAAACCTGATTATTAAAAAAAATAAAAAAACTTTAGCCGACGACCTTATCAAGTCGGTCGGCTAAAACCTGATTATTAAAAAATAAAAAAAACTTTAGCCGACGACTTTTAGATATGTCGTCGGCTAAAACCTGTTTTTAAAAAAAAAATCGACTTTAGCCGACGACCGTCTTATATGTCGTCGGCTAAAACCCTTTTTTAAAAAAAATAAATTACTTTAGCCGACGACCTTTGTAAAGTCGTCGGCTCAAACCTAACATAAAAAAAAATTAATTCAGATTTTGGGATTCCAAAACCTGTATTTTTTGCACCTGCAATTTTTGTACACCAACTCTCATTATCGACAACAATCAACGCGCAACACATTCAAATAATACCATCATTATATGCAACACAACGCACAACACATTCAAGAACATTTATTTCATCAACATACTAGTAGCGTCAACAAAATCACTTATACAATTGTAACACAAATATAAATATACAAGAGTACTACAACAACACAACTACAATCCACTGCCAAAATCATCTAAATGTCGAAATGTAGTAGTAGAAGGATTACCACCATCCCCTAGATCCTCGTCACGAGGCTGTGAAGATGGGGTCTGTCCGAAGAGAGAAGGCGGTGGAGCAGGTGCCTGCAGTCCATCTTGAGTAATGGTCTGAGTCAGCGTCATCATATAGTCCGTCATGGCCTGCTGCTGTCTCTGGAAACTCTCTAACCGCGACTCAGTCCTCTGCTCGCTCTCATGTAACCGCGTCTGAGTCCTCCTTTCATTCTCAGGTCGGAGCTCCCTCTCCGTCCTCAACTGCTCCTCGAGATAGGCAGACCGTGCATCCCGTCCGCGAGGGCGCTGGAAGCCGGGGGTATCTTTCAATACATGGTGACCCTCGGCTCCCATCATCTTAGTGCGGTACCGACTACCTCTAGGAGGGTAGACGGTACCCCACACCCTAGCACGAACATAAGGATCGACCTGATCGATCTGTCCAATGGCAGAATCGAGGTCGGTCTCCGCTAAGTCCGGGTACTGCTCCCGAGCAATCTCAGCAAGCATCCTCTGAGACTCCTCCCGCACACGCTCCTAAGTTAATATGAAAATAAATATTTCAATATCAATAAAAGTATGATACAAAGGCATTTATTTTATTACCAAAATAAAATAAAAAAAGACTTACATGCTCCTCGGGACGGTTCAGATATGCTTTCTGAGTCACGTAGGCAAATGCGTCCAACGAATCAGAAGAAATGGCCTCGTGCGCAACTCTGGCTAACGACCGGGAACCCAGACTGTGATGGTCAGTCAGACCAGCACGATTGGTCGTGTTGGTCAAGCTAGTCGCCTTCAAAAAAATATTATTTAGAATCGAGTTTATATTTTGAATTCAAATAAAACAAAAACTGAAATATTATTATTTTTTATTAAATACTAGCAGTTTTTTTAATAAATAAAATACAATATTCAGATTTTTATTTTTTTATGAAAAATAATATTCTAGTTTTTATTTTTATTAAAACAATTTATTTCCACTTTTGAAAAAAAATTCCGATTTTTTAATATTAATAATATTCGAATATAAAAAAATACGAAGTTCCGATTTTTCTTTGAAAAATCGGAACTTCAAGTATTTTAAATTAAAACATTAATTTAAAAAAAATCGAGTTTATATTTAGAATTCAAAAAAATAAAAACTGAAAGAGAAAGAATGAAATGAGGGTATTTTAGTCATACCATGAACTCTGGGTCACGAAAATGGGCGCGTAGCCACTTCCACTCGTACTCCCGGAACTTGAATTCTTCCGGGGTAGCCTCTCGGGTATCACCCCAGGCTGTCCAGAACATGTGCATCTCATTTTTCCAAGATTTGTACCTACAACACACGTTGCACAACATATATCATTCGTAAGAAAAAAAATTACGCAAACAATGTAGATACAAAATAAATTAAAATGACTTACTTGGTAGACTGCACCTCGTCACACCAAGTACGTAGTAGAGAGTCGGGAATGACAAACCACACCTATGAACAACATAAATACGCAATAATTTAAAAACATCACATATTGCATTTTCAAGAAATACGTGTTGATTGAAAAACACTTATTAAATATTTATTAACTTACCGACATAGCATTGTTCAAAGCATCCTTCACGCACTGCGGCACGTCCCCCTAATCGGGCCACAAAACGAGGACTCTGTCCCGAATGACAAAGCCAACATTACGGCTATATGACGCCGCAGCGTCAGAAGACATCACCGGCCGGCCGTGTCTGTCTAGAGGAATCTCATACCGGCCATGCTTACTTACGTGCAGTCGGCGCCGAGACCCTTTCTTTGGGCCACGAGTCTTCTTCTTTTTCTTCTCCTCCTCGACTACATTTTTCCCCTTCTCCTTCTCCCTCTCTATCTCCTCGTACAGTTTCGTCTTCGAAACCCGACAACTCCGCCAAAACATGTTGTGTGGCCAAGACTCGTAGACGTACGCCTCGTCAGGGCTAATCAATCGAACGGGAACTCGGACTCCCGTCTCATTGACCTCTAGAATAGTCGGAACCATCAGAGGCATGAATAGAGTCGGCAGCAGACCGTGGGGCACCGCGGACGAGGAACTCCGTACATCTCCTGATGTGTGAGGGCTAGACGTGGGTCGGTGGATGGGATGCATACGAGTCTCCGGCTGCGAGGGGGTCGGCCGTGGTGTCTGAAAGGATAAACGCCGCGCTAGTGCAGCGGGCTCATATGTCGCCCTAAAAAAATCATCAGCCTTCATGCCGGTAGTTTCTAGTATCTGGCGGGCACGAACGCTGCTCTGAGATATGTATAGTGTATCGGGATCCGCCTTACTAGAGGCTGCCGAACTCCCCCCGAATCGGGAGTGGTCGACTTTGTCGACTTCTTCCCCAACGCTTTCTTTATTCTATCCATAATCTAAATAAATAAATCAAATTCACAACTCAACACAACAGTAATTATCAATGCCATACCACGTTAATCTTTCGATTAACGCCGGCTATAAAATTCCTTCCTCCTCAAACAAATTCATCAAATATTTCATCAAAACTCATTACACAATTTACCTAATTCATCAAATAATCTAAACAAATTCATCAAATTCACAATTCAACACAACAGTAATTATCAATGCCATACGACATTAATCTTTCGATTAACACCGGCTATACAATCCCTTCCTCCTCAAACAAATTCATCAAATTCACAACTCATTAAACACAAAATATTGAAAATACTAAATTCATCAAATATTGCATCACAACTCATTAAACAATTTATCTAATTCATCACATAATCTAAAAAAAAATTCATCAAACAAATACAATAAATTCAACAAACAAAATAAAAAAAAATAAGGAAAAGGGTTACCGCGGCCGGGCTGGCGGGCGACGGGTGGAGGTCGGGCGGGCGGGCGACGGGACCGCGGTCGGGCGGGCGGACGGGCTGGGGCTCGTACAGGCGGCGGGACGGCGGCCGAGTGGGCGACGGTTGGGTGACGATCGGCGGGACGGGGGGTGGGTGACGATCGGCGGGACGGGGGCTAGGTGACGGGCGGCTAGGTGACGGGCGGTTGGGGGCTGGGTGACGATCGGCGGGCGACGGTTAGGTGACGGGCGACGGCTAGGCGAAGGAGAAAATAATAAAAGTTGGGAAGGAGAAAACGTATAAAAGGTGGGGGTTTAGCCAACGACAAGATCTACGTTGTCGGCTAAAGTTTTTTAAAAAAAATTATACTTTAGCCGACGACATTCCAATAGTCGTCGGCTAAACCCCAACAATGAGCCGACCGTGTTATACAATACGGTCGGGTCAGGCATACATCGTGTTTTCAATTTCTGGGCAGGTACGACACGGGCCGTGTCGTTGGACACGGTCGGGGGTTTAGCCGACGACTCTATTCATGTCGTCGGCTAAAGTTTAACCATTTTTTTTAAAAAAAACTATAGTCGACCGTGTCAGGAGACACGGGACGTGTCGCACCTGCCCAGAAAGGGAAAACATACTGTATGCCTGACCCAACCGTGTTGTCTAACACGGTCGGGTCATTGTTGGGGTTTAGCCGACGACTATTGGAATTTAAATCGGCTAAAGTATAATTTTTTTATAAAACTTTTAGCCGACGTAGATCTTGTCGTCGGCTAAACCGATTTTTTTAATAATATTATTGATATTATATTAATGTTATGATTATGATTATTATTATTACAATTTTTTTAATTATATTTAACAAATGAAAATATACATCTACTAAATTTATGGCTCATAGTTTGAGTCATCACTACAGTCTGTCTCATTATTTGAGTTGATATCCGGCAATATATGCCTCAAGTCGTCCACATTTTCATCATCAGAATTTTCAAGTAATTCATTTGTATCAACGTCAGCGTACCCGCGAGCATCACCACGGAGTCGCACGACTCGTCCTTCAGGAACATTATTCATTGTAATTGTCGTTGATGGTGGAATATTTGCTGTATTTGGCTCTTGATAAGCATCATCGTCATCAGTTCCTGTTGTTTCTCCCAGTGTAGCAGCACTAAAAATATTCCTCGTTGTCACAACGTTCACTATCTTCCATGTGCCTTTCTTCATCAAGTCGTCCAAATAATACACCGACTTTGCTGATATAGCAAATACAAAAGGATCACTTTCATACCATGAAGTGGAAGTGTCAACAGATAACAACCCATAGTCGTCTTGCATATCAGTTCCAAGACTGGTGTCGTACCATCGACACTTAAACAAGTAAATTATCATGCCTTCCCCGTAAATTAGTTCTACCACTTCCAAAAGAACACCGTAATATCCACCATCTATCATAACCCCAGAATTTTGACATCTTCTTTTTTGATCTCTCTCAAGTCATACGAATGTGACACTGTTGACTGGCCATCGAATAAATTCTTGACATAACCGGCTTCAAAGAAAGAAGCATAAGTTCACGCGACCAGTTAGGGTGTCCGTCATCTTGTATGTGTGCCATCTGTCGTAAATAAACTTTTTATGTAAAAAAATATCTTAAGTCCAAAATCAATAGCAACTGAATGTATACGTACCCATTCTCCAAAATAGTCGGCAAAAGTGTCATTGTGGAATCTAGTGTCACCTCGCACCATATCGCATGACAAGTTGATGTCTTTCCAGTACTGAACTTCTGAACAATTGAGCAATATTCACCAATGTGCAATTCGTGACTCGTACAGATCTAATTGTCTTTCTAGCAACCTCCCATAGACGTCAACCTCAGTGGATATGATAGAAAGATTGAATTGTATTTTATCTACTGGAATAGAGCGGGAAGGGGGCTCGAAGGTGCCCAAATACAACTTGATATGCGTAATACACTCCGACGCAAGGTAAGATTCTGCAATGCATCCTTCCGGTGCAGACTTATTGGCCACGGAGTCTTTGTAATCACCGAGTTGCCTGTAATATTGTCATTGTGTTAGAAATCATACTTAATTTAACAATATATATATATATATATATATCATACAAAATTATGTTACCTTTCAACCGGGTACATCCACGTGTAGTGCACTGGACCAGTGACCAATAACTACCGGGGAAGGTGGATCATGAGGTGAGGCATGAGGTCAAAAAAGTTTGGAGGAAATATTCGTTCAAACTTGCACAATATATAGATGATCTCATCTTGCATTTTACGCAAATTAGATCTCTTCACTTCTCTCGTACATAATTTCTGGAAAAATCTTGACAATGCAACACACAGCTCGACCACCTGTTTTGGTAAGTACGGTCGAATAAATACCGAAAATAGGCGTTGGAGTAGGATATGACAATCATGACTCTTCAAACCAGTTAACTTGTTCTACCTGAAATTAACACATCTTCCTATATTTCCAGCATACCCGGTAGGATACCTAGCAGTCTTTATCCAGCAAAATATCTCAGTTCTCTGCTCGGCAGTGATGGTGTAAGCTGCCTTAGGCATTTTTTGTTTTACCTTGACAGTTTTCAACCACAAATGTTTTTTTTATGCTCATTTCTTCCAAACCTTTGCGTGCTTTTGGCCCGTCTTTGGTCTTTCCATCCCAACCTAAGGTTGTCCCAACCACACTTTCGCAAACATTCTTTTCAATGTGCATGACGTCCAAGAAGTTCCTTATCAGTAACTTGGACCAGTAAGGCAATTCCCAGAATATACTTTTGTGCGACCAATACTTATACCTGTCGGGCCTTTCAGGGGTTGCTGCAATCACATCAGGATGGTTGCTAAGCTGATCAAAATCGTACTCATTAAGAATCAATAGTATTTCATCACCTGTCCACTGTCGTGGTGGCTCGCCCATTTCTTCAGTGCCATCAAATGCTGCAGCATCCATACGCCACTCATGTTCCCTCTCAAGCCATATCCGATGACGCATTCGGATAA
This sequence comes from Orobanche coerulescens, assembly GCA_033398695.1. NCBI lineage: Eukaryota > Viridiplantae > Streptophyta > Magnoliopsida > Lamiales > Orobanchaceae > Orobanche > Orobanche coerulescens. Next base: position 33,411,010 of record CM065814.1, on the reverse strand, counting down.
CTTTCCTACAGTGGTACCTAGAACAATCTGCATCCAAACACACTGGACAACCTCTATATCCGCTACTAACAGATCCAGACAGCATTCCATATGCAGGAAAATCACTAATAGTGCCGATACACATGGCGTGCAAGTAGAAATAACTGTCGTACGTGGGATGACCTTGCTCCCACAACAATTTCAGCTCCTCTATCAAAGTTCTCATATACACATCGATACACTTTACCGGATATCCCGGCCCCAGGACTAACAAGGTCAACATATTATACTCCTTCCGCATACACATCCACGGAGGAAGATTGTAAGGAATCACTACAATAGGCCATATGGTATATGAAAGACTCATGTTACCAAAAGGGTTGAAACCATCAGATGCAATCCCGAGCCTCACATTTCGGATATCTGAAGAAAAATTCGGATACTCCCTATCTATATGCTTCCATGCCTCTCCATCTGAAGGGTGTGTCATAGTATCCCTATCATTAGTGCGCGGCTTGGCATGACATCTCATTGCTGTTGCCGTGCGAGGAGACATAAAAAGCCGTTCCAACCTGTCCTTTAGTGGAAAATACCAAAGTACCTTCACCGGTTTCTCTTTTCCAGAAGGAGTGATCCTATATCTCTCTGTATCACATACATGACATCTCGTGAGGTCTTCATTAGGATGCCCCCAGAATAGAACACAATCATACATGCAGACGTGGATCTTAATGTAGGAAAGACCAAGATCTTTCAAAATTCGTCTCATTTTTGAATATGTATTAGGAAGATGATGACCCTGTGGAAGCATATTACTCGTAAGCTCCAAGTAATCATCTACAGACTTGATGGATGATTTGTTTTCCACCTTTAATCTCATCGTTTCCATGACACAATCAAGAATAGTCATGTTACACCCTGGGTATAGAGGGGTCTGTTGGAGTTGAATTAGCTTGTTGTACCTGTCAAGCCCAGCAGTATTGCAAGGCAACGGTCTACGGGGTCGTGGGATTGGATCAGTTGGTACAAACGTCTCGGAAAAACCAAACACATCATCAATCAACCTCCTCTTCGGATCGGTGAACCCGTCGTTACCACTAAATTTTCCGTGATCATACGGAATAACAGAATTCGGTGCTTCACCGTGGTATATCCAACATGTATATTTACTCCAAAAACCATTCTTCTTTAGGTGTTCCCATACCTCATCAAATGGAAAACGAAACATATCACTGCGACATCTACATTTATTACACGGACAGTAGTGCAACGTATTACCACTGTCGTGCTCTTTTACAAATCTCATAAACTGCTTCATCCCATCCATTACACTTGGATCCCATTTTCGTAACCCAATCCAACTCTTGTACATCCTGAAAATGTATACATTTTCCAATATTAATCCAACTAACTAATATTGTTCAAATTATAAATGAAATCGCAACAAACAATTAATCATAATGATTATCATCATAAAACTTAATCGTTTTACATAAAAGCTATCGAATGTAACATGAATAATACAAAGTTTCGAAATCACAATAAAAAATACAATAAAATACGTACCTTAATCGAAATGGTGATTATAACAACCGGTAGAAACCTTTGTCACTCCAGCTAGCACAACTCAAAGTAGCTGCACTGTAAAAAGAAGAACAAATGTTCTAAGAAGCTTTTTTCGGGAATAACTGACAGGATCGGGAATAGAAATGTGCTCTTTAGCGGGGAGAGGGGCAAGATTGGGTTGGTGTTCCCTGAACTATATATAATTTTCACTTGGAGGTTTAGCCGACGACTTGATCTAGGTCGTCGTCTAAACACCATTTTTTATTTTCGAAAGGCTATAGCCGACGACCTAGATCTTGTCGTCGGCTAAAATGTGATTTTTTTTGGGAAAGGGTTTTAGCCGATGACTTGATCTGGGTCGTCGGCTAAAACCTTTTTTTTTTTGGGAAAAGGTTTAGCCGACGACCGATATCAAGTCGTCGGCTAAAATTTTTTTTTTTTTTCGTCGGCTAAACGTTATCTCGGTCGTCGGCTAAACCTCTTTACTATAGCCGACGACTATTTTGCACTTTAGCCGACGACCTAGATCATGTCGTCGGCTAAAACCCTTTAGCCGACGGCAACCCAAGTCGTCGGCTAAAGTGCACAGTTTAGTCGACGACACTTTAAAGTCGTCGGCCGTTTTTTTTTTTGGGTCGTCGGCTAAAGTACTTTTTTTGGTAGTGAGTCCTTCGAGAGCAATCTTGATGTCAAAACTATCACCAACAATTTCCTCAATATTCGACGATCCAAAAGTACCATAGACTATAGATAACTCATATCCTCGTCTTTACCATAATGTATCCTCGATACCCAAGTATACCAATAACAAATGTAAATCATATACATTATGATTTAATTCCCAATTCAGAAAATAACGTACAATCCCAAATCTCCAGAGTTCACAATTATAATCATTGTTATACGAGTTATAAACGAATGAAACTGAAACAATTCATTAAATATTATAAACTGTGCAAGTAATAACATGCCTCGATACCGACACGATGAGAGAGCCGTTACCAATTCCATTGCCTTCGTCTACGAGTTCCTCAGCCCCGACCAAAGCAATCTACGAACATTCTCTAACACGGCCGCAAAGCATGGTTCTAATCACCAATCAATAATATCAACCTATTACAATAATCGATTAACACACATTTGATAATAATCAACAACCGATATAACCAATCAACAAACTCGACAGTTCTACAATATCTCGGTTAAACATAGTCTGAACAATCCAACTCAAACCAGCACAAACTCACAGCCACAACACGATATACTACACTGCTTGTCCACTTAGCGCACGTTAATCACGTACCGTAGCGTGCGCTAAGTCACTTCAGTTAACGTGTGTTAGCCAGTCGGCTAGCGTGCGCTAAACTCATGCAGTTGCATGTATTACAAGTACCGCTCAGAACATTGGGATTACGAATATGAATGTAAAGGAAATTATACTCCAAGATCAATCACATCCTTTCCAAATTCAATCCATCATCATGATCCATACCTTATCAAGAACATACGAAATCGACCACTATAATCAACATAGTATTAGTTCTAATCATCCAATCTAAGTTTATATCTGAAACCATTCATATCTTATCACATATTTTTCTATGATGTGATATGTACCAAGAACACCAAGAACACCATGATTCCATAATCATGTTCATAACAAAACAACATAATTCCATATGTATATATATACATATCATCATATCATCATCTTCCTCAACCCAAACTCCATTAAACACCAAGAACCATAATAACACTTCCATAATCTATCTCTACAGAGAGTAATCATCAAATAACATCAATATCTGAAAATGAGGAGAAGGATTAACCAACTTATATCAAGAATACGAACAACACAATTCAAACCACAAGAATCATATCAATATCCATATATCAACAAAAAAATTCTCATAATCCGGTAATCCATCTCATAATCATGCTTATCAACTTGTTTATACGATAATCATCAACTCAAGAATATCAATATTCAATTCAAAATGAAATCCAAAGGTGAAGAGTAATTACCTCTTTGAAGGAATGAATTGAATCCCAATGTTGAATCCATTCTCAATCACTTCCAAGCTCCAAATGTTGTTAGGAACGATCAACTTAAGTGTTTGGAACCTCGAACTCCTCTCTAAGAACTCTCCCTACAGGTTGAAGTGAAGAAAATGGGTGAAATGCATCTTAACACCCGTCTGCCTATATATATACTGCACGTTACTAGCGTGCGCTACAACTTGTATTTAGCGTGCGCTACAGCCCTAGTGTGCGTTATCCTTCCTTGATAGCGTGTGCTATCGAAGTCCAGAAAGTATACTGCCTTGCTTCGTACATCATCTTACGTACGTAATGCTCATGCAATAGCGTTCGCAAACAGGCATTAACCTGCTACAGTGAAATGCTCAGTAGCGTGCGCTATTCTCCAACAACAGCGTGTGCTATTCTCCGTTGACCCGACAATCTGCACCTTCCCCGAAGATGCCTGGGGTCCACCTGCTGAAAGTAACCTGACAAAGCCAAGATTCCTTTTGGACCAATCTAATATTAGCGTGGGCTAACCATATGCATTAGCGTGCTCTAAATGCAGATAATAATCAGCCTGGGCCTACCTGTCGGACACCTTCCGAATGTTATCCAGAATGCCTTACATACGTTAGGGGTCCTCCTTAGCGTACGTAACTCAACTCTCTTAGCGTGCGCTAAGTATACATCGTAGCGTGCGCTAACGTGGATGTATGTACTAAGCCATTTTCAGCTATTCTTGCTCGTCATTTCAATATACCGAATACGTACATACGACTTACTGAATACATATACTCCTTCCAATAATATTCTCATACGATACGCCCGACATACAATATCTTCAAATACAACTGTCAACCAAGTGCGGTAATTATACCAATACAGATGTCCCAGTCCTTCAATTATTTTATCCATACTTTACAGATTCCACGTTGTACATCATAACTCGTATAAAATAACATTAAATAATAGTAGTAGAAATTCTGGATATCACATACTACACCACTTAAAATAAGTTTCGTCCTCGAAACTTGCAATCCATCATAGAAAAACAAACAAACCGTTCAATCAAAATGTTCCGAAACCATCACGACAATGATCAATCATCATCATTAACGAATAACTAAAATAGTATACTTACATATGCGCCAAGTCGACGATCTCCTGAAATACTTGCAAGTGACTTCACTATTAAGACTCAATACGCTTACAATCACAATTCCATGAGTCTCAACAAAATATATCGTTATAACTCAATTATGGAATAATCCATCCGTGTCGAAGCCTGTCTATCCGATTGCACAATCCATTCCCAATCCTGCTAAAAATCAATAATACACGATACATTGAGAAACAACTGCCCAAAACAATGACACAAATCCTGAAACATCGACACCAAATTCGAAAGCTCATACGATAATTAACAATGATCAATCAGCAACTTAACCGAGAATATCATCAACATGATAACTCCAATATGACCAACCAAAGGTCAAAACACAATCGATTATATCATCAACATGATAAACTCTAATATGACCATCCAAAGGTCAAAACACAACCGAGTATATCATCAGTATGATAAATTCCAATATCATCAACGAACGATCAATGATAATCGAGAATACCCTCACACGGTAAGTTCCAACACGATCGATACAGAACTACCGAGACAGATAAATGGACAAATAAAATTCTCAAAACGCTACACCAATCACATGCAATGGATCTCAAAGAAACACACCCGACTGGTGAACATACTCATCGGCATACGAACAACCAGTCATAAAGTGACGAACATACCTAAACATACATGGAGTGGGAATGACCAATCATTACCCAAAACAGCCATCCTGGGGTCACCATCCCCAAATTCACACTTACAAAGGAATCATTCAAAAATCACTATGGTAAAATCGCGCTACTACCATACCAAATAAATCATATAGCACATATGTCCCGGTTTCACAAAATCCAAAGTTTCCAAAATCATATTCTGTGCATGAATCTACAATATGCAGCATATTTCTCTTATCCGATCAATCAACCGATCATCCCTGAATAACCAAACTACCATACTAAAGTTCGAATCTTTTTTCATCGTACCGTATTGATGTATTGTCCACTTTGTGAGTCACATCCATAACTTCACCATGATATGCACTATGCACAAAATGCGTAAGTATATCAATCACATTTTCAAAACCAGTTTGAAATCATATAATCCTGTCAAGAAGATAAATTTTCGGTAGTGCTTTCAAAATTTCAAAACTCAAAACATAAATTTTCGTAAGACCGCGAAATCAATTTTCGAAAAATTAAACCGGATCGCTAATGCCAAGTATTCGATAACTATTTTCTTCGAATCTACATGATTTTGAAGTTTTTAAAATGAAAACTATGCAAATGATTGACCATATCCATACTCCTATATACCAATTCGGCTCGTCACCGAATCCATTAACATTCCATCGCAAAACCACCCGATAGAGTTCCAAAATCTCAATATATAGACTCCGATAAGAACTCCTTTTCCACATATGACTTGCAACGTCAACCATTAACCCATCCTGGATCACCTCAACCATGCTATGACAAAACATCGAATACTCAACAAATCAAACACAGCGGAAGACTACCCGAGAAGTTTCATTTGAACAAATAAACCAAAACCCCGAAAGGTAGTAATAAAATAGATAAATGATTGGTAAAGTGTTTTACAAATCTCGGGAGTTTTAGAAAAATAGAAAAGCCTTTTTGAAACATTAGGGTCTCAGCCTAAATCCCGTTCAACATTACAGGAGGTTTAAAAGTAGAAAACCCTTTTGGACCCCAAGTCCTGAGTTATAAAATTATTTCAAAATCGATTGGGTCTCGGCCCAAAAATAATTTTCCGTACAACATCCGTGAAACATTCATTTTGAAAAGTATTATTTTTAAATGCTCAAAAACAGTTCATATATCTCAAAATGAATTAACATGACTACATGTTATTCTCAACCATCCACAACATTTCTCCCAAATGCACAACTCCGTTCCAAAATTTAACCGACATATTGATTTCCAAAATCATATCTTCTCAAGATCATCAATCCCGTCTCAACTATGTCACCTCATACCGTGACTCATAATATCTCTCTGAATCTCAAAGCATATCAGCTTAAAATGGCAATAAATCTCAATGCAATTCAAAAATCCAAATACTTACAGATCGTGAAGCCGACGATTCCCCGTGATACTGGCACATGTCTCCACTCTAGAAAATACTCGACACAGATATTTACAAAACACACATTTTTCTAACTCAGTTCAACTCGAGAACATAGTACATCTCTATCCGAAGAAACACGTTAATACCATTTGGAAAAGTTTGCAACAACCCCAGTACTACACTGGTAAATCACATAACGCACAAGCTCGAGTGAACAAAAAAAACCCAGGGCTCTAGAATTCGTCGATCAACAACTCGAATGATGCGATAAAAGCATGACTCGACTCGACCTGACTGCCTAGGTTTTCTCAACCTATGCTCCGATACCATATTCTGTAACACCCCCAGAGCCATCCAAGAATATTACAGCGCCGTGGGCCCCGAGATGGAATCCACAAGGCTAAAAGACATTTTCGCAAACATTTAGAAACGCCCAAGAGGCTAAAGACGGCACTATCTTATAAAAATATTTGAAGACTTTATAAAATCCGTTTATCAAAACCGTCGTAAAATCTCATTTGAAAGGACAAGGCCCGAAATGCCAAAACTCAACATTTTAAAAACATACGTTAAGCTATCGCTTACACGTACCGACAAAATAGTTTAGAAAACCATATCTAAAGTAACTTAAGCTGCCAGATAACGCAAGGTCATTTAAGAATACCCACGTAGCGAAAAAGACAACAGTTAAAAATACTCTAGCAGCGGAATACAACAACTGATGAGGAAACTCAATTCACAAGTACATGCCCTAGCCAGTATCCTCCGGGAAGCTCATCTCTTCACGACCGCTACAAGCTCGATATCCCAAGAACCTAAAAAGAGAGCCCACGACGGGTTCAACCATAATATCCAACAATGATAACAATCACATCGCGTCAATAATTACATACCAATGAAAATACTAAGTAAGAATACAACCAATGTAATCTTACCGCCATAGCTTTACTTGCTCGAGTAATCCTCATCAAAATAACCATTATCATATTGCACATCTTGTAATCTCGATTAACCAATAAACTCAAACATAACATCTGTATCGTTCCTTAAACAATACTCAAGATTATCAAAATATCATCACTAACTCATGATACGGAAAAGTATCAGCTCTGACCAATTCGATCCATCGGATAACATCATCAAATCCCAACACGATAATCGATTGTCCATCAAAAGAAAAATACCAAAGGAAATACGGAACATACCTCAAGATATGAAATGCCACAACAAAATCACGTCAGTCTAATCCAAGATCAGATCAACACAACATACGGACATGGTCCTAACACAAGACCTACAAATTGTTAGGAATACTTGTTAGATTTTGATGATGTCATTAATATAAATTCAAATAGTTATTACTTGGCAAAAATGTAAGGATGAACCAAATGAGTATCTTCCATAGGTCAAATAATGTTAAGTGTAAAACTTGGCAAAATGTAAAGAAGAACCAAATGAGTATCTTCTATAGGCCAAAAATAAGTTAGGCTAAAAAATCGGCTAAGTACTAAAGAACAGCTAAGTTCAACAGAGAGGTACAGCCGAGTCATATCAGATAAGATCTGGTCAACAAAAATCATCAGAGATATTTGACCAAACTGCAGTCAAGTAACCTCAGACAGGTCATCTGATCAGGCGAGTCCCAAACAGTGAACATCATAGAGGTCCAGACTGCAGAGAAGTTAACTTACATCAGCCTACTCAAGATCAGCCAAGTACTCCAAGTCCACGTCAGCATGTGTTGAAAAGTCAAATATTACGGAAAGTCACATGCAACGTGAAGAGACAAATTGGAGAGATTCCCGCAAAGGATATGAATTAAATAATTCATCCAGGCCTACCGTGGAGAATTTAAACGTATTATATTCAAAATATTCGGCGCCTCACATGCAAAGTCTTCACAACGGTCGAAAGATGGATTAAAATATGGGAATCCAGCCTTGCAACGTTCAGAAAGAAAACAATGAAGTCTACCTCTCCAACGGACGGATTTGTTGAAAAAGAATTGCAACGGCTATGAAGAAAAAGCTCAGAGATCGTGACCTATATATATCCAAAGATTTGAAGTTGAGCATATCTACAACAATTACAAATGGTGCGAACATACTTTCAAGTGATCAAAGTATTCAAGCAATCTAAAAGCGAAATACAGCATCGTGAAAAGAGCGGTTCTCAAAAGTTCATACTTGAAGAAGCTCTTAGTTGGAGAAGACAAAAACTCGTGTCTTAAATCCTGAGTTCGGGGTACTTCACTGGTTGAAGTTCGAGACTGTAAAGGCATCCAAGGATCGAGGATCAAGAGGTGTAAGGCAGTCAAGTGTGTTACAACAACACGGATTTCCACTGGTTGGAAGCTGTTGTAGTTTGGTTGAATCACTGTAATATTTATCACTGGTTGAAAATTATAGTGAATTCATCTCAACTGGTTTGGAGAAAAGTGGATTAGTAGAGGATTACCCCACCTCTGAGACCACTATAATTGCCTGCGTAATTTACTGTTTTATAGCATCATACTTTAACTGCTGCATTCATTGTTAAGTGTTTCATTAGTTATTTTGTATTCGTCATCAGCTGTCTTCCACACGTATTAAGAACAAACGACTCCAAGTCATTTGTTTATCTATCAGCTGAAGAAACTCACTCTTTAACAAAAAGAGTTTAAGAGTTTCAATAAGTCTTTTCACCCCTCTAGACTTATTCCTGGACGACTTGTGACCTACAAGTGGTATCAGAGAGGTTGGTTCATTTATTTCACGAACCAGATCTATATCAGAGATATATCTTTACTCTCATTTTATAATGGAACACATGCATTCTAGACTACCTGTGTTTTCAGTTGACGAGTATGATCTTTGGAAGATAAGGATGCAGGCACACTTATCTTCAATCCATGATGACATGTGGTGCATTATAGAGGACGGTCCTTACACCTTCGAGAAAGACAACACTCTAGAGGAGATCATAGCAGGGAAGCCAGAGAAGATCCCAAAGAAGAGGACAGAGCTGAATCCCGAAGAAAGAAAGCTGGCCAATCTTGATAACCGGGCCAGAGACGTGCTGTATCAAACTCTTGACAAATCCACCATGGTCAAAATCAAGAATTGCAAGAATGCCAAAGAAATATGGGACACATTAGCCTTAATGTGTGAAGGAATAGAGTTGATCAAAGAAAACAAGTTGTCAATTGCTATTCAAAAATTTGACAACTTCAAAATGAAGAATGGCGAATCTATAGACCAAGTGGACACAAGGTTCGCTGAGATTATCAATAAGATCAACTCCCTCGGCAAATCTTATGGCAACAGGGAAATGGCGCTGAAGGTTATAAGATCTCTCAATCCTGAATGGAGTATGAAGGCAGTGGCCATGAGAGAATCCAAGGATCTTAATAAGATAAAGATCCAAGAGCTGTTCTCTGATCTGAAGGCTTATGAGTTCGAGCTTCCAAGTTCATCCTCAACCGAGCCTGCAGAGAAGGGAATAGTCTTTGCAGCCGAGTTCCCCGCCAAGAGATTACCTGATATAAAGCCTCCAAATCCATTAGATTTTGGGGAAGAGATGGCGTTCATAATGCAGAGGTTCAGCAACTTCCGGAAAAACTACTCCAAATACAAGAAAAATTATAAGGAGAATCCCAGAAGGAACCAGAAAGCCGGAAGCTAGAAGGTGGAGTGCTACAACTGTCATAAGACAGGACACATTCAAATCGACTGTCCTGATCTTAAGAAGGATGAGAGCAAGAAGGAGGTGAGCAGAAAAGAAGATAGAAGGAAGGCCCTCATCGGAGAAGATCAAGAGCATGTAGAATCAAGCAGCGGATTCTTTTCTGATGATGATGAAGAGTATGATTGTCTGATGGCCAACTTAGCTGATGAAGAGGTAACATAAAAACCCTCTGGTTCAAATAATAGTTCAGCCATGTCACAAGATATGGATCTGCATGAATATGTAAATCAGCTATTTAAAGATTTTGAGACACTTAAATCTGCACACCTATCTGTATCAGCAGAGAAGACTCAGCTGCAAGATGAGAATAGGCAGCTGAAAAATGATTTTGAAAAACTCAGCCCAGAACTGAATACATTTGAGATAAAAGCAGCTAACTTACAAAACCAGGCTGATGTCAATACAGTTGAGATAAATCAACTAACTGTTTTACTGAAAGAAAAATCAGCTGCACTTGCTCATGTCAAAGCCGAATTTACTAAGCTGACTCAGGCAGATAAGACTCAGGCGCAGGAAATAACCTCCCTGAAGGCGTCTTCAACTCTGGACGAACTGTGTACTAATAAAAGGCCACTATATTCCAGATCAGGCCTTGGATATGATCCTCACACTCCCTCTAGTTCCAAAACCACTTTCGTCAAGGGAGAAACAATTGTTTCGACTGCTGAGCCTACATACAAACCGATATTTAAAAATAGGCAACAGCCAAGTCACAAGTCTAGGCTACAATCAGGGTACACAAGGCAGCCACCTAGACAAGCGACTGGGCAATGGCCCAGGCAGAAGCAGCAGCCCAGACAACATGCCCACTATTATCAACAACTCCCTAAAAACATATTTCAAAATGGGAGGGGCAGATGGAAACCTCAATGTTATCCTAATTTCCAAAATGAACAAGTGTGGAGACCTCAAAGATTTAATAAATGGTCTCAGCCAAGGTTTAGAAATGGCCCACACTATCAATATTTTGAGGAACATCCGGTATACAATCCCAACAGGAGATTCAGACCTCGACCTTACACACCTTATAAGGGTAATAATAATAACAATTTTCACAATCTAAGGAGAAATCAATTCTCCAGGAAACCAGCTAACCCTAGAGGACCCACACAGATTTGGATACCTAAATCTCTGCTTGTTTGATTGCAGAAAAGGTGGAAGGACTACAACCACATCTCCACAAAATCAAACTTTGGAGGTGAAGAATGGTTTGTAGATTCTGGATGCTCGAGGCACATAACTAGGATCCAAATACACCAAAGAAAGAGGTCCTGATGTAACCTTTGGAGATAGCTCTAGAGGACAAACAAAGGGCTTTGGAGAGCTGCACCGAGGAAACATCATAATATCCAAAGTTCACTATGTCAAAGGGCTCAAGTATAATCTCCTGAGCATAAGCCAGTTTTGCGAAGAGAAGAATCTAGTAGTCTTCACCATTTGGAAATGTATGGTGATAGATATCCTATCTGGAGAAGTGAAGCTACAAGGATTCAGAAGGAGAGATGTCTATATGATAGATTGGAACACAGGAACTCCCAACACCTATTTTCTATCTAAGACAGTAGCTGAGAACGTATGGCTGTGGCACAAAAGATTATGTCACTTGAACTTCAAATCCATCAACAAAATTAGTTCTCAGAAGCTGGTCAGAGGACTTCCAGATGAAGCATTCAAGAAGGAAGCTCTTTGTGATGCATGTCAGAAAGGAAAGCAGACCATAGCATCATTCAAGCCTGTCCAGCCTACAACTCTCACAACAAGGATCTTAGATCTACTCCACATGGATCTATTTGGTCCTATCAAGCTAAGGACTCTAAGCGGCCGAAAGCATGCACTTGTTGTAGTAGATGATTATTGAAGGTACACTTGGATTATCTTCCTGTATAAGAAGAGTGAAACCTTGACCAAGCTACCTGAGCTGCTGAGAAGGATCCAAAATGAGAAATCCCTATCCATCATCAAGATCAGATCAGATAGAGGAGGAGAGTTTCTCAACAAGGCAATCTCTGATTACAGCGATCAGAATGGGATCCAGCATGAGCTCTCTGCAGCCAGGACCCCACAGCAGAATGGCGTTGCTGAAAGAAGAAACAGAACCCTGAAGGAAGCAGCAAGGTCCATGATTGCAGAAGCGGACCTACCCAAGAGGTTCTGGGCTGAAGCAGTCAACACAGCTTGCCATACTCAAAACAGGAGTATGATAGTAGGGAGACATGGCAAAACTCCCTATGAGGTTTGGAATAATAGAACTCCTACTGTTGCTTACTTTCATATTTTTGGTTGTAAGTGTTTCATCCACAACAACGGTAAAACACAACTAAATGCCTTTGATGCTAAAACTGATGATGGTCTCTTTATGGGATACTCACAAAGAAGCAAGGCATATAGAGTATTTAAGAAAAGAACCTTAGTTGTGGAGGAAACACCCCATGTTGTATTTGATGAATCTATTGTTGAGTACAGGAAGCAAGTTGAGCTAATAGAGAATAAGCTCAAATCAGCAACCCTCGAAGAAGTCATTGTACATGACACAGGAATGGTGGACTCACCTGCAGACTGGCCTGATGACCCAACTGTAGCTGCTGAAGACCCAACTGCAGAGCAGACAGGAACACCAAACCTATCTGAACCAGTTGCCGCTGATGAAGACCCAGCTGTAGCTGATAAAGTGTAAAACCCTAAATTTCTATTCTTTGAAATTCCCATTTTTTTCCCCCTCTAACTTTGAATTTATAAGAACATACAATTAATTATGCAAGAGTATTTTAAATTATAACCTAAAGTATAGAATAAATGATATGTCCTTTGAAAACTATACATTATAACTAATAAATACATAATATCAATTCAATACACAAACTAAATAATAATTCCTAAGTTTCTTAAACTAATTCATCTCAAAAAAAAAATCATAAGTCTAAACCGATTTTCTTCCTAGCCCTTCCTTATGTCGTTTGTTGCTTAGGATAAGAATAAAACATATCTTTTACTCCCTTAAATCACGATTCAATAACAGACTAAAATCCCTAATCTCATTCACTTTCCGTAAGATGTTACACGGCTTTCCAATATAATTAACACACTTTTCCTATTTGCTACAAACGGTATATTGTTTTCTTGCCTATCTCTCCCACACCGATCCATAGCCAGAAAACTCACACACATTCCATATACCTTGCTGCCAAGAAGAATAAGAAGAAGAAGGTGTTTCGGTGGTGATTGGTGTTTGGTCTCGTGTGTTCTTCCTCCTTTGTAATCGATTCTTGTGGTATTTTCTCAAACCCTTGTTTCTTTGATCTTGAATTCGACATATATGTATACATCTATATGAAAACCAAATATATTATATGTGTAACGTAATGATATGGGTATAAGGGTTGTTTAGAATCTGTAATAACCTAATTAAAACATGTTTGAATTCAGATTAAAGGTGGAAAACAAGTTATGGTTCGATTAGGGTTTTAAAAGAGTTGGGGTTTGTTATGATTTCATATGTACATGATGTCCAGAATTTAAGTCATATTGCAAGAGGTGAATCTTTATGATACCAACATGTTTTTGCATTATTTTTTAGTCTGAAACTAATTTTAAATAGGTTACTAAGTGTTCCAATTGGTTTGGATGGATTTGAGTTTGTTTTGGTCCTATTTTTGAATTTTATGAGACGATGTGTCAAAACTGTGTTTGCAGAATTTGATTTCAGTCGTGGTTTCTGATTTTCCATGTTCAAACCATAAGGAGTTAGAAGCTCTCCTTTTACATAGGTAATATATAAGTTATAAGGGACTTCCTGGAATTTTTCTGGATTTTTCTAAAGTGTTTAAATAGGTTAGTTAAAGGCAAACTTTCTGTATGTATCGGCAGATCTGAATCTGAACATGTTAGCATAAACGATTTTTGACAGGGAGTTCCACTTAAAAATAAAATCTGGAAAAAATCATGTAGACTCCTAAGACATTATAGCTTCTGTGAGAATTTTGGTAAATTTATATTTTGACTTCTGGTATGTTATTAAAATTCGTTAAGAGGACCTAATTTTGTTATGAAACCAGTCATTTGAAGAACATGTATGTATTGTATCATCTAAGATTCATTAATAAGTATGAACCCTTAAAATACACTTAAACATTTATTATGATATTATTGGTCACATATTAACAAAATTCCAATAACGAGACCCTAATCACATTAATGAATGGTGTTAAGTAATTAAGAATCCGTTATGACATTAAATGGCTAATAAGCATAAAATCAACCTAATTCGTGTAGATTCGCTGAAGAAGGAGTAACATCTGATCTTTAGATCTTCTGATGTGTTTTGCATTTTGAGGTTTGAGGTACGAATATTCTTGATACCCCTTCTCTCTACCATTGCATCGGCTGTTCGTTTGGTTGATTATTCGTACGGATATTCTTGATACCCCCTTCTCTCTACCATTGTATCAGTTGTTCGTTTGGTTGATTATTCGTACGGATATTCTTGATACCCCCTTTTCTCTACCATTATATCGGTTGTTCGTTTGGTTGATTATTCGTACGGATATTCTACCCTTTCTCAGTAAGGGTTCTGATTCTATGTACTATTGTTATTGTTTGTTTCGTATCGGTATAGATATTCTGACCTTATCCCTTAAGGTTTCTCATGATTCGCTCACAATGGTTTGATATTAGTTTTGATTATGATGCCTTTGATCTGAGCCTTCTCATTTTAGCTTTCTTATTTGATCTATGCCTTTGCTATGTTCCATTATATTTGTAAACCTTTGATTATGAACCTTTGCTATGAACTTATGAACATTTGATATGAACCTTTGATATGAACTTTGATATGATATAACATTTGAACCCTTCAGTTTGATACCCGAGCCAAGTTCGTTTCCTATCCATGAAGGTAACATGGCCGTGTCATTGATGCACCAATGGCATGACTCTAGTATGGTTGAGTGATGTTCCACACCCATTTTGTTACGATTTGCGCACTTTATATTTGTTATGGCCAATACGATTGTTCGGGGGCGTATGGATGCATCCTAGGTTCGATTTGTATTTGATTGGATATGATATGATATATTGGTGATTGATGCTTGTGTACAATACACGTCTTTCACATGTTCGGGAGCTAGCTACTCTATGGTTACTATGATATTTGATTCGATTTGTGTTCGGGCTCGTGGTAGATTACTGACCTCTCCTTATTTTGATATACCTTTGTTATACCTTATGCTTGCTCAATGCACTATATCCTATTATCCTTTGATTCGTCATATTCTTGATTCAGTTGACTCACGAGATTTGTTCAGTTGACCGTTAATCCCTTATTCATTTGACAGATGACATTCTTTTCAGCAAGAGCTTATTATTTCTTTTCTTATTCTTATATGCGTATTCGATTATTCATTTGTTTATATATCTGTTCACTGAGCTTGTTAAGCTCAGCCGCATTTCTTTTCTCCGTGGCAGGTTTTAGGTTGGAAGATGGGTTTGAGTGGAGGGTGCATAGGAGCTCTTAGTGGACTACCCTGAGGATTACAAGCCCATTTGCATCTCGATTAGACTTGGATTGGATTTACTTTGAATTTGTATTACATATTATATAGAATTAGCATTTCTTTTGTTCCCTTAGAATACTTTGTAATTATTATGTTTAGAAGTCTTCCGCTTGTTGTATGTTCTGATTTGGCACCATAATGTGATACTTCTACCCTTGTCGGGTTGGGGTGTTACAATTATGGTATCAGAGCCCACGCTGCGACCTGTAGTACATAAGTTATGACCTGTGAGGATTTGGACCCTTAGGTTTGCACTGTAGGAGCTTATGGAATAACTTTGGAAGGAATTGCTTTAGGTTCTCCCCTTAAGAACTTTAGTATGACCTGTGAGGATTGGGTAGATGATATGATAAGAAGTTGGTTAGTCATCTTGCTTCCGCATCACTCTGATTCGTGCCTTATGTTTAGTTAAGCCCTTTCAAGATCAATCTCTCTGGAGGTTATAAACTTATTATTTTGCACAACATAATATTAGTGACCAAGTGAGTTTAGAGTTCCTCGAGAACTACATGGATACCTTACACCATTTAAGCTTCACTTTCTGATTCTGACCTCCATTCCGATTCGTTTGATAATCAGTTGGACACTTTTCAACCATTCTGAGAATCCTTATGAACATAATGTGTTTGACACATTCTGTAAACTCTATTACTTATGCTGGGCATATTAAGTTTCCTCTGACACTACTTGATTTTGCATAACCCATTTCTATTCCTATGAGAAATCTGGTGCTTATTAACCACGAGTATAGGAAATCGTCCACTCCATTTTGATGATGAATTAACTCTGCTAATTGTTTCCTTTAAAAAGTTATGATTTTGATATTATTCTGATAGATAACTTTTTCACAACTCGAGATAGAGTATGACCATCATGAGGGCATATTTATATGATGCTAGTATTATGACGCCTGATCAACGTGATAATACTTACATCATATAATGTGTACTTATTGTGATCATTGGATATCTTGAGGAGTGCCTTAGAAGCATTAGAACTTTTGATATCCAACGAAGAACTATTCACAATATGTTAGCCCTTAGGCTCATTCTTATCTGTACGATTATCCTATCATTCCCAATATGCCTTCTGATATGTTTCGATACTCCGATACGCGCCTAATGATCGTTAGTACTAATAGGTTATCCACCTTTTCTTAGGAAACTCTTGATACGTTTGATGAGTCGATTTGTGCTCCTTCGACTTTGGCAAATCTCTGGTTCATTCAGAATTCGGTAAAAATTGATGAAGTTTCATCGTTTAGTACTACATTTGTGCTTGCCTCGTAGGCATATGCGTTTCGTGTATCTCATTGTGATCTGTCATCTGCTACGCAATTGTTTTGCATTCATTGGATCAGATTTGTTACGATTTGTGTTCTGTGGGGAGCCTGAGGCTATCCAAGTTTGTCGGGATCGAGTCATGAGAAAACAATCTGTTTGTGAAGATTCTTTTGGAAGAACCTCTCCGAGCGTGAGGCTAATTATCGTCATTCCTTTTTTAATTTCTACGTCTCCGTCGAACCTTCGCGACTCCAATTTCCGAGGACAAAAATTTTTCTTTTAGAGGGGAAGAGTTGTAAAACCCTAAATTTCTATTCTTTGAAATTCCCATTTTTTTCCCCTCTAACTTTGAATTTGTAAGAACATACAATTAATTATGCAAGAGTATTTTAAATTATAACCTAAAGTATAGAATAAATGATATGTCCTTTGAAAACTATACATTATAACTAATAAATACATAATATCAATTCAATACACAAACTAAATAATAATTCCTACGTTTCCTAAACTAATTCATCTCCAAAAAAAAAAATCCTAAGTCTAAACCGATTTTCTTCCTAGCCCTTCCTTATGTCGTTTGTTGCTTAGGATAAGAATAAAACATATCTTTTACTCCCTTAAATCATGATTCAATAACAGACTAAAATCCCTAATCTCATTCACTTTCCGTAAGATGTTACACGGCTTTCCAATATAATTAACACACTTTTCCTATTTGCTACAAACGGTATATTGTTTTCTTGCCTATCTCTCCCACACCGATCCATAGCCAGAAAACTCACACACATTCCATATACCTTTGCTGCCAAGAAGAATAAGAAGAAGGTGTTTCGGTGGTGATTGGTGTTTGGTCTCGTGTGTTCTTCCTCCTTTGTAATCGATTCTTGTGGTATTTTCTCAAACCCTTGTTTCTTTGATCTTGAATTCGACATATATGTATACGTCTATATGAAAACCAAATATATTGATACGAATTACGTAAGTAATACGTATAGAATGCAACGGAAGATTAACAAGTATTAAAGTAACACTTGAATTTTACTAAGGATGGCCGAAATTTGATGGTGTTCGGCCGTGAGGTAGTGTGATGTACGGAGTTTGGTGTGTTTTATCGAACTAGACCTATAACTCGATAAAAGGTAATCTCTTCCCAAGACCTTTTGAGAATTGATCAAGTTAATATCTCGAGACGCGTCGAAACAATAACTAAAGTTTGTCGAACTCGTTCAACGTATATTTCAAAGGAAATACAAGGTTTATTATGATTCAAGATGATTACAAACACCAAATAAACTACCATATATATAGTAGGATAAGGATACAAAAACAACAAGAAAACAACAAAATGTAAGTCTCCATCCCTTAGCATGCTCGGCCGATTCTTCAAGGTGGGGAAAAGGAGGAGATCTTCTTGATTTGGCAAGATATGAAGACTTTTGATGATTTCCTTTCATCATGCTTGGCCGAAAATTTCAAGGGTGGGGAAGGGTATCTTCACACTTTTGAATAAGATAAAGTTTTGGTGACTTTGACATAAAAAAGATGCTTGACAAATCTTCATGCCTTGTGGACCAATCGGCCGATCCTCCATGTTTCGGACCGATTAAGCGTTAATTCCGTCGCCATATTTACGTAACTCCGGTTCCGATCAACAACGTAACTCCAATCCGATTAACATTTTCTCCTAAGTATAACGATGCATGGCCATGCGAATTTGCATCATCATGGATGTCGATTTTTATTGGAGTTTCTTCGTCTGGAATATTAGATATCGTATCATTCCCTCCGTCTTTGAAAGGAATTGACCTCAATTCCGCAATGCCATCGTCGTCAAGATAAGGTGAGAGATCACCTACGTTGAATGTCGCGTGTACTCCGTATTCGCCGGAAGTTCGACTTTGTATGCGTTGTCGTTCACCTTTTCCACAATTTTGTACGGACCCTCGGCTCTCGGCATCAATTTGTTTTTCCGTTTGCTTGGGAATCTTTCTTTTCTCAAATGTATCCAAACTAAGTCACCAACATCAAATAATCTCGCTTTTTTATTTTTGTTCGACTTCCGTTTGTAAATTTCATTCACTTCTTTAATCCGTTCCCGTATCTTTTCATGTAACTTCATCATTGATTTGAGTTTTGCTTCGGCGTCTTTGTGAACCAATTCGTTGCTCGGCAAGGGAATCAAGTCCAATGGCAAGTGCGGATTTAATCCGTATACCACTTCAAAAGGTGAATGGGCCTTGGCATAACCGGGTGATCGGTTGTATGCGAATTCCGCATGAGCAAGTTTAATGTCCCAATCCTTCTGTGTTTTATTTACCAACCCTCGCAATAATGCTCCCAAGGTTCGATTAGTTACCTCGATGCATCCGTCGGTTTGCGGGTGATGTGAAGTCTTGAATAGGAGTTTAGTACCTACTTTCCTCCATAAAGTATTCGAAGTAACTCGAAATTTGGAATCTCGATCCGACACGATAGTTTTGGAACTCCGTGTAAACGAACTACTTCGGAAGTATAAGTCCGCCACATTGCTTGCATCATCGGTTTTGTGGCACGCGATAAAGTGAGCCATTTTCGAAAAACGGTCGACGACCACCATGATCGAGTCTTTGCCTCGTTGAGTACGAGGTAAAGCCACAATAAAATCCATCGAGACGTCCTCCCACGGTCGTAACGGTATTGGTAACGGCATGTATGTACTCGACTTGAGCGAACTTTTCATCATGTGACAAGTTACGCATTTGCTCACGATTGTGCTTACGTCACCATACATCTTCGGCCAAAAGAAATGTTCTTTTAGCACCTCTGATCTTGGTCGAGCCGAAATGACCGGCTAATCCTCCTCCGTGCGCCTCCCGAACCAAAGAATTCCCGAATTGTATGTCTCGCACACATAATTTATTTCCTTTGAAAAGAAAGCCATCCTGTAAAACAAATTCCTCGTACGGGGCCGTTTTACAACGGTTAAAAATTTCCCCGAAGTCCAAATCGTCGTTGTAATGATCTTTCAAAGTCTCGAACCCCAACAAGCGAACATCTAGCATTGACAGTAAGGCATACCGTCTCGATAGTGCATCCGCCACCACATTACTCTTCCCGTCTTTGTACTTGGATGAAAAGTGAAAAGATTGTAAAAATTCCACCCATTTTGCATGTCTCGGGCTTAGCTTACTTTGTCCGTTGATGTATTTCAACGACTCGTGATCCGAATGCAGCACGAAATGTTTTGAACGTAGATAATGACTCCAATGATCGAGTGCTCTTACGATAGCATAGAATTCCTTGTCGTAAGTACAATAATTCACTCGGGCGCCACTTAACTTCTCCGAAAAATAGGCGATGGGACGGCCTCTTTGAATAAGCACTGCCCCGATTCCAACTCCGCTAGCGTCGCATTCTACCTCAAACGGTTGTGAAAAATTGGGTAACGTCAAAATCGGCGCTTCACATAATTTCCCCTTTAAATTTTCAAAAGCCTTTTGGGCCGCCTCGTTCCATGCAAAGGTTCCCTTTTTCAGACACTCCGTGATCGGACTGGAGATAGTGCTAAAGTCCCGTATGAATCGTCGGTAAAAAGAAGCGAGGCCATGAAATGACCGTACCTCCGTGATTGTCTTTGGGGTCGGCCACGACTTGATTGCCGCGATCTTCTCTTGGTCGACCGAAACTCCGTCTTTCGAAACAACATAGCCGAGAAAGATAAGACTCTCGACTAGGAAAGTACACTTCTGCCGTTTTCCATAAAGTTTTTGTTCCCTTAGCGTCTCAAATACATACCGCAAATGTTCGAGATGTTCCTCTACGGACATTTGTAGATCAAAATGTCGTCCAAGTACACGACAACAAACTTTCCCAAGAAAGGTTTAAGAACCTCGTTCATCAACCTCATAAAAGTGCTCGGGGCGTTGGTGAGGCCGAATGGCATCACAACCCATTCCTAAAGTCCATTCTTTGTTTTAAACGCCGTTTTCCATTCGTCTCCCTCTCGCATGCGGATTTGATGGTATCCGCTCCGTAAATCAACTTTGGAAAATATAACCGAGCCATGTAACTCGTCCAGCATGTCGTCTAGTCTCGGGATGGGGAACCGATACTTGACGGTGATGTTATTCACGGCTCTACTGTCAATACACATTCGCCATGTTCCGTCTTTTTTGGTACAAGTAGAATGGAACCGCACACGAACTCAAACTTTCTCGGACATATCCGTGATTCATGAGTTCATCAATTTGACGTTGTAGTTCTTTGGTTTCTTCGGGATTACAACGATCGCCGCTTTGTTGAAACGGAGCTCGGTATAAGATCAATTTGATGTTCAATTCCGCGGATAGGTGGTAATCCTACCGCAAGTCTTCGGAAATACGTCCAAAAACTCGTGTAATAGTGCATCTATCTCTTCCTCATGTTGCGATTTGGTGGCAAGATTTGGACCTCTTTGATCATCATCAAATAAACACGTTCGCCATCGTCAATGGCGTGTTCGACTTCTTTCTCGTTTGCAAACATCGTAAGTTTCGGTCCTTGAATTTTTCGAACTCATCGTCCGGATAGCTTGAGGTGACATAGGTTTAAGAACAATTTTTACCTTTGTCACGTAACTCATACTCATTACTCCTCCCTCGATGTAGTACGTCCCGATCAAATAACCAAGGTCTTCCTAATAACACGTGACATGCGTCCATCGGTAGTACATCGCATGTAATATCATCGCCATACGAACCCATGGTGAGTCCGACCTTCACTTGCCTTGATACTTTCACCTTGTTTCCATCATCGAGCCAATGGAGTGCATACGGCTTCGGATGGGCCGTGGTGATCAAGCCGAGTTTTGAGACCATCTCGCTCGATGCCACGTTTGTACAACTTCCACCGTCAATGATCAAGCTACACCATTTATCTCCGACACGACACTTCGTGTGGAAGATTTGATCTCGTTGTTCTTCATCACTTGGGGCGGCCTTCGTTTGTAACATGCGAAGGACGAGGTTCGTGTCATAGTTCGGGGCATCGTATGCCTCGCATTCTTCTTCTTCCTCGCGCCTTCTAAGTTAAAAACGTCTCCAACTCTTTCTTCTTCGGCTAGTAATTCCTCTCGGGCGGCTATGGCTTCTCGTAACGTCACAATCCTCCGATTTGGACAAGCACTTTGATAGTGTCCAAATCCTTGACATTTGAAACACCGGACTTTAGATAGGCTTGTTTCTTTTGGTGTGATAGGAGTTTTGGGATGGTAGTAACGGGTTGGCTTGTGGTGACAGGTTTTGGAAACGAGCTAGAACTCGCGCCAAAGTTGGTATTTCCGTATTTAGGTGGGAATTCGGGTTTAGAGAGTTTTGTTTTGTTTTGATTTTCCAACTTTATGCAAAGTCCGCATAAAGTATCAAAGTCGGAATAGGGTAGAGTTCCACGGAATTAGCAATGTTTTTGTTCAAACCTCGTAGAAACGGGACATCCGCAATTCTTCGCTTTCTTGAGTTCTCCCATCAAGGATAAGTTTTCAAACTCCTCGATGTACTCCTCGACACTTAGTTTTCCTTGCGTGAGTTCAGAAATTTTACGATACAAGCTTAACTTGTGTGTAGTCGGGACATATCTCTTTCGTAGTTTCTTTTTAGAGAATCCCACGAACGTATCTTCTCTTTTCCTAGCACGAACTCTTTGTGTCTTCATTCGCTCAAACCAAAGGGAAGCTCCTTTCCAAGTTTGAGGATCGCATATTTGCAACGTACCTCGTCATTGAGATCCTTGAACTCAAACATTCGCTCAATTTTTCTTTCCCACTACAAATAAACCTCGGGATCGGTGCGCCTACGAACTCCGGGAGTTCGCTTGTCTTGTATTCATCGCATGTCGTGGTGCATGCATGGTCTCGTATCCTCGTCGTGCTTGGATTCGGGGCTCCGTAAGCCACGAAGAACGTCACGTAGTTGTGCCACTTCTTCATCGGTGAATGCCATCTTCTTGAGTATCGTCGAGAATTGTGAGGCAAATGTCTCGGTACCACTTATGATACGAATTACGTAAGTAATACGTATAGAATGCAACGGAAGATTAACAAGTATTAAAGTAACACTTGAATTTTACTAAGGATGGCCGAAATTTGATGGTGTTCGGCCGTGAGGTAGTGTGATGTACGGAGTTTGGTGTGTTTTATCGAACTAGACCTATAACTCGATAAAAGGTAATCTCTTCCCAAGACCTTTTGAGAATTGATCAAGTTAATATCTCGAGACGCGTCGAAACAATAACTAAAGTTTGTCGAACTCATTCAACGTATATTTCAAAGGAAATACAAGGTTTATTATGATTCAAGTTGATTACAAACACCAAATAAACTACCATATATATAGTAGGATAAGGATACAGAAACAACAAGAAAACAACAAAATGTAAGTCTCCATCCCTTAGCATGCTCGGCCGATTCTTCAAGGTGGGGAAAAGGAGGAGATCTTCTTGATTTGGCAAGATATGAAGACTTTTGATGATTTCCTTTCATCATGCTTGGCCGAAAATTTCAAGGGTGGGGAAGGGTATCTTCACACTTTTGAATAAGATAAAGTTTTGGTGACTTTGACATAAAAAAAAGATGCTTGACAAATCTTCATGCCTTGTGGACCAATCGGCCGATCCTCCATGTTTCGGACCGATTCTGACGTTAATTCCGTCGCCATATTTACGTAACTCCGGTTCCGATCAACAACGTAACTCCAATCCGATTAACATTTTCTCCTAAGTATAACGATGCATGGCCATGCGAATTTGCATCATCATGGATGTCGATTTTTATTGGAGTTTCTTCGTCTGGAATATTAGATATCGTATCATATATAATATGTGTAACATAATGATATGGGTATAAGGGTTGTTTAGAATCTGTAAAAACCTAATTAAAACATGTTTGAATTCAGATTAAAGGTGGAAAACAAGATATGGTTCGATTAGGGTTTTAAAAGAGTTGGGGTTTGTTATGATTTCATATGTACATGATGTCCAGAATTTAAGTCATATTGCAAGAGGTGAATTTTTATGATACCAACATGTTTTTGCATTATTTTTTAGTCTTAAACTAAGTTTAAAGAGGTTACTAATTGTTCCAATTCGTTTGGATGGATTTGAGTTTGTTTTGGTCCTATTTTTGAATTTTATGAGACGATGTGTCAAAACTGTGTTTGCAGAATTTGATTTCAGTCGTGGTTTCTGATTTTTCATGTTCAAACCATAAGGAGTTAGAATCTCTCCTTTTACATAGGTAATATCTAAATTATAAGGGACTTCCTGGAATTTTTCTGGATTTTTCTAAAGTGTTGAAATGGGTTAGTTAAAGGCAAACTTTCTGTATGTATCGGCAGATCTGAATCTGAACATGTTAGCATAAACGATTTTTGACAGGGAGTTCCACTTAAAAATAAAATCTGCAAAAAATCATGTAGACTCCTAAGACATTATAGCTTCTGTGAGAATTTTGGTAAATTTATATTTTGATTTCTGGTATGGTATTAAAATTCGTTAAGAGGACCTAATTGTGTTATGAAACCAGTCATTTGAAGAACATGTATGTATTGTATCATCTAATATTCATTAATAAGTATGAACCCTTAAAATACACTTAAACATTTAATATGATATTATTGGTCACATATTAACAAAATTCCAATAACGAGACCCTAATCACATTAATGAATGGTGTTAAGTAATTAAGAATCCGTTATGACATTAAATGGCTAATAAGCATAAAATCAACCTAATTCGTGTAGATTCGCTGAAGAAGGAGTAACCTCTGATCTTTATATCTTATGATGTGTTTTGCATTTTGCGGTTTGAGGTACGGATATTCTTGATAGCACCTTCTCTCTACCATTGTATCGGTTGTTCGTTTGGTTGATTATTCGTACGGATATTCTTGATACCCCCTTCTCTCTACCATTGTATCAGTTGTTCGTTTGGTTGATTATTCGTACGGATATTCTTGATACCCCCTTCTCTCTACCATTGTATCGGTTGTTCGTTTGGTTGATTATTCGTACGGATATTCTACCCTTTCTCAGTAAGGGTTCTGATTCTATGTACTATTGTTATTGTTTGTTTCGTATCGGTACAGATATTCTGACCTTATCCCTTAAGGTTTCTCATGATTCACTCACAATTGTTTGATATTAGTTTTGATTATGATTCCTTTGATCTGAGCCTTCTCATTTTAGCTTTCTTATTTGATCTATGCCTTTGCTATGTTCCATTATATTTGTAAACCTTTGATTATGAACCTTCGCTATGAACTTATGAACATTTGATATGAACCTTTGATATGAACTTTGATATGATATAACATTTGAACCCTTCAGTTTGATACCCGAGCCAAGTTCGTTTCCTAGCCATGAAGGTAACATGGCCGTGTCATTGATGCACCAATGGCATGACTCTAGTGTGGTTGAGTGATGTTCCACACCCATTTTGTTATGATTTGCGCACTTTATATTTGTTATGGCCAATACGATTGTTCGGGGGCGTATGGATGCATCCTAGGTTCGATTTGTATTTGATTGGATATGATATGATATGTTGGTGATTGATGCTTGTGTGCAATACACGTCTTTCACATGTTCGGGAGCTAGCTACTCTATGGTTACTATGATATTTGATTCGATTTGTGTTCGGGCTCGTGGTAGATTACCGACCTCTCCTTATTTTGATATACCTTTGTTATACCTTATGCTTGCTCAATGCACTATATCCTATTATCCTTTGATTCGTCATATTCTTGATTCAGTTGACTCATGAGATTTGTTCAGTTGACCGTTAATCCCTTATTCATTTGACAGATGACATTCTTTTCAGCAAGAGCTTATTAGTTCTTTTCTTATTCTTATATGCGTATTCGATTATTCATTTGTTTATATATGTGTTCACTGAGCTTGTTAAGCTCAGCCACATTTCTTTTCTCCACGGCAGGTTTTAGGTTGGAAGATGGGTTTGAGTGGAGGGTGCATAGGAGATCTTAGTGGACTACCCTAAGGATTAGAAGCCCATTTGCATCTCGATTAGACTTGGATTGGATTTACTTTGAATTTGTATTACATATTATATAGAATTAGCATTTCTTTTGTTCCCTTAGAATACTTTGTAATTATTATGTTTAGAAGTCTTCCGTTTGTTGTATGTTCTGATTTGGCACCATAATGTGATACTTCTACCCTTATCGGGTTGGGGTGTTACAATTATGGTATCAGAGCCCACGCTGCGACCTGTAGTACATAAGTTATGACCTGTGAGGATTTGGACCCTTAGGTTTGCACTGTTGGAGCTTATGGAATAACTTTGGAAGGAATTGCTTTAGGTTCTTCCCTTAAGAACTTTAGTATGACCGGTGAGGATTGGGTAGATGATATGATAAGAAGTTGGTTAGTCATCTTGCTTCCGCATCACTCTAATTCGTGCCTTACGTTTAGTTAAGCCCTTTCAAGATCAATCTCTCCGGAGGTTAGAAACTTATTATTTTGCACAACATAATATTAGTGACCAAGTGAGTTTAAAGTTACTCGAGAACTACATGGATACCTTACACCATTTAAGCTTCACTTTCTGATTCTGATCTCCATTCCGATTCGTTTGATAATCAGTTGGACACCTTTCAACCATTTTGAGAATCCTTATGAACATAATGTGTTTGACACATTCTGTAAACTCTATTACTCATGTTGGGCATATTAAGTTTCCTCTGACACTACTTGATTTTGCATAACCCATTTCTATTCCTATGAGAAATCTCGTGGTTATTAACCATGAGTATAGGAAATTGTCCACTCCATTTTGATGATGAATTAACTCTGCTAATTGTTTCCTTTGAAGGTTATGATTTTGATATTATTCTGATAGGTTACTTTTTCACAACTCGAGATAGAGTATGACCATCATGAGGGCATATTTATATGATGCTAGTATTATGACGCCTGATCAACGTGATTATACTTACATCATATAACGTGTACTTATTGTGATAATAGGATATCTTGAGGAGTGCCTTAGAAGCATTAGAAGTTTTGATATCCAACGAAGAACTATTCGCAATATGTTAGCCCTTAGGCTCATTCTTATCCGTACGATTATCCTGTCATTCCCATTATGCCTTCTGATATGTTTCGATACTCCGATACGCGCCTAATGATCGTTAGTACTAATAAGTTATCCACCTTTTCTTAGGAAACTCTTGATACGTTTGATGAGTCGATTTGTGCTCCTTCGACTTTGGCAAATCCCTGGTTCATTCAGAATTCGGTAAAAATTGATGAAGTTTCATCGTTTAGTACTACCTCTGTGCTTGCCTCGTAGGCATATGCGTTTTGTGTATCTCATTGTGATCTGTCATCTGCTACGCAATTGTTTTGCTTTCATTGGATCAGATTTGTTACGATTTGTGTTATATGAGGAGCCTGAGGCTATCCAAGTTTGTCGGGATCGAGTCATGAGAAAACAATCTGTTTGTGAAGATTTTTTTGGAAGAACCTCTCCGAGCGTGAGGCTAATTATCGTCATTCCTTTTGTAATTTCTACGTCTCTGTCGAACCTTCGCGACTCCAATTTCCGAGGACGAAAATTTTTCTTTTAGAGGGAAAGAGTTGTAAAACCCTAAATTTCTATTCTTTGAAATTCCCATTTTTTTCCCCTCTAACTTTGAATTTATAAGAACATACAATTAATTATGCAAGAGTATTTTAAATTATAACCTAAAGTATAGAATAAATGACATGTCCTTTGAAAACTATACATTATAACTAATAAATACATAATATCAATTCAATACACAAACTAAATAATAATTCCTAAGTTTCCTAAACTAATTCATCTCCAAAAAAAAAAAAAATCCTAAGTCTAAACCGATTTTCTTCCTAGCCCTTCCTTATGTCGTTTGTTGCTTAGGATAAGAATAAAACATATCTTTTACTCCCTTAAATCACGATTCAATAACAGACTAAAATCCCTAATCTCATTCACTTTCCGTAAGATGTTACACGGATCTCCAATATAATTAACACACTTTTCCTATTTGCTACAAACGGTATATTGTTTTCTTGCCTATCTCTCCCACACCGATCCATAGCCAGAAAACTAACACACATTCCATATACCTTGCTGCCAAGAAGAAGAAGAAGAAGGTGTTTCGGTGGTGATTGGTGTTTGGTCTCGTGTGTTCTTCCTCCTTTGTAATCGATTCTTGTGGTATTTTCTCAAACCCTTGTTTCTTTGATCTTGAATTCGACATATATGTATACGTCTATATGAAAACCAAATATATAATATGTGTAACGTAATGATATGGGTATAAGGGTTGTTTAGAATCTGTAATAACCTAATTAAAACATGTTTGAATTCAGATTAAAGGTGGAAAACAAGATATGGTTCGATTAGGGTTTTAAAAGAGTTGGGATTTGTTATGATTTTATATGTACATGCTGTCCAGAATTTAAGTCATATTGCAAGAGGTGAATCTTTATGATACCAACATATTTTTGCATTATTTTTGAGTCTTAAACTAAGTTTAAAGAGGTTACTAAGTGTTCCAATTGGTTTGGATGGATTTGAGTTTGTTTTGGTCCTATTTTTGAATTTTATGAGACGATGTGTCAAAACTGTGTTTGCAGAATTTGATTTCAGTCGTGGTTTCTGATTTTTCATGTTCAAACCATAAGGTGTTAGAAGCTCTCCTTTTACAGAGGTAAGGGACTTCCTAGATTTTTTCTGGATTTTTCTAAAGTGTTAAAATAGGTTAGTTAAAGGCAAACTTTCTGTGTGTATCGGCAGATCCGAATCTGAACATGTTAGCATAAATGATTTTTGACAAGGAGTTCCACTTAAAAATAAAATCTAGGAAAATTCATGTAGACTCCTAAGACATTATAGCTTCTGTGAGAATTTTGGTAAATTTATATTTTGACTTATGGTATGGTAATTTTGTTATGAAACCAGTCATTTGAAGAACATGTATGTATTGTATCATCTAAGATTCATTAATAAGTATGAACCCTTAAAATACACTTAAACATTTATTATGATATTATTGGTCACATATTAACAAAATTCCAATAACTAGACCCTAATCACATTAATGAATGGTGTTAAGTAATTAAGAATCAGTTATGACATTAAATGGCTAATAAGCATAAAATCAACCTAATTCGTGTAGATTCGCTGAAGAAGGAGTAACCTATGATCTTTATATCTTCTGATGTGTTTTGCATTTTGCGGTTTGAGGTACGTATATTCTTGATACCCCCTTCTCTCTACCATTGTATCGGTTGTTCGTGTTAGGAATACTTGTTAGATTTTGATGATGTCATTAATTTAAAATCAAATGTTTATTTATTGGCAAAATGTAAGGAAGAACCAAATGAGTATCTTCCATAGGCCAAAATGTGTTAAGTATAAAATTGGCAAAATGTAAAGAAGAACCAAATGAGTATCTTCTGTAGGCCAAAGTTAGTTAGGCTGAAAATCGGCTAAGTACTAAAGTACAGTCTAGTCTATCAAGAGAAGTACAGTGACTCCAATCGAGTAGCCCCGGTCAACTAAAATTGTCGAGTAGTTTGACCGTGCAGCCGAGGAACCTCGTGGAAGTCACCCGACCAGACAAGTCTCAAACAGTATACGGCCGAGACGACTCACTGCAGAGAAGTAAGCGCACTTCGTCTACTCAACTACTGACTAGTACTCCAAGTCCACGTCGGCATGCTTTGAAAAGTCAAATATTACGGAAAGCTCACATGCAACGTGAAGGGACAAATTGGAGTGATTCCCGCAAGAGATATGATTTATTTAAATCATCCTGACCCACCGTGAAGACGTTAATCCTTTTATATTCAAAAGATTCGGCGCTCACATGCAGAAGTCATCACAACGGTCGGAAGATGAAATTAAATAATGGGAATCCAGCCTTGCAACGCTCGTAAAAGATTAAACAATGAAGTCTCTCTCCAACGGACGGATTTGTTCAGATTTGCAACGGCTACAAGGAAGAAGCTCAGAGATCGTGATCTATATATATCCAGAGATTTGAAACTGAGCAACAACCGGTGCGAACTTATACTCTAAGCGATCAAAGCAAACAAAGCAATCCTAAGCAAACAAATAGCATCGAGAAAAAGAGCAGATCCAAAAGTTCATATTCAAGGAAGCTCTTTAGTTGGAGAAGACAAACACTCTTGTCTTTAAATCTTGAGTAAGGGGTACTTCACTGGTTGAAGTAGCAGATCAGAAGGCATCCGAGGATCAAGGATCAAGAGGTGCAAGGCGATCAAGTTTGTGTACAACGGCACGGAATTCCACCGGTTGGAAGTCATGTAGTTTGTAGTGAATCACTGTAATATTTATCACTGGTTGAGAATTATAGTGAATTCATCTCCAACTGGTTTGGAGAAAAGTGGATTAGTAGAGGATTACCCCACCTCTGAGACCACTATAAATTGCCTGTGTTATTTACTGTTTTACTGCATCATACTCTAACTGCTGCATCCATTGTTAAGTGTTTCATTAAGTTAATATATATATTCGTCATCAGCTGACTTCCGCACATATCCAAGAACAAACGACTCCTAGTCATTTGTTCGATCATCAGCTGAAGAAACTCACTCTTCGAGAAAAAGAGTTCAAGAGTTTCAACAAGTCTATTCACCCCCCCCCTCTAGACTTGTTTCTGGACGACTTGTGACCTACAAGTGGTATCAGAGAGGTTGGTTCATTTTTTTTCACGAACCAGATCTATTAAGATATATATCTTATCTCTCACGTTATAATGGAACACATGCACTCTAGACTACCTGTCTTTTCAGTTGACGAGTATGATCTCTGGAAGATAAGAATGCAGGCACATTTATCTTCAATCCATGACGACATGTGGTGCATCATTGAAGATGGTCCATTCATTTTCGATAAGGACAACACGCCCGAGGAAATCGCAGCTGGGAGGCCCGAAAAGATTCCTAAGAAGAGAACGGTGACCCGAAGAGAGAAAGCGGCCAATCTTGACAACAGGCGAGATGTCTTTGTACCAAACTCTTGACAAATCCACAATGGTCAAGATCAAAAATTGTAAGAATGCCAAAGAGATATGGGACACATTAGCTCTAATGTGTGAAGGAACGGAGCTGATCAAGGAGAACAAGTTGTCAATAGCTATCCAAAAGTTTGACAACTTTAAAATGAAAAATGGAGAATCAATAGACCAAGTGGACACAAGGTTCACTGAGATTATCAATGAAATCAACTCCTGGGCAAGACTTATGGCAACAGGGAAATGGCACTCAAGGTCCTC
Organism: Orobanche coerulescens; assembly: GCA_033398695.1. NCBI lineage: Eukaryota > Viridiplantae > Streptophyta > Magnoliopsida > Lamiales > Orobanchaceae > Orobanche > Orobanche coerulescens. The sequence goes on along the minus strand of CM065814.1, from coordinate 33,379,372 downwards.
GATCTCTAAATCCAGAATGGAGCATGAAGGTTGTAGCTATGAGAGAATCCAAAGACTGAATAAGATAAAGATTCAGAGTCTGTTTCTCGATCTAAAGGCTTATGAGTTCGAGCTTCCAAGCTCATCCTCAATCGAGCCTGCAGAGAAGGGAATCGCATTTGGCAACGAGTCCCCTGCTAAGAGCCTCGTCTCGATGTGAAACCTCCAAATCCGCTAGACTTTGAGGAGGAAATGGCTTTCATCATGCAAAGATTCAAGAACTCAGGAAGAACTACTCCAAGTATAAGAAAAACTACAAGGAGAATCCTTAAGAAACCGTAAAGTCGAAGTCGGAAAGTTGAATGTTACAATCACATAAGATAGGACACATCCAAATGGATTGTCCCGAGCTCAAGAAGGATGAAACCAAAAGGAGGTGGCCGTAAAGGAAGACAAGAAAAGCTCTCATCGGAGAAGACCAGAGCATGTCGAATCAAGCGCGGCTTCTTTTCCGATGACGACGAGGAATATGATTGCACGATGGCAAACTTGGGCGATGAAGAGGTAACCTCTAAACCTACCGGTTCGAATAATAGCTCGGCCATGTCGCAAGATATGGATTTACATGAATCGGTAAATCAATTATTCAAAGATTTTGAAACACTTAAATCGCACACCAAGTCAGACAAGAGAGAAGACTAAGTCGCAAGATGAGAATAGGCAATGAAAAATGATTTTGAAAAACTCACTAGATTTAAATAAGACCGAGACAAATACGGTGATTTTAAAAATCGTGCAAGTGCCAATACAATTGAGATAGACCGGCTAAATATTTTACTTAAAGAAAAGTCACCGCACTTGCTCATGCCAAAGCCGAGTTTACTAAGCCGGCACGTATAAATAAAACTCAAAGGCAGGAAATAACCTCCCAAAGCGTCGTTAACCCCGGACGAATTGTGTACTAACAAGAGGCCACCGTATTCCAGATCGTGCCTTGATATGATCCCCACACTCCCTCTAGTTCTAAAACCACTTTCATCAAGGGAGAAACAATGGTCTCGATCACGAGCACTGTATAAACCGAGTTTCAAAAACAGTAACAAAGTCAAACGTCAGCCGCAATCGGGTTACACTGCATACCCACCTAGACAGCGACTCAGCAAAGGGCCTGTGCAAAAGCAAGAAATTCTGCATAACATGCCCACTATTACCAACAACTCCCTAAAAATAGATTTCATAATGGGAGGGCGGATGGAAACCTCAAGGTTATCCAAATTACCAAAACGAACAAGTGTGGAGACCACAAAGGTTTAACAAATGGTCTCACTAGATTTAGAAATGGCCCACACTATTTTGAGGAATATCCTATACAATCCAACCAGAGATTTAGACCTCGACCACGTGCACCGTATAAGGGTTATAATAATAATAATAATTCCTATAATCCAAGGAGAAATCAATTCTCCAGGAAACCCACTAACCCCAAAGGACCCACACAAATTTGGGTACCTAAATCTCTGCTTGTTTAATTGCAGAAGAGGTGGAAGGACTACAACCACATCTCCTCAAGCTCAAATTTTGGAAGTGAAGAGTGGTTTGTAGACTCTGGATGCTCAAGACACATGACCGGGAACAAGAAGATGCTGACCAAATATATCAAAGAAAGAGGTCCCGATGTAACCTTTGGAGATATCTCTAGAGGACAGACAAAAGGCTTTGGAGAGCTGCACCGAGGAAACATTGTAATATCCAAAGTTCATTATGTCAAAGGTCTCAAATACAACCTCCTGAGCATAAGCCAGTTCTGCGATGAGAAGAATCTAGTAGCCTTCACCATCTTGAAGTGTATGGTGATAGACATCTTATCTGGAGAAATAAAGCTACAAGGTTTCCGAAGAAGAGATGTATACATGATTGATTGGAACACAGGAACACCTAACTCCTGTTTTCTATCCAAGACTGTAGCTGAGAATGGTTGGTCAGGCACAAAAGACTATGTCACCCGAACTTCAAAGCCATCAACAAGATTAGCTCTCGAAGCCGGGTCGAGGACTTCCAAATGAAGCATTCAAGAAGGAAGCACTCTGTGATGCATGTCGAAGGGAAAGCAGACTAAGGCGTCGTTCAAGCCGGCACCTACAACGCTCACAACAAGGATCTTAGATCTACTCCACATGGATCTATTTGGTCCTATCAAGCCAAGGACTTTGAGCGCGTAAAGCATGCTCTTGTGATTGTAGATGATTATTCAAGGTACACTTGGATCATTTTTCTATACAAGAAAAGTGAAACCTTGACCAAGTTACTGAGCCGAGAAGGATCGAATGAGAAATCCCTCTCCATAATCAAGATCGATCGGATAGAGGAGGAGAGTTTCTCAACAAGGCGATAATCGATTTCGGTGATCGAATGGGATCCAAAGATGAGCTCTGCAGCCTGTGACGCCCCACAGAATGGTGTTGCCGAAAGAAGGAATGTAACTCGAAGGAAGCGGCAAGGTCCATGATTGCGAGCGGACCTACCCAAGAGGTTCTCGGGCTGAAGTCCGCCAACACACCTGCCACACCTGCATCAGAGTATGATAGTAGGGAGACATGGCAAAACTCCCTATGAGGTTTGGAATAATAGAACTCCTACCGTTGCTTACTTTCATGTTTTTGGTTGTAAGTGTTTCATCCACAACAACGGTAAAACACGCCTAAATGCCTTTGATGCTAAACCGATGATGGTCTATTTATGGGATATTCCCAAAGAAGCAAGGCATATAGAGTTTTCAACAAAAGAACCTTAGTTGTGGAGGAAACACCCCATGTTGTTTTTGATGAATCTACTGTTGAGTACAGAAACAACTTGAGCAAATTGAGAACAAGCTCAAGTCAAAGAACCCTTGAAGAAGTCATTGTACATGACACTGGAATGGTGGACTCACTGCAGATCGGCTGATTACCCAACCGCGGTGATGAAGACCCAATCTGCAGATCGACAGATCACCAAACCTATCTCGATCCAGCTTGTCAAGAAGACCAATGAGCCGATAAAGACTTATCTGCGATTGTAAACCAAGCTGCAGATGACAAGGCGGTAGCCGATCCGATGCACTGTAATCCAGAGATGCAGACAACCACGAGCAATCCAACAGGGGAACAAACCCGAAGAGGACGAGATCCCCAAATGGCTCAAGGATCATCCAATTCAGCAAATTATCGGAAAGTTGGTGATGGAGTCAAGACAAGACAATCAACTCTACCAGCAGGAATGGCGATGTTCTCATGTTTCATGTCGCAAATTGAACCCAAGACAACAGAACAAGCCTGGAAGATTATTCATGGATTAATGCCATGCAAGAGGAATTGGAGCAGATGGAGAGAAACAATGTTTGGGAACTAATGCAGACCTAATCACAAGAAAGTTATTGGCACCAAATGGGTGTATAAAAACAAGAGTGATGAAGACGGAGCTGTTGTTAGGAATAAAGCGACTCGTAGCAAAAGGATATGCACAATGTGAGGGAATAGATTTTGATGAAACTTATGCACTGTTGCAAGATTAGAAGCCATCGACTATTCCTCGCATATGCCGCATTCAAGGATTTTGAAGTCTACCAGATGGATGTGAAAAGTGCGTTACTAAATGGAATCCTAGAAGAAGAAGTCTATGTAGAGCAACCCTGTGTTTTGTCAAAGGAGACAAAGTCTATAAGCTGTTGAAGGCTCTGTATGGACTCAAGCAAGCACCGAGAGCATGGTATGAAACACTGTCTGTGTTTCTTGAGAAGAATGGATTTTGCAAAGGAAAAGTGGACAAGACCCTATTTAGAGTGGAGCACGAAGGCCACATTCTAATAGTTCAGATTTATGTGGATGACATCATATTCGGGTCAACCAATCCAGAACTATGTGAGAAATTCTCCAACCTCATGCAAGGAGAATTCGAGATGAGTATGATGGGAAAGCTTAACTTCTTTCTCGGATTACAAGTTAAGCAGATGGAAAAAGGAATTTTCATCAATCAGGCAAAGTATACCCGAGATCTCATCAAGAGATATGGAATGGAATCAGCCAAACCTGCAAGAATTCCAATGAGCACAAGTACTCACCTGGATGCAGACGAGGCAGGAATATCAGTTGACTCAACCCACTACAGAGGACTCATCGGATCTCTTCTGTACCTAACTGCAAGCAGGCCAGACATATCATATGCAGTTGGAGTTTGTGCAAGATTCCAGTCCAAGCCAAGCAATCACACCTAGATGCGGCTAAGAGAATAATTAAGTACCTAAAGTCTACCATTAATGTTGACTGTGGTATCCCAAGGATGACAACTTCGAGCTATCGGGATACTCGGATGCGGATTTCACGATGCAAAATCAATAGGAAGAGCACTAGTGGAACGTGTCAATTCCTAGGAACCAGATCGATATCTGGTTTAGCAAGAAGCGTGTTTCTAACTCTATCTCCACTACAGAGTCGAATACCTAGTCAGCAGTAGTGCAGCAGATCCTATGGATCAGACAACAATTAAGGGACTACAATATTATTGCCAACGAAGTTCCTATATGGTGTGACAACAATAGTGCTATTGCAATAACCAACAATCCGGTTTTGCACTCAAGGACGAAGCACATTGACGTTAAGCACCATTTCATTCGAGAACACGTGCTTAACAAAAGGGTTAGAGTTGAAAGAGTCAGCACAGACTACCAAATAGCTGACATCTTCACCAAACCCCTGCCAGAAGAGAGATTCCTAGAGCTGAGCAGAGATCTTGGATTACTAGATTGGGAATCTAGTTCTGAAGCAAGTTGAAGGAAGGACGAACCCCCCCCAGAATCAGCCTAAGCTGATGCAGGCGAGAAAACGAAGGCTAGTCGAAGCAACTTAGCTGTACAGAGTACCAGGCGAGAAGTCAAACTCACCTGTAGCAGAGCGGTCAACAGTCAACGAATCAGACCAGCTAAGTTCTCTAAACTGATCTCTAATTTTCAAGTTTATCTGCCATATTTATAATATAATTTTGGCTTAAGAAATAGCATTTAAAAAAATACATTTTATAAGCCAAGTGGCAATTTTAAATACACGCGTCACACGCCCATTTAATTAACCTCTACGGTGGCCAATCAGAATCAACCGTCAATTTTTAAATGGGGCCACCGATTCAAATTTGAAATTCAAAAGAATATGAAAAGGCGTACCACCGTTTAAACTTATAATAAACTAATCCAAACGTCACTTCATCTTCTTTATAAGGAAGAAAACCCTTTCACTTTCCTCTTTACGCTTTCAGAAACCCTAAAAATTCACAGAGCAAAATACACACTAAATCCTAAAATCTTTTGCGAAATGGCATCATTGACGGAGCAAACTTAAAGGAGATGAAGGACCAGTTATCTTTTCCATGGTCGTCGATTTCGAGGATTACCGAAGCAAATCTAGACGACTTTGATATGCTCGACCTAATCCGAGCGATGAAACTGAACGGCATCTACCCGTTTCTTGAAATCAACCCCCAACACTTGTTCAAAGAAGACGTGGTTGAATTTTACCGCAACGCGTACCTAATTCAGCACCAGATTCAGAGCACCGTCGGTGGAGTTCAAGTCACCATCGATACAGAGAAGATTCGCTCTGTATTCGGGATGAAAAATAGCGGTTTGGCGGTCGAAGCACTCAAACAATCACCCGCCGAGACATGGAAGACGATTTTGCTGGAAAATGTCCCGGAGAAGTTGAAGTTCACGGCGAAAAGAAATGAGTTGAAAAGAGTTTACCGAGTCGCTCTGGACATCACAAATAAAATAGTCATGGGAATGGCAGGAAGCTATGACCAACTATCATCCTCAAAGTTCATGGTGTTGGGTGCGCTAATTCAGCGAGAGGAAGTAGACTGGGCCGATTACATTTTCAGGCAACTTGTTCGTGAAGTGAACAAGGTCGAATGGCTCGAGGGAGAGAAGAAGTTCAAGACTAAGTTGGCGTTTGGAACGCATCTTAGTTGGTTCTTGGAGCAGACTGGAGTGGCCAAGGGAAACATTGACCCTTTCCACCCGAACAAGAGGCTTGGTCATATGGACCATGATAAGAAAAAGGTTGGAGTCACTGGGAGGGCAGCCCAGATATTGAAGGACTTACCAGACTCAAGCTTTTGCCCTAGGTACGATTCGAGCACTCGACCAACTGCGGTGAGGTCGGAACTGCAGTCGAGTCCGAGCATGAGTCTGATGACACTCCAATCGCCATCCGTTTCAAGAGAAGGGGACCAGCCCCAGAACGACCCTCACAACTGCAGTCATCACCTGAACACTCTCCTAAGAGGCAAACGAAGCTGCAGTTCGGTGAAGGAGATCAGCTGAACATCATGCCATCCACGATTCGGTCCCAGCTCACCCAGACTTGCCCGCACTGTGCACCGAAAGCAATTGTACTGTCATTACTCCTCCTGTATACATGACCGAAGAAGAGGAAGCAGGTCTTGTGATATCTATCCTGAAGCAGACTACTCATTCAATCTTTTGGAAAACAACACTTTTAATCTTTCCATAGAACAACTACTGACTTGTCAAGCCACAAGCAGAAAAACATTCTTTTGTCAATATTTTTAAGGAGTGGAAAACTCTTAAAACCATGTCCTTTTCAAATTTTCAAATTTTTATTGAAACTAGTGGTTGGGATTACCCCAAGCCACGGAGGATGTCTGACCGATTTTTGCAAGGAGTCGACTTAACCTTACTCCTCCAGATAATCGGTTCATGTCTCACTTTGAGACTAACATGGACCATTTTATCCACTCTATAATGTTGAGTGTTTTTTATGGTACTTTTGGAGAAGAGGAGGAAGAGAAAGAAGAAAAGGAGATTAGAATAGAAGAAGTTGATGAAGAGAATGAAATTATCAACTTGGTTGAGGAGGATGAAGAAGCAAAAGAAGAACAAGAAGAAAACATACCAGTTGAAAAGGAGACAGCGGAAATTGAAAAAACAGAAGAAGTGGAAGATGAGGAAGATGAAGAAGAAGGAGAAGAAGTGGAGCAAGAAAAAGAAGAAGAAAATAAGGATGATGATGATGATGAAGGAGAGAAGGAAAAGGATGATGCTAAGGATGATGATGATGATGATGATGATGATCATGATGATGGAGGTGAAGGAGGAGCTGGTGTGGCGGCTGGAGAAGAGAGAGAAAAAGATGAGGAGAAAGAAAAAGAGAAATCTGATGAAGAAGAAGGGAAAGAAGAAGAAAGAGAAAAGGACCCAGAGAAGGAGCCAGAGCCTACCAACGAAGCTGCAGATAGGATTGTTGTGCCTCCCCGGTACACCAGCCTAGATGCAGAGCTGGCAGAGGACTCAAGGTCAGGCACCCCAGAGAAGACTCTATCTGACCTCCCTGCTGCAGACAGGAGCCTGCAATGAGTGGCTCCCTTGCTGAAGGCTCAGGAGAACACTCCCCATCAGCTCAGTTATCTCCCAACATGATCGAGTGATCAAGCATTGTCGAGACACCCTTGGGAGGCTGCTGTCAACACAGTCACTCCCGACCTTCAACGAGATAAATGCCAAGATTGATACCTTGCCGCAAAGTCGATCCTCACCTCCTCCTCCTACAAAGCAGAATGCCTTTTGGCATGTCCGATCGGATGAGCCGCATGGAGCAACAATTAACAACCCTCATTGATCTTTGGCAAAAAGGGGGAAGAGAGGATTCAGGGGGAAGGGAGAGAATTGAAGTAAGAAAAAGCGGGATGTTCCCGGCTTGAAGGACCATCTAGCACGAAGAGGAAGGAACTGTAGAAGAAGAAGACAAGGTGACAAGCTGAAGGGAAGCGCAGAAGGACCAGAGGCGGCTTCGAACCTACTCTTGAGTGGGAAGGTGCGGAGCTATGGTATGTGGAAGATTTACGCCCACTTGAAGCTATTGAATTTTGGGGAGCTGCTAGGAAGAAGTTCATCAGAGACTTTTATGTCTGGGAACTTCTTCAGGATGACAAACTCTCCCCACAGGAGATTTTCATCAACTGGATGGAAGCAGTTCATCCCAAGCTTTGGGCTATTCTAAAGAAGCATGCAAAAGAACAAAAAGCTTTTCCCATGATCCCTAAATTCAGAGCCGAAGAAGCACCAGTCCGCATGGATGGTGAACTTGATGAACTAAAACTCCAGGAGGAAATCAAGCGAGTCTGCCTTGAAAACAAATTCAGATCGCAGGAGGAGCAGGACTTCGCAGCCCTAGTGGTGAAAAGGAAGTATGGCCTTGCTCCAGTCAAGGTAAGGCCCATTGGAGCCAAACCATTCAGACCTGCCAAGCAGCCTGTTCGCAGAGGCAGAGGAAGAGGCAGATGACCTTTTATATATTTTTTTCTTACTTGTAATTTTATTTTTCTGTACTTAAACATTCTTGTATAATTTCTATGATAAGTCAGAAAACTTTTATGAAAAGTCTGTTGAATGACAATTTTCCAGTTGTCTCAATATTAGACTGATTTCAGTTTTGTCTTGCACTTAAGTGCAGACTTGGCCATTTGATTGCTTACTTAGTTTTGCCATCATCAAAATAGGGGGAATTTGTTAGGAATACTTGTTAGATTTTGATGATGTCATTAATTTAAAATCAAATGTTTATTAATTGGCAAAATGTAAGGAAGAACCAAATGAGTATCTTCCATAGGCCAAAATGTGTTAAGTATAAAATTGGCAAAATGTAAAGAAGAACCAAATGAGTATCTTCTGTAGGCCAAAGTTAGTTAGGCTGAAAATCGGCTAAGTACTAAAGTACAGTCTAGTCTATCAAGAGAAGTACAGTGACTCCAATCGAGAGTAGCCCCGATCAACTAAAATTGTCGAGTAGTTTGACCAGATCGGCCTGAGGAACCTCGTGGAAGTCACCCGACTGACAAGTCTCAAACAAGATATACCGAGACGACTCACTGCAGAGAAGTAAGCCGCACTTGATCTACTCAACTACGGCTAGTACTCCAAGTCCACGTCAAAGATGCTTTGAAAAGTCAAATATTACGGAAAGCTCACATGCAACGTGAAGGGACAAATTGGAGTGATTCCCGCAAGAGATATGATTTATTTAAATCATCGACCCACCGTGAAGACGTTAATCCTTTTATATTCAAAAGATTCGGCGCTCACATGCGAAGTCATCACAACGGTCGGAAGATGAAATTAAATAATGGGAATCCACTTGCAACGCTCGTAAAAGATTAAACAATGAAGTCTCTCTCCAACGGACGGATTTGTTGATTTGCAACGGCTACAAGGAAGAAGCTCGAGATCGTGATCTATATATATCCAGAGATTTGAAATCGAGCAACAACCGGTGCGAACTTATACTCTAAGCGATCAAAGCAAACAAAGCAATCCTAAGCAAACAAATAGCATCGAGAAAAGAGCAGATCCAAAAGTTCATATTCAAGGAAGCTCTTTAGTTGGAGAAGACAAACACTCTTGTCTTTAAATCTTGAGTAAGGGGTACTTCACTGGTTGAAGTAGCAGATCAGAAGGCATCCGAGGATCAAGGATCAAGAGGTGCAAGGATCAAGTTTGTGTACAACGGCACGGAATTCCACCGGTTGGAAGTTTGTAGTTTGTAGTGAATCAACGTAATATTTATCCTTTGGTTGAGAATTATAGTGAATTCATCTCCAACTGGTTTGGAGAAAAGTGGATTAGTAGAGGATTACCCCACCTCTGAGACCACTATAAATTGCCTGTGTTATTTACTGTTTTACTGCATCATACTCTAACTGCTGCATCCATTGTTAAGTGTTTCATTAAGTTAATATATATATATTCGTCATCAGCTGACTTCCGCACATATCCAAGAACAAACGACTCCTAGTCATTTGTTCGATCATCAGCTGAAGAAACTCACTCTTCGAGAAAAAGAGTTCAAGAGTTTCAACAAGTCTATTCACCCCCCCCCCTCTAGACTTGTTTCTGGACGACTTGTGACCTACAGTTCGTTTGGTTGATTATTCGTACGGATATTCTTGATACTCCCTTCTCTCTACCATTGTATCGGTTGTTCGTTTGGTTGATTATTCGTACGGATATTCTTGATACCCCCTTCTCTCTACCATTGTATCGGTTGTTCGTTTGGTTGATTATTCGTACGGATATTCTACCCTTTCTCAGTAAGGGTTCTGATTCTATGTACTATTGTTATTGTTTGTTTCGTATCGGTACAGATATTCTGACCTTATCCCTTAAGGTTTCTCATGATTCGCTCACAATGGTTTGATATTAGTTTTGATTATGATGCCTTTGATCTGAGCCTTCTCATTTTAGCTTTCTTATTTGATCTATGCCTTTGCTATGTTCCATTATATTCGTAAACCTTTGATTATGAACCTTTGCTATGAACTTATGAACATTTGATATGAACCTTTGATATGAACTTTGATATGATATAACATTTGAACCCTTCAGTTTGATACCCGAGCCAAGTTCGTTTCCTAGCCATGAAGGTAACATGGCCGTGTCATTGATGCACCAATGGCATGACTCTAGTGTGGTTGAGTGATGTTCCACACCTATTTTGTTATGATTTGCGCACTTTATATTTGTTATGGCCAATACGATTGTTCAGGGGCGTATGGATGCATCCTAGGTTCGATTTGTATTTGATTGGATATGATATGATATGTTGGTGATTGATGCTTGTGTGCAATACACGTCTTTCACATGTTCGGGAGCTAGCTACTCTATGGTTACTATGATATTTGATTCGATTTGTGTTTGGGCTCGTGGTAGATTACTGACCTCTCCTTATTTTGATATACCTTTGTTATACCTTATGCTTGCTCAATGCACTATATCCTATTATCCTTTGATTCGTCATATTCTTGATTCAGTTGACTCACGAGATTTGTTCAGTTGACCGTTAATCCCTTATTCATTTGACAGATGACATTCTTTTCAGCAAGAGCTTATTATTTCTTTTCTTATTCTTATATGCGTATTCGATTATTCATTTGTTTATATATCTGTTCACTGAGCTTGTTAAGCTCAGCCGCATTTCTTTTCTCCACGGCAGGTTTTAGGTTGGAAGATGGGTTTGAGTGGAGGGTGCATAAGAGCTCTTAGTGGACTACCCTGAGGATTAGAAGCCCATTTGCATCTCGATTAGACTTGGATTGGATTTACTTTGAATTTGTATTACATATTATATAGAATTAACATTTCTTTTGTTCCCTTAGAATACTTTGTAATTATTATGTTTAGAAGTCTTCCGTTTGTTGTATGTTCTGATTTGGCACCATAATGTGATACTTCTACCCTTATCGGGTTGGGGTGTTACAATTATGGTATCAGAGCCCACGCTGCGACCTGTAGTACATAAGTTATGACCTGTGAGGATTTGGACCCTTAGGTTTGCACTGTTGGAGCTTATGGAATAACTTTGGAAGGAATTGTTTTAGGTTCTCCCCTTAAGAACTTTAGTATGACCGGTGAGGATTGGGTTGATGATATGATAAGAAGTTGGTTAGTCATCTTGCTTCCGCATCACTCTGATTCGTGCCTTACGTTTAGTTAAGCCCTTTCAAGATCAATCTCTCTGGAGGTTAGAAACTTATTATTTTGCACAACATAATATTAGTGACCAAGTGAGTTTAGAGTTCCTCGAGAACTACATGGATACCTTACACCATTTAAGCTTCACTTTCTGATTCTGATCTCCATTCCGATTCGTTTGATAATCAGTTGGACACCTTTCAACCATTCTGAGAATCCTTATGAACATAATGTGTTTGACACATTCTGTAAACTCTATTACTTATGTTGGGCATATTAAGTTTCCTCTGACACTACTTGATTTTGCATAACCCATTTCTATTCCTATGAGAAATCTGGTGGTTATTAACCATGAGTATAGGAAATTGTCCACTCCATTTTGATGATGAATTAACTCTGCTAATTGTTTCCTTTGAAGGTTATGATTTTGATATTATTCTGATAGGTTACTTTTTCACAACTCGAGATAGAGTATGACCATCATGAGGGCATATTTATATGATGCTAGTATTATGACGCCTGATCAACGTGATAATACTTACATCATATAACGTGTACTTATTGTGATCATAGGATATCTTGAGGAGTGCCTTAGAAGCATTAGAAGTTTTGATATCCAACGAAAAACTATTCGCAATATGTTAGCCCTTAGGCTCATTCTTATCCGTACGATTATCCTGTCATTCCCATTATGCCTTCGGATATGTTTCGATACTCCGATACGCGCCTAATGATCGTTAGTACTAATAAGTTATCCACCTTTTCTTAGGAAACTCTTGATATGTTTGATGAGTCGATTTGTGCTCCTTCGACTTTGGCAAATCCCTGGTTCATTCAGAATTCGGTAAAAATTGATGAAGTTTCATCGTTTAGTACTACCTCTGTGCTTGCCTCGTAGGCATATGCGTTTTGTGTATCTCATTGTGATCTGTCATCTGCTACGCAATTGTTTTGCATTCATTGGATCAGATTTGTTACGATTTGTGTTATGTGGGGAGCCTGAGGCTATCCAAGTTTGTCGGGATCGAGTCATGAGAAAACAATCTGTTTGTGAAGATTCTTTTGGAAGAACCTCTCCGAGCGTGAGGCTAATTATCGTCATTCCTTTTGTAATTTCTACGTCTCCGTCGAACCTTCGCGACTCCAATTTTCGAGGACGAAAATTTTTCCTTTAGAGGGAAAGAGTTGTAGAACCCTAAATTTCTATTCTTTGAAATTCCCATTTTTTCCCCTCTAACTTTGAATTTATAAGAACATACAATTAATTATGCAAGAGTATTTTAAATTATAACCTAAAGTATAGAATAAATGACATGTCCTTTGAAAACTATACATTATAACTAATAAATACATAATATCAATTCAATACACAAACTAAATAATAATTCCTAAGTTTCCTAAACTAATTCATCTCCAAAAAAAAAAAAATCTTAAGTCTAAACCGATTTTCTTCCTAGCCCTTCCTTATGTCGTTTGTTGCTTAGGATAAGAATAAAACATATCTTTTACTCCCTTAAATCACGATTCAATAACAGGCTAAAATCCCTAATCTCATTCACTTTCCGTAAGAAGTTACACGGATTTCCAATATAATTAACACACTTTTCCTATTTGCTACAAACGGTATATTGTTTTCTTGCCTATCTCTCCCACACCGATCCATAGCCAGAAAACTAACACACATTCCATAACTTGCGGCCAAGAAGAAGAAGAAGAAGATGTTTCGGTGGTGATTGGTGTTTGGTCTCGTGTGTTCTTCCTCCTTTGTAATCGATTCTTGTGGTATTTTCTCAAACCCTTGTTTCTTTGATCTTGAATTCGACATATATGTATACGTCTATATGAAAACCAAATATATAATATGTGTAACGTAATGATATGGGTATAAGGGTTGTTTAGAATCTGTAATAACCTAATTAAAACATGTTTGAATTCAGATTAAAGGTGGAAAACAAGATATGGTTCGATTAGGGTTTTAAAAGAGTTGGGGTTTGTTATGATTTCATATGTACATGCTGTCCAGAATTTAAGTCATATTGCAAGAGGTGAATCTTTATGATACCCACATATTTTTGCATTATTTTTGAGTCTTAAACTAAGTTTGAAGAGGTTACTAAGTGTTCCAATTGGTTTGGATGGATTTGAGTTTGTTTTGGTCCTATTTTTGAATTTTATGAGACGATGTGTCAAAACTGTGTTTGCAGAATTTGATTTCAGTCGTGATTTCTGATTTTTCATGTTCAATCCATAAGGTGTTAGAAGCTCTCCTTTTACAGAGGTAATATCTAAGTTATAAGGGACTTCCTAGATTTTTTCTGGATTTTTCTAAAGTGTTAAAATGGGTTAGTTAAAGGCAAACTGTCTGTGTGTATCGGCAGATCCGAATCTGAACATGTTAGCATAAATGATTTTTGACAAGGAGTTCCACTTAAAAATAAAATCTGAGAAAATTCATGTAGACTCCTAAGACATTATAGCTTCTGTGAGAATTTTGGTAAATTTATATTTTGACTTCTGGTATGGTAATTTTGTTATGAAACCAGTCATTTGAAGAACATGTATGTATTGTATCATCTAAGATTCATTAATAAGTATGAACCCTTAAAATACACTTAAACATTTATTATGATATTATTGGTCACATATTAACAAAATTCCAATAACTAGACCCTAATCACATTAATGAATGGTGTTAAGTAATTAAGAATCAGTTATGACATTAAATGGCTAATAAGCATAAAACCAACCTAATTCGTGTAGATTCGCTGAAGAAGGAGTAACCTCTGATCTTTATATCTTCTGATGTGTTTTGCATTTTGCGGTTTGAGGTACGGATATTCTTGATACCCCCTTCTCTCTACCATTGTATCGGTTGTTCGTTTGGTTGATTATTCGTACGGATATTCTTGATACCCCCTTCTCTCTACCATTGTATCGGTTGTTCGTTTGGTTGATTATTCGTACGGATATTCTTGATACCCCCTTCTCTCTACCATTGTATCGGTTGTTCGTTTGGTTGATTATTAAATGCGGATATTCTACCCTTTCTCAGTAAGGGTTCTGATTCTATGTACTATTGTTATTGTTTGTTTCGTATCGGTACAGATATTCTGACCTTATCCCTTAAGGTTTCTCATGATTCGCTCACAATGGTTTGATGTTAGTTTTGATTATGATGCCTTTGATCTGAGCCTTCTCATTTTGGCTTTCTTATTTTATCTATGCCTTTGCTATGTTCCATTAGATTTGTAAACCTTTGATTATGAACCTTTGCTATGAACTTATGAACATTTGATATGAACCTTTGATATGAACTTTGATATGATATGACATTTGAACCCTTCAGTTTGATACCCGAGCCAAGTTCGTTTCCTAGCCATGAAGGTAACATGGCCGTGTCATTGATGCACCAATGGCATGACTCTAGTGTGGTTGAGTGATGTTCCACACCGTCCCATTTTGTTATGATTTGCGCACTTTATATTTGTTATGGCCAATACGATTGTTCAGGGGCGTATGGATGCATCCTAGGTTCGATTTGTATTTGATTGGATATGATATGATATGTTCGGTGATTGATGCTTGTGTGCAATACACGTCTTTCACATGTTCGGGAGCTAGCTACTCTATAATTACTATGATATTTGATTCGATTTGTGTTCGGGCTCGTGGTAGATTACTGACCTCTCCTTATTTTGATATACCTTTGTTATACCTTATGCTTGCTCAATGCACTATATCCTATTATCCTTTGATTCGTCATATTCTTGATTCAGTTGACTCACGAGATTTGTTCAGTTGACCGTTAATCCCTTATTCATTTGACAAATGACATTCTTTTCAGCAAGAGCTTATTATTTCTTTTCTTATTCTTATATGCGTATTCGATTATTCATTTGTTTATATATCTGTTCACTGAGCTTGTTAAGCTCAGCCGCATTTCTTTTCTCCGCGGCAGGTTTTAGGTTGAAAGCTGGGTTTGAGTGGAGGGTGCATAGGAGCTCTTAGTGGACTACCCTGAGGATTAGAAGCCCATTTGCATCTCGATTAGACTTGGATTGGATTTACTTTGGATTTGTATTACATATTATATAGAATTAGCATTTATTTTGTTCCCTTAGAATACTTTGTAATTATTATGTTTAGAAGTCTTCCGCTTGTGGTATGTTCTGATTTGGCACCATAATGTGACACTTCTACCCTTGTCGGGTTGGGGTGTTACATAAAGACTCATCTGCAGATCATACCCAACCTGCAGATGACAAGATGGTAGCTGATCCAACTGCAGACCAATGAGACCAGATCTCAGCTGATGCAGAAATCCACCAGAGCAATTCAATAGGGGGAACAGACCCAGAAGAAGACGATATCCCCAAGTGGCTCAAAGACCATCTAATCCAGCAAATCATCGGGAAGCTGACTGACGGAGTTAAGACAAGACAGTCAACTCTACCCGCAGGAATGGCTATGTTCTCGTGCTTCATGTCTCAGATAGAACCCAAGACAACAGAACAAGCTTTGGAATATTATTCATGGATCAATGCCATGCAAGAGGAACTTGAGCAGATGGAAAGGAACAAAGTTTGGGAACTAATAGACAGACCAGATCAGAAGAAAGTTATTGGCACCAAATGGGTGTACAAAAACAAGAGTGATGAAGACAGAGCTGTTGTTAGGAATAAAGCCAGACTTGTTGCTAAAGGTTATGCACAGTGTGAAGGAATAGATTTTGATGAAACCTATGCACCAGTTGCAAGATTAGAGGCCATCAGACTATTCGTCGCATATGCTGCATTCAAAGATTTTGAAGTCTATCATATGGATGTAAAGAGTGCATTTCTAAATGGCATCCTAGAAGAAGAAGTCTATGTAGAGCAACCCCCAGGTTTTGTCAAGGAGACAAAGTCTACAAGTTGTTGAAAGCTCTCTATGGACTTAAGCAAACACCAAGAGCATGGTATGAAACACTGTCAGTGTTTCTTGAGAAGAATGGTTTTTGCAAAGGAAAGGTGGACAAGACCCTATTCAGAGTGGAGCACGAAGGCCACATATTGATAGTCCAGATATATGTGGATGACATCATATTTGGCTCAACAAACCCAGAGCTGTGTGACAAATTCTCAAACCTCATGCAAGGAGAATTTGAGATGAGTATGATGGGAAAGCTTAACTTCTTTCTTGGATTACAAGTTAAGCAGATGGAAAATAGAATTTTCATCAACCAAGCTAAGTATACCAGAGATCTAATCAAGAGATTGGGAATGGAATCAGCCAAACCAGCAAGAATTCCTATGAGCACAAGTACTCACCTAGATGCAGATCAGGGAGGCATATCAGTGGATTCAACCCACTACAGAGGACTCATTGGATCATTGCTATACCTCACTGCAACCAGGCCAGACATATCATATGCCGTAGGAGTTTGTGCGCGATTCCAATCTAAGCCTAAGCAGTCGCACCTAGATGCAGCAAAGAGGATAATTAAATACCTTAAGTCTACGGTTAATGTTGGACTATGGTATCCTAAGGACGATAACTTCGAGCTTTCAGGATAGTCAGATGCAGATTTCGCAGGATGCAAAATTAATAGGAAAAGCACTAGTGGAACGTGCCAATTCCTAGGAACCAGACTGATATCCTGGTTTAGCAAGAAGCAAGTTTCTAACTCTATCTCCACCACAGAGTCAGAATATCTAGCTGCAGGTAGTTGTTGTGCCCAGATCTTGTGGATCAGACAGCAACTAAGGGACTACGATATCATTGCCAATGAAATCCCTATCTGGTGTGACAACAATAGTGCTATTGCAATAACCAACAACCCGTTTTTGCATTCGAGGACCAAGCACATTGATGTTAAGCACCACTTCATCAGAGACCACGTGCTTAACAAGAGAATTAGAGTAGAAAGAGTCAGCACAGACTACCAAATAGCTGACATCTTTACTAAACCTTTGCCAGAAGAAAGATTCTTGGAGCTCAGCAAAGAACTTGGTCTACTAGATTGGGAATCTAGTACAGAAGCAAGCTGAAGCATATCAGAGGAAGGACGGACCCAGCTGATTAAAGAAATCAGATTCTAGCTGATGCAGACAAAAAGGACGAAGGACGGACAAAGGAACCTAGCTGATCAAAATCTCAGGCGAGAAGTCCAAGGAGTCAACTCACCTGATGCAGAACAGTCAACAGTCAACCATCTAAGTTTTCTAAACTTAACCGACTTCTGAATATTTTATTATTATCTGCTTTATGTATAATATTATATTAATTTTTTGGATAACTAGTGGCATTTAAATACACGTGGCAATCACTTGGTAAATCGACCTCCACGGTGACCAGTTAAAATCCAACCGTCCAATTTTAAAATCAAAACCTGGACCACCGATTAGAATTTGAAATTTAAAAAGAATCTCAAAAGGTGAACCGCCGATTCAAAATAAATAATAATTTAATCCCAACGTCTTTTCATCTTCCTTATAAGGACGGAAAACCCTTCACTTTACCTTTACGCTTACCAGTCTTTCAAAACCCTAAATTTATAGAGCAAAAATCCTTTGAACTCCAAATACACTGAAAATCTCTTATTTGCATAAATGGAATCTTATTTTGAAGGCGTTAACATGAAGGCGGTCAAAGACCAGATCATCTTTTCTCTGGTTGTTGATTTCGAAGGCCTTTTGGAAGCAAATATGGAAAACAACGACGTGCTTGACCTAATTCGCTCGATGATGAAGAATGTGATCTACCCATTTCTAAATATCAGCCCCAAACACCTTTACAAGGAAGACGTCATCGCTTTCTGTCGCGAGGCCCATGTGATTGAAGAAGGAATCAGGAGCACAGTTGGCGGAATACAAGTCGACATCTCGCCGGAGTCGATTCGTAAAGTTTTTAGTATGAAACACCGTGGCATAGCAGTCGAAGCCCTCAAGCAGACAGCAGCCAACACCTGGATAAAGATTATGGCGGACAATCAGCCTGCGAAGCTGAAACTCACTGCCAAAAGGAGCGAGATCAAAAAGGTTTATCGGTATGCGTTGGATATTACCAACAAAATTATTATGGGTATGGCCGGCAGTTACGACCAACTGTCGTCGGCGAAATTCACAGTGCTGGGAGCACTGATTCAAGACAAGGCGATTGATTGGGCTGACTACATTTTTAGGCAATTTGTTCGCAAGGTCAACAAAGCCGAATGGCTTGTTGATGAGAAGAAATTCAGATCCAAGCTGACGTTTGGAACGCAGCTGAGTTGGATCCTTGAGAAGATGGGTGTGGTAAGGGAAGTATTGACCCCTTCCACATCAACAAGAGACTTGGTCATCTGGACCAAGAGACGTTGAGAAAGTTGGGAGGCAACAGAAGAGCAGCTCAAATGTTAAAAGAGCTGTCTGACTCAAGGACCTACCCCAGATATTATTCATCAAACGAGTCGGACAAGTCTGCAGACAACAAACGATCTGCAGCCAAGTCAGACTCAGAGTCAGACAACACACCGATTGCCGTCCGGTTCAAAAGAAGGGGACCAGCCCCTGGAGAGCCATCCATCATGCAGTCATCTCCAGAACCCTCTCCCAAGAGGCCCAGGCGACTGCAGTTTAGCCAGGAGGAGCAACCAGAACATTATACCAGTCCTGCAGCCAGGTCGCTTACCCACCTGGAAGACCAGCCTGCTCCTGGCAGCCTGGAAACTCAGATCGTCCCTGTCCTCACTCCAGCATTCATCACAGAAGAGGAAGAAGCAGGTTTAATTATCTCAATCCCTGAAGAAAACTACACTTTTAACCTGCTGGACAACAATCTTTTCAACCTGTCCATAGAGCAATTACAGTTAGTCAAACCTCAAGCTCTAAAACACTCTTTTGTTAATATTTTTGAAGAGTGGAAATTTTTCAAATCACTGTCATTTGCTAAACTTCAAACCTATATTGAAACCAGTGGTTGGGAATATCCCCAAGCCACAGAGGATGTACTGATACACTTTGGAAAAGTATCAGACATAGTTTTGATCCTCCAGGAGAATTGGTTCATGTCTCATTTTAAAACCAACATGGACCAATTCATCTATTCTATTATGTACAGTATCTTTGATGGATCTTTTGGGAAAGAAGATGAGGAGGAAGAAGAAAAAGAAATAAGGATTGAAGAAGTGAATGGAGAAGAAGAAGAGGTCATTGTTATAGATGACGAAGAAGAAGAGCAGGAAGAAAGAGAATGAGGAGAAAATATTTTAGTTGAAAAACAAACAGAAGAAGTTGAAAAGACAGAGGAATTAGTAGATGAAGAAAAAGAAGAAGGGGAAGAGGTAGATCAGGAGGATGATGAAGAAAAGGAGGATGATGAGAATGATGGAAAAGATGATGAGAATGATGGAGAAAATAAAAAAGTTGAGAAAAAGGATGATGATGATGATGATGATGATGATGATGATGATGATAAGGATGAAGGAGGAGATCAACTGGCTGAAAAAGAAGAGGAGAATGTTGATGAAGAAGAAAAAGAGGAAGAACAAGAGAAGGAATTAGAAAAGAAAGAAGAAGAGAAAGAAAAAGAGCCGGAGAAAGAGCGAGAAGTAAAGGCTGCAGACAACCAGCCTGGACGCAGAGTTGGCTGAGGACTCCAGATCAGGGACACCTGAAAAGACCCCATCTGGAGTGCCAGCTGCAGATAGGAGCCTGCAGTCTAGTGGATCATTCGCAGAAGGCTCAGGCGAGCACTCTCCACCATCGCAGATCTCACCTGCGGTGACCGAGCTGATAAGGCAAATAGTAAAGGATACTATTGGAGAGTTTCTTGCATCTCAGGTCACTCCTGACCTCCAATCCATCAATCCCAAGATTGATACTTTACTGCAGCGGGAAGTCCCTCAACCTCCTCCCCCTACGAATAACAAAATGCCTTTTGGCATGTCTGACTGGATGCACAGAATGGGGCAGCAGCTGACCAAGTTGGTTGATGCTGGCAAAAAGGGGGAAGATGGGATACAGGGGGAAGGCAGCATTCAAGGAGAAATAAGGGAGGAGCTTAGAACTAAGAAGAGGCAGGATGTCCAGTTGATCACTGCTGGGACATCCTCAGCTAAAAGGAAGGGAGGAGCAGAACCAGAAGAACAGGCTGATCAGCCTGCAGGCAATAAGAGGAGGACTAGAGGAGGATTTGAGCCTACTCTAGAGTGGGAAGGCAAGGAGTTGTGGTTTGTTGAAGAATTTGTACCACACGAAGCTCTACCCATGTGGGGATCTGCAAAGAAGAAATTCATTAGAGACTACTACATCTGGGAAATACTCCAGGATGATAATCTCTCCCCACAGCAGATCTTCATCAACTTCATGGAAGAAGCTCACCCACAACTCTGGACTATTCTTGTAAAACATGCTGCGGCACACAATGCATATCCCATGATCCGTATGTTCTGTGTTAAAGAAACTCCCACCTTGGTGAAAGGAAATGCTTTGGATGAACTTGCACTCCAGAGAAAAATCAAGAAGCTGTGTCTTGAGAATAATTTTTCATCACAAGAAGAGCAAGATTTTGCAGCTCTTGTTGTAGAAAGGAAGTGTGGTCTTGCCCCTGTCAAGACAAGACCAATCGGAGCTAAACCTTTCAGGCCTGCCAAACAGCCTATTCGAAGAGGCAGAGGCAGAGGCAGATGACTTTCATTTATTTTGTACTTATAATTATTTTATTTATTTCTGTACTTGTAAAATTTTCTTATAAATTTCAAGCATAATCAAAGTCAGAAAATTTTATAACAGTCTTTTGAATGACAATTTCCAGTTGTCTCAAAAATTAGACTGCTTTTAGTTTGTGTCTTGCACTCAAGTGCAGACTTGTTTATTTGAATATTTCCTTAAGTTTTGCCATCATCAAAATAGGGGGAATTTGTTAGGAATACTTTTTAGATTTTGATGATGTCATTAATATAAATTCAAATAGTTATTACTTGGCAAAAATGTAAGGAAGAACCAAATGAGTATCTTCCATAGGTCAAATAATGTTAAGTGTAAAACTTGGCAAAATGTAAAGAAGAACCAAATGAGTATCTTCTATAGGCCAAAAATAAGTTAGGCTAAAAAATCGGCTAAGTACTAAAGAACAGCTAAGTTCAACAGAGAGGTACAGCCGAGTCATATCAGAGAAGATCTGGTCAACAAAAATCATCAGAGATATTTGACCAAACTGCAGTCAAGTAACCTCAGACAGGTCATCTGATCAGGCGAGTCCCAAACAGTGAACATCATAGAGGTCCAGACTGCAGAGAAGTTAACTTACATCAGCCTACGCGAGATCAGCCAAGTACTCCAAGTCCACGTCAGCATGTGTTGAAAAGTCAAATATTACGGAAAGTCACATGCAATGTGAAGAGACAAATTGGAGAGATTCCCGCAAAGGATATGAATTAAATAATTCATCCAGGCCTACCGTGGAGAATTTAAACGTATTATATTCAAAAGATTCGGCGCCTCACATGCAAAGTCTTTACAACGGTCGAAAGATGGATTAAAATATGGGAATCCAGCCTTGCAACGTTCAGAAAGAAAACAATGAAGTCTACCTCTCCAACGGACGGATTTGTTGAAAAAGAATTGCAACGGCTATGAAGAAAAAGCTCAGTGATCGTGACCTATATATATCCAAAGATTTGAGGCTGAGCATATCTATAACAATTACAAACGGTGCGAACATACTTTCAAGCGATCAAAGCATTCAAGCAATCTAAAAGCGAAATACAGCATCGTGAAAAGAGCGGTTCTCAAAAGTTCATACTTGAAGAAGCTCTTAGTTGGAGAAGACAAAAATTCGTGTCTTAAATCCTGAGTTTGGGGTACTTCACTGGTTGAAGTTCGAGACTGTAAAGGCATCCAAGGATCGAGGATCAAGAGGTGCAAGGCAGTCAAGTGTGTTACAACGGCACGGATTTCCACTGGTTGGAAGCTGTTGCAGTTTGGTTGAATCACTATAATATTTATCACTGGTTGAAAATTATAGTGAATTCATCTCCAACTGGTTTGGAGAAAAGTGGATTAGTAGCGGATTACCCCACCTCTGAGACCACTATAATTGCCTGCGTAATTTACTGTTTTATAGCATCATACTTTAACTGCTGCATTCATTGTTAAGTGTTTCATTAGTTGTTTTGTATTCGTCATCAGCTGTCTTCCACACGTATTAAGAACAAACGACTCCAAGTCATTTGTTTATCTATCAGCTGAAGAAACTCACTCTTTAACAAAAAGAGTTTAAGAGTTTCAATAAGTCTATTCACCCCCCCTCTAGACTTATTCCTGGACGACTTGTGACCTACACAAATGCATACTCATATGACAACGTCAATATGCTCACATCAATAACAACAATGTATACTTATGGAAATCCGATGATCCAGCGCACACAGCATAGATCCCAAGATGATCCTGAAAGATCAACACGAGATGGATAAGCCATAATATACATATGCACAATAACAACACATGGGTAATCCGATGATCCAGCGTTCATTGCATAGATCTCAAGATGATCCCGTCAGATCAACACGAGGTGGATAAACCCGTCCAATGATCCAGCGTACGCTAGTATAGATCCCAAGATGATCCCGTCATATCAACACGAGGTGGACATACGACAACAATGCACAAATGCATATTAACGACAATGCACAAATGTATGACAACAACAATACACGAATGTACCACAATATGATCGACACAAAATGACAAAAATGATTAGAGTACTTGCCCCGAGTCCTTCGAGAGCATTCTCGATATCAAAACCATCACCAACAATTTCCTTAATATTCGACGATCCAAGAGTACCATAGACTATAGATAACTCATATCCTCGTCTTTACCATAATGTATCCTCGATACCCAAGTATACCAATAACAAATGTAAATCATATACATTATGATTTAATTCCCAATTCAGAAAACAACGTACAAACCCAAATCTCCTGAGTTCACAATTATAATCATTGCTATACGAGTTATAAACGAATGAAACTGAAACCATTCATTAAATATTATAAACTATGCAAGTATAACTTGCCTCGATACCGACACGATGAGGGAGTCATTACCAATTCCATTACCTTCGTCTACGAGCTCCTGAGCCCCGACCAAAGCAATCTACGAACATTCTCGAACACGACCGCAAAGCATGGTTCTAATCACCGATCAATAATCTCAACCTATTACAATAATCGATTAACACACATTCAATAATAATCAATAACCGATATAACCAATCAACAAACCTGACGGTTCAATAATATCTCGGTTAAACATAGTCTGAACAATCCAACTCAAACCAGCATGAACTCACAACCACATCACGTACCGTAGCGTGCGCTAAGTCACTTCAGTTAGGGTGCGTTAGCCAGTCGGATAGCGTGCGCTAAACTCATGCAGTTGCATGTATTAGAGGTACCGCTCAGCACATTGTGATTACGAATACGAATGTAAAGGAAATTATACTCCAAGATCAGTCACATCCTTTCTAAATTTAATCCATCATCATGATCCATATCTTATCAAGAACATACGAAATCGGCCACTATAATCAACATAGCATTAGTTATAATCATCCAATCCAAGTTTATATCCGAAACCATTCATATCCTATCACATATTTTTCTATGATGTGATATGTACCAAGAACAGCATGATTCCATATTCATGTTCATAACAAAACAACATAATTCCAGATGATATATATATATATATATATATATATATATATTGTAACACCCCAAATCCACTCAGGGATATTACACGCCGTAGACCCTCTCCTCGAGGATCTACCAGGCTGATAACTAAAATCAAACATCTAAACATCGCCTTTAAGGCTAAAATGGCTCAATAGACCGATTTGGTCTTTCAATAATAACATCCAACTCAATTCCAAACACATACCCACGCAGGGGTCAAATACAATAAACTCCCATACAACGGGGAAAAGATACTGCAGCAGAAAAGAAAATACAACTAGACCAATACGACATCAACGGATCCTCGTGTGATTAGTATCGTTCATCTTTCATCATCCTTCGTGCCGACCCTGTGCTATGCTCCAAAACCTGAATGCAAAAACAGACATCCACCCCCCGAATACTCGGGGGTTAGCAAAACTCCACTGTTTTGCTAGTGCAAATACAAAGTGCAAATACGAGCCATATAATTCAAGTTCCACGAATAACAATAACCAGGAATCCTTAAAGATTAAAATACCACGAAACGAATACTTCCCGAGGCAAGAATTTGAGTAAAACTTTCCAAATCCGAAAGATCACAAATAACGAGAATGGTTTGCAAAATGGTTTAAAATACCCTCGGGAGTTTTAATAGAAAACAAATTAGGATTATCAAATCCTTCTCTTTCCAAAATCAACGGTCACGACCCAAAGGTTTTATTTTCGCAAATAGAAGACCGACAACAATTCACAGGGCCAGAGCCCAACATCACGTGTCCTCAACGGACATAAAATCAACGAAACGTAATCACGCACGCGCATCGCCTAGGACCGGGACGCTACCACAGACATCCCACCCGAGGCCTCGAAGGACCCTCCCGAGCTGGCTAGCGAAACAAATCACACACATCTCACGGTTGGATCAATCACTTGTTGCATCCTGGCCACATGATCACATGCCATGTGCCACCGTAGATTAACTTTGGCGCTCACGGTTGGATCAATCACTTGTTGCATCCTGGCCACATGATCACATGCCATGTGCCACTGTAGTTTTTCTTAGGCTCTCACGGTTGGATCAATCGCTTGTTGCATCCTGGCCATATGATCACATGCCATGTGCCACCGTAGGCCCCGCCCACATCCACACAATCACATATATAGCACAATACAACAAAGATATCCAAACAATTCACTCAGAGGCATCAAACCCTTAGCAAAACCACCACGTCAAAACACACTGCACCAAAATGAAATAATATACGTCCACACGCAATACCAAGTGCAACATCAACACCAAACAGATCCATAGAGTTCACATAGTCATTCTCAAACCACACCATTCACAAAACACACGCGTTTTGAAAGCAAGCCTTTAACAAGGCTAAACCGAATCTTTTGAAAGTTCGATTCAAACGACCAAACAACCACATTTAGACGATCACTAATTATCGTATCCACAAAACAAGAATTATATGGACAAGGTACTTGCCTCGAAATCGTCACGCAAGTATTCCGATGAACACGGCTCAACCGGAAAGCTTCGAAACGCCCGATGCTATCGAAAAGGAAGACGACAACGAACGGAAGGGTTCAACTCGGTTTCTTCGCAAGAAACTCGACCCTAACATCATATAATACATAAATCAACAATCATACGAGGAAGGATAATCGTAGAACGCCCGAAAATCCCTCTATGACATTCTACCGGACACCTTCAAGGCGTCGATCAAGAACTCGACCAAAACAACGAATCGATACGATCCAACCATGGAATAACAAGGGAAAAGATATAAAACATCTAAATAATCATCAATCCATCATAATACTAAGTTAAATCGGATTAATCGGACGAAAACAACCAAAATACCCAAATTCCCCAAAACTAGATTTCTAGGAAATCTGACCCGATTCGGTAGATCGGAGGATGTTATTGGATGGATGATTGATGATATGAACCTCAAAACTTCATGGATGAATTGTATAACAACACTCCTCCATGATTAGCACAACCTCAGACTCGGAAGAGAAGAAGAACGAGTGATAAATGGCTGAGAAATACGCTACCAGGCCTTAAATAGGCTGACTGCCGGCCGGGTTACGTACGTAACCGGCCATGGCTTACGTACGTAACCGGCCATGGCCGAACTCACTGCCTGGAAATGCCGGAATCGTTACGTACGTTACCGGCCAGGGCCTTACGTACGTAACCGGCCTTACGTACGTAACTACCGAGCACTACCGTACGTTACTCGGCCAGGGCTGGCCTGGCCCGAGCATGCCCGGCCATGACTCGGCCGGGACCAACTCCGACGGCCCGAACGACCCCGAAACTGAATACGAATCGAAGATACGGTTACGAAGTACTCGAAAAGACGAATCCGAGCACTAATAGAACACACGATTCCGACTACCCGAAGGCTCGAAATTCGACAACGGAAAGTAATTACCCCAAACTTTGGGAAATTACAAAAATGGACCAAAACGCCCCAAAATCAAGATACGTGATCGAATAACCAAACCGAAGCTTGCAACATGAATAATAACATTAAATGAACTTACGAGAAAGTCGAAACAATAGTTTCGGACGAGATTCGCAAGAATCGTACTCAATTGCGGAAAAACCGCTAAAAAGCACGGAACTCAACAAAACGACACCGAAACGAGCTTGGATGACAAAAAGTGCAGAATTAATCATTCTCGGAATGACGAAACGGTCATGAGAGAGTCGTCAAAACGGACTTCCGCCGAAAAAAAAGAAATTACCGGAAATCGAAATCACGGGTATTACACACACACACACACACACACATATATATATATATATATATATAGGGGCGCGTTCTATGCAGTACCAATATTATATGCAGTACTTTACAGTACTAATTTATGCATGAGTTTTGTACTAATTATGCATGAAATATATGCATTTCGTGCATCAAAATTTCAATGTATTAAAATATGCAATATATTTGATGCATATAATCTAATATTTTAATGCATAGATATTTTGATGCATATATTGCATATTTTAATGCACTGAAAATTTGATGCACGAAATGCATATATTTCATGCATAATTAGTACAAAACTCATGCATAAATTAGTCTTGTAAATCTTGCATCTAATATTAGTGCGCATAGAACGCAGCTATATATATATATATATATATATATATATATATATATATATATATATATATATATATATATATATATCATATCATCATCTTCCTCAAACCAAACTCCATGAAACACCAAGAACTATAATAACACTTCCCTAATCTATAATTACCGAGAGTAATCATCAACAATAACATCAATATCTGAAAATAAGGAGAAGGATTAACCAACTTATCTCAAGAAGACGAACAACACAATTCAAACCACAAGAATCATATCAATATCCATATATCAACAACAACATTCTCATAATCCGGTAATCCACCTCATAATCATGCTTATCAACTTGTTTATATGATAATCATCTACTCAAGAACATCAATATTCAATCCAAAATGAAATCTAAAGGTGAAGAGTAATTACCTCTTTGAAGGAATGAATTGAATCCCAAGGTTGAATCCATTCTCAATCACTTCCAAGCTCCAAATGTTGTTATAAACGATCAACTTAAGTGTTTGGAACCTCAAGCTCCTCTATAAGAATTCTGAAGTGAAGAAAATAAGTGACATGCATCTTAACACCCGCCTGCCTATATATATACTTCACATTACTAGCGTGTGCTACAACTTGTATTTATCGTGTGCTATCCTTCCTTGATAGCGTGCGCTATCGAAGTCTAGAAAGGCTACTGCCTTGCTTCGTACATCAGCTTACGTGCGTAATGCCTATGCAATAGTGTAGGCAAACAGGCGTTGACCTGCTACAGTGAAATTCTCAGTAGAGTGCGCTATTCTCAAACAATAGCATGGGCTATTCTCCGTTGACCCGACAATCTGCACCTTCTCCGAAGATGCCTGGGGTCCACCCGCCGAAAGTAACCTAACAAAGGCAAGATTCATTTTGGACCGATTTGATATTAGCGTGTGCTAACCATTTGCATTAGTGCGCACTAAATGTAGATAATAATCAGGCTGGGCCTATATGTCGGCCACCTTCCGAACGTTATCCAGAATGCCTTACGTATGTTAGGGGTCCTCCTTAGCGTACGTAACTCAACTCTCTTAGCGTGCGCTAAGTATACATCGTAGTGTGCGCTAACGTGGCTGTACTTATCCATTTTCAGCTATTCTTGCTCGTCGTTTCAATATACCGAATACGTACATACGGTATACTGAATACATATACTCCTTCCAATAATATTCTCATACGATACGCCCGACACACAATATCTTCAAATACAAATGTCAACCAAGTGCGGTAATTATACCATTACAGATGTCTCAGTCCTTCAATTATTTTATCCATACTGTACAGATTCCACGCTGTACAACATAACTCGGATAAAATAACATTAAACAATAGTAGTAGAAATTCTGGATATTACAATAGCCTGATCTTGTCCGATTCTATTCATAATGTACGTTATGCACTCTACGTAACATACGTTACGTTTGTGTCTTAACGTACATAAGCTCCTATGCTTAACTTACGCTACGCTTGGCAAGGTCCTCTCTGATCAGCCAACTATATCTCACCTGATACTTTAACATATGTAAAGACCTCACGTTAACGTACGTAACTGTTGGGGATTAACATACGTAAGCTCATATGCTTAACGTACGTTATGGCTTCTATACTTAGCCATTTACACTGATCTTGCTCGTCGTCTGAATATATTGAATACATATACATGACACACTATATCCTCAAATGCAATTGTCGATCAAGTATGACAATTATACCAATACAGATGTCTCAGACCTTCATTTATTTTATCCATACTGTACAGATTCCACACTGTACAACATAACTCGGATAAAATAACATTAAACAACAGTAGTAGAAATTCTGGATATTACACACATTCCATTCGGGCGTACTATGATGCCTCTCGTTCAACTTGATTTCATAATCGGATATTACACACATCCATACTGCTCCTCCGTTTCTTCTCTCTCTTATACGGATGGATCAGCTTGGGTATCCATCTTTTAGATTTAGATAGGTTTTTATTTTATTGATTGCTTGCTTGCCTATTGGTCTACACATTAGCCCATAATTTTAGTGGTGCACCTTGTATTGATCTAGCGGGCCGTAGGCACTTTAGATTTTAGGTTCCGGATTATGGCCCATTTTTGGTCATAATTCGGAGTTGAGTTATTTTAGTCTACGGGTCCGCACATTAGCCCACGGTTTGTGGTGCACTTTGTATTTCTTTAGCGGGCCGTAGATTTTCTCGATGTTTGGACCCGAATTATGGCCCATTTTTGGTCATAATTCGGGGCTGAGACTTTGTATTTCTTGATTTCTTCTTATCTACAGGTTGGTGGGTCCCTCCTTAACCCCCCGTCCACTCTGGATGCTTTTTCTTTAAAAAAAAAAACCAAGTCATGTGATTATTGTATTTGTTCAACCATTGATGATTGTTGTTCTGTGTAGCTGACCCCGTTGTGGATGTTGTTTTTAGGTCATGGCAAGGCAAAGGCACGGGAAGAGAACATTGACGGCGAGGAGCCCCGGTGATACTAGTAGGGGGGCCCAGTCTTTCCATTTATTCATGTTTCTTTGATGTGTATTTTCCACTGCAGTTTCCGTTTGGACATTCATTTATTCAGTGTTGTATATTTCATCCTCATATGAAATATATATGTATTCTGTATTCTTGGGTGTATTGTACCTGAAACTCCTCATCTAAGTAATTTGTAATATAATGTGGTTCGGTACTACAGTTATATTATTTAGTTCATTAATTTACATTCGCCTGGTGGGTCCCAGTTGGGGGTCCATGACACTGTAATATCCGCCTAGTTTGGGGTGTTACAGAGTTGGTATCGGAGCGTGGTTTTGAATACTACCCTTCTTAGTCATGTCTCATTGAAATCATCGTTCATCAGACTAGTATCATTAGACTTTCGCGTCACGTATGACCTATGCAAGCGCCAAGCCCCTCAGGCCAAAGAACGGTATGATTTCTGATGCCATGGTATAATTTATGGCAATAAGAATCACTCATTCATCATTCATTAGTCAACAATCCTCATTCATCATTTTCTTTTGGGATCGTGTCAATCATGTCAATTCATTAATCACTCAGTCAATCTCATTGTTCAGTTATTGATCTCGTGGATGGTATTATCAATCTTGTTAACTTGTTCAAGATAATCATTTCAGGAATTTCATCAGATAATCATGTCACCTCATTTGATCTTTCACGCGACTTTATCATATTACGGCTTAACGTCGACGACCATTTTACTGCATTATTAATGCATTCATTGTGTTAGAACGTGTATGCTCATTATTATCGTTTCATAACGTAATCATAATGCAATACTCATGCGAGATACATAATTATCATGTGTTTTCCTACTTCAGTATGGATAGAGCTGTCAGAGGACGCAGGGGAAGAGGCAGCGGTGCGGGCCGAAACCCGAGAGCTCGTGTGAATACCCACGCAAATGCGAGGAATAATATCAATTCAACAAGTAGCGACGCTGCCACTCATTCACCGGGAGATAATCTTTCACTCTCAGGAAGTCGTACCCGAGATACAGCTCAATCGGAAGGTGTTCGGGTTGATCCACTCACTTTTATGCAGGGCATGATGGCCCAGATGACTCAGATGGCACGTCTGATGGAGACGATGCTGAACTCAGCCACTCGGGCTCAACAGTCTCCGCCGCCGCCACCTCAGAGACAAGAGAGGAGTGTGAGCAGTATTATCGGTGACATCGCTCGCCAGAGGCCACCTACTTTTGAGGGCTCATCTGAGCCGGTGGATATTATTCACTGGCTTGAACTTTTTGAGAAGCTATTTGCTATGGTGGAGTGTCCCGAAGGGCATAAATTTCAGTTGCGGCTTACTATCTAGGTAAGAGCGTTCACTCTTGGTGGCTATCTTTGAAACCCACCGACGGATCTTGCACTTGGGACCAGTTTAAGACCCTCATGATGGAATGGTATTATCCGGCCCCACTCAGGGAGGCCAAGTTATCATAATTACTCAGTCCCGACACCTCAGCGGAAGAAGATGTCCTCTCCATCGCCGTGAAGTTTCAGGAGCTACTTCCATTCACCTCATACATTATCCACTGCGAGGCGGATAATATCAAGTATTTCAGTAAGAGGTTGAAACCTCATATGCGGATGTAATTACTTAATCATCATTGCGCCACCCTGGCCGAATTCATCGAAAAAGCTCTTACTTATGAGCTTACTGCTAAGGAAATTGCTAAGCAACAAAATTCATGTGCTGGCAGGAAATCGAAGAATCATAATCAGTCCCAAGGTAGTCGGGCAACCTTCAAGAAGCCTCGTACGAGCTCTACTTTATCTGAGCGACCTAATATGGCGCCTAAACCTGCGGAATCTCAGTCCCGAGCAGCCAGCTCGACCATCACCTGTTTCAACTATGGAGAGCAGGGTCATTATAGCACTAAGTGTCCGAGTCAGACTATCACGTGTAACAACTGTGGGATTGCCAGGCATAAGGCCCGTTTCTGCCGAAGAGACTCCAAACCTACTCCGATGACATCTCAGGACCCGAAGCAGTCGGTTGTTCAGAATTAGGCCACTCAGTCCACATCGTTTAAGACGACGAGAGAAACTAAAGTCGGAGCCCATAGTTATCAGGCAGGAGCATCCGGTTCTGGGACTGGCAAGCCCCAAATTTACGAGATGAAGAGGACCGATGATCCGGAGGCTCGAATGATCTCAGTTAGACTTGAAATTTTATCTCAACCTGTGTGTACCCTTTTTGATACTGGTGCATCACATTCATTCATTTTCGAGTCATGTTTGAGTAGACTAAATCTGGATAGTGCTACTAGTTGCGAATCTTATGTCATTGTCCTACCAGACGGTAGAAGAATTATCGGAAATCGTGAAGTCAAGAATTGTCCGATTCAACTTAATGACCGTGATTGGTTGGCGGACTTGATCGTGGTAGATTTACCTAAAGACGACGTTATTTTTGGTATTGATTGGATGGATCGTCATGATGCCATCCTTAGTGTCCGTAAGCGTATGGTCACTATTGTTTCAGACGATGGAGTCGAGTGCGTATTTCAGGGGGGTAATCCCAGCTGTTCCGGAAGAGTTATTAATATGATGAAAGCAGTGAAATTACTCAATCAGGGGTGTGTTGGTTATTGGTGCTATATGACCAAGACCGATAAACCATCATTGACGTTGGCGGATATCCCGGTAGTGATATAATATGCAGATGTATTCCCAAACGAGTTACCTGGTTTGCCTCCACAGAGAGATGTGGAATTCACGATAGAGTTGGAGCCTGGTACATCCCCAATATCGAAAGCACCATATCGTATGGCCCTGGCCAAAATGCAGGAACTAAAGAATCAACTAGAGGAATTGACCAAGAAAGGTTATATCTGACCGAGTGCATCCCCGTGGGGAGCACTAGTGTTATTTTTTAAGAAAAAGGATGGTTCATTTCGATTATGCATTGATTATCAGGAGCTGAACAAGGTGACGATCAAGAATAAATATCCCCTACCCCACATGGATGATCTCTTAGATCAGCTCCAGGGAGCTTCAGTATTTTCTAGGATCGATTTAAGATCTGGGTATCATCAGTTACGAATTCGAGAGTCGGATATCGCAAGGACGACTTTTCAAACACGCTATGGGCATTACGAGTTTGTGGTGATGCTGTTTGGGTTAACTAATGTGCCTGCGGTATTCATGGAGTTAATGAATCGTGTTTTCATCGACTATTTAGATCAGTTCGTGGTTGTCTTCATAGATGACATTTTGATTTATTCTCGTGATCGAGAGGAGCACGAACTACATCTTCATCAGGTTCTCGACGTGTTGAGACGAGAGCAACTCTATGGAAAATTTTCCAAATGTGAGTTCTGCATGTCCTAGGTGATGTTTATCGGACATGTGATTTCATCATACGGAGTACGTGTCGACCCTTAGATGACGGAGGCTATGCGAGATTGGAAACCTCCGAAGAATGTTAAGGAAATCCAAAGTTTTCTCGGATTAGCAGGCTATTACCGGCAATTTGTGGAAGGATTTTATAAAATCGCTCAACCTATGACGAGCCTTTTGCGGAAGGATAAGAATTACACGTGGTCTGACGCTTGTCAGAAGAGTTTTGAGGAACTCAAGAGCCGTTTAATTTCAGCGCCTATCCTTTCTATACCACAAGGGACCGAAGGATTCATGGTTTATAGTGACGCGTCCGGACACGGTCTTGGATGTGTATTAATGTGGCACGGGAAGGTGATAGATTATGCTTCATGGCAACTGAGGCCTTATGAGGTCAATTATCCGACCCAAGACCTTGAGCTAGCGGCCGTGGTATTCGCGTTGAAGATTTGGCGTCATTATCTTTATGGCGTCACTTGTCATATTTTCACCGATCATAAGAGTTTGAAGTATATATATACTCAGAAGGAGTTAAACATGTGATAGAGACGATGGTTAGAACTAATTAAAGATTATGATATTGAGATACTATACCACCCGGGTAAGGCGAACGTTGTCGCCGACGCCTTGAGCCGTAAGTCCATCAGGAGCAAATGCTTGATCATTTGACTGATCAGAAGGAACTTTAACAGGAATTCCTAAGACCCGAGATCGAGGTCTGGTTACAGCGAGTGCAAGGGCAACTTTGCATGCTAGAGATTTATTCGCCACTAGAGGAGGCGATCAGAACGAGTCAGGGTTCAGACCCATTTTTGTTGCGCATTCGAGAGGATGTGGCTCAAAGGAAAGCCCTTGGATTTGTGGTCCACGAGGATGGGCTTTTGCGATTTAAGAACCGGATATGCATTCCGGCAGATGAGGAGTTGAAAAGCTCTATTTTGAGAGAAGCTCATGCTACCCCTTATTCCATTCATTCGGGGTCTAGCAAAATGTACAAAGACTTGAAATAAAATTATTGGTGGAGTAATATGAAGCGAGAAGTCGCAAAATTTGTTTCAAGATGTGTGACCTGTCAGAAAGTCAAGATAGAACATCAGCGACTGGTGGATATGCTTAAACCGCTTCCTATTCCAGAGTGGAAGTGGGAGGATATTTCATTGGACTTCATCACGAGTTTGCCGGCGAGTCGTCATGGCATGAATATAATTTGGGTGATTGTGGACCGTTTAACTAAGTCAGCTCATTTCCTTGAGATCAAGGATACGTGGGGTCCCGAGAGACTTGCCCAGTTATTCATCAAAGAGATCATGAGGTTGCACAGTACTCCTAAGAGTATTGTTTCTGACTGTGACGGGCGATTCGTGTCACATTTTTGGAAATCCGTTCATCATGCCATGGGAACTCAGCTAAATTTCAGTACAGCTTTTCACCCTCAATCTGATGGATAATCAGAGCGAACTATTCAGACCTTGGAGGACATGTTGAGAGCATGTGTTATCGATTGGAAAGATGATTGGGAAGCCCAACTACCGTTGATCGAGTTCACGTACAATAACAGTTGGCATGCTTCGATTAAGATGGCACATTACGAGGCCTTATATGGTCGTCGTTGTCGATCTTCCTTGTGTTGGGATGACTTATCAGAATCAATCGGTACTGAGCCCGATATGTTAATAGCCGCCCGAAGAAGGTATCGTTGATTAGGAGTCATTTGTTGACCGCTCAGAGTCGACATAAATCATATCCAGATAATCGTCGTCGGCCATTAGAATTCGAGGCGGGTGACCATGTTTTGGTCAAGGTATCCCTGAGTCGAGGTATCTTCCATTTCAGGAAGAGAGGAAAGTTGAGTCCGAGATTCACTAGACCATTTGACATTTTGGATCGAGTAGGCAGTCTGGCTTATCGATTAGCTTTACCTCCGGCTTTGAGTCGAATTCATAATGTGTTTACGTCTCTGAGTTGCGGAAGTATATTGCTGACTAGAGTCACATACTTCAGTTCGATGAAATCGAGATTGAGCATGATCATACGTATGAGGAGCGTCCTGTACGAGTCTTAGAGCGACGAATCAAACAGTTGAGGAACAAGGCGATTCCTTTGGTTAAAATTCAGTGGTCTAGACACGGAGTCGAAGAGGCTACTTGGGAAACCGAGGATGGTATGCGGGGGAGTTATCCCGAATTGTTTGACCCTTAATTTTGGGGACGAAACTCTTTTTAAGTGGGGAGTATGTAATACCCGGTTGTAAATTCATTTATTATCATTCAGTAATCGTCACTCAGTAACCTTCACTCTTGAATAATCATTCATCATTCATTTCCTTTTGACTGTATTTCATCGTGATTGGTAGTTTTGTATTCGAAGTATCGTTTACTGCGTGTTATTGGACTTACCATACTCATGAAAGTTATGTATGTCAGATCATTCATCATTTGTATCGTGAAGACGGATTTGACGTATTATTTGTAGTTGCAGCAGTTAGTTACGGCCGTAACTTCTTTTGCATTACGGCCATAACATACGTTCGTGATTTTGTGTGTTTGGCTGAAGATGAGAAACGACCATAAGAAGGGGCAGGCTACAGCCATAACATGCATACATTGGGTTAAGGACGTTTCTTATGAATCTAACTTACGGTCTTAAGTGCTACAGGATACGCCGTAAGAAATGTTTTCGGTGTTCTGGGTGTTGTCAACGAAGGGGAGTTACGGCCGTAAAGGTAGTCTGGTTACAGCCGTAAGTCGAGAAGTTTGGACAGGATAGTTTTTCGACGAGGCATAGTTATGCCCGTAAGGGAATTTGGTTACGGGCGTAAGGCCGTTGACTTGGATTGGTTACGGCCGTAAGATGGGAGAGTTACGGCCGTAACTCTGTGCTGTATTTAAGGTTTTGGACGGGCCTTTTACCTTCATTTTCTTCATTTATTCACTTGGTTCCGAGAGGGAGGTTCTTATGAGATATTTTTCATCATCCAAACACTTATGTGTTCGTGTTCTAATCACTTATTTTCGATTGTGGAGCTTGGGAAGGTCGATTAACGGATCGAAGAGTTGGATCTTCAAAGGTATTTTCTTCAAAACCTTAGATTTCGATTTTGAGATGGAGTATGATGTTTTGGGTGTTGTAATCATGATATATAATGAGTTATACATATGATTATGAGTTTCTACGAACTATCTTTAGATTATTGAGGAATTATTCAAGAACACTTTGAATGTGGGTTTTGGAATTGGGGGTTTCGATTAGATGTCATTGAAATCTCGATTTATGTATTCCTTTTGGATTATTGTTTGTATTTAGGATGTTTTGTTAGATGGAATCACTCATTTGGAGGTTGGTGTTCGATATAATTGGGATTGGTTGTAAACAATGGAAGAATGTATGCAACGTGTTTGTCAAAATGCCCCAATGAGTTAGGTTTGTTGTATCGACTTCTTGAATTGGTTATGATCATAATTGATACGTATATTAAGCGAATTGTTGGTAATTGTGTTATTCAAGGTTGTTCGAGCAATTGATAACTCCATTAAGGACGTTTATTCGAGGAAGGACATTCTTCACCGATATTTGAGGCAAGTTGATCATTGCCCAGTTACAAGGATAATCATTCCTTTCGTTGTTGTTCATCCATACATATAATTCATGCATAAGTATATCAATCATTGTTGAGGCTTGAAATTATCAAAGTAATCATTTAATTCACGAGGAACGACGGTTCCAACCATTTCATTTGAGCTATCACTCCTTGCGTTATTAATTCACCCCGATGAGTCATTCTTGGACTTATTGGATTTCTATTCATTATCATTCATTTTGGTTGCTTTTGCTGTTGTGACCTTCCGGGATTGCATTGCGTTATCGGGTGGTATATGTGTGGAATTTTTAGTCGGGCACACTAAGGTCATTGTGTATATGCGGGTATCCGGACACATTGGACTGTGCACATGGTAACGTGCCTCCGTGAGACTAATTAGGCCAAGTTTTGCGGATGTTTATGCGGGATGCCGGGCACTCGGCATACTTGTGTACTTGCACATCCCATTCGGGCGTACTATGATGCCCCTCGTTCAACTTGATTTCATAACTAATTCATGTGATTATTGTATTTGTTCAACTCTCGAGGATTGTTGTTGTGTAACTGACCCCGTTGGGGATGTTGTCTTTAGGTCATGGCAAGGCAAAGGCATAGGAAGAGAACGTTGACGGCGAGGAGCCCCAGTGATACTAGTAGGGGGCCCCAGTCTTTCCATTTATTCATATTTCTTTGATGTGTATTTTCTACTGTAGTTTCCTTTTGGACTTTCATTTATTCAGTGTTGTATATTTCGTCTTCATAAGAAATATATACGCATTCTGTATTCTTGGGTGTATTGTACTTGAAACTCCTCATCGGAGTAATTAGTAATATAATGTCGTTCGGTACTACAGTTACATTATTTAATTCATTAATATACATTCGCCTGGTGGGTCCCAGTTGGGGGTCCACGGCACTGTAATATCCGCCTAGTTTGGGGTGTTACATCCACCTTAACTATTACATTAACAAACCAAGTTAGCTAAGTCTTCCGCATATTTTTTAAGGGGACATCTGAACTGTTCCCAGCTGAGTTTACCTAGTTGTTGCACATCATAGATGAGTTTCAAAAAGCCGTTCATTTTATAAAAGTTTTAAAAGTATATTAACGCCCCACTAGACTTTTACTAAACGTACTTGTGACCTACGAGTGGTACCAGAGAGGTCGGTTCAAAGACCACATAATTGGTAGTCACCGAACCAGATCCATATACTCAGATATATTTCACTAATATCTCATATTAAGATGGATCACATGCACTCTAGACTCCCTATTTTCTCCTTTGAGATGATTATGATCTTTGGACGATAAGAATGCAGGCACGCTAATGAGGAAATTACAGCTGGAAACCAAAGTAGATTCCCAAGACCAGATCAGAGCTAACCACCAGTGAGAGGAAGCTGGCAAATCTTGACAACTGGGCCAAAGATATACTATATACCAAACTCTTGATAAAGCCACCATAGTAAAATTCAAGAATTACAAAACTCCCAAAGAATTCTGGGACACATTAGGAGTAAAGTGTAAAAGAACCAAACTGATAAAAGAAAACAAGTTGTCAATTGCTGCACAAAAGTTTGACAACTTCAAAGTGAAGAATGGAGAGACCATTGATTATGTGTATACTAGGTTCATAGAAATTATCAATGAATTGACTCCCTTGAAAAAATGGAGAGACCATTGATCATGTGGATACTAGGTTCATAGAAATTATCAATGAAATCAGCTCTCTGGGAAAAACCTATGGCAACCGAGAAATGGCTCTGAAAGTATTAAGGTCTCTAAACCCAGAATGGAGCATGAAGGTCATAGCCATGAGGGAATCAAATGATCTTAACAAAATAAAGATCTAAGAGATGTTCTCAGACCTCAAGGCATTTGAGTTCGAACTTCCTTGCTCATCATCCAGTGAGTCAGCTGAGAAGGGAATTGCCTTTGCAGCCGAGTCCCCTGTAAAGAACCTATGTCATTCCTCCCAGCCCTCTGAACTTCGAGGAAGAAATGGCATTGATAATGGAAATATTCGGAAATTTCAGAAAGAATTAAGAAAGTACAAGAAGAACTACAAGGATAATCCCAGGAGAGAAACCAAAAGGCCGGGAACTGGAAGGTGGAATCCTATAATTGTCATAAAATAGGGCATATCCAATACGGTTGTCCTGATCCTAAGAAAGATGAAGAAAATAAGGACATGGGAAAAAGGGAAGACAATAGGAAGGCTCCAATCGGAGAATATCACATACCAGAGACTGTGGAATCAAGCGGTGGATTCGTTTATGATGATGATGATGATTACAATTGCTTAATGGCCAACATTATTGATGAAGAGATATCATCTAAATCCCAACTTTCAGAATGTCTTAGCTCAGAATATCTAAATATCTTGATCTACATAGGTCCCTAAATCAATTGACAAAATATTTTGAAACTCCTAAACCAGCATACCTGGCTGTGACAGCTGAGAATACCAGCTGAAAAATGAGAAAGTGTAGCTGGAAATTGATTTTTGACAAACTCAGCCAGGATACAACCAATTTTAAGCTGAAAGTAACATGGCCATAGCTGAAATAAACAGACTAACAACTTTAAAGAATGAAAGCTCGGGTGCACTCGCTTATAGTGAGGCTGAAATTACAAAGCTCAAACAGTTAATCAATTCAAGCTAAAGAAATAACATCACTTAAGGCATGAAAAATAATAGAGAGACTGTGCACCAACCAAATACCTTTATATTTAAAATCAGGTCTTAGATATGATCCAAATGTTGCTCCTATTTCTAAAAATACATTATAAGCAAGTGTTCATCCAGCTAAACAAGCCAATCACAAAGGGCAGCAACCCAGTCATAAGGCTCAGAAGCAGTCTAGACAATCTAAGTAGCAACCAAGACAGTTTATGCATTAGCAAAGATAGTTTAGGCGGTAGCCAGGATAGTTTAAGACTCATCTAAGACAAAGGACTAGGCAATGGCCAAAGCAGAATCAGCAGTTGAGACATCATCGATAAAACTATTACTACCATATTTTCCCACAAAACAACTTTCACACTGGAGAGGTAGATCAAAAAGGAATCAAAATTTTCAAAATGTGTGGAAACAACAAAATTATCATCCAAGATTTAACAGTTGTAACACCCTCGATATATTCAGGAATATTACAGTGCTGTAAATCCTTTACGAAAGAATTTACAAGGCTGATTAAAAAAAAGGCAATAACAAATACCAAACAAATGAAAGTAACTGAAATAAAATACAACGGTTCTGAAGCAGTACTGAAAATACAAACGTTCAACGAAGGACATTAATACATAGCCAAATCCAAAATCACAAAAGATAACGTACTCGAGTACTTATTAAAAACAACACAAACATCTGACAATTAAATCCGGCCAGAACATCACTCTGCACCCTTCTCGTCATGCATCTCCAGTGGTTTTTTTCTTGCTCTCCTGGATCCTGAACATAAACAAATGTTCACCCCTGAAGGGGTTAGCACAACGATGCTGTTACAAGTACCACAACATATTATCCAACGTCTCACGAAGAGTAATAATAACATAGATGACATAAATACCAACAAGTCTCTACCTACGAGAAGACTCATAAATATCATACACAATTGATAATCACAACATAACATCACAACATACACATGGTAATTCCGATGATCCTGCGTTCACTGCCTAGATCCCAAGATGATCCTATTGGACCAACACGAGGTGGAGAAACTTGTCCTATGATCCAGCGCATGCTAGCATAGATCACAAGATGATCCCGTCGGACCAACACGAGGTGGACATGCAACAAGACACATATGCACGACAATATGTACAACATCAATATGTAAAACATAAATAAGGTACTTGCCTCAAATTGACGACAAGGATAAAACTTCGACGAATATCAACACACTCGAAGGTCGCCTCTTCGAACGATCACGTAGTATGACTCGGACCTAAAACAGAAGAAATAATATAGAGTTCATCTTACGTCGAGTAATTAATGTACGAACGTCTTGCAATCCAAACTACGGCCGAAAGTTCAACAAAACGTATCCTGCCTGATCTGCATAAGGTACATTACGTACCCAATGTAGCGTACGTTAATCCTCCTCGCTAGCGCACATAAGCTACGAAGCCTAACGCACGCTAATCATGTATTTGACAGTTTCTTCTCTGATCAAACGACTGTCTCGTCTGATGATATCTCAGTGTTTAACGTACGTTATCCTCATACATATTATACTCATGCAAACTTGAATGATCTTACGGTTTAAGACATATTAGAATTCAAGGATACACATAACATCACAACGCTATACTCAATCTTGATTACAACTTTCTTACGTAGTTTGGGTAATCTAAGGTTGATACACTTGTTACCAATATCATCAATACATTCAAACTTCATCATGAAGATTAATTAACCAATCCAACTTATAAGAAATGATACTGGTAACTTAAGCATAATCATCCCAACTTCTAAACATTATGTTTGGTTGAATAAATCATCTATGGAACCTAGTATTCTTGGTAGTATGATCATAACATCCTTAAGAACACGAATCCAAGGTTGGAGATAGCATTAACACACCTTAAGACGAAGAAAACAGCGAGACAATAGGTAGAGTCCAACTCCGGTTGCTTGTGTGCCAATCCTAGATGTTTCTCAGCTTCAATGATCAAGTATAAGTGATATCCAATCTCCAATGATCAAGTATAGATGGTCTATGGGTGTTTATATAGAAGGGGGAGGCTCTCTGGACTTCAAAGAAGTGAAGGACAAGTTAAGGAGCCGAAGCGAAATGAAATGGGGTGCTGTCCTATTTATAATTTTTCCGACCTTACATATATTAGCCTTCGTGCATAACGTACGTTATCCACTTAACGTACGCTACCCGATGTCCTTAGCGTATGCTACTATTCAATGGTAGCTTACTATCTCAATTCTGTACTCTCTTACGTACGCTACATCAATAGGGTTACGTACGTAATAAACATACTTAACGTACGCTACGTACATCCCTTAGCTTACGTTCATCTCTGTTGACCTGTTTAATATTAAAAACTGACCGAGCCACGCGGGGGAATCTTATCTTGTCTCTGCCTCGAGGTAGCCCATGTGCCGACCAATCTGACCAATAATTGACTGCCTTACGTACGCTATGCCTTGCTCATAGCGTACGCTATCTGTGACTCGTAACGTATGTTACGTATACTAGCTAGCGTACGTTACGACGTAGTTGCATGTATAAATTTACAAGGTTGGTATGATCATGCATGTGGATACGAATACAGGAAAGATCATACTTTGATTGATATCACAAATTCAAATAATACAGGGTTCAAATAAGGATTGAAAATACTCAACAATTTATCCGGATATTACATACTCTCCTCCTAAATAGGAGTTTCGTCCCGAAACTAAAGATGAAAATAACTCTGGGTATCTGGACTTCATGCTATCTTGTGTTTCCCAAGTGGCTTCTTCAACTTCGTGGCGCGACCACTGAACCTTAACTAAAGTGATTGGTTTATTCCTCAATTGTTTAACTCAACTTTCGAGTATTTTGATTGGTCTCTCTTCAAACGTGCCATCTAGTGACTTTAATCTCGCCAAAATCAATGACATGACTGAGATCTGGTATATACTTCCGTAACTGAGAAACGTGGAACACATTATGAACGTGACTCAGTGATGGCGGTAAGGCCAACCTGTACGCCAACTCTCTAACTCTTTCAATAATCTCGAACGGTCCGATATATCTCGGACCCAGCTTTCCCTTTTTCCCAAAACGAAAAATTCCTTGAGTAGGATAAACCTTTAAAAGCACGTGATCTCCAATATCGAACTCTAACGGGCGACGGCGCATATTTGCATAATATTTTTTCTGACTCTGGGCGGTAAACAGTCTTTCACGAATCAAAGCTATCTTTTCTTGCATCTATACGATCAACTCTGGTTCCGTCCCGATCAAGTCTGATGAATCATCCCAAC
The DNA here is from genome assembly GCA_033398695.1 of Orobanche coerulescens. NCBI lineage: Eukaryota > Viridiplantae > Streptophyta > Magnoliopsida > Lamiales > Orobanchaceae > Orobanche > Orobanche coerulescens. Next base: position 33,336,600 of record CM065814.1, on the reverse strand, counting down.
ACAGGGGAGATCTGCATCTCCTCCCATATAATGCTTCAAAAGGTGCCATCTTAATGGAAGCATGCCAACTATTGTTGTAAGTGAATTCAATCAATTGTAGATGAACTTCCCACTCAGTTAACCAATCTAAGTCACAAGCTCTCAGCATGTCTTCCACTGTTTGAATAAACCTCTCGGACAGTCCATCTGTCTGCGGATGATAAGTTGTGCTAAAGTTCAACTCAGTTCCCAAAGCCTTATGAGCTGCTTTCCAAAAATGAGACACGAAGCGACCGTCCCTGTCAGAAATAATGGTCTTCGGCATACCATATAATTGGACTATCTCTAAAATGAATACTCGTGCCAACTTCTCTGGTCCCCATGTGTCCTTAATGCCTAGAAAATGAGCCGATTTGATTAGATGGTCAACTATCACCCAAATCATGTTCATCCCTGTTCTGGCCTTCGGCATATTAGTGATAAAGTCCATCGATATGTCCTCCCACTTCCATTCATGAATCGGGAGAAGCTTTAGTATTCCGGCAGGTCATTGATGTTCGATCTTAACCTGCTTACAAATCAAGCATTTCGAGTCATAATCCGCTACATATTTCTTCATGTTGCCCCACCAGAAATTCTGCTTCAGATCCTTATACATCTTACTGGTGCCCGGGTGGATAGAATAGGGCGTACTGTGAGCTTCCTTCAGAATTGTCTACTTCAAAACATCGACATCGGAACACAAAGTCGGCTATGAAATCTCAAAACTCCATCATCATGAATTACGAATCCAGGGGCCTTTCCCTTTCTCACTTCATCACGTAACCGAATTATCAGAGGATCATCTAATTGCTTAGATTTAATTTCTTCGGTTAATGATGAAGTTAGTTCCATCACACATAGCTGTCCTTGGACTCTTTGCAACCATATTTCAATTCCTTCGCGAATCAATTCTCGTTGAATTTTGGGCTGGGAGGTAAGAGTTTCCAACATTCGAATAGAAACGGGTTTGCGACTTAATGCATCAGCCACCACATTTGCTTTACCTGGATGATAAAGAATCTCCAAGTCGTAATCTTTAATTAATTCCAGCCATCTCCTCTGCCGCATGTTTAACTCTTTCTGACTGAAAATGTATTTGAGACTCTTATGAGCCGTGAAGATCTGACAGTAAGTTCCGTACAAATAATGTCTCTAAATTTTCAAGGCGAAAACCACGGCTGCCAACTCCAAATCATGCGTTGGATAATTTACTTCATAGGGCTTCAACTGTCGTGATGCGTAGGCGATCACCTTCTCATTCTGCATCAGTACACACCCGAGACCTTGGTTTGAAGCGTCACTGTAAACTATGAATCCTCCAGTTCCCTGTGGTAGTGCTAAAATTGGTGCCATTGTCAATCTCTTCTTCAATTCATCAAAGCTGGTCTAGCACATCTCGTTCCACTCAAACTTTTAGGTTTTCTGCAATAATCGAGTAAGTGGGCGGGTAATTTTGGAAAACCCTTCCACGAACCGACGATAATACCCTGCAAGTCCTAAGAAACTCTTGACTTCCTTCACATTCTTAGGAGACTTCCAATCCAAGATTTCCTCGACTTTATGGGGATCTACTCGGACTCCTTCCGTTGATACCACATGACCGAGGAACATCATTTTTTTAGCCAGAATTCGCACTTAGAAAGTTTTTCATATAACTTTTCGCTTCTCAAGAGATTCAAAACGATCCGTAAGTGTTGCGCATGCTCTTACGGGCTCTTAGAATAAACCAGAATATCATCAATAAACACAACTACGAACTTGTCCAAATACTCCATGAATACTCGATTCATCAATTGCATGAACACAGGCATCACTACAAACTCATAGTGTCCGTTGCGAGTTCTGAACGCTGACTTTGGAACATCGGATACCTTAATCCTCAACTGATGATATCCCAACCTCAGATCAATCTTAGAAAACATTGTTTCTCCTTGTAATTGGTCAAACAAATCGTCAATCCGTGGCAACGGATACTTGTTCTTTATCGTCATCTTGTTCAGCTCTCGATAGTCAATACACAATCGAAGTGATCCATCTTTCTTCCGGACAAAAAGAACTGGTGCACCTCAAGGAAAAACGCTTGGCTGAATATAACCTTTGTCCAGTAATTCTTCCAATTACTTCTTTAATTCAAACATCTCAGTAGGTGCCATACGATACGGCGCCTTAGAAATTGGTGTAGCTCCTGGTTCCAGCTCAATGGTGAATTCTACATCTCGTCATGGAGGTACTCTAGGCAATTCGTCAGGAACCACATCCGGAAATTCATTCACAACATGAATGGATGAAAGTTATACTTTTCCATCTTCCTTCTTCATTGCGTAACACCAGTATCCAGTACATCCCTGTTTAGCAGTTTGACAGCTTTCATTGCTTTGATCACCTTTCCTGAGCTTCATGGTCCCTCGAACAATATTTCGGAACCATCTTCAGCTATCATCGAGATATTCCTCTTCCGGTAGTTTACAATAGCTCCATATCGAGTAAGCCAATCATCTCCGAGAATCAGGTCGTCTCCTTGCATTTCTATCACAATCAGATTTGAGGGCCACTCTCTGCCTCCAATTGATACAGGAAAATCTCTAGTTTCTAAGTTTCCCACAATTCTCTCTCCACTCGGTAAACCCACAACATAAGGCTCACAATTATGAAAACCAGAAATGTTCAAACGATTTACATAAGACAATGATATAAATGAATGTGTAGCCCCTATATCGAATAAAACGCTAACTGGTTGTGAAAGGATCTGAACAGTACCTGATGCGACAGCAGCATCCTGATTGTCTGCCCTCCTCATCTCATACAGGCGTGGAGGAACGGATCCGGCACTCGATGTCCCCTTTCGGTAGAATGGCCCTCTGCCCCATCCCTGACCAAAACTCTGGGGTGGCTGGACATTGTGCTGCGTCTATGGAACACTCATATCTCTCTAAACTGGCTGTGATGCACGAGCTCTAAAAGATTTTGCAGCCTCCTCACAGAACAACGCACGATGTCCCTCTCGACCACAATCATAACATGTCACGGCGAGAAGTGAGCAATCTCATCGATAGAGTCTCGTCCGACCACAGTTAAAGCACTTCCTGGTTACATCCGTCGTGGCTGATACTGCTCCGAAGTTCTTTCTGCTCTTGGATAAGTGAGGAGGTTTATTGAATGAATCGAAGGATGACTGGGCCTTGCAGGGCCCACTGCTCTTGTGCTCCGTGAAATTACCAGACACTTTATGTTTCTTGGATTCGGCGAACTTTTCCATCGCTGCTTCCTTAATCTCATATGCCAACGCTTTGTCCTGATACTGACGAAGTGTGGTGCATTCAAAACCAGACATGTACCTCTGTATATCCGGTTTCATTCTCATATCGAAGTGGATCATCATTTCCGTATCTGTTGTGACCAGGTGTCGAACAAACTTGATTTGCTGATTAAATGTTTCAATTGTCTGGGATACTGGCATGTCTGACGGCTGTACGGAGAAAAATTCCTGAACTTTAGCTTCCCTCAACGGACGGGGACAGTACTGAGCTTCCATCATCAATTTAAATTCTCCCCAGTCAGCATCATGATCTACGGGTCGGATGGCCTCCCACCACTCGGACGCTTCCCCTTTCAGAAAGAACTGAGCAATAAAGGCTCTCCGGTCTTCTGGGCAATTAATCTCGGCAAAAATTTTCTCCAGTTCCTTTAAGAAATGATCCCATATCGGTGTCTCAGAAAAGCTATCGAATATGGGCGGTTGCATCTTCGCCACCTCCTGTAGCCATCGGTGTCTGAGATTTCCCAAGTTTAGGATGCCTTGCTGTATCTCTCTCCCTGTTGTAATCCTACTGCCACTTGCATTCGGTCCACAACCTGAGAAAACTGAGTCATCTGGTTGACCACCTGACGAAGGATGTCGGTAACAACAGGTTCTGGTTCATTGTTAATAGGTTCTTGTGGCTCGCCTGAGCTGTGGCTACCCTGATTTGAAGGTGAAGCTTCTCTCTTAGAATTCCTTCGTCCGCGTCCGCGTCCGCGACTGCGACCACGTCCATGTCCTCCTCTCAACTTACCGTAAGCATAAATACGAGATAGAGTTTTAGGAACTTACAACCACCGCTCACACGAAGACGTAGGCAGTACAGTGATGTCATTCACGGCCGGTTATCTCAAAAGACATATACGACTTTTATTCTAACCCAACGACCAAGATATCCATAATCTTAGCTCTGATACCATATTCTGTAACACCCCCGATATATTCAGAAATATTACAGCGCCGTAAATCCTTTATGAAAGAATTTACAAGGTTGATGAAAAGAAAAGACAATAACAAATACCAAACAAATGAAAGTAACTGAAATAAAATACAATGGTTTTGAAGCAGTACTGAAAATACAAATGTTCAACGAAGGACATTAATAGATAGCCAAATCCAAAATCACAAAAGATAACATACTCGAGTACTTATTAAAAACAACACAAATATCTGACAATTAATTCCGACCGGAACATCACTCTGCACCCTCGTCGTCATGCAGCTCCAGTGGTTGTTTCCCTGCTCTCCTGGATCCTGAACAGAAACAAATGTTCACCCCCGAAGGAGTTAGCACAACGATGCTAGTACAAGTACCATAATATATTATCTAACGTCTCACGAAGAATAATAATAACATAGATGACAAAAATACCAACGAGTCTCTACCTACGAGAAGACTCAAAAATATCATACACAATTGATAATCACAACATGACATCACAACATACATATGGTAATTCCGATGATCCAGCGTTCACTGCCTAGATTCCAAGATGATCCCGTCGGACCAACACGAGGTGTAAAATCCTATCCGATGATCCAGCACATGCTAGCATAGATCCCAAGATGATCCCATTAGACCAACATGAGGTGGACATGCAACAACGACACATATGCACGACAATATGTATAACATCAATACGTAAAACATAAATAAGGTACTTGCCTCAAACTGATGACAAGGATAAAACTTCGACGAATATCAACACACTCGAAGGTCGCCCCTTCGATCGATCATGTAGTAACACTCGGACCTAAAACAAAACAAATAATATAGAGTTCATCTTACATCGAGTAATTAATGTATGAACGTCTAGCAATCCAAACTACGGCCAAAAGTTCAACAAAACATATCCTGCCTGATCTGCATAACGTACGTTACGTTCCCAACGTAGCGTATGTTAAGCCTGCTCGTTACCGTACGTAAGCCACGAAGCCTAGCGAACACTAATCATGTATTTGGCAGTTTCTTCTCTGATCAGACGATTGTCTCGTCTGATGATATCTCAGTATTTAACGTACGTTATCCTCATACATATTATACTCATGCAAACTTGAATGATCTTATGGTTTAAGACATCTTCGAATTCAAGGATACACATAACATCACAACGCTATACTCAATCTTGATTACAACTTCTCTTACGTATTTCAGATATCTAAGGTTGATACACTTGTTACCAATATCATCAATACATTCAAATTTCATCATGAAGATTAATTAACCAATCCAACTTATAAGAAATGATACAACCTTCGATGATACTTTTCTTAAGTCTGTTTAGCAAAAGTGATATCAATACCAAGTCTACGATCATTATGGCAACACCATTCGATACGGATTATTAATCTCAGAACACTACTCTTATTGTTTGTCGTAACAAGATTCCAACTATAATGTTCTCAACAATGGTAACTTAAGCATAATCATCCCAGCTTCTAAACATGATGTTTGGTTGAATAAATCATCTATGGAACCTAGTATTATTGGTAGTATGATCATAACATCCTTAAGAATACGAATCCAAGGTTGGAGATAGCATTAACATACCTTAAGATGAAGAAAACACCAAGACAATAGATAGAGTCAACCTCCGGTTGCTTGTGTGCCAATCCAAGATGTTTCTCAACTTCAATGATCAAGTATAAGTGATATCCAATCTCCAATGATCAAGTATAGACGGTCTATGGGTGTTTATGTAGAAGGGGGAGGCTCTCTGAACTTCAAAGAAGTGATGGACAAGTGAAAGAGATGAAGTGAAATGAAATGGGGTGTTGTCCTATTTATAATTTTTCGGACCTTACATACATTAGCCTTCGTGCATAACGTACGTTATCTACTTAGCGTACGTTACCGTTCAATGGTAGCATACTGTCTCAATTCGGTACTCTCTTACGTACGCTACATAAATAAGGTTACATACGTAATAACCATACTTAACATACGCTACGTACATCTCTTAGCGTACGTTAATCTCCATTGACCTGTTTAATATTAAAAACTGACCGGGCCACGCAGGGTAATCTTATCTTGTCTCCGCCTGGAGGTGGCCCATGTGCCGACCAATCTGTGGGACTGATCGGGGTTCTGAACCACCTGAGCTATCGCCGCCATCTGGTTAACCATTTGCTGCATAACAGCCGCAATACCAAGATCGACGCGCTCCTGAGAAGAAGCATGACTGTGACGGTCACCGGTACTGCCGGCTCCCAAAGAATGCGACGTGGCCTCCCCGCCGGCTGCCCCACATCCTCGGCCGCGTCCACGACCACGACCACGGTTTCCTCCGGCATCCATACTGGTGTTAAGGGATAACAGAAGTATATTGATGATGAGTAAGGGAGGAAAGGCAACTACAATTCGAAAGTGGAAATACAATTGACTGCCTTACGTATGTTATGCCTTGCTCATAGCGTACGCTATCTGTGGCTCGTAACGTACGTTACGCATAAATATACAAGGTTGATATAATCATGCATGTGGATACGAATACGGGAAAGATCATACTTCAATTATTGATATCATAAATTCGAATAATACAAGGTTCAAATACGGATGAAAATACTCAACAATTCATCCGGATATTACAATAGTGTCCCACACCAAACAATTTATCAATCCCACTATGTGTACAATCCAAACAAGGGAGATAGAAAACATAAATATGCATATCAAAATGCATATAAGAATAATTTTCATACCCCCAGGAGAAATCAATTCTCCAGGAATTTACTAACCCTAGAGGACCCGCTCAGATCTGGGTACCTAAATCCTTTCTTGATGATTGCAGAAGAGATGGAAGGATTATTATAAAGTTGCATCAAAATCACCAGTAGGCGGTGAAGAATGGTTTGTGGACTCTGGGTGCTCGGTATATGAGAGAAAACAAGAAAATTATGTCAAACTATACTAAAGAACGAGGTCCAAATATAATCATTGGAGATAGATCAAGTGGACAAACCAAAGGGTATGGAAAGCTGCACAGTGAAAATATTATCATAAGAAAGGTGCAATATGTCAAAGAACTCGAATACAATCTCTTGAGCATAAGTCAGTTATCTGATGAGAACAATTAGTAGTCTTCACCAAATGGAAATATATGGTGATTGATCTCCTAACTGAAGAAGTGAAGCTATAAGGCTACAGAAGAAGGGATGTCTATGTGATAGATTGAAAAACAAGCACACCAAATGCATGTTTCATACCGAATAGTAGCTAAAAATGGATGGCTCTGGCACAAAAGACTAAGCCATATGAATTTCAAAGCTCTCAACAAGATAATCACAAAAAATGGTAAGAGGTCTCGCATAAGGAATATTCAAGAAGGAGACCATCTGTGATGCATGCCAGAAAGGAAAGGAAACCAAAGCTTCTTTCAAATCAGTTCAACTTACTACTCTAAACAGCAGGGTACTGGAATTACTTCACATGGATCTCTTTTCTCCTATCAAACCAAGGACACCAAGTGGAAGAAAGCATGCATTAGTAGTTGCAGATGACTACACAAGATACACATAGATAGTTTTCCTCTATAAAAAGAGTGAAACTCTAACCAAACTGCCTGAGCTTATGAGGAGAATTCAAAATGAGAAATTCCTATCCATCATAAATATCATATCAGACAAAGGATAAGAATTCCTTAACAAAGAAATCATTGAATATAGTAATTTGAACGAAATTCAACATGAAGTTACAGCCGCAAGAACACCACAACAAAATAGTGTAACTGAAAGAAGGAACAAAAACCTCAAGGAAGCAGGCAGGACAATGATTGCTGAAACTGACCTTCCTAAAAGATTGTGGGCTGAAGCTGTGAATACAGCATGCCATACTCAAAACAGAAGTATGATAGTAGGGAGACACTGTAAAACTCCCTATGATGTTTGGAATGATAGATTACCAACTGTTGCATACTTCCATATTTTTGGTTGTAAGTGTTTTATCCACAACAATGACAAAACCCAATTGAATGCCTTTGATGCAAAACCTGATGATGGTCTATTTATGGGGTACTCATAGATAATCAAGGCATACAAAATGTTTAACAAAATAACATTCGTTGCAGAACAAACACCTATCGTATTTGATGAATCTACTGCTGAGTACAGGAAATAGGTGGAACAAATTGAGAAAATGCTCAAAGCCACTTCTCTAGACGAAGCCATTATCAATGACACAAGGTTGATGGACTCAGCTGATAAAGACCTAACTGTAGATCAGCCAGTATCCCAGTCCCAGCTGATTCAGACATAGCTGAACCAGACCCAGCTATGTTAAAATAAGCCGATTCAATCATAGCTGAACCAGACACAACTGCAGACCATCAAGACCCAACTGATGCACATACGGATACGACAATCCCTCAAAACAACTCAACAGGGGGAATAAACAATGATGATCCACAACCAAAAACAGAATATGTAGAAGAAACTCCCAGATGGCTAATAGATCATCACATCCAACCAATCATTGGGAACCTAACTGATGGAGTCAATACCAGGAACTTTAATGACCCGATGGGAACGACTATGTTCTCTTGTTTCATGTCTCAAATGGAACCTAGGACAACTGAACAAGCATTGGAGGATTACACTTGGGTAAAGGCTTTGCAATAAGAGCTAAATGTTACATGTATTTTTGTGCGCTTAATTATCATTATTTTATATCTATTTTGTGTTTAAATCTGCATAAATGAGCTTTTAATATATTATGTTTATATGTTTTGAAGGAAATAAGAGTCCGGAAGCTTAAACGAAGAAAAACGGGCCAAAACGACATTTTCTGGTCAAGGGCCGCATCGCATCGAGCCAGAGCCGCGGCACAGATACGGCTCCAAGCTAACTGGTACAAACTGTACCGGGGGCCGCGGCACGCTCATTCTGAGTCGCGGCCCATAAGGAAAAATTGCCCAGGCCTGGGCAGCACATGGGCAAGCGCCGCGGCACACTTAATCCAGGCCGCGGCCCGCGGCGCGGGATTTCTGATGTCAGCCCGTGATTTTAACTGTTTTGGAAGCCATTTTCGACCTAATCCTCGGACGCATTTTTGGAGGTGGAAAGAAGGTTATAAAAATACGATGAAGGTCAGAAAAAGAGGCATCGAAGAAGAGGAGAAAAATACCTAGCAGCAGAAAGCAAAGGCCAGAGAACGGAAGAGATTCGGTTCTTCAATTGTGTTTGAATTTCTTTCCTATGTTTTATTCAAATCTTTGTGTATTAATTTCTAACATGTCGGGCTAGACCCTTTATTTCTAGGATTGTGATGAAACCGAGATTTTGATGAATTAGTTCTTGATTTTACATTATTAATATATTTCCCTTTTCTATTGAGTTTTCCCAATTGTTCTTAATGCTTTCAATTGTGTGGCCTATAATTGAATTATAATTACGTAACTTGAATAGAAGAGTAGAGTTAGTAGTGAAAATTGGGTGAAACCATTTTGTCCTGTGAGATAGGAATATACTCATAGGAATTGCGTAGCTTGTTTGAAGATTTTAGAACTGTTTGACTATTGTTGAATTAACTCACCTAGGAATAGAGTGAATTATTCACCTTGGAAAATTCTTCTGAACTCGGGAGAGGCATTAGATTATATTAGAATCTCCACTTTCAATAAATTGGGAATTTACATAAATTATATAAATCAAGAGTAATTCGGATTAATCGAGGCGAATTCTCAATCCTAGATTCTTCTCTTATTTGATCTCCTTTCTTCGGATTATTGATTTTGTTATTTGTTTCTAGTTTATCACTTTATTTAATTTTTGATAATACTTCAACCTCAAAATTCGGTCGTTCAAATAAAATTAGGATTACGAATAAATAGATAATTAGTGCATCAGTCCTCGAGGGAACGATATCTTTCTCATCACTTTATTACTTGATTACGACAACGTGCACTTGCGTTCAAAAAAGTACGTAACAAGTTTTTGGCGCCGTTGTTGGGAAGTGATTGTTTTTACTAATATCAATTTTGGTGTTTTTAATCTTAATTTGAACATTATTTTATTTTTGTGTAAATTTGTTTTTACTTGTTTTCCTTTCAGGAGTTCGTTTAGTGCATGAGAAAATTTGGTAACGAAGGTCTATTCCCTTTGGATACCGAACTCGAACGCACTTTGCGGAAAAACAGGAAGGAAAGGCGTGAGTTGTTAACTACGGATACCATGGCTGACAACACCGAAAATCAAGGGATCGACAATCCTATTCATCAAGCTCAACCGGCATTGGCACTCCGTGATTATGCACTTCCACAGATCAATGCGAATTTTTCGGAGACTCGGCGTCCAACCATTCAAGCGAACAATTTCAAGATTAAGCCGGCTATCATTCAAATGGTGCAAGCAAGCCAATTTTGTGGATTGGCTAATGATGATCCGAATGCTCATATTGCATCCTTCCTCGAGATATGCGACACATAAAATAATGAAGTTTCTGATGACGCCATTTGTCTACGGCTTTTCCCATTCTCTCTAAGGGACAAAGCCAAGTTTTGGTTGAATTCACTCCCGCTGGGCTCTATCACGACTTGGGCGGAGTTAGCACAAGCTTTTTTAGCTAAATTCTTTCTGCCGGTGAAGACAACGAGACTTTGGAATGAAATAACTACTTTCAGGCAATTTAAGATCGAATCGCTTCATGAAGCATGGGAGCGATACAAGGATTTTCTAAGGAGATGCCCACATCATGGTCTACCGGATTGGCTGGAGATTCAGACATTTTATAACGGACTGGGTGCTTCTACACGCACTCTTGTTGATGCAGCCGCTGGAGGTGCTTTAATGGGCAAGACGATGGCTGAAGCTCATTCTTTACTGGAAGATATGGCAGCAAATGCATATCAATGGCCTTCTGAACGTATAAATCCAAAGCGAGTGATGGGAATTTCCGACAACGATCCAATCTCTACTCTATCAGCCCAAGTTGTAGCTTTAACTCAACAACTGCAAACTTTTTCACATACCCCTTCTACCAATATCATGGAAACATGTAATTGGTGCAACGGGTCACATCCTAGTGCTGACTGTCAAATCGAGAATCCTTTTTAGCAAACTCAGATGGAACAAGCTCAATTTGTGGGGAATGGGAATCGTCAGAGTAACTCGTATTCCAACAGTTACAACCAAGGGTGGCGAAATCATCCCAATCTTTCGTGGAGGAACGGGCAAGCGTTGAACAATCCTCCACAAGCTCAAGTCACTCAACCACCACAGCAGCCCCCTCAACCACCGAAGGTTTCTTTAGAAGATGCGATTGCTCAATTGGCGGCTAACACGAGTCAATTCATGACCTGCACGAAAACTACTCTACATGATCATTCCGTTTCTATTCGGAATGTGGAGGTTCAAATGGGGCAGATTGCGAATATATTATCCTCTAGATCCCAAGGTGTTTTACTAAGTGCTACCGAACCGAATCCCAAGGAATATGTGCAAGCTATTGAGCTACGAAGAGGAAAGGAGCTACACGAGCAGCAAAAGGGTAGCAAAGGACATAGCAGCCCCGTTGAGGAAGGGAATGACAAAGAGCCCAAGCCAAAAGCAGTCTCGGCCACACATCATACTTATGTATCACATGTCCCATTTCCACAGCGTCTGCAAAAGCAAAAGTTAGACAAGCAGTTTTCTAAGTTTCTTGATGTCTTTAAGAAATTGCACATTAATATCCCATTTGCCGACGCTTTTGAACAAATTCCGAGCTATGTGAAAATCATGAAGGAGATATTATCTAAAAAAAGGAAGCTTGAAGAATATGAAACGGTGGCACTGGCTGTAGATTGCAACGCTATCTTGCAGAAAAAGCTCCCGCCTAAATTGAAGGATCCAGGAAGCTTCACTATACCTTGCACTATTGGAAACTTGTCTTTTGATAGAGCGTTATGTGGTCTCGGCGCCAGTATAAATATTATGCCTTTTTCTATTTTCAAGAAACTAGGGATTGGGGAGTCCAAGCCTACTACGGTCTCTTTACAACTAGCCGATAGATCCATCAAGTATCCGAGAGGGGTAATAGAAGATGTCCTGGTCAGGGTTGATAAATTTATTTTCCCTGCTAATTTTATTGTGCTTGATATGGAAGAGGATCACGAGATTCCGATTATTTTGGTTAGATCATTTTTAGCCACTTGTAGGACTCTTATTGATGTTCAGAAGGTTGAATTGATGCTTCGGGTTCAAGATGAGCAAGTCACATTCAAAGTGTTTCGATCTCTCCCGTGTCCAAGCAATGTCGAGAAGTGTTCTCAAATTGAAAGCTTAGATATTTTTGTGAAAGACACACACCGGGAGAGATGTCGGTCGAGTGTTCAAAATCTGTTTTAGTTGCTCCGACTAAGAAAAATGAAGAACGACTCGCGTATCTTAGGCATTTGGATATGTCGTCTTCATCATCCGTTCATCCACCATCGAAAAATTCTCATGCCATCATAAGTTCGTTCGTGGAAAAGAAAACTAAGCCGGAAGTGAAACGGGTGCCAAGTCATGTGCAATATGGGTGTTTTGGGAAGTTACTTTTGTTCAAGTCTTTTCGCAAAGAATGTTGGATGTCCAAACCAAAAATCGAACTATTAAAAACAAATGGTCAAAAATTTAAAACACATATTAATGGTTCGATGGACTGGGCGGAGTCCAATTGGTGTTTGCGAAAAGCAAATTGATCTTAAAAAGGTCCAGCTGAAGACTATAACTTAGCGCTTCTCGGGAGGCAACCCGAGTATTAGTATAGATTTTAGTTTTTTTCGCTGTTTTCCTTCATTTTAGGAGTCTACTTTTTGGCATTTTTGCTTTGCTATGTTCTCTCTCATGTTCTAGGTGTTTTCATTTGAAAAATCTATGCAGGAACTCTCCAGGGAGAATTTTTAAGCTTAGGGCTGCGGCACATAAAGAGCGGGCCGCGGAACACACAAATGTAAAAATGTGGCTAACTTGATGTACTTTGTGCCGCGGCACGATAGTGCTGAGCGGCGGCACACTTGACCTAAGAGCCGCAGCACGATAAGGACGAGTCGCGGCACGCCGAAGACCCGGAAATGTACCCAGGAGCCTGTACTCTGTGCCGCGGCATGAAGGTGCTTAGCCGCGGCACACTAACCCTGGAAGCCGCGGCACCCGTACAACGAGCCGTGGCACGCTGTGAAATGTCCTGAACGCCCAAAACAGCCTGTACTGTGGGCCGCGGCTCACTTTCTACGTGCCGCGGCCCCTGCCAAGAATTTAAAAGGGGCTGGGCTGCTCAGAAGTCAATCGACCAAAACAAAGATATTGTATGACCTCACAAATTCTTTCTTCTTTCGCGCGGCGCAAGCTCACCTTCTCCGAAATTCTTCTTCTTCTCATATTCTTCAATCCAACACAAGGTAATCCTTATTCTTTAATCTTAATTGCAACATGGATTGAGAAGTGGGGTAATGTTCTTCATTCATTGATGAATTTGTTTTTATTTCTTAAAGTTCTATCAAGATTTTTATCGGAATATGTTGAGATTATCGATTGATTGATTGTGTTTCGTTGATTTGTCATGAATTATTGCGATTTTGTTTGTTGTTGGGGATTGAATTCACCAATGATTATTCTTGTTCTTCATTTAAGTTTACGCACGCAAAGTGTTTGATGAAATACCCCAATGAAATTTTTTGATCTAAACTTCTCCAATTTGTTTGCAACGAATACGATTATCGGAATAATATGCCCCTCAGCCCTTACGTCAAATTAAAATTTTCGCATCATATCCCTCATACGGAAGTGCGAGTCTTTGACGCTATATTCGTTCCCACACGTTACAAGTTGTGGTTGGTGTTTTGTTATTAAAGTCGTCTGATTGTCCTGTTTTTATCTTTCAGGAATACATAATGGCATGCAATAGAAAGTTGAGTTCCACTCGTGCTACGACTCGTTCTTCTCCCCTTAGAGGAGAAACCTCGCAAAACCGCACGAAAGAGCATTCCTAACAATTCTCCGACCTGGAGATCCATCGCATATTTAATGATACGTCCTCGTCCCATAATTCCCGAGCGGGGATTTGCTCCCGCCCCACAATACGGCGAGCTCTTAACTATGATCACTGAAATGGTATGGACTAGATTCGCCGCACAACTCGAGCCGGCCGTAATCTCGATCGTACAAGAATTCTACGCCAGTGCTCTATTACTTCATATCCGGGGAGGTCAGATGTTGGGGAGGCTGAATTTACGTACTGTGGTTGTCGTCCGTGGCCAGACAGTGACTTCTCGGAAGCCGCAATTCGGAGGTTATACGAGCTACCTGAGGTAGACGAATCAGCGTTCACGCGGATTATGGGTGGCCTCATGAGGGAGGCATTGCTAGAGGTGCTTGCTCAGCCGGATTCCGTTTGGGAAATGCGCATCCGGGGCCCATAGCTTTCTTTTTCAAGATTTCCCGTCTCAGTCGGCTTGGGAGAGATTGGCTATATTTTCTCTGCTCACGAGTCGACCCTACTTCGCAGATCCGCTCTGTCCTGCTTCCTCGTGCCCGACTTCTATATGCCATTATGGCCGGACTGCGATTTGATGTGGCCCCACGTCTGGACCGATTTATTCTCCAGTGCATCCAAGGAGGGGCCAAGACGGGGCTAAAACATCCCTCTCTCATTTGTGCCTTATGCCGCCAGTCGGGCGTGACTTGGTTGGATGACGAGCCGACTATAGCACCTCAGGGTCCGATCGATCATCGTATCATCTCTCACTTCGACCAGTAGGGTGGAGCGCGGGCACATGCTCGGGGACGAGGATTTCTTCTAGACGAGCCACATGAGCACTCCCCCGAGCTACTTCTTCTAACGCATGAGACGACGGCTGATACTGAAGATCAGACCGAGTCCACCCCACCGCCAGCGAGACATCACCTTATTCAAGCGATGTTTGACAGCTTGAGGGAGGAGATGCGAGCAGAGAGAGATAGTGTCCTCGCAGCCGTTCGAGCGGAGATGTACGAGCAGGTCCGCTGGGCCAATCGGCGTACGGAGAGACGCTTAGCTGCGAGAGATGCCTACTACCTGGACTATTTGCCTGTTTAGACAGACCACATCCTTTGCCCGGACGGACCTTTCAATCCTCCGGTCAAGCCACCTACACCACCCACTTCGCCAGACTAGGCTGATGCCAGCGCTAGAGCTTACCTTAGGGTAGTACTTGACCCTTCTCTAACTGCGTATTATTATTTGTTGTCCATTGAGGTGAATGTACATCTCAAGTTTGGGGGGGTAGTTTTTAGTTGTTATTTATTTTTCGTTGTTATTGATTCTAGCCTTGCTTGTCTTCTATGATATTCTGGACTTTGTTTGCATTCGTGAATATTTCGTGCAGCCTTGTGTAAGAGTGATTATATGATACTGATTTCTTTTTGAAGAAACAGATGAGTATTGGTCGAGTTCGCATTATGCGGTTTTTGTTTCCCTCGAGTATTCATTTCGGTCTAACTTTTTGCGTCATTGTGGTAGTATTGGCATATAAGAAATGAGACATACGTGTTTGTAGTGTCCACATTACATGAGCCGTCGTCTATCTGTTTGGTGGCGCTATCCACTTAGCTAGTTGTCCAGTAACATTAGTCTTGGGGGCATTCAATTAAGTACCTAAGGTTAGGCATTGAGTCGGACAATTTTTCCCAAAAATTTAAGTAGCCTTGCATGTTCTATGATGGGAAGTTTAGTAACCAGGGGTATACACGTGACCCGTTGTTTACTCTGCGTAAAACGACAACCCTGAATAAACATGTTCATAAGTAAATTAATGGTTCAGAAAAATCGCATCTCCGACGATAGGAAGCCAAGTAACCGGGTGTATTCACGTGACCCATCGTTTACATTCGCGTAAAACAACAACCTTGAATCGGACGTGCGGGAATAGCTATTCAAGTTTTTTCTCCGCTTTAGAGGGAGACTTAGTAACTAGAAGCATTCATGAGCCCCATGAGTGTCTTTTACATCAAACAGTTCCCCAATACATGAGAATGGAAATCTACCCTAGGGTTCTTCCGATAAAACATCCCGGGAGTCGAAACCTAGTGGTTACCTCGAATCATTATAATTATTAAATATAAGGGAGTGCTGTCCGAGGAAAATTATGAGATTCTTGTATTTTTGCCACGAGATTGTGGGACTGGGCGAGTTGGCTTGTCATACTTTCAACATTCATATTGGCGGTCAGCTCAATTCACGTTTGTTAATCTTTGAGCCTTGATTTTCTTCATGAACTATTCATTAGCACTAAAAATGGTTACCTTGTGGAATTGTCCGTAATGTGACTCACTAGTACGATACTCGAATTATTCTTTGAGATTTTCAGGGTAATATTAATTAGTTGAGCACTATGGATTTGCACGATTGCCCACGATACTTGTCGTCTTATTTGAAATTGATTTTTTGCTTGAGGACAAGCAAAGACTTAAGTTTGGGGGTATTTGTTACATGTATTTTTGTGCACTTAATTATCATTATTATCTCCATTTTGTGTTTAAATCTGTATAAATGAGCTTTTAATGCATTATATTTATATGTTTTGAAGGAAATTAGAGTCCGAAAGCTTTAACGAAGAAAAACGGGCCAAAGTGACATTTTCTGGTCAAGGGCCGCGTCGCATCGAGCTAGAGCCGCGGCACAGACACAGCTCCAAGCTAACCGGTACAAACTGTACCGGGGGCCGCGGCACGCTCATTCTGAGCCGCGACCCATAAGGAAAAATTTCCCAGGCCTGGGCAGCGCATGGGCAAGGGCCACGGCACACTTAAGCCAGGCCGCGGCCCGCGGCACGGGATTTTTGATGTCAGCCCGCGATTTTAACTGTTTTGGAAGCCGTTTTCGACCTAATCCTCAAACGCGTTTTTGGAGGCGGAAAGAAGGTTATAAAAAGACGGTGAAGGTCAGAAAAAGTGGCATCGAAGAAGAGGAGAAAAATACCTAGCAGCAAAAAGCAAAGGCCAGAGAACGGAAGAGATTCGGTTCTTCAATTGTGTTTGAATTTCTTTCCTATGTTTTATTCAAATCTTTGTGTATTAATTTCTAGCATGTCGGGCTAGACCCTTTATTTCTAGGATTGTGATGAAACCGTGATTTTGATGAATTAGTTCTTGATTTTACTTAATTAATATATTTCCCTTTTCTTTTGAGTTTTCCCAATTGTTCTTAATGCTTTCAATTGTGTATCCTATAATTGAATTGTTATAATTACGTAACTTGAATCGGGAGAGAAGATTTAGCAGTGAAAATTGGGTGAAACCATTTTGTCCTGTGAGATAGGAATATACTCAAAGGAATTGTGTAGCTTGTTTGAAGAATTTAGAACTGTTTGACTATTGTTGAATTAACTTACCTAGGAATAGAGTGAATTATTCACTTTGGAAAATTCTTCTGACCTCGGGAGAGGCATTAGATTATATTAGAATCTTCGCTTTCAATAAATTGGGAATTTACATAAATTATATAAATCAAGATTAATTCGGATTAATCGAGGCGAATTCTCAATCCTAGATTCTTCTCTTATTTGATCTACTTGCTTCGGATTATTGATTTTGTTATTTGTTTCTAGTTTATCGTTTTATTTAGTTTTTAATAATTCTTCAACCTCAAAATTCGATCGTTCAAATAAAATTAGGAATACGAATAAATAGGTAATTAGTGCATCAGTCCTTGAGGGAATGATATCTTTCTCTTCACTTTATTACTTGATTACGACAATGTGCACTTGCGTTCACAAAAATACGTAACACTAAACCAAATGGAAAGGAATAAGGTATGGGAAGAAGTAGACAGACCTCACCACAATAAAGTTATTGGCACCAAGTGGGTTTACAAAAACAAGTGTGACGAAGATGGAGTTGTAATCAGGAACAAAGCCAGACTGGTTGCCAAAGAATATGCTCAAAGGAATAGATTTTGATGAAACCAATGCACCAATAAGATTGGAGGCAATAAGGCTATTTCTCGCCTACACAGTCTTCAAGAATTTTGAAGTATACCAAATGGATGTGCCTTTCTAAATGGAGTTCTGGAAGAAGAAGTTTATGTAGAGTAGCCCCCTGTATATGTTAAAGGAGACAAAGTATACAAACTGCTGAAGGCACTTTATGGCCTCAAACAAGCACATAGGGCCTGGTACGATACACTTTCCATATTTCTTGAGAAAAATGAATTCAGCAAAGGAAAAAGTAGACATGATGATATTATATTTGGATCAACCAATCCTGAGCTTTGTGAAAAATTTTCAAACCTTATGCCAGTGGAATTTGAAATGAGCATGATGGGTAAACTAAATTTCTTTCTTAGTTTAGAAGTAAAACAAATTGACATAGATATCTTCATCAATTAAGCAAAATATACAAGGGAACTGTTCAAAAGATTTGACATGGATACAACCAAACCCTTAAGAATACCAATGAACACATCTATACACATTGACACAGATGATGAAGGCATTCCAGTGGATCCAACCAACTACAGGGGATTAATTGGATCACTATTGTACCTGACTTCAAGCAGACAAGACCTATCATATGTAGTTGGAGTGTGTGAAAGATTCCAATCTAAGCCAAAGCAATCCCACTAGGAAGCAGAAAAGAGGATAATCAGATACATAAAATCCACAATCAATGTTGGATTATGGTACCCTAAAGATGACAACTTCAAATTATCAGTTAGTTTGATGCTGATTTTGCAGGTTGTAAAATCAATAGGAAAAGCACAAGTGAAACATGTCACTTTCTTGGAACCAAGCTGATCTCATGGTTCAGTAAGAAGCAGACCTCAAATTCAACATCCACAACTGAATCAGAATATCTAACTACAGACAACTGTTGTGCTCAAATTCTATAGATCAGAAAACAGCTAAGGGACTACAACATTATAGCCAACGAAGTCCCAATATGGTGTGACAGTAATAGTGTAATTTCTACAAACAATCCAATGCTTTACTACAGAAGAAAGCAAATTGATGTCAATCATCATTTTATTAGATACCATGTGATTAACAAAAGAGTAAGTGTAGAAAAAGTCAGCACTCTATATCAGATAGCTAATATAATCACCAAGCGTTTGCCAGAAGAAAGATTTCTTGAACTAAGCAGGGATCTTGGACTCTTGACTGAGAATCAAATGCCTAGTTGAGAACCTAATTAATGCAGAAACCAAGCTAGGATCAAAGAACCTAGCTGATGCAGAGACCCAACCAGGATCAAAGAACCTAGCTAATGCGGAAACTCATTCAGGATCAAAGAACCTTGTTGGGTCTTTGCAGAGACCCAACCAGGATCAAAACACAGCTGGATCAGAATTCAAATAGTCAAACGAGCTAAGTTCCTAATCCAATAATATTATTTTGTTTTATCACACGTGGATTAATATGCTAGATTCTAAAAACACCACATCAATCCCATGTTGTCAAATCATGTCGCAAGCTCTCTGAAAAGACAAACAATCACTTAAACATTAAGTGTTTTAAAACCGAATTCAATCAAATCGACTATTTGAAATGATTGAAATCAATAAATAAAAACTTATCGAATTCAAAACTCCTGAGCAAGCAAGAACCCTAGTTTTTCCGAAAGCAAAAATTCAAACTATTCACTTGTAATACCACGAGTATTCCGTGCTGTTTAATATTATGTACCTCGTTTTTTATGATTAATAATGTGCTCCATCGCGATGCTTGTACTTTTATACGTTATGTTTAGACCGTATTGCCACGTCACTACAAGAAAAACTGCATCAGACAACGGTTTTTGCCCGTTGTCTAACTCCCTGTTTTTCCATTGTCTATTCAGACGCCGTCTCTTACCTGCCTCAGACAACGGTACAGAATCTGTGTGTGAAAAAGTGAGAGACAACGACTTCATCTCTAGACACCGTTGTGTAACATCCAGAAACAACAACACTCCACTTAGAAACCATCGTTTTTTGGGATGCTACACAATAGTTTTAGAATAATACACACTTGTCAGAAAGGAAATTACACAATATGTTTGTAGAATTTGTCCATTGTCTGTTTGCTTATAACTCAAGTGTTGTTCATTTAAAACATGTTGTTAGAATTTATCAAACACAATTGTTTTTTTATTTTGAATATGTTGTTAGGATTTCATGACACAATGGTTTCTTAAAATTACCTAATTGCCTAATGACCGACCAGACAATAATTTTATTTGCATTAGACAATTGTATTTTATTTTTATTTTTTTTCATGATGCACCTATTTCAAATTATATGAATTATAACTAAGAAATCAAATAAATAAAAATTAATATGAACTAAAAAATATTTCATTCAACAATAACAATCAACTGTTCATTTATTACAACAACGATAATTGACATTAAAAAAATAAAAATAAATCCTATCACTAGATCCCTCATTTCTTTGTTTCTTTCTTCAATCTATTTAACTTTTTCCGCTGTATAGCTTTGATCAACTTCAGCACACCTTTATCTGCAGGATTGTCTTCATTTTCGCTTGTAGCTTCATCTTCATTTTCTGCAGCGGAAGATTCTTTCGACACCTTTGAGGCTACACAAAAGATCAAGAGCATGATCAACAAGTAATTTGGTTGTTTATTAAAGGGCCACAAAAGAAAACTGAAATATTAATGATACATTTTTAATCATGCTGAACTTCGCATATGTCAGTAATTACTGGTACATTTTTTGAAAGTGTCAGAATTTAAGTATCACTAATTCCCAGTTTTCTAGTAGTGATTGTATGTACTACTTCGCTATAAGCTGTTCTCTTATGATGTTATGTATGTCTTATGATTGGCTATATGATGAAGACTTAAACTGGAGTAGCAGACCACACGAAGTAACCACCAGGCCGCAGAACACGGTTAAGCTGCTCTAAGAGAAGTTTTCCACCTGTAACAAATGATAATGTGCATGTTAGACACCGAAAGAGTCCATAGAGAAGCAACACTAATATCGAGGTCAAATACAAATACTACCTTCAATGTGCCAGGTCAGAAGCAACACACTTACTTGTTGAATGAAATCAATGTAATGAAGAGCACCATGAATAAACTGAGTTCCTCCACCAGGGAAAGTAAGGTGATCACCGGTAACTTTTACCCAATTTTGATGCCCTTTAACTCTGCCAGCTTGGTGTGGGGAACATTATAATACCAAATCTGCAAATGAGCTGTCAATTTAGATAAGTAAACATCAAAAGAGGACTAAATACTTAGCAAAAAAAAAAAATAGAGGACTAAGTATGAATCAAAAGATATACTTGCTTCGGGCTTGTAGGCCACTTTACTGATTGTCTGTAACCTTCAGGAAGAGGGTTTCATCTCGGCAATGCCTTTCACATGTTTTAATAAAAAATTAATTTATTTAGCAAAGTTAAACTTGTCTCAGTCACACAACGGTTTTATCCAAAAAATAAAAAATTAATTTAGTTTTAATAAAAAATTAATTTAGTTTGAGATTTTAGCAAACTATTACGTGTTTTTAGATAAAGTACGTGCTTTAGATAATAGTTTTAATATTCCATTGTTTGAAGCATGATTAAATATAAAATATTAAAAAACACTTGTCTCAGTCACACAACGGTTTTATGACACGTTGTGTGAAATGTAATAAAACAAGCATAGTTAAAAATGCTTGTCTTATTTCAACAACGGTTTAACGTGGCATTGTCTTAAGCTAATTCCCACAATATATTTTTAAAACAATTGTCTAATCCTCCAAGTTTACACAACACCAACGACAAAAAGCCTTGTCTGATTGTTTTTTCTAGACAATATTTTTTCGAGGATGAAAATAAACCATTGTCTGTTAATTTCAGCCAACACTTTTTCGACCGACTGTTGTCTGATTAGTGTTGTCTGATTGCGTTTTCCCTGTTGTGCGTATAAAAGCTTGTCCGCATTTATTTGTTTTTGTGGTGTAATTGTATGATGTTGATGATATGTTGGTGACATACCTTGATGTAGTTGAGCAATTATCGGCGCGAATATGACAGTGGCCAACATCTTGTTCCCTGAGAAATTGCTGGACGAGTCTAAAGGGAAGTCGCGTTGTAAGGATTAAATGTGATAATAACTTAGTAAATTAAACAAACCTTACGTACGTTATTCGCAGAACATTGCGTACGCTAAGTACTATCATATTACGTACGTTAAGGCCTAGGCCTTACGTACGTAACGCAATCTTCAGTCTTCGGACGAGAATCTTGATCCCGCGTGGCCTGGACAACTTTTGGCGCGATAGCGACAGGCAATTCAACTGGTGTTAACATACGTTAATACACCATATATAAGTTTCAGCAACACCTGAAAAACTGTGCTCAAAAGTCCAAAAAGTGTTGCTAAAGTAAAAAAAACAAGCTACGGCTACACTTTGACCAAATTTGAAGGTGTTACAAAAACGGCCGCAACCATAGAGGTCTAAGGCAACACTTTTCTTGTTTTTGGTAACATATGAAAAAAGTGTAACAATAGACCTCTATGCCAACACTTTTCTTGTCTGTGCCTACACTAGATTTGGTGTTGTTGTAGACTTAAGGCCACACTTTTATATATTTAGTGACACAAATGTTTGTGTAGCTGTAGACCTATGCAAACACTCATGAGGTCTAATGTAACATTAAATTGTGAAACACTTTGACATCTTTACCAACAACTTTAACACTATGACTACACTTATATATGAACAGCTCTAACTTTTGCCAACACACTTTTAATCTTTGCCAACACAATTTTTATATTTTACCAATAGGAAGAATTATAAATTAGAAGCTATGGCTGCATCTTTGCAGATTTTTACCAATATTTTTCATGATAAAAAACATGTTATATTAGAAAATAGATATTACCATAAAACATTCAATACCATTAAAACACTGTCAACCATAACATCCAAAATACATATCTGCCACATATTCAATCCATAATCAAACACCCAAATGCAATTACATAACCCAACATCCAAAATCTAACTTAAAATGCCATTCAACAATTAGCTTAAGTACTATTTAATAGCTAAGAACAAGTTACCATCACAATCCATAAATATAACAAAACTACTTGACTCACTTAACTAGCATAAATATAAAATGATGAGATCAGTCAAGGAGTGACATTGTCATCCCATAGGACTCCTCTACTGATTTCTAACGAGCATCTTCCAGTGGAACGCCTATTATTAATGCCCGTGGTGGGTTGGATACCTGCAACATGATAATATTAATTCTGACATGGAAAATAGGAAGAGCCCTCAAAGAAAATGAATATATACATATAAAAATAAGTTTGCTCGAGAAATAATGAGACAAAGTGAAAAAAGAAAGAATTATATTTAATAAGCAAACAATGGAGGAAACGCTGACCCGTCTATGTGATCAATATGTATAAAAAAAGAACAGTGGTAGAAAAGTCTAAGTTAACTTATAGTTGTGTACAGGTAAAACCCTCAAGCTCCTTCAGAAATGAACCTATTTCTATATTTGGTCATAATAATACTAAATGTAAATCTTAATATAAGGATATTACTATAGCTAACAGGCAGCCCGCTTGATCTTGGGTTAGCAGTATGATATTGACTATGAATGTGTCTTTTACATATTTATAGGAACATTTATATTTGCAGTCGCTGCTGCTTTAATATCGACACTCACACTATAGGTACCATCCAAACATGATTACCATCTTTTCTTGCTTTGGTTCTTTATAGTGAAGACATTGTGTGCTGGAGTAGGAGCACAAATCTAAACATTTTATCACCTGAATGGAGAAATCCTAGTTTATCAGCCATCATCATAATGCCCAATCCAGTTGGAGGAACCAACACAAGTAGTCCAAATATAATTGCTGCTGTTGTTCGCGCACCAATTCTTGAACTCCCTTGCCCTGGCCCTGCATGCATGCGCATGTGAAATACTCGCTTCTTTATTTTAGATCAGAGGCCAGTTAACTAATTATCATTATTATTATTATTATCAGCTTTTACTTACCATCCACAAGGTTGCCTCCTAAAGCCAACAAAATGCATGGGATCATCGCTTCCCTGATAATCTCAACTACTATTTTGTTAGCAAATATAATATAAGTTTTTAACTTAAAGCCCACATCAGTCTACATCAAAGTAAGTCACTTCAAGCTGATGACGAGGAATGACCAAAGTAATCATTCTAGAAAGGAACAACATACCCAAGTATCGTGCAACTATCCGTAAAAAATACAGAGGAGCATATGAAGTGAAGACTAATTTCTTCAAATAAGGAATGCATCCTATAAATATTGCAAGTATCTGTTAAAAAACAGTAAAAAATAGTTCAAATGTGGTAGGTAAGATTTCCATGTGTATAGCACAAGTTCAAAACAATAGATAGCAAAGGATATGCTTCTTGCCACGCATTCCACAATTAAATAAATGGTATTTCTAATCAATTTACTAACTTGAATACGTAGCCATAGTAGAGACAGAGAGATGTGAAAGATGGGTCTTATAACATGTATGAAAATACGAACAATTGGTTGCAAAAGAGCTTTACATAAAATGAATGTATTGATGAATATAATAGGATATCATCTTTTGCTAATATAACGGGTAAATTTTCTCTGGAGCAGAGTCAACCAAGTTGCCATATTTCCCAGATTTTCTACCCATTTGCCATAGACCTGACTTAAGAACGACGACATTAGAAGCATGGATAAGGTATTAGTCACACAACGATCCACATGCTGAAAATATTGCAGCTTAGTGGCCTCAAAACAAGTTTTAAGATTGTCTATCAGTTAGTAGTTGTAGGAGACCTCAAATGTAATATAAAGAAGTATATAAATGTTTACTACCAGTTGTTTGGCTAGTATGATTTCAGAATATAGTTAATGTAGTTACAAAACAGAACTATATCCTACAACGCTATACACTTCAAGTTTAAATTTAGGACAAGCACCACAATAATTTTTTATAATGATTATGGATCATACTCCCACTAAACACAAAATTAATATTTAAGGCATAATCTGAATATAAATCAAGAAACCCAACTTGCACGTTGTCAGTCTTTAAGGACATAAGGATTGCATAGATAACTTGTTCTACGATGAGTTGCCAGCTTATATACCAAAAGAAATGAAATGACAGACAATATTAGGTTGACTAACTTACAACCTGCTATCAAGAGCATATAAAAAACATAAGAATTCCATATATTTGCTCAAATAAGTGGACGTTATATTATGGATTCTAATTATAAGCATACAAAGTACTTGGTCATTCCCTAATCGAAATAGATTAACCCCATCCATATAACTGCAAGTGGATGTAAGCCCTCATAACCTTAATAACTACAATTAGATGGTTTTGATCAATGTCTACAAAAAACAAAACACCAAGATGCAAAAAATCAATAAGAAACTAGATGTGCAGAAAATTAATATGCAGAAAATTTCTAATCTATTTTCAAAGCCCTTCGATTACAAGAAATCAGGTAAGAAAATTAGATGTGCAGAAAATTTGTAATGTAAGAAAGATAAGAAAATTATATGTGCAGAAAATTTCTAATCGATTTTCAAAGCCCTGATGAACTTCGATTACAAGAAATCAGGTAAGAAAATCAATTTTCAAATCGATCTAAGAAATCAGGTAAGAAAATCAATTTTCAAATCGATCTAAAATAAGGTAAGAACTCGATTACAAGATCGATGGTGAGTAGCAAAGATCGATTAGCGAAATCGATTCACAAAATAAATTAGCAGAAAGTTTAGTAGCCGATTACCTTAGTTCGTGAGCAGCAGAGATGTCGATGTTGAGTAGCAAAGATGTCGGCGTGAGCAGCAGAGATGTCGACGTGAGTAGAGAGCAATTTCCAGCAGCGGCGTGTTGAGAAAGAAGAAGTGAGAGAGACCAGGTTATTTTTTTCAAGGGTATTTTGGTATTAATTTTCTTGTTCCATTGAGTTCCATGGGGTAGCTAAGCACAAGCGTGTCCTACGCTTGTTCCGGTGTGTTCTAGCTAGTCCAACATAAGGGTGCGCCAAACATGGGACAAAGTTGTTATGTTATGTCATGTTCCATTCTGTCCAATGTACTGAACGCCCGCTAGAATTAGACCGCCCAAACAATTAAGTGGTAGCCCGTCTATTTTTCCCACTCTTAATAAGCCGCCTATTTTTTTAGTGTTTAGTTACACTTTTTTTAATTAGCAACGGCAACACCAAATTTTGTATTAGCGTAGATATTCAATTTAGTCTATGATAACACTAATTTATATCAATAGTACTATTAGAAAAATGTGTGGCCTTAAATAAAATTTGACCAATTTTAAGGCATCTAAGGCTACACTTTTGCTTGTAACATAAAAAAAATGTTGTTGAAAGCCATATATGGTGTAATGTAAGCAAACATTACGTACGTTACATGGGGAATTTTACGTGCGCTACTATACCATTACGTACGTAATGACCAGTGTTATTTCGAGTAGTAGGTTCTGAGATTACCTTATGTACGTTAACCTTTTAGAGATAACATACGTAATAGGCTTTACGTACGTAAACCATGAGGCCTAATGTACTAAAGCCATCCTGGTGTTATATAATGACATCTTCCCTTTCATTTCTTCCGATCCAAAAAAATTTCCTCTCTCTCATATATCATCTTCCAGCATCCCTAATCGGGTTTTAGCCTCCCTAGCCGAGTGTTATCCTAGAAGAGTGGGTTGATCAAGCTCCGGAGAAGGCTTTGAAGGTGTTGTCCTCCCGTTCTTCATCATCCCTTGTTCTTCCTCGTCCCTTGTTAAGTAAGGTGAGTTTATTAAACCTTTGAATCCATTTCAGTGTTGATAGTTATGATTTCGGGTGTTTGGGTACTTTAGAACTCTTGATAATAATCAAACCGTTGAAAACTAACATGAATCATAATCGTTAAACGAAAGCCTATCCCGGACTAGCAATTCGTATGTATATCGTTGTGAAAATTGTATATTGAATTGTAACCTTAGGAGTAAACCTATGTTGCCGGTGCTATTGTGTTAGTTATGTAATAGATTGTGTTGAGTTGTGTAATGTTGTTGCCCAAAATATTTATCCGAAGATTAATACTGCTGGAAGACGGACAACAAACAAATGCGGGAGCACTTCCGAGAGAAGATAAATAAAACAAGATTTGCCGGGTTTGTTAGGCCCGGGCTTGAATGCTCTCGCGAGATGTTATTAATACGAATATTCGTGGATACAAGTATTAATGAGAGAAATCTAAATACAATGAGTGTAAAAAGACTCTGTTGATCCGGCTCTTGAGCGAAGCTAGGTGTTCTTCGTCCCGCCGGTAATCTGCTCGAGGAGAAAAGGCCGGGAGAAGTAAGACCGAAAGAAAGCCGTTGCCAAGAGTTGGATGTTAGCCAAGTGCTGTATATTGTTTCTGTATTGAGTGCTTGGATCGTGAAGTTGCAGAGTGTTTAGAGAGTCAAAATCTCGATGCATGCGAAGAGTTTTTGGTCCTTTTTCAAGTGCCTTTGCCTTGTATATATAGAGGCCGAGAGGCCTGTCCCTATTAGGCGATCTCCTTTCGGCATTTAATGCAATGGGGCGATCGCCTAAAGGTCACGTGGCCGCCCGCCAAAAGTCTAAGGCTACGGTGGTGGCCACTGCGGTCCAATGAGGATCCAAAGACGCGTCCTAAGCACTTGTCACGGAGGTCCCACTTAGCTACTTTCGGCGGACCTTGTCGGTAGGTGCGGGATGTAGTCACATGTCTTGTCCGCCAACTCCTTTCGCAGTGCAGGCCATCTTTGGTAGGTGAGGTAGGTGACAAGATTGTCGGCGCCTTTTGTGGATCTGCACGTGGGGTCGGCTTTGAGACTTGGCCTTTGCCGACTGGATGGTCATCGGTGGTGATCGACTGGATGGTCTTCGGAGGTCGACATCTGCCGGTGGATGGAGGTCGCCAAGGGTCGGTCGCCAAGGGTAGGTCGCCAGTGCCGAGAGACGGTCGATCGCCAAGGGTCGGTCGTCGAGTACCGAGAGGCGATCGTCTTGATGTCGATCGCTCGGCACCGGGACTTGTCCTGGGCCCTACGGCCGATCTAGCATGCCGTGGGTTAAGGCTCGGTCGCACAGTCGCCGATCGGCAGGCTTGCCTTGGTCGCTCGGCGATAAGTCGGTCGCTCGGCTGTAAGTCGGTCGCTCGGCCTCGGAGGCGATCGCCGGTCGGAAGGTGTTAAATCTTGACACTACTATTGCCCCACAGCTTGCTCCTATGTTGAAGACATGGGGCGAGGTGGTTCTTCCGGTGATCGTGTACGGATGAGGACGGGCGATCCGGTGACTTAGGACTCGGACTTGGGCTTAATCATGGTCGATTGGCTTAGCTATCTTTCGGTCTTGTACGCAAAACAACATTGGCGATCCCCATGGAAACTTGGTGGTTTCGCTTTATTTGAGGAATCGTGCACGCGGAGATCGATGGACCGACCCCATGACCGTGTCTTGGTGCACAAAGACAATGAGTGCCTCGTGACTCACTTTATTATGAGGGTCCTCTGTTAGGCTGCGCCTCGCCTTTTTTTAAACGAAAGGCGTGCGGTCTCGCCTAGAGGAGTCCTTGCGCGCGGCGTCGGATGAATCAACTCCACGCCGCGGCTTGTTAGCTCTGCTTCCACCTCGGCCACCATGGAGATGGCCGACCTCGGCGGTGTGCGTTGAGACGGGGTTGTGGAATGAGTCCACTGATTAATGTTGGAGGGCCCTCCGACTACGCCCGGCCTCGTATTTAAACGAAGGGCGGCGATCTTGGCCGAGGGACCTTGCATGGCCGGGCGGTTCCATCGATCGCCAGGGCCATGGCTTTATGATGTGCGGTGGAGGCGATCTTATGCCTTAGTCCGTCATGTTATATCTTTGGATCAGATGGCGATCGTGTCCTCCGAATGCGATGATGTAGCGTGATGATCGGCGATCGGCCGAAGACTGTCGATCGTCGCTCATTGCCGATCGCTTTATTCGTAGGTCGATATTGGCGATCGGGTGGGAGATCGTCGTCCGGGTGCCGATCGCGCTGCTCACAGGCTAAGAAGAAACCTTTGCTGGCGAGAAAATCTGCGGCTCTTGCCGGTAGGCTGCGTAGGTCGTAGGTTGGGTCTTTGTAAGATGCTGAACATAGGCGAAAAACCCTGAAATCCTCCTAGGACCGCGTAGAGGGCGGTCTCATCGCTTATGGGCTCGCCATTGAGGATGATTACGTCTACCCGGTCGATGTAGTCCGAGTCGGACTCTTCTTCCTCCTGCTTGATTTGCATCATGCGAAGGGGACCTTCAGGCCGGACGACCCTGGTGGCGAAGTACTCAGTGAAGCCGTGCGCCAGCTCGTTAAAGGATCCAATGGACCGAGGTGGCAATGAAGTGTACCACCGGTGGGCGAGGTCGTCCAGCGTCAGAGGGAACATTCGGCATCTGGTCGCGTCCGATGCCCCACACCGGTCATGTAGATGTTGAACCTCCTCGGGTGCACTTGGGGGTCCGATCGCCCCACGTACATGGGTGTTTGCGGGGAGCGATCCTATCCGCACGGGGCGAGCTCGATGTCGATCGCGAGCGGCTCGCTTGGCCCGGCGATCGTCTTCTTGGCGCTGCCTGGATTCGAGGAGCGCCTTCATGTCGTCGACTTGACGTTGCATTGCGGCCATCGCCGTGGCATGGTCGCTTGCCGATCGGCTTTGGGAGCAGGAGCCGAGGCGATCGTGTACCGATCTCCGGCTCACGCCGCCGACCTCGCAATTCGGCGAGGGGGAGCCGACGGCTAGCCGCCTTGCGGGAGTCGGCAGCCGAGCTCACGGTGACGGACTCAAACTCCGTCGCCTCGTAGCCGGGGCCGATCGCCCGCAGCTGTCGGGTCACCGCCAGGCGATCGAAGACAGAGGTGCCCCGCCGGCGAGCGCCTCTTCTGCGGACGGAGCCTCTGGCGATTGCTCGGCCAAGTAGTGCCTTGAGCTTCCGCTGATCTCCCGCGAGAGACCGGGGCGTGAGCCGGAGGCGCGTCGAGAGCACCGTCGCTCTGAAGGACGGCCAGGCCCTTCGATCTGTTCCTTGGTTCGGAACCGATCGAGCGAGAGGCTCGGGCCGCCTTCCCGGACGTGGTCGAGCGCCCGGCCGCGGCGGCTACCTTCCACCATCGGCCGCGCTCGACTGGGACGGAGCAGGTCTGGCCGGCCGCTGGCGGCTTTCTTCGACGGAGGCTAAGACATGTTTTCGAAGGATTTCTTTTGAAGTGCGGTGAGTGTCACTTCAAATATACGCCCGAGAACAGTGAGTGTTCTTCGGGACGGTAGGTGTAAAAATTCGAGGTTGGATGCCCTTCCTCTAGCGCCAATTGTTGTTGCCCAAAATATTTATCCGAAGATTAATCACTTGGAAGACGGACAACAAACAAATGCGGAGCACTTCCGAGAGAAGATAAATAAAACAAGATTTGCCGGGTTTGTTAGGCCGGGCTTGAATGCTCTCGCGAGATGTTATTAATACGAATATTCGTGGATACAAGTATTAATGAGAGAAATCTAAATACAATGAGTGTAAAAGACTCGTTGATCCGGCTCTGAGCGAAGCTAGGTGTTCTTCGTCCCGCCGTAATCTGCTCGAGGAGAAAAGGCCGAGAAGTAAGACCGAAAGAAAGCCGTTGCCAAGAGTTGGATGTTAGCCAAGTCTTGTATATTGTTTCGTATTGAGTGCTTGGATCGTGAAGTTGCGAGTGTTTAGAGAGTCAAAATCTCGGTGCATGCGAGAAGAGTTTTTGGTCCCTTTTCAAGTGCTGCTTGCCTTGTATATATAGAGGTGAGAGGCCTGTCCCCTATTAGGCGATCTCCTTTCGGCATTTAATGCAATGGGGCAATCGCCTAAAGGTCACGTGGTGCTGCCAAAAGTCTAAGGCTACGGTGGTGGCGGCCGTGCGGTCGATGAGGATCCAAAGACGCGTCCAAGCACTTGTCACGGGAGGTCCCACTTAGCTACTTTCGGCGGACCTTGTCGGTAGGTGCGGTGTAGTCACATGTCTTGTCCGCCAACTCCTTTCGCAGTGCAGGCCATCTTTGGTAGGTGAGGTAGGTGACAAGATTGTCGGCGCCTTTTGTGGATCTGCACGTGGGGTCGGCTTTGAGACTTGGCCTTTGCCGATTGGATGGTCATCGGTGGTGATCGACTGGATGGTCTTCGGAGGTCGACATGCGCGGTGGATGGAGGTCGCCAAGGGTCGGTCGCCAAGGGTAGGTCGCCAGTCTTGAGAGACGGTCGATCGCCAAGGGTCGGTCGTCGAGTACCGAGAGGCGATCGTCTTGATGTCGATCGCTCGGCACGGGACTTGTCCTGGGCCCTACGGTTGTGATCTAGCATGCCGTGGGTTAAGGCTCGGTCGCCTGGTCGCCGATCGGCAGGCTTGCCTTGGTCGCTCGGCAGTAAGTCGGTCGCTCGGCCTGTAAGTCGGTCGCTCGGCCTCGGAGGCGATCGCCGGTCGGAAGGTGTTAAATCTTGACACAACATGTAATATCCTAGAATTTCGCTACGATTTTTCGCATTTTTTTATCTGAGTTGTACTGTACAAAGTGGGACCGACATATAAATTTGGGAACTGTGACAGTCGTGCCAGTATGTCTATCGAGGTTATTTTAATTTTAGGATATTACATGCTTGATGTGTTTTTCTCGATATCGGATATACTGTATGAGTATTTGTACAATTGCCGTACTTGGTCGACTGTTGTGTTTAAGGATATCATGCATCAGATGTATCGTACGAGAATGTTATCGGAACGAGCATATGTATTCAGTATGTCGCGTGTATGTATTCAGTATATCGAGACGACCAAGAACATGTGGAAATGGCTAAGTATGAAAGCTATTACGTACGTTAAGTGATGAAGCTTACGTACGTAACTAAACATGCTTAACGTACGTTAAGTTGGGTACATAACGTACGTTAAGAAGGGAATCAGACAGGATCGAGCTGTGGTCGGCAGGTGGGCCCGGTGTCGGCAGCTTTCGGCACGGATGTGGACAGGCGAGTCAACCTCGAGCCTTACGTACGTTAAGGATGCATCATTATGTACGTTAAGAAGGTGTGTTACTGTAGCAAGTCAACGTACGTATTATGTACGTTATGGAGAATGTGTTACGTACGTAAGGATGTGAACGAAAAGAGTCAGGAGCCTCTGGACTATCGTTACTGTAACACTCCCAGATCCGACCGGAAATATTAAAGCGCCGTGGGCCCCGAGATGGAACCCACAAGGCTGAAGGAAATTTTGGAAAACATTTACAAACGCCCAAGAGGCTAACGACGGTATTATCTATTAAAAACATTCGAAGATTTATAAAACTCGTTTATCAAACCATCGTAAAAACTCATTTGAAACCACAAGGCCCAAAATGCCAAAACTCAACAGTTTAAAAACATACGTTAAGCCATCGCTTACATGTACCGACAGAACAAATTTAGAAAACGATTTCCCAAAGTAACCTAAGTTACCAGATACCAATAGGTCATTTTAAAAATACTCACGCAGCGGATAAAGACAAACAATTAAAATACTCTAGCAGCGGAATACAAAAACTGATCAGAAACTCAAAACACAAATATATGCCCTTGCCAGTATCCTCCGGGAAGTTCATCTCTCCACGACCGCTACAAGCTTGATAATTCAAGAACCTAAAAAGAAAGCCCACGACGGGGTCAGCCATAATATCCAACAATGATAACCATCACATCTCGTCAATAATTACATATCAATAGAAATACTAAGTAAGAATACGACCAATGTAATCTTACCGTCGTAACTTTACGAAAATCCACGATTCATATCCTTAACAACACATTAAGATAATACCGAATTATCTGTACGGTATCTCAACAATACTCAAGGTTCTCAAAACATTATCATAACTCGGGATACGGAAATTTTACCAACTCTGGCTAATTTAATCCATCGGATAACGTCGACATTTCCAATACGATAATCGATTGCCAATCAAAGACAAGTATCAAGGAAATACGGAACATACCTCAAGATACGAAATACCATTACCATCACGTCAGTCTAATCCGAGATCAGATCAACACAACATACGGACATGGTCCTAACACAAGACCTACAAATGCATACTCATATGACAACGTCAATATGATCACAACAATAACGACAATGGATACTTATGGCAACCCATAATATACATATGCACAATAACAACAACATATGGTAATCCAACGATCCAGCGCACACAGCTATAGATTCCCATAATGATCCCATCGGACCAACGCATGGTGACATTACCTGTCCAGCGATCCAGCGCACACAGCTATAGATTCCCATGATGATCCCGTCGGACCAACGCATGGTGGACATATGACAACAATGCACAACTGCACAAAACAACAGTGCACAATACACGACAACAATAATGCACAAATGCATGACAACAACGATACACGAATGTATCACGACATGATCGACACAAATGACAGAAATGATTAAAATACTTGCTCCGAGTCCTTCGAGAGCAATCTCGATATCTAAACCATCACCAACCATTATTCTGAATATTCACCGATCTAAAACATCATGGACGGTAGATAATTCACGTTTTGGTCAATACCATGATGTATCCTCGATAACAACTATACAAATGACAATTGTAAATCATATACATTATGATTTAAATTCCCAAAACTCGAATACAACCTATAATTCCAAATCTCATGTGATTACGATTATACATTGCTATACGAATTATAAACGAATGAAACTGAAACCATTCATTAAATATTATAAACTGAGCAAGTAATAACTTGCCTCGATACCAATGAAGCCGTTACCAATTCCTTGCCATCGTCTACATGTCCCTCGGCCCTGATCAAAGCAATCTACGAACATTCTTGAATACGACCGCAAAGCATGGTTCTAAACATCGATCAATAATCTCAACCTATTACAATAATCGATTTAACACACATTCGATAACAGTCAACAATCGATATAACTAATCCACAAACCCAACGATTCCCAAAATATCTCGATTAAACACAAGTCCGAACAATCTAACTCAAACAATTACGAATTCATTCCCATGATTCCACAAAGCCCATATATCGATTCGATAAGGCGAGGATATAAACTTAACCAAAATATTCCAATCAATTTCTCTTTCAAGACTTCAATCAAACACCTTGAAGGCGGAATTCAAAGGTATATTCGAATTATCAATCAACAAACACCAACCACACCAAGAACACGAAGAACATAATCACAAACATATATATCCTTCAACATTACATGATTCTAGCCATCGATACGAACTAAACCAGCAACATATATCAAAAATCTCAAACATCCCAAAATATTAGAGTTCAAGCCAATTACCTTCAATCCGGCGAAAGAATCAATAATGATGTTATAATCCTTGTTCCAAGCTTTCCTAGATGTTATCACTTGATAAACCAACTCAAAAGCTGAGGTTTTGGGGTTAAAAACCGAGTTTGGGTGATTTGGGACGAAAGGGGATCGTTTAGGATGGGTTGGGAAATGAAATTCCTGACTGCTTTACGTTTTTATATGCCAAGGCATGTTAGCGTACGCTAACTTCATCAATAGCGTGCGCTACCTGTTCCCAGAATACATACAGTATAGTTTTTGCCATTTTGAGCATAACTCACTCATCCGGACTCCAATTAACTCACCGTTTGAACCATTAGAAAGCTAACTCGATGCTCTATTATACTGTTATGTTTCAGAATTTTTGGAGTTTTCAAGAATTGGTGGTGATTTTCCAAAGTCGAACCTTATACACATTACTTTCCAAACAAGTGTCCAAATTTATTTCCACTAACATTTCAATATATAGTCTTCTTAATCATATCCTATACACCAAGAATCATAATCAATTGCATGTTCATCATCATACGAAGTAAACATTAACAACAACATTTAAAACCCAAAATGAAGGGAGATATTAACCAACATATCTCTTGAGGAAAAACAACACCGTTCAAAACCACACGAATCATATCAATATCCGCATATCAACCATATTATCAACATAACTCAGTAATCCATCTCATAACCATACTCATCAACTCATAAACATGACGATCATCAACTCAAGAACATAATATACAATCCAAAATGAAATCCCAAAGTGGAAAGTGATTACCTCTTTGAAGGAATGGATTGAATCCCAAAGTTGAATCCGTTTTCAATCACTTCCAAGCTTCAAATGTTGTTTAGGAATGATCAACTCAAGTGTTTGGAACCTCAACTTCTCTCTAAGACCTCTCTCTATCGGTTCACATGAAGAAATGGACGGAAATGACGAATAATGGCCAACTGCACTTATATATATATACTGTACATTACTAACGTACGCTAACATCTTCAGTTAACGTACGTTACACACTTAGCGTGCGCTAACTGTCTTTGTTAGCGTGCGCTATCGAAGTCCAGAGGCAACTATCTTACTGCATGAAGTGATTTACGTACACAATGCCCATGCAATAGCGTACGTAAATGCCTCTATTTAGCGTACGTAAGTGTCCTACCTTAGCGTGCGCTACTCATAGTTGACTCGTTTGTCTGTATGCTTCCGAAGACAGGTCCACACACCGAAAGTGCTGACGAGGATAAGATTCCTTTTTGTCCGATATACAGTTAGCGTGCGCTAATCAACATGCATTAGCGTGCGCTATCACTACATTACAACATCTGTTGACTTATCAGAACGTGCGTCGAAAGTGGCCTGGTCCACACGCAGATTCCTTCCGATCTGACTGCATTAGCGTATGTTATCTTATATCCGTAGCGTGCGCTAAACCTGCACGATAGCGTGCGCTACTCATGATTATTAGCGTGCGCTAATAATGTTACACTTAGCCATTTTCAGCTATTCTTGTCCAACGTCTCAACATACAGAATACGAACATACGACATACTGAATACATATACTTCTTACATCCAATTGTCGACCAAGTACGACAATTATACAAATACAGATGTCTCGGTCCTTCAATTGTTTTACCCATACTGTACAGATTCCACGCTGTACAACATAACTCGGATAACATTAAACAATAGTAATAGAAATTCCGGATATTACATACTACACCACTTAAAATAAGTTTCGTCCTCGAAACTTGCAATCCGTCATAGAAACAAATAAACCGTTCAACCAAAATATCCCGAAATAATCACGACAAGGATTAATCATCATTATTACTGAATAACCAAAATAGCATACTTACATATGCGCCAAGTCGACGATCTCCTGAGATACTAGCAAGTGACTTCACTGAAAAGCCTCAACACGCTTACAATAACAATTCCATAAGTCTCAACCATATATATTATCGTCAGATCAAATAATCTATCCGTGTTAGATCTTGTCTGCCTGATCACACAATCAAATCCCAATCCGGATACAAATCAATAATACACAATACAACTGTGAAACAACTGTCCAAAACAATGACAACAGACCCCGAAATATCGACATAATGTCCGAACGCTCATACGATCGTTAACGATGATCAATCAAAAAATTAGCCAAGAATATCATCGACATGATAAACTCTAATTCGACCATCCAAAGGTCAAAACACACTTCGAGAATACTTTCACACGGTAAGCTCCAACATGGTCAACACGGAACCACGGAAACAGATATACGAAAGAATAACATTCTCAAAATGACACACCAATCACGTACAGTAGATCTCAATAAACATACCCGACTGGCGAACATATCCAATCTTATATGGAGTGGGAACGACCACTCAATATTTAAAGCAACCAGCATGGGGTCACCATCTCCAATGTCTCAGTTTCACAAAACCCACAGTTCCAAACTTACATCCTGTGCATGAATTCTACATCCTGTAGCATATTCTTCTTATCCGATCAATCGACCGATCATCCCTAGATAACCAACTACCATACTGAAGTTCGAATCTTTATTCATCGTACCGTACTGATGCCTTATCCAGTTTGTGAGTCACACTCATAACTCCATCATGATATGCATTATGCCCTAAATGCGTATTTATATCGATCATATTTCCAAAACTAGTTTGAAATCATATAGTCTCGTCAAAAGACAAATTTCCGAAAGTTCTTTCAAAAATTTCAAAACTCAAAACATAAATTTTTCGTAAGTCCACGAAATCAATTTTCGAAAAAATTAAATCGGCTCGCTGGTGCCAAGTATTCGATAACAGTTTCCTTCGATTCTACACGATTTCGAAGTTTCAAATGAAAACTATGCAAATGTTGGACTACATCCATATTACTGTATACCAATTCGGTTCGCTATTCCATCGGAAAACCACACGATAAAGTTCCGAAATTTTCAATATATAAACTCCGACTAAAAACTCCTTTTCCACATATGACTCGCAACGTCAATCATTTTCCATCTTGGATCACCTCAATTATGCTATGACAATGCATTGAAACAAATCAACACAAAGAAAAGACTTCAGAAGTTTCTTTTGAACAAGTAATCGAGAACCCGAAAGGCGAGGCGACATAGATACACGATTGATAATGTGTTTTACAAGTCTCGGGAGTTTTTAAGAAAACAGAAAAGTCTTTTGAAATATTAGGGTCTCAGCCCGTATCTCGTTCCGCATTACAAGAAGTTTAAAAAGTAGGAAACTCTTTTTCGGACCCCAAGTCCTGAGTTATAAAACAATTTCAAAAATCTATTGGGTCTCGGCCCAAAAATCATTTACGGTAAAACATCCGTAAAACATTCGTTTTGAAAAGTATCATTTTCAAATGCTCAAAAACAGTTCATATATCTCAAAATGAACTAACATGACTACATGTTCTCCTGAACAATCCACAATATTTCTCCCAAATGCACAGCTCTGTTCCAAAACTTAATCGACATATTGATTTCCAAAATCATAACTTCTCAAGATCATCAATCCTGTCCCAACTCTGTCATCTTATACTGTAACGCATAATATCTTTCTGAACCTCAGAACATATCAACTTAGAACGGCAATAAATCTCAATGCAATTTCAAAATCCAATACTTATATATCGTGAAGCCGACGATTCCCCGTGATACTGGCACATGTCCCGACTCAAGAAAATACTCGACACAGATATTTTCAAAACACACATTTTGCAAACTCAGTTCAACTCGAGAAAACAACACAGCTCTATCTGAAGAAACACGTTAACACCATTTGAAAAAGTTACAACAATCCCAGTACCACACTGGTAAATCACATAACGCACAAGCCCGAGTGAACAAAAAAAACTCACGGCTCAGACACTTGTGAACCGACAACTCGAATGACACGACAAAAGCACGACCCAACTCGACCCGACTGCCTAGGTTTTCACAACCTAAGCTCCGATACCATATTCTGTAACACCCCCAGATCCGACCGGGAATATTACAGCGCCGTGGGCCCCGAGATGGAACCCACAAGGCTGAAGGAAATTTTGGAAAACATTTACAAACGCCCAAGAGGCTAACGACGGTATTATCTATTAAAAACATTCGAAGATTTATAAAACTCGTTTATCAAACCGTCGTAAAAACTCATTTGAAACCACAAGGCCCAAAATGCCAAAACTCAACAGTTTAAAAACATACGTTAAGCCATCGCTTACACATACCGACAGAACAAATTTAGAAAATGATTTCCCAAAGTAACCTAAGTTACCAGATACCAATAGGTCATTTTAAAAATACTCACGCAGCGGATAAAGACAAACAATTAAAATACTCTAGCAGCGGAATACAACAACTGATCAGAAACTCAAAACACAAATACATGCCCTTGCCAGTATCCTCCGGGAAGTTCATCTCTCCACGACCGCTACAAGCTTGATAATTCAAGAACCTAAAAAGAAAGCCCACGACGGGGTCAGCCATAATATCCAACAATGATAACCATCACATCTCGTCAATAATTACATATCAATAGAAATACTAAGTAAGAATACGACCAATGTAATCTTACCGTCGTAACTTTACGAAAATCCACGATTCATATCCTTAACAACACATTAAGATAATACCGAATTATCTGTACGGTATCTCAACAATACTCAAGGTTCTCAAAACATTATCATAACTCGGGATACGGAAATTTTACCAACTCTGGATAATTCAATCCATCGGATAACGTCGACATTTCCAATACGATAATCGATTGCCAATCAATGACAAGTATCAAGGAAATACGGAACATACCTCAAGATACGAAATACCATTACCATCACGTCAGTCTAATCCGAGATCAGATCAACACAACATACGGACATGGTCCTAAGACAAGACCTACAAATGCATACTCATATGACAACGTCAATATGATCACAACAATAACGACAATGTATACTTATGGCAACCCATAATATACATATGCACAATAACAACAACATATGGAAATCCAATGATCCAGCGCACACAACTATAGATTCCCATGATGATCCCATCGGACCAACGCATGGTGGCATTACCTGTCCAGCGATCCAGCGCACACAGCTATAGATTCCCATGATGATCCCGTCGGACCAACGCATGGTGGACATATGACAACAATGCACAACTGCACAAAACAACAGTGCACAATACACGACAACAATAATGCACAAATGCATGACAACAACGATACACGAATGTATCACGACATGATCGACACAAATGACAGAAATGATTAAAATACTTGCTCCGAGTCCTTCGAGAGCAATCTCAATATCTAAACCATCACCAACCATTGTTCTGAATATTCACCGATCCAAAACATCACGGATGGTAGATAATTCACGTTTTTGTCAATACCATGATGTATCCTCGATAACAAGTATACCAACGATAATTGTAAATCATATACATTATGATTTAATTTCCCAAAACTCGAATACAACCTATAATTCCAAATCTCCTGTGATTACGATTATACATTGCTATACGAATTATAAACGAATGAAACTGAAACCATTCATTAAATATTATAAACTGAGCAAGTAATAACTTGCCTCGATACCAATGAAGCCGTTACCAATTCCTTGCCGTCGTCTACAGGTCCCTCGGCCCTGATCAAAGCAATCCACGAACATTCTTGAATACGACCGCAAAGCATGGTTCTAAACATCGATCAATAAGCTCAACCTATTACAATAATCGATTTAACACACATTCGATAACAGTCAACAATCGATATAACTAATCCACAAACCCAACGATTCCCAAAATATCTCGATTAAATACAAGTCCGAACAATCTAACTCAAACAATTACGAATTCATTCCCATGATTCCACAAAGACCATATATCGATTCGATAAGGCGAGTATACAAACTTAACCAAAATATTCCAATCAATTTCTCTTTCAAGACTTCAATCAAACACCTTGAAGGCGGAATTCAAAGGTATATTCGAATCATCAATCAACAAACACCAACCACACCAAGAACACGAAGAACATAATCACAAACATATATATCCTTCAACATTACATGATTCTAGCCATCGATACGAACTAAACCACCAACATATATCAAAAATCTCAAACATCCCAAAATATTAGAGTTCAAGCCAATTACCTTCAATCCGGCGAAAGAATCAATAATGATGTTATAATCCTTGTTCCAAGCTTTCCTAGATGTTATCACTTGATAAACCAACTCAAAAGCTGAGGTTTAGGGGTTAAAAAACGAGTTTGGGTGATTTGGGATGAAAGGGGATCGTGTAGGATGGGTTGGGAAATGAAATTCCTGACTTCTTTACGTTTTTATAC
Organism: Orobanche coerulescens; assembly: GCA_033398695.1. Taxonomy (NCBI): domain Eukaryota; kingdom Viridiplantae; phylum Streptophyta; class Magnoliopsida; order Lamiales; family Orobanchaceae; genus Orobanche; species Orobanche coerulescens. The sequence continues at coordinate 33,295,549 of CM065814.1, read as the reverse complement.
GCCCATGCATGTTAGCGTACGCTAACTTCATCAATAGCATGCGCTACCTGTTCCCAGAATACATACAGTATAGTTTTTGCCATTTTGAGCATAACTCACTCATCTGACTCCAATTAACTCACCGTTTAAACCATTAGAAAGCTAACTCGATGCTCTATTATACTGTTATGTTTCAGAATTTTTGGAGTTTTCAAGAATCGGTGGTGATTTTCCAAAGTCGAACCTTATACACATTACTTTCCAAACAAGTGTCCAAATCTTATTTCCACTAACATTTCAACATATAGTCTTCTTAATCATATCCTATACACCAAGAATCATAATCACTTGCATGTTCATCATCATACGAAGTAAACAATAACAATAACATTAAAAACCCAAAATGAAGGGAGATATTAACCAACATATCTCTTGAAGAAAAACAACACCGTTCAAAACCACACGAATCATATCAATATCCGCATATCAAACATATTATCAACATAACTCGGTAATTCATCTCATAACCATACTCATCAACTCATAAACATGACGATCATCAACTCAAGAACATCATATACAATCCAAAATGAAATCCCAAAGTGGAGAGTAATTACCTCTTTGAAGGAATGGATTGAATCCCAAGGTTGAATCCATTTTCAATCACTTCCAAGCTTCAAATGTTGTTTAGGAATGATCAAATCAAGTGTTTGCAACCTCAACTTCTCTCTAAGACCTCTCTCTATCGGTTCACATGAAGAAATGATCGGAAATGACGAATAATGGCCAATTGCACTTATATATATACTGTACATTACTAACGTACGCTAACATCTTCAGTTAACTTGGGAGCAACATAGCGCCTTTGACCAAGCCTATTTGGCCTTCGCTGAAATCATGGAGAGGTTGGCCGGTCCGTGCCCCAAGTTCGACTACCAGGAGTACTCAATCGCCATCCCTATCAATCGGCGAAGCGGTCGCTGTTTCGGGCCGCGCAGCGCTCTCAGTGGTCCCTCGGCCAGATCAGGAGCTCGGCGACCAGGAAGGACCTGACCGTCTGGAGGGCGAGGTACCATATCCCTTCAGATGTGGATCTTTTCGCGCTGGCCGAGAATGAGCGAGCTAACCAACCTCCGGAGGGTATGGTCGCCGTAAATGAGGCGATATGGAGGCCGGGCTGCGGTTCCCTCTGCCGTTCTCCGTCTCCCATTTGCTGATTGCCTGGAATGTGGCGCCGCTTCATCTAACGCCGAATGCCTGGCTCCAGTTCGTCTGTGCTCTCACTTTGTTCGGCGATCACCGACTGTACCGCCTTCCCTCGCCATTGGAGATGAACCACCTGTTCAAGCTGACGGTTCAGAAGGGGTCCGTCGGTGGTTATCATATCCAGGGCCGTTTCGGTCGGGTGATCCTTGGGGTCCCGAACAAGGTGCAGGGCGATCCGGCGAAGTGGTTCTGGGTCGGCGGTGCATGGAAGGCATCAGCGAGCGACAATCCTACGGGCGAGCTGGATATTCCCACTGGCTTTCGGGAGAGGAATCCGAGTAAGGGTTTTGACTCCCCCTTTGTTCGGATATGTTCTGAACTCGTTTGTCTGTATGCTTCTGAAGACAGGTCCACACACCGAAAGTGCTGACGAGGCTAAGATTCCTTTTTGTCCGATATACAGTTAGCGTGCGCTAATCAACATGCATTAGCGTGCACTATCACTACATTACAATATCCGTTGACTTATCAGAACGTTCGTCGAAAGTGGCCTGGTCCACACGCAGATTCCTTCCGATCTTACTGCATTACCATACGTTATCTTATATCCGTAGCGTGCACTAAACCTGCACGATAGCATGCACTACTCATGATTATTAGCGTGCGCTAATAATGTTACACTTAGCTATTTTCAGCTATTCTTGTCCAACATCTCAACATACAGAATACGAACATACGGCATACTGAATACATATACTTCTTACATCCAATTGTCGACCAAGTACGACAATTATACAAATACAGATGTCTCGGTCCTTCAATTATTTTACCCATACTGTACAGATTCTACGCTGTACAACATAACTCGGATAACATTAAACAATAGTAATAGAAATTCCGGATATTACAGTTACATACGCTACCAAAGTCAGGTAGCGTACGTAAAGGATGGTTACGTACGTTAACTTTGGCATGTTACGTACATAACAAGCTAGAAGTTTATAAAAGTGGACGCCTGTCATTTCATTTTCCTTCGTATTTTCATTTCGTTTTTCGACCTTCAACACCCAGAGATGGATTCTTGGTCCTTCTTAGTGGATTATGAGCTTAAGGACTTGGATTTGGAGCTTGAGAAGAAGAGATATTGATGATTCCTTAACTGTTTGATGGTATTATTCATCTTCAAGAGGTATGTTGGATAATCCCTCTATTCTATTTCGAATTTTGATGTTGTTGTTGATGTCTTCCTCGTATGATGATGGTTACGGTGTTGTTGTTGTGATTCTTGAGGTTGTATGAATCGTATGTTAAGGAACATGATGATAAATACCTTGGATTATGAATTAAATGATGGGCTAGATGATAGAACCCACCGAATCACGTCGTTTTGTTGGCTACAAACATGATTATGGATTGATTCATATTCTTGAAGAACACTTGAATTATACATGTTGTGATTTTATGGAATTGTGAAGGATTACGGTTAATTTTGGCCTATGATTATTCATAATGATAATCGGCAATTTTATTCCAATGAATTTACAAAGATGATCCGTGTTAATCCGTAATTAGGATTGAAGTCGGAACCAAGAATGTTGAAGACATTGTTAGAATTACTGACTATCGAATTTCGGCTTGTATTCGTATTGTAAAGAGTTGATATGGTTTGGTTTCGTATGATCGAAATGTCGTTGAACCATTGAGTTTGATTAGTTGGTTATATCGGTTGTTGATTGTTATCGAACATATCGTTAATTAATCATTGCACTAGGTTGCGTTAAGTGATCGTTGATGATTAACCATTGTGATGCTATTGGAATTGGAGGACGCATGAATCACCTTGGTCTGGGCTACAGAGATTTTAGATGAAGATGACGGGATTGGTCACAACTTCATCATATCGGTATCGAGGCAAGTTATGCTTGCTTATTTCATAATGTTTAATAAATGGTTTCGTTTTCATTTCATTTATGATTCATATAGCAATGGTATCATGGAATATGAATGATTGGGATGATGGTATGTATATTATGCCTGGATTAAGATAAATCATAATGTATATGATTTTAAAGATGTCTAGTGGTAACGGAGACGTGAATTATATTTGGTTTATTGTGTGAAGGATTATATATCAAGGATAGTTATCATGCCGACATTGAACTCGAGATGGTGGTTTGGTATTAGTAATGGACTGTACTTCATTTTGGATTATTCGGATAACCGTGTATTCGTTCAGGGCGGTTGGTCGTGGAAAGGTTAGCGTCTCCAGCTTGAGGTAAATTAATATTGCTAGATTATGATAATCATCCTGTTGCATTATTGCATGTGTGTGTGTTGATATTTCATGTGGTGAGTGTGCACCAAAGTTTGTTAGGTTTTGTGATGTGCTCTTTCTTTGAGCTGTGATCTGTTGGGCCGATGTGTTAGGGGATAAGACCTAAATGGCACCTATGTTCCGGCGTATTCCCGTTTGAATACTTTCGTGACCCTTGGTTGCGACCTTGGGGTATTTTGTGATTGTATGAACTATGTTAGGGGATAAGACCTAAATGGCACCTACGTTCCGGAGTATTCCTGTGAGATGCTTCCGTGATCCTTGGCTGCTGCCTTGGGGTTTATGTGTTAATATTATATGCAATGTCGAGCATGCTGTGAACTGTTGTCTGATGGAAATACGACATTGTGGTCGTATCGGTGTTTCATGATCGAGTTATTGTTGCCATTTTAGAAAGTCTTCTGATCCTTGTTGGATATGAGTTTCTTCGAGATTTGTTGTCATGTTGTATCATGGCATATCTGGAGCTAGATACGTTCTGATCGTTCATGTGTAGGATTTTCGGGGCGGGAACGTGTAGCATGTGTTGGTTTTGACCTCATATTGAACTGTGCACACGAGACGTACTTCGTGAGACTGATTAGGTACGAGACCAGACGAGTATTTGATCAATACCCGTGGTTGACTTGTACATGGACACATGTCCGGATCGGGAGTATCGTGACGTGCATCTTGAGTCTTGTTGATTGGTTGTTCAGTCCATGTATAATCGGATCTGTTCGATAGTCGGGTTGTCTTGAAATCCCATGTATATGATTTGTATATGGTTGAAGATTTTATTCTCTCGTGTATCTGTCCCCGTTGGCCCTTTATTAATCTCATTTGGAGTCCCCCTATCATTGGTAATCTCGTTCATTATTGATTCTTATTGATTCCATTGGGAGTTACCTTACCGTTGGTATTCTCGATTGTTGGTCCTTGATTGATACCTGTTGGAGTTTACCGTGTCGTCGGTATCCTCGGTTGTTGATCCCTTGTTGGAGTTTACCGTGTCGCCTGTATTCTCGGCTATTGTTCCTTTATTAATCTTATTGGAGTTTACCGTGTCATCAGTATTGTAGGTTATTGTTTCTCTATTGATCTTATTGGAGTTTACCGTATCTTTGGTATTCTCGGTTGTTGATCCTTTATTGATCTTATTGGAGTTTACCGTATTGCTGGTATTCTCGGCTGTTGATCCTTCACTTATCTTGTTGGAGTTACCACATCATGGTATTCTCGTTCGTGGTTGATCCTCTGTCGATCTTGTGTGGAGTTATCATGTCATTGATATTCCGTTTGATGCATTGATTGTTTATCATTATTGATTGTGTGAGCATTCATGCTTTGTATTGATATCCGGGACTTGCCATTGTCTCGGGACAGTTGGTTTACAGATGTGCCGTGTGATGTCGGTTTTATCAGGATTGGGATCCGATTGTGCGATCCAGCGGACAGAATCGGACTTGGCTAAATTATTCCATATTGGAGATATGTTTATGTTTGAGGATCTTGGTATCGTTTTGGATACAAAACAAATGGTTATTTTTTTATTCATTCGTCACGTAAGGACGTGAGATGTGGATTATGGTAAGAATTGATTTGATATGGATTGTGATGGGTTGGTAAGGTTATGTCGGTAAGATTACATTGGAAATATTCTTACCTTGTAATTACATTGATATGTAATTGTTTTTGTGATGTGATCGTTGTCATTGTTGATTATTATGGCTGACCCCGTCGTGGGCTTTATCTTTTAGGTACTCGGAGTTCGATCTAGTAGCGGTCGTGAAGGGATGAGCATTCCGCCTATACTGGCTATGGCGTGGTTATTGGGATTCGAGTATTCGTCCTGGTTTATATAATTCCACTGCAAATGTATTTAATTGTGTCTCTATTCGCTGCGTGTGAAATTTTATAATGGCTTTCAATATTTTTCCAACTCGTTTATACTTTCTAAATGCTCTTTTGGCATCTTTGCCTTGTGCTTTCAAATGGTATTTTCTGACGGTAATTAGGAACAATGTTTTTTAAAATATTTGAGTATTTAAAATATTACCGTCATTGGCCTTTTTGGCATTTTTAAACATTTACGAAAATGATTTTAGCCTTGTGGGTTCCAATGTGGGGCCCAGGACGCTGTAATATTCCCGGTTGGTTTTTAGGGTGTTACAGAAGATGGTATCAGAGCTTGGGTTTCGTAAAACCCGGGCATGTCTGTTATGTGGCTCTACCGGTGCAGTAGTAGCGTGACTTTTGAAAATAATTTTCTGACTTTCGAGTCAAACTAATTTTTGGAGTTTCCAAAATTTTTGAAATAATTTCAAATTGCTATATTTGCGATGCCAGTGTGTTGTTATTGTGCTGAGATATTGTATGGGAGTCGTATGCTAGTATCACGGGAGATCATCGACTTCACGGACCAGCATGTATATTCTTTCAATTATTTGGTTTTGATGATGATTATTTGAGCATGGTGACGTGATTTTGAGATATTTCGGGATTGAGATATTGGTTATGATAGGATTTTGAGTTTCGAGGATGAAACTTATTTAAGTGGGAAGATATGTAATATCCTAGAATTTCGCTACGATTTTTCGCATTATTTTATCTGAGTTGTACTGTACAGAGTGGGACCGACACAGTATGGGTGGATAAATTTGGGAGCTGTGACAGTCGTGCCAGTATGTCTATCAAGGTTATTTTAATTCTAGGATATTACACGCTTGATGTGTTTTTCTCGATGTCGGATATACTGTATGAGTATTTGTACAATTGCCGTACTTGGTCGACAGTTGTGTTTAAGGATATCGTGCATCAGATGTATCGTACGAGAATGTTATCGGAACGAGCATATATATTTAGTATGTCGCGTGTACATATTCAGTATATCGAGACGACCAAGAACATGTGGAAATGGCCAAGTATGAAAGACATTACGTACGTTAAGTGATGAAGCTTACGTACGTAACTGAACATGCTTAACGTACGTTAAGTTGGGTACATAACATACGTTAAGAAGGGAATCGGACAGGATCGACCCGTGGTCGGCAGGTGGGCCCGGTGTCGGCAGCCTTTGGCGCGGATGTGGACAGACGAGTCAACCTCGAGCCTTACGTACGTTAAAGATGCATCATTACGTACGTTAAGAAGGTGTGTTACTGTAGCAAGTCAATGTACGTATTACGTACGTTATGGAGAATGTGTTACGTACGTAAGGATGTAAACAAAATGAGGGAGCCTCTGGACTGTCGTTACGTACGCTACCAAAGTCAGGTAGCGTACGTAAAGGATGGTTACGTACGTTAACTTTGGCATGTTGCGTACGTAACGAGCTAGAAGTTTATAAAAGTGGACGCCCGTCATTTCATTTTCCTTCGGAGTTTCATTTCGTTTTTCGACCTTCAACACCCATAGATGGATTCTTGGTCCTTCTAAGTGGATTATGAGCTTAAGTACTTGTATTTGGAGCTTGAGAAGAAGAGATATTGATGATTATTCAAGTGTTTGATGGTATTATTCATCTTCAGGAGGTATGTTGGATAATCCCTCTCTTCTATTTCGAATTTTGATGTTGTTGTTGATGTCTTCCTCGTATGATGATGGTTACGGTGTTGTTGTTGTGATTATTGAGGTTGTATGAATCGTATGTTAAGTAACATGATGATAAATACCTTGTATTATGAATTAAATGATGGGCTAGATGATAGAACCCACCGAATCACGTCGTTTTGTTGGCTACAAATATGATTATGGATTGATTCATATTCTTGAAGAACACTTGAATTATACATGTTGTGATTTTATGAAATTGGGAAGGATTACGGTTAATTTTGGCCTATGATTATTCATGATTATAATCGGTAATTTTATTCCAATGAATTTACAAAGATGAGCCATGTTAATCCGTAATTAAGATTGAAGTTGGAACCAAGAATGTTGAAGAAATTGTTAGAATTACTGACTATCGAATTTCGGCTTGTATTCGTATTGTTAAGAGTTGATATGGTTTGGTTTCGTATGATCGAAATGTCGTTGAACCGTTGAGTTTGATTAGTTGGTTATATCAGTTGTTGATTGTTATCGAACATATCGTTAATTGATCATTGCACTAGGTTGCGTTAAGTGATCGTTGATGATTAACCGTTGTGATGCTATTGGAATTGGAGGATGCATGAATCACCTTGGTCGGGGCTGCAGAGCTTGTAGATGAAGACGACGGGATTGGTCACAACTTTATCGTATCGGTATTGAGGCAAGTTATGCTTGCTCAGTTCATAATGTTTAATAAATGATTTCGTGTTCATTTCATTTATGATTCATATAGCAATGGTATCATGGAATATGAATGATCGGGATGATGGTATGTATATTATGCTTGGATTAAGATGAATCATAATGTAGATGATTTTAAAGATGTCTAGTGGAAATGGAGACGTGAATTATATTTGGTCTATTGTGTGAGGGATTAGATATCAAGGATAGTTAACATACCGACATTGAACTCGAGATGGTGGTTTGGTATTAGTAATGGATTGTACTTCATTTTGGATTATTCGGATAACCGTGTATTCATTTGGGGCGGTTGGTCGTGGAAAGGTTAACGTCTCCAGCTTGAGGTAAATTAATATTGCTAGATTATGATAATCATCCTGTTGCATTATTGCATGTGTGTGTTGATATTTCATGTGGTGAGTGTGCACCATTGTTTGTTACGTTTTGTGATGTGCTCTTTCTTTGAGCTGTGATCTGTTGGGCCGATGTGTTAGGGGATAAGACCTAAATGGTACCTATGTTCTGGGGTATTCCTGTGTGAATACTTTCGTGACCCTTGGTTGCGACCTTGGGGTATTTTATGATTGTATGAACTGTGTTAGGGGATAAGACCTAAATGGCACCTACGTTCTGGAGTATTCCTGTGAGATGCTTCCGTGACTCTTGGCTGCTGCCTTGGGGTTTGTGTGTTAATATTATATGCATTGTCGAGCATGCTGTGAACTGTTGTCTGATGGAAATACGACATTGTGGTCGTATCGGTGTTTCATGATCGAGTTATTGTTGCCCTTTTAGAAAGTCTTCTGATCCTTGTTGGATATGCGTTTCTTCGAGATTTGTTGTCATGTTGTATCATGGCATATCTGGGGTCACATACGTTCTGATCGTTCATGTGTAGGATTTTCGGGGCGGGCATGTGTAGCATGTGTTGGTTTCGACCTCATATTGAACAGTGCGCACGAGACGTACTTCTTGAGGCTGATTAGGTACGAAACGAGACGATCAATACCCGTGGTTGGCTTGTACACGGACACATTTCCAGATCATGCGTATCGTGACGTCCATCTTGAGTCTTGTTGATTGGTCATTCAGTCCATGTATAATCAGATCTGTTCGATAGTCGGGTTGTCTTGAAATCCCATGTATATGATTTGTATATGGTTGAAGATTCTGTCCCCGTTGACCCTTTATTAATCTCGTTTGGAGTCCCCCTATCATTGGTAATCTCGTTCGTTATTGATTCTTATTGATTCCGTTGGGAGTTACCCTACCGTTGGTATTCTCGGTTGTTGGTCCTTGATTGATACCTGTTGGAGTTTACCCTGTCGTCGGTATCCTCGGTTGTTGATCCCTTATTGCTCTTGTTGGAGTTTACCGTGTCACCTGTATTCTCGGCTATTGTTCCTTTATTAATCTTATTGGAGTTTATCGTGTCATCGGTATTGTCGGTTATTGTCTCTCTATTGATCTTATTGGAATTTACACTGTCATTGGTATTGTCAGTTATCGTCTCTTTATTGATCTTGTTGGAGTTTACCGTATCTTTGGTATTCTCGGTTGTTGATCCTTCACTGATCTTGTTGGAGTTACCACATCTTCTCGGTCGTGGTTGATCCTCTGTCGATCTTGTGTGGAGTTATCATGTCATTGATATTCCTTTTGATGCATTGATTGTTTATCATTCTTGATTGTGTGATCATTCATGCTTTGTATTGATATCCGGGACGTGCCATTGTCTCGGGACAGTTGGTTTATAGATGTGCCGTATGATGTCGGTTTTATCAGGATTGGGATCTGATTGTGCGATCCAGCGGACAGAATTGGACTTGGCCAGATTATTCCATATTGGAGATATGTTTATGTTTGAGGATCTTGGTATCGTTTTGGATACAATACATATGGTTACTTTTGAATTTATTCGTCACTTAAGGACGTGAGATGTGGATTATGGTAAGGATTGATTTGATATGGATTGTGATGGGTTGGTAAGGTTATGTCGGTAAGATTACATTGGAAATATTCTTACCTTGTAATTACATTGATATGTAATTGTTTTTGTGATGTGATCGTTATCATTGTTGAGTATTATGGCTGACCCCATCGTGGGCGTTATCTTTTAGGTACTCGGAGTTTGAGCTAGTAGCGGTCGTGAAGGGATGAGCTTTCCGGTGATACTGGCTATGGCGTGGTTATTAGGATTCGAGTGTTCGTCCTGATTTTTATAATTCCGCTGCAAATGTATTTAATCGTGTCTCTATTCGCTGCGTGTGAAATTTTATAATGGCTTTCAGTATTTTTCCAACTCATGTATACTTTCTAAATGCTCTTTTGGCGTCTTTGCCTTGTGCTTTCAAACGGTATTTTCTGACGGCAATTGGGAAAAACATTTTTAAAATCTTTAAAACATGCCCCGTGGGTCCCACACGGGAGGGCACTGTAGCATTCCGGTAAATTTTGGGGTGTTACAGAAAATGGTATCAGAGATGAACACCTACGTGGAAAGTTTTATCAAAAAATTTTGAAAATGTTAAATGTTTTCAAAGTCCAACACTCCAAGCGACCGTAACTCCCTCAGGAATGTCAAGGTGAGAAACACGTATGTTTCTTGAGAATCAGGTATGATAATTGAATTCAATAGAACTCAAAGAATAATTGTACTAAACTGACCCTCTAGATAGAACAATTTTCACAATGGCACGTCGTGGAGCTAGGAGGAACGACGCTCAGGGCTCCATTGTGAACCAGTGGGAAGACATGAATACTGCTGAAACTGTTCCAGTCGAAAACTAGCCACCGTCCATTAATCAAAATGAACAGGAGGCAGAAAACCAGAAAAACGGGGGAATGGATCCGGCTTTCATTCAGACCCTCGCCCAGGCCATTGCAATAGGAATCGCTCAGGTCAACGAGCAGAACGGGTACCAGTTATTAACGTGGAAGAGAATGCCGGAAAGGACCGATGGCTGGGCGAGATGCTGAAGGCTAGACCACCATTATTCGATAGTTCGGCAGATAAACATGTGGATGACTGGATCTCCGAAATGGAGACTACTTTCGAGGTAATCGATTGTCCAGGGTATCGAAAGTTACCGCTGGGAATCAACCAACTCTGTGACACTGCAGCCCGATGGAGGAGGACCTATAAGCCGGAGGACAGGGTAGTCGGTGGACCGAATTATCAAAACTTTTGAGAGACGGGTACTGCCCCAGGTCAGCTCAAACTGCTCATGCATGGAGTTTCTTCAGTGCTGGACCACAGAACTTGCCGGTTCCGGAAATCATTCGAACCTATAGGACCGAACTAAGATATGTTCCGCAAATGGTTCCATCTGAAGATCAGCGAATCTGCCATCTTGCACAACAATTTCCAGAAGATGTTCAACGTTACGCAGCTGGATTTCACTGCACAATTCTGAGGGCATATGAGGACGTAGTCACGGCATATGCCGTCACTATTGTTAGTTCTGACACCGGGCATAACCAGAAGAAGCAGAAGACATCTAACCAGTCTGGGACACCAGTAGAATGAACTCGGGAACTGGGTTCTCCTCTAAATCAGCGGTTCCATACCAACAGAAGGGCACATCCGATCGCTCTGTAATGCCCGGTTATCCCCTTTTAAGCCAATAACCATTTTATACCTAAATACATCTACATAATATACATTAGGGAAGCATGGCATACAAGTAGACATTTCATGAGCATGGATAATTGCTATTTATGTGCTTAATTATGTTTCATGTATATGATACATGCAACATGTTATTTATTCCTCCTAACATTGTAAAATGTGTCTTTATAAATGTCTCATTGCAGTGAGAAGCTCAGTTTCTCGGTTAACGTAGATCGATGTGCTAAATGACTACGAGTGATTTTATTTGTTAATTTCATTTTTACATTACTTTCACATTATGATGATTCACTCCACCTCATAGTTAACTCACTATGTTGTAGAGTATTAAACATATTAAATTAGCTCTAAGCATAGGTGGCAAACATATAAGTACTAATAGGGTCACTGACAGGTCTATCGTAGGTTAACCAGTTTAACGCCGGAGCTTAGTGGTGTGTGTGTTGAGTAAATTTATATATATGAATCGAGTATATAAAATTTGTTTAACCTAATAAAATGTGTCAAATATTTGATTCTTATCTACATTATAAAGGGTTCAATTTGTAGTTACATACGGCATCACCTGTTAAGTAATTGGACATGTCACTTCTCTATTCATTCCAGTTGCGGTCGGAACCAGTTGAACTTATCTTTTGTTTCATCATCATCACCATATCATATTGATAAGTTATCCCTTTCATTCTTATCTATAGCGTTATAGGTATGAAGGTTTATAAAGTTTGACAATAAAATTCCTTATTGGCATTTTTAATGCTTTCTGCATAGTAACCGGTTAAAATAATAAAAATACACCTTAAACTTCCACAAAACCTCTAGACCAGACATTTATACCCTAAATATGTTCAATATCTATTAAGAACCGGTTTAAACTAACCAATAACCGGCCTATAACTACTTGAACCGATCCAGTCTTTCAAACATAATTTATGAAAGCTATTTGAGGGTATCTTCGGTATTTCACTCTGAAAACCGCCTCTCTCACTTGGATAAGAGAGGAAAACCGACCCTGAACCCTCATTAACACTCTGGAATCGACATAGAAGCATCCATCTCCTAAAAATCACCAAAAAAGTCAAGAAAAATCATCAAAACACCAACACCTCATATCCTTTGAGAATCAAGGTGAGTTTCCTTTGTTTTCTTCATGTTATTGATGTCTTTATTGATTATTTCGATGAAAGGAGGGTTTATCCAGGCTCTTATACATGTCATGATAATGTTAAGAATTCATCCATGTCTTAACCTTGTGTTTATTGTGGGTTTATAGAGCCTAAATCGTCACTAGACAACATAGAACTCAATTCTGCCACTTGTTATAAACATATATGTATTGTGCATATTTCGTATAGTTCAGGGGCTGGTGTTCCCATATTTTGTTTTCCAGTATGTGAGGGATGTTATATCAAAATTTTATGCAAATCCAACTTATATTCAAGTGGTTATAAGCTAAACAAATTCTGTTATTCAAAGGTTTTGATAAACTCTCTTGAACAATTATGTTGTTGTAGAATATGTTACATGAATTACTATATGTTCATAGTTTCAGAATAAGTTTTCTTGTATAAGTAAAGGAGAAGTATATAAAGTTAAAACATAGTATAAATGAGTATATATGTATAATTATTGCATCACAGTAACTAGTTGTGAAGGGATAAGTCATAAATGATCCTAAATTGTATTTCAAATATTTTGTAGCATTTATGAAAGTAATGTCAAGTGCAATATGGTTAATTAATTCAGGGATTTTAGCACATTCATCTAGCTAGAGAAGCTGATCTTTCCACTTCAATACGCAGCTGGACCTGAGGTAGGATGAGGATTTTCCTTGCTGTATCATAAGGATCATATATTGATTGATATTTTCACATGTGACTGTTATTGAATGATCATGCATAACATGTGTATGTGAAAGAATGTTTAAGAATAGGAAGTATGGTAATTGATTGATGGCGTGTAGGCACGTGATGCAGGAGACCAGCGGACCCAACACATGGTGGCAAATACTTGCGTCTGAAAGTCGGTCAAGGAAACCCACACTGAATGAAAAAGGTTGAATACGGCTAATACCATTGGTTGAAAAACCAGTATAGGAACCCCCATATACATGTTTTATTGGCCAATTATATGAACAGGTTCCGAAAACCATGGACTATCACTATCACTCGAGTATCACACTTCAAGGGTACCCAAAGAAAGGATTTTAGAAGAACATGACTATATCATATAAAGTAGTTAATTGTTGATGAATGTGATATGTGATACTTTGCTATTACAAAAGTCTCATCTTACTGAGCCATTATCTCACTAGATTCTTATGATACAGGTGACGATGCTCATGTTTAGGGGTTGACTATACTTCTTCAGTGTTTCCAGTCGAAGACTTGTCCATATGCCATTCCCCAACTATTTTGCCCCTATGCTGGAAGACTATGTTATGCTTTGAATAAGATCGCTCTGTTGTGGTTTTGTTTATGTATTAAACTTAACGTTGTGTAATGTTTTGAACAAATAATACCAGTTTGCGTTATTTCCCTGAGTTCTTCCTTTTACCTAATTTAAAATGTTGGTTTTCAAAGTTTAAAAGAGTGATACTCCCCAACTTAGTAGCACGAACCACTTTGCGGTTCAGCTGCTAGGTGAGGGGGTTTTTACAGTTGTGGTATCAGAGCGAAGGCTTAAATATTTCCTGTAGACAGAAGATGGCATATGGACATTCTCGACTGAGGGATATGGTCAACTTTTATCTGTTAAGTATTATGTTTAATAAATTATAATCTATGAGTTGTCATTATCATTATTGTGTGTTTGTTATTGGCTTATGAATGGGTGAGATTGGGCAGTACATCAGAAGTGATGGCACCCAAAATGAAGACAAGAGATGATCCAAATCTAAACCACAACTTTCTTGAGAATTTGTCTGAGATGATGCAGCAACAGACAAGGATGTATAGTGAACAGATGCAACAATTGCTGAATATACAACAAAGAAACCAGGAACAAAACCGACAACCTCCACCAAGAAACAATAATGGACCAACAGTATATGAGAAATTTAGGAAAATGGAACCTCCTGATTTTCATGGTTGGTCTGATCCTATGGTTGCAGAGGAATGGGTTAAATCACTTGATGTTATCTTTGATTACTTGCACATCGATGATGCTGAGAAGATACTTTATGTGGTCTTTCAACGAAAAAAAGATGCCAGAACTTGGTGAGAAGGAGCCAAACTTGTAGTCAACATAGAAGAGCTGACGTGGGAGAGATTTAAAGTAATATGCTATGATAAATACTTCACCTGGGATGCACGGTCTCTAAAGGTCAAAGAGTTTTTAGAGCTGAAGCAAGGGATATGTCTGTTTTTGATTATATCCGGAAATTTGAGAAACGCTACAGGTATGTTCCCTATATTGCTTGAGATAATGCTTAGAAGATGGATCATTTCCTAAGAGGCCTCCAACATGAAATTAGAAGAGATGTGAGAATGTCTACATTAACTGAGTTCATAGAAATAGTTGATAAAGCGCTGCTCACAGAAGCTGACGAAAAGGAGATACAAAGGTCTTATCAGCATAAGAGGCAAGCATTTGCTTCAAAAAATTCAGCACATTGGAAGAAACCAGAGCAAAAACCAGTCAAAGCCAATTAGAAGCATCCTACAACGAGACATGCTCCGAATAAAACTGAGAAGCCCAAGTGTAATAAATGTGGGAAAAATACTTCGGAGAATGTTTTGTCGGGTCTAATAACTGTTTCAGATGCAAGAAGCCCGGACATATGGCGAGAGATTGCCCAAACCCAGAGAATAAAGTTCAAGGAAGGGTGTTTGCAATGACCCGAGAACAAGCTGATGCAGATGCTTCCGTAGTATCAGGTGCCATTCTGATCTCAGGAATTCCTGCACTTACACTGATAGACCCAGGATCCACACATTTATTTGCATCATATGCATTTATGAGAAAATGGGCATTAAACCAGAACTATTGAAAGTTGGTTATAATGTGGCTGGTCCGTTTGGAGAAAATATGGATTCTGACCAAATGTTGAGGGCTTGTACAGTTCGAATTGGCGGGAGGGTACTCTATGCCGACCTTGTTGTCCTACCAATATCTAATTTTGATGTTATCCTTGGTATGGACTGGCTAGCTAAATATTGTGCAAATGTTGATTGTAATAAGAAGATTGTGGCCTTTCAACCAGCAAATGGAGGACGGTTTATTTGTATAGGTAATTAATATTCGTGCTTTTTGCCAATTATAACTGCACTGAAAGCTAGGAAGATGTTAAATAAGGGGTGTACTGGCTATTTGGCTAATTTTTTGGACACCTCCCTTGAAATGAAACTGAAGCCTGAAGATGTAGATGTGGTTAGAGAATTTCCTGAGGTGTTTCCAGATGATCTACCAGGGTTGCCACCAGAGCGGGAAATTGAGTTTGCAATCGATGTAATGCCAGGGACTACCCCTATTTCTAAAGCCCTATACAGAATGGCACCAACAGAATTGAAAGAATTAAAAATTCAGCTACAAGAATTACTTGATAAAGGATTCATCCGTCCTAGTTGTTCACCTTGGGGAGCGCCTGTCTTATTTGTGATAAGGGATACATTCCGGATATCATCAACTAAAGGTCAAATAAGAAAATATCCAAACGACAGCATTTAAAACGCGATATGGTCACTATAAATTTTTAGTGATGCCTTTTGGTTTAACAAATGCGCCAGCAGCATTTATGGATCTGATGAACCGGGTATTCAAAGAGTTCCTTGATAAATTTTTGGTGGTGTTTACCGATGATATCCTTATATATTCACATGATAGAGATGAGCATAAAGAACATCTCAGAATTGTGCTTCAAATTCTCAAAGAAAAACGGTTGTATGCTAAATTCAAGAAATGTGAATTCTGGATAGAACAAGTGGTATTTTTAGGGCATGTGGTATCCAAGGATGGCATTTCAGTTGATCCATACAAGGTAGAGGCAGTGAGCAACTGTCCAACACCAACGAATGTATCAGAGGTTCGAAGTTTCTTAGGACTAGCCAGCTACTACTGATGGTTTGTACAAGGATTCTCAGAGATTGCAACCCCATTGACATTGTTAACAAGGAAGAATACAAAGTTTGTTTGGACTGATGCTTGTGAGGAGAGTTTACAGGAATTGAAGCATAGATTAACTACAACTCCTGTCCTTGCCACTCCTATAGGAACATGTGGCTCTGTAGTTTACACCGATGCTTCTAAAAATAGTTTGGGTGCTGTATTAATGCAACATGGGAAGGTAATAGCCTATGCCTCCAGGCAATTAAAAGAGTATGAAAAGAATTATCCAACACATGATCTTGAATTGGCTGCTGTTGTCTTTACACTAAAAATTTGGAGGCATTACATATATGGTGAAAAATGCGAAATCTATACAAACCACAAAGGTTTGAAGTACTTTTCACACAGAAGGAGCTGAATATGCGACAGCGGAGCTGGTTAGAATTGGTGAAAGACTATGATTGTGAGATCAATTATCATCCTGGTAAGGCGAATGTGGTTGCAGATGCACTAAGTAGAAAGTCTATGTCTTCCTTTCTAATCACGCAGAAGCCACTATTACTAGACTTGTAAAAATTAGAACTGGAAATTTTACCCAAAAGGAAGATTTGTTCATATCAGCACTCATATTGAAACCTGCACTTCAAGTTACAATCAAAGAAACCCAGAAGGCGGATCCGTATATAGGAAATTGAGGGGAAAAGTTGATGAGGGCAAATTACCAAACTTCTCAGTCTCTAGTGAAAAAATATTACGATATAAAGGGAGACTGTGTGTGCCAGCCGACACAACCATCATAGGGGACATTCTTAAGGAGGCGCATTCCAGTCCTTATTCAATACATCCAGGTAGCACAAAAATGTATAAAGACTTGCAACAACATTATTGGTGGCCTAACATGAAGAAAGATATTGCAAAATTCATGGCAGAATGTCTAACTTGCCAGAAGATCAAAACTGAACATCAGAGACCAGCAGGATTATTGAAGCCTTTACTATTTCCGGAATGGAAATGGGAACACATTACAATGGATTTTGTGCTTGGGCTACTAAGGACTCAAAGTGGGTATAATTCGATATGGGTGATTGTTGATAGATTGACCAAATCTGCTCATTTCCTTCCAGTAAAATCCACATATAATATGGATCGATATGCTCAAGAATATATTAAAGAGATAGTCCGACTACATTGGGTTCCAGTATCAAAAGTACCTGGCAGGGACCCTAAATTCACATTTGTATTTTGGAAAAGTCTACAAAACGCAATGGGTACGAAGCTTGCTTTCAGCCCTACATTTCATCCACAAAATGATGGGCAGTCAAAAAGAGTTATTCAAATACTCTAAGATATGTTGAGAGCACGCATACTAGATTTCAAGGGCAACTGGGATACAAAGCTTCCATTGGTAGAGTTCACCTACAACAACAGTTAGCAATTTACAATTGGGATGGCACCTTATACCGACATAGGAGTCTCGGTCACAACACCGCATGGGAGAAAATGTAGATCTCCTGTAAACTGGGATGAAGTTGGATAAAGAAGTCTACTGGGCCCAGAAATAATACAACATACTGCTATGGTAGTAGAAAACATAAGAGAACGAATGAAGATTGCACAAAGTAGACAGAAGAGTTATGCAGATATTCGAAGAAGAGATTTAGAATTTGCAGTTGGAGACCATGTGTTCTTGAGGGTATCTCCAATGAAAAGCATAATGAGATTTGGGATGAAAGGAAAACTTAGCCCGAGATATGTTGGCCCATTTGAAATTCTTGAGAGAGTTGGTGATGGAGCTTATATAGTAGCCTTACCTCCTTCACTATCTGGTGTGCACAATGTCTTCCATGTGTCCATGTTAAAGAAGTACATTTCAAACCCCTCACATATGTTAAATTATGAGCCATTGGAATTATCCCAGATTTGTCCTATGAAGAGAAGCCGGTACAGGTTCTTGATAAGAAAGTAAAGAAACTAAGAAACAATGAGATTTATTTGGTAAAGATTTTGTGGAGGAATCATGCTGTTGAAGAGGCTACATGGGAAAGAGAGGGGTAAATGCAAAGAAAGTATCCAGAACTGTTCGGTATGTTAATTTCGAGGACGAAATTTTATAAGGAGGGGAGGATTTTAATGCCCGGTTATCCCCTTCTAAGCCAATAACCATTTTATACCTAAATGTATTTACATAATATGCATTAGGGAAGCATGGCATACAAGTAGACATTTCATGAGCATGGATAATTGCTATTTATGTGCTTAATTATGTTTCATGTCTATGATACATGCAACATGTTATTTATTCCTCCTAACATGGTAAAATGTGTCTTTATAAATGTTTCATTGCAGTGAGAAGCTCAGTTTCTCGGTTAACGGAGATCGATGTGCTAAATGACTACGAGTGATTTTATTTGTTAATTGCATTTTTACTTTACTTCCACATATGATGATTCACTCCACCTCATAGTTAACTCACTATGTTGTAGAGTATTAAAAATATTGAATTAGCTCTAAGCAGGTGGCAAACATATAAGTACTAATAGGGTCACTGACAGGTCTATCGTAGGTTAACCAGTTTAACGCCGGAGCTTAATGGTGTTGAGTAAATTTAGATATATGAATCGAGTAGATAAAATTTGTTTAACCTAATAAAATGTGTCAAATATTTGATTCTTATCTACATTATAAAGGGTTTAATTTGTAGTTGCATACGACATCACCTGTTAAGTAATTGGACATGTCACTTCTCTATTCGTTCCAATTGCGGTCGGAACCAGTTGAACTAATCTTTTATTTTATCATCATCACCATATCATATTGATAAGTGAGCCCTTTCATTTTTATTTATAGCCTTATAGGTATGAAGGTTTAGAAAGTTTGACAATAAAATTCCTTATTAGCATTTTTAATGCTTTCTGCATAGTAACCGGTTTAAACAATAAAAATACACCTTAACTTCCAAAAAACCACTAGACCAGACATTTATACCCTAAATATGTTCAATATCTATTACGAACCGGTTTAAACCAACCAATAACCGGCCTATACCTACTTGAACCTAATCTTTGCTTTCTAAACCCCACAATTTGAGGGTATCTTCGGTATTTCACCCTCAAAACCGCCTCTATCACTTTGATAAGAGAGGAAAACCGACCCTGAACCCTCATTAACACTCTGGACTCGACCTAGAAGCATCCATATCCTAAAAATTACCAAAACAGTCAAGAAAAATCATCAAAACACCAACACCTCATATCCTTTGAGAATCAAGATGGGTTTCCTTTGTTTTCTTCATGTTCTTGATGTCTTTATTGATTATTTTGATGAAAGGAGGGTTTGTTCAGGCCCTTAGACATGTCATGATAATGTTAAGAATTCATCCATGGCTTAACCATGTGTTTATTGTGGATTTATAAAGCCTAAATCATCACTAGACAACATAGAACTCAATTCTGCCACCTTTTATAAACATATATGGATTGTGTATATTTCGTATAGTTCAGGGGCTTGTGTTCCAATATTTTTGTTTTCCAGTATGTTAGGGATGTTATATCAAAATTTTATACAAATCCAACTTATAATCAAGCGGCTATGAGCTAAACAAGTTCTATTATTCAAAGGTTTTGATAAACTCTCTTGAACAATTATGTTGTTGTAGGATAGGTTACATGAATTACTATGTATTCATAGTTTCAGAATAAGTTTTCTTGTATAAGTAAAGGAGAAGTATATATGTGTATTTATGTATAATTATTGCATCACAGTAACTAGTTGTGAATGGATAAGTCATAGATGATCCTAAATTGTTTTCCAAACATTTTGTAGCATTCATGAAAGTAATGTTAAGTGCAATATGGTTAATTAATTCAGGGCTTTTAGCACATCCATCTAGCTAGAGAAGCTGATCTTTTCACTTCAATATGCAGCTATACCTGAGGTAATATGATGTTTTTCCTTGCTGTATCATAAGGATCATATATTGATTGATATTTTCACATGTGACTGTTATTGAATGATCATGCATAATATGTGTATGTGAAAGAATATTTAAGAACAGGAAGTATGGTACTTGATTGATGGCGTGTAGGCACGGGATGTGGGGGACCGGCGGACACAACATATGGTGACAAATACTTGCGGCTGAAAGTCAGTCAAGGAAACCCACACTTAATGAAAAAGGTTGAATACGGCTAATACCATTTGTTGAAAAACCAGTATGGGAACCCTCGTATACATGTTTTGTTGGCCAATTATATGAACAGGTTCGGAAAACCATGTTCTATCACTATCAGTCGAGTATCACACTTCAAGAACATGACTATATCATATAAAGTAGTTATTTATTGATGAATGTGATATGTGATACTTTGCTATTACAGAAGTCTCATCTTACGGAGCCATTAGCTCACTAGATTCTTATGATATAGGTGACGATGCTCATGTTTTGGGGTTGACTATACTTCTTCAGTGTTGCCAGTCGGAGACTTGTCCATATGTCATTCCCCAGCTATTTTGCCCCTATGCTGGAAGACTATGTTGTGTTTTGAATAAGATTGCTCTGTTATGGTTTTGTTTATGTATTAAACTTAAGGTTGTGTAATGTTTTGAACAAATAATACCCGTTTGCGTTATTTCCCTGAGTTCTTTCTTTTACCAAATTTAAAATGTTGGTTTTCAAAGTGTAAAAGAGTGGTACTCCCCAACTTAGTAGCACGAACCACTTTGCGATTCAACTGCTAGGTTAAGGGGTGTTACATGGTCCCTCCGCCGGAGCTGTTTCAATTGTAGCATACCTGGACATACCATGAGTCAGTGTCGTAAGGTGGCTACGAAGTGTTTTTCATGCGGAAGAAGCGGGCACATGTCTCGCTACTGTTCACCGGTCAACTCTACACCAAATCCAGCTTCTCAGAGTCAGCAAGGTTCAGTACAGACATCGAGGCACCCGCCGTTTCCGACTATCGAGCTCCACCTTACCAAACTAAACCCCCACCATACGGTGCCAGAAGAGGACGTTAGCGCGGGGGAGGCACTTCACCCTCCTCGGGGACACTACCATCCCGCGTGTTCGAATGAAGGGCTACTGATGACCAAACCGCACCTGCTGTCTCAGGTACACTACTTGTTAATTCCCAGCCTGTTCATGTACTATTTGATGATGGAGCGACACACTCGTTTATATCTGTGGAATGTGTTAATCATTTGAACCTTCCTTGTGTACCTTGTGAATCCTTTATTGTTAAGCTACCCGAGGGTAGCAGAGTTGGGGGTAATTTCGAAGTTCGAAACTATCCGATCCGCATTGATGACCGAGGCTGGACAACGAATCTTATGGTTTTCCCACTTCAGGATGAGGATATCATTTTGGGTATGGACTGGATGACCATGCACAGGACGATATTAGATACATATAACCTAACCGTTTCCATTATGACTTGTGACGGAGCCACTCACATAATCAGGGGTCAAGAACACTTCAATACTAAAGGGTCTCTCAGCCTCCTTACTACGGGAGTATCTTGTGACATTCGAGAAATGTATTATTGGTGTTATGTTCTTCAGGAGGACACATCACAGCTATCAGTTGATAACATTCCCGCAGTGAGCGAATTTCCAGACGTTTTTCCCGATGAATTACCAGGGTTGCCGCCACGACGGGAGGTTGATCCCTCGATTGAACTTGAGCTGGGAACGACGCCTATCTCCAAAGCACCATACAGGAAGGCACCAGCTGAGATGAAGAAATTAAAGTTACAACTCGAAGAATTGTTAAAAAAGGGACTGATCCGTCCGAGTACTTTGCCGTGGGGTGCACCAGTCCTTTTTGTGAAGAAAAAGGACAACTCCCTTCGCCTGTGTATCGATCACATAGAGCTGAACAAAGTCACTATCAAGTACCGTTATCCACTTCCAAGGCTCGATGATCTACTGGATCAATTACAGTGGGCGACTGTGTTCTCAAAGACCGATTTACGATCCGGATATCACCAATTAAGGAATCAGGAGGAGGATATTCCCAAGACTGCGTTTCGATCACGATATGGACACTATGAGTACATGGTGGTGTCGTTTGGTTTGACTAACGTTTGGTTTGACTAATTAAGGAATCGATTTACGGTCCGGATATCACCAATTAAGGAATCAGGAGGAGGATATTCCCAAGACTGCGTTCGGTTTGACTAATGACCCAACCATTTTTATGGAATTGATGAACAAGATTCTGATAGATTTTCTCGACAAATGTGTGGTGGTTTTTATTGACGACATTTTAATCTATTCTCGGAGCTGACAGGAGCATGAGGAACACTTGAGGTAGGTGTTAAGTGTTTTGAGGCAACACCAACTTTATGCAAAACTTTCTAAATGCGAGTTCTGAATGCCGGAGGTAACCTTTCTGGGACATGTTAGATCCACAAAAGATCGAGTTGAGAACCACCTAAGAATGTCAAAGAAGTAAGGAGCTTCTTAGGATTGGCAGGTTATTATCGATGGTTCGTCGAGGCTTTTTCTTGTATCGCTCGGCCGTTGACGAACCTACCAAGGAAGAGTACCAAGTTTGTCTGGACAACGGATTGTCAGGAGAGCTTCGACGAGTTAAAGAGGAGGCTGACTACCGCTCCAGTGTTAGTACTACCACAGGGCACGGAAGGATTCGTAATATACACAGATGCATCTAAGCATGGGCTAGGATGTGTATTCATGCAAAATGACAGAGTTATTGCATATGCCTCTCGACAACTTAAGACGTACGAGGTGAATTACCCAACGCATGACTTGGAACTGGCTGCAGTGTCCCACGCTCTTAAGATCTGGAGGCACTACCTTTATGGAGTTACCTGTAAGATTTTTACGGACCACAAGAGTTTGAAATATATTTTCACCGAAAGGGAATTAAACATGAGGCAGAGGCGTTGGCTGGAGCTAATCAAGGATTACGACGTGCAGATTTTATATCACCCTGGGAAGGCCAACGTCGTAGCAGATGCACTTAGTCGGAAGACTGCGCAAGAGATAACACTATCTGGTTTAACAGTACAGCTGGAATTGCCGTAGGACCTTAGGAGAAATGGTATTGAAGTATGGATACAACACCGCCAGGGACATTTATGCTCAATTAACATTCACTCATCTTTGTTGGATGAGATATGCCTAGCGCAAATAAAAGACCCCGAACTGCGCACGATCGGTGCAAGAGCTGGGGGGGAATTATTTCAGACTACAGGATCCAATGGGGCTTGGTGAGATTTAAGAACAGGATCTGTATTCCGCCAAATGACGAACTTAAGCAAACTATACTGAAGGAAGCTCATTTTACTCCTTATTCGGTGCATCCAGGGGCGAGCAAAATGTATAAAGATCTGCGGAAGAGATTTTGGTGGAAAAACATGAAACAGGAAGTCGCAAGATTCGTTGCTCGATGTATGACATGTCAACAAGTGAAGATCGAACACCACAAACCGGCTGGAATCATGCAGCCCTTACCCATTCCGGAATGGAAATGGGAGAGCATATCAATGGATTTTGTCACCAAGTTACCAATGACGATGGGAGGAAAGGACACGATATGTGTCATTGTATACCGACTGACGAATTCAGCACATTTCATTCCAATCCAGAAGACTACTGGAACAGAGCAGTTTGCCACCATCTTTATCCGGGAAGTCGTGAGACTACATGGCGTTCCCTCAGCGATCATATCGGATAGAAACACCAGGTACGTGTCCTGCTTCTGGAAAGTTGTCCACAAGGCTATGGGTACTCAACTATATTTCAGCACAGCCTATCACCATCAAACAGACGGACAGACAGAACGTACGATACAAACCCTGGAGGATATATTGAGAGCATGTGCACTTGATTGGGGCAGAGACTAGGTTAAACATCTCTATTTAGTGGAATTTTCATACAACAACAGCTGGCATGCAAGCATAGGCATGGCACCATTTGAAGCTTTGTACGGTAGGAGATGCAAGTCTCCCCTATGTTGGGACGATGCTTCTGATGTCATCACTACTGAGTTAGATCTGATCCAGGAATCTATTAAGAAAATCTTCATTGTTCGAAAACATATGTTAGCAATGCAGAGCCGCCAGAAGTCATATGCTACGGATTGCCAGTGACCGCTGGAATTTCTAGTCGGGGACAACGTTTGGGTCAAGGTATCGCCAATGCGGGGCATTAGACATTTCGTCCAGAAAGGCAAATTGAGCCTAAGATTTATCGGCCCGTTCGAAATATTGGACCGAGTTGGTAGACTCGCGTATCGATTAGCGTTGCCGCCATCATTAGACAGAGTGCATAATGTATTCCATGTCTCCCAACTGAGGAAGTACGTGATTGACCCAAGTCACAAGATCAATTTTGAAGAAGTAGAGATTTCTAATGATGCTACCTGTAGAGAAGTGCCAATCGCAATTTTAGATCGACGCGTAAAGAAACTAAGGAATAATGCCATAGCTCTTGTAAAAGTTTAGTGGTCGCATCATGGCATTGAAGAAGCAACTTGGGAGACCTAGTCGAGCATAAGGGAGAGTTATCCCGAGTTATTTTCTTAGTTTCGAGATGAAACTATTTTAAGGAGGGTGGTATGTAATACCACGAGTATTGCATGTTGTTTAATATTATGTACCTCGTTTTTTATGATTAATAATGTGCTCCATCGCGATTCTTGTACTTTTATACGTTATGTTTAGACCGTATTCCCATGTATAAAAGCTTGTCCGCACTTGTTTGTTTTTGTGGTGTAATTTTATGATGTTGATGATATGTCGGTGACATACCTTGATGTTGTTGAGCAATTATCGATGCGAATATGATGGTGGCCAATGTCTTGTTCCCTGACAAATTGCTGGATGAGTCTAAAGGGAAGTCGCGTTATAAGGATTAAATGTGATAATAACTTAGTGAATTAAACAAACATTACGTACGTTATTCACAGAACATTGTCGTACGCTAAGTACTATCGCATTACGTACGTTAAGGATTAGGCCTTACATACGTAATGCAGTCTTCAGGACGAGAATCTTGATCCCGCGTGGTCTGGACAACTTTCGGCGCGATAGCGACAGGCAAGTCAACTGGTGTTAACGTACGTTAATAAGCCAACATTGCGTACGTTACATGGTGAATTTTACGTATGCTACTATACCATTACGTGCGTAATGACCAGTGTTATTTTGGGCACTAGGTTCTGAGATTACCTTACATACGTTAACCTTTTCGAGATAACGTACGTAATTGGCTTTACGTATGTAAACCATGAGGCCTAATGTACGTAAAGCCATCCTGGTGTTATATAATGACATCTTCCCTTTCATTTCTTCCGATCCAAAAACATTTCATCTCTCTCATATATCATCCTCTAGCCTCCCTAATCGGATTTTAGCCTCCCTAGCCAAGTGTTATCCTAGTAGAGTGGGTTGATCAAGCTCCGGATAAGGCTTTGAAGGTGTTGTCCTCCCATTCTTCATCATCCCTTGTTGTTCTTCCTCGTCCCTCGTTAAGTAAGGTGAGTTTATCATACCTTTGAATCCATTTCAGTGTTGATAATTATGATTCGGGTGTTTGGGTAGTTTAGAACTCTTGATAATAATCAAACCGTTAAAAACTAACATTAATCATAATCGTTAAACGAAAGCCTATCTCGGACTAGCAATTTGTATGTATATGGTTGTGAAAATTATATATTGGATTGTAACCTTAGGAGTAAACCTATGTTGCCGATGCTATAATGTTAGTTATGTAGTAGATTGTGTTGAGTTGATTCGATTATCGTTTGTTAAACTCATTGAAATTGTTAAGGTGAATTAGTTATCAATACCGAATTAGATGAACAATCGTAAACGAGAATTATGCTAGAATTGTGCTCGACCATTCCACCTTGAAGTAGGAAAATTTGAACTAGTGATTAGCAATTGGATAATTTTGGTTGTAGTATAGTCGTCTTGGATGAATATTGTAAGGAGTATTGTGGTTATAATGTTGAGATAAATTGATAATCCCGGAACTGAGAATTGTGAGTAGTTCACCCTACTATCAATCGTAGAATCGTGGTGCAAACGTTAGAAATTAAAGTAGGATAAGAACTCAATCAGGAAGGGGGGGGGGGAATCATTGTTACTCGTCATATTTACAAGGTATTAATCGCGAAAACGTAATTAGGTAGAGCTCTCGATCAATAGTAGCCGTTCGATCTATTGTTGCAAGAAGGGAATTACCTCGTCGGAATTGAGGCAAGTGATCCCTTGCTCGGACTATGTTATATTAAATTCCAAGATTTAATGTGTGTCAATATCTGTGTAATTGTGTTCGTTTTATTTATCATGTCCAGAGTATTCCTGAGTAGATACTTCCGTGACCCTTGGTTGAGACCTTGGGAGTTTATATGTTGATATACCGTACGGAACTGTGTTGAGGGATAAAACTTGAATGGTACCCACGTCCGCAGTATTCCTGTGTAGATGCTTCCGTGACCCTTGGTTGTGACCTTGGGAGTTTATGTGCTGATAGAAGAGATAATGTTGAGTATTCTGTGATCTATTGCCACACCAAATAATAATAATGTTGTATTGCGGATTTATGAATTTTGTTCGTATTATCTGACCTGGGTTGGCTGGCACGATTCGTCGTGTGAGGCAAATTTGTTGAATATGTGCAGGATGTTGCTGAAGGTTCCGGTCAGGATTGAGCAGTGTTGGGGAGAAGCCTTGTTATTTTATTTCTTAAATTGAATTCTGAAAGCATTCCACGTTATGTAATAACCGTGTATGCGGACTTGTTTTTTTTTTTTAAGTATTTCATTTCGTATTTATATTATCATGGAGCTACTTTCATACAAATTATTTTATGGAGAATTTTTAAGCTCTTTAAAACTTGCCTTGTGGGTCCCACGCGGGATTCACGGCACTATAGCGTTCCGTTAAATTTTGGGGCATTACTACACTAAAATTATTTCCAACTGTAGGATGGATTCGAAAACCTATTTCAAGATCATCAACCTGAAGTCATGAAGGAACAGATCACCTTCAGCATAGTGGTGGACTTTGTCGGACTCCTGGAGGCCAACGAATCATGGGGGACCTCGTCCCGAAAATGAATAAAAATGATATCTACCATTATTTGTGCATCAATGCTTCTGAAATCGACAAGAAGTGGTTATTTGCTTCTTCAAGGAAGTACGAGTAACTGAGTGGGGTATATGTAATATCCGGATTTATTACGGTGTATTTTATCTGTATTCGAACCCTGTATTATTCGGATTTGTGGTTTTGATTAATGGAGTATGATATTTCTTGCATTGATATCATTGTACATAAGTATAGAATCATGCAAAATTTCTCATGCAAACTCGTGATAGCGCACGCTAAGAATGTATCTTAACGCACGCTATCGGGCTACTATTAGCGCATGATATGCAGATAGGAGTTGCGTGCGCTAAGATCTCAATTATTAAGCGGGACGGCTAGCACATGCGCCAGCCGGGACATGGGTCCGGATAAGATTCCCGCGGACGAACCTGGACAGTTCTGAAGTCAACTATTATTAGCGCACGCTAAGGAAAGCTTAGTAGCGTGCTCTAACTTGTTAAAATGCAGAATATTATAAATGGGACAACAACCCGTTTTGGCTTACATTTTACTCATCCATTCCGCATTCTTGAGAGGCCAGAGAGCTGTAATAATCCTCCTACACACTTAGAACTCATCTTGTTGGTGTTTATATATTGGTTATCACTTGGGAGTAATCATTGAAGTGGAATAACACCTTGGAGTGGCATACAACCAACCGGAGTCGGATTCTACCCTACGGTTTAGTGATTTTCATCATATTAAGGTATGTTCGACCTATCTCCAGACTTAGAGTTGGATTCTAAAGAATTGGATGATCATAGTAACGAGATATTGATTTTCATAAGTGATTTATCCAAAGTACATCATGTTTGGAATATTGAGATGAATAAGCCTTAAGTACCTTGATTATGATCATCATGATTCGAATCTTATTACATTGAATATGTAAAGGAAGCTTCTATCATTGGTAATCCGAATCTAGTAGATGACTTCATAGCAATCTTGGACTTGACTTTAACATCATTATTGTTAGATAAATCTAAAGGATTGATCATGGAAGGATTTATCTAGTATAGATGGAACGCGTTTAACAACTTGACATGATAATATTGATTGATATAGAGGTGTTGATATCAACCGTTAAGCCTTTCGAATTGTCGTATGAAGATTTGTAGTCGAAATGGAATATGGTTTTATAATGGTATGCATGTCCTCGAATCCGAAGTTGTTGCTATCCGTAAGATCATTCATAATCGTATGAACATGATATTCATGGAGGTAACATGAGTTATCACGGAAGATTTCATTGTTTTGATCATGATGAGAAAGCAGTTTCGCCTGATGAAGCGCCATGCATAGATAGCGCACGCTAAGCTATGAAGATTAACGTGCGCTATCGAGCACGAGTTAGCGTACTCTACGTTTAGTACGTAACGTACGCTAAGACATCAGATGAGTCAGCCGACTGATCAGTGAAGTACTGACCATGCATAGTTAGCGTACGCTAGGCTTTGTTGTTTGCGTGCGCTATCGAGCAGACTTAACGCATGCTACACAGAGTACTTAGCGTGCGCTAAGCAGTTCAGGCATATTGCATTTTATGAGCTTTTGGCCGTAAACCGAATTGTTAAACATTCGTACGACGTGAGATAAATCCTATATCATTTCTTTTGTTAAGGTTTGATCTTGTTGCGTGATTGATTGAGGAGGACGACCTTCGACTGTTCGTTTTCGTGGAAGTATTGTTCTTGTCTTCAAATCAAGGCAAGTACCTTAATTTTTTATGTATTGTTTTTATACATATTGTCGTGCATGTATGTCGTTATTATATGTCTACCTCGTGTTGGTCCGACGGGATCATCGGGGGATCTATGCTAGCGTGCGCTGGATCATCGGACGGGTTTTTCCACCACGGGTTGGTCTGACGGGATCATCGTGGGTTCTAGGCAGTGAACGCTGGATCGACGGAATTACCATGTGTATGTTATGATATCATGTTGTGATTATCAGTTGTGTATATCATTTATGAGTTTCTCGTAGGAGAAGACTCGTTGGTATTTTGTCATTTACGTTATTATTCTTCGTGAGATATGAATAATATGTTGTGGTACTTGTACTAGAATCGTTGTGCTAACCCCTTCGGGGGTGAACATTTTGTTTATGTTCAGGATCCAGGAGAGCGGGAAAACAACCACTGGAGCTGCATGACGACGAGGGTGCAGAGTGATGTTTTGGCCGGGTTCATTTGTCTGTTGTTTATTGGTTATTTCAATAAGTACTCGAGTACGAAGTCATTTATGCTGAATTTGAATTTGGTGATGTATTATTAAGTTCCTTCTGAACAACTATACTTTCAGTATTTGGTCAGAACCGTTGTATCTTAATTCCGTTATTTCCATTCGTTAGTACTTGTTAATGTCTGTTCAATTCTTCAGCCTTGTAAATCCTGATGTAAAGGATTTACGGCGCTGTAATATTCCTGAATATATCGGGGGTGTTACAGAATATGGTATCAGAGCTAAGATTATGGATATCTTGGCCGTTGGGTTAAAATAGGGGTCGTTTATGTCTTTTGAAGTAACCGGCCGCGAATAACATCACTGTACTGCCTACGTCGTCGTGCGGGCGGTGGTTGTAAGTTCCTAAACTCTATCTCGTCCTTTGCATGTTACATTTCCTTATACTTGAGCATTTGAACGATATTGTTTCCTGTATATTGAGTAATTATGCTTACAGTATGTTGAGAGGCGGACGTGGACGTGGTCGCGGTCGCGACGCGACGAAGGAATCTTGAAGAGAAGCGTCGCCTTCTAATCAGCTAGTCATAGCTCCGGCGAGCCACGAGATCTATCAATAACGAACTGTAACTCTGCTGTGCAGAAATCCTTCATCGTGTGGTGAACCAGATGACTCGATTCGCCAGTCGTGGACCGAATGCAAGTGGCGGTGGGACTACGGCGAGGAGAGAGACGGCAAGGAATCCGGACATGGGAAATCGAGGTGACCGGTGGTCGCAAGAGGTGGCGAAGATGCAACCACCCAAATTAGACGGTATTTCGAGACTCCCACTTGGGACCATTGGTTGAAGGAATCGTAGAAAATCTTTGACTAATTAATCGCCAGGCAATAGGAGAGCCTCTATCGCTCAATATTTTACGATAGGGAAGCGTCCGAATGGTGGGAAGCCATCCGGCCTGTAGACCATGATGCCGATTCGACAGAGTTTAGATTAATGATGGAAGCTCGATTGCCCTCGTCCCGTGAGGGAAGCCAAGTCGGGAGTTTTTCTCGCTCGGCCTTCCGATGTGCGGTATCCTGCAATTAAGACGTTTAACGGAAATGGCATTTGTTCGACATTTGGTCAGAACAGATGCAGAAATGATGATCCATTTCGATATGAGGATGAAACCAGAAATCCAGAGGTACATGTCCGGATTTGAATGTACCACACTCCATCAATACCAGGATAAGGCGTTGGCGTATGAGATCAAGGAAGCAGCTATGGAGAAATTTTCGGAATCCAAGAAACAGAAAGTCTCTGGTACTTTTACAGAGCACAAGAACAGTGGGCCCCGCAAGGCCCAGTCATCTTTTCATTCTTTCAAGAACCTCCGCACCCAGTTAGGAGCGGAAAGAACTTCGGAGCGACATCAACTATTACTGATGTTACCAGGAAATGCTTTAACTGCGCTCAGACGGGGCACTATCGACGGAATTGCCCCCTTCCTGCCGTGACTTGTTTTGATTGTGGACGAGAGGGACATCGGGCAGTGTTTTGCGAAGAGGCTGCAAAGTCTTTTAGAGCCCGTACACCACAGCCAGTCCAGAAGGAAGCCAGTATCCAACAAACGCAGCAAAGTGTTCAGATGCCTCAGAATTTTGGCCGCGGGCGAGGCAGAGGACAGTGGGACGGAAAGGGTACATCGAATGCCGGATCTGTTCCCCCACGTTTGTACGAGATAAGGAGGACAGACGATCAGGATGTCTTTGCCGCATCGCATCGTGCCGTCGCATCCTTTCCCACCGATTAGCGTTTTATTCGATACAGGAGCTACACATTCTTTTATATCTTTGTCTTGTGTAAATCGTTTGAATATTTCCGGTTTTCATACTTGTGAACCTTATGTTGTTGGTTTACCGAGTGGGGAGAGGATTGTCGGAAACTTAGAAACTAGAAATTTCCCTATATCATTTGGAGGTAGAGAGTGGTTCTCAAATCTGATCGTGATAGAAATGCAAGGAGACGACCTGATACTCGGAGACGATTGGCTTAATCGATATGGAGCAATTGTGAACTACCGAAGGAGGAATATCTCGCTGATCGCTGACGATGGTTCCGAAATATTGTTCGAGGGGTGGAAACCGGGAAGCTCAGGAAAATTGATCAAAGCGATGAAAGCTGTCAAATTGTTGAAACAGGGCTGTATCGGGTACTGGTGTTATGCAATGAAGAAAGAAGACGAAATTGTGGAACTTTCATCCATTCCTGTTGTGAACGAATTTCCGGATGTATTTCTGACGAGTTACCTGGACTACCTCCACGAAGGAATGTGGAATTTACCATTGAGTGGAACCGGAGCTATACCAATTTCTAAGGCGCCGTATCGTATGGCACCTACCGAGATGTACGAATCAAGAAGCGGTGGAGGAGTTCTTGGACAAGGGCTATATTCACCAAGCGTTTCACCCTCGGGAGCGCCATTCTTTTGTCCGAAAGAAGGATGGGTCGCTCCGACTGTGTATTGACTATCGAGAGCTGAACAAGATGACGATTAAGAACAAGTATCCATTGCCACGGATTGATGATCTGTTTGACCAGCTGCAAGGGGCAACAATATTTTCTAAAATCGATCTGAGATCAGGATATCATCAGCTGAGGATTAAGGAATCTGATGTTCCGAAATCAGCGTTCAGAACTCGCTACGGACATTATGAGTTTGTAGTAATGCCGTTTGGTCTCACTAACGCACCTGCTATATTTATGCAATTGATGAACCGTGTGTTCATTGAATTTTTGGATAAATTTGTGGTTGTGTTCATTGATGACATTCTGGTGTATTCTAAGAGCCCGGTAGAACATGCGCAGCATTTGCGGATTGTATTGGAACTTTTGAGAAACGAGCAATTGTACGCCAAACTTTCTAAGTGTGAATTCTTGCTAAAGGAAGTAATGTTCCTCGGCCATGTGGTGTCATCTAAAGGAGTCCGAGTAGATCCTCAGAAGATCGAAGCAATTATGGATTGGAAGCCTCCAAAGAACGTGAAAGAAGTCCTAAGGTTCTTAGGGCTTGCTGGATATTATCGTCGATTCGTGGAAGGGTTTTCTAAAATCTCCCGCCCACTTACTCGACTCCTGCAGAAAACTCAAAAGATTGAGTGGAATGAGTTGTGTCAGGTTAGCTTTGATGAATTAAAGAAGAGATTGACGACGGCACCGATTCTATCACTTCCACAGGGAACTGGAGGATTTATAGTTTAGAGTGATGCTTCGAACCAAGGACTCGGGTGCGTATTGATGCAGAATGATAAGGTGATCGCTTATGCGTCACGACAGCTGAAACCTTATGAAGTAAATTACCCAACACATGATTTGGAGCTAGCAGCAGTGGTTTTTGCTTTGAAGATCTGGAGGCATTATCTGTACGGGACTCACTGTCAGATCTTTACGGATCACAAGAGTCTCAAGTACATATTCAGTCAGAAAGAATTAAACATACGGCAAAGAAGATGGTTAGAACTGATTAAGGACTATGACTTGGAGATTTTATATCATCCAGGCAAAGCGAATGTAGTGGCCGATGCACTTAGCCGCAAGCCTGTTTCTATTCAGATGCTGGAGACGCTGACCTCCCAACTTAGCCTTCAACGAGAGATGATTAGTGAAGGAATTGAAGTATGGTTACAAAGAGTCCAAGTACAACTGTGCATGATGGAGATAACTTCATCATTAACCGAAGGAATCAAATCTAAACAGGCAGATGATCCTCTGATGATTCGGTTACGTGATGAAGTGATCAAAGGAAAGGCCCCCGGATTCATAATTCATGATGATGGAGTTTTGAGATTTCAGAACCGACTCTGCGTTCCCGATGTTGATGTTCTGAAACAGACGATTATGAAGGAAGCTCACAGTTCGCCCTATTCTATCCACCCGGGCACCAGTAAAATGTATAAGGACTTGAAGCAGAATTTCTGGTGGGGCAACATGAAGAAAGACGTAGCGGACTATGTTTCGAAATGCTTGACTTGTCAGCAAGTTAAGATCGAGCATCAACGGCCTGCCGGGATGTTGAAGCCGCTCCCAATTCCTGAATGGAAGTGGGAGGACATATCGATGGACTTTATCACTAATATGCCGAGAACCAAGACGGGAATGAACATGATTTGGGTGATAGTTGATCGTTTAACCAAATCAACTCATTTCCTAGGCATTAAGGACACATGGGGACCAGAGAAATTGGCGCGAGTATTTATTTCGGAGATAGTTCGATTGCATGGTACGCCGAAAACCATTGTTTCTGATCGAGACGGCCGTTTTGTGTCGCACTTTTGGAAGGCAGTTCATAAGGCCTTGGGGACCGAATTAAACTTCAGTACAACTTATCACCCGCAGACTGACGGACAATCCGAGAGGACCATTCAAACGGTGGAAGATATGCTGAGGGCTTGTGCCTTAGATTGGTCAAACGATTGGGAAGTTCATCTACCGTTGATTGAATTTACCTACAACAATAGTTGGCATGCTTCCATTAAGATGGCCCCGTTTGAGGCATTATACGGAAGGAGATGCAGATCGCCCCTATGCTGGGACGATTCGGCAGACTTGATCGGAACAGAACCAGAGTTGATCGTACAGACTCGAGAGAAGATAGCCTTGATTCGTGAAAGGCTGTTGACCGCCCAGAGTCGCCAGAAATCCTACGCGGACGTACGCCATCGCCCATTGGAGTTCAATACTGGAGACCATGTACTTTTGAAGGTTTCTCCTACTCGGGGAATCTTTCGTTTCGGAAGGAAAGGAAAGCTGAGTCCGAGATATATCGGACCATTTGAGATCCTCGAGAGAGTTGGGGAGTTGGCATACAGATTGGCATTGCCGCCGTCATTGTGCCATGTTCATAACGTGTTCCACGTATCCCAGTTACGGAGGTATATACCAGATCCCAGTCATATCATTGATTTCGGCGAGATCAAAATCGAGCAGGATGGGACGTTTGAATAAAGACCGGTTAAGATACTCGAGAGTCGAGTTAAGCAACTGAGGAACAAACCAATCGTTTTGGTCAAAGTTCAATGGTCACGTCACGGAATGGAAGAAGCCACCTGGGAAACGGAAGCTGATATGAAGTCTAGATATCCCGAATTATTTTCATCTTAAGTTTCGGGACGAAACTCCTTTTTAGTAGGAGAGTATGTAATATGCCGGATTTATTACGGTGTATTTCATCTGTATTCGAACCCTGTATTATTCGGATTTGTGGTTTTGATTAATGGAGTATGATATTTCTTGCATTGATATCATTGTACATAAGTATAGAATCATGCAAAATTTCTCATGCAAACTCGTGATAGCGCACGCTAAGAATGTATCTTAACGCGTGCTATCGGGCTACTATTAGCGCACGCTATGCAGATAGGAGTTGCGTGCGCTAAGATCTCAATTATTGAGCGGGACGGCTAGCACATGCGCCAGCCGGGACATGGGTCCGGATAAGATTCCCGCGGACGAACCTGGACAGTTCTGAATTCAACTATTATTAGCGCACGCTAAGGAAAGCTTAGTAGCGTGCGCTAACTTGTTAAAATGCAGAATATTATAAATGGGACAACAACCCGTTTTGGCTTACATTTTACTCGTCCATTCCGCATTCTTGAGAGGCCAGAGAGCTGTAATAATCCTCCTACACACTTAGAACTCATCTTGTTGGTGTTTATATATTGGTTATCACTTGGGAGTAATCATTGAAGTGTAATAACACCTTGAAGTGGCATACAACCAACCGGAGTCGGATTCTACCCTACGGTTTAGTGATTTTCATCATATTAAGGTATGTTCAACCTATCTCCAGACTTAGAGTTGGATTCTAAAGAATTGGATGATCATAGTAACGAGATATTGATTTTCATAAGTGATTTATCCAAAGTACATCATGTTTGGAATATTGAAATGAATAAGCCTTAAGTACCTTGATTATGATCATCATGATTCGAATCTTATTACATTGAATATGTAAAGGAAGCTTCTATCATTGGTAATCCGAATCTAGTAGATGACTTCATAGCAATCTTGGACTTGACTTTAACATTATTATTGTTAGATAAATCTAAAGGATTGATCATGGAAGGATTTATCTAGTATAGATGGAACGTTTAACAACTTCAGCATGATAATATTGATTGATATAGAGGTGTTGATATCAACCGTTAAGCCTTTCGAATTGTCGTATGAAGATTTGTAGTCGAAATGGAATATGGTTTTATAATAGTATGCATGTCCTCGAATCCGAAGTTGTTGCTATCCGTAAGATCATTCATAATCGTATGAACATGATATTCATGGAGGTAACATGAGTTATCACGAAAGATTTCATTGTTTTGATCATGATGAGAACAGTTTACTGCCCAGCAGTAAACTGCCATGCATAGATAGCGCACGCTAAGCTATGAAGATTAACGTGCGCTATCGAGCACGAGTTAGCGGAAACACATATACGAAAGAATAGCATTCTCAAAACGACAAACCAATCACATACAGTGGATCTCAATAAACACACCTGACTGTCGAACATACTCCTCGGCATACGAACAACCAATCATAAACCGACGAACATATCCAATCATACATGGAGTGGGAACGACCACTCAATATCAAAACCCACCAGCATGGGGTCACCCTCCCCAAATCTATACTTACAAAGAAATCATTCAAAATTCACTATGATAAAATCGCGCTAATACTGTACCAATGGAATCACATAACACACATGTCCCGGTTTCATAAAATCCACAGTTCCAAAATTACATCCTGTGCATGAATCTACAACACGCAACATATCTCTCTCATCCGATAAATAAACCGATCATCCGTGGATAACCAAACTACCATACTAACGCTCGAATCTCTTTCATCGTACCATACTGATGTACCATCCAGTTCGTGAGTCTCATTCAGAACTTCACCACGATATGCATTATGCACTAAATGCGTATGTATATCAATCACATTTTCAAAACCAGTTTGAAATCATAAAGTCTCGTCAAGAATACAAATTTTCGAAAGTTCTTTCAAAAATTTCAAAACTAAAAACATAAATTTTCGTAAGACTACGAAATTAATTTTCGAAAAATTAAACTGGCTCGCAAATGCCAAGTGTTCGATAACAGTTTCCTTCGAATCCACACGATTTCGAAGTTTTAAAAATGAAAACTATGCAAATGATTGACCGCATCTATACTCCTGTATATCAATCCGGCTCGTCACAAATCCCACTGATATTCCATCAGGAAACTACACGATAGAATCCAAAATCTCAATGTATAGACTCCGACAAAAACTCCTTTTTCCACATAGGACTCGCAACGTCAACCATTTTTCATCGTGGATCACCTCAATTATGCTATGACAATGCCTTGAAACAAATCAA
Source organism: Orobanche coerulescens (assembly GCA_033398695.1). NCBI lineage: Eukaryota > Viridiplantae > Streptophyta > Magnoliopsida > Lamiales > Orobanchaceae > Orobanche > Orobanche coerulescens. Next base: position 33,258,391 of record CM065814.1, on the reverse strand, counting down.
CACAACGAAAGACTTCCCGAGAAGTTTCATTTGAACAAGTAAATCAAAACTGCGACAGGCAGAAACGAAATAGGTAAATGATTGATAAAGTATTTTACAAGTCTCGGGAGTTTTTTTTAAGAAAACAGAAAAGTCTTTTGAAATATTAGGGTCTCAGCCCGTATCTCGTTCCGCATTACAAGGAGTTTAAAAAGTAGGAAACTCTTTTTCGGACCCCAAGTCCTGAGTTATAAAACAATTTCAAAAATCTATTGGGTCTCGGCCCAAAAATCATTTACGGTAAAACATCTGTAAAACATTCATTTTGAAAAGTACCATTTTCAAATGCTCAAAAGCATTTCATGTATTTCCAAAATGACTTAACATGACTACATGTTCTTCTCAACAATTCCAGTCCTTCTCCCGAATACACAATTGTTCCAAAACTTAACCGACATATTGATTTCCCGTAATCATAGCTTCTCGAGATCATCAATCCTGTCCCAAATCATCAACTTATACCGTAACGCATGATATCTGCTGAATCTCAAAACATATCAACTTAGAACGGCAATAAATCTTAATGAAATTCAAAATTCAATTACTTACGGATCGTGAAGCCGACGATTCCCGTGATATCGCACATGCCTCGACTCTAGAAATTACTCGACATGGATATTTTCAAAACACACATTTTGCAAACTCGGTGCAACTCGAGAACACAACACAACTTTATCTCAAGAAACACGTTAACACCATTTGAAAAAGTTTATAACAAGACCAAGATTACACTGGCAAATCGCACAACGCATAAGCCCGAGTGAACAACAAAACTCACGGCTCCAATATTTTTCAATCGACAACTCAAATGACGCGGCGTAAATACGACCCAACTCGACCCAACCGCCTAGGTTTTCTCAACCTAAGCTCCGATACCATATTCGTAACACCCCCAGATCCGACCGGGAATATTACAGCGCCGTGGGCCCCGAGATGGAACCCACAAGGCTGAAAGAAATTTTCGCAAACATTTACAAAACGCCCAAGAGGCTAACGACGGTATTATCTATTAAAACCATTCGAAGGTTTATAAAACTCGTTTATCAAACCGTCGTAAAAACTCATTTGAAACCACAAGGCCCGAAATGCCAAGACTCAACAGTTTAAGTACATACGTTAAGCTATCGCTACACGCATCGGCAGAATAGATTTAGAGAACGATCGCCAAGGTAACCTAAGTTACCAAATACCAAAAGACCATTTAAAAATACTCACGCAGCGGAGAAAGACAAACGATTAAAATACTCTAGCAGCGGAATACAACAACTGAACAGAAGCTCAATACACAAATACATGTTCTAGCCAGTATCCTCCGGGAAGCTCATCTCTCCACGACCGCTACAAGCTTGATAATCCACGACGGGGTCAGCCATAATATCCAACAATGATAACCATCACATCACGTCAATAATTACATATCAATGGAAATACTAAGTAAGAATACGACCAATGTAATCTTACCATCTTAACTTTACGAAAATCCACAATTCGTATCCTTAACATCACCATGAGATAATACCAAAATATCTGTACGGTATCTCAACAATACCCAAGGTTCTCAAAAACATTATCATAACTCGCGATACGGAAATTATACCAACTCTGGCCAATTCAGTCCATCGGATGACGTCGACAATTTCAATACGAAAATCGATTGTCCATCAAAGACAAGTATCAAGGAAATACAGAACATACCTCAAGATACGAAATACCATTTCCATCACGTCAGTCTAATCCGAGATCAGATCAACACAACATACGGACATGGTCCTAACACAAGACCTACAAATGCATACTCATATGACAACGTCAATATGATCACAAGAATAATGACAATGTATACTTATGGCAAATCCATAATATACATATGCACAACAACAACACGTAGGTAATCCGATGATCCAGCGTTCACTGCCTAGATCCCACGATGACCCCGTCAGACCAAACGTGGTGGAAAACCTGTCCGATGATCCGGTAGCGCTAGCATAGATCCCCCGATGATCCCGTCGGACCAACACGAGGTGGACATATGACAACAATGCACAACTGCACAAAACAACAATACACAATACACGACAACAACAATGCACAAATGCATGACAACAACGATACACGAATGTATCACGACATGATTGACACAAATGATAAAAATGATTAGAGTACTTGCCCCGAGTCCTTCGAGAACGATCTCAATGTCTAAACCATCATGAACCATTATCCTCAATACTCGACGGTCCAGAGTATCACGGATTGCAGATAATTCATATCTTCGTCTTTAGCACAATATATGCTCGATATACAAGTATACCAATAACAAAAGTAAATCATATACATTATGGTTTAGATTCCCAAAACTCGAATACGATTTATAATCTCAAATCTCCTGTGATTACGATTATTAACATTGCTATACGAATTATACACGAATGAAACGGAAACCATTCATTAAATATTATGAACTGAGCAAGTAATAACTTACCTCGATACCGATGAAGTATTACCAATTCCATTGCCGTCATCTACAAGTCCCTCGGTCCCGACCAAAGCAATTCACGAACATACTCGAGCTCGACCGCAACACACGGTTGTAATCAACGAACAATATTCTAAACCTATTACGAATGTCGATAGACAACAAGTTTGATAACAATCAACAATCGATAAAACCAATTCACAAACCCAACGGCTCGACAATATCTCGATTAAACACTAGTCGAATCAATCCTACTCAAACCGACGAATTTACAACCACAACACGAAAATATCGCACTTTCTCGGCTTCTTAGCGCACGTTAATCACCTAACGTAGCGTGCGCGAAGTTGCTCCCGGGAGCGCGCGCTAGGCAAGACGTAGCGTGCGCTAATGCCGATGATGCATGTTTTTCGATACCGATCAACTTATGGCGATTTCAAGAACACTAAGTGATTACGAATCATGTTCAAAGCTATCAAAACAACGAAATCCGATATCCTTTAACATATAAACAATCATCCAACTTATAATCCAAGTTCTATATCCATATATCATCTTCCTTAATATTAATACACGAAACGTCAAGAACGTAACCACACTTCCTTAATCTTCCATTACAAAGAGTAATCATCTACAATAACATCAACATCCGAAACTGAGGAGAAGGATTAATCCACTTATCTCAAGAAAACGAACGACACAATCTAAATCACAAGAATCATATTAATATCATCATACTCCGGTATACCATCTCATAATCATGCTTGTCAAACTTTTTATGTAATAATCATCAACATTCAATCCAAAACGAAATCCAAAGATGAAAAGTGATTACCTTTATGAAGGAATGGATTGATTTCCAAGGTTGAATCCATTTCCAAGAATCACCAATGATTTCAAGAACAAAGCTTTAATCCATGATTTCCATCTTTAATCTTGTTAAAGATCACCACCTCACCGTGCTTGGGAACCTCAAAAACCTCCCAAAGCTCTCTCTATCGACTGAAAGTGAAAGAATGGACGAAATGCTTCATAATACCCGTCTGTCCCTTATATAGACTGCATTACTAGCGTGCGCTAACATCTCATGTTTAGCGTGCGCTAATCGACCTTTGTTAGCGTGCGCTATCGTAGTCCAGAGACTACCGTCAAGCCAGACATGAGCTTACGACGTAATGCCCATGCATTAGCGTACGTAATTTACACTCTCTAGCATACGCAAGTCCTTGCGTTTAGCGTGCGCTAACATTAGTTGACTCGTTTGTCCGTATGCTCCGAACACGGGTCCACACGCCGACGGCTCGACTAGGATAAGATTCCTTTTTGTACAATATACCTTTTGCGTGCGCTAATCAACATGCATTAGCGTGCGCTAACACTACATTACAACATCCGTTGACTTATCGAACGTGCGCAAAGCGGTAGGGTCCACACGCAGATTCCTTCCGATTCATGCACTCAGCGTACGCTAACCTATAAACGTAGCGTGCGCTAATCCTGCACGATAGCGTGCGTTATGCATGAATATCAGCGTGCGCTAATAAGGCTATACTTAGCCATTTTCAGCTATTCTTGTCCAACGTCTCAACATACAGAATACGAACATACGGCATACTGAATACATATACTTCTTAAATGTAATTGTCAACCAAGTACGATAATTGTACCAATACAGATGTCTCAGTCCTTCATTTATTTTATCCATACTGTACAGATACCACACTGTACAACATAACTCGGATAAAATAATGTTAAATAACAGTAGTAGAATTTTCGGATATTACATACTACACCACTTAAAATAAGTTTCGTCCTCGAAACTTGCAATCCGTCATAAAAACAAATAAACCGTTCAACCAAAATATCCCAAAATAATCACGACAACGATGAATCATCATTATTACCGAATAACCAAAATAGCATACTTACATATGGCCAAGTCGACGATCTTCAGAGATACTAGCAAGTGACTTTACTGAAAAGCCTCAACACGCTTGCAATAACAATTCCATAAGTCCCAACCAGATATATTATCGTCAGATGAAATAATCTATCCGTGTTAGATCTTGTCTGCCTGATCGCACAATCAAATCCCAATCCTGATACAAATCAATAATACACGATACATCTATGAAACAACTGCCCAACACAATGGCAACAAATCCCAAAATATCAACACAAAATCTGAACGCTCAGATGATCACCAGCAATGATCAACCCATAAATTAATCGAGAATATCATTGACATGATGAACTCTAATATGACCAATCCAAATGTCGAAACGCAATCGAGAATATCATCACCATGATAAACTCCAACACGGTCAACACAGAACCACGGAAACAGATATACGAAAGAATAGCATTCTCTAAACGACAAACCAATCACATACAGTGGATCTCAATAAACACACCTGACTGTCGAACATACTCCTCGGCATACGAACAACCAATCATAAACCGAGAACATATCCAATCATACATGGAGTGGGAACGACCACTCAATATCAAAACCCACCAGCATGGGGTCACCCTCCCCAAATCTATACTTACAAAGAAATCATTCAAAATTCACTATGATAAAATCGCGCTAATACTGTACCAATGGAATCACATAACACACATGTCCCGGTTTCATAAAATCCACAGTTCCAAAATTACATCCTGTGCATGAATCTACAACACGCAACATATCTCTCTCATCCGATAAATAAACCGATCATCCGTGGATAACCAAACTACCATACTAACGCTCGAATCTCTTTCATCGTACCATACTGATGTACCATCCAGTTCGTGAGTCTCATTCAGAACTTCACCACGATATGCATTATGCACTAAATGCGTATGTATATCAATCACATTTTCAAAACTAGTTTGAAATCATAAAGTCTCGTCAAGAATACAAATTTTCGAAAGTTCTTTCAAAAATTTCAAAACTAAAAACATAAATTTTCGTAAGACTACGAAATTAATTTTCGAAAAATTAAACGGGCTCGCAAATGCCAAGTGTTCGATAACAGTTTCCTTCGAATCCACACGATTTCGAAGTTTTAAAAATGAAAACTATGCAAATGATTGACCGCATCTATACTCCTGTATATCAATCCGGCTCGTCACAAATCCCACTGCTATTCCATCAGGAAACTACACGATAGAATCCAAAATCTCAATGTATAGACTCCGACAAAAACTCCTTTTTTCCACATAGGACTCGCAACGTCAACCATTTTTTCATCCTGGATCACCTCAATTATGCTATGACAATGCCTTGAAACAAATCAACACAACGAAAGACTTCCCGAGAAGTTTCATTTGAACAAGTAAATCAAAACTGCGACAGGCAGAAACGAAATAGGTAAATGATTGATAAAGTATTTTACAAGTCTCGGGAGTTTTTTTAAGAAAACAGAAAAGTCTTTTGAAATATTAGGGTCTCAGCCCGTATCTCGTTCCGCATTACAAGGAGTTTAAAAAGTAGGAAACTCTTTTTCGGACCCCAAGTCCTGAGTTATAAAACAATTTCAAAAATCTATTGGGTCTCGGCCCAAAAATCATTTACGGTAAAACATCTGTAAAACATTCATTTTGAAAAGTACCATTTTCAAATGCTCAAAAGCAGTTTCATGTATTTCCAAAATGACTTAACATGACTACATGTTCTTCTCAACAATTCCGTCCTTCTCCCGAATACACAATTCTCCAAAACTTAACCGACATATTGATTTCCCGTAATCATAGCTTCTCGAGATCATCAATCCTGTCCCAAATCACAACTTATACCGTAACGCATGATATCTGCTGAATCTCAAAACATATCAACTTAGAACGGCAATAAATCTTAATGAAATTCAAAATCCAATTACTTACGGATCGTGAAGCCGACGATTCCCGTGATACTGGCACATGCCTCGAATCTAGAAATTACTCGACATGGATATTTTCAAAACACACATTTTGCAAACTCAGTGTAACTCGAGAACACAACACAACTTTATCTGAAGAATCACGTTAACACCATTTGAAAAAGTTTATAACAAGACCAGTACTACACTGGCAAATCGCACAACGCATAAGCCCGAGTGAACAACAAAAACTCACGGCTCCAATATTTTTCAATCGACAACTCAAATGACGCGCGGCAAATACGACCCAACTCGACCCAACCGCCTAGGTTTTCTCAACCTAAGCTCCGATACCATATTCGTAACACCCCGGATCCGAGGGAATATTACAGCGCCGTGGCCCGAGATGGAACCCACAAGGCTGAAAGAAATTTTCGCAAACATTTACAAAACGCCCAAGAGGCTAACGACGGTATTATCTATTAAAACCATTCGAAGGTTTATAAAACTCGTTTATCAAACCGTCGTAAAAACTCATTTGAAACCACAAGGCCCGAAATGCCAAGACTCAACAGTTTAAGTACATAAGTTAAGCTATCGCTTACACGCATGCAAACGAGAATAGATTTAGAGAACGATCGCCAAGGTAACCTAAGTTACCAAATACCAAAAGACCATTTAAAAATACTCACGCAATGGAGAAAGACAAACGATTAAAATACTCTAGCAATGAATACAACAACCGAATGTAAGCTCAATACACAAATACATGTTCTAGCCGGTATCCTCCGGAAGCTCATCTCTCCACGACCGCTACAAGCTTGATAATCCAAGAACCTAAAAGAAAGCCCACGACGGGGTCACCATAATATCCAACAATGATAACCATCACATCACGTCAATAATTACATATCAATGGAAATACTAAGTAAGAATACGACCAATGTAATCTTACCGTCTTAACTTTACGAAAATCCACAATTCGTATCCTTAACATCACCATGAGATAATACCAAAATATCATGCGGTATCTCAACAATACCCAAGGTTCTCAAAAACATTATCATAACTCGCGATACGGAAATTATACCAACTCGTCAATTCAATCCATCGGATGACGTCGACAATTTCAATACGAAAATCGATTGTCCATCAAAGACAAGTATCAAGGAAATACAACATACCTCAAGATACGAAATACCATTTCCATCACGTCGCCTAATCCGAGATCAGATCAACACAACATACGGACATGGTCCTAACACAAGACCTACAAATGCATACTCATATGACAACGTCAATATGATCACAAGAATAACGACAATGTATACTTATGGCAAATCCATAATATACATATGCACAACAACAACACGTAGGTAATCCGATGATCCAGCGTTCACTGCCTAGATCCCACGATGACCCCGTCAGACCAACCGTGGTGGCAAACTCCGTCCGATGATCCGGCGCTAGCATAGATCCCCCGATGATCCCGTCGGACCAACACGAGGTGGACATATGACAACAATGCACAACTGCACAAAACAACAATACACAATACACGACAACAACAATGCACAAATGCATGACAACAACGATACACGAATGTATCACGACATGATTGACACAAATGATAAAAATGATTAGAGTACTTGCCCCGAGTCCTTCGAGAACGATCTCAATGTCTAAACCATCATGAACCATTATCCTCAATACTCGACGGTCCAGAGTATCACGGATTGCAGATAATTCATATCTTCGTCTTTAGCACAATATATGCTCGATATACAAGTATACCAATAACAAAAGTAAATCATATACATTATGGTTTAGATTCCCAAAACTCGAATACGATTTATAATCTCAAATCTCCTGTGATTACGATTATTAACATTGCTATACGAATTATACACGAATGAAACGGAAACCATTCATTAAATATTATGAACTGAGCAAGTAATAACTTACCTCGATACCGATGAAGCTGTTACCAATTCCATTGCCGTCATCTACAAGTCCCTCGGTCCCGACCAAAGCAATTCACGAACATACTCGAGCTCGACCGCAACACACGGTTGTAATCAACGAACAATATTCTAAACCTATTACAGTAATCGATAGACAACAAGTTTGATAACAATCAACAATCGATAAAACCAATTCACAAACCCAACGGCTCGACAATATCTCGATTAAACACTAGTCGAATCAATCCTACTCAAACCAACACGAATTTACAACCACAACACGAAAATACCGCACTTTCGGCTTCTTAGCGCACGTTAATCACCTAACGTAGCGTGCGCTAAGTTGCTCCCGTTAGCGCGCGCCAGGCAAGAAACGTAGCGTGCGCTAATGCCGATGATGCATGTTTTTCAGATACCGATCAACTTATGGCGATTTCAAGAACACTAAGTGATTCGAATCATGTTCAAAGCTATCAAAACAATGAAATCCGATATCCTTTAACATATAAACAATCATCCAACTTATAATCCAAGTTCTATATCCATATATCATCTTCCTTAATATTAATACGAAACGTCAAGAACGTAACCACACTTCCTTAATCTTCCATTACAAAGAGTAATCATCTACAATAACATCAACATCCGAAATCGAGGAGAAGGATTAATCCACTTATCTCAAGAAAACGAACGACACAATCTAAATCACAAGAATCATATTAATATCATCATACTCGGTATACCATCTCATAATCATGCTTGTCAAACTTGTTTATGTAATAATCATCAACATTCAATCCAAAACGAAATCCAAAGATGAAAAGTGATTACCTTTATGAAGGAATGGATTGATTTCCAAGGTTGAATCCATTTCCAAGAATCACCAATGATTTCAAGAACAAAGCTTTAATCCATGATTTCCATCTTTAATCTTGTTAAAGATCACCACCTCACCGTGCTTGGGAACCTCAAGAACCTCCCAAAGCTCTCTCTATCGATCGAAAGTGAAAGAATGGACGAAATGCTTCATAATACCCGTCTGTCCCTTATATAGATCGCATTACTAGCGTGTGCTAACATCTCATGTTTAGCGTGGCGCTAAGGCTTTAGCGTGCGCTAATCGACCTTTGTTAGCGTGCGCTATCGTAGTCCAGACTACCGTCAAGCTTCAGACATGAGCTTACGACGTAATGCCCATGCATTAGCGCACGTAATTTACACTCTCTAGCGTACGCAAGTCCTTGCGTTTAGCGTGCGCTAACATTAGTTGACTCGCTTGTCCGTATGCTCGAACACGGGTCCACACGCCGACAGCTCTGACTAGGATAAGATTCCTTTTTGTCCAATATACGGTTAGCGTGTGCTAATCAACATGCATTAGCGTGCGCTAACACTACATTACAACATCCGTTGACTTATCAGAACGTGCGCCGAAAGCAGCCGGGTCCACACGCAGATTCCTTCCGATCTGTCTGCACTAGCGTACGCTAACCTATAAACGTAGGGTGCGCTAATCCTGCACGATAGCGTGCGTTATGCATGAATATCAGTGTGCGCTAATAAGGCTATACTTAGCCATTTTCAGCTATTCTTGTCCAACGTCTCAACATACAGAATACGAACATACGGCATACTGAATACATATACTTCTTAAATGTAATTGTCAACCAAGTACGATAATTGTACCAATACAGATGTCTCAGTCCTTCATTTATTTTATCCATACTGTACAGATACCACACTGTACAACATAACTTGGATAAAATAATGTTAAATAACAGTAGTAGAATTTTCGGATATTACAACTTGTACTAGCATCGTTGTGCTAACCCCTTCGGGGGTGAACACTTTGTTTATGTTTAGGATCCAGGAGAGCGGGAAAACAACCACTGGAGCTGCATGACGACGAGGGTGCAGAGTGATGTTTTGGCCGGGTTCATTTGTATGTTGTTTATTGGTTATTTCAATAAGTACTCGAGTACGAAGTCATTTATGACGAATTTGAATTTGGTGATGTATTATTAAGTTCCTGCTGAACAACTATACTTTCAGTATTTGGTCAGAACCGTTGTATCTTAATTCCGTTATTTCCATTCGTTAGTACCTGTTAATGTCTATTCAATTCTTCAGCCTTGTAAATCCTGATGTAAAGGATTTACGGCGCTGTAATATTCCTGAATATATCGGGGGTGTTACAGTATAGAGAGCTCAATCTTTGGCAAAGAAATCAACATCAACCAACAAACTATTTCTAATGCGTTCAGGATGAAGAACCGCAGAATAGTAGTTGCGGCACTAAAACAAAACCACCAAGATATCTGGCAATGGATTAAGATGCCATAACAATAGAGCAGACTGAAGAACACCGCAAAGAAGGCTGACATCCAAAAAGAATATCATTTCATAATGGACATGACTAACAAGATAGTGATGGGCATGTCCGAAAGCTTTGATCAGATGTCCACATCAAAATACAGTGTGATGGGGGTAATGATGCAAAGGCAGAGAATTAACTGGCCTGACTATATCTTTAGGTAGTTAGTGAAAGAAGTTAACAAGGTCAGTTGGGGCAGTGCCAATAAGATATTCAGACATAAGAAATGCTATGGAACACAAATCATTTGTCTTTTGGAGCACCTGGGGATGGCCAAAGGCAGATCAGATAAGTTTCACACCAACAAAAACCTTGGTCATTTGGACCTGCTGCACTAGAGGCCCTATCAAAGCAACAATCTCTATATGAAGATATGCTAGCCAAAATAACCTCAGACACATCATCTTACAAATATCATCTGAATCTGAGGACGAAGAAGAGGTGTACTTGGCAGCAGCTACCTTACCTACAACTGAGATCTAGCCAATTGAGCTGACCCCAACCGAGATGAACGCAGCAAATACCCTATCAACTGAGTTGCTTGTGGCTGAGGAACAACCAATCCATGCACCTGCACCAATCCAGGAAGATGAAGATAGTGACAATCTACCATTGTCTTCTCATTTCAGGAAGAGGAAATCTCCTAAAAAGAAGGAAGCCATCACCATCGAATCATCACCTGAATCTATAGTGAAAAGAATCAAAGGACTAGTTGACTACCCAACTGAGTCCTTAGAAGAAAACATTGCTGAGAATCTAGCAGCTGAGATGATCGATGAGTCATGTATCCCAACTGAAACAGAAATCATCCCAACTGAAGAACCAGCAGCACAGACAACCGAGCTGGCTCTTGTGGAAAAAAAAGAAGAAGATAAACTTATCCCAATTGCACCACTTCTAGAGCTTTCTATCACTCCCGAGGAAGTTGAAGCTGAAGAACCAGAAACAATTAACGATGCAGACTATCACTACAAGTTTATCCTCAAAGCCAATAATCCATTCTAGCTAAACAAGGAACAACTTAAAAGGGTAAGGAAGCATATTCTCAAAATTTCTATTGTAGACTGGAATAATTTGAGGTCCCTTAGATTTTCAGCCCTTAAATATTTAGTTGAGAGGAGTGGATGGGATTCCGATAGCCACTGAGCAACTCATCCAACTTTTTTGTAATAAAATTGACATGAGTTTATTACTGGATGAGGATTGGTTCATAAACAACTTCAAAAGTAATATGTACCAATTCATTCCCTGTATAATGGAAGGGTGTCCCAAGGAAAGATCCTTAACACAGAGAGGTACAGTTGAAGAAGTTGAAAAAAATCCAAAATGATGGAGTTGAAAATGATAAAGGTGAGAATAAAGAAGTTGAAAGTAAGAAAGTGAGAAAGAAGAAGAAAAAGAAAAAGAAGAAGAAGAAAAGGAGAAGAAGAAGAAGGATAATGATCAGGATGACTCCGATCATGATGAGGATCAGGGTGAACCTGATCGGAATAGAGGAAGAACATCTGAACAATCAAGGGATGACAAGGAGCTTGAAAATCAGGGGGAACACTCTTCAGCCAAGTCTCCCCCTACTGAAAACCTAGCTGCCTCGGACAACCTAGCTGATCATGCAAATCAGCCACCTCAAAACTTTGCTGAACTCAACGGAAAGATGATTGAGGAGGTACTTGAAGGAATTTTGGTGACCAAGGTTGAACCATTTCTAAAGGAGCTAAACATCAAAATGGACTCCATGCTCAACAGGAAGGAATCTTCCCCTGCACCTGCCTCAGTCAGTATGCCCCTTGGCATGCAAGACTTCATGGAAAGGGTGGACGATCAGCTGGCTCAACTTATTGATGCTGGAGAAAAGGGGAAAGAAATGAGAAGTATATGGAGACAAGAAACTCTAGCTATTTCCTAGAAATCTTCCACCTATTATTCACTATCCAGAGGATGGAACAAGCTTAAATCCCCTAAGAAGTAATAACTCATTAGAGCATTAGGACCCTCCAGCGAAAAAAAGAAGAACCAGACAATACACCGTTCAACCACTCAGCTGGGAAGGAAATGAGCTTTATCATGTGGAAGACTTGTGCCATGAGGAAGCTGTACCAAAGTAGGGTACAACCAATAAGCACTCTATAGAGAAGTATTACATATGGGAAATTCTTCAAGATCCCAACTGTACCCCACAACAAATTTTCATTGACTATCGTGCTGAACTGGCCAAACTTGTTCAATATCCTAACGAAGTATGCTGAAGAACTATTTGATGCGTATCCAATGATTCCTTCGTTCAGACGACAAGAAGCTCCTACAGATGCAAATGGAAACCTGGATGATAATGCTCTTAAAAAGGAGATACGGAACTTTCAATTGGAAACAAATACTCTACCCCTGAAGACCAAGAGTTTGCCTCCAAGATAGTAAAGAAGAAGTATGGGTTGATTCGTGTAGTGGAAAACCCATTGGGGAAAAACCTTTAAAAGCACTCCCTGTAGCTAAGACCAGAGCAAGAGCAAAAAGGAGCTGATATAATTTTCTATTTCTTACTTGTAATTTTGGTTTGTTATTCCTCTTTGATAAAATTTACTCAAAGACTGTAACGAATTGAAGTGATAAAACGTATATACATTCGAATTGAGTGACAATCCTCAATTGTCTCAAACAAACTAAGTTTTATATTCTTTTCAGGCTTTCTATGTGTGATGACTGTTTTCTACATTTGAACAAACATTAAGTTTTGCCATCATTAAAATAGGGGGAATTTATTAGAAATACATTTAAAATTTTGATGATGTCACCCTTGAAATCGAAGTTCAATTCAAATGTATGTTCTAAGTACTTAGCATTGTGAGGAAGAACCAAATGAGTATCTTCTATAGGCCTTTAAAATTTAAGCTAAGTATTGATCAGCCAGGTCTTGATCAGATAGGTTCTTACAACTAATTAATGATCATCTCATTTCACTCAGCTAAATTCATAAGACAACCAAGTATATCAGCCAGGTATCGCTAAGCTAAATTATCAGTTGGGTATGACCAAGACAAGCCAGTCAGCCAAGTACGGACATCAAGAAATACTTCATACTTAGGCAAAAATAAACAAATATCAATCACCTAGGTCCACATCAACAAACAACCAAAGGTTCTTGATTGGAAGATGATAAGCATTTTGAGAGTTGTGAGGCATCAGTGGTTTTCCGATCAGGAGGTGACAAGCAACCTAAGGAAAGAAGTTACCACGTCCAAGGGTTTTCACTAGTTGAAAGCAGTTGTAACTAATTCATTATAACCATCAAAATTACAGTAAATTTATCTCTAAGTGAATTGGAGAAAAGTGGACTAGTAGAGGATTACCCCACCTCTGAAATCACTATAAGTGCTGTGTGATTTACTGCTTTTAACATCATACCCAACTGCTGCATCCATCTTAACTGTTGCATTAACAAACGAAGTCAGCTAAGTCTTCCGCATATTTTTTCAGTTGACATCTGAATTGTTCCCAGCTAAGTTTTCAGCTAAGTTTCAAAACCAGATAAGTTTACCTAGCTGCTGCACATCACAGTTCAGTTTCAAAAACCAATTCACTTTTAGAAAAGTTTAAAAGTCTATTCACCCTCCCTCTAAACTTTTACCATACGTATTTGTGACTAACACCAAATAGGGTTTAGGGCTGTTAAAACGCATCAAACTCGTCAAACAAGGAAATCAGCGCCGCTCAGTAACTGAGCCATGTCATTTGACGTGGCCTATGTCGAACTGCTCTAAAGTTTAGTTTTTATCTGTACTAAAACACGACCGGGGCCTCAACTGTGTCATTTGACACGGTCGTGTCGCCAACCATTTTGAACTTTATAGCTCCATTTTTGGGGTCCTTTTTAGCTCGTTCTCTCATTCGTGCATCACCTGGTATGTGTTGGGGGTTGGGACTTCAGTCATGCTTGATAATGGCCTTAAATAATGTCTGGAAACACAGTGAAAAACACCAAAGCGTAATAGAGTCCAACAAATGGATAAACTAAGTATAAGCACTATAATTCCACACATTCAAGATCAATAAGTACGAGAAAAACATTAAAGATTTATAAAATTTTGTGCAAATAAAATCCCAAACTTAAATATTGAATGTCCCGAGCAATGCACTTTAAAATAAACAATCCTAATGGAACTCAATCCTCAACACACCTCAAACGATAATTATGAAAATTCTTGAATACGCCTCATGTAATGAATAAGCCAAGTTGTTTAAAGTTTTTAAATCTCCAAGATGCTTCCTTAACATCATAGCCAATACTTGTAACATACAAACTTCATCTTCAAGTGTATTCGCTCACTCTCAAAGTGTATAAAGGGACGTGCATACGCTCAATACTCATTCAATGAAATAAGAAACTCCATAAGCTTTCCAATCGTCTACATCTCTACCATTATTTTGTGCATGGAAATTTGTGAATAAAAAAGGACTTCAATGGTACTAATGTATGCTTTTTGGTCGGGGTAGGATAAATATGGCTTAAGTGATTTTGACTTCAGCAAATTAGAATTACATCACACTAATCACTTCCACCAGTGAAACACTTAAGAAACTCATATTAATCACAAACGCATTTTTGGAAATGCAACCTTATTTCTCCGTTTTTTTTGCTACTGTCCGATTATCCAGGCAAATTATACGGGCAAACCAGATATGACCCTTCATGTAATAGACATCACCATTTTTCTGATATTCTTTTTCTCCCTACGAACTTATTTTGATAAATTGACATGAACCAGCCCAAGCTTGAAATTGACCATGTTCCACAATTACCACCACACATCCTTAATTTATCCTTCTACTAATTATTTTATCCTTCTACCAATTAATTCTAACAAACTCAAGTATAGGGAAAAATTATATAAAGAAACGGATAGTTCATCATGTGGCAAACAATAAAATAGTCTTAAATCTCAAGTGAACTAACTAGAGGATTAACAATTATCTGGTAGGCCAAAAGGATTGAAGGTCTAAATCAAAAACCACCTAAAATCACTTTCACTAGTTTGCAAACACTTGTAGTTTCGATTAAGATGCCATGGCAAGTTCTAGAGTCTTAAAACATGAATGGTACTCTCAACAATAAACTTGCACATTCAATGATGCACAAAGGCTCAAAAGCTCACAATTTAACAATTTGTTCATACCTCCAAGATGTTAAACTACTTAATTAATTCCACACCCTTTTGATTATCTATAATTTTTTCTTGTCAAATCATCCTCAACTTGTATATCAAAATAACAAAATGAATCACGAGGCATCCAAGATAAGAGTTCATTCTTCCGAGTTTTAACCAAAAGCAAACTACTTGAACAAAACAAAAACAAAAATGCAAAAATACCAACTAAAACACCAACAAGAACTAAAAAATAGATATGCTAAAGCAATAAACCTAAAATGCATACTACATGCAATGCAAAATTTTTAAAAATAAAATAAAAATAAAATACAAGTATTTTTTGACCCAAAACCTCTCCCCTAAACTTGAATTAAATGATATGATTACCTAGGGAAGCAGAGAATTTAATAATCAATATCAAGAAATACTTACAAGCGGACTATGGAGAAGGAGCTCCCGATCGACATGGCCCATGTCATATGACACGCTGTGTTATGCCTGATGCCCAGTTTCATATCCTGGAGCTGTTTCCTGCAAAATAGATACCAAAACGTGAACCAGTCACTCCAAAAACTCAAAATAGGCTAATAAAAACAAAAAATTAAAACCCCGTAAGACAAAAACTAACAAACTATCAAAAATGAAAGAAAGCAATGAATATACAAAAACCATTGGGTTGCCTCCCAACCAGCGCTAAGTTTAACGTCTTCAGCCAGAAGCTTATTTCATTCATCCCGGATAACTCGATGAGCTCTTACAATCCAGCTTATGTACAATTCTCTATGGAGGTTCTCCATCTATTAATCCTTCAAATCGAGGGGTCATCAAAAGTACGACATTTTCACAAGCATCCTAATCGTCAATTCTCCTTTATCCACATCAATTAAGGCTCTTGCAGTGGCTAAGAACAAACGCCCAAGAATTACTAGACCATCTTGCTTCCCATCATCATATCAAGCACTATGAAATCAATGGGGAAGCTGAACTTATAAATCTTCAAAAATACATCCTCCATAATTCCCCTTGGGTAAGCTAAAGAACGATCTACGAATTGTAAGTTTACTGGAGATGGCCTCAACTCTCCTAATCTAAGCTTCCTGAAAATAGAAAAAAGCGAAATACTGACACTTGAACCATGATCACATAATATATCATTTAATGAACAACCCAAAATAGAACAAGGAATTGAAAAACTCCATGGATCCTAAAGCTTTTGTGGTAGGCGCTCTATATCCTTTTTCTTAGAGGCTATAGTTTTTAAAAACGTCGAAAAGTCCTTCTCCTCCTATTCATCTACCATAGAAACTCGATTGATCAAATCACTGTCCATTATAATTGTCTATATAACTTAAGCGGATATCATTTCGGTAGTGGGCATGACGAAGTGCACTGTTCTTTCAGATTCACCTCTATGTTGCTTGAAATTGGCCTGTTTGATGTTAACTACCCACAACCTTAGCCAATTGACCAATTTGTGTCTCAATATTTTTAAGTTGAGCTCCAACATTGTTCGCCAATTGTGTCATTTGATTTTCAATTCTGTCAGGCTTTTCCTCGTCTTTGATAAACCGACAACTTGTCTCCATCATGAATGTGGCGAGAATATTCTCTAAGTTTAAACTAGGCTTTGGTTCCTCATTTACCTTGCCATTAGATACTTAAACCCGACTGGAGGTTGCCGTGCACTATTCGGTTTCCCAGTACTCAAATTCTCGTGGTTGCAGTTGGAAGAATCATAAAACCCAAGATTATTTTGATAATTGTTAAAATTATGATTGTTAATGTAGTTGGATTCCTCCAAAGGATCCAGTGGAAGTGTATTCAATATATGTGTTGCCCTTGCATTCGTTTCCTTAGTTAATACGCCCAACTAATTCATGAGGAGAGACATTGTGCGATTAATGTTCTAATAGGATTCGAGTCGGAGAGTTTAGCCATTTTTCATATATCTGTATTGTCAGTGGGCCACTGATAACTGTTTGTGTCCATCTCCTAGATCAATTCATATACTTTCTCTATGCTCTTTGCTAGTAATGCCCCTCTGACTGATGCATCCACAAGATTTCTCGTCTTTTCAAGCAACCCATTGAAAAAGAAACATATTTGTTGGTCTTTTGGAAAACCATGGCGATGACATCGTCTCAACAAATCCTGTAAGCCTGCCCATGCCTCATACAACGTCCATGAGTCCATCTACCGAAAATGCGTGATTTCATTCTTTAATCTCATTGTCTTGTTTGGCGGGAAGGATTTGAATAAGAACTTTTCACTCAACTCGTCCCATGTACTTATGCTGACAGAAGCAAGAGTTTTAAGACAACTATGAGCCTTCTCTCTCAAGGAAAATGGAAATAGCTTCAATCTTATTGCATCGTCCGACACCCCATTCATCTTGATGGTATCCCAAATTTGGAGAAAGTGGAATAAATGGCCGTGCGGGTCCTCAGTGGAAAATCCCCCAAATTGATTTTAATGAACCATCGATACTAAGTAAGGCTTCAACTCAAAATTGAGGGTGTTGATAGGAACATATGCAATTCCCCCATAATTTCAGTCGAGCCTCAGTCGGAATCCATCAAGAATATATTGTGCTCGAGCGGCTGGTTGGTAGACCTGCGCACCTCTATTTGGCAGATTATTGCAGATGCATTCTCGTTCCCGTGATTTACTATCACCTCTTCTGTTCTAATGTTATCTCCCACTTATTCCATCTTTTGGCTTCAATTATGAATCGAACATCAAACGGTATGTCTTTATTCATTAGCAACCTCATTATTTCAAGTCTGTTTTTGTAAATTTTCAAATTGACTTTTTTGCTAAGAAAGGAAAATCTCTTTTCAATAGTTTTCGAAGTTTCTTCCATTATTAGAAAAATTACAGGAAAAAATATCTATAGATATTAGTTGTCGTGGGAAATTAAAGAATCCAACTTTAATATCCAGGGAGTATTGTTATCCTCCTTTGACCTAAAAAATACAACAGAATATTAATTCACAATGTCGGGTTCCTTAAGAAGGACCTCTTCTACCTCAAAAGATTTTAATTTCAAATATGATTTCAATCCTTAACTATTTACTTTAAAAATATTATCATTTTTGGATTTTCAATTTCTAAAGATCCGTGAGGATAGACCATATGAATAATAAATGGACCAAACCATCATGAATACAACTTGCTTGGAAATAATTGCAAACGAGAATTAAAAAGAGGACTTTTTGACAAAGATAATTTTTTTTCTCAAGATGTGTATCATAAAAGAATTACATTTTGTCCCTATATTTCTTTGCACAATCGTAAGCATCATTCTTGATTCCCTCTAATTCATTTAGTTGAAATTTTCTATGAATTCCAGCTAAGTTTAATGAAACATGTAATCGCTTTATGGCCCAATATGCTCTATCTTCTAATTCAACAACAAATGACATGGTTATCCAAAGACAAGTCTAAAAGGAGAGATTCTGATGGGAGTTTTGAAAGCAGTACGGTAAGCCCATAATGCATCATTCAATCGTAAAGGCCAATATTTCCTTATAGGATTAACAGTTTTTCAAGAATATGTTTGATTTCTCTATTTGAAATTTCAACTTGTCCACTTATTTTAGGGTGATAAGGAGTAACAACTTTATGTGTAGCGCCATATTTTTAAATAATTGATTCAAAAATTGGTTACAAAAATATTTTTCTCCATCACTTATAATTGCTCGTGGGGCTAAATTTGAAAAAAAATATTTTCTTTGGAAAAATTTACCACAACTTTGTGGTCATTTGTTTTTAAAGTAATGGCTTCTACCCATTTTGAAACATAATCAACGGCCACAAGGATGTAAATATTTCCAAAAGAAATTGGAAAAGGCCGCATAAAATCGATGCTTCAAACATCAAATATTTCAATAACTAAAACTTGGGTTTAAAGGCGTCCTATTTCTTTTGGAAATTCGACCTAATCTTTGACATCTATCACATGTGCTGCAATATGGATATGTATCTTTGAAAAGTGTTGGCCAATAAAAACTACATTGTATAATTTTAGAAGTTGTTTTCTTTGAGCTAAAATGACCTCCACATGTCATGCAAAAGACAATGATATTTTGTTGTTCATATTCACACACACACACACATCTCCTAATAATTTGATCATGATAATATTTAAACAAGTGTGGATCACCCCAAAAGAATTTTTTTACCTTATTTACAATTTTTGATTTGTTTTGATTATTCCAATGAGATGGCATATTACCTGTGACAAGATAATTGACAATATATGCATATCAAGATATGTGAGAAACAGATATGAGTTGTTCATCAGGAAAATTTTTATTAATGGGGGTTCTTTATCAGTAAAATTCACAATTAGCCTAGATAAATAACCAACAACAATATTTTCAGATCTTTTCTTTTATCTTGTATTTATAAGTCAAACTCTTGTAACAATAGAAAGCAACGGATCAAGCGAGGTTTAACATCTTTCTTGGAAAGAAGAAATTTTTAGTGCAGCATGATCAGAGCAGATTATGACTTTCGAACCAATCAAGTAAGGTCGAAATTTGTCTAAGGCACAAACAACTGCAAGCAATTAATTTACAGTTGTAGAATACTTAATTGGGCATTATTTAGTGTTCTACTTTCATAATATATTAAAGTTAGAAATTTATTCTCTTTGACCCAATACTAGAACGACAGCATAGTCAGATGCATCACACATTATTTCAAAAGAAAGATTCCAGTTTGGAGATTTGATGATAGATGCAAAGCTCAACATAGATTTGAGTGTCTTAAAATCTTTTAAACAATTATCATCAAATACGAAAGGTGTGTCTTTTGAAAGTAAATTACATAAGGGCCTTGAGATTTTGCTAAAATCTCTGATGAATCGACGGTAAAAACAAGTATGGCCTAAGAATGACCCGATTTCTTTAATCGTTCGTGGTGGTAGAAGACTGGATATTAAGCCAACTCTAGATTTATCCAACTCAATTCATTTTTCAGAAATAACATGCCCTGGGACAATTCCTTTTTTAACCATAAAATGATATTTTTCCCAGTTTAGACAAGATTTTTCTCTTTACACCTAACCAACACTTGGGTTAAGTGGTGTAAACATTCATCAAAGCTAGACCCGAATATAGAAAAATCATCCATAAAAATTTCTAAAAACCCTCAACCATGTCAGAGAAAATGCTCATCATACACTGCTGAAAGTCGTAGGTGCATTGCATAAACCAAATGGCATTTATCGGTAAGCAAAAGTGTTGAAAGGATAGGTAAAAGTGATTTTTTCTTGATTTTGGGAGCAATGGGAATTTGGCTATAGCCGGAATATCCGGCAAGAAAACAATAATAAGCATGACCGACTAACCTTTCTAGCATCAGATTGTCCCCAACGATCTAACCTCTCGGTTACCGACCATACGGTCCCCACTAGGTCTAACCATAATAAATGGTTCACACTCAAATAAGCAATCAATAACAAGACAATGAAGACAATCAAATAGAATAAAAGAATGGGTAGTATCCAAATCGAATAACACTGAACTGGGTGGTAAAGAATCTGAGCGGTACTTGCCGCCATAAGAGCATCTATCTCATCCGCGCTCATCTGATAGAGGCGGGGATGTGCTCACCCCGAACTCGACACACGAGGGCGGTCCGGCTGACCCCTACCTCGGCATGCACTCTGCTGAGATTGATTAGTCAAAGATCTCTGATTAACACTATGCTCCCCTTGAACCGGAATGGTGCCCTAACTACCGACAACTTTGGTGGCCACTACACAACGAGGATACGAACAATGTCGTGCAAAATGCCTTATGCGATCACAATTATAACAACTCTTCTCACTGCCTCGAAGACTCTGGGTCGGACTGAAACCTTGGGATCCACTAGCTGGCTGAAACGACCTCCCAACAGCATGATGAGAGGATTGTGATTTGGGTGGATTCCACCACCCTTGATGCCCGAGAAGCCACTGAAGTTTTTTGTTTCTTACTTTCGGTATCCTCTTATGTCATAAGGACCATCTCAATTGCCAAAGCTCTGTCTTGATACACTTTCAATGTAGTAAACCTCAATCCAGCCATACCCTATCGGATCTTAAGTTTCATCCATCGATCAGAATAATGTACCTTGCCCACTTCAGTCCTTACTTGGTATCGAACATATGGTAATTATTGGCTAAATATAACGATAGCTTCAGAGATAGGCACATCATGTGGAGCATAAGTGAAAAAATCAGTGTTATGTTGATCATGTATTGGCCAAGGATAGTATTCTGCATCCATAGCGGTCTTGAACTCCTCCCAAGTAGATACTCGATCCATATGCCCCGTAAACTCCTTGTTGAGGAGATAAAGGGCAATGGGCACTTTTCTCTTCTCTGGACAAGTGATAGCATCAAAGGTTCGACCGATCTGGTAAAGCCAACTCTCCCATCCGAAAGGATCTGAAGTCACAGAAAAACACGGTAGATGTATCTTCATCACTCTCTCGAGCCATTTGCTGGCCTCCGAAATGGCATTAGGAGGTGGATTCTGCTGCCCACCTTAAACAACCTGGGCTAAATGAGTTACCACCTGCTGGAGAATATCGACAATTCCCATATCGGCGTTATTACCCGCTGTTTGGTTCTGACTGGCCGAAATGTCCCTGTGACCATCAGAACCCACGGGAATAGTACTCGGCATTGAGTGACCTGCCGAACCAGTAACCGAATGAGAAGGCACGACCTCCTCGACAACTGCACCATGACCATGGGCTCTATCGCATCCTCTGGCACGTCTACCTCTACCACGCATCATATTGAAGAATAGGAAAGATGAAACAATATATGATTAGCGCGACATATAGCCTAATGAGATATTTAACTCACTATCGAAGCAGAAAATGCAATAAATAAACACAAGGGTTCGAAAAGTCTTTCAGTCACGGGTCGCATGGTAAGACGACAGCACATAGATGTTAGGCTCAACAATGACTCTTACAACTCAATCGACAGACCCAATACACCAACAACCTAGGTATTCACAACATAAAGCTCTCATACCATAAATGTAACACCCTGACTTCAGTAGGACTATTACATGCCGAAGAACCTTCCACAAGGTCTACCAGGCTATCATAAATTAACCAAAATGACACAATACCATTTCAACGACACACAAAATAACCATTTGGGCCATGGCCTTGGCCAAAACAATTTAAGTTCAACGTATTTGTAAATTTTTAATAACTCTCATGCCCCCACATGGGACTTTCACCATAAAGTAAAACAATACATAAGGAATAAAATCACAAGTCCAAGAGTAGTTTGAGACCCCATGCTGTCTATCTGTCCCATGTGCCTCCCGTGCCGGCTTCTCGATCTGGACATCACCTGAAATGCATGAAAGGCATTTCCCCCATTTAAGGGGTTAGTACTGGAATTACTAGTGCAAGTGTATAATCATAAGAAATATAATAAGTCATTTACCAAAGATCATTTTCCCAAGGCATTTCAGTATTCTGGAATATCGTTCAAGTTATCACATAGTCCATCGGGGTTTATCAACCCCAAACAAATTCGCATCACTCAATGATTATCCGTGTTCCGCCCCTCAAGGTACGAAACCCTACACACCCTGTCGGACATCCCTAGGTGGATAATCTCACGTTCGCGATCCTCCCTTCAAGGTACGGATCCCCATACGCCTCGTCAGGCATCCGTGGATGAACAATACAACATTTCCTACTCATGTACACAATTCATCCATCATTAATGCACAAATTATATTACATATAATTAAATGCTTGCCTTGTTACTAGAATACGAAAAAAATGACAAACAGAAGGTTTCAACTCAAGTCCTTCGCAAGGAATTCAACCTTAATATCATATCAATACTCAATCAATAATTATAAGAGGGAAACAATCGTAGAACACCCGAATCCCCCACTATAACATTCTATCGGACATCTTGAAAGTATCAATTTGGTCGAACTCGACCAAATGGAGACACACTAATAACCAAACCATGGAGTAACAAAGGAATCGACATACTACGACTACATCATTGATAATCCATCGCTAATCTAAGTTAAATCGGAACAAAAGAACAAAGTCAACGCAAAAACCCAATGTACCCTAAAACTAAGGTTCGAAGAGTTTTACCTTGATTCAGATGGTAAGATAAGATTGAGGGAAGTTTAACCCATGCTAGGACTTAAAAAATGATGTTAAAGGATGATGTTTGGTCGGAGTTTTGCCTTAGAACTCCCAAAATCACCACTGGCCGCCAAGGAAGAGAAAAAGAAGAAAAATTGGCGAAATAAGGGTTGCAGCCCTCTTATGTAAACTGAATCATCATTACGTATGCAACACTCTCCTGATTATGTACATTAAGCACTTAAAGCACGTTAGCTTTCCAAGTTGCATACCCAACGAAATTTACAGAGGCCACTGCCTCGATGCAATAGGTAGCATTACGTACGTGGTATGGAGGTTTAGCGTACGTAGAGGCTATTAAAGTACGCTATATTCTACATGTAGCGTATGCAAGGGTGTCATCAGAGGATTCTGCCTCAAACCTTTGGTAAGTTTACACACGCTATAACTAGGATTAACGTATGTTAAAGTCGACATTTACGTACATTAGCGCAGAATATAACGTGCATAACATCATGAATTTGTAGCACTGCTCTAGCGTATCGGTGCACACGACAACTAGATAACAAGGTACATAATTATTCAGTCAAAACAACTTGTCCAAAACAATCATCAATTAAAGGGCTCAAATACTAATGATTTTGGAAAAGATATAACTGATATACAATGCGGTTAAATGTCACACCGAGTACGAATGAATTACAAAAGTTGAAAAATACGAAATTAAAAAGTACGAATATTACAGTGGCGGGCTCCTGACGTGAACATGTGCAACACTCGCCGAATGGGCGACTCTGGACGGGCGCGTGTATCTCATGCACAGGTATGCGAATGGTCAGGTTTGTGACATGCTGGCAGGGCGTGCGCTTGGCATGTGCCACGCTGACGTATTGTGACATATGGCTTTCTCTGATTGGTTGTGTTGGTCACGACATACTTTACTTGCAACTTAGTCAGGGGGGAGGTGAATATGTTGCACTCTTTTTCGATATTTGTTATGCGTGGCGGAATTCTTAAACTAAGTTTATGTAAGTATAACAACTAGATAGTCTCATATAGCTTGGTGCTTACAAGGTTTTCAAAGTAAGTATAAGATAAATCACGGGCAATTGAAAATAAGTAAATACAAATAGTAATAATACACATGTATAGTAAGGTTCGAGGTAAACCCATCTACGTCAACATGTCCTCAACACATGAGTAAATAGTTTATTAAAATCAAGGTGTACACAACTATATGATTTTAACTAAATCGGTTGTTGTATCGTTCACACATATTGATATAGCAGACTGTAGCTTAAGCCGTTCATATAGATTGGCTGTAGACTTCTTCAACTTGCTTCTTATCACACAAAATGAGGCTTTGTCTTCAAACTCTCTTCGTCTAACACATTTCGGAATAGTTCAACTTAGTCCACATAGAAAAATGATCTCAACAATAAGGTTTTGAATCACACGAATCAGAACAACAGCTGTAGGCTATGAAAGTCTTTGCTGTAATGTGTTGTTCTGAGTTGAGGACTTAGTATTTCTTCACTCAAGTATATCCGTTGTATGCTTGAAGAAATATATTGCTCTTATATAATGAATGCTTCGAATTCTTTATCAATTAGTAAATGAGCAATGTCCTCTTGCTTGGGCAATTTATAACCTTGGAAATAGATCCACTATAAATATAGCCATTGTCCGGTTGGTGAGATGTGGAGAGATCGGATTGATGGCTTGCATAATGTTTGAATTAAAGATATCTACATTTAATGCAACAGACATTCTTTTTTATTTTCATTAAATACTCTTCAGTCTACAGTCTTTTCCGCCGCATTAAATGCTGTCATGTCAGTATTGAATGCTCACCTGAAACATTGAATACTTTGTGACACAATGATTTAAAGGTTTAAGTCTGATTCCTGTTGGATTGTATTTTATTTTTCCTAAGTAAATACGTACAGCTTCTTGTTGTAGCCAACAGTGTTTTTGCTATACGCTGGAACCGTCATTTGACTGTAGAAAACATCTTTTGGGCGTTGTATGAACTTTGCTGTAGGGACAGGTAGTAGGATGCATTTATCAAAACACTTGAGGTATTATTTTTCCCAATAATTTCCCCCTTTTTGATTATGCCAAAACTTTCTTTAAAACACAAGGCTGTCTTCAAGTCTTCTGTTGGATGGTCCGATCTTCGAGACTTAGACTAAAATTTGAGCTGCTCGTAGGCAAGTTCTAAAATTTTAAATCCTACAATACTAAGTATATTACAACTTAAGTTAGAATTGGATCGTAGGCATAATCTTGCAGCAAGTAGTCAACTGGATACAATTTAATCTATGAACTGTTCGCAGACAAGTTCTTACAGCTTTTGACTTAGCATTTTTTATACTTATCAAATATTTCAATATATATCACAATCAAACATTAAATGAAGATCACGAGTTGTAAGCTTTTGGGATAAATCAAAATTTTATTGATAACACAAACTGATTACAGTGTTTAAGGGATTGAGATTTACATCGGGAGTATAAAAACATGAAATATACTGCAAAAATGAATTATCTTCTATAATGTTGTTGTCTAGACGACTTCTTGGAGAGATCAGTTGTTCCTATCCACCAGTTAACTAAGGGATCTTTGCCTTGGTCCCTGTATATGTTCCTTCCTTCAGGGATTACATCATAGGTGAGAATCCTATCTTTTGGGTGAGTTATTCGATCTCGATCACCCTTCAGATGCCTTGACTTCAGCTTTAGTTGGATTGGAAGATTTCCTTCTGCCAAGTACTCCTTTGCTGCATCATCCAGCATCTTGCAGTGGTTAAGCATGGCAGACTCCCTGATGAGTAAACAAAAGCATCTCAACAGTTCATTGTTCTTCCACGCTTTAAGTTCCTCTGTTGTCGGTTGTCTGTATGTAGGAATAGGAATCTCAAATGGATTCCGCACTATATACCTCCATGCGAGTTTAGGATCCTAGAACTTAGGAAGAGAACCAGTCTAGAACTCGGGAACAGAACCAGTCTCCCAGCGATAGCAGTAACACTGTCATCAAGCAGTGCTTCTATCTCCTTCTCTCTCTCCAACCTCCATTTCCTTCCAGCTTCCCGAGCCTTTTCCCCATTATTGGTATTATCAAGCTCAGTGACATTAACATGAATATACCAGAGAATATCCTTAGATTCATCCTGCTTGTTTTGAATATCCTTCACCAAGTCCATAAGACTTGCGACCGCTGTAGTAAGGTCATCAATATTCTGATCTTGTACGGTAAGTGTGGACCCAGTAAACTCTAGAGAGGCGACTATATTAGCTTCGGCGACTCTCAACTTCTCTTGCTCTCGCCTGAGGATTCGCGCCCGGTACCATTGAATGCGATGCATGGCCTGGAATACGACATTATGCATAAGCCTGAAGGCTTCCTCAACCTCCTAGACAACTCGTTTGAGTCCAGAGAATTCATCAAGTGCGGTTCCTCGCATCCAGTATAGTTCCTTCCCGATGTCATACAGTTTTTTGACAGCATCCTGCAGGAAAGACGGTTTAGCGATAGATGCATTGTAATTGCTCAATTCTGGCTTCGGTCCAAGAGGAGTGAAGATGAGAAATAAGAGAGTTTGAAGGCTCTCCTACCTGTTCGATGACTAGATTATATGTAGGTTTCTTCGGGCTATCATCAGGTAGGAAATCCTCAACTGATTCAGAAGGTGAACCTATTGGGATAGGAGGGACTACATGTTCGGAAATTTGAACCTCTACCGGTTCAGCCTGAGTTTACGTTTGGAAGACAGAAGGGACTGATTCCTCCTACCTTGTTTCGCCATATGTAGTCTATTGAATAGGAAGGATTGATTCTTCTTGCGGGCTCTCAACTGTCGCCTAGTCCATATAATGGACTGATTCCTCCTATTGGATGGCGCGGGTATCATTCTCCTGGGTCAGAGGTATTGATTCCTCGTGGGCGGGAGGTGCTATTTCTCCTACTGCAGGGTAGATGCAGCAATTTCTTCAGTTACAGGAGGGACTGATCCCTCATGTAAGTTGTCAACTTAGGAAGCTTCGCTCTGCAGGGTGGAAGATTTAGGCTTTTCACACGATTGCCTAAGCATCCCCTAGCCTTGGGCAGCCTGAATGTTGGCAAAATCCTTTTCACGGTCCTCTTGACGGCTCACCCAAATCTCAATCTGTAAGGCATCGCCGTCACTGTTAGTGTCTGGATCGGAATGGTGACTTGAGCTCCGAGTTCCGTCATGGGATGATTTCTTTCACTTTAGTCTAGCCTTCATCATTTTCAAGTAATATGTAGTGATTAGTTCGTGGCATAGGGGATCATCCCATCTAATCAGGACTTCGACATTCTGGGAGTCTGTAACCTCCAGCACAAACAACTCAGCATCCTTCCATTCTTCTCAATTGTACAGGGTGTCGTAAGGGGAAACCATGTAGTTCTTACATATACCAAAGGGTTTGATTGCTTCATCAATTTGGTCTTGGAGGACTATTTGGTTGATGATTGCTGAGGGGGAGGGACTCCGAACATTAAAGGGTTCTAATGCCCGATTGGGATCCTCTACAGGTATGGGAGACTATTTAGGAGTTGGATCCCTGACAGGGTGGGTGTGTTGTTGGGAGAGGGGCTCCTCACAGGAGTAGGTGCCCTGTGAGGAGAAATGCCTGTCGGCTTTAAAGGGCAATGGATTCACTGACTTTCTCCATCTTGCAAAGCGCCTAGTCATCCGTCATAGCTGCAACTGGCTCAGGATCTACTGTGGAAGCATCCAGTGTTTCTTCCATAGGCATGGCCTCTGATAGGTGGACTACTGGAGGGGCCGACGCAATAGGCGGAACTATCTTAGTGACCACTACAGTCGGCTGAGGTGCTGTAGAAACAACTTCTGACTTTGAAGACTCCTTAGTCTTTTCCTTCTTTTCTTCCTCTCAACATCCGAGGGTGACCTGCTGTCAGAATCGCCTTTTTTTGCTGACAGACCTACTTTTTGTCACTGTCACCAGCTTTGGCCTTCGAGGAGTGACCACTTACATCCCTTTGATCACTCGACGTTGGATGAGAGTTTGGATCAGGCCAATTGGAAATAGGCGTTGATTTGTTGTACAAGGTGGGTTTGGAACCACCTAAAAACTTCCCAACAAGAATCTTCTTTACTGCAGGTGATTGTTGGATGCCATAGCTCATTAGAATGTAGTTCATAAATAGGCTGAAGGACTTCCTTGCCGTTTCTGGCTTGGCAGCCTCCTCATGTAGGCACTTCATTACTTGGCACCAGTTCACCTTTTCACCGCTCAAGATGGCCATCATCATTCTGAACCTCATATTTGTGCACATTTCGAATGCACCAGTTATGTTCTCCACAACCTGTCAGCAAAAATCGTGCAGATAGAAGTAAGGAAGACTAAAACTCTTATTGTGGCATGAGTGATAAATGTCTGCAGCTTTGGAGCTTCATGTGAATAGTTTCCAGTATGCTTCAAACATACTATCAGACCTGAAGGTCTCCAGATCTTCCAACGGAAGTCCGTCAGAGGGCAACTTCTACAACTTTTCCAGAAGATCCCTATTGATTGAGATCTCCTTCATCATGGTGCTCATAATTGCAGATACGGGGGAGCCTTTATTTTAAGATGCAAACTTAAACCCTGAGTCAAGGTAAAATTCCTCAACAATCTGTCATCGTAGTTCTTTGGGTGTATACTACCGAGTCTATAAAGCATTTGCTATTTGACACAGAAAACCACCAGATTTATCCCGTCCATATCTTTGTTCTCATAAATAATGCGCTATTGGAGCACAGAGCATGGGAAGACCCTTCCGTCAATGATAGTGTCTTTCTTCTTCAAGGACATGGATAAAGTCTAAGATGAAGTCATTTTCCGCACAAAAAGAGGTGAAAAGTGAGATAGAAAAGTTTGCAAAAAATATTCTAAGTATGTAGGTTGTATGTTGTAGCTCGTTTAATTTGCACAAGTGTAAAGAGTCTCTTGTTCTGCATACTGGCCCTTTTATAGTGTGCAAAGATGCCAGGTTACCGTGAACAGTCAGATTTAAGGGTTGGGAACCGTTTTCTAATGAACATACAAAATGAATCCGGATGTAACTGGTACGTCTAATCCATCAATTTTGAATTTAATGCCCAATCCCACCTCTGACACATTATCGCCTCCTCATGTGTTTTTTAATTGAAATCCTATTGTATTTCTGCGGTATCCATGAAAGGATAGCATCCCCATTAAAAGGTACATACAGGATTCAATTCTTACAGCAATTGATGATTAGTACTATATTCAAGAGTCCTACTGTATTCCACATTAATTAATTCATACTACAGTTGTAGGAAGGTAACTGTACCTCTTATTCCTACAGTAAGAATATGACTTGTAGTTCTGAGTGTCCAATTAGTGAGTGTGAACATTGTATTCATGGATCTTACAGTATTTCCCCTCAATTAATGAGTAAAATAAAAACTTACAGGAATTTTAATCAAGATGTAGCATCCTAATTCCTGATGGAGCATATGGAACCTTGTTATGATGAGAGGCTTTGTACAGATGCCGGCTATATGAATGTATGTATGGAGACTTTCGATCCAGACATCTTTATTTTCCACATGATTTCTGATGAAATGATGCTCATATCAATGTGCTTGGTCTTCGAGTGTAATACATGATTGTGCTTGATTGTTATTACACTCGTCCAATCGCACATAATAAGAGTTTCTCTTACTTTGATGACATAGTCTTCTAGATGTTGCTACATCCACAGGATCTGCATGCACCAGTTTGGAGCAGCATAATATTCTGACTCAGTTGTAGAAAGCAAGTTGGCCAATTGCTTCTTACTGAACCATAACGCAAGTCTAGGTCCAAGGAAGTGACAAGTTACACTTTTACTCTTTCTATCCAGCTTGCAGCCTCTGAGATCCAAGTCACTATAACCTACAAAATCGAATCCTTCTTTCTTAGGACACCATAATCCTACATTGGTTGTTTCTTTGATGTACTTAAGGATTCATTTGGCTGTGGTGAAGTGTGACTCCTTAGGTGCAACTTGATGTTGAGCACACACTCCTACAGCAAATTGAATATCTCGGCTGCTGGCTGTTAGGTATATGAGTGAGCCTATAATCTTCCTGTAAAGTGATTGGTCCACTGGTTTTGTAGTTTCGTCAGCACTAATCTGTGTGGCAGTGATCATGGGGGTAGATGATGACTTTGAAGTGTTCATCCTGAATTTGTTGAGAAAATCCTTGCTGTATTTCTCCTGGTTGATTAATATATCTGTAGCTAACTGTTTGACCTTCAATTTTAAGAAATACCTAAGTTCTCTCACCATACTCATTGCAAATTTTCTTTGCATGAGATGAGAGAACTCTTACATAGATCAAAGTTAGTGGAACCAAAAATAATATCATCTACATAAATTTATACCATGAGAAGGTCATCACCTTCCAGGATTTTCAAGAGTGTCTTGTCAATAGTACCTTTCTCAAATCCACTGTTAATCAGATACAACGACATGGTTTCATACCATGCCCTGGGCGCTTGCTTGAGACCATACAATGCTTTCTTTAGCCTGTATACAAGATCTCCTTCCTCCGTGTTGGCAAACCCTGGAGGTTGTTCCACATACACTTCTTTAGCTAGGTCGCCATTAGGGAATGCACTCTTAACGTCTATTTGATACACGGTGTAGTTCTTGTGATCAGCAAATGCTAGGAATATCCTAATGACTTCTAATCTGGCTACAGGGGAAATTTTCATAGTAGTCTATGCCTTCTTCCTATTTATAGCCTTGGGCAACCAGTCTAGACTTGTTCCCTATAACAAGGCCATTATCGTCCTTCTTGTTTCGAAATACCCATTTAGTTCCAATTAGAGCTTGATGGGTTGGTCTGTGGACTAGGTCCCAAACATTATTCCTTTTGAAATCATTTAGCTCTTCTTCCATAGATGTAATCCAGTGAGAATATTGAGAGCCTCATTGGTCAAGACAGGTTCAAACTGTGCTAAGAATACAACTAATGTGCACATGGAAAGTCTCCTAAGTTCACATTTGGAGTTCCATATAGGGAACCAGGACTATTCAGGTCCAGATTCTGTTTCCTCTTGTGCACAGAGTATAATTCCTTGTGTACTCTATATTCTTTTTCTGGTGGAAAAACTAGCATAAATATCACCAATTATTAACTCTTGTAGTTGATCTCTTTACCACCTCTTGCCAGTTTCTAATTCATTATCACGTGTTGTGTCATGTTGGGCTGTAGGATCAGATCCGGCTTCCACAGCATCGACTTCAACTACCTCATATATTCCTACACCAGCGGGATTAATTTCTAGAGTGACGATCGGGTCTTTCCGAGGCTGTGGGATTTCCTTAAAAGATAAAGTTTGTACAACTTGGGTTAGGTTATCTACTCCTATAGGATCGAATGGGGCTCATCGAACTGACTCCTCTACAGTCAGTTTCTTATTATTGAAAATCCTTAATTCCTTACTGATAGAGGAGTATCTAACAAATATACCCTCCTCGGATTTCTCATCAAAGGTCTTGAGCTGATCATTCCTATTATTAAGAATGTAATAGCAGCATCCAAAAATGTGAAAATACTCAACCATAGGAGTTTTATTATTTCATACCTCGTATGCGGTTTCGTTGTGGTGTTTGTTGATGATACAGCGATTTTGTGATAACACGCTGTATTTGTTTCTTCTCCGCAGAAATGCCGTGAAAACTTGCTTGCAGTAATCATTATTCTTTTTGACTCCTTAAACGTCCTGTTCTTTCGCCTGGCAACACAATTTTGTTGAGGAGTTGGGATGCTGAGTATTTGTGATGTATGCCATTATCTGCACAGTACTGCTCTATGAAGTAGTTTATGAATTATGTGCCTCTATCGGACCGAATAAATACAATGCTCAGTCCTTTCTCGTTCGAAATCTTTTTAAGGTATTCAGGCAGCTTTGTGGTTGTCTTTTTCTCACTACTACAAAATAAGGCTACAACATCACTTGGAAGGTAACACTTTTAAAAAATGTTGCAATTTTAAAATTATGGCAACACTTTAATATAAGTGTTAATTTAGGCTTATAAAGGTAACACTTATTTATATAAAGCAACATTTTATATAATGTTGCAAAATATATAAAAATATGTAACACTTTTTATAATAATTTTAACACTTTTTAAAAGTGTTGTCTTTGTTACATTTCTATAGAAACACTTAATTATTACATATAAAACACTTCTTTAAAATATAAATTTTATTTTTATCCCGCGGGATTATGAAAATATTTGCGCCAAAATTTATTAAGAAAAGGAGGGTTTTATTTCGCCTCATCTCCTTCTTCAGACGCGGCCATCTTCATACAATCCTTTTAGCGCCTCATCTCCTTCTTCAGACGCGGCCATTTTCATACAATCCTTTTAACAACGCTCGTGAAACCAGGGTCAATAGGGGTTCATCTTTAGTGAAGGGTGCGGTGCTTTGAATCAATCAAAAATCGTTTTCATAACAGTAAGTAAACTGGAGGTTTAATTTTTGTTTCTAAAGTTAATTTTTGATGTTTCTGTTCTGGAGATTGAATCTTGTTTTTTTTGTTATTGATGATTAATAACCTGATGTGTAAAAAAGTTAATTTTTGATGTATCTGTTCTGGAGATTGAATCTTGTTTTTTTTTGTTATTGATGATTAATAACCTGATGTGTAAAAGTCAGTATGAAGATGAAGATGTATGCTGTTTATTTTACTGTAGATTTTGAAATAACATCTTGAAAGGAACTTCCCTTTGTTGCTCCTTGGATATGAACAGAAGGATTTCTTTTTTTTCCCATCTTTTAAGATGATTTACCTCATCCTTATGTAGTTTTATAGCATCAGTAACGAACCCACTTTGATATCGGATTTTTATTGCATTTCGTAGCTTTATGTCTTTCATCATGATGTAGTACTTTGTTACATGTTTATGTGCCTCCAAAAGCATTGGTTCAATGTTTAAATACCATCATGAGCTTACTTTAAGTATCATTGTAATGACAATTTGATTGAAGTACATTCTTGTTCCTGAATGTTTGATTTAGGGAGAATTCTAGTTGGCAAAGGGAAATATATAAACTTTAGGTTATGACTAGTTTGTTCAAGGTTATATGCACCTCCTTTGGATTTATTTCTGTAATGATGAAGATTTTAGTTGCTGGAAATGAATGCTATATTTTTTATGTGGATTACATCTTTGAATATGGATATTCTTCTTATCGGATAATAATAAGCAAAATATAACACATGTAAAAGCACTTTGTCCTCCGAATAATTGCACCGCTCATTCGGGAGCTGAACATTTCACTCTCCTTGCACTTTGTCATTTGAACTACACGGGAGACCATTTCGAGTGCCTTGGTTATTTATTTCCAGCGATTCAGTCACATGAATGACACAACTTCTTATTTGTGCACTCTTTGATGAATTAATTTTATTTTATAAGGGAAAAGAGTAATCTAACTATCATCATTAGGCTCAACAATGATATAATTTGGATTGATACAACCTGCTCTTGCTTTCATTGTTGTCTTGTTATCAGAATTTTCCTTCTTTTTTCCTGTAGATTTTCCACTCTTCTTTATATTTCCAGAACTAGATAACTTATAGCTTTGGCTGAGAGAAACATTCTTCTGCTGATATATGTTCTTCTCAATCGACTTATGCCATGTTTTTTTTTCTTTTTATGTTATGTCTAATAACGACAGCATTTTGATACGGTGTTTAAAAGAATCACAAAATTCGTACGCCTTGACCTAAAACACATATACAGGGGTTTATAGGTAATCACAAAACTTATACGCCTTGGCCTAAAAAGCATTCAGAGAAGCTTCTTTAAGAAAGCACACGATTTAGATAAAAAATGAACACTTTTCGAACAAAAAGAGATGAAGTATTCCATATTTTCCACACTTAAGCATCTCAACTTCTGAAATTCCATATTTTCCACTTGAAACTCCTAACATATTTATGACTGTTGTGAAAATACTTCTCTATTATTGTATTAAGGCCGCATGTGAAATATTCTTCGCCACTATAGACCTATCATTTAGATCGTTAAACAAAATAACCCACTGTCAATCACATTGATCACTTGCTAAAATGACCTTCTTTAAGAACTGGGGTAAATTTTTGTGCCTTTCTTGATAGTTCAGAAACTAACATTGCTCACTCAGCGTTGTATATCCAATACTATATGACAAAATAACTTGGTTCCGCACAGTTGATAATCATAATTTGGCTCTGATAAAATTTATTTTCTTTTATGTATTATATTTCTGCAAATACCTCTGCTTTCTGATGATGATTTATTGATGCAGAAGTGGCACTAGTTTGATTATCAAAATTTGGTTCCGCATTGAATAGGACTCTAAAAAGGGAAAGAAAAATAGACACATCTTTTAACTAACAAAAAAGAACTACGATAAAAGAAAAAAGACTTCATACTGTATTATAACGGTCGATCACTGTTCACATTTCCCTATGCTACAATTCATCCTAAACTTTTAGAATTTTGTATAATAAATGTTAAGTTAAAAAAAACTGAACTAGCATATCCGAAATTTTAAATGAATGTTAAGTTAACAAAAAGAGATGAATTTGGAATTCAAGCCAGGTCAATGCATAAGTCGTTCTGTTATTCTAAATTTTGTAGTTACTTTGTAAAATTTAACTTGGTGGTATTTTATTAATTTTGTTTTGTTTTGGTATTTTATTAATTACGATGTTTGACGATTCATTGGCTCTTTGTTGTTTGTTTGTGTAAATTCTTCTCATGGGAGCAGATAGAAGGTGGATGTATATGTCTAGATGGTTGCTGAATTTGAAAATGGGTTGACCTACTTTCTTAACATGTCATTTGCTAAAGCATCTCGGGGAGGACAGATCAAATGTCCTTGCAAACATTGTAAAAATCGGTATTGGTATCATAGGGACGAGGTGTATAATCATGTGTTGAGTGGGGGTTTTGTCGAAAATTATGACGTGTGGATTTTTCATGGAGAGGATCATTCATCATTGAATGGTGAAATAGAGTTAGATAACGTTTCACCAAAATTTCATGACAATATTGATGAATTATTGCATGATAGTTTTAGAGACGTTCTAGAGGGGACAAGTGGTGCACAACAAGGCCCAAATGAGGAAGCCAGAAAGTTCTATAGGTTGGTAGAAGAGGGTAAGCAGGAGCTATTTCCTGGGTGTAAGAATTTTACCAAACTATCTTTCATCCTTAGGATGTTTCTATTTAAGACGCTTCATGGAATTAGTAATGTAGCGATTGATGATTTCATTCATTTTATGAGGGAAGTTATTCCAGATGCAAGGCTTCCTGCAAATTTTAATGAAGCTAGAAACATCTTGAGGAATTTGGGTTTGGATTGTAAAAAAATTCATGCATGTCCTAATGATTGTATGTTATTTTGGAAAGAGTATGAGAATGCCGAGGAGTGTCATTTTTGTCATGCTTCTAAGTGGAAACAGTCGCAAGAAAAACAAAATATGAAGAAAAATCATCCGATTAAAAAAAATTCTCAGATTCCAGCTAAAGTGTTGTGGTACTTTCCCTTAAAACCAAGGCTGCAAAGACTCTTTATGTGTGCTGAAACAGCTAAGTGCATGGTGTGCATGAAAAAGAATGTCCTAAAGATGGTAATCTAAGACATCCTACTGATGGGAAAGCATGGAAAGAGTTTGATGCTTTGTATCCTAATTTTGCCAATGAACCTAGAAATGTAAGGTTAGGTTTGGCTAGTGATGGATTTAATCCATTTCGAACAATGAGTATTTCTCACAGCACATGGCCTGTGATGTTAGTTAATTATAATTTACCACCTTGGATGTGTATGAAACCAGAGTACTTTATTTTATCATTGTTGATTCCGGTCACGAATCTCCGTGTAATAACATTGACGTGTACTTGCAACCCTTGATATATGAGTTAAATGAACTCTGGAATGACGGATTAGAGACATACGATAAGTTTAAAAATGAAACATTTCAAATGTATGCTGCATTGACTTGGACCATTAGTGACTTTCCAGCTTACTCGATGTTGACTGGGTGGAAAACTAAAGGAAAGTTTGTGTGTCCTTGTTGTAATTATAATACAAGTTCATTATACTTGAATCACAGTAAGAAAACATGTTACATGGACCATCGAAGATTTTTAAATTTGGCACACCCATGGCGTCGTAATAGGAGTTTATTTAATGGTTGTATTGAGGACAGGCCACCTCCAACCCCTTTATCAGGAGTTGACGCTTTCAGAAAGTTGTCTAACTTTAAAAATCAATTTGGGAAGACTAGAAAGAAAAAAAATGATGCCACTTGCCCTTGGAAAAAAAGGTCGATATTTTTTAAATTGCCATATTGGCAATTCAATGCATGTCGGCACCACCTTGACGTGATGCACATTGAAAAGAATATCTGTGATAGCTTGATAGGGACTTTGTTGGATGTTACTGGAAAGTCAAAAGACCATAGTAATGCTCGATTTGACCTTTTTGATTTGGGCATTAAAGAAAAACTTCAACCTAAGCTATCTAATGATGGTGAACATGTTATTCTGAAAAAGGCATGTTATACAATGTCCCGGGATGAAAAAGACATTTTTTGTCGTGCCTTAAAGGGAGCCAAGTTGCCTTATGGATGTGCATCAAATATTTCAAGGTGTGTACGCATTTCTGAAAGAAAGGTGGTCGGTTATAAAAGTCATGATGCTCACATTTTATTCCAATACCTACTTCAAGTTGCAGTAAGGAAATCACTTCCTAAGCATGTTGATGTACCTTTGATTAGGTTGGGTATTTTCTTTCGATGTTTGTGTAATAAAGTTGTTAAGCCTGAAGAACTTGATCAGCTGGAAATAGAGATTGTTGAGATTTTGTGCGAGCTCGAGAAAATATTCTTACCAGCATTTTTTGACATTATGGTGCACTTGCCCATTCACTTGGTAAATGATGTTAGGCTTGGTGGTCCTGTGCATTATTGGTGGATGTTTTCTGTAGAAAGATATTTGGGTAAATTGAAGTCTTATGTTCGCAACCGAAGGTATGTAGAGGGGTCCATTGCTGAAGGTTATTTGATTGAAGAGTGCTCAACTTTTTGTTCGCGTTATTTGAATGAAGGTGTGAAGACAAAGCTGAATAGGGGTGCTAAAAATTTCAGTATGTCTGCTGTCAACTCAAATGGATCTAGTGGAAATATTTTCGCAAATGTGGGTTACCCTTTAGGAGGAAATAAAAGAAGGAGAGGAAAACTCTTCACTTCAGATCCATCCTCAATGGAACAAGCACATCGGTATGCTTTATTTAGTTCTGATTGCAAGGAGGTTGACAATTATATCAAGTGAGTAAATATCACTACCATTTTGAAATTAGTATCGTAATTGTTTATTTTCTTTAAATATACGTATTATTTATTTTATTATTTTTTGATCTGGTGATGTTTCATTGATGCAGCGAACATCAAATTCATATTAAGAATCAGCCAGGAAGTCGGTGGTCACAAGCACAAAACCATAGCAACCAGTTTGCAAATTGGTTCAGGGACAAAGCAATAAACAATCCTATTCCAAATCACATTTTTTGGTTAGCAAAGGATCCGATTCCTACTGCTAGGAGGTACACAGGATATTATATAAATGGTTACAGGTTTTATACAAAAGGACGTGATGAAAGATGTAAGACCTAGAATAGTGGAGTTTCGGTGACGGCTTTAACTCCTAGCTTTGCAAGCTCTAGGGATAAAAATCCTTTATTTGGTGATGTGGACTATTATGGTGCAATAGTAGATATAGTAGAGCTTAGCTACTAGTCCCAATTCAATGTAGTTTTATTCCTTTGTGAGTGGTACCAAGTGGAGAAAGATGAATATGGTCTTCCTTGTGTTAATTCGAACAAGTTGTGCTGTTCGAATGACCCTTATGTAATGCCTTCTCAAGTGCATCAAGTGTTTTATGTTCCCGATCCTCTAGTAAAAGGCTTGCAATATGTTATGACCCGAGTTCCTGGAGATTTGCATGAGGGTGATTATTGTATGAATGATGAGAACTCATACTGGTCCGAACCTAATGATAAAGCGGTGAATTCTTTGGTTAAAGTCGGTGACGAAGACATTTAGTTATCACGAGATGATATGCCTCCAATTATTCTTGGTGCAGATACATGCTTGGCTTACTTATATGGGGCTGATAATCAAGATGATGCTTCTGATGTTGATGATACTTTATTGGATTGGATGAATGCGGAGGAAGAACAAGTAGCTGCTGATGTTTAAAAATGATAGCTATTTTTCATCTTTGTTTTGAAGCATTTTTTTTCCGTTATGTGTAATTTTGAAAATCTGAGTTATAGTGCTTGAACAAGTAACTGATTTATACCCGGAATTGGTTGATGATATGTTTTTTCCTCTTTCTGTCAAATTTTAATTGAGAATGTGTGATGCTTAAATGCTTCTTATTCAAATGTTACAAAATGTTATAAGCATACAAAATGTCCTAATTTTTCTGACAAGCTTGGTATTTCAGTCCCAACAAGTTAGACTCCAATGATAAAGGCAAGCAATAAGGATGATGGTGGAGAAGTTAGTTCAAATGCATATGAGAGAAGTCGACAACTCAGAATTAAAGAGAACAATACAATATTGCAAGAACTTGGATTGAGGGATTTGGCAGCTTCTTTAACGAATCAAAGAGTGAAGAATAAGAAACAAAAATTGTTGGCTTCGAGTGACGACGCTGCAACATATGTGCATAATTTGGAGAATGTTGGTGATGACTCTAATGATGAAGGAAGTTCTACGGATGTTAGAGGCCAAAGGCCAGTAAAGGTATACTTACTTTATTCTTATTATTATACTTAGTCACTGGTGATTTGCATATTGTACTTTGAAATTTTTCTCTTCATGTGTGTTTTTTATCTTTAAATGTTGATTCTTAATTTGTGCTTGTTTTTAATTCATTTGTTTACCACATGGATCTATTGTACCTCGTGTACCCCCTGTAAGTACCTCAGTTTCCTCATTTGCAACACTAATTTTATAGATACTGTCTTGCAAATAATATGTGTCTCAATGCATATGCTAATTCTTTTCTATGTAATTCTTTGCAAATAATATGTGTCTCAATGATATATCTCAGTGCTGATTTTATTTTGTTTTATGTTAAATATGATAAGTAACATGATTGAGCATGTCATTGTTGCACAACCAATCTAGTATTCATTTCGTATTATGTTTTTTTTTTTTAAGATATTGGTTTATGATAATATAAAATTGTACAGGTTAAGAATGTCCAACAAAAATATATTCCACCAAGGTAGATACAAAAATATGCAGATTTAAGCAAAAAGCACCAAGTAGCTGCTCCAAGAAGCGATGAATTCGGCCTTGATACTCAGGTAAACAAAGGGTATGGGCATACTCGTCAAATTGTCACCGACAATATTGGAAGAAAGAAAATAGATAGGAATATGACAACCATTGGTGAATTATTGTCACAAAAGAGGCAATCTCAGCCACATAATGATACTCAAGAACTCAATTTCAGTAGCATTCTCAATGCAAGTGTATCAAGGTACAACTTATCACTTGCGAGAGCTGAGAATTTTGCTAGAGGTAAGTATTTTTCTCATTTTTTTCATGCTTTATGTAAGTTGGTTCTGTTTCTTTCATGGAATCATTTTAGTAGCAAAATAAAATAAGTTCACAACTTTATAAGTATAAAATAAATATTCTAGGACATAATTACTAACCTAAAAAATTATTGTCTTTACAATGACATAGATTCCAGCCTGGCTGATGCAGCAAGGGCTGCTTGTGGATATGATCATAATAAAAATCAGTCTCATATTATACATGAAGATGTTGCAAATGACATACATGAGATTAACAACAGACCCGAAACTATGGATAAGACTAAACAGATTTCATCTAGTGAAAACAAAGATGATAAAGATGACGAAGATAATGAGGATGATGAATTTGATGAAGAATTTTTGAACCTCCAGCCACGAGCAGAAGGTATATTTATTGATGAATGATAACTTAATTTTTTTTTAAGATTAATTCATCATTATTTACTTTGCAATTAAATAATTTTTATCTACAAAATTCATAGTTCCAGCTAAAGTTAGTACCAAGAAACGTAGTCCAACGATGATGCATCATGTTCATAGTCGATCAGAAAATGAACGGAAGGTTATCATTTGTAATTTGTTGGGACAACTGTTGGACTGTGACCGAAAAAGAAGACACGCCGCATGAGTTTCTTTTTTGGGCACATTAGACGTGATTATAATTTTGCACCCTTGATCCACCGCTCTTGGCGTAAGGTACCACAAAAAGATAAGATGTGGGAATATGTATTGGTATGTTTCACTTTCTTTTTCTTTCAGATTCACAATCGCTAACTATACATATCTATCACTACAATGATGTATATATGTCGATTTGTCATAGAAAAAGTACATTGTGCCTGATGTGGCTAAAAAATGGGTGTTGAAAACTATTGGTGCTGCATGGAAGAGTCACAAATACCGAGTCAAGCTAGAGCATTTCTATGAGTACAATAATAATAAGACTAGATGGCAGAAACGTCCAAAAACAATTCCAGACCAATATTTTATGACTTTATTGAAGTTATGGGATACAGAAGAGGAGAAGGTATATTAGTATCAAGTCTTTTCTATGAAGTTATTTCTATTAATATTTTTATTATATCAACAATAATTTTTAATGAATATATTGTAATACCCGGTTGTAATTCATTCATTTTCATTCAGTAATTATCAGTCTGTAATTGTCACTCAGTAATTTTCACTCATTAATAATCACTCATCATTCATGAATCATTCATTTGCGTTCACTGTTGGCATGTTGTAATCGTATATCAGTTATCGATCGTCATTTCATCTCCGTATAGATCGAGACGGGAGTATTATCATTTTCATTGTGATTGATAGCCTTGTACTGGGAGTATCATCTTTGGCTCGTGTTAGACTTGTTCACTTTCACATTCGTATGGTATGTCGGATCATTCATCAGTCGTAGCGAGGAATCGGAGTTATCGGTTTTATTCACCTTGGCCAGCATTGAGTTACGGCCGTAAGGTTCCGGGATACGGCCGTAAGTTGAGCGGGTACGACCGTAAGGCTGGCCGGTTACGGCCGTACGTGGTCCAGCAGGCTGCCCAGGCATTTTGGCCGAAGGCGAGTTACGGCCGTAAGGAGGGTTGGATACGGCCGTAAGTGGTGTTCGTAAATTTCAGGTGTTGTCGACCAAGGGTGACTTACGACCGTAAGGGTTGCGGCATACGGCCGTAAGTCGAGGAAGGTACGGCCGTAAGGCTTGGCCGGATACGGCTGTACGCTGCAGGCAAGGTGCCTGGTCATTTTCGACGAAGAGGGCTTACGCTCGTAAGTTTGGCCAGATACGGCCGTATCATCCGAGTTACGGCCGTAAGTTGTGCGGGTACGGCCGTAAGGATGTCGGCGGATGTTTTTGACGAAGGCGGGTTACGCCTGTAACTCATGAGCGGTTACGACCGTAAGTCTGTCGGCAGGCTTTCGGACGAAGCCGAGTTACGGCCGTACGAGTTGTCCGGTTACGGCCGTAAGGCCGTTGACTTGGAATGTTACGGCCGTAAGAGGGCCGAGTTACGGCCGTAACTTCCGGCAGTATTTAAGGATTTGGCCGGGACATTTTTCCTCATTTCTTCATTTCTTCAACTTTATCTGAGAGAAAGGGTTGCGGGAGAGATTTTGCTATCATCAATCATTTGAGTGTGTAATTTTCATCATCTTCATTCATTTGGGAAGCTTGGATACTCGTTTTAACTCGTGTTCATCGGATCGAAGTGGTTGGATCTTCAAGAGGTAATTTCTTCAACACCTT
Organism: Orobanche coerulescens; assembly: GCA_033398695.1. NCBI lineage: Eukaryota > Viridiplantae > Streptophyta > Magnoliopsida > Lamiales > Orobanchaceae > Orobanche > Orobanche coerulescens. The sequence continues at coordinate 33,215,490 of CM065814.1, read as the reverse complement.
GGATTTCGATTTTATGTTGAGATATGATGTTTTGGACGTTATAATCATGTTATATGAAGGGATATGTATATGATTATGAGTTTGTATAAGGATTCATTGGATTATTGAGGGATTATTCAAGAACACTTTGAATATCGAGTTGAAATTGGGGGTTTTCGATTAATTGTCGTTATAATCACGTTTTCGGATATTCATTTTGGATTAGTGATCATTTGGAAGATGTTTGTTGGTTTGAAACACTTCTTGGGGGATTTGATAATGGCTTATTGAGATTTGATTGTAAACAATTGGAGTTTGGCCACAACGTATTCGATATAATGCCCCAATGAACTTGGTTTAATCGTATCGACGTTTTGAGTTCGTTATATTCGTGTTTGATTCGTATATTGAACGGGTTGTTGGATATTGTATAATTCAAGGTTGTTCGAGCGACCGATATCTCAAATAGGACGTTGTTCGTGGAAGGATAATTGTTACCGGTATTGTGTAAGTTGATTCTTACTCAGTTAAAAGGATATTCATTTCCTTTTGTTGTTGTTCATTCATAATCGTAACTCATTCATCATTGTGTTAACCGTATTAAAACTTGTCATTGTCAATTAATCACTTCAGTCACAAGGAACGACGATTCCAATCATTTCATTGAGCTATCATTCATTTCACTATCATTTTATCTCGGTGAGTCATCATTCGTTTCCGATGTCACTTTTGTTATATCGTGGCATTCCGGGTCATACTGGCGTGCCGGTTGGTATGTGTAGGATTTTCATGTCGGGCACATTTATGTCGTGTGTTGGTTGTTAGCCTCACATTGGACTGTGCACACGAGTCGATTGCTTCGTGAGACTGATTAGGTACAAGACCACGCGTGTATTCGATCGATACTCGTTGGTGGCTTGTGCACGGACACATTCCATCCCGGGCGTAGTGTGACGCCACCATTTGAGCCGTACTGTTAAGTTGATTCATACAGCATGTTTGATTGCGTATGTTTTCAACAAGATTGGGTTATAATCTAACCGATTCATTTTGATCGAACTTGTGGTTTATACTACATATATATATATGATTGTGTTTATTCAAATCTGGAGGATTGTTGTTCTGTATAACTGACCCCGTTTGGGGATATTGTTTTTTAGGTCATGGCAAGGCAAAGGCACAGGGAGAGCACGTTGACGGCGGGGAGTCCCAGTGATACTAGAAGGGGGCCCCAGTCTGTTCAGTCATTTATTCAGTCATTTATGTTTCCTTTATTTATTCCGCTGCAGACATTCCGTTTGAATACTCATTTCATTCAGTGTTGTGTATTTTATCTTCATATAAGATACACATGTATTCTATATTATCCTGGGTGTGTTGTATGAAACTCCTCATCGGAGTAATTGATGTTGTAATGTGGTTCGGTACTACATTTACCCTGTGTAATTCATCCTTCTTCATTCGCCTGGTGGGTCTCAGTCGGGGGTCCACGGCACTGTAATATCCGCCTAGTTTGGGGTGTTACAGAGTTGGTATCAGAGCGTGGTTTGAATACTACCTTCCGAGTCATGTCTCATTTGAAATCATCGTCATCGGACTAGTATCATTGGACTTTCGCGTCGCGTGTGACCTGTGCAAATGCCGAGCCAATCAGACCAAGGACTGTAAGATTTCTCGCCATAGTATAATTTCTGGCAATAATCATTCATTCATAATTCATCAGTTAACAATCCTCAAATATCATTTTCACTTTGACCAGGACGGTCATTTTAACTCATTAATCACTCAATTCATTTCATTACTCAGTTGTTGATCTGGAAGGTCAAATAATTAATCTTGTTAGCTTGTTCAAGATAATCATTTCAATAATTTCATCAGATAATCATTTCATTAATTTCATCAGATAATCATGTCATCTCAACTAATCATTCATGTGATCACTGTGTTAGAGCGTGTATGCTCATTTTCATCATCTCATGTCATAATCATAACGTGATATTCATGCGAGAGATATAATCATCATGTGACTTTCCTACTTCAGTATGGAAAGAGCTGGCAGAGGACGAGGAGGACGAGGCCGTGGTGCGGGCCGAATCCCGAGAGCTCGTGTGAATACACGTGCGAATGCGAGAAATAATGCTAATTCATCGAGCAGCGACGCTGCCACTCATTCACCTGGACGTGAACATTCACTATCGGGGAGTCGTACCCGGGACACGGCTCAGTCAGAAGGTGTTCGGGTTGACCCACTCGCTTTTATGCAGGGCATGATGGCCCAAATGACGCAGATGGCGCAACTAATGGAGACGATGCATAACTCCACTACTCAAAATCAACAGGTTCCTCCGCCGCCACCTCAGAGGCAAGAGAGGAATGTGAGCAGTATCATTGGCGACATCTCTCGCCAAAGGCCACCTACTTTTGAAGGCTCATCTAAGCCGGCGGATATTGTTCATTGGTTCGAACACTTCGAGAAGCTATTTGCGATGGTAGAGTGTCCCGAAGGACACAAAGTTTCAGTTGCGGCTTACTATCTGGGTAAGAGCGCTCATTCTTGGTGGTTGTCGTTGAAGCCCACCGAAGGATCGTGTACTTGGGACCAATTCAAGACTCTCATGATGGAGAGATATTATCCGGCCCCACTCAGAGAGGCCAAGCTGTCAGAGTTACTCACTCCCGACCCCTCATTAGACGCGGATGTTCTCGCCATTGCCGAGAAATTTCAGGAACTTCTTCCGTTCGCCTCATCTATCATTCACTCTGAGGCGGACAAGATCAAGTATTTTAGCAAGAGGCTGAAACCTCGTATGCGGCTACAACTGCTTAATCATAATTGCACCACGTTGGCCGAATTCATTGAGAAAGCTCTTACTTACGAGCTTACTGCTAAGGAGATTGCTAAGCAACAACCTTCGTCTGCTGGCAAGAAGTCTAAGAACCGTAATCAGTCTGACGGTAGTCAGGACACTTTCAAGAAACCACGGGCGGGCTCTACCTTTTCTGAGCGACCTCTTATGGCGCCTAAACCCGCGGAATCTCAGTCTCGAGCGGCCAGTTCGGCCGTCACCTGTTTCAACTGTGAAGAACAGGGTCATTTCAGCACCAAATGTCCGAAACAGACTGTCACGTGCCATAACTGTGGAATTGCGGGGCATAGGGCCCGTTTTTGCCGAAGGGACTCTAAACCCACTCCGGCGTCATCTCAGGCCCCAGGGCATTCAAAGGTGCAGACTCAAGCCACTCAGTCAGCGTCGTTTAAGACGACAGGAGCTAACAATGGCGGAGCCAAGAGCTATCAGACGGGAGCGTCTGGTTCGGGGGACGGCAAGCCCCGAATTTACGAGATGAAGAAGACCGATGATCCAGAGACCCGAATGATCTCAGGTACACTCGATATTCTATCCCAGCCTGTGTGTACCCTTTTTGATACTGGTGCATCGCATTCATTCATTTCCGAGTCATGTTTGAGTAGACTACATCTGGGTAGTGCTACTAGTTGTTAGCCTTATGTCATTGGCCTACCTGATGGTAGACGAATTATCGGTCACCGTGAGATTCAGAATTGTCCGATTCAGTTTCATGGTCGTGTATGGCCAGCGGACCTAATCGTAGTAGATTTGCCGAGGGACGACGTCATCTTGGGTATTGATTGGATGGATCGTCATGATGCCATCATTAGTGTCCGTAAGCGTATGATCACTATCATTTCAGACGATGGGGTTGAATGTGTGTTTCAAGGAGGTAATCCAGGCTGTTCTGGTAAGGTCATTAACTTGATGAAAGCAGTGCGATTACTCAGTCAGGGATGTGTTGGTTATTGGTGCTATATGACCAAAACCGAGAAATCATCAGTAATGTTGTCGGATATTCCGGTAGTATGGGAATATGCCGACGTTTTTCCAGACGAGTTACCTGGCTTGCCTCCACAGAGAGATGTGGAATTCACGATTGAGTTGGAGCCCGGTACGTCCCCAATATCGAAGGCACCGTATCGGATGGCCCCGACCGAAATGCAGGAGTTGAAGAATCAACTTGAGGAATTGTTTGAGAAAGGTTATATCCGACCGAGTGCGTCCCCGTGGGGAGCACCAGTGCTGTTTGTCAAGAAGAAGGATGGTTCGTTCCGTTTGTGTATTGATTACTGGGAATTGAACCGGGTGACGATCAAGAATAAGTATCCTTTACCCCGCATTGATGATCTCTTAGATCAACTTCAGGGAGCTTCAGTATTTTCCAAGATCGACTTAAGATCTGGATATCATCAGTTACGGATTCGAGAGTCGGATATCGCGAGGACGGCGTTTCGAACACGCTATGGTCATTATGAGTTTGTGGTTATGCCGTTTGGATTGACTAATGCACCTGCGGTATTCATGGAGTTAATGAATCGGGTTTTCATTGACTTTTTGGACCAGTTTGTTGTTGTCTTCATCGACGACATTTTGATTTACTCTCGTAACCGAGAGGAACACGAGGTTCACCTTCATCAGGTTCTCAACGTGTTGAGACGAGAGCAACTTTATGGAAAGTTTTCCAAATGTGAGTTCTGGATGTCCGAAGTGACTTTTCTCGGACATGTAATTTCATCAGATGGAGTTCGTGTCGACCCTCAGAAGACGGAGGCTATCCGAGACTGGTTACCTCCGAAGAATGTTAAGGAAATCCGAAGTTTTCTCGGATTAGCAGGCTATTATCGGCGATTTGTGGGAGGATTTTCTAAAATCGCTCAACCCTTGACGAACCTTTTGCGAAAGGATAAGAAATACACGTGTTCCGACGTGTGTCAATGGAGTTTTGAGGAACTCAAGAGCCGGTTAATGTCAGCACCTGTACTTTCCTTGCCGCAGGGGACGGAGGGATTTGTAGTTTATAGTGACGCGTCCGGACAGGGTCTCGGATGTGCACTCATGCAGAATGGAAAGGTTATTGCCTATGCCTCACGGCAATTGAGACCTTACGAAGTTAATTATCCGACCCACGACCTGGAGCTAGCAGCCGTGGTGTTCGCTTTGAAAATTTGGCGTCATTATCTTTATGGCATTACCTGTCAGATATTCACCGATCATAAGAGTTTAAAGTATATATTTACTCAGAAGGAGTTAAATATGCGACAGAGACGGTGGTTGGAACTAATCAAAGATTATGATATCGAGATCCTTTACCACCCGGGGAAGGCGAACGTTGTCGCCGACGCCTTGAGTCGTAAGTCCGTTCAGGAGCAGATGCTTGCTCGTTTAACAGTTCAGAAGGAGCTTCAGCAGGAATTCCTTAGACCCGAGATCGAGGTCTGGCTTCAGCGAGTTCATGGACAGCTTTGTATGTTAGAGATTTCATCGTCACTTGAGGAGGAAATCAGGGAGAATCAGAGTTCAGACCCAGCATTGTTGCGCATCCGTGAGGATGTGGCTCAGGGGAAAGCCCCTGGATTCGTGGTCCACGAGGATGGACTTTTGAGATTTAAGAATCGGTTGTGCGTACTGGCGAATGACGAGTTGAAAAACTCGATTTTGAGAGAAGCTCATGCTACCCCTTATTCGGTTCACCCGGGGTCTAGCAAGATGTATAAAGACTTGAAACAAAATTACTGGCGGAGTAATATGAAGCGAGAAGTCACGGAATTTGTTTCGAGATGCTTAACTTGTCAACAAGTCAAGATTGAACATCAGCGACCGGCGGATATGCTGAAACCTCTCCCTATTCCAGAGTGGAAGTGGGAAGACATTTCTATGGATTTCATCACGAGTTTGCCGACAAGTCGTCGTGGCATGAATACGATCTGGGTGATTGTGGACCGCTTAACTAAATCAGCTCATTTTCTTGAGATCAAGGATACGTGGGGTCCCGAGAGACTGGCCCAGTTGTTCATCAAGGAGATAGTGAGACTTCACGGTACCCCTAAGAGTATCATTTCCGATCGTGACGGACGATTTGTGTCTCATTTTTGGAAATCAGTTCATCGTTCTATGGGAACCCATCTCAATCTCAGTACCACCTTTCATCCTCAGTCCGACGGACAATCAGAGAGGACTATACAGACATTAGAGGATATGTTGAGGGCATGCGTCCTCGATTGGAAGGACGATTGGGAAGCCCAACTACCATTGATCGAGTTCACGTATAATAATAGTTGGCATGCCTCCATTAAGATGGCACCTTACGAGGCCTTGTACGGTCGTCGTTGTCGATCTCCTTTGTGTTGGGATGACTTGTCAGAATCAATCGGCACCGAGCCCGATATGCTTATAGCCGCCCGGGAGAAGGTAGCTTTGATCAAGAGTCGTATGTTGACAGCTCAGAGTTGACAGAAATCATATGCAGATAATCGTCGTCGACCACTAGAGTTCGAGACGGGTGACCACGTTTTGGTCAAGGTATCCCCGAGTCGAGGTATTTTCCATTTCGGAAAATGGGGGAAGTTGAGTCCGAGATTCATTGGACCGTTTGAAATTTTGGATCGAGTAGGCGAGTTAGCTTATCGATTGGCTTTACCTCCGGCTTTGAGCCGAATTCATAATGTGTTTCACGTCTCTCAGTTGCGGAAGTATGTTGCCGACCCGAGTCACATACTTCAGTTCGACGAAATCGAGATCGCAGATGATCATTCGTACGAGGAGCATCCTGTACGAGTGTTAGAGCGGCGAATCAAACAGTTGAGGAACAAGACAATCCCTTTGGTCAAGATTCAGTGGTCTAGACACGGAGTCGAAGAGGCCACTTGGGAAACCGAGGAGAGTATGCGGGAGAGTTATCCCGAGTTGTTTGACCCTTAGTTTCGGGGACGAAACTCTTTTTAAGGGGGGGAGTATGTAATACCCGGTTGTAATTCATTCATTTTCATTCAGTAATTATCAGTCTGTAATTGTCACTCAGTAATTTTCACTCATTAATAATCACTCATCAATCATGAATCATTCATTTGCGTTCACTGTTGGCATGTTGTAATCGTATATCAGTTACCGATCGTCATTTCATCTCCGTATAGATCGAGACGGGAGTATTATCATTTTCATTGTGATTGATAGCCTTGTACTGGGAGTATCATCTTTGGCTCGTGTTAGACTTGTTCACTTTCACATTCGTATGGTATGTCGGATCATTCATCAGTCGTAGCGAGGAATCGGAGTTATCGGTTTTATTCACCTTGGCCAGCATTGAGTTACGGCCGTAAGGTTCCGGGATACGGCCGTAAGTTGAGCGGGTACGGCCGTAAGGCTGGCCGGTTACGGCCGTACGTGGTCCAGCAGGCTACCCAGGCATTTTGGCCGAAGGCGAGTTACGGCCGTAAGGAGGGTTGGATACGGTCGTAAGTGGTGTTCGTAAATTTCAGGTGTTGTCGACCAAGGGTGACTTACGGCTGTAAGGGTTGCGGCATACGGCCGTAAGTCGAGGAAGGTACGGCCGTAAGGCTTGGCCGGATACGGCCGTACGCTGCAGGCAAGGTGCCTGGTCATTTTCGACGAAGAGGGCTTACGCTCGTAAGTTTGGCCGGATACGGCCGTATCATCCGAGTTACGGCCGTAAGTTGTGCGGGTACGGCCGTAAGGATGTCGGCGGATGTTTTTGACGAAGGCGGGTTACGCCCGTAACTTAGGAGCGGTTACGGCCGTAAGTCTGTCGGCAGGCTTTCGGACGAAGCCGAGTTACGACCGTACGAGTTGGCCGGTTACGGCCGTAAGGCCGTTGACTTGGAATGTTACGGCCGTAAGAGGGCCGAGTTATGGCCGTAACTTCCGGCAGTATTTAAGGATTTGGCCGGGACATTTTTCCTCATTTCTTCATTTCTTCAACTTTATCTGAGATAAAGGGTTGAGGGAGAGATTTTTCTATCATCAATCATTTGAGTGTGTAATTTTCATCATCTTCATTCATTTGGGAAGCTTGGATACTCGTTTTAACTCGTGCTCATCGGATCGAAGTGGTTGGATCTTCAAGAGGTAATTTCTTCAACACCTTGGATTTCGATTTTATGTTGAGATATGATGTTTTGGACGCTATAATCATGTTATATGAAGGGATATGTATATGATTATGAGTTTGTATAAGGATTCATTGGATTATTGAGGGATTATTCAAGAACACTTTGAATATCGAGTTGAAATTGGGGGTTTTCGATTAATTGTCGTTATAATCACGTTTTCGGATATTCATTTTGGATTAGTGATCATTTGGAAGATGTTTGTTGGTTTGAAACACTTCTTTGGGGATTTGATAATGGCTTATTGAGATTTGATTGTAAACAATTGGAGTTTGGCCACAACGTATTCGATATAATGCCCCAATGAACTTGGTTTAATCGTATCGACGTTTTGAGTTCGTTATATTCGTGTTTGATTCGTATATTGAACGGGTTGTTGGATATTGTATAATTCAAGGTTGTTCGAGCGACCGATATCTTAAATAGGACGTCGTTCGTGGAAGGATAATTGTTACCGGTATTGTGTAAGTTGATTCTTACTCAGTTAAAAGGATATTCATTTCCTTTTGTTGTTGTTCATTCATAATCGTAACTCATTCATCATTGTGTTAACCGTATCAAAACTTGTCATTGTCAATTATTCACTTCAGTCACAAGGAACGACGGTTCCAATCATTTCATTGAGCTATCATTCATTTCACTATCATTTTATCTCGGTGAGTCATCATTCGTTTCCGATGTCACTTTTGTTATATCGTGGCATTCCGGGTCATACTGGCGTGCCGGTTGGTATGTGTAGGATTTTCATGTCGGGCACATTTATGTCGTGTGTTGGTTGTTGGCCTCACATTGGACTGTGCACACGAGTCGATTGCTTCGTGAGACTGATTAGGTACAACACCACGCGTGTATTCGATCGATACTCGTTGGCGGCTTGTGCACGGACACATTTCCATACTGGGCATAGTGTGACGCCACCCTTTGAGCCGTACTGTTAAGTTGATTCATACAGCATGTTTGATTGCGTATGTTTTCAACAAGATTGGGTTATAATCTAACCGATTCATTTTGATCGAACTTGTGGTTTATACTACATATATATATATATATGATTGTGTTTATTCAACTCTGGAGGATTGTTGTTCTGTATAACTGACCCCGTTTGGGGATATTGTTTTTCAGGTCATGGCAAGGCAAAGGCACAGGGAGAGCACGTTGACGGCGGGGAGTCCCAGTGATACTAGAAGGGGGCCCGATGCATTGATCATTTATTCAGTCATTTATGTTTCCTTTATTTATTCCGCTGCAGACATTCCGTTTGAATACTCATTTCATTCAGTGTTGTGTATTTTATCTTCATATAAGATACACATGTATTCTGTATTATCCTGGGTGTGTTGTATGAAACTCCTCATCGGAGTAATTGATGTTGTAATGTTGTTCGGTACTACATTTACCCTGTGTAATTCATCCTTTTTCATTCGCCTGGTGGGTCCCAGTCGGGGGTCCACGGCACTGTAATATCCGCCTAGTTTGGGGTGTTACATATATGTGCAGGAGCGTGCTGCTATTTTAAGGGTACGTGGTAAGTCTATAAAGAATAGACATACAATGGGCCCAAAGAGTTTTGCTAGGGTACAGGAAGAGATGGTAAAATATCCTTCATACAAGATAATTTATTATTGCTTTCTTTACTTTCTTGATTTGACATATCATCTTATTGTGATTTTCATTTAAACTCAACACAAAACAGAAAGATGAAAATCCCGAGAAGGAACCACCATCATTGGCTGAACTTTTTGCACGCACACGCCAAAGGAAATAAGGAAAGCAGTATGCTGATTCATTCGATGATACTGCCAAATTAATTGTAACTAATTTACTCTACATTTTCTTTACATACATTTTACAATCGTGATCTAGTTGCACTTCTCTTCACATTATACATATTTTTTGCTTGATTTTGTTTGGTTGCTTATTTTTCAGAAGATATGAATAACTACAAGCCTCAGGAGGGAAATACGATGCATCCTTTTATTGCTATTATGGGCAAAAATCACGATGGACGATGTAGGCTTTATGGGGGTGTGACTAGAAAAATGTTGAATAAGGATCTTGGTGCGAGACTTCATATGTTGTGCCTAGTGAAATTTTTGGGTCACTCACTACTGCAATGTAACTCCAAAAAAATATGAGAAAGATAAGGAAGCATTGGAGGCGATTACAGGAGATTTTAGTTGAACATGAAAAGCGAAAGGCAGAACTGGATAATATTCAAAAGGGGCTTGAAACTCAAAGGGCTGAAATTGTTCAAGATGCAGTAAAGATGGTTTTTGCAGTTTTACCTCCCGAAATAGTAAAACAGTATCTATCCTAAGGTATAATTTTATGCTATTTTATTTCCATTTGTCTTAATTGGTAGATTATGCTTGTAAAATATACATTTGTTAGTTTCCTTCACATAATTAATAGCATTAAGTTTCCTTTATTTGCTTATACGGACTTATCTTGAACACTATATGAAATTCTTTTAACAAGACGGACTTTGACATTTATCGAAGTTTTTTATCTTGGCGGGAGGTAATTTTTTTCCCTTGCACTTTACTTGGTTGATGTTCTAGTGGATATAATGCTTAAACAATGATTATTTGAATTCATCCTAACTTGTTTTGGATTTTAAAAAATCAAAGAATAATTTTCTTGGTTAACATCACTTAAAGGAAACACTTTATATGCATAGGTTTTATTTGCAATTAGTAATATATTACTAATGTATGAGCTTCAATTTGTTATTGTAATTGGATGGGGCACTGTTATAAAAAAGGGACCAAGTTAATAATACACTTACTTGATGTTAACAAAAGCTCGAGGTCACCGACTCATGTTAAGTCCCAAGACATTTTGATTATGACAATCATTATGGTTTTTGAGTTATAATAGTGATATCATTCTCGTTTACTTTATTAGCAATTGTGGTAATGAAATTTGATTGCCTATGGAAAATGCTATGCAGTCTTTTTTGTGGATTGACCTGTGTATGGACTGTTTTGTCTATGTTGGACTATCCTGTGTGAGGGCTTGCGTGTGGACTTTTTTGTGTTGTGGACTGTGATGCAAATTTTCCTCGATTACTGGAATTACCTTATTATTTGCTATGGTTTATTACAATTTCCTCATAATGGGCTGCTGCTTTATGATTATTTTAAGTTAGGATAACTGGTTTAGAAAAGTTCAATTGATTTCAGTTTTCAGTTTTGGCAGTAGTTCATATCTGAGTACTAGTTGAAATCTGACCTTCAGTTTTCAAGAAGATTGGTCTTAATGGTTGATATTTCTCAAGGCAACATTAGTATGATTAATTTTGCATTTTTATGTGGTTGATATTTTCCTTGGATGGAGTTCAATATTTCATTAAGATTTGATAAAACTTGATGTGTTTTATCTATGTTGATATGACATTTCTGCTGCGTATTGGTATCATGTATTTGGTCCATGCTCGTTTAAATAGTGATCTGAGCTATATTGCTTTGTAACATCATCTTTGCGAACAAGGAATATGATAAAATAGAAAATGATTTAAAGTCACTCTGGAGCATTGGACAAATTATAGGCGAGGTTTTGAGCCCTCGACTTCAATTCTACCTTTTTTTATTTGCTAAAATTTTCCAGTCAGGCTTTTCCGACTGAAAACTGAAGTAAGTGGACATGTTGGTGAAACTAAAGGTTTTATCGTTAGGAATCGATAGTCGTTGTCTGGACATAGGAGTCACAGCCAGCCGGGAAGAGGAGAGATCAACGACGAAACTACTAGCTACTAGTTGGAAAGAAAAGGACAGGACCACCTTTCGTACATTTCTACTGGTCCAGAATTCGAATAGCGAACGAAAGACCAGGCAATCTGTAGGTATTTGACAGCTCTCTTTAGGTATTTGATAGCTCTACTTGTATCATTTCTTTAGGTATATAACGGAGAGGAAACTGCTGACATTGTCAAATGTTTTAACAGTTACATCCCTAAACCTCCTAAATATTACAAATAACCACAGCATTCCGTCTTACATTTACGATTACATCCCTCAGCTTTTCGAAATGTTACAAATAGCCAGACACAGGGGCTTTTCATAATATTTAGAAGTGGAGAGGTGTGACTGTATAGTGTTTTGTAAGATGGAATCAACCTCAAGGAGTGGATTTGTAATATTCAATATTAGCTGATTTTATTTGTATTTACTGTAATATCCGGATTTATTACGGTGTATTTCATCTGTATTCGAACCCTGTATTATTCGGATTTGTGGTTTCGATTATTAGAGTATGATATTTCTTGCATTGATATCATTGTACATAAGTATAGAATCATGCAAAATTTCTCATGCAAACTCGTGATAGCGTACGCTAAGAATGTATCTTAACGCGCGCTATCGGGCTACTATTAGCGCACGCTATGTAGATAGGAGTTGCGTGCGCTAAGATCTCAATTATTGAGCGGGACGGCTATCACATGTGCCAGCCGGGACATAGGTCCAGATAAGATTCCCGCGGACGAACCTGGACAGTTCTGAAGTCAACTATTATTGACGCACGCTAAGGAAAGCTTAGTAGCGTGCGCTAACTTGTTAAAATGCAGAATATTATAAATGGGACAACAACCCGTTTTGGCTTACATTTTACTCGTCCATTCCGCATTCTTGAGAGGCCAGAGAGCTGTAATAATCCTCCTACACACTTAGAACTCATCTTGTTGGTGTTTATATATTGGTTATCACTTGGGAGTAATCATTGAAGTGGAATAACACCTTGGAGTGGCATACAACCAACCGAAGTCGGATTATACCCTACGGTTCAGTGATTTTCATCATATTAAGGTATGTTCAACCTATCTCCAGACTTAGAGTTGGATTCTAAAGAATTGGATGATCATAGTAACGAGATATTGATTTTCATAAGTGATTTATCCAAAGTACATCATGTTTGGAATATTGAGATGAATAAGCCTTAAGTACCTTGATTATGATCATCATGATTCGAATCTTATTACATTGAATATGTAAAGGAAGCTTCTATCATTGGTAATCCGAATCTAGTAGATGACTTCATAGCAATCTTGGACTTGACTTTAACATCATTATTGTTAGATAAATCTAAAGGATTGATCATGGAAGGATTTATCTAGTATACATGGAACGTTTAACAACTTCAGCATGATAATATTGATTGATATAGAGGTGTTGATATCAACCGTTAAGCCTTTCGAATTGTCGTATGAAGATTTGTAGTCGAAAGGGAATATGGTTTTATAATGGTATGCATGTCCACGAATCCGAAGTTGTTGCTATCCGTAAGATCATTCATAATCGTATGAACATGATATTCATGGAGGTAACATGAGTTATCACGGAAGATTTCATTATTTTGATCATGATGAGAACAAGCATCGCCCAAAGAAGAATCGCCATGCATAGATAGCGCACGCTAAGCTATGAAGATTAACGTGCGCTATCGAGCACGAGTTAGCGTACGCTACATTTAGTACGTAACGTACGCTAAGACATCAGACGAGTCAGCCGACTGATCAGTGAAGTACTGACCATGCATAGTTAGCGTACGCTAGGCTTTGTTGTTTGCGTGCGCTATCGAGCAGACTTAACGCACGCTACACAGAGTACTTAGCATGCGCTAAGCAGTTCAGGCAGATTGCATTTTTTGAGCTTTTGGCCGTAAACCGAATTGTTAAACATTCGTACGACGTGAGATAAATCCTATATCATTTCTTTTGTTAAGGTTTGATCTTGTTGCGTGATTGATTGAGGAGGACGACCTTCGAGTGTTCGTTTTCGTGGAAGTATTGTTCTTGTCTTCAAATCGAGGCAAGTACCTTAATTGTTTTATGTATTGTTGTTATACATATTGTCGTGCATGTATGTCGTTATTGTATGTCCACCTCGTGTTGGTCCGACGGGATCATCGGGGGATCTATGCTAGCGTGCGCTGGATCATCAGACGGGTTTTTCCACCACGGGTTGGTCTGACGGGATCATCGTGGGTTCTAGGCAGTGAACGCTGGATCAACGGAATTACCATGTGTATGTTATGATATCATGTTCTGATTATCAGTTGTGTATATCATTTATGAGTTTCTCGTAGGAGAAGACTCGTTGGTATTTTGTCATTTACGTTATTATTCTTCGTGAGATATGAATAATATGTTATGGTACTTGTACTAGCATCGTTGTGCTAACCCCTTTGGGGGTGAACATTTTGTTTATGTTCAGGATCCAGGAGAGCGGGAAAACAACCACTGGAGCTGCATGACGACGAGGGTGCAGAGTGATGTTTTGGCCGGGTTCATTTGTCTGTTGTTTATTGGTTATTTCAATAAGTACTCGAGTACGAAGTCATTTATGCTGAATTTGAATTTGGTGATGTATTATTAAGTTCCTGCTGAACAACTGTACTTTCAGTATTTGGTCAGAACCGTTGTATCTTAATTCTGTTATTTCCATTCGTTAGTACCTTTTAATGTCTGTTCAATTCTTCAGCCTTGTAAATCCTTATGTAAAGGATTTACGGCGCTGTAATATTCCTGAATATATCGGGGGTGTTACAGAATATGGTATCAGAGCTAAGATTATGGATATCTTGGCCGTTGGGTTAAAATAGGGGTCATTTATTTCTTTTGAGGTAACCGGCCGTGAATGACATCACTGCACTGCCTACGTCTTCATGCAAACGGTGGTTGTAAGCTCCTAAACTCTATCTCGTTCTTTACATGTTGTGTCTCTTTATACTCGAATATTAGAACGATGTTGTTTCCTGTATATTGAGTATTTATGCTTACAGTATGTTGAGAGGCGGACGTGGACGTGGTCGCGGTCGTGGACGCGGACGAAGAAATGCTGAAAGGGAAGCGTCGCCTTCTAATCAGGCCAGTCATAGCTCAGGCGAGCCGCAACAATCTATTAATAACGAACCAGATCCTGTCAGAGAGATCCTTCGTCAAGTGGTGAACCAGATGACTAAGTTAGACCAAGTCGTTGACCGATTGCAAGTAGCTGTGGGACTACGGCAGGAGAGAGACAAAGAAGGGATCCCAGAAATGGTAATTCGAGGTGACCGGTTGCTGCATGAGGTGGCGAAGATTCATACACAAACATTCGACTGTATTTCTGAGACTCCCACCTGGGATCATTGGTTGAAAGAACTGGAGAAAATCTTTGCCTAATTAATCGCCTGATGACCGGAGAGCCTCTATCGCTCAATATTTTACGATAGGGAAGCGTCCGAATGGTGGGAAGCCATCCGGCTGTAGACCATGATGCCGATTGGACGAGTTTAGATTAATGATGGAAGCTCGATTGCCCTCGTCCCGTGAGGGAAGCCAAAATTCGGGAGTTTTTCTCCGCTCGGCCTTCCGATGTGCCGTATCCTGCAATTAAGGCGTTTAACCGGAAATGGCATTTGTTCGACATTTGGTCAGAACAGATGCGGAAATGATGATCCATTTCGATATGAGGATGAAACCAGAAATCCAGAGGTACATGTCCGGATTTGAATGTACCACACTCCGTCAATACCAGGATAAGGCGTTGGCGTATGAGATCAAGGAAGCAGCTATGGAGAAATTTTCAGAATCCAAGAAACAGAAAGTCTCTGGTACTTTTACAGAGCACAAGAACAGCGGGCCCCGTAAGGCCCAGTCATCCTTTCACTCTTTCAAGAAACCTCCGCACCCAGTTAGGAGCGGAAAGAACTTCGGAGCGACATCAACTATTACTGATGTTACCAGGAAATGCTTCAACTGCGCCCAGACGGGGCACTATCGACGGAATTGCCCCCTTCCTGCCGTGACTTGTTTTGATTGTGGACGAGAGGGACATCGGGCAGTGTTTTGCGAAGAGGCTGCAAAGTCTTTTAGAGCCCGTACACCACAGCCAATCCAGAAAGAAGCCAGTATCCAACAGACGCAACAAAGTGTTCAGATGCCTCAGAATTTTGGCCGCAGACGAGGCAGAGGACAATGGGACCGAAAGGGGACATCGAGTGCCGGATCTGCTCCCCCAAGTCTGTACGAGATGAGGAGGACAGACGATCGGGATCTTCATTGCCGCATCGTGCATCGGCCCGATCCTTTCCCAGCCAGTTAGCGTTTTATTCGATACAGGAGCTACACATTCTTTTATATCTTTGTCTTGTGTAAATCGTTTGAATATTTCCGGTTTTCATACTTGTGAACCTTATGTTGTTGGTTTACCGAGTGGAGAGAAGATTGTCGGAAACTTAGAAACTAGAAATTTCCCTATATCATTTGGAGGCAGAGAGTAGCTCTCAAATCTGATCGTGATAGAAATGCAAGGAGACGACCTGATACTCGGAGACGATTGGCTTAATCGATATGGAGCAATTGTGAACTACCGAAGGAGGAATATCTCGCTGATCGCCGATGATGGTTCGAAATATTGTTCGAGGTGGAAACCGAAGCTCGGAAAATTGATCAAAGCGATGAAAGTCATCAAATTGTTGAAACAGTGTATCGAATCGGTGTTATGAAATGAAGAAAGAAGACGAAATTGTGGAACTTTCATCCATTCTGTTGTGAACGAATTTCCAGGATGTATTTCTGACGAGTTACGGACTACCTCCACGAAGGGATGTGGAATTTACCATTGGTGGAACCGGAGCTACACCAATTTCTAAGGCGCCGTATCGTATGGCACCTACCGAGATGTACGAATCAAGAAGCGGTTGGAGGAGTTCTTGGACAAGGGCTATATTCAGCCAAGCGTTTCACCACGGGAGCGCCGCTTTTTTGTCCGAAAGAAGGATGGGTCGCTCCATTGTGTATTGACTATCGAGAGTGAACAAGATGACGATTAAGAACAAGTATCCATTGCCACGGATTGATGATCTGTTTGACCACCGCAAGGGGCAACAATATTTTCTAAAATCGATCTGAGATCAGGATATCATCAGCTGAGGATTAAGGAATCGATGTTCCGAAATCAGCGTTCAGAACTCGCTACGGACATTATGAGTTTGTAGTAATGCCGTTTGGTCTCACTAACGCACCTGCTATATTTATGCAATTGATGAACCGTGTGTTCATTGAATTTTTGGATAAATTTGTGGTCGTGTTCATTGATGACATTCTGGTGTATTCTAAGAGCCCGGTAGAACATGCGCAGCATTTGCGGATTGTATTGGAACTTTTGAGAAACGAGCAATTGTACGCCAAACTTTCTAAGTGTGAATTCTTGCTAAAGGAAGTAATGTTCCTCGGCCATGTGGTGTCATCTAAAGGAGTCCGAGTAGATCCTCAGAAGATCGAAGCAATTATGGATTGGAAGCCTCCAAAGAACGTGAAAGAAGTCCGAAGGTTCTTAGGACTTGCTGGATATTATCGTCGATTCGTGGAAGGGTTTTCTAAAATATCCCGCCCACTTACTCGACTCCTGCAGAAAACTCAAAAGATTGAGTGGAATGAGTTGTGTCAGGTTAGCTTTGATGAATTAAAGAAGAGATTGACGACGGCACCGATTCTATCACTTCCACAGGGAACTGGAGGATTTATAGTTTAGAGTGATGCTTCGAACCAAGGACTCGGGTGCGTATTGATGCAGAATGATAAGGTGATCGCTTATGCGTCACGACAGCTAAAACCTTATGAAGTAAATTACCCAACACATGATTTGGAGCTAGCAGCAGTGGTTTTTGCTTTGAAGATCTGGAGGCATTATGCATGCGGGACTCACTGTCAGATCTTTACGGATCACAAGAGTCTCAAGTACATATTCAGTCAGAAAGAATTAAACATGCGGCAAAGAATATGGTTAGAACTGATTAAGGACTATGACTTGGAGATTTTATATCATCCAGGCAAAGCGAATGTAGTGGCCGATGCACTTAGCCGCAAGCCTGTTTCTATTCAGATGCTGGAGACGCTGACCTCCCAACTTAGCCTTCAACGAGAGATGATTCGTGAAGGAATTGAAGTATGGTTACAAAGAGTCCAAGGACAACTGTGTGTGATGGAGATAACTTCATCATTAACCGAAGGAATCAAATCTAAACAGGCAGATGATCCTCTGATGATTCGGTTACGTGATGAAGTGATCAAAGGAAAGGCCCCCGGATTCATAATTCATGATGATGGAGTTTTGAGATTTCAGAACCGACTCTGCGTTCCCGATGTTGATGTTCTGAAACAGACGATTATGAAGGAAGCTCACAGTTCTCCCTATTCTATCCACCCGGGCACTAGTAAAATGTATAAGGACTTGAAGCAGAATTTCTGGTGGGGCAACATGAAGAAAGACGTAGCGGACTATGTTTCGAAATGCTTGACTTTTCAGCAGGTTAAGATCGAGCATCAACGGCCTGCCGGGATGTTGAAGCCGCTCCCAATTCCTGAATGGAAGTGGGAGGACATATCGATGGACTTTATCACTAATATGCCGAGAACCAAGACGGGAATGAACATGATTTGGGTGATAGTTGATCGTTTAACCAAATCAGCTCATTTCCTAGGCATTAAGGACACATGTGGACCAGAGAAATTGGCGCGAGTATTTATTTCAGAGATAGTTCGATTGCATGGTACGCCGAAAACCATTGTTTCTGATCGAGACGGCCGTTTTGTGTCTCACTTTTGGAAGGCAGTTCATAAGGCCTTGGGGACCGAATTGAACTTCAGTACAACTTATCACCCGCAGACTGACGGACAATCCGAGAGGACCATTCAAACGGTGGAAGATATGCTGAGGGCTTGTGCCTTAGATTGGTCAAACGATTGGGAAGTTCATCTACCGTTGATTGAATTTACCTACAACAATAGTTGGCATGCTTCCATTAAGATGGCACCGTTTGAGGCATTATACGGAAGGAGATGCAGATCGCCCCTATGCTGGGACGATTCGTTAGACTTGATCGGAACAGAACCAGAGTTGATCGTACAGACTCGAGAGAAGATAGCCTTGATTCGTGAAAGGCTGTTGACCGCCCAGAGTCGCCAGAAATCCTACGCGGACATACGCCGTCGCCCATTGGAGTTCAATACTGGAGACCATGTACTTTTGAAGGTTTCTCCTACTCGGGGAATCTTTCGTTTCGGAAGGAAAGGAAAGCTGAGTCCGAGATATATCGGACCATTTGAGATCCTCGAGAGAGTTGGGGAGTTGGCATACAGATTGGCATTGCCGCCGTCATTGTGCCATGTTCATAACGTGTTCCACGTATCCCAGTTACGGAGGTATATACCAGATCCCAGTCATATCATTGATTTCGGCGAGATCGAAATCGAGCAGGATGGGACATTTGAAGAAATACCGGTTAAGATACTCGAGAGTCGAGTTAAGCAACTGAGGAACAAACCAATCGTTTTGGTCAAAGTTCAATGGTCACATCACGGAATGGAAGAAGCCGCCTGGGAAACGGAAGCTGATATGAAGTCTATATATCCCGAATTATTTTCATCTTGAGTTTCGGGACGAAACTCCTTTTTAGTAGGAGAGTATGTAATATCCGGATTTATTACGGTATATTTCATCTGTATTCGAACCCTGTATTATTCGGATTTGTGGTTTCGATTATTAGAGTATGATATTTCTTGCATTGATATCATTGTACATAAGTATAGAATCATGCAAAATTTCTCATGCAAACTCGTGATAGCGTACGCTAAGAATTTATCTTAACGCGCGCTATCGGGCTACTATTAGCGCACGCTATGCAGATAGAAGTTACGTGCGCTAAGATCTCAATTATTGAGCGGGACGGCTAGCAGATGCGCCAGCCGGGACATGGGTCCGGATAAGATTCCCGCGGATGAACCTGGACAGTTCTGAAGTCAACTATTATTAGCGCACGCTAAGGAAAGCTTAGTAGCGTGCGCTAACTTGTTAAAATGCAGAATATTATAAATGGGGCAACAACCCGTTTTGGCTTACATTTTACTCGTCCATTCCGCATTCTTGAGAGGCCAGAGAGCTGTAATAATCCTCCTACACACTTAGAACTCATCTTGTTGGTGTTTATATATTGGTTATCACTTGGGAGTAATCATTGAAGTGGAATAACACCTTGGAGTGGCATACAACCAACCGGAGTCGGATTCTACCCTACGGTTCAGTGATTTTCATCATATTAAGGTATGTTCAACCTATCTCCAGACTTAGAGTTGGATTCTAAAGAATTGGATGATCATAGTAACGAGATATTGATTTTCATAAGTGATTTATCCAAAGTACATCATGTTTGGAATATTGAGATGAATAAGCCTTAAGTACCTTGATTATGATCATCATGATTCGAATCTTATTACATTGAATATGTAAAGGAAGCTTCTATCATTGGTAATCCGAATCTAGTAGATGACTTCATAGCAATCTTGGACTTGACTTTAACATCATTATTGTTAGATAAATCTAAAGGATTGATCATGGAAGGATTTATCTAGTATACATGGAACGTTTAACAACTTCAGCATGATAATATTGATTGATATAGAGGTGTTGATATCAACCGTTAAGCCTTTCTAATTGTCGTATGAAGATTTATAGTCGAAATGGAATATGGTTTTATAATGGTATGCATGTCCTCGAATCCGAAGTTGTTGCTATCCGTAAGATCATTCATAATCGTATGAACATGATATTCATAGAGGTAACATGAGTTATCACGGAAGATTTCATTATTTTGATCATGATGAGAACAGTTTACTGCCCAGCAGTAAACTGCCATGCATAGATAGCGCACGCTAAGCTATGAAGATTAACGTGCGCTATCGAGCACGAGTTAGCGTACGCTACGTTTAGTACGTAACGTACGCTAAGACATCAGACGAGTCAGCCGACTGATCAGTGAAGTACTGACCATGCATAGTTAGCGTACGCTAGGCTTTGTTGTTTGCGTGCGCTATCGAGCAGACTTAACGCACGCTACACAGAGTACTTAGCGTGCGCTAAGCAGTTCAGGCAGATTGCATTTTATGAGCTTTTGGCCGTAAACCGAATTGTTAAACATTAAATGCGGCGTGAGATAAATCCTATATCATTTCTTTTGTTAAGGTTTGATCTTGTTGCGTGATTGATTGAGGAGGACGACCTTCGAGTGTTCGTTTTCGTGGAAGTATTGTTCTTGTCTTCAAATCGAGGCAAGTACCTTAATTGTTTTATGTATTGTTGTTATACATATTGTCGTGCATGTATGTCGTTATTGTATGTCCAACTCGTGTTGGTCCGACGGGATCATCGGGGGATCTATGCTAGCGTGCGCTGGATCATCGGATGGGTTTTTCCACCACGGGTTGGTCTGACGGGATCATCGTGGGTTCTAGGTAGTGAACGCTGGATCGACGGAATTACCATGTGTATGTTATGATATCATGTTGTGATTATCAGTTGTGTATATCATTTATGAGTTTCTCGTAGGAGAAGACTCATTGATATTTTGTCATTTACGTTATTATTCTTCGTGAGATATGAATAATATGTTGTGGTACTTGTACTAGCATCGTTGTGCTTACCCCTTCGGGGGTGAACATTTTGTTTATGTTCAGGATCCAGGAGAGCGGGAAAACAACCACTGGAGCTGCATGACGACGAGGGTGCAGAGTGATGTTTTGGCCGGGTTCATTTGTCTGTTGTTTATTGGTTATTTCAATAAGTACTCGAGTACGAAGTCATTTATGCTGAATTTGAATTTGGTGATGTATTATTAAGTTCTATTGAACAAGCTGTACTTTCAGTATTTGGTCAGAACCGTTGTATCTTAATTCCGTTATTTCCATTCGTTAGTACCTTTTAATGTCTGTTCAATTCTTCAGCCTTGTAAATCCTTATGTAAAGGATTTACGGCGCTGTAATATTCCTGAATATATCGGGGGTGTTACATTTACCACAAACTTCATGGGTGGTTTTGTTAGGAATATGCCCTCGAATGCCACTCAGGGGATGAGAGAGTAGGGGCATTGTACTTGTAATTATGGAATAAATAATAAAAAGGCAATTCGATTCATTCACTGTTTAATGTATTTCAATTGCATTCTTGACTTGGTAAACATTGAAGTGAAGTCCATGTAAATAAAATGAACATTCCATTCTCGTTATGGGATAAGAGAAAATGTACTGGAAGTGTTTAAAGTTTATTTACGTAAATCGTTCGCAAGTCAATAAACTTAAATGGGCATCAAGTTTTAATAAGACTTGTATAACTGATGCTAGGACGTATGCACGTCTTGATAGCATAGTTATAAAGTATATTGGTGGGACCAGTATACTCGAACACGACTCATACTCGATTCAGTCACACGGTATTCACTCTCGGAGAGTCGATGACGAATCAAAAGGTTGTGATAGTATACGTGGACCTTTGACTTGAAGATTCAGTAGAAGATGTGCCTGTGACGTTTAGTTTGTCATTAGAGTAGTTAGACTCATTTGCTTAATTGCTGAGTCGACCTCGAAGTGCGGACTATACGGGCAGGTAGCAGTCTTTACTGTATGCCAAGAAAGTGTTCTATCTCCTGTTAGTGAGCAGGCGTATGTCCTATACGGTTAATGGCAAATAAGATCATGAGTCTTTGGCCAAAGCATTCTGATATAGTCGTATTAGATACACTATTAATCAGTCGGTCTTGATTTGCATTAACACATGTATAGAGTTTAGTCAACAGTAGGGTTTGACTTTACCGTGACCCGAAGACTTGACCGGGACATCTGATGAAGGGTCTATACGTATATAGTATTCACGACATAATGGTTCTTGAATGATCCCTTCATTCGTTCTCGATCGGGGTTTACTGATGCGGCCCGCTAGGCTGGCTAAGTGCTGCCCGCACTCATTGGTTCCTCCCAATGCCGGCTGAGACGGGCCTACGGAGTCGCGCATCAGGAGCGTTGACGGATAAATGTGAATTTATTATCTCTCTATTAATATTAGATATTGGATATCTAATTATGATTTATTGGATAAATCAAATAGCGGTCTTATGAATTAAAATTAAGTTACCGGGTAATTAATTTAATTCATAAATTATATTTCTTAGAGAAATATATTTGTATTTGATATAATTAATTAATTAGATTAATTAATATAAATACATTGATGATTAAACGGAGTGTATTTAACGGAGTCGTTTGACGAACGTCCGATACACGAGCTGAGTGGCTCGACTCGTTTTTTAGGAAACTTTCTTGTGGCCGCCCACCCCTCTTGGCATGGCATGATCTTGCATGTATGTGGGAACTCACTTGGAGTTGAGATTCCCACATGATTGTGAATGATAATTGTAAAGGAATAATTATTCTTTTATAATATATATATATCATCACATTATAATACACACATGATGAAAGGAGTAGTATATATAACTCATCTTTCATGCCAATAAAAAGAAGCCTGCCGTGAGCATTAACAAGGAGGAGAGATATATTTTTTTTAATATTTTCATCTTTGAGATGATATAATAGTTAAAAAAAATTGAGATATAAATTCCTATAGTAATTCCTAGCCGTGTTCTTGGAGAACGGATTACTATCAAATTTTTCCGGGAAACTTCCGACGCGTGTGAAGTAGAGGCTTCGAACTTTTGGTGCTTGGAACGAAGGGATTTCGTGTTCGGGACAGGGTTCGTGATCATCATCAATGTACGAAAAATTATTTCAAAGGCTTCAAGGGTATGAACCTTTATCTTTGTATTTATTTATTTTTCGTATATACGTTACTTGATCGATCTTGTTTGGGATTCATATTTATTTCCGCTGCGTATTTCGTTTTATTTTCGGAATCCCAAAGTGGTATCGGAGCGAGGTCAATGTTTTCGTATATACGATTATTTGTGCATTTTGAATGCTTTTGGATGATGATTATGATTTAGAATCATGTTTGGAATAATCGTAGATTTTAAATTGTTCGTTCTAGCATCACGTTTTTGGAAACGGGCCGAAAAACGAAGAAACGGGTCCGGCGGTGTCGGTGATCGCCTGGGCTGACTGCCCTGGTTGCCGAGCATGCTCGGCCATGTCTCGGTCGCAGCTGCTGAGAGGCAGCCGTTGCCTGCCGATCAGGACTCGGCCAGGCTGCCAAGCATGGCTCGGCCAGGCGATCCTCGGGTTTTGGCCCGATTTTGAATCGGGCATGGTGAGCCTAAAACCGGATTATCCGGGACTCCGTTTTAAGTTTATATTTCGTTGTAATTATTTCCCAAAATTTATATTGGATTTTAATTTGACTAAATTAATATTTGGAATATTTTTTTGTGTTAAGGAAAATAAATTAAACGAGAATATTATTTTGGCCGGATTACTTCGAACGAATTAAAATGACGATTATTAGTATTAATTGGATTAATACCATTAAAATTGAATATATTAATTTTATATTGATTGGATTAATATATTAATTGATTATTTAATTTTAATGCCACTTTATATTAATTGGATTAATTTAGTAGAAATTGAATAGATTAATTTATAGATTAATTAGATTAATTTATATTAAGATTAATTGTTTAATTTCGTTGCCATTACATGTCGTATGGAATCATTCACTAGTAGAATAAACATCAAAGACTTCGGTACGTCTCACTTCGGTAATCTATATTAGCGAAGTAAAAACAAACAACAACTTCGCTTTTCAATTTACTGAAGTAAAAAACCCACATAGACTTCAGTAAATGGTACCAAACATAAAAGTAGGAGCTAGCTATAAATTTTAAATTACAAAGACTTCGCTTATTTGATAATTACTGAAGTAAAAAGTGTGAAATTTGATAATTATGGATTCAGGTTAGATTGAAGGATCCGAAAATTCTGGATCTTTAATTGAGTTGGACCCAAAAATCAGGTTAAACGCATGCTAAGTCGGCCGATATCTCATTTCTCTCCTCTATTCTGACCTCTCCCTCTCTCTCTCTCTCTCTTCATCCCTCTCGGCCATAAGTCAAAATTTGCAGAACACACATAAATTAAATCTACACAGAAACACAAAAGAGATGCACACTGCCAGATCCACGCACACCGATTGTGAAAACAGCAGTGGTAGCGGCGGCGGTTTCCTATCAAAATTCATGGTCGAGTCGGGTCGGTTGAGGTGACCTTGAGTCCGATTCGGCTCTGATTTGGGTTGTTCATATGTAGGTCCGACTTGGGTTAAAAAATTCTAGTCTGAATCTCCAGCGGCACATCGGCGGCTCGCGAATAGAGGTCAGTGCAGTATCGATCTAGGGCTTTTTGAAGTTTGACTTTGGTCTGATTTGGGCTCGATATGGAGTTATTCGGCGGTGGGTTCGAGGAAAAGCAGCGGTTCATAATGTTTGTTCCATTATCTTATTTCGCCCGTGCTTCACTATGGTCAGATCGCACATAATGTTGTGTAATTCCTTTAACCTTTTTACTATGTTGATTTTTATCGATTAAGAATTGGAATTTTTTGCTCGAATTTTGTTCTCATTATTAAGCTTAAATCGATATCTTCTCATCTGCGTTCTTTGTGCGGAGTGCAACCCGTGTAGTTGTATCTTGGGACTGGTCTGAGATGAGTGTTTAATGTGTGTGTATGTATGTGTGTTATGTTGTCATGTTGATGATATAACTAAGTGTATGGATTTGAGATGATTTGGGGCTAGTAAACATCGACTTCCAGTGATGTTCAGAATGTCACTGAAGCATGACATTTTTGAGAAGCATCTTCAATCTATAAAAGAAAGACGCAATTCTGTTATAGTTCCTATTGGGGGTCTGCAGTTTGGTGTTTGCAGGCATAGAGCATTGCTCATGAAGGTACCTCTTTTGTTACACATGTTTTTGATTTAAATGAATAGGTCAGTTTTATGAATTGAAATATTTCCTTTTGTTTTGCTTCTAGTATCTGTGTGATCGGATGGAGCCTCGTGTTCATTGTGAGCTTGTCAGGGGTTACTTTGATTTCTCTCCTCATGCTTGGAATGTAATTGTTATGGAAAAGGGCGTTCATTGTCCCGTATGATAGTTGATGCATGCCATCCACATGACATCGAGAAGAAAGTGACCCGAATATTTTTGCAGTAGCAATTTAAATTTTTCGTTTCCATAATAAGATAGTTTTTATATTAATGGCAATGTTTTATATGCATGTTTATCCTTGAGGATAGCTCTATCCAGATTGATGGTTGCAAGAAGATGTATTTCGGTATTTAGCTATTGTACTTTCACCTTTAGTGATTTTTGGAATATTCTTACATGAACGAGGTCCATGAGTAAGTTGTAGACCTTGTGGTCCAGATTCGTCCAATCATCAATTGAAAAATTAAAAATACATGTCAATTAACACATGAAGCTGGACAATGTTAGAATTTTATGATTTTTTGTTCTATTGGATTGTAATTTGTGAATACTAAAATGGAATACCAGTTTATGCTTCTTGCTTTAGCTTTGAATTGTGAAAGCTTATCTTTTTTTATGCTTCATAAAAGCAACATATATGTGAAGCTCACTTTTAGCACTTTCTAAGTTGGCCCTTTAAGTTTTGAACGAGCGATCAAATCCTATAATGCCTCAGTGATCCAGTTAAAATTTTCTGGCCGTGGTATTAGGTATATGTGATTTATCATACTTCTATACATGTTTCTAATGTATGTCACTTGTTGTAGGTATACTCCCTTGAGCCGGGTCGGTGAACTGTTGTCACGGTTCTGATGCAAGTCCTAATTGTTCATTTCCCTATGTATTGTATGTGATGAAATTGGGAAATTGACATTCACGTCTTTGGTGCGCTGCAATATTGGACAACTGTATGCAAAGGTTTTCTTGTATTAATTTAAGCAGATGGCCAATTTTCGTGAATTAGGCGTAATTTTTGTGTGGAGTAACTGAAGAAATTATTTGGATTGTGTTTTTTTTGTGGCTCAAATTGAGTTGACTGTCTTAGATCGGGTTTGTTTCTACTGTACAATGTCTTATATCACAGATTTCAGAAGGAAAATATATGAGTAACACGAAGAAAATGAATTATTGTTATGTTGTAATCTTCACGTTTAACTTGACGACAATAGATAATTCTTTTTTTCACATATTCTGATGTTTAATGTGTCTTCTTGAGAAAGTGAATTGAAGCAAAAGTAATGGATAAATGAAACATGAATGTAACTGGAGAAGTAAGGATACAGGCATTCCTGTAGAAGTATGGCGATATTATTTGTTAGCAAATAGACCGGAGGTAGTATTTTGCTTGTTTTTTTTACTTGATTGATAACGTTATCCTCATTCTCCATACTTTCCAAGATGTTTCCATTTTTTTTTTATTTCCCTTGATTCAATGATTTTTTATGTATAGGTATCGACACCTTCTTTGTATGGGCGATTTGAAATTGAAGATAAACAATGAGTTACTAAATAATTTAGGCAACTTCATCAACCGTGTCTTGAGCTTTATTGCTAAACCAGTCGGTTATCGGCTTGAATTTATATGCACATGTTCTTGTCTTCGAATATGGTCCGAGGAGTGTACTGTTTCTTTTCTCGGCCTTGATGTTACTAATTTATATGGAATATTAAGTGCTTAAAATCTTCAAGATACATGCTACTATGACTGTCATAAACCCATTGAAATAAATGTTACTTATAAGAACATGTCATTTTTTTTTTTTGACTATTTTATAAATGTTTGGATAGACTTGGGAGGTGGCAAGGGTTGTGGATACAATTCCATAATTCCCGATGCTCCGGTGCGATTCACATCCTTTAACAAAAGCGTTTGCAGAGACAATTGATGACTATGTCGATCAATATGTGAAAGCCATGGAGAAGGTAAGTGTTTATACTCGAATGTATATAGATGTTCTGGTTACATCCTTCATTTCTAATGTATGTTTCTTTGGCAATTGAAACAGGTCAAACTAAAGCATGCATTAAAATTCGCGATGAAAATCTCGAGCGAGGGAAATGCATATTTACAAGTAAGTCCATAAGCTTGCGTTTTGTTTTGGAGTTGCTATTTTAGAACATGAAGAAAAATACAAGAACTAACGTAAACCCTCGTATCACACTAATGAATACGAAAAGTCGGTTTTGGAAGCTTTACAAGGAAGACCTTCCTTCTTGCTCCATAGTCATGAGAACCTCGGTGGGAGTAGTCTTTATTCTTGCATGCCTCTTAGTAGTAGTCCCAATTAAAAATGTAAAATCTCCATAATGCAATGAAGAAGCCGATCTTCATGCTCACGGTAAAGGATTTGTTAATGCTAGAGCAAAGTGGTATGCACTTTATTTATCGAGCTATCTTGTTTTATTTGCTTATCTTTTTTATTGTTGACATCACGATCGGCCGGTTCATTGTGAGTAAATGGGTATATTTTTCTCATGTGAACATGTGTGATTGGTTAGACTCGGTTGTTTAGATGGAGCTTATATACATTATTTTTCAATAATTGCGTATATCATAGTTCTTCTATGATAAACACCTCCGAATAAATATAGGCAAAAGTTAGATGTAAAACATGAAAATGTTTGATGATTATCTTTTTATTAACAATCGAAGCAATCCTAAAGCAAATCAAGTATGATATCTGGATGATGCCATTGCTTGTTTCCGATTTACATGGTTAATTCCTATATCAAAATATACGGAGGCAATGTATAGATTTTATATGCTTGATTAAAATGATGATTGCAGATAGGCGAGGGTGAAAAACTTGTAAGAGCATTTTTGGTGTTGCTAGTCGCTACGGGTGATTATGTGGATTTGTTTGCTTCATGTGCTGATGTTGAAGATTTGAAGAAGAAAGTTGATGAGAATATGATTTCATGATGAACAAGAAGTGTGATCGTCGATGAAAAGCAATGATGTGTTGAAGAGAGACTTTGTCGTTTCGGAGTATATGATCCTTTTTAATCATTTTTGTCCTATTTGTGGTGTTCATAATGAAATAGATAGAATCTTATTAGACATTCTTTGTCTTTGTTATGATATGTATCTGGTTTTGAATTGGTTGGAACGCATGTTATTTTTTTTAAGATGGGATGATATGAAATTGTTGGTTCTTATATTATTCAGCTCTTGTGGTTGATGGTTAGTTATAGTTGAATGTAGATTTTGGCAATAAATTCTAAATTGAAATGTGAAATATTAATATATATTACTGCAAAAAATACTAATATATATTATACAATAACTAAAGTAAAAAGTTCTTTATTTACTGCGTCAATTATAAAATAACTGAAGTTAAAGGTATTCTTTTACTTCACTTACCCCCATATTTGGATCACAATAGAAAAAAAACCGAGATAGACTTCGGTTATTACGATATTAGACTTCGTCTAATAAGCGAAGTCTAAAGTATACCTTTAACTACACGAACATAGACTTCGGTAATTATAACATTTTTACTTCGGATATTATCCGAAGTCTTTGACGTTTATTCTTATAGTGATTATGTGATGGTGATATAGCTCGTGGACTTAGTTTTTTGATTTGTTCGATTCGATTGGGTTGTAAAGGTCGTTTTGAGCCTATTTATATTTACTAGAAAAACTTGTATAGGATGCAATTCTTCAATGATGTAATTATTATTTTGGGTATGAAGAAGACCGAAGACAACCGACCAAGAAGACGAAGAATCGAAGACTGTTTTTTTATTGGGTCATTCGCTTGGCCCAATACTTAAGAATTAGGTCCATGAGCTATATGTTGGTAGTAACTAGGTTACTGTTTTCTGTTTTTCATTTTGAATGATTAACAAACCAACAAACGCGCGTATAATTGAATTAATGTGCAAAGTGTAACACTAATCGCGAAATTCTCCCGACTACAAACAGACTAAGTTTGAAAAAGGTTACGAGGTTTCCTACCCTCCATCAAACTCGTAGAAAATTGATACCCGAGCTGGTGTGCTATGCTTCCGAGTTATCCGGGTAGTACATTTGGTAGAGGTTGAAAAATTCTTGAGTGCATTAGATGCCTTCGGTTGGTGATAAATTTCGCCCCTAGAAACCTGATAGGTTGCCGGGTGAGATTCAATAGTCAAACTGATAGACGTTGATGGTCAAAAACTTAGATAGTCTGGATTTCCAAGAAACCTGATAGGTTGAGGGCATGAAGACTAGAGGTAAAAGAAGATCAAATCATCCGTTAGACGGGTTGGTGTTAGACACCACTTTACAAAAATTAATTGGCAAGAAACCTGATAGGTTGCGTCTGTTAAAATTTGTAAAGAACTTGATCACCACTGAGAAGTCGATCTAACCATGATTTCCGGATTATAACATGGGAGTGTATAATTCCGATAAAATTAGTGGGAGCCGAGACAAGAATTATACAAGCCCTTAAGTTCTATACTCGGTCATAATTAAATAAGTCACTAATTTAATCTTGTCTAAATCTTTGCAGAAAACGAAATTGAATCTCTCTAAAATGGCTAAAAACCCACTTGCAATACTACTTGAAAAGAATCTCCTAACTGGCCCTAACTTTGTTGATCAAGTTGCGAATCGATAATTGTACTCAGTATGGAGTATCTGGGATACGTCTTGGAGGCGGACATTCCACCGACTCCAATCCGGACTAGGGGTAATCAGGAAGACATTGACGTCCATGAAAAATGGGTCAAGGATGACGTGCTAGTCCGTGGCTTTATGATGGGCTCAATGACTAATGAGCTGCAGAGAGCGCACGAGAAAATGACTTCTGCTAGGCAGATTCTCGCACACTTGACCGAACTTTATGGATAGCACAGTAGGACTGCTAGATATGAGATATCGAAGCAGTTGTTCAGTGCTAGGATGAAAGAAGGGGAGAAAGTGGGAGACCACGTCCTCAAGATGATCTCTATGATTGAGAGGCTCGAGGTGCTCAACTTTAATATGGATTTATCCCTTCAAATTGATCTCATCCTTCAATCTCTCCCTGACTCTTTCATGCAGTTTGTAATGAATTTGAACTGTAATGAAATTACATGCACATTAGCTAGGCTAATGAATAAACTGGTGACGGCATAGTCTAACATGAAGACTAAACCGAGAGAGGATTCTCTTGTGATTTCTTCTGGTCCTAGGAGGTCCAAGAACAAGAAGAAAAAGACCTACGAGCAGTACAAATCCAAGAAAGGGGTGCAAAAAGGAAAGGGCAAGGCCCGAAAGGTTCAAAAGGTAGGCGGTCCAAAACCTACGGACAAATGCCTTGAATGCAGTGAGTTGGGCCACTGGCGAAGGACTTGTCCCAAGATTAATGGCGCATCAGGTACGGAACTTTTTGTTTTTGAAACTAATTGTTCCGCTACTGTATATTCTGCTTCATGGATTCTGGATTCAGGTGCCACTTCTCACATTTGTACTATGAATAGATCTGAACGAAGTAGAAAACTTGAAGCTGGGGAAATAATGATCACTGTTGGAAGTGGACAAAGTGTCGAGGCAACCGATATTGGATCAATCCTTCTGGGTTTAGAATCCGGTTTTATTTTGACATTAGATGAAGTACTTGTTTTGCCCAAGGGGCATAAAAATATTGTATCCATTCCAGTCTTGGGCCGGAAAGGATTTTGTTTCTTCATTGGAAATGGCAGTTGTAAAATTTATTTTCGAAATAAATTGGTTGGAACAGCTACATTGTTGAATGGTTTATATCATCTGAACATGCAAAATAAAACAGCAGTGAACACTATAACTAGGAAACGTAGTAGGCAAGATACTAATCAACCTCTTAAATGGCACCTTAGACTTGGTCATGTTGGTAAGACCAAGGTTCAGAAAATGGAGAAAGATGGACTTTTAAGTCCATTGGGTGTAGAACCCTATCCAACTTGTGAGTCTTGCCTTAGAGGCAAAATGACTAAGTTCCCCTTCACAGGGACTTTTGAAAGGGCTGCCGATAAACTTGGATTGGTGCATACCGATGTTTGTGGTGCTTTAGAAGTAGCCCGAGACGGATATCAATATTTCATAACGTTCACAGATGATCATACTAGGTATGGGATTGTGTACTTAATGAAACATAAATCCGAAGCCTTTGCTAAATTCAAAGAATTTAAGGCCCTAGTTGAAAAACAAACTGGATGTCATATCAAAGCACTTCGGTCGGACTAAGGTGGCGAATATATGAGCACTGAGTTTGATGAGTTCCTTAAAGAACATGGAATAGTTTCACAATTCACGCCTCCAGGAACCCCACAGTTAAATGGTGTTTCAGAAAGGAGAAATCGGACTTTGTTGGACATGGTTCGCTCCATGTTAAATTACACTGATTTACCTATTTACCTGTGGGGGTATGCCTTACTAACCGCTGCCTATATCCTTAATAGATGTCCTTCCAAATCTGTTCCTATCACTCCGTATGAGATGTGGAAGGGTAAGAAACCAAGCCTTAATCACATAAGGATTTGGGGATGTCCGGCCTATGTCAAAAAGGCTAAGGTGGACAAACTGGAAGCGAGGTCCAAAAAAGGACGTTTCATAGGATACCCAGAGGACTCGATGGGTTATCTATTCTACATGCCAGAAGACCATAGGGTCGTTGTGGCATTACAAGCGCACTTCCTTGAGGATGAATTCATTCAGGAAGGTGGCTCGGGTAGAAATATCTCTTTGGAAGAGCATAATGAAAGTCCTAAGGAGACATCTGATCAGGGATCAAGAACCGAACCTATTGTAACACAACCTCCACTTCGAAGGTCTGATAGGGTATCTCACTTACCTGAGAGGTATGGCTATACACATGTCGAGGAACTGGGTCTCCACGACACACCTGATAGCAGTGAAAACGACCCTATCACCTATGACCAAGCGATAGTGGATATAGACTCCGATAAATGGCAAGAAGCAATGGAAGCTGAGATAGACTCGATGCATACCAATCAGGTCTGGACTCTAGTAGATCTTCCAACTAGCATGAGGACTATTGGAAATAAATGGATCTATAAGAGAAAGACTGGTGGGGATGGCAAGGTTGATGCCTATAAGGCCAGGCTTGTGGCAAAGGGTTATACCCAAAGGGAAGGAATCGATTATCATGATACCTTCTCGCCCGTAGCTATGATAAAATCGATTCGCATGATGCTTGCCATTGCTGCCTATTATGATTATGAAATATGGCAAATGGATGTCAAAACGGCTTTTCTAAATGAATACCTCGAGGAGGAAATCTATATGGAATGCAAAGGTTTTGTGTCCAAAGCTAATATTCATAAAGTGTGTAAGCCGCAACGAGCCATTTATGGTGCAAGCAAGCTTCTCGGAGTTGGAACCTTCGATTTGACGGCGATTAAGGACTTTGACTTCGCATTTAAAATGAGGAGGAACCGTGTGTTTACAAAAAGGTCATGGGAGCAACATTGCGTTCTTAGTACTATATGTAGATGATATTCTACTTATAGGAAATAACATAGCAATGCTCAAGACCGTGAAAGCTTGGCTTTCTAAAGTTCTCCATGAAAGACTTGGGAGAAGCTTCCTATATTCTAGGATCCGTCTTTACAGAGATAGACCGCGAAGAATGATAGGACTTTCCCAAGCCCTTTATGTCGATAAAATCCTGAGAAGATTCAAGATGGATGAATCTAAAGAGGGTTCCTTCCCATGCGACATGGAATTCATCTCA
Source organism: Orobanche coerulescens (assembly GCA_033398695.1). Classification (NCBI taxonomy): domain Eukaryota; kingdom Viridiplantae; phylum Streptophyta; class Magnoliopsida; order Lamiales; family Orobanchaceae; genus Orobanche; species Orobanche coerulescens. The sequence continues at coordinate 33,182,036 of CM065814.1, read as the reverse complement.
CCACGAAAATGTGTCCTCAAAGTGAGGAAGACAAGAGAGAGATGAGTAAGGTACCCTATGCCTCGGCAGTGGGTAGCCTCATGTACGCTATGTTGTGTACGAGACCAGACTTAGCCTACGCTGTGAGTATGGTAAGTCGATTTCAAGCAAACCTGGGAAGGGAACATTGGACTGCCGTAAAGAACATTCTTAAGTACTTAAGAAGAACTAGAGATTTAGTTCTTACTTATGGTGGTGGAGAACTGAAGGTGATTGGATTCACCGATTCTGATTTTCAAGGAGACAATGACGACTCTAAGTCGACATCTGGGTATTTGTTTACTCTCAATGGAGGAGCAGTATCTTGGAGAAGCTCCAAGAAAACCTCTACTGCAGATTCCACCTGCCAAGCAGAGTATCAAGCTGCCTCAGAGGCTAGCAAAGAAGCATTTTGGATGCAGAAGTTTATACAAGAACTTCAAGTGGTGCCTAACGCGGAGTTGCCTATATCACTATTCTGTGATAATGATGGAGCTGTCGCCCAAGCCAAGGAGCCGAGGGCTCACCACAACACCAAGCATATAGAGAGAAAGTACCACATCGTTCGACAGATGGTGGAAAAAGGATATGTTTCATTGCAAAGAGTAGACTCAGAAGACAATGTCTCTGACCCGCTGACTAAGCCATTATCTCAGGCCGTCTTAGAAAGACATCTGAAGAACATGGGTATTGGATATCATGATGTGTGGCATTGAGTGCAAGTGGGAGATTCTTTGAAATATGCCCTCGAATGCCACTCAGGGGATGAGAGAGTAGGGGCATTGTACTTGTAATTATGTAATAAATAATAAAACGGCAATTCGATTCATTCACTGTTTATTGTATTTCAATTGCATTCTTGACTTGGTAAACATTGAAGTGAAGTCCATGTAAATAAACTGAACATTCCATTCTCGTTATGGGATAAGAGAAAATGTACTGGAAGTGTTTAAAGTTTATTTACGTAAATCGTTCGCAAGTCAATAAACTTAAATGGGCATTAAATTTTAATAAGACTTGTATAACTGATGCTAGGACGTGTGCACGTCTTGATAGCATAGTTATAAAGTATATTGGTGGGACCAGTATACTCGAACACGACTCATACTCGATTCAGTCACACGGTATTCACTCTCGGAGAGTCGATGACGAATCAAAAGGTTGTGATAGTATACGTAGACCTTTGACTTGAGGATTCAGTAGAAGATGTGCCTGTGACGTTTAGTTTGTCATTAGAGTAGTTAGACTCATTTGCTTAATTGCTGAGTCGACCTCGAAGTGCGGACTATACGGGCAGGTAGCAGTCTTTACTGTATGTCAAGAAAGGATTCTATCTCCTGTTAGTGAGCAGGCGTATGTCCTATACGGTTAATGGCAAATAAGATCATGAGTCTTTGGCCAAAGCATTCTGATATAGTCGTATTAGATACACTATTAATCAGTCGGTCTTGATTTGCATTAACACATGTATAGAGTTTAGTCAACAGTAGGGTTTGACTTTACCGTGACCCGAAGACTTGACCGGGACATCTGATGAAGGGTCTATACGTATATAGTATTCACGACATAATGGTTCTTGAATGATCCCTTCATTCTTTCTCAGTCGGGGTTTACAGTGCGGCCCGCTAGGCTGGCTAAGTGCTGCCCGCACTCATTGGTTCCTCCCAATGCCGGCTGAGACAGACCTACGGAGTCGCGCATTAGGAGCGTTGACGGATAAATGTGAATTTATTATCTCTCTATTAATATTAGATATTGGATATCTAATTATGATTTATTGGATAAATAAATTGCGGTCTTATGAATTAAAATTAAGTTACCGGGTAATTAATTTAATTCATAAATTATATTTCTTAGAGAAATATATTTGTATTTGATATAATTAATTAATTAGATTAATTAATATAAATACATTGATGATTAAACGGAGTGTATTTAACGGAGTCGTTTGACGAACGTCCGATACACGAGCTGAGTGGCTCGACTCATTTTTTAGGAAACTTCCTTGTGGCCTCCCACCCCTCTTGGCATGGCATGATCTTGCATGTGTGTGGGAACTCACTTAGAGTTGAGATTCCCACATGATTGTGAATGATAATTGTAAAGGAATAATTATTCTTTTATAATATATATATATATCATCACATTATAATACACACATGATGAAAGGAGTAGTATATATAACTCATCTTTCATGCCAATAAAAAGAAGCCTGCCGTGAGCATTAACAAGGAGGAGAGATATATTTTTTTTAATATTTTCATCTTTGAGATGATATAATAGTTAAAAAAAAATTGAGATATAAATTCCTATAGTAATTCCTAGCCGTGTTCTTGGAGAACGGATTACTATTGAATTTTTCCGGGCAACTTCCGACGCGTGTGAAGTAGAGGCTTCGAACTTTCGGTGCTTGGAACGAAGGGATTTCGTGTTCGGGACAGGGTTCGTGATCATCATCAATTTACGAAGAATTATTTCAAAGGCTTCAAGGGTATGAAACTTTATCTTTGTATTTATTTATTTTTCGTATATACGTTACTTGATCGATCCTGTTTGGGATTCGTATTTATTTCCGCTGCGTATTTCGTTTTATTTTCGGAATCCCAACAGGTTTTTGTAATTAGGATAAACTAAGGAATCTGAAGCAGGTCTGGAAGGAAGGCTCTTCAGTAATTGAAAATCTCTAACAAAACCGTCATGCACTAACAAGTTACACTATCATTATTTGTTTTTTCCCTAGATGGGATCAAAATACAAGGCAGCCCTTATTCCACAGAGAATACGAGAAACGATTAGGCGGTTTTGCAGACGACTCGACCATTCACCCAAACTCAAGCACCATGCTATCAGTCGAAGAATACGACGATGAGTTTCCACCGGATACCCCTCGGCTTACTAATGCTAGTGGAGAAATCGAGCTGCAAAAAACACACGATATTTTTGTTAATGATCGTTCTGGAGTTGCTGACGCGACTTCGAGTCGGGTCGGCATGCCTCTCCTTAGGCCGTCTGCTTTTCTTCGCCAGTTTCTCTTAAAGTCTTGACTAGGAAACTAGCTCTGCGAAGACACTTCTTTGGTGTTCTTCCGGTGGATGAAAATCAAAACCAACTAGCCAACCAGAAAAAAAGGCTTCCGTCCTCGGAACTAAAGCTTCGCCGCTGGTCTCTTCCATATTCCGTAGTGGTAAAGAAGAGTTAAGGCCTTCCTTCCGTATTAGTGTGTTCCATTTCCAGCGGTTGAAGTCCTAAGCCTAAGAAAAGAAATATGCAGTTGATAAGACTGAACAAAAGCAATACAAACAAATCATTATGGGAAAATCAAACTTCCATCGAAGCTATTCATTATAGTTCATTTACTTTTAACAAAAACTAAAGAATGATGAATGTTCTCCCCTTAGTAGAAGGAATTATGTTTCTAATTGAATTTTGAGTGGCTGACTTCAATTTACTTCGCTTTGTCTTTAACTTCATCATTTTCAATATTCTATTCTGAGTATTTTTGTTTATATATATATATTTATATATATGTATAATTTTTCTGTAGATATATAATTATATGTTGTTGAATTTTTTTTAAATTCTTTAACATGTTTATTTTTGACATACTAACAAATTTCTTATTTTGTAATCATTTTTCTTGCAGGAAAAATCCATAACATCTTTGGTCAAAGTACGCTCCACTTGCATGAAAGGCAAACGGCAGAACTGGATGATATTCGTAGAATCATAATACTAGCTACTATTAGTGGAAAACTATCACGTATTATGTATGGTCGTATTTGAGAAGATGTCATTACTTATTTATTGGAAACACTACATTGCTTTTGTATTGGATACTGTGAATCGTTTGATACTCCTATAATACAATAATTTTGGATTATATTGATGGAAAAGTGTTTTCGTTCTTTATTTAAGCAAGTGTTACTCTAATAGAATTAAAAACCACATAAAAGTGTTAGATATGTAAAAAAAAAGTGATGCATTTAACAAGTGTAGTATAAAAAGAAATGATCAATTTAATAGAAAAAGTGTTGCATTATTACACTGACAAAATAAAAAAGTGTTGCCATAAATTATAACAAGTGATACATTTGAATAAATGCCACCACTAAAAAAGTGATGCCTCTGAGAGAAAAAATGTTGCCAGAAGAAAAGTGATGCTAGAGCTATATATTGAAACACTTTTTATAAGTGTCGCATAAGCGAGAAAAAAGTGTTTTCATAGGTCTAAGGAAACAGGACTTTTTAGCCTACTTTCAAAAGTGATACATTAGATCTAAAGAAGCAATTTTAGGCTATTAAACAACACTTCTTAGGTGTTACTACAACCTTGATTTGTAGTAGTGTCTTATTGTTCAGGAATATGGTCCATGAATACCTAGAGAAATCATCAACGATAACAAGACAATATTTTTTACCTCCCAAATTGACAAGGTCTACAGGGTCATAAAGATCCAGGTTTAGTAAATCCAGGACCCTGTAGGTTGATAGATATGATTTTCTCTTCAGGGAGGTCTTGACTTGCTTGCCCCTATAGTGTCTGCAAACGCTGTTTTTATGAAATAAAAATCTATCTGACCATTCTTTGTCGGGCTAATTTGTTGATGGTCTTGAAGTTGATACGAGACATCCTTTTGTGCTATATCTATCTTGAATCTGCAGTGCCTTTGGCAATAAAACAAGGAATTACAGCAGTAATAGGTTCCCAATCATCAATTTTCATTTTACCTGATTGGATTCCTATGAGAACTATCTGTTTGGTCATTATGTCCTTCACCCTACAGTGTCCTTCGTAGAACTTAACCGAGAACTGCTTGTCACAGAATTGGCTAACACTTAGAAGGTTGTATTGTAGTCCTTCTACATAGGCTACATCAGTGACTTTGAATTTTCCAACAAGCAGGGTTCATTTCACTCTTGTTCTCCCTATGGATTTGTCACCGAATCGCACCTTTAGACCTCGACTTTTTACATAATCTGTAAGGTTAGTGATATCTCATGTCATGTGGTGAGAACATCCACTGTCGAAGTTCCAGATGTTCTTCTCCATGATATCCTGCAATCAAGAATTAAGTAGATTTAGGTTCCCTTTGATCTCTGTGTCCTTGGTTATTAGTACCTTTAGGTACCCAAATTTTCCTGACAACAATGGGTTTGCTGTAGGATTTGTTAGGTCCTCTTTTGCGGGATTTACGTGGGACAAGCATGTAATCGCTATAAGCATTGTTATTATGCATGTAAAATTTAGAACTTTGGTTCAAGTAAGTTTGTTGTCTGTGTAATATCCGCAATTTTCGATTTCCGGTAATTTCTTTTTTTTTTCCTTTTTTCAGCGAAAGTCCGTTTTGATGACTCGCTCATGACCGTTTCATTATTCTGAGAATGATTAGTTCTACACTTTTTGACATCCGCGTTCGTTTCGGTGTCGTTTTGTTGAGTTCCGTGCTTTTTAGCGACTTTTCCGCACTCGAGTTCGATTCTTACAAATCTCGTTCGAAACTGCTGTTTTGAGTTTCCCGTAAGTCCGTTTAACTTTGTTAGACGTGTTGTGAACTTCGGTTTGGTTATTCGATCACGTATCATGATTTCCGGGCGTTTTGGGCCATTTTGTAATTTCTTAAAAATTACGGGTATCCGTATGTGTAATTGTTGTCTCGACCCGTTTCTTGGTCGCGTATGATTAATTATGGTATTATGTTTTCATTTCAGGTCATTGATGTTTTCTGCGAACTTTTCGTCGTGTTCGTTCCGTACGTTTTCGGAAATCGAGTCGTCGAGCCCTGGTGTTCGAGCACTGGCCGGACGGTTGCGGCACTGGCCGGACGATTGTGGGCACCGGCCGGACGGGTGCGGCAGGAACCGGCGTAGCGCACGCTACGGCCGGAAGGCTGCGCGCGCTAATTGGCAGGTGTAGCGCACGCTATCGGCCGCCTAACGACGCTTATCGGTCCGGACGGTGGAGTCCCGGGTTCTGAATCGGTCGGGCTCGGGTGTAGCGCACGCCATCGCCGGGCATTGCGCACGCTATGACCGGCAGTAGCGCGCCACGGGCCAAGGTCTGCGACGCTACTGGCCGAGCGCCTAGTCCAAGAGGTCATCGGATTGCGGCTCGGCCGAGAAGCGCACGCTAGCTCGGCAGCCTAGCGCGCTAGTCCGGCCCAGTATAAATGTGACAGAGCAGTCACATTTCATCTCATTTTTCATTTCCTTCCTTCTCCGTCCGCGGCTGGCGATTCATGGGTGACGAAGCCATATTGTTTAACAACAAATCCATGAAATTCTTGAGTTCATAACATCAATCAATCATCCGTTATCATCCTTTGATCCAGCGAATCAAGGTAATCTTCCTTAGAACCCTAATTTCGTGAATTTGGGGGGGTTTTGAATTTTTGTCCGATTCGTTCCGTGTTGTTGATTAATTCATGATAGGTATGATTAATCTTGGTAGTATTCTTGTGTTTAACACCATTTAATCCATTGTTCTTCGTCGAATCGAAGTATATTTCTTGATTTCCTTCGAATTGACTTTTTGGGGGATTTGTCCTCGATCTCGTTTTTCATCCGTTTTTGATGGATCGATTGTGGTTAAATGATGTTATTAAACATATTCTATGGATTATATATCCATATTTCAACTTGGAATTCCATTTTCGGGTTTTGACGGAACGAATCGTGTTCTTGGCCGTTTTGGGGGAAACACTTGAACTTTCGTCATTCGCTCTTTGAATTCAACGGCTTTAAGTCATGTTAGGGAATTCATTTCATTGTTGTTATTGTCCTTCGTAGTTTATGAACGCGAGTTGGCGATCGGTGGAGTCGGCGGGTTCGTAGTCGGTTCGTGTCAACCTACTCCGGTCGATTCTTCGCGTTGTTCTTATTCGAGGCAAGTATCTTGTCCATACTATTCTTGTTTTGTGGATATGATAATTGGTGATCATACTGGTGTGTTTGTTTATTTGTTTTGAATCGAGTTTTCAAAAGATTTGGTTATCCTTGTTAAAGGCCCTCTTTCAAAACCACGTGTGTTTTGTGATTGGTGTGTTTCATGAACGAGTATGTGACTCCTGTGGATATGTTTGGTCTGTTTGTTCACTTGGTGTTGCGTGTGGATGTATATTGTTTCATTTCGGTGCATTGTGGTTTGACGTGGTGTTTTGCTAAGTGGTTGATGCCTCTGGGTGAATTGTTTGGATATCCTTGGTGTGATATGTTATTTGTGCATGATTGATTCGCTAGCCAGCTTGGGTGGGTCCGACGGGATCACGGAGTGGGATTCGTGGCTTCGTCCCGGTCCTAGGCGACGTGTGGTGCTTGAGTATTTCGCTAGCCAGCTCGGGTGGGTCCGACGGGATCACGGAGTGGGATTTGTGGCTTCGACCCGGTCCTAGGCGCTGTGAGTACAGTGTTCTGTGAATGTGTTTGCTCACCTTGGGAGGGTTCGATGGGACCACGGAGGGAATTCCAATGGCTTCGACCTGGGTTCACGAGTGAAACTTCACCGCTACGTGTGTATATTTTGTGATTGTTTTTCGCTCACCTCGGGAGGGTCCGATGGGATCACGGAGGGAATTCCATTGGCTTCGACCTGGATTCACGAGTGCGGTTGCTTATGTTTTGTGAATGTGTTTGCTCACCTCAGGAGGGTTCGATGGGGCCACGGAGGGAATTCCATTGGCTTCGACCTGGATTCACGAGTGAAACTTCACGGGTGCGTGTGTATTTTATGTCCGTCGAGGACGCATGACGTGGGTTTTTAACCTTGTGTATTATGGTTGGTTTTATTTGCGAAAACAAAACCTTTGGGTGTGACTCGTTGATTTTGAAAGCGAAGGATTCGGTAATCCTAAATTGTTTCCTATTAAAACTCTCGATGGCAATTCAAACTGTTTTATAAATAGTTTTCCCTTGATTTGTGACCTTTCGGTTTTAGAATGTTTTACCAAACTCTTGCCTCGGGAAGTACTTTTCGTCACGTTTGGATTTTTAAGGATTCCTGGTTATTGTTATTCGTGAAATGTGAATTGTATGGCTTGTATTTGCACTTTGTTCTTGCACTAGCAAAACAGTGGAGTTTTGCTAACCCCCGAGTATTCGGGGGGTGGATGTCTATTTTTGCATTCAGGTTTTGGAGCATAGCACAGGGTTGGCACGAAGGATGATGAAAGATGAACGATACTAATCACACGAGGATCCGTTGATGTCGTATTGGTCTAGTTGTATTTTCTTTTCCGCTGCAGTATCTTTTCCCCATTGTACGGGAGTTTATTGTATTTTGACCCCTGCGTGGGTATGTGTTTGGAATTGAGTTGTATGTTATTATTGAAAGACCAAATCGGTCTACCGAGTCATTTTAGCCTTAAAAGGCGATGTTTAGATGTTTGATTTTAGTTACCAGTCTGGTAGATCCTCGAGGAGAGGGTCTACGACGTGTAATATCCCTGAGTGGATTGGGGGTGTTACATAAATGGTATCAGAGCTTAGGTTGAGCAAACCTAGGCTGTCGGGTCAAGTCGTGTTGTTTGAGTCTTGTTTCGTCGGATTTTATCTGACTGAGTCGTGTCGCGACGCGTCGTCTGAGTTTGTTGGTCGTGATTAGTATCGTGGGATGATCATCATCTTCGTGCGACCTGTGGATGTAAGTCTCCCTTCTTTGTGTTGTGCCTCGTGTGACACGAGCTATTTTTATGATTTTGAGTTAATTGACGGAATCCTCTTATGGATTTTGATTTCGTGATATGTGGTTTTTTTTACTCTCATATTTTGTTCATATGAGGAGTAGTGTTGCTGGATTGTGCATGTTTGACTTTATTTCTTTTATCCGTTGCGTGAGTTCTTTTGTAATTGCTTTCGGTATTTTATCGACTGAGTTTTATTTCGAAAACCGATTCCCTTAATCGAGTTTTGGCATTATGGCCTTGATCGTTTTGGCGAAATTCTTGTGACGGTATTTAGTATTTTGTAAATGGCTTTTGTGAGTTTTTGAAATATTACCGTCATCGACCTTTTTGGCATTTTTGTAAATGGTTTTTATCCTGGTGGGTTCCGGCGTGGGACCCACATCGCTATAGTGTTCTGTGTATTTCCCTGAAATTTTTGGGCATTCTAGCCCATTGAATTATCTTTGAAAACCTTGAGTATCTTAGGAATAAATTTCGAGACATACTTTTGAAATGAATTATTTTCTCGTGGTACATCCAAGATGCCACAATATGTTTTAAAATTCTTCTACCTCGAGGACCAAAATATTTCGAGATATTTTCAATGTTTTAGAAACATTTTTACTTAGACCCGATGGTCGAATATTCTGAAAGTTTCCACTAAGAGAAAGTGTCCTCATTTTTTTTATCAAATGCGAAATGGTTCTCCAAAGTCTCGATAACAATGTTTCACGTTTGTACTTTTTGAAAGGTGATACTCAAGATCAACCGGTGTTCTTCTAAATTATTTTCAAAATGAGGTTTTCGTTTTTAAAACCTATCCATTCCCGTTTGAGGGCTGGGTATGTATGTGTGATGTTCGCATTGTCATTCTGATGTTTGCTCCCGAGTATGATCGAATTGGCGGTGTGAGCGTTGAGTCGTTTTCCACACATTTGATGTGTTAGCCCCCTGTGAGAGGCGGGATGTTGGTGTTAAATGTTGTCGCCTCGTGGTGATTTCTGCGTTGTCGCGCATGTGCTAGCTGTTAGAGCTTGGTTTGGTATGACCGTGTGCATCGGTGATGGTTCCGTTATGTGTCGGTTGTTTAATGTCTTGTTACCTTGCTCCCGTTTTTGTGAATTTCGTGGACGAGGTCGGAGGTAATGCCCGTACTATTTTGACTTCTGTATTTTCTCTTTCTCCAGTCTATCGATTCGCTCATGTTCGTTGATACTTTATGAACTTGGTCTGTATTTCGGTTTCATCGTCCGACCGAGCTGTGATCTTGTTGTGGATCGATCTGGTTATTGCTATGACTTTTTCGGGTTCGGTTCGATTCTTGTGAACCTTGTTCGGGAGCGACATCATTTGGTTCTATTAGTTCTTTTTTTTCGAAGTGGATCGGATTTGGAACTCTTGTGTTTTCGACTTTGTCGACTCATTATGTTTGTTGGCATTTATGAGCTTGTCCTGACCCTTGCTTCTGTTGATCGAACAAGTGTGGTATTGTTTCGGAATAACTCATTTGTCGTTGTGACTTTTCAATCGCTATTCCCTTTCCGGTGGATCTTATGGGAATGCATGTCTTGTAGTTCTCACCAGATCATCCTGGGAGTTGTTGTTTGAATTTTATTATCCTTGTGTTTCGGACATGATTGTTCGATTTTTGTTGTCTCTGTCGTTTGTTTGTTCGGTTTTCGTCCTAGTTTCGTGATTGTTGAGCATTCAGGCTCCTTCCTAATTCCCTTAAGTTCGGGAAATTAGTCTCGTTTTCGATCTTCCAACCCTTGGGCGGTGGAATTCCGTATTTGTTCAGCGATTGGCTCGCGTTTTGATTGATGCACCGTTGGGTTGGTCAATCGTATTGATTTTCGTTCGTTGTGTTTTGTGATTGTTCGGATAATTGACTTGATTGTATTATCCATTTGATGACGCTTGTCACTTGTTGGTTTTATTATATCCCTAACGGCGACGTTGTGTTGGTCATCGTGGAGCGTGTTTTCACGCCGTATATTCCTTTGCGTTGCTTGTAACGTTTCGCCGATGGGCGTAAGTTGCGCGTTTCCTTGCGTATCTCGTTGAGTTTTCCTGGCGGGATATTGATTCTCCCTACTTGTTTTAAGTTTCGGGACGAAACTTCTTTTAAGGAGGGTAGAATGTAATATCCGCAATTTTCGATTTCCGGTAATTTCTTTTTTTTTTCCTTTTTTCAGCGGAAGTCCGTTTTGAGGACTCGCTCATGACCGTTTCATTATTCTGAGAATGATAATTCTACACTTTTTGACATCCGAGTTCGTTTCGGTGTCGTTTTGTTGAGTTCCGTGCTTTTTAGCGACTTTTCCGCACTCGAGTTCGATTCTTGCAAATCTCGTTCGAAACTACTGTTTCGAGTTTTCCGTAAGTCCGTTTGACTTTTTTAGACATGTTGTGAACTTCGGTTTGGTTATTCGATCACGTATCGTGATTTCCGGGCGTTTTGGGCCATTTTGTAATTTCTTAAAAATTACGGGTATCCGTATGTGTAATTTTTGTCTCGACCCGTTTCTTGGTCGCGTATGATTAATTATGGTATTATGTTTTCATTTCGGGTCGTTGATGTTGTCCGCGAACTTTTCGTCATGTTCGTTTCGTACATTTTCGGAAATCGAGTCGTCGAGCCCTGGTGTTCGAGCACCGTCGACGGCATGTAATCGGGCCGGACGATTATGGCACCGTCCCGGACGGTGCGGCAGAACCGGCGTAGTGCACGCCACGGCCGGAAGGTCAGGCGCGCTTAACCGGCAGTGAGGCGACGCTTATCGGCAAGTAGCGCACGCCATCGTCGGGCATTGCGCACGCCACGACCGGCAGTGTAGCGCGCTACGGCCGAAAAGGTCGCGCCCGCTACTCGGCCGAGCGCCTAGTCCAAGAGGTCATCGATTGCGGCTCGGGCCGAGAAGCGCACGCTAGCTCGGCAGCCTAGCGCGCGCTAGTCCGGCCCAGTATAAATGTGACAGAGCAGTCACATTTCATCTCGTTTTTCATTTCCTTCCTTCTCCGTCCGCGGCTGGCGATTCATGGGTGACGAAGCCATGTTGTTTAAGAACAAATCCATGAAGTTCTTGAGTTCATAACATCAATCAATCATCCGTTATCATCCTTTGATCCAGCGAATCAAGGTAATCTTCCTTAGAACCCGAATTTCGTGAATTTGGGGGTTTTGCATTTTTGTCCGATTCGTTCCGTGTTGTTGATTAATTCATGATGGGTATGATTAATCTTGGTAGTATTCTTGTGTTTAACATCATTTAATCCATTGTTCTTCGTTGAATCGAAGTATATTTCTTGATTTCCTTCGAATTGACTTTTTGGGGGATTTGTCCTCAATCTCGTTTTTCATCCGTTTTTGATGGATCGATTGTGGTTAAATGATGTTATTAAACATATTCTATGGATTATATATCCATATTTCAACTTGGAATTCCATTTTCGGGTTTTGACGGAACGAATCGTGTTCTTGGCCGTTTTGGGGAAAACACTTGAACTTTCGTCATTCGTTCTTTGAATTCAACGGCTTTAAGTCATGTTAGGGAATTCATTTCATTTTTGTTATTGTCCTTCGTAGTTTATGAACGCGAGTTGGCGATTGGTGGAGTCGGCGGGTTCGTAGTCGGTTCGTGTCAACCTACTCCGGTCGATTCTTCTCGTTGTTCTTATTCGAGGCAAGTACCTTGTCCATACTATTCTTGTTTTGTGGATATGATAATTGGTGATCGTCCTGGTGTGTTTGTTTGTTTGTTTTGAATCGAGTTTTCAAAAGATTTGGTTAGCCTTGTTAAAGGCCCTCTTTCAAAACCGCGTGTGTTTTGTGATTGGTGTGTTTCATGAACGAGTATGTGACTCCTGTAGATATGTTTGGTGTGTTTGTTCACTTGGTGTTGCGTGTGGATGTATATTGTTTCATTTCGGTGCATTGTGGTTTGACGTGGTGTTTTGCTAAGTGGTTGATGCCTCTGGGTGAATTGTTTGGATATCCTTGATGTGATATGTTATTTGTGCATGATTGATTCGCTAGCCAGCTCGGGTGGGTCCGACGGGATCACGGAGTGGGATTCGTGGCTTCGTCCCGGTCCTAGGCGACGTGTGGTGCTTGAGTATTTCGCTAGCCAGCTCGGGTGGGTCCGACGGGATCACGGAGTGGGATTTGTGGCTTCGACCCGGTCCTAGGCGCTGTGAGTACAGTGTTTTGTGAATGTGTTTGCTCACCTTGGGAGGGTTCGACGGGACCACGGAGGGAATTCCAATGGCTTCGACCTGGATTCACGAGTGAAACTTCACCGCTACGTGTGTATATTTTGTGATTGTTTTTCGCTCACCTCGGGAGGGTCCGATGGGATCACGGAGGGAATTCCATTGGCTTCGACCTGGATTCACGAGTGCGGTTGCTTATGTTTTGTGAATGTGTTTGCTCACCTCGGGAGGGTTCGACGGGGCCACGGAGGGAATTCCATTGGCTTCGACCTGGATTCACGAGTGAAACTTCACGGGTGCGTGTGTATTTTATGTCCGTCGAGGACGCATGACATGGGTTTTTAACCTTGTGTATTATGGTTGGTTTTATTTTCGAAAACAAAACCTTTGGGCTGTGACCCTGTTGATTTTTGGAAAGCGAAGGATTTGGTAATCCTAAATTGTTTCCTATTAAAACTCTCGATGGCAATTCAAACTGTTTTATAAATAGTTTTCCCTTGATTTGTGACCTTTTGGTTTTAGAATGTTTTACCACTCTTGCCTCGGGAAGTACTTTTCGTCACGTTTGGATTTTTAAGGATTCCTGGTTATTGTTATTCGTGAAATGTGAATTGTATGGCTCGTATTTGCACTTTGTTCTTGCACTAGCAAAATAGTGGAGTTTTGCTAACCCCCGATTATTCGGGGGGTGGATGTCTATTTTTGCATTCAGGTTTTGGAGCATAGCACAGGGTTGGCACGAAGGATGATGAAAGCTGAACGATACTAATCACACGAGGATCCGTTGATGTCGTATTGGTCTAGTTGTATTTTCTTTTCCGCTGCAGTATCTTTTCCCCATTGTACGAGAGTTTATTGTATTTTGACCCATGCGTGGGTATGTGTTTGGAATTGAGTTGTATGTTATTATTGAAAGACCAAATCGGTCTATTGAGTCATTTTAGCCTTAAAAGGCGATGTTTAGATATTTGATTTTAGTTACCAGCCTGGTAGATCCTCGAGGAGAGGGTCTACGGCGTGTAATATCCCTGAGTGGATTGGGGGTGTTACAGTCTGGGGGGAGGAACCATGTTTTTTTGCCTTCTGGATGGCCCTATGGGTTTCCAGTTGGGTTCCTGGACCTGCTGTTGGTAGAACTGCCTCGCAGCTTGCTTACGAGAAAGATGCCTGGGTTCCTGTACCCAGTATTGAGTACCAGCATACTGTTGATCGTACCGAGGCACATGTTGTTGATGTTACTTGGGTACAAACCTCCTTCTTCTCTGCTGGCGATGCTGTTAGTATGCTTGAGGAGCATACTGTTGATGTTGTGCATTGCATCTTACAGGCTTATGAGGTTATGTGTTTTGCTGCTTGCGATAAGAGTTTGGTGGTGGAATGGCAACCTTTGATTTATGATAAGGTGCAGTTGTAGCCTTTCCTTTATCTACAGCTGCAGCTTTTCGGACTTCCTCGATCTTAGGGACCAGTTCCACCCCTTTAACAAATACCATACTAGGTTTGCCATTATTGGAGATCGAGTTGTATCCTAAACCACGTTTACCATGGACATGCTGTACAGTGCTCAGGATGTCTTCCGTCCTTCTATAAGATTGCTCAAATGACTTGAGGATGGTCTCTAGTTCTCCTTTTGTCTTCTCGAGAAGGTGTATCTTAGCTTCCAGTAAAGCATAATCATCTATCTTACATTGATTATGATATTTTACCTAATTTAGTTCAGTTGTAAGTTGATGATTGCTCTCCATGATTCTTTCATGAATAACCTTGATATTTTCACAATATGAACACCTGTTGTCATAATTGATTTCCAGCAAAACGTTTCATCCTTCAACTCTAGGTTAGAAAGAGAGAGAGCTGTAGGTTTTCTTGTTTCAGCATCTCATGGGCTTTTTGAATGGTCCGAAACATATTCATCATATTTTCAAAAGTATGTGATGCACTTATAGGGTTAACTGAGGTTGAGCTTACCTCATAATCACTGTCATCATCCTCTTCATTTGCCACAAAGCACACATATGATTTGTCTTCAATTTTATCATCAGAGGAGTCACCGTCAATGACATCTCGTAGGCATTCCTCTATTTTTGTAGGTGTGGGCGTGGCTTCAGATTCCCCAATCACTGCCTTCAGCTTTTTTCTCCAGACATGTCTCTTCTCATCCTTCTCTTGCTGCTCAGCCTCTGGTAACTTCGGTACCTTAGGATGAGGACATCTATTTGCATAGTGTCCTGACTCTGCAATTATACCATACGTTAGAGTCTCTAGAAGATGGTGACTCGGAACTCACCTTGTTGAAGGGTTTCAGCTTGTATGGAGCCTTTTTGGATTTCTTAATGAATTTAAAAAACTTGTGCACTAGCAATGCCATTCCGTCTTATGACAGGATGTCATCATCACTGTCAGCAATTTTGGATGTGTTGGGGGCAGAGCTGTGTCAATTGTTGAATACAGTGGATAGTGTTGTAGTCTTGGCAGGGGATTCTTCAGCCTTTTTTCTCTTGTCAATGTCATACTCAAAATCCTTGAGTTCAGAGAAGAGGTCAAAAGTAGATATATCATTAAGATTGCAAGACACACACATAGTTGTGGTCTTAGTGTCCCAACGGGCAGGAAGTGACTTGAAGATTTTGATATTTTTTCCCTTTTGGGTGTGTACTTTGCCCAAAGATTTAAGTTCACCGATAATGCCAGTGAATCTGAGATCAAGTTTCTCAAGTGTTTCAGTAGAATTCATTTCGAAAGATTCAAACTACTGAGTGAGTTTTGAAATTTTATTTTCTTTGATAGCTGAGTTCCCTCACAAATCAACTTGAGTTTTTCTAGATTTCTTTAGTTGCCTTACAGCTCTTTACATTCGAGAATATGCCTTCGCCGAGATTGACAAATAGCACATTCTTAGAGATGTTGTCCAGATTTGTACGCTTGTGTTCATCGGTTGTCCACATATCCCTTTCCTTATCGAGCATTTATGAATGGGGTTAGCCTTCCACCCTTGCACCTGGGTTAACCTTCATAATGGTGATATGTCCTTCCTGTATCATGAAGATCATCTCTTCGTGCATGGCATCAAAATGGACTTCCATCCCGATTCTCCGGTCATCAAACTCATTAATAGAAAACATGGGAACATTGTTGATCATTGATGTGTTCATGACAATAATATGGGATGAATTATAAATATAAAAAATGCGGTTTTCGAAAGCTAGAGATTTAGATCTGATTCAGGTTAAAAATCGAGTAATTCTTTGTAGAATCAACCACTCCGATACCACTTGTTGGTCAGGTATACTTTACATACGACTTAGAAGGGGGGTTGAAGAATTTATACTCTTTTTTAAGTTTAGACTAAGTTGTTGCATGAAAACAACTAGATAATCTCCTGTAGCTTGGTGATTACAGGGTTTTCAGAGTAAGTACACGATAAATCACAAATAGTTAGAAATCAGTAGATACAGGAAGTAATAAAACACATGTTTAATGTGGTTTGAGGTAAACCCCTCTACATCCTGAAATCCTCCACCTAGAAGTAAATAGTTTATTAAAATAAAGGCGACATAATTGTATGATTTTTAACAAAATTGGTCACTGTATCGTTCACAAGATTGATACGGCAGAGTGTAGCTTGATCCATTCATACAAATTGGATGTGGTTTCTTTGACTTGCTTCTTCTCACACAGATTGGAGCTTCATCTTTGAACTCTCTTCATCTAACACAAGACGGAATAGTTCAACTTAGTCCACAAATGGCTAATGATCTCAACAATAAGGTTCTGAATCACATGAATCAGAACAGCAAATGTAGGCTATGAAAGTTGTTGCTGCAATGTGATGTTCCCAGTTGAGGATTTAATATTTATTCACTCAAGGATATGCGCTTTATGCTTGAAAAAATAGATTGCTCTTAGATAATGAATGCTTCATATTCTTGATCAATCAGTAAATAAGCAATGTCCTCTTTCTTGGGCTATTATAACCTTGGAAATAGATCCGTTACAAATATAGTTGTTGGTCGATTGGTGAGATATGGACAGATCGGATTGGCGGCTTGCAGAATGTTTGAATTAGAGATATATGCATTTAAAACCATGAATACTTTGTAAATAAAGAAAGATTTATCTCACAATGGTTTAAAGTCTAAGTCTAAATCCTATTGGATTGTATTTTACTTTTCATAAGTAAAATACCTACAACTTCTTTGTTGTAGCCAACATGTTTTTTGCAGACTGAAAGGTGCTGATGTGTCTTCGGCGTGTGTTTTTGCTGACGTTTAAGCTGACTAGTATGACGCGTGTGCTTGCTTATGTCATGAATGATGTCACTTCGCAGTTGAATAGGCTTCTCCAAGACGACACGTGGCACAATACCATTGGTCTGTTTGTTTAGTTGTCCTCCAAATATCAAACGGCCATAACTTATTCATATGAACTCGAATTCGGGCGAACTTTTTACAAAATGATCATCTAGATGAGACGAATACAACGAAACCACTCATCTATAAGTTTGGATTCTGTAAAAATATTGCCCTTGAACCAATTGGTATGTCTTTTGCCGGTTGGTTAATAACCTGCAGATGCAATTTAATTCTAATTAATTATCCAAAAATAACACAAAATGCACGAATATATGTAAGATACTAATAAAAAATACTACTAAAAATATACCAAACACTAAGGAAGTGGTATAAAATACTACCTCTACCCCCTTCTAGAAGCAAGGGTTTTAAAATACTAATCTTGTAGCCACCAAGAGAGAGAAATAAAGTTCCCTTCCCCTCACATACTAGTTGGGGCACACATAGCCAAGTGAAAATGAGGAGAATTTTTCAAGGTACTTCAATCCAACACGTGATGTTGAGGCATCGTGCTTTCAGTATTGGATCTGTTCAAGCTTTTGGATTGACGAAAAAAGTTTATAGACATCTAACACATCTGATCGGTCGATCTATTTTTCTTCTAGAAATGTAAAATTTTGTCCGCCTCATTTTTCTTCGAGAATGCGATCGTTAAGCTATCCTCTAGATTTGGATAAGCACAAGGTTTATTGTACGAATTTTATACTTCCGTTGTGTTTTATTCTAGCCTGAATCCAACAGTGATATAGGAGCGAGGTTAATGTTCTCGTATACATGAGGTATTATGTGTTTAGTATGCATGATTGTAATTTATAATCGTTAGACTGTTTTAATTGTTCATAGCATTTAATTTTGCGAATTTGGGTTTTTATGTGAATCTAGATTTATATTAAAATTATTCGTTTTTGGAAACACGTAATTTACAAATAACTAAATTCTATATTCTGCTCGAAAACAACCGCAAGCCACCAGGAGTGCTGGCAACCCGCGAATTCCGCAGGGATGTCAGGCGAGGCCTGGCAGCAGGCGCCCGCTAAGGGTGTGGGGACCGCTCAATGCGTGGAAATCCCGCGTTAGACCTGGCATTAGATGCCGGGTCTTTGGACCCGACTGTCGATACCTGCACTGGGCACGGGGCGTAGGCTAACGGGCGGATGCCCCTGCTATCGGGTCAGGTCAGCGGGTTGGACCCGGCAGACTACTCCTAGCAGAAATTTTTCCGAATAGTTTTCTATCGAGACCCTATTTTTTCGAAATGTTCAGTTATGGTATTTTCCCAAAATATTTTTTAAATTTGCTTTAATATATATCGTTATTATATATTATTTCATGGGAAATTTTGATTAGACTTGAAATTATTTTCACTCACATATTTCGAACAGTTTATAATACCCGGATTTTCACTATAAATTTTTCGCGTTATTTCATCTGAGATATACTGGATAGCTTGGTGTCTATACAATATGAATAAAATAATTTGAGGACTGAGACAGTTGTATTTGTACAGTTGACGTGATTGGTTGACAGTTATAATTGAGGATATTGTGTAGCAGATTGTTTTAATTGTGATATCGGGTATATCATATGAGAATATTATTGGAATGAATATATGTATTCAATTTGATGTATGTTCGTATTCTGTATGCCGAGACATTGGACAAGAATGGCTGAAAATGGCTAAGTATAGCCACGTTAGCGCACGCTACAATATATGCCTAGTGCACGCTAAGATATATACTTAGCGCACGTTACGGTGCGTATTTAGCGCACGCTAAGAGGTTTAAGTTACGTACGCTAAGGAGGACCCCTAACGTACGTAAGGTATTCTAGATAAGGTTTGGAAGGTGGCCGACCGGTAGGCCCAGGTTGATTATTATACGCACTTAGCGCACGCTAATGCATTTTGGTAGCGCACGCTAATTTCAGATCGTTCAACAGGGAATCTTGGCTTTCGGTAAGTGGACCCGGCCACTTTCGACGCGTGACCAGATAAGGTCAATGGATGTTTGTCATGTAGGGCTAGCGCACGCTAATCGTATGGTTAGCGCACGCTAATTCTAGATCTAGCAGAGAGAATACCAGTAATCATGGATACTTTTAGCATGTGGGGGCACGGGTGGTAAGTGCAGACTGTAGCAAGTCAACTGCGGATAGCGTACGCTAAGGTTAAGGACTTGCGTGCGCTAGACAGAATGGTTACGTACATTAATGCATGGACTTTACGTACGTAAGTTGATGTACGAAATAAGACAGTAGCCTCTGGGCTGCGATAGCGCACGCTAGCAAAGTCAGTTAGCGCACGCTAAGGCTGTAGCGTACGCTAAACACAAGGTTTAGCGCATGCTAGTATTTTGTTTTATAAAAGGGGACAGACGTGTACTGAGAGGTATTTTGTCCATTCTCCTTCCTTCGGTCGATAGAGAGAGCCCTGGGAGGTACTTGAAGTTCCTAAACACTCTGAGATGATGATCTTTAACAAGATTAAGATGGAGAGCATGGATTAAGGCCTTGTTCTTGAAGTTATTAATGATTCTTGGAATGAAGTTCAATTGTTCTTCTTCTTGGTTCGTCCATGCAAGGTAATTCTCGTATCCCTTTGATAGTGTTCGTTTCTAAGGGATTATTACTTGTGAGGGAGCATGTTGAATTATAATGTGATGATGTTATATGAGATTTATTGGAATGGTGATAAGAGAATTCGGATGTTAATCATGATTCTTGTGGTGAATTGTGTTGTTCATATTTTTGAGATAAGTTGGTTAATCCTTCTCCTCATTTTCGGATGTTGATGTTGTTATTGATACCTTCTTCATATTATGATAGTTACGATGGATTTGTTGCGATTCTTGAGGTTATATGAATTGCATGATGAAGAAAGTGATAACATGATGATATATACATCAGATTATGTCGTTTTGAATGTGATTTCGGATATTTCATGTTCTTGAAGAACTCTTGAATTATATGATATGATAATTATGTATAGGAGGTGATGGTGTTTTGGATATGAATATGGGATATTCATATCTAGAACTAAGTATGTAATTTGATATAGTATTCATATAAGAATACGAATATGATTTCGAGTATGATGATGAGATTGAATTTGGAAAGGTTGTGTTTGATCTTGGAGTATGGTTTTCATTACATTCATATTCCTAGCCGCAAAGTGTTAGTCGATGCTTGGAATGCATTTGCGGTTGGTATTGTGGACATGAGTTCATAATTGTTTTGTATTGTTCGGTTTTGTATGTAATCAAGGTATTGTTGAGCCGTTGAGTTTGATTGGTTGGCTAGGTCGGTTATTGATTGTTATCAAACTTGTTGTTAATCGATTATTGCAATAGGTTGTGATAATTGATTGTGGATTATGATCGTTATGTCGCGGTTGAGGCTGAAGAGTTCGTAGATTGCTTTTGGTCGGGGCTGACGAGCTCGTAGACGAAGGTAATGGATTTTGGTAACGGCTTCGTGGTATCAGTATCGAGGCAAGTTTATACTTGTTCAGTTTATAATACTTAATGAATGATTTCGCTTTCATTTCATTTATAATTCATATAGAAATTTTGTTATAAATGTAAATTTTCGGGATGATGGTTTGCATATCGTGCTCTAGTTTGGATTAAATCATAATGTATATGATTTAATTGTGTTCAAGGAATACGTGAGTTATCTTTGGTCAAGTATATGGAATATCGGATATCGAGGATAGTTATCGTGTCGATATTGATGTCGGGATGGTGGTTTATTGAAATTAATGAATTGTACCTCATTCGAGATTATTCGTATAACTGTGTATTCGTTCAGGGATGTTGTTCGTGGAAAGGATATTGTCTTCGGATTTGAGGTAATTTAAGCATTGTTCAGTTATGAGGATAATTAGTATGTTGAGTTGTGGTATAAGTTGAGGTTTCATATGATGATATTCGTATTTTTGTTGTTCGTTGAGGGATGTTGATACCATGATGGTAGTGTTGAGATTGTTGATCGCGTTGATCATTCTTTGGGAATTGTGATCCCAAGATATTTGTTTTGGATATTGTCGGTCGTGTTGATCTTTCATTATCCATGTGTCATTGTTCACTTCGGTGAGTCTATTGATCCTTATTGGATATGTGATTCTTTGAGTTTCATTGTCATGTTACATCGTGACATATTTGGAGTCATATCTGCGTGCCGATTGGTTATTGTGTAGGATTTTTAGCTGGGCACACTATGGTTATGCGTGGATGTTCACGCATTGAACCGTGCACACGAGACGTAGTTCGTGAGGCTAATTAGGTACATGTCCCACATATATCCTGGATTTCGTATACGGGGTGGACATGTGCACGAACACATTTCCGGATCGGGCATACTGTGACGTCCATCTTTGAGCCATATTGTTTGGTCGTTCATAGTCCATGTATGATTGAATATGTTCGACGGTTTGCGACTGGTTGTTCATACGCCCGAGGGGTATGTTCGATAGTCGGAGTTATTTCTTTGAGATCCATTATTGTTGATCATTTGGAGGTTACCTTGTTGATGGTACTCTCGGTTATTGTTGATCATTTGGAGTTTATCATGTTGATGGTATTCTCGGTTATTGTTGATCCTTTGTTGATCGTGTTTGGAGTTTACCTTGTTGAGGGTATTCTCGGTTATTGTTGATCCTTTGTTGATCGTGTCGGAGTTTATCATGTAGATGGTATTCTCAGTTATCATCGATCCTTTGTTGGTCGTTTTGGAGTTTATCAGGTCGATGATATTCTCGGTTGATGTATTGGTTGAACATTGTTCTTGATCGCATGAGTATTCGGATTGTACGACGATGTTTCGGAATTTGTTATCACTGTTTGGTGGTAGGTTATCTACCTATATATTGTGTATTATTGGTTTATCCAGGTTGAGATTTGATTGTGTACTCCGATGGGCAGGATTTGGCACAGATTGGATTATTTCACGCTTATGATTTATGATGATGTTTTGAGGGTTCTTGGTATTGTTTGATTACAGTACAGATGTTGTTGAGTTCATTTCATCATTTGAGGATGCGAAATGTGGATGCCGGTAAGGATTGATCTGTTATGGATTGCTATGGGTTGGTAAGATTACGAAGGTATGATTACATTGGTAGTATTCTTACTTTATTATTATATTGGTATGTAATTATATATGATGATGTGATCGATATCATTATTGAGTATTGTGACTGACCCCGTCGTGGGCTTTATTTTTAGGTACTCGGAGATCGAGCTAGTAGCAGTCGTGAAGGGGTGAGATTCCCGGGTGATACTTGTTGTGGCATGTTTTCGGAGAATTGAGTATTCTTTCTGGTTTATTTCCGCTGCAATTGTGAATTTTGAACTGTGTTTTTATCCGCTCCGTGTGTATTTCAAAATGGCTTTCTAGTATTTTTACCAACTCGTGTTTAACTTTCAAATTGCCCCTTTGGGTGTCTCGTAAACTTGGTTTATTTCGTTAAACCCTTTTTCCCTAAATTATTTTATCGGTACGTATAAGTGGTGGCTTAACATACATTTTGAAACTGTTGAGTTTTGAACATTTTTGCCTTGTATTTTTCAACTGGTATTTTGACGGTATTTGAGAACTATATTTTGAAAGATATTTGAATATTTAAAATATTACCGTCATCGGCTTTTTGGCATTTTTGAACGTTTTTGAAATGGTTTTTAGCCTGGTGGGTTCCGGCGCGGGACCCACGGCGCTGTAATATCCCGGATGGTTTTGGGGGTGTTACACAGTTAAAATTGAGCATTTGCGAATTAATTAGATTAATTTTGGCTAAATTAAATTGATTAATTTTCTATATTGATTGGATCAATATATTAAATTAATGATTTTAAGTTTTCATTGCATAATGTATGTTGCATATTACGTGATGGGGATGTAACTCATGAATTTGTCTTTTTAGAACCAAATGTTTTTTTTGGATGGGTTGTAAAGGCCAATTTAAGTGTTTATTTATTTTCATAGAATTTTTGTATAGATTGCGGTCAAAATATAATAGATAGCTAGCACAGAGATAGCCCGGAACAATCCATCAAGAAGACGGCAGTTCAAGATTTTTTTTATTTCATTGGGTCATTCGCTTGGCCCAGTACTTCGGAAAATCCATGAGTTGCTTGTTGTTAGCAACTAGGTTGCATTTTTGTACATTCATTTGTAATAGATGTGCTCATATAACGCGATTGTTAAACTGGATTATTGTGCAAAGTGTAACTATAATCGTGGAATTCTCCCAAAAAAAACATTAAGTTGGTAAAAGATGCGAGGTACTCTACCCTCCATCAATAATTAGGAAATTAGAATCCTAAACCTGTATACTGCTTTTCCGAGTTTGTGGGGGTAATATAATTGGGGAAGGTGGATAAAATCTAAGTGTGCATTAAATACCCTCAATTGAGGCAAATTTTATCCCTAAAAGTCGTGTTGATTGCTAGATAAGATGCAGTTGCCAGACTGATGAAGTTGATGATTCAAGATTAGGTAGTTCAGTAAACGATATATATCAAATCATCCATTAGATAGATTGGTGTTGGACACCAATTTATAAAGTTTAGTAGACCAGAAATTGTTTGGGTTGCAAACTATTAAATTATATAAAAAACGTGATCACCACTAAGAAGTTACTCGTACGACGACTTCTGAATTTTCACATAGGGAGTGTGAATTTTCGATAAAAATAGCTGGAGCCGAGTTATGAATCTGAAAATCCTTATTTCTAAACTCGGATCATCATTACTGTATCTCTAGTAACTCAATTTTATTTTATGTAGAAATAATAACTCTCAACTATGACTGTGAATTCACTTGCTATACTATGTGAAAAGAACACCCTGACCGGACTAAGCTTTATAGATGGCTCCAAAGTCTAAGGATCATCCTCAGTATGGAGATGTTGGGTTACATCTTAGATGCGAATATCCCACCGACTCCTACTCGGACCACGACAAATCAGGAAGAGGTTGATGCCCATAAAAAATAGGTCAAAGATGATATCAAAGCCCATGACTTCATGATGGGCTCACTGAAAAATGAGCTGCAGACAGCACACGAGATAATGACTTTTTCTAGGCGGATACTGGCTCATCTGAACGAGCTTTATGGGAAGCATAGCTGTAGGGCTTGATATGAGATATCGAAGCAGTTGGTCGGAGTTTGGATGAAAGAAGGAGAGAAAACCGTTGACCATGTTCTCAAAATGGTCTCGATGATCAAGAGATTGGAAGATCTTGATTTTATGATGCATGCTTCTCTCCAGACTGATCTCATCCTCTAGTCCCTGCCTGAATCCTTATCACGGTTTATAATGAACTTCAACTGCAATGAGATTGTTGCAATATAGTTGGGTTGATGAACAAAATATCCACCGCTCAGCCTCAGATGAAGACACTGAGGGTGAAGGAGACTGCACTTGTTTTCTTTTCTGGACCTCACTTTCAATAAGAAGAAGGAGAAGAACAAGAAGCAGATGGGGCCCAAAGCTATGGTTATAAAGGGAAAGGGAAAAGCTCCATGGTTCAGCAAGAATGTAAGGCTAAACCAACGGACATATGCTTGAAATTCAGTAAGCTGGGCAACTGTAGAAAGTATTGTCCGAAGGTCAATGGTCCATCAGGTACAGAACTTTTAGTTTTGGAGAAAAATTATCCTGCTACTGTTTTTTCTACTTCTTGGATACTAGTTTCTGGTGCTAGTTCTCACATTTGCACTATGAACCAGGTTCTGGAATGAAGTAAGCAGATTCGAGCTGGGTAAGTGATGGTAACAATTGGATCCGGACAGTTTGTGGAAGCTATCGACATTAGATCTCTTAGATTAGGAATCTGGTTTTATTTTAAGTTTGGATGATGTGTTAGTCTTCCCCGAGGGGCACATGAACATTGTTTTAATTCCTCTTACAGATAGAAAAGGGTACCAATTTTCATTGGTGATGGTTGTTCCGAGATTTATTTTAAGAATAAATTAGTTGCCTCAATCACATTGCTGAATGGTCTTTATCATCTAAATTTGAAAAATAAAACTGTTGTCAATACTATGACTAGAAACGTGGTAGAGATGAAACTAACCAAATGCTAAATTGGCATCTTAGACTTGGTCATGTCGGTCATACCTAGATTACAAGATGGATAAATATGGACTCATGGGTCCATTGGGGTGGGATCTCTATCCTACTTCTGAGCTTGCCATAAAGGAAAATTGACTAAGTCTCCCTTCATAGGGACTTTCGAAAGAAATATTGATAAACTTGGATTAATTTATACAGACGTATGTGCTACTTTGGAGGCAGCACGAGATGGATACTAGTTTTTCATCACGTTTACTGATGATCATACAAGGTGTGGTTTTGTGTACCTGATGTAACACAAATCTGAAGCCTTCTCGACACTCAAGGAATTTAAGGCACTAGTTGAAAATCATACTGGGAACCATATTAAGGCACTCCAGTCAGATCGAGGAGGAGAGTATATGAGCATAGAGTTTGATGAGTTCTTGAAAGAACACGAGATCGTATTACAACGAACACCTCCAGCTACTCCACAATTGAATGGCGTTTCAGAATAGAACCTTGTTGGACGTGGTTCGATCCATGCTAAACAATACTGAATTGACAATTTACCTATGAGGCCATGCACTACTTACTGTTGGACATATCTGAACAAATGACATTCTAAGTCCATTCCTACAACACCACATGAGATGTGGAGAGGTAAGAAACTAAGTCTTAATCACATTAAGATATGGGGATGCCAGTTTATGTTAAGAAGACAAAGGTTGAGAATTTGGAAGCTAGGTCTATTAAGGGATGTTTCATCGAATATCCCAATAATTCGATGGGTTATCTATTCTACATGCCCGAAGATCATAAGATCATCGTTGATTTACAATTACACTTCCTGGAAGTTGAGTTCATTCACAAAAGTGGATCAGGTAGAAATGTTTTTTAGAAGAACATAGAGAACTCCCATAGAGACACTTGCGCAAAAAGATAGAACCGAACCTTCTGCCGCTATAACCATGTAGGTCTAGTAGGATTTCTCAAATACTTGAGAGGTATGACTCCATGCATCTGGAGAAACTATATCTCCATCAAATAGATGGTAGCCTAGAGAATGATCCTACATCATATGACCAAGAGATGGTAGATATGGACTCCTTAAAGTGACAAAAGGCCATGGAAGCTGAGGTAGACTCAATACATGTCAATCAAGTTTGGACTTTAGTAGATCGAGTTGAGGGCATAATGTCTATTGGATTGAATGGATATTCAAAAGAAATACTAATGGGGATGGCAACTTAGAAGCCAACAAAGCTAGTCTTGGGGCTAAGGGTTATACCCAGAAGGAAGGGATCAATTACCACGAGACCTTATCACATGTTGCCACGATTAAGTCTATTTGTATGATGCCTGCCATAGCTGCCCACTATGATTATGAAATATGGCATATGGACAGGAAGATGGTTTTACATAATGGATACCCCGAGGAGAAAATGTATATGGAACAGCTTATAATCTTCGTGTCTACTACCGATATTTATAAAGTATACAAGCTTCAATGTGCCATTTATGTTTGAAGCAGGCATCATGAAGTTGGAATCATTATTTTGACAAAGCAGTCAAAGACATTGACTTCGTGCAAAATAAGTAAGAACATTTTGTTTTTAGAAAGTTTAGTGGGAGAGAGATCGCATTTATAGTACTACATGTAAATGACATTATACTAACACGAAATAACGTAGGATTGCTCTAGTTTTTGAAAGCTTGGCTTTCTAGCACATTATCCATGAAAGACTTGGGAGAAGCTTCATATATTCTTAAATTCGTATCTACAGGCATAGAGCGAAGAGAATGATAGGACTATCTCAAGCCCTCTATATAGAAAAGATCCAAAATAGATTTAGGATGGAATATTCTAAAAGAGGGTTCTTACCCATGTGACATGGAATAAAACATTCCAAAGCTACGTGTCCTCAAAGTGAGAAAGATAGATGGTAAATGAGATAGGTACCCTACACCTCAGATGTGGGTAGCCTCATGTACGTAATATTGTGTACGAGATTAGATGTTACATACGATATAAGCGTAATCAGTCGATTTGAAGAACACCTGGGTAAAGAACATTGGAAAGTCATAAAGAACGTCCTAAAGTTACTTAAACGGACTAATGAAATGATTCTTATATACGGTGGTGGAGAATTAGAAGTATACGGATTTGTGGACTCTGATTTCGGTGGCAACACTAATAAAGGGAAATATACTTCAAAGTACATATTTACTCTGAATGGTGGAGTAGTTTATTCGATAAGTTCCAAGCAAACTGCGACTGCTTATTCCACTTGGCAGAATGAATACCAATCTGCCTCGAAGGCATCAAGGGAATCATTCTGGATCAGGAGCTTCTTCAAGAACTTCAAGTGGTTCCAATTGCAGAGCTACCGGTGCTGCTTTACTATGACCATGAAGAAGCTGTTGCACATGATAAAAAGCCCAGGTCTCATCACAAGACCAAACATATTGGGAAGGAGTATCACATCGTCAGAAAAAACATGGTACAAAATAGATACGTTAAACTGTAGAGAGTAGACTCAGCAAATAATCTCGTCGGCCTGCTCAGCAAGACACTATCGCATATTGTCTTGGAGAGACATCTAAATAATATGGGTATTAGATATCATAGTTTGTGGAATTGAGTGCAAGTGGGAGATTGTTAGAGTATGCCCTC
This sequence comes from Orobanche coerulescens, assembly GCA_033398695.1. Taxonomy (NCBI): domain Eukaryota; kingdom Viridiplantae; phylum Streptophyta; class Magnoliopsida; order Lamiales; family Orobanchaceae; genus Orobanche; species Orobanche coerulescens. Next base: position 33,154,067 of record CM065814.1, on the reverse strand, counting down.
GAATGCCACTCTGAGTATGAGAGAGTTTGATCATTGACATGTAATTATGTATTTACTTCCCAATTTAATATATGTCATTTGTAACACCCCGAGATATTCGGAATAATTACAGCACCGTAAACCCTTTAAGTAAGGATTTACAAGGCTAACTTAAAAGAAATCTAAATATAATCCAATCGTACAACTGAAGTTCAAAATACAGATTTGATTCAACCGATCAAATGAGTTAACTTATATAACCATATCGAAATGACATTATTAAAACCGACGTACTCGAGAACTAAATGAACCAAGAAGACAAATCACAATAGCAATAAACCTCAACCACATCACTGAGCCATTTCATCGTCCTGTCGGTACTGTGGTTGCTTCCCCGCTCCTCGGCTACCTGAACATCAAAACAATGTCCACCCCCGAAGGGGTTAGCAAAACAATGCTAGTACAAGTATCATAATACATAAATCATCAGTGCATCATAAAACATGCAAAGCGGACTTCCGTCACCGGAATCCAACGATGCGAATCCTCACGATTCCATCAACAAAGTACAGGGTAATCCAGCGATCCAGCGCCCTTGGTATAGATCCCCATGATGATCCCGTCGGACCAACGCATGGTGGAAAACCCGTCCAGCGATCCGATCCGCCCTCGGATAGATCCCCATGATGATCCCGTCGGACCAACGCATGGTGGACATTCGATCCAGCGCCCTCAGCATAGATCCTCATGATCCCCTCGGATCATTTATACCATAAATCAATCAATTATGCATACATATATGCATTTCAATATGTTCATCAATACGAACAATTAACAACGAATACCATGAGAAATTACAGAAATACATCTCATATTCGACAACATGAACAAAACCATAAGCATGATCAAAGTTTCAATATAAATCGAACTCGACATATGATACTTGCCTCGAAAATGGCAAGAATGGATATACTCCAACAAATGACACGCGTCCGTATGCCACTGCCCCTCGATCGTACCCTATGCAAGGCTCGGACCTAAGAAATAATAAAGAATTCCTCTCAAGTCGTACGAACGTCTAATAATCCGGTTTACGACCGCAAGCTCTAAAAATGAATTCTGCCTGAACTACTTAGCGCGCGCTACGTACTATACGTAACGTGCGCTAAGCCTGCCTGTTAACGTACGCAAATGACCAGGTTTAGCGTGCGCTAGCTGTGGTCTTGACAGATATTCTCACGAGCGACCGCCTACTCGATGATATAACGTACGTTACGTATCCAACGTAGCGCACGTTACTCATTCCCGATAGCGCACGTTAATATATACATCTTAGTGTGCGCTAATCGTGCATGGCAGTCACTACTGGATAAAACTTGAGCTAAAGGTGATGAAAACTCATGAAATCCTCAGTGTTAATACATTCCAACTCCGTGCATATCATGCTCATACGGTTTATGAAAGATCTTTATGGATTAAATGACTACGAGACACAAGGATACGTATCATCATTACTACACCATAATTCATCTTGATCTTCAAGAAAATATTCTAAGTTCCGTTCATTCCAAGTCCCAAAACATATGATTCCTTACGTAAAACATACGAACTAGGTAATCTTCATATACTGGTCATGATCGGTTTTGAAGATACATAATATGCTTAGGAGTCCACATACTAAAAAGGTTCAATGGATCATACGATGAATAAGTGCCGAAACGTCGAAATTATCCTTCTAACACATGATGTTTGACTATTAACGAATCTAACTGACTAGATAAACATGATCAAACCTCCTTTAGAACACTACTAATATTGGTGAAGAATCACCTACCTCAAAGTAGTGAAGAACAAGGAGGAAATCGAAGCAATCCAACGTCGAAGGCTTGAACACCAATCCTCAATGATCTACAATCTTCAACACGAGCTAGGATGCTGATATGAAGTGTTTAGGATGTAGAGAGTAATACTCTAAGTATAAGGATTCGGATGTGGGAAGAGAAAAGACTGAAAATATGAAAAGGATGTTGTCCTATTTATAGAAAATGGTTATTAGCGCGCGCTAGTCCATACTCGTAGCGTGCGCTAACGGCTTACTGACTTCACTGTACTCAGCACTTAGCGTGCGCTATTCTCATATCAATAGCGTGCGCTAAGGCGTTGACTTGGCTTTTCCCGAAAGCCGTCCAGGTTCATTCCGACACAATCCGACCAAGATCCCCGGCCTGACCTCACCTACCACACGTCTCAATCATATTGACCACGTATAGCGTGCGCTAAGGTTCCTTTGTAGCGTGCGCTATGGATCCATGTTAGCGTACGCTACATATAGACGATAGCGTGCGCTACATGCGCAGAATCACAATTTTTAAATCACATTCATGAAATCATACGCTCAACAACACCGGACTATGAGATACGGAGAATAATACTCAGATTAAAGTGCAACAATTACAATATCACAAGTTCCAAATACATATCAGAAATCTCGGGTATTACATCCTTCCTCCCTAAAAAGAAGTTTCGTCCCGAAACTTAAGATGAAAACAACTCTAGATATCTAGCCTTCATACTGTCCTCTGTTTCCCAAGTGGCCTCTTCAGCTCCATGTCGTGACCATTGTACTTTAACCAAGTGTATTGGTTTATTCCTCAATTGTTTGATCCGACTCTCAAGTATCTTGATTGGTCTCTCTTCGAAGGTGCCATCATTAGCTATCTCGATCTCGTCGAAATCAATGATGTGACTGGGGTCCGGTACATACTTCCGCAATTGGGATACGTGAAACACATTGTGAACGTGACTCAGCGATGGTGGTAAAGCCAACCTGTATGCTAAATCCCCAACTCTCTCCCTAGGACCTCAAATGGCCCGATATATCTCGGACTTAGCTTACCTCTCCTCCCAAAACGGAAAATCCCTCGTGTAGGAGACACCTTCAATAATACATGGTCCCCAACGTCGAACTCTAGAGGGAGACGACGTACGTCTGCATAAGACTTCTGTCGACTCTGGGCAGTCAACGGTCTTTCCCGAATCAAAGCTATCTTCTCTTGAGTCTGAACTATCAATTCCGGTTCTGTCCCGATCAAGTCCGAAGAATCATCCCAGCACAGGGGTGATCGACATCTTCTCCCGTACAAAGCTTCAAATGGTGCCATCTTAACAGAAGCATGCCAACTGTTATTGTAGGTGAACTCAATCAATGGCAAATGAACTTCCCAATCAGTTGACCAATCCAAAGCACAGGCTCTAAGCATGTCTTCTACTGTTTGTATAGTCCTTTCGGACTGACCGTCCGTTTGGGGATGATAAGACGTGCTAAAGTTGAGCTCAGTCCCCAAAGCCCTGTGAACTGCCTTCCAGAAGTGCGACACGAAGCGACCATCTCGATCCGAAATAATGGTCTTCGGCGTCCCATGCAATCTGACTATCTCCGCAATAAATACTCGCGCCAATCTCTCGGGTCCCCATGTATCTTTAATTCCTAGGAAATGAGCCGACTTGGTTAGTTGATCAACTATAACCCAAATCATGTTCATTCCCGTTCTAGTCCTTGGCATACTGGTGATGAAATCCATCGAGATATCCTCCCACTTCCACTGAGGGATCGGAAGTGGCATTAACATTCCGGCAGGTCGCTGATGTTCAATCTTAACCTGCTGATAAGTCAAACACTTCGAAACATACTCTTCTACGTCCTTCTTCATATTCCCCCACCAGAAGTTTTGTTTAAGATCTTTCTACATTTTACTGCTGCCCGGGTGAATAGAATAGGGTGCGCTGTGAGCTTCCTTCAGAATTGTCCGTCTCAAATCATCATCATCGGGAACACAAAATCGACTCTGAAATCTCAGAACTCCATCATCTTGTATCGCGAATCCTGGGGCCTTTCCTTTCTTTACTTCATCACATAACCGAAGGATTAGAGAATCGTTCAACTGCTTAGATTTGATCTCCTCGACTAGTGATGAAGTCAGTTCCATCACATATAGTTGCCCTTGGATTCCTGGTGCCCATACTTCAATCCCTTCGCGGATCAGTTCCCGCTGAATGCTGGTTTGGGATGTAAGTGCTTCCAACACTCGAAGAGAAACAGGTTTACGGATCAAAGCATCGGCTACTACGTTTGCTTTCCCCGGATGATAGAGAATCTCTAAGTCGTAATACTTGATCAATTCCAGCCACCTTCTCTGCCTCATGTTTAATTCTTTCTGACTGAAAATGTACTTGAGGCTCTTATGATCTGTAAAGATCTGGCAACGAGTGTCGTACAAATAATGTCGCCAAATTTGCAAGGCAAAGACCATAGCTGCTAGCTCCAGATCATGAGTCGGGTAATTAACCTCATACGGTTTCAATTGCCGAGAAGCATAGGCAATCACCTTATCCTTTTGCATCAACACACATCCCAGACCCTGATTTGAAGCGTCGTTATATACCATGAATCCATCAGTTCCATCTGGTAACGCTAATATAGGTGTTGTTGTCAGTCTTTTCTTAAGTTCATCAAAACCAGTTTGGCATTTCTCATCCCACGTAAACTTTTGAGTTTTCTGCAACAGCTGAGTGAGCGGACGAGCAATTTTGGAAAATCCCTCTACAAAGCGGCGATAATATCCAGCAAGTCCTAGGAATCTCCAGACTTCTTTCACGTTACTAGGAACTTCCCATTCCAAGATTGCTTCGACTTTCTTCGGGTCCACCTGAACTCCGTCAGCTGATATCACATGCCCAAGGAAATTTACTTCCCTAAGCCAGAACTCGCATTTGGAAAGCTTTGCATGCAACTGTTCCTTCCTCAAGGTGCTCAAAACCACACGCTAATGTTCGGCATGCTCCTCTGCGTCCTTCGAATATATCAAGATGTCATCAATGAAGACGACCACAAATTTATCCAAGTATTCTAAGAATACCCGATTCATCAATTGCATGAATACCGCAGGATCATTGGTAAGTCCAAATGGCATCACTACAAATTCATAATGCCCGTACCGGGACCTGAAAGCAGACTTCGGTACATCCGATTCCTTAATTCTCAACTGATGGTATCCTGATCGCAAGTCAATCTTCGAGAATACCCTTGCCCCTTGCAGTTGATCAAACAAGTCATCGATCCAAGGTATAGGATACTTATTCTTGATCGTCATCTTGTTGAGCTCTGTAATCAATACACAGTCGGAGGGATCCGTCTTTCTTCCGGACAAAGAGAACGGGCGCTCCCCAAAGAGAAACGCTAGGTTGAGTATAACCCTTCTGTGACAATTTCTCCAGTTGCTTCTTGAGTTCATACATCTCGGTTGGCGCCATGCGGTATGATGCTCTGGAAATAGGAGCGGCTCCAGGCTCCAATTCGATAGTGAATTCCACCTCTCTCTGCGGAGGTAACCCAGGTAGTTCGTCGGGAAATACGTCGGAGAATTCATTCACAACTGGAATCGATGAGAGCTCTATTCCTTCCTCTTTCCTCATGGCATAGCACCAAAGTCAATGACATCCCTGCTTCAGTAATTTCACGGCTTTCATTGCTTTGATCAATTTTCCCGAGCTTCCCGGTCTCCATCCTCGGAATAAGTGTTCAGATCCGTCATCCGCAATGATAGAAATAACTCTCTTTCGGTAATTCAGAATAGCTCCATAACGGTTGAGCCAATCGTCTCCGAGAATTAAATCGTCACCGTAGATGTCAACTACAATAAGATTCGATAGCCAATCTCTCCCTCCTATAGACACTGGAAAATCCCTAGCTTCTAGGGTTCCCACAATTTTCTCTCCGCTCGGTAAACCCACAACATAAGGTTCACAATTATACAAGCACGAGATTTTCAAACGATTAACACAGTTCAAAGATATAAAAGAATGCGTAGCTCTCGAATCAAACAAGACACTAACTGGTTGCAAAAGGATCTGAATCGTACCTGATGCAACAGCTGTGTTTTGATCATCCTTCTTCATCTCATAAATACGCGGAGGAACAGACCCAGCGCTGGATGCCTCTCTTTTCCCAACATTTGGCTGCGGGAAACCGCTCTGCTGTGTCTGGTTTACACTAGTGTCCTTCGGAACCGGTACAGGAGTGCGAGTGCCAAAAGATCTAGTCGCATTCCCACAAAATGTTGCGCGATGTCCTTCCTATCCACACTCGAAACAGGTCACAGCAGGCGCAAAACAGTCACGTCGAATATGCCCCGCTTTGCCACAGTTATAACATTTCTTCCCTGTGTCTGAAACGGTTGGTGCTGCCCGGAACTTCTTTCCTCCTTGAGAAGGATGCGGAGGCCTCCTAGATGAATGAAAAGAGGACTGGCCCCTGCGAGGCCCACTACTCTTATTCTCCGTGAAGTTTCCAGCCACTTTCTGCTTCTTTGCTTCCGTCGATTTCTCTACTGCTACCTCCTTCATATCATAGGGCAACGCCTTGTCCTGATAGTGTCGCAAAGTGGTACATTCAAATCCGGACATATATTGCTGAATTTCCGGCTTCATTCGCATGTCAAAATGGAAAATCCTCTCCGCCTCAGTCCTGACCAAGTGGCGCACATAAGTCAGCTGGTGATTAAAAGTCTTAATCACGTCCGTCACAGATGCTTCTGAATTTTGTGGTGAGAAAAAATCCCGAACTCGGGCCTCTCTAACTGGGCGAGGACAATACTGCGCTTCCATCAATAATTTGAATTCCGTCCAGTCAACATTATGCTCCTCCGGTCGAATGGCCTCCCACCAGTCGAAAGCCTCCCTTGTCAGAAGATACTGGGCGACCGGAACCTTTCTGTCGTTGGGACAGTTAATCCCCGCAAAAATCTTTTCTAATTCCTTCAGCCAGTGATCCCAAGAAAGCGTCTCAGCAGATCCGTCAAATTTCGGAGGATGGAATTTGATCACCTCAGTAAGCCATTTATCTCCTCGATTATCCACGTTATGCTGCTGTCCCATCGCCGTCTCCATGCGATCCACAACTTGAGCAAACTGGTTTATCTGGGCAACCACCTGCTGAATCACTCCAGGCACGTGAGGATCTGCATTATTATTTGCTGATCCCTATTGTCCCCCGGAATGGGAATCCGTTCGGCTAGCGGTTATTTCTGGGGTAGACACCGAATCTTCTTGTCTCGCGTTTCCACGTCCGCGTCCACGACCGCGTCCGTGTCCACGACCTCCTCTCAACATACTGTAAACACAAATACTCAATATCCAGGGCAAACTTTCTAAAAGTACATCCATCAATGTTCACAAAACATGAATTAAATAAAACGGTAGTATTTGAGATTTAGGAAACTTACAACCATGGTCCACACGACAAAGCTGGCTCAACAGTGATGTTACGAACGACCAATAATCAAATGACGTAAACAGACCCAACTAACCCGACTGCCAAGATATCCATGAATCTTAGCTCCGATACCATATTCTGTAACATCCCGAGATATTCGGAATAATTACAGCGCCGTAAACCCTTTAAGTAAGGATTTACAAGGCTAATTTAAAAGAAATGTAAATATAATCCAATCGTACAACTGAAGTTCAAAATACAGATTTGATTCAACCGATCAAATGAGTTAACTTATACAACCATATCGAAATGACATTATTAAAACCGACGTACTCGAGTACTAAATGAACCAAGAAGACAAATCACAATAACAATAAACATCAACCACATCACTGAGCCATTTCATCGTCCTGTCGGTACTGTGGTTGCTTCCCCACTCCTCGGCTACCTGAACATCAAAACAATGTCCAACCCCGAAGGGGTTAGCAAAACAATGCTAGTACAAGTATCATAATACATAAATCATCAGTGCATCATAAAACATGCAAAACGGACTTCCGTCACCGGAATCCAACGATGCGAATCCTCACGATTCCATCAACACAGTACAGGGTAATCCAGCGATCCAGCGCCCTTGGTATAGATCCCCATGATGATCCCGTCGGACCAACGCATGGTGGAAAACCCGTCCAGCGATCCAGCGCCCTCAGCATAGATCCCCATGATGATCCCGTCGGACCAACGCATGGTGGACATTCGATCCAGCGCCCTCAGCATAGATCCTCATGATCCCCTCGGATCATTTATACCATAAATCAATCAATTATGCATACATATATGCATTTCAATATGTTCATCAATACGAACAATTAACAACGAATACCACGAGAAATTACAGAAATACATCTCATATTCGACAACATGAACAAAACCATAAGCATGATCAAAGTTTCAATATAAATCGAACTCGACATATGATACTTGCCTCGAAAATGGAAAGAATGGAAATACTCCAACAAATGACATGCGTCCGTATGCCACCGCCCCTCGATCGTCCCCTATGCAAGGCTCGGACCTAAGAAATAATAAAGAATTCCTCTCAAGTCGTACGAACGTCTAATAATCCGGTTTACGACCGCAAGCTCTAAAAATGAATTCTGCCTGAACTACTTAGCGCGCGCTACGTACTATACGTAACGTGCGCTAAGCCTGCCTATTAACGTACGCAAATGACCAGGTTTAGCGTGCGCTAGCTGTGTACTCACGATCTTTTACGAGCAATGGCCTTCGCCGATGATATAACGTACGTTACGTATCCAACGTAGCGCACGTTACTCGTTCCCGATAGCGCATGTTAATATATACATCTTAGCGTGCGCTAATCGTGCATGGCAGTCACTTCTGGGTAAAACTTGAGCTAAAGGTGATGAAAACTCATGAAATCCTCAGTGTTAATACATGCCAACTCCGTGCATATCATGCTCATACGGTTTATGAAAGATCTTTATGGATTAAATGACTACGAGACACAAGGATACGTATCATCATTACTACACCATAATTCATCTTGATCTTCAAAAAAATATTCTAAGTTCCGTTCATTCCAAGTCCCAAAACATATGATTCCTTACGTAAAACATACGAACTAGGTAATCTTCATATACTGGTCATGATCGGTTTTCAAGATACATAATATGCTTAGGAGTCCACATACTAAAAAGGTTCAATGGATCATACGATGAATAAGTGCCGAAACGTCAAAAATATCCTTCTAACACATGATGTTCGACTATTAACGAATCTAACTGACTAGATAAACATGATCAAACGTCCTTTAGAACACTACTAATATTGGTGAAGAATCACCTACCTCAAAGTAGTGAAGAACAAGGAGGAAATCGAAGAAATCCAACGTCGAAGGCTTGAACACCAATCCTCAATGATCTACAATCTTCAACACGAGCTAGGATGCTGATATGAAGTGTTTAGGATGTAGAGAGTAATACTCTAAGTATAAGGATTCGGATGTGGGAAGAGAAAAGACTAAAAATACGAAAAGGATGCTGTCCTATTTATAGAAAATGGTTATTAGCGCGCGCTAGTCCATACTCGTAGCGTGCGCTAACGGCAAACTGACTTCACTGTACTCAGCACTTAGCGTGCGCTATTCTCATATCAATAGCGTGCGCTAAGGCGTTGACTTGGCTTTTCCCGAAAGCCGTCCAGGTTCATTCCGACACAATCCGACCAAGATCCCCGGCCTGATCTCACCTACCACACGTCTCAATCATATTGACCACGTATAGCGTGCGCTAAGGTTCCTTTGTAGCGTGCGCTATGGATCCATGTTAGCGTACGCTACACATAGATGATAGCGTGCGCTACATGCGCAGAATCACAATTTTTAAATCACATTCATGAAATCATACGCTCAACAACACCGGACTATGAGATACGGAGAATAATACTCAGATTAAAGTGCAACAATTACAATATCACAAGTTCCAAATACATATCAGAAATCTCGGGTATTACATCATTGGCATTGCTGAGTTGGTAAATAAATCGAAATAATATCCTTCCAAATTGAGTAGGAGTATGCCACCCCTTCTGAGATAGGGTGCTATAACACTGGAAGTGTTTGAAACCAAAGTTTCTTAATTTTCCCACAAGTCGATAAAAATTAACTGGACATTATGTTTATTTAAGATATGTACAACATATGCTTGGACATGTTCTTGTCTTCACTTAGAAATAGTGGGAGCATTCATTGTAAGTATACCAATGATTAGTTTATTCAGATACGACTCACCTCGATCCAGTCACAGATTATTCACTCTAAGATAATCAATGACTGAATCGTAAGATTATGATAGCGGTGTATATGGACCTCTGACTTGAGGTTTTATTAGAAGATGTACTTGTGATATTAAGTTAGTCATTGGAGTAATTCGATCCATGATACCTGAAGGTAGTGGTCAACCTCAGCTTAATGGGTAAGTAGCAGTCTTTACTGAATACCAAGAAAGTATTCTCTCTCTTGTAAATGAGCAGGTGTTTGTCTCATGCAGTTAGTGGAAATAAGATCAAAAGTCATTTTCCAAAGAAAATGAACTGATTGTATTTGATACACGATTGCTCCGTGACATTTATTTGCACTAACATGGCATAATGTCTAGTTGTATTAGACTTTGACTTTACTTTCACTCAAAAACTTGATCGGGATATCTGAATGAAGGGTTTATACGTATACAGTATCCATAACATAGAAGGTTTAGAATGATCCTAATTATACGATCTTAGTTGGGTTATAGTGTGAGCCACGGGTCTCGCTAGATGTTACTCACACTCTTTGGATCCTCCATTGCTAACTAAGACGAACCTAAGGAGTCGCGCAACTGGATAGACACCAGATTAAAACGAACTAATTCTCTATACGTGAATATTATGCATTGGATGTCTAATTAATTTATTGGATTTATTAAGGAGTAGTGAATTAAATTATATTACTGAGTAACTAACTTATTTTGGTAAATTGGTCATCGAATTAATTAAATAATTTCTTGGAGAAATTATTTATTAATAGCACTCGTTTAATTAATGAATCGGACGAATTAAATTGGAATACTTCTACCCATACCAGTTGGTTTTAGTGGATAAGCTGACCGTGGCCTGGGACGAGCCCATTTTGGCGGTCGATCTTAATGGCAATGATATAAATATGTCCTCGTATGCCACTCAGACGATGAGAGAGTGAGAGTATTATATTATAATTATGAACATCAACCTAATAAGGCATTAATATTGCTAGATTATTATATATCATTGACATCATGATTTGATATGTAGGATAATTGCCCTTGTATTTAAGAGCAAACATTTCACTCCTTATACGATAAGGGAATTGGCACTCGAATTGTTTTAGGCTTGAATTCTTAACTAGTTCCCAAGTCGATAAAACTTAATTGAGCATTAGTTTTAGACAAGAGTTGTATAATGTGTATTGTGGCAAAGATAGTGTACATCATCACTAAGAGTTAGTGGAGCAGACGTTATAGGTATGCTAATGGGATTCGTATGCTTGGACTCGACTCACCTCGATTCAGTAACATGGATTTCACTCTGGGATAGTCAATGACTGAATCAAAAGGTTGTGATAGGTATACGTGAACATTTAACTTGACGATTCAGTAGGAGATGTGCTTGTGACATTAAGTTACTCACTAGAGTAGTTTGATCCAATCACTGGCTGGTGGGGCCAACCTCGAAGTGCGACTTGATGGGCAAGTGGCAGTCTGTACTAAATATCAAGATAGGATTTTGTCTCTTGTAAGTGAACAAGTGGATGTACTATGTGGTTAGTGGCAAATGAGATCATAAGTCTTTGGCCAAAACATTTAAAGCTAGTTGTATTTTATACATGAAAGCTCGGTGATCTCAGTTTGCAATAACAAAAACATAAAGTCAAGCTACAATAAGATTTGTCATTGCCGTGACCCTAGTACTTGACCGGGACATATGATTGAATAGTTTATACGTATATGGTATTCATAATGTAAAGGTTTTTGGAATGATCCATATCATTCATTCTCAGTTGGATTACGATATTGGCCACGCAACTGGCTAGGTAGTGTTAACACTCTTTGGATCCTCAAATTCTAACTAAGACGAACCTATAGAGTTGCAACACAAGAATAGACGACGGATTATATTCAATTTATTCTCTTTTGGTTAATATATTACTGGGTAATTAATTTTGTTCATATTATTTCTTAGAGAATTTATATTTAATATCATGAATTAATTGGATTAGTTAATCGTATTAATATTGAAACGTACCAAACTTTATCTATAAGACTAGATACATGAGGGTCCGTTTCACGGACCAAAAATAAACCAACCATAATAATCCTCGCATGGCCGCCCCTTTCCCACCATTTGATGGTTTTTTATCTCTTTATTCCATGGTGAGATATGATGAGATTATGTGGGATTATATATATATATATATATATATGAGATTATGTGGGATTATATATATATATATATATATATATATATGAGATTATGTGGGATTATATATATATATATATATGCTTGGTATATTACTAAAGGGTTTTTGTCTTATGGTGTGGAGATTGTTTCATTTATATCATCTTAACAACACATCACAATTACAAGATCATCACGTTATTGTTGTTTGGCCGTGAGATATAGAGGAGTGAGGGAGAGAAATTTTCTCTAGTCTTGAAACTTGGTTTTAAGTGTATTTTGAGAGAAAAATTATTTATAAATACTTAGAGTATTTGTAAAATAAAGAAAAAGTTAATTCTATTTACTTCTAACCGTATTACTTCGAGAATAAGAAGATAGAAATTATTCCGGACATCTTGACCTGTGATACGTAGAGCCGTGGTGTTTTCGGTGCTCGGAATTTCGTGAAAGCTTCGACCGTTACATTAAAGGTCTTCAAAGGTATGATTTCTAAATTCATATTTTGATTTATTATATTCGTATATATGATATTTGATCGATCTTGTTCAGGAGTTTGGTTTATTGATTGGATCAAATATATTATTCCAATGCCCGTTCGAATTTAGGCCCCGGATCCCAACAGGCACAAGGGGGCAATTTTTGTCTTTTTAATGACATTAAAGGCCAAGGAAATAGTATAAAATACTACCTCTCCCTCCTTCTAAAAGAAAGGGTTGTACAAACCTAATCTTTTAGCCACCAAGAGAGAGAAAGAGAGTTCCTTTCCCCCTCACATACTAGCCGGGCACACATAGTGTAATATCCGAAATTTCTACTACTGTGGTTTAATATTATTTTATCCGAATTATGTTGTACAGCACGGAATCTGTACAGTATGGATAAAATAAATGAAGGACTAAGACATCTGTATTGGTATTATTACCGCACTTGGTTTACAGTTGTATTGGAAGATATTGTGTGTCGGGCTTATCGTATGAGAATATCGTTGGAAGATGTATATGTATTCAGTATGCCGATGTTCGTTTGCATGTCGAGATGTTAGACAAGAGTAGCTGAAAATGGCTAAGTATAGCCACATTAGCGCACGCTACGATGTATACTTAACGTACGCTAAGGCACAAGGATTACGTACGTTAATAAGTAGAGTTAATGTACGTTAAGATGCTAAGTGTTACGTACGTTATGCATAAGGCATTACGTACGTAACGAGAGGAATCGGACAGCTCAGGCTATGGCCGATAGGTGGGACCCATGGTCGGTAGCTTTCGGCGCGGATGTGGACGGGCGAGTCAACGTTGGGGTTAACGTATGCTACGGGAAGTGTATAACGTACGTTAAATGGAGTTTCACTATATCAAGTCAACGTACATATTACGTACGCTATGAAGGATATGTTACATACGTAATCTATAACACACCCAAGACATTCAGGGCATATTACAGCGCCGTGGACCCCACACTGTGGAATCCACCAGGCTAACGTACCAACAAGATCAACGATAACCAATCATCAATAAAACGACAATTCAATTAAAAGACTACAACCCGACATATAGAATCCAACACCAATCCATTTCCCAAAACGGGAACACAACATTAACAATTTTGAAAAGGAAGTACTCGAGTACTTAAACCAATTTTATAATACAGAAACCCCAAAACAAGACATCAAAAATAATTGACAGAATTGAACACCAACAATTGACTACTGAACAGTATCATGCTTGCCCATCATCCTCATACGGCTCAAGTGCTTGTTTGTCCCCACGAGCGATACCTGAAATATAAAAAGTATTTCCCCCATTTAAGGGATTAGCGACAACTGCTAGTGCAAGTACAATCCATTTGAACTACATTCTAATCAGATGAATATATGCGCCAAAAATTATTTTAGAAAACATTTTATATTTCGGAATATTTGCAATGTACAATCACATAACACATTATCTCCAACAAATCACAATTCAAAGTTAACCGTCGGTACGAGACTCACGGCCTCCGTACCCCGCAGAGCCCCGTCGGACATCCCTGAGTGGCTAATCACAGTTCGCGATACGCACACTCACGGCAATACGTATCCCTAGAGGTCCCGTCGGACCGTCCCTAGATGAACATACACATATCCATCCACAAAAACCACGATAAAACCATAATTCAAATAATAGAACATGTAAACAAATGTAAAGTACTTGCCTTTGAGACATTCTTGAAGAAACAGAAGTGAAACACGACTACGAACGGTCCGGGTGGAAAACGACGGTTCCTAAACGAAGGATCAATATAGTTCAGCCCCAACGGACAACAATAACCGATCGGAATACACCCATAATCCCCGATTACAATTCATGACGAAAACGTTCAATCGATACGGGCGAGGGTTTACGCAAAATCTCCCCGTATCAACAATTTACGGATTAATTCGAGGAAAAATGGATTGAGAATCACTTAATAACAACAACCAATAAGACATTACGTAACATAATTGAACAATTCGGAACTAATCCCTAGAATCCCGAAAAACCCCCAAAATTGACAAGTTAGGGTTCTAGATGAAAATACCTTGAATTCGGACGATGGAGGATGATTATGCTGATGATAATATGCTAACACGACTCTCCAATGATGGAATTTGAAGAGAACTCCGACCAGTACCGGTGGAAATCGCCTCTGAAGTTGTTAGGCGTATTTTAATACGCTTATTTATCATTATTTTGTAGTATTTTGGAGTGTGAAATCATCTAAATGAGCTTTTAATGCCTTAATGTTGCATGATTGACAGGAAATTGAAGTCCGGAAGCTTAAACGATGCAAAACGGGCGAAAACGGCAAAACTGGACTTTGAGCCGCGGCACAAGGAAGCCGAGCCGCGGCAAAGGAAGACACCACCGAAGGCGAGTAGGTGTACTGCGTGCGCGGCACAGCCCATGTGAGCCGCGGCACAGAAGGATTTAATTACGCCCAGGTATTCAGATTTTAGCGATGTGCCGCGGCACAGCACAGGTGAGCCGCGGCACACTTAGCGGGATTTATACGTCTGCGCGGATTTTGGGCCGTTTCGAAGCCAGTTTTCAACCGATTAATATGGACGCTATTTGTGGAGGTGTTGAGCTATAAATAGGGTTTAAGACCCTAATTTAATTATCGGGGAATCATTGAATCAAAACCTAAGAGAGCTTAAGCTTGGAGACAGAGAAGAGGAGGAAAGCAGAGGAATTCAAGGGCAGAAGGCGGAAGCTGAAGAACGGAGGAATCCGAGCTTCATCTGCGTTTGAATTTTATGCTTTCGTTTATTTATTCTGTATTTTCAGCTTTTAGTATGTCAGGCTAAAGCCCTAATCTAGGGTTTTGATGAAACCTTTATTTTGACGAATTGATTGAGATTATCCAATTTATTACCTTTTTATTGAGTTTTCCAAATTATGTTTAATGCTTGCAATTATCTGGCCAATAGTTGTATTGATTTAATCATTCACTTCGAATCGGGAGAGGAGATTTGGTGAGGAACTATTGGTGAGAACCGTTTTATTCTGTGAGATAGGAATATACTCATAGGAACTACGTGGCCTTTAGGAGATTTCATGCTTTTTCCCTAGCGACGAGATAATTCACCTAGGGATAGAGTGCGTTAGTCGCCGTTAGATAAAGCTATTGACCTCGGGAGAGGCGGTAGAATATATTAGGAATCTCCGCCTTCAATAAATTGGGAAAATTATTTATTACGGATGATCAAGATTAAATTCGGATAAATTAAGGTGGATTCAGAACTCTAGACTTATTTATCATTTGATTCCTTTTATTCAAGCTATCGCTTTCTGTTTAGTCTTTTATTCATTCTTTTAGTTATTAATCCAAAAACCCAACTTCGATTGTTCAAATAAAATTGGAATACGAAAACGTCGGTAGTTAGAGACTCAATCCTCGTGGGAACGATACTCTACTTATCACTTTATTACTTGTAAACGATGACGTGCACTTGCGTGTAGGAAATATCGCAACAAGTTTTTGGCGCCGTTCGGGATTGAAATTTCTCTAATATCGATTTAAGTATTTCAGTCTTAATTTGAACGTTTTATTTTTGTTTATTTAATTTTGTTTATTCGTTTTCCTTTCAGGACCTTTCGTTAGTGCATGAGAAGACTCGTGCAACGAAGGCCTACTACCTTTGGACACCGAGCTCGAGCGCACTCTAAGAAGGAACAAAAAGGAGAAAAGAGAGGCTGCAGACGACGGTCAACATGGCCGAGAATATTGAAATCCAAGGAGGAGACAACCAAGTGCGGCAAGCTCAACGGAACTCGCTCTTCGAGATTATGCCATGCCGCAAGTCAACGCAAATTTTTCGGGAATTCGGCGTCCCACCATCCAAGCTAATAACTTTGAGATCAAGCCCGCCATTATTCAGATGGTGCAGGCGAGCCCATTCTGTGGACTACCAAAGGACGATCCGAATGCCCACATTGCTTCTTTCCTTGAGATATGCGACACTTTCAAAACTAATGGTGTCACCGACGATGCCATCCGATTGAGGCTTTTCCCTTTTTCTTTGAGGGATAAAGCAAAATTCTGGTTGAATTCCTTACCGCCGGGGTCGATTACAACTTGGGAGAGGTTAGTGCAAGCCTTCCTTGCAAAAGTTTTCCCACCAGCTAAGACGGCGCGGTTAAGAAACGAGATAACCACTTTTGCCCAGTACGATATGGAATCGCTCCACGAGGCGTGGGAGCGATATAAAGATTTGCTACGAAGATGCCCTCATCACGGCATTCCTGATTGGCTTGTGCATCGTTTTATGGTGGTTTGAGTGCTTCTACACGCACTTTAGTGGATGCGACCTCGGAGGAACATTCATGGGAAAATCTATGGCCGAGGCTCACGTGCTTTTGGAAGATATGGCTGAAAACGCTTACCAATGGCGTGAAAGATTGACACCGAAGAGGGTAATGGAAGTTTCGAGCAATGATCCGATTTCCACCTTGTCGGCTCAAGTCGCCGCTCGACACATGACTCAGAACTTTTCGCACTCACCAGCCCTGTTACCATGGAGACATGTAATTGGTGTAACGGATCACACCGAGTGCGGAGTGTCAATTTGGAAATCCGTTCGAGCAAAATCGGATGGAGCAAAGCTAAATTCGTAGGAAATGGGAATCGACCGAATAACCCGTACTCAATACTTATAATCCGGGTGGCGCAATCATCCCAACTTTTCATGGAGAAACGGACGAACACACACCAGCCCCTTTCGCCAGAATCAACGGCGGCCCCCTTCCGCTCCCAAAGTGTCTCTCGAGGAAGCGCTTGCAAAATTGGCGGCAAATACGAGTCAATTTATGACTCGGACGGGCTACACTACAAAATCATTACGCTTCCATTCGAATTTGGAGGTTCATTGGGCCAAATCGCTAATGTGTTGATGACTCGTCGGAGGAGCATTGCCGAGTACCACAGAGACAAATCCTAGAGAGAGCCTAAACGCAATTAGCTTGAGAAGCGGGAGAGAGTTGCTGAATCAGCCCGAGCGGGGTAAAGAGAAGAAGGTTATTAAGGAAGATATGGATTTAAAGCTAGAGGAGTCAAAAGATTTGGAGCCGGATAACTCGAAGACATGTGTTCCCCCCGTTCCATTTCCACAAAGACTACAGCAAAGAAGGGCGGACAAACAATTTTCCAAGTTTCTTGATGTGTTCAAAAAGCTTCACATAAATATTCCGTTCGCCGACGCATTGGAGCAGATGCCGAGTTATGTCAAGTTCATGAAAGAGATATTATCTAAGAAGAGAAAACTTGAAGAGTTTGAAACGGTCGCCTTGACAGAGGAGTGTAGTGCTATTCTTCAAAAGAAGCTCCCACCTAAGTTGAAAGATCCGGGAAGCTTCAACATACCTTGCACCATGGGGAATCTTTCGTTTAATAAAGCACTATGCGATCTTGGTGCAAGTATCAACCTCATGCCTCTGTCGATTTTCCAAAAGCTGAATATTGGGGAAGCCAAGCCAACCACAGTCTCATTACAATTGGCGGATCGATCGATAAAGTATCCGAGGGGAGTAATCGAGGATGTTTTAGTTAAAGTTGATAAGTTCATCTTTCCGGCTGATTTCATCGTACTAGACATGGAGGAAGATGAATATATTCCGATCATCTTGGGACGACCATTTCTAGCGACGGGCCGCACCCTTATAGACGTGGAAAAGGGGGAGTTAACTCTGAGGGTCCAAGACGAGCAAGTTACTTTTCAAGTGTTCAAATCGTTACCATGTCCCGGAAGTGCTGATAAAGGATCACAAAATGAGGGTGTGGATGTTTGTGAAAGAGGAAAGCATCGAAAAAATCGTCGTTGGGAAAATTCAAATTTTGTGTTAAATGGCCCAAGTTTGAAGAAGGATGTAGAACTAGTGGCGTTTCTCGACCATGAAGAAAAATCTGCTGCAGTTGTGAGTTCGTTTGTGAAGGAGGAGAGTGAGCCGAAAGCCAAGAGAAAAATTAGTCATGGAGAAACCGGGTGTTTCGGGAAGTTTTTCAAGTCGAAACCTTTTCGAAAACTACATTTGATGACTGAACCGAAAGTCGAACGGCTGATGACCAATGGTCATAATTTTAACCAAAATACAAACGGTTCGATGAACGGGGCGGAAGCCAAATGGAGTTTGCGAAAAGCGAACTAACGTTGTTCAATAGGTCCGGCTGAAGACTATAAACTTAGCGCTTCTCGGGAGGCAACCCGAGCTCGTAGCTGTAGTTTTTTTTGCATTTCTTTATTTTTCTTGTATTCGTGATTTTTATTTTTCATCATTTTTGTGCTTCTATTTGCTTCTTCCTCTCGTTTTTAACGTCTGTTTTTCAAAATTCTGCGCAGGAAAGTCCCAGGGGAGAAACTGGAGTGTGAGCCGCGGCACACATCGATCGCAATGGGAGGCAAAACCGACTGTACTTTGTGCCGCGGCACGGCATAAATGAGCCGCGGCACACTCGAGTAATGAGCCACGGCACACGGAATTTGAGCCGCGGCACACGACAAAACAAGACACAGGTAAAAGGGACTGTACCTTGTGCCGCGGCTCACTTTATCTGTGCCGCGGCACACTATGCGGAATCCGAAAGGCCAGGTAGCTTATAACATGCATTCGGCCGGCATTTATCAGGTACATTTTTCCTTCTCCTTGCCTTCCCTCCCCAGCGCGACCGGCCGAAGAAATTCCTCCATCTTTTCCCTGCGATTTTTCTTGAAATCTCGAAAAGGTACGTTTCAATCTTGCGATTTTACTTGCCTATGGTTTATATTTGGAAGTTGTGTTTGTGTTTGATAAGTGGAATATGTTTATTTCTCCTTCAAATAGTTTCGTGATTGTTAGAATATAACAGGGTAATTTCATCGAATTTTCTTGATTAAATTGTAATATCAATGAATTGATTGTGTTAAGTTGTTCATGATTGAATTGTATTTCTGTTTTTTGGGGGCTGAATCGAGCTAGAACTATGGTCATTCTTCAAGTAAACATGCGCCCTCAAGGTGTCTGATAAATTGCCCAAATGAAAATTTTCGTTGAAAAAGCAATTGTTTTGAATTCTCGTGCAACGTATACGTTTTGAATTTACAGCAAGCCCAATCCTTATATCCAAGTTAAATGTTTAAGTCCAAATTCATCTTTCTCTCTCGTATGCGCTAGTGTCTTAAATTCGGAATTTCTGGTTTGATGTCTGTAGCCGCGCATATATCATCGTTATTATTTTTGCGTAAATAAACCCTCGTCTTTGTGCTTCTCGGATCGATTATGGCGCGCACGAAGAAGTCGACCAAGCGTGCTAGGACCGAGTCATCCCCTACGCGGAGACCTCTCGGGAGTCGGGCCGAGGCGGAGGGCACCAATTTTCGGACCGAGATCCACAAGAAATTCAACGAAAAGATCCGTCCGCGTCCACTTATTCCCAAGAGAGGTTTTACTCCGGCTCCTCGGGACGGGAGTTGCTCATGATGATTGACGAGATGGGATGGGCTAGATTTACCGCACCTCCCGAGCGGCCGGTCATTTCGATCGTCCAGAGTTTTATGCCGCGCTCTGCTGAAGCACATCCGGGCAGGGCATTCGTTGCCATCTTTAGAGTCCCGGACTCAGGTCGACGTCCGAGGGGTCACAGTTGATTTCTCCCCGACTGCTATTCGGAGGCTTTTTGGGTTTCCGGCGGTGGACGAGACATCCTATGACCGCGTGATGACCGGCCTCACTAAGGAGGCCCCGCTTGAGACGATTGCACGGCCAGTACGGCGGGAGCGGCGAGCACGAGCTCATCTACTTTTCACTTCAGAGCTCGCGCCTCGGCCCGGCTCGGCGAGCACAGCTTTACTTTATTTGTGCCGCATTGATCCCACCTCCCGGATCCGCATGCTTTTCTCTCCGCGCCGGATACTTTTTGCTATCACCTCCGGGCTGCGTTTTGATGTGGCCCCCATTCTGGTCCGATCTATCTTCCAGAGTATCCAGGGGGGGCCAAGACGGGGTTGAAGCATCCCTCCCTCATCTGCGCCTTATGCCGGCAGTCGGGGCTGACGTGGTCAGTCGACGAGCCGATGCTTGCCCCACAGGCCCCGATCGACCACCGCATCATATCGCACTTTGAGCAGTGGGGCGGAGCACCGGCACACGCTCGGGGGCGAGGATTTTTGCTCGAGGAGGCTCACGAGGGATCCCCCGAGCCACTTTTGTTGACGCACGGAGAGGCCGGACCGCAGCCCGACAGAGCGAGGTTGGAGGAGCTGTTTGAGGAGCTGTGGAGAGATAGGGAGGAGCTGAGGAGAGAGAGAGAGAGGAGTTGAGGAGAGAGAGAGATGAGATGAGGAGAGAGAGAGAGAGCTGGATGGCTGCCTTGCGAGAGGAGCAGCGGGCGGCGCGGGAGAGTGTTGTTGCTGCCGCTAGAGCCGAGATGAGAGAGAAGGCCCGCCGGGCCAGCCGACGAGCGGAGAGGCGTCTTGCTGCGAGGGAGGCTTATCATCAGGAGCACCTCGCCGCATGGACGGCCCACATCATGCATCCCGACGGGCCATTTACTGCGCCCGCCCGGCCAGCCACACCACCCTCCTCACCGGACGATGCCGACACCAGCTCCTGAGCAGACTGGAGGGGAGTACTTGACCTTTTACTTTTCTTGCATTTCATTTTTTGTCCATTGAGGTCAATGTACGTCCTATGTTTGGGGGAGGGATTTACATTCAGTCTACATTAATTGCTGTACTCTATTTTCTTGCTGTACATTATATTTTGTTGCACTTTTCTTTTCTTTGCGAAATTTTTTTTTAGATAGCCTTGCTTGCCGTAGTTTTTTATTCATGAATTTTCGTGCTTCTATTATGTGTGATACTGATGTTACGACACTGTCTTTCTCTCTGAAGAAGCGGGCGAGTTCTAGTCGAGTTGTAGTCAGTTATTTCTGTTCTGCTTAGTATTCAATTAGGTCCGAAATTTTTCGTGATTGTAGAGGTCTTGGCAGATAAGAGACGATACATACTTGTTTAAAATCCCCATTAATACGTTTGGCTACATTTTCCGGATAGTGAGTAGTACTGTTCCTTTAGTCGTGTGGGCACTTAAATTGAGTTTAGAGTCGGTCAGTTTTTCCCTAAAAGTCAAGAGAATGCGTTCTATGAAGGGAAGTCTAGTAACCGGGGGTATTCGCGTGACCCGTTGTTTACTCTCGCGTAAAACGACGACCCCGATTAGACTAGTAATTTAGATATTTCACATGTGTCAATGATTGGAAGCCTAGTAACCGGGGGTATTCGCGTGACCCGCTGTTTACTCTCGCGTAAAACGGCAACCTTGATTCGGACATGCGGAAATTTTGTATTCGAGTTGTTTCTCCGCCGAACGGAACTTAGTAACTAGAAGCATCCATGTGCCCCATGAGTGTCTTTTACGTCAAACGGTTTCCGAATACATGAGAATGGAAGTTCCACCTAGGATTATCCCGATGAAACATCCCGAGATCCTAACCTAGTGGTCGACTAAACAAATTCTTGAGCATAGTTATATAAGGGGATCTTGTCCGAGGTTTATTTGTTATAAGACTCGTAAAATTTGTGCCTTTAGGTGTGGAACAGGATGAACTAGTTTGGTTGTGTTGGCCTTTCATATTGACGGACGATTTGACTCATGTTTTGTTAATCTTTGGTGAAATTTTCTTCATGAACGAATGATTAGGGTGAACTTGACTTCTTTGCGGAAGCATTATTCTGAGTGCAGCTCGCTTTTATGACACTCGTATTATTTAGAGAGGATGGCAGGATAGTATTGATTAGGTTGAACACTATGAGTTGCACGATGATTCACGACATTCTTTTATTGACTTTAATTCTTTTTGCTTGAGGACAAGCAAAGGCTTAAGTTTGGGGGTATTTGTTAGGCGTATTTTTATACGCTTATTTATCATTATTTTGTAGTATTTTGGAGTGTGAAATCATCTAAATGAGCTTTTAATGCCTTAATGTTGCATGATTGACAGGAAATTGAAGTCCTAAGCTTAAACGATGCAAAACGGGCGAAAACGGCAAAATGGACTTTGAGCCGCGGCACAAGGAAGTCGAGCCGCGGCAAAGGAAGACACCACCAAGGGCGAGTAGTTGTACTCGTGCCGCGGCACATGTGAGCCGCGTACGTAAGGATTTAATTACGCCCAGGTATTCAGATTTTAGCGATGTGCCGCGGCACAGCACAGGTGAGCCGCGGCACACTTAGCGGGATTTATACGTCTGCGCGGATTTTGGGCCGTTTCGAAGCCAGTTTTCAACCGATTAATATGGACGCGATTTGTGGAGGTGCTGAGCTATAAATAGGGCTTAAGACCCTAATTTAATTATCGGGGAATCATTGAATCTAAACCTAAGAGAGCTTAAGCTTGGAGACAGAGAAGAGGAGGAAAGCAGAGGAATTCAAGGGCAGATATGAAGTCAAGAACGGAGGAATCCGAGCTTCATCTGCGTTTGAATTTTATGCTTTCGTTTATTTATTCTGTATTTTCAGCTTTTAGTATGTCAGGCTAAAGCCCTAATCTAGGGTTTTGATGAAACCTTTATTTTGACGAATTGATTGAGATTATCCAATTTATTACCTTTTTATTGAGTTTTCCCAATTATGTTTAATGCTTGCAATTATCTGGCCAATAGTTGTATTGATTTAATCATTCACTTCGAATCGGGAGAGGAGATTTGGTGAGGAACTATTGGTGAGAACCGTTTTATTCTGTGAGATAGGAATATACTCATAGGAACTACGTGGCCTTTAGGAGATTTCATGCTTTTTGCCTAGCGACGAGATAATTCACCTAGGGATAGAGTGCGTTAGTCGCCGTTAGATAAATCTATTGACCTCGGGAGAGGCGGTAGAATATATTAGCAATCTCCGCCTTCAATAAATTGGGAAAATTATTTATTACGGATGATCAAGATTAAATTCGGATAAATTAAGGTGGATTCACAACTCTAGACTTATTTATCATTTGATTCCTTTTATTCAAGCTATCGCTTTCTGTTTAGTCTTTTATTCATTCTTTTAGTTATTAATCCAAAAACCCAACTTCGATTGTTCAAATAAAATTGGAATATGAAAACGTCGGTAGTTAGAGACTCAATCCTTGTGGGAACGATACTCTACTTATCACTTTATTACTTGTAAATGATGACGTGCACTTGCGTGTAGGAAATATCGCAACAGAAGTCGCACGTCGAAGAAGACGAAGAGAAAAGAATAAAACTGCTGTTTCTGGACTGCCCGCTGACTTATATAAATTGCATAGTTAGCGCACGCTAACTGACACAAGTAGCGCGCGCTAACGGGACTTAACATAGTCCAGTAGCTAAATAATAATCGTTAGCGCACGCTAACAGTAACGTGTTAGCGTACGCTAACCGCACATCGTTAGCACACGCAAGGGAGAAAGAGTAGTGTGCGCTATCAATACAGCAGTTCAGCACTGCCCAGCCCAGAATGCTGCTGTCGAAGGTACGAAACTCAAAACGCACGACAAGGCCAGAATCCAGAAACATAAACACGAAGCATACAAGACGACAGAGTTAAGCGCTGAAAGAAAATACAATTCCGACTACCGGAGGGTCCGTAATGCGACAACAAAAATGAAATTCCCTAAACTATTAGGAAATTACAAAAATGGCCCAAGTGTCCGAAAATCACGAAGCGACGTCGGATTTACAACCCAAAAGTCTCAACACGACCAACTCAATCATACGAACTTGTACAAACCAAGAAACAGCGAAAACGAACGAGTTTTACGAGAATCGAACGTTCATACGGCAAAACATGTCATAAAATGAAATTACGTGAAAACATCACCAAAACTCGTCCAAATGGAAAAACTCCAAGAATAAAATAGATTCAAAATGTCGAAACGGTTACAAGCAAGTCGATAAAAATAGACATACACCAAAAATGGAAACTGCTAAAAATGGAAAGTTACGGATATTACATTCTCCCCCTCTAAAATAAAGTTTCGTCCCGAAACTTAAGAATCAAAAAGTTCGGGATGCCTCGAACGCATATCCTCCTCTAACTCCCACGTCGCTTCTTCTACTCCGTGACTCGACCATTGCACCGTAAACAAAGGAATTGTTTTGTGCCTTAACTGCTTGTCTCGACGCTCCAAAATTCTGACGGGCCTCTCCTCAAACGTAACATCTTTCTCGATCTCCACGTCTCCAAAATCAATAATGTGGGACTGGTCCGGAACGTACTTCCTCAACTGGGAAATGTGAAATATGCTATGCACATGACTCAACGATGGAGGCAAAGCCAAACAGTACGCTAACTCGCCCACTCTCTCCAATATCTCGAAAGGTACAATATATCTCGGGCTGAGTTTCCCCTTCTTCCCAAAACGGAAAACTCCCTTCGTCAGAGACACTCTCAACAGAACATGATCTCCCACCTCAAACTCCAAGGGTCGACGCCTAACATCCGCATAAGACTTTTGTCGACTCTGAGCAGTCAACATTCTCTTTCTAATCAATTTAACTTTCTCCTTCGTCTCTAACACAAGGTCTGGATCGGTGCCAACCAAATCGGACGGCTCATCCCAACATATCGGTGATCGGCAACGTCGGCCATAAAGTGCCTCATACGGTGCCATTTAATCGATGCGTGCCAGCTATTATTTTAAGTAAACTCAATCAAGGCCAAATGTTCCTCCCAGTCACTACTCCAGTCTAACGCACACGCGCACAACAAATCCTCGAACGTCTGAATGGTACGTTCGGACTGCCCTTCGGTCTGGGGATGGAACGAAGTGCTCAAACGTAACCGTGTCCCCAAAGCCTTATGTACCGCCTGCCAAAAATGCGATACAAATCGGCCATCTCTATCCGAAATAATGCTCTTCGGCGTACCATGAAGTCTCACTATCTGTGCGATAAAGACACGAGCCAACTTTTTTGGGCCCCAAGTATCCTTGATGCCCAGAAAATGTGCCGACTTAATCAGTCGGTCTACAATCACCCACACCATATTCATACCAGTCTTCGTCCTTGGCAAACCCGTGACAAAGTCCATAGAGATATCCTCCCACTTACACTCCGGGATGGGAAGTGGCTTCAAGAACCCGGCTGGCCGTTGATGCTCGATCTTGACTTGCTGACAAGTCAAACACTTAGCCACAAACTGAACTACCTCCTTCTTCATGTCGTTCCACTATAAATTCTTCCTCAAATCTTTATACATTTTACTTGAGCACGGATGGACTGAGTAAGGTGACGCATGAGCCTCTCGCATAATACTCTGTCTCAATTTCGAGTCGTTTGGAACACACAACCGACCTCGGAATCTCAACACACCATCCTCATGAATAACGAATCACGGGGCTTTCCCCTTCCCTACACTCTCTCGAAACTGAATAAACATCGGGTCCTCCAACTGTCCCGATTTAATGTCATCGACCAGAGATGAAGAAATCTCAAGAGTACGCAACTGCCCGGAACTCTCTGGCAGCACAACCTCAATGCTCAACTTCATAAACTCTCGCTGAAGTCCCGACTGGTCCGTGAGTAACTCAAGCGCCCGAAGCGATATCGATTTCCGGTTCAAGGCATCTGCTACCACATTATCCTTGCCCGGATGATAAAGGATCTCGAGATCGTAATCCTTAATCAACTCCAACCATCTCCTCTGTCTCATATTAAGCTCTTTCTGGGTGAAAATGTACTTTAGGCTCTTGTGATCGGTGAAAATCTGACACGACGAGCCATACAAGTAATGACGCCATATCTTCAACGCAAATACGACTGCGGCCAACTCAAGATCGTGCGTAGGGTAATTTAATTCATACGGTTTCAACTGACGAGAAGCATAGGCAATTGTCCTCCCGTGCTGCATAAGTACACATCCGAGCCCTTGGCCCGAAGCATCACTAAAAACTGAGAAACCCTCATTACCACTCGGTAAGGCCAAAACAGGAGCGGTCAACAACCGCTTCTTCAACTCCTCGAAACTATTCTGCCTCTCATCGGTCCACACAAACTTCTCTGACTTCTGTAACAACTGAGTCAGCGGTCGAGCGAGCTTAGAGAACCCCTCGACGAATCTACGGTAATACACGGCTAATCCCAGAAAACTGCGGACCTCCTTCACGTTCTTGGGCGGTGCCCAATCCAACACTGCCTCTACCTTATGTGGGTCCACACGAACACCCTCGGCCGAGATCACATGACCGAGAAACATAACCTCCCGTAACCAAAACTCACACTTTGAGAACTTCGCAAAAAGACGCTGAGTTCTCAAAATATCTAACACGATATGCAAATGACGGGCGTGCTCCTCCTCGCTCCGTGAGTAAATCAGGATGTCGTCGATAAAAACGACTACGCACTTATTGAGGTATTCGATAAAGACTTTGTCCATAAGCTGCATGAACACGGCTGGGGCGTTGGTTAGCCCAAAAGGCATAACCACAAACTCGTAGTGACCGTATCTCGTCCGAAAGGCCGTCTTCGGAATATCGGTATCTTTCAATCGGAGCTGATAATACCCCGATCTCAAATCAATCTTCGAAAACACAGTTTCCCCTTGCAACTAGTCAAACAAGTCATCAATCCTCGGGAGCGGATACTTGTTTTTTATGGTCACTTTGTTCAACTCTCGGTAGTCGATACATAAACGAAGTGACCCATCCTTCTTCTTTACAAATAGGACCGGTGCGCCCCAAGGTGAAGCGCTCGGTCGAATATATCCCATGTCTAGCAACTCTCCCAACTGTTTCTTCAGCTCCAGCATCTCGGTGGGCGCCATACGGTATGGTGTCTTAGAGATCGGTGCTGCACCCGGCTCTAAATCGACGGTAAACTCAACTTCTCGGTCCGGCGGCAAACCCGGCAACTCATCTGGAAAGACATCAGGATACTCACACACTACCGGAATAGACGAGATCTCGACTCCCCCTTCTTCTGATCTCAAAGCGTAACACCAATAACCCATGCAACCTCCCCGAAGAAGCCTCACCGCCCTCAAGGCGCTGATCAAGAGTCTCTGGCTACTCCGCTTACGCCCCATGAAAGAATGCTCAGTACCGTCAGAGGCTAACATCGAAACAGTCCTCGTTCTATAATTCATGATCGCCCCATGACGGTCCAGCCAATCCTCACCAAGAATGAAATCCTCATCTATAATATCTACTGCGATCAGATTAGAAGGCCAAACCCTCCCCGCGATACTCACTGGAAAATCTCTAACCTCACGATCCCCCACGATGCTATCCCCACTAGGAAGTTTAACAACAAAAGGCTCACAAGCAACTAGGTAATCAACATGCAGACGACGCACACAATCCATAGATATAAAAGAGTGCGTAGCACCAGAATCGAACAATACGGAAATAGGATGATCAAGGATGTGGACGGTACCTGTAGCCACCGTCGCGTCAGGATCTCCTGCTCGTCTCATCTCGTACACTCGGGGAGAAACAGACCCCGCACTAGAAGCTCCCCCTCTAGAAGGCTGCCCACGTCCTCGACCTCTACCAAAACTCTGCGGTGAGGAAGCTGTGCTCGATTTACACTCGGCTCTCCCGCAGCTGAGGCTGATATCTGAGTAACTGGAGCCCGAGCTGCATCCGTACAAAACTTAGCACGATGACCCATCCGACCACAAGCAAGACACTGAATCGGAGGCCTATCACACTCACTCATCATGTGGCCCGGGCGACTACAATTGAAGCACGTAGGACCACGGACGGAACCAGTAGGAGCAGACCTAGAACCGTTTCCTCGCCCAACTGATGGCGACTGACCCCCGAAGACTCGCGAACCAGACTGAGCCTACGGATACCTTCCTGAATTGCCTCCCAAAAACTGACCGGAGGTCTTCTGCTCCTTTCCTTCAGTTGCCGTCTCTGTCGCAGAAAATGACATCTCGTAAGCCATCGCTTTGTTCTGGTACTCTTTTAAAGTCGTGCACCCCAGACCAGCCATGTAGTGGCGCACCCTCGGTTTCATCCGCATATCAAAGTGGCGGATCTTATCAAGCTCATCTCGGACTTGGTTTCTCACAAAATGCAGCTGTTGATTGTAGTCTTTGATAGCTTGAGAAAAACATCTTGGGGCTTAGCCTCAAAGAAGGCTCGGATCCTCCCCTCTTTCACTGGCCATGGACAGAATTCATCTTCCATCAGATCCCGAAACTCTGCCCACGTAGCTGCCCGGTCGCGCGGTCTCACCGCTTTCCACCACGTTTCTACCTCCTTGGCGAGGAAGTACTGAGCAATGGGTACTTTCCTCTCCTAAGAACAATTAGCAGCCTCAAATACCTTCTCCATCTCGAATAGCCAATTCTCCCAACCATAGGGGTCGGAAGCACCATCAAACTGCGGAGGACGCATACGAATCACGTCCTGAAGTAACTTATCATTGCCGGATACAGTAGGCGGAACCGGGTTGGCATTAGCTTGGCCGACTAGAACGGCCCGAGTCAGTAGCGTCATCTGGTTCGCTACTTGTTGCAAAATGTTGGCCACTCCAACATTCTCATGTGCATTACCGGAGCTAGCAGACTGGTCCTGCTGACCTCCGGAACTAAGGGGAACACTGTTCGACAAAGAAGGCATCGCCGAATCAGTTCCCGAGTGATCGGACATGGCCGCCCCACCGGCTGCGCCACGTCCCCTACCGCGTCTGCGTCCTCTACCAGCAGGAATTCTGAAGAAGTAACGGGTAAGTACAATTCAAACGCAAAACGTAACAAGATACTAAGACAGGAATAGAACAGAATGGTGAAACGAGTCAAGTTAGGAAAAACTTACGAGCACCAGCGTACTGAGATGATGGCATGACAGTGATACTGTTCAAAAACGACACTCGACTAGACCCAAATAACCGACAGCCTAGGTATCCATAAACCTAAGCTCCGATACCATATTCTGTAACACCCCCAAGACATTCAGGGCATATTACAGCGTCGTGGACCCCACACTGTGGAATCCACCAGGCTAACGTACCAACAAGATCAACGATAACCAATCATCAATAAAACGACAATTCAATTAAAAGACTACAACCCGACATATAGAATCCAACATCAATCCATTTCCTAAAACGGGAACACAACATTAACAATTTTGAAAAGGAAGTACTCGAGTACTTAAACCAATTTTATAATAGAGAAACCCCAAAACAAGACATCAAAAATAATAGACAAAACTGAACACCAACAATTGACTACTGAACAGTATCATGCTTGCCCATCATCCTCATACGGCTCAAGTGCTCGTTTGTCCCCGCGATCGATACCTGAAATACAAAAAGTATTTCCCCCATTTAAGGGGTTAGCGACAACTGCTAGTGCAAGTACAATCCATTTGAACTACATTCTAATCAGATTAATATATGCGCCAAAAATCATTTTAGAAAAAATTTTATATTCCGGAATATTTGCAATGTACAATCACAAAACACATTATCTCCAACAAATCACAATTTAAAGTTAACCGTCGGTACGAGACTCACGGCCTCCGTACCCCGCAGAGCCCCGTTGGACATCCCTGTGTGGCTAACCACAGTTCGCGATACGCACACTCACGGCAATACGTATCCCTAGAGGTCCTGTCGGACCGTCCTTAGGTGAACATACACATATCCATCCACAACAACCACGATAAAGCCATAATTCAAATACTAGGACATGTAAACAAATGTAAAGTACTTGCCTTTGAGACATTCTTGAAGAAACGGAAGTGAAACACGACTACGAACGGTCTGGGTGGAAAACGATGGTTCCTAAACGAAGGATCAACATAGTTCAGCCCCAACGGACAAAAATAACCGATCGGAATACACCCATAATCCCCGATTACAATTCATGATAAAAACGTTCAATCGATACGGGCGAGGGTTTACGCAAAATCTCCCCGTATCAACAATTCACGGATTAATTCGAGGAAAAACGGATTGAGAATCACTCAATAACAACAACCGGTAAGACATTACATAACATAATTGAACAATTCGGAAATAATCCCTAGAATCCCGAAAAAACCCCAAAATTGACAAGTTAGGGTTCTAGATGAAAATACCTTGAATTCGGACGATGGAGGATGATTACGCTGATGATAATATGCTAACACGACTCTGCGGTGATGGAATTTGAAGAGAACTCCGACCAGTACCGGTGGAAATCGCCTCTGAAGTCGCACGTCGAAGAAGACGCAGAGAAAAGAATAAAATCAAGCTTCGGATCGTCACGACTTATATAAATTGCATAGTTAGCGCACGCTAACTGACACAAGTAGCGCGCGCTAACGGGACTTAACATAGTCCAGTAGCTAAATAACAATCGTTAGCGCACGCTAACAGTAACATGTTAGCGTACGCTAACCGCACATCGTTAGCGCACGCAAGAGAGAAAGAGTAGCGTGCGCTATCAATACAAAGATTCAAGACCGCCACCCTGAATCGTCATTGCCAAGGTACGAAACTCAAAACGCACAACAAAGCCAGAATCCAGAAATATAAACACGAAGCATACAAGACGACGGAGTTAAGCGCTGAAAGAAAATACAATTCTGACCATCGAAGGGTCCGTAATGCGACAACGAAAATGAGATTCCCTAAACTATTAGGAAATTACAAAAATGGCCCAAGTGTCCGAAAATCACGAAACGACGTCGGATTTACAACCCGAAAGTCTCAACACGACCAAATCAATCATACGAACTTGTAAAAACCAAGAAACAGCGAAAACGAACGAGTTTTACGAGAATCGAATGTTCATACGGCAAAACATGTCATAAAATGAAATTACGTGAAAACATCACCAAAACTCGTCCAAATGGAAAAACTCCAAGAATAAAGTAGATTCAAAATGTCGAAACGATTACAAGCGAGTCGATAAAAATAGACATACACCAAAAATGGAAACTGCTAAAAATGAAAGTTACGGATATTACATAATCGATTTAACGAAACAAGTCAGTGAGTTCTGGAATGATGTTATGTACACTATGAGAGACATGTAGCATACGTAAGGTGCATTACGTACGTTAATATGGATTGATAACGTACGTAATGAGCGATGCAGTTTATAAAATAAGGTTCGTTCTTTCATTTCTTCACGAGAGAAAATCGATATCCTTCCTCCAACTTCGTCCCTCTGCACATGAAAGTGAGAATAAACCTCTTCTACTTGGTTATGAGCTTGGAAGCATGGATTAGAAGCTTGGATATGAAGATATCAATGATTCTTGAAGGGTTGACTGTGTTATTGATGTTTTGGAGGTATGTTAATGAACTCTACACCTCGAATTCGGATTTTGATGATATTGTTGGTGCATAATTCGTATGAAGATGATTACAGTGTTGTTGTTATGATTCTTGAGGTCATGTAAATTGTATATTGGAAGATACAATGATATACGTCTTCGATTAGGTTATTTGTTATAATCATGATTATGGAATCATGATGTTCATGATGTTCTTGATGTTCTTGTTATATATATACCACATCAAAGAGGGAAATTTGATAAGATATATGATGGTTTTTAAGTATAATCATGGAATTGATGATTTAGACCAATGCTATGTTGATTGTAGTGGTAGAATTCGTATGTTCTTGACGAAATACGAATCATGATAACAATTTTGAATCTGGAAAGATTATAGTTAATCTTATAACAAGATTATCAATGGTATTGAACTATATGGATAGTTCGGATTGTCGATTATGCCGAAAGTATTGTTCCACTATGAAATTTACAATTATAAACAAGGAGGAATCGTGTTAATTCGTATGAATTCGGAATAGAGTGTGTTATGTAATCCTTGTTATCGAGATGAGTTGATCGTTGATACAATTACTGGATTATGGAAACGTATCATGGTAATGAGTTCATGATTGATTGATTCGGGTTGTTCGGATTTATGTTTAATTGGGATAATTATGGAATCGTTGGGTTTATTGATCGGTTGTATTAATTGTTAAGTATGATCGTTGAGTTGCGGTTTGTATTGTAGATATGAGTTCGTATTTGTTGAGTTGGATTATTTGGTTTTGTGTATGATTGAGATATCGTTAAACCATGAGATTGATTGATTGGTCGTGTTGGTTGTTGATTGTTATCAGATTGTTGTTAATTTATTATTGTAATAGGTTACGATAATTGACCATTGATAAGAATCGTGCCTTATGGTTAAGTTCGAGGATGCTCGTGGATTGCATTGACCGGGGCTGAGGAACTTACAGACGACGGCAAGGGATTGGTGACAGCTTCATCGGTATCGAGGCAAGTTATTACTTGCTCAGTTATAATGTTTAATGAATAGTTTCAGTTTCATTTCGTTTATAATGCATATAGCAATGATTATTAGTGCAAATTCTGGAGATTTGGATTATATGTTGTCTTTCCGATTCTGTGAGTTAAATCATAATGTATATGCTTTATCTCGGTTACTGGCATATTCGGGTATCAAGGTTATGTTGCGATAAAGATGAGGATATGAGTATCTATATTCCATGGTACGTTGGGATCGCCGATCGTTGAGGATAATCATCGGTGATGATTTGACATCGATATTTCTCCTGAAGGACTCGGGACAACTATCTTAGTTTGATTCGGTTTAGTATTGGTGATGTTGATCATGTAGATTGTCATTCATGTTGCTGAACATGAAGTCGTCCTAGTTGTTTCATCATAGTGTTGTTCATGTTTTTTATTCATACGTTGGTTATGTTGATGAACATATTGAGTTGCATATGTGTATGCATAATTATATTGTATATGTTGTGTTGAACCGATGAGATTGTGTGATCTATTCTGAGGGCGCTGGATCGGATGTCCACTATGCGTTGATCCGACTGGATCATCATAGGGATCTATGATGAGGGCGCTGGATCGTTGGACAGGTTTTCCACCATGAGTTGGTCCGACGGGATCATCATGGGGATCTATGCTGAGGGAACTGGATTGTTGGATTACCCAGTGTTGTGTTGATGGAATCATGTGGATTCGCATCACTGATTTTATCATGTGTTGTTGTGCATATGTATAGTGTTGGTTATCCACCTCATGTTGATCTAGTAGGATCATCTTGAGATCTATGCTGACGGCGCTGGATTATGGGATTTCCATCGAGTATACACTGTTGCTATTGTTTTGAGCATATTGACGTTGTCATATGAGTATGCATTTGTAGGTCTTGTGTTAGGGCCGTGCCCTTATGTTGCATTATTCTGATCTCGGACTAGACTGACATGATTGGCATGGTATTGTGCATCTCGAGGTATGTTCTGTATTTCCCTTGGTATATGTCTTTGATGGACAATTGGTTTTCTTGTCGAGATGTGATGATGTTACCTGACGGATTTGGGTTGGACAGAGTTAGTAGATTTCGTAACAGTGAGTTATGATGATGTTTTGAGAACCTTGGGTACTGTGCGAGATGTAAATTTTGGTAAAGTTATGACGATAAGATTACATTGGTCATATTATTATTTTGTATTCTCATTGGTATGTAATTATTAATGTGATGTGATGGTTATCATTGTTGGATATTATGGCTGACCCCGTCGTGGGCTTTCTTTTTAGGTTCTTGAGATATCGAGCTTGTAGCGGTCGTGGAGAGATGAGCTTCCCGGAGGATGCTGGCTAGGGCATGCAATTATGTTTTGAGTTTCCTGATCAGTTGTTGTATTCCGTTGCTAGAGTATTTTTAATTGTTTGTCTTTTTCGCTGCGTTAGTATTTTTAAATGGCCTTTTGGTATCTGGTAACTTAGGTTACTTTGGCAACCGTATTCTAAACTATTTTGTCGGTACGTGTAAGCGATAGCTTAATGTATGTTTTTTAACTGTTGAGTTCTGGCATTTCAGGCCTTATCCTTTCAAACGAGATTTTACGACGGTTTTGATAAACAAATTTTATGTAGTCTTTAAATGTTTTAAACATAGTGCCGTCGTTGGCTTCTTGAGCATTTGGAAATGTTTGCGAAAATTTCTTTTAGCCTTGTGGGTTCCATTCTGGGGCCCACGGCGCTGTAATATTCCCGGTCGGATCTGTGGGTGTTACAGAATATGGTATCGGAGCTTAGGTTGAGAAAACCTAGGCAGTCGGGTCGAGTTGGGTCATGTTTTGTCGCGTCATTCGAGTTGTCGATTGAGAAATATTAGAGCCGTGAGTTTTTGTTGTTCACTCGGGCTTGTGCGTTAGGTGATTTACCAGTGTAGTACTGGGGTTGTTGGAAACTTTTCCAAACGGTGTTAATGTGTTTCTTCGGACAGATCTGTGTTGTGTTCACGAGTTGAACTGATTTTGCAAAACGTGTGCTTGAAAATATCTGTATCGAGTATTTTCTAGAGTCGAGACATGTGCCAGTATCACGGGGAGTTGTCGGCTTCACGATTTGTAAGTATTTGGATTTTTGAATTGCATTGAGATTTATTGCCGTTCTAAGTTGATATGCTTTGAGATTCAGCAGATGTTAAGTGTTACCGCATGAGATGACAGAGTTGGGACAGGATTGATGATCTTGAGAAACTATGATTTTGGAAATCAGTATGTTGGGTAGATTTTGGAACGGAATTGTGCATTTGGGAGAATGAATGGTTGAAAAGAACATGTAGTCATGTTAGTACATTTTGAGATATATGAATTGCTTTTGAGCATTTAGAATTGATACTTTTCAAAATGAATATTTCACGGATGTTTTACGGAAAATGATTTTTGGGCCGAGACCCAATCGATTTTGAAATAGATTTATAACTCAGGACTTGGGGTCCGAAAAAGGGTTTTATACTTTTTAAACTTCTTGTAATGTGGAACGGGATTTAGGCTGAGACCTAACGTTTCAAAAAGGGCTTTTTCATGTTTTCTAAAACTCCCGAGATTTGTAAAATACTTTATCAATTGTTTCACTATAAGAATAAACGTCAAAGACTTCGGATAATATCCGAAGTAAAAATGTTATAATTACCGAAGTCTATGTTCGTGTAGTTAAAGGTATACTTTAGACTTCGCTTATTAAACGAAGTCTAATATCGTAATAACCGAAGTCTATCTCGGTTTTTAGAACCCGAATATGGGGGTTTGCGAAGTAAAAAAGGTCCTTCCACTTCACTTATTTTATAATCGCTGAAGTGTATATTTCCTATTCGCTTCTAATTATATATCTCTGACTTCGTTTTTTATCCGAAGTAAATAACCACATTGCATATTTCTTTTCAATTTGTAAATATAGAATCCCTGTTGTACAAAAACATGATCCATCCAATAAAAAACCTCAATTCACAAGATCTCAACAACACAACCTCAAATACATCAATCAACCTCATTAAAAATCCAACAAACTCAAATCACAAGATCCCAATTCAATAACACAAGATCATAAGCATTGATAATAGTAATAAACCACAATTTCATATATAAACGTGACTGTCGTACAAAATGCCAAATATTCAGATTCGCGTGATTCACAAGTTTGCATTGGGCATAACTATAATATGCCAACATCAAATAAACTTCCACAATGTCTACGAGACACATGCATAGGTCTAGCTAATGGACTGCACATTAACAAAACATTCACCATATTTACCCGATCAAACGACATGTTCTGATCTAACTATACCAACAGATATGCACCAGAGTACCAGTAGTGTTGCAACCAAGACCATACACATATAGTACTGATTTGAATCTAGACAAAGAACTTCCTGACAATGAAGCCAGCCTAAGCACCATCGACAAACGTGTGGACGAACTTGCTCCACTCGTTCCTGACTTCATCATACTGCACCTAAGTGTAGTATTGGTCTTTGACTGAACCAGGATACTGAGCAAATCACATTGAAACAAAGGAGCATCTGTTCTCTTTGCTGTCGACGCTGTGCCTTCTGTATTTTCTATCAAAGGCAGTAATATAGAAACTTTGCCATCAATTGAAGCCAACAATTTTCTGGTTAATACAACAAGAATTAATAGTAAAGAAAGACAAAAACTAGAGCAACAATCATTAGGCACCGATGAACTTCTAACTTGCTCAATGCACTGACGGGTAGTGCTATCGGCTCATTTTGTATCTGTTCATCCTCATCAGGCCAACCAGCTCTTTCGGCTTCTTCTTCTTCTTTCTCAAGCTGGTCCAATCGCATTTGTATGCGCATATATTCTTCATCTTCATCTGCAGCTTTCCTACTGTTCCCCTTAAGACTGGAGTTAGTTTTCTTGTAACTGTGTTTTTCACGAATGCCACATAATTCACTTTTTATTATGGAAAAATGCATTCGTAAATTATCATCAATCACTTTATTACATAGCAAATAAAAATTATTAAGTTTAAACTGCTCTTGATGTCTTGAAAGAATCTTCCTCAACATAAAAGAAATGATTTTTTTTTCAAATTCAAACCCCCAAAATATAACTAAATCATGCAAAAAAAAAAAAAACTCGACATTCCTTTAAAAGGACAACCACCAGACACATTAACAGATGCGCGTGTAAACGGTGAAAGAAACATGTCAACCAAGCTACCCAATGCACAAACCACACAATCAATCAAATATGTAAAGGAAAAACCCCCAAAAAACTATTATTTCAAAATCTTTGCCCAAAGAGCTAATATAGCCCGTGTAAACAAAAACAAAGTGGCATCCCCTCGGCCAAACCTCGCTCGGAGGTCAACAAAGTGGCGCCCCACCGGTGTCCGTACAAGAAAATCCACTTCGAGAAGCTCCTCAAAAATCACGTTCGTGTTTCTTTAAGCTAGCCTAAATAGAAAAGCACAACATTAACAACAGTACATTAAATAAACTAATGTGCTTTAGTCAACACAAGTTCAAAAAAGAACACAAACGCAATATGTCACCTCAATCCTTTTAATTTATATTCCGTTTATCTCACCCTGGAGGTCTTTCAATTCCATACCAGAAATTACCAAGACCAGAAGTTTTTCTCATATAGGGCTAGTCACAGATGCAACATAGCATGTTTAACTGCAATGACAAACATCCGACACAGTTAAATTACAACTTAAATATAAACAGAATACTCGTGAGCTTTGTAATATTTCAAAAGTGGCTCTGTAATATTGGCAGCAACAGCTAAAACAAAAATAAAAATTCTACTTTTTCAAAATATTGCAATAATAAAGCATCGAGATGTAAGCCTCAAAAGCTTGAAGAACAAATATATGATGTAACTCGTTATTACAAATAAACCTTACCCTTTTGGACCACCAGATTCATAATCTTTAGGGATACTAAGTTTTACAATCTCACCCCACTCCCCAAAGTGTCCCTCGAGAGTAGCCATAAGCTGCTGCAAGGTACCACCAAGGTATAATTTGTTAGCAAATTTATAAATAATTTATGCATAACTACAGAGTGTTGGTATAAAGAACTTACTCTTTTGGTAAGACCTGTCATTGCTAAATATACAGAACAAGTGATGCATCAATTAAAAGTCGAACTCTTAAATATATAAACAAAGTGCAAAAAATACATAAACAGAGTTTAAAGTTCATACGCGCCAGGAGTGTATGAACCTATTTCCCCTCTTTCCTTTGCTAAATCAATTTTCACATCACGACCAAGCAAATTTGATCCATTGAGTTCAAGGGTCTGAAAATAAATTACTAAATAATTAGGTCTTTATCGTGTTCAACAAAAATTTATTGGAAATAAAACTAAACAATGATTATACTTTTTGGTCTGCATCAGGGGTGGTGAATTCAACGTGTCCATAACCAGCAAAAAGGACATCAACAACCTCACCAACATCCTTGAAAAAGTTAACTGTGTAAAATTGTAACTAATTATAAGTAATACTAATATCACGCTAAATAAAGTAACAAAAATTGGTATGACAAGACACATACATATCATTTTCTTCAATGGAGTCGAGTAGCACGAGAATTCGCCGCAGATGAGATGTTGGAGAGTTGATTCAATCTTGATCTGTAGGCTTTGATGGCGGACACGTGGCTCTCGTTGCCGCGCTCTCCTCCTTCCGCTCGATCGAGGATATGATCCTTTCTCATAATATACCAATTTACAAGAAAATTGCAAAACTACAAATTACCAAACTTGCAAAACTACAAAGATCCTTTCTCATAATATCGACTAGGTAACTCGGAATTACCAATTCGGCGGCAAAGTAAAAGAAAATAGTTGGGCAATCGGCCGTTGGTGGTGTCCGTGACCGCCTCAAATTACCTAGTGGTATTTTTAAATATGTATCGCCGGCTATACCGAAGTGTTGGCAAAGAAAGGAGAAGAAAAAACCATGGAAGTCCAAAAGTTCACTGGTGACGGATGAACGTGTCCGCCACCTAAAATTACCACCGATTTGTTAAAATACTTATCGCCACCCAAAGTGCGGCAACAAACAAACACAAAAAAAAAGTGAAAAAAAAAACACCATAGTGGCCTTATAAAATGGTAGGTAATTGGCCGACCTACTATCGTGGCGATAGCAAATTAATATAGACGGCCGTAGGAAGTCTGTACATCGATTACCAAGAGGTAATTTGCAAGTATAATTAGAACTTCACTAATATAGTACATTTTAATATATGTATTAAATGAATTTATGGTCACAAAATTAAAATATATCCTTCCCCTTGTAAGTTTTGGATCATGCCACAACTTCAAAAGGATGTTTGCAACATTTTGAAGAGAGGTACCTATATGATTTTAAAAGATAACTCTGACTTTATCTGGTTAGGTTAAACCTAATAAAAATTGCAGTTATCCCTTCACGGAAACCACTCGGTTCACTATCGATTACGGAACTTAATCAAAGTTTTTATTTCTTTAACAAGGATCAAGATCACATTGTAAGAAATTCATGAAGGAATTTCTGTTCTTCATACTCTCAAGATTTATTACTACTAAATAAAAGAGAGAGCCTCCTAAAGCCAAAAGAAAAAAGGGTGAGTCCTCAGATCTGTACACCATACCATGAAATCCCTAACAGGGATGATACAATCATATAATGGACAACCAAAAATCAATTAATCAAAATCGAACTGAAACATATTAATCAAGAAAACATCAACAAAAAAAAAGCTCGCACATCAACTGATTCAATTGCAGAAATTTATGAAGAACACCAAACAACAACGACAAAACCCTAATTCATCAAAATTAACAAATCGCTTTCAAAATCTGTTTTTTTTTCTTTTTTAAAAGAATTACTTTTTCCGGAAGAGCTTGAGTTTAATCCAGTTGACGCCGACGGTCGCGCGATCCCTGAATTGCATAGCCGCCACCTTGGTTTTTTCGAAGCCAACCGCAGCCACCACCTTGGTTTTCTCGAAGCCGACCGAAGCCGCGTCCTTCGTCTGGCTGAATTTCTCGCTGACTTTATGTGTCAGACTGGGCTTGCCGGCACCGCCGCCGTTTCCTCCCCATGGATTCTCGTTTGACGTCATTGACGATAAATTTCTTTCAGGAATTGAACTAGAATTTAGATTGTTGATATATAGAGGGATTTACGGCAATAGTTCCCATTTGTAGGCGACAGAGAAAAGGTTGCGCTCCTGTACACGTTCTCCTCGCGTGGGATGCCATTCAGATTTGGGATGAGGTATTCTGATATTTTCTTAGAGAGATGGAGACTAGAGAGAGGATTTCTCTTTTTAGAGAAAGGAAGAGGGCGAGGGAGGGTTGGGAAATAAGGTAGAGGATATTGGGCGTCGGGGACCTCGGGGTTAGGGTTGAAAATGGGGAGAGGTAGGAGATGCAGGAGAGAGAAAGAGAAATGGGAACAGCTGATTTTGCAGGGTTTTGACCGATTAATATTTTTATTCGGTCCAATGCCTTCTTGAACTCTAAATATTTTTTACCAAAAACAATTCAATTCTTTCTTGTTGTTATTTTGGTAATGTTTTGGATAAAATTGTTTGTTTTAGTAATTTTTTATCATGGAAATTGGAGTAAAAAATTTGAGGGAGGAATGGTGGAAATCAATATTTGCTAAGTATTTTTTGGAGCCTAAATGAAAAAAAATTGAACATCAAAATATTAATTTCCGGTCTCAAAACATACACTTCGCTATTGTAAAAAATTTTTGTTAAAAAATAAAATTTCACACTTTTTACTTCAGTAATTATCAAATTAGCGAAGTCTTTGTAACTTAAATTTTCTAACTAGCTCCTGCTTTTTTGTTTGGTACCATTTAGTGAAGTCTATGTGGGTTTTTTACTTCAGTAAATTGAAAAGCGAAGTTGTTGTTTGTTTTTACTTCGCTAATATACATTACCGAAGTGAGACGTACCGAAGTCTTTGACGTTTATTCTACTAGTGTTTATCTATTTCGTTTCTGCCTTTCGCGGTTTTGGGTTACTTGTTCAAATGAAACTTCTCGGCAAGTCTTTCGCTGTATTGATTTGTTTCAATGTTTTGTCATAGCATATTTGAGGTGATCCAGGATGGGTTAATGATTGATGTTGCGAGTCATATGTGGAAAAGGAGTTTTTGGTCGGAGTTTATATATTGAGATTTTAGATCTATCGTGTGGTTTTCCGATGGAATATCAGTGGATATTGGTGACGAACCAAATTGGTATATAGGAGTATGGATATGGTCAAGCATTTGCATGGTTTTCATTTTAAAACTTCGAAATCGCATGGATTTGAAGGAAACTGTTATCGAATACTTGGCACCGGCGAGCCAATTTTATTTTCGAAAATTTATTTTGTGATCTTACCAAAATTTTTGTTTTGAGATTTGAAATTTTTGAAAGAACTTTCGAAAATTTGTCTTCTTGACAAGACTATATGATTTCAAATTGGTTTTGAAAATGTGATTGGTATACATAAGCATTTAGTGCATAGTGCATATCTGTAACACCCCTAACTAGGCGGATATTACAGTGCCGTGGACCCCTGACTGGGACCCACCAGGCGAATGAAAACTGATGAATTAAATAATATAATTGTAGTACCGAACCACATTATATTACCAAATACTCCGATGAAGAGCTTAAGTACAATACACCAGGACAATACAGAATACTAGTATATTTTATATGAAGATAAAATACACCACCCTGAATAAATAAACATCTCAAACGGAATTTGCAGCAGAAAATACAAATGAAGAGAAATAAGAATGACTGAAATGACTGAATGACTGGGGCCCCCTACTAGTATCACTGGGACTCCTCGCCGTCAACATGCTCTTCACGTGCCTTTGCCTTGCCGTGACCTGAAAACAAAATCCCCCAACGGTCGCCATTACGTAACAACAATCCTCAAGGGTTGAAAATACACAATCATGATATATCTGAAGTTATGAAATATCCTTAGTTATGAATTACGCTGAAGAGGAGTATCATAGTACGCCCGTAATGGTATGTGCATGTGCACAAGACGAGTGTCCGGACACACCCGTCCTTGTACCTAATTAGTCTCACGGAGGTACATTACCGTGTGCACAGTCCAATGTGTCGGTGAACCCAACACATGACCATCACGTGCCCGACTAAAAATTCCACACATCCCAACCCGGCCACGCAATATGAACCCAGAAGGTCATATGGGAAAGGAATGACCATGAAGAGTAATATTGAATAATAATTCGACAAGGCCAAGAATGACTCACCGAGATGAAAATAATAGTGACGTGATTGATAACTCAATGAAATGATTGGAACCGTCGTTCCTCGTGAATGAAGTGATTATTCGACAATTACAAATCTCAATACGGTTAATACAATGATGAATGAGTATGATTATGAATGAACAACAACAAAAGGAATGAATATCCTTTTAACCGAGTAAGAATCAACTTACTCAACACCGGTGACAATTATCCTTCCACGAACAACGTCCTAATTGAGATATCGGTCGCTCGAAAAACCTTGAATAACACAATTACCAACAATTCATTCAACATACGAATCAAACACGAATATAACGAACTCAAAACGTCGATACGACTAAACCAAGATCATTGGGGCATTATATCGAACACTTTGTGGCCAAACTTCGATTGTTTACAACCAAACATCAATAATACCAATATCAAATACCCAAGAAGTGTTTCAAACCAACAAAACATATTCAATACGATCAACAATCCAATATGAATAACCAAATTCGTGATTTCAACCACAATTAATCGAAAACCCCCAAATCCAATTCAATATTCAAAGTGTTCTTGAATAATCCTTCAATAATCCAATGAATAATCAAACATATCCATAATCATGCGTATATCACTTCATACAACATGATCTTAACATCCAAAACATCATATCTCAATACAAAATCGAAATCCAAGATGTTGAAGAAATTACCTCTTGAAGATCCAAGCACTTTGATCCGAAGAACACGCGTTAGATCGACTATTTGGGCTTCGCGATCGAAAGGAGATGAAGAAAACCAAGCACTCAAGTGATAGATGATGGAAAGTCTCCCCCCTCAAGCCCTCTCTCTCGTGTAGGTTGAAGAAATGGGAATAAATGAGTTGTTCCACACAAAAAACCGCAATTATAGTATTGACCGCACTGTGTGCCGCGGCACAGGGCCAAAACTACCCCCAGTGATCGGCAGCGTGCCGCGGCCCAGACGAATGTGCCTCGGCAGTGACTCGGCAGTGTGCCGCGGCCCCGTCGGCATGAGCCGCGGCCCCGTCGGCATGAGTCGCGGCCCCGTCGGCATGAGCCGCGGCCCCGTCGGCATGAGCCGCGGCCCCCGGTACAGACGGGTTGGCCGAAAATTGCAACACGAGTGTGCCGCGACCCGGACGAGTGTGCCGCGGCAGTGACTCGATAGTGTGCCGCGGCCCTGCCGGCATGAGCCGCGGCCCACAGTACAGGTTGCTCGGCCAAAACTGGAAAATATGTGTGCCGCGGCGCACACTTGTGCCGCGCCCCACACCCCCTTGGGTCCTAAAATGATGAAAAATGACCCACGAAGAGAATAAAAGCAATAGGAATCAATATTTGGGAAACAATAACACGAAATGGAAGTACGGAAACCCCAAAACGGTGGTTCCAAGCAATGATTACAAGGGTTCGCCCAACAAAACACAATTTGAACAATGAGGAGATTAGAAATGACATGAACTCCAACGTCAACATCGGCTAATGAATCAATTACAACAATCAAGATAATACTCTTGTCTCGTTTCCCGAGTAAGGTTGAAACAATGAACAATATCGATACACAACTCGAAGTTATTCCGAATGGTGAACACGGACGAATGATTATTAACAAGTGAAAAATTACTTAGTGACAATTACCGAATGAAATTACTGAATGATAATGACTGAATTACAACCGGGTATTACAATATCATGGTGAAGTTATGAGTGAGACCCACAAACT
Organism: Orobanche coerulescens; assembly: GCA_033398695.1. NCBI lineage: Eukaryota > Viridiplantae > Streptophyta > Magnoliopsida > Lamiales > Orobanchaceae > Orobanche > Orobanche coerulescens. Next base: position 33,110,017 of record CM065814.1, on the reverse strand, counting down.
GGATAACACACTAACGGTACGAGGAAAAGAGATCCGAACTCTAGTATGATAGTTTGGTTATCCAGGGATGATCGGTTGATTGATCGGATAGGAGAAATATGTTGAGCGTTGTAGGTTCAGGTACAAAATGTAATTTTGGAACTTTGGATTTCGTGAAATCGGGACATATGTGCTATGTGATTCCATCAGTATGGTAGTAGTGTGATTTTTACCATAGTGATTTTTGAATGATTTATTTGTAAGTGTAGGTTTGGGGATGGTGACCCCATACTGGTTGTTTTAGATATTGAGTGGTCGTTCCCACTCCATGTATGATTTGGTATGTTCGTCGATTTGCGATTGGTTGTTCGTATGCCGAGGGGTATGTTCACCAACGGGGTGTGTTTATTGAGATCCACTGTATGTGATTGGTGTGTCGTTTCGAGAACTTTATTCGTTCGTATATCGATTTTTGTGGTTCTGTGTTGGTCGTGTTGGAGCTTACCATGTGAAGGTATTCTCGATTTTCGTTGATCGTTCGTTGGTAATATTGGAGTTTATCATGATGATTATATTCTCGATTGTGTTTTGACCTCTGGTTGGTCATATTGGAGTTTATCATGTTGATGATATTATCGATTGTGTTTTGACCTCTGGTTGGTCATGTTGGAGTTTATCATGTTGATGATATTATCGATTATGTTTTGACCTCTGGTTGGTCATATTGGAGTTTATCATGTTGATGATATTCTCAGCTGCGTTTTGACCTTTGGATTGGTCGTATTGAAGTTGATCATGTCGATGATATACTCGGTTAATTTGTTGGTTGATCATTGTTAATGATCGTATGAGCGTTCGAATTTTGTGCCGATGTTTCGGGATTTGTGTCATTGATTTGGGCAGTCGTTTCACAGATGTATCGTGCATTATTGATTTTTAGCAGGATTTGGACTTGATTGTGTAATCAAGCAGATAGGATTTGACACGGATAGATTATGTCATCCGAAGATGATATATTTTTTTGTTGAGGTCCATGGAATGTGATTGTAAGTGTATTGAGGCTTTACAATGAAGTCACTTGCTAGTATATCAGGAGATCGTCGACTTTGCGCAATTGTAAGTGTACTGTTTTGGTTATTCATTAATAATGATGATTGATCATTGTTGTGATGGTTTCGGAAATAAGTGGTATAGTATGTAATATCCGAAATTTCTACTACTGTGGTATAATATTATTTTATCTGAGTTATGTTGTACAGCGTGGAATCTGTACAGTATTGATAAAATAAGTGAAAGACTAAGACATCTGTATTGGTATTATTACCGCACTTGGTTGACAGTTGTATTGGAAGACATTGTGTGTCGGGCTTGTCGTACGAGAATATCATTGGAAGATGTATATGTATTCAGTATGCTGTATGTTCGTTTTCTGCATGTCGAGACATTGGACAAGAGTAGCTGAAAATGGCTAAGTACAGCCACATTAGCGCACGCTACGATGTATACTTAGCGTATGCTAAGGCACAAGGATTACGTACGTTAATAAGTAGAGTTAACGTACGTTAAGATGCTAAGTGTTACGTACACTATGCATAAGGCATTACGTACGTAATGAGAGGAATCGGACAGCTCAAGCTATGGCCGACAGGTGGGACCCATGGTCGGCAGCTTTCAACGCGGATGTGGACGGGCGAGTCAACGCTGAGGTTAACATACGCTACGGGAAGTGTATAATGTACGTTAAATGGAGTTTCACTATAGCAAGTCAACGTACATATTACGTACGCTATGAATGATATATTACATATGTAATCGATTTAACGAAACAGGTTAGTGAGTTCTGGAATGATGTTACGTACGCTATGAGAGACATGTAGCGTACGTAAGGTGCATTACGTACGTTAATATGGATTGATAACGTACGTAATGAGCGATGCAGTTTATAAAATAAGGTTCGTTCTTTCATTTCTTCACGAGAGAAAATCGATATCCTTCCTCCAATTTCATCCTTCTGCACATGAAAGTGATAATAAACCTCTTCTATCTTGGTTATGAGCTTGGAAGCATGGATTAGAAGCTTGGATATGAAGATATCAATGATTTTTGAAGGGTTGATTGTGTTATTGATGTTCTTGAGGTATGTTAACGAACTCTACACCTTGAATTTGGATTTTGATGATTTTGTTGGTGAATAATTCGTATGAAGATGATTACAGTGTTGTTGTTATGATTCTTGAGGTAATGTAAATTGTATATTGGAAGATACAATGATATACGTCTTCGATTAGGTTATTTGTTATAATCATGATTATGGAATCATGATGTTAGTGATGTTCTTGATGTTCTTGTTATATATATATATATATATATATATACCACTTCAAGGAGGGAAATTTGATAAGATATATGATAGTTTTTAAGTATAATCATGGAATTGATGATTTAGACCAATGTTATGTTGATTGTAGTGGTAGAATTCGTATGTTCTTGACGAAATACGAATCATGATAACAATTTTGAATCCGGAAAGATTATAGTTAATCTTATAAAAAGATTATCAATGGTATTGAACTATTTGGATAGTTCGGATTGTCGATTATGCCGATAGTATTGTTCCACTATGAAATTTACAATTATAAACAAGGAGGAATCGTGTTAATTCGTATGAATTCGGAATAGAGTGTGTTATGTAATTCTTGTTATCGAGATGAGTTGATCGTTGATACGATTACTGGATTATGGAAACGTATCAAGGTAATGAGTTCATGATTGATTGATTCGGGTTGTTCGGATTTATGTTTAATTGGGATAATTGTGGAACCGTTGGGTTTATTGATCGGTTATATTAATTGTTAAGTATGGTCATCGAGTTGCGGTTTGTATTGTAGATATGAGTTCGTATTTGTTGAGTTAGATTATTTGGTTTTGTGTATGATCGAGATATTGTTAAACCGTGAGATTGATTGATTGGTCGTGTTGGTTGTTGATTGTTATCGGATTGTTGTTAATCTATTATTGCAATAGGTTGCAATAATTGACCATTGATAAGAATCGTGCCTTATGGTTAAGTTCGAGGATGCTCGTGGATTGCATTGACCGGGGCTTAGGAACTTACAACCGACGGCAAGGGATTGGTGACGGCTTCATCGGTATTAAGGCAAGTGATTACTTGCTCAGTTATAATATTTAATGAATGGTTTCAGTTTCATTTCGTTTATAATACATATAGCAATGATTATTACTGCAAATTCTGGAGATTTGGATTATATGTTGTCTTTCCGATTCTGGGAGTTAAATCATAATGTATATGCTTTATCTCGGTTATTGGCATATTCGGGTATCAAGGTTACATTGCGATAAAGATGAGGATATAAGTATCTATATTCCATGGTACGTTGGGATCGCCGAGCGTTGAGGATAATCGCCGGTGATGATTTGACATTGAGATTTCTCCTGAAGGACTCGGGACAAGTATCTTAGTTTTATTTGGTTTAGTATTGATGATGTTGATCATGCAGGTTGTCATTCATGTTGCTGAACCTGAAGTCGTCCTAGTCGTTCATGTTTTTGATTCATACGTTGTTCATGTTGATGAACATATTTAGTTGCATATGTAATTGTATTGTTTATGTTGTGTTGATCCGGTGATATCGTGTAATCTATGCCGAGGGCGCTGGATCGGATGTCCACTATGCGTTGGTCCGACAAGATAATCATAGGGATCTGGGGCCCACGGCGCTGTAATATTTCCGGTCGGATCTGGGGATGTTACACATAGACAAGTGAGAATGAGGGAGATTTTTTCTGGATGCTTCAATCATATGTGTGTGAAGTAGAGGTATCGTGCTTTCGATGCTGGATATATTCAAGCTTTCGGATTGAAGGAAGAAATTCATCAACATCTAACGCATCTGATCGGCCGACCCGTTTTTCTTCTAGAAAGGTAAAATTTCTTCGGCCTCATTTTTCTTCGAGTATACAATCGTTAATCGATCTCTTTGAATTCGGATGAGCACATGGTTTATTGTGCAATTTTGTTTTGCTGCATTTTATTCTGAATCCAACACGATCAACAATATTAAAACAACGATCTAGGGATCACCAGCCCGTAAGGAATATTCAAGACGATCAACTATAGCACATCAATATGAATCATAATTCATTAAACACAAGACAACATACAACAATATGTACAACATGCACAAGCATCATAAGCTTCATGACCAAGCTTCAATTAACTTACCTCAATACCAGAGATGAAATGTCCTTCAATGAAAAGCTGCAACTCCCCAAAAAGGCGAATATAATAGTGTCGTGGACCCCCAACAGGGACCCACTAGGCAAACCACAATAACAAAATTCAACAGATAATATAACCATAGAACCGAACCACGTTATATTACCAAATACCCCAATGTGGAGTTTATTCAGTACTTGGACAACTACGCCAACCAATCAATAAGATCCTACAAAATACAAGCATAATCCATATGATGATGGAATTTACCAAATCAATATAAATCATATAATATAAAGAGTCCAATGCAGCGTAATGAAAATACAACAACACGATAGGAATCAAGACGACACTGGCCCCCAGACTAGTATCCTTGAGATTCTTTACCGTCACCATGTTCATTTTGTGCCCTTGCCTTCTCTCGACCTAAGGTACGATACGAAACATATATTTCGCCCAAAACTACAGGGTCAGATCTGCAAGATAAAAAATCTCAAGATGTTAAACATATGCAATATAACAAGAGTATGAACAAATGATAATCACAACTCTCGAACAAACCCAATTAGTCGATGGGAGTAATCGTCCCGTGTGCAAAGTCTAATATGATACAAACTATCAGCACATGACTATATATGACCCAATAAAAATCATATACATACCAAAAGGCAAGCAGGTATTACTCCAGAAATATCAATATATCAACATGACAATGAAACCAAACAAATTAATATATCTAATAAGGATCAAAAGGAGCTCACCGAAGTGAAACAACGATATACCAATAAAAAACGGTCAACATGATCAACAATATCAAAGCAACGATCTTAAGATCACTATCCCACATGAAACAGTCAACACGACCAACCAGAATACCTCATATGAATCACAATTCATAAATCATAAGAAAAACAACCTACAATAATATGTATAACAATTATAGTCATTATTATCTTCATAACTAATCAAGAATTAACTTGTCTCAATACAAGAAATAAAATGTCCTTCCACAAACAACGTCCTCCAAAAAAATCAATAATCTCTAGAACAACCTTGAATGAAATACAATCCATTCAATATCAATAATTCACAAAAATAATTGGTTTCTTCAGGAACACCAAGAACACCAAGAATGATTTTTAATAATTATCCTTTCAAAGCACAGTGTTATGTTCTAATGTCACCTCCTTTAATTATTTCAATTTACAACCAAAACAACATCATTATCTACAATTATATCAAGACATGATTGAATCCTTTAATTTCATAGTCCAACATCAAAGTGTTCTTAACCAAGATTCCAAGAGCCTAAATGAATAATCATACCCATATCATATTCATATATATATATATATATATATAAACTCATATACATCATGATTATAACTCCATACACATCCTAATCTCTTCAAAAATGAATTCCAAGTTGGGGAACAATTAACTCTCGAATATTCTCATAAAAAACCTTAGCTAAATCCACTTTAATACTCTTCTTAAGCTCAACAATCGTTATAGACAATCAATTCCATGAACAGCCAAGTGTTTGGAACTCAAAATCTCTCCAAGAACTCGCTCTCTCTCAGAAATGTGAAGGAATGCTGAAATGAACCTCAAAAGCCCGATCTGTAGTCTTATAAACTGCCATGAGATACGGTTGTATCTCCAAATGATATGTTCGTAACTCTCTAAAATACGTACATATGCCTACTACATACGATCGTGCCTTACACGATTGTCATCCACTTATCTTGGAGGTCAACTACAATATGGTCATACCTCAGTCATATATGGACATATAATTCATACTCACTGTCGTATCCATGTATGCATATGGGTGTACAAATCTTATAGGGAAAGTTTATGAAACCAACAGGTACGAGCATAAGGCCATAACTCTAAACACATACGGTCATACAAGCCTCACACACAATCGTAACATCCTTCATACTGTAACACCCCAGACTAGGCGACTATTACAGTGTTGCGGACCCCCGACTGGCACCCACCAGGCGAATGAAAATTAATGACTTAGATAACATAATCGCAGTAACGAACCACATTATATCATCCATTACTCCGATAAGGAGTTTCAAGTACAACACACCCAAGATAATACAGAATACATGTATATTTTATATGAAGATAAAATATACAACACTGAATGAAACGGAGTACCCAAATGGAAATCTGCAGCGGAAAATAAATGACGACAACATGAATGACTGAAAGGATTGGGCCCCCCTACTAGTATCACTGGGACTTCTCGCTGTCAACATTCTCTTCCCATGCTTTTGCCTTGCCATGACCTGAAAACAATATCCCCCAACGGGGTCAGTTACACAGAACAACAATCCTCAAGGGTTGAATACACATAATCATGATATATCTCAATTATGAAATTAAGCTGAAGAGAGGCATCACAGTACGTCCGTAATGGTATGTGCAAGTGCACAAGACGAGTGTCCGGACACACCCGTCCTTGTACCTAATTAGTCTCACGGAGGTACGTTACCGTGTGCATGGTCTAATGTGTCGGTGAACCCAACACATGACCATCACGTGCCCGACTAAAAATTCCACACATCCCCACCCGGCCACGCAATATGAACCCAGAAGGTCATATGGGCAAGAAATGACCGTGATGAATATTAATGAATAACAATTCGACAAAGTCAAGAATGACTCACCGAGATGAAATAATAGTGAAGTGAATGATATCTCAATGAAATGATTGGAACCGTCGTTCCTCGTGAATGAAGTGATTATTCGATAATTACAAGTCTCAATACGGTTAATACATTATGAATGAGTTATGATTATGAATGAACAACAACGAAAGGAATGAATATCCTTTTAACCGAGTAAGAATTAAATTACACAATACCGATGGAGAATGTCCTTCCTCGAATAAACGTCCCACAATGAGATGTCGGTCGCTCGAACAACCTTGAATAACACAATTACCAACAATCCGCTCAATAAATGAACCAATCACGATAATAACTATCTCAACACGTCGATATGACTAAACCAAGTTCACTGGGGCATTATATCAAACACGTTGTAACCAATCTTCGATTATTTACAATCGACCCTCAATTATACCGATATCAAATCCTCAAGGAGTGTTTCAAACCAACAAAACATCTTCAAAACATCAATACTCCAATATGAATATCCAAATTCGTGATTTCAACAACAACTAATCGAAAACCCCCCAAATCCAACTCAATATTCAAAGTGTTCATGAATAATCCTTCAATAATCCAATGAATATTCATACACACTCATAATCATATGTATATCTCTTCCTACAACATGATTATAACGTCCAAAACATCATATCTCAACACAAAATCGAAATCCAAGATGTTGAGGAATATTACCTTTGAAGATACAAACACTTTGATCCGATGAACATGCGTTAAATCGACTATCCAAGCTTCACAACCGAATGAAGATGATGAAAACCAAACACCCAAGTGATTGATGACGAAAAATCTCTCCCTTAAGCTCTCTCTCGGAAACAAGGTGAAGAAATGAGAAAATGAGCTCAAAGTCCCGTCCAAGTCCTTTAAATACAGCCATGGTTACGGCCGTAACTCGGCCTACTTACGGCCGTAACATCCCAAGTCAACGGCCTTACGGCCGTAACCAGCCACCTCATACGGGCGTAACTCGCCCTCGTCCAAACACCTGCCGACAGTCATACGGCCGTACCCGCACATGCCTTACGGGCGTAACTCGATTGATATGGCCGTACCCGGCAAAACTTACGGGCATATGAAGCCTTCGTCGAAACTATCTGGGCACCCTGCTCGAATCGTACGGCCGTAACCGGCCAAGCCTTACGGCTGTACCTGCCTCCACATACGGCCGTATGCCGCAACCCTTACGGCCGTAAGTCCTATTCGTCCGAACTGTCCTGAAAACAACGAATGCATGTTACGGCTGTATCCGCCTATCCTTACGACCGTAACTCACCTTCATCCAAAATATCCCTAAACCAATGAATGCATGTTACGGCCGTAATGCCCGACTAGTTACGGCCGTAACTCGCTGCTGGAAGTGATAAAAATACGACAACTCTGTTTTCTCGCTACGATTGATGAATGATCCGACATACCATACGTATGTGAAAGTAAACAAGTCCAACACATGTCAAAGATGGTACTTCCAACACAAGACTACCAATCACGATGATAATGATAATACTCTCATCTCGATTCTCAATCGGAGATGAATGACGATCAGTAACTGATACACGGTTACAAAATGCCAACGATGAATATAAATGAATGAATCATGAATGATGAGTGATTATTAATGAGTGAAAATTATTGAGTGACCATTACTGATTGATAATTACTGAATGATAATGAATGAATTACAACCGGGTATTACATACTCCCCCCTTAAAAGGAGTTTCGTCCTCGAAACTAAGGGTCAAACAATTCGAGATAACTCTCCCGCATACTATCCTCGGTTTCCCAAGTAGCCTCTTCGACTCCGTGTCTAGACCACTGAATCTTGACCAAAGGAATCATCTTGTTCCTCAACTGTTTGATTCGCCGCTCTAAAACTCGTATAGGACGCTCCTCATACGAATGATCATCCGTGATCTCGATTTCGTCGAACTGAAGTATGTGACTCGGGTCGGCAACATACTTCCGTAACTGAGAGACGTGAAACACATTATGAATTCGGCTCAACGCCGGAGGTAAAGCCAATCAATAAGCCAGACTGCCTACTCGATCCAAAATCTCAAACGGTCCGATGAATCTCGGACTCAACTTCCCCCGTTTTCCGAATCGAAAAATACCTCGACTCGGGGATACCTTGACCAACACGTGGTCACCTGTCTCGAACTCTAGTGGTCGACGACGATTATCTGCATATGATTTCTGTCGACTCTGAGCGGTCAACAAACGACTCCTGATCAAAGCTACCTTCTCATGGGTGGCTATAAGCATATCGGGCTGGGTGCCGATTGATTCTGATAAGTCGTCCCAACACAAAGGAGATCGACAACGACGACCATACAAGGCCTCGTAAGGTGCCATCTTAATCGAAGCATGCCAACTATTATTGTACGTGAACTCAATCAACCGTAGTTGGGCTTCCCAATCGTCTTTCCAATCGAGGACGCATGCCCTCAACATGTCCTCCAATGTCTGAATAGTCCTCTCCTATTGTCCGTCGGACTGAGGATGAAAAACGGTGCTGAGATTAAGCTGAGTTCCCATAGCACGATGAACTGATTTCCAAAAATGTGACATGAATCGTGTAAAAACCCCTAAATTTGATAACTTATCACATGTACAATGTATCAAATCTTGATGTAATTTAATAATAGTTATTTTATGACATGATATAAAACTACATCTATTTCATTTTATTTCACTCTTTAACTTTGTAATTTACTTAATAAACCAAATAATAAAAATTAAAATAGTGTGTTGATTCACTTATTGGGCCAATTTTCAACACCTAACTACATGTCGATTCACTAATAGACTCAACTCAACTCATTAAAAATCATAAGACTTGAAGTTATACTTCAAAGTTCAAAGCCCAACCCAACTAATTAAATCCTTTACCATTTTAATTATACTCTTAATTTAATAAAAAAATAATAATAATATATGTATATATACATACATTGGGCGGCCAAAATGGAGTGGAAAGGTGTAGCTCTAGATTCTTCACTCATCACATGCAAGACTTGCATGAAACATCTTGACACATGTAACAAGTCTTCTACACATTTCACTTCCCAAGCCTCCTTATCCCAACTTTAAATACTTACACCCTAACCTAACCCTCATTTTACACCTCCTACACAATAAAAATCTGCATTTGAGAGCCTAAGAAAGATAGAGGGCCGAACCAAGAGGAAGAAGAAGGAGGAGGAAGAAGAAAAATTTCAACAAGAAATAGGTAATCTCATCCCTTATAACTATTTCCATAATTTCTTATGAAAACCTCCATAATCTAACCTTAATATTAATACATAAAAATATAATTCTCACCTTGGGGGTGCATGTGGATCGGCCAAACCATGTATTAGTAGAGGAGAAGTCGTTTTCTAACTTTCAAGACCTATAACCGATTAAATCCGACAAGATCGAGGTGGGTGAAAACTCTTTCAAACTTTAAAGTAGAAATCTATTCTTTTTCTTGTGATGCATGTGTTAAATCTGAAGTATTTCAAGATTCTTTTGATATGATCTATGTTAAAATCTTCATGTTATAATTTCATGTTATGATTTTATGTATAACTATGTGAAATTCGTTTTTTTTAAACATAATCTTCAAATATTATGAAAAATATGAAAGTATGTACTAATCTGAAATTCTTGTATAAATGCATGTTTTTAAAGATGAATTTTATGGTTATAACAATATGCAATATGATTTATCGAATTAAATCGACAACCGATTTGGTAGTCGGGTGCCGGTTTTGTGATAACCTGAAAGTTATATATTTTCTTCTAAATGTTGTTGAAACCCTACCAAAATCTGAAATCTTGTGTTATATGATTATGTTATGATATATGGATAATTTTATTGCGGCCAAAACGAGACTTGAAATGAGTAAACGGAGCTTTGGGCATAAATTGTAATTTCCTAAAGTTTTGAGGACTAAACTGAAAATTTCTAAAATACAACTTTCTGGACCTTGGACAGTACGTATTATACCACGTATAGGTTGTCCATAAAGTTTCAAGCGATTCGGAGTTCGATATCTAAACTTAATAGTCCAAATCGCAAATTTTAAATAATTTTGGGGTCAAAATGCAAAAGTTCCAAACTTCCTGACCAGGTCCGAAATTTTCTGGAATTTTCACAAATCTGTAATTCCAGGTTCATCACAAGTCATCTCGTAAAATTTCGTTAAATTCCGAGCTAAATTCCTAGCTCTATATGCCTCGGAACGATTTCCTTGAGTTTTGGGGCAATATCGTAATTTCTGGAAATTTCAGTCCCAAAACTGGAAATTTCCGAATTTTCATTAAATCTGGAGTCGAGGAATTATTTTTGGCTTCCTCGTAAAAATTTCATAACCATCCGATTTTGTTTCATACTCCAACGCTTAGGTTTGAACCTAAGGGTAAAAACGTCCTTTCAAACTATTTACAAAACTCTCGTTTCGTTTTGTCGAACCTACCCAGTTAATATATCTGATCTGAACTCATCAGACCATTAATAAATTATTGAGAATATTTTCGAGTTTATATACAAGTCCTATTCCGCATTACCGGGCCACAAATAAAATTAACCATATTTCTTACTTAATCAAAGACGCTATTAACCTCACTGACCAAACGTTTACGTGATACTTGTGAAATGCGTCAAATTGACAACTGTGACTGTCCGGGAACTAAGGTTTATACAAACAAAGTGCCACGGATGGGTCCGCATCTAACTCTATCGGAACAAAGTGCCACGTCGACGGACGGGGGCCACCTCTTGAGTCCATATGAAACAGAGTGCCGACCTACAATCTGGGGGCCACCTCTTGTACTGTAGGAGCCACCTCTAGAGTACCAAATCATATCAGGGACGGTTAGACCGAGTCTTGGATCGAGCAGCGCGGTTGCGGTTCATGAACAAGGCTACCGTTGTTTCCTATTCCCATAACCGAGGAACGGAGTGTTCTGAGGGACCTGGGTCGTAGACTTGGGGTATAATCGCGATTATAGTGTGATCCGGGTATTGAACCACAACTAAGGACATACCGAGCCCAGATAAGAGATAAGGAAGCACACGCTAAGTGTGAGAGCGAAGGCTCAGCATCTTGGGGCGACGGTCCAAATCTTGGGACGACGGTCCAAATCTTGGGGCGACGACCTATCTTGCTAGGAGTGATAAGGAGAGTCTAGAATCCAAAGTCCACATCGGCAGGATTCGAAACTGAATTGACTTATCGACTGATTGACTGACTGCTTGACTTGACATCCGTCCACGGGGACAGGATTATAATATTACAACTACACAATGATTATTGTTTATAAAATTTCGACATAATTGTAATTGTTCTTATTTTTTTATAATTGATAAAACCATGCATCACTTAAAAAATTTTCAAAGGAAAGAGCCACACTCGCACACGATCACCCACTCACTGAGACCTTTTGTCTCACTCCACCGTTTTCCCTTTTAAACCAGAGAATGAGCAAACAACAGAGGATGAAGAAGGCTTCATGGAAGAGGCCGAATAGAAGATTGCCTCCAAGATTTAGGACTTCTGTTCTTAGAGTTTCTGTTGTTATCCCAACTTGTAATAGTTGATTATGCTTCGTATTTGATTCGTTTGGTATTTTCCGCTGCAAACTTATGAACAGTGTAATTTCGATTATCAGCTTTTGTCACAACGAATATTAGTACATAGGGATAAGATTGTTGTTTTGAAATATTATCCAATCGTTATTTTGCTTCCGCTATTTATTGTTGCATTTTGATTGATTGATCGACTGATGCGTCGCGCCCTCGTCCTTCCCAATGTTGGGGGTGTGACAGGAGTGGTATCGGAGCCCACTTTGTGAGAAGGACACTTACAATGGGCTAACCAGGATAGGATTCTTCGGACTTAGACGTGAATTCCACTTAGGACGAAGTGAACCATAGGATTGAGACCTAATGTAGATTTCTCGAGTCAATTCTCATTAAAGATCTCTTTCGACATATTGCTATTCACTTGGAATATGCATAGTCAAATTTAAAATTCCTAGGTCATTGGCCAGAGTGCTTTATTAAGTACCCACGGCATTTCCCAACTGAATTAACTCTTCTATTGAACTCTTGAAATGGATATAGCTTACTTCACTTATCCATTTCTCAAAGTCATGTCACTATTCATTCAAAATTGATGAAATTCCTTTAAACTCTACTAAACTCCATTACTTCTTAAAATGGGGTATTATTATTCGTTTGTCGTTAAAATCACATAAGTATTTGTTGAATCACTAAGTTCACTGGTGTTGTGTCGAGAATTATACTCTCCGACCGGCGATCGCCTCGGAGATCGGGCGACCTAGCCATTGCCGAGCAGCCGAGGCAGAACTGCCGACCAGCGACCAGGCGGCCTAGCCTTAGCCCCGCAGACAAGATGTATCGGCCAACCGAAGGTCACAGGACAAGTTCCGGTGCCGAGCGATCGACATCTAAAGACGATCGTCTCTCGGTACTTGACGATCGACTCCTTGCGGCCGACTAGCAGACGATCATCTCTCGGCACTTGCCGACCGACCCTTGGTGACCGACCGATGCTGACCCTCAAAAACTGGCTGATGCCGACCTATGATGACCAGCTAGAGACGACCGCCTCATGCCACTCGAAGCCGATAGTCATCCAGTCGGCAAAGGCCGAGCCTCAGGACAGACCCCACATGCAGAGCCGAGACAAGATCCACAATTCACGGATCATTGACCACAGCCTGTCAGCATCCATCCACCAGCCGACAAGCCCGCTGAAAGTTTTCAGTAGGACCGCATGTGACAGTGACTCCGGACGCGTGCTGGCTCCTCATTGGACCGCACAGCTGGTTGTCGGCTGTAGCCTTGGACTTTAGGCAGACTACCCATGTGACCTTTAGGACGATTGCCCCATTATTATAATGGCCGGAAGACAATCGCCCGCTAGGAAACAAGGCTCCTCAGCCTCTATAAATAAAAGGCAGCCAGCACTTGGATTTCAGGCTGGCATTATCGCGATTTCAGCACACAATACAGAAGCAATACACAGCACTTGGCTTTCTCCTACTCTTGGCAACAGCTATCTTTTGGTTCCTTCTTCTCTCGGCCTCTCTCATTCCGAAGACGATCGGCAGGGACGAAGAACACCGAGCTTCGCTCAAGAGCTGGATTAACAGAGTCTTTTTACACTCATTGTACTTAGATTCTCACATTAATACTTGTATCCACGAATATTTGTATTAATAACATCTCGCGAGAGCATTCAAGCCCGGGCCTAACAAACCCGGCAAATCTTGTGTTATTCATATTCTCTCGGAAGTGCTCCCACAAATTTTGTTTGTTGTCCGTCCGTTCCAGCAGTATTTAATCTTCGGATAAATATTTTGGGCAACAACAATTGGCGCTAGAAGGAGGGAATCTAACCCTCAAATTTTTATTCCTACCGTCCCGAAGAACACTCACTGTTCTCGGGGCATATACTTGAAGTGACACTCACTGCGCTACAAAGAAATCTTTCAGAAATCATGTCTTCCGCCTCCGCGTCGAAGAAAGCCGCCGGCCAACCCGCCAGATGCCTCGTTCCGTCTCAGTCCGAGCCTCAGCCGATGGCGGAGGGTAGCCGCCGCGGTCCGAGACGCTCGATCCCGCCCCTGAGGTCCGGCCCAAGCCTCTCGCTCGATTAGCTCCGAACCAAGGAACAGATCGACAAGGCCATGGCCGTCCTACAGGAGCGACGGAGTGCTCTCGACGCGCCTCCTGCTATCACCCCCTCAGCCGTCCGCCGGAAGACCAAGCGGAAGCTCAAGGCGTTACTGGCCGAGCGGTCGCCAGGAGGCTCTCATCCGCAAGGAGAGGCGCTCGCCAGCCGGGGCACCTCTGTCTTCGATCGCCTGGGTAGTGACCCGTCTTGGCGACCGGGGCAGCCCGGCCCCAGCTACGAGACGACGGAGTTTGAGTCCGTCACCAGGAGCTCGGCCTACCCGACTCCCAGAAGGCAGCCCAGCCGTCTCGCTCCCCCTCGCCAAATAGCCGAGGTCGGCAGCAGCGGAGTCCAGAGATCGGTACACGGTCGCCTCGGCTCCCGTTCCCAAAGTCGATCTGCGAGCGACCGAGCCACGGTGTTGGCCGCGATGCAACGTCATCTCGACGACATGAAGGCGCTCCTCGAATCCGGGGCAGGCGCCAAGAAGAGGATCGCCGAGCCGAGCGAGCCGCTCGCGATTGACATCGAGCTCGCCCCTGTGCAGCACAAGATCGCTCCTCCGCAAACACCTTTGTACGAGGGAAGATTAGACCCCGAAATGCACCTGAGCAAGTTCAACATCTACATGACCGGGTGTGGGTCATCAGACGCGAACAGGTGCCGAATGTTCCCTATGACGCTGGCCGACCTCGCCTACAGATGGTACACCTCACTGCCGCCTCGGTCCATCGGCTCCTTTAACCAGCTGGCGCACGTCTTCACAGAGTACTTCGCCACCAGGGTCGCTCGGCCGGAAGGTCCCCTTCGCATGATGCAAATCAAGCAGGGAGAAGAAGAGTCCGACTCGGACTACATTGACCGAGTAGACGAGATCATCCTCAACGGCGAGCCCGTAAGCGATGAGATCGCCCTCCACTCGGTCCTAGGAGGATTCCATGGCCTTTCGCCTATGTTCAGGCATCTTACGAAGAGCCAACCCCCGACCTACGCGACCTTCCGGGCTAGAGCCGCAGACTTTCTGGCCAGGCAAAGGTTTCGCCTCAGCCTATCAGCAGCGCGATCGACGCCCGAACGACGATCTCCCGCCCGATCGTCGATATCAACTTATGAATAATGCGATCGGCTGCCGAGCGACGATCACAGTCTTCCAGCCCGATCGCCATCATCAAGCTACATCAACAAACCGGAGGACTCGATCGCCATCTACAGTTCAGCATTTAACATGACGGACTAAGGCATGAGATCACCTCCACCGCACATCATAAAGCCATGGTCCTAGTAGTCGATAGAACCGGCTGCTTCGGCCATGCAAGGTCCCTTTGGGCCAAGATCGCCCGCCCTTCGTTTAAATACGAGGCTGGCGTAGTCTGAGGGCCCTCCAAAATTAATCAGTGGACACGATCGCCCGCCCTCAAGGTCCATCATCTAACTTGGTGAACCCGGACAATGCGACACGTGCCACTACCCCCGTCTCAACAAGCCACGGGCGTGGAGTTGAATCATCCGACGTTGCCCCGCGCAAGGACTCCTCTAGACCAAGACCGCACGCCCTTCGTTTAAATACGAGGCGAGGCGCAGCCTAACAGAGGACCCTCACAATAAAATGAGTCACGAGACACTCAATGTCTTCGCACACCAAGATACGGTCATGGATTCGGTCCATCGAACATCGCGACTGTGCACGGTTCCTCAGCGACGAAACAATCAAGTTTCTACGAGGGATCGACCAATGTTGTTTTTTGCAGGTACAAGACCGAAAGATAGCTTGCTAATCGACCATGATCGCCCAAGTCCGAATCCAAAGTCAGCTCAACGGATCGCCCGTCCTCATCCTACACGATCGCCAGCAAGAACCACCTCGCCCCATGTCTTTAACATCGGAGCAAGCTGGGGGGCAATTTTTGTGTCGAGAATTATACTCTCCGACCGGCGATCGCCTCGGAGATCGGGCGACCTAGCCATTGCCGAGCAGCCGAGGCAGAACTGCCGACCAGTGACCAGGCGGCTTAGCCTTAGCCCTGCAGACAAGATGTATCGGCCAACCGAAGGTCCCAGGACAAGTCCCGGTGCCGAGCGATCGACATCTAAAGACGATCGTCTCTCGGTACTTGGCAATCGACTCCTGGCGGCAGACTAGCAGACGATCATCTCTCGGCACTTGCCGACCGACCCTTGGTGACCGACCGATGCCGACCCTCAGCAACTGGCCGATGCCGACCTCTGATGACCAGCTAGAGACGGCCGCCTCATGCCACTCGAAGCCGATAGTCATCCAGTCGGAAAAGGCCGAGCCTCAGGACAGACCCCACGTGCAGAGCCGAGACAAGATCCGCAATTCACGGATCATTGACCATAGCCTGTCAGCATCCATCCACCAGACGAAAAGCCCGCCGAAAGTTGTCAGTAGGACCGCATGTGACAGTGACTTCGGACACATGCTGGCTCCTCATTGGACCGCACAGCTGGCTGCCGGCTGTAGCCTTGGACTTTAGGCAGACTGCCCATGTGACCTTTAGGACGATCTCCCCATTATTATAATAGCCGGAAGACGATCGCCCGCTAGGAAACAAGGTTCATCAGCCTCTATAAATAAAAGGCAGCCTGCACTTGGATTTCAGGCTGGCATTATCGCGACTTCAGCACACAATACAGAATCAATACACAGCACTTGGCTTTCTCCTACTCTTGGCAACAGCTATCTTTTGGTTCCTTCTTCTCTCGGCCTCTCTCATTCCGAAGACGATCGGCAGGGACGAAGAACACCGAGCTTCACTCAAGAGCTGGATTAACAGAGTCTTTTTACACTCATTGTACTTATATTCTCACATTAATACTTGTATCCATGAATATTTGTATTAATAACATCTCGCGAGAGCATTCAAGCCCGGGCCTAACAAACCCGGCAAATCTTGTGTTATATTCATATTCTCTCGGAAGTGTTCCCGCAAATTTTGTTTGTTGTCCGTCCATTCCAGCAGTATTTAATCTTCGGAGAAATATTTTGGGCAACAACAACTGCCTTAATGATTATTCATATTTAATAGAGCCTTATATTGGATATTAGATTTTGCGAGATACTGACTTAGTTTCATTTTATTAGTTTTATGGACCCCTCTGGCGAGAAAGATTTAACCAAGGAAAATCAGAATACTCCTAATTCGACATGAATGCTCATGCGGATAAGCCAAATTTAACCAGAATCAACAATTAGTGTTCAATCGTACACTTAATTCTGCATAACAACATAAATTACTGATAACTCCACATAAAATTGCTAATCCTCACACATTACCTAACTTATATTAGATGGCTGACCGAAGACGCGGACGTCCTCGCATGAATCGTGAAGAGCAGCATCAGCGCGATGATCGCTCACGCTCTCCTCTACGAGGAGGAATTGAGAACGATGCCATGGCCCAAGCCCTCACTCAATCGATTTAACTTCCTACAAAGAACAGATCGCTAACAACGGGAACCATAATGAAACTCATGATCGTACCCTGGAAAGATTCTTACATTTCAATCTGCCGACCTTTGACGGGGAACCTGACGATATCAAAGCTGAACTCTGGCTGGAGAGAATTGAGGGAATTTTCAATGCCCTTCAGTATACTAATGAACAACGGATATCGCTGGCTGCATTCCGACTCGAGTCCGCAGCTCATGACTGGTGGAGGAATGTCAACGAGCGCTGGACGAGAGAAAACCGTGTCAGAACATGGGCTAACTTCCTGACCGACTTCCGAACTCAGTACATGTCAGCAGCAGCCAGAGAAGCTAGACGAGACGAATTCTACCACTTGAAGCAAGGAACCATGACAGTCGCTCAATATGAAGCCCAGTTTAACAGATTGTCTTAATACGCACCGGGGTTGATTACAACTGAGGAGGACAAGCTCTATAAGTTCACTAGAGGACTGAGGCAGTCGCTTCAACAGAGCCTTCTAACTGTTCAGCTGACGACACTTACCCAAGCAGTGGAAGCCGCTACCCGGATCGAGAGTGGAACTGCGAGGTTAGCTCAACAACAAAGCCGTTTCTCCAACAATGCCAAGAGGCCTGCTACCCGACCAACATCCACGCCACCACAGAAGTTTAAGAGGATGGGAACTCAAGGAAGCTCGAGTGGAACGAAGGCACCAGTTCTCAACAAAGCAACAGCGCCTTGCACTCACTGTGGTAGGAAAGGGCATAAGTCAGAGTTGTGTTGGAGAAAGCTCGGAAAGTGCCTACGTTGCGGCAGCCCAGATCATCAAATTCGAGAGTGACCAGATATGAACACCCCGGCAATCAAACCAGCTATTGCAGCCAAACCAGGAAACAACAAAGGAAAAGCCCCAGTGTTCGCATTGACTGGTCAGGAGGCACCAGAGAACAACGATGTGGTGGAAGGTACACTCCTGATATCTAATCAACTTGCACGAACACTTATAGATCCAGGATCATCCCACTCGTTTGTTGCACCGCATTTTTCTAAGAAACTTGATAGGCCGTTAGAATCTTTATCTTTATGCCTAGAAGTATCTACCCCGATGGGAGTTAGTCAGCTAGCAGATAAAGTCCATTCTATGTGTGATGTGATCATCAGTGGTAACTATTACTCTGCCGATTTAGTAGTACTTCCAATATTAGAATATGACGTCATCCGAGGAATGGATTGGCTATCTAAACACTACACACAATTGGATTGTCATTCTAAAATAGTTAGGTTTTGCCAACCTAACAAGCCAATCGTGGAATTGATTGGAGATGCTAGAGTCAACCTAGCACCTATAATATCAGCTATCAAAGCTAGTAAGTTAGTTGCCAAAGGGGCGACTGGATTTTTAGCCTTCATCATCAACAAACCCATGAGTAAGTCGGGCATAGAAAATATACGTGTGGTATCCAAATACCCTGATGTATTCCCCGAAGAATTGACCTCCCTACCGCCTGATAGAGAAATTGAATTCCGAAATCATGCCTGGGAAGGCACCCATTGCAAAGGCACCATACCGAATAGCACCACTGGAGCTGCAAGAGTTGAAGGTCCAACTGCAGAAGTTACTCGATGTGGGTTTCATGCAACCCAGTGTATCACCTTGGGGAGCCCCGATATTATTTGTCAAAAAGAAGGATGGAACATTGAGGCTTTGCATAGATTACCATGAACTCAACAGCGTTACAGTTAAAAATAAGTATCCTCTCCCAAGGATAGATGAGTTGTTTGAACAACTCCAAGGAGCTACGATGTAATCCAAGTTCGATCTTCAACAAGGATACTACCAGGTAAAGATTAAGAATGAAGATGTTCCTAAAACTACATTCCAAACTAGATACGGCCACTACGAGTTCGTAGTGATGCCTTATGGACTCACGAATGCTCCTGCGGCATTTATGGATTTAATGCACAGAGTATTTCAACCATACCTCGACCAATTCGTAGTAATTTTCATCGATGACATACTCGTGTACTCTAAGTTGGAAAAAGATCACGAGAGGCATCTTAGACTAGTGTTGGATACACTAAGGCAGCACAAGTTGTACGCCAAGTACAGCAAGTGTGAATTTTGGTTGAGAGAAGTGGCATTTCTAGGCCATATTATTTCTGGAGAAGGGATTGCAGTTGATCCATCTAAGGTAGAAACTATTATGGATTGGAAGAGGCCTGAAAATGTAACTGAGATCCGAAGCTTTCTTGGACTTGCGGGCTACTACCGTAAATTCATCAAAGACTTCTCGAAGATAGCGGGACCCCTCACCCGACTAACCCAGAAACAAGTGAAATTTGAATGGACGGATAAATGCGAGTCAAGTTTCCAGGAACTCAAGAAGAGACTTACCACCACACCTATACTGACACTTCCATAAGGGACCCAAAGATTTGTCGTATATAGTGACGCCTCAAAGTATGGCCTCGGTGCCGTTCTGATGCAGAATGGTAAAGTTATCGCGTATGCTTCCAGGCAACTCAAGACGCACGAGAAGAATTATCCAACGCACGACCTCGAACTTGCTGCAATAGTATTCACCTTAAAGAAATGGCGACATCATTTATATGGCGTTGAATTCACCGTGTTTACGGATCATAAAAGTCTCAAGTACCTATTTGCTCAAAAGGAACTTAATCTCCGACAGAGAAGATGGGTAGAGCTTTTAGAAGATTACCATTGTGAAATACAACACCACCCAGGGAAAGCGAATGCCGTGGCCGATGCCCTAAGTAGAAAGGCTAGAGTGGCCCGACTCATGGTTCGAGAATGGCAAGCTCTCAAGGAGCTGAGCTACCTAAAACCCATTCATGAAGGTACTCGTTTAAGTTGCGCCAACCTCACAGTTAAATCGAATCTATTGGAAGATATTCGATTATGTAACACCCCCCGAGATATTCGGAGAATATCACAGCGCCGTAAATCCCGACCTGGGATTTACTAGGCTTATCTCACTCACAACGTATTGAATTTAATAAAATCCACTTGGGAAACAATAAACTCGATACAACCAAGAAAGTTCAACCACGGACAAACAATACCATGAAGAAATACAAGAAGTTGTACGACAATGGAAAAGGACTTTCCTAAAGTACTCGAGTACCACTTATTATTACAAGGATAAAATGGACCGAAGAGAACAAAGACCAAACAAAGTAGAACACAACTAGCCACAGTATCACGCCTCGCCATCCTCATCGTATCGTCCCGGCGCTCGCTCGTAAGGTTCCTTAGGACCTGAAAAAACACAAAAGTAATTTTCCCCAAACGAGAGGGGTTAGGGCAAGTATTACAAGTGAAATGTCAAGTCTTATACATAAAAGCATATGCACCAATTCAAAGCCATGATAATGATTTTCCGGAAAATACAATTATCCAAACATATTTGGAAATGATGATATCTCTTGATTAACCGTGGACTCGACAATGCGCGAATCCCTCCTCGACCCCGTCGGATCATCTCGGAGTGGCTAACCCAAATGTTCACGGAACCGACATAAGCGGAACCCTCCTCGACCCCGTCGGGTCCTCTCGGAGTGAACGAAAGCAACTCTCACAATCACATGCATTACTTTTCACATTTAAGAACATAACTTTCACAAGAATCACTTGCACGGAAACGAGAGGAGAGGGTACAAACGACAAGGTACCAAGATCGAAGGATTCAACAACTCCGAACCTAAACAAGTTCGTAATTCAATTATCAAAACCCCATCGGTATGAAAATAAGTTGGAATCACCCGAATATACTACTCGATACATGTGTTCCGGAATAATTCTCTTGATAGTGAATCGCAAGTCAAATATCCCAAACACTCAAGAACTCCAGAAATACACCATTAAATCCATAGGAAAACATGTATCCAAGGTAGATAACTCGTAATCGATATATTCTAACATCACAACAAGTCGGATCGAAGAAATCGGATGGAAAATCCCCAAATCCCGAAAATCTAGGGTTGTGAGAATTTTACCTTGATTTGGAGCGGTGGAGAGGATTAAACGTTGATAAATCCGAACTAGAAACTCAAAGATGTTGCTAGATAATTGCACTCAAAGAACTCCTCACAAATCGCCTGAATCGCCTAGAATCGCCAAGGAGGTGAAGGTAGGTAGAAATGACGATTTGGGAATGGAAATGTCCTATTTATACTAAATAGGGACTAGCGTGCGCTAGTCATGAAAAATAGCGTGCGCTATCGACTCATCGTGCAATCCAAGAGCCTCGCTGCCTGCTAGCGTACGCTAACACTGCTCATAGCGTGCGCTAGTGACTTCAATTAGCGTGCGCTAATTATTTCTAATAGCGTGCGCTACACGGTAGTCGGTCACCCGTAACCTACCGCCCTCTGCTCTCTTTAGCGCACGTTACTCTAGTAACGTAGCGTGCGCTACCATCAAAATCTAGCGTACGCTACCAGTCACACCTAGCGTACGCTAGGAATTCCCTTTTCCAGTCCAGTAGCTACTGGACTGTCCGCCTCCAATACATTAGTAGCGTGCGCTACCCTCACTAAATTAGCGTGCGCTACAAGGTGTGCATAGCGTGCGCTACCCATTACACGAAGGTAGTATGATCGCATCAAGGATCCGAAAACAGCGATGATCCGAACAAGAAAAAGGGTAAATCCAATTGACAAGAGTTCCTAGATCCATATAAGCTTACCAAACACTTATACGAGCATAAAAATTACAAAGTACAAGAGTAGAAGATTTACAAAAAGTACGGGTATTACATCCTCCCCCTCTAAAATGAAGTTTCGTCCCGAAACTTAAG
Organism: Orobanche coerulescens; assembly: GCA_033398695.1. Lineage (NCBI taxonomy): Eukaryota > Viridiplantae > Streptophyta > Magnoliopsida > Lamiales > Orobanchaceae > Orobanche > Orobanche coerulescens. Next base: position 33,087,152 of record CM065814.1, on the reverse strand, counting down.
AAATGAATAACTCGGGGTATCTAGTGCGCATGCTCTCTTCGGTTTCCCATGTCGCTTCCTCAACTCCGTGTCGTGACCACTGAACTTTAACCAATGGTATGGTTTTGTGCCGGAGTTGTTTTACTCGATGCTCTAGTACTTTCACTGGCTTCTCTTCAAATGTGACGTCCTCTGCGATCTCGATGTCCCCGTAATCAATGATATGACTCGGCCGTGACGACCTCCTCGATTGGGAAACATGGAACACACCGTGAACATGGCTAAGGGCCGGAGGTAAAGCCAATCGATAGGCCGCTTCCCCACGTCAAGAATCTCAAAAGGTCCAATATATCTCGGACTAAGTTTGCCCCTTTTTCCGAACCTGAAGACTCCTCTAATCGGTGATACTTTGAGTAGGACATGATCACCCACATCAAACTCCAAGGGCCGACGACGATTGTCAGCGTAGGATTTTTGTCGACTCTGAGCGGTTAACAGTCGGTCTCGGATGATGGAAATCTTCTCTTTAGTTTCCATCAACATATCGGGTTCCGTCCCGACTAAATCTGAAGCTTCATCCCAACAGAGTGGAGATCTACACCGCCTACCATACAATGCCTCAAATGGTGCCATCTTGATCGATGCGTGCCAGCTATTATTGTAAGTGAACTCGATCAAAGGTAGGTGTATTTCCCAATCGGTACTCCAATCCAGGGCACACGCCCTCAGCATATCTTCCAATGTCTGGATCGTCCGCTCAGTCTGACCGTCAGACTGAGGGTGGAAGGAAGTACTCAACTTCAATTCGGTGCCCAAGGCTTGATGGACCGCCTTCCAAAAATGCGACACGAAACGGCCATCACGATCGGAAACAATAGACTTTGGCGTACCGTGTAATCTCACAATCTCCGATATAAAAATCCGGGACAATCGCTCCGGTCCCCACGTGTCCTTAATGCCAAGAAAATGTGCCGACTTAGTCAATCGGTCAACAACAACCCAAATCATATTCATCCCCGACTTAGTCCTCGGCATCCCGGTGATGAAATCCATGGTAATATCCTCCCATTTCCATTCGGGAATAGGGAGAGGTTTCAATGCCTACCGACCGCTGATGCTCAATTTTGACTCGTTGACATGTCAAACACCTTGACACGAACTTGGTGTCATCTCTCTTGCTATTATTCCACCAAAAACTCCTTTTAAGTTCCTTGTACATGTTACTCTGGCCCCAGATGGATCGAGTAAGGTGTAGCATGGGCTTCTCGGAGTATTCTCTGTCTCAGCTCTGAGTCATTCGGAACACAAATCCTACCTTGAAATTTCAAAATGCCATCCTCGTGGATCATAAAGCCAGGGGCTTTCCCTTTTTCCACGTCCGCCTTCAGTTGAACAAGCATTGGGTCATTCTCCTGTTTTTCCCCGACGTCGTCAATCAAGGACGGAATAGCCTCCAGAGTACACATCTGACCCTGAACCCATTGGATCCGTACTTCAACTCCCTGCTCAATTAACTCCCGTCTGATCTTAACTTGAGGCGTAAGGCCCTCAAGCATATGAAGAGATATCGATTTCCGGCTCAATGCATCAGCTACAACGTTAGCCTTTCCTGGATGGTAAAAGATTTCCAGATCATAATCCTTTATCAGCTCTAACCAACGTCGTTGTCTCATATTCAGCTCTTTCTGGCTAAAAATATACTTTAGGCTCTTGTGGTCGGTATAAATTCGACATGAAGAACCGTACAAATAGTGACGCCAGATCTTCAATGCAAACACTACAGCAGCTAATTCCAAATCATGGGTAGGATAATTAAGCTCATACGGTTTAAGTTGCCGTGAAGCATAGGCAATCGTCTTATCATGCTGCAAAAGTACGCACCCAAGTCCTTGTCCTGATGCGTCACAATAAACTGAATACCCACCGACTCCCTGAGGTAGGGCTAAAACCGGCGCGGTAGTCAGGCGCCTTTTCAGCTCTTCGAAACTCCGTTGTCTCTCTTCATTCCATTCGAACCTTTCGGACTTCTGGAGTAATTGAGTAAGTGGTCGAGCAAGTTTGGAGAACCCCTCGACGAACCTCCGTAGAGATCCGGCTGCACCTGCAAAGCTACGAACCTCCTTCACGTTCCTGGGTGGAGCCCAATCTAACACTGCCTCAATTTTCTGGGGATCTACCCGAACCCCTTCCGCTGAAATCACATGTCCGAGAAACATGACTTCCTTCAGCCAGAATTCACACTTAGAAAACTTTGCATAGAGGTGCTGAGTCCTCAAAATCTCCAGCACCAATCGCAAATGCCGAGCGTGTTCCTCTTCATCTCGAGAGTAAACCAAAATATCGTCGATAAAAACGACTACACAATTATCAAGATGCTCAATAAATATTTTATTCATCAAATGCATAAATATCGCCGGTGCGTTGGTTAACCCAAAAGGCATAACCACAAACTCATAGTGTCCATACCTCATACGGAAAGCAGTTTTAGGAACGTCGGATTCCTTAATGCGAAGTTGATAGTAACCGGACCTCAAATCAATTTTCGAGAACACCGCGGCTCCCTGCAATTGATCAAACAAATCATCGATACGCGGCAAAGGGTATTTATTCTTAATGGTCACTTTGTTCAGTTCCCGATAATCAATACACAAACGTAGTGAACCATCTTTATTCCTTACGAACAAGACCGGTGCACCCCATGGTGAGGCACTGGGTCTAATATACCCTTTATCCAATAATTCTCCCAGTTGTTTCTTCAACTCTTGCATTTCTGAAGGTGCCATACGATACGGTGCCTTAGAAATCGGGGTTGCTCCTGACTCCAAATCAATTGTAAATTCAACTTCGTCCGGTGGTAGTCCTGTAATTCGCCCTGGAAAACATCCGGAAAATCACTTACAATAGGAATCGAGGGAAGTTCAACTTTCCCATCTTCGACTTTCATGGCATAACACCAATACCCAACACAGCCCCTTTCTAATAAGTTTTGTCACCTTCAAGGCACTAATCAAAAATTTCTGACATCCCCTCTTGTACCCCGCAAAATGGTGTTCGGTACCGTCTTTGGCTAACATTGATATGATCTTCATGCGATAATTCATTACCGCACCGTGTCTATCGAGCCAATCGTCACCAAGGATTAGATCTTCATCAACAATGTCTACGACTATCAAATTCGAAAACCACACTCTCTCAGCGACAAACACCGGACAATCTCTAACTTCCTTGTCTCCCACGATTCTATCACCACTGGGCAACTTAACCACAAAGGACTCACAAGGAGACAAGCCCTCAATATTCAATCGACGCACACAATCCAAAGAGATGAACGAATGAGAAGCACCAGAATCAAAAAGCACTCTAACTGGATGAGACAAAGAGAAATGATACTGCCGCCACGGTAGCCTCTCGGATCTCCAGCTTCCCTCATCTCATAGACACGAGGTTGCACCGAACCGGATTGGGGCTCCTCTAACAGATCGACCACGGCCTCGCCTCGACCGTAACTCCGGGATGCTTGACCCGTAGATGACTTCGATTAACATTCGGTTCTCCAGCGTAGGGCCGTTGCTCGAGTTCCAAGTGGGGTTTCTTCTTCCGTACAAGACATGGCTGTGGCCTTCCTGGCCGCAATTAAAACACCTCAATGGGGGTAGACCACAATCACGATTAATATGGCCCTGCTGGCCACAATTAAAACATGTCACAACCCGGTTGGACGCATTAGCACCAGCTCTGAAATTCCGTTTACCTCCCGATGCACGAGAAGACCATTTGGTTGTATAGCTTGCCGACTGCGATCCCCACGGGTTGCCACCTCTACCGCTAGAAAACTTTCCAGTGGTCTTCTGCTTCTTGCTCTCACTTGTCGTTTCGGTAGTAGTGAAGGACATATCATATGCTAGTGCCCTATCTTGATACTCCTTCAATGTGGCGCAAGCGAAGCCCGACATATAGTGCCGAACTTTTGACTTCATTCGCATGTCAAAGTGATGAATTCTATCTCTCTCTTCCCTCACTTGATTTTTCACATGGTTGAGTTGACGGTTGTATTCAATGATTGCCTGAGATACAGGGACATCCTGGGGTTTAGCTTCATAAAAGGCTCGAATCCTGGCCTCCTGAACAGGCCACGGGCAGAACTCGGCCTCCATCAATTCCTTAAACTCGTCCCATGAAACCTCACGATCCTGAGGTGCAACAACTTGCCACCAGCTAGCCGCATCCCTTGATAGGAAGTACTGGGCAACTGGAACCTTACGTGCCTCTGGACAATTCACGGCCATGAAAACTTTATTCATCTCATTAATCCAATCTTCCCAACCGATCGGATCATTTGCACCAATAAATTGGGGAGGGCGCATACGAATAACATCTTGTAACCACTTCTCAGCCCAAAGGTGTCGAATGTGAGGTGGTTGGTTGCTGCACTACGCCGGTTAAAAGAGCCATTTGGTTCGCCACTTGCTGCAGTATGGTGGCAACACCCACATCCGGTTGGCTCCCTGTAGAAGTTCCCAGACTGGCTGATGGTTCCTGATGACTACCGGTGCTAGGTTGAATAGAGTCCGACAAGCTAGGCATAGCTGAGCCTTCTACCGAGCTGAGGGACATGGCCGCTCCACTGGCTGCGCCACGCCCTCGGCCACGACCACGACCACGGCCGCGTCCACGTCCTCTACCAGTTGACATTCTAAAGAAAAATGTAAGTAAAATCATAAGAATAGCTCAAAGCAATGCCATCTAGAATATGGACTTCTCATGTCCCATAATCGAATGATAGTGAGTGAATGAAGAGGGTAAATAAGATTGGGAACTTACGAGTACCGGTCGTACGAGATGACGGCACACATGATACTGTGTCCTTGGAATAGTACATTTAGACTCAAAGAACTGACACCTAGGTATCCATAAACTTAAGCTCGATACCAAATTGTAACACCCCGAGATATTCGGAGAATATCACAGCGCCGTAAATCCCGACCTGGGATTTACTAGGCTTATCTCACTCACAACGTATTGAATTTAATAAAATCCACTTGGGAAACAATAAACTCGATACAACCAAGAAAGTTCAACCACGGACAAACAATACCATGAAGAAATACAAGAAGTTGTACGACAATGGAAAAGGACTTTCCTAAAGTACTCGAGTACCACTTATTATTACAAGGATAAAATGGACCGAAGAGAACAACGACCAAACAAAGTAGAACACAACTAGCCACAGTATCACGCCTCGCCATCCTCATCGTATCGTCCCGGCGCTCGCTCGTAAGGTTCCTTAGGACTGAAAAACACAAAAGTAATTTTCCCCAAACGAGAGGGGTTAGGCAAGTATTACAAGTGAAATGTCAAGTCTTATACATAAAAGCATATGCACCAATTCAAAGCCATGATAATGATTTCCTAAAATACAATTATCCAAACATATTTGGAAATGATGATATCTCTTGATTAACCGTGGACTCGACAATGCGCCAATCCCTCCTCGACCCGCCGGATCATCTCGAGTGGCTAACCCAAATGTTCACGGAACCGACATAAGCGGAACCCTCCTCGACCCGCCGGGTCCTCTCGAGTGAACGAAAGCAACTCTCACAATCACATGCATTACTTTTCACATTTAAGAACATAACTTTCACAAGAATCACTTGCCTGGAAACGAGAGGAGAGGGTACAAACGACAAGGTACCAAGATCGAAGGATTCAACAACTCCGAACCTAAACAAGTTCGTAATTTAATTATCAAAACCCCATCGGTATGAAAATAAGTTGGAATCACCCGAATATACTACCCCGATACATGTGTTCCGGGAATAATTCTCTTGGATAGTGAATCGCAAGTCAAATATCCCAAACACTCAAGAACTCCAGAAATACACCATTAAATCCATTAAAAAACATGTATCCAAGGTAGATAACTCGTAATCGATATATTCTAACATCACAACAAGCTGGATCAAAGAAATCGGATGGAAAATCCCCAAATCCCGAAAATCTAGGGTTGTGAGAATTTTACCTTGATTTGGAGCGGTGGAGAGGATTAAACGTTGATAAATCCGAACTAGAAACTCAAAGATGTTGCTAGATAATTGCAGCTCGAAGAACTCCTCACAAATCGCCCGGAATCGCCTAGAATCGCCCAAGGAGGTGAAGGTAGGTAGAAATGACGATTTGGGAATGGAAATGTCCTATTTATACTAAATAGGGACTAGCGTGCGCTAGTCATGAAAAATAGCATGCGCTATCGGACTCATCAGGCAATCCAGTAGCCTCTGCCAGTTCCGTTAGCGTACGATAACACCTGCTCATAGCGTGCGCTAGTGACTTCAATTAGCGTGCGCTAATTATTTCTAATAGCGTGCGCTACCTGGAAGTCTGTGCACCCGTAACCTACCGTCCCCGCTCTGCTCTCTTTAGCGCACGTTACTCTAGTAACGCATCGCGTGCGCTACCATCAAAATCTAGCGACGCTACGGTCACACCTAGCGACGCTAGAATTCCCTTTTCACCCGGTAGCTACTGGACTGTCCGCCTCCAATACATTAGTAGCGTGCGCTAATGATAATGGATAGCGTGCGCTACCCTCACTAAATTAGCGTGCGCTACAAGGTGTGCGTAGCGTGCGCTACCCATTACACGAAGGTAGTATGATCGCATCAAGGATCCGAAAACAGCGACGATCCGAACAAGAAAAAGGGTAAATCCAATTGACAAGAGTTCCTAGATCCATATAAGCTTACCAAACACTTATACGAGCGTAAAAATTACAAAGTACAAGAGTAGAAGATTTACAAAAAGTACGGGTATTACAGATTAGCCCAAGAGATGGACCTAAAACTTCAAGAGTTTAAGGACAAGATCGCTAAGGGCGAGAAACCCGAGTTTATAATTACTGAGGATGGAATTATAAGGTTTAAGGGACGATTATGCATACCTCACAACGGGGAGCTCAAAAGACGGATTCTCGAGGAAGCTCATTGCTCGAGATATACGATACACCCAGGAGGTAACAAGATGTACCGAGACTTGAAGAAACACTTTTGGTGGGTGAACATGAAGAACCAAGTGGCAGAATTCATGGCGCGATGCCTCACATGTGAGAGAGTCAAAGCTGAGCATCAGCGACCCTCAAGACTACTACAACCACTAGAAGTCCCTGAATGGAAATGGGAAATGGTAACCATGGATTTTATCACAGATTTACCGACCACAAGAGGAGGTTATAACACCATTTGGGTGATCATCGACAGACTGACGAAATCATCACATTTTGTGCCGGTTAAAAAGGACGACAATTTGCAAAAGCTGGCTAGGACCTATATTAGAGAAATCGTTCGACTCCATGGAGTGCCAATAGACATAGTATCGGACAGAGATCCTAGATTCGTAACTCGTTTTTGGAAAGTCTTTCATAAGGAATTAGGAACTTCCTTAAGCTTCAGCACAAGTGCGCATCCCCAGACCGACGGGCAATCTGAACGAACCATTCAAACCCTTGAAGATATGTTGCGAGATTACGTACTGGACTTTCAAGGAAATTGGGATCACCACCTGCCATTAGCTGAGTTTGCATACAACAACAGTTTCCAAGCGACAATCAGAATGGCACCTTATGAAGCGTTGTATGGGAGGAAGTGTCGATCCCCGCTCCATTGGGAAATCGATGACCAGTGGATGCCGAAGACTCAACGAACAGAACCTTCAGCAATGAGCATAGATTTGGTGAAGGAACCCGTAGATGAAGTACGACTAATCAAGGATAGGATCCGCACAGCGCAAAGCAGACAGAAGAGTTACGCCGATCAACGTCGGAAGGATCTAGAATTTGAAGTAGGAGATCAAGTCTTCCTGAGGTTAACACCACGGAAAGGTTTGATAATATCAAGAAAATGAGGAAAGTTAAGTCCCCGATATGTAAGACCATTCAAAATCACGGAAAGGCTTGGACGACTAGCGTACCGATTGGAACTACCACCCAATCTGTCTGGAATGCACGATGTTTTCCATGTTTCGAGATTAAAGAAGTATCATCCAGACCCAGCGCACATTCTTACTTCTGACATTCCGCCGATCAAGGATAACTTGTCTTATGAAGAGAAGCCAATCAAGATCCTCGACCGGCAAGTACGCGAATTGAGGAAGAAGCGAATTCCTTTGGTTAAAGTTGTCTGGTCGAATCACAACAGAGAGGAAGACGCGACGTGGGAGGTCGAGGAAGAAATGAAGAAATCTTACCCCGAGTTGTTTAAGTAGGAATTTGGGTACCAAATTCTTTTAAGGAGGGGAGGGTGTAAAACCCCCTAAATTCGATAACTTATCACATGTACAATGTATCAAATCTTGATGTAATTTAATAATAGTTATTTTATGACATGATATAAAACTACATCTATTTCATTTTATTTCACTCTTTAACTTTGTAATTTACTTAATAAACCAAATAATAAAAAAATAGTGTGTTGATTCACCTATTGGGCCAATTGTTAACACCTAACTACATGTGGACTCACTAATGGACTCAACCCAACTTACTAAAAATCATAAGACTTGAAGTTACACTTCAAAGCCCAACCCAACTAATTAAATCCTTTACCATTTTAATTATACTCTTAATTTGACAAAAAAAAAATAATATATGTATATATACATACATTGGGCGGCCAAAATGGACTGGAAAGGTGTAGCTCTAGATTCTTCACTCATCACATGCAAGACTTGCATGAAACATCTTGACACATGTAACAAGTCTTCTACACATTTCACTTCCCAAGCCTCCTTATCCCAACTTTAAATACTTACACCCTAACCTAACCCTCATTTTACACCTCCTACACAACAAAAATCTGCATTTGAGAGCCTAAGAAAGAGAGAGGGCCGAACCAAGAGGAAGAAGAAGGAGGAGGAAGAAGAAAAATTTCAACAAGAAATAGGTAATCTCACTACGCCATAAATGGCCTTCGGCAACCACATAACTGTGTTACCTTAGACCCAATTTTCTGTTGCCACAGACCCAAAATGGGCAAGGGTAACATTTTAGCTAAGTTGCTCTGTGAGCAGTAGCCTTTGGACTCAAAGACAACTTGTGAATCATCCTAAGCTAACATAGGATTATTTGTTACCTAAGGACCCTACAGCAGCATCCTAAGGACTCTACCGCAACATCATATTCGTGTTGCAATAGACTTTATAATTTTGTAAAATATATAGCCAATTTAGTGGGTTCCATACGTTGGGCCCATTTTGTGGGTCCCAGAGGCCGAGCCCACCGGTGGGACCCACTTAATAGGGTCCGCTGGTGAGCCCTTATGTGGGACCCACTTTTCTTGGGCCTGTTAGTAGGGCCTACTTTGTGGGGCCCACGAGTGGGGCCACAAATGTGCAATAATTTTTAGTCTATTGCAACACCTATATTACCAATGGCAACACATTAGGTGTTACAGGTGTTACCAATGAAAGACATTTGCAACATATATATAAATATATATATATATAGATATATATATATTACCTAAAGTAACAACTCCATTTTAACAAAATAAAAATGTAAATTTTATATTTAGCATTTTCTATTAAAAAATCCAACAAACCAATTAAGAGAAACCAAGTACATCATCAACTACATAATCCCATCATAAAAAAATAATAATATCTAATCACAAAACCAAACAACTACATCACAAAATACATATATACAAGTACTAGAAGAAAATAACTTGGTCATTTTTAACCAATTACATCATTGGATGTCTAAGACTGATATACAAATAGACTCTAAGAAACTATTATGCGGAACATTTATTCAATTATCCAAGGATTAGCCAATTTGCCTGAGTTGGTGTCCATTCACAAACTTCACCTTCTTTGAACGAGAGAGCTGCAGAATGAAACAAGAAAGAAGAGCCAATAATTAATGATGGTTACTAAGCTTCCAAATAGGCAGCCTGTTAACAACTATCAGAAAAATAAGGTCTACAAACTAGTTGTTCTAAAGAAATAATTTGCCAAGTTTATTTATCTTGACCAAATTTGAAGGATCATTTATCGAATTCTGATACTTTTCAAGAATAAACTAAAGTATATAAAAGAACACCTACCTCCCTATTTCTCTAGGTTTTAAATCCAAGCACACTACTCTTCATTCGGCTTTCCAAGGAAAGCTTCAGAATATTTTTTAAGATCGTCTGGGTACTCTTACCTTCTTTGCGTTGTTTGTGCTATCTTTCACTTTAACAGGATTTGACCAGAGTGGTTGCACCGTTAAGGAGTCAAAAGTTAAATTTCAATACCGAAATAGATAACAAGGCCAAAAAGACACTAGTAGAATAGACATCAAAGACTTCGGTACAATTTACTTCAGCTATGTATATTAGTTAAGTAAAAAACAAAAAACAACTTCACTTTTCAATTTGCTGAAGTAAAACACCCACATATACTTCAGTAGATGGTATCATATAAAAAGACAGAAACTAGTTGAGAATTTTAAGATACAAAGACTTCACTAATTTGATAATTAATGAAGTTACAGTGTGAAATTTTATTTTTTATCAGAATATTTTTACAAAAGCGAAGTGTATATGTTTTGACCGAGAATTAATATTTTCAACTTCAGATTTTTTCATTTAGCTCCTAAAAACATAAGTAAAATATTACCATTATTAATTTATGTTATGATTAGATTTTAATATCACTACAATTAAAATCCTGTTATCAAGGGTTTATAATTTATGGAAAGATACTGTTATTAATTTATGTTATGTATTAGATTTTAAACCTCAGAATTTAATCATTATAAGAAACAAGTAAAGTTCCTAATGATCTCTCTCTCGTTCGCCTACCCCGCCCCAAGTCCGCCTCGCTGCCTCTCCCACGGAATAGGTCAAAAATTTTAAGTTGAATGTACTTCAGTAATTCAGTAATTACCAAGTAAAAGCGCAATGATTTTTTTTAAATAAAAACCATTCTTGATAACCGCCCCCTCGATCTTCTCATTTTTTTTCCTCTCTCCCTATCTCTCTGTCATTCCCCTCTGCCGTTCTCTGGGTCATCTCCCCACAACATTAGCGGCCATCTCTGACCCGACTCCGCCGTTCTTGCCTTTTGTATCCCTTACCACCGTCAGTCGACAATGGTGAGCGGTGCCGCCTAATTCTCGGTATCTCTGCGTCTCCTCGCGCACAGAAGAAACAACAAATTAGTTACTGGTTCTCGGCATCTCCTCCCTGACTGGGTGAAACGACAAATTAGTCACAGGTAGTGGAGAAGTCGGGCGACGGGAGATTGAAAGAATTACTTCTTTGTAATTATGACTCATTGAATTGGCAGATTGAAAGAATTGGAGGATTGTAAGATTGGAAGCGGGGTTGCAGAAGAAAGAATTAGAAGAAGGTGAACGGCGATCGAAATCGAAGACGGTTCATAACACCTCCAGATCTTCTCTTCTTATGGGTTTCCTCTCTTGCCTTTCCTGACTTTTCCGGTAACATTTTCTGTAATTTTCTCCTTTGTGGTCGGTTCTGCAGTTGTATACTCTATATTCTTATCGCACCTTCAACAATTGCATCAAGTAAGAGCGAACTGGGTTATTGTAAAAATTGGATCTTGGCCGAAATAAATAGTTTCCAATCATCTTATATCAATTTCGTTTTTTTTTTACAAAAAAATATTGTGGTTTGTGTCGCAAGTAGATGGTACAAACCCCTGTATCTCTAGAAATAATTGTTTTTGTCAACAAACTATATGTTGTGTTATGTAAAGAGGAAAAGCTCTAACCTTTATTTTGAAATTAAGCAGATTTCTTAAGCATTTGGGGGTATGAGGTGGACTATGTCCGCACTTTCACTGATGTTGATTTGCACAACCTCAATTTGGTCTGCTAATTAATCCTTTGTGAAGAGGTTATTGCTGTTTCTTAATTGACTACCATCTACTTGCTACAAATTGATATCCGTCACGATATGTTGTTGATCAATACTTCATCAATTCTATCCCATAGTGGGGGCTAGTTGAATATGGTGTGGGGTTAATTGAATATCGGTACAGAAATGACTGCATCAGTATGCAGCACTCGAAGAAGAATGGAAAGTAAAAAGAAAAAAGAAAAAACAGCTATAGAATGAAGAAGAAATGGAGATTATGCCAAATAAGCAATGGTTTGATCAAGTAGAACAACCACCTACACTTTCTTCTTCTCTGCTCCTCAATCTTTATATGGGACACTTTTTAGCTAGATGGGGTGCCAGGTTTTGACACAACTTGATGTTCGATCCTTTGTTTTTTTTTCACAGTTCTTATGTTGTTTTTGGGGAAGAATACTTGATTTGATGCAAACATTAAATTGCAGATTCAGGTCTAGATTTGAGCGTAATTTAAATGGGCATATGTTTTTTTTAGTCGGTTCCTTTTAAAGTTTTTCTTTTATTCGGTAGTTTCGATGATTTTACAACCTATTCCTTGCACTTAGATTGTTTTATGAACTTACTACAGACACATTATTCTTTTCTTTTGCATTGGATGTCCTCGTGAATCACAGGATGTGGGAATTCTCGGTCGGCTTATACATGATCAATGTATAGCCGGATTCTTTACTTCTTGTTGCGGCTTATGGTGTGGTAGAATCTTCGTCCACTGATTTATTTGGTCCTTTCATCAGACAATGGGTGGATAAGTTGTCCTACATTCAGGTTCACTCCATCGCCTATGTTAAAGAGATTTCGAGGATGTGATGAAATTGATTTTTACTTCATCTGCTGTGGAATGGTGCATCCATTCTTGATTAAGATTAAAACTTCATTTTCTGTTAATTCTATTACACTTCCTGCGCTAATTCATAAAGAATTTGATCGTCAGTCGAGTTCTTGTCGATGGACAAATTCAATATCAAGAATATATATATTTCGGCGTCTGTTTCACAACTTTTTTTCGTTTCCGCAACTTATTGTGGAACTCGAATGTTTCTTTTGTATTTGAACATGTTCTCAAGCTTTGGATGTCGAGTCAAAACCTCTCATTTATGGTTGTCGGACGTGTAGTAATTGCGTTACTGATGTATCAAGATTTGATATCTGCAAATTATACGACATTTATAGCTCTCGTCATATTAATTAATATCTGTGGAGCTGTTGGCGTGCTTTCAACTCTAGCTGGAACAATCTTGGTTGAAAGAGAATGGGTGGTTGTCATATCGGAAGGCCAATCTCCAGGAGTTCTAACAAAGATGAACTCAATGATAAGAAGGATCGATCTAACCAGCAAGTTGTTTGCTCCTGTAGTTTCTGGTTTCATTATTAGTTTTGTATCTCTAATGGCATCGGCTATGACCCTAGTACTGTGGAATGTACTGTCTGTGCACTTGCAATATTGGCTTTTAATGTTTGTATATAATGGTATCCCAGGATTAAGGGAAACCAACCAAAAAATGGTATGTATATCTTCAATGAGGGAAGTGGATGGAGACGTACCTAGTAATTCATGGATATGATTAGATAGGTACTCCACTGATCATTCTTCTTTCGATCCGTTGCCTGTAATTCATGGATTTTACACTGAGTTTATTTTGTTTTATTTTAGATTTGCTATCTGTTTAGAAGAGATTTAGTATTTCTGAATTTTATTTAGTTCTGTTTCACGAGATTTTCTGATTGGAATAGGCAATTAATTGCTTATTTTCATGAAGGTTTGTTCCAATATTGTCTGCTAAATATTGTTCTGTGGCCACATTTTTCCTTATCAACTGCTGAAGCTCTAAAATAAGCCTTGTCGAGGGGTGTAAAAGTGGTGGTAGCCAATGGAAAAGTAAGAAAAGAACTTTCTTTGTGATTTGATTGGACTTTATATTCCATGTGACTGTGCTTGACATTGATGCTATTTTCTCTCTAATTGGATTGTTCTGTAATGCAGACTCGTCCAGTCGTATTAAACAATTTCAAGATGATAAATTTAGCTGGCAAAGATGGACAGGCAGACCCTAGGTGCGGTTTCTTGAAATTGTGATTGACATTAAATCTTTCGACATGCAGAGATTATACCTTCAGTCGAGTAGCTCTTGGCAGGCGTGGAAATACATGATTATTCAAGAATTTGGATCGGTCTTCTTCAACTAGTATGATCTTTTAATGAAAAGCAATGATGTGCTGAAGAGAGACTTGGTCGTTTTGATGTATATGATCTTTTTTAATTCTTTTTGTCCTATTTGATGTTCATGATGAAATAGATAAAATCTTATTACACATTCTTTGTCTTTGTTATGATATGTATCTGGTTTTGAATTAGTTGGAACGCATGTTATTTTTTTAGATGGGATGATATGAAATTGTTGGTTCTTATATTAGTGAGCTTGTGGTTGATGGTTAGTTATAAGTGAATGTAGATTTTGGCAATGAATTTTAAATTGAAATGTGAAATACTAATATATATTACTCTAGAAAATACTAATATATATTATACGATAACTGAAGTAAAAAGTTCCTTTTTTAATACGCCAATTATAAAATAACCGAAGTTAAAAGGCATTCTTTTACTTCACTTACCCCCACATTTGGATCATAATTAGAAAAAAATCGAGATAGACTTTGGTTATTAGGATATTAGACTTCGCATAAAAAGCGAAGTCTAAAGTATACCTTGTACTACACGAACATAGACTTCGGTAATTATAATATTTTTACTTCGGATATTATCCGAAGTCTTTGACGTTTTTTCTTATAGTGAGAAGAACCCGGGAAGTTGAATATATTGCCGAAAAAAAACATAAATAAAAGAAGTTAATTTCTGAGATAACCTTGAAACCTACAACTCAGAACAACTTGAAGCAACTTGAAGCATAAAATAATAAAAAAGCATATCAGAACATGAGTGAGAAGATCAAAATGAATATCAGGTATAAACAATTACATAATGACACATTAGCAAAGGAAGCAAAAATCAAAATAATTAAACGAAACACAGATAAAAGTTAAAAACTGACCAACCTAACAAAAGAGGCTTTGCATGAGCTAAGAACGAGTGGAAGCGTAATTAGAGCACATAAACTCATAAAGCAGCAGAAAAAACCTGAACAAAATAAAACGAATAACAAACCAGGTAACTGAGGAGAGGCAGAGAGTTATTTCAGAAATCAAAACACGAACATATAAGCACATGCAGAAAAAATACACATTTTTCTCACGCAGCGTATCTATACATATATGAAAATACCACGTGCAGATTTTAGTTAGTCGTACGAAGTTGGAAACCAATAAACACAAACTTAAAGAAAACGATCACTGTGTAATACTTCAAATGAATAATGAATGTGAGTAGCAGATTCCTCAGAGTCGATCATACGATTCCTGAAATCAATTAAGGAATTAATTTAGCCATGATACAGTAACATAATTACCACTTGAATCATTTGATAACACAGAAATAAGTACCTGCGAATATATCCTTCGAGCTGCTTCTAACTGCGACATCTCGACATCAAAGGTATTGACTAGTTCTAAAACTTCGGGAGTGATAACGAATCGGACAAACTTGAATATTAAAATTGTGAATTGCGCAAATTAGAAATGAGAGTAGAAAATAATAATGTTTGCAATTCGCAAATAGCATCACCTCTCAAGTGTTCCCTTGGTAAACCATGTCTCAGCATTTTTCTGTCGCCCAACTTCAAGCTTAACTGACTGTGAACCAGAGGCGAGTTGTTCCTCTGCAATCTGTAAATGTGAAATGAATGGTTTAAGCAATCCTGATGCTATTTTCTCTGTGCTCCCATCTGTAACACCCCCAGATTTAACCGGAAATATTACAGCGCCGTGGGCCCCGAGATGGAACCCACAAGGCTAAAAGAAATTTTCACAAACATTTACAAATGCCCGAGAGGCCAATGACGGTACTATCTTTAAAAATTCACAAAGACTTATAAAATCCATTTATCAAAAACCGTTGTAAAACTCATTTGAAATCGCAAGGCCAAACAGCCGATACTCAAAAGTTTAGAAAACGATTTCCAAAGTAACCTCAGTTACCCGATACCCAAAAGTACGTCTCAAAATACTCACGCAGCGGAAAAAGACCAACCAAAACGATACTCTAGCAGCGGAAAACAAGAACCAAACAAGAAACTCAATGTACAGAACATGTCCTAGCCAGTATCCTCCGGGAAGCTCATCTCTTCACGACCGCTACAAGCTCGATACTCCAAGAACCTAAAAAGAAATCCCACGACGGGGTCAGCCATAACGTCCAACAATGATATCAATCACATCACATCAATAATACATACCAATGAGAATACAGAATAAGAATACGACCAACGTAATCTTACCGCCATAACTTTGCCTACTCAAGTAATTCTCAAACTATCATAACCAACTCACGATACGGAAATATACCATTTCTGACCAATACGATCCATCGCATAACATCATCAAATCCCAAGACGATAACCGATCGTCCATCAAGACGAATACCAAAGGAAATACGGAACATACCTCGAGATATGAAATGCCACGACAATCATACCAGTCTAATCCGAGATCAGATCAATGCAATACGGACAAGGTCCTAATACAAGACCTACAAATGCATACTCATATGACCACGTCAATATGATCACAACAATAACAATCATGTATACTCAAAGGAAATCCGACGATCCAGTGCCCTCAGCATAGATCCCTTTGTTGATCCTATCAGATCAACATAAGGTGGATAACTAACAATACTCATGTGAACAACAACACATGATAAAATCAATGATGCGAATTCACAAGATTCCATCAACACAATACTGGTAATCCAACGATCCAGCGCCCTCAGCATAGATCCCCATGATGATCCCGTCGAACCAACGCATGGTGGAAAACCTGTCCAACAATCCAGCGCCCTCAGCATAGATCCCCATGATGATCCCGTCGAACCAACGCATGGTGGACATCCGATCCAGCGCCCTCAGCATAGATCTCATGATCTCACAGGATCAACACAACGTATAATTCACATGATCTCACAGGATCAACACAACATAAACAATACAATTATGCATACACATATGCAACTCAATATGTTCATCAACATGAACAACATAACATGCACGACAACATGACAATTTACTAGGACGACTCCATGTTCAACAACATGAAAGAAAATGTACGAGACCAGAATAAATAACACTAACCCATAATCAATATGGAATACCTGCCCCGAGTCCTTCGGGAGCACCCTCGATGTCCAATCATCACCGATGATTACCCGCAACGCTCGACGATCCAAACGTATCATGAACCATAAATATTCGAATCCTCGTCTTTATCACAATGTAACCTCGATACTCGAACATACCAATAACTGAGATAAATCATATACATTATGATTTACCCCCTCCCAGAATCGAAAGAACGATATGCGATCCGTATATCTAGAGTTCACAATAATAATCATCGCTATATGCATTATAAACGAAATGAAACTGAAACCATTCATTAAACATTATAACTGAGCAAGTAATAACTTGCCTCGATACCGATACCACGAAGCTGCTGCCGAACACATTGCCTTTGTCTACGAGCTCCTCAGCCCCGATCAAAAGCAATACAATGGACATACTCGAACACGACCGCAATATCCGGTTATAATCACCGGTCAACAATCTCAACCTATCGAAGAAATCAAATAACACATATCCGATAACAATCAACAACTGACAAAACTAACCAATCGAACTCAACGGTTCAACACAACCTCGAATAAACACAGTCAGAACCAACCAAGTCAAACTATCACGAATTCCTAATCGAAACACAAAAATACTGCCCTGTCTGCCTACTTAGCGCACGTTAATCACCTAACGTAGCGTGCGCTAAGTTGCTCCCGTTAGCGCGCGCTAGGCGATGGCGTAAGCGTGCGCTAATCTTTGTGCAGTGGCATGCATTTCAAGCATCGTCTAACACTTCCATCATGACAACGATCAACTCATCTCGAGATTAAGGATTTCATAACAATCATGACATATAATTCAATAGCTCTTCAAGAACACGAATTGTCCAATTTCACGTTCATGATCCATAAAATGATACAATCCGATGTGTTCTAACATCTAAAAATCCTTATTCATCATGTTCTTCGACATACAATTCATATAACTTCAAGAATCACAGTAGCATCACCATAATCGTTACCATACGAAGTAACCAATGACAAAACATCAAAAATCCGAATTGAAGAAGGGAATTACATCAACATATATCTTGAATTCCATCCAAAACCATACGAAACATATCAATACTCATATATTGATAACAACACTAACTTAGTACGGTAATCCAACTCGTTGTCATGCTCGTCAACTTGTTTATATGATAATCATCAACTCAAGAACATCATATACAATCCAAAACGAAATCTCAAAGTGAAGAGTAATTACCTTTTTTTGAAGGAAAGGATTGATTTCCAAGAATCACCAATGATTTCAAGAACAAAGCTTTACTCCATGATTTCCATCTTTAATCTTGTTAAAGAGGATCATCCCTCAGTGTTTAGGAACTCCAAATGTTCTCACAAGGTTGTCTCTATCGGGTGAAAGGAAAGAAATGGACGAAATGTTTCATGACACCCGTTTGTCCCTTTAAATAGAATACATCACTAGCGTGCGCTAAACCATTATGTCTATCGTGCGCTAGCCTTAGCGTGCGCTAACTGACTTTGTTAGAGTGCGCTATCGAAGCCCAGAGGCTACTGTCTTGCTTCGTAAACTACCTTACGTACGTAATGCCCATGCATTAACGTACGTAAATCATCATGTCTAGCGTACGCAAATCCTTACTCTTAGCGTGCGCTATCCGAAGTTGACTTACTACAGTGTTCACCTACCACTCGCCCCCACATTCCGACAGAGATCGGCAAGGATAAGATTCCTTGTTGACTGATATATAGTTAGCGTGCGCTAAGCCTAATCTTTAGCGTGCGCTAATGCTTCAGGACAACAACCGTTGACTTACCCGAACGTGCGCCGAAAGCAGCCGGGTCCACACGCAGATTCCTTCCGATGCATGCGCACTAGCGTCGCTAACCTATAAACGTAGCGTGCGCTAATCACACGCGATAGCGTGCGTTATGCATGAATATTAGCGTGCGCTAATAAGGCTATACTTAGCCATTTTCCGCAGTTCTTGTCCAACGTCTCGACATACCAAAAACGAACATAAGACACACTGAACACAAACACTGAATCCAATAATATCATCATACGATATACCCAATATCAAAAGTACGACAACCTGATACACAATATCCTCAAATGTAACTGTCGACCAAATACGACAGTTTTACCGATACTGATATCTCAGTTCTTTATTTATTTTATCCCTACTGTACAGATTCCACGTTGTACAATATAACTCGGATAAAATAATATCAAACAACAGTAGTAGAAATTCCGAATATTACATTCTACACCCCTTAAAATAAGTTTCGTCCTCGAAACTTGCAATCCATCATAAAACGAACAAACATAGCGTTCAACTCAAAATATCCCAAAACCATCACGACAACGATTAATCATCATCATTACCGAATATCCAAAAGAGCATACTTACAAGTATGCAGGTCGACGATCTCCTGAGATACTAGCAAGCGATCTCACTGCATGCGGTCTCAATACGCTACGATCACAATTCCCCGAGTCTCAACAAAATATATCATCTTTGGATGAAACAATGCCCGAATCAAATCACATGCACTTTGATTACATAATCAAGTCTCAATTTCGATAAGACGAATAATACACAATACATCTACAAAACAATTGCCCAAAATAACGACACGAATCCCGAAACATTAACACAAAATCCGAACGCTCAGATGATCACCAACAATGATCAACAATCAACCGAATTTATCATCGACATGATAAATTCCAATCTGACCAACCAGAGGTCAAAACACAATCGAGAATATCATCAACGTGATAAACTCCAATACGACCAACGAACGATCAACGGAAATCGAGAATACCTTCACACGGTAAACTCCAACATTATCAACACAGAACCACAGAAACAGATATACGAAAAAGCAAAATTCTCAAAACGACACACCGATCACATACAGTGGATCTCAATAAACGTATCCGACTGGCGAACATACCCCTCGGCACATGAACAACCAATCACAAACTGACGAACATACCCAATTCATACAAGGAGTGGGAACGACCACTCAATATTCAAAACAACCAGCATGGGGTCACCATCCCCAAATTTGCACTTACAAGAAAATCATTCCAGAATCACTGTGGTAAAATCGCGCTACTACCGTACCAATGGAATCACATAGCACATATGTCCCGGTTTCACAAAACCCCAGTTTCCAAAATAATATTATGTGCATGAATCTACAACACGCAACATATTTCTCTTATCCGATAAATCAACCGATCATCCGTGGATAACCAAACTACCATACTAACGTTCGAATCTCTTTCATCGTACCATACTGATGTACCATCCAGTTCGTGAGTCTCATTCAGAACTTTACCACGATATGCATTATGCACTAAATGCGTATGTACCTCGATCACATTTTCAAAACCTGTTTGAAATCATATATTCTTGTCACGAAGACAATTTTCGAAAGTTCTTTCAAAAATTTCAAAACTAAAAACATAAATTTTCGTAAGACTACGAAATTAATTTTCGAAAAATTAAACTGGCTCGCAAATGCCAAGTGTTCGATAACAGTTTCCTTCGAATCCACACGATTTCGAAGTTTTAAAATGAAAACTATGCAAATGGTTGACCGCATCTATACTCCTGTATACCAATTCGGCTCGTCACAAATTCCATTGACATTCCATTGGAAAACCACATGATAGAGTCTCAAAATCTCAATAAATAAACTCCGACCAAAACTCCTTTTTCCACATATGGCTCACAACGTCGACCATATCCCATTCTGGATCACCTCAACTATGCTATGACAAAATATTGAAACAAATCAACACAGCGAAAGGCTTCCCGAGAAGTTTCATTTGAACAAGTAAAGCAAAGCCTCGAAAGGCGGAAATAACATAGGTAAACGATTGGTGAAGTGTTTTACAGATCTCGGGAGTTTTAGAAAACAGGAAAGTCTTTTGAACATTAGGGTCTCGACTCGTATCTCATTCCACATTACAAGAAGTTTAAAAAGTAGGAAACTCTTTTCGGACCCCAAGTCCTGAGTTATAAAACCATTTCAAAATCGATTGGGTCTCGGCCCAAAAATCATTTTCCGTAAAACATCCGTAAAAAATTCATTTTGAAAAAGTATCATTTTCAAATGCTCAAAAGCAGTTCATATATAACAAGATGAACTAACATAACTACATGTTCTTTTCAACCATTCACAATATTTCTCCCCAAATGCACAATTCCGATTCCAAAATCTACCGAACTTACTGATTTCCAAAATCATAGTTTCTCAAGATCATCAATCATGTCCCAAATCTGTCACCTTATACCGTAACGTATAATATCTGCTGAATCTCAAAACGTATCAACTTAGAACGGCAATAAATCTCAATTAAATTCAAAAATCCAAATACTTACAGATCGTGAAGCCGACGATTCCCCGTGATACTGGCACATGTCTCGACTCAAGAAAATACTCGACACAGATATTTTCAAAACACACGTTTGCCAAATCGGTTCGACTCAAGAACACAATACATCTCATTCCAGAGAATCTCATTAACACCATTTGGAAAGTTATAACAAGCCCAGTACGATACTGGCAAATCCGATAACGCACAAGCCTGAGTGAACAGCAAAGACTCACGGCTCTAATATTTGTCAATCGACAACTCGAATGACGCAACAAAAACACGACCCAACTCGACCCAAATGCCTAGGTTTTCTCAACCTAAGCTCTGATACCATATTCTGTAACACCCCCAGATTTAACCGGAAATATTACAGCGCCGTGGGCCCCGAGATGGAACCCACAAGGCTAAAAGAAATTTTCACAAACATTTACAAATGCCCGAGAGGCCAATGACGGTACTATCTTTAAAAATTCACAAAGACTTATAAAATCCATTTATCAAAAACCGTCGTAAAACTCATTTGAAATCGCAAGGCCAAACAGCCGATACTCAAAAGTTTAGAAAACAATTTCCAAAGTAACCTCAGTTACCCGATACCCAAAAGTACGTCTCAAAATACTCACGCAGCGGAAAAAGACCAACCAAAACGATACTCTAGCAGCGGAAAACAAGAACCAAACAAGAAACTCAATGTACAGAACATGTCCTAGCCAGTATCCTCCGGGAAGCTCATCTCTTCACGACCGCTACAAGCTCGATACTCCAAGAACCTAAAAAGAAATCCCACGACGGGGTCAGCCATATTGTCCAACAATGATATCAATCACATCACATCAATAATACATACCAATGAGAATACAGAATAAGAATACGACCAACGTAATCTTACCGCCATAACTTTGCCTACTCAAGTAATTCTCAAACTATCATAACCAACTCACGATACGGAAATATACCATTTCTGACCAATACGATCCATCGCATAACATCATCAAATCCCAAGACGATAACCGATCGTCCATCAAGACGAATACCAAAGGAAATACGGAACATACCTCGAGATATGAAATGCCACGACAATCATACCAGTCTAATCCGAGATCAGATCAATGCAATACGGACAAGGTCCTAACACAAGACCTACAAATGCATACTCATATGACCACGTCAATATGATCACAACAATAACAATCATGTATACTCAAAGGAAATCCGACGATCCAGCGCCCTCAGCATAGATCCCTTTGTTGATCCTATCAGATCAACATAAGGTGGATAACTAACAATACTCATGTGAACAACAACACATGATAAAATCAATGATGCGAATTCACAAGATTCCATCAACACAATACTGGTAATCCAACGATCCAGCGCCCTCAAAGATAGATCCCCATGATGATCCCGTCGAACCAACGCATGGTGGAAAACCTGTCCAACGATCCAGCGCCCTCAGCATAGATCCCCATGATGATCCCGTCGAACCAACGCATGGTGGACATCCGATCCAGCGCCCTCAGCATAGATCTCATGATCTCACAGGATCAACACAACGTATAATTCACATGATCTCACAGGATCAACACAACATAAACAATACAATTATGCATACACATATGCAACTCAATATGTTCATCAACATGAACAACATAACATGCACGACAACATGACAATTTACTAGGACGACTCCATGTTCAACAACATGAAAGAAAATGTACGAGACCAGAATAAATAACACTAACCCATAATCAATATGGAATACCCGCCCGAGTCCTTCTGGGGCACCTCGATGTCCAATTATCACCGATGATTACCCGCAACGCTCGACGATCCAAACGTATCATGAACCATAATTATTCTAATACTCGTATTTATCACAATGTAAGCTGGATACTCGAACATACCAATAACTGAGATAAATCATATACATTATGATTTACCCCCTCCCAGAATCTAAAGAACGATATGCGATCCGTATATCCAGAGTTCACAATAATAATCATCGCTATATGCATTATAAACGAAATGAAACTGAAACCATTCATTAAACATTATAACTGAGCAAGTAATAACTTGCCTCGATACCGATACCACGAAGCTGCTGCCGAACACATTGGCTTTGTCTACGAGCTCTTCAGCCCCGATCAAAAGCAATACAATGGACATACTCGAACACGACCGCAATATCCGGTTATAATCACCGGTCAACAATCTCAACCTATCGAAGAAATCAAATAACACATATCCGATAACAATCAACAACTGACAAAACTAACCAATCGAACTCAACGGTTCAACACAACCTCGAATAAACACAGTCAGAACCAACCAAGTCAAACCATCACGAATTCCTAATCGAAACACAAAAATACTGCCCTGTCTGCCTACTTAGCGCACGTTAATCACCTAACGTAGCGTGCGCTAAGTTGCTCCCGTTAGCGCGCGCTAGGCAGTAAACGTAGCGTGCGCTAATGCTGTGCAGTGGCATGCATTTCAAGCATCGTCTAACACTTCCATCATGACAATGATCAACTCATCTCGAGATTAAGGATTTCATAACAATCATGACATATAATTCAATAGCTCTTCAAGAACACGAATTGTCCAATTTCACGTTCATGATCCATAAAATGATACAATCCGATGTGTTCTAACATCTAAAAATCCTTATTCATCATGTTCTTCGACATACAATTCATATAACTTCAAGAATCACAATAGCATCACCATAATCGTTACCATACGAAGTAACCAATGACAAAACATCAAAAATCCGAATTGAAGAAGGGAATTACATCAACATATATCTTGAATTCCATCCAAAACCATACGAAACATATCAATACTCATATATTGATAACAACACTAACTTAGTACGGTAATCCAACTCGTTGTCATGCTCATCAACTTGTTTATATGATAATCGTCAACTCAAGAACATCATATACAATCCAAAACGAAATCTAAAAGTGAAGAGTAATTACCTTTTTTTGAAGGAAAGGATTGATTTCCAAGAATCACCAATGATTTCAAGAACAAAGCTTTACTCCATGATTTCCATCTTTAATCTTGTTAAAGAGGATCATCCCTCAGTGTTTAGGAACTCCAAATGTTCTCACAAGGTTGTCTCTATCGGGTGAAAGGAAAGAAATGGACGAAATGTTTCATGACACCCGTTTGTCCCTTTAAATAGAATACATCACTAGCGTGCGCTAAACCATTATGTCTAGCGTGCGCTAGCCTTAGCGTGCGCTAACTGACTTTGTTAGCGTGCGCTATCGAAGCCCAGAGGCTACTGTCTTGCTTCGTAAACTACCTTACGTACGTAATGCCCATGCATTAACGTACGTAAATCATCATGTCTAGCGTACGCAAATCCTTACTCTTAGCGTGCGCTATCCGAAGTTGACTTACTACAGTTATCTGGCAAGGATAAGATTCCTTGTTGACTGATATATAGTTAGTGTGCGCTAAGCCTAATCTTTAGCGTGCACTAATGCTTCAGGACAACAACCGTTGACTTACCCGAACGTGCGCCGAAAGCAGCCGGGTCCACACGCAGATTCCTTCCGATCTGTCTGCACTAGCGTACGCTAACCTATAAACGTAGCGTGCGCTAATCCTGCACGATAGCGTGCGTTATGCATGAATATTAGCGTGTGCTAATAAGGCTATACTTAGCCATTTTCCACAGTTCTTGTCCAACGTCTCGACATACCAAAAACGAACATAAGACACACTGAACACAAACACTGAATCCAATAATATCATCATACGATATACCCAATATCAAAAGTACGACAACCTGATACACAATATCCTCAAATGTAACTGTCGACCAAATACGACAGTTTTACCGATACTGATATCTCAGTTCTTTATTTATTTTATCCCTACTGTACAGATTCCACGTTGTACAATATAACTCGGATAAAATAATATCAAACAACAGTAGTAGAAATTCCGGATATTACACCATCACTGTAAACAAACAATTCACATATGTCCAAAAGAAGCTCAACGTAAACAACTTGCACAATTTAACAAATTCAAATGACAATGAAAATCAAACATAATATACTAAATATCTCACCGTGAGTGCTTTGGGGACAGTTGAAATACAACATAATCTAGTGGCGTATCGGATTTCATCTTTGTCACACCAGGTAAAGTCTCAGGTTTCTTGGTCTACTTTCATATATGTGCTCACATCCCCTAAACTCTCGATTTATACCCAAATTTAGCTATTTAAAGAACCAAGCATATAATGCACATGCTGCAACAGCCCGTCTTCAATGTCAACAAGTTACACTAAAAATATACCTGCAATGAGAAATGCAATTCCCTAAGTATAAATAAACCCAGATTAAAATACACCCACACACTTCTGAAATTATGTAAATGCTAAGATTGACAGGATCTCAGATCAAAACCTTATCACACAAGAAATGAACTTCAAATTAAACTGCATCAACAACAAAAATCTATAAAAGTACAATGTACTTGAGCTGAACCTTATCACCACCACAGTATCAATCTGGGAATTGAGCATAAAATCGAAATTCACTCAGGTCTAACTATACCAAAATAAAATTGAAATGTTAAACATCGGCTCCATTTCAGAATTATTATCAGCTCAATCGCCAATGCGCCGCCAAAATTTTTTTATCCGCATCACAACACAGTGTAAACTAACTGAAAAACCCAAAAAAATGACTAAATATATATACTCAATTCGAGACGATCGAGCAAAATTAGAAAACTGACCTCAACAATGTCAATGCAGAGATCTCCGATTACCGAACCCGATCGTCGGATTCGATGTCAACTATCTGCAAATTCTCTCAGAAGCATCAACTTCAAAAATGCAAGGGCTTATGAAAAATAGAAAATTAAACCCTAAAAATGGAGCCTAGGTTTCGTTTTACTGCTTTATTCAGTACAAATGAAATGCATACAGTGTGCGTGTGTATAAATGTTTTTATTTTATTTAGCTTCTATCTAAATATGCTAATACAGACTTCAGATACAGAAGAGAAGCTTTCAGATACAGACTCTAAATATACTCTTTTGACCATTTTCCAGGCAAATGAAGGACACGAAACCATAGAACCGTAAGAATTCAGAATAGTCAACCTACAACAATGTATGTAAACTCTTTAACAACTAGAAATATCAAACAAACTGATCCTTTGTACAAGTGTCACAATTCCCTAATCTAGTCGGGACCTGAACAGTGTAAATTGATTTACACAGGAGGACAAAGGCGGCGGCATCAGGAGGTGAAAGCAAATCTGGTCGGAGCAGGGCGACGACTTAGGTCTCGACAAACAGACTGGCGAAAGTGGTAGCGGCAAGGCGCTGCTTGTTGAGGAGGCTAACAGACGTCGGCGGCGCCGTATGGATGACGGCGATGCGGCTGAGATGTGATCTTCCCGCTCGCGGTGGAGGACGGCGGACTGAGGCAGGGCGGAGCTCTCGGGCGATCAAGGTGGCGGCATCGATGGTGAAACATTTTTCCAGCGGGGGAAATCGATCTGAGCGGGGGAGAATCGTCGGGGTTTCAGGATGGAGGACCGCGAGGGTTTTCTCATTTTCTACTATAGGAATTGACCGAAAGGGGTGACAACATGGCAGTTTAAATTCATCACATCAATCGGGCTTAATAACAATAATGCAATTGTTGGGCTTGAAAAAAAAAACTCCTATTTTGTAACTTTTTCTATATTGGGCCAAATTATAACTTATTTTAACACTTTTAACACCAACTTAAAATAATTACACAATGAACGACATAAACTGAATTGATTACATGGATCTGGAGAGCTCGAGTATAAAGCTCAGGAAGGCTCATAAATCAAGACCCTACAAAGCCTAGGAATAAACTTATCAGCTCGGCATAGAGCATGACGTCGAGACCGACCTGAAAACCAGGACCACACTCGGTGTGCCTCAGCTCAGGCTCAAGCCAAGACTTGGTTCAGGCAACTAAATTGTTGCGCCGACTCGGCTCAGTGACAAAATAAGCCGAGATCAGTAAACTTCTCAACCCTGCGTAATGACATCAGGAAAATCTTGATTAGAAATATTAATTTATAAATTTATTTCCGCCGCAATTATTACCTCTTATCTATGTCATATCGTTGCCTTAATTAATGGGCATTTATTTTACTCAGCGTAGCGACTCGACATTATTTTTATTAAAATTTGTTATTATATGTAGACATTAAATTTGTTATTTTAATTATTTTGTAATTATTCATAGTTATTACAAGCTTTAATTTTTTTAATTATTTAAATCAAAATTTATTAATTTTCAAATACTATTTTATTTTAAAACCTTTTTCAATTTAAATTTATTACAAATATTTTATTAGTTATAAAAAACATATATAATTCATTATTTGATGGAATAATTTTTTATAAAAATAGATTCAATGTTTTATTAATATTAATTATTTTTAAAGTTAAAAATTTATTAAATCATTAATTTTATATAAAATTCAAAATTTTGTTTATTAATACTCTAAGGTAACACATCTCATGGTGTTACTAAGTTACACCTTTTATAGCTAGAGTAACATATATTTCAGGATTTGGTAACACCATAACCCGAACGTTGTGGTAGGTCCAAAATTTCATAGCTATGGTAACATCCAAGAAGGTAACACCCCCCTTAAGTGTTGTAGAAAGCCATCTATGGCGTAGTGTCTCATCCCTTATAACTATTTCCATAATTTCTTATGAAAACCTCCATAATCTAACCTTAATCTTAATACATAAAAACATAATTCTCACCTTGGGGGTGCATGTGGATCGTCCAAACCATGTATTAGTAGAGGAGAAGTCGTTTTCCAACTTTCAAGACCTATAACCGACTAAATCCGACAAGATTGAGGTGGGTGAAAACTCTTTCAAACTTTAAAGTAGAAATCTATTCTTTTTCTTGTGATGCATGTGTCAAATCTGAAGTATTTCAAGATTCTTTTGATCTGATCTATGTTAAAATCTTCATGTTATAATTTCATGTTATGATTTTATGTATAACTATGTGAAATTCGTTTTTCTTAAACATAATCTTCAAATATTATGAAAAATATGAAAGTATGTACTAATCTGAAATTCTTGTATAAATGCATGTTTTTAAAGATGAATGTTATGGTTATAACAACATTCAATATGATTTATCGAATTAAATCAACAACCGATTTGGTAGTCGGGTGCCGGCTTTGTGATAACTTGAAAGTTATATGTCTTCTTCTAAATGTTGTTGAAACCCTACCAAAATCTGAAATCTTGTGTTATGATTATGTTATGATATATGGATAATTTTATTGCGGCCAAAACGGGACTTGAAATGAGTAAACGGAGCTTTGGGCATAAATTGTAATTTCCTAAAGTTTTGAGGACTAAACTGAAAATTTCGAAAATACAACTTTCTGGACCTTGGACAGTATGTATTATACCACGTATAGGCTGTCCATAAAGTTTCAAGCGATTCGGAGTTCGATATCTAAACTTAATAGTCCAAATCGCAAATTTTAAATAATTTCGGGGTCAAAATGCAAAAATTCCAAACTTCTGGACCAGGTCCGAAATTTTCTGGAATTTTCACAAATCTGTAATTCCAGGTTCATCACGAGTCATCTCGTAAAATTTCGTTAAATTCCGAGCTAAATTCATAGCTCTATATGCCTCGGAACGATTTCCTTGAGTTTTGGGGCAATATCGTAATTTCTGGAAATTTCAGTCCCGAAACTGGAAATTTCCGAATTTTCATTAAATCTGGAGTCGAGGAATTATTTTTGGCTTCCTCGTAAAAATTTCGTAACCATCCGATTTCGTTTCATACTCCAACGCTTAGGTTTGAACCTAAGGGTAAAAACGTCCTTTCAAACTATTTACGAAACTCTCGTTTCGTTTCGTCGAACCTACCCAGTTAATATATCTGATCTGAACTCATCAGACCGTTAATAAATTATTGAGAATATTTTCGAGTTTATATACAAGTCCTATTCCGTATTACCGGGCCACAAATAAAATTAACCATATTCCATACTTAATCAAAGACGCTATTAACCTCACTGACAGAACGTTTACGTGATACTTGTGAAATGCGTCAAATTGACAACTGTGACTGTCCGGAAACTAAGTGCTATACAAACAATGTGCCACGGACGGGTCCGCCTCTAACTCTATCGGAACAAAGTGCCACGTCGACGGACGGGGGCCACCTCTTGAGTCCATATGAAACAGAGTGCCGACCTACAATCTGGGGGCCACCTCTTGAGCTGTAGGAGCCACCTCTAGAGTCCCAAATCGTGTCAGGGACGGTTAGACCGAGTCTTGGATTGAGCAGCGCGGCTGCGGTTCATGAACAAGGCTACCGTTGTTTCCTATTCCCATAACCGAGAAACGGAGTGTTCCGAGGGACCTGGGTAGTAGACTTGGGGTATGGTCGCGATTATGGTGTGATCCGGGTATTGACCCACAGCTAAGGACATACCGAGCCCAGATAAGAGATAAGGAAGCACACGCTAAGTGTGAGAGCGAAGGCTCAGCATCTTGGGGCAACGGTCCAAATCTTGGGACGACGGTCCAAATCTTGGGGTGACGGCCTATCTTGCTAGGAGTGATAAGGAGAGTCTAGAATCCAAAGTCCACATCGGCAGGATTCGAAACTGAATTGACTGATCGATTGATTGACTGACTGCTTGACTTGACATCCGTCCACGGGGACAGGATTATAATATTACAACTACACAATGATTATTCTTTATAAAATTTCGACATAATTGTAATTGTTCTTATTTTTTTATAATTGATAAAACCATGCATCACTTAAAAATTTTTCAAAGGAAAGAGCCACACTCGCACACGATCACCCACTCACTAAGACCTTTTGTCTCACCCCACCGTTTTCCCTTTTAAACCAGAGAATGAGCAAACAGCAGAGGATGAAGAAGGCTTCATGGAAGTGGCCGAATAGAAGATTGCCTTCAAGATTTAGGACTTCTGTTCTTAGAGTTTCTGTTGTTATCCCAACTTGTAATAGTTAATTATGCTTCGTATTTGATTCGTTTGGTATTTTCCGCTGCAAACTTATAAACAGTGTAATTTCGATTATCAGCTTTTGTTACAACGAATCTTAGTAAATCGGGATAAGATTGTTGTTTTGAAATATTATCCAATCGTTATTTTGCTTCCGCTATTTATTGTTGCATTTTGATTGATTGATCGACTAATGCGTCGCGCCCTCGTCCTTCCCGATGTTGGGGGCGTGACAAATCGTCCGTCACGATCAGAAACGATACTCTTAGGAGTACCATGCAATCTCACTATCTCTTTGATGAACAACCGGGCAAGTCTCTCGGGACTCCACGTATCCTTAATCTCGAGGAAATGAGCTGACTTAGTTAAACGGTCCACAACTACCTAGATTGTATTCATGCCACAACGACTCGATGGCAAACTCGTGATGAAGTCCATAGAAATATCTTCCCACTTCCACTCTGGAATAGGGAGCGGTTTCAGCATACCTGCCAGTCGTTGATATTCTATCTTGACTTGCTGACAGGTTAAACATCTCGAAACGAATTCTACGACTTCTCGCTTCCTATTACTCCACCAATAATTTTGTTTCAAGTCCTTGTACATCTTGCCAGACCCCGGATGAATGGAGTAAGGGGTAGCATGAGCTTCTTTCAAAATCGAGTTTTTGAACTTGTCGTTCGCCAGTACGCATAATCGATTCTTAAATCGCAAAAGTCCAATCTCGTGGACCACAAATCCAGGGGCTTTCCCCCTGAGCCACATCCTCACGGATGCGCAACAATGATGGGTCTGAACCCTGATTCACTCTGAATGCCTCTTCAAGTGGTGATGAAATCTCTAACATGCAAAGTTGCCCTTGCACTCGCTGAAGCCAGACCTCGATCTCGGGTCTAAGAAATTCCTGTTGAAGCTCCTTCTAAACTGTTAAACTTGAAAGCATTTGCTCCTGAACGGACTTATGACTCAAGGCATCGGCAACCACGTTTGCCTTACCCGGGTGGTATAGGATCTCGATATCATAATCTTTGATTAGTTCCAACCACCGCCTCTGTCGCATATTTAACTCCTTCTGAGTAAATATATACTTCAAACTCTTATGATCGGTGAATATCTGATAGGTGACGCCATAAAGGTAATGACGCCAAATCTTCAACGCGAAAACCACGGCTGCTAGCTCCAAGACGTGGGTCGGATAATTAACCTCGTAAGCTATCAATTGCCGTGAAGCATAGGCAATAACCTTCCCATTCTGCATCAATACACATCCTAGACTGTGTCCGGATGCGTCACTATAAACCACAAATCCTTCCGTCCCTTGTGGCAAGGAAAGGAGAGGTGCTGAAATTAACTGGCTCTTGAGTTCCTCAAAACTCCGCTGACATGCGTCGGACCACGTGTATTTCTTATCCTTTCGCAAAAGGTTCGTCATTGGTTGAGCGATTTTAGAAAATCTTTCCACAAACCGCCGATAATAACCGGCTAATCCGAGAAAGCTTCGGATTTCCTTGACATTCTTTGGAGGTAACCAATCTCGGATAGCCTCCGTCTTCTGAGGATCAACATGCACATCGTCTGATGAAATTACATGCCCGAGAAATGTCACTTCGGACATCTAGAACTCACATTTGGAAAACTTTCCATAAAGTTGCTCTCTTCTCAACACGTCGAGCACCTGATGAAGGTGAAACTCGTGCTCCTCCCAGTCACGAGAATAAATTAAAATGTCATCAATGAAGACAACCACAAACTGATCCAAAAAGTTGATGAAAACCCGTTTCATTAACTCCATGAATACCGCAGGTGCATTAGTTAACCCAAACAGCATTACCACGAACTCAAAATGATGATAGCGTGTACGAAACGTTGTCCTTGCGATATCTGACTCTCGAATTCGCAACTGATGATATCCAGATCTTAAGTCGATCTTGGAAAATACTGAAGCTCCCTGAAGTTGATCTAAGAGATCATGAATACGGGGTAGAGGATACTTATTCTTGATCATCACCCTGTTCAAGTCCCGATAATCAATATACAAATGAAATGAACCATCCTTCTTCCTGACAAACAACACTGGTGCTCCCCACGGGGAAGCACTCGGTCGGATATAACCTTTCTTGAACAATTCCTCAAGTTGATTCTTCAACTCCTGCATTTCGGTCGGGGCCATCTGATACGGTGCCTTCGATATTGGAGACGTGTCGGGCTCCAACTCAATCGTGAATTCCACATCTCTCTGTGGAGGTAAACCAGGTAACCCGTCTGGAAACACATCGGCATATTCTCTCACTATCAGAATATCCGCCAACATTATTGATGATTTCTCGGTTTTGGTCATAAAGCACCAATAACCAACACACCCCTGACTGAGTAATTTCACTGCTTTCATCAAATTAATGACCTTACCAGAACAGCCGGGATTACCTCCCTGAAAAACACATTCGACCCCATCGTCTGAAATGATAGTGACCATACGCTTACGGACACTAATGATGGCATCGTGACGATCCATCCAATCAATACCCAAAATGACGTCGTCTCTCGGTAAATCTACCACGATTAGGTCTGCTAACTAATCACGGCCATGAAGTTGAATCGGACAATTCTTAATCTCACGATTCCCGATAATTCATCTACCATCAGGTAGACCAATGCATACGGCTCACAACTAGTAGTACTACCCAGACGTAGCCTACTCAAACATGACTCGGAAATGAATGAATGCGATGCACCAGTACCAAAAAGGGTACACACAGGTTGAGATAGAATATCGAGTGTACCTGAGATCATCTGGGCCTCCAGATTATCGGTCTTCTTCATCTCATAAATTCGGGGCTTGCCGGCCCCCGAACCGGACGCTCCCGTCTGATAGCTCTTGGCTCTGCCTATGTTTGCTCCCGTCGTCTTGAACGACGCAGACTGGGTGGCCTGATTATGATCAGCTGTCTGCTTCGGGGCCTGAGATGACGCCGGAGTAGGTTTGGAGTCCCTTCGGCAAAAACGGGCCTTATGCCCAGCAATCCTACAGTTATGACATATGACAGTCTGCCTCGGACACTTGGTGCTGATATGACCAAGTTCTCCACAGTAGAAACAGGTTATGGCCAAACTGGCCGCTCGGGACTGCGATTCCGCCGGTCTGGCGCCACAGGAGGTCGCTCAGATAAAGTAGAGCCCGCACGAGGCTTCTTGAAGGTTGCCTGACCGCCTTCAGACTGATTACGATTCTTTGACTTCTTGCTAGCAGATGAAGGATGTTGCTTAGCAATCTCCTTAGCAGTAAGCTCATAAGTAAGAGCTTTCTCAATGAATTCGGCCAGAGTGGTGCAACTGCATCCGCATACGGGGTTTCAGCCTCTTGCTGAAATACTTGATCTTGTCCGCCTCGGATTGAATGATAGATGAGGCAAAAGGAAGAAGTTCCTGAAATTTCTCGGCGATGGCGAGAACATCGTCGTCTGCTGAGGGGTCGGGAGTCAGTAATTCTGATAGTTTGGCCTCTTTTAGTGGGTCCGGATAATACCTCTCCATCATGAGAGTCTTGAATTGATCCGAAGTACATGATCCGTCGGTGGGTTTCAACGATAACCACCATGAATGAGCGCTCTTACCCAGATAGTAAGCCGCAACTGAAACTATGTGTCCTTCGGGACACTCTACCATAGCAAATAATTTCTCAAAATGCTCGAGCCAGTGAACAATATCCGCCGGTTCAGATGAACCCTCAAAAGTAGGTGGCCTTTGGCGAGAGATGTTGCCAATAATACTGCTTACAACCCTCTCTTGCCCCTGAGGTGGCGGCGGAGGAGCCTGCTGATTCTGAGCTGTTGAGTTCTGCATCGTCTCCATGAGGCGTGCCATCTGAGTCATCTGGGCCATCATGCCCTGCATAAAAGCGAGTGGGTCAACCCGAACATCTTCTGATTGAGCTGTGTCCCGGGTACGACTCCCTGATAGTGAATGATCATTTCTGGGTGAATGAGTGGAAGCGTCGCTGCTCGATGAGTTAGCATTATTCATCGCGTTCGCGCGTGTATTCACACGAGCTCTCGGGTTTCGGCCCACACCGCGGCCTCATCCCCCGCGTCCTCTGCCTGCTCTCTCCATACTGAAGTAGGAAAGTCACATGATAATTATAGCTCTCATATGAATATCACATTATGATTACGTCATGAAATGATGAAAATGAGCATACGCGCTCTAACACGGTGATTACATGAATGATTAACTGAGGTGACATGATTATCTGATGAAATTCTTGAAATGATTATCTTGAACAAGTTAACAAGATTAATGATATGATCCTCAAGATCATCAACTGAACAGTGAAACGAACTGAGTGATTAATGAGTTAACATGATCGTCCTGATCAAAATGAATGATGATGAGGATTGTTGACTGTTGAATGATGAATGAATGATTCTCATTGCCAGAAATTATACCATGGCATTAGAAATCTTACAGTTCTTTCGGTCTGAGGGGCTCGGCATTTGCACAGGTCACACGTGACGTGAAAGTCCAATGATACTAGTCTGATGACGATTATTTCAAATGAGACGTGACTCGGAAGGTAGTATTCAAAACCACTCTCCGATACCAACTCTATAACACCCCAGACTAGGCGACTATTACAGTGCCGCGGACCCCCGACTGGGACCCACTAGGCGAATGAAAATTAATGACTTAGATAACATAATCGCAGTACCGAACCACATTATATCATCCATTACTCCGATAAGGAGTTTCAAGTACAACATACCCAAGATAATACATAATACATGTATATTTTATATGAAGATAAAATATACAACACTGAATGAAACAGAGTATCTAAATGTAAATCTACAGCGGAAAATAAATGACGACAACATGAATGACTGAAATGATTGGGGGGCCCTACTAGTATCACTGGGACACCTCGCCGTCAACGTTCTCTTCCCGTGCTTTTGCCTTGCCATGACCTGAAAACAATAACCCCCAACGGGGTTAGTTACACAGAACAACAATCCTCAAGGGTTGAATATACACAATCATGATATATGTCAATTATGAAATTAAGCTGAAGAGAGGCATCATAGTACGTCCGTAATGGTATGTGCAAGTGCACAAGACGAGTGTCTGGACACACCCGTCCTTGTACCTAATTAGTCTCACGGAGGTACATTACCGTGTGCACAGTCCAATGTGTCGGTGAACCCAACACATGACCATCACGTGCCCGACTAAAAATTTCACTCATCCCCACCCGGCCACGTAATATGAACCCAGAAGGTCATATGGGCAAGAAATGACCGTGATGAATATTAATGAATAACAATTCGACAAAGTCAAGAATGACTCACCGAGATGAAATAATAGTGAAGTGAATGATAGCTCAATGAAATGATTGGAACCGTCGTTCCTCGTGAATGAAGTGATTATTCGACAATTACAAGTCTCAATACGGTTAATACATTATGAATAAGTTATGATTATGAATGAACAACAACGAAAGGAATGAATATCCTTTTAACCGAGTAAGAATTAACTTACACAATACCGATGAAGAATGTCCTTCCTCGAACAAACGTCCTACAATGAGATGTCGGTCGCTCGAACAACCTTGAATAACACAATTACCAACAATCCGCTCAATAAATGAACTAATCACGATAATAACTATCTCAACACATCGATATGACTAACCCAAGTTCACTGGGGCATTATATCAAACACGTTGTAACCAATCTTCGATTGTTTACAATCGACCCTCAATTATACCAATATCAAATCCTCAAGGAGTGTTTCAAACTAACAAAACATCTTCAAAACAATCAATACTCCAATATGAATATCCAAATTCGTGATTTCAACAACAACTAATCGAAAACCCCCCAAATCCAACTCAATATTCAAAGTGTTCTTGAATAATCCTTCAATAATCCAATGAATATTCATACACACTCATAATCATATGTATATCTCTTCCTACAACATGATTATAACGTCCAAAACATCATATCTCAACACAAAATCGAAATCTGAGATGGTGAGGAATATTACCTTTGAAGATCCAAACACTTTGATCCGATGAACACGCGTTAAATCGACTATCCAAGCTTCACAACCGAATGAAGATGATGAAAACCGAACACCCAAGTGATTGATGATGAAAAGTCTCTCCCTCAATCTCTCTCTCTCGGAAACCATGTGAAGAAATGAGAAAATGAGCTTAAAGTCCCGTCCAAGTCCTTTAAATACAGCCATGGTTACAGCCGTAACTCAGGATACTTATGGCCGTAACATCCCAAGTCAACAGCCTTACCGCCGTAACCACCTCATACGGGCGTAACTTGCCCTCGTCCAAACACCTGCCGACAGTCATACGGCCGTACCCGCACATGCCTTACCGACGTAACTTGACTGATACGGCCGTACCCGGAAAAACTTACGGGCGTATGAAGCCTTCGTCGAAACTGCCTGGGCACCCTGCTCGAATCGTACGGCCGTAACCGGCCAAGTGTTACGGCCGTACCTGCCTCAACTTACGGCCGTATGCCGCAACCCTTACGGCCGTAAGTCCTATTTGTCCGAACTGTCCTGAAAACAACGAATGCATGTTACGGCTGTATCCGCCTATCCTGGCCGTAACTCACCTTCGTCCAAAACATCCCTAAACCAACGAATGCATGTTACGGCCGTAATGCCTGACTAGTTACGGCCGTAACTCGCTGCTGGATGTGACAAAAATCCGACAACTCCATTTTCTCGCTACGATTGATGAATGATCTGACATACCATACGTATGTGAAAGTAAACAAGTCCAAAACATGTCAAAGATGATACTTCCAACACAAGACTACCAATCATGATGATAATGATAATACTCTCGTCTCGATTCTCAATCGGAGATGAATGACGATCGGTAACTGATACATGGTTACAAAATGCCAACGATGAATACAAATGAATGAATCATGAATGATGAGTGATTATTAATGAGTGAAAATTACTGAGTGACCATTACTGATTGATAATTACTGAATGATAATGAATGAATTACAACCGGGTATTACACATACGACCATACTCCTTATGCGAATAAAAAATACGAACAGTTCCAGTAGCTCATAGTAGTCAATATATGGGTTGTATATCCTCCGACATACGACCGTATTCTTCACAAATACAACCATATTCTTATATATACAGCCATAATTCTACGTCAAGAACCAACAATGTAAACTACATTTATGGTCGTACACTACTCCTCATACGGCAGTATCGCCAATGTGTCACGGCCGTAACTTCCACTTATACGGGAAATCAATAACACTCTTAGCAAGCTTCTCAAGTGGACCATGATGAATTTTTTTTCGGTTTGTCAGAATTTGTTGGTCAGACTAATTTAGGTTGATCAGACCATGTCTATTCTCGTAATTTTTAATTTCACTGCCATTTTATAATATATATATATATATATATATATTGTAGCATATAATATAACAGCCCTAAATACCCTAATCTCGTTGCCCGCCTCCTGCCTGTTTCTCCCGAGGGCTTCACCTGCTTGCCTCTTCATTTTCTTTCCTCCGCGGTTGCCACGACCTGCTAGGTTTTTTTATTTCAGGTTTCTCCTCTTCTTTCTCCGTTCTTTCGGTTTGTTTTCTTCCCAATCTCTTTCGTTTCTCTATTTTTGTTGTTAGATTTTTGTTTGTCGCTAACTTTCTCTTTGATTTTATTTTTGTTTATGCAGGAAGAATCAGGCTCCAGCTTGTGCAAAAATCAGGCTCCGGGTTGTGTTTGCTAAAGAGGTAACCCCTTTTTTGGTTCTTCTCTATGCGAAATTTGTTTGTGTTTGATGTGCGTTATTCGCTCCTGATATGTTGGTCCGCCCTCGCCTTTGTTGCGATCTGACTGTGCCTCCATATTTTTGTCGAGGGTTTTGTTTTGATTTGGTTGTTCTTTTGATGTTTATTATTTTTTGGTTTATTGTTTTTTTTTGGCGTCTTTCCATTTCTTTTTCAGATATTTTGAGGGTTTTGATGTTCTATGTTTGTACTGGAAATGTGAGCAGAAAACGTGTTTGGCTAGGGTTCCTGCTATGTTTTATTTTTTCTGAATATATATACATCTGTTGGTTCCTATAATAGTGAGTTTTATTTCATAATTCTCTCCTTGGAGCTGTCTTTTTTTCCTGTGATGTTTATTGTTTTTTGGTTTATTGTTTCTTTTTTTTGGCGTCTTTCCATTTTTTCGGATTATTTTCAGATATTTTGAAGGTTTTGCTCACGGTGAGGTCTTATATTCCTCTGATGTTCTATGTTTGTGCTGGAAATGTGAGCAGAAATCGTGTTTTGCTAGGGTTTTTTGCTACGTTTTATTTTTTCTGAATATATATACCTCTGCTGGTTGCTATAATAGTGAGTTTTATTATAGAGGTCTCTCGTTGGAGTTGTCTTATCTTTGCTTAAGTGATATTCGTGCCGCAAAATTTAGGCTCAAAGGAAGGTGTGTCATTCCTTATTTTGCTGATTCTGCGCGAGTTGTTAGCATGGGTTAGAACAGATCTGTATGGTGTATCTATGATTGAAAATGCATTAACGATTTCATACTGTATTTATTGATATGAACAGCTTCCCAGCATGATTCTCTAGCCTGTTTACATGATGACCTTCTCCCATTTATTGATAGTCTGCTTAACTATTTGTTTGTTTTATTGGTTACACGCTTTCTGTGTGTTGGCTTTTTCTAAACTTTACTTCCAGCCTTTATCCATATTCATTGGTTCTGCCCATTGCTTCTTTTTTATCTTTATTCAAATGTTGAGTATTTTAGTATGGTTTGAAATATGCATTATTTGTGCACCGGCCAGTTTCAGTCTCGCTTATCAGTTTACGCCTACAGATCAACGGGTTCTAATTATGCATTTGCGTGCGTAGAGAACCTACCTCATCTTTTTCCCTATATTCTGAGTCAGTTAGTTGATTCTTAAATTTTGTTGCAACTGCGCATTGGCATTGGTGGTGGTTATTTTCTGTAGTTTCTTTGATTTCTCCAATATTTGGTTGTTGAGGAAAATCGGTCCTCAGAAGTTCTTTGTTAAATGGGTCTGAAATAGTTCTCCGATGTTCTGTTTTACAAAACTGAGTTATTAGGGGTACTTTCGAAATCTGCACTTGTTTTATTATTATCAGTGTGCAGCGTGCAATGAATGTTTCGACCCCCGCAAGACTATTAATTATCTTCGTTGTGTTTGCTTGTTTGTTTGTGCTTCCATTTGGTATAGCAACAGTAAATGAATTAATTATATTTATCCATGCGCATTAGATTTGCAGGCTACTTATTTCTGGTTCATGATTCAAATGTAAGGTCATCTTAGTTATATTTGGCCGCATGCATTAGTGTTATGTAGTTCTGGTTGTATTATTCTTTTCACCTTCCAGCATATTTATATAGTTATTTTATGGGGCCTTGACTTTGGCTACTGTTCATTTCTGCCTGGAAAATTCAACGGCCTTCTTTTGTATTTTTTTCTTCTGAGTTGTTGCTCGATTATTTCCGCCCATGCGATTTCTTCGTAGTGTCTGTCTTCTTTGTGTGTTAGCCAATGTTTTGATGATAAGTGTTGTTCCGGTGCAGGTTGCTGTAGTTTTCAGCTGCCAGTCAGGTTTGTTTAAATTGTTTTTGGCCACTGCTCTTCAGAACTTTCCTATGGTCTGACCAACAAATAAATACAGTTACTATTTCATAAAATTGTCCCTTTGATTTAAATACATCATTCTTGTGTGGTTTCCATAAACATGTGTTGCGGTTTCAGTTGTTCCTTTAGGTCTTGATTATACTACTACAATTGCATGCTCTGTTAAAATAGTTTGGGTTCTTATATTTCGTATTCAGTTGGACATTTTATTTGTTTGTAAAATTGATTCTGTTACTACTGTTATTCAGATCGAATTTCTCCGCTCTCAGGCGGGTTTTTGCTTTCCTATAGTTCAGTGCCGAGCTTTTACTTTCTGTAGTATCCTCCTCACAGTAGTTTTTGCTCAATGTGTGATTTGTGAGGTCTTTGAAATATACTTTCTTTTGCTTGTGGCAACATATTATGGTGCTCTTGTATGTTTCAGGCCTGCTGAATATATTGTAGTTTTGTAATGACCTTTTATTTCCTGCGATATCCTCTCAACTTTTTCCGTGCTAACTTGAACTGAATAGTATTATTATTTATGTTTGACTAGGGCGGACGCAGTTATTTGTCTTCTAACGCAACTATGTTTTCTTGTTCATCAGGTTTCTTTTTGCCAACGACATCAATAACTGGTGTGTTATTTTTTCTCGCAGGTATACCATGTTTCTTCCTTGCTCCTACCTTGTAGTTTCATAAATATTTTCTTACTCGTATTTGATGTTTGTCTATCGGATGCAATGTTAATGCATGTTTGTCTCTCAATTATCAGTCTGGTCCATGTTGCTGTCATGCATGCACTGTTTTCTGCATGTATTTGATATTAGCTTCTTGACTGCAATGTGAACGTCTGCTCATCCGTTGGTTGTCACTGTGCTCCATGTTGCTTTCCTGCCTGCAGTGCTTAACTGTACTTGGTTTATATAATTGCTGTAACATATTCCGTTTTCATTAAAGTTGGCGAGGATTTGACTAAAAGTTAAATTATATTATATATATATATAGTCATGTTCCATGACATACTGTTGATTTTCTTTTTCATACTTCAACACTTGCAGCAACTTACTGGTAATCTCTGTGGCTATCATCACCCAGATCGGGACTATATTTTGATTCTCTACCACTGGTATACATTGGTTTCACTTTTTTGCTCTGTGTTTCTAATTCTCTACCAAACTTGTCAAAGATTTTGGTATGTTTTTCTCAAAACTCTGTTCTTATCATATTCATTCATTTCTTTATATACACTTTGATCTCGCTTGTTTGGCCTGTATTCATTTGTTTCTAAAGTCAGCTTCGTCTCCTTTTTTAAAACAAACATTGCGATGGTGTCATGTGTTTGAGTTTATCGGCTGGAAACCTGACATGGCTCCTTAAAACCTCTAAATAGAGCCTGGGTCTAAGTAGGCGTAACAATGCCATGAAAAAAAACTCATGATATTCATTTATTTACCTTACAAATTTCTATTAGTTCGATTTTAGACTATGTTTTGGTGGCTATTAGCGTCTGCTGTGGTTTTCGGTCTGCAGTTGGGTTTGTTTTAACTCTCTTTTTAGCTTCCAGAATACTGCTACATTTGCGCAGGTGATTGTGGATTTGATTTCGCTTCGATATTTTATTTTCTTTGTTCCATGTAGTTCCACTGGATTCTTGCTAGGCATATAGGTTTCTTTCTGTTGGCGGGTTTTCGCTTTCCTACAGTTCAGTGTTGAGCTTTTAATTTCTGCAGTATCCTCCTGACATTAGTTTTTGCTCAATGTGTGATTTGTTAAGTCTTTGAAATATGTTTTCTTTTGCTTGTGGCAACATATTATGGTGCTCTTGTATGTTTCAGGTCCACTCAATATATTGTAGTTTTGTAATGACCTTTTATTTCCAACTGAATAGTATTATTATTTATGTTTGACTAGGGCAGACGCAGTTATTTGTCTTCTAACGTGGTTCTGTTTTCTTGTTCAGCAGGTTTCTTTTTGTCAACGAGGTCAATAACTAGTGTGTTATTTTTTCTTGAAGGTCTACCATGTTTCTTACTTGCTCCTACCTTGTAGTTTCAGAAATATTTTCTTCCTTGTATTAGATGTTTGTCTATCCGATGCAATGTTAATGCATGTCTGTATCTCAATTATCAGTCTGGTCCATGTTGTTGTCATGCATGCACTATTGATGTTTGCTTCTTGACTCCAATGTGAATGTCTGCTCGACTGTTGGTTGTTAGTGTGCTCCATATTGCTTTCCTGCCTGCAGTGCTTAACTGTATTTGGTTTATATAATTGCTGTAACAAATTCTGTTTTCATTAAAGTTGGCGAGGATTTGACTAAAAGTTAAATTGTATTATATATATATATATATATAAATATAGTCATGTTCCATGACATACATGTTGATTTTCTTTTTCATACTTCAACACTTGCAGCAACTTACTCGTAATCTCTTGTAACACCCCAAACTAGGCGGATATTACAGTGCCGTGGACCTCCGACTGGGACCCATCAAGCGAACGAAAATTAATGAGTTGCACAATACAAATGTAGTACCGAACCACATTACATTATCAATTACTCCGATAAGGAGTTTCAAGTACGACATACCAAGGGAAACACTGAATACATGTATATTTTATATGAAGATAAAATATACAACACTGAACAAATGACAATCCAAAAGGAAGTGCAGCGGAAAATACAAAGCAAGAAAATGTGAATGAAATGAAGAGACTGGAGCCCCCTACTAGTATCACTGGGACTCCTCGCCATCAACGTTCTCTTCCCGTGCTTTTGCCTTGCCATGACCTAAAACCAATATCCCCAACGGGGTCAGTTACACAGAACAACAATCCTCAAGAGTTGAACAATATACAACAATCACATGAATGAATTAAGTATTAGAGTTGAATGATGAATATCACAGTACGCCCGAATGGAATGTATGAGTGCACAAGTATCCGAGTTTCCGGAGCCCTGCATATACACCCGCAACTAATTAGTCTCACGAAGGTACTTTACCGTGTGGACAGTCCAAATATGTCCGGAGTCCCGCATATATACATGACCATAGTGTGCCCGACTAAAAATTCCACACATACGCCAATCGGCCACGATACACAATCCCGGAATGTCACAAGAACAAAAGCGACCAAGATGATAGGTAATGAATAAAATCCAACAAGGATAAAGAACGACTCACCGAGATGACATAATGATACAACGAGTGATAGCTTCATTGAAAATGATTTGGAACCATTGTTCCTCGTGAGTTACGTGATTAGTTTATGATTACAAGTCTCGACATGAATGATATATTATGAGTGAATTACATGTATGAAGGAACAACAACGTAAGGAATGAATATTCCTTTAACCGAGTAAGAATTTACTTACTCAACACCGGTGAAGAATGTCCTTCCTCGAACAAACGTCCTAAAAGAGATGTCGGTCGCTCGAACAACCTTGAATAACACAATTACCAATAATTCGTTTAATAAACGATTCAAATGTTATCACAACCCACTTCAAAAGTCGATACAACAATATCCAAACTCATTGGGGCATTATGACAAACACTTAGCAAACATTCATCCTTTGATTATAATCAACTCCAACTATATCGGAACCAAACTCCAAATTGAGTATTTACATCCAATAAAACACCTTCAATGATATCAATAATCCAATGGGAATCCACAACTCAAGGTTACAACAACTATAATCGGAAACCCCCAAAAATATCAAAGTCAACTCTAAAGTGTTCTTAAATCAAACCCCAACATTCATGAAATCCGAAATATATGCAAATAAATCCATAGGAATATATTTATCCAATGTATATAATCCATATCTAACATATTCCAACTTAATAGCAAGCTTACACGAAGAGATCGGGAGAAAAACATTCAATCCGAAATTCTAGATTCAAGAATCATTTACCTTGATTTGATGTATTGGAGAGGATGAAATGATGATTAATCCAACTCAGAAACTTAAAGATTATGATAGGTGTTGTTACCCAAAATATTATTCGGAAGGGTTTACTGGAATGGATGAGTAACAAACAAAATGCGAGAGCACGTCCGATGGAATGTAAATAACGCAAGATTTACCGGGGTTGTTAGTCCCAGGCTTGAATGCTCTCGCGAGATATTATTAATACGAATACTTGGGAGTACAAATATTAATATTAGAGTACAATTACAATGAGTGTAAAGACCCTAGTTATCTAGCTCTTGAGTGCTGATGATTGCCGGAAGAACCAGAGTTGATGCTCTGTGAGTTCTTGTAAAAAAGATGGAATGCTGTGTAGAATTTCGTGTAGGATTCTATGTTCCTGATCCAACTCTCGGAAGACTGATGGTTTCTCAACTCTCGTATGAAAATAGTTTCTGAACCTTTTTCCAGTTGCTGGAGATTTCCTATTTATAGTAGTGGAGGTAGTTGGGCGATCGCCTTTCCTGTATT
The DNA here is from genome assembly GCA_033398695.1 of Orobanche coerulescens. Taxonomy (NCBI): domain Eukaryota; kingdom Viridiplantae; phylum Streptophyta; class Magnoliopsida; order Lamiales; family Orobanchaceae; genus Orobanche; species Orobanche coerulescens. Next base: position 33,042,444 of record CM065814.1, on the reverse strand, counting down.
ATAATGTAACACCCCCAAATCCTATTGGGTTATTACAGTGCCGTGGACCCCACACCAGGAGATCCACCAGGCAAACATGACTAATATACATTAAATTGAACAACAAGGGAAAATCATAGTCCTTACCATGATGTCCGACACAATATTCCGATAAGGAATTTCAATGACAAAAGTGGCCTACATGGCCAAAATGAAATACAACAACATCCACGAACATCTGTTCGGTTAATACAACATGACAACAACTGACGATGCCGGAGTACACTCCAACTGACTGACCAACAATGAACAACTCGGACTAGTATCGCTCGAATGCCTCGTTGCCAACGTCATGCCCCTGTGTCTCAACTCTCTCCTCGCAAGCACCTAAAACATGAAAACATGTTCCGCCCCCACGGGGTCAGTCATCCAGATAATGAACATCAAATACATGTATAACATGATATGCATCCAAAGGCAGAATGAAACGGTACAATGATAATAATAATACGAGATGCTCACAAACCAAGGTAAGAACCGAGCATTCGTGAAATACTATGCCCACGGCATACTATTAATACCTGTTCGACAGGTTAGAACATCAGTGCCCGATGGCGAATCAAAATCACAGAATACCACAATGAATTACAAGACATGAACCAAACCAGGACTGAATTAATCATGAATCACAATGCCCGAAGGCTCCAATGAAATTACCAGGACAATAATAAAGGCTTACAAGCCGTTCAGCGGAAATTAACAAATATCACAAACACTGTCGAATGCACCAAGTCAGTATCAATGAGGGCCGAAGCCACGGCACGAAGCCGTATCACAATGAGGGCCGAAGCCACGGCATCCAGCCGTATCACAATTAGGGCCGAAGCCACGGCATCCAGCCGTATCACAATTAGGGCCGAAGCCACGACACGAAGCCGTATCACAATGAATGATAGTGTGCTGCCTTGAGTCGGCCAACACGATGATAGTAACACACGGATAGACACCGTCCTTGACAGTCCCAAATTAACACCTCGATTGCCTTAGAACGGCCAACCGACAACAATGATGCAGCGGATGATTAAACACTTCGATTTGCCTGAGAACGGCCAATCGATAACAATGACATGATGAATGAGTGAATACCTCGATTGCCTTAGAAAGGTCAATCGATAACAATGATGCAGTGAATGATTGAACATTTAGATTTGCCTGAGAACGGCCAATCGATGACAATGATACGAATGATGTCTCGGCGCCTTTAATCGGTTACCAACGCATTTAAGGTGAGAAATGAATAAGCCAATGCCTTTAATCGCTCGCATGCTTTTAATGACGATCCAAACAGGAATAACAATGATCTCAGCGATGTCTTAAATTGACATCTATATTAACAACAATCGATACCTCGATACCGCGAACCGGCTATCGACAATGACATTAATAATGAGTATTACAATGCCTTGAATCGGCCGTTAACGAACAACAATAAACATTTGGCAAAATTGCCGGAAGATATCGTATCGAACGATCTCTTGATATCAATGAATTCATGAAGAGACTAAGTCTCGGAATGATACAACACATTCATACACATACATGATGACATTAGCTCATTGACTAGTACAAGTATAAAACTTGCCTCAAACCGAAGGCGAGAAGGTACTTCCACGATCAACGTCCTTAATGAAATTACCGGCCGCTCGAACAACCTTAAACAACACAAAAAACCAACAATTCTCTTAATACACGAATCAAGCATGATCATAACCAACTCAAAAGTCGATACAACAATACCCGAAACTCATTGGGGCATTTAAAACAAACGCGTTGTAAACAATCTCCAATTGTTTACAACCAAAACTCATTTACATCCGAAACCAACTCCCAATGAATGATTAGAACCCACAACACCTCATGAATACCATCACTAATCCAATAGGATTACATAAATCGAGATTTCAACATCTAGTCGAAAACCCCCAAAATTCCAAAGTCAACCCGTAAGGGTTCTTGAACAATTCCTCAATTATACACAAATTCCGAAAATCACACCAATGAATCCGTAGGAATACATGTATCCAAGATAGATAATCCATATCTAACATATTCCAACATAATATCGATTTGCATGAAGAGATCGAAAGCAAAACACCCAAGATTCGAAATTCTAGATCCAAGAATCATTACCTTGATTTGGAGTGAAGAAACCGATTTAGATGATGATTAATCCAACTTAGGAGCTTGAAGATGAATCTAGGTGATTGCAGCTCGAAAAGACCTTTCCGAATCGCCCGAGCTCGTCCGAAATGATTGAGAAATGAAGAAATGACGAAAGTTGGACCAAACTGTCCTATTTATACTGTCTCAGCTTAGCGCGCGCTAACTCCTGGTGTTAGCGTGCGCTAACGCGTGTACCGAGTAATCCAGTACCTCCTGACTGAATCGTTAGCGTGCGCTAAGTACCTTTGGTAGCGTGCGCTAACGGCTGTTTAGCGACGTTAACCTTATGTTAGCGTGCGCTACACGATAGTTGATATCCAAAATCTCGGAGTCCGTAACCTAATGTCCTCTGCTCGAGCGCGTTAGCGTGCGCTACTCGAAGTCTTAGCGTGCGTTACAAAGATAGTTAGCGACGCTACTTACCACTCGTAGCGTGCGCTTTAATTTCCCAAATCAGCCCAAGACCTTACGGATCGTCCGCCTCACTTGCGCTAGCGTGCGCTAATACTGAATCATTGCGTGCGTTACATGCACCTCATTAGCGCGCGCTAACTACAATGTGTAGCGTGCGCTACCTCTCAAACTGGAAATCAAAACATGATGATGATGATGACAATAATCTCGGCTTGATCTCAAACAGTGATGATCCCAAAATACGCCGAATGGTGAACATAGTTGACTGAATATGAATGATGAATGATTATTACTGAGTGAAAAAAAATTCTGAGTGACAGTTACTGAATGGTAATAAATGAATTCACAACCGGGTATTGCATACTCCCCCCCTTAAAAAGAGTTTCGTCCTCGAAACTGAGGGTAACAACTCGGGATATAAACTATCCATCACGATCTGAAAACAATAACGCCCAAATAGTCCTCGGGACCAAATCAATCGCAAGCCCAAGTCCCCAAGACTTGACGTCTCGAAACACAGTGAACGATTTCTCAATTATCACGAAATCTCGAGCACAACGCCGGAGGGATGAACTCCCAACAAATGACCCAAATCTCAAGATTCTCAAATATGATCATAATAAGATAGATCAACAATAAATGATCCACAGTCACGATACATTATTACGGATAGGTTTGCACAGTCATCCAAAAACAAGGTTACATCTCAAATGTACCCAACATCGATATCCTTCCATATCATTGATTTCCTCTATCTCAACGATTTAAGGTATATCCGACGATGAACTCGCCACTAACTATGATCTCAGAAAGTCACGAGAATGAAAGTGACAAAAATGAATGATGAATGATAAATGACTACAAATCCAACAAGGATTTGGAATGACTCACCAAGGTGAATTAATAACGTCATGAGTGATAGTTCCCTGAAGTGATTGGAACCGCCGTTCCTCGTGAATTGAATGATTAATCGATAACTATGTGTCCCAACATGATTGATATATATATGATGAATGAATTATATGAATGAATGAACGACAACGAAATGAATGATTATCCTCCTACCGAGCAAGAATTAACTTGCTCAAAACTGGTGATGAATGTCCTTACCTCGGGCTCTCGAAGCCTGATAGGGCCCCTTGAATGAAGTACGGGCTGGAGTAACAAAATCCCTCGAGGCTCTTGAGCTCCTTGAGATTTCTGGCGCTAGAACCCCGCAGATTTCGCCGTGTCCATGCCTCCCACACGTAAAACAAACAATAGCCGGCACCGTACACCGGTACTAACGTGACTCTTTGAATCACGATTAAAGCAAACAACGGTCGAACTCGTCGCACGAGAGGAAGATGTCGGCCCAAAGACGATGACGACTAGAAAACGACCCCTTGTATGTCGGACCCGATGTCCCTCTCGAACGAGCCGGCATTCTAGTCCTGTCACCAAGAAATCAAGGATGCTTCGAGTAAGCTCCTTGATCAAAAGCTCGCTCCAAGAGCTCGCCCGATGAACTCACTAAGTGAATTACAATTGTGATTGAACAACCGCATCCTCAATCGCAGATTTAGCCTCTTGCTAAAATACTTAATTTTATCCGCCTCGACGGATAATTGACGAAGCAAATCAAGTAGTCCCGAAACTTCTCAAAGAATGACAATAACACCCTCGTCCTCGACGGATTCGGGGTTCAAAACTTCGCCAACTTGGCTTCACGAAGTGGAGCCTAATACCTCTCTAACATGAGAGTCTTGAACTCGCTCCAAATACAATCACGATCGATGGGTTTCACGTAAAGCCACCACGAATAAGCGCCCTTACTCAAGTAATAAGCCATCGCCACTTTACTCTCTTAGGACACGAACCATGTCAAGAGTTTATCAAAATGCTCGAGCCAATGAACAATATCACCGGTTCCGACGAACCCTCAAAAGTAGGCGGCATCCGACGAGAGATATCGCCAACAATCTGATTCACTCCTCCGTCTGTCCATGAAATGGCACTGTATCCTCATGCGGTGGACCACGAACCATCGAGGTCTGCATGGTCTCCACTATCCGCGTCATCTGAGTCATCTGGGCCATCATGCCCTGCATAAATATGAATGGATCAACCCGAACACCTTCCGAGTGAGATGCCTCTCGGGTACGACTCCCTGACAGTGAATGATTATCTGCTGATGAATGAGTAGCCTCGCTATTTGATGAATTAATGATATCCCTCGCGTTCGTGTAGGCATGCACACGAGATCCCGGGTTCCGGCCCGCACCGCGGCCTCTTCCCCCCTCTGACAACTCTATCCATACTGAAGTAGGAAAGTCACATGATGGTTATAGATTCCGCATGAATATCGCATTATGATTACGTTACAGAGTGACAATAATGAGCATACACGCTCTAACACAATGAATGCATTAATGATTTAATGAAATGATCGTTGACATTACGTCAGAGTATGATGAAACCGTATGAAACATCAAATGAGGTAACATGATTGCCTGATGAAATTCCTGAAATGATTACCTTGAACAAGTTAACAAGGTTGAAAATTTGATCCTCAAGATCAACAACTGAACCGTGAGATGGGCTGAATGATTAATGAATTAACTGAACAATGAGATTGACTGAATGAGGAATGAATTAACTGAGCAATGAGATTGACTGAGTGATGAGTGAATTAGCTAAACGATGAGATTAATTGAGTGATGAATGAATTAGATGAACGATGAGGTTAATTGAGTGATGAATGAAGCAACTGAGTAATGATATTGACTGAATGATGAATGAATTAACTGAGTGATGAATGAGTTAACTGAGTGATGAATTAACTGAGTAATGATATTGACTGAGTGATGAATGAATTATCTGAGCGATGAATTAACTGAGTAGTGATATTGACTGAGTGATGAATGAATTATCTGAGCGATGAATTAACTGAGTAATGATATTGACTGAGTGATGAATGAATTATCATGATTGACAAGATGAGAATGATGATTGAGGATTATTAACTGATGAATGAGTTGATCCTTAATGCTTACACAAGCCACACGTGTCCCAAAACAATTAGTCATGAATCAATCATAACACTAATATCGCATATAGGTTTCAACAAGGCATGAGCAATTAATGACATGATGAATGTATGAACATAAAGAGAATCGAGTCCTTACACAGGTCATACGAAGCTTCGAGGTCTCGCGATACTAGTCTTCACTGACGACGACTCGATGAATGAATGACTCGTGCAGTCGCACTAATATTACGACTCACAAAACCCGACTGACTAGATTGTCATAACCTGACAGTCCTACTACTACCGCGTCAGTAGGACCACATAACTCACATCTCAGGGTATCTCACAACCCAGAGCTCTGATACCATTTCTGTAACACCCCTAAATCCTATTGGGTTATTACAGTGCCGTGGACCCCACACCAGGAGATCCACTGTGCAAACATGAATAGTATACATTAAATTTAACAACAAGGGAAAATCATAGTCCTTACCTTGATGTCCGACACAATATTCCGATAAGGATTTTCAATGACATAAGTGGCCTACATGGCCAAAATGAAATACAACAACATCCACGAACATCTGCTCGGTTAATACAACATGACAACAATCGACGATGCCGGAGTACACTCCAACCGATCGACCAACAATGAACAACTCGGACTAGTATCGCCGAATGCCTCGTTGCCAACGCCATGCCCCCGTGTCTCAACTCTCTCCTCGCAAGCACCTAAAACATGAAAACATGTTCCGCCCCACTGGGGTCACCATCCAGATAATGAACATCAAATACATGTATAACATGATATGCATCCAAAGGCGAATGAAACGGTACAATGATAATAATAATACGAGATGCTCACAAACCAAGGTAAGAACCGAGCATTCGTGAAATACTATGCCCACGGCATACTATTAATAATTGCTCGACAGTTAGAACATCGATGCCGATGGCGAATCAAAATCACGTAATACCACAATGAATTACAAGACATGAACCAAACCAGACTGAATTAATCATGAATCACAATGCCCGAAGGCTCCAATGAAATTACCAGACAATAATAAAGGCTTACAAGCCGTCAAATGAAATTAACAAATATCACAAACACTGAAGTCGGAAACCGAAGTCAGTATCAATGAGGGCCGGGCCACGCACGAAGCCGTATCACAATGAGGGCGAAGCCACGGCATCCACCAGATCACAATTAGGGTCGGGCCACGGCATCCACCGTATCACAATTAGGGCCGGGCCACGGCACGAAGCCGTATCACAATGAATGATAGTGTGCTGCCTTGAGTCGGCCAACACGATGATAGTAACACACGGATAGACACCGTCCTTGACAGTCCCAAATTAACACCTCGATTGCCTTAGAACGGCCAACCGACAACAATGATGCAGCGGATGATTGAACACTTCGATTTGCCTGAGAACGACCAATCGATAACAATGACATGATGAATGAGTGAATACCTCGATTGCCTTAGAAAGGTCAATCGATAACAATGATGCAGTGAATGATTGAACATTTAGATTTGCCTGAGAACGGCCAATCGATGACAATGATACGAATGATGTCTCGGCGCCTTTAATCGGTTACCAACGACGAAGGTGAGAAATGAATAAGCCAATGCCTTTAATCGGCCTGTACAGTTTTAATGACGATCCAAACAGGAATAACAATGATCTCAACGATGTCTTAAATTGACATCTATATTAACAACAATCGATACCTCGATACCGCGAACCGGCTATCGACAATGACATTAATAATGAGTATTACAATGCCTTGAATCGGCCGTTAACGAACAACAATAAACATTTGGCAAAATTGCCGGAAGATATCGTATCGAACGATCTCTTGATATCAATGAATTCATGAAGAGACTAAGTCTCGGAATGATACAACACATTCATACACATACATGATGACATTAGCTCATTGACTAGTACAAGTATAAAACTTGCCTCAAACCAAAGGCGAGAAGGTACTTCCACGATCAACGTCCTTAATGAAATTACCGGCCGCTCGAACAACCTTAAACAACACAAAAAACCAACAATTCTCTTAATACACGAATCAAGCATGATCATAACCAACTCAAAAGTCGATACAACAATACCCGAAACTCATTGGGGCATTTAAAACAAACGCGTTGTAAACAATCTCTAATTGTTTACAACCAAAACTCATTTACATCCGAAACCAACTCCCAATGAATGATTCGAACCCACAACACCTCATGAATACCATCACTAATCCAATAGGATTACATAAATCGAGATTTCAACAACATCTAGTCGAAAACCCCCAAAATTCCAAAGTCAACCCGTAAGGGTTCTTGAACAATTCCTCAATTATACACAAATTCCGAAAATCACACCAATGAATCCGTAGGAATACATGTATCCAAGATAGATAATCCATATCTAACATATTCCAACATAATATCGATTTGCACGAAGAGATCGAAAGCAAAACACCCAAGATTCGAAATTCTAGATCCAAGAATCATTACCTTGATTTGGAGTGAAGAAACCGATTTAGATGATGATTAATCCAACTTAGGAGCTTGAAGATGAAGCTAGATGATTGCAGCTCGAAAAGACCTTTCCGAATCGCCCGAGCTCGTCCGAAATGATTGAGAAATGAAGAAATGACGAAAGTTGGACCAAACTGTCCTATTTATATCGTCTCAGCTTAGCGCGCTAACTCTGGTGTTAGCGTGCGCTAACGCTGTACCGAGTAATCCAAGATTCTCGATCAATCGTTAGCGTGCGGCGCTAAGTACCTTTGGTAGCGTGCGCTAATACTGTTCTTAGCGACGTTAACCTTATGTTAGCGTGCGCTACCGATAGTTGATATCCAAAATCCCGGAGTCCGTAACCCATCGTCCCTCTGCTCGAGCGCGTTAGCGTGCGCTACTCTGAAGTCTTAGCGTGCGTTACCAGCATAGTTAGCGTACGCTACTTACCACTCGTAGCGTGCGCTACGAATTTCCCAAATCAGCCCAGTACCTTCTGGACTGTCCGCCTCACTTGCGCTAGCGTGCGCTAATACTGAATCATTGCGTGCGTTACATGCACCTCATTAGCGCGCGCTAACTACAATGTGTAGCGTGCGCTACCTCTCAAACTGGAAATCAAAACATGATGATGATGATGACAATAATCTCGGCTCGATCTCAAACAGTGATGATCCCAAAATACGCCGAATGGTGAACATAGTTGACTGAATATGAATGATGAATGATTATTACTGAGTGAAAAAAAAATTCTGAGTGACAGTTACTGAATGGTAATAAATGAATTCACAACCGGGTATTACATATAATAAGTGGGCGATCGTCTTTATCACATGAGTTGGTCTCCCTAGAGTCCGCAGTAGCTGCTGGCAGCCGGATGTGCGAACCAGTGAGAAGACAAAACGCGTCCTATGTTGCTGTCTTGGGAGGTCCCACCTAGGACCTTTCGGCGGGTCTGTCGGTAGGTGAGGTTATCCTTGTCACCGACAACTGGTGATAGGTTGGGGTCAAAGGGCCTTATCCTGCGGCGCCTTTTGCATATCTGCACGTGGGCCTTCATCCCAAGATTCGGTCTTCGTAGACTTGACGGATGCTGGCTTTCCACGTGGCATGAGGCGGTCGTCTTTAGTCGGGAACAAGAGTCGATCGATAGGTGCCAAGAGGCGATCGCCCTGGACGTCGATCGCTCGATACCTGATCTCGGTCTGGACTCTTCGCTTGGCAAGTCTGCCTTGGATTATTTGATGCTAGCTTGGTCACTCGGCCCTTATGCCGATCGCCGTCGAGGCGTATAAATCGCCGCACAATAATTGCCCCCCAACTCGCTCCGATGTCAAAGACGTGGGGTGAGGTGGTTCTACTGGCGATCGCTTGACTTAGACGAGCGACTCAGCATTTTCTGGAACAGACGATCGTCTCTTAACAGACTGATTTTGAATCTGGATGACCTATTCGATCGCTGAAATGAGCGGGGAATGACAGCGGTTTTGAAACGTCATGGGACACGTGTCGCGTTTCTGTTGGGGGAGTCCGGCGGTTTGTCAGACTTTGTCCTTTGGCGTGCCCTCGAAACGACGTGCATGCGGGATTCGAGCGGCACTAAATACTGACTTCCCCGAACTTTGCGTTTCGGCCCCCGAGATTCGGATTATTTGCTTATAAAAGGGACTGGGGTTACAGGGTAAAAACCTTATGCATTTTTGTCTGAGAAGAAGACATAGCCAAATTCCCTTGAAGCTTCGTGTGACGATCGTCGTTCGACTCAAACTCTTTAGGTAAGAACAAAAAACTTCTTATCTCTTCCTCTTCTTTCTACTGAAAATGTCTGGAGGAAGACCAAATGTGTATGAGGCGGGTAGTATTTCCGTCGCCGGGGTTTCGATCGCTCGGGATAAACTTTATGTGGACACCACCATCGAGGCCATCCGTGATGGGATTGAGCCCGCGGAGGTCGAAGAACTTTTTAATGAAGTTGACGCGGCCAAGGCGGCGGAGGCCGAGCGGATCCGTTCGCTGAAATAGGAGGATATGTACGCGAAAGCGCACTGGGAGCGGAACAGCGCGTTTGGCAAAGCCTTCACAAATTATGCCGAACCCATGGAGAGATTGGCCGGACCACTCCCCAAATTTAACTTTACTGAATAGTCGATCGCCCATCCTTATGAACCTGTAAGGCAGACATTGTTCTGGGTTGCTCGCCGCTATCCGTGGACCATAGGCCAGATCGGGAGCTCGGCGACTAGGAAGGATATGGACCATTGGAGGGCGAGGTTCCATGTTCCTTTTGATGTTTGCCTCCACGTGCCCGCCGAGAACGAGCGAGCCGATCAACCTCCAGAGGGCATGGTCGCCGTCAACGAGGCGATAATGGAGGCTGGGCTGCGATTCCCACTGCCGTTTGCTGTCTCCTACCTGCTGACCGCCTAGAACGTGGCGCCTCTTCAACTGACGCCGAACGCCTAGCTGCAGATTGTGTGCATCCTTACTTTGTTCGGTGGCCATCGGCTGTATCGTCTTCCTTCGCCGTTGGAGATGAACCATCTCTTTAAATTGACGGTTCAAAAAAGCTCTGTCGGCGGCTATCACATCAAAGGTCGCTTAGGCCGGGTGATTCTTGGGGTCCCGAACAAAGTAATGGGCGATCCGTAGAAGTGGTTCTGGGTCAGCGGCGCGTGGAAGCAGCGAGCGACAACCCAACCGACGAATTGGATATTCCCATCGGCTTTCGGGAGAGGAATCCGAGTAAGGATTTAGACTCTCCCTTTGTTCGGATACATTCTGAACTGATCTAATTTAGCTTTTTTTGCAGGTGTCATTGTTCCGGCGGCAGGCGACCTCACTTTTGATTTCGCGATCATCTAGGAGAATATACAGAGTGTTTCTGACGACCTTATAGATGCACGCCGAATCAACAACTAAGCTTGTTGGTTGGCCGCCCGGCTATTTTGCTACTCTCTCCATCTAAAGGTTCCAGGTATGAACTTTCGCGGTCTTCTTTGACATGTTGATCGTCTTAACTGAGGAAGATTACTAACTTTGTTGATTGTTTTATCTTGCAAAAATTCGCTTCCCTTGTTTTCCAGAGCCCCTGGCTGTGATCGCCATGTCTAATCCGGGGATCATGAGCCACCTTCGTCAAGGGAAGAAGGTGAGCCGAGATCCTGCTGCTCTGCTCCGACCGATCCTGGAGGCGAAACCTCTCCAGGAGCCGGTCGTCAAAGAACATGAGCCTCGGGAGGAGGAGCAACTTCGGCTCATCCGCAAGAAATGGAGGACTGTGGAGCCCTCGGCCCCTGCCACTGCTGACAAGCCGCCGATCTCCGTGCCTCCGCTTTCCTCGATTCCTCTGGTGGAGGTGTCCACGCCCTCTTCGGCTTTCCTTCAGGCCATGGCGACCGCTGAGGCCGAGACCACACGTGGCAGACCGTTCTTCGGCCATGACCCAGAGAAGGTCAAAAGGTAAGCCCGGTTGCTTTTCCGAGTTATGTCACTTGTGTAGGAAACATACTAACTCTTTTGCTCTTTGTGTAGGATCCGCCACTCCGACCCAAACTGCTCGCCGATGGTGTTGGACTTCCTGACGAGCAAAGTTCCTCGCGAGGCCAGCGATGTCCCTTCATACGTTGCTCGGGCTACCGCCTCCTTGCCGAAGGCCTGGATGACCGATCTAGATGCGATCGCTCACCGGTGATCTACAGACGCGATGCAGGCGACCTTTGCGCTGGCCCTTCAGATGGCGACGATGGCTGCTCAGGCCGTGAGGGACTATGAGTGGTGGTTGTCCACCGCTCGTCTCCATGCGGACCTCGAAGCCGCACGGAAACAAAACATTGAGTTTGCCAACAGGCTCGCGGCCATGGAGAAGAGCTCCGTGGAGGCGGCTAAGCAGGCGAGGCAGGATCTTGACTGGGCGCGGGCGGCGACTGACCGGATGCGGGACCAGATGACGGAAACCCGCAGGTTGCACGCGGCCGCGCAGAAGGAAGCCGACCAGCTGAAGGTGACCGTCACCCGGCTGACCAACAAGCTTGCGTCCTCGAAGGAAGAGGTGGCTGCCAAAGCTGCCGAGCTCGAGGGCGTGAGCCAAACGGTTGTCGACTTGAGGGAAAAACTAAAGGCGACTGAGGCCGATCCCTTCCTCAACGTGGAGTACGTCAGCGAATTTGCCTACTATATGGCTTATGCTGACGCGATCCGGGCCGCTAAGAAGGGAGGGCGCGAGGTCGGCCCTTTGGTTGAAAATTTCAAAGCATAGGCGCTTGAGCACCCTCTGCATCCAGCCTTCACCGTGCCGATCCTCGACCTTTCCGCGGATTATGGGATCGATTTGAGTTGATACCCGTTGCCGAACAACCTTGTTCATCCGGGTGCCCCGGAGGATGGGGGTTCAGAGCCTGCTGCTGGCGATGGAGAGAGCTTTGATCCCTAAGCTTTTCTCGCTTTTTACTTGTAATTTTATAGCTTTTGCTGTATTTTGCCTTCGGGCGCTTGTACACATATTTCGAATGAAATGGAATAATATGTTTGCTTCTGATTTCTTGCTTGTATGATTTTATACAAGTGTTTGAGGAACGATCGTCGTGCATACAGCTCCAAGTGAATTGACAAACTCATACTGGTAACTTTATAACAAAGTCGATCGTTGCACATATATCTGAACAATGCAGATCGTCGTACAAAGTTGATCGTTGCACATGTATCTGAACAATGCCGATCGTCGTATGTGTATTTGAGCAAAGAAGATCGTCGTATATATAGCTCCGCTCTTCCCCCTTGTTTTTGTTAAGGGAACGAAAATAAATCATTTAGCGAGCAGTCTTCAATTTTGCAGATTCCTCGAGGAAGGCCGACCATCTCATCCTAGAGGAACCGTGCGTGGTTGTGGAGTTCGATGGAACTGACCTCCACGACAATGTCTTGTGCGCGAGCGACATTCCATCTGATGGCCAACTTCTCGCGACTCACTTAATTGTGAGGGTCCTCCGTAGGCTACGTTTTGCCTCGCAATGTAGCGATGGGGCGGATGATCTTAGCCTGGAGGAGTCCTTGCACGGGGCGCCGTTGGATGAATTGACTTCGCGACCGTTGCTTGTTAGCACTTTTCTGCCTGGGCCCGACATGTTAGATGGCAGACCTTTGAGGGCATACGTTGTGATGGGGGTAGGGACGCGTCGCATTGTTCGGATCCACCATGTTAGATGATGGACCTTTGAGGGCAGGAGAGCGTGTCCACATATATGTTTTGGAGGGTCCTTTGGCTACGCCCTCCTCGTATTTAAACGAAGGGCGAGCGATCTCTGCCCAAAGGAACCTTGCATGGTCGCAGAGAACGGTTCCATCGACCTCCACAACCATGTCGTCACTTTTCTACCTCAGACCGTCATGTTAGATGGCGATTCTCGATGGTATACGTTGTGCAAGGGGAGGCAATCGCTTTCCTAGGTCCTTCATGTTGATGACGAACTTTAGAGGGTCAGCGAGTCATCCTCTGATTTGTTTTGGAGGGTCCTTCGGCTACGCCCGCCTCGTATTTAAATGAAGGGCGAGCGATCTCTGCCCAAGGGAACCTTGCATGGATGGATCGTCGGTTTCATCAACCTCCGCGACCATGGCGGCACTCTTCTACCTCGGATTGTCATGTTAGATGGCGATCCTCGAGGGTATACATTGTGCTGGGGGAGGCGATTGCTTGCCTAGGTCCATCATGTTAGATGACGAACTTTAGATGGCGAGCGAGTCATCCTATTTTTGGAGACGTGGCTCAGGTAGTAGCCTTTGGATTGACGATCGTTGTTCTATCGCCGATCGCTATCTTTTCTGCCCGGGGCTCCGGCTAAGTCACTAAGCTATCCAGCTTGCCCTCTTCTAACAATCTCCAGAGTTGTCTGAGGAGGTCGCGGCACTGGTTGGTGTTATGGTCGGGACTCTTGTGGTAAGCACAAAATTTATTGCAGTCCAGATGACCGTTGTCCCTTATCGCTTTTGGCTTGCTTAGCCGCTCGTGCCCCTTGATGGCATTGAAAATACGGGCCGAAGATAGATTGAGGTTGTGGAGGAGGTGGACTTCCACATCCTCGAAGGCTTTGAAATCACCGGGTGGCTTGGCGACCGCCTTTTTGGACTTGACGATTGCAGTCTTTTGGATGGGAGATAGCTCCCTTCTCTCTCCGGTTTCCCCCTCACCTAGTCGAAGGGTGAGCAACCTTTGCCTGTCCAGAAAGTCGGCATCCTTGGTGCGGAAGATCGCGTAGGTTTGGGGGATGTCCTTCTTGAGGTGCCTGAACATGGGCAAAAGACCATCGAATCCCCCTATGGCCGAGTAGAGGGCGAGCTCGCCGCTTATGGGCTCACTGGTGAGGACTATCTCATCTACCCGGTCGATGTAATCCGCATCGGACTCATCTTCCCCCTGCCTGATTTTCATCATGCGGTGGGGACCTTCTGGTCGAGCGACCTTGGCTGCGAAGTACGATGTGAAGTCGCTCGCCAGTTTTTCAAAGGAATTGATGGAGCGCGGTGGCAATGAGATGTACCACCTATGGGCAAGATTGCCCAATGTTAATGGGAACATTCGGCATCTCGTCGTGTCTGACGCCCCGCATCCGGTCATGTAGATCCGGAACTTGCTTAGGTTAGTCTCGGGGTCCGATCTTCCCTCATACAAAGGCGTTTGAGGAGGAGCGATATTTGGTTGCACGGGGGCGAGCTCGATCTGGACCGCGAGTGGCTCACTCAGTCCGATGACCTTTCTCCTAGCATCTGCCCAGTTTCCATGAGCGCTTTCATCTCGTCGAGCTGGCATTGCATAGCAGCCATCGCCGTGTCCTGGATGCTCGCGGACCGGTGCTCGGAGCGGGAGCCGATGTGATCAAGTACTGATCCCCTGGCTCCGCTATAGATGATGTCTTTGCCGCGGGGCTCGATTTCTCGGCGAATGGGATCCAAACGGCCGACCTGTTTTTGCTTGGGAGTTGGGTATGCCGGACTCCTGGTGACGGATTCATATTCTATCGTCTCGTGGCTGGGGCCAGAGTGCCCCGTCCTCCATGATGGATCGCTTCCTAGGTGGCTGAAGAAGGAACCGTCCCACCTCGCGAGTGCCTTTTCTCATGAATCGGGGCTTTCTGATGATTGCTCGACAAGTAACTCCTTGAGCTTCCGTTTGTCCGCGCGGCGGATGGCTGAGGGAGTTATAGCGGGCGCTTCGCATGCTCTCCGTTTCTCCCTTAGGATGGCCATGGCCTCCTCGATCTGTTTCGTGATTTGGAAATGGTCGAGTGTGAGGCTAGGGCCGTCCCTCGGTGCGGGATTGAGCGTCTCGCGTCGCCGCGGCTACCCTCCGCCGTAGGTTGGGAGTCGGCTCGGGACGGAATAAGACGTCCGGCGGATCGGAGAGTGGCTCTCTTCGATGTGGTGTCAGACATCATTATTTTGAAGATTTTTCTTTGAAGAACAGTGAGTGTTTCTTCAAGTGTATGCTCCGGAGAACAATGAGTGTTCTTCGAAAGGGTCGGAATGAAAATGAGGGTAAATGCCCTCCTTCTAGCGCCAATTGTTGTTACCCAAAATATTATTCAGAAAGGTTTGCTGGAATGGAAGAGTAAAAAACAAAATGCGAGAGCACGTCCGAGGGAATGTAAATAACGCAAGATTTACCGGGGTTGTTAGTCCTAGGCTTGAATGCTCTCGCGAGATATTATTAATACGAATACTTGAGAGTACAAATATTAATGTTAGAGTACAATTACAATGAGTGTAAAGACCCTAGTTATCTAGCTCTTGAGTGCTGAGGATTGCCGGAAGAACTAGAGTTGATGCTCCGTGAGTTCTTGTAACAAAGATGGAATGCTTTGTAGAATTCCGTGTAGGATTCTATGTTCTTGATGGTTTCTCAACTCTCATATGAAAACAGTTTCTGAACCTTTTTCCACTTGATGGAGGTTTCCTATTTATAGGAGTGGAGGTAGTTGGGCGATCGCCTTTCCTGTATTATAATAAGCGAGCGATCGTCTTTAGCACATGGGTTGGTCTCCCTAGAGTCTGCAGTAGCTGCTGGCAGCCGGATGTGCGAACCAATGAGAAGACAACACGCGTCCTATGTCGCTGTCTTGGGAGGTCCCACCTAGGACCTTTTCGGCGGGTCTGTCAATAGGTGAGGTTATCCTTGTCACCGACAGCTGGTGATAGGCTGGGGTCAAAGGGCCTTATCCTGCGGCGCCTTTTGAGGATCTGCACGTGGGCCTTCATCCCGAGATTCGGTCTTCGTAGACTTGACAGATGCTGGCTTTCCACATGGCATGAGGCAGTCGTCTTTAGTCGGGCACCAGAGTCGATCTCTAGGTGCCAAGAGGCGATCGCCCTGGACGTCGATCGCTTGGTACCTGATCTCGGTTTGGACTCTTCGCCTGGCAAGTCTGCCTTGGATTATTTGATGCTGGCTTGGTCGCTTGGCCCTTATGCCGATCACCGTCGTGGCGTATAAATCACCGCACAACAATAGGTGAGTGCAGCTCGAAGAGATTCTTCCAAATCACCCGAAATCGCCCGGAATCGCCCAAAAACGAAGTGAGATATGAAAATGACGAAACTGGACTGGACTGTCCAATTTATACTTTTCCCAGATTAGCGCACGCTATAACCTACTATTTAGCGTGCGCTAGCGGGTTAACCGGACAGTCCAGTGAACTCTAACTGCCTCGTTAACATACGCTACGAACTTGGTAGCGTGCGCTAACGCCTCCCCGGTAGTGTGCGTTAACTCAAAATGTTAGCGTGCGTTAACTGAATATCTGATGCCCAGTAGTGAAGTCCAGAACCTTTTGTCTTATGGCCTGCTCGCGATAGCGTTCGCTACACCCAAAAACCAGCGTGCGCTACTACAACATTAGTGTACGCTAATATCCACTTATAGCGTATGCTATGAATTACTCCAATTCAGTACAGTACCCACTGGACTCTGCCTGATGGACCTTAGCGCGCGCTACACCGAATGCATAGCGTGTGTTACCTCAAACTACTAGCGCGCGCTACTTACCATTCGTAGCGTGCGCTACTACAACTCGATTGCAGTCCAGTGCCTTCTGGACTGTCAGCCTGAACCACCGTAGCGTGCGCTAATGCTGAGAGGTAGCATGCGCTACCCGTACTCAATTAGCGCGTGCTAAGAAGAGTACGTAGCGTGCGTTACTCCTCATATACAACCCACTACAAAGATGACAATGATGATACGTTCGGCCCGACTCTCCAACCGGGTTGAAAGACGAATGATAACTGATACACGATGCAAAATTACTCTGAACGGTGAATACAATGAATGAATATGAATGATGAATGATTAATAATGAGTGAAAATTACTGAGTGAAAATTACTTAATGAGAATTACTGAATGATAATGAGTGAATTACAACTGGGTATTACATACACCCCCCTTAAAAGAGTTTCGTCCTCGAAACTAAGGGTCAAATAACTCGGGATAACTCTCCCGCATACTATCCTCGGTTTCCCAAGTAGCCTCTTAGACTCCGTGTCTAGACCACTGAATCTTGACCAAAGGAATGGTCTTGCTCCTCAACTGTTTGATACGCTGCTCTAAGACTCGTACAGGATGCTCCTCATACGAATGATCATCCGCGATCTCAATTTCTTCGAATTGAAGTATGTGGCTCGGGTTGGCAACATACTTCCTCAGCTGAGAGACGTGAAACATATTATGAATTCGGCTCAACGCCGGAGGTAAATCCAATCGATAAGCCAGATTGCCTACTCGATCCAAAATCTCAAATGGTCTAATGAATCTCGTACTCAACTTCCCCCGTTTCGCGAAACAGAAGATACCTCTACTCGGGGATACCTTGACCAAAACGTGGTCACCCGCCTCGAACTCTAATGGCCGACGACGGTTATCTGCATATGATTTATGTCGACTCTGAGCGGTCAACAAACGACTCCTGATCAAAGCTACCTTTTCACGGGCGGCTATAAGCATATCGGGCTCAGTGCCGACTAATTCTGATAGGTCATCCCAACACAAATGAGATCGACAACAACGACGGTACAAGGCCTCGTAAGGTGCCATCTTAATCGATGCATGCCAACTGTTATTATACGTGAACTCAATCAACGGTAGTTGGGCTTCCCAATCGTCCTTCCAATCGAGGACGCATGCTCTCAACATGTCCTCCAACGTTTGAATAGTCCTCTTTGATTGTCCATCGGACTGAGGATGAAATGCTGTGCTGAGATTAAGCTGAGTTCCCATTGCACGATGAACTGATTTCCAAAAATGCGACACGAAGCGCCCGTCAGGATCAGAAACGATACTCTTAGGAGTACCGTGCAGTCTCACTATCTCTTTGATGAACAACTGGGCAAGTCTATCGGGACCCCACGTATCATTAATCTCAAGGAAATGAGCTGAGTTAGTTAAACGGTCCACAATTACCCAAATTGTATTCATGCCACGATGACTCATCGGCAAACTCGTGATGAAGTCCATAGAAATATCTTCCCACTTCCGCTCTGGAATAGGGAGCGGTTTCAGCATACCCGCCAGTAGCTGATATTCTATCTTGACTTGCTGATAGGTTAAACATCTTGAAACAAATTCTTCGACTTCTCGCTTCATATTACTCCATTAGTAATTCTGTTTCAAGTCCTTGTACATCTTGCTAGACCCCGGATGAATGGAATAAGGGGTAGCATGAGCTTCTCTCAAAATCGAGTTTTTCAACTCGTCATTCGCCGGAACGCATAACCGGTTCTTAAATCGCAAAAGTCCATCCTCGTGGACCACAAATCCAGGGGCTTTCCCCTGAGTCACATCATCTCGAATGCGCAACAAAAATGGGTCCGAACCCTGATTCACTTTGATCGCCTCCTCAAGTGGCGATGAAATCTCTAATGTACAAAGTTGCCCTTGTACTCGTTGTAACCAAATCTCGACCTCGGATTTTAGGAATTCCTGTTGAAGTTCCTTCTGAACAGTCAAACGAGCAAGCATTTGCTCCTGAACGGACTTACGACTCAAGGCGTCGGCGACATCATTCGCCTTGCCCAGGTGGTATAGTATCTCAATATCATAGTCCTTAATCAGTTCTAACCACCGTCTCTGACGCATATTTAACTCATTCTGAGTAAATATATACTTCAAGCTCTTATGATCGGTGAAAATCTAACAGGTGAACCATAAAGATAATGATGCCAAATCTTCAATCGAATACCTCGGCCGTTAGTTCCAGGTTGTGTGTCAGGTAGTTGACCTCATAAGGCCTCAGTTGCCGCAAGGCATAAGCAATCACCTTCCCGTTCTGCATTAGTACACATCCGAGACCCTGCCCGGATGCGTCACTATAAACTACGAATCCCTCCGTCCCTTGTGGTAAGGAAAGGATAGGCGCTGAAATTAAATGGCTCTTAAGTTCCTCAAAACTCCGCTGACACGCGTCAGTCCACATGTATTTCTTATCTTTCCGTAAAAGGTTCGTCATGGGTTGAGCGATTTTAGAAAATCCTTCCACAAATCGCCGATAATAACCAGCTAATCTGAGAAAACTTCGAATTTTCTTAACATTCTTCGGAGGTTGTCAATCTCGGATAGCCTCCGTCTTTTGAGGGTCGACACATACTCCACCGGCTGAAATTACATGTCCGAGAAATGTCACCTCGGACATCCAGAATTCACACTTAGAAAAGTTTCCATAAAGTTGCTCTCATCTCAACACGTTGAGAACCTGATGAAGGTGAAATTCGTGCTCCTCACGGTCACGAGAATAAATTAAAATGTCATCAATGAATACAAACACGAACTGATCCAAATAGTCGATGAAAACTCGATTCATTAATTCCATGAATACCGCAGGTGCATTAGTTAACCCAAACGGCATTACCACAAACTCATAATGACCATAGCGTGTTCAAAACGCCGTCCTCGCAATATCCGACTCTCGAATTCGCAACTGATGATATCCAGATCTTAAATCGATCTTGGAAAATACTGAAGCTCCCTGAAGTTGATCCAAAAGATCATCGATGCGGGGTAGGGGATATTTATTCTTGATCGTCACCCTGTTTAATTCCCGGTAATCAATACATAAGCGAAACGAACCATCCTTCTTCTTGAAAAATAACACAGGTGCTCCCCACGGGAACGCACTCGGTCGGATAGAACCTTTCTCGGTCAAATCCTCCAATTGATTCTTCAGTTCTTGCATTTCGGTCGGGGCCATCCGATACAGTGCCTTCGATATTGGAGACGTACCAGGCTCAAACTCAATCGAGAATTCCACATCTCTCTGTGGAGGCAAACCAGGTAACTCGTCTGGAAATACATCGGCATATTCTCTCACTACCGGAATATCCGCCAACATGATTGACGATTTCTCGGTCTTGGTCATATAACACCAATAACTCACACACCCCTGATTGAGTAATTTCACTGCTTTCATCAAATTAATGACTTTACCGGAACAACTGGGATTACCTCCCTGGAATACACATTTGACTCCATCGTCTGAAATGATAGTGACCATACGATTGCGGACATTAATGATGGCATCGTGACGATCCATCCAATCAATACCCAAGATAACATCGTCTCTCGGTAGATCTACTACTATCAGGTTTGCCTACCAAAAACGGCCATTAAGCTGAATCGAACAATCCTCATTCTCACGATCCTCGATAATTCTTCTACCGTCAGGTAGACCAATGATAAAAGGTTCACAACTAGTAGCACTATCCAGATGAAGTCTACTCAAGCATGACCCAGAAATGAATGAATGCGATGCACCAGTATGAAAAAGGGTACACACAGGTTGACATAGAATTTCGAGTGTACCTGAGATCATCCGGGCCTCCGGATCGTCGGTCTTCTTTATCTCATAAATTCGGGGCTTGCCGGCCCCTGAACCGGACGCTCCCGTCTGATAGCTTTTGGATCCGCCTTTGTTTTCTCCTATCATTTTAAACGACGCTGACCGAGTAGCCTGATTCTGAATAGTTGACTGCTTCGTGGCCTGAGATGTCGCCGGCGTAGGTCTAGAGTCTCCTCGGCAGAAATAGGGCTTATGCCCAGCAATCCCACAATTATTACACGTGACAGTCTGCCTCAGACATTTCGTGCTGTAATGGCCCTGTTCACCACAGTTGTAACAGGTGATGGCCGAGTTGGCTGCTCGGGACTGAGATTCCGCAGGCTTAGGCACCGTAGGAGGTCGCCCTGAGAAAGTAGAGCCCGTACGAGGCTTCTTGAAAGTGGCCTGATTACCTTTAGACTGATTACGCTTCTTCGATTTCTTGCCGGAAGATGAAGTCTGATTCTTAGAAATCTCCTTAGTAGTAAGCTCATAATCAAGAGCTTTCTCGATAAATTCGGCCAAAGTGGTGCAATGATGATTAAGCAACAGAAGCCTCATACGAGGTTTCAACCTCTTACTGAAATACTTGATTTTATCCGCCTCGGAGTGAATAATAGATGAGGCGAAAGGAAGAAGTTCCTGAAATTTCTCGGCGATGGCGAGAACATCACCGTCCGCTAAAAGGTTGGGAGTGAACAATTCTGATAACTTGGCCTCTCTGAGTGGGGCCGGATAATACCTCTCCATCATAAGAGTTTTGAACTGGTCCCATGTATAAGCTCCGTCGGTGGGCTTCAGAGATAGCCACCATGAGTGAGCGCTCTTACCCAGATAGTAAGCTGCGACTGAAACTTTGTGTCCTTCCAGACACTCCACTATAGGAAACAGTTTCTCGAAATGCTCCAGCCAGTGAATAATGTCTGCCGGCTCAGATGAGCCCTTAAAGGTAGGCGGCCTCTGGCGATAAATGTCATTGATGATGCTGCTCAGATTCCTCTCTTGCCTTTGAGGCGGCGGCGGAGGAGCCTGTTGATTCTGAGCCATTGAGTTCTGCATCGTCTCCATCAAACGTGCCATCTGAGTCATTTGGGACATCATGCCCTGCATAAAAGAGAGAGGATCAACCCAAACACCTTCTGATTGAGCTGTGTCCCGGGTACGACTCCCTGACAGTGAATGATTATTTCTGGGTGAATGAGTGGCAGCGTCGCTGCTCGATGAATTTGCATTAGTCCTCGCGTTCGTGCGTGTATTCACACGAGCTCTCGGGTTTCGGCCCGCACCGCGGCCTCTTTCCCCGCTTCCTCTGCTAGCTCTCTCCATACTGAAGTAGGAAAATCACATGATAGTTATAGGTCTCGCATGAATACCGCATTATGATGAAGTTATGAAATGATAACAATGAGCATACGCGCTCTAACACGAATATCGTATGAAGGATCAACAGAGGGGACATGATTATCTTATGAAATTTTGAAATGATTAACTTGAACAAGTTGACAAGAAATGAAACGATCCTCAAGATCAACAAATGGGTGATGAACTGAACTGAATGATTAATGAGTTAACATGATCGACATGATCAAATGAAATGATGATTGAGGATTGTTGACTGATGAATGATGAATGAGTGATTCTTATTGCCAGAAATTATACCATGGCATTAGAAATCTTACAGTTCTTTCGGTCTGAGGGGCTTGGCATTTGCACAGGTCACACGTGACGTGAAAGTCAAATGATACTAGTCTGATGATGATGATTTCAAATGACACATGACTCGGGAGGTAGTATTCAAAACCTGGCTCCGATACCAACTCTGTAACACCCCAAACTAGGCGGATATTACAGTGTCGTGGACCCCTGACTAGGACCCACCAGGCGAACGAAAATTAATGAATTGCACAATACAAATGTAGCACCGAACCACATTATATTATTAATTACTCCGATAAGGAGTTTCAAGTACGACACACCCAAGAAAACACTGAATACATGTATATTTTAAATGAAGATAAAATATACAACACTGAACAAATGACAATCCAAAAGGAAGTGCAGCGGAAAATACATAGCAAGAAAATGTGAATGAAATGAAGAGACTAGGGCCCCCTACTAGTATCACTGGGACTCCTCGCCATCAACGTTCTCTTCCCGTGCTTTTGCCTTGCCATGACCTAAAAACAATATCCCCAACGGGGTCGGTTACACAAACTAACAATCCTCAAGATTTGAACAATATACAACAATCACATGAATAAATTAAGTATTAGAGTTGAATGATGAATATCACAGTACGCCCTAATGGAATGTGTGAGTGCACAAGTAGCCGAGTGTCCGGAGCACCGCATATACACCCGCAACTTAGCCTAATTAGTCTCACGGAGGTACTTTACCGTGTGCACAGTCCAAATGTGCCCGGAGTCCCGCATATACACATGACCATAATGTGCCCGACTAAAAATTCCACACATACACCACCCGGCCACGAAACACAATCCTGGAAGGTCACAAGAACAAAAGCGACCAAGATGATAGGTAATGAATAAAATCCGACAAGGATAAAGAACGACTCACCGAGATGACATAATGATACAACGAGTGATAGCTTCAATAAAAATAATTTGGAACCGTCATTCCTCGTGAGTTACATGATTAGTTGATGATTACAAGTCTCGACATGAATGATATATTATGAGTGAATTACATGTTTGAATGAACAACAACGTAAGGAATGAATATTCCTTTAACCGAGTAAGAATTTACTTACTCAACACCGGTGAAGAATGTCCTTCCTCGAACAAACATCCTAAAAGAGATGTCGGTCGCTCGAACAACCTTGAATAACACAATTACCAATAATTCATTTAATAAACGATTCAAATGTGATCACAACCCACTTCAAAAGTCGATACAACAATATCCAAACTCATTGAGGCATTATGACAAACACTTAGCAAACATTCATCTTTTGATTATAATCAACTACAACTATATCGGAACCAAACTCCAAAATGAGTAGTTCAATTCAATAAAACACCTTCAATGATATCAATAATCCAATGGGAATCCACAACTCAAGGTTACGACAACTATAATTGGAAACCCCCAAAAATATCAAAGTCAATTCTAAAGTGTTCTTGAATCAAACCCCAACATTCATGAAATCCGAAATATACGCCAATAAATCTGTAGGAATACATTTATCCAAGGTAGATAATCCATATCTAACATATTCCAACTTAATAGCAAGCTTACACGAAGAGATCGGGAGGAAAACATTCAAAATCCAAAATTCTAGATTCAAGAATCATTTACCTTGATTTGATATATTGGAGAGGATGAAATGATGATTAGTCCAACTCAGAAACTTGAAGATGATGATAGGTTAGTGCAACTCGAAGAGATTCTTCCAAATCGCCCGAAATTGCCCGGAATCGCCCAAAAACAAAGTGAGAAAAGAAAATGACGAAATTGGACTGGACTGTCCAATTTATACTGTTCCTAGATTAGCGCACGCTATGATCTGCTATTTAGCGTGCGCTAGCGGTTATCCGGACAGTCCAGTGAACTCTGTCTGTCTCGTTAACGTACGCTACGAACTTGGTAGCGTGCGCTAACGCCTCCCCGTTAGCGTACGTTAACTCAAAATGTTAGCGTGCGCTAACTGAATATCTGATGCCCATTACTGAAGTCCAGAACCTTCTGTCCTATGACCTGCTCGCGATAGCATGCGCTACACCCAAAAAACAGCGTGGACTACTACAACATTAGCGTACGCTAATATCCACTCATAGCGTACGCTATGAATTATTCCAATTCAGTCCAGTGCCCACTGGACTCTGCCTGATCGACCTTAGCGCGCGCTACACCGAATGCATAGCGTGCGTTAGCTCAAACTACTAGCGCGCGCTACTTACCATTCGTAGCGTGCGCTAATATAACTCGACTGCAGTCCAGTGCCTTCTGGACTGTCAGCCTGAACCACCGTAGCGTGCGCTAATGCTGAGAGGTAGCGTGCGCTACCTGTACTCAATTAGCACGCGCTAAGAAGAGTACGTAGCGTGCACTACTCCTCACATACATCCCACTACAAATATCACAATGATGATACGCTCGGCCCGACTCTCCAACCGGGTTGAAAGACGAATGATAACTGATACATGATGCAAAATTACTTTGAACGGTGAATATAACGAATGAATATGAATGATGAATGATTAATAATGAGTGAAAATTACTGAGTGACAATTACTGAATAATAATCACTTAATGATAATGAGTGAATTACAACCGAGTATTACATCTCTGTGGCTATCCTCACCCAGATCGGGAATATATTTTGATTCTCTACCACTGGTATACATTGGTTTCACTTTTTTCCTCCGTGTTTTCTGATTCTCTACCAAACTTGTCACAGATTTTGGTATGTTTTTCTCAATACTCTGTTCTTATCATATTCATTTATTTCTTTATATACAATTTGATCTTGCTTGTTTGGCCTGTATTCATTTGTTTCTAAAGTCGCCTTCGTATCCTTTTTTAAAACAAACATTGCGATGGTGTCATATGTTTGAGTTTATTGGCTGGAAACCTGACATGGCCCCTTAAAACCTCTGAATAGAGCCTGGGTCTAAGTAGGTGTAACAATGCTACGAACAAAAACACATGATATTCATTTATTTACCATACCAATTTCTATTGGTTCGATTTTAGACTATGTTTTGATGGCTGTTAGCGTCTGCTGTGGTTTTCGGTCTGCAGTTGGGTTTGTTTAAACTCTCTTTGCTCTGACTCTGCTTTTTGCTAGGTGAGTCTTGTTTTCTACTGGTCTCTGGGACTGCTCCTTCTGATGAATGTTCTCGGAAAATTTTGCAAATTGGTCAGCTCTATTATATGAATTGCATTACACAGCAGTAGCGGGCGTATGGCCTATGTTTGTTCATATGGGCCGATTTTGTAAAACTGATTTTCTGCTGCTATATCAAAGATTACCTGCTCACTGCGCCATCACCAAACATATTTTCCGTATCAAAATCTTTGGGCTACATGCCGTTCTTTACAGTCTTATGTGGCATCGTTTTACAAATTTCTCATTGAATGTTGTCTTGTTCTATTTTTTAACGAACGTGCCTGGATATTGATTAGATGATTTCTGTTTGATGATACAAATTTCTCATTATTTTGCCTAACAGCTTTGGCTCTCATTTCAATATCTAACATACTACACCCCATTCTTCTAACCAATGACGTATTGTCTTTCAACATCTTCCACGGATGCCCTTAAAATCTCCACACCGCACAAAAACGAAACAAAAACACTCCCACCAACAACCAAAGATAATTTCTTATCAATATGTTCTGCTCGTATATATTCCCTAAATATACATTATCGCATCTTTCTTATTTCAAAACATCCTAACCATGAGGCACACATAAATACATCATCTCGCGGCCGAGCATTGAAAGCAAAAAGAGTTGACTGACTCAACTTTGATGTCTGCCTGTATAATCATACCTCCACCAGCCTCGATCCCTGCCTGTATATTGAAAGTTTTTCTATGATCAGCCTTGCAGTTTTGATTGTCAAATTACGATTGAAAGTTTTATTTTACTTACTTGTTGATTTTAGGTATTTCCTGACTCGGTTGTGGTTGTTACCAAACTTGTTGGCGTAGTTTTTGTGTGTCATATCTGTAAATTTCTAATTTGTAGTTATTTCCTTTTCCTCGAAAGATAAATGCTGTGTTCTACTATTTCAGGAATAACTTAGTTATATGGAGCCCCTAAAGTTATATCAGCGTTTTCCGGCCTGAAAATCATACCTGTGCTCCAATATCAGATCATATAATGTTCTCCAATATAGTATACTTTATTTAAACTGTATTGTCTTTAAATTATATTCCTACCTTCAGAAGTTAGGGTTTGTGTAATTTTTTGAAAGCCCATTGCATCAAGTTTTATGACTATATGTTGCATATAGGCCGACAAAGTACGGATGCTTTCGATAATTGAGGTTGATATGTTTTTTGTATCCCATCTCATAATCAGTAAAGCTAGGATATTTCTAGAAACACTTCTTGCATTTGCCGGTGAGAATGGTTCCTGCAGTTTACTGTCATATTTTTTGTCACTGGCTAACGAAAATCAAAGATTAACATTTATTATGCGATTTGGAGATAATGAGAGATTCGAAGGAGGAACTAGAGCAAACAAAGCCATAAAATATGTCTACCAAATATAATAATTTTACTTTATTTTATATGGTATTGATTGTCCAGTTTCTAAAAAAAATTAACAGTGGATACATGATCTAATGTACACATTGCACACATTATACACATTACACACATTTCATCTTAATAAGCACTATTTATTTACAATTTTCATGCTAATAAGGTACACAATATACACATTGCACCATAAAAGCTGCTAAAAGCGCTTTTACAAACCTCTTAACTACAACAACAATCTTCAAGTTTCCCACGTTTTTCATGAATTATCAATCAATGATTTATCTTCAATTCCGGAAACTATTTACCTAACCAAATAAAGTGAGTGAGACATGTATTTTAAGAACAGGAAGAAGAGATCCTGCAGTTATTCCGCAGTTATGCATTTTATTATATTTTATGCAGAATATCGTTAAAGAAGGAGCTAGCAAAACTGCAACTATCAATATCACAAGAGATTCATCTCTTTTGTGTTGTTTTCTCATAACTCAATATAAAATATGATGTATTTATTTTGTCCGACTAAATAAATAAATGAACAATATATAAATTTATACTACTAATTTATTTAAAAATTAATATCCTGCCTAACTAACTGATATGTAGTATGAAAAAGGCCAAAAAATGAATAATATATAAATTTATACTACCAATTTATTTAAAAGTTAATATCTTGCCTAACTAACTGATATGTAGTTTGAAAAAGGCCGGAAAAATCTCGTTATTCAAAATTCTGCTATTTATATAAATGAATAAAAAAAATATGTAACATGACAACCAAGACGTAAAGAACTAACCAAAATTATTATAGCCATTTTCGAGTATAAAAAACTCGAATCTAATCAATTAACTCCGATATTCATAAAGTTCCAACTCGAATACATAAAATGTGGTCTGATTCATATATGGGCAATCCCGTGCATTGCACGGGACCAAAAAAATAGTATATATATATATATATATATGGTTAGTAAATCATAGGAATTTGTTATTCCAAAGAGTTATTAGTATAAAAAATTAAGTAATTTTAACTTTATTTAGGAAATAAAAAATTGTTGGCATATATCAGTTGAAACGTGAGAGGCTCACATGTGTCGGTCGAGAAGTGAGAGACCGATATGTGTAGGTCCACGGGCATAGAAAACAAGTACTTCATGGTCCATTTATTTTCATCTCTTAGTACTCATTGATCTTCCGTGCATTTTGATACAACAGCTTTATTCTTATTTACTAGTTCTTCATATCAATACTAAATCATATGACCTCTGTCTACTATAATAGTTAACATGGCCTGAACCCAATAATGTTTTTCACTTTAGGTTATGCATCAATTCTCCACAACTTTGTTTAAATGGCTGGCAACCTACAAAACTACAAGCTCAGTGATAATCCAAAACAGTACAAATATAGCTTCCTAGCAGACAAATTAATAAAACAAGAATACTTCAGAAGAAAGATACATTCCTAAGTCATATGTTTAGCTATAATCTTGTTCTGGTTTCTCAACCACAACTGTTGTTCAAACAATAAATTCTGCTGATCCACAGAACCACTAAACACCGGTTCACTCGAAAATGAAGGAACCGCGAACGGGTCATTATTCACTTGCTCCACAAAAGGCATCTGATTAGAACTCTGCATTGCAAATGAAGGGACCGCTTGAAAAGTCGGCGCACATTGGAAATTCGACATTTCAAGTGTATCCTGTAGAAAAGGATTATAATGATTATTTGTTGGCATCATCACGACATTATTCGGTAGTGTCGGCTGCTGCATGTATTGTTGTGGCGCCGGCTGTGTCGCCTCAAATAGATTGACCTCCCATCCTGCGGTCAACGGGTGGTTTTCCGCCACATCCGCTGTCTGGGATGTGGCCGTATCGTCGGACACTGATATGGTGTCGGCCAAAACAAGCTCCCAATTCTTGGGATGATCTGTTGATGGATCACTTATTAGCCCTATTTGATTATATTCTGGTTGTTGTTGTTGTTGTTGCTGCTGCATCTGTTGTTGTTGTTCTCTCTCCTCTAGCTCAGACCAATCAAATAAAGACATGAGGTCCGCCATGGAATTCGATACGGGCAGTGATCGGGTGGAACCTGTGTCGCTTATTGTAAAGGCGTCATCTTGTCGTGGGCCCGAGTAGGCTTCGAGGTCGATGGAAATGGCAGGGCAAGTCCCTGTTTCTGAGGCCTTTATTAGATCCTCTAGTGATGTCGTGCATTGCAGTCCCGTTTTGGAAGTGATCTTCTGGGACAATGTATCGGTCGTCCAATTGGACTTATCGGATCGACCCCTGATCGAAGGCCCAAACCGGTGTGAGTGCTTAGATGGAAACGACGAATTTTGATCTTTCAAGAATTCTTGGAGTGCATCAATTAGCTCCACTGAGATTGTCTGAACACTTGGATACTCGGAACTCCTACCAACACCAATACTCTTACACAACGAATAGAAATCACTTAGCTCCCTAAACTGCTTTGCAGCCTTGGCACATGCTTGGAAAGCACTCACACAATTCTGAAACTGTAAATGGAAAAAGCTGTCCAAAACAAGGGTGAGCCCATCCGAGACATCCTTGTAAAGATCGAAACTCTCTTGCACGATCGCATAAAGCGCCACATGTACTAATCGGTTCGTCTTGGCTGGGCCCGTGGGCCGCGTGGCAATGGCACGTTCAATCAAGCGCTGCCAGCACGATATTTTGTCGAGCAGCATTGCCGGTTTCATGTCCCGGATGGGCTCGACGGGCCTTCTCATCCGGCTGTTGGCCCGTTGGTGGACCCAACTCCCTCTCGTGTCGTGCGTGTACCGTCTCTGAAGCTTTCCGGTTAGAAAACATTCGAGACGCTCGTCGAGATAGAGAGCGAAGGTCCGTATGAATGAGGTGAAATCCCACGGGCTCGAGTTCGAGTCGTCTCTAAAACCCGAGAGGTTCAGAATCTTTGCTCCCCTTTTCATCGCGTGGAGGACTTCTCGGGGGAAATAAGGATCGCCGTCCTGGAAGATACGGAGGACGAGCATTAGTGATTTTAGGGCGACAATCCAATTTCTCGTGCGGCCTATGCGTTTGCCGATGGCGCGGGCACAGGCGGCGGCGTGGGATTTGTGGGAGGAGACGAGGTGGAGGACTTCGGTTACGGATTTGTGGTCGATCGGGACATCATCGTCGTGTGTGGTGGCTTTTAGGACGGCAACCTCAAGGTTTGAGTATGTGTTGCTTGAGACCTTGGCAAGGCTAATGCTGGTTTGGTCTTTGACTGCCCCAATGGCCTTTTGAAGCTTGCTTGGCATGTTTGATTGTATGATTTAGAATTAAATCTGGAAAGTTGATGAAAAGGAATACTTTTTTAATGTTCTTTTCCTTTTGTGGTTGAGGGATGGGGAGAGAGTGAGAGAAAAAGTGCATGTAACTTGCTTATTTTTGTGAGTTGAGATTTTCGATCAAACGACATTAATTCCGAAAGTCACTCACCACCTCATAGCTGTGCAAGAAATTTGGCATTTTTGACTTACTATTTGTTTTGGTTCGAGTATAGGCAACCATTCGTTTGTCCAACTATTTCGGAACATTTCAAATTTTTTGGAACAAAATATGCACACAAGATCCTCTCTTTTAATTTCAACAACCTCCTCACCTCATATTCTCGGACGGAGCCAGAAATTGAATACGAGGGAGACGAAAAATAACGTGTTCTTTATTTCTTCTGGGGAGATAATTTAATAAATTTTAGTAATAAATAACATGTTTTTTATTTCTTCTAGGGGGGGTAATTTAATAAATTTTAAGAAAATCATTGAATAAACTATTATGTATACAAAATATTAAGTTAATTTTGAATATGAAAATGTCTCTGGATGCGAAAACAACAAGATTATTCATGAAAAACTCATGGAAAGAAATTATCAACTTGCAACCGAAATAAATGAGGTAAAAACTCACAATCAGTGCAATACAAATGATTATGCTTTACGAGAGGCTAAAATACAGCTTCTCGAGAAAAGAGAAGGAGAACTTGAGACCTTCCTCAAGTCTTTTGAGAAATCATCGAGGAGGGTGGATGACATCCTAAGTACTGGGCAACATGCCCATGACAAACGTGGCTTGGCATATGACTTGTTCTCTAATAAAATTAAAACTGGCATGGTGTTTGTCAAAGGAGTGGAACC
This sequence comes from Orobanche coerulescens, assembly GCA_033398695.1. Classification (NCBI taxonomy): domain Eukaryota; kingdom Viridiplantae; phylum Streptophyta; class Magnoliopsida; order Lamiales; family Orobanchaceae; genus Orobanche; species Orobanche coerulescens. The sequence continues at coordinate 33,011,032 of CM065814.1, read as the reverse complement.
CATTCCTGAAACCACAGAAGCCCCAAAGGTTGTTCCTGTAAAGGCTACAACTACCCCTTCTCGAAAACCAAAGGCTGTCATTCCGCCACCTAGCTCATATCATAAGCAGCGGAAAACACAGTTCCAAAAAACTGTAAGACGCAATACTGAATATCAACAGTATGCTCCTCAAGCATACCAACTGCGTCAGCAGCAGGCTAGAAGGAAGGTTGTACATAAGTACCAACATTATGCACCTCAGTACTATCAACAGTACAGTGCTCCTAGATACTGAGTACATTAAACCAAATATCTGTCCTGCAAGCAAGCTGCCGCCGAGTTCTACCAACAGCAAGTCTGGAAATCCAATTGGAAACCCAGAAGGCAGGCAACAAGGCAGAAAAATATGGTTCCTCCTCCTATACAAGTACTGGAGCCAAAAATCAAGATTTCACATGTATACTAACAATGCTTAGAGTGATTACATGTCTGCCCCACAAAAATCTTGCGAAATAGGACCAAATAAAACCTACAGCAAACCCATTATTTTCAGGCAAATATGGGTACCTAAAGGCACTAATAATCAAGGACCCAAAAATCAAAGGGGACCTAAATCTACTTAATCTTTTAATTATAGGATATCAAGGGAAAGACATATGGTATTTCGAGGATGTTCTCGCTACATGACAGGATATATCACCAAGCTGACAGATTATGTAGAAGGTCGTAGTCAAAATGTGCAATTCGGTAACAAATCACAAGGAAGAACAAGAGGGAAAGGAACCCTTCTTATAGGAAAAGTCAAGATCACCCACGTATCCTACGTACAAGGACTACAATACAATCTACTTAACATTAGTCAGTTCTGTTAAAAACAGTTCTCGGTCAAATTCTATGTAGATCACTGTAGGGTGAAGGACACAAAGACCAAACAAATTGTCCTTACAGGAAGCCAGTCAGGTAAAATGTATATTGCTGACTGCTTGTTTTGTTGCCAAAGGCACTGCAGATCAAAGCTGATGGGACAAAAGTATGTTTGATATCAATTTCAAGACCATCAACAAGTTAGGTCGACAGGGATTGGTCAGAGGCTTGCCCGATGCTTCATTTCATAAAAACAACATCTGTGGACCATCTCAGAAAGGCAAGCAAATCAAGATTTCTTCGAAGAGCAAATCATATCTTTCAAACCACATGGTCCTGGATTTGCTACATATGGATCTCTACGGTCCTGTAGACCATGTTAGCCTCGAAGGTAGAAATATTGTCTTGTCATTCCAGGTACGCATGGACCATCTTCCTGAATAAGAAGAAAGAGAAAACCACAAAGCTGCCGGAGCACCTGAAAAAGCTTTAAAATGAGAAAGGGATGAGTATTATATCCATTCATTTCGATAGAGGTACAAAATTTACATATCATTTTATAGAGCAGTATTGTGCGGACAATGGCATACAGTATGAATACTCAGCAGCCCGCACTCCTCAACATAATGGTGTTGCCGAGCGAAAGAATAGGACGTTGAAGGAAGTAACAAGAACCATATTAGCTGCAAGCAAGTTTCCACATCCGTTCTGGCGAGAAGAAACAAATGCAGCATGCTATACACAAAACCGATGTATCATCAACAAGCACCACAACAAAACTGCATATGAGGTATGAAATAATAAAACACAATGGTTGTGTCTTTTAATATTTTTCGATGCAGGTGTTATGTTCTTGACAATAGGAAGGATCAACTCAAGATCTCTGATGAAAAGTCAGATGAGGGTATTTTCGTTGGATACTCCTCTATCAACAAGACATTTAGGATATTCAACTAAAGGAAACTGACAATAGAGGAGTCAGTCCATGTAGTCTTTGATGAACCCCATTTCTACCCTACAGGAGTAGAAGACCTAACCTAAGGCATCCAAACGCTATCTATTAAGGAAATCCCACAGACTCCTAGTGAACCTATTGTAAATCTAGCATTTAATATCGCTGCTGTAAGAACAAAACAAGTAGTCGAAGCTGAAGCTGAAACTACAGCTCATCACGACACAACAAGGGATGCTGAACTAGAACCCGATAGGAGGTGGTTAAGATATTGCCCTCATGAACTAATAATTGGTGATATCGATGCTGGTGTCAATCCACCCGTAGAAAAATACAGAGTACACAAGCAATTGTACTCTGTGCACAAGAAAATACATAATCCAGTTCTGAAAAGTCTCAATTCCCTGTATGGGAATCCCAAGCTGAACTTAGGGACTTGTCATGTGCACTCTAGCTATATTCCTAGCTCAATATAAACCTATTTCAACCAATGAAGCTTTTGGTAATTCTCATTAGATCACTACTATGGAATAATACCTTAATGGTTTCGAAAGAAATAATGTTATGTACCTAGTTATACGAACCATATGGGAATTTAAGAGAAAAAAGGATAAAATGGCCTTGCCATGAGGGACAAATCCAGATTAGTCGCCGAAGATTACAGATAGGAAGAAGGAACAGACTATGATGACATTAGGATATTTCTAGCTTTTGCGGCTCATAAGAATTTTATTGTATATCAGATGGATGTAAGGAGCGCATTCCTGAATAGAGTCCTAGCTGAAGAAGTATATGTTGAACAACCTCCGGGTTTGCCAAAAAAGAAGGAGGAAACCTTGTGTATAGGCTAAGGAAAGCACTGTACGGGCTTAAGCAAGCGCCCATGGCATGATATGAAACCCTGTCACTGTATCTCATTAATAATGGATTTTAGAAAGGTGCAGTTGACAAAACCTTCTTCAAAATCCAAGAAGGTGGTGATCTTCTTATGGTGCAAATATATGTAAATGATATTATTTTTGGTTCAACTAACCTTGATATGCGTCAAAGGTTCTCTAATCTCATGCAAAGTAAATTTGAAATGAGTGTGATAGGATAACTTAACTATTTCTTAGGGTTGTAGGTTAAACAAATTCCTACAGGTATATTCATCAGCCAGGAGAAATATAGAAAAGAGCTACTCAACAAGTTTGGGATGAATACTTCAAAGTTCTCATCCATCCCCATGAGCACTTCCACATAGATAAGTGCTGATGAAGCTAGAAATCCGATTGATCAATCTCTCTACGGGAAGCTTATAGGCTCACTCCTTTACCTAACAGTCAGCAGGCCCGATATCCAATTTGTTGTAGCAGTGTGTGCCCGGTATCAGGTAGCACCTAAAGAGTCACACTTCACCACAGCCAAACGAATTCTTAAGTACGTTAAAGGAACAATCAATGTAGGATTGTGGTATCCTAAGGAAGGAGGATTCAATTTGATGTGCTAAAGCGACTCGGATCTCGGAGACTGTAAGTTAGATATGAAGAGTACGAGCGGGACTTTCCACTTCCTTGGACCAAGACTTGTGTCATGATTTAGTAAGAAACAATTGGCCAACTCCTCGGGCCCAATGGCTGGTCTCAAGTCAAAGGTGACTTTCTACAGCTGAGTCCAAATATTATGCTGACAGTTACAGGACTATGACATTCAAAAAAGAGAAAATCCAATCATGTGCGACAGTACGAGTGCAATCTCATTCACGTACAATCCTGTATTGCACTCGAGGACCAAGCACATTCATAGGAATCATCACTTCAATAGGAACCATGCAGAGAATAAAGATGTTCGGATCGAGAAAACTCATACATACACTCAGTTAGCCGACATCTGTACCAAACCTCTTAGCACAACAAGGTTTTGTATGCTCCCCCAAAAATTGGGAATACTAGAGCTCGGCTAAAACTCCCTATAAAGTTCTTAATTCCACGAAATAATTGATGGGGGATGCCATAAGACCCATGAATACAGTGTCCACTTTAATTAATCGTACACTCAGAACAATGAGTTATATCCATGTTGTAGGAAGAAGAAGGTATAGTTACCTTCCTACAAATTAAGTTGCATTCATTAAGGGGGAACACAAGAGGACCCAAGAATACAACATGAATCATCAATTGCTGTAAGAAGGGGAACTTTGTACTTTCATGGATACAGCACAAACGCTATAGAATTTCGATTAATATTTTAAGCATATCTACTTTCACACACTTAAACCTTTTCAAAACAGTTTATCGTCCATGTGCATCGTCTGAATTTAAAATGATTTATCTTTCAATAGTGAAACGACATCTGGACTTAATACCTTAGATCCCGCTATTTTAAAATTTAAACTGCCTAAACATGCAATAGTGGAACTGAACTGTGTCATAGGTCGGGCCAGGCATTAATTTCAAAAACTGATGGATTAGATGTACAAGTTCTTAATTCACCCTATACATTTATTCAAACACGGTTCCCATCCCTTAAATATGACCGTTTACTATAACCTAGATTTCATGGACACTATAAAAGGTCCAATATGCTGATCCACAGACTCATTATGATTTCTACATATTAAACGAGCCTACAACATACAACTTACATAACTTTAATCTTTCCATATACTTTATCTCCACAAAAATATCTTCTTCTCAAACTTCATCTCTCTCTAAATAAGAAGGACATCATTATCGATGGTCGTATCTTTGCTCGCTCTGTTCTTCAACAGCGCATATTCATAGAGGACGAAGATATAGCTGGGATGAACCTGGTCATTTCACGCATCAAGCAACCAGTCTGTACAAGTTGGGTAGTCTTCACCTTGAAAATTACGATGAACAGATCATAGAGGAATTTTTCCTGGATGTTGAATTCCAATATGCATATGAGAAGAACGGCTCTGCCCTTACTGCCATTCTTAGCACGATGCAAGGGAAGGAGATCTCCATTAATCGGGAAGTCCTTGAAAAACTATAAAAGTTGCCCTCTGGTGGACTATCTTTGGAGGAGCTGGAAACCTTTGGCTCTGAAGACCTGCTGGAGGGCTACTGGAATCTGTTCACTACCAACTCTCTGCCATCTCAACTGCATATTTCATGCCACAAGATGAACCTCACCATCCCCTACCTTTATATTCATGATTTCTGTTGCAGGGTTGTGGAGAATCGCACTTGAGCCTTAGAGATGTGCACTAATGTGAGGTTCAGTATGATGGTCGCCATCATGTATGGGGATAGAGTTAATTGGTGCCAAGTAATCTAGTAACATTTTCAGGAGGAAACTCCCAAGCCAGATTCTGCAAGGAAGTCTTTTGGCGTGATTCTGCGCTACATACTGACTTGCTGGGGCTTACTGCATTCACCTACTGTCAAGAAGATCTTTGGTGGAAAGTTATTAGGTGGTTCCAAGTGCATCGTGTTCAACAAGGCGGCTCTTCATACCAATAGGCATCCCCTTCTCTATACCAACGTTGAGTGATCCTCGTGATGTTACTGATCACTCCGCAAAGTCCAAGGTTGATGACAGTAAGAAGAAGCTCATCAACAAAAAGAGATTCATTCCCTATAGCAGATCCACTACAGTGGTCACTGAGGCAGTTCCGCCTACTGCCCATCTGCCGCAGTATCTGACCCACAGGGTGCAATCCCTATGAACGGAATACTAGCTGCTCCTAAAGCAGTTTCTGAGCTTGTGACGGCTATGACGGATTACTAGTCATTGTCAAGATGAAAAGTACTGCTAAATCGGCTGCCCTTTTAGAGCCGACAGCCACCACTTCTAACAAGGCCCCTACCCCTGTAAGGAGTCCCTCTCCCAATAGAGAATCCCACCCTATCAGGGATCCCTCTCCTCAACAGGCTCCCATACTTATAAAGGATCTCAACCGGATAGTAGAACCCTCTAGTGTTTGTAGTCCCTCCACCATCGACATAATTAATCAGATAGTTCTCCAAGTCCAGATCGATGAAGCTTTTGAACGTTTCAAAATATGGGAAGCATACAGGGTCTCCCCATACGACTCCCTGTATAACTGGGAAGACTAGAAGGAGGAAGAGCCGTATGTCCTAGAAGTCACGAATACTGAGAATGTCGAAGTCCTGATCAGATGGGATGATCCTTTTTGCCATGATCTGATCACATTCTATTATGTAGCAAAGGAAAAGGCCCGATCGAAAGGGAAGACACCGTTTGATGACAAGATTCGGAGCACCAGTGATCACTCAGATCCCGAATCCGATGGGGATGATGACGCCCTTCAAACAGGTCCGAGGATGAGCTGTGACGATGCTTGCAAGGAAGAATTTGTTAAGTCCAAGGTCGTTGAGGGCGAGGGGACTTCATATAGTCAAGGTGCACCATACAAGCAATTGGATTTTGTACAGGAGGAAACAGTCCTTCCTACTGGAGAAAATGAATCCCACGCCGTCCAACAGAATGATTCAGTCCCTTCTAAAGAATAGGCGGAATCTGAGAGCCAGAAGGAGGAATCAGTCCCTCCTGTACAACAGGCTACTGACACCGAAAAGAGGCAGGAGGAATTAGTGCTTTCTGTCTCCCAGACAACAGCAACAGCTGAACCAACCGAGGTTCCAACTTTCAAAAAGGTATCGACTCTGATCCTTATAGATTCACCATCCAAATTAGATGAGGATTTACAAGCTGACGACAAACCCCAGAAGCCAAACCACATCATCATTCTGAAACAGCTTGGAGAGCCTTCTGACTCTAAAATTGCTCATCCCCATTCTCCCCACATTGGAGCTAGAATCGAGCAACTTCAGCAAATTGGTCCCCATTCTTAAAGGATGTTGGCAAATCCCTGTATTATGTAGGCAAGGAGCTCGACTGGATGCGCGAGGCTGCTCAGGATGAACTCCCCAAGATGCAATGGGTGGTGCAGGATGTTGAAGAAGAATTCTGCCTCATTCCAAATGCCTTATGGAAACCTCTAAAACAGTTTAAACAGCATCAGGAGGGAATCCTGAAGCAAGAGCAAGAAAATTTGAGAGTTGTTGAAGCGAAGACGGTCACCTCCCTCAAGTACAATGGATTGACAATCACTACTCACGATCATAAAATTGACAACCTAACATTAGTAGTCACCATTCTAGTGGATTCGATGAAAGATCTTAAAGACAAACATGCTAAATCACTGGATATTCTTCGGGATATTCATGGTAAGGTCTCTGAGCTTGATAATACCAAAAAGAGGGAAGAGGCTCGTGAGGCTGCAAGGATATGGAGGATGGACAAGAAGAAGGATATGGAACCCATATTGGACAACAGTGTTACTGCATCCATTGGAAGATTGGCCGGACTCGGGCCAGATCAAGGAGCAAGAAGATACAGGGTAACTGGTTCCCTTCTCGAGTTCCAGGATCTCAATTTTCCGTGGAAAAGTACAGTACATAAGCTCACTGAGATTCCAGTCCTACAGACAAGCAACCATCAGCTGAAGAGTTGAAGGCGTGGAAGAACAATAAACTGCTGAGATACTTTTGTACTCTCATAAGGGAATCTACCATGTTCAACCACTTCAAAACACTGGAAAATGCTACGAAGGAGTTCACAAGGCTCCTGTCAGAAGGAAAGATCTCTTTGAAAATCAAACTGAAGTCTAAGCATCGAAAGGGTAATCGGATAACTCGCTCAGAAAACTGGGTTCTCGCCTATGATGTCTCCACGAAGGAAGAAGCATCGACAAGGACCGAGGCAGAGAATCCTTAGTTAACTGGTGGAAAGGAACCAAGCATGACCCCTACTGGAAGTCTTAGAAGCATCAGCATTATAAGGGATAACTTCTTATAGTTGTACTTATTTTCCTTCATGTTCACTCTCTGATGTACTATTTCAAGTCCAAATAGCACTGTAATCCAAATTATCTATGAAAATCTTATTTTACCTCAAAATATTAAATCTCGTGATATTTAGTTACCTCTTTAATTACGATTTGTATTGTAATATTTATTAAGTATAAAACCTTGATAAGTCTCAAGCTGTAAGAACTTGTCTGCGAACAGTTTATAGATTAAGTTGTACTCAAGTAAGATTACTTCCTGTAAGATTGCGCCTACAAGCCAGTCATAATTTAAGTTGTAATATACTTAGTTCTGTATGATTTATAATCTTATAAATTGCCTGCGAGCAGCTCAAATTTTAGTCTATGTCTCGAAGATCATATTATTCGACAGAAGACTTGAAGACACCCTCATATTGTTAGGAGTTTTGCTATTATCAAAAAGGGAAAATTGTTGGAAAAATGGTATTTTTGATAAATGCATCCTACAACCTACTGTGCAACATCATACAACGATCATAAAAGACAAATCATGTAGCTAAACCTTTAAATACAACAAGAGGAGATGTTGGCTAAAGCAAACAATGTTGTAGGTGTTTTACTTAGGAAAAGTAAAACACAAAAACCAACAGGACTGAGAATGAACTTTAAACCATTGTGAAATAACATTTATTTATTCATAAAGTATTCATTGTTTCAAAGTAAAATTTAATGCTAACAGGACAGCATTTAATGCGGCCGACAAAAGAGCATTTAATGCGGGTCAAAGAGAATGTCTGATGCATTAATTATGAATCACCTTTAATTTAAACATTTGAAGTCGACAATCAGAGCTGTCTTAATTTCACCAACCGGCCAACAGGTACATTTATAATGGATCTATTTCCAAGGTTATAAATGACCCAAGCAAGAGGACGTTGCTCACTACGGAAGAACACACGAACTGAATAACTCATTATGCTGAGAGATGAAAGCTAAACATCAAGCTAAAAGAGCAATATATTTCTTCAAGCATACAGCGACATCTTGAGTGAAGAAATATACAAGTCCTAAACAACGAACAGCACATCTACAGCAAATCTTACCAAGCCTAAATGTGATACCCCAGCCTGACACTACTTATTTGGTCAATATAATTCATGCATTACACTTATCAATCATGTGCTAGTTATGTTTACTTTGACATTTCAATGTTTATTTCATCTAAAAACTGTATTTTAGCTTATTCAATGATACGAAACATGTATACTTTCTGCGTGAATGCCGATTCGTCTACCTCGGGAAGCTCGTATAAAGTTCAAATCGTGGCTGCCGAGAAGTCCACTGTTTGGACACGTACAACGACCTCAGTACGTATATCCGGTCTTCCCAACATATGTCCTCCCTGTATATGTAGAAATAAAGCGCTGGCGTAGAATTCTTGTACGATAGAGATTACAGCCAGCTCGGGTTGTGCGGCAAATCTTGTCCACCCCATTTTGGTGATCATTGTTAATAGGTCGCCATCTTGGGGGGCGGGGGTGAATCCCCTCTCAGGAATTATGGGCCGAGGACAAATCCTCTCATTAAAAATTTGATGAATCTTGGGGTCGGAGAATTGTTGGGATTGTCCTTCCTTCCGGTTTTATGAGGTTTCCCCTCTCGGGGGGGACGATCGAGTCCTAGTCCGAGTGGCGCTCAACTTTCTTTTACCTGCCATTATGTGTTCCTGAAAATAAAAATAGGATATTATACGACTTTAAATACAAAACACCAATCACAACTTATAAGGTACGAGAAATGAATGTAGCGTCAAAACCTCTCACTTCCATATGAGGGATATGATGCGAAACTTTAACTCAAACTAAGCGTTAAGGTATGGGGAGATACATTATTCAGAACATGTTTGCTTCCAAAGATTTATGATTTTTAGTTTAAGAGTTTCACTGGGTCCTTTCATCAAACACTTGGCGTGCGTAACTTAAATGAGGAACAAAAATAATTATTTGGTGAATCTAATCGCCAACAACAACCAACATCACAGAAATTCATGACAATACATGTAACACAATCTACATCAATCGATATTCTCAACACATTCCGATCAAAATCTTGATAGAACTTAGAAAATAAAGACAAATTCATCAATGAACGAAACAAACATTACCCCACTTCTCAATCCTTGTTGCAAATAAGCTTAAGGAATAAGGATTACCTGGTTTTGGATCGAAGAAGCTAAGAAGAAGAATTTGCTTGAAGAGAAAACTACTGCGCCGCGTGGAAGAAGAAGGGTTGAAGAATACCTTTGTTTCGGCCGACTGAATTCTAACCTGCCTAGCCCCTTTAAATTCTTCAGCAGGGGCCGCGGCACGTAGCAAGTGATCCTCGGCCCAGAGTACAGCAGGTTTAGGTGTTGTGGGGAAATTGACAGTGTGCCGCGGCTCAGCACTATCGTGCTGCGGCCTCCAGGGTAAGTGTGCCGCGGCTCAGAGCTATCGTGTTGCGGCCCTTAGTACAGCTAACTGGGCATATTTTTGGACCTCTGGCGTGCCGCGGCCTGTTCTCAACGTGCCTCGGCTCTGGGGGCAAGTGTGCCGCGGCTCAGCACTCTCGTGTCGCGGCCCCCAATACAGCAAGTTTAGCCGAATTTTGAGAATTGTGTGTGCAGCAGCCCGCTCTTAGTGCGCCGTGGCCCTAAGTTAAAATTTGTCCTGGAGAAGTTCCTGCACAGGTTTTTCAAGTGAAAACACATAGAACATGAGAGAGAAGCGTAGCAAAGCAAAAATGCCAAAAAAATAGACTCCTAAAATGAAGGAAAACAACGAAAAACTAAAAACTACAACTAATACTCGAGTTGCCTCCCGAGAAGCGCTAAATTTATAGTCTTCAGCCGGACTTTTTGAAAATCAATTTTCTTTTCGCAAACACCATTTGGACTCCGCCACGTCCATCGAACCATTAATATCTGTTTTAAATTTTTGACCATTAGTTTTTAACCGTTTGACTTTTGGTTTGGACATCCAACGTTCTTTGCGAAAAGACTTGAACAATAGTAACTTCCCAAAACACCCATATTACAACTGAATTGGCACCCGCTTCACTTCCGGTTTAGTTTTCTTTTCCACGAACGAACTTATGACGGCATGAGAATTCTTCAATGGTTGGTGAACGTATGATGAAGACGACATGTCCAAATACCTAAGATACGCGACTCGTTCTACATTTTTCTTAGATGTCGGAGCAACTAAAACAGATTCTGAACACTTCGACTGACGACTCCCCCAGTGTGTGTCTTTTACAAAAATGTCTAAGCTTTCAATTTGAGAACACTTCTCGACATTTCTTGGATACGGGAGAGATCGAAACACTTTGAATGTGACTTGTTCATCTTGAACCTGAAGCATAAATTCACCCTCCTGAACATCAATAAGGGTACTTCTAGTGGCCAAAAACGGTCTAACCAAACTAATTAGAATCTCATGATCTTCTTCCATATCAAGCACAATAAAATCAGCGGGGAAAATCAATTTATCAACTCTGACCAGAACATCTTCTATCACCCCTCTAGGGTACTTGATGGATCGATCTGCTAGTTGTAAAGAGACCGTAGTAGGTTTGGCCTCCCCAATACCTAGTTTCTTGAAAATAGAGAGAGGCATAAGATTAACACTGACTCCAAGGTCACACAAAGCTCTATCAAACGACGAGTTTCCAATAGTACACGGTATAGTGAAGCTTCCTGGATCCTTCAATTTAGGTGGGATCTTTTTCTGCAGAATAGCGCTGCATTCTTCGGTCAGCGCCACTGTTTCATATTCTTCAAACTTCCTTTTATTATATAAAATCCCCTTCATAAACTTCACACATCTCGGCATTTGTTCCAAAGCGTCGGCAAATGGGTTATTAATGTGTAATTTCTTAAAGACATCAAGAAACTTAGAAAAGTGCTTGTCTAACTTTTGCTTTTGCAGATGTTGTGGAAACGGGGCTGGTGGTACATAAGTATGATGTGTGGCTGAGACTGTTTTTGACATGGGCTCTTCATCATTAACTTTCTCAACGGGGCTGCTATTTCCTTTGCTACTCTTGGGCTGCTCGTGTAGCTCCTTTCCACTTTGTAACTCAATAGCTTGCACATATTCCTTGGGATTCGTTTCGGTAGCACTTGGTAAGACAACTTGGGATCTAGATGACAATAGATTTGCAATGTGCCCCATTTGAACCTCCAAATTCCGAATAGAAGCAGAATGATTCTGTAGAGTAGTTTCCGTGCGGGTCATGAATTGACTCATGTTAGCCGCCAATTGAGCAATCGCATCTTCTAAAGAAACATTCGGTGGTTGAGGGAGCAGCTGTGGTGGCTGAGTGACTTGGTCTTGTGGAGGATTGTTCAACGCTTGCCCGTTCCTCCATGAAAAATTTGGATGATTTCGCCACCCTTGGTTGTAAGTGTTAGAATACGGGTTATTCTGACGATTTCCATTCTGCACAAATTGAGCTTGTTCCATCTGAGTTTGCTCAAAAGGATTCACGACTTGACATTCAGCTACATGTTTCCATGGTATTGGTAGAAGGGGTAAGTGAAAAGCTTGTAGTTGTTGAGTTAAAGCTGCAACTTGGGCTGATAGCGTAGAGATTGGATCGTAGTCGGAAATTCCCATAACTCGCTTTGGATTCACATGTTCGGAAGGCCACTGATAAGCATTTGCAGCCATAGCTTCCAGTAAAGAATGAGCTTCAGCCATCGTCTTTCCCATTAAAGCACCTCCAGCGGCTGCATCAACAAGAGTGCGTGTAGAAGCACTCAGTCCGTTGTAGAATGTTTGAATCTGCAGCCAATCCGGTAGACCATGATGGGGGCATCTCCTTAGCAAATCCTTGTATCGCTCCCATGCTTCATGTAGTGATTCCATCTCAAATTGCCCGAAAGTAGTTATTTCATTCCTGAGTCTCGCTGTCTTCGCCGGCGGAAAGAACTTAGCCAGAAAAGCTTGTGCTAACTCCGCCCAAGTTGTGATAGAGCCCGGCGGGAGTGAATTCAACCAAAACTTGGCCATGTCCCTTAGAGAGAATGGGAAAAGCCGTAGACAAATAGCATCATCAGTAACTCCATTATTTTTGAATGTGTCACAAATCTCGAGAAACGAAGCAATGTGAGGATTGGGGTCGTCATTCGCCAATCCGCAAAATTGGATCGCTTGCACCATTTGGATGATAGCCGGGTTGATTTCAAAATTGTTTGCGTGAATGGTCAAGCGTCGAATCCCCAAAAAGTTTGCATTAATTTGTGGAAGTGCATAATCTCGTAGTGCCAATGCTGGTTGAACTTGCTGAATAGGGTTGTCAATCCTTTGATTTCCGGTGTTGTCACCCATGGTATCCGTAGTTAATAACTCACGTCTTTCCTTCCTTTTTTCCGCAAAGTGCGTTCGAGTTCAGTATCCAAAGGGAATAAACCTTCGTTACCAAATTTTCTCATGCACTAAACGAACTCCTAAAAGGAAAACAAATAAAAACAAACTTACACAAAAATAAAATAATGTTCAAATTAAGACTAAAAATACTGAAATTGATATTAGTAAAAACAATCACTCCCCGGCAACGGCGCCAAAAAATTGTTACGTATTTCTGTGAACGTAAGTGCACGTTATCGTAATCAAGTAATAAAGTGATGAGAAAAGTATTGTTCCCTCGCTGATGTACTAAGTACCAATTAATTAATATTTCTAATTTTATCTGAACGACCGGAATTTTGGGGTTGAATAATTATTAATAACTAAATATTGCGATAACTAAAAACAAACAATAAAATCGATATTCTGATAAAAGGAGATCAAATAGGAGAAGAATCTAGGATCGAGAATTCGCCTCGATTAATCCAAATTAATCTTGATTAATACTACCTCTGTTCTCTTATAACTGCAACATCTGGACTTTTATGTTTGCCAATGCACAACTTTGATCATTAATATATTCAATTCTTTATTTTTGAAAATTATAAAAAATATATTATGAAAGTATATTTCGAGATGAATCTAACAAGATCTCACTTGACTATATTTTTAATATGTATAAATCACAAAACATGGTCAAAAGAGAGTATGTGAAAAATATAATAGTCAACATGTTGCAATAATAAAAGAACGGAGGAAGTATAATTTATGTAATTTCCCAATTTATTGAAAGCGAAGATTCTAAGTTAATCTAATGCCTCTCCCGAGGCCAATAGAATTTTCCAAAGTGAATAATTCACTCTATTCCTAGGTGAGTTAATTCGACCTTAGCCAAAAAGTTCTAAAATCTTCAAACGCTTCGTAATTCTTATGAGTATATTCCTATCTCACAAGACAAAACGGTTTTCACCAAATTTACACTACTTACTCTCCTCTCCTGATTCAAGTTACGTAGTTATAACAATTCAATCATAGGCCACACAATTGAAAGCATTAAGAACAATTGGGAAAACTCAATAAAAAGGAAAAAATATCAATAACGTAAAATCAAGAATTAATTCATCATAATCTTGGTTTCATCTCAATCCTAGAATAAAAGGGTCTAGCTTGACATGCTAGAAAACAATACACAAATATTCGAATTAAACATAAGGAAGAAATTCAAACACAATTGAAGAACTGAGTCTCTTCCGTTCTCTGGCCTTGCTCTCTGCCGCTAGGTATTCTTCTCTCTCCTTCCAGCCTTTATTTTCTGACCTTCACTGCCTTTTTATAACTATCTTCAGTCTCCAGAAACGCGACCGAGGATTAGGTCGAATCCGCATCCAAAACAGCCCAAAATCGCGATCTGAATTTAGGGAACCCGCGTCGCGGGCCGCGGCCCGGCTTAAGTGTGCCGCGGCCCTAGTCATTAGGCAGCCCAGACCTGGGCGAGATTTCTTTACGGGCCGCGGCTCGTAGGGAGTGTTCCGCGGCCCCGGTACAGTTTGTACCTCCTTGCTCGGAGCTGCACCTGTGCCGCGGCCCTGCCTCGGCGCGACGTGTCCTTTGACCGAAAAATGTCATTTTTGGCCCGTTTTTCCATTTTCGAGCTTCAGGACTCTAATTTCCTTCAAAACATGTAAACATAATGCATTAAGAGCTCATTTACGCAGATTTAAACCCAAAATGGAGATAAAATAATGACAATAAAGCGCACAAAAATACATGTAACAGCTCTCTCTCTTAGATAAATGCTAAGATCCACCCTCCACCCTCATATACTGTCTGAATATGAGGAAAAAGCTTCACCCTTCGAAAATATCCCAAAAATTGAAGGAGAAATCATCAAAACAACAACACCCCAATTTCATTGACAGTCCAGGTGAATCTTCTTAGTTTTCATGTTATTTTTGTTATGTTTATTGGTTGTTTTGAAGTTAGTAAAGCTTTTTAAGTCGCTTAAACATGTTATAAAGATGTTAAAAATTTATTCATGACTTAATCAATGGTTTATAATGGATCTATAGAGCTTAAAACTCACTAGGACAATAAAGGATTTAATTCTACTATCTTTTAGAAATATCTATATATTGTATGAAATTCGTTTGGTTTAGGGGCAGGAGATTTGATATATTTGTTGTTAAGTGTTGGGGATGTTTTGCCAAAATTTAGTGCAAATACAACCTATATCCATGTAGTTATAAGCAAAACCAAAACTGATTAGTATAAGGTCTTGGTAAGTCCTTTTATACAAACATGGTGCTATAAAATCTAAGAGACTTTCGTTGTGGTGTCTCAAAGGGCATTAAAGCAAGATACTTTAACATACTAAAAAGTCATAAATGATAGGTTAGTAGGTTGGTGTGTATAGGAAGATGGACATAAAACTGTAAAATATCAACTTCGCATCCAGATAGAAATAGGTAAAACTCTTCGGATAGGAAGTGTGGTGAACTTTATGAATGGCATGGCTCCTATTTAAGCATACTACTTGAAACAGGGTATCAAAGTTTATAACCATCTCATAGCCATATAAGAGTAAGGGTATCACCCGAACAAGGTAAGTAGAAATCCATCTGCAACTACAATGCATAAACATAGTAATGTTTGTATAACTCTTTGTTGAACTTGATGATATCTTGAGAGTGTTCCATTGTATTATATGATTGATCTGAATTATGCTTAAAGTGTCTGGTTGCACACTACATGAACATGACATTCATTAGCATTTCTACATGCATGCATAACATAAGACTCACTAGTGTCTGCATGCATGGTATGATCATGGAAAGAAAGAAAAAATGTTTTATTGGCAGCTGCTAGAGCACCGAGGCATAGTAGATGCATGATTTTATGATATGTTTAGCAGGGTAGAGGTGTGTTTATATGATGTGTGTGAGACATGGTAGATGCATGTTCTCACGATATATTTGATGTGGTTGATGCATGCCTTATATATTTGGTGTGGTAGATGCGTGTTCTCACGATATATTTGGTTTGCATGTCTAGGGTTTTCATTGCTAGAAACGAGCTCTAGGTCACTATGACGTTTTTCCATTTTCGCCAGAAATTGGCAGTTTAGCTACACTTCACGGAAACGGCCATAACTTTCACCAAGGTTAATATTTTCGAGATCTATAAAATGGATATGAAACTATACTTTAGTGGATTTCCAGTGGTATAAGATACACTGTCCAGTTCTTAATGTGCAATTACAGAATTCTAATTCTTTTCATCATTTGTGCACATTTATGTTCTTGGTTATGTTAAGTGTTTAATGATGATTTTGGAACCAATGAATGTGTAACAGAATCGAGTGTCGGTTACTAATGTTAGTAGCTCAATATGTTATATGGTCAGTTGGGTTCTCTATGATAACCATAGCATTTATCATTAAAACTTAAGTCGAATGCAAAACCCTAAAGTCCAAACATGTAGATCGAGTCTGTTGTCCGTTAGACTTCGTTAATCTCGATCGACCGCTAAACTTAGTTGTTTATGATGAAAGCGGAAGCAGCAGATTGAAGCGTAAGAAACAGTCGAGAATCATTTTGCTTGCGTTTATTACTTGTTCAGGTGCGCTTTCTATGCGAAAATGATTTGCGCTTTGCTCTATTTTGATGAAATGTTTTACAAGCAAATTATGATTTCAATGATTATGATGCATAAAAACCTTTATGTGGATTCTTCTGAACCTATCACCGTAACTTGCCAACATATGAAATGATTGGATCTTGAGCTAGATAATGGTCGTTGTCTAGGGTTAGTGTACACAGTATTTGGGATTGTGAGCTCTCTTCGGAGTGGCCGATATCAGGGAGTAATGTTCGCGGGAGGTGGCTACCTTCCCCGGCATCATTGTCAATATGGTGAATCTGATGATATGTGAAATGAAACAAAATAATTTAGTAAACACGAGACTTTATTAAAACTCTCATGTGTTACTGCTTATAAGCATGATGACAAATACGAAAGCATGTTTTATCTTTTGGCAATATGTTCATGGAGTATGTTGTATTCAGTCCTAAATATCTTTTAAAATATTCAGGTTGAGAAGGGGATGTGATGGAGGGTGTTGAGTGAAGTCTTTTGTGTACAGATGATGTTAACCCCTGGTTATATATGAAGATACGGAGGGTGTTGAGTGAAGTCTTTTGTGTACAAATGATGTTAAGCCCTGGTTACATATCTTCATATATATAACCAACCATGTTTTTCCGCTGCAAATACCTTTTATGATTTTGCTTTCTAAGCCACATCGTTTGTAATGTATTATGAAGCCTTTTCTAAACTTCAAGGCTAATATTATTATTATTATGTATTATTACCTTGGATTCTATGTCATTCCTACGGGAGTGATTCCCCTTCATGATGCCTTGGTAGGTTATTCGTGTTAATCCACCCCCTATTCCTTATGAAACATATGTTTCCCCACTTCTTAATTCCTACCCGGGTCACGCCTTGGTTGTGCCGTCCTCAGGGATAAGGGGCCGTGACAGAATGGTATCAGAGCAGTTCATTCGCTCTGAGTCTATGTTCTTTCAAGTGAATTTTAGTTCAATTCTCTTAATTGATATAAGAATCAAGTATCAACTCAACACCCCGTCACGTCATGCTCAACTGAAGAGTAAGGTAAATGATTTTCAAGTCTTAATGATTCAAACTTCTTGTGTCATGAAAAACACATGCAGACGTAAAGAAAGCCAATGAGACAATCGGATTGATTCCCGGAAATTAAGGAATAAAATACTCGTCGAAATTCGCGTCCTGAATACTTTTAAATTATAGTAATATAAAAAACGGCGCAGCAATTAGACATCCTCAAACAATCAGATTTGAAGAAAGAGACAAAGTCGTGCAAAGAGAAGAAAAGATAAACAATGAAGTCCAGTCTCCAACGGACTGATTTGTTCAGTGATGCAACGGCTATGAAGAGATCAAGAATCATACTATAAACATCATAAGAACACTTGAGCATAAGTACGATGCGACTAATACTTCAAGCAATCAAAGCAAAGAAAGCAAAGAAGCAATACACTCTTTGCTAAAGCATCATGAAAGAATAAAGATCTTTACGATACAAATCATCAGAGGTTCTTTGAAGTTGGACAAAACATAAACTCTTGTCTTAAAGTTTGAGTACGGGGTACTTCTTGAACGAGGTGAGAATAAATTGTTGTAAAACATCCACAGGTTCTTGATTGGAAGGTGATAGGCAACTTGCGAGTTGTTGAGGCATCCAAGGGTCTTCGATCAAGAGGTTTTAGGCAACCAAGGGAAGGAGTCGCAATGGCCACGGGTTTTCACTGGTTGAAAAATGTACCAACTAGATTCATCATAACTAAGTTTCACTGTTTGAAAGTTATGGTGAATTCATCTCCAAGTGGATTGGAGAAAGTGGATTTGTATAGGATTACTCCATCTCTGAAACCACTATAAGTATTGTGTGATTTATCGCTTTTAACATCATACTTAACTGATGCATTCATCTTAATTGTTTCATTAAAAAGTCAGCTGTCTTCCAAAAAATATTTTACAGCTGACATTTCAACTGAACTTGAGTAGCATTAAACTCGACCAAGTTATCCTAGCTGCACTAAATCTCAACTGATCACTTTCAAACTAGTTATTTTCAGAAAATATTTTACGAGCCTATTCACCCTCCCCCCTTTAGACTTGTACTTGTGACCTACAGGTGGTATTAGAGAGGTTGGTTGAAAAACACCGAACCAAATCCATATACTTGAGTATATTTTATATAATCTCTCATTAAAATGGAACACATGCAACACATGCAATCCATACTTCTTGTTTTCTCTGTTGATGAATATGACCTTTGGAATATAAGAATGTGGGCACATTTATCATCCATACATGATGACATGTGGTGCGTAATAGAAGAAGGTCCCCTAGTCTATCTAAAGGATAACACAGATGAAGAAATTGCAACCAGGAAGCCTAAGCAGATTCCTAAGAAAAGATCAGAGCTAACCACTGAGGAAAGAAAGCTGGCCAACCTTGACAACCGAGCCATAGATATTCTATACCAAACTCTTAATAAATCCACCATAGTTAAAATCAAGAATTGAAAAAATGCCAAGGAGATATATGGGACAAGTTAGCAGTAATGTGTGAGGGAACAGGGCCGATTGAAGAGAATAAATTGTCAATTGCTACTCAAAAGTTTGATAATTTCAAAATGAAGACTAGAGAGACCATTGATAATGTGGACACTAGGTTCACATAAATTATCAATGAAATAAATTCTAGTGGAAAGACCTGTGGCAACTGAGAGATGGCCCTGAAGGTTCTGAGGTCTCTTAATCCAGAATGGAGCTTCAAGGCTGTAGCCATGAGTGAATCCAATGATCTTAATAAAATAAAGATCCAAAAAATGTTTTCAGACCTCAAGACATTTGAGTTTGAACTTCCTTGTTCATCATCTAGTGATCCAGCAGAAAAAGGAATTGCTTTTGCAGCCGAGTCACCTGCAAATAACCTAGATGAAGTTATCCCTCCAAGTCATTTAAACTTTGAGGAAGAAATGGCATTTATAATGCAAAGATTCAGTAATTTCAGGAAGAATTAGTCGAAGTACAAGAAGAATTACAAGGAGAATCACAGAAAAAAATCTAAAAGATGGGAACAGGAAAGTGGAATGCTACAATTGTCATAAGACATGGCATATCCAATATGACTGCCCTGACCTCAAGAAAGATGAGGAAAAGAAGGACATGGGAAAAAGAATATATAAGAGAAAAGCCCTGATTGGAGAAGATCAGATGATAGAGATGATGGAATCAAGCAGTAGATTCTTCTCTGAAGAAGAAGATGACTACAACTGCCTAATAGCCAACCTAGCTGATGAAGAGGTAACATCTAAATCTCAAGCTTCATAATGCTTCAGTTCAGATATGTCTGAAAACCTTGATTTAAATAGGTCATTAAACTAGTTGTTAAAAGATTCTGAAATTTTTAAAACAGCACACTTGGCTGCAACAGCTTTGATAACCCAACTGAAAAATGATAAAACTCAGCTGAAAAATGACTTCAACAAGCTCATCCAGGACACAGGAAATTTAAAACCAGTCAGGCTGAAACTGATAACACATCCATGACTGAAGTAAATATACTAACAGTTTCGAACAATGAATGATCAAGTGCACTCACAAAT
The DNA here is from genome assembly GCA_033398695.1 of Orobanche coerulescens. Taxonomy (NCBI): domain Eukaryota; kingdom Viridiplantae; phylum Streptophyta; class Magnoliopsida; order Lamiales; family Orobanchaceae; genus Orobanche; species Orobanche coerulescens. Next base: position 32,990,831 of record CM065814.1, on the reverse strand, counting down.
CTTGAAGTTGAACTTTCAAAACATAGAAAATTAAATGATGTTCAAGCCAAAGAAATTACATCTCTTAAAGCATCTAGAACTTTAGAAGAACTATGCATCAACCAAAGACCATTATATTTAAAATCAGGTCTTGGTTATGATCAAAATGCTGCTCCTACTCTTAAAACTACATTTGTAAAAAGAGAAGCAAGTGTATAGCCAGTTGAGCTGAAAATTTAAAAAGGGCAATAACCAAATCTTAAAACTCAGCAACAGTGTAGACAACTTAGGGGCAACCAATTCAGTTTAGGCATTATCCGAGACTGTCTAGGGGAAACCAAGATAGTTTCGACCTGATCTGAGACAAAAGACTAGACAATGGCCAAATCAGAATCAACAGCTGAGACACCATCAAAACTATCAGTACTAAAATCTCCCTTAAAACCATTTCCAAACTGGGAGAAATAGATGGAAACATCAAAGGAATCCAATCTTCCGTAATTTGTGGAACCAACAGAATTATCATTTTAATTATCAGAATAGAATATACCAACAAAGTTACGAACCATAATATATGCGCAATCCAAACCAGGGATGCAGAAAGCAAAAGAATGCATATAAAAATGAGGTTCACAATCACACGAGAAAACACTTCCCTAAGAAAACCACTAACCCTCAATGACCCACTCCAATATGGGTACCTAAATCCTTTCTTGATGATTGCAGAAAAGATGGAACATGTGCCGGACAAAGAAGTTGGTTGGAGATCTCCTCTAACTGCGTCGTTGTGACAGTAGAGTGCGGACCGTGTCTGTATTTCTCTCTCTCCTCTGGCTGCTCAAGGCATATGACAGGAAATAAGAAAGTTTTGTCAAGCTATATTAAACAAAGAGGCCCTAATGTTGCCTTTGGGAATAGCTCAAGCGGACAAACCAAAGGTTATGGAAATCTGTGCAGAGGGAACATTGTCATTTGAAAGGTACAGCATGTGAAAGGACTCAAGTACAATCTTTTAAGCATAAGCCAGTTCTGTGATGAGAACAATCTAGTAGTTTTCACTAAAAGGAAGTGTATGGTGATTGACCTCCTATATGAAGAAGTGAAACTACAAGGCTACAGAAGAAGAGATGTCTATATGATAGATTGGAAAACAGGCACACCAAATGCTTGGTTCATATCAAAGACAGTAGTTGAAAATGGATGGCTCTAGCACAAAAGACTAAGTCACCTGAGCTTCAAGTATCTCAACAAGTTAAGCTCACAAAAATTGGTGAGAGGTCTTCCAAAAGGAATTTTCAAGAAGGAGACCCTCGGTGATGCATGCCAGAAGGGAAAGCAGACCATAGCCTCATTCAAGTCTGTCCAACCTACTAGTCTAACCAACAGGGTGCTAGATCTACTTCACATGGATCTTTTTGGTCCTATCAAGCCAAGAACACTAAGTGGAAGAAAGCATGCATTAGTAGTTATGGATGACTACTTAAGATGCACTTGTATAGTTTTCCTCTACAAGAAGACTAAAACTCTAACCAAGCTGCCTGAACTGATGAGAAAACTTCAAATGAGAAATCCCAATCCATCCTATAAATCAGGTCTGACAAAGGAGGAGAATTTCTCAACAAAGACATAGCTGAATATTGTGACCAGAATGAGATCTAACATGAAGTGTCAGCTGCAAGAACACCGCGACAAAATGGTGTAGATGAAAGAAGAAACAGAACACTTAAAGAAGAAGCCAGGACAATGATTGCAGAAGTTGATCTCCCCAAAAGGTTTTGCGCTGAAGGTGTCAACAGCATGCCATACTTAGAACAGAAGTATGATACTAGGGAGACACTGTAAAACCCCCTATGAGGTTTAGAATGGCATATTACCAACTATTTCATATTTTCATCTTTTTGGTTGTTAGTATTTTATCCACAACAATGGAAAAACCCAACTGGATGCCTTTGATGCAAAAACTGATGACGGTCACTTTATGGAATACTCACATCTAAGCAAGGCATACAGAGTCTTTAACAAAAGAACATTAGTTGTGGAAGAAACACCTCATGTTGTATTTGATGAATCTACTGCTGAGTACAGGAAACAGGTGTAACAAATTGAGAAAAAGCTCAAAACCACCGCTCTAGAAAAAGTCATTGTCATGACACAAGATTGATGGACCAAGCTGATGAAGACCCAACTGCAGATCAGCCAGGCTCACCTACCATAGCTGATATATCGTCGCTGAAGATGATCCAATCACAGCTAAACCAGACACAACTGAAATTTATCAAGACCTAGCTGAAGGACAAACAGACTCAACAAATCCTCAGCTCAATCCATAAGGAACAAGCAATGACAACCATCAATCAAAAGCAGAAGATGAAGATGATACTCAGAAATAGTTAAAAGATCATCCCATTCAACAACTAATTGGGAACCTATCTGATGGAGTCAAGACCAGAAAGTGAAAAGAACCTATAGGAATGAAAATGTTATCTTATTTATGTCTCAGATGGAGCACAAACCAACAAAATAATCCCAGGATGACAACACATGGGTAATTGCAATGCAGGAAGAATTGAATCAAATGATAAGGAACAATGTGTGGGAGCTGATTAATAGACCAAATCACAAGAAGGTCATTGGCACCAAATCGGTTTACAAGAACAAATGCAATGAATATGGAGCTATTGTTTGGAATAAAGCCAGACTAGTTCCAAAAGGATATGCTTAATGTGAAGAAATAGATTTTAATGAAACCCATACATCTGTAGCAAGATTATAAGCAATCAGATTATTTCTTACCTATGCAGCCTTCAAGAAATTTGAAGTATATCAAATGGATGTGAAAAGTGCCTTCCTCAATGGAGTACTGGAAGAGGAAGTATATTTTTGTAACACCCGTCATTTTTATAATGTAATATTATTAATTATAATAATATTATAATGCATTTCATGTTATTTAATTTCATTTAAGGAATCATGAACATTTAGTTCGATGTATCACAAGTCCTAGCCCGAGTCAATTTATCAAGTTAATTTCAAAATATTTAATATTAGTCATTTTTTTTGGTATGATAATTAAAGGTATTATTATTATTAATAATAATATTTATAATGGGCACAATATTAATATTAACATTATTAATATTTTATCTTCATTATTTCGATATCATCATTAATATTACTTCGATATTATTATTATTAGTATCGATATTATTAATTATTACCACCGTTATTATTATTATTTCGATTTTTATCATTATTATTAGCATTATTATTATTATTATTATTTTTACCATTGGCCCAATAGTTAGTCTTGACCAGAAAATTTATTTAAGCCCAACAAATTAACCCTAACCCTAATCCCATACAGTATAAATATACTCTCTGCAGTACAAAAATACAATACACAGAATCTTTTCCTCAGCCGTCCCCAACCTAGCCATTCTACAATACAGAATACACTCCCATCGTTCAAAAAAAAAATACAAAAAAAATACATATACACACAATACACAAGTTCATCGCTAGAAAATTTACAAAGAAGAAGAAGGAGAAGAGGGCATCATCTCCCTACTGCACGATTAATCCAGAAATCCCATCTCTCGGCACTCAGGGAAGAACAAAATAGTGAATTATTTTCAGTACATCACGTTGAACACACAACATCTGTCTACTGCAAGGATCGACCATCATCACCATTCAAATTCCACTCCCAGTAAAGGTAAACCTTTAAAAATTCTCGTTTCTTGTATTCTGCAATTACAAATATGGTCTAAGATCAGAACTTCAACATTAAGAACATAAATCAATTTCAGAATCATCAACCAACTCGGCCGAACTCATGGCCAAACCCGAAACATCTTCCAAATCCGAAACTTTCAACCCGATTCATTTCACCTCAAACCAGAAACCAAGAACCCAAATGATTCAAGCCTAATACCAAATCAAATTTAATACTTTTCAATTTCCGAGCAGTCACGAAATCGGGCCAAGCCCGAAAATCAACTTCAAGCTGAACCCTAATTTTCTGGATATGATTGATTTAAAGAATCAAACCTGAATTCAATATTTTTGCACCTACCTGAAAATCCCGAAATTGGGTCAAGCCCGCAACAGCAACCCGACCGAACTCAGGGCCGAACCTAAATCGGAAGCCTTCGTCGGAACCGCCGCTGCTACCACCAACATCATCTTTTCGACGGACAAACCACATATCCCTAACCATCGCCACCGCTGCACCCGAGCCGAATCACCAGAGATTTCGCCCGCCGTGAATAAGTGTGTGTGTCCTTCCGCCATTTTCGGTGCGATTCAGTGTGTGTGTGTGTGTTTTTCACGACCGAGAGGAAAAATTGGAGAAGGAGAGAGATGTAGAAGATAGAGACGGGAGAGAAGGTAACGGGATGAGGAGAAGGGTTGTGTCGGCTGAGGAGTTGAGATTAGGGTATTTATACCCCCGAATTTTTAGGACTTTTCAATTTAGTCCTCCCAATTTTGATAGTATCCAATTCAAATTTGATCGGTATTATTAATTCGATTTTTACCCATTCGGTTTCTTAACTTTTACATTACGACCCGATCAACTTTAAAACTTGAATTTAATCCTAATTTTGACCGAGACATTTAAAATATTGACTTCCAATTAATATTAATAATTAATCAAATTATGAATAAGTATTTTAATTTCAGTCATTAATAATGTTAACCCTTTGGTTAATATTAATTAGTAATTATAATTTATTTTCAGTTATTATATAGTGATATTCGTATCCTTTCATTTATTATATAAATAATAAGTTATAAGGATTTTAATTATTATTATTATTATATGTAGACCTTGTCAAGAATTTACGGGCTTAGGACTGTGAGTCGAGCACATTCATTTCAGTCAGACATCATCATCATTTATTCAGGTGGGAATCTTCACTATCACTTTAATTGCTTTGATTGGACTGCATATGTGATATTCATTTCATGTTTATAAATTATGATACACGTTGTAAATCAGGCTCACCTGTATTCGTGTAAGAGGTTATCATGTTGTGTGGGGACACCTGCACAACCCAGTATTCACATATGAACTCGTTTCATGTTATATGTGGTATTGCGTGTATGTTTCATGTTGTGTGGGGACACCTGCTCAACCCAGTATTCACGTTATATGTGGTATTGCGTGTATGTTTCATGTTGTTGCGGGGGCACCTGCGCAACCTCAATATTCATGTTATGCGTGCTCGATTCATGCTGTACGTAATATTGTGAGTATGCATTCATGTTGAGGAAAAATGTGATAATTTATTCATGTTATGTTTTCCATGAGATTGTATATTACTGTGATCAGTGTGATTTCCACGAGCTGAAGGAAGCTCACCCCCACCTTTATTGATCCCGCAGGTTGAACCGAGCCGGATGGATGAAGGAGCGAGCCGAGGGAGCATATGAAAAAGAATTTATTAAATGTTGTTTTCTTTATGTCAACTGTTTGAAACTTTTGGGGAAACTTTGACTAGAAATATTAAATTACGATTTATTTTCTTCCGCCGCAAATTTTTACCTCGTATTTATGATGAAATGTTACCTTATTTAAAGGTATTTATTTTCACGACATTGTAGCGACTCGACTTTGTAGGCGATAATTTTTATATTCTCAAGAGAATTATTTTTCTCAAAGTTTACCTTTTATTTATTTTTCCCCAATATTTACCCTAGAAAGTCGGGGCGTTACATAGTGGTATCGGAGCGGGTTTTACCTTTCTGTAGACTCGCTAAAATGTAAAAGTATCATATGCTCTCAGCTTCGCCACTTCGTCACTCCGTCTGAGGTACCAAATTTCAGTCATTATTCATGCATATGTCATTTCATTTTATTCACATAATTATTTATGCATGTACGAACTGTTAGAATGGCCAAACCTAGAATTACTAATGAGTTTTACAACTCGTTGGCAGACTCATGGCTAACCGCGGAAATCGCAATGCCCCACCCACACAAGATCAACTCTTGGCTGGATTGGCCACCTTGCTTCAAGGCGCGACTATCGTACCGCCTAATAACCCTGAGCAGGCTCAAGCTCAAGTTATTAAGAGGTTCAACCACTTCAAGCCGCCTGTCTTTCTTGGTCGTGAGGGACCAGCAGCCATAGAGGAATGGTTGATGAATCTAGATAGCATTTTTGACTACATGGCATGCACCGACGCTCAGAAAGTGTCATGTGCCGTGTTCCAGCTTAAGGAAGATGCTCGGACATGGTGGATGGGAGTGTGGAGGCTCAAGACCCAAGACGAGAAAGACACATTCACTTGGGATCAGTTTAAGGAGACCATCATGGAAAAGTACTACCCAAGAGCATACAAGATCAAGATGCAGAAGGAGTTCCTTGATCTAACCCAAGGTGGAATGTCGGTCACCGAGTATGAGCGCAAGTTTAACCATATGTGCCGTTTCGCTCCCCACATGGTCGAGACGGATGATATGAAGTCTCAGAAATTCCGGGATGGGCTTCGTGACCGGATCCGTCACCATTTAGCTGGTCATGGTCGGCTGAGCTATAAGGAAGCCGTTTCGAGGGCCGAGGACATTTCAGCAAGTTTAGACGTGGAGAAGGCAAGGGCACCACCAGTTGCAACAAATAACAAACGCAAGTGGCACGAGCAAGGAGGTGGTAACAAGAAGATTGTTAAGACTGGACCTTCAGGGGTGAAACCCCAGTCAGCTAACCCCATGTGTACTACTTGTGGCAAAGGGCATAAAGGTGCGTGTATGCTTGGTCAGAGGCGGTGCTACTATTGCCATGAGGAAGGACACATGGCCTCAGCGTGCCCGAAGAAGGGACAAGGCCCAAGCAATTATGTGCAGGGTCAAGGCTCCGGAGGCAGAGCTCGAGTGTACAGCATGGCCGAGGCTGAAGCTGAGACTGAACCCCAAACCATGTCAGGTATGTTGTCAGTTGCAAATATTCCTGTTTTGGTGTTGTTTGATACGGGTGCGTCTCATTCATTCATCTCTAGGAAGTTTTGTACTATGACTGGTTGTAGAAGTAGTAAAGCCCCTAGATCCTTGTTAGTTAGCATGCCTGCGGGGGGAGTAGTGCGTGTGGACTCAATAACTAACAATGTTAAGATAGAGATTAACGAACATAACTTCTTAGCCAACTTGCACATAGTGGAACTTAGCGATTTTGATGTTATTTTGGGTATGGATTGGTTGGACAAGCATAGAGCTGTAGTTGAATGCTCCGAAAGGAAAGTAACTTTATGTCCGTCCGTTGATGTCAAGACCGTATTCGAGGGAGTTAGACACAGCAGTACCCCGAAGGTGATTTCTGCCATGAAAGCTGTGAAGATGCTGAAGAAGAGTGATTGCCAAGGATTTTTGGTGAACGTGATGGGGAAAATGACTTCAGAGAAGAGGGTAGCTGATGTACCTATCGTCAAAGAGTATCCAGATGTCTTTCCCAAAGACTTGCCCGGAGTTCCACCGAATCGTCAAGTTGAGTTCTCGATTGATCTAGTGCCAGGAGCGGCACCAATATCGAAGGCTCCCTATAGGATGGCGCCTAAGGAATTGCAAGAGCTGAAGGTACAACTCAGAGGCGCTCGACTGGATTTATCCGACCGAGTGTTTCGCCATGGGGTGCGCCAGTGCTCTTCGTGAAGAAAAAGGACGGAAGTTTGAGGATGTGTATTGACTATCGTGAACTTAATCGACTCACGATAAAGAATAAATATCCACTTCCTAGAATAGAGGACCTATTCGATCAACTTGGAGGGTCGGGAGTATTTTCGAAGATAGATTTGAGATCCGGATATCACCGGTGAGGATTAAGAGTGATGATATCCCGAAGACCGCATTTCGAACTCGTTATGGACATTATGAATTTATAGTGATGCCATTTGGTTTGACTAATGCGCCAGTAGTATTCATGGACCTCATGAACCGTGTATTTCAACCTTATTTGGATAAGTTTGTCATTGTGTTTATTGATGACATACTTGTATATTCGAAGACCAAGGTTGAACATGAGCGACATCTTAGAACGGTATTGGGAATCTGCGCAAGGAGAAGTTATATGCGAAATTCAACAAGTGCGAATTCGGCTTAACCGAGTTGCATTTTTGGGTCATGTGGTCACTTCTAAAGGAATTGAGGTTGACCCGATTAAAGTTGAGGCGATCAATGATTGGAAAGTACCGAGTAATGCGAATGAAGTTCGAAGCTTCTTGGGATTAGCCGGTTATTATCGGAGATTCATCGAGGATTTTCGAAGATAGCCGCACCGATGACTAAGTTGACTAGGAAGGGAAGCTTTCTTATGGAATGAGAAATGCGAAAGGAGTTTCCAAGAACTTAAGCAAAGATTGATTGCCGCACCAAGATTGACGATTCCCGATCCGACGAAAGAATTTGTCATCTACGGTGATGCATCCAAGCAAGGTAAGGGATGAGTATTAATGAAAGAGTGCAAAGAAGTTGCCTATCGATCGAGACAGTTCAAACCTCATGAGCTCAACTACACAACTCAAGATTTGGAATTAGCGGCGGTAGTTCATGCCTTGAAGATTTGGAGACACTACCTTTATGGAGGTAAGTGTGAAATTTATCTGAGACCACAAAAGTCGAAATATATTTTCACACAGAAGGAATTGAATATGAGGCAGCGCAGATGGCTTGAGTTGGTCAAAGACTACGATTGTACAATTCATTACCACCCCGGTAAGGCAAACGTAGTTGCTGATGCACTAAGCCGTAAGGCAAGAGGAGATCTGACTTGTTTGTTGACTAAGGAGGAACACTTGGTCAAGGAATTTGCAAAGATGAACCTTGAGGTGGCTACACCATCGAGACCAGCTGAGTCATTATTGTCTAGTTTGGTGGTACAACCAACCTTGAGGGAACAAATCAAAGAAGGTCAAGGACAGGACGACTTCTTGGTCAAGATGAAAGAACGTACTCTTTCAGGTGAGAATAAAGGCTTTAGCGTGTCCGATGATGGCACGATGTATTATGAAGGGAGGATTTGTGTGACCAATATTGTTAAGTTGAGAGAAGCTATATTGAAGGAGGCACATAGTACTCCGTATACAGCACACCCTGGGAGTACAAAGATGTATCAAGATCTTAAGGGGACATTTTGGTGGGAAGGTTTGAAGAGAGATGTGGCAGACTTTGTCAGAAAGTGTATTGTTTGTCAGCAAGTGAAGGCAGAACACCAACGCCCCTTTGGATTACTTAAGTCACTTCATATCCCAGAATGGAAATGGGAACACATTACGATGGACTTTGTGGTAGGTTTGCCTCGAACGGAAAGAGGAAACCACGCTATTTGTCGTTGTCGATCGACTCACAAAGTCGGCTCATTTTCTCGATTAAGATGAACTTTCGAATGGATCAGTATGCTCAACTGTATATCAGGGAGATTATTAAGTTGCATGGAGTGCCAGTCTCTATAGTATCCGATAGGGATACTCGTTTCACATCGCGTTTTTGGGAGAGTTTGCAAGAAGCTTTGGGAACGCAGTTGAATTTTAGTACGGCTTATCATCCTCAAGCGATGGTGGTCAGAGGACCATCCAGATCCTTGAGGATATGTTGCAGCATGTGTGCTAGATATGGGAAATAATTGGGAACGACTGTTGCCTTTGGTAGAATTTGCTTACAATAACAGTTACAGTCGATGATCGGTATGGCACCGTATGAAGCCCTATATGGTAGGAAGTGTCGATCACCACTGTATTGGGATGAGGTAGGTCAAAGGAGGATTTTGGGTCCCGAGATGATCGAGCAAGCAGTTGGCATGGTGGATAAGATTCGTGAGAGGATCAAGATAGCCCAGGACCGTCGAAGTCTTACGCCGACAAGCGTAGGAAAGATTTCGAATTCGTGTTGGCGACAAAGTATTCCTGAAGGTATCTCCTACAAAGGGAATTGTTCGTTTTGGTCCGAGGAGCAAGTTGAGACCAAGGTATATTGGACCGTTCGAAATCCTCGAACGGATTGGAGAGTTAGCTTACCGTTTGGCTTTACCCCCAGAACTTTGGTGTGCTGGCGTCTTCCACGTATCATTGTTGAGAAAGTATGTGCACGATCCCAGCCACGTCATCAACTATACCGCGGTGGAGTTGAACAAAGACCTTACCTATGAAGAACAACCAGAACTGATTCTCGATCGATCAGTCCGGCAATTGAGGAATAAAGAGAAGGTGTTCGTCAAGATCCAATGGCGTAACCACACCCAGGATGAAGCTACTTGGGAGCGCGAAGAGGAACTTCAAGCTCGTTATCCGAATTTCTTCAATCAAGGTATATCATTTATTTTCGAGGACGAAAATTTTTCTAAGAGGGGTAGGATGTAACACCCGTCATTTTTATAATGTAATATTATTAATTATAATAATATTATAATGCATTTCATGTTATTTAATTTCATTTAAGGAATCATGAACATTTAGTTCGACGTATCACAAGTCCTAGCCCGAGTCAATTTATCAAGTTAATTTCAAAATATTTAATATTAGTCATTTTTTTTGGTATGATAATTAAAGGTATTATTATTATTAATAATAATATTTATAATGGGCACAATATTAATATTAACATTATTAATATTTTATCTTCATTATTTCGATATCATCATTAATATTACTTCGATATTATTATTATTAGTATCGATATTATTAATTATTACCACCGTTATTATTATTATTTCGATTTTTATCATTATTATTAGCATTATTATTATTATTATTATTTTTACCATTGGCCCAATAGTTAGTGCTGACCCAGAAAATTTATTTAAGCCCAACAAATTAACCCTAACCCTAATCCCATACAGTATAAATATACTCTCTGCAGTACAAAAATACAATACACAGAATCTTTTCCTCAGCCGTCCCCAACCTAGCCATTCTACAATACAGAATACACTCCCATCGTTCAACACCCATCGTTCAAAAAAAAAAATACAAAAAAAATACATATACACACAATACACAAGTTCATCGCCAGAAAATTTACAAAGAAGAAGAAGGAGAAGAGGGCATCATCTCCCTACTGCACGATTAATCCAGAAATCCCATCTCTCGGCACTCAGGGAAGAACAAAATAGTGAATTATTTTCAGTACATCACGTTGAACACACAACATCTGTCTACTGCAAGGATCGACCATCATCACCATTCAATTTCCACTCCCAGTAAAGGTAAACCTTTAAAAATTCTCGTTTCTTGTATTCTGCAATTACAAATATGGTCTAAGATCAGAACTTCAACATTAAGAACATAAATCAATTTCAGAATCATCAACCAACTCGGCCGAACTCATGGCCAAACCCGAAACATCTTCCAAATCCGAAACTTTCAACCCGATTCATTTCACCTCAAACCAGAAACCAAGAACCCAAATGATTCAAGCCTAATACCAAATCAAATTTAATACTTTTCAATTTCCGAGCAGTCACGAAATCGGGCCAAGCCCGAAAATCAACTTCAAGCTGAACCCTAATTTTCTGGCTATGCTTGATTTAAAGAATCAAACCTGAATTCAATATTTTTGCACCTACCTGAAAATCCCGAAATTGGGTCAAGCCCGCAACAGCAACCCGACCGAACTCAGGGCCGAACCTAAATCGGAAGCCTTCGTCGGAACCGCCGCTGCTACCACCAACATCATCTTTTCGACGGACGAACCACATATCCCTAACCATCGCCACCGCTGCACCCGAGCCGAATCACCAGAGATTTCGCCCGCCGTGAATAAGTGTGTGTGTCCTTCCGCCATTTTCGGTGCGATTCAGTGTGTGTGTGTGTGTTTTTCACGACCGAGAGGAAAAATTGGAGAAGGAGAGAGATGTAGAAGATAGAGACGGGAGAGAAGGTAACGGGATGAGGAGAAGGGTTGTGTCGGCTGAGGAGTTGAGATTAGGGTATTTATACCCCCGAATTTTTAGGACTTTTCAATTTAGTCCTCCCAATTTTCAGTAGTATCCAATTCAGCCCCAGTCAGTATTATTAATTCGATTTTTACGCATTCAGTTTCTTAACTTTTACATTCGACCCGATCAACTTTAAAACTTGAATTTAATCCTAATTTTGACCGAGACATTTAAAATATTGACTTCAATTAATATTAATAATTAATCTGAAATTATGAATAAGTATTTTAATTTCAGTCATTAATAATGTTAACCCTTCGGTTAATATTAATTAGTAATTATAATTTATTTTCAGTTATTATATAGTGATATTCGTATCCTTTCATTTATTATATAAATAATAAGTTATAAGGATTTTAATTATTATTATTATTATATGTAGACCTTGTCAAGAATTTACGGGCTTAGGACTGTGAGTCGAGCACATTCATTTCAGTCAGACATCATCATCATTTATTCAGGTGGGAATCTTCACTATCACTTTAATTGCTTTGATTGGACTGCATATGTGATATTCATTTCATGTTTATAAATTATGATACACGTTGTAAATCAGGCTCACCTGTATTCGTGTAAGAGGTTATCATGTTGTGTGGGGACACTGCACAACCCAAGATTCACATATGAACTCGTTTCATGTTATATGTGGTATTGCGTGTATGTTTCATGTTGTGTGGGGACACTGCTCAACCCAGTATTCACGTTATATGTGGTATTGCGTGTATGTTTCATGTTGTTGCGGGGGCACCTGCGCAACCTCAATATTCATGTTATGCGTGCTCGATTCATGCTGTACGTAATATTGTGAGTATGCATTCATGTTGAGGAAAAATGTGATAATTTATTCATGTTATGTTTTCCATGAGATTGTATATTACTGTGATCAGTGTGATTTCCACGAGCTGAAGGAAGCTCACCCCCACCTTTATTGATCCCGAGTTGAACCGAGCCGGATGGATGAAGGAGCGAGCCGAGGAGCATATGAAAAGAATTTATTAAATGTTGTTTTCTTTATGTCAATGTTTGAAACTTTTGGGGAAACTTTGACTAGAAATATTAAATTACGATTTATTTTATTCCGCCGCAAATTTTTACCTCGTATTTATGATGAAATGTTACCTTATTTAAAGGTATTTATTTTCACGACATTGTAGCGACTCGAATTTGTAGGCGATAATTTTTATATTCTCAAGAGAATTATTTTTCTCAAAGTTTACCTTTTATTTATTTTTCCCCAATATTTACCCTAGAAAGTCGGGGCGTTACAATTTTGTCGAACAACCTCCTGGATTTGTCAAAGGAGACAAGGTGTACAGGCTTTTGAAAGCTTTCTATGGACTCAAACAGGCACCAAGAGCCTGGTATGAAACATTATCCATATTTCTTGAGAATTTAAAATGATATTGATTGGTAAACTTAATTTCTTTCTTGGTTTACAAGTCAAACAGGTTGAAACTGGTATTTTCATCAACCAAGCAAAATACACAAGGGAGCTGATCAAAATATTTGGCATGGAGTCAGCCAAGCCCTTGACTCAGATTTCAATCTAAGCCAAAGCAGTCCTATCAGGAAGCAACAAAGAGATTTATAAGATACATAAAATCCACAATCAATGTTGGACTATGGTATCCTAAAGATGATAATTTTGAACTATTAGGATATTATGTTGATTTTGCAGGTTGTAAAATCAATAGGAAAAGCACTACTGGAACGTATCAATTCCTTGGAACCAGATTGATATCTTGGTTCATTAAGAAGCAAGTCGCCAACCCAATATCCATAACTGAATCAGAATATCTAGCTTCAAGTAGCTGTTGTGCTCAATTTCTCTGGATCAGACAACAACTAAGGGACTATAACATTATTGCAAATGGAGTTCCAATATGGTGTGACAATAATAGCGCAATTGCTATCACAAACAATCCTCTCCTGCACACTAGAACAAAGCATATAGATGTCAAGCATCATTTCATCAAAGACCACGTGATTAATAAAAGTGTCAAGGTGGAAAGAGTCAGCACTGAATACCAAATTGTTGATATCTTCACAAAGCCCTAACCAGAAGAAAGGTTTCTCGAACTAAGCAAGGATCTTAGCCCCCTACCTGATGCAGAAACCTAGCAGATCAAATCTCAGCCAAGATGGAAGAAACCTAGCTGATCAAATCTCATCCAGGATCGAAGAAACCTAGCTGATCAAATCTCAGCCAAGATGGAAAAACCTAGTTGATCAAATCTCAGCCCGAATGGAGGAAACCTAGCCGATAAAATCTAAGCCAGCAATGAAAAACCTAGCTACTCAGAAACTCAACCAGGATCGAAGAAGTCAGCTGAGATCCAAACATAGCTAAGATTAGAACACAACTGTATCAGAAGTCAAACGGTCAACCATCTAGGTTCCTAATCTCATTAAATATTTATTTATTTACATAATCCCAGTAACATCACGTTCACATCAGGTTGTCCAATCGTTACACGAACCGCCATTTTGCAATTAATTATTTTAAAACTGACTACAAAAATAACTACTTAAAGTGATTAAAATCACTTGACAAAAACTTATCGTCTTCAAAAGTTTTCAAGCAAGAACCCTAGTTTTCCGTAAAGCAAAAAATTCGAATTTCTCTACATAAAAAGTTCTCAACAAATCGCACAAATGGACGTGGAAACACATTTCAAGAACATCAACCTGAGAATCGTGAAGGAGTAAATAATATTTAGCATAGTGGTGGACTTCCTCGGACTCCTGGAGGCGAGCAACTCCCTGTTAAATGGCGGATTTAATTCACAGTATGAAGAAAAATAGTATCTACCATTATCTGGACATCAACCCCACCTAGCTTTACAAGCAACCCATCATTTGCTATTACAAGGAAGCCGAGGTGACTGAGCGATGCATCGTGAGCTTAATTTTTGGCGAACCCATCACCATAACCCAACAAACCGTAGAAAATGCTTTTGGACTAGAGAATCGTGGAATAGTGGTTGAATCTCTTAAACAAAATTCTCTGTACATCTGGCAGTGGATCAAGTTTACCTGATCAACCAATGAAGAAGAAGAATACTACCAAGAGTCTAATGTTCAGAAGGAATTCAGATACCTGATGGACATAACCAACAAAATCGTCATGGGCATGTAAGGAAGTTTTGATCAGACTGAAGCAAAGAATTAACTGGCCTGATTACATCTACAGGCAATTAGTCATAGAAGTGAATAAAGCCAGCTGGGATTCCACTAACAAGAAATTCAGCCAGAAACTAGCCTTTGGCACACAAATTACTGGATCCTTGAATTTTTTGGAAAGGCCAAAGGCAAAGCAGATACCTTCCACAGAAACAAAAGACTTAGCCATCTGGACCTAGCTGCACTGGCCTAGTATTCAACTCAGCAACCGAGGGTTATAGAAATGCTTTGCTAAGATGAAATAAGGAACATCATCTTATAAAGAGGTATCGAGTCTGAGGATGAAAATGGAGTGGAATCAGTTGCAGCTGTTCAACCTGCAGCTGAGATTTCCATACCTGAACTGACCTCAGTTGAGATCACAGCAGCTAGCATTTTGTCCGAAAAGTTAACTGCACCTAAAGAAATGTCAGTTGCACCTGCCCCTGAGGAAAATGAAGACAGTGAGTATCTCCCCTTATCTACAGTTTTCAGAAAGAGAAAGTCTCCTAAAAAGGAAGAGATCATTCAAGTTGCATCATCACTTGAATCTTCCACAAAGAGATATAAAAGACTGGTCGATTACTCTTTTGAGTCATCATAAAAGTACATACTTGAAACTCACACATCTGAGATACCTGAAGTCTCCTACACCCCAGCTGCAACTCCAATCATTACATCTGCAGCACCTACAGATCAGTCAACAGAGATTATCATTCTTGATTAACAGGAAGACCTCATCCTGAAGCACCACTACATGAACTCCCCAGCATCCCTGGGGAGGAAGAATCTGAAGAAGTCAGGTTGACTCTGATCATGATGATGATCAAGGTGGACCTGATCAAGGAACAAACTTAGCTGAACAAACTGAATCTGAAGAGACAGCGGGCAAGGGGAACATACACCAGATAAGTCTCCTCCTGCTGAAAAATCAGCTGCACCTGAGAACATAGCTGAAAATTCACACTAGGCAAAGGCACATGTAGTTCATATACCATCAAACTTAGCTGAACTGATCCGCAAGATGGTGGAAGAAACTGCGGAAAATCTTCTGGCCACCAAAGTTGAACCACATCTACTAGCACTTAACAACAAGATGGATTTAATGCTCACCAAAAAGGAACCTTCCCCACCACCTATTTCTTTTAGAATGCCTCTGGGCATGCAGGACTTTATGTCCAAAGTGGAGGAACAGCTAGCTTAGATTATTAATCTGGCAAAGGGGGAAGGAATGAGAACTAAATGGATGCAGGAATCCCCTGCTGTAATTCCTAGAAATGCACCTCCATCAACAATTCACATCCCAGAAGCTGGAAGCTCCCAAAAATTGAAAATAAAAAGCTCAGCTGACATTAGATATGCTCCTGCAAGGAAAAGAATCAGACAGGAATCTGTGCAACCTCTGAGCTGGGATGGCAAAGAGTTGTACTATGCGGAGGAATTCATCCCAAAAGAAGCTGGAGATAAATGGGGGCATAGCAAAGAAGGACTTCAATGAAAAATATTACATTTGGGAAATCCTCCAAGATCCCAACTGTACCCCTCATCAAATCTTTGTTGAGTATATGGAGATCAATCGGACAAACTTGTGATAAATTCTGAAGAAGGTAGCTGAAGAAGATTTTAATGCATACCCATGAATTCCTTTTTTCAGACCATAAGACCCTCCAACAGATATCAATGGAAAGCTAGATTTTGAAGCACTTCAGGAGGCAATAAAGGAAGTTTGCATAAAGAACAAGTAAATATCTCCTGAAGACCAAGAATTTGCATCCATTGTGGTGAAAAAGACGTATGGGCTGATCCCAGTGGTGGAAAGACCCATTGGAGCTAAACCCTTGGAATCACTCCCTACAGCAAGATTCAGAGGAAGAGGAAGAGGAAGAGGGAGGAGCTAGATTTATTTTATCTTTGTTGTAAACTACTTTAATTTTTTATTTTAAAAGACTGTATTGTATTAAAATTACAAAGTATAAAAGTATATATAGACAATCTGAATGACAATCCTTAGTTGTCTCAAACAGACTGAGGTTTTTTCATTTCATTTTACTGCTCTGTGTGTGATGACTTAATTACATTTGAAACTTAAATTTTGCAATCATCAAAATAGGGGGGATTTGTTGGGAATACTTTTTTTGAGATTTTGATGATGTCATCCCTGTATTCAATATTTATTTCAAACGTATGTTTAAGTTCTTGGTATTATAAAGAAGAATTAAATGAGTATCTTCTATAGCCTCTTTAAAATGTTTATCAGATAAAATTTTGGCTAAGTATGGAACAATCAAACATCAGCCAGGTTTGGTTAAAGACATAATATCAGCTAACTTTGATCTGAAAAACATCAGTCGGGTTTCGATCAAGACAAAAGTTCAGCGAGTTTTGACTACGTCAGAAGTTCAGCTGAGGTTACCCAAAACAGGATTTTGAAAAAGTATGGAACAACATATATCAGCTGAGTTTTACCAAGATAAAACTTCAGCCGGATTTGACCAATACATCAGCTGAGTTTGACCAAGATAGAAAATCAGCCCAGAATTGATCAAGATGGAATATCAGCTAAGTTTGGACATCAGCTATGTCCACGTCAGCAAACATTGAAAATTCAACAAAGACGGCGAAACACATACAGACGTAAAGAAAGCCAAGGAGATAATCTAATTTATTCTCAAAAATTAAGGAATAAAATATTCATCGAGATTCGCATCCTTAATACTTTATAATTATAATAATCAAAGAAAAACAGCGAAGTAATTATATATCCTCAAACGGTCGGATTTGAAGAAAGAGACAAAGTCGTGCCAAGAGAAGCAAAGCTAAGAAACGAAGTCCACTCTCAAACGGACTGATTTGTTCAACGATGGAATGGCTATGAAGATCTCAAGAATCATACTATAAATATCGGAAGAACAGTTGAGCAGAAGTACGATGCGATTAATACTTCAATCAATCTAAGCAGACAAAGCAAACATGTAATGCACTATTTGCTAAAGCATCATGAGAGAACAAATATCTTTAAGATACAAATCATCATAAGTTCTTTGAAGTTGGAGAAGACATAAACCCTTGTCACGGGGTACTTTCTTGAACAATATTCCTGAGAGTAAAATGTGGTAAAACATCAACGGGTTCTTGATTGGAAGGTGATAGGCAACTTGTGAGTTGTTGAGGCATGTAAGGGTTTTCGATCAATAGGTGTTAGGCAACCAACGGAAGGAGTTGCAATGGCCACGAGTTTCACTGGCTGAAAGCTGTAGCAAGTAGATTCATTGTAACTAAGTTTCACTGGTTAAAAGTTATAGTGAATTCATCTCCAAGTGGATTGGAGAAAAGTCGATTAGTAGAGGATTCCCCCACCTCTGAAACTACTATAAGTATTGTGTGATTTATCATTTTTAACATCATACTTAACTGTTGCATTCATCTTAGCTGTTGCATTAAAAATTCAGTTGTCTTGCGCAAAACATTTTACAGCTGATATTTCAACTGAACTTAATTGCATTAAACTCAGCCGAGTTATACTAGTTGCATTAAATCTCAGCTGAGTACTTTCAGAAAAGCTATTTTCAAAAAATATTTTAAAAGTCTATTTACCCCCCCCCCCCCCCTCTAGACTTGTACTTGTGACCTACAGGTGTCATGGTAGCCCAGTGCGTAAATACCTCAAGGTAACCTGGCACCTAGCTGCTCCTCATGGTGTCTCAGACTATGAGGGCATTCAACATCTTATCGACCTCCTTCCGATCAAGTGGAGGGAGTGGGTTGCTGCAGTCTCATGGCACTTTCTCTTTTAGCGTGATCCCACTTTGGTACCGTACGCATAATTTGTGGCCTTTGCTAACTGGATCACCACTCAGTACCTCCAATACAGTGCACCTCCCCTTATAGCTTGCGCGTATCGACCGTATATCGACCGTATGCTAGATGAGCATTACCAGAGAGGCCAGCTACACCTCTACCCAGCCACTTGGTTCTTGATGCACCGCCTGATAGGGTGGGTTAGACCTGGAGGCAGGGACCTCAGCACCTCGCCACTGGGACATGAGGATCGAGCCTTTTATTCTCAAGAGAACATCTCTGCCACTGCAACCTATGCCAGTCATCGATCCAGTCTACCCACTACTGATCGTACACGATGCTCATCTACTCCTCCCAAAGAAGCATAGAGACATTGAAGACCCTATTGCAGCCTCTCCAATTTTAGATGAGGAGTTAGAAGAAGATTCGAAAGAGGATCCACAAGAGTTTTTCGAGGGAGACAGCTCGACCGCCGAGTCGAGGGCGACTTGAGATAGTTTAGGATGGTGCTAGCCATTTATTTTGTTGTTGTATGCGGAATGTCTATTCTTTTGCTTATCTGTGTCATTCAGATGTCTAGCACTTTCTTATTTTATAAAGACAATGCTACCTGTTAGAGCATCCCATATTTTGGTGTCTGTATAGGCAGGTAGCCTACATCAGCTTGTATAGCTTGATAGTCAGTAAGATCTCATTGAAGGCAATTGTTCTATTATGATGCATATGATATATTGGTATATATTTTGACCCTTGATGGGCTTTTCTTCTTATGAGTATGATGTTCTTATTTTCGGATCTCTTTCTCGACCTTACCACGAGATTTATCGATGAGCATATGTTGATGTGTTATGATTATGTAGTCACGAACACCTTTTTATGATCAAGTATGATGATAACTTGGAACCAATGAGAATGAACTAATGATGATTATGTGATCCACAGAACATCACACAGAAGGGAAAGAAGAAGAGGAGGGCATGATTGCGACCTTACACCACCACCACCTCTACCCCAACGTGCTATTTAAGAGCTTTTCCTCAATCATAATCCGCCTACTTTCAATGGGTCATGAAACCCGAGGCGATGCTGAGATTTAGGTTAGAGCTATGGAATAAATTTTTAACATCCTGAGGTGTACCAACCAAGACCATCTTTCTTATGTGCTTTTCCAACTCACTGGATCTGCAGACTTCTGGTGGGAAGCACACAAGAAGATCCTGATGGCTGAGCAACTGGAAAACTACTCTTGGGAGAATTCAAGGAAGCATTGTATGATAAGTATGTTCCAAAAATCTTCAAGGTTAAGAGGGATGTTTGGATTGTCAGCAAGTGAAAGCACTACACCAATGACTTTATGGAAAGTTACAGCCATTGACCATTCTAAAATGGAAGTGGGAACGAATAGCGATAGATTTTGTAACTAGTTTGTCGAGGACCAAATGAGGAAACATTATCATATAGATTATAGTAGACAAACTCACAAAATCAGCTCATCTTTTTCCTATTCTGATCACTTATGGATCTAAGAAGTTAGCACAGTTACATGTCCGTGAAATTGTGCATTTACACGGAGTGCCGATATCAATCACATTAGACCGAGATCCAAAATTTACCTCTAGATTTTGGATGAGCCTACAGAAGGAATTTGGTACGCACCTGAACTTTAGTATCGCTTTCCACCTACAGACCGGTGGAAAATCAGAAAGGATGATTCAGACATTTTAAGATATATTTAGAACTATAGTTTTGGATCAAGGTGGAAACTGGGAGCATGTTTTTCAATTAATCTAATTTGCTTACAACAACAGTCATTAGGCAACAATATGTATGGCGCCTTATGAAGCCTTATATGGCAAAAAATGCAGATCACCACTTTAATAGAATGAAGTGGGTGAGCGAAAGATTTTAGGGCCGGGTTCATATAGTCAGTGAAATGATATAGATTATCCACAAGATACAATACAAGAGGCCCAAACTCGACAGTAAGTCATATGCTGATACATGCCGAACTAAATTACATTTGGAAAGTGGGGATGAGGTTTTCCTCAAAGTTTCCCCTTCTAAGGGAATAATCAGGTTTGGTGTTAAGGGCAAGCTTAGGCCATGTTTTATAGGGCCATACGAGATTCTCGAGAGGATCGGCCCAGTTGCTCATAGGTTGGCTTTGCCACCTAGTCTTGGGAATGTTCACAATGTTTTCCATGTTTCTCAACTGAGGAAGTATGTATTTCATCCCAAGCATGTGATTCATCAGAGTGACATAGTTTGTAGTCAAAATATGAGTTATGAAGAGTGGCATGAAGCTATTTTAGACCATAAGGTCAAGAACTGAGGAATAAGTCGATTCCCTTGGTAAAAGAATTATGGATTCACCACAGTCAGGAAGAAGCTACGTGGAAACTCAAAAGCAAGATGCAGTAGAAATACCAAGAACTCTTTGGTGAGGTATGTAAATTTTAGGACGGAATTTCTTGTTAGAGGGATATGGTGTAATTCCCTGGTCTTTTATATGCGTGATTTATTCTAACCTCACATGCGATATTAGGGTTGTTGCATTCCTAAGTAATAAAATTTTGACTAGTTGGATAAGCTTAGATCTATTTGCACATTTTTAATTCACAAAATTGGATATTCAGTTATCTGGTTGGGATTATCTTATGAGTTTGATTTTTGTTTCGATAGTCAGAATCATGATTCTGTCGCCTTCTACATACACTATGTTTACATTGCGAGTATGATTTTCAAAAGTTTACTTTTTGAGTTTTCGTGTATAATATATGTCGAGTCGTTTTTTCGGATAATTCATGTTCCATAAATCACAAAACTTTTCTCCAACTTTAAGCTATAAGTTCGACATGATAATTTAAGTATAAGACATACATACAATGCCGAGTAATTTTATCTACGGAAGAGCAAAATGTAAAATATTCTTCGACCGCTTTATTAAACGCCTAGGGTTAACCTAGTATAAAAAGGGACACACTTCACTTTCCTCTTCACTTCATCTTCTTTCCTCTTCACTTCATCTTCTTTCCTATTCTTATCTCCTTGCCCTCCCCCACCCCAACCCAATTGAAAGAGCTTCCATTGGAGCTCCACTAACAAGCTCCATTTGTATGCCAAAGTTGAATCCAAGTTCATATTCAAGTAAGTTAGCTTCTCCTTTTCATTTCCATCGCTTCATCTTCTTTCCTCTTCTTCTCTCCTTGCCCTCCCCCCCCCCCCCCTCCCCCACCCCAACCCAATTGAAAGAGCTTCCATTGGAGCTCCACTAACAAGCTCCATTTGTATGCCAAAGTTGAATCCAAGTTCATATTCAAGTAAGTTAGCTTCTCCTTTTCATTTCCATCCAAGTAAAAATAGATTTTAGCTAACATTAAAAATTGAAATTTGATGAAGGAACTTAGGTTTGATGGTTAATTCTTTTGTATGTGGTTTCTAAGTTGATTTTAAGGTACTTGGGAGTGTTTAAAACAAGTATTAGTCATGCTTTGATTTTGTCATTTGGGTAGATATATTAGGGTTTATAGCTCGAACATGTGTTGTTTGTCTTATGATTTTCTTACACAATATGTTTTCGCTTGATGAGATGATGCTATAATGAATTTATGGGATTTTAGTAAAATGTTTGGTATTTTGAAAGAAAAGAATAATCATGCTTAGTTCTTGATATGATGATGTATGTTTAAAGTGACTTGATATTTGTGATGATGTATGAAAAGAGTACATGATATATTTTTATTAGATTTTTATAAAATATTTTAGAAATTTGTTTGAAAACAAAGACATGATGTTAGATTTATGAAGTTGAATACATGTTAAATATTGAAATTGATATAGTTAAAGAGCATGTTATGTATAAAGGATATTTAAATCATGTTTAGGTTATCTTCATGTTAGGACCGAAACTTAATTATCAACATGAGTATGGATTAAATGTGTTGCTACATATTTGATGATGTTTGATGTTGATGTGTTTGATGTTGATGACGCTTGATCATGATGATGTTTGATATTTGTTGATGTTGGAAATATGAAAATGTGTTAGTAATCATTTTTCAAAAAAAAAATTATGAAATGGAGTTCGTAGTGTCGATGTAACACCCCCGAGCCATCCGAGAATAATACAGCACCGTGGGCCCCGAAACGGAACCCACAAGGCTAAAAGACATTTTTACAAACATCTCAAATACACCTAAGCGGCGATGATGGTAATATCTTTAAAAATATTCGAAGACTTTATAAAATCCATTTATCGATACCGTCGAAAAATCTCATTTGATAGTACATGGCCAAAACGCCAAAACTCAACAGTTTCAAAAGTATACGTTAAGCCACCGCTTGCATGTATCGACAAAATAGTTTAGAAAACGACTTTCCAAAATGAACCCAAATTCGCAACATACTAGCAAGCCATTTAAAAAAACCCTAGCAGCGGATATAACAAATGACTAAAAATACTATTGCAGCGGAAAAATGACAACTCGTCAAAGTACTCAATTCACAAACACATGCCATAGCCAGTATCCTCCGAAAAGCTCATCTCTTCACGACCGCTACAAGCTCGATATCCCAAGAACCTAAAAACAAAGCCCACAACTGGTTCAGCCATAATATGCAACAATGATAATGATCACATCACGTCAATAATTATTTATGAATGAAAATACTAATTAAGGATACTACCAATGTAATCTTACCGCCATAAGTTTACCAACTCGTGATAATCCTTACCAAAGTTCACACCTCGTATCCTCAACAACACAATAAACTCATACCCAACATCTGTACTATACCCCAATCAATACCCCAGGTTCTCAAAACATCATAACTCACTGATACGAAATATACCAACTCTGACCAATTCAATCCATCGGATATCATTATCAAATCTCAACACGAAAATCGATTGTCCATCAGAGACATGCCAAAAAGGAAATATGGAACATACCTCAGGATACGCAATGCCATGACAAATCACGTCAGTCTAATCCGAGATCAGATCAATACAACATACGGACATGGTCTTAACACAAGACCTACAAATGCATACTCACAGGACAACGTCAATATGCTCACATCAATAACAACAATGTATACTCATGGAAGTCCGATGATCCAGCGCACACAACATAGATACCAAGATGATCCTGATAGATCAACACGAGGTGGATAACCCATAATAAACATATTCACAACAACAACACATGGATAATCCGATGATCCAGTGCACACCGCATAGATCCCAAGATGATCCCGTCAAATCAACATGAGGTGGAAAACCCATCCAACGATCCAGCGCACACAGCATAGATCCCCAATTCCTTGCCTTCGTCTACAAGCTCCTTGGCCCTGACCAATGCAATTCACGAACATCCTCGAACACGACTGCAAAGCACGGTTCTAACCAATGATCAATTATCACAACCTATTGCAATAATCAATAAACAACAATCCGACAACAATTATACCGACATAACCAATCAATCAAACTCAACGGTTCAACGAGACCTCGAACATGTACAAAACCAAATAATCCAACTCAACAAATACGAACTCATATCCACAATACAAACCGCAACTCGATGATCATAATTAACAATCAATATAACCGATCAACAAACCCAACGGTTCCAGAATATCCCGATTAAACACAAATTCGAACAACCCGAATCAATCAATCACGAATCCATAACCACAATAGGATTCCATAATCATATAATCATATCAATGATCAACTCATCCCGATAACAAGGATTATATAACATACTCTATTCCGAATTTAACCTCCTAGATGAATTAATAAGATTCCTCCTTGTTCATAATTGTAAATTCACAGTAAAATAATACGACCGACATAATCGACAATCCGAACTATCCAAATTGTTCAATACCATTGATAATCATGTTATAAGATTAACCATAATCTTTCCGGATTCATCATCATTATCATGATTCATATTTCATCAAGAACATATGAAATCAACTACTGCAATCAACATAATATTGGTTTTAATTATCAAATCCATGTTTATAATAAAACCATTATATATCCTATCACATATTCCTCTTTGATGTGATATATACCAAGATCACCAAGAACACCATGATTCCATAAT
The DNA here is from genome assembly GCA_033398695.1 of Orobanche coerulescens. Classification (NCBI taxonomy): domain Eukaryota; kingdom Viridiplantae; phylum Streptophyta; class Magnoliopsida; order Lamiales; family Orobanchaceae; genus Orobanche; species Orobanche coerulescens. The sequence goes on along the minus strand of CM065814.1, from coordinate 32,965,849 downwards.
CATGTTCATAACAAACATCATATTGAAGACATATATCATCATATTCTTCAACATACAATTCACATAACTTCAAGAATCACAACCACCACCAGCATAACCATCATCATACGAATAAGATATCAACAACAACATCAAAATTCGAAATTAAAGAGAGGAGTTATCCAACATACCTCTTGAAGAAGAACGACAACAATCAAACACTTCGAGAAACATCATTCCAAACCTCAAGCTTTTAATAGAACCATCAAGGTCTCAACCTAGATAGAAAGTTTGGGAGGAAGATATCTATTTATACTCGTGAAGAAATGAAATACCGATCCTTATTTTATAACCTGCACAGATCATTACGTACGTTAACACCCAACATTAACGTATGTAAGGCCTACTAATGTACGCTACATGTCCTACATAGGGTACGTAATCAGCATCCAGAGCTCACTGCCTCATTTCATGCAATGTCTTACGTACGTAAGGCCTATGCCACAACGTACGTAACATGGTCGTTGACTTGCTACAGTGGTACGTCCATTTAACGTACATAATGTGCATTCAATTGCGTACATAATCCTCTTCGTTGATTGCCTTTCCATATCTGCGCCAAAAGTTGCCGACCACGGGACCCTGCCTGATATGACCTTTACGTACGTTAGCGATCCACCTTAACGTACATAAGCTTTGTGCACTTTACGTACGTTAATAATCCTTTTTAACATACGTAAGCCTTGTTAATTAGCGTACGCTAAGTGCTTACTTTAGCGTATGTTAATCAGACTATACTTGGCCAATTCCAACTGTTCCTATCCATCGTCTCGATGTACCAGATAGGTATACACGACATACTGAGTACATATACTCGTCTAATAATATTCTCATACAACACACCTGACACACAATATCTTCAGATGCAATTGTCGACCAAGTACGACAATTATACCAATACATATGTCTCAGTCCTTCAATTATTTTATCCATACTCTATAGATTCCACACTTTGCAGTATAACTCGGATAAAATAACATTAAACAACCACAGTAGAAATTCAGGATATTACAGTCTAGAAGCATGCTTGTATGTTGACTCCTACATATGTTCTAAGTATGATATAAATGATTAAAGTATGCATGTTTAGAGTTTTCATTGCTAGAAATGACCTCTAGGTCAATATGACGTTTTCCCATTTTCGTCGGAAATTGCCAGTTTAGCTATACTTCGCGGAAATGGTCATAACTTTCTCCACGGTTAATATTTTTGAGATCCATAAAATGGACATGAAACTAGACTTCTGTGAATTTACAGTGGTATAGGACACACTGTCCAGTTATTGTTGCGGAATTACAGAACTCTAATTCTTTCTAGCCTTTATGCACATTTATGTTTGACAATGGTTTTCGAATCAACGAATTTGTAAATGAATAGAATATCGGTTACCACTATTAGTAGGTCCATATGTTACATGGTCAGTCGGGTTCCCTGCGAGAACCATAGATTTTATCATTAAAACTTAAGTCGAATGCAAAACCCTAAAATCCAAACATGTAGATCGAGTTTGTGTCCGTTAGACTTTGTTAAACTCGATCGACCGCTAAACTTAGTTGTTTTCGAAGAAAGGTGAAGCAGTAGATTGAAGTGTAAGGAACAGCCGAGAATCATTTGCTTGCATTTATTACTTGTCCAAGTGGGCTTTCTATACAAAAATGATTTGAGCTTTGCTCTATTTTGATGAAATATTTTACAAGCAAATTATGATTTCAATTATTATGATGCATAAAATTTTTTATGTGGATTCTTATGAACCTATCACCGTTGGCTTGCTAACCTATAAAATGATCGAATTCTGAGCTAGACAAAGATTAGTGGCCAGGGTTAGTGTACACAGTATTCGGGATTGTGATCTCTCTTCGAAGTGGCTGATCTCGGGGAGTAACATTCACGGGAGGTGGCCACCTTCCCCGGCATAATTATGGATATGGCCAATCTGATGATATGTGCAATGCAACAAAATGATTTACTAAACACGGACTTTTATTAAAACCCCCGTGTGTTACTGCTTATATGTATGATGACAAATACGAAAGCATATTTTATATTTTAGCAATATGTTCATGGAGTACGTTGTACTCAGCCCTGAATATCTTTTAAAATATGCAGGTTGATCAGGGGATATGACGGAGGGTGTTGAGTGAAAGTCTTTTGTCTACAAACGATGTTCAGCCCTGGTTACATATCTTCATAAATATAACCAACCATGTCTTTCAGCTGCAAATACTTTTTATGATTTTGCTTTCTAAGTCACATCGTTTGTAATGTATTATGAAGCCTTTTCTAAACTTATTATTATTTTGTATTATTACCTTGGATTCTAAGTCATTCATACGGGAGTGATTCCCCTTCATGATGCCTTAGTAGGTTATACGTGGTAATCCACCCATATTCCTTATGAAACATATGTTTCCCCTTTTCTTCCCCGCTTATTAATTCCTACCCCGGGTCACGCCCGGGCTGTGTCGTCCTTAGAGATAAGGGGCCGTGACACATTCCAACTATTATTGTAGGTGAACTCCACCAAATATAGTTGGGATTCCCAATCATCCTTCAAATCGAGAGCACAAGCCCTCAATATATCTTCCAGAGTCTGGATAGTCCTCTCAGACTGGCCATCGGTCTGTGTATGAAATGCAATACTGAAATTCAATTATGTACCCATCGCACGATGAATTGCCTTCCAGAGATTTGACATGAACTGCCCATCACGATCCGATACGATACTATTGGGAGTTTCGTGCAACCTTATAATCTTACAGATGAACAATTGGGCTAATCTCCAGGGACCCCACGTGTCTTTGAAATCCAAGAAGTGAGCTGATTTGGTCAGACGATCTATAATCACTCAAATCGTATTCATACCCCGATGACTCATTTGGAAACTTATTTTAAGTTCATCGATATGCCCTCCCATTTCTACTTTGGGACTGGGACCGGTTTCAGCGTACTCACTGGTCACTTATGCTCAATCTTAACCTGTTGACAGGTTAAACACCTTGAAACAAACTCTGCAATTTCTCACTTCATATTACCCCACCAGTAATATTGTTTCAAGTCCTTATACATTTTACTAGACCCAGGATGAATGGAGTACGGGGTAGCATGGGCCTCTTTCAGAATAGAGTTTTTCCATTCTCCATCTGCTAATACACATAATCAATTCTTGAAATGCATTAGTCCATCCTCGTGGACCACAAATCTATAGGCTCTCCCCTGAGTTAGTTCATCTGGATCCACAATAAGAATGTGTCCATGATCTGCTTCGATTTGATAGTATCGTCAAGGGATGATGAAATCTCAAGTGTACACAGCTTCCTTGCATATGTTGTAGTCATACCTCAATCCCAAGTCTCACAAATTCTAGTTGTAGTTCCTTCTGAACTATCAAACGGGCAAGCATTTTCTCCTGTACTGTCTAATAGCTCAAGGCTTCGGCAACCACGTTCGCCTTTCCTGGGTGGTATAGGATCTTGATATCTTAGTCCTTGGTCAATTATAAACACCTCCCGTGTCTCATGTTAGACTCATTCTGAGTATAAATATATTTCAGACTCGTGTGATCACTAAAAATCTGACAAGTGAATCCATACAAGTAATGGAGCCAGATTTTCAATGCAAACACCACGCCTGCTAAATCCAGATCGTGGGTCGGGTAATTGACCTCATAAGGTCGCATTTTCCTTGATGCTTAGACAATCATCTTCACATTCTGTATCAACACACATCCAAGACCTTGTCTTGACGCATCGCTATACACCACTAATCCCTCAGTTTTATGTGGTAATACCAAAAATAGTGCCAATATCAATCGAATCTTGACCTCATCAAAGCTCTGTTGACACGCCACTGACTAGGTGTACTTCTTATCCTTTTTCAACGACTAGTCAGTGGCTGAGTGATCTTGGAGAATCCTTCCATGAATCTTCTTTAATAACCTACCAGTCCAAGAAAGCTACGAACTTCTTTCACATTCTTCGGGGGTAGCCAATCTCGGATAGACTCCATCTTTTGTGGGTTCACACTAACCCATCAACTAATATCACATGCCCGATAAAAGTTACCTCAAACATCCTAAACTCACATTTGGAAAATTTTCCATAAAGTTGTTCTCGCCTCAGCACATCGAGTGTTGGGATTCGGTGATTAAAATCTAATTATATAGTGGAAAATAAACCGGTCTAACCGGATAAAAACCAAACTCCTAAAACAGATCGATCAAGCATTATATAAATGAAAATGAATTGACGAACATAAAATTAAGAAGTCATACCCTCGTAGACCTTTGATAATATCTTCTTGAAGGAAAAATCCAAGCCAAGCTTTTTCCGGTCACCAACACGTACACGAATCCAAGTCGTTCAAACTTGATGAATGATTAAATACTGAATATGCCGAGTGTCTCTATGCTATCACGCATCGGATTGATCGCAAAAATTATATATCAACTCATTCTCGAAGAACACGGCTAGGAATTGATAGAGTATTTTTCTTATCTTCTCTTCTTCCTTTTTTCTTTTTCTATAAGATGAACAAGAACATAAAAGAGAAATTTTTATTCCTCTCCTTCAATTGCTCATGGCCAGAATTGCAAGTGTGTATGTGAGTGTGTTTTCCAACATCTAAATGGTGTGGAAGATTGTCTTATTTCTAATATAAAATGAGATCAAATGATCAGACTCCAAATCTCATCCATTTGTCCTCAACCTTATAAAATAAGACTAACACACCACACACAACATAAGGTAAGATTCCAAGCATGAGAGGGGGGTCCAATTTGTTGTGGGTGAGAAAAATGAGCCGAGCCACTCGGTTCGTGTACCGGACGTTCGTGTGTCTAGTTCGTTAAGTACACTTCATTTTATCTCAAATGTACTTATACTTAATTAATTAATCTAATTAATTAATTTAATCAAATACAAAATTATAATAATATATTTTTAAGAAATAATTATTTATGAATTAAATTAATCACTCGGTAATTAATTTCGATTCACAAGACTGCTATAATTGATCAAATAAATCAAATTAGATATCCAATATCCAATATTAATGAAGAGATAATAAATACATATTTTATCCATCAAATATCCTTGTGCGCGGCTCCATATGTTTGTCTTAGTCGGTAATGGGAGGAACCAAGGAGTATGGGTGACACTTAGCCAGTATAATGCTCCATACTGTAACCCAAATAAGAACGAATGATTGGATCATTCCAAAACCATTATGTCGTGAATATTGTATACATATAAACCCTTCAATCATATGTCCCAGTCAAGTATTAGGGTCATGGTGATGCCAAACCCTATTGTAACTTGACTCTATGTATTTGTTAATGCAAACCGAGATCACCAAGCTCTCTTGTATCAAATACAACTAGATCTAAATGCTTTGGCCAAAGACTTACAATCTCATTTGTCATTAACCGCATAAGACATTTACCTGCTCACTCACATGAGAAAGAATTCCATCTTGGTATTCAGTAGAGATTGCTACTTGTCCATTAAGTTGCATTTCGAGGTTGACCTCACCAACCGGTGATTGGATCGAATTACTCTAATGAGTAACTTAATGTCACAAGCACATATTCTACTGAAACCTCAAGTCAAAGGTCCACGTATACCTATAACAACCTTTCGATTCAGTCATTGACAATCCCTGAGTGATATCTATGTGATCGAATCGAGGTCAGTCATGTTCGAGTATACTAATCCCATTAGTATACCTATAACGTATGCTCCAACTAATCTTTAGTGAAGACAGGCACTCTACATGTCAAAGTACACATTATACAACTCTTGTCTAAACTTACTGCCCAGTTAAGTTTTATCGACTTGCGAACTAATTAAGCATTCGAGCCCTTAATACTTCCAGTGCTTATTTACTTATCTCCATAAGGAGTGGAATATTTGCTCTAGAATGCAAGGACTATTATTCTATATACCAAATCAAATTCCAGTGATATACAATAATATAGTAATAATAAATGCCTTATTTAATAAATGTTCATAATTACAATACAATTCTCTCACTCTCTCATCCTCTGAGTGGTATTCGAGAGCGTATTCCTAACAATCTCCCACTTGTACTCAATACCCCAATCTATGGTATCTAATACCCATACTCTCCAGATGTCGCTCTAAGACCATCTGAAATAGTGGCTTGCTCAGTGGATCAGCAACATTATTTGTTGTGTCTACTCTCTGCAGTATAACATCCCCTTTATGAACCATTTCTCTTACAAAATGATATTTTCTCTCAATACGTTTGGTGTTGTGGTAGGCCTTAGGCTCCTTAGCATGTGCAACAGCTCCATCGTTGTCGCAAAATAGCGTCACGGGCTTCTCTGCATCAAGAACCACTTGAAGTTCCTCAATGAACTTCTTAGTCCAAAAAGCTTCTTTAGCAGCCTCTGTAGCTTCCTGATATTTAGCTTGACATGTCGAGATTGCAGTCGCGCTTTGCTTGGCATTTTCCAAGATTCCGCCGCACCATTCAGAGTAAAGATATACCCTGAAGTGGATATCTTCACATCCATGTCTCCCGAAAAATATGAATGTGTATTGTAACACCCCCGATATATTCAAGAATATTGCAGCGCCGTAAATCCTTTACGTAAGAATTTACAAGGTTGATGAGACGAAAAGACAATAATAAATACCAACAAATGAAAGTAACTGAAATGAAATACAACGGTTCTGAACCAGTACTGAAAATACAAACGTCCAACGAAGAACATTAATACATAGCCAAATCCAACATCATAAAAGACAACGTACTCAAGTACTTATTAAAACAAATGTTCACTCCCGAAGGGGGGTTAGCACAACGATGCTAGTACAAGTACCACAACATATTATCCAACATCTCATGAAGAATAATAATAACTTAAATGACAAAAGTACCAACGAGTCTCTCCCTACGAGAAGACTCATAAATATCATACACAATTGATAATCACAACATGACATCACAACAAACACATGGTAATTACGATGATCCAGCGTTCACTGCCTAGATCCCAAGATGATCCCATCGGACCAACATGAGGTGGAAAAACTTGTCCGAAGATCCAGCGCACGCTAGCATAGATCCTAAGATGATCCTGTCGGACCAACACGAGGTGGACATACAACAATGACACATATGCATGATAATATATACAACATCAATACGTAAATCATAATCAAGGTACTTGCCTCAAATTGACGACAAGGATAAAACTTCGATGAATATCAATACACTCGAAGGTCGCCCATTCGATCAATCAAGTAATAAGACTTGGACATAAAACAAAAGAAATAATATAGAGTTCATCTTACGTAGAATAACTAATGATTGAACATATAATATTCTAAATTACGGCCGAAAGTTCAACATTACGAATCCTGACTGCACTCTTCATAACGTACGTTACATACCCAATGTAACATACGTTAAGTATGTACGTTAGCGTACGTAAGCTCCAAATACTAACGTACGCTAATCATGTATTTGGCAGTGCAGTTCACTTCTCTGATCATATGACTGTCTCGTCTGATGATATAGCGTACGTAATGCATAATGCTTAACGTACGCTATACTCACACATATATTACTCATGCAAACTTGAATGATCCTACGGTTTTAGACATCTTCGAATTCGAGGATACGCATATCATCACAATTCCATACTCAATCTTGATTGTGAATTCTTATATGTGGTTCGGATTATCTTATGTTGATACGATTACTTCATTTAAACTTTTGTTGAGAATATATATCCAACCAATCCACTTTTATGAATTATGACATAACCTTCGATGATTCATCTCTTAAGTCTGTCTAACAAAAGTGATATCAATATCAAGTCTACGATCATTATAGAAACCCCATTCAATACGGATTTATCAATCTCAGAAAACTTCCCTTACTTGTTCATCATAACAAGACTCGAACTATAATGCTCTTAACAATGGTAACTTAAGCATAAACATTCCAACTTCCTAAACATGATGTTCGGTTATATATAAGTCATCTATGGGGCCTAATAATCTAGGTAGTATGCTCATAGCATCCTTAAGAACATGAATACAAGGATTGGAGATAGCATTAACATACCTTAATATGAAAAAAACGCCGAGACAATAGGTAGAATCCAACTCCGGTTGCTTGAGTGCCAATCCAAGGTGTTTCTTAACTTCAATGATCAAGTATATGTGATATCCAATCTTCAATGATCAAGTATATGTGATTTAAAGGTGTTTAGGTAGTAGGGGGGCTTTCTGGACTTGAAAAGAGGTGAAGGACAAGTGAAAGAGACGAAGTGAAATGAAATGGGGTGCTGTCCCATTTATAATTTTTCTGACTTTACGTACGTTAGCCTTCGTGCATAACGTACGTTATCCACTTAGCATACGCTACCCGATGTCCTTAGCGTACGCTACCGTTTGATGGTATATTACTGTCTCATTTCTGTATTCTCTTACGTACGCTACATCAACAGGGTTATGTACGTAATAAACATACTTAGCATATGCTATATACATCCCTTAGCGTACATTAATCTTTGTTGACCTGCTTTTTTCAAAAAGCTATCCGGGCCACGCGGGGAATCTTATCTTGTCTCCATCCCGAGGTGGCCCATGTCCCGAACAATCTTGATCAATAATTTACTGCCTTACATACGCTATGCCTTGCTCATAGCGTACGCTATCTGTGACTCGTAACGTACGTTACGCATACTAGCTAGCGTACGTTACAACGTAGTTACATGTATAAAGTTACAAGGTTGACATGATCATGAATGAGAATACAAATACGAGAAAGACCATACTTTGATTATTAATATCACAAATTCTAATAATACAAGGTTCAAATACGGACGAAAATACTCAATAATTTATCTGGATATTACATACTCTCCTTCTAAAAAGGAGTTTCGTCCCGAAACTCAAGACGAAAATAACTCTGGGTATCTGGACATCATGCTATCTTCCATTTCCCAAGTGGCTTCTTCAACTCCGTGGCGCGACCGCTGAACCTTAACCAAAGTGATTGGTTTATTTCTCCATTGTTTGACTCGACTTTCGAGTATCTTGATCGGTCTTTCTTCAAACGTGCCATCCTTAGCGGCTTCGATCTCGCCTAAATCAATGACATGACTGGGATCTGATATGTACTTCCGTAACTGAGATACGTGGAACACATTATGAACGTGACTCAGTGATGGCGGTAAGGCCAACCTGTACGCCAACTCTCCAACTCTTTCAAGAATCTCGAATGGTCTGATGTATCTCGAACTCAGCTTTCCCTTTTTCCCAAAACAAAAGATTCCCCGAGTAGTAGAAACCTTTAAAAGCACATGATCTCCAATATTGAACTCTAACGGGCGACGGCGCATGTCTGCATAAGATTTCTGTCGAATCTGGGCGGTCAACAGTCTTTCACGAACCAAAGCTATCTTTTCTTGCGTCTGTACGATCAACTTTGGTTTCGTCCCGATCAAGTCTGATAAATCATCCCAACACAGGGGCGATCTGCATCTCCTCCCATATAATACTTCAAAAGGTGCCATCTTAATGGAAGCATGCCAACTATTGTTGTAAGTGAATTCAATTAGTGGTAGATGAACTTCCCACTCAGTCGACCAATCTAAGGCACAAGCTCTCAGCATGTCTTCCACTATTTGAATAGTCCTCTCGGACTGTCCGTCTGTCTGCGGATGATAAGCTGTGCTAAAGTTCAGCTCAGTTCCCAAGTCCTTCTGAACTGCTTTCCAAAAATGTGACACGAAGCGACCGTCTCGGTCAGAAATAATGGTCTTCGACGTACCATGCAATCGGACTATCTCTGTAATAAACACTCGTGCCATCTTCTCGGGTCCCCAAGTGTTCTTAATGCCTAGAAAATGAGCCGATTTGGTTAGATGGTCAACTATCACCCAAATCATGTTCATCCTTGTTCTGGTCTTCGGCATATTAGTGATAAAGTCCATCGATATGTCCTCCCACTTCTATTCAGGAATCGGGAGCGGCTTCAGCATTCCGGCAGGTCGTTGATTTTTGATCTTAACCTGCTGACAAATCAAACATTTCGAGACATAATCCGCTACATCTTTCTTCATTTTGCCCCACCAGAAATTCTGCTTCAGATCCTTATACATCTTACTGGTGCCCGGGTGGATAGAATAGGGTGTACTGTGAGCTTCCTTCATGATTGTCTGCTTTAAAACATCGACATCGGGAACACAAAATCGGCTCTGGAATCTCAAAACTCCATCATCATGAATTACGAATCCTGGGGCCTTTCCCTTACTCACTTCATCACGTAACCGAACCATCAGAGGATCATCCAATTGCTTAGATTTGATTTCTTCGATTAATGATGAAGTTAGTTCCATCACACACAGTTGTCCTTGGACTCTTTGCAACCATACTTCAATTCCTTCACGAATCAATTCTCGTTGAATGCTGGTCTGGGAGGTGAGAGTCTCCAGCATTCGAATAGAAACGGGTTTGCGGCTCAGTGCATCAGCCACCACATTTGCTTTGCCTGGGTGATAAAGAATCTCCAAGTCATAGTCCTTAATCAATTCCACACATCTCCTCTGCCGCATGTTTAACTCTTTCTGGCCGAAGATGTATTTGAGACTCTTATGATCCGTGAAGATCTGACAGTGAGTCCCATAGAGATAATGTCTCTAAATTTTCAAGGCGAAAACCACAACTGCCAACTCCAAATCGTGCGTTGGATAATTTACTTCATAGGGCTTAAACTGTCGGGATGCGTAGGCGATCACCTTCTCATTCTGCATCAGTACACACCTGAGACCTTGGTTTGAATCATCACTGTAAACCGTGAATCCTCCAGTCCCCTGTGGTAGTGCTAAAATCGGTGCCATTGTCAATCTCTTCTTCAATTCATCAAAACTGCTATGGCACATCTCGTTCCACTCAAACTTTTGGGTCTTATGTAGTAATCGAGTAAGTGGGTGGGAAATTTTGGAAAACCATTACACGAACCGACGATAATACCCAGCAAGTCCTAAGAAACTCCTGACTTCCTTCACGTTCTTAGTAGATTTCCAATCCATAATTGCTTCGATTTTCTGGGTATCTACTCGGACTCCTTCCGCTGATACCACATGACTGAGGAACATCATTTCCTTTAGCCATAATTCACACTTAGAAAGTTTGGCATATAATTGTTCGCTTCTCAAGAGGTCCAAAACGATCCGTAAGTGTTGTGCATGCTCTTCCGAGATCTTGGAATAAACCAGAATATCATCAATAAACACAACTATGAATTTGTCCAAATACTCTATGAACACTAGATTCATGAACTGCATGAACACGGCAGGTGCATTAGTGAGACCAAACGGCATCACTACAAACTCATAGTGTCTGTAGAGAGATCTGAATGCTGACTTCGAAACATCGGATTCCTTAATCCTGAACTGATGATATACCAATCTCAGATCGATTTTAGAAAATACTGTTGCTCCTTGCATCTGGTCAAACAAATCATCAATCCGTGGCAACGGGTACTTGTTCTTGATCGTCATCTTGTTCAGCTCTCGATAGTCAATACACAATCGAAGCGATCCATCATTCTTACGGACAAAAAGAACTGGTGCACCCAAGGGCGAAATGCTTGGCTGAATATAGCCTTTGCCCAGTAACTCTTCCAGTTGCTTCTTCAATTTGTACATCTCAGTAGGTGCCATACGATACGGCGCCTTAGAAATTGGCGTAGCTCCTGGTTCCAATTCAATGGTGAATTCTACATCTAGTCGTGGAGGTAGTCCAAGTAAAGCGTCAGGAAACACATCCGGGAGTTCGTTCACGACAGGAATGGATGAAAGTTCCACTTTTCCGTCTTCCTTCTTCATTGCGTAACACCAGTATCCAGTATAACCCTGTTTTAGCAGTTTGACAGCTTTCATTGCTTTGATCACCTTTCCTGAGCTTCCTGGTCTCCATCCCTCGAACAATATTTAGGAACCATCTTCAGCTATCATCGAGATATTCCTATTCCGATAGTTTGCAATAGCTCCATATCGATTAAGCCAATCATCTCCGAGAATCAGGTCGTCTCCTTACATTTTTATCACAATCAGATTTGAGGGTCACTCTCTGCCTCCAATGGATATAGGAAAATCTCTAGTTTCCAAGTTTCCCACAATTCTCTCCCCACTCGGTAAACCCACAACATAAGGCTCACAATAGTAAAAACCAAAAATGTTCAAATGATTTACACAAGACAATGATATAAATGAATGTGTAGCCCCTGTATCGAATAAAACGCTAACTGGTTGTGAAAGGATCTGAACGGTACCTAATGCGATAGTAGCATCCTGATCGTCTGCCCTCCTCATATCATACAGGCATAGAGGAATGGATCCGGCACTCGAGGTCCCCTTTCAGTCGAACTGTCCTCTGCCCCGTCCCCGACCAAAATTCTGGGGTGGCTGGACACTCTGCTGCATCTGTGGAACACTCCTCTCTTTCTGAACTGGCTGTGATGCACGAGCTCTAAAAGATTTTGTAGCCTCCTCACAGAACACCGCACGATGTCCCTCTCGACCACAATGATAACACGTCACGGCAGGAAGTGAGCAATCTCGTCGATAGTGTCCAGTCCGACCACAGTTAAAGCACTTCCTGGTTGCATCTGTCGTGGGTGATACTGCTCCGAAGTTCTTTCCGCTCTTGGATGGGTGCGGAGGTTTCTTGAATGAATGAAAGGATGATTGGGCCTTGCGGGTCCCACTGCTCTTGTGCTTTGTAAAACTACCAGAGATTTTCTGTTTCTTGGATTCGGCGAACTTTTCCATCGCTGCTTCCTTAATCTCATATGCCGACGCTTTGTCCTGATACTGACAAAGAGTGGTGCATTCAAAACCTGACATGTACCTCTGTATTTCCGGTTTCATCCTCTTATCAAAATGGATCATCATTTCCGCATATGTTTTGACCAGGTGTCGAACAAATTCCATCTGTTGATTAAATGTTTTAATCTTCTGGGATACTGGCACGTCTGATGGCTGTGCGGAGACAAATTCCCGAACTTTAGCATCCCTCAACGGACGGGAATAGTACTGAGCTTCCATCATCAATTTAAATTCTCCCCAGTCGGCATCATGATCTATGGGTCGGATGGCCTCCCACCACTCGGACGCTTCCTCTATCAGAAGGTACTGAGCAATAGAGGCTCTCCGGTTGTCTGGGCAATTAAGCCTAGAAAAAATTTTCTCCAGTTCCTTCAACCAATGATCCCATGTCGGTGTCTCAGAAAAGCCGTCGAATTTGGGCGGTTACATCTTTACCACCTCCTGTAGCCATCGGTATCCGCGATTTCCCAAGTCTGGGATGCCTTGCTGTATTTCTCCCTATTGCAATTCTATTGCCACCTGCATTCGGTCCACAATCGGAGCAAACTGAGTCATCTAGTTAACCACTTGACGAAGGATGTCGGGAAAGGCAGGTTCTAGTTCGTTATTAATAGATTCGTGTGACTCGCCTGAGCTGTGGCTATCCTGATTTGAAGGTGAAGCTTCTCTCTCAACATTCCTTCGTCCGCGTCCGCGACCGCGACCACATCCACGTCCTCCTGTCAACATACTGTAAGCATAAATACTCAATATACAGGTAACAATATCATTCTAATGTTCAAGTATAAAGAGGTATCATATGTAAAGGACGAGATAGAGTTTTAGGAACTTACAACCACCGCTCACACGAAGACGTAGGCAGTACAGTGATGTCATTCACGGCCTGTTATCTCAAAAGACATATACGACTCCTATTTTAAATCAATGGCCAAGATATTCATAATCTTAGCTCCGATGTGTCCCGATATATTCAGGAATATTACAGCGCCGTAAATCCTTTACGTAAGAATTTACAAGGCTGATGAGACGAAAAGACAATAACAAATACCAACAAATGAAAGTAACTGAAATAAAATACAACGGTTCTGAACCAGTACTGAAAATACAAACGTCCAATGAAGAACATTAATACATAGCCAAATCCAACATCACAAAAGACAACGTACTCGAGTACTTATTAAAACAACACAAACATATGACAATTAAATCCAGCCAGAACATCACTCTACACCCTCGTCATCATGCAGCTCTAGTGGTTGTTTTCCTGCTCTCCTGGATCCTGAACATAAACAAATGTTCACCCCTAAAGGGGTTAGCACAACGATGCTAGTACAAGTACCACGACATATTATCCAACGTCTCACGAAGAATAATCACAATAACATAAATGACAAAAATACCAATGAGTCTCTCCCTACGAGAAGACTCATAAATATCATACATAATTGATAATCACAACATGACATCACAACATACACATGGTAATTCCGATAATCCATCATTCACTGCATAGATCCCAAGATGATCCTATCGGACCAACACGAGGTGGAAAAACCTGTCCGATGATCCAGCGCACGCTAGCATAGATCCCAAGATGATCACATCGGACCAACACGAGGTGGACATACAACAACAACACATATGCACGATAATATGTACAACATCAATATGTAAATCATAATCAAGGTACTTGACTCAAATTGACGACAAGGATAAAACTTCGACGAATATCAATACACTCGAAGGTCACCCCTTCGATCAATCACATAGTAAGACTCGGACCTAAAATAAAAGAAATAATATAGAGTTCATCTTACGTCGAATAACAAACGATCGAACATCTAATATTCTAAACTACGGCCGAAAGTTCAACATTACGAATCCTGACTGCACTCTTCATAACGTACGTTACATACCCAACGTAACGTACGTTAAGTCTGTATGTTAGCGTATGTAAGCTCCAAATACTAACATACGCTAATCATGTATTTGGCAGTGCAATTCACTTCCCTGATCAGATAACTGTCTCGTCTGATGATATAGCGTACGTAATGCATAATGCTTAATGTACGCTATACTCACACATACATTACTCATGCAAACTTGAATGATCCTACAGTTTTAGACATATTTGAATTCAAGGATATGCATATCATCACAACGCCATACTCAATCTTGATTGCAAATTCTCATATGTTGTTCGGATAATCTTAGGTTGATACGATTACTTCATTTAAACATTCATTGAGAATATATATCCAACCAATCCACTTTTACGAATTATGACAAAACCTTCGAAGATTCTTCTCTTAAGTTCGTCGAACAAAAGTGATATCAATATCAAGTCTACGATCATTATGGAAGCACCATTCAATACGGATTTATCAATCTCAGAAAACTTCTTACTTGTTCATCATAACATGACTCGAACTATAATGCTTTTAACAATGGTAACTTAAGCATAAACATTCCAACTTCCTAAACATGATGTTCGGTTATATAAGTCATCTATGGTGCCTAATAATCTCGGTAGTATGTTCATAACATCCTTAAGAACACGAATACATGGATTGGAGATAGCATTAACATACCTTAATATGGAGAAAACGCCGAGACAATAGGTAGAATCTAACTCCGGTTGCTTGAGTGCCAATCCAAGGTGTTTCTTAACTTCAATGATCAAGTATATGTGATATCCAATCTTCAATGATCAAGTATATGTGATCTAAAGGTGTTTAGGTAGTAGGGGGGCTCTCTGGACTTGAAAAGAGGTGAAGGACAAGTGAAATAGACGAAGTGAAATGAAATGGGGTGCTGTCCCATTTATAATTTTTTTGCTTTATGTATGTTAGACTTCGTGCATAACGTACGTTATCCACTTACGCTACTCGATGTCCTTAGCATACGCTACCGTTCAATGGAAGCTTACTGTCTCATTTTTGTACTCTCTTACGTACGCTACATCGACAGGGTTACGTACGTAATAAACATACTTAGCGTACACTATGTACATCCCTTAGCGTACATTAATCTCCGTTGACCTGCTTTTTTCAAAAAGCTGTCCGGGCCACGCGGGGAGTCTTATCTTGTCTCCGCCGACCAATCTTGATCAATAATTAACTGCCTTACGTACGCTATGTCTTGCTCATAGCGTACGCTATCTGTGACTCGTAACGTACGTTACGCATACTAGCTAGCGTACGTTACGACGTAGTTGCATGTATAAAGTTACAAGGTTGACATGATCATGCATGCGAATACGAATACGAGAAAGACCATACTTAGATTATTTATATCACAAATTTAAATAATACAAGGTTCAAATACGGACGAAAATACTCAACAATTTATCCAGATATTACATGTATAACCCTCCGCTTTTAGTTATCCACCGCCATACGTAAGAACCAAGTCTTTAGTCCTCTTCAGGTACTTAAGAATGTTCTTTACAGCAGTCCAATGTTCCTCCCCTGGATTTGACTGAAACTGACTTACTACGCCCACAGCATAAGCAATGTCCGGTTTGGTGCAAATCATAGCGTACACGAGGCTACCCACTGCCGAAGCATAAGGCACCTTACTCATTTCCTTTCTGTCTTCCTCACTTTGAAGACACATATCTAAAGAAAGTTTTATGTCATGTCGCATAGGTATAAACCCTCTCTTAGAATCTTCCATCCTAAATCGCTTCAGGATATTTTCTATATAGAGGGCTTAGGAATGACCTAATATTCTTTTTGCTCAATCCCGATAGAGACGAATACCCATAATATAGGTATCTTCTCCCAAGTCTTTCATTGAGAACTCTTTATAAAGCAAGCTTTCACAGAACTAAGCATTCCTACATAGTTTTCTATAAGTAGAATGTCATCCACATATAGTATTAAGAACGCGATTTTTCTCCCACTGAATAATGATTCCAACTTCGCAAAGCTTGCTTCAGTCCATAAATGGCATGCTGAAGTTTGCATACTTTATGAATATTGGTTTCAGATATGAATCCCTTAGGTTATTCCATGTAAATCTCCCCCTCGAGGAATCCATTTAGGAATGTTGTTTTCACATCCATTTGCCATATTTCATAATCTAAGTAGGATGCTATGGCAAGCATCATGCGAATAGACTTAATCTTGGCTACAGGCGAGAAGGTCTCGAAGTAATCGATTCCCTCTCTTTGGTAATAAACCCTTTTGCCACAGTCTGGCCTTATAGGTATCAACCTTGTTATCTCCATCAGTCTTTCCTTTATAGATCCATGTATTTCCAATAGGCACCATGCCTTTAGGAGATATACTAAATTCCAGACCTGATTAGCATGCATCGAGTCTATCTCAGCTTCCATAGCCTCTTGCCACTTCGCTGAGTCAATATCTACCATCGCTTGGTCGTATGTAGAAGGATCATTCTCTTTACTACTTGCTGTCATCTCATGGACACCCAGTTTCTCTAGATGCAGATAGCGATACCTCTCAAGTAATTGAGAAGTTCTACTAGACCTGCTAGGTTGTGTTTATATTTTAGAAGGTTTGGTACTAATATCTTGCACAGGTGTCTCAATTGGTATTTCTTTTATTTCTTCCAAAGAAATATTTCTACCTGCGCTCCTTCCTGAATGAACTCATCTTCCAGGAATTGTGCTTGTAAAGTAACAACGATCCTATGATCTTCGTGCATGTAGAATAGATATCCCATGGAATCCTCTGGATATACTATAAAAATACCTTTCACAGACCTAGTTCCCAATTTCTCTACTTTATTCTTGTTGACATAAGCAGGGCATCCCCAAATCCTAACGTGGTTAAGACTTGGTTTCCTACCTCTACACATCTCATGTGGAGTCTTAGGAATGGATTTGGAAGGACATCAGTTCAAGAAATGTGCAGCAGTAACGAGTGCATGACCCCACAGATAAATCGGTAGATCAGTATATTTAAGCATAGAGCGAAAAATGTCCGACAAGGTTTGGTTCCTTCTTTCGGATACACCATTTAATTGTCGAGTAGCTGGAGGTGTGAATTGTGACACTATTCCTAGTTCTTTTAAGAACCCGTCAAACTCGATACTCATGTACTCACCACCTAAGTCTGACCGAAGAGTCTTAACACAGTTACCTATTTGGTTTTCAACTAGGGATTTAAAATCCTTGAATTTATCAAATGCTTCAGAATTATTTTTCATTAAGCACATGAGCCCATACCTAGTATGGTCATCTGTGAATGTAATGAAATATTGAAAACCATCTCGTGCCACTTCAAAAGGGCCACAGACATCGG
Organism: Orobanche coerulescens; assembly: GCA_033398695.1. NCBI lineage: Eukaryota > Viridiplantae > Streptophyta > Magnoliopsida > Lamiales > Orobanchaceae > Orobanche > Orobanche coerulescens. The sequence goes on along the minus strand of CM065814.1, from coordinate 32,947,663 downwards.
TATGGATCAATCTAGGTTTTTCAGCAGCTCTTTCAAAAGTCCCTGTAAAGGGTAACTTAGTCATTTTGCCTTGAAAGTAAGATTCACAAGTTGGATAGGGATCCGATCTTAATGGTCCCATAAGCCCATATTTCTCTATTTTATGAACCTTGGTCTGAACCAACATGACCAAGTCTAAGATTTCACATAAGTTCTTGGTTTATTTAATCCCCACCACGCTTCCTAGTTAGAATGTTCACAGTTGGTTTATTATTTAGATTTAAATGGTACAAACCATTTAATAATGTAGCAGTACCAACTAATTTATATCTAAAATAAATTCAATAGGACCCATCTCCAATAAAGAAATGAAATCCCTTTCAGTCCATGACTGAAATTGATACAATATTTTATGCCCTGGGGCAAAACAAGTACATCATCTAAAGTAAACATTAGTGATCTGATGTCAATAGCCTCGACACTATGCCTGCTGCCGACTGTCACCATCACTTCTCCAGTTCCAAGTTTTCTACTTTGTATCATATCCTGATTCATTGTACATATGTGAGAACTAGCACCAAAATCAAGTATCTAAGAAGTAGAATAAATAGTTACATAATAATTCGTTTCCAAAACTAGTAGTTCCATACCTGAAGGCACATTTCGGTCAAGTTTTGGACAGTACCACCTCCAGTGGCCTCGCTCACTGCAGTTGAGGCATACGTTCATTTTCTTGGCCCACTTGCTCTTTTAAACCATTGGGGCTTTGCCCATATCTTTCTGTACCCCACCTTTGGCTTGAACTATTTCTTGCCTTTCTTTTTATTGTTCTTGGACCTCCAAGACCCAGAAGAAATTACAAGAGCAGCCTCCTTCGGTATAGTCGCCATTTGAGTTTGCATGTAATCTCATTGCAGTTGAAGTTCATGACAAATTAAGTGAAGGACTCAGGAAGTGATTGAAGAATGAGGTCAGTCTGGAGAGAAACATGCATACTAAAATCAAGAGCCTCCAATCTCTCGATCATAGATATCATTTTGAGGACATGGTCCCCAACTTCTCTCCTTCCTTCATTCGAGCACTAAACAACTGTTTTGATATCTCATACCGAGCAGTTCGATTGTGCTCCCCATAAAGTTCAGTTAGATTTACCAGAATCGCCCTTGAAGAGGACATATTATAATGGGCCCTCTGAAGCTCATTGTTCATAGAGGCCATCATGAAACTACGGACCCTGACATCATCTTTAACCCATTTCTCATGGGCATCAACTTCTTCCTGATATACCCTGTTCCTTGCAGGAGCCGGTGGGATATCCGCCTCCAAGATGTATCCTAGCGTCTCCATACTGAGGACTGTCCTCAGATTTCAGAGTCAGTCCACAAAATTGGATCAAGTTAGAGTGTTCTTTTCAAGTAGAATTGCGAGTGGGTTAATTGTCATTTTGAGACATGTTTGTTAACTGCAGAGAATAATTTAAGATTCATTAGTGATTGTTTAATTATGATCCGAGCAAAGAATTTAAGGACTTTCTTTATTCATTAACTCGGCTCTCACTATTTTATCAGCATTTACACACTCCTATGTGAAATCCGAAAGTCACGGTTGACTTCATAGTGGTGATCGAGTTCTTTATAAAGTTTCTATTCTATCATTCTTTATAAAGTAATGTCTAACACTAAATCATCTAATCGATGATTCGATCTTCTTTTACCCCTAGTTCACTTGTCCACAATCCATACGGTTTCTATGGCTCGTTAGACAATCTAAGCTTAAACCGTGAACTTCTATTAGTCTGACAATTGAATATCACCCGACAATCCATACGCTTTCTAGGGGTTTGATTTGTCACAACCAAAGGCATCTAATGCTCTCAATGAATTTTTCAACCTTCTCCAAAATATTACCCTAACATACTCGGAAGAATAATATTTCAGTTTAGATTTCAATTTTCCATGAGTTTGACGGAGGGTAGGAAACCTCGTAACCTTTATAACTTAGTGTTTGTAAGTGGGAGTTCAACACGATTATATGCTACACTTTGCAAATTTCCGTTTATAAGCATGGTTTGAAAGTTTGTTTGTTTGTCATACAATATGAAAATATACACAAGCTACATCTAACGACATGCAGTTCATGGACCATTCCTAAGTACCGAGTCATCATCGACTCGATAAAATTACAAGTAATCTAATTACAAGTCTTGAATCTTCGTCTTCACGGTGGTTCGTCATTGGCTCTTCGTCATAGCCAATTTATTATATTAATAAAATTTGCATCCTATACAAATTTATAAAAAAATAAATTGGCTCAAAACGGCTATTACAACCCCATCGAATAAAGATTCAATAAACTAAGTCCATGAACTACATCACCATTCAAATAATAATGCAACCATTATACTAAATTAAATGGCATAAAATAATTAATCTAAATATTGATCCAATCAATATAAGATTAATACATCTATTAGAATCAATCCAATTAATTCACACAACTGTTAATATTAATTCCTTCCCGAAAATGAATTATTTTATTAAATTAATCCCTGAAAATTAAAATTACCATAATTATATTTAGTCAAATTAAATCCAATTTAATTTGCGGGAAATTAATTCACCAAATGAAATATAAAAAATGGAGTCGGAAAACACAAGCTCGGGCCAAGCCCATGACCAATGCCAGGGCCACGGCGAAGCAATGACATCTTGCCGGCGGCCACGCTTTTGCTCTCGGCGACTAACTGCCTTGCCGATCCGGCGGCCGAGCCGCCGGGTTCGGCCACTTTTCCGGCTCGTCTTTTCATCCCGAATCTAAAAATAATATTTCTAATTTTTATATTACACATATAAATTAGTTTTTCAAAAGAAAAATAGATTTATGTTATAACATAAGATTATGAAAAATAAATTTTTAGATGAACAATTAAACATTAACAATTAAAACAATTATGATTCTAAATCATAAAAATATAACCAAGCATTCCAAATGCAAATATCGAATATACGATCGCATATACCTTGTTGTGATACCACTATTGGGATTCGATGATTAAAATCAAATTACGCAGCGGAAAATAAATCGGTCTAACCGAATAAAAACCAAACCCCTAAAACAGATCGATCGGGGATTGTATAAATGAAAATAAATAGATAAAGATAAAATTAAAAAGTCATACCCTCGTAGACCTTTGATAATATTTTCTTGAAGAAAACACCTGAGCCAAGCTTTTTCCCGTCACCAACATGTACACTAATCCAATTAGTTCAAACTTGATGAATGGTCAAACACCGAATATGCCGAGTGTCTCTATGTTATCACACTCGGATATTGATCGGAAAAATTATATATCAATTCGTTCTCTAAGAACGTGGCTACGAACTGATATAGTATTTTTCTTCTCTTCTCTTCTTCCTTTTTCTTTTTCTCTAAGATGAACAAGAAAATAAAAGAAAAGTTTTCTTCCTCTCCATCAATTGCTCAAGGCCAGAATTGCAAGTGTGTGTGTGTGTGTCTGTGTGTGAAAGACTATCTCATTTATAATACAAAATGAGATCAAATGATGAGATTTCAATTCTCATCCATTTGTCCTCAATCTTATAAAATAAGACTAACACACCCCACACAACACATGGTAAGCTTCCATGCATGGGGGGGTCCACTTTGTTGTATGTGAGAAAAATAAGCCGAGCCACTCGGTTCGTATACCGGACATTCGCGTGTCTAGTCCGTTAAGTACACTTCATTTTATCTCAAATGTATTTATACTTAATTAATTAATCTAATTAATTAATTTATCAAATACAAAATCATAATAATATATTTCCAAAAAATAATTATTTATGAATTAAATTAATCACACGGTAATTAATTTCAATTTACAAGACCGCTATGATTTATTAAATAAATCAAATTAGATATCCAATATCCAATGTTAATGAAGAGATAATAAATACATATTTTATCCATCAAATATCCTTGTGCGCTACTCCATAGGTCCGTCTTAGTCGGCAGTGGGAGAAACCAAGTAGTACGGGTGACACTTAGCAAGTCTAATGCTCCGTACTGTAACCCAATTAAGAATGAATGATCGGATCATTCCAAAACCATTATGTCGTGAATATTGTATACGTATAAACCCTTCAATCATACGTCCCAGTCAAGTATTAGGGTCATGGTAATGTCAAACTCTATTGTAACTTGACTCTATGTATTTGTTAATGCAAACAGAGATCACCGAGCTCGCGTGTATCAAATACAACTAGCTCTAAATGCTTTGTCCAAAGACTTATGATCTCATTTGTCATTAACTGCATAGGACATTTACCTGCTCACTTACAGGAGAAAGAATTCTATTTTGGTATTCAGTAGAGACCGCTACTTGTCCACTAAGTTGCATTTTGAGCTTGACCCATCCAACCTGGTGATTGGATCGAAATACTCTAATGACCAACTTAATGTCACATGCACATCTCCCACTGAAACCTCAAGCCAAATGTCCATGTATACCTATCACAACCTTTCTATTCAGTCATTGACAATCCGTGAATGATATCGATGAGACCGAATCAAGGTGAATTGTGTTTGAGTATACTAATCCCATTAGCATACCTATAACGTTTGCTCCCACTAATCTTTAGTGAAGATAGGCACTCTACATGTAAAAGTACACGTTATACAAGCCTTGTCTTAACTTACTACCCAGTTAAGTTTTATCTACTTGCGAACCAATTAAGCATTCGAGCCCTAAATAATTCTAGTGCCTATTTCTTATCTCCATAAGAAGTGGAACGTTTGCTCTCGAATGCAAGGACTATTATTCTATATACCAAATTACAATGGCAGTGATATACACTAATATAGTATTAATAAATGCCTTTTTTAATAAATATTCATAATTACAATACAATGCTCTCACTCTCTCATCCTCATAGTGTCATTCGAAGCTCTTATGGGCCATCCTCCACAACAAAAACAAACTTTGGGTGCAGGTTCTTTCTCACAAGTATATTGGTAGCAAATCTATCTGGACATTGGGCAATCAGTCTAATGCTTCTATCGCTTGGCGTGGGGTCATGCAAGCTATCAGATCGCTTTCAGATGGCTTCACCTTTCGGCTTGGGACTGGCGAAACTTCCGTGTGGTTTAAATATTGGACTAGGCTCGGGCCTCTTTGTCACTTGGTTCCTTTTGTTAATATTAGTGACTATGATTTTTGTCTTCAAGATATCCACAACAATGGCCAATGGAACTTGAATAGTATTATGACCATGTTGCATGCTCCTATTCGTGATTGCATCCTAGCCATTCCCTGTCCAATAGCTTTAACAACCGTGTTTTGGATCCGTGGACTTGGTTGGATGCTGCCAATGGTTCTTACACTGCGGTCAGTGGCTATAATTGGCTTCTGCGTGATCAACGAACTTGGGAAAGCAGCTTAAATATATCTTGGATTTGGCGTATCGGTGTCCCTGCTAAGATCCAACACTTTTTTTGGCTCTGCATTCATAATGCTCTCCCTACTAATGTCCGTCGACATATTTGCAACATGGCAGCCACATCTAGCTGCGCATGTTGCTCCCATATGGAGGAAGACTTGCTCCATTGCCTTCGTGATTGCCCTCACTCAAAGGAGCTTTGGCTCCGGTTAGGGATAAGAACATTCATACCTTTCTTTTTTGCTAGTTCTGATGTCAAGAAGTGGTTAATTGAGTTGGGTCGTGGCCCTAGTGCTGTTCTTTTCCTTGTAGGAATTTGGAATGCTTGGTGCTGGAGGAACAACATAATTTTTGAAGATCATCCTTAGCCGATCCATGTCGTCCACCGCAAAGCCTTAGCTGCTCATGATGAGTTCATCATGTACTGTCTGATTCCAAGTAGAGTCGCGACTACAGTGCGTCGTTTAGCTTACTGGCAGCCACCCAGCAATGGTGCCATTAAGTTGAATTCTGATGGGTGCTTTTTAGAATCAGAGAACAAGTTGGGTGCAGGTGGAGTGCTTCGTGACAGCCTGGAAAACTATGTTTCTGATTTCTCCTTTGGTGAAGATGGTGGCTCTGTTCTCTTGGCTGAGCTCCGTGGCATTTATCTTGGTCTCTTACATTGTTTACACCTGGGTTATCATGTTGTTGATTGTGAGAGTGACTGCCTTGATGCTGTGGAGCTACTTCAATCTTCTGATAGTGTGCAACTTCATTCCTTGGCATCTATTCTGTTGGATATTAAAGAGATCCTTAGGGTTGAAACTGCATCACAATCAGGCATGTGTTTCCTGAATAGAACCGTTGTGCTGATTTCATGGCCAAGAAAGGCGCTCTTGCTTCGTCTTCTTCAGTGTGGGAATCTCCCCCTCCAGGCTTAGCCCCTTTGTTGCTGGTGGACAAGCTGGGAGCTTCGTCTCCACTTTTTGCTTAACTTTTTTTTGTTTGTTTGTTTGTTTTCTTTTGCGTTACTTTGTAACTTCACCAAAAAAAAGAGTGTCATTCGAGGGCATATTCCTAACATCGAGAACCTGACAAGTAAATATAAAATTTATTCTAAATTATGGTCAAATTTGCAATTGGTAATATAAGCATCTAACACGATTATGTTTGGCCATATCCAAATTGATTTGACTTTGGACTTATATGTAATAACTAATACTCTAATTATTACTATTTTATTATTGTTTAACAAATATGGTTCATTTGAGATGGGGGCATCTAACAAAGGTAGTAGATGTAATTGTCCCTATTAAATTCAACACAAAAATAAGAGAACGAGAGGGGAGGGGTACAATAGTCTCTTCTAGTGCAAACTGTTAGGAATATGCCCTCGAATGACACTCAGAGGATGTATGAGAGAGGGCATTGTACTTGTTATTATGTTAATTCTTATCAGAAGGCAAATGTTTGTTTCTCTATTTACTGGAGGTGACTGGCATTCTTGACTCGTAAATATATATAGAGAGAGAGACTAGTCCATGTATTTGAGAGAAAATATTCCACTCCTTATTAGATAAGGGGGTCGGCACTGGAAATATTTATGGCTCAAATACTTAATCGTTCGCAAGTCGATTAAACTTGACTAGGAGTTAAGTTTATGTGAAGACTTGTATGATGTGTTCTTTAACCTGGAGAGTGCCTGCCGTCACTAATGGTTAGTGAGAGCACACGTTGTAGGTATGCTAGTAGGATTAGTATACTCAAACCGACTCACCCTCGATTCATCACACGGACTTCACTTTGGAACAGTCAATGACGGAATTGAAAGGTTGTGATAGATATTCGTGAATCTTCGACTTGACGACTTAGTAGGGATGTGCTTGTAACGTTAAGATTTTCACTAGAGTAGTTCGACTCTAAAAATAAAGAGGTGGGGGTCAACCTCAATGTGTGTCTTGACGGACAAGTAGCAGGTTCAGTAAATATCAATATAGGATTCTTTCTCCTGGAAGTGAACAGGTATATGTCCTATGTGGTTATTGGCAAATGAGATTATAAGTCTTTGGCCAAAGCATTGGAGCTAGTTGTATTGGATACACGAGAGCTCGATGATCTCGATTTGCATTAACTCAAACATAGCATCAAGTAAGGATAGGGTTTGCCTGAAAGTGACCCTATAACTTGATCGGGACATTTGAAGGAAGGGTTTATATGTTTGCTGGTATTCACGACAGAATGGTTCTTGAATGATCCCTATCATTCGTTCTCAATAAGGTTACAATATAGGTTGCGGGACTGGCAAGGTGGTGCTATAACTCCTTGGTTCCTCCCATTGCTTACTGAGACGGACCTACCGAGTTGCGCATTAGGGAAACGATGGAATAATATGAAGTGGATCTCTTATTGTTAATTTTAGACATTGGATGTCTTATTTAATTTATTGGATAAATTAAATTGGTCTGGTGAATTAAATAAATTACTCGGTAATTAATTAATTCATGAAAAATTATTTCTTGGAGAAATAATATCTTAATATAATTAATTAATTAGATTGATTAATTTTATTTGAGATGAACCAAGGTATATCAGTCGGACTAGATACACGACAGTCCGTTTCACAGACCGAAACAAACCGAATCCTTCTCAATTATGGTGTAGGCCGCCACACCTCCTTGTAGGTCCCTTGTTGGTGACTTTATCCTCTTATTTACATGTGTTGAGGAGGCTTCCTAACACTTGAGGACAAATGGGGTGATAAGATGTGATCTTATCAATTTCACTCTTAGGTGGAAGGTTGGTTTTTTGTGTGGACTTTGTTATAAAACAAAGTTCATCCTCCTCCACTTGGAACATGAAAATCGGCCATCATCAAGGAAGAGAGAGAGAGAGAGAGAGAGAGAGAGAGAGAGAGTTCATTTTGTTCACATTCTTACACTCTTACAGAGAGAGAACAATAAGAACAAAAATTATATCACTTAGAGTGATCACTAACTTGAGAGATCATTTCCTACTACTCTTTTTTAGTCGTATCCTTAGAGGATAATTGAGTAGCTATTGTTCCGATCATCTCCTGGCGCATGGCTAGTAAAGATGCGGTATTTTCGGCATTTGGATCATCGAGGACCAATCGGATTTGCGGTCACCAGCATCAACTTCAACAATTCAATCAAAGGACTTCAAGGGTATGTTTTTCATATCTTAACTATTGTCTTTTTATATTCGTATATACGATGTATGATGGGTCCTCTTTAGGGGCTCGGTAAAATTCAATTTTTCTTCCGCTGCGCCTTCATTTTAGGCATCGAATCCCAACAGTGGTATCGGAGCGAGGTCTTGCGATCGTATGTATAACATTTAGCATTTGGAATGCTTAATTTTGATCTTTTTTATGATTTATAATCATAATTGTTTCAATCATTAATTTTTATTGTTCATCTAAAAATTATTTTTCATGATTTTATGTTACAATCTAAATCTATTTTTCTTTATAAAAGCTAATTTAAATGTATAATATAAAACTAGAAAAATATTATTTTTTGGATTCGGGACGAAAAGACGAGCCGGAAAAGTGGCCGAACCCGACAGCTCGGGGCTGTCGGGAGACAGCAGGCCGATGTCGTGCGTTCTATTTTTGTGAAGGACCGCGGTCCAACTTTCGGACAACGTAGCCGCGAGCTTGGCCCGGGCCGTGTGTTCTCAACTCTGTTTTTTATATTTTGTTCGGTAAATTAATTTCCCAAAAATTAAATTGGATTATATTTGACTAAGATATAATTATGGTAAATTTATTCTTAAGGGAATTACTTTAATGGGATATTTTCTCGTCCGGAACAAGTTAAAATTAACGGTTGTGTGAATTAATTGGATTAATTCTTATGGGTGGATTAATTTTATATTGATTGAATCAATATTCAGATTAATTATTTATACTAGTAATTGTAATGTGATTGTTGTATTATTATTTGAATGGTAATGTAGTTCATGGACCTATTTTTGAACTGTTTGTTTTATTCAATTTGGTTGTAAAGGCCATTTTGAGCCTATTTATTTCACTAGAAAATTTTGTATATAGGATGCAATTTTTCAATGTAAAATTTATATGTAACGACGAAGACCGGAGGAAGATCCATTCGAGAGGACGAAGATTCAAGACTCAAGACATGTAATTAGATTACGATGTTTTATTCTAGGAACGGTCCGTGAACTGCATGTTGGTAGCAACTAGGTTGTGAATGTTTTATTCATGTGGTATGTGTAATACCCATACTTTTTATTGACTGTTTGACTTTGTCGTTCTTCCTATTTTGTCGCTCTATAAACCCTTTGTGATGTTGTCGATATTGTTATAGAGTTTCCTACCCTGTTTGGGTCACGATTATGTTGTTTAGACCTTGCGGAAGTGTTCTGGGTCAAAGAAATAACGCACGCTGGGCCTAGGCTAACGCACGCTAATTCTCCTTGAGTAGTGCACGCTAGCTTTGATCCGTAGAGCACGCTAAGGGACCAGTCAGGTCAGAATCAGTAACTCATCCTGCTTTCTGGACTGGCAGTTAACACGCGCTAGGAGTTCTTTAGCGTACGCTATTCGTGGTCAGTAGCGCGCGCTAACATCCGTCCGTAGCACACGCTAACGGGCTGGTCGGCAGAGGCAATGAGGTTGTCAGGCTGTCTGGACTATCAGGTAATGTATGCTAGGCTTCGGCTAGCGCACCCTATAAGGGCTGCGTAATGCATGCTAAGCTATCGCGGTAGCGCACGCTAAGACTTGAGCAGGGCAGAGGACAGTAGGTTCTGGACTCCGATTTCTGGACCTCATTTTTGGCTAGCGCACGCTAAAGGAAGGCGATTAGTGCATGATAATGGGGCCAACATAAGCCACTAGACTACTCGGTGACCCTGCTAGCGCACGCTAATATTAGAGGCGTAGCGTGCGCTAGACTGGGCGAGTATATATTGGACAGTTGACTTCCATTTCGTCATTTTTCTCATCTTTCTCACTTTTCCGATCGAGAGCAGCGGGTTTCGGAGATTTGGAGAGTTCGAAGACGATCCTTCTTCAGATATCAACATCTTTGGCTAGAGAACAAGGATTTAACAACATCTAATCCATTCTATCGTCCAAATCAAGGTAAAAATCCTTATAACCCTATTTTTGGGAATTTTGGGGTTTTTCTTAGATTCGTTCAATTTATCCGGTTTGAGGCTTGAGAATCTTGAGATTATGATATATCTACCCCGTATATATGCTTTTCCTACGATTTTACGGATTGGTTTGTGCCGTGTTTGGACTTGTGAGGGTTTGGGTGATTTTCCAACCTCTAGTTGTTTACCCTTGTATTTTCGTGAATTTTAGACGGGTTTCGGGAGTTTCTTCGTGAATTATGAGTATGGATTATTGATTATCATATCCCTTACGAATCGTTTAGGTACCGGAAGTGTGTTCTTGGACCTACCGAACTCATACTCTTTTCCGTTCGATTTCTCGATGTCTCAAAGGCAAGTATATATTTATGATTGTACGTTCTCGACTTTGAAAGTAAGATATATGAATGGCATGTTTATTTATATCCACTCTGGGACGGGCCGACAGGTCCCCTGAGGGTTTTGGTGCGATTCCACAGATAATTTGGGTTAACCACTCTGGGGCGGGCCGACTGGTCCCATGAGGGTTCCGTAGCCTTTGGTGCGGTTCCATGGTTGATCATGTATGCATTGTTGTGATGCTATGAGATTTAGTTATTCCGAAATACTAGTCTTGAAATGATGAATTGACGGTTACATTTACTTTATTGTCGAGGAGTATGGTGTTTCATATTCAATATACTTGCACTAGTTATTCGACGGCTAACTCCTTTATGGGAGAAATACTTTTTATGTATTTCAGGTTCCAGGAGAGCGGACAAGTAGGTATCGGGTCGGCATGAAGATGATGGGCAAGCGTGATACTGTGTTTTATCTCCGGTTATGTTCTGTGTTCCTCCATTCAGTGTTGTTGTACTGGAATGGTTATTGAATACTTGAGTATTGTTTTACAGTTTCCTCGATGTGCCGGCCTGTGTTGCCGAGGTATTGATTTTGTGTTGGGATGTATTTGGATAAATTGGATATGGTTGAATACCCTTTGTATTGTCTTTCATTTCGTTGTATATGGACCTTCTCGGTCAAGTTTTATAGTTCCGCATATGATTAGCCTTGTTGGTCCCACGGAGGGGCTCACGGCGCTGTAATATACCCTGAATAACTTGGGGGTATTACAGATTATGGTATCGGAGCTTAGGTTTATGGATACCTAGGTTGTCGGTCTTTTGGGTCGATTGAGTCATTGTTTATCTACAGTATCACTATTTTGCCATCATCAAAGTGCGGCCGGTACTTGTAAGTCCTATTACTCTTCTTGTGTTTTCTTAACCGCTTTGCTTTTAGTTTGATATTCTTGAGAATCGGTCACTTCGAGGACGTGCGATTTGGATTGTACTTACGTACTTTGTGTATCCTTTAGAATGTCTGCTTACAGGGGATAGAGACGAGACCATGGTCGCGGACGCGGAAAGATATTTTCGAATTGCTAATTGCGGTATTGATGTGTGTTTGTATTATGTTGAGACTCTGTATGGGAGTCGGATGCTAGTATCATGGGAGATCATCGACTTCACGCACATGTAAGTATACTGTTTTGGTTATTCGCTCGTGGCGACGATTGATTGCTCTCGTGATTAGTTTGGAAATTTTGGGTTGATCTGTTGTTGGTTGACAGTTATAATTGTGGATATCGTGTATCAGGTTGTTTAATTGTGATGTCGGGTATACCATATGATAATGTTATTGAATCAAGTATATGTATTCATCATGGCATATATACGTGTCCAGTATGTCGAGGCAACGGACAGGAACAACTCGAATTGGCTAATTGTAACCTGATTAGCACACGCTAATAGTGAAGCATAGCGCACGCTAGTGTACAAACTTAGCACACGCTAAAGGCTTAGCGCGCACAAGGCCATGTCAGAACTTATCCAAGTGGTTGGCAAGGTTGTCGACAGCTTCCGTGTTTCATGCGTCAACAGCATTTAGCGCACGCGGGACATAAGTATTAGCGCACGTTAAATGTAGGACAGTCAAGGGAATCCCGGCAATCGCGGGTGCTTTCGGCATGTGGGGCACAGGCATCTTCTGGGTAGGTGCAGACTGTCGAGTCAACTATGATTAGCGCACGCTACGGGTGGATAATAGCGTATGCTAATGAGACTTTTACTGTAGCAAGTCAACGCTATGTTACGCACGCTATGGCAAGGATTTTACGTACGTAACACATGGCACGAAATGAGGCAGTAGCCTCTGGACCTCGATAGCGCACGCTAACAAAGTCAGTTAGTGCACGCTATGGCAAGTAACGCGCGCTATTTTGTGAGAGTAGCGCACGCTAGTAGTGTGCAATTGAGCAATGTTATATATTTCGGCCTGTTCCTTCTTTTCCACCGATAGAGAGAGTTCTTGGAGGATATTTTGAGGTTCTAAACACTTGTGTAATAATGGAGTTGATCGTTTTTAACAACACTAAGCTTGGAATCGATTGGAAATGGATCCAACCTTGAGAATCAACCCATTTCTTCGAAGAGGTAATTAATATTCATTTTGGATTTGGTTTTGGATTGAATGTCGTTGTTCTTGAGTTGATAATCGTCATGTATATGAGTTGATAAGTATGATTATGGATGGATTACCGAGTTATGTTGATATTATTGTTGAAGTGCGGATATTGATATGATTCGTGTGGTTTTGAATGGTGTCATTTATCTTCAAGAGATATGTTGGTTAATATCTCCAGACATTTCGACTTTTACGTTGTTGTTGATAATTAGTTCGTATGATAATAGTTTATGGAGGCGTTATGATGATTCTTGGTATCCCACGGGAAGTTTGTTAAGGAAGATGATGACATGATGAATTATATGTTGGATTATGTTATGTTGTCATGAGCATGGTTAGGAAATCATAGTGTTCTTGGTAGTATTATTGCGATTCCTGATGTTATGATGATATATGCCTCAGACTATGAGTTAGATGATGGCTTAGATGTTAGAACATTGGATTTTGTCGTTTGGTCGATTGTGGACGTGATTTCGGATTAATTCATGATTCTTGAGAGACTCTTGAGTTATATGAGATGATGAACATTTATAAGAGGCGTGGCTGTTTTGGATATGAATATGGAATATTCATGTCTAGAGCTGAATTACGTGTTTTGATATAATATCCGCATAGGAATACGAATATGATTACGAGTTTGATGAAATTATTATTCATCTCTGAGTTTGGAAGTTCATACATATTGAACAAATGTTCAAGTTAAAGGATAGGATTGGTTGATAACCTTAGAATATGATTATCTATAATGTTGAACTAATTGGATGGTTCGAATTAATGATTATCATCGGAAAATTTTAAATATGGATTTACAAGAAGGAACCTTGTTAATTCGTATTTAAGAATTTAGTTTGGAATCGATAACATTTAGACCCTTATTGGTTCGAATTGGTTGTTGATATGATCATCATATTTCGGCTCGTATCGTGGACAGGGATTTGTAAGTGTCTGAGTTGGATTGTTCAGACTATGTTTAATCGAGATATTGTGGAACTGTTGAGTTTGTGATTTGATGGTATTGATATCGATCGTTATTGAACCTGTTGATTATTAATCATTCTTTATACAATAAGTTGTGATGTCTGATCATGGATTATGACTATTGTGATGCGGTTGAGGTTGAAGAGTTCGTAGATTACTTTGGTCGGAGTTGAGGAACTCGTAGACGAAAGCAACTGAATTGGTAACAGTTCGTTGTATCGATATCGAGGCAAGTTTTATACTTGTACTAGTCAATAAGATTGATGTTATCATGTATGTGCATGAATGTGTGTATCATGTCGAGACTTGGTCTCTTTGTGATTTTGTTGATATCAGGGGATTGTTTGATACGATATCCTTTGGCAAGTTATGCCAAATGTTATTGTTGTTTGTAAATGGCTGGTTCAGGGCATTACGATACTTGTTGGTTATATTGATGTCGATAGCCGATTCGTGGTATTAATGTATCGACTGTTGTTATTGATATTAGTGCTTCGTTATTGATGTTGTATTGGCCGATTGAAGGCATTGATGTATTCGATTGTCATCTTCATTATCGGTAACCGATTAAAGGTGCCGAGACATCCCTTGAACTGTTGTTATCGGTTGGGCATTCTAAGGTAATCGAGGTATTGCATTGGGATTATCGAGGATAGTTCCCATCCGTTGTGTCGTTATTATCGATTGGCCATTCTAAGGCAGTCGAGGTATTTGAATTGGGACCGCCAAGTACGGTCGCCAAACATACCACTATTTGCGCCATGGGAACTTGTTAGGAATATTTGTTAGATTTTGATGATGTCATCTCTGTATTAATAATTTATTAAAATGTATGCTCTAAGTACTTGTCATTATAAAGAAGAACCGAATAAGTATCTTCTATAAGTCACTGAATAGGCTAAGAATTAATCAGTAGAAAATCAGCTAAGTATATAACTGCCAAAATATCAGATAAGTCTTCAAGTGAGTTCATTATCAGCCGAGTTTTGGTCAACTATAATAACAGAGAGGTTTGATCAAAACACTGCAGCATCCGAGGTTCAGACAAGTAATCATCAGGCAAGATAACTTCAGTCGAGTTTTGGTCAACGCAACAGATCAGAGAAGGTTGACCACAGAAGAGATATAATCAGGCGACATATCAGGCAAGTTCTGGTCAACAGAGTATATCAGAGAAGTTTGACCGCAGACAACTTATTAACAAAGAAGGTCTGGTCAACACAAAACATCAGCTAAGGTTGACCACAGATGAGATATCTTCAGACAAGTTATCAGGCAAGATTCGATCAAAAGGAACATCAGCTGTAGGTTGACTACAGACGAGTACTTTATCAATCGAGGTTTTCAGTCAAACAGAATATCATAGGAGGTTGACCAAACTATATCTGCAAGCCAATTCTAAAGTATCAGAGAAAAAGCTCAATCCACGTCAGCAAAGCATTGAAAAATCAACAATAACGGCAAGACATGCGGACGTAAATTCAAGGAGACAAAGTGAATAATTCTCGAAAGTTAAGGAATAATTTATTCCTAGAGATTAGCGCCCGGAAGACTTTCCAAAATCTAGAATAGCAGCGCAATGGAAAGATTCTTCAAACGAACAGATTTGAAGAAAGAGACAAACCGTGCAAAGAGGTGAACAAATAAATAAAGAAGTCTACTTTCCAACAGACGGATTTGTTATAAGAGATGCAACGGCTATTAAGAAGCTCAAGATTCGTACTATAAATATCTGAAGACATATTTGAGAAAAGTACGATGCGAACAATATTTACAAGCGAACGGACAGACTTGAACGCAACTCGCTGAAAGGCAGGAGACTGCTAGGATTTCTCCCAACAATCCCCCCTAGCAGGGGCCTGACTTTCGCCAAACATTCCACTATTTGCGCCATACGGACTCGAACCCGTGACCCGGGCTCTGATACCAATTGTTGGTCCCCTCTGGAAGTGACACTTGTCCCCGATTCTAGCTCTGGCAGAATGATGAGGATTGTCCTCACTGTACCAACACGGGTCTTTTCTAGCGCGCTTTGTCCTCACTCACGCGCACCCTGAGAAATTTCCCAGGGGGTCACCCATCTCATAAATACTCCAAGTCAAGCACGCTTAACTTTGGAGTTTCTATGAGATGGCTACCAGAAAAGAAGATGCATCTTGTTGGTATAAGTAGTCCAGATCAATTCATATAACCACTTCCTATTAGAGATCTCACGGGTCGGGCGGCACGCAACTATGCCTATAATCGAGCTAACGGATAGACTTTAGTGCGACTCGCTGAAAGGCGGGAGACTGCTAGGATTTCTCCCAACACGTGGTCCCCTGGAAAGTAGGCCGGCGGCCTGGCATTAAAAAATAAAAAAATTGGTCGGCCGGCGGAGGTCTGCCGGCCGCTAGGGGTGGCCGACGGGAAATCAGGTCGGCAGTCTAGCGTTTTAAAAAAAATGGCTCGGAAATAATTAAGAAAAAAAAAAAAAAAAAAAAAGAAACTTGTAGGCTGTTGGATGCCACCGCCGGAAAAGCTGGTTGGCCGGAGGTCCGTAGGAGATCCCCATAAAAAGAAGATTTTTTTTGAGAATTAATTGTCCCATTAATTTAATTTACTTTAATATTATAAATGTGTTTTTTAAAGTTATTGTTGTTGGACATTTGATATTATTGTTATTATGAAATTCAACATCTACTTTACTATTAAAAGAGAGTTGTACAAAACACCTGTCTTTATGTGGATTTTTTGAATAATTATCTTTTTTTTTAAAAATACATTAACTCCTAACCATTTGAATGAGAGTTAATGGGAACCAAAAAAATTTTTCTTTTTTCTTTTTATTTTTCTCTCAATGTTTAGAAGTTAATAGTTTTATCGTCTCAACTCTAATTTTTATTATTAATATTTTAAATTAATCTTCTTTTCTACGATATTTGATTTAACATTCATTAGGCATATATATATATAATTAAAATATTTCTTTTTGAATATAAGTTGTTTCTGAACCATTATTATATCTTATCTTGGTTTTAAATTATTTGTATATAAAATACAAAATCAGATAATTTCCAAATAATTTCATTGGAGTAAATCTAATTTTTACAAGATCAATATTTTTACTTCAGTTTTCGCCTTCTTATAATAATTTTAGATTACTGGTTTTATTTTAAAAATATTTGGGAAACGTATTATAGACATGTTAGACTTACAATTTCCAGTAGAAAGATATATTATTAGTTAAAATAATTTTTTGATTGATTCTTCTTTTTATGAAAAGAAAATTATATAAACAAATATAATAAGTTGATTATATTTTTATTTAAGTACGTCAGAATAATATACTTTATCACCCTATGCCTAATGAATTAATATCATTGTGGATCTCATGGTATATTATTAAGTATAAAATATGTGACTTTAATCTAAATATTTATCAAAAATATATGACGTTCTTTCACCTGTATACTGATATGTAATTATATTAGTATATTAATATAAATATTACAAATATACAATAATCATATAGATTCATGTCATGTTTATATAGTTTATATCGAACTTTTAGACATCTATACTTAATATTAAAAGAGAGTCACAAAAAATCTAAGGAAACATGTGTCATCTCCACATTAATCCTTTTCATAAAAATCTTAAAAAAATGAACGTTTAATTTGGGAGGGGGTTAGAGGATTATTCCATTATATAATATCTACTAATTAAAAACTTCCTCTCATTTTATTCCTTTTATTTTTAACCTAATAGTTTAAACAATTATAATTTTTATGTATCAATTTTAGTTTTGAAAAAATATATCAAATTAATTCTTACTTCGTGCTCTTTAATTTGACATCCATATAGTATATATAAAGTAATATAAATATAATTATAATATATTTATATGATTAAAATATTTCAATATAAAAATATTAGACTATTGAAGAAAGATATATTTTTAGTTTATTTTCATAGCTTTTTAACAATTATTTGATTTTTAAGAATTATTTTGTTCTAATTATAAAATAGTAAAATATATTACATTAATGTCAAATCATATAAAAAAATTATATTAGTAAGAATATCGGTTGTATACTTTTAATTAAATTTGATAATACAACACCAACAACATAATCATCAGAGCCTCGGTCCCAAAAGGCTTCGGGGTCGGCTATAATGAAAATTGATAATGATAAACCTAATTTGATTTCTTAATTATAAAATTAGATATAAGACTCATATTGTCCTATATGAAAAAATAAATGCCGGTGCTTAACTAATTTACAATTTTCCTATCATATGCCCTTGGATCACATGATAAGAGTTTATAAATGAAACTAAATCAAATAATAGTATATATATATATATGTATACTGACTCATGTATATTTTATAATAATTTTATGATATTATTAAAATTCGATCACATATTATTAATATAATAAAATATTTAACATTCTACGCCGTACAACGCACGCGAAGATATCTAGTAAAGAGAAAAAAACGAGAAGGGAGAGATAAAATAGTCTTTTCGGTTAGGACCGCACCAAATAACACCATTGTTCTTTTAGAAGATATATATTTTTTTTCCAAGAACCAAAAGTCTTTCAATACTTGTTCTTAATTGATAATTAGCGTATCGATGCATGATATTATTTTTTTACGAAAAGCTGTTTTTAGTTTCTTGTTCACAGATAAATTTGTCCGCTGTTTGCCCCACTAAATTTTCGCGTGGTTTGGATGAAAAGATTAGGGCTGTTTAGATGGTTCCTGATTCTCGGTTAGAACCGGAACCGAATCGGGATCGTGCGGTTTCGATTAACCAATAACCGCAATTTTGATTATTGGTTCGGTTTTCAGTTTCATTATGTATCATTTTTCGATTTTCGGTCTGCTGAATAACTGTTCGGTTCCAAACCGGAAAATAATTTTATAAAATATATTTATTAAATATTATTTTTTATTTTATAATTATCTTCTATTATTTAAAATTTTGTAAATTAAAATTTGAAATTAGAACCCTACCTACATCAGATTATTTTTGTGAAATTATATTTTTATATTTTATAATTATATTATATTATTTCAGTTTTTTTAAATTGAAATTAAAAAAAAATATGGTTTTGGTTGTTAACCGTGCCGGAACCAAAAATAATCGGTCCGACTCCGGTTAACCGAAAAATTTATATGGTTCGGTTTTCGGTTCTTATTTAGGATATTTATGGTTCCCGTTAACCGAAAATTTCGGTCCGGTTAACCAGAACCGAACCGTTCGACAGCCCTAGAACGAACGAGACCTCAGCCTGCTAACTGGCTATGCGGAGGTATCCCTCCGTGGCCAGCTTCTTAGAGGGACTACGGCCTTTTAGACCGCGGAAGTTTGAGGTAATAACATGTCTGTGATGCCCTTAGATGTTCTGGGCCGCACGCGCGCTACCCTGATGTATTCAACGAGGGCATCACAGACCTGTTATTGCCTCAAACTTCCGCGGCCTAAAAAGGAAGTATTCCCTCTATGAAGTTGGCCACGGAGGGATACCTGTAACACCCCGAGATATTCGAAGTATGTTACAGCGCCGTGGAACCCTATATGGGACCCACCAGGCTACAACAAGAAAAACCCCACTCGACTAACCATCTCGGTTAGCGAGGACACACATTTTAATAATATGACATATAAAGATACGCCCGGAGCAACCGGTGAAATAAGCATCATCCAATAATGTAACAATTTAAAATGATACAAAACGGAGTTTAAAATGAAAAGCGTAAGTAATCGCGAGCACAATCTATAAGTTTATAAAAATGGGAAACAACCAAATCGAAGTAAATGAAAGAAAATAAGAAGAGCCAAATGCACATGTCAACGACCCTGGCCAACATCCTCGTACTGTCCCGGTGCTCGCTCGTCCGGATAATCATAACCTGAAATCCATAACAAGAATTTCCCCAAAACGGGTCCCCAAAGGGGTTAGCAATTACGCTAGTACAAGTAATTAAGGCAAACCAATCGCTTACACATTTCATAGTTCATGCACCAATATCAATTTCAAAAGCCAAAACCAGACATGTCTTTTCCGGAAACAAACAGTCAAACAATTTGCCTTGGGAACAAAGTAATATCATAGATCCCGCCCGAGGCCTCTAAGGACCCTCCCGAGCTGGCCATATTATAAAACAAAACACGCACGTGCATCGCCTTGGGAACAGAGTAATATCATAGATCCCGCCCGAGGCCTCTAAGGACCCTCCCGAGCTGGCTAGCTAAAAAAACTCATGAATCCAGGACTCAACCCTTTGGATTCCCTCCGTGATCCCGTCGGACCAACCCGAGGTGAGCAATTCACACACAAAATACATTACCATTCCACGTTAAGCATAAAGGTTTCCAAAAATACTTGCCTTGAGTAATTGATGACGCAACGAACGGAAAGGATAATCACCGACGAACGCTAAGAACCAACGGAACCGAACCTAACGATTTGAAGAACATAATCACAACCAACTCTCGACGAATACGGAAATGGAATACACCAGAAAACCCGCCTACGATTCATGTATATTCGTACAAAAATAACAACGAGGGCGGACCACAACCAAACCCTCTCGATTCCGTAAAAACCACAAAATATACCATGAATCCGTAGGAAAGTTAATGATACTAACAATATTAATCGTATTCATCATGAATCCACCAACAAAACGGAACGAATCGGAAGAAAAACCCAAAACCCCCAAATTATCAGAAAGTAGGGTTCTAAGAGATATTACCTTTGAATATCCAAGTACTATGATCCGTAGAACACGCGTTGGATTGATTATCCGGGCTTCACAACCGAAGGAGAATGATGAAAATCAACCCCCAATTGATGAATGATGAGAAGTTCTCCCCCTCTCTCTCTCTCTCGCGTAAATGGAAGAAGAAGGAAGAAATGAGCTGCTCTCGCTCAAAACAACGCAATTATAGGGTTGACCGCATTGTGTGCCGCGGCCCAGCTGAAGTGTGCCGTGGCACGTGCCAAAAATTGCTCCTGTGGCTCGGAAGGTGCCGCGGCCCAGCCGACATGTGCCGCGGCACCCGGTACAGTCGGGTTTTGGCCGAAAATGCCACACGAGTGTGCCATGGCCCGGACGGGTGTGCCGCGGCACTGACTCGGCAGTGTGCCGCGGCCCCGAACGGATGTGCCGCAGCACTGACTCGGTAGTGCGCCGCGGCCCCGGACGGGTGTGCCGCGGCACACAGTACAGTCCGCTCGGCCAAAAACTGGAAAAATATGTGTGCCGCGGCGTACACTCCTTGTGCCGCGGCCCACACCTCCTTTGGGTCCTAAAATGGTGAAAAATGATCCGGGAAGAGAATAAAAGCAATAGGAATCAATATTTGGGAAACAATAACACGAAATGGATCCACGACAACCCCGAAACGGCGGTTCCGCACGACAATAACGAGAATCAAATCAATAGATGACAGGAAAGATACAATGAAAGATACACGAGGGTTACTAAAATTGAAAAAAATACACCGGAAATGAAAATACAAGGGAAAGAAAAATGCGGATATTACATTCTACTCCTCTAAAAATAAGTTTCGTCGGGAAACTTAAGAAACAAACAACTCGGGGTACCTAGCACGCATGCTATCCTCGGTTTCCCAAGTTGCCTCCTCGACACCGTGTCTCGACCACTGCACTTTGACCAAAGGGATGGTCTTATGCCTCAGTCGTTTCTCACGATGCTCCAAAATCTTCAAGGAACGTTCTTCAAAGGTAATATCCTCGGCAACATCAATCTCACTATAATCGATGACGTGACTAGGATCTGGGATATATTTCCTCAGCTGGGAAACATGAAAAACGCTATGAACATGACTCAGGGCCGGGGGTAACGCCAAACGGTATGCTAACCCACCGACTTGCTCGAGAATCTCGAAGGGTCCAATAAATCTCGGACTCAACTTCCCCTTCTTCCCGAAATGGAAAACTCCTCTCATCGGCGACACCTTCAGCAAAACGTGGTCTCCCACCTCGAATTCTAAAGGTCGACGACGGACATCGGCATATGACTTCTGTCGAATTTGGGCAGTTAACATCCGTTCCCGAATCAATTCTA
Source organism: Orobanche coerulescens (assembly GCA_033398695.1). Classification (NCBI taxonomy): domain Eukaryota; kingdom Viridiplantae; phylum Streptophyta; class Magnoliopsida; order Lamiales; family Orobanchaceae; genus Orobanche; species Orobanche coerulescens. The sequence continues at coordinate 32,925,546 of CM065814.1, read as the reverse complement.
TCTTCCGTCTCGTCTCTAAAACGACATCCGGCTCGGTCCCGACCAAATCGGACGCCTCATTCCAACAAATCGGTGATCGGCATCACCGCCCATAAAGTGCCTCATACGGTGCCATCCGAATCGACGCGTGCCAACTATTGTTGTACGTGAATTCGATTAATGGCAAATGCTCCTCCCAGTCGCTGCTCCAATCGAGAGCGCACGCACGCAACATATCCTCGAACGTCTGGATAGTGCGTTCCGACTGTCCATCCGACTGAGGATGAAAAGAGGTACTCAAACGCAAACGAGTACCCAACGCCTTATGCACCGCCTGCTAGAAGTGCGATACAAAATGGCCATCACGATCCGAAACAATAGACTTCGGAATACCGTGAAGCCTCACAATATGCGCGATAAACACACGAGCTAACTTCTCCGGGCCCCAAGTATCATTGATGCCCAAAAAATATGCCGACTTGGTCAGGCGATCCACAATCACCCAAACCATATTCATGCCCGATCTCGATCTCGGCAAACTCGTAATGAAGTCCATAGATATGTCTTCCCATTTCCATTCTGGAACGGGAAGTGACTGCAATAATCCAGCCGGTCGCTGATGCTCGATTTTGACGTGCTGACAAGTCAAACATCTCGCCACAAACTGCGCGGCCTCTTTCTTCATATCGTTCCACCAGAAATTCCTCCTCAGGTCCTTGTACATCTTACTCGAACCAGGATGAATGGAGTAAGGCGTAGCATGGGCCTCGCGCAGAATACTTTGTCTCAACTCTAAGTCGTTCGGCACACAAAGCCGACTCTGGAATCTCAAAACACCATCCTCATGAATCACAAACCCAGGAGACTTTCCTTTAAGAACGTTCTCTCGGATTTGAGTAATCATCGGATCCTCTAACTGCTTCAGCTTAATTTCATCGATCAAAGACGACGAAATCTCTAAGGCACAAAGTTGCCCGGACTCGTGCAACAAAACTTCAACATTTAACTCGATCAAAGACCGTCGAAGCTCATACCGAGACGTAAGGACCTCAAGCGTTCGCAACACGACTGGTTTCCGACTCAAGGCGTCGGCCACGACGTTCGCCTTGCCCGGATGATAAAGGATTTCAAGGTCATAATCCTTAATCAGCTCTAACCACCTCCTCTGCCTCATATTCAACTCCCGCTGAGTAAATATGTATTTCAGACTTTTATGATCGGTAAAAATCTGACATGCAGAGCCGAAAATATAGTGACGCCAAATCTTGAGCGCAAAGACAACAGCCGCTAACTCCAAATCGTGAGTAGGGTAGTTAAGCTCATATGGCCTCAACTGTCTCGACGCATAAGTGATGGTCTTGCCGTGCTGCATCAATACGCAATCAAGACCCTGACCCGAAGCATCGCTATAAACAGCAAAACCTTTGTTGCCACACGGCAACGCTAAAATCGGGACTGAAGTCAAACGCCTCTTCAGATCCTCAAAACTGGACTGCCTCTCGTCATTCCAGACGAATTTCTCGGATTTCTGGAGCAACTGTGTAAGTGGCCGAGCTAGTTTCGAGACACCCTCGACAAACCTACGGTAGTAGCCAGCCAATCCCAAGAAACTACGGACCTCCTTCACATTCGTGGGCGGTGCCCAATCCAACACTGCCTCAATTTTCTGCGGATCCACACGAACTCCCTCGGCTAAAATCACGTGACCCAAAAACATCACTTCCTTCAGCCAGAACTCACATTTCGAGAACTTCGCATAGAGTTGCTCGGTCCTCAACATGTCTAACACTATCCGCAAATGATGGGCATGCTCTTCCTCATTCCTCGAATAGATAAGAATATCGTCAATGAAGACGACGACATACTTATCCAAATACTCGATAAAGACTTTGTTCATCAATTGCATGAACACCGCCGGCGCATTAGTTAACCCGAAAGGCATAACTACAAACTCATAATGTCCGTATCTCGTCCGAAAAGCTGTTCTCAGCACATCGGACTCCCTCACCCGGAGCTGATAGTACCCCGATCTCAAATCAATCTTCGAGAATACCGCCGCTCCCTGTAATTGATCGATCAAGTCATCAATTCTCGGCAAAGGATACTTGTTCTTGATGGTCACCTTGTTTAGTTCGCGATAGTCGATACATAAACGCAGTGAACCATCCTTATTCCGCACAAACAGGACCGGTGCGCCCCAAGGTGAGGCGCTCGGTCGAACATATCCCGACTCAAGAAGCTCACTCAACTGCTTCTTCAACTCTGACATCTCTGAAGGTGCCATGCGATACGGCGTCTTAGAAATAGGAGCCGCGCCCGGCTCTAGCTCTATAGCAAACTCGACCTCACGATCCGGTGGCAATCCCGGTAACTCGTCAGGAAATACATCAGGAAACTCACTAACGACTGGAATCGATGAAAGCTCGACTCCACCATCCTCCGTCTTCAAGGCGTAACACCAATAACCAGTACACCCTTTTCGCAGGAGTCTCATCACCTTCAAGGCGTTAATAACGAACTTCTGGTTTCTCTTTCGCCCCGCGAAAGAATGTTTGGTGCCGTCCTCGGCTAGCATGGTAATGATCCTCGTGCGGTAGTTCATGATTGCACCATGCCGCTCGAGCCAATCATCCCCGAGAATTAAATCCTCACCCTCGATACTCACGACAATAAGATTAGAGAGCCAAGCCCTCTCACAAATAAACACAGAACAGTCCCGGACTTCTCGATCACCGACAATTCTATCACCGCTAGGAAGTTTAACGATGAAAGGTTCACAAGGTGACAAGCAGTCGAGACTCAAGCGGCGTACACACTCTAGAGAAATGAATGAATGCGTAGCACCCGAATCAAAAAGCACACTGACAGGATGGGAATGGATATGAACGATACCTGTCGCCACAGTAGCTGCTGGATCATCGGCCTTCCTCATCTCATAGATACGCGGCTGGGCAGAGCCGACACTGGAAGCTCCTCCCCTAGCGGGCTGACCCCGACCCCTACCTTGGCCGAAATTCGGTGGAGGCGGCGGAGCAAATGAGCCCTGGTTCACACTCGGTTCCATAGGTGCTGGGTGAGAAGAACGAGAGCCGCGAAGCTGTCTGATCTGTTCACAAAAGAGGGCCTTGTGGCCCAACTGTCCACAAGTATGACAAGTAAATTGCGGACGAGGACACTGCCGGTTCCTATGGCCCTGCACACCACAGTTAAAGCATGTGGGTTCACGAGCGGAGGTTCCGGCGGCACCCCGAAAGATCCCAGAGAAACGAGCCGAACCGCCCGTAGAAATATTTGCAGCCTGAGATTTCTGCTGGCCTCCACTCTTGGGACCAGAAAAATTTCCGACCAACTTCTGCTTCTTACTCTCACGAGCCATATCACTAGCTGTCACCAACATATCATAAGCGAGGGCCCTACTCTGATAATCCTTCAAAGTAGTGCAGACGAGTCCAGACATATAGTCCCGAATGGACAGTTTGATCCTCCTGGAAAAATGGAAAATTTTGTCGCTCTCTTCGACAACTTGGGTCTTCACATAGCCCAACTCCTTGTTAAAATCAGCAATAGCTTGAGACACGGGAATATCCCGTGGTTGAGCATCATAGAAAGCATGCACTCGAGCCTGTCTGACCGGCCACGGGCAATATTCAGTCTCCATCAATTCCTGAAATTCGGCCCACGAAGCCACATGGTGTTTGGGCCCAACGGCCTCCCACCAATCCGTAGCGTCCCCTGTGAGAAAGTATTGAGCAATAGGGACTTTACGGTCCTCGGGATAGTTAGTGGCAACGAAGACCTTAGGAGGATGCATCTTGATGCTCCCGAAAACTGAGGAGGATGCATCTTGATGACATCTTGGAGCCAACGGTCCGTTCCGCCCCGATTAACGTGGGCCTGATTGGGGTTCTGAACCACCTGAGCTATCGCCGCCATCTGGTTAACCATTTGCTGCATAACAGTCGCAATACCAAGATCGGCGCGCTCTTGAGAAGAAGCATGATCGTGGCGATGGCCACGTGCTTGCCGGCTCCCGAAGAATGCGACGTGGCCGCCCCGCCGGCTACCCCACGTCCTCGGCCGCGTCCACGACCACGACCACGACCACGGTTTCCTCCGGCATCCATACTGGTGTTAAGGGATAACAGAAGTATATTGATGATGAGTAAGGGAGGAAAAGCAACTACAATTCGAAAGTGGAAATACAATTCAAGAAACAGAAAAGCCGAATAAGAAAACTTACGAGCACTGGAAGTACTGAGATGCTGGCAGCGGTGTGACAATGTGCAAAACAAAACACGACTAGACCCAAATAACCAACAAGCCTAGGTATCCATAAACCTAGTGCTCTGATACCATTTTCTGTAACACCCCGAGATATTCGAAGTATGTTACAGCGCCGTGGAACCCTACATGGGACCCACCAGGATACAACAAGAAAAACCCCACTCGACTAACCATCTCGGTTAGCGAGGACACACATTTTAATAATATGACATATAAAGATACGCCCGGAGTAACCGGTGAAATAAGCATCATCCAATAATGTAACAATTTAAAATGATACAAAACGGAGTTTAAAATGAAAAACCTAAGTACTCGCGAGCACAATCTATAAGTTTATAAAAATGGGAAACAACCAAATCGAAGTAAACGAAAGAAAATAAGAAGACCCAAATGCACATGTCAACGACCCTGGCCAACATCCTCGTACTGTCCCGGTGCTCGCTCGTCCGGATAATCATAACCTGAAATCCATAACAAGAATTTTCCCAAAACGGGTCCCCAAAGGGGTTAGCAATTACGCTAGTACAAGTAATCAAGGCAAACCAATCGCTTACACATTTCATAGTACATGCACCAATATCAATTTCAAAAGCCAAAACCAGACATGTCTTTTCCGGAAACAAACAGTCAAACAATTTGCCTTGGGAACAAAGTAATATCATAGATCCCGCCCGAGGCCTCTAAGGACCCTCCCGAGCTGGCCATATTATAAAACAAAACACGCACGTGCATCGCCTTGGGAACAGAGTAATATCATAGATCCCGCCCGGGGCCTCTAAGGACCCTCCCGAGCTGGCTAGCTAAAAAAACTCATGAATCCAGGACTCAACCCTTTGGATTCCCTCCGTGATCCCGTCGGACCAACCCGAGGTGAGCAATTCACACATAAAATACATTACCATTCCACGTTAAGCATAAAGGTTTCCAAAAATACTTGCCTTGAGTAATTGATGACGCAACGAACGGAAAGGATAATCACCGACGAACGCTAAGAACCAACGGAACCGAACCTAACGATTTGAAGAACATAATCACAACCAACTCTCGACGAATACGGAAATGGAATACACCCGAAAACCCGCCTACGATTCATGTATATTCGTACAAAAATAACAACGAGGGCGGACCACAACCAAACCCTCTCGATTCCGTAAAAACCACAAAATATACCATGAATCCGCAGGAAAGTTAATGATACTAACAATATTAATCGTATTCATCATGAATCCACCAACAAAACGGAACGAATCGGAAGAAAAACCCAAAACCCCCAAATTATCCGAAAGTAGGGTTCTAAGAGATATTACCTTTGAAGATCCAAGTACTATGATCCGTAGAACACGCGTTGGATTGATTATCCGGGCTTCACAACCGAAGGAGAATGATGAAAATCAACCCCCACTTGATGAATGATGAGAAGTTCTCCCCCCCTCTCTCTCTCTCGCGCGCGTAAATGGAAGAAGAATGAAGAAATGAGCTGCTCTCGCTCAAAACAACGCAATTATAGGGTTGACTGCATTGTGTGCCGCGGCCCAGCTGAAGTGTGCCGCGGCACAAAAATTGCTCCTGTGGCTCGCGGTGTGCCGTGGCCCAGCCGACATGTGCCGCGGCACCCGGTACAGTCGGGTTTTGGCCGAAAATGCTACACGAGTGTGCCGCGGCCCGGACGGGTGTGCCGCGGCACTGACTCGGCAGTGTGCCGCGGCCCCAAACAGATGTGCCGCGGCACTGACTCGGCAGTGTGCTGCGGCCCCGGACGGGTGTGCCGCGGCACACAGTACAGTCCGCTCGGCCAAAAACTGGAAAAATGTGTGTGCCGCGACGCACACTCCTTGTGCCGCGGCCCACACCCCCTTTGGGTCCTAAAATGGTGAAAAATGATCCGGGAAGAGAATAAAAGCAATAGGAATTAATATTTAGGAAACAATAACACGAAATGGATCCACGGCAACCCCGAAACGGCGGTTCCGCACGACAATAACTAGAATCAGATCAATAGATGACAGGAAAGATACACTGAAAGATACACGAGGGTTACTACAATCGAAAAAAATACACCGAAAATGAAAATACAAGGGAAAGAAAAATGCGAATATTACAATACCTCTGCATAGCTAGTTAGCAGGTTGAGGTCTCGTTCGTTAACGAAATTAACCAGACAAATAACTCCACCAACTAAGAACGGCCATGCACCATCACCCATAGATACGTTCTTCATTGATACGAGAGCCGAGATATCCGTTGCCGAGAGTCATTTTGACATTCGAGATCTTTCTCCCCACGCTCCCGCGAACGGAGCGAGGGAGACAGACGCTTCTATGAGTTTTCCTTGGCGCATACCTCACCCGGGTTCGTTAGCCCGCACAACGCACACCTAGCTGCCCGCATGCGGGAGTGGAATGCGACGTGATCGCCACACGATGAAATTTCAAAGATTACCCGGGCCTGTCGGCCAAGGCTATAAACTCGTTGAATACATCAGTGTAGCGCGCGTGCAGCCCAAAACATCTAAAGGCGTCACAGAAATGTTATTTGCCTCGAACTTCCAAATAGACATTTTAGGCAATTTTGAGTGAAAATTCAATATTTTCCCAAATGAAATCCTAATCCAAACTCTTTCATATTCAATCCAAAACCCAAGAAGGTAGAGCAAAATCAAATATTGGTAAACTCTGTTTCTAACCCTAAATTTCCATCTTTTACTTATTTGTCATTTTATTTATGTCATTACTTTAAAGTCTTTACTTTTATGTCATTTACTTAAAATGTAACGTTATATAATACCCGGTCCAAATCAAGAAATGATCCCTTCTCTATTATATTATTTCAATTTTTTTAAATTGCAATTAAAAAATAATTTTTGTGGTTAATCGAGCCGAAATCGAAAATAATCGGTCCTGTTCGGTTAACCACATAAACCGTTTTTCTCTAATTTCGATTTAAAAAATTATAATAATATAATATAATTATAAATATAAAAATATAATTTCACAAAATAATCTGCTGTAGGAAGGATTCTAATTTCAATTTTTAATTTACAAAAACTAAAATAATATAATATAATTATAAAATAAAAAATAATATTTAATAAATATATTTTATAAAACAGGTTTTTGATTTGGAACCGAACAGTTATCGGTTAGACCGAAAATCGAAAAAAATGATACACAATAGAATCGAAAACCGGACCGATAAGCAAAATTACAGTTCTTGGTTAACCAAAATCGTACGGTTCCGATTCAGTTCTAATTCTAACCGAGAACGGAAACCATTTCGACAGCCCTATATTTGCATGCGAAAATTTTCATTTAACCAACCTTTCTGGAGTCGACCCAAACCTATCATAAGCCGACACACTTGACCTTTTTGGTTGGTACGGGGTATATGCAGAAGAGGGGTGATAGGGCAACACCCTGAACCACACCCCCATACAGACTTCGTGCTTTATGGGTGTTGTAGCACACGCTTTACAGATAAAATATTCATAATAATATTATAATAAAATTAATAGTAAAACACGCGATACAATACCCATAAAACACGAGTGTATTTGAGGGTGTGGTTTAGAGGGTTGGCCCTATCATTTCTCTACGCAGAAACGCAACATAGTTGAGGGGGTAGAATATGTATTTTCCAAGGTCCAATAGGCAAAAAGCACAATAACCGTTCTTTGTTTATTTGATAACAAGAGAGTAAAAGAATGGTTATTCTTCTCGATATACTTTGCCAAGATATTCTTTCTTTGGGAGAAGTAAAAGAAAACTCAGTTTTTTTATGAAAAAGACATTTTTACCAACGAAGTATGCGCTGTTTTTTAGAATTTGTGTGCCGATTCTGAAATTACGCTCTTGTTTATAGTATGTTTCTCACATTTTTATCATATTTGTAATTAATGTATGAATGATATTTATGTTCCTTAAACCCTAATTGTGTATCTATAAATAAAGGCATTTGACCCTCATAATAAGACATGCCATTTTTTTTCTCTTTTATTTTCCTCTTTTTTCTCTCAAGTTCATAACACTTTATCAGTACGATCTCTCTCAGAAAGAAATTTTTTTTACCCATTAGCGCACATACTCTATTTTCACAAAAAGGTAGAATTGCGTCCTGATTTTCTTTTATCTTCTTTGTGTTTTATTCTCGATCTGTATTAACATTATGGCACATGATCTCGTATTCTTCTTCTTCAAAAAAAAAGTTATGATTATATGTAGATTTAGACTTAATTATATAATTGTTATTTTAATGTAGATTATATGCATATTTCATATATTCTCTACTAATTATTCCGATTTCACTATCATCATACATAAATAATATATATGATGATCTAAGAAATCTATTATCAAATCGATAAATTGTTGTTTCCTGAAGAAACAAGATCTAACAATTCTTAATAGTTCAGAAGATTATTAAGTTAAAAGATTTTTGAACAAATACAATATTATTTCGTCATATCCTAGTTGAATATGGTGTGTTCCTGAAGAACACTACGTGATCTAAAAATTTTTGTGTAAATTTCTGATGAAGAACACAAAATAATATTCCTGAATAATATTATCTGGGCTCTTGAAGAAGCACTTTCTTTTTATTTATTTTATTTTGCACTATTTTGTTATCGTGTAATTTTATTTCTTAAAATTATTGCTCCAGAAGTAGCACAATTAATTGCAATACTATTGACAAATATACTTGTTTTAATATTATTTCTTGATCTTGAATATCATAATATTTAATATTTGGGTCCCGAAGATTCAAAGGTTAATAGTAACCTGCAGTTTTCAACGCTTTATATGCGTTATTGATGCTCAAAAATGATCAAGACGAGCAATCATCGTGTAGTAAAATTGAAGAATCGATATTAATCGAGTTATTTTGGTGTTTTTATATAGATTTGTTGTAGTTCAGTAAATCGAGTGTATAGCTCTCATCCGAACTCCGAATGAGGTGTTCTTGGATGATTTGGAAAGCTAACAAAAGGTTCTACAATTTTCGTGTTTTGAGTTTTCTCATATTCGGAGAGTAGCGATGCTTAAATCGAGAATCAAGTGGCTGCTCCGAATTGGAGTTTGTGATCAATTGTTGTCCACTAAATTGATCGTATCTCAGTCATCCGAAGTCTGATTTAAACGTTTTAAGATGATTCAGAAATCTGAAAGATAGATCTACGACTTTCATGTTTTGACTTTTCTTAGATTCCGAATTATTCAAATAATATTCTTACAAAATTTGTACTCCCGAAGTGGTACAAATAACATGTTATCTGCTCCTCAAGTAGCCGATGATATTTCTATTAACTATATTGACACTTGTTGTTTCATTAGTAAAGCACATTAAGTTATATGTCAATTATACACGTCTAGATAAGTAAATATGACACCCGAAGTTTCATATGCTTCACAAACATTACGTGAATAAATTTGAAACCTGAAGTTTCATCTGTTACAAGTATCTCGCAAACAAATTCTGAAACCTGAAGTTTCAATATTAGTATGACCATGTGATATGTCAAATATTTAAAGATCTTTATACAGAAATTTGTAGTTTCGCTTTCACATGATAAGAACCTAAAGTTCTACATAATATTCACCATTTAAATATGAACTTGCAGTTTCACATAGTTTAATTGAAGGACGCGACGTTCTTCTTAATAATGATTTGAAACCAGGAGTTTCATATCAAAATTCTTGAACTTAAAGTTGAGAAGTATCGAATATTATATTATTGAAACTCGAAGTTTCATAACGAAACTACATTACAAATTAGAAGCATAACATTATGTTTCAACTATTAACTCAAGTAGCGATTGATATATGGTTACGATTTATCATAATCATAAAGATTACACATCATTGCTCCCGAAGTAGCACGATTATCTTGAGCTTTTTCACATATTTATTCACGACAGTTCTACCTCATATTATCTAATTCTTTTTGGATCTATGGTTCTACCTTCTCCATTCTTTTGGTGGATCGACTTCCTAGAGGTATAAAGCTATATATTTAAATTTGATATTGTATTAACATTATTACCGATCGGAAGTTACGAAAATTGAAAGAATTTTTCAAAAATAACTTTTGATGATATTTTGATTGAATAATTGTGGATTAGACATACTGTACAATTTAAAATATGATATGAATATTTTGGTTCAGTGCTTGAACAATTATCTATGAATGACTTAAAATATGACAGATTCAATTGATTCATTTTCTTATGATTCTACTATTAAAGTATGTTGTGTCATAATTATAGAAAAAAAAAATCAATGGATATAAAAACTATTGTTAATAATATATACATTTTATAAACTGCAAATCATGATATTAAAATGGAAGTATTTTTTTACTTGTGCAGAAATTGTGATTTGCTCAATTGCATCGACATGTTTTGATTATTATAAATTTTTTATAATGCATGTATTTCTGTTGCTATATGATTTAATTATGCAATTGATTATATTGCACTAATTTTGTAGTTTCTAGAAGAAACATAAATTACAATATTCTTAATAATCTTGGAGATTATTAATAAATAAATAGTTGATGTTCTTAATGAACACATCAATATCTTATCATACTAAAAACAATGTGTTTATGATGAACACATTAAATAAGTTATTTAATATTCTTGAAGAATATTAAATATTGGGGTTGCAATTTTTTGAACTTTACTTTGAGCATTTGTACTCCTTCTCGTTATTAAATTATTTTTACAGTTATCATTATATTGATTTAAATTGTTGCTCCTGAAGTAAAACAATGAATATTCTTGATGAATATTACAAATTCTCGAAGAATAATTCATATTGTAGGTGATATATGTTTATCCCTCTAACTAGTTTCTTGAAGAAACACAAATTTGCAATCTCAATAATCTTGAAGATAATTAAAAATAAATAGTTGAAGTTCCTGAAGAACAACACAATGATATTTCATCATAATTTTATAATAAGTTTATGATGATCACGTCAAATAAATTTAGTATTCCTGAAGAATATTAAAATTTTGAGATTGCATTTTTTTATGCTTTATTTCGAGCATTGTTATCTTCTATTCTCATTATTTAATTATTTTAATCATTATCCTTATATTATTTTAATATTTTAGGTGATATATTTATCTCCAATTAAAAAAAATGTTATATGTCATATTAACATTGATTTGATCAATCTTATTTGTGGAATGATATTGAAATTGATTTGCAATATCTTATTAAAACAATCCCTGAAGGATTGGTAGAATTCAAATGATAATATTCTTATTATTATCTCTCGAAGAGCTTCATTAATCCTTCGACGAGTATTAAACTAGTTATATATTGATTCTACAATGAATATCAAATAATTACATGATGTATTTTGCATCCAATGACCATGTTGCGATGAATTTATAATTCAAGGATCCAAATTATTACCAAGGCATGAATATTTGGATCAATATGTAATTAGTGCGTGATTAAAATACCTCCGGAAGAGGATTTCTCATATGATAATTTCACGTATCTATATGGGCTACATGAAAAATACATGCATACTTTGTCAAAATACATATTTAGAGCCTAAAATTAGGGTCAATTGATCATTTGATACGCTGATTTTATAATCTAACTCAATATTCCCGACATTAGGGGGAGATATGAAATATAAATAAGAGAAAGTCGGAAAATTCTCGTTGGGTTGGATATTTAAATTTATGCACTATGAACTCGAAGTTCAACAAGTTATGATTGCCAAAGGAGTGATGAAATCTCATATACCAGTTGCATATGTACCATAAAGAATTAAAGTCGAATGTGAACGAAATATATTTGTTGATACTCCTCGACGCTGTAATACCCGTAATTTCGATTTCCGGTAATTTTCTTTTTTTTGGCGGAAGTCCATTTTGACAACTTGTTCATGACCGTTTCGTCATTCCGAGAATGATTAATTCTGCACTTTTTGTCACCCGAGTTCGTTTCGGTGTCGTTTTGTTGAGTTCCGTATTTTTTTGGCGACTTTTCCGCACTTGAGCTCGATTCTTGCGAATCTCGTCCGAAACTATTGTTTCGAGTTTCTCGTAAGTTCATTTAATGTTATTATTCATGTTGCGAGTTTTGGTTCGGTGTTTCGATCATGTTCCGTTGTCGAATTTCGACACTTTGGGTGGTCGGAATCGTGTGTTCTCTTAGCGCTTGGATTCGTCTTTGCGAGTACTTCGTAACCGTATCTCCGATTTTTACTCAGGTTCGGGTTTCAGGGTCGTCCGGGCCGTCGGAGTGGCCACGGCCGAGTCACGGCTGTAAAACCCCCAGATTTAACCGGAAATATTACAGCGCCGTGGGCCCCGATATGGAACCCACAAGGCTAAAAGAAATTTTCGCAAACATTTACAAATGTCCAAGAGGCCAACGACGGTACTATCTGTAAAAATTCACAAAGACTTATAAAAATCCATTTATCAGAAACCGTCGGAAAAACTCATTTGAAATCACAAGGCCAAACGGCCGAAACTCAAAAGTTTAGAAAATGGTTTCCAAAGTAACCTCAATTACCACATACCAAAAGAGCGTCTCAAAATACTCACGCAGCGGAAAAAGACCAACCAAAAAGATACTCTAGCAGCGGAATACAAGAACCAATCAAGAAACTCAATGCACAGAACATGTCCTAGCCAGTATCCTCCGGGAAGCTCATCTCTTCACGACCGCTACAAGCTCGATACTCCAAGAACCTAAAAATAAATCCCACGACGGGGTCAGCCATAATATCCAACAATGATAACCGTCACATCACATTAATAATTACATACCAATGAGAATACAACATAAGAATACGACCAACGTAATCTTACCGCCATAACTTTACTTACTCAAGAAATTCTCATCAGAATAACCATTATCACATTTCACATCCTGTACTCGATTAACCAATAAACTCGAACATAATATCTGTATTGTATGTCAAACAATACTCAAGATTCTCAAACTATCATAACCAACTCACGATACGGAAATATACCATTACTGACCAATACGATCCGTCGAATAACATCATCAAATCCCAAAACGATAACCGATTGTCCATCAAAGACAAATACCAAGGAAATACGGAACATACCTCGAGATATGATGTGCCACGACATCATACCAGTCTAATCCGAGATCAGATCAATGCAATACGAACACGGTCCTAACACAAGACCTACAAATGCATACTCATATGACCGCGTTAATATGATCACAACAATAACAATCATGTATACTCAATGGAAATCCGACGATCCAGCGCCCTCAGCATAGATCCCCTTGATGATCCTACCAGATCATCATAAGGTGGATAACCAACAATGCACATATGAACAACAACACATGATAAAATCAATGATGCGAATTCACAAGATTCCATCAACACAATACTGGTAATCCAACGATCCAGCGCCCTCAGCATAGATCCCCATGATGATCCCGTCAAACCAACGCATGGTGGAAAACCTGTCCAACGATCCAGCACCCTCAGCATAGATCCTCATGATGATCCCGTAGAACCAACGCATGATGGACATTCGATCCAGCGCCCTCAGCATAGATCCTCATAATCCCATCGGATTATTTACACAACATAAACAACACAATATGCATACACATATGCAAATCAACACGTTCATCAACATGAACAACATAACATGCACGACAACATGACAATTTACTAGGACGACTTCATGTTCAACAACATGAAAGAAAATGTACGAGACCAAAATAAATAACATTAAACCATAATCAATATGGAATACTTGCCCCGAGTCCTTCGGGAGCAACCTCGATGTCCAATCATCACCGACTATTATCCTCAATGCTCGGCGATCCAAACGTACAATGAACTATAGATACTCATATCCTCGTCTTTACCATAATGTAACCTCGATACTCGAACATACCAATAACTGAGACAAAGCATATACATTATGATTTACCTCCCAGAATCGAAGGAACGATATGCGATCCGAATACCCAGAGTTTACAAGAATAATCATCGCTATATGCATTATACACGAAATGAAACTGAAACCATTCATTAAATATTATAACTGAGCAAGTAATAACTTGCCTCGATACCGATACGATGATGATGAAGCCTCTACCAGTCACAATGCCTTCGTCTACGAGCTCCTGGGCCCTGACCATGCAATTCACGAACACGCTCGAACACGACCGCAATATCCGGTTATAATCGCCGATCAATAATCTCAACCTACCGAAGTAATCAAATAACATACATCCGATAACAATCAACAATTGACAAAACTAACCAATCGAACTCAACGGTTCAACACAACCTCGAATAAACACAGTCAGAACCAACCAAGTCAAACCATCACGAATTCATAATCAAAACACAAAAATACTGCACTGTCTGCCTACTTAGCGCACGTTAAACGCATAACGTAGCGTGCGCTAAGTTGTCCTGTTAGCGGCGCTAATGCTGTACAGTGGCATGCATTCCAAACATCGACTCACATCTTGCGACTACAAATCCGAATGAAGGGAGACATAAATCTCCAAATCTCTTGAAGATGAACGACCCCATAATTATCACCATAATCATGCCAATGTCCATATATCAATAACAACATCAACAATCAAACCGACTCGATAACAAGGATCGTATCATGCTAAATCTGGAATTCAACCTAGTATCATGATTCATCTCATCTAAATCGACCAATATAATTACCAAGATTCAGAAATCCCTCTTAGTTCGGGTTAAATGAATCAACATCCTTACAGTATGAAGAATCTTAACTAACATCCGAAACTCTTATCAAAATTCCATTGAATCTCATATAACATCATCATATGATTATCCAACATGCTCCTTACATGAAATCATCCAAGAAAAACAAACCATTAACAAAGGAATACGAAGATTACCTGGTTTAGACGAACCAAAAAGAAGAACACTAGAACTCCATCCAAAGAATCATGAACATCTTGAAGAACAAGGCTTGAATCCAAGCTCTCAATCTAATGTTGTTAAGGATTATCATTATACAGTGTTTGGGAACCTCAAATATATCCCAACTCTCTTTCTCTCGACTGAAAGAAGAAAAATGACGAAATGCTTCTCAGCACCCTTCTGTCCCCTTTTATAATATCCATTATTAGCGTGCGCTAACATCTCATGTTTAGCGTGCGCTACAGCCTTAGCGTGCGCTAACTGACTTTGTTAGCGTGCGCTATCGCAGCCCAGAGGCTACTGCCTTGCTTCATAAACTAGCTTACGTACGTAATGCCCATGCATTAACGTACGTAAAACATCCTGCTTAGCGTACGCAAGTCATTTACCTTAGCGTGCGCTATCCGAAGTTGACTTGCTACAGTACACACCTACCACTCGTGCCCCTACATGCCGAAAGCATCCGCGATTATCGGGATTCCTTTGACCGATCTGGAATTAGCATGCGCTAGCCATACGGTTTAGCGTTCGCTAGTCCTACATGACAAACACCCGCTGACCTTATCTGGACACGCGTCGCAAGTGGCCGGGTCCACCCGCCGAAAGCTAAGATTCCATTATTGGCGATCTGATGTTAGCGTGCGCTAACCAACATACGTTAGCGTGCGCTAACTGAATATAAAAATCAACCTGGGCCTACCTGTCGGCCACCTTCCGGAACTAACCCAACAAGTCGTTACATACGTTAGGGGTCTTCCTTAGTGTACGTAACCGAACCTCTTAGCGTACGCTATCAATACTTCGTAGCGTGCGCTACCTGTACTCAGTAGCGTGCGCTAACGAACACTTAGCCATTTTCCGCAATTTCTGTCCAACATCTTGACGTACCAAAAACGAAAATAAGACACACTGAACACAAACGCTGAATCCAATAATATTCTTATACGATATACTCTATATCGAAAGTACGATAACCTGATACATGATATCCTCAAATGTAATTGTCGACCAGATACGACAATTATACCGATACTGACATCTCAGTCCTTTATTTATTTTATCCTTACTGTACAGATTCCACGCTGTACAATATAACTCGGATAAAATAATATCAAACAGCTGTAGTAGAAATTCCGGATATTACATTCTACACCGCTTAAAATAAGTTTCGTCCTCGAAACTTGCAACCCGTCATAAAAACAAACAAACAAACCGTTCAACCAAAATATCCCAAGCCATCACGACAATGATCAATCATCATCATTACTGAATAACCAAGAGAGTACACTTACAATACGCAGGTCGACGATCTCCTGAGATACTGGTAAGCGATCTCACTGTACAGTCCCAATACGCTTACAATCACGATTCCTTGAGTCTCAACAAAATTATATCATTGTCAGATGAAATAATCTATCCGTGACAAATCCTGTTTGCCTGATCACATGATCAAATTGCAATTCCGATAAAACGAATAATATCCGATATATCTGTGAAACAACTACCCAAAACGACACGAATCCTGAGGCACCGACACAAAATCCGAACGCTCAGATGATCACCAACAATGATCAACAATCAACCGAATTTATCGTCGACATAATAAATTCCAATATGACCAACCAGAGGTCAAAACACACTCGAGAATATCATCAACGTGATAAACTCCAATATTACCGACGAACGATCAACGAAAATCGAGAATACCTTCACACGGTAAACTCCAACACGATCAACACAGAACCACAGAAATAGATATACGAAAGAATAACATTCTCAAAACGAAAAATCAATCACGTACAATAGATCTCAATAAACATACCCAACTAGCGAACATTTCCCTCGGCATACGAATAACGAATCGCAAATCGAGTAACATATCAATTCATACTAGGAGTGGGAACGACCACTCAATATCCAAAACAACCAGCATGAGGTCACCATCCCCAAATTTACACTTACAAAGAAATCATTCAAAGATCACTATGGTAAGATTGCGCTACTACCGCACCCATGGACTCACATAGCACGTATGTCCCGGTTTTACAAAGTCCAAAGTTCCAAATTTACATCCTGCACATGAATCTACAACACGCAGTATATTTCTCTTATCTGATCAAACAACCGATCATCCTTGCATAACCAATCTACCATAGTAAACTTCGAATCTCTTTTCCTTGTACCATCGATATGATATGCCCGATGCACTAAATGCGTATGTACATCAATCACATTTCCAAAGCCAGTTTGAAATCATATATTCTTCTCACAAAGACAATTTTCGAAAGTTCTTTCAAGAGTTTGAAAACTCAAAACATAAATTTTCGTAAGGCCACGAAATCAATTTTAAAAATTAAATCGGCTCGCTGGTGCAAAGTTCTCGATCAAAATTCTTTTCGAATAGACACGATTAAATAAAATGGAATTTATGCAAATGCTTGTGCATATCCATACTCCTGTATACCACTTCGGCTCATCACCAATATCCACTGATATTCCATCAGAAAACCACACGATAGAGTTCCAAAATCTCAAATATATAGACTCTGATAAAAACTCCTCTCTACATACTACTCGCAACGTCAATCCTTAATCCATCCTGGATCACCTCAAATATGATATGATAAAACATTGAAATAAATCAACAAATCAAACACAACGAAAGACTTCCCGAGAGGTTCCATTTGAACAAGTGAACCAAAAACCTCAAAAGGTAGGAACAAAATAAATAAACGATTGATAAAGAGTTTTACAAATCTCGGGAGTTTTAGAAAACAGAAAAGCTTTCTTTTGAAACATTAGGGTCTCAGCCCGTATCTTGTTCCGCATTACAAGAAGTTTAAAAAGTAGAAAACTCTTTTCGGACTCCAAGTCCTGAGTTACAAAACTATTTCAAAATCGATTGGGTCTCGGCCCAAAAATCATTTTCCGTAAAACATACGTAAAATATTCATTTTGAAAGGTATCATTTTCAAATGATCAAAAGCAGTTCATATATCTCAAAATGAATTAACATGCTACATGTTCTTACCATGCACAATATTTCTCCCCAAATGCACAATTCCGTTCCAAAATCTAACCAACATACTGATTTCCAAAATCATAGTTTCTCAAGATCATCAATCCTGTCCCACTCTGACATCTCATACTGTAACGCATGATATCTGCTGAATCTCAAAACATATCAACTTAGAACGGCAATAAATCTCAATGAAATTCAAAAATCCAAATACTTACAGATCGTGAAGCCGACGATTCCCCGTGATACTGGCACATGTCTCGACTCTAGAAAATACTCGACATGAATATTTTCAAAACACACGTTTGCCAAATCAGTTCGACTCAAGAACACAATACATCTCATTCCAGAGAATCTCGTTAACACCATTTGGAAAAGTTATAACAAGCCTAGTACGATACTGGCAAATCCGATAACGCACAAGCCTGAGTGAACAACAAAGACTCACGGCTCTAATATTTTTCAATCGACAACTCGAATGACTCAACAAAAACACGACCCAACTCGACCCAAATGCTTAGGTTTTCTCAACCTAAGCTCCGATACCATATTCTGTAACACCCCCAGATTTAATCGGAAATATTACAGCACCGTGGGCCCCGATATGAAACCCACAAGGCTAAAAGAAATTTTCGCAAACATTTACAAATGCCCAAGAGGCCAACGACGGCACTATCTGTAAAAATTCACAAAGACTTATAAAAATCCATTTATCAGAAACCGTCAGAAAAACTCATTTGAAATCACAAGGCCAAACGGCCGAAACTCAAAAGTTTAGAAAATGGTTTCCAAAGTAACCTCAGTTACCAGATACCAAAAGAGCATCTCAAAATACTAACGCAGCGGAAAAAGACCAACCAAAAAGATACTCTAGCAGCGGAATACAAGAACCAATCAAGAAACTCAATGCACAGAACATGTCCTAGCCAGTATCCTCCGGGAAGCTCATCTCTTCACGACTGCTACAAGCTTGATACTCCAAGAACCTAAAAATAAATCCCACGACGGGGTCAGCCATAATATCCAACAATGATAACCGTCACATCACATTAATAATTACATACAAATGAGAATACAACATAAGAATACGACCAACGTAATCTTACCGCCATAACTTTACTTACTCAAGAAATTCTCATCAGAATAACCATTATCACATTTCACATCCTGTACTCGATTAACCAATAAACTCGAACATAATATCTGTATTGTACCTCAAACAATACTCAAGATTCTCAAACTATCATAACCAACTCACGATACGGAAATATACCATTACTAACCAATACGATCCGTCGAATAACATCATCAAATCCCAAAACGATAACCGATTGTCCATAAAAGACAAATACCAAGGAAATACGGAACATACCTCGAGATATGATGTGCCACGACATCATATCAGTCTAATCCGAGATCAGATCAATGCAATACGAACACGGTCCTAACACAAGACCTACAAATGCATACTCATATGACCGCGCTAATATGATCACAACAATAACAATCATGTATACTCAATGGAAATCCGACGATCCAGCGCCCTCAGCATAGATCTCCTTGATGATCCTATCAGATCATCATAAGGTGGATAACCAACAATACACATATGAACAACAACACATGATAAAATCAATGATGCGAATTCACAAGATTCCATCAACACAATACTGGTAATCCAACGATCCAGCGCCCTCAGCATAGATCCCCATGATGATCCCGTCGAACCAACGCATGGTGGAAAACCTGTCCAACGATCCAGCGCCCTCAGCATAGATCCTCATGATGATCCCGTCGAACCAACGCATGATGGACATTCGATCCAGCGCCCTCAGCATAGATCCTCATAATCCCATCGGATTATTTACACAACATAAACAACACAATATGCATACACATATGCAAATCAACACGTTCATCAACATGAACAACATAACACGCACGACAACATGACAATTTACTAGGACGACTTCATGTTCAACAACATGAAAGAAAATGTACGAGACCAAAATAAATAACGTTAAACCATAATCAATATGGAATACTTGCCCCGAGTCCTTCGGGAGAAACCTCGATGTCCAATCATCACCGACGATTATCCTCAATGCTCGGCGATCCAAACGTACAATGAACTATAGATACTCATATCCTCGTCTTTACCATAATGTAACCTCGATACTCGAACATACCAATAACTGAGATAAAGCATATACATTATGATTTACCTCCCAGAATCGAAGGAACGATATGCGATCCGAATACCCAGAGTTCACAATAATAATCATCGCTATATGCATTATAAACGAAATGAAACTGAAACCATTCATTAAATATTATAACTGAGCAAGTAATAACTTGCCTCGATACCGATACGATGATGATGAAGTCGCTACCAGTCACAATGCCTTCGTCTACGAGCTCCTCGGCCCTGACCATGCAATTCACCAACACGCTCGAACACGACCGCAATATCTGGTTATAATCGCCGATCAATAATCTCAACCTACCGAAGTAATCAAATAACATACATCCGATAACAATCAACAATTGACAAAACTAACCAATCGAACTCAACGGTTCAACACAACCTCGAATAAACACAGTCAGAACCAACCAAGTCAAACCATCACGAATTCATAATCAAAACACAAAAATACTGCACTGTCTGCCTACTTAGCGCACATTAAACGCATAACGTAGCGTGCGCTAAGTTGTCCCGTTAGCGTGTGCTAGCCAATAAGCTTAGCGTGCGCTAATGCTGTACAGTGGCATGCATTTCAAACATCGACTCACATCTTGCGACTACAAATCCGAATGAAGGGAGACATAAATCTCCAAATCTCTTGAAGATGAACGACCCCATAATTATCACCATAATCATGCCAATGTCCATATATCAATAACAACATCAACAATCAAACCGACTCGATAACAAGGATCGTATCATGCTAAATCTGGAATTCAACCTAGTATCATGATTCATCTCATCTAAATCGACCAATATAATTACCAAGATTCAGAAATCCCTCTTAGTTCGGGTTAAATGAATCAACATCCTTACAGTATGAAGAATCTTAACTAACATCCGAAACTCTTATCAAAATTCCATTGAATCTCATATAACATCATCATATGATTATCCAACATGCTCCTTACATGAAATCATCCAAGAAAAACAAACCATTAACAAAGGAATACGAAGATTACCTGGTTTAGACAAACCAAAAAGAAGAACACTAGAACTCCATCCAAAGAATCATGAACATCTTGAAGAACAAGGCTTGAATCCAAGCTCTCAATCTAATGTTGTTAAGGATTATCATTATACAGTGTTTGGGAACCTCAAATATATCCCAACTCTCTTTCTCTCGACTGAAAGAAGAAAAATGACGAAATGCTTCTCAGCACCCTTCTGTCCCCTTTTATAATATCCATTATTAGCGTGCGCTAACATCTCATATTTAGCGTGCACTACAGCCTTAGCGTGCGCTAACTGACTTTGTTAGCGTGCGCTATCGCAGCCCAGAGGCTACTGCCTTGCTTCGTAAACTAGCTTACGTACGTAATGCCCATGCATTAAAGTACGTAAAACATCCTGCTTAGTGTACGCAAGTCATTTACCTTAGCGTGCGCTATACGAAGTTGACTTGCTACAGTACACACCTACCACTCGTGCCCCCACATGCCGAAAGCATCCGCGATTATTGGGATTCCTTTGACCGATCTGGAATTAGCGTGCGCTAGCCATACGGTTTAGCGTGCGCTAGTCCTACATGACAAACACCCGTTGACCTTATCTGGACACGCGTCGCAAGTGGCCGGGTACACCCGCCGAAAGCTAAGATTCCATTATTGGCGATCTGATGTTAGCGTGCGCTAACCAACATACGTTAGCGTGCGCTAACTGAATATAAAAATCAACCTGGGCCTACCTGTCGGCCACCTTCCGGAACTAACCCAGCAAGTCGTTACGTACGTTTGGGGTCCTCCTTAGCGTACGTAACCGAACCTCTTAGCGTACGCTATCAATACTTCGTAGCGTGCGCTACCTGTACCCAGTAGCGTGCGCTAACGAACACTTAGCCATTTTCCGCAATTTCTGTCCAACATCTTGACGTACCAAAAACGAACATAAGACACACTGAACACAAACGCTGAATCCAATAATATTCTTATACGATATACTCTATATCGAAAGTACGATAACCTGATACACGATATCCTCAAATGTAACTGTCGACCAGATACGATAATTATACCGATACTGACATCTCAGTCCTTTATTTATTTTATCCCTACTGTACAAATTCCACGCTACACAATATAACTCGGATAAAATAATATCAAACAGCTGTAGTAGAAATTCCGGATATTACATTTGAGGTCCGTATTTTTTTGGCGACTTTTCCACACTTGAGCCCGATTCTTGCGAATCTCGTCCGAAACTATTGTTTCGAGTTTATCGTAAGTTCATTTAATGTTATTATTCATGTTCGAGCTTTGGTTCGGTGTTTCGATCATGTTCCGTTGTCGAATTTTGACACTTTGGGTGGTCGGAATCGTGTGTTCTCTTAGCGCTTGGATTCGTCTTTGCGAGTACTTCGTAACCGTATCTCTGATTTTTACTCAGATTCGGGTTTCGGGGTCGTCCGGGCCATCGGAGTGGCCACGGCCGAGTCACGGCCGGAGCAGGGCCTGGCCTGGCCGAGTTACGGCCGTAAGGTGCCGGTTACGGCCGTAATGTGTGTCAGTTACGGCCGTAAAGCGTGATCGGGTACGGCCGTACGGGCGCTGGGCATCTTCCAGACGAAGGCCGGTTACGGCCGTAATGTGTGCCAGTTACGGTCGTAAGTGTCCGATAGTTGCTGGGGGGATTTTTGGACGAATGAATGCGATTACGGCCGTAAGAACTGCCGAGTGCGTATGGGCCGAGTTACGGCCGTAAGGCACAACCGGTTACGGCCGTAAGTGTCCGGCAGTGTCCGGCTATATAAGGCCTGGCAGCCCGTTTTTGTTCATTTCTTCACTTTTCTTGCGGCTATCGGACGGGTGCGACGGGAAATAGGGTTCTTAGTCGATTCTAATCGATTCCAAGGCGTTTTGGAAGATTCTTGTTGATTATATCAACATCTAATCCGTGTGTTTCGTCGAATCAAGGTATATTTCTTGATTTTCCTTCAAGTTGACTTTTTGGAGAATTTGTTCTTGATTTCGATTCTAATCCGATTTTGATACATCGGTTGGTGTAGTATGATGTTATTAATCGTGTTCTATGGGTTGTATATCCACATTTCGAGTTTTTTCAACTCGATTAGTGATTCGAGTGTTCTTGGGAGTTATCGAACATTGAGTGTTCGATTAAATGTCCTAATGAGTTCCCTTCGTTAGTTTGTTGGGATTTCCGTTGTTTTTGTAATATCCGCAATTTCGGATTTCCGGTAATTTTCTTTTTTCGGCGGAGGTCCATTTCGACGACTCTCTTGGGACCGTTTCATCATTCTGAGAATGATTAATTCTGCACTTTTCGACATCCAAGTTTGTTTCGGTTCTGTTTTGCTGAGTTCCGTGCTTTTTAGCGACTTTTCCGCACTTGAGTTCGATTTTTGAGAATCTCGTTCGAAACTGTTGTTTCGAGTTTCCCGTAAGTTTGTTTAACTTTATTAGACGTGTTATGAACTTCGGTTTGGTTATTCGATCACGTATCGTGATTTTCGGGCGTTTTGGGTCATTTTGTAATTTACCCAAAGTTATGGGTATCTGTATCTGTATTTGTTGTCTCGACCCTTTTCTTGGTCGCGTATGATTAATTATTGCATTATATTTTCATTTCGGGTCATTGATGTTGTCCGCGAACTTTTCGTCGTGTTCGTTCCGTACGTTTTCGGAAATCGAGTCGTCGAGCCCTGGTGTTCGAGCACTGGCCGGACGGTTGCGGGATTGGCCGGACGATTGCGGGCACCGGCTGGACGGGTGCGGCAAGAACCGGCGTAGCGCACGCTATGGCCGGAAGGTTGCGCGCGCTAACCGGCAGGTGTAGCGCACGCTCAGGGCCTAACGACGCCTTCTCGGAGTGCAGGCGGTGGAGTCCTGAGGTTCTGGAATCGGGTAGGCTCGACAGGTAGCGCACGCTACTGCCGGACACTACGTACGCTACGGCCGGAAGGTAGCGCATGCTACGGCCGGAAGGCTGCGCACGCTACTTGGCCGAGCAGTCTAGTCCAGGAGGTCATCGGATGCGGCACAGGCGAGAAGCGCTAGCTCGGCAGCCTAGCACACGCTAGTCCGGCCCAGTATAAATGTGGCAGAGCAGCCTCATTTTCACTCATTTTTCATTTCCTTTCTTTTCGATCCGCGGCTGGCGATTCGGAGGTGACGAAGCCATGTTGTTTAACAACAAATCCATGAAGTTCTTGAGTTCATAACATCAATCAATCATCCGTTATCATCCTTTGATCCAGCGAATCAAGGTAATCTTCCTTAGAACCCTAATTTCGTGAATTTGGGGGGTTTTGCATTTTTGTCCGATTCGTTCCGTGTTGTTGATTAATTCATGATGGGTATGATTAATCTTGGTAGTATTCTTGTGCTTAACATCATTTAATCCATTGTTCTTCGTCGAATCGAAGTATATTTCTTGATTTCCTTCGAATCGACTTTTTGGGGGATTTGTTCTCGATCTCATTTTCCATCCGTTTCTGATGGATCGATTGTGGTTAAATGATGTTGTTAAACATATTCTATGGATTGTATATCCATATTTTGGTTTGGAATTCCGTTTTCATGTTTTGACGGGACGAATCGTGTTCTTAGCCGTTTTGGGGGAAACCCTTGAACTTTCGTCGTTTGTTCCTTGAATTCAGCGGCTTTGGGTTGTACTTTGGAATTCATTTTTGTTTTTATTGTTGTCCTTCGTAGTTTATTGTTGCGGGTTGTCATTCGGTGGAGTCGGCGAGTTCGTAGTCAGTTCGTGCCAACCAACTTCGGTCGATTCTCCGCGTCGTGGTTTCGAGGCAAGTATTTTACTATACGAATTGTGTCTTGTGAATAGGGACGTCGTGTTATGGTTGTGATGCATTGGTTTACTTTCGTGAATATGTTTCATATGAATTGATTTTCATGAATGATTGATGGTAGCGATAATACCATCACCTAGTTAACATCGTGGAATTGTGTTGGATGTGCAAATCATCTAAGTTGTGACGGGCGTGATTGTTCATTGTTGATTTGTTGTGATGATTATGATATTTGTGTTGTTTTAATTTACATACTTGATTATGCATTTCGGTGTAATGTGGAATGGCTTGACATTTGATGATTATGAATTGGGTCGTGTCGAGGTGTGCGTGTGTTCCAGGTAGGATCTGACGAGACCTCTGGAGTTCGGTACATGATGTGTACGAACAAGGTGTGTGATCCAGGTAGGGTCTGACGAGGCCTCTGGGGTTCGGTACATGATGTGTACGAACGATGTATGTGGTCGGGTAAGGTCCGTCGAGGCCTCCGGAGTTCGGTACATGATGTGTACGAACATAGTGTGTGGTCCGGGTAAGGTCCGTCGAGGCCTCCGGAGTTCGGTACATGATGTGTACGAACAACGGTCGTATATCAGTGATTGTTTGGATAACATTTTAAATACGGGTCTCAGACCCATAATGATATCTCATCTATTGTGTTTTGAAAAGAGAATCGGGCTAAGGCCCTAATGTTTTCGGAAAGGCTTTGTAAATTGGGACTCGAGGTCCAAAAGAATTTCTGCTTTAAAAATCCCCGAGATGATGTGTTCCTTTTCAAATATCTCTTGCTTGAGTTCAAAATTAATAAAACTTATCGGGAACATTTGATAATTGATTTCCATATTAAATTCATAGTTGCTATTTACTTGTTGCATTTCGTATCATTTTATACTTGCACTAGTAAAACAGTGGAGTTTTACTAACCCCCGAGTAATCGGAGGGTGGATGTCTGTTCTGCGTCCAGGTACATGCAGGTTCAGGGGAGCAGTCACAGGATTTGCACAAGGGGATGACGAGCTGCGATACTAATCAAGAGTCGAGAGTTGGTAGAGTTTGGTTGTATTATTAGAGTTGATTCAGTCTTCCGCTGTATTGTGTTTCGACCCCTGTGTGGGTATTGTTGTTAGTCAGTTCTGTTGATAGAGTTGTGTGGCCTCATCGGTCTGTGTGTTTATGTGTAAGTGACCTTAACAGTCTGTATTATTATATTGTTTGACCCTGGTCGGGCAAGCATTTGGTTGTTTATGGATGTTTAGCCTGGTAGATCCCTGTTGAAAGGGTCTACGGCGTGTAATATTCCCATATGATTTTGGGGGTGTTACATTTATGGTATCGGAGCTTAGGTTGCGGAAACCTAAGCTGTCAGGTCAAGTCGAGTTGTGATTTGTCGAGTATTGTGTTGTCTTGTCGTTCGAGTCGTCAGGTGACCAGTTGAGTAGTGCGTATCACAACATGTCAGATATGTTGTCGGATGAGATTAGTATCGCGGACGACCGTCATATCCGTGCGCCCTGTGGATGTAAGTCTCCTCTTTTATGTGTAATACCTGTGTATCTCGATTTTATCTTAGTGAGTTAATTGCGGTGCATAATTTTATTTACATAGTATTGTGTAATATAGTTGTTTTAATACTCGTGGCACATAGTATGTGTATAGAACTGGGCCTATTGTTGTTTTACCTTTGAACCACTGTGAGGGGTGGTATGGTGTGAAAATTGAGAACCTTGTTGGGTTTCGAATAAGGTATCGACGATTGAGTTCTTGAGAAACTTCGAGGAATGGTTTTGTTGTATGTTTAAACTATGCTGTGAGATGTATTCCATTTGGATTGTGCATGCTGGACTGTATTCCTTTTTCCGCTGCGTGAGTTCTTTTGTAATGGCTTTCGGTATTATACCGGCTGAGTTTTATTTCGAAAACCGATTCCCTTAACTGAGTTTTTGGCATTATGGCCTTGATCATTTTGGCGAAATTCTTATGACGGTATTTAGTATTTTGTAAATGGATTTTGTGAGTTTCTGAAATATTACCGTCATCGACCTTTTTGGCGTTTTGTAAATGGTTTTTAGCCTGGTGGGTTCCGATGCGGGACCCACGGCGCTATAATGTTTCGTGTAATTATCTGAAATTTTTGGGCATTCTAGCCCATTGAATTATCTTTGAAAACCTTGAGTACCTTAGAAAATATATTTCGAGACGTATTTTTAAAATGAATTATTTTCTCGTGGTACATCCAAGGTGCCACAATATGTTTCAAAATTCTTCTACCTCGAGGACCAAAATGTTTTGAGATATTTCCAATGTCTTAGAAACACTTTTACTTAGACCCGAGGGTCGAATATTTTCGAAAGTTTTTCACGAAAAGAAAGTGTCCTCATTTTTATCGAATGCGAGATAGTTTTCCAAAGTCTCGATAACGATGTTTCACGTTTGAACTTTTTTTGAAGGGTGATACTCAAGATCAATCGGTATTTCCAAAATTATTTTCAAAAGGGGGTTTTATTTATTTTTTTTAAAAAAAAAAACCTATCAATTCCCGTTTGCGTTTGGGAATGTACGTATGATGTTTGCTTTGTCGTTATGATGTTAACTTCCGAATATGATCGAATTGGTGGCATGAACGTTGAGGCGTTGCCACGTATTTGTAGTACTAGCCCTTTGTGAGAAGTGTGAACTGGTATTTACTATTTGTCGCCTCGTGGTGATTTGCGTGTTGTCGCACGAGTGTGAGCTGTTGAAGCTTGGGTTTGTACGTTTGGGTACATGTGTGATTGTTTCATGATGTTTGTAATTATGTGATGGTTATCGTTCGGGCCGTCGAAGTCTCCGAACGATACCGTCGTTGCTGTAGTGTTTGTGTGTATATTACTTTACGATGGTAATCGTTGTATATGATATGTGTTATGATTCCTTGTTGTGCTGAGTTGGCATCTCCACTATGTTGTTTTGCGACGTTTTGCCCCACTGTATCTAGCATTTGTATTTTCGGTATGCCGAGCCGAGGTGTTTCAACCGTGATGTTGTAATATCCGCAATTTTTGATTTTCGGTAAATTTCTTTTTTCGGCCGGAGTCCATTTTGACGACTCGCTCATGACCGTTTCGTCATTCTGAGAATGATTAATTCTACACTTTTTGTCATCCGAGTTCGTTTCGGTGTTGTTTTGTTGAGTTCCGTGCTTTTTAGCGACTTTTCCGCACTTGAGTTCGATTCTTGCGAATCTCATCCGAAACTACTGTTTCGAGTTTCCCGCAAGTCTGTTTAACTTTGTTAGACGTGTTGTGAACTTCGGTTTGGTTATTCGATCACGTATCGTGATTTCCGGGCGTTTTGGGCCATTTTGTAATTTCTTGAAAGTTACGGGTATCCGTATATGTAATTGTTGTCTCGACCCATTTCTTGGTCGCGTATGATTAATTATGGTATTATGTTTTCATTTCGGGCCGTTGATGTCGTCCGTGAACTTTTCGTCGTGTTCGTTCCGTGCGGTTCGGAAATCGAGGCGTCGGGTCGTGGCGGCTGAGTAGCTGGCCGGACCGGTGCGGCACTGTCGGAAGTGCTGGGCACTGGCCGAGCAGGCACGGCAAGAACCGGCGTAGCGCACTTCTGACCGGGACGCCTGGCGCTAGCTTCGGCGATGTAGCGCATTGCCGAGTCGGCTAGCGTCTGTTCTCGGTCTGGCGAGAGGATTACGAGGTTACGGACTCGGTCGGGATCGTCGGGTAGCGACGCGCTCGCCGGTCGTAGCGCACGCTAACCGGCGGGTAGCGACGCCGTCGGCCGACTAGCGACGTTACACGGGTGAGTTTGTTAGTCCGCAGGCTCCGGGAGTCGGCTAAGCGCGCGTGAGCTTGGCCGTAGCGCACGCTAGCGGGAGTTGGGCGGGCAGTCATGGTGGCGGGGGTGGTCGGTGGTGCCGGGTCATGCGGGCCATGGCCGAGAGTGCTCGGCCGTCTTGGCGATAGCGCACGCTAGTCCGGAAAGGCTAGCGCACGCTAGTTCCGACCCGATATATAAATGACAGACCCCGACTTTTAGGTCATTTTTCATTTCATTTCTCTTCGGTCCGCGGCTGGGGTTTTGAAGGAGACGAAACCATGTTGTTGGACAACAAATCCATGAAGTTTCTGAGTTTATATCACCGATCAATCATCCTATAACATCCTTCGATCCAGCGAATCAAGGTTAGATCTTTAGAACCCTATTTTTTGGTAGATTTGGGGGTTTTCGCGTTTTTGTCCGATTCGTTCCGCTTTGTCGATTAATTCATGATGTATGATTAATCTTGTTGGTATTCTTAGTTTTCCTACGGATTCATGGTATATTTCATAATTTTTACGGAATCGAGAGGGTTTGGTTGTGGTCCGCCCTCGTTGTTGTTTATATACGAATATACATGAATCGTAGGCGGGTTTTCGGGTGTATTCCAATTCCGTATTCATTTAGAAATGATTGTGATTGTATTCTTCGAATCGTTAGGTTCGGTTTCATTGGTTCCTAGCGTTCGTCGGTGACTTTCCTTTCCGTTCGTTGCGTCGTCAATATTTCAAGGCAAGTATTTTTGGAAACCTTTATGCTTAACGTGAAATGGTAATGTATATTGTGTGTGCTTTGCTCACCCTGGGAGGGTACGATGGGCCTCGGGGGAATCTATGACTTCACTATGGATTCACGAGTTTGTTTCGCTAGCCAGCCCGGAAGGGGTCCTTAGAGGCCTCGGGTGGGATTCATGGTGGCGTCTGGTCTGGCGATGCATGCGTGATTTGTTGTTATAAAGTAGCCGGCCGGAAGGGGTCCTTAGAGGCCTCGGGTGGGATTCATGGTGGCGTCCTGGTCTAGGCAAATTGATTATTTATTGTTTGTTTAGGAAAAGACATGTCTGGTTTTGGTTTTTGAAATTGATATTGGTGCATGTACTATGAAATGTGTAAGCGATTGGTTTGCCTTGAATACTTATACTAGCGTAATTGCTAACCCCTTTGGGGACCCGTTGTCGGGGAAATTCTTGTTATGGATTTCAGGTTATGTTCATCCAGACGAGCGGGCGCTGGGATGGTACGAGGATGTCGGCCAAGGTTGTTGACATGTGCAATTGAGTCTTTTTATTTCCTACTATCTCTTTTGATGTGGATGTTTTCCAAATTGTAAACTTATAGATTGTACTCGCGAGTACTTAGGCTTTTCCTTTCGGATTGTGATTGGTCTTCGTTGGAGTTACTGTATTTGTCGGTTGATGTTTATTATGCCGGTTGTACCAGACATGTTGTTTTATGTTCATGTTGTTAACAATTGTTTCCTTGCTAACCGAGACGGTTAGTCGAGAGGAGTTTTCTTGTGTTAGCCTGGTGGATCCCATGTAGGGGTCCACGGCGCTGTAATACACCTCGAATATCTTGGGGGTGTTACAGAAAATGGTATCGGAGCTCTGGGTTTATGGATACCTAGGCTTGTTGATTATTTGGGTCTAGTTGTGTTTTGTTTTGCACATTGTCACACCGCTGCCGGCATCTCAGTACATCCAGTGCTCGTAAGTTTTCCTTACTCGATTCTCTTGTTTTCTCGTATTGAAATTCCACTTCTTGAACTGTGATTGCCTCTCTCGTACTTATCGTCGAGTTGTTTTTCGATCCATCCGGTTCGTGTACTTTTGATTCTAGTATTGCACAGTCCTTTATCTCTCTGGAGTATGTGCGCCGTTCTGGGCTTGACCGTTTGTCGTTTTGCGAGCCTTCCATCGCTAAACTTCCTAGCGTTGGTGGGATTGTTGGTGATCGAAAGATCCGAGTTTTGCTCCGTGGTATACTGTGAGAGGGCTTGACCCTCTAGTCTTTTGTTGTATGATGGAATCTGTGTTTGGTAATTGCGCGATATACTAAATGTATGTCGAGCTGAATGTACTGATGGGTTGGACACCGAAGGGTGCAGTATGATGTAGACGTTTTGAACATTGATATGTTCCGGTATAGGTATTGATTGCAGAGTTTGTTGAGAAACTCACATAGCTGGTTTCGACATACGTCCAAATCGGTGATCTTTGGTTATGCTGTTAAACTTGAAGAGATAAGTTTGACATATGCTTAGAATTAGTGTTTCTGAGTTGCGCTTGTTGAACTGGTGATTTTTGAATGCCGTATATGCGTGTGTTCGGGAATTGATGGTACTTGGCTAATTATTGTTATTTACAACCAATGTGTTTCTATTAATAATAATACATGCGGCGTGCATGCTTGAAATTTTCTTAGACTTGATCGTATTGTGGTTTTTTTTTGAAAAGTGACATGAATTTGGGCGAGCCAGCCTTGTAATTTAAAATAAAACCTTGTGTCGGTATTTAAAGGTCGTGTTTAAAAGTGTTTTAGGACATTTTATAAAATGCTACCGCTGTTAAGCCCTTGTCGTGATTGAAAGGGTCTTGAAAATGATTTTTTTTTTACTTATCGGTTTTATTTTCGAATAACTAGAGTATACGATTTTAAAATCAGATTAGCCTGGGGAAACCTAGGCTGTCGAGTCAAGTTGTGTTGGTTGAGTTTTGTCTCGTCGAATTTTGTCTGACTTAGTCGCATCGCGACGCGTCGTTTGAGATCATTGGTCGTGATTAGTATCGAGGGGCGGTCGTCTCTTACGTGCGATCTATGGATGTAAAACTCCCTTCCTTGTGTTGTGCCTCGTGTGACACGAGTTATTTGTATGACTAGTCGTTAAATGATGGAATCCTTCTGTGGATTTTGATTTCACGATATGTGTTTATTAGACTCTCGTATTTGGTTTATACGAGGAGTGTCGTCACTGCTGATGTATTTTCGTACCGCATTTTATCCGCTGCGTGAGTTCTTTCAAAACGGCTTTCGGCATTTTGCAAACTGAGTTGTATTTCGTAAAACCGATTCCCTGAATCAAGTTTTGGCATTTTGGCCTTGAACATTTCATGATGGTTTGACAAATGATTTTGTGAGCTTTGGAAAATATTACCGTCATTGGTCTTTTTAGCATTTTCGAAATGACATGGGAAATTGTGCTTAGCCTGGTAAACCCGTGTGAGAAAGGTTTACGTCATGTAATTTTTCTGATATGTTCTGTTGTTGTCTCTGTGGGTCGTTAGCGCACGCTACGCCTTGCGGCTAGCGCCCGCGAGAGTGCGTTGGTAGCACGCTAAGGGGAGGATAGCGCACGCTACCTGGTAGTTCGAGCGATCCAGGAGCTACTGGGTAGTCTGAAGTTCTCGTTAGCGCACGCTAACACATGGGGTTAGCGCACGCTAACGGTGTATTTTTGGTCGGGAGTTTTGTTTGGTGCCGTGATAGCGCACGCTAACCTTAATGATTAGCGCACGCTAATTGTGTCGATATAAATCCGGACACCAGTCTAGAAGTTGCATTTTTCTTCATTTCTTCTTCTTCCTCCATGAGTTTGAGACGTAGCGACTCGGTTTCGCATCTGGGCTGATTTTTCTTCCATCCAAAGGTGTTTTGGAGTATCCTAGATGATTTTTAACATCATCTAATCCATTGTTCTTCACCGAATCTAGGTATTTTCTTGAATCCCTAGAGTTGACTTTTTGGAGTTTTGTTCTTGATATCGTTTTCCATCCAGTTTTGATAAACCGATTGTTGTTTTAACGATGTTGTTAAACATATCCTAAGGGTTGTATATCACTTTCGTGATTTTGAGCGATTTGATGCGTGTGATATGATGTGTTTAAGTGAATGTTGATACGTGCGAATTTTGGGCATTTTGGCCTATTGTAATTCTGAAAAACCTTGGGTATCTTAGAAAATAAACCTCGAAACGTACTTTTAAAAATTAATTATTTTCTCATAGTGTTCTCAAGATGCCTACTAGCGCCACGCTATGTTTCAAAAATTTTCTACTTTGAGGATCAAAATATTTTGAGATATTTCTAATGATTTAGAAACGCATTCGCTTAGACCCGAAGGTCGAATATAGCTGAAAAGTTTTAATTTAACGAAAGGTGTCTTCATTTTTTTTATCAAACGCAAGATGATTTTTTTTAAAGTCTCGATGACGATGTTTGTACTACTTTTTGATATATGATACTCAAGATCAACTGGTGCTTGCAAGTTATTTTCAAAAGATGGTTTTCGTTTTCAAAACCTATCATTCCTATTTGTGGTCCGGGAATATATGTGTGATGTTCGTACTTTCATTAGGGTGTTAACCCTCGAGTTGTGGTTGAATCGGTGGTGTGAGCGTTGAGTCGTTCGCCACACAGTTGTCGTGGTAGCCTCTGTGAGGGGTGTGATATTGGTATTGGATGTTGTCGCCTCGTAGCGGTTTATGCTTTATCGCATATATGCGAGCTGTTAGATATCGGGTTGGTATGATTGTGTGCATCGGTGATTGTTCCGCGTTATGTCGGTTGCTTGTTGTATTGTTACCTTGGTTCCGTTGTTGTGAGTTACGGGGGCGAGGTCAAAGGTAATACCCGTACTATTTTGACTTCTATATTTTCTCTTTCTCCAGTTTATCGATTCGCTCGTGTTCATTGATACCTTCTGAACTTGTTCTGTACTTTGGTTTCATCGTTCGAACGAGCTGTAATATGGTTTTGAGTCGATCTGGTTATCGCTGTGACTTTTCCGAACTCGGTTCGACTATTGTGAACCTTGTTCGGAAGTAACATCTTTTGGTTCTAATAGTTCTTTTATTCGAAGTGGATCGGATTTTGAACTTCTGTATTTTTGGCTCTATCGACTCGTTTATGCTCGTTAACATTTCTGAACTTTCCCTATCCCTTGCTTTTGTTGATCGAACGAGGGTGGTATTGTTTCGGAATAACTCGTCTGTCGTTGTGGCTTTTCAATCGCTATTCCCTTTCCTGTGGATCTTATGGGAATGCACGTCTTGCTATTCTCACCAGGTCATCCTGGGAGTTGTTGTTTGAATTTCATTATCCTACGTGTTTCGGACATGATTGTTCGATTTTTGTTGTCTCAATCGTTTGTTTGTTCGGTTTTGTTCTCGTTTCGTGATTGTTGAGCGTTCAGGCTCCTTCGTAATTCCCTTAAGTTCGGGAAATTAGTCTCGTTTTCGATCTTCCAACCCTTGGGCGGTAAAATTCCGTATTTGTTTGATGAACCATTGGGTTGGTCAACCGTATTGATTTTCGTTCGTTGAGTTTTGTGATTGTTCGGATAATCGACTCGATTGTATTGTCTATTTGATGACGCTTGTCACTCGTTGATTTTATTATGTCTCTACCGGTGGCATTGTGTTAGTCGCCGTAGAGCGTATTTTCACGCCGTATGTCTCTTCGCGTTTCTTGCAGCGTTTCGCCGTCGGGCGCGAGTTTTCGGTTTTTGTGTATCTCGTTGAGTTTTCCTGACGGGATATTGCTTCTCCCTACTTGTTTTAAGTTTCGGGACGAAACTTCTTTTAAGGAGGGTGGAATGTAATATCCGCAATTTTCGATTTTCGGTAAATTTCTTTTTTCGGCCGGAGTCCATTTTGACGAATCGCTCATGACCATTTCGTCATTCTGAGAATGATTAATTCTACACTTTTTGTCATCCGAGTTCGTTTCAGTGTTGTTTTGTTGAGTTCCGTGCTTTTTAGCGACTTTTCCGCACTTGAGTTCGATTCTTGCGAATCTCGTCCGAAACTACTGTTTCGAGTTTCCCGCAAGCCTGTTTAACTTTGTTAGACGTGTTGTGAACTTTGGCTTGGTTATTCGATCACGTATCGTGATTTCCGGGCGTTTTGGGCCATTTTGTAATTTCTTGAAAGTTACGGGTATCCGTATCTGTAATTGTTGTCTCGACCCGTTTCTTGGTCGCGTATGCTTAATTATGGTATTATGTTTTCATTCCGGGCCGTTGATGTCGTCCGCGAACTTTTCGTCGTGTTCGTTCCGTGCGTTTTCGGAAATCGAGGCGTCGGGTCGTGGCGGCTGAGCAGCTGGCCGGACCGGTGCGGCACTGTCGGAAGTGCTGGGCACTGGCCGAGCAGGCACGGCAGGAACCGGCGTATCGCACACTACTGTAATACCCGGTTGTAATTCAGTCATTATCATTCAGTAATTTCATTCGGTGATTGTCACTCAGTGGATTTTCACTCATTTATAATCATTCATCAATCATATTCATTCACCCGTGTTCACCGTTCGGAAACTTCGAGTTGTGTATCGTTATTGTTCATTGTTTCAACTTTCCACATATGAGTTCGACTTTGTTAGATCACCATTAATTTTTGGTAACTCCAAAAATTCTGAATCTTTGCAATATTATAGAGCACCGAGTTAGCTTTCCATTGGTTCAAACGGTGAGTCAATCGGAGTCCGGACGAGAGAGTTATGGTCGTTTTAGCTCACCCGCTCATTTTTCAGTTATTGGCCGATCACTGCCGACCGAACTCGGCCGTACGGCCCGTGCTGTACTCGTCCGGAAATGCCGAAGTCTCTGCCACAGGACTCGACCGTGTCGTCTGGCACGGCCGAGTCGAACTCTTCCGGATAAGCCAGAACCGACTGCCCAGACGCCCGACCGTGTTCCAGGACACGGTCGAGTCATGCCGAGTCGCTGTCGGACAGGTCACTATCGGAAGGCCCCTTCGCGCCGCGACCGTGTCAAGCAGGACACGGTCGAGTCCCTGCCGGCCAGTTGCGCGCCGCGACCGTGCCTATCCGAACGGGCCGTGTCCGACAGACAGTCAACCCCTATAATTTCGTTTTTTTGAGCATTTCAGCTCATTTCTTCATTTTTTCACCTTCTTACGCGAGAGAGGGTCTTGAGGGAGAGATTTCTTCATCAATTATCATTTGAGTGTGTATTTTTCTTCACCTTCAATCCTTTGGGAAGCTTGGATACTCGATTAAACTCGTGTTCTTCGGATCGAAGTGGTTGGATCTTCAAGAGGTAATTTCTTCAACACCTTGGATTTCGATTCTATGTTGAGATATGATGTTTTGGACGTTATAATCATGTTATATGAAGGGATATGTATATGATTATGAGTTTGTATAAGGATTCATTGGATTATTGAGGGATTATTCAAGAACACTTTGATTATCGAGTTGAAATTGGGGATTTTCGATTAAT
Source organism: Orobanche coerulescens (assembly GCA_033398695.1). NCBI lineage: Eukaryota > Viridiplantae > Streptophyta > Magnoliopsida > Lamiales > Orobanchaceae > Orobanche > Orobanche coerulescens. Next base: position 32,889,254 of record CM065814.1, on the reverse strand, counting down.
TGTCGTTATAATCACGTTTTCGGATATTCATTTCGGATTATTGATCATTTGGAAGGTGCTTATTGGTTTGAAACACCTCTTGGGGGATTTGATAGTGGTTCATTGAGATTTGATTGTAAACAATCGGAGTTTGGCCACAACGTATTCGATATAATGCCCCAATGAACTTAGTTTAATCGTATCGACGTTTTGAGTTCGTTATATTCGTGTTTGATTCGTATATTGAATGGGTTGTTGGATATTGTATAATTCAAGGTTGTTCGAGCGACCGATATCTCAATTAGGACGTTGTTCGTGGAAGGATAATTGTCACCGGTATTGTGTAAGTTAATTCTTACTCGGTTAAAAGGATATTCATCCCTTTTGTTGTTGTTCATTCATAATCATAATTCATTCATCATTGTATTAACCGTATCAAAACTTGTTATTGTCAATTAATCACTTCAGTCATAAGGAGCAGCGGTTCCAATCATTTCATTAATTTGTCATTTATTTCACTATCATTCCATCTCGGTGAGTCATTATTCATTTTCGATGTCACTTTTGTTATATCGTGGCATTCGGTCGCCTTTGGCGTGCGGTTGGTATGTGTAGGATTTTCATGTCGGGCACATTATAGTCGTGTGTTGGTTGGTGGCCTCACATTGGGTGTGCACACGAGATTGATGGTTTCGTGAGGCGATTAGGTACAAGACCACACGTGTATTCGATCGATACTCGTTGGTGGCTTGTGCTCGGACACATTTCCATCCGGGCGTAGTGTGGCGCCATTTCCTTTGAGCCGTCTTGTTAGTTGATTCATATAGCATGTTTGATTGCGTATGTTTCGAGGATATTTCATAACCCGGATATAATCATGATTGTGTATTTTCAACCCTTGAGGATTGTTGTTACGTATGGCGGCCCGTTTGGGGATTTTGTTTTTGGTCTTGGCAAGGCAAAGGCACGGGAGAACATCTTGGCGTCGAGTCAGTGATACTAGTAGGGGGCCCCGATCTTTCAGTTATTCATGTTATTGTCCTTTATTTTCCGCTGCAGACTTTCATTTGAATACTCCGTTTCATTCAGTGTTGTGTATTTTATCTTCATATAAAATACACTAGTATTCGGTATTGTCCTGGTGTGTTGTAACTAAACTTCTCATCGGAGTAATTATTGTTGTAATGTAGTTCGGTACTACATTTATCCTGTGTAATTCATTCATGTTCATTTGCCTGGTGGGTCCCACTTGGGGATCTACGGCAGTGTAATATCCGCCTAGTTTGGGATGTTACCGAGTTGGTATCGGAGAGTGGTTTTGAATACTACCTTCCGAGTCATGTCTCATTTGAAATCATCGTCATCAGACTAGTATCATTGGACTTTCGCATCACGTGTGACCTGTGCAAATGCCGAGCCAATCGAATAGGAAGAAGCGTAAGATTTCTAACGCCATGGTATAATTTCTGGCAATAGTCATTCATTCATCATTCATCATTTAACAATCCTCAAACATCATCATTCATTGTGATTAGGACGATCATGTTAACTCATTAATCACTTAATTCATTTCATTACTCAGTTAATAATCAGGACGATCATGTTAACTCATTAATTACTCAATTCATTTCATTACTCAGTTGTCAATCTGGATGATCATATTATCAATCTTGTTAAGTTATTCAAGATAATCATTTCAAGAATTTCATCAGATAATCATGTAACTTCAGTAAATCATTCATATAATCACTAAGTTAGAGCATGTATACTCATTTTCATCATCTCATGACATAATCATAACGTGCTAATCATGCGGGTAATATAATCATTATGCGACCTTCCTACTTCAGTATGGAGAGAGCTGTCAGGGGATGCACGGGGAGAGGCCGCGGTGAGGACCGAAACCCGAGAAATAATCACTGTTGCCGAAATCGTGCGAGGACTCGGCTCGATCGAAGATGTTCGGGTTGATCCACTCACTTTTATGCGAGGCCATGATGACCCATGTGCGATTGCTCAATCATCATTGCGCCACTCTGACCGGATTAATCGAGAGAACTCTCCCGTATGAGCCAGCTGCTAAGGAAAGTGCTGAACAACAACCTTCATTTGTCAGCAAGAAATCAACGAAGCGTAATCAATCCGAAGGCGGTCAGTCAACCTTCAAGAAGCCTCGTGTGAGTCCTATCATTTCTGAGCGACCTCCTACGGCGCATAATCGTGCGGGATCTCATTCCCGAGCGGCCAGTTTCGGCCATCACCTGTTTCAATTGTGGAACGCCGGGTCATTTCAGCACTGAGTGTCTGAAACCGTCTATCACGTGCTATAATTGTGGGAATTTTGGGCATAAGGCCCGTTTTTGCCGAAGGACTCCAAGTTCGCTCCAGCGGCATCTCAGGCCCCGAAGCAACCAGCATTTCAGAATCAGACTGCTTTGTCATCGTCGTTTAGGACAATGGAAGCAAATAGAGTTGGAGCTCGTATTTATCAGACGGGAGCGTCCGGTTCGGGGACCGGCAAGTCCCAGATTCATATGATGAGGAGGATCGACGATCCGGTGGTCCGAATGATTTCAGGTATACTCGTAATTTTATTTCAACTTGTGTGTACCTTTTGATGCTGGTATACCGCATTCATTCATTTTCGAATCATGCTTGAATATACTTATTTCGGGATAGTCCTATTGCTTGTGGACCTCATACCATCGGTATACCTGACGATGGAAGAATTTTCGGAATCATACCGAATTTTGGTTGATGGATCTAATCGTGGTGAATTTATATTAGGACGATGTAATTTTCGGTATTAGTTGGTTTGATCGTCTTGATACTATCCTCAGTGTTTGTTAGCGTTTGGTCGCTATCTTTCCGTCGTTGGTTGTCGAATGTGTGCTTCAGGGAAGTAATCCCCGTTGTTCCAGAAGAAGTATTATTATGACGAAAGCAGAGAAATTCCGCAATCGAACTACTCAATCATTCATTGTATCATTTTCATCGATTGGCCTTTCTAAGGCAATCGAGTTATTCAATCATTCCTTGTATCATTTCCATCGATTGGCCTTTCTAAGGCAATAGAGTTATTCAATCATTCATTGTATCATTTTCATCGATTGGCCTTTCTAAGACAATCGAGTCATTCAATCATTCATTGTATCATTTTCATCGATTGTCCTTTCAAAGGCAATCGAGTTATCCAAACATTCATTGTATCATCTTCATCGATTGGCCTTTCTAAGGCAATCGAGTTGTTCAATCATTATTGGTATCTCTTTTTATCGATTGACCATTCTAGGGCAATCGAAATGTTCAATCATTCGTGGTATCATTGTCATCGATTGACGATGTATTTCCAGACGAGTTATCTGGTTGCCTTCACATAGAGTAGGGGAATTCAGGAGTGAGTTGGAGCCGGTACGTTCCCTTTATCGAAGGCACCGTATCGGATGGCCCCGACCAGAATGCAGGAGTTGAAGATTCAACTTGAGGAGTAGTTCGAGAAAGGTTATATCCGACCGAGTGCGTCCCCGTGGGGAGCACCAGTGCTGTTTGTAAAGAAGAAGGATGGTTCGTTCCGTTTGTGTATTGATTACCGGGAATTGAACCGGGTGACGATCAAGAATAAGTATCCTTTACCCCGTATTGATGATCTTTTAGATCAACTTCAGGGAGCCTCAGTATTTTCCAGGATCGACTTAAGATCTGGATATCACCAGTTGCGGATTCGAGAGTCGGATATCGCGAGGACAGCGTTTCGTACACGCTATGGTCATTATGAGTTCGTAGTTATGCCGTTCGGGCTAACTATTGCACCTGCGGTATTCATGGAGTTAATGAATCGGGTTTTCATCGACTTTTTGGATCAGTTTGTTGTTGTCTTCATCGACGACATTTTGATTTATTCTCGTAGCCGAGAGGAACACGAGGTTCATCTTCATCGGGTTCTCGACGTGTCGAGACGAGAGCAACTTTATGGAAAGTTTTCCAAATGTGAGTTCTGGAGGTCCGAAGTGACTTTCTCGGGCATGTAATTTCATCAGCGAGTTCGTGTCGACCCTCAGAAGACGGAGACTATCCAAGATTGGCAACCTTCGAAAGATATTAAGTAAATCCGATGTTTCCTCGGATTAGCTGGTTAATTATCCAACCCACGGCCGGAGCTAGCAACCGTAGTTTTCGCGTTGGAAATTTGGTGTCGTTACCTTTATGGCATCACCTGTCAGATCTTCACCAATCACAAGAGTTGAAGTATATATTTACTCACAAGGAGTTAAATATGCGACAGAGGCGGTGGTTGGAACTAATCAAAGATTTTGATATCAAGATCCTTTACCACCCGGGCAAGGCGAACGTTGTCGCCGACGCCTTGAGTCGTAAGTCCATTCAGGAGCAGATGCTTGCTTGTTTAACAATTCAGAAGGAGCTCCAACAGGAATTCCTTAGACCCGAGATCGAGGTCTGGCTTCAGCGAGTTCGAGACTGACTTTGTATGTTAGAGATTTCATCATCTCTTGAGGATCCAATCAGGGAGGATCAGGGTTCAGACCCAGCATTGATGCGCATCCGTGAAGATGTGGCTCAGGGGAAAGCCCCTGGATTCGTGGTCCACGAGGATGGACTTTTGAGGTTTAAGAACCGGTTGTGCGTACCGGCAAATGTCGAGTTGAAAAACTCTATTTTGAGAGAAGCCCATGCTACCCCTTATTCTGTTCATCCGGGGTCCAGCAAGATGTACAAGGACTTGAAACAAAATTACTGGTGGAGTAATATGAAGCGAGAAGTCGCAGAATTTGTTTCGAGATGCTTAACCTGTTAACAAGTTAAGATTGAACATCGGCGGCCGTGGGTATCTTGAAACCTCTTCCTATTCCCGAATGGAAGTGGGAAGACATTTCTATGGATTTCATCACGAGCTTGCCGGCGAGTCGTCGTGGCATGAATACGATCACAGGTGATTGTGGACCGCTTAACTAAATCAGCTCATTTTCTTGAGATTAAGGATACTTGGGGTCCCGAGAGACTTGCCCAGTTATTCATCAAAGAGATAGTGAGACTGCACGGTACTCCTAAAAGTATCCTTTCCGATCGTGACGGACGGTTTGTGTCACATTTTTGGAAATCAGTTCATCGTGCTATGGGAACTCAGCTTAATCTCAGTACTGCCTTTCATCCTCAGTCCGACGGACAATCAGAGAGGACTATTCAGACATTAGAGGACATGTTGAGAGCTTGCGTCCTCGATTGGAAGGACGATTGGGAAGCCCAACTACCACTGATCGAGTTCACGTATAATAATAATTGGCATGCCTCCATTAAGATGGCACCTTACGAGGCCTTGTACGGTCGTCGTTGTCGATCTCCTTTGTGTTGCGATGACTTTTCAGAATCAATCGGCACCGAGCCCGATATGCTTATAGCCGCCCGTGAGAAAGTAGCTTTTATCAAGAGTTGTATGTTCACAGCTCAGAGTCGACAGAAATCATATGCAGATAATCATCGTCGACCACTAGAGTTCGAGACGGGTGACCACGTTTTGGTCAAGGTATCCCCGAGTCGAGGTATTTTCCGTTTCGGAAAACGGGGGAAGTTGAGTCCGAGATTCATTGGACCGTTTGAAATTTTGGATCGAGTAGGCGAGTTAGCTTATCGATTGGCTTTGCCTCCGGCATTGAGCCGAATTCATAATGTGTTTCACGTCTCTCAGTTACGGAATTATGTTGCCAACCCGAGTCACATACTTCAGTTCGACGAAATCGAGATCGCTGATGATCATTCGTATGAGGAGCGTCCATACGAGTCTTAGAGCGGCGAATCAAACAGTTGAGGAATAAGTCGATTCCTTTGGTCAAGATTCAGTGGTCTAGACACGGAGTCGAAGAGGCTACGTGGGAAACCGAGGATAGTATGCGGGAGAGTTATCCCGAGTTGTTTGACCCTTAGTTTCGGGGACGAAACTCTTTTAAGGGGGGGTGTATGTAATACCCGGTTGTAATTCAGTCATTATCATTCAGTAATTTCATTCGGTGATTGTCACTCAGTGGATTTTCACTCATTTATAATCATTCATCAATCATATTCATTCACCCGTGTTCACCGTTCGGAAACTTCGAGTTGTGTATCGTTATTGTTCATTGTTTCAACTTTCCACATATGAGTTCGACTTTGTTAGATCACCATTAATTTTTGGTAACTCCAAAAATTCTGAATCTTTGCAATATTATAGAGCATCGAGTTATCTTTCCATTGGTTCAAACGGTGAGTCAATGGTCGGACGAGAGAGTTATGGTCGTTTTAGCTCACCCGCTCATTTTTCAGTTATTGGCCGATCACTGCCGACCGAACTCGGCCGTACGGCCCGTGCTGTACTCGTCCGGAAATGCCGAAGTCTCTGCCACAGGACTCGACCGTGTCATCTGGCACGGCCGAGTCGAACTCTTCCGGATAAGCCAGAACCGCCCGGATGCCGGCCGTGTTCCGGGACACGGTCGGAGTCATCTTGAGTCATGTCGGACAGGTCACTATCGGAAGGCCCCTTCGCGCCGCGACCGTGTCAAGCGGGACACGGTCGAGTCCCTGCCGGCGATTGCGCGCCGCGACCGTGCCTATCCGAGCGGGCCGTGTCCGACAGACGATCAACCCCTATAATTTCGTTTTTTGAGCATTTCGGCTCATTTCTTCATTTTTCACCTTCTTACGCGAGAGGTCTTGAGGGAGAGATTTCTTCATCAATTATCATTTGAGTGTGTATTTTTCTTCACCTTCAATCCTTTGGGAAGCTTGGATACTCGATTAAACTCGTGTTCTTCGGATCGAAGTGGTTGGATCTTCAAGAGGTAATTTCTTCAACACCTTGGATTTCGATTCTATGTTGAGATATGATGTTTTGGACGTTATAATCATGTTATATGAAGGGATATGTATATGATTATGAGTTTGTATAAGGATTCATTGGATTATTGAGGGATTATTCAAGAACACTTTGATTATCGAGTTGAAATTGGGGGTTTTCGATTAATTGTCGTTATAATCACGTTTTCGGATATTCATTTCGGATTATTGATCATTTGGAAGGTGCTTATTGGTTTGAAACACCTCTTGGGGGATTTGATAGTGGTTCATTGAGATTTGATTGTAAACAATCGGAGTTTGGCCACAACGTATTCGATATAATGCCCCAATGAACTTAGTTTAATCGTATCGACGTTTTGAGTTCGTTATATTCGTGTTTGATTCGTATATTGAATGGGTTGTTGGATATTGTATAATTCAAGGTTGTTCGAGCGACCGATATCTCAATTAGGACGTTGTTCGTGGAAGGATAATTGTCACCGGTATTGTGTAAGTTAATTCTTACTCGGTTAAAAGGATATTCATCCCTTTTGTTGTTGTTCATTCATAATCATAATTCATTCATCATTGTATTAACCGTATCAAAACTTGTTATTGTCAATTAATCACTTCAGTCATAAGGAGCAGCGGTTCCAATCATTTCATTGAGTCATTTATTTCACTATCATTCCATCTCGGTGAGTCATTATTCATTTTCGATGTCACTTTTGTTATATGGTGGCATTAGAATTATGTGGCGTGCCGTTTGGTATGTGTAGGATTTTCATGTCGGGCACATTATAGTCGTGTGTTGGTTGGTGGCCTCACATTGGGTGTGCACACGAGATTGATGGTTTCGTGAGGTCGATTAGGTACAAGACCACACGTGTATTCGATCGATACTCGTTGGTGGCTTGTGCTCGGACACATTTCCATCCGGGCGTAGTGTGGCGCCATTTCCTTTGAGCCGTCTTGTTAGTTGATTCATATAGCATGTTTGATTGCGTATGTTTCGACGAGGATATTTCATAACCGAGATATAATCATGATTGTGTATTTTCAACCCTTGAGGATTGTTGTTACGTATGGCGGCCCGTTTGGGGATTTTGTTTTTCGAGGTCTTGGCAAGGCAAAGGCACGGGAGAACACGCCGACATCGAGGAGTCAGTGATACTAGTAGGGGGCCCCGATCTTTCAGTTATTCATGTTATTGTCCTTTATTTTCCGCTGCAGACTTTCATTTGAATACTCCGTTTCATTCAGTGTTGTGTATTTTATCTTCATATAAAATACACTAGTATTCGGTATTGTCCTGGTGTGTTGTAACTAAACTCCTCATCGGGGTAATTATTGTTGTAATGTAGTTCGGTACTACATTTATCCTGTGTAATTCATTCATGTTCATTTGCCTGGTGGCTCCCAGTTGAGGATCTACGGCACTGTAATATCCGCCTAGTTTGGGGTGTTACAGCTACGGCTAGGACGCTGCGCGCGCTAGCTCGGCAGTGTAGCGCACGCTGTCGAGTCAGCCAGCGTACGCTATCGGGTCTGGGCAGAGGGATTCTGAGGTTCTGGACTCGGTCAGGATCGGCAAGTAGCGCACGCTACTGTCGGTCGTAGCGCACGCTAACCGGCAGGGGTAGCACACACTGTCGGCCGACTAGCGTACGTTACCTGGGTGAGTTTGTTAGTCCAGAGGCTCTTTGGGCCGGAGTCGGCTAGCGCGAGGCTTGCCCCGTAGCGCATGCTAGCGGAGTCGGGCGGACAGTCATGGTCGCGGGGTGGTCGGTGGTGCCGGGTCATGCGGGCCATGGCCGAGAGTGCTCGGCCGATCTTGGCGATAAGCGCACGCTAGTCCGGAAGGCTAGCGCACGCTAGTTCCGGCCCGATATATAAATGACAGACAATGACTTTTCGGTCATTTTCATTTCATTTCTCTTGGTCATGTTTGGGGTTTTGAAGGAGACGAAACCATGTTGTTGGACAACAAATCCATGAAGTTTCTGAGTTTATATCACCGATCAATCATCCTATAACATCCTTCGATCCAGCGAATCAAGGTTAGATCTTTAGAACCCTACTTTTGGGTAGATTTGGGGGTTTTCGCGTTTTTGTACGATTCGTTCCGTTTTGTCGATTAATTCATGATGAATATGATTAATCTTGTTGGTATTCTTAGTTTTCCTACGGCTTCATGGTATATTTCGTGATTTTTACGGAATCGAGAGGGTTTGGTTGGGTCCGCCCTCGTTGTTGTTTATATACGAATATACATGAATCGTAGGCGGGTTTTCAGGTGTATTCCAATTCCGTATTCATTTAGAAATGATTGTGATTGTATTCTTCGAATCGTTAGGTTCGGTTTCATTGGTTCCTAGCGTTCGTCGGTGACTTTCCTTTCCGTTCGTTGCGTCGTCAATATTTCAAGGCAAGTATTTTTGGAAACCTTTATGCTTAACGTGAAATGGTAATGTATATTGTGTGTGCTTTGCTCACCCTGGGAGGGTCCGATGGGGCCTCGGGGGAATCTATGACTTCACTCTGGATTCACGAGTTTGTTTCGCTAGCCAGCCCGGAAGGGGTCCTTAGAGGCCTCGGATGGGATTCATGGTGGCGTCCTGGTCCTAGGCGATGCCTGTGCGTGATTTGTTGTTATAAAGTAGCTAGCCCGGAAGGGGTCCTTAGAGGCCTCGGGTGGGATTCATGGTGGCGTCCTGGTCCTAGGCAAATTGATTATTTGACTGTTTGTTTCCGGAAAAGACATGTCTGGTTTTGGTTTTTGAAATTGATATTGGTGCATGTACTATGAAATGTGTAAGCGATTGGTTTGCCTTGAATACTTGTACTAGCGTAATTGCTAACCCCTTTGGGGACCCGTTGTCGGGGAAATTCTTGTTATAGATTTCAGGTTATGTTTATCCAGACGAGCGGGCGTTGGGATGGTACGAGGATGTCGGCCAAGGTTGTTGACATGTGCAATTGAGTCTTGTTATTTCCTACTGTCTCTTTTGATGTGGATGTTTTCCAAATTGTAAACTTATAGATTGTACTCGCGAGTACTTAGGCTTTTCCTTTCGGATTGTGATTGATCTTCGTTGGAGTTACTGTATTTGTCGGTTGATGTTTATTATGCCGGTTGTACCAGACGTGTTGTTTTATGTTCTTGTTGTTAACAATTGTTTCCTTGCTAACCGAGACGGTTAGTCGAGAGGAGTTTTCTTGTGTTAGCCTGGTGGATCCCATGAAGGGGTCCACGGCGCTGTAATACACCTCGAATATCTTGGGGGTGTTACAGATGTGCCGGGGCATACACGTGTAAATTGTCCTTCTCGTCAGTAACGCGTTTCAAGCGAGGACTCGAGGGACACCGAATTCAGTTTTGCGAATTGGTAACCGAGACTCTCGGAGTTCGCGCTTCAGCACAGATATCAGGATCGGATCTGAGAGACTCATGGGAGATTTTCCTGTCGGATGCTTTTTGTGTTTTTACCTTGTTTCCATTGTTGTGAGTTGCGGGGGCGACATTTCTTTTATAAGAGGTCCGATGTAATACCCGTACTATATTTGACTTTTGGAGTTTCTCCTTCTAAATTCTATCGACTTGCACGTGTTCGTCGATACTTTTTGAACTTGTTTGATGTCTCAGTTGTCATCGTTCGAACTAGTTGTGACCTTGTTTCAGATCGACCTGTTTGGCATCGTGACCTTTCCGAGTTCGGTTCGATTCTTGTGAACCTTGTTTGGAAGTAACATCTTTCACTTTCTACCAGTTCTTTTAATGTCTGGAGTTGAAGTGGGGACTTCAGAGTCATTGTTCGACTGTTGTCATTCGATCATTGTTGTTAGATCGTTGTTGTTCGATCATTGTTATTTGATCATTATTGTTCGATCATTGTTATTTGATTGTTGTTGTTCGATAGTTGTTGTTCGAATGGGGATGTCTGACTATTGTTGCCTGATCTCGTACTGCGAAAAATTGTCATTCACCGTTAGTCAACTGTTTCGAGTGTGGCCAAGTGGGTCACCGAGCGGTGCATTGTGAGACCGTTGCCAAGATGTTCGGGAATTGGGTTTTCGTTCCTACTCGGGGAGTGCCTGGTGGTGTCCCGTGATGTAGTTGTGTATCGTACTTCGTGCTGTAATTCGTGTAGAAATTGATATTTGTTGCGTGAACTTTTTGGTTTTGTTTGTATTCTACCATGATGTTTTATTTTAAGTTTCGGGACGAAACTTATTTTTAATAGGATATAATGTAATGTCCGGTATTCTCGTTTTCTGTTATCTTGAATTGTTTGTGTCTTGACGTCGGACATTTTCTTGTCGACGAGAATCGGAGTGAATTCTATCATAATACTATATTTGTTTCTACCGCATAGTCGTTGTGGTCGGGTGCGACTTGTTGTCGCGTGTGTTTCTTTGATTAAATGTGTGCATGTGATATGTTGTTAATTACTCGTTGTTGTTTTGAAACATAGTCGGTGGCGTTATGTTAGTCGTCGTGGGGCGTGTTTTCACGCCGTATATTTCCTTTGCGTTGCTTGTAACGTTTCGCCGTTGGGCGTGATTTTTTTCGGTTCTTGTGTATCTCGTTGAGTTTTCCTGACGGGATATTGCTTCTCTCTACTTGATTTAAGTTTCGGGACGAAACTTCTTTTAAGGAGGGTAGAATGTAATATCCGCAATTTCGGATTTCCGGTAATTTTCTTTTTTCGGCGGAGGTCCATTTCGACGACTCGCTTGGGACCGTTTCATCATTCTGAGAATGATTAATTGTGCACTTTTCGACATCCGAGTTTGTTTGGTCTTTGTTTCTTTGAGTTAGTGCTTTTAGCGACTTTTCGCACTTGAGTTCGATTCTTGCGAATCTCGTTCAAGCTATTGTTTGAGTTTCCCATAAGTCCGTTTAACTTTATTAGACGTGTTATAAACTTCGGTTTGGTTATTCGATCACGTATCGTGATTTTCGGGCGTTTTGGGCCATTTTGCAATTTACCCAAAGTTATGGGTATCTGTATCTGTATTTGTTGTCTCGACCCTTTTCTTGGTCGCGTATGATTAATTATTGCATTATATTTTTATTTCGGGTCGTTGATGTTGTCCGCGAACTTTTCGTCGTGTTCGTTCCGTACGTTTTCGGAAATCGAGTCGTCGAGCCCTGGTGTTCGAGCACTGGCCGGACGGTTGCGGGACTGGCCGGACGATTGCGGGCACCGGCCGGATGGGTGCGGCAGGAACCGGCGTAGCGCACGCTACGGCCGGAAGGTTGCGCGCGCTAACCGGCAGGTGTAGCGCACGCTATCTCGGCCTAACTGACGCTATCTCAGTGCAGACGGTGGAGTCACGAGGTTCTAGAATCGGGTAGGCTCGGCAGGTAGCGCACGCTACGGCCGAAAGGCTGCGCACGCTACCTAGCCGAGCAGTCTAGTCCATGAGTCAATTTGCGGCACTGGCGATAGCGCGCTAGCTCGGCAGCCTAGCGCACGCTAGTCCGGCCCAGTATAAATGTGGCAGAGCAGCCTCATTTTCACTCATTTTTCATTTCCTTTCTTTTCGATCCGCGGATGGCGATTCGGAGGTGACGAAGCCATGTTGTTTAACAACAAATCCATGAAGTTCTTGAGTTCATAACATCAATCAATCATCCGTTATCATCCTTTGATCCAGCAAATCAAGGTAATCTTCCTTAGAACCCTAATTTCGTGAATTTGGGGGTTTTTGCATTTTTGTCCGATTCGTTCCGTGTTGTTGATTAATTCATGATGGGTATGATTAATCTTGGTAGTATTCTTGTGCTTAACATCATTTAATCCATTGTTCTTCGTCGAATCGAAGTATATTTCTTGATTTCCTTTGAATCGACTTTTTGGGGGATTTGTTCTCGATCTCATTTTCCATCCGTTTCTGATGGATCGATTGTGGTTAAATGATGTTGTTAAACATATTCTATGGATTTTATATCCATATTTTGGTTTGGAATTCCGTTTTCATGTTTTGACGGGACGAATCGTGTTCTTGGCCGTTTTGGGGGAAACCCTTGAACTTTCGTCGTTTGTTCCTTGAATTCAGCGGCTTTGGGTCGTACTTTGAAATTCATTTTCGTTTTTATTGTTGTCCTTCGTAGTTTATTGTTGCGGGTTGTCATTCGGTGGAGTCGGCGAGTTCGTAGTCGGTTCGTGCCAACCAACTTCGGTCGATTCTCCGCGTCGTGGTTTCGAGGCAAGTATTTTACTATACGAATTGTGTCTTGTGAATAGGGACGTCGTGTTATGGTTGTGATGCATTGTTTTACTTTCGTGAATATATTTCGTATGAATTGATTTTCATGAATGATTGATGGTAGCGATAATACCATCACCTAGTTAATATCGTGGAATTGTGTTGGATGTGCAAATCATCTAAGTTGTGCCGGGCGTGATTGTTCATTGTTGAGTTGTTGTGATGATTATGATATTTGTGTTGTTTTGATTTACATACTTGATTATGCATTTCGGTGTAATGTGGAATGGCTTGACATTTGATGATTATGAATTGGGTCGTGTCGAGGTGTGTGTGTGTTCCAGGTAGGGTGCAGCGAGACCTGCGGAGTTCGGTACATGATGTGTACGAACAAGGTGTGTGATCCAGGTAGGGTCTGACGAGGCCTCTGGGGTTCGGTACATGATGTGTACGAACGATGTATGTGGTCGGGTAAGGTCCGTCGAGGCCTCCGGAGTTCGGTACATGATGTGTACGAATAGAGTGTGTGGTCCGGGTAAGGTCCGTCGAGGCCTTCGGAGTTCGGTACATGATGTGTACGAACAACGGTCGTATAGTAGTGATTGTTTGGATAACATTTTAAATACGGGTCTCGGACCCATAATGATATCTCATCTATTGTGTTTTGAAAAGAGAATCGGGCTAAGGCCCTAATGTTTTCGGAAAGGCTTTGTAAATTGGGACTCGAGGTCCAAAAGAATTTCTGCTTTAAAAATCCCCGAGATGATGTGTTCCTTTTCAAATATCTCTTGCTTGAGTTCAAAATTAATAAAACTTCTCGGGAACATTTGATAATTGATTTCCATATTAAATTCGTAGTTGCTATTTACTTGTTGCATTTCGTATCATTTTATACTTGCACTAGTAAAACAATGGAGTTTTACTAACCCCCGAGTAATTGTAATATCCGGATTTATTACGGTGTATTTCATCTGTATTCAAACCCTGTATTATTCGGATTTGTGGTTTTGATTCTTGGAGTATGATATTTCTTGCATTGATATCGTTGTATATAAGTATAGAAACATGCAAAATTTCTCATGCAAACTCGTGATATCGCACGCTAAGAATGTAGCTTAACGCGCGCTATCGGGCTACTACTAGCGCACGCTATGCATGTAGGAGTTGCGTGCGCTAAGAACTCAATTATTGAGCGGCACGGCTAGCACATGCGCCAGCCGGGACATGGGTCCGCATAAGATTCCTGCGGATGAACCTGGACAGTTCTGAAGTCAACTCTTATTAGCGCGCGCTAAGGAAGCTTAGTAGCGTGCGCTAACTTGTTAAAATGCAGAATATTATAAATGGGACAACAACCCGTTTTGGCTTACATTTCATTCGTCCATTCTTCATTCTTGAGAGGCCAGAGAGCTGTAATAATCCTTCTACACACTTAGAACACATCTTGTTGGTCTTTGTATATTGGTTATCACTTGGAAGTAATCCTTGAAGTGGAATAGCACCTTGGAGTGGCATACAACCAACCGGAGTCGGATTCTACCTTACGTTTCAGTGATTTTCATCATATTAAGGTATGTTCAACCTATCTCCAGACTTAGAGTTGGATTCTAAAGAATTGGATGATCATATTAACGAGATATTGATTTTCATAAGTGAATTATCCAAAGTACATCATGTTTGGAATATTGAGATGAATAAGCCTTAAGTACCTTGATTATGATCATCATGATTCGAATCTTACTACATTGAACAAGTAAAGGAAGCTTCTATCATTGGTAATCCGAATCTAGTAGATGACTTCATAACAATCATGGACTTGACTTTAACATCATTATTGTTAGATGAATCTAAGGGATTGATCATGGAAGGATTTATCTAGTATAGATGGAATGTTAAACAACTACAGCATGATAATTTCGATGGATATAAGGTGTTGATAACAACCGTTAAGCCTTTTGAATCGTCGTATGAAGATTTGTAGTCGAAATGGAATATGGTTTTATAATGGTATGCATATCCTTGAATCCGAAGTTGTTGTTGTCCGTAAGATCATTCATAATCGTATGTACATGATATTCATGGAGGTAACATGAATTATCACGGAAGATTTCATTGATTTGATCATGATGAGAACAGTCTACTGCCCAGCAGTAAACTGCCATGCACAGATAGCGCACGCTAAGCTGTGTAGATTATCGTGCGCTATCGAGCACGAGTTAGCGTACGCTACATTTGGTACATAACGTACGCTAGGCCATCAGACGAGTCAGTCGACTGATCAGTGAAGTACTAACAATGCATAGTTAGCGTACACTAGGCTTTGTTGTTTGCATGCGCTATCGAGCAGACTTAACGCACGCTACACAGAGTACTTAGCGTGCGCTAAGCAGTTCAGGCAGATTACATTTTATGAACTTTTGGCCGTAAATCGAATTGTTAAACATTAAATGCGGCGTGAGATAAATCCTATATCATTTCTTTTGTTAAGGTTTGATCTTGTTACGTGATTGATTGAGGAGGACGACCTTCGAGTGTTCGTTTTCGTGGAAGTATTGTTCTTGTCTTCAAATCGAGGCAAGTACCTTATTTGTTTTATGTATTAATGTTATACATATTGTCGTGCATGTATGTTGTTGTTGTATGTCCACCTCGTGTTGGTCCGACGGGATCATCGGGGGATCTATGCTAGCGTGCGCTGGATCATCGGACGGGTTTTTCCACCACGGGTTAGTCTGACGGGATCATCGTGGGTTCTAGGCAGTGAACGCTGGATCGACGGAATTATCATGTGTATGTTATGATATCATGTTGTGATTATCAGTTGTGTATGTTATGTTTTAGTTTCTCGTAGGAGAAGTCTCGTCGGTATTTTTGTCGGTTACGTTATTATTCTTCGTGAGATATGAATAATATGTTGTGGTACTTGTACTAGCATCGTTGTGCTAACCCCTTCGGGGGTGAACATTTTGTTTATGTTCAGGATCCAGGAGAGCGAGAAAACAACCACTGGAGCTGCATGACGACGAGGGTGTAGAGTGATGTTTAGTAGGGTTCATTTATGCATTGTTTATTGGTTATTTCAATAAGTACTCGAGTACGAAGTCGTTTATGATGGATTTGAATTTGGTGATGTATTATTGAGTTTTTGTTGAACAATTGTACTTTCAGTATTTGGTCAAGACTGTTGTATCTTAATTCCGTTATTTCCATTCGTTAGTACCTTTTAATGTCTGTTCAATTCTTCAGCCTTGTAAATCCTTATGTAAAGGATTTACGGTCTTTGTAATATTCTGAATATATACGGGGTGTTACGATGTCGGGGTGGATGTGCATTACTGCGTCCGGTACATGCGAGTTCGGAGGCGATCACGGGATTGGCCTGAGGATGACGAGCTGTGGTACTAATCAAGAGTCGAGAGTTGGTAGAGTTTGGTTGTATTATTAGAGTTGATTCAGTCTTCCGCTGTATTGTGTTTCGACCCCTGTGTGGGTATTGTTGTTAGTCAGTTATGTTGATAGAGTTGTGTGACCTCATCGGTCTGTGTGTTTATGTGTAAGTGACCTTAATGGTCTGTATTATTATATTGTTTGACCCTGGCCGGGCAAACATTTGGTTGTTTATGGATGTTTAGCCTGGTAGATCCCTGTTGAAAGGGTCTACGACGTGTAATATTCCCATACGATTTTGGGGGTGTTACAGTTTTGGCCTTGATTCTCGTCGTAACCATGTGTTATTGTTCCTTCCGAAGGTTTATAGGTGTTCGAGGATTCCGATGTTGAATCTCGTCGGTGATTGACGATTCGTGTGGTGTTATTCACGTAGTAATTGCGGTGCTATCGCGTTCTTGATAGTGTTCGGGAGTTCGGGGCCATTCGACCGTATTTCATCCGTCGTCTTGTTGCGATTGTGGTTTCAAGGCAAGTACCTTGTCCATACAATTCTTGTTTTGTGAATATGATAATTGGTGATCGTCTTTATATGTTTGTTTGATTGTTTGAAATGAGTTTTCAAAAGATTTGGTTAGCCTTGTTAAAGGTCCTCTTCCAAAACTGTGTGTGTTTTGTGATTGGTGTGTTTCGTGAACGAGTATGTGAATCTTATGGATATGTTTGGTATTGATGTTGCGCTTGATAATGCGTGTGTACACATATTATCTCTTTTCGGTGCGTTATGGTTTGACGTGGTATTTTTCTAAATGTTTGATGCCTCTTGATGAATTGTTTGGATATCCTTGGTGTGATATGTTACTTGTGCTTGATTATTTCGCGGCCAGCCCGGGAGGGTCCGACGGGGCCTCGGGTGGGATTTGTGGCTTCGTCCCGGTCCTAGGTGACGTGTGGTGCTTGATTATCTTGCGGCCAGCCCGGGAGGGTCCGACGGGGCCTCGGGTGGGATTCGTGGCTTCGTCCTGGTCCTAGGTGACGTGTGGTGCTTGAGTATTTCGCTAGCCAGCTCGGGAGGGTCCGACGGGGCCTCGAGTGGGATTTGTGGCTTCGTCCCGCTCCTAGGCGATGTGAGTACGTGTTTTGTGAATGTGTTTGGTCACCTCGGGAGGGTTCGACGGGATCACGGAGGGAGTCCAATGGTATAGCCCTGGATTCACGAGTGAAACTTCACCGCTACGTGTATATATTTTGTGATTGTATTTCGCTCACCTCGGGAGGGTCCGACGGGATTACGGAGGGAGTCCAATGGTATAGCCCTGGATTCACGAGTGCAGTTGCTTATGTTTTGTGAATGTGTTTGCTCACCTCGGGAGGGTTCGATGGGGCCACGAAGGGAATTCCAATGGCTTCGACCTGGATTCACGAGTGAAACTTCACGGGTGCGTGTGTATTTTATGTCCATCGAGGACGCATGACGTGGGTTTTAACCTTGTGTATTATGGTTGGTTTTATTTGTGAAAATAAAATCTTTGGGCTGTGACCCTGTTGATTTTTGAAAAGAAAAGGATTCGGTAATCCTAAATTGTTTTCTATTAAAACTCTCGATGGCATTTTAAACTGTTTTATAAATTGTTTTTCTTTGATTTGTGACCTTTCGGTTTTAGAATGTTTTACCAAACTCTTGCCTCGGGAAGTACTTTTGTTACGTTTGGATCTTTGAGGATTCCTGGTTATTATTGTTCTTGGAACTTGTATTGTATGGCTCGTATTTTTGCACTTTGTTCTTGCACTAGCAAAACAATGGAGTTTTGCTAACCCCCGAGTATTCGGGGGGTGGATGTCTGTTTTTGCATTCAGGTTTGGGAGCATAACACAGGGTCGGCACGAAGGATGATGAAAGATGAACGATACTAATCACACGAGGATCCGTATGTTGTCATTGGTTTAGTCGTATTTTATTTCCGCTGCAGTATTCTTTCCCGTTGTACGGGATTGTGTTGTATTCGACTCCTGCGTGGGCATGTAATGTATTTGAGTTGTATGTATTTATTGAAAGACCAAATCGGTCTACGGAGTCATTTTAGCCTTAAAGGCATTGTTGAGATGTTCTATGTTATTACCAGCCTGGTAGATCCTTGAGGAAAGGTTCTACGGCGTATAATATCCCTGAGCGGATTGGGGGTGTTACAGACGCTAGAAGCGTGAGAGACATATTCTTTATTGGTATTAAAGATAAAATCCGCGGAATACAAATTTATTAAACTAATAACATCACTTCAAAAACCTCCTGAAGAGGATCATCTCGAAGACGAGAATCCCAATACCTTACTTTGCACGTGCACTAAATAATTATAATATTGGGATTATGGGACGACCAAATCAAATGTTATGGGATGAATATTTGATTTTGTTGAAGTTGTCATGAACTTTGTGAATATGGGAGAATTGTTTATAAGAATGATACTTGTCGACAACACTTTGTGTCTCAACAATTGCTAGTGGAGTGCCTGAAGCACTAAATAAAATATAAGTAATTGAGACAGAGCTTAACTCGCAAAGTAAATAAAGTGGTGAATGATAAGCGAGATTAGCATATCAAGGGTTTAAGCGCATACTCAAAACATATTCTCCCGTTGGCACTACATCTCGTCATTTAATATACATATGACAATTATTATGAATATAGATATTCAATTAGTGACGTCATCACCACATTTTTCTATGGGTCATTGGACGCCAATATCTATATGAAAGTCCCTGACGGACTTGAGGTTCCTAAAGTAATAGGAACATGAAATTCGCAACATGTACTATTTTGAGATATAAATATTTATATATTTTGAAATAGTCTGGTGGATCAACCGACTAAGTGAATTCCTCTTGAAGAGGATATATGTGAATTATTTGAACTCATGTCTAAAGACAAGTTCAAAATGAAAAACTTTGATAAAACTAAGTATTAGTATTGTCTCGACTTGTAGATCGAGCATATATGATGGAAAAATTTTATCCATTTAACTACCTAAAGGTTGTCTTACCACTTGAAGTGGATACTGACTCATATAGATCTCAAGAAAATAACAAAGATATAAGAGGACCAGAAGTTCCGTACTTGTATGCTATTGAAGCATTACATTATCAGGCCTGATATACAATTTGAAGTTAACATGCTAGCAAAATTTAATATTTCTCCATGAAGGAGAATATGGAATGGTGTTAACCATATTGGTCTATTACATGAAAGAGATCGAGATTCGATATTTGTGGCTATTAGGATATTATGATCTCATATTTGTTTCATACTGCCTATTTATTATGATGAGAAATATTCTCTATTTATGTGTTGCATATAATGGTTGGGCAAGTAAGATGAAATTTATCCCACATGAGCTTCAGAAGAGCAATAATGATAATCTAGCAGATTTATTCACTAAATCTCTCCATGTCTGAAAATTATATTCATGGTATTGGAGTGCAAGATTGTTAACTTGAGGGGGAGAAGTGATAACTTTTAAATTAGTTTGAAGATTATGTCGACCCTGAAGGTCAAAAGGTCATGAAGACCAAATGGTTGTACTCTTTTTCCCTTTCTAAGTTTTTTCCCACCGGGTTTTATTAGTTAAGGTTTTTAACGAGGCAACCAATGCAACACATGAGCAAATTTATACTATGTACTCTTTTCCTCTATCGGTTTTTTCCCACAGGGTTTTTTCGAAGGAGTTTTGATGAAGCATGAACATCATAATATTCAAGAGAAAATATTGTATGAAGACAATGTCACTTGTATCTCAAAGGTAGATACATCAAATATTCACTTAAGTGATTAGTCGGCGAACTTATTCACAAAGGTGTTGCCGATATCAACATTCAGAAGACTAGTACACAAGATCGGAATGCGTCAACTCAAAGATCTTATGTAATCGATTTCAGGGAGAGTAGCTGTACTCTTTTTTCTTCGATCGGGTTTTTTTCCACTGGGTTTTCCCGACAAGGTTTTAATGAGGCAGCATGTATTAAAGGTCATTCAAGGGGGAGTGTTGTAATTAATGTATGAATGACCTTTATGTCCCCTAAACCCTAATTGTGTACCTATAAATAAAGGCCTTTGGCCCTCATAATAAGACATGCCATTCTTCTTCCCCTTTTATTTTCCTCTTTTTTTCTCTCAAGTTCATAACACTGACTTATTTTTCACTTATTTCCAACATGAATTCACGGATACTAAGGCCCTGTTCTTTTGGGCTTATTTTTCAATTTTTCAGTTCAGTTCAGTTCAATTCAATTCAATTCGATTCGAGTCCATTCGATTCGATTCGATTCGATTCGAGTCCATTCAATTGATTCGATTCGATTCGAGTCCATTCGATTGATTCGATTCGAATCGTTCTTTTTCTTCTTCTTCTTCTTATTATTGTTATTATTACTAATAATATTACTATTATCGTTGTTGCTGTTGATTACTATTATTATTTACCATTATTATTATTATTATTATTATTATTATTATTTACACTTAATATATATTTGATTCGATTCATTTGATTCGAGTCCATTCGATTCAATTGATTCGATTCGATTGATTCATTCGATCGAAAAACGAGCCTAAGGCCATGTTCTTTTGACTTATTCGATTTTGATTCGATTCGATTCGATTCGATTCGAGTCCATTCGATTCGATTCGATTCGAGTCGAGTCCATTCGATTGATTGATTCGATTCAGTCGATTGATTCGATTCAATTGATTCTTCTTCTTATTATTATTATTATTAATAATAATAATATTAATTATTATTATTTTTATTATAATAATAATAATAATAATAATAATAATCTTAATTATTATTATTGTTATTATTACTAATAAACATTTACTACTATCGTTGTTGTTGTTGATTACTATTATTATTATTTATCATTATTATCAGTGTTATTATTATTATTAATCTTGATTATTATTATTGTTATTATTACTTATAATATTTACTATTAATAATAATAATATTAATTATTATCGTTGTTGTTGTTGATTACTATTTATTATTATTTACCATTATTATCAGTGTTATTATTATTATTATTATAGTTATTATCGTTATTGTTATTAATATCATTAATATTATTATAATTTACCCTTATCAAATAGATATCAACTTATCATTTATATTATATTATATTATATTATTATTATTTTTATTATTGTTTTATTATATTTATTATTTTTCTCATTCTTCTTCTTCTTATTATTATTTACTCTTAATATATATTTGATTCAATTGATTCGATTGATTCGAGTCCATTCGATTCGATTCAGATCCATTCGATTCGATTGATTCGATTCAAAAAACGAGCCTAACTTGTTTTTTTACTGTTTGTTAAACTCTACTAAACTTATTTTATTTATTTTTATAAACCGTCAGACCCAATAGACGACAAATGAGGCCACTGCCCTGGCACTACTACAAAATTGGGCTTTAACAATCTGTTGTTTCGAAAACCGCTGTTGTATTTCATAAGTTTAACAGCGGTTGTTATAACAACCGCTGTTAATTGGCAAAACTAATTCGACAACGGTTGTTACGGAACAACCGTTGTTAAATTACAAAGGCTAACAACAGTTGTAAAAAACAACCGCTGTTAAAATTTTCTAAAAATAACAAAAGGAAAACTATTTCTCGCCCGAACCTATTTCTCCTCTCTCTGAAAATAACAAAAGGACAAATTTCCCCATCGCCGCGAACTTATTTCTTTTCTCTCTGAACTTTTTCATTGCCGCGTCGTCGTTCTCGCCCGTCGCGCACCTTCGCCGTTCTGTCAGCCACATCGCGCCATCGTCTTATTCACCGGTCGTTAAGTCAAACTTTTTTTTCTGGTTCCAGCCCCTTGTTCTCACCCGCACCTTCGCTGTAGCCACGTCGCGCCACCATTGCTTGACTCTGAGATTCGTGAGTTCATCTCCAAGGTAATTTCTTCCCTCCTTCCTCATCTATTCCTCTTCACGATCTGAGTGACTGATATGTGGTCCATTAGTTCGACTGAAAAGTCGTATTTTGTTATATGGTCACATTTGTAGTGTTTTTGATAGCTTCACTTCTTCTTTGAAGGGGAAGTTCAGTCTGCTTCTGTTCTTTTGTAATGAGCTCGGCACGTTATTTATTTATACTCCTAATAAAATATATTGTTCTTATTTTGAATGTAACCCTCAGTCGTTTTAATGTTATCTTGATCTAATTAGTTCATGCTTCTTGTTACCATCCAATAGTGAAATAACAGATACATCCTTCAAGAGTGACAAACACTCCCATGAGGTTTTGTAATTACCTAGGAAATGTCAAATAAGTTTTTGGTGATTTTGACTAAACTTTACAATGATAGACGAGTTGTAAAATTAAAAACGAGCACCATATCCATAATCTATATTTTACAAATCAAATCCCAAATTATGATAGTTATAACTGATATGTGACTGAGTGACATTTAGACGTGTATTTATTCTCTAGCAATTTGATTACAGGTAGGTATGAGATTTATCATTAACTATAATGCATGTAGTTAACTTCACAATTCACACATAATTTAGGTGTAATTATGATTAAAATCAATATTAATAGCAATATCAGTTGTACATTTTGTGTAAAAGATTAAAATAATACTAAATGTGGTTGGTTCTAACTAAAGTAATTGCAAATTGAATCTCACTATGTGTACAACAGAAAAGAAGAAAAATGGATCGAAGTTGGATGAATGCAAGTCATAGCAGTGATGAGTATGATAATGAAATTGAACAATTTCTTGAGTTCGCCCGACAAAATCACTCGGAACTCGATGAAAGATATTTTTGCCCTTGTGTCAAGTGTATGAACGGGATACGACATGAAGCTGGCACAATTCGTGAACATCTTATTTGTGAGGGAATAAATACGAACTATAAGATTTGGATATGGCATGGCGAACTAGTAGACATTCCAATTGAAGACACACACGTAGATATATATGGTGATCAATTTGAAAAACATGATTCGTGATGTTGGAGAAGAATCATTCTGACGAGCGCATGTTTATGATGCGTTGAAACGTGATTAAGAAACTCTTTTATATCCGGAGTGTGAAAATTTTACACGCTTGTATATCGGGTTAAAGTTGGTTAATGTGAAAGCAAAAAATGAGTGGAGTGATAAAAGTTTCACCGAATTGCTCGAGTTGATATAGGAGATGCTTCCAAAAGGTAATAAAATGCCTAACCGTACTTATGAGGCGAAGAAGGTTTTGTGTCGGATGGGTTTGGCATATAAGAAAATACACGCTTGCCCTAATGATTGCATATTGTATCGAAAAGAGTTTGAATTATTTCATAAGTGTCCTAGGTGTAGGGCATCACGCTACAAAGTGAAGCATGATGATTCTAGTAATGGAGAGAGCACACAACGAGGGCCTCCAGCGAAGGTGTTATGGTATCTTCCAATTATTCCAAGGTTCAAGCGATTGTTTGCTAATAAGGATGATGCAAGAACCTGATATGGCACGCAGAAGGGAGAAAATGCGATGGACTAATTCGTCATCCTACTGATTCTGTACAGTGGAAGAAAATAGATCATTTATTTTCAGATTTTGGGGGTGGCAAGAAACCTTAGGCTTGGACTTGCCACAGATGGGATTGTCCGTTTGGTAATTTAAGCACTAAGCATAGCTCATGGCCTATCGTACTTGTGATCTATAATTTACTTCATTGGTTATCTATGAAGCGGACATATGTTATGTTGTCAATGGTGATTTCAGATCCAAAACAGCCAGAAAATGACATAGATGTTTATCTAAGTCTGTTGATTGATGATTTGAGAATGATGTAGGATGAAGGGGTTGACGTGTTTGATGGGTACCACCAGTAAAGTTCCAAGCTACGTGCAATGTTATTTTGTACCACTAATGACTTTCTGGCATGTGGATACCTGAGCAGGTATAGTGTGAAGGGGAATCATGCATGTCCTAAGTATGAAGAAAACACAAGCTACGTTCAGTTGAAATGCGGGAAAAAAACAATTTACACTCAACATCGGAGGTTTCTCAATCGCCATCACCCATATCGTAGATTGAGAAAAGCTTTTAATGGATACCAGGAAGAGGTATTTGCACCGACACCATTAACAGGTGAGCAAGTTTATGATCGCGTTAAGAATATCAATACTATATTTGGGAAAACTACAAAAAAAGTCCGTTGCGACAAACATATTGAAGAAGAGGTCCATATTCTTTGATATTCCTTCCATGCTAGAGCAAACTAGTGTTAGACATTGCATAGATGTTATGCATGTCGAAAAAAATATGTGCGATAGTGTGATCGGCACACTTCTCAATGTTAAAGATAAAACAAAAGATGGTGTCCATGCTCGTCTAGACCTAGAGGAAATGGGTATGCACCCTCAGCTGCATCCACAATCAGTTGATAAACGAACTTATTTTTTTTTTTTTTTTTCGACACGGCAAAATCACGAACCATTAGACCGATTTGGTCTTTTGTCACTGTCTTAAAAATCAAAAATACATAACTCTATCCAGACTCGTACCCACGCAAAGGTAAAATACTTCATAACATAGACAATATGACAGCGAAAAAGACAATATAATGGACTCCGACTAACTGAACCCAAAATTGGCCTTCGTGTGATTAGTATCATTCGTCTTTCATCATTCCTCGTACCGATCCTGTGTCTTGCTCCCGAAAACCTGCATGTACCTCGAAATCAATTTGTGAATACTCCGACGAAAGCGGCTCGACCGAAAGCTTGACCCCAAAAGCAGTCCGAGCGGCCGGCGAAAGCACCCCAAAGCAGTCCCAAAAGCGGCCCGAAATTGACCCCAAAACAGCCCCGAAATAGCCCCAAAAACCGACCACCTCAATTAAAATGCCGAAAGATGTTGGGATGTTGTTAAATCCGTACTAGGAACTCAAAGATATTGATGGGTGATGATATCAGGCCAAAATCCATGCTTATACGCCCTCAAGATCGTCTAGATCGCTGGTTGATAAACGAACTTATCTCCCTCCATCATGTTATACTTTATCAAAAAGGGAGAAAATCAGTTTTTATAAATGTTTACAAGGCATTAAAGTGCCACAAAGTTACTCCTCAAATATTAAGAGTCTTGTGTCGTTGCAAATCTTAAATTGGTTGCTTAAAGTCCCATGACTGTCATGTCTTGATGCAGCAACTTCTAGCAGTGGATATACATGACCTCTTGCCTAAAAAAGTGAAGAATGTCATAACTTGCTTGTGCTTTTTTTTCAATGCTATATGTAGCAAAGTGATAGATCCTCTGGTTTTGGATGGTGGAAAAATGAGGCTGTTGTTATCTTATGACAATTGGAGATGTATTTTTCTCCTTTTTTATATCATGGTTCACTTACTTGTCCATCTAGTTAGGGAGATTGAAGAGTGTGGCCCTGTTTATTTGAGATGGATGTACCCCATTGAGAGATACATGAAGATTTTCAAAGGGTATACTAAAAACCCATATCGTCCAGAAGCATCTATTATAAAGAGGTCTATTGCAGAAGAAGCTATCGAGTTTTGCACAGATTACATGTCACACGTGGAATCCGTAGGGCTTCCTAAGTCTCAACATGAGGAAAGGGTACACGAGGTGTTAAAGTTTTAACCAAGAGTCGGCATGAGGTGCTTGAAGCACATTTGTACATTTTGAATAGCATTAATGATGTTCTCCCCTACTTGTCAGCTCACAAGAATCATTTGAAGAGAAAGAATCCCTGAATGAGTGAAAAATGATTGTTGATTAAACATAATAAGACTTTCTTGAGATGGTTTAAGGAACAAATTTATAGCAGTGCATCTGAAACATTACAATGGTTAGCTTACGGACCCAATCTAATGTCGTAACTTGGAGTGGATACGATATCAATAAGTACTCATTCTATATAAAGTCACAATATGACAAGAGTACGGTTCAAAATAGTGGAGTTACTCTTCAAGCCGAGTCAATACACTTTTCAAGCTCAAAAGACAAAAACCTAGTTTTGGCACGAGTTACTATGGAGTTATAGAAGAGATATGGGAACTTGATTATGTTAAGTTTAGAGTGCCTGTGTTTAAATGTAAGTGAGCTGATAATAATACGAGTATGGAAATCGATAAGTTAGGATTTACATTGGTAGATCTTCACAAGGTAGCTTACAAAGACGAGTCTTTTATCATGGCATACCAAGCAAAACAGGTGTTTTATGTCAATGATCGATGTAATGAAAGATTATCCGTGGTTATTCCAGGTAGAAGTGTGGATATCAATGAAACTGAAGAATTAATGTTTAACAATTGTGAGTTTATTCCTTTGTAAACACGGTTACCCACTATCGTTGAAGAAAATGAAGTTGACGACATACATGTCATTCGAAATGATCATGATGAAGGTTTATGGGAGAACTTTGTTATCTCAAAAGATAAATAAAAATCAGATACATGCATAACTACATCTAAGTTTTGCATAGATACATGCCATTATTGTTGTCATTCTAAGTTAACCGAATTAAATTATTTTCCTCTTAGAAAGTGAGTAGGTGTTCACTTACAAATCAGTAGATTTAGTACTTAGTCGTCAAAATGTAGGCAATTAGATTTTAAGTCATAATAAGTGTCAATTTAAGCAACTAGGTAATATGTTGTGTTTGACAAATATTAATTTTTTGACAACGAGTTTTTCAAACAAAAAATATTACTGCTGGGTGGCATCATGTTCAGTGGCATCATGTTCCCACTTGTCTGACATTAAAAATTTCAAGTACAAATTCAGCTTATTGGTGTATGTTGTGTTTGACAAATATTAGTTTTTTGGTTATGTTATGTTTGACAATATTTTAATTTGTTTATGCAGGCGCATGATTCTCCTCGGCATCCTCCTCGTTCTCCTTCTCATTCTCCTCGTACTCCTCGTCATTCTCCTCCTCATTCGACTGCTTCTCTTCATACGACTACTTCTACATCGAGAAATCCTACGCGATGTAGATGTAACACCCCCAAAACCATCCGGGATATTACAGCGCCGTGGATCCCGCGCCGGAACCCACCAGGCTAAAAACCGTTTACAAAACCAATTCAAAAATGTTCAAAAAGCCAAATAGGCCGATGACGGTAATATTTTGCATATACTCAAATATTTTCAAAAACAAAGTTCTCAAATACCGTCATAAAATACCATTTGAAAATACAAGGCGAAGTGCCAATTCTCGACAGTTCAAAATGTACGTTAAGCTACCACTTAAACGTACCGATAAAATAATTTGGGAAAAAGAGTTTGACGAAAATAACCCAAGTTCGTAAAATGCCAAAAAGGCCATTTGAAAATACACACGAGTTGGTAAAGATACCGAAAAGCCATTTTGAAATATACACACGCAGCGGATAAAGATACTGAAAAGCCATTTTGAAATATACACACGCAGCGGATAAAAACACAGTTCAAAATACACATTTGCAGCGGAAATAAACAACCAGAAAAGAAATACTCAATACTAAAAAACATGCCACAGCCAGTATCACCCGGGAAGCTCATCCCTTCACGACCGCTACTAGCTTGATCTCCGAGTACCTAAAAATAAAGTCCACGACGGGGTCAGCCACAATACTCAATAATGATACCGATCACATCATCATAAATAATTACATACCAATGTAATAATACTGTAAGAATACTACCAATGTAATCTTACCGTTATAACCTTACCAATTCATAGCAATCCATACTAAATCATTCCTTGACATATTCCACATTTCGTATTCTCAAATGACGAAATGAATTCAACAACAATCATATATACTGTATTCCAAAAATACCGATAATCCTCAAAACATCATCATAACTCATAAGTGTGGAAATAATCCAATCTTTGCCAACTCCTGTCCGTCGGATTACACGATCAAATCTCAACCTGGATAAATCAATAATACACAACATTTCTGTAGATCAACTACCAAATGATAATGATAACAAATCCTGAAACATCGACGTACAGTCCGAATGCTTATACGATCAATAACCAGATCAACCGATAAATCAACTGAGAATATCATCGACATGATAACTCAATACGACCAATAAAGGATCACGATAGTTGAGAATACCATCAACAAGGTAAATCTCGAACGCAATCAATAAAAGATCAACAATAACCGAGAATACCATCAACAAGGTAAACTCCAAATGATCAACAAAGGACCAACAATAACCGAGAATACCATCAACAAGGTAAACTCCAAATGATCCACAATAATGGATCTCAAGAAAATAACCTCGACTGTCGAAACATACCCCTCGGGCGTATGAACAACCAGTCGCAAACCGTCGAACATACCCAACCATGAATGGAGGATGAACGACCAAACAATATGGCTCAAAGATGGAAATCATAGTACGCCCGATCTGGAAATGTGTCCATGCACAAGCCACCCCGGGTATTGATCACATACACGTGTGGTCTTGTACCTAATTAGCCTCACGAACTACGTCTCGTGTGCACGGCTCAATGTGGAAATATCAACACATAACCATCATGTGCCCGGCTAAAAATCCTACACAATAACCAATCGGCACGCAGATATGACTCCAGATATGTCACGATGCAACATGACAACGAAACTCAAAGAAACACATATCCAATAAGGATCAAAAGACTCACCGAAGTGAACAACAACAGACTGACAATGAGAAGTCGACACGACTAATCAATATCCAAAACATCAATCCTGGGATCATCATCCCTAAATGAATGACCAACATGATCTACGATCTTAATACAACAGTCTTGGGATCAACATCCCTCAACGAATAACCGATACGAAACTCATTACACGAAACCTCAACATATACAACAACTCAACATACTAATTATCCACATGACTGAACAAATACCTAGATTACCTCAAAGCCTAGGACCATGTCCATCGACATCCCCCAATGAGACGATCAACACAACCATTAATATCAACAATAGTCCTGGGATCAGCATCCCTCAATGAACAACCAGTATGAATCTCAATATACGAAGCCTCAACATACAACATATACAACAACTCAACATAATAATTATCTCATAACTTAGCAAATCATAAATTACCTCAAAGCCGAAGACAACATACTTTCCACGAACAACATCCCTGAACGAATACACAATTATACGAATAATCTCAAATAAGGTACCATCCATTCAATACCAATAACCTTTATCCCGATACTTATGTCATCACGATAACTATCCTCGATATCCGATATTATATATCCTTGACCAAAGATAACTCACGTCTTACCTGAACACAATTAAATCATATACCGTATGATTTATTACAACCAGAGTACGATATACAACTCATTATCCGACAACTTACATTTCTAACAACATTGCTATACGAATTATAAATGAAATGAAAACGAAACCATTCATCAAATATTATAAACTGAACAAGTATAAACTTGCCTCGATACCGATACCACGAAGCCGTTACCAAAATCCATTGCCTTAGTATACAAGCTCCTCAGCCCCGACCAAAATCAATCTACGAACTCTTTAGCCTCAACCGCAACACAACGGTCATAATCCACGATCAAAATATATCAACCTATTGCAATAACCGATTAACACACATTCGATGAAAATCAATAACCGACATACCCAACCAACAAACTCAACAGTTCAACGAAACCTCGATCATATACATAATACCAAATAATCCAACTCAACAAATACGAACCCATATCCACGATACAAGTCGCAACTCGATGGTCACAAATAACAATCAATAACCGATCAACAAACACAACGGTTCTACAATATCCCGATTAAACACATATCCAAACAACCCGAACCAATCAAACACGAATTCAAAACCACAATACGATTCCACAATCTGAAGATCATATCAATAATCAATTTAACCAAGTCTAAGCATTACCGATTCCATATTCAATCTTAAATACGGATACAAGTTTCCTCCTTGTAAATTCATAATATAAACCAATTACCGGTTATCATCATCAATCCGGACAATCCGATCAATTCAACATTATAGATAACCATATTCCAAAGGTTTTAAATAATTCCATTATCCGAATTGAACACTTGTTAAATACCTATGAATTCTCAAACTCAAAAGTGAGTCATAATCTTATCAAATCCGGAATCATATTCGTATTCCTATACGAATATTGTACCAAAATACATAACTTAATTATAGATATGAATATTCCATATTCATACTCAAAACACCAACACATTCCTCAAATCAATGATCAATTCATCTCGACATTAAGGATTTCATAACATATTCGATTCCGACTTTAATTCTAAATTAGAATCAACAAGACTCCTTGTTATACTAGTAAATTCGTAAGAAACAATTTACCAATTATTACCGTGAATAATCACATTCCAATTATCCGAAATCCTTCCAAAATCATGATATGTATAACTCAAAGGTTCTTCAAGAACACGAATTATCCGAATTCACGTTCATAATCCATAAAACAACATAATCCGATGTTTTCTAACATCTAAACAATCCTTAATCATAATTAAAGTTGTATATCATCATGTTCTTCAACATACGATCTTCTTAGCATCAAAAATCGAAGTAATACTGCCAAGAACATCAAGAATATTATGATTCCATAATCATAACAACATAATCAAGACATAATCCAACAAATCATCATCTTCCTTAAACATACACCTCATATAACCTCAAGAATCGAAACAACAACATCTTAATCATCTTCATACGAATCATTTATCAATAACAACATCAAAAATCTGAAATGAAAAGGAGGATTATCCAACATACCTCTTAGAAGATGGATTACACAACAAATCACTTCAAGAATCATCAATAACTCCATATCCAAGCTCCAAATCCAAGCCCTCAAGCTCAAAATCGAATTAGGAGAGCCAAAATATCCCTCTCTCAATGTTTGGAGATGAAAAACGAAGATAAATGCTGAAGTGAAATGAAAGACGGCCATTCCTTATATAAACTCCCCGCTCGTTACGTACGTAACATTCCCAAGTTAACGTACGCAACACCTCTTACGTACGCTATCTTGTCCTGGTTAGCGTACGTAATGCCATCCCAGACCCTAGTGCCTAGAAACGTGAACTTCCTTACATACGTAACCCATGCCATATAACGTACGTAATATACCAGTTGACTTGCTACAGTACAATGGTCGTGTTACGTACGTAACATGTCCTGTATAACGTACGTAACACGTACGTTGACTCACCTGTCAACATCCTCCGCCGAAAGTTGCCGACACCAGGTCCCACCTGCCGACCATGACTCGATCTTGTCCGATGCCCTCGTTACGTACGTAATACCTTAGCCTTAACGTATGTAACCGTGCCAATCTTACGTACGTTAGCTCACCTTGTTAACGTACGTAACAATTCCATACTTAGCCAATTTCAGCGATTCCTGTCCAATGTCACGGCATACCAAAACACGAGCATACGGCAAAAATCAATACATATACTCAATCCAAAAATATTCTCATACGATATACCTGATATCCAAATCAGTTCAACCTGATACAGCAAAATCCTCAATATAACTGTCAATCAAAACGTCAATTACACAAGTATAACTGTCTCGGTCCTCTGTTTATTTTATCCATACTATATAGATACCAAACTATACAGTATACCTCAGATAAAATAACGCGAAAAAATTATACTGAAAATCTGGGTATTACATACTACCCCCCTTAAAATAAGTTTCGTCCTCGAAACTTGCAACCTGTCGCCAACAACAGATAAATCCAAAATTTTCCAACTCATCACAAAAACAATCAAGTGTCGCCACAAGCGAAATAACCAAACCAATATACTTACAGGTGCGTGAAGCCGATGATCTCCCGAGATACTAGCACACGACTCCCATACGAAGTCTCAACACAATACCAACACACACCAATATCACAAATAGCAATTTGAAAAGAATCTCAAAAATTTTGGAAACTCCAAAAATCGATTCGACTCAAAAGTCAGAAAAATCATTTTCAAAAATCACGCTACTACCGTACCGGTAGATCCACATAACACACACGCCTGGGTTTCACAAAACCCAAGCTCCGATACCATCTTCTGTAACACCCCCAAAACCATCCGGGATATTACAGCGCCGTGGACCTCGCGCCGGAACCCACCAGGCTAAAAACTTTTTACAAAACCAATTCAAAAATGTTCAAAAAGCCAAAGAGGCCGATGACGGTAATATTTTGCAAATACTCAAATATTTTCAAAAACAAAGTTCTCAAATACCGTCATAAAATACCATTTGAAAATACAAGGCGAAGTGCCAATTCTCGACAGTTCAAAATGTACGTTAAGCTGCCACTTAAACGTACCGATAAAATAATTTGGGAAAAAGAGTTTGACGAAAATAACCCAAGTTCATAAAATGCCAAAAAGGCCATTTGAAAATACACACGAGTTGGTAAAGATACCGAAAAGCCATTTTGAAATATACACATGCAGCGGATAAAGATACTGAAAAGCCATTTTGAAATATACACACGCAGCGGATAAAAACACAGTTCAAAATACACATTTGCAGCGGAAATAAACAACCAGAAAAGAAATACTCAATACTCAAAAACATGCCACAACCAGTATTACCCGGGAAGCTCATCCCTTCACGACCGCTACTAGCTCGATCTCCGAGTACCTAAAAATAAATCCCACGACGGGGTCAGCCACAATACTCAATAATGATACCGATCACATCATCATAAATAATTACATACCAATGTAATAATACTGTAAGAATACTACCAACGTAATCTTACCGTTATAACCTTACCAATTCATAGCAATCCATACTAAATCAATCCTTGACATATTCCACATTTCGTATTCTCAAAATGACGAAATGAATTCAACAACAATCATCTGTACTGTATTCCAAAAATACCGATAATCCTCAAAACATCATCATAACTCTTAAGTGTAGAAATAATCCAATCTGTGCCAACTCCTGTCCGTCGGATTACACGATCAAATCTCAACCTGGATAAACCAATAATACACAACATTTCTGTAGATCAACTACCAAATGATAATGATAACAAATCCTGAAACATCGACGTACAGTACGAATGCTTATACGATCAATAACCAGATCAACCGATAAATCAACTGAGAATATCATCGACATGATAACTCCAATACGACCAATAAAGGATCACGATAGTTGAGAATACCATCAACAAGGTAAATCTCGAACGCAATCAATGAAAGATCAACAATAACCGAGAATACCATCAACAAGGTAAACTCCAAATGATCAACAAAGGACCAACAATAACCGAGAATACCATCAACAAGGTAAACTCCAAATGATCAACAATAATGGATCTCAAGAAAATAACCTCGACTGTCGAAACATACCCCTCGGGCGTATGAACAACCAGTCGCAAACCGTCGAACATACCCAACCATGAATGGAGGATGAACGACCAAACAATATGGCTCAAAGATGGAAATCATAGTACGCCCGATCCGGAAATGTGTCCGTGCACAAGCCACCCCGGTTATTGATCACATACACGTGTGGTCTTGTACCTAATTAGCCTCACGAACTACGTCTCATGTGCACGGTTCAATGTGGAAATATCAACACATATCCATCATGTGCCCGGCTAAAAATCCTACACAATAACCAATCGGCACGCAGATATGACTCCAGATATGTCACGATGCAACATGACAACGAAACTCAAAGAAACACATATCCAATAAGGATCAAAAGACTCACCGAAGTGAACAACAACAGACTGACAATGAGAAGTCGACACGACTAATCAATATTGAAAACATCAATCCTGGGATCATCATCCCTAAATGAATGACCAACATGATCTACGATCTTAACACAACAGTCTTGGGATCAACATCCCTCAACGAATAACCGATACGAAACTCATTACACGAAACCTCAACATATACAACAACTCAACATACTAATTATCCACATGACTGAACAAATACTTAGATTACCTCAAAGCCTAGGACCATGTCCATCGACATCCCCCAATGAGACGATCAACACAACCATTAATATGAACAATAGTCCTGGGATCAACATCCCTCAACGAACAACTAGTAGGAATCTCAATATACGAAGCCTCTGTTAGGAGTATGCCCTCGAATGCCACTCAGAGGATGTTGAGTGAGGGCATTGTACTTGTTATTATGTAAACCATTTATATAAGGCAAATGAATGTTTCTTTATTTACTGGTAGTTACTGGCATTCCTAACTCGTAAATAAACATATAGAAACTAGTCCGTGTATTTGAGAGCAAAACGTTCCACTCCTTATTGGATAAGGGGGTCGACCTTTGGAAAGGTTATAGCTCAAATACTCAATCGTCGCAAGTCGATGAAACTTGGTAGGCGTTAAGTTTATGTGAAGACTTGTATGACGTGTTCTTTGACATGGAGAGTGCCTCGAACACTAATGGTTAGTGGGAGCACATGTTATAGGTATGTTAATTGGATTAGTATACTCGAACCGACTCACCCTTGATTCGTCACACGGATTTCACTCCGGACGATCAATGACGGAATCGAAAGGTTGTGATAGGTATTCGTGAACCTTCGACTTGAGGATTTAGTAGGGATGTGCTTGTGACGTCAAGATTTTCATTTGAGTAGTTCGACCCGTAAACCTAAGACGGGGTCAACCTCGACGTGCATCTTGACGGCAAGTAGCAGTCCTATCGAATACCAAGATAGAATTCTTTCTCCCGTTAGTGAGCGGGTTATATGTCCTATGTGGTTATTGGCAGATGAGATCATAAGTCTTTGGCCAAAGCATTGGAGCTAGTTGTATTAGATACACGGGAGCTCGATGATCTCGATTTGCATTAACGCATGCATAGCGTCAAGTGAAGATAGGGTTTGACTGATCGTGACCTTATAACTTGATCGGGATATTTGAAAGAAGGGTTTATACGTATACTGGTATTCACGACAGAATGGTTCTTGAATGATCCCAATCATTCGTTCTCAGTTGGGGTACAGTGTAGGCCGCCAGGCTGGCTAGGTGGTGCTACTACTCTTTGGTTCCTCCCTAGGATGCACGGATTCTTCAAAATTGAGCAGTATGCAGTATCGGATACTGCATGGGTGCGAGTGCGGGTGCGATTCGCGTGGGATTCGCACGGGATTCGCCACGTGGCGAATCCGTGCAAAAAAAAATATTCGGACTCGCGTATCCTTGCACAGGATACGTGTATCCGGTGCGTGGGTGATTTTTTTTTTTACTTTTTTTTGTAATTTTTAAAAAGTAAATCAAATAAACTAAAATACAAAAAGTAAATCATTTAATAAGTAATTACTTTTACCTTTAGCAATATTCACGAACAGCAACAGAAAGCTCCACTCCTCAAAGCCATTTTGAATTATTTTTTGTATGACTTGTTTTATGTATTTGAATTGGTTTTATGGTGATATTTGAATTGTTTTTTATATTTAAAAAGTGTTATATATAATAAAATATAAAAGAAACAGACGTATCCTTGCCGTATCGCACCCTAACATTTTTAAAAAACCGTATCCCCGCACCCGTATCTGCCCACACCCGCACCCGCCCCCCCGCACCTGTGCAACATAGGTTCCTCCCATTGCTGACTGAGACGGACCTACCGAGTCGCGCAATAGGATTGACGACGGAATAAATAAAGCTAATTCTCTCATTATGAATATTAGATATTGGATATATAATTGGGGCATTGGATGTCTAAATCGATTTATTAGATAAATTGATTTACGGCCTAATGAATTAAATAAATTACTGGGTGATTAATTTAATTCATAAATATAATTATTTCTTGGAGAAATTAATTATGTTATTTTGTATTTGATATGTTTAATTAATTGGATTAATTAAACGACACAAATATATCGGAACGGAATAGGAGTTTATCTGTTTGGACTCACGGGAGTCCGAAACGAACCGAACTCGTCCCGGCTCCTTCTAGATGGCCATCCCAATTTCCCTCCTCTTTCCTTTGGTCATAGTCTCCACCTTAGTTGGTGGATGACTTGAATAATCAAGGGAACAAGATCTTTTAATTAATTCATTTTAATTATTTGGTCTTGATTTGGGAGGATTTTATGGGGAATTAAATGAAGACTCTCCTCACTTGTATTACACAAGCTTCCAACGTGAGGATTGAGAGAGAGAGAGAGAGAGAGACTTTGAGTTTAACACTCATCTTCATATTCTTCATTCACTTCCTCTTCATTTTTCTTGGAGAAAAATTGAGAGAAAATTATTGAGAGATATATTATACACTTAGAGTGTAATAATAAAAGCTTCATCATTTGATTCTAGCCGTAACCTTGGAGGTTAATCAAGTGTTGTTATTCCGGTCGTTTTTCCGGAGCGTGGCAAGTAGAGACACGGTGCTTTCGGCGTTGGATCGTTTAAGGGCTTGGAGCGGATCGGATACGTAGAGATCAACCAAAGCTTGGGGAATAGCTCAAGAGAAGGTTTCCATTTAATCAACGGACTTCGAGGGTTAGTTTCTTACGACTCTTGCTTTTCGTTTATATATTCGTATATACGTAGCTCGATCGATCCTCGTAGGGATTCAGATCGAATTAATTTTCGTTTTACCGCTTCCGCTGGGCCTTCGATTTAGGCACCGAATCCCAAACAGTGGTATCGGAGAGTAGGTCTTGCGATCGTATATACGATATTGGCATTTGGAATGCTCGATTAAATGGTGAATGATTTGGAATCATTTTAGTCATAATCGTGGTACATGTTTTACGTTCTTTGTAGTTATATTTTTCGTAAGTTTATGTCCAAATATAAATCTTAAATTTCTGGGAAATATGATTTATATTGAAGATATGAATGTTGAAAAATATAGATATTGGATATCCGGTCGAAAATCGAGCTCCGAATCGTCGTCGGACGACTTTTCAGACAAAGGCGAGAAGTCGCCAGGGTGACTCGGCCGTGTCCGTGACACGGCCGTGTCCGGCCTGGCGCTCTGCACTGACCGGCCGTGTCGAGCGACACGGGCCGTGTCCGGCCGGCAGCCTTCCGGAAGTGACTCACCGTGTCGTGTAGGTCTAGGTCACCGCTGCAAGACGACCGCCGTGCCATTCGGCACGGGCCGTGTCCGGCAGTCACGGCAGATGACTCGGCCATGGCAGCCATTTTCGCCGGCTCGATTTTTCGTGTATTCTTGAAAATTAATCTCCCTCATGTTAAATTGGATTTAATATGATTAAAATGATTTATGGTATTTCATTTTATAAGGGAAATTTGATTAATTGGAATATTTATGGTTGACCGAATTATTTTGAACATTATCATATTACCGATTGTGTGAATCGATTGGATCGGTTTGTATTGTTGATTGGATCAATGTATCTCTACGCTTTCCATTTATATAGTATTTATTGGATGAATGCTTTTGAATGGGGATGTGGTTCGTGGACTTAGTTTTGAATCGTTCGTTTTATTCGATTGGGTTGTAAAGGCCGTTTTGAGCCTATTTATTTTACTAGAAATGTTTGTATCTAGGATGCAATTTCGATGTAAAATTTATATGTAATGACGAAGACCGGAGGAAGATCCATTTCGAGAAGACGAAGATTCAAGACGAAGACTGGTAATTAGATTACGGAGTTTTTGTTTTCTAGGAACGGTCCATGAACCACATGTTGGTAGCAACTAGGTTGTGAATGGTTGTTTCATATTGTATGAATGCCACAAACGCGCTTAAATGATTAATGTGCAAAGTGTAACGTTAATCGCGAAAATTCTCCCACGATAAATTATTAAGTTTATAAGGTTTCAAGGTTTTCCTTCCCTCCATCGAGTTTTCGGGAAATTGAAATCCAAACCGGATGTGCTATGCTTCCGAGTTATCGGGGTAGTCGTCGGGAGGACGGATAAATTACCGGAGCGCATTGGATGCCTTCGGTTGGAGCAAATTTTATCCCTAGAAACACGATAGGTTGCGGATAAGATTCAATTGTGAAACTGATTTGCGTCGATGGTATAAACTTAACTTGTTCACGAACCATAGAAACCGTATAGGTTGAGGGGAGTGAACAAGGGGAAAAAGAAGATCGAATCATCCATTAGATGGGTTGGTGTTGGACACCACTTTATGAAAATTAATAGAGTAGAAACCTGCTCGGTTTCCCACTAGTAAGATTTATAAAGAACTCGATCACCACTATGAAGTAGAGCGACGATACTTCGGATTTCACATGGGAGTGTGTTATTCCGATAAAAATAGTGGGAGCTGGGTAACAAGAATAGAAAAGACCTTAATTCTACACTCGAACATAATTGAATGAGTCACTAATTAATCTGTTATACTTAATGCATAAATCTCAATATGACAATGAATCCACTCGCAATTCTACTCGAAAAGAACACCTTAATGGGACCTAACTTTGTGGATTGGCTCCGCAATCGATGATTGTCCTCGGTATAGAGGCACTGGGATACGTCTTGGAGACGGACATTCCGGCGCCTCTGTGCGGACCCGAGCCAATCGGGAAGAGATTGAAAACCATGAAAAGTGGGTTAAGGATGACGTGAAAGTCCGTGCTTATATGATGGCTTCCATGTCTAATGAGCTTCAGAGAGCTCATGAGAAAATGACTTCTGCTAGGCAGATTCTATCTCACTTAACCGAACTTTATGGTGAGCACAGCAGAATTGCTAGATATGAGATATCCAAGCAACTGTTCGGTGCAAGGATGAAGGAAGGTGAGAAGGTTGGGGAACACGTCCTCAAAATGATATCCATGATTGAGAGATTGGAGGCTCTTGATTTTAAAATGGATACTTCTCTCCAAACAGACCTTATTCTTCGCCTCTCTCGATTCCTTCTCACGCTTGTTATGAACTTCAACCGCAATGAGATTGCATGTAATTTAGCTGGGCTAATGAACAAACTTGTGACCGCTCGGTCTCGGATGAAGACTCAGCGGATGAAGGAGTCTGCTCTTGTGATTTCTTCTGGACCTCGGAGGTCTAAGAATAAGAAGAAAAAGACCAAGAAGCGGACTGGACCGCAAGCTAAGGACCTTAAAGAATAGGGCAAGGCCCCGATGG
Organism: Orobanche coerulescens; assembly: GCA_033398695.1. Taxonomy (NCBI): domain Eukaryota; kingdom Viridiplantae; phylum Streptophyta; class Magnoliopsida; order Lamiales; family Orobanchaceae; genus Orobanche; species Orobanche coerulescens. The sequence goes on along the minus strand of CM065814.1, from coordinate 32,849,699 downwards.
TTCTGAAGAACAAGAAGAAGAAGGATGCTTGTCTCAAGTGCGGTGAGCTGGGCCACTGGGCTAGAGACTGTCCGATTCTTCATGGCACTTCAAGTACAGAACTTTTAGTTTTGGAAACAAATTGTTCTGCTACTGTATTTTCTACTTCCTGGATACTGGATTCTGGTGCTAGTTCTCATATTTGTACCGTGAATCAGGATCTGGAACAAAGTAGGAAACTTGGAGCTGGAGAAGTTATGATCACAGTCGGAAGCGGGCATAGTGTCGAGGCGACCGACATAGGATCACTTCTTTTGGGTTTAGAATCCGGTTTTGTTTTGACTTTAGAAGATGTATTTGTTTTGCCCAAGGGGCACAAAAACATTGTATCCATTCCGGTCATGGACCGAAAAGGCTTTTCATTTTTCATTGGTGATGGTTCCTGCAAAATTTATTTCAGAAATAAACTAGTGGGTACTGCTACATTGTTAAATGGATTGTATCATATAAATCTCAGCAATAAAGTAGTTGTGAATACTATGACTAGAAAACGTGGTAGGGATGAAACCAATCAAGTTTTGAAATGGCATCTTAGACTTGGTCATGTCGGTCAGACCAAGGTTTACAAGATGGAAAAAGATGGACTTATGGGTCTATTGGGATCGGATCCCTTTCCTACTTGTGAATCTTGCCTTAAAGGCAAAATGACTAAGTCCCCCTTCATAGGGACATTTGAAAGAGCCGCTGATAAACTGGGATTAATCCATACTGACGTATGTGGTGCTTTGGAAGCAGCACGTGATGGATATCAATATTTCATTACGTTTACAGATGATCATACCAGGTATGGTTATGTATACTTAATGAAACATAAATCCGAGGCCTTTGAGAAATTCCAGGAATTCAAGGCCCTAGTCGAGAAACAAACTGGTAATCATATCAAAGCACTTTGGTCGGACCGAGGTGGTGAGTATATGAGTACGGAGTTTGACGAGTTCCTTAAGGAACATGGAATAGTTTCACAACTAACACCTCCAGGTACTCCTCAGTTAAATGGTGTGTCAGAAAGAAGGAACCGGACCTTGTTAAACATGGTCCGTTCCATGCTGGGCTATACTGACTTACCAATTTACCTGTGGGGGTATGCACTCCTGACTGCCGCTTATATCTTAGACAGGTGTCCTTCCAAATACGTTCCTAAAACTCCACATGAGATGTGGGAGGGAAGGAAACCAAGTCTTAATCATATTAGGATTTAGGGATGTCCCGCCTATGTCAAGAAGACTAAGGTGGAAAAGTTGGAAGCTAGGTCTGCAAAGGGACGTTTCATTGGATTCCCATCTGGGACAATGGGATATCTATTCTACATGCCTGAAGATCGAAGGATCATTGTTGCTTTACAAGCACACTTCCTGGAAGATGAGTTCATTCAGGAAAGCGGAGCAGGTAGAAGTATTTCTTTAGAAGAATACAATGAAACTCCTCAGGAGACACCTGTGCAAGAAACTGGAACCGAACTTTCTGAAACACAAGTACAACCACCTCGTAGGTCTAGTAGGGTGTCTCATTTACCTGAGAGGTATGGGCTTGTGCACTTGGAGGAGCTGGGTCTCCATGAGGTTCCAAGTGATAGCCAAGAGACCGACCCAACAACCTATGACCAAGCGATGGTGGATGTAGACTCCGCGAAATGGCATGAAGCTATGGAAGCTGAGATAGACTCGATGCATGTCAATCAGGTCTGGACTCTAGTAGACCGCCCCAAGGGCATAGTGCCTATTGGGAACAAGTGGATCTACAAGAGAAAGACTGATGGTGATGGCAAGGTTGACGCCTATAAGGCCAGGCTTGTGGCAAAGGGTTATACCCAAAAGGAAGGGATCGACACACGATACCTTCTCGCCCATAGCCATGATCAAGTCTATTCGCATGATGCTTGCTATAGCTGCCTACCACGATTATGAGATATGGCAAATGGACGTAAAGACGGCTTTCCTTAATGGATTCCTCGAGGAGGAAATCTATATGGAGCAGCCTAAAGGCTTTGTGTCCGAAGTCGATATTCAGAAGTGTGCAAGCTTCAGCGTTCCATTTATGGACTGAAGTAAGCGTCGCGTAGTTGGAACCTTCGTTTTGATGAGGCGGTCAAAGAGTTTGACTTCGTGCAAAATGAAGAGGAACCTTGTGTATACAACAAGGTTAGTGGGAGCAAGATCGCATTCTTAGTACTATATGTGGATGATATTCTACTAATAGGAAATGATGTGGGAATGCTCAGTTCTGTAAAAGCTTGGCTTTCGAGTAATTTCTCCATGAAAGACTTGGGAGAAGCAACCTATATTCTTGGAATTCGACTCTACCGGGATAGAGCGAAGAGAACAATAGGCCTTTCCCAAGCCCTCTATATAGATAAGATCTTAAAGCGATTTAAGATGGATGATTCTAAAAGAGGGTTCCTACCGATGCAACATGGAATAAAACTCACCTTGAAGATGTGTCCTCAAAGTGAGGAACAACGAAAGGAAATGAGTAATATACCATATGCTTCGGCCGTGGGTAGCCTTATGTATGCTATGTTGTGTACAAGACGACATCGCGCATGCCGTAAGCGTGGTGAGTAGGTTTCGTGCAAACCTGTAGGGAACATTGATCGCCAGAAAGAACGTTCTCAAGTACTTAAGAAGGACTAGAGATATGGTTACGATGTATGGCGGTGGAGAATTGGATGTGGTGGGATTCACCGATTCGGACTTACAAAGACGAAGGACGACTCGATGTCCACTGGCTACATATTTACTCTTAATGGAGGAGCAGTATCTTGGCGTAGTGCCAAGCAAAGCGCGGCTTGATTCCACTGTCAGCCGAGTATCAAGCACCTCGGAGGCTTCCAAGGAAGGGTTCTCGGATTAAGAAGTTTCGGGAGAACTTCAAATGATACCATGTCTTTTTGCTGTTCGCATGCATTGCGACAACGACGGAGCTGTAGCGCAGGCCAAGGAGCTGAGGTTTCACAACAGCACCAAACATATTCAGAGGAAGTATCATCTCGTAAGAGAATTTGTTCGCAAGGGATACATTGTGCTGCACAGAGTAGACTCGGCCGACAACGTCGCCGATCCACTGACCAAGACACTTTCTCAGACTAGCTTGGAGCGTCATCTGGAGAACATGGGTATTAGATACCGTAGTGTGTGGCATTGAGTGCAAGTGGGAGATTGTTAGGAGTATGCCCTCGAATGCCACTCAGAGGATGTTGAGTGAGGGCATTGTACTTGTTATTATGTAAACCATTTATATAAGGCAAATGAATGTTTCTTTATTTACTGGTAGTTACTGGCATTCCTAACTCGTAAATAAACATATAGAAACTAGTCCGTGTATTTGAGAGCAAAACGTTCCACTCCTTATTGGATAAGGGGGTCGGCACTGGAAAGGTTATAGCTCAAATACTCAATCGTTCGCAAGTCGATGAAACTTGACTGGGCGTTAAGTTTATGTGAAGACTTGTATGACGTGTTCTTTGACATGGAGAGTGCCTGTCGAATACTAATGGTTAGTGGGAGCACACGTTATAGGTATGTTAATTGGATTAGTATACTCGAACCGACTCACCCTTGATTCGTCACACGGATTTCACTCCGGGACAGTCAATGACGGAGTCGAAAGGTTGTGATAGGTATTCGTGAACCTTCGCCTTGAGGATTTAGTAGGGATGTCCTTGTGACGTCAAGATTTTCATTAGAGTAGTTCGACCCTGTAAACCGGAAGGCGGGGGTCAACCTCGACGTGCATCTTGACGGGCAAGTAGCAGGTCCTACTGAATACCAAGATAGAATTCTTTCTCCCGTTAGTGAGCGGGTTATATGTCCTATGTGGTTATTGGCAGATGAGATCATAAGTCTTTGGCCAAAGCATTGGAGCTAGTTGTATTAGATACACGAGAGCTCGATGATCTCGATTTGCATTAACGCATGCATAGCGTCAAGTGAAGATAGGGTTTGACTGATCGTGACCTTATAACTTGATCGGGACATTTGAAAGAAGGGTTTATACGTATACTGGTATTCACGACAGAATGGTTCTTGAATGATCCCAATCATTCGTTCTCAGTTGGGGTACAGTGTAGGCCGAGAGGCTGGCTAGGTGGTGCTACTACTCTTTGGTTCCTCCCATTGCTGACTGAGACGGACCTACCGAGTCGCGCAATAGGATTGACGACGGAATAAATAAAGCTAATTCTCTCATTATGAATATTAGATATTGGATATCTAATTGGGACATTGGATGTCTATATCGATTTATTAGATAAATTGATTTACGGCCTAATGAATTAAATAAATTACTGGGTGATTAATTTAATTCATAAATATAATTATTTCTTGGAGAAATTAATTATGTTATTTTGTATTTGATATGTTTAATTAATTGGATTAATTAAACGACACAAATATATCGGAACGGAATAGGAGTTTATCTGTTTGGACTCACGGGAGTCCGAAACGAACCGAACTCGTCCCGGCTCCTTCTAGATGGCCATCCCAATTTCCCTCCTCTTTCCTTTGGTCATAGTCTCCACCTTAGTTGGTGGATGACTTGAATAATCAAGGGAACAAGATCTTTTAATTAATTCATTTTAATTATTTGGTCTTGATTTGGGAGGATTTTATGGGGAATAAAATGAAGACTCTCCTCACTTGTATTACACAAGCTTCCAACGTGAGGATTGAGAGAGAGAGAGAGATAGACTTTGAGTTTAACACTCATCTTCATATTCTTCATTCACTTCCTCTTCATTTTTCTTGGAGAAAAATTGAGAGAAAATTATTGAGAGATATTATACACTTAGAGTGTAATAATAAAAGCTTCATCATTTGATTCTAGCCGTAACCTTGGAGGTTAATCAAGTGTTGTTATTCCGGTCGTTTTTCCAGCGCGTGGCAAGTAGAGACGCGGTGCTTTCGGCGTTGGATCGTTCAAGGGCTTCGAGCGGATCGGATACGTAGAGATCAACCAAAGCTTGGGGAATAGCTCAAGAGAAGGTTTCCATTTAATCAACGGACTTCGAGGGTTAGTTTCTTACGACTCTTGCTTTTTGTTTATATATTCGTATATACGTAGCTCGATCGATCCTCGTAGGGATTCGGATCGAATTAATTTTCGTTTTACCGCTTCCGCTGGGCCTTCGATTTAGGCACCGAATCCCAACAGCCTCAACATAAAACATATACAACAACTCAACATAATAATTATCTCATAACTTAGCAAATCATAAATTACCTCAAAGCCGAAGACAACATACTTTCCACGAACAACATCCCTGAACGAATACACAATTATACGAATAATCTCAAATAAGGTACCATCCATTCAATACCAATAACCTTTATCCCGATACTTATGTCATCACGATAACTATCCTCGATATCCGATATTCTACATCCTTGACCAAAGATAACTCACGTCTTACCTGAACACAATTAAATCATATACCGTATGATTTATTACAACCAGAGTACGATATACAACTCATTATCCGACAACTTACATTTCTAACAACATTGCTATACGAATTATAAATGAAATGAAAACGAAACCATTCATCAAATATTATAAACTGAACAAGTATAAACTTGCCTCGATACCGATACCACGAAGCCGTTACCAAAATCCATTGCCTTAGTATACAAGCTCCTCAGCCCCGACCAAAATCAATCTACGAACTCTTTAGCCTCAACCGCAACACAACGGTCATAATCCACGATCAAAATATATCAACCTATTGCAATAACCGATTAACACACATTCGATGAAAATCAATAACCGACATACCCAACCAACAAACTCAACAGTTCAACGAAACCTCGATCATATACATAATACCAAATAATCCAACTCAACAAATACGAACCCATATCCACGATACAAGTCGCAACTCGATGGTCACAAATAACAATCAATAACCGATCAACAAACACAACGGTTCTACAATATCCCGATTAAACACATATCCAAACAACCCGAACCAATCAAACACGAATTCAAAACCACAATACGATTCCACAATCTGAAGATCATATCAATAATCAATTTAACCAAGTCTAAGCATTACCGATTCCATATTCAATCTTAAATACGGATACAAGCTTCCTCCTTGTAAATTCATAATATAAACCAATTACCGGTTATCATCATCAATCCGGACAATCCGATCAATTCAACATTATAGATAACCATATTCCAAAGGTTTTAAATAATTCCATTATCCGAATTGAACACTTGTTAAATACCTATGAATTCTCAAACTCAAAAGTGAGTCATAATCTTATCAAATCCGGAATCATATTCGTATTCCTATACGAATATTGTACCAAAATACATAACTTAATTATAGATATGAATATTCCATATTCATACTCAAAACACCAACACATTCCTCAAATCAATGATCAATTCATCTCGACATTAAGGATTTCATAACATATTCGATTCCGACTTTAATTCTAAATTAGAATCAACAAGACTCCTTGAATAAGAAACAATTTACCAATTATTACCGTGAATAATCACATTCCAATTATCCGAAATCCTTCCAAAATCATGATATGTATAACTCAAGGGTTCTTCAAGAACACGAATTATCCGAATTCACGTTCATAATCCATAAAACAACATAATCCGATGTTTTCTAACATCTAAACAATCCTTAAACATAATTAAAGTTGTATATCATCATGTTCTTCAACATACGATCTTCTTAGCATCAAAAATCGAAGTAATACTGCCAAGAACATCAAGAATATTATGATTCCATAATCATAACAACATAATCAAGACATAATCCAACAAATCATCATCTTCCTTAAACATACACCTCATATAACCTCAAGAATCGAAACAACAACATCTTAATCATCTTCATACGAATCATTTATCAATAACAACATCAAAAATCTGAAATGAAAAGGAGGATTATCCAACATACCTCTTAGAAGATGGATTACACAACAAATCACTTCAAGAATCATCAATAACTCCATATCCAAGCTCCAAATCCAAGCCCTCAAGCTCAAAATCGAATTAGGAGAGCCAAAATATCCCTCTCTCAATGTTTGGAGATGAAAAACGAAGATAAATGCTGAAGTGAAATGAAAGACGGCCATTCCTTATATAAACTCCCCGCTCGTTACGTACGTAACATTCCCAAGTTAACGTACGCAACACCTCTTACGTACGCTATCTTGTCCTGGTTAGCGTACGTAATGCCATCCCAGACCCTAGTGCCTAGAAACGTGAACTTCCTTACATACGTAACCCATGCCATATAACGTACGTAATATACCAGTTGACTTGCTACAGTACAATGGTCGTGTTACGTACGTAACATGTCCTGTATAACGTACGTAACACGTACGTTGACTCACCTGTCAACATCCTCCGCCGAAAGTTGCCGACACCAGGTCCCACCTGCCGACCATGACTCGGCCTTGTCCGATGCCCTCGTTACGTACGTAATACCTTAGCCTTAACGTACGTAACCGTGCCAATCTTACGTACGTTAGCTCACCTTGTTAACGTACGTAAAAATTCCATACTTAGCCAATTTCAGCGATTCCTGTCCAATGTCACGGCATACCAAAACACGAGCATACGGCAAAAATCAATACATATACTCAATCCAAAAATATTCTCATACGATATACCTGATATCCAAATCAGTTCAACCTGATACAGCAAATCCTCAATATAACTGTCAATCAAAACGTCAATTACACAAGTATAACTGTCTCGGTCCTCAGTTTATTTTATCCATACTGTATAGATACCAAACTATACAGTATACCTCAGATAAAATAACGCGAAAAAACTATACTGAAAATCTGGGTATTACAGTAGAAGTATGTCCAAACGGCGTGTAGATGGGAAAAAGATACCTCTTGACATTGATCCGGTCAGAAGAAAACTTGAGTACGAACACAAAATCAAATTAAGTACTTATTTTGGTAAACTCGCGAAAGATCATGTTTCCATACTGTAAGATAGATGGAATCATGTACCAGACAAGCCGAGTAAGGAAATACTTTGGCAGTATGTAATGGTACGTGCATTACTTTTGTGCTTAATTTATGTGTTTTACTTTGTGTTTATATAATTTAAAAAACTGAAAAATAATTTAAAAAACTGAATTAAATTTAAATAATCTAGAATAAAACTGAAATTTGTAAAGAAACATTAATTTAAGTAAATTATTTATAAAAACTTAAATTAATTTAGTAATTTAAAAAACTGAATTAAATTTAAATAATTTGGAATAAAACTGAAATTTATGAAAAAATATTAATTTAAGTAAATTATTTTATAAAAACTAAAATTAATTTAAATAATTTAAAAACTGAATTAAATTTAAATAATATGGAATAAAACTAAAATATATGAAAAAACATTAATTTAAGTAAATTATTTATAAAAATTGTTAATTTATGTAATTTAAAAAACTGAAATTAATTTATATACTCTGAAAACTATTTTCTAAAACTGAAATTTATGAAAAAAATATTAAGTAAAGTAAATTATTTTATAAAAATCGAAATTAATTTAAATAATTTAAAATTTGTATTATCGATAACGTTTCAATTTGAATTGTCAATGTAGGCCAACTTTGATGCCAGTCAAATTACCAATTTTGGCCAATTTCGCAAGAAGATGTTGCAATCTATAGGCATGATGTGGAGGCAATTTAAGACTGATTTGACCGTGAGTATATATATGGTTTATTGAAAGGGTTGTCTCCTTGTAAGAAGTATGGTATTTCATAGGACGATTGGAAAGAATTCAAAAAGATTCGTGAGGACCCTACTTGGGGGGTAAAGTCTGAATTCAAAAGACTTTTTCTATTTCTTCAGTGTTTATGATTCTCAAATTCTTAAATATTAGTTTGATTCCTTGCAAATATGTTTTTCAAGAAAAGAGAATCAAGAAACAAGAGATAGCGAAACTGAACAATGCTCCCCATACTATGGCTCGAGGAGGATATGATTTTGTGGAAGTACGGGAGATGGAAAGGAAGATGAAGGAGCATAAAGAAGAAGCATCAAAATCTGGAGAAGATGTTATTATTGATCCTCCACATCCTCCTTCACGTCATGAGAGGTGGAAGCTTAGTCGCCAAAAAAGATCTGAGGGAGTGTCATCAGATGTTGCACGAGAGATTGTTACTAAGATCATAAGTTTAAAATATCTTTCGATATTTGATAATGTATTTAAAATTAAATACACTTACTTTTCTTATCTTTTCAAAAATCAATTCTGGTAATTTTGTTTTGTAATTAAATTCTATAACTTTCAATCTTTTCTTTTTCAAAAAAATGGCTTCTATTATTTGTTGAAAAAATGAAGGTCATAATATCTAATTGCAAAAATTTAAAGGTTGTGTTCGAATTATGAATAAAATTTTAAAAGTTCACTTTTATGTCTCACTTCTGAAAGAAAGTTTTATTTGTATCCTTACGAAAAAATATTAACAGTTCATTTATGTGCTTCACTTTTGTGCTTCACTTACGAAAAATCATTCTTTTGTAGGATGAGTTGGAGGAGCAGTATATACAGGGTAGTTCACTCCCGAGGGATGACATGATATATTGGTTGAGACCACTGGGAGACCGGAGCACCAAGGCTGTGTTCGTGGCATTGAATTTGGTGTAGGCATTCGAGATTATTTTGGACGATCTTCACGTCGATCTGCATCATCAATAAATGAAAGTGTGTTGGAGGAACTAACGAAGAAGATCATATGATGCCACACAAAATTTGATGAAAACATTCTGCCAAACATTGGAGTCTTTGGGTGCTCATTCACAGCAGTCGCACGTTGATTTAAGTACACCTGATGATCATGTTAACCATACAGCCTACTACTAATTGGAGGCTACAACGTAAATAATATGTATACTTTGAGCATATTATGCCTACTACTCATTGGAGGCTACAACGTAAATAATATGCAAACTTTGAGCATACATATTTTGGGCAAGAAATAAGCATATATACAAGTAACATCATGCATTATATAAAACAAGCGTAAAATCCCCACCTCGAAATACGATGATGATTCTTGAAAATTGAGATGCAAATGCGGTTCAAGTCCTCGGCTCCAAGTCCTCGTCTCCTAAAAACATTAAAATTCTAATATTAATATAGCGCCCAAAATAAACTAATATAAATTATTGAATTTATAATTGAGTAAAAGCGGTCTAATTTTAAATATTAAATATGGCTGGGATCAAATTAAAAAAATTTCAAAAAGGAGGGGCTGAATTGAATATGAATTAAGCTGATTGGGATCGATCCAAAAAAGTCCAGAAATCTGGGGTTAAATTGATAATAGGGGAAAATTTAGGGCTATAAAAGCCTTGCCCTAGAATCTCGGCCGACTCATTCTCGCTACTCTCTCTCGCCCGCTCCCTCTCTCACTCTCTGTTCTCACCTCTCTCTCTCAACTGCTCTTCCAAAGACAAAAGCTTCGATCTATCTATAAAACTCACACACAAACGACCGCAAGGAAGAAAAATAAACTCACGCACAAACACACTGTAATATCCGCAATTTCGATTTTCGGTAATTTTCCTTTTTTGGCGGAAGTCCATCTTAGTGACACTGTTGTGACCCCTTCGTCATTCCGAGAATGATTAATTCTGCACTTTTTGTCATCCGAGTTCGTTTCAGTATCGTTTTGTTGAGTTCTGTGTTCTTAAACGGCTTTTCCGCACTTGAGTTTGATTCTTGTGAATCTCGTCTGAAACTATTGTTTCGAGTTTCTCGTAAGTTCATTTAATGTTATTATTCATGTTGCGAGCTTTGGCTTGGTGTTTCGATCGTGTATCGTGTATTTCGGATGTTTTGAGCCGTTTTTGTAATTTCTCAAAGTTTGGGGTAATTATTTTCCGTTGTCAAATTTCGAGCCTTCGGGTGGTCGAAATCATGTGTTCTCTTAGCGCTTGGATTTGTCTTTGCGAATACTTCGTAACCGTATCTTCGATTCATATTCAGGTTCGGGTTTCGGGATCGTCCAGGCCGTCGGAGTTGGCCACGACCGAGTCATGGCCGGGCAACTTGGGGCCAGGCCACACCTGGCCGAGTTACAGCCGTAAGGGTCCGGTAGTTACGACCGTAAGGCCTGTTACATACGTAGACCCTGGACGGTCACGTACGTAACACTGCCGTCAGTTCTGGGCAGTTAGCTCGGCCATGGCCGATTACGTACGTAAGGCGGCCGGCAGGCTGCCTATATAAGGCCAACAGACAAGTTTTCACCCATTTTTCTCACTTCGTTCTTCCTCTTCCGCGGCTGGAGTCTTGGTGGGCATGGAGGGATGTTGTGAGACGATGAATCCATGAAGTCCTGGAGTTCATATCATTGATTACTCATCCTATAACATCCTTTGATCGAGCGAATCAGGTCAAATTTTCCTGAAAATCCTAGTTTGGGAAAATTGGGGGTTTTGTTGTTTTTGTCCGATTTAACCGTAATGACTTAGGTTTGTGATGGATTGATGATTATTTAGATATTCTATCATTTCCCTTGTTATTCCATGGTTGGATTGTATAGATTCGTCATTTCGGTTGATACGAATTAACGTATGATATGTACGTAAATTCGCCGGAAAATGCAGCGGTTATATTTGTTTCCTCACAACACTCGTTTTTGTGTAACACTCGTAAAATTCAACCGAAAGTAGGGCAATTCGTCTTTGCGAAAACACGAATAAAATGAAAGTAGATTATCAAACTAGACTTATAGTTTGATAAGACAATCTCTCCTCAAGACCTATTGAGAATTGATTAAATTACAACTCGAAAACGCGTCGAATTATAATCGAAGTGTGCTGAAAATCATTCAACTAGAATACATGTGATGTATTTCGTTTTTTTCTTCATTCAAAGGTGATTACAAATGGTTGAGGATGAGGCTTATATATAGCCAATACAAGATCACACAAGATCAAATAAGATCAAGCTAAAAAACAAGCAACTAATAAACTAATCTACCAACTTTGACAAAGAGAAGAAAACACAACATGCTTGGTTTCTTCCTCTCATTTTCGGCCGTGGGGTAGCATCAAGGAGTAGATAACATCTTCTTCATGTGATATCTTGTTGTAAGACTTTGCTAAGGATAGGAAATGAAAGCAACATCTTGGCATCTTCTTAATGAAAGCAACATCTTGACATTTCTTCCTTGCATGTTCGGCCGATTTGGAGAAAGGTTGGAGTGAGCCAAATTTCTACCTTGATCTTATTATGGTGGACTTTGAACAAAATGAAAGCAAACTTTGAAAGTAGTGGGGACAAAATCTTTCATGAATCACCCATCACAATCGGCCGAAATCTCCCCTAATATGGCAGATTTTGTATGCATGAACATGCATACGTGTGCATGTTTTGATACGTCTAAGTTATCCCGATTCCGATTATTAAGATCGTTCCCATTTCCGCGGATGTTTTCTCACCAAAGTACGTAGGTGCATGTGCATGCAACTTGGTATCGTCACCTACGTCGATTCTTACTTCGCATACTTCGTTTGGAGATGCCGTAATCGCATCATCCCCTCCCCCTTTGAAAGGAATTGACCTCAATTCAGTGATTCCCTCGTCGTCAAGGTAAGAAGATAGATCGCCCACGTTAAAAGTGTCGTGTACCCCATAGTCGCCTGGAGGTTCTACCTTATACGCATTGTCGTTCACTTTTCCCACGATTTTGTAAGGACCCTCGGCCCTCGGCATAAGTTTGTTCTTGCGTTTGCTCGGAAATCTCTCTTTTCTCAAGTGTACCCAAACCAAGTCGCCTACTTCGAATAGCCTCGGTTTTCTGTGATTGTTGGATTTCCATTTTTATTCATCATTCACCTCTTTGATTCGATCATGTATTTGTCCGTGCAATTTGATCATCGACTTAAGTTTCGACTCCGCATCTTTGTGTACCAACTCGTCTTTCGGCAATGGAATCAAGTCCAAGGGTATATAAGGATTTAACCCGTAAATGATTTCGAAAGGAGAATGTGCCGTAGCATGTGTAGGGGATCGGTTATAGGCAAATTCCGCATGAGAAAGTTTCACGTCCCAATCCTTTTGCATTTTATTCACAAGTCCTCGCAACAACGTTCCTAATGTTCGATTTGTGACCTCGGTTTGACCATCGGTTTGCGGATGGTGCGAAGTGCTAAATAAGAGCTTCGTTCCCACTTTCCTCCATAAAGTATTCCAAAAATAGCTAAGGAATTTAGAATCCCGATCCGACACAATAGTCTTCGGTACTCCATGTAAACGAACCACCTCTCGGAAGTATAAGTCGGCCACGTTGCTTGCGTCGGTTTGTGGCAAGCCACGAAATGAGCCATCTTTGAGAACCGATCAACAACCACCATAATAGCATCTTTACCTCGTTGAGTATGGGGTAAAGCGACGATAAAGTCCATGGATACATCTTCCCACGGTCTTTCTGGAACCGGTAGAGGCATATATGATCCCGGTTTGAACGAACTCTTCGAGATGTGACATGTTATACATTTACTTAAAATATTGTAAACGTCTTTTAGCATTTTAGGCCAAAAGAAATGTTCTTTTAGTACTTCCAACGTTTTAGCCGTGCCAAAATGTCCTGCTAAACCTCCTCCGTGAGCTTCTCGGACCAATAATTCCCGAACCGCCTATTTTGGAACACAAAGTCTATTTATCATCTTGTAACATGAACTCCCCGAATGGACCAGATTTGCAACGAGTAAAAATTTCTCCGAAATCTTCATCATTTTCATAACATTCCTTCAACATTTCGAAACCAAGTAACCGAACCTCCAGAGTAGAAAGTAAGGCATACCTCCTAGATAACGCATCCGCAACGACATTTCTTTTACTGTCTTTATACTTGGATGAAAAGTGAAATGATTGTAGGAATTCCACCCTCTTGGCATGACTCGGACTCAGTTTATGTTGCCCGTTAATGTACTTCAATGATTCGTTATCCGAGTGTAGGATAAAATGCTTCGTCCATAAGTAATGACTCCAATGATCAAGAGCCCGTACGATAGCATAGAATTCTTTATCATAAGTATAATAATTCAACCGAGCTCCGTTCAACTTCTCCGAAAAGTAAGCGATAGGTCGTTTACCTTGAATAAGAACCGCTCCAATTCCAACTCCGCTAGCGTCACACTCAACTTCGAATGGTTGAGAAAAATCGGGTAGTGTTAGAATCGGTGCTTCGCATAATTTGGCCTTTAACTTCTCGAAAGCTCCTTGGGCATCCCTGTTCCATACAAATGGTCCTTTTTTTAAACACTCCGTTATCGGACTTGAAATGGTGCTGAAGTCTCGAATAAACCTCCGGTAAAAAGAAGCAAGTCCGTGAAATGATCTCACTTCCGTCACGGTCGTAGGGGTCGGCCAAGATTTAATTGCTTCGATTTTTGTTTGATCAACCGCCACTCCGTCCTTCGAAACGACATAGCCAAGAAAGACTATACTTTCGACGAGGAACGAACACTTCTCTTTTTTTCCATACAATTTTCGGTCCCTCAAGGTTTCGAAGATTAGCCTTAAGTGTCCGAAATGTTCTTGTAGTGATTGACTATATATTAGAATACCATCAAGATATACAACCACGAACTTCCCCAGAAATGGTTTAAGTACCTCGTTCATCAACCTCATGAAGGTACTAGGCGCATTTGTAAGACCGAAAGGCATAACGGTCTATTCGTATAATCCATTTTTCTTTTTGAAGGCCGTCTTCCACTCGTCACCTTCTCGCATTCGGATTTGATGATATCCGCTTCGTAAATCAACTTTGGAAAAGATCACCGAACCATGTAGTTCGTCTAACATATCATCAAGTCTCGGGATAGGGAACCGATACTTGATGGTGATATTGTTCACGGCCCGACTATCCACACAGATCCGCCAAGAACCATCTTTCTTAGGGACAAGTAAGACCGGAACCGCACACGGACTCAAACTCTCCCAGACATATCCGCGGTCCAAAAGCTCCTCAACTTGTCTTTGTAATTCCTTCGCCTCCTCGGGATTACATCTATACGCGGCTTTATTAGGAAGTGGTGCTCCCGGTATAAGATCAATTTGGTGTTCGATCCCGCGAATAGGTGGTAAACCCGACGGTAATTCTTCGGGAAAAACATCCTCAAATTCGCGTAACAACACATCTAGCTCTCCTACGCTTTGTACTCCTATGTTCTCTTCCCGTGTCTCTTTAAACATCACCAAATATACTTGCTCCCCGTCATTAATGGCATGTTCCATTTCTCTTTCACTAGCAAGCATGGTAAGTTTCGGTTTCTCTACTCGACTAGAACTCATCGAACGGATGGCTTGCGGGGACATCGGTTTGAGTACAATATTCTTTCCTTTGTCTTGTAATTCATATTCATTATTCCGACCTCGATGTAAAACATCTCGATCGAACATCCACGGTCGTCCCAAAAGCACGTGGCATGCGTCCATCGGGAGTACGTCACATAACACATCGTCTCCGTATGATCCCATAATTAAGTTGACCCGTACTTGTCTCGTCACCTTAACCTTGCTTCCATCATCGAGCCAATGTAAAGCATATGGTCTCGGGTGAGCCATAGTAGTTAGCCCGAGCTTGGGGACCATCTCGTTTGATGCCACATTCGTGCAACTCCCTCCGTCTATTATCAAGCTACACCACTTTTCTCCGACTTTGCATTTGGAATGAAAAATCTGGTCTCTTTGTTCCGTATCACTTGGAATAATTTTGGTATGTAATACTCGAAGCACTAAAGTAGTATCATATTCCGGAGCATCATAAGTCTCGCAATCCTCATTCTCTTCCTCGGCCTCCACGTTAAATACGTCACCAAGGCCTTCCTTCTCGTCCTCGACCAAAAGTTCGTCTCGGACCGCAAGAGCTTCTCTCAAAGTGACCACCCGTTTATTTGGACATGCATTTTGATAGTGACCAAAGCCTTGACATTTAAAACATCGTACTTTAGCCAAGCTCATTTCCTTGGAAACGTGAGGAACCTTCGGTGCTGGGGTAGGGACTTGAAAAGGTACGGTAGTTTTCGTAGTAGAACTTGAGCCGGCACTTGCATTTCCGAATTTGTATGGGAATTCGGGTTTGGTAAACTTCAACTTGTTTTGAGCTTCAATTTTTATGCATAGTCCGCATAAAGTGTCAAAATCTTCGTATGGGTATAATTCCACCGTATTTGAAATGTTTCGGTTTAGGCCACGTAAGAAACGTGACATTCTTTGTTCTTGATTTTCTTCAAGTTCTCCCATTAAGGCCAAGCCTTCAAATTCGTCGATGTATTCTTCCACACTTAGTTTCCCTTGTACGAACTCCGCAATTTTTCGGTATAAGGTTAACCGATGTGATGTCGGGACATACCTTTTACGTAGTTTTTTCTTCAAAGAATCCCAAGAACGGATTTTCTCTTTTCCCGCACGAGCTCGTTGTGTTTTCATACCCTCGAACCATAAGGAAGCGCCCTTCCCTAACTTGAGAATTGCATATTTGCAATGTTTCTCATCGTTAAGGTGTTTGAAGTCGAACATACGTTCAATATTCCTCTCCCACTCCAAGTAAACTTCGGGATTAGTACCTCCGACAAATTCCGGAAGTTCATTAACTTTAAATTCATCCACATGACGCGGTGAATGTGCATCATATCCTCCTCTTCTTGCTTGAAAACGTGGTTCTTGCATGCTGTGTAGTGCCTCACGTAGTTTCTCCATGAAATCGTCGGAAAAATCCATGATAAGGTAGCTTTGATAAGAAAATCGCCAAGAGAAATTCGCCAAGAAAGTAACCTTGGGCTCTGATACCACTAATGATACGAATTAACGTATGATATGTACGTAAATTCGCTGGAAAATGCAGCGGTTATATTTGTTTCCTCACAACACTCATTTTTGTGTAACACTCGTAAAATTCAACCGAAAGTAGGGCAATTCGGCTTTGCGAAAACACGAATAAAATGAAAGTAGATTATCAAACTAGACCTATAGTTTGATAAGACAATCTCTCCTCAATACCTATTGAGAATTGATTAAATTACAACTCGAAAACGCGTCGAATTATAATCGAAGTGTGCTGAAAATCATTCAACTAGAATACATGTGATGTATTCCGTTTTTTTATTCATTCAAAGGTGATTACAAATGGTTGAGGATGAGGCTTATATATAGCCAATACAAGATCACACAAGATCAAATAAGATCAATCTAAAAAACAAGCAACTAATAAACTAATCTACCAACTTTGACAAAGAGAAGAAAACACAACATGCTTGGTTTCTTCCTCTCATTTTCGGCCGTGGGGTAGCATCAAGGAGTAGATAACATCTTCTTTATGTGATATCTTATTGTAAGACTTTGCTAAGGATAGGAAATGAAAGCAACATCTTGGCATCTTCTTAATGAAAGCAACATCTCGACATTTCTTCCTTGCATGTTCGGCCGATTTGGAGAAAGGTTGGAGTGAGCCAAATCTCTACCTTGATCTTATTATGGTGGACTTTGAACAAAATGAAAGCAAACTTTGAAAGTAGTGGGGACAAAATCTTTCATGAATCACCCATCACAATCGGCCGAAATCTCCCCTAATATGGCCAATTTTGTATGCATGAACATGCATACGTGTGCATGTTTTGATACGTCTAAGTTATCCCGGTTCCGATTATTAAGATCGTTCCCATTTCCGCGGATGTTTTCTCACCAAAGTACGTAGGTGCATGTGCATGCAACTTGGTATCATCACCTACTTCGATTCTTACTTTGCTTACTTCGTTTGGAGATGCCGTAATCGCATCATCGGTCGAGTTCTTAATCGACGCCTTGAAGGTGTTCGATAAAAGGTCTTAGAGGGGGATTCGGGCGTTATACGATTATTATTCATCGTACGATTGTTTATTTATCGTTGATATGGCTTAGGGACTAAATCCTTGTGAAGAACTCGAGTCGGAACCCTTCCGTTCGTTGTCTTCTTCGGGGTCCAAGCTTTCCAGTCGAACCGTGTTCTTCGGAGTGTTCGATAGCGGTTATTAAGGCAAGTATCTTGCTATACGAATTGTGTCTTGTGGATAGAGACTTCGTGTTAGATTTATGATGAATTGTTTTGCCTTTGTGAATATGCTTCGCGTGATTTTATAAGTGTGAACGATTGATGGTAGTGATGATGTTCTCATTTGGTTAATGTCGTAGAATTGTGTTGGTTGTGTTAATCGTATGGTTCGTATCGTGCGTGATTGTTCATAGTTTATCGTGATGATTATGATATTTGTGTGTTGATTTGATTACATATTTGAATATGTATTACGGCGTATTGTTGAATGGTTTGACATATTGACAATAATGTGTGTTGCTTGTGGTGATATGTTGAGTTGATCATATGGGCCGTGTTGTAATGATGCGTGTGTTCCACGTAAGGTCTGACGAGGTCTCTGAAGTTCGGTACATGATGTGTACGAACAAGGTGTGTTCCAGGTAGGGTCTGATGAGGCCTCTGGAGTTCGGTACATGATGTGTACGAACAACGTGTATATTACAGGTAGGGTCCGACGAGGCCTCTGGAGTTCGGTACATGATGTGTACGAACAATGCGTGTGGTCCGGGTAGGGTCCGACGAGTCCTCCGGAGTTTGGTACATGAGGTGTACGAACGATGATTGTATTTCAGTGATTAATTGTATAACGTTCTGAAGTTGGGTCACGGACTCAAAATGAAATCTTAACTAGTGTGTTTTGAAATAAGAATCGGGCTGAGGCCCTAACGTTTTCGAAAAGGTTTTTTTAAATTGGGACTTGAGGTCCAAAAGAATTTTTACTTTAAAATCCCCGTGCTAATGAGTTCCTTTCCAAATATTGCTTACTTGAGTTCGAAATTCTAAAACTTCTCAGGAACATTTTGATAGTTGATTTCCGTGGTAAATTCGTGGTTGCAATTTACTTGTTGTATCTCGTATCGTATTATACTTGCACTAGTAAAATAGTGGAGTTTTACTAACCCCCGAGTAATTGGGAGGTGGATGTCTGTTTTTCGTCCAGGTTCATGCAGATTCAGGGGAGCAGTCACAGGATTGGCGCAAGAGGATGACGAGCTGCGATACTAATCAAGAGTTGAGAGTTGTTAGAGTTTAATTGTATTGTCAGAGTTGATTTCAGTCTTCCGCTGTATTGTGTTTCGACCCCTGTGTGGGTAATGTTGTTTTAGTCAGTTCTGTTGATTGAGTTGTGTGACCTCATCGGTCTGTGTATTTACGTGTAAGTGACCTTAGCGGTCTGTATTATTTTATTGTTTGACCCTGGCCGAGCAAACATTTGGTCGTTTTGTCAAGTTTACCCTAGTAGATCCTCGTGAAAAGGGGTCTTGATGAACAAATTAAAAACTCGCAAGTGTACGAATCGCTTTTGTAGGAAGCGGCAAGTAACTTCGAGGTCGATCTCTAGAGGAGTTGGAAACCATTTGAAGTTCGATTATGTTTAGCAAATAGTCGAATTGACAAAATTAAAGTAAATTAAAACACGGTGAATGATTCGATTGAGATGAAAGTTCGTAAAACAAGTACGGAAAATTAAATTAATCGAAGCGTTAAAAATACTGAATTAAAGGATGGATTTCTAGAGAATACAATTATGAGAGTGATATGGGGGTTTAGAATCACCGACACACACGTTATCAATTATTAGTTTCGATACTCAAAGAATTTATGGTTTTGAATTACCGATTGCTCACAATTAAAAGAAAACCCGTTTGATGGCGGCGAATTCTAAAAAATCGCGATTGTTTTTTTCGAAAACAAGAGAAACTCCTTTGATGGGGATGAATCTCTACTAATAATTGACTAGCTAATACCTTTGATGGGGTAATTCGCCAAAAGACCGCGGAAAAAGGTTTAGAACATTCACAATCGCTTCTATCGGGTCGTTTGATGGCAAACACCGACAAAAACCCTCAATTTTGACAACAACAACAACTATGAAAAAGGTTTGATGATCTAAATCATAAGTTCTCTTGCATCTAAATAATATTCGTGCACAAATATCATCAAGAACGCCGATAGATTACGAAGAACAAGGAAAGAGGAACATTCCCAAACTCATACCCAGAAAATCAATCAAAACTAACAATCAAGAACATGTGTGTGGTTCAATCTAAACACCCATATAATAAGATTAGCTACTTATTATCAATTCAACAATAATAGCAAAAATCATAGAATAAAACATGGTAGAAATCTTCCCTTGCGAAATCGAAATCGAGGCCCGAGGAAGGTTTGATGTTCTTCCTTCAAAAACTCACAAAATCTTCATACAAGGAATGAAAATCACTCAGAAATGTGTCTCTATATGTTTAGAATACAAGAGAGTTGAGAAAAAATTGATTTTTTCCTCCAGAATTTCGCCTCTCCCAAGTTGAGTGTAGGGTTTCCCTTTATATACCCGTCAAGACTCGCAAAAAGTGCAGAAAATCGCATTTTCTGCACAAACAGGGCTTGGACCGCGGTCCGCAGGGCTTGGACCGCGGTCTGGATGATTTTTTTTTTTGGGGGAGGGGTCTGGATTTGCGACCGCGGTCTCAACTCTTCCGGCCGCGGTCTGTACTGCGCGGCCGTAGTCTAGAAGCCATATGTCCTTCAATACACCTCTAAATTTAGTGTATAATATACCGTTGCGAAGCTGATTTCACGAAGAATCCATACATATATAAAACACATCCTAATTCAAAGTAATGAATCTGAAAATTAGAAAATACGACCCAAATTGCTTCAATCTTCATTGTTTTAGGCCCCGTTCTTACTCTTGATCGTTATAAACTCCAATATTGGCCATAAAAGCGCATATTTCACCAAAATCTTCGTCCGGCTATCTACAAAACAGAAACACAACATACCACACGTAAAAAGAGCAAAAACACTCAAAAATAAATGGAAGCGCGACTCAATAGAACGGAATGAGACGATAAAAAATCGACTCATCAAATCCCCCAAACCTAAACTTTGCTTGTCCTCAAGCAAAAAGAAATAAAACACACGACAAAGAAACGAGAAGGATTGAATAATCAAGTTAATCATCGGGTATACATACAATCAACCGAGAATGTAAAAGTATCGTAAAGTCTCGTAATTCGTCATGGAAGCCTAAACTCACAAATGAATGGAAAGCAATGACACTTGATCGAACATGCAAGAAAACAAGTCTTAGTAGTCCCTCACAGAATTATATCGATTCACTCATATCTCAAGTGTTTAGATAGGTCAATACGCTCAACTCGATTCAAATGGAAAGTTCTACTATATGCTTGCACTTCTTCTCTTCATCAAACGCATCAATATTCACAAAACACGAGTCATAGAGTCTTACTTTGGGATGTAACGGGGTTGTGGCTCAAGTTGGGAAAATTTGGCTAGTAGCTCCAAGTTCACTCCATGTGGAGCATATACGATCCTCACATATATGAAATAAACACTCAAAGCAAGATCGATCATTCTACTTCAATTCTCCCGTATATATATATATATATATATATATATATATATATATATATATCTTTTTTTTTCTAGGCCTTGTTAAGTGCAATTCTTATTATATTGGCCTATTTCTCACAACCCATCGACTTCCCTTTTGTTTTTCTTAGGCTCACTCCTCTCCTCCCCTATCTTTTCTATCCCACTATTATTATTAGGATCACTTTTTTTTGTGGGGCTTATTATTTTCAGGGGAACGAGAGAGTAGATTTTTGCCTCTATACACCACAAACTTTGCACACCTTCATTTTTCAAGTATACCCTCTCATGCTCTTACAAGGACCAATACTTGGGTAAGTTGTGGCTTTTGGATATGGAGCTATAACATGCGGGTTTTTCGTACAAAATTACGGCTAAAGGCTCAACAGGGCTAGCAAAGGATATTGATATGAAATGGTGGGTATTTAAAAATAAGTAGGTTCAAGACAAAAATATGGGCAGCCCTAATCATTTCTCGTGTATGTAAATATCAACACATCATCCGACAGAATCATGCAAGTTCTAAAGAATACAATCCATAAGAAGAGAAATCACACATGAAAGAATTTTACCACTAAATGTGAACGGTTCAATTAGGCACAAGAACTCACGGCTTTTGGACTACCATGCTCATTCCTTACAAGTCAAATCAAGTAACCAAAACTATACATTCACACGCAAGGCCAAACAATCAATTAGATTTATAAAACTCCACGAGTCAAGTACAAACACGATTAATCATCCCTATACCCAACAGTTAACAAGGTTATTATAATCCAACTGCGACATCACGCAAGAAAAAAAATAAAGAAAGGAAACAAACATCACGCAAACTAAAAACAAACAAAAATTGAAGAAGTTTCACCCCCCCAAACCTAAACCTTTGCTTGTCCCCAAGCAAAAAGATTAAATCAGGAAAAATGCGAAAACGCAAATTAAAAAGAAAGAAAATAAAACTACCGGATTAAGAAGTGTGGTTTTTGATCGCGGGCCACCATGATTTTGTGCTCGGGTCTCAACTTTCAATAGGTTAGGCTTATTCCTCCCATAAATACCCTCCTTATTAGATTACCTACACACGCCAAAAAAACAAAATTAATGCAATAATAATAATAATAATAAAAGCGATAAAAAATTTAAAAAAAACTCCCTTGGGTTGCCTCCCAAGCAGTGCTTTTTTTATAGTCTTTAGCTCGACTTCTTCGGCTTCTTCTATCCTGGATTAAATGGAAATGTGCCAGGTCCATCCACATAGCTCGTCATTTTTCGCTCGTTTTCCTTTGTCAGGACATGGATAGTGGTTCCATGGACTTCTATTGTGAGAGCTTTTGTCACCATTTCAATTTTCATTATGATTGTCACCATGAAATGTTTTTATTGAAGAATAAGTGACGTGAGTTTTGTTGGTGATGTTTCTTCAATGTTTGGTATAACAAAATCCATCGGGGCTATCACCTCCCCCAAACCTAGTTGCGAGTATATTGGTTTTTGCGTTAAATTAATACTCGATCCTAATTTCGCGGTGGGAACTTCTTTCTCCTTGAAAAGTACTTCCATGTCAATGCTTTCTAGATCCTCCTTATTTATCACTTTACCGCTCTGAAGAGAAATGATAGCTTGAGCTTGCTCGGGCTGATTTGGTAGTTCTTGTATGCGTGCAACTGTAGCGGTTTTCCCAATTTGAGTCTCTATTTTCTTCACCAAAGCTTCTAAAGATTCGAACCTTTTATTGCTTGCCGTAATAAATGCCATAACACTCTCCTCAAGAGAGTTCCTTTGATGTGGAGGTGGTTCAGTTTGTGTTGTTTGTTGGACTTGATTTCCTCCGTTGTATTGAGCTTGGGCGCTCGTGTCGTACGGCATCGGGTTGTTGTTTCTCCATGAGAAATTTGGATGGTTTCTTAGCCCAGGATGATAAGTATTTGGGAGAGGTGCATTTCTTGCGTTTCCTCCATTATTATTTCTCCTCTCCTCCCACTCAGGCCTTCCTACGCTTTGTCCCATGGCCCAATTCACTTGCTCAGTTTGTTCTTCTGGGAAAGTATGCGGGCAAGAATTAGCATCATGTCCGGATCCCCCGCAAATTTCACAAACTCGTGAGCTTGAAGATTTATTTTGAGTCTTGAATCGTCTTAGCTCATTTGTTAACTCATCGATTTTAGATTGCATCTCTTCTTTCTCGCTTACTTGGTTCAAAACTCCCCTACTAACACGCACACTTTTTTGCTGAGAATTGGCTCCCAATGTTTCAAATACGTCATGAGCTTGTCTTACCGTCAATCCCCAAAAAGAACCACCGGCTGCGTTATCCACTGCACCTTGGCAATATTGAGTCAATCCATCATAGAAGAATTGATTATGTAGTTGAAGCGGATAGTGATGGTGTGGGCATTGAATGAGGAGCATCTTGAATCGGTCGCATGCTTCGTGAAATGCCTCTCCATTTTGTTGCCCGAATGTTGAGATTTGGGCTCTTAACTGTGTAGTCTTCAAATGATAAAAATACTTGGTGATGAATTTGTCGTAAACATCATCCCACATTCTTAATGAGCCTGGTGCTAAAGTCATCAACCATTGTTTCGCCCCGTCCTTGAGTGTATACGGGAAGCACTTCATTCTTAGTTGATCCTCGCTCAATCCATTCAATGGAAAATTATCAATCGCCACATAGAAGTCTCTTATGGATGACAATGGGTCCTCTCGTGCCAATCCGTGGAATGATGGCAATTGATCGGTGTGAAATCCGCTGATTTGGTAGTTCCTTGCTCCCGGTGCTAATTGGATGCACGAGATGGCGGTGTTAACCATGGGCTTTGCATAGTCTCACATTAGATGCTCAACCGGAGGTTGTTGCGGCATATTGTAGTTTGCTCCCATCCCATATTGAGGCCATGGATAATAGTTCGCTCCATATTGTACTCCAACGGGTGGTTGTCTCGAATAAAAGTACCTCCCTTGTTGAGCTTCGGGTATCTCTTGATTGTGCCCAACATTCTCATATCTTGGAAGTCTCGGTTGACGAATGTTTCTTCCTCGAGCATTTTTGGTGCTCTAATTCTTTGAACTTCATCTACGGGTAGAAGAATCTGGTTTCCCAACGATCTCCTACCAAGCATAAACAAGAGAAGTTAGAACAATATTTTTTTAATTTATCGAAAATAATGAAAACGGAAAAATGATCAAGAAGAACAATTCAACTACTATTAAAACAAGATCAAAAATTAAACGCCAACTCCCCGGCAACGGCGCCAAAAACTTGATGAACAAATTAAAAACTCGCAAGTGTACGAATCGCTTTTATAGGAAGCGGCAAGTAACTCCGAGGTCGATCTCCCGATGAGTTGGAAATGGTTTGAAGTTCGATTATGTTTAGCAAATAGTCGAATTGACAAAATTAAAGTAAATTAAAACACGGTGAATGATTCGATTGAGATGAATGTTCGTAAAACAAGTGCGGAAAATTAAATTAATCGAAGCGTTAAAAATACCGAATTAACGGATGGATTTCTAGAGAATACAATTATGAGAGTGATATGGGGGTTTAGAATCACCGACACACACGTTATCAATTATTAGTTTCGATACTCAAAGAATTTATGGTTTGGAATTACCGATTGCTCAGAATTAAAAGAAAACCCGTTTGATGGCGGCGAATTCTAAAAATCGCGATTGTTCTTTTAGAAAACAATAGAAACTCCTTTGATGGGGATGAATATCTACTAACAATCGACTAGCTAATACCTTTGATGGGGAAATTCGCCAAAAGATCGCGGAAAAAGGTTTAGAACATTCACAATCGCTTCTATCGGGTCGTTTGATAGCAAACACCAACAAAAACCCTCAATTTTGACAATAACAACAACTATGAAAAAGGTTTGATGATCTAAATCATAAGTTCTCTTGCATCTAAATAATATTCGTGCACAAATATCATCAAGAACGCTGATAGATTACGAAGAACAAGGAAAGAGGAACAATCCCAAACTCATACCCGGAAAATCAATCAAAATTAACAATCAAGAACATGTGTGTGGTTCAATCTAAACACCCATATGATAAGATTAGATACTCATGATCAATTCAACAATAATAGCAAAAATCATAGAATAAAACATGGTAGAAATCTTCCCTTGCGAAATCGAAATCGAGGCCCGAGGAAGGTTTGATGTTCTTCCTTCAAAAACTCACAAAATCTTCATACAAGGAATGAAAATCACTCAGAAATGTGTCTATATGTTTAGAATACAAGAGAGTTGAGAACAAAAATGAGTTTTTCCTCCAGAATTTCGGGGGGGGGGGGGGGGGGCGGGGACGCGGTCTGGATTTGCGACCGCGGTCTGGATGCGGTCCGGGCTTGGACCGCGGTCTCAACTCTTCCGGCCGCGGTCTGGACTGCGCGGCCGTAGTCTAGAAGCCATATCTCCTTCAATACACCTCTGAATTTAGTGTGTAATATACCGTTGCGAAGATGATTTCACGAAGAATCCATATATATATATATATATAACATATCGTAATTCAAAGTAGTGAATCTGGAAATTAGAAAATACGACCCACAATGCTTCAATCTTCATCGTTTTAGGGCCCGTTCTTACTCTTGATCGTTATAAACTCCAATATTGGCCATAAAAGCGCATATTTCACCAAAATATTCGTCCGGCTATCTACAAAATAAAAACACAACATACCACGCGTAAAAAGAGCAAAAACACTCAAAAATAAATGGAAGCGTGACTCAATAGAACGGAATGAGACGATCAAAAATCGACTCATCAAATCCCCCCAAACCTAAACTTTGCTTGTCCTCAAGCAAAAAGAAATAAAACACATGACAAAGAAACGAGAAGGATTGAATAATCAAGTTAATCATCGGGTATACATACAATCAACCGAGAATGTAAAAGTATCGTAAAGTCTCGTAATTCGTCATGGAAGCCTAAACTCACAAATGAATGGAAAGCAATGGCACTTGATCGAACATGCAAGAAAACAAGTCTTAGTAGTCCCTCACAGAATTATATCGATTCACTCATCTCTCAAGTGTTTAGATAGGTCAATACGCTCAACGCGATTCAAATGGAAAGTTCTACTATATGCTTGCACTTCTTCTCTTCATCAAATGCATCAATATTTACAAAACACGAGTCATAGGGTCTTACTTTGGGATGTAACGGGGTTGTGGCTCAAGTTGGGAAAATTTGGCTAGTAGCTCCAAGTTCACTCCAAGTAGAGCATATACGATCCTCACATATATGGGGCTTATTATTTTCAGGGGAACGGGAGAGAAGATTTTTGCCTCTATACACCACAAACTTTGCACACCTTCATTTTTCAAGTATACCCTCTCATGCTCTTACAAGGACCAATACTTGGGTAAGTTGTGGCTTTTGGATATGGAGCTATGAGATGCGGGTTTTTCGAACAAAATTACGGCTAAAGGCTCAACGGGGCTAGCAAAGGATATTGATATGAAATAGTGGGTATTTTAAGATAAGTAGGTTCAAGACAAAAATATGGGCAGCCCTAATCATTTCTCGTGTATGTAAATATCAACACATCATCCGACAGAATCATGCAAGTTCTAAAGAATACAATCCATAAGAAGAGGAATCACACATGAAAGAATTTTACCGCTAAAAGTGAACGGTTCAATTAGGCACAAGAACTCACGGCTTTTGGACTACCATACTCATTCCTTACACGTCAAATCAAGTAACCAAAACTATATATTCACACGCAAGACCAAACAATCAATTAGATTTATAAAACTCCAAGAGTCAAGTACAAACACGATTAATCATCCATATACCAACAATTAACAAGGTTATTATAATCCAACTACGACATCACGCAAGAAAAAAAATAAAGAAAGGAAACAAACATCACGCAAACTAAAAACAAATAAAAATCAAAGAAGTTGCACCCCCCCAAACCTAAACCTTTGCTTGTCCCCAAGCAAAAAGATTAAATCAAGAAAAATGCAAAAACGCAAATTAAAAAGAAAGAAAATAAAACTACCGGATTAAGAAGTGTGGTTTTTGATCGTGGGCCACCATGCTTTTGTGCTCGGGTCTCAACTTTCAATAGGTTAGGTTTCTTCCTCCCATAAATACCCTCCTTATTAGATTACCTATACACGCCAAAAAAACAAAATTAATGCAATAATAATAATAATAAAAGCGATAAAAATTAAAAAAAAAACTCCCTTGGGTTGCCTCCCAAGCAGCGCTTTTTTTATAGTCTTTAGCTCGACTTCTTAGGCTTCTTATATCCTGGATTAAATGGAAATGTGCCAGGTCCATCCACATAGCTTGTCATTTTTCGCTCGTTTTCCTTTGTCAGGATATGGATAGTGGTTCCATGGACTTCTATTGTGAGAGCTTTTGTCACCATTTCAATTTTCATTATGATTGTCACCATGAAATGTTTTTATTGAAGAATAAGTGACGTGATTTTTGTTGGTGATGTTTCTTCAATGTTTGGTATCACGAAATCCATCGGGGCTATCACCTCCCCCAAACCTAGTTGCGAGTATATTGGTTTTTGCATTAAATTAATACTCGCTCCTAATTTCGCGGTGGGAACTTCTTTCTCCTTGAAAAGTACTTCCATGTCAATGCTTTCTAGATCCTCCTTATTTATCACTTTACCGCTCTGAAGAGAAATAATAGCTTGAGCTTGCTCGGGCTGATTTGGTAGTTCTTGTATGCGTGCAACGGTAGCGGTTTTCCCAATTTGAGTCTCTATTTTCTGCACCGAAGCTTCTAAGGATTCGAACCTTTTATTGCTTGCCGTAATAAATGCCATAACACTCTCCTCAAGAGAGTTCCTTTGATGTGGAGGTGGTTCACTTTGTGTTGTTTGTTGGACTTGATTTCCTCCGTTGTATTGAGCTTGGGCGCTCGTGTCAAACGGCATCGGGTTGTTGTTTCTCCATTAGAAATTTGGATGGTTTCTTAGCCCAGGATGATAAGTATTCGGGAGAGGTGCATTTCTTGCGTTTTCTCCATTATTATTTCTCCTCTCCTCCCACTCAGGCCTTCCTATGCTTTGTCCCATGGCCCAATTCACTTGCTCAGTTTGTTCTTCTGGGAAAGTATGCGGGCAAGAATTAGCATCATGTCCTGATCCCCCGCAAATTTCACAAACTCGTGAGCTTGAAGATTTATTTTGAGTCTTGAATGGTCTTAGCTCATTTGTTAACTCATCGATTTTAGATTGCATCTCTTCTTTCTCGCTTACTTGGTTCAAAACTCCCCTACTAACACGCACACTTTTTTGTTGAGAATTGGCTCCCAATGTTTCAAATACGTCATGAGCTTGTCTTACCGTCAATCCCCAAAAAGAACCATCGGCTGCGTTATCCACTGCACCTTGGCAATATTGAGTCAATCCATCATAGAAGAATTGATTAAGTAGTTGAAACGGATAGTGATGGTGTGGGCATTGAATGAGGAGCATCTTGAATCGGTCCCACGCTTCGTGAAATGCCTCTCCATTTTGTTGCCCGAATGTTGAGATTTGGACTCTTAACTGTGTAGTCTTCGAATGAGAAAAATACTTGGTGATGAATTTGTCGTAAACATCATCCCACATTCTTAATGAGCCTGTTTTTAAAGTCATCAACCATTGTTTCGCCCCGTCCTTGAGTGTATACGGGAAGCACTTCATTCTTAGTTGATCCTCGCTTAATCCATTCAATGGAAAATTATCAATCGCCACATAGAAGTCTCTTATGAATGACAATGGGTCCTCTCGTGCCAATCCGTGGAATGATGGCAATTGATCGATGTGAAATCCGCTGATTTGGTAGTTCCTTGCTCCCGGTGCTAATTGGATGCACGAGATGGCGGTGTTAACCATGGGCTTTGCATAGTATCGCATTAGATGCTCAACCGGAGGTTGTTGCGGCCTATTGTAGTTTGCTCCCATCCCATATTGAGGCCATAGATAATAGTTCGCTCCATATTGTACTCCAACGGGTGGTTGTCTCGAATAAAAGTACCTCCCTTGTTGAGCTTCAGGTATCTCTTGATTGTGCCCAACATTCTCATATCTTGGAAGTCTCGGTTGACGAATGTTTCTTCCTCGAGCATTTTTGGTGCTCTAATTCTTTGAACTTCATCTACGGGTAGAAGAATCTGGTTTCCCAATGATCTCCTAGCAAGCATAAACAGGAGAAGTTAGAACAATTTTTTTTTAATTTATCGAAAATAATGAAAACGGAAAAATGATCAAGAAGAACAATTCAACTACTATTAAAACAAGATCAAAAATTAAACGCCAACTCCCCGGCAACGGCGCCAAAAACTTGATGAAAAAAATTAAAAACTCGCAAGTGTACGAATCGCTTTTATAGGAAGCGGCAAGTAACTCCGAGGTCGATCTCTCGAGGAGTTGGAAATGGTTTGAAGTTCGATTATGTTTAGCAAATAGTCGAATTGACAAAATTAAAGTAAATTAAAACACGGTGAATGATTCGATTGAGATGAATGTTCGTAAAACAAGTGCGGAAAATTAAATTAATCGAAGCGTTAAAAATACCGAATTAACGGATGGATTTCTAGAGAATACAATTATGAGAGTGATATGAGGGTTTAGAATCACCGACACACACTTTATCAATTATTAGTTTCGATACTCAAAGAATTTATGGTTTGGAATTACCGATTGCTCATAATTAAAAGAAAACCCGTTTGATGGCGGCGAATTCTAAAAATCGCGATTGTTCTTTTCGAAAACAAGAGAAACTCCTTTTATGGGGATGAATATCTACTAACAATCGACTAGCTAATACCTTTGATGGGGAAATTCGCCAAAAGATCGCGGAAAAAGGTTTAGAACATTCACAATCGCTTCTATCGGGTCGTTTGATGGCAAACACCGACAAAAACCCTCAATTTTGACAATAACAACAACTATGAAAAAGGTTTGATGATCTAAATCATAAGTTCTCTTGCATCTAAATAATATTCGTGCACAAATATCATCAAGAACGCCGATAGATTACGAAGAACAAGGAAAGAGGAACAATCTCAAACTCATACCCGGAAAATCAATCAAAATTAACAATCAAGAACATGTGTGTGGTTCAATCTAAACACACATATGATAAGATTAGCTACTCATGATCAATTCAACAATAATAGCAAAAATCATAGAATAAAACATGGTAGAAATCTTCCCTTGCGAAATCGAAATCGAGGCCCGAGGAAGGTTTGATGTTCTTCCTTCAAAAACTCACAAAATCTTCATACAAGGAATGAAAATCACTCAGAAATGTGTCTCTATATGTTTAGAATACAAGGGAGTTGAGAAAAAAATGAGTTTTTCCTCCAGAATTTCGGCTCTCCCAAGTTGAGTGTAGGGTTTCCCTTTATATACCCGTCAAGAATCGCAAAAAGTGCAGAAAATCGCATTTTCTGCACAAACAGGGGTTGGACCGCGGTCTGGATGATTTTTTTGGGGGCGGGGGGCTGGGACGCGGTCTGGATGCGGTCCGGGCTTGGACCGCGGTCTCAACTCTTCCGGCCGCGGTCTGGACTGCGCGGCCGTAGTCTAAAAGCCATATCTCCTTCAATACACCTCTGAATTTAGTGTGTAATATACCGTTGCGAAGCTGATTTCACGAAGAATCCATATATATATATAAAACATATCCTAATTCAAAGTAGTGAATCTGGAAATTAGAAAATACGACCCACAATGCTTCAATCTTCATCGTTTTAGGCCCCGTTCTTACTCTTGATCGTTATAAACTCCAATATTGGCCATAAAAGCGCATATTTCACCAAAATATTCGTCCGGCTATCTACAAAATAAAAACACAACATACCACGCGTAAAAAGAGCAAAAACACTCAAAAATAAATGGAAGCGCGACTCAATAGAACGGAATGAGACGATCAAAAATCCACTCATCAAATCCCCCCAAACCTAAACTTTGCTTGTCCTCAAGCAAAAAGAAATAAAACACACGACAAAGAAACGAGAAGGATTGAATAATCAAGTTAATCATCGGGTATACATACAATCAACCGAGAATGTAAAAGTATCGTAAAGTCTCGTAATTCGTCATGGAAGCCTAAACTCACAAATGAATGGAAAGCAATGGCACTTGATCGAACATGCAAGAAAACAAGTCTTAGTAGTCCCTCACAGAATTATATCGATTCACTCATCTCTCAAGTGTTTAGATAGGTCAATACGCTCAACTCGATTCAAATGGAAAGTTCTACTATATGCTTGCACTTCTTCTCTTCATCAAACGCATCAATATTCACAAAACACGAGTCATAGGGTCTTACTTTGGGATGTAACGGGGCTGTGGCTCAAGTTGGGAAAATTTGGCTAGTAGCTCCAAGTTCACTCCAAGTAGAGCATATACGATCCTCACATATATGAAATAAACACTCAAAGCAAGATCGATCATTCTACTTCAATTCTCCTGTATATATATATATATATATATATATATATATATATATATATATCTTTTTTTTCTAGGCCTTGTTAAGTGCAATTCTTATTATATTGGCCTATTTCTCACAACCCATCGACTTCCCTTTTGTTTTTCTTAGGCTCACTCCTCTCCTCCCCTATCTTTTCTATCCCACTATTATTATTAGGATCACTTTTTTTTGTGGGGCTTATTATTTTCAGGGGAACGGGAGAGAAGATTTTTGCCTCTATACACCACAAACTTTGCACACCTTCGTTTTTCAAGTATACCCTCTCATGTTCTTACAAGGACCAATACTTGGATAAGTTGTAGCTTTTGGATATGGAGCTATAAGATGCGGGTTTTTCGAACAAAATTGCGGCTAAAGGCTCAACGGGGCTAGCAAAGGATATTGATATGAAATGGTGGGTATTTTAAGATAAGTAGGTTCAAGACAAAAATATGGGCAGCCCTAATCATTTCTCGTGTATGTAAATATCAACACATCATCCGACAGAATCATGCAAGTTCTAAAGAATACAATCCATAAGATTTATAAATATACATTCACACGCAAGGCCAAACAATCAATTAGATTTATAAAACTCCACGAGTCAAGTACAAACACGATTAATCATCCATATACCCAACAGTTAACAACGTTATTATAATCCAACTACGACATCACGCAAGAAAAAAAATAAAGAAAGGAAACAAACATCACACAAACTAAAAAGAAATAAAAATCGAAGAAGTTGCACCCCCCCAAACCTAAACCTTTGCTTGTCCCCAAGCAAAAAGATTAAATCAGGAAAAATGCGAAAACACAAATTAAAAAGAAAGAAAATAAAACTACCGGATTAAGAAGTGTGGTTTTTGATCGCGGGCCACCATGTTTTTGTGCTCGGGTCTCAACTTTCAATAGGTTAGGCTTCTTCCTCCCATAAATACCCTCCTTATTAGATTACCTACACACGCCAAAAAAACAAAATTAATGCAATAATAATAATAATAAAAGCGATAAAAATTAAAAAAAAAAACTCCCTTGGGTTGCCTCCCAAGCAGCGCTTTTTTTATAGTCTTTAGCTCGACTTCTTCGGCTTCTTCTATCCTGAATTAAATGGAAATGTGCCAGGTCCATCCACATAGCTCGTCATTTTTCGCTCGTTTTCCTTTGTCAGGATACGGATAGTGGTTTCATGGACTTCTATTGTGAGAGCTTTTGTCACCATTTCAATTTTCATTATGATTGTCACCATGAAATGTTTTTATTGAAGAATAAGTGACGTGATTTTTGTTGGTGATGTTTCTTCAATGTTTGGTATCACGAAATCCATCGGGGCTATCACCTCCCCCAAACCTAGTTGCGAGTATATTGGTTTTTGCGTTAAATTAATACTCGCTCCTAATTTCGCGGTGGGAACTTCTTTCTCCTTGAAAAGTACTTCCATGTCAATGCTTTCTAGATCCTCCTTATTTATCACTTTACCGCTCTGAAGAGAAATGATAGCTTGAGCTTGCTCGGGCTAATTTGGTAGTTCTTGTATGCGTGCAACGGTAGCGGTTTTCCCAATTTGAGTCTCTATTTTCTTCACCGAAGCTTCTAAAGATTCGAACCTTTTATTGCTTGCCGTAATAAATGCCATAACACTCTCCTCAAGAGAGTTCCTTTGATCTGGAGGTGGTTCACTTTGTGTTGTTTGTTGGACTTGATTTCCTCCGTTATATTGAGCTTGGGCGCTCGTGTCGTACGGCATCGGGTTGTTATTTCTCCATGAGAAATTTGGATGGTTTCTTAAGCCAGGATGATAAGTATTCGGGAGAGGTGCATTTCTTGCGTTTCCTCCATTATTATTTCTCCTCTTCCCACTCAGGCCTTCCTACGCTTTGTCCCATGGCCCAATTCACTTGCTCAGTTTGTTCTTCTAGGAAAGTATGCGGGCAAGAATTAGCATCATGTCCGGATCCCCCGCAAATTTCACAAACTCGTGAGCTTGAAGATTTATTTTGAGTCTTGAATCGTCTTAGCTCATTTGTTAACTCATCGATTTTAGATTGCATCTCTTCTTTCTCGATTACTTGGTTCAAAACTCCCCTACTAACACGCACACTTTTTTGCTGAGAATTGGCTCCCAATGTTTCAAATACATCATGAGATTGTCTTACCGTCAATCCCCAAAAAGAACCACCGCCTGCGTTATCCACTGCACCTTGGCAATATTGAGTCAATCTATGATAGAAGAATTGATTAAGTAGTTGAAGCGGATACTGATGGTGTGGGCATTGAATGAGGAGCATCTTGAATCGGTCCCATACTTCGTGAAATGCCTCTCCATTTTGTTGCCCGAATATTGAGATTTGGGCTCTTAACTGTGTAGTCTTCGAATGAGAAAAATACTTGGTGATGAATTTGTCGTAAACATCATCCCACATTCTTAATGAGCCTGGTGCTAAAGTCATCAACCATTGTTTCGCCCCGTCCTTGAGTGTATACGGGAAGCACTTCATTCTTAGTTGATCCTCGCTCAATCCATTCAATGGAAAATTATCAATCGCCACATAGAAGTCTCTTATGAATGACAATGGGTCCTCCCGTGCCAATCTGTGGAATAATGGCAATTGATCGATGTGAAATCCGCTGATATGGTAGTTCCTTGCTCCCGGTGCTAATTGGATGCACGAGATGGCGGTGTTAACCATGGGCTTTTCATAGTCTCGCATTAGATGCTCAACCGGAGGTTGTTGCGGCCTATTGTAGTTTGCTCCCATCCCATATTGAGGCCATGGATAATAGTTCGCTCCATATTGTACTCCAACGGGTGGTTGTATCGAATAAAAGTACCTCCATTGTTGAGCTTCGGGTATCTCTTGATTGTGCCCAACATTCTCATATCTTGGAAGTCTCGGTTGACGAATGTTTCTTCCTCGAGCATTTTTGGTGCTCTAATTCTTTGAACTTCATCTACGGGTAGAAGAATCTGGTTTCCCAACGATATCCTACCAAGCATAAACAGGAGAAGTTAGAACAATTTTTTTTTAATTTATCGAAAATAATGAAAATGGAAAAATGATCAAGAAGAACAATTCAACTACTATTAAAACAAGATCAAAAATTAAATGCCAACTCCCCGACAACGGCGCCAAAAACTTGATGAACAAATTAAAAACTCGCAAGTGTACGAATCGCTTTTATAGGAAGCGGCAAGTAACTCCGAGGTCGATCTCTCGAGGAGTTGGAAATGGTTTGAAGTTCGATTATGTTTAGCAAATAGTCGAATTGACAAAATTAAAGTAAATTAAAACACAGTGAATGATTCGATTGAGATGAATGTTCGTAAAACAAGTGCGGAAAATTAAATTAATCGAAGCGTTAAAAATACCGAATTAACGGATGGATTTCTAGGGAATACAATTATGAGAGTGATATGGGGGTTTAGAATCACCGACACACACGTTATCAATTATTAGTTTCGATACTCAAAGAATTTATGGTTTGGAATTACCGATTGCTCATAATTAAAAGAAAACTCGTTTGATGGCGGCGAATTCTAAAAATCGCGATTGTTCTTTTCGAAAACAAGAGAAACTCCTTTGATGGGGATGAATATCTACTAACAATCGACTAGCTAATACCTTTGGTGGGGAAATTCGCCAAAAGATCGCGGAAAAAGGTTTAGAACATTCACAATCGCTTCTATCGGGTCGTTTGATGGCAAACACTGACAAAAATCCTCAATTTTGACAATAACAACATCTATGAAAAAGGTTTGATGATCTAAATCATAAGTTCTCTTGCATCTAAATAATATTCGTGCACAAATATCATCAAGAACGCTGATAGATTACGAAGAACAAGGAAAGAGGAACAATCACAAACTCATACCCGGAAAATCAATCAAAATTAACAATCAAGAACATGTGTGTGGTTCAATCTAAATACCCATATGATAAGATTAGCTACTCATGATCAGTTCAACAATAATAGCAAAAATCATAGAATAAAACATGGTAGAAATCTTCCCTTGCGAAATCGAAATCGAGGCTCGAGGAAGGTTTGATGTTCTTCCTTCAAAAACTCACAAAATCTTCATACAAGGAATGAAAATCACTCACAAATGTGTCTCTATATGTTTAGAATACAAGAGAATTGGGAAAAATGAGTTTTTCCTCCAGAATTTTGGCTCTCCCAAGTTGAGTGTAGGGTTTCCCTTTATATACCCGTCAAAAATCGCAAAAAGTGCAGAAAATTGCATTTTCTGCACAAACAGGGGTTGGACCGCGGTCCGAAGGGCTTGGACCGCGGTCTGGATTTGGTGGGGGGGCCTAGGATGCGGTCTGGATTTGGGACCGCGGTCTGGATGCGGTCCGGGCTTGGACCGCGGTCTCAACTCTTCGGGCCGCGATCTGGACTGCGCGGCCGTAGTCTAGAAATCATATCTCCTTTAATACCCCTCAGAATTTAGCGTATAATATACCGTTGCGAATCTGATTTCACGAGGAATCCATACATATATAAAACACATCCTAATTCGAAGTAATGAATCTGTAAATTAGAAAATACGACCAATGTTGCTTCAATCTTCATCGTTTTAGGCCCCGTTCTTACCCTTGATCGTTATAAACTCCAATATTGACCATAAAAGCGCATATTTCACCACAATCTTCATCTGGATACCTACAAAACAAAAACACAACATACCACGCATAAAAAGAGCAAAAACACTCAAAAATAAATGGAAGTGCCACTCAATAGAACGGAATGAGACGATCAAAAATCGACTCATCAGGTCTACGACGTGTAATATTCCCATATGGTTTTAGGGGTGTTACATTTATGGTATCGGAGCATAGGTTTCGGAAACCTAGGCTGTCGGGTCAAGTCGAGTCGTGATTTGTCGAGTAATGTGTTGTCTCGTCATTCGAATTGTCGGGTGACAAGTTGAGTTGTGCGTAGTCACAGCGTGTCGGTTATGTTGTCGGATGAGATTAGTATCGTTGGCAACCATCATCTCCATGCAGCCTGTAGACGTAAGTTTCCTCTTTTATGCATAATATATGTGTTCATGATTTTATTTATGTGTGATATTTGTGGTGCATAATGTTAATTGCATGGTGTTGTGTAATGGAGTTTGTATTCGATACTTGTGATACACTGTATGTGTATAGAACTGGACGTATTGACGTTTTGACGTTGAACCACCGTGTGGGGTGGTATAATGTTAAAGTTGTAAACTTTGATCGTTCCGAAAAAGGTACCGACAGTAGAGTTTGTGAGAGAATCAGATAGATGGTTTCGTTGTATGATTAACTTGATGCCCATGAGATGCATTTGATTGAATTGGTGATCCCGTTTACCGTTTGGGCACGTGGTTCTAAGTTCAACTATTTTGGATTGTTGTAATTATGCCCGCTGCGGGTAGGTTTGAAAACGTTTTTCCTGAAAAACTCTCTGGTTTGAGCATTTTTGTGGAAATCAAAATTTTTGAAAATATTTTCGAGGTATTAAAAATGATTTCAAAAATTTCATTTCAGCAAAATCTTTCAAACTCACAAATTTTAAAATATTATCATTTGAACAAATACCTCGGGAAAAATTTTTATTTTTAAAGAATGTGACAAGTGCCTGATTTTAATGACATGTATGTGGTCTTGACTGTGTTTACTTTGGTAAAAGTCGTGCATATTTGTTGGTGTAACCGTGCGAAATACTTATGAATTTAAGTCTATTATTGCAGTGTTAGTTCGTGTACTCGTATAATGATTTGGAATGAATACTTTATTGTGCTGTTGTTTGTTGCCCTATGTTGAGTATGTGATATTTGTTTTGTTGTTCTGATCGGTGGCCGTTTAGTATGCTGAGAGGTAGAGGTCAAGAGCGTGGTCGTGGTGGTGGTCGTAATTAGGAGCATGAGAGGGCGACTCGCTCGTTGTCGAGCGCCAATGAGCTCAGTACAGGTGGTCGAGATGACCAATCGCGTGAGCAGAGACAATCAACTGGGGAAAATGCTGACATTGGCGCCGCCACCATCCTTCGTCAGGTGGTTGACCAGTTGACACATATGAATCAGACCATATGTAACACCCCAAATTAGGCGTCTATTACAGTGTCATGGAACCCCGACTGAGACCCACCAGGCGAATGAAAATTAATGAATTAAATAATATAATTGTAGTACCGAACCACATTATATTACCAAATACTCCGATGAGGAGCTTAAGTACAATACACGAGGACAATACAGAATACTAGTATATTTTATATGAAGATAAAATACACCACCCTGAATAAATAAACATCCCAAATGGAATTTGCAGCGAAAATACAAATGAAGAGAAACAAGAATGACTGAAAGGACTGGGGCCCCCTACTAGTATCACTGGGACTCCTCGCCGTCAACGTTCTCTTCCCGTGCTCTTGCCTTGCCATGACCTGAAAACAATATCCCTCAAGGGTTGAATATACACAATCATGATATATCTCAATTATGAATTATCCTTAGTTATGAAGTTAAGCTGAAGAGGAGCATCATAGTACGCCTGTAATGTTCTGTGAAAGTGTACAAGACGAGTACCCGGACACACCCGTCCTTGTACCTAATTAGTCTCACGGAGGTAAACGTTACCGTGTGCACAGTCCAATGTATCGGTGAACCCAACACATGACTAACGTGTGTCCGACTAAAAATTCCACACATCCGCACCCGGCCACGCAATATGAACCCAGAAGGCCATATGAACGAAAATGACCATGATGAATATCAATGAATGATAATCCGACAAAGTCAAGAATGACTCACCGAGATGAATTAGTAGTGAAGTGAATGATAGCTCAATGAAATGATTGGAACAGTTGTTCCTCGTGAATGAAGTGATTATTCGACAATTACAAGTCTCAATATGGTTAATACATTATGAATGAGTTATGATTATGAATGAACAACAACAAAAAGGAATGAATATCCTTTTAACCGAGTAAGAATTAACTTACACAACACCGGTGAACAATGTCCTTCCACGAACAAACATCCTAAATGAGATGCCGGTCGCTCGAACAATCTTGAATAACACAATTACCAACAATCCGTTCAACATACGAATCAAACACGGTTATAACTAACACAAAACGTCGATATGACTAAACCAAGCTCATAGGGGCATTACATCATGTAACACCCCGAGATATTCGGAATAATTACAGCGTCGTAAACCCTTTAAGTAAGGATTTACAAGGCTAATTAAAAGAAGTGTGAAAATAATCCAACAATATCACAGAAATTCAAGTTACAAAACCGGTTCCAACTGATCCATTTGAGTTAATAATACAACCATATTGAAATGATATTAATAAGACACGCGTACTCGAGTACTGAAAATGAACCAAGAAGACAAATCCCAAAAACAGCAAACATCAACCACATCACTGAGCCATTTCATCGTCATGCCGGTACTGTGGTTGCCTCCCCGCTCCTCGGCTACCTGAACATCAAAACAAATGTCCACCCCCGAAGGGGTTAGCAAAACGATGCTAGTACAAGGATCACAATACAAATTTCATTAATGCATTATAAAGCATACAAAACGGACTTCCGTCACCGGAATCCAACGATGCGAATCCTCACGATTCCATCAACACAATACAGGGTAATCCAATGATCCAGCGTCCTCAGTATAGATCCCCATGATGATCCCGTCGAACCAACGCATGGTGGAAAACCCGTCCAACGATCCAGCGCCCTCAGCATAGATCCCCATGATGATCCCGTCGGACCAACGCATGGTGGACATTCGATCCAGCGCCCTCAGCATAGATCCTCATGACCCCCTCGGACCATTTACAATATAAACCATGCAATCATGCATACAAATATGCATTTCAATATGTCCGTTAATACGAACAATTAACAATGAATACCACGAGAAAAGAAATTAATCTCATACTCGACAACATGAACAAAACCATATGCATGTTCAAAGTTCCAATACAAACCAAATTCAACATATGATACTTGCCTCGAAAATGGCAAGAATGAAATACTCCAACAAATGTCACGTGTCCGTAAGCCACCGCCCCTCGATCGTCCCCTATGCAAGGCTCAGACCTTGTTCAAAAGAAATAATAAAGAATTTATCTCATGTCGTATGAATGTCTAACAATCCGGTTTACGGCCGACAGCTCTAGAAATGTAATCTGCCTGAACTACTTAGTGTACGATACGTACTCTTCGTAACGTGCGCTAAGCTTGCTCGTTACCGTACGTAAACGACGGAGTCTAGCGTACGCTAACTATGTACCGAAAGTTCTCTCTGATCAGCCGACTGACTCGACTGATGACATAACGTACATTACATACCAAATGTAGCGTACGTTACTCATTCCCGATAGCGCACGTTAATATACATATCTTAGCGTGCGCTAACCGTGCATGGCAGTTTACTACTGGGCAGAAAAATTGATCTAATGGTGATGAAACTCATGAAATCTACAGTGTTAATACATGTCATCTCCGTGCATATCATGCTCATACGGTTGTGAAAGATCTTGATGGATAACACGACTACGAGTTACAAGGATACGTATAATCATCACAACGTATCCTAAGTTCCATTCATTCTATGTCCCAAAACGAATGATTCCATTATGTAAAAACATAAGAACTTGATGATCTCCATAAACTGGTCATAATCGGTTTTAAGCTTCATGAATATGTTATGAGTTCAAACACTAAAAGGTTCAATGGTTTAAACGATGAAGAAGTACCGAAACATCAAAAAGTATCCTTCTAACAACATGA
Organism: Orobanche coerulescens; assembly: GCA_033398695.1. Classification (NCBI taxonomy): domain Eukaryota; kingdom Viridiplantae; phylum Streptophyta; class Magnoliopsida; order Lamiales; family Orobanchaceae; genus Orobanche; species Orobanche coerulescens. Next base: position 32,808,953 of record CM065814.1, on the reverse strand, counting down.
TGTTCGACTACGTACCAATTTAACTGACTAGATAATCCCAAATCATGATCACAACGTCCCTCAGAATATTACTAATATTGGTGAAGAATCACCTACCTCAAAGTAGTGAAGAACACGAAGGAACTTGAAGAAATCCAACACCGAGGGCTTGAACACCAATCTCCAATGATCTACAATCTTCAAACTCGTGCTAGTAGGATGATATGAGAGGTGGAGGATTGAGGAAGTAACTCTCTAAGTCCAAGAATTCGGTTTTGGGAAGTGAAAAGATCTGAAAAATTAAAAGTGTGTTATCCTATATATAGAAAAGGGTTATTAGCGCGCGCTAGTCCCTAACCATAGCATGCGCTAACGGTCATACAAAGCTTACTGACTTCACTGTACTCAGCATTTAGCGTACGCTATCCTCATATCAGTAACGTGTGCTACTGCGTTGACTTAGCTTTTCCGGAAATCCGTCCAGGTTCATCCCGACATAATCCGACCAAGATCCGCGGCTGATCTCACCTACCACCCTGTCTTAATCATGTTGACTACGTATAGCGTGCGCTAAGGTTCATACGTAGCGTGCGCTATGAACCCAATTTAGCGTACGCTACGCTAAACCGATAGCGTGCGCTACATGTACAAAAATCACCACTTTAGAACACATGAATGGAATCGTGCGCCCAACAACACCGGATCAATAAATACGAAGAATAATACTCAAATCAAAATGCAATAAATACAACATCATAAGGTTCAATTACACATCAGAAATCCTGGGTATTACATCCTCTCTCCCTAAAAAGAAGTTTCGTCCCGAAACTTAAGATGAAAACAACTCCGGATATCTAGTCTTCATATTGTCCTCCGTTTCCCAAGTGGCCTCTTCAGCACCATGTCGTGACCATTGTACTTTAACCAAGGGTATTGGTTTATTCCTTAATTCTTTGATCCGATTCTCAAGTATCTTGATTGGTCTCTCCTCGAAGGTGCCGTCATTAGCTATCTCGATCTCATCGAACTCAATGATATGACTAGGATCTGGTACATACTTCCGCAATTGAGATACGTGAAACACATTGTGAACGTGACTCAGCGATGGCGGTAAGGCCAACCTGTATGCTAAATCTCCAACTCTCTCGAGGATCTCAAATGGCCCGATATATCTCAGACTTAGCTTACCTTTCCTCCCAAAACGGAAAATTCCTCGTGTAGGAGACACCTTCAATAGTATGTGGTCTCCAATGTCGAACTCTAGCGGGCGAAGACGCACGTCTGCATAAGACTTCTGTCAACTCTGGGCAGTTTACAGTCTTTCCCGAATCAAAGCTATCTTCTCTTGAGTCTGAACTATCAATTCTGGTTCCATCCCGATCAATTCCGAAGAATCATCCCAACACAGGGGTGATCGGCATCTTCTCCCATACAAAGCTTCAAATGGTGCCATCCTAATAGAAGTATGCCAACTATTGTTGTATGTGAATTCAATCAATGGCAAGTGAACTTCCCAATCAGTTGACCAATCCAAAGCACAAGCTCTAAGCATGTCTTCTACTGTTTGTATAGTCCTTTCAGACTGACCGTCCGTTTGGGGATGATAAGTCATGCTGAAGTTTAGCTCGGTCCCCAAAGCCCTGTGAACTGCCCTCCAGAAGTGCGACACGAAGTGACCATCTCGATCTGAAATAATGGTCTTCGGCGTTCCATGCAATCTGACTATCTCTGTAATAAATACTCGTGCCAATTTCTCGGGTCCCCACATGTCTTTAATTCCTAGGAAATGAGCCGACTTGGTTAGTCGATCAACTATAACCCAAATCATGTTCATTTCCTTCTTGGTCCTTGGTATATTGGTGATGAAATCCATCGAGATATCCTCCCACTTCCACTCAGGGATCGGAAGCGGCTTTAACATTCTGGCAGGTCGCTGATGTTCAATCTTAACCTGCTAACAAGTCAAACACTTCGAAATGTACTCTGCTACGTCCCTCTTCATATTTCCCCAGCAGAAGTTTTGTTTTAGATCCTTATACAGCTTACTGCTGCCCGGGTGAATAGAATAGGGCGCGCTGTGAGCTTCCTTCAGAATTGTCCGTCTCAAATCATCATCATCGGGAACGCAAAGTCAACTCTGAAATCTCAGAACTCCATCATCTTGTATCACGAATCCTGGGGCCTTTCCTTTCTTTACTTCGTCACATAACCGAAGGATCAGAGAATCGTTCAACTGCTTAGATTTAATTTCCTCGACTAGTGACGAAGTCAGTTCCATCACATATAGTTGCCCTTGAATTCCTGGTGACCATACTTCAATCCTTTCGTGGATCAGTTCTCGTTGAATGTTGGCTTGGGATGTAAGTGCTTCCAACACTCGAAGAGAAACAGGTTTACGGCTCAATGCATCGGCTACTACATTTGCTTTACCCGGATGATAGAGAATTTCCAAGTCGTAGTCCTTGATCAATTCCAGCCACTTTCTCTGCCTCATGTTTAATTCTTGACTGAAAATGTACTTGAGGCTTTAATGATCTGTAAAGATCTGACAGTGAGTGCCGTATAAATAATGTCGCCAAATTTTCAAGGCAAAGACCACAGCTGCTAACTCCAGATCATGAGTCGGGTAATTAACTTCGTACGGTTTCAACTGCCGAGAAGCATAGGCAATCACCTTATCCTTTTGCATCAACACACATCCCAGAACCTGATTTGAAGCATCGTTGTATACCATGAATCCATCAGTTCCATCTGGTAACGCTAATATAGGTGCTGTCGTCAGTCTCCTCTTAAGTTCATCAAATCCAACCTGGCATTTCTCATCCCACGTGAAGTTTTGAGTTTTCTGTAACAACTGAGTGAGCGGACGAGCAATTTTGGAAAATCCCTCTACAAAACGGCGATAATATCCAGCAAGTCCTAAGAAGCTTCGGACTTCCTTCACATTTTTAGGAGCTTCCCATTCCAAGATTGCTTCGACTTTCTTGAGTCCACGAACTCGTCATTGATATCACATGCCCAAGGAAAGTTACTTCCCTAAGCCAGAACTCGCATTTGGAAAGCTTCGCATAAAGTTGTTCATTCCTCAAGGTGCTCAAAACCACACGCAAATGCTCGACATGCTCTTCTGTGTCTTTCGAATAGATCAAGATGTCATCAATGAAAACGACCACAAACGTATCTAGGTATTATAAGAATACCCGATTCATTAATTGCATAAATACCGCAGGAGCATTGGATAGTCCGAATGGCATTACCACGAATTCATAGTGCCCATACCGGGATCTGAAAGCAGATTTCGGTATATCCGATTCTTTAATTCTCAGCTGATGATATCCTGATCGCAAGTCAATCTTCGAGAATACCCTTGCCCCTTGCAGTTGATCAAACAAGTTGTCGATCCGAGGTATAGGATACTTGTTCTTGATCGTCACCTTGTTTAGCTCCCTGTAATCGATACATAATCGGAGGGATCCATCTTTCTTCTGGACAAAGAGGACATGTGCTCCCCAAGGAGAAACGCTAGGTTGAATGTAACCCTTCTGCAATAATTCCTCCAGTTGCTTCTTTAGTTCATACATCTCGGTTGGCGCCATGCGGTATGGTGCTCTGGAAATAGGAGCGGCTCCAGGTTCTAATTCGATATTGAACTCCACTTCTCTCTGTGGAGGTAACCCAGGTAGTTTGTCAGGGAATACATCTGAGAATTCATTCACAACTGGAATAGACGAGAGCTCTACTCCTCCTTCTTTCTTCATGGCGTAGCACCAAAATTCGTGACAACCCTGCTTCAGCAATTTCACAGCTTTCATCACTTTGATCAATTTTCCTGAGCTTCCCGGTCTCCATCCTCTGAATAAGTGTTCAGATCCGTCATCAGCAATGATAGAAATAACTCTCTTTCGGTAATTCAGAATAGCTCCATAACGGTTGAGCCAATCGTCTCCGAGAATTAAATCGTCACCATGGATGTAAACTACAATAAGATTCAATGGCCAATCTCTCCCTCCTATAGACACTGGAAAATCTCTAGTTTCTAGGGTTCCCACAATTCTCTCTCCGCTCGGCAAACCCACAACATATGGTTCACAATCAAATAAACACAATATTTTCAAACGATTAACACAGTTCAATGATATGAAAGAATGTGTAGCTCCGGAATCGAATAAGACACTAACTGGTTGCAAAAGGATCTGAATCGTACCTGATGCAACAGCAGTGTTCTGATCGCCAGACTTCTTCATCTCGTACAGGCGCGGAGGAACGGACCCAGCACTGGATGTCTCTCTCTTCCCAACATTCTGTTGCTGGAATCCACTCTGTTGCGTCTGGTTCACACTTATCTCCTTCGAAACTGGTGCTGGAGTGGGAGTACCAAAAGATCGAGTCGCATTTCCAAAAAATGTTGCGCGATGTCCTTCCTGTCCACACTCGAAACAGGTCACAGCAGGTGCGAAACAATCACGTCGAACATGCCCTGTTTTGCCACAGTTATAACATTTCTTCCCTGCGTCTGAAACGGTTGGTGCTGCCCGGAACTTCTTTCCACCTCGAGAAGGATGCGGAGGCCTCCTGGACGAATAAAATGAGGACTGGCCCTTGCGGGGCCCACTACTCTTATTCTCCGTGAAGTTGCTAGACACTTTCTGCTTCTTTGCTTCCGTTGACTTCTCCACCGCCGCCTCTTTCATGTTGTAGGCCAGCGCTTTGTCTTGATATTGTCGCAACGTAGTACACTCGAATCCGGACATGTACTGTTGAATCTCTGACTTCATCCGCATATCGAAATGAAAAATCTTTTCCGCCTCCATTCTGACCAAGTGTCGCACACAAGTCAGCTGATGGTTAAAAGTCTTGATGGTTAAAAGTCTTGATTATGTCTGTCACAGATGCTTCCGAACTCTGTGGTGAGAAAAACTCTCGGATTTTTGCCTCTCTAACTGGACGAGGACAATATTGTGCTTCCATCATTAGTTTGAATTCTGTCCAGTCAGCATTATGATTCTCGGGTCGAATAGCTTCCCACCAGTCAAAAGCCTCCCCAGTCAGGAAATACTGGGCAATAGGGACTTTCCGGTCCTCGGGAAAGTTAATACCCGCGATTATCTTCTCCAATTCTTTTAGCCAATGATCCCAAGTAAGTGCCTCAAAAGATCCGTCAAATTTTGGAGGGTGCAATTTGACCACCTCAGTAAGCCATTTGTCCCCCCGATTATCCTCGTTATGATGTTGTCCGATCGCCGTCTGCATGCGATCAACAACCTGAGCAAACTGGTTTATCTGAGCAACCACTTGTTGAAGAACTCCCGGCACGTTAGGATCTGCATTATTATTTGCTGATTCTTGCTGTCCTCCGGAATGGGAATCGGTTCGACTAGCGGTTAATTCTGGGGTAGACACCGAATCTTCCTGTCTCGCATTTACACGTCCGCGTCCACGACCACGTCCGCGTCCACGACCTCCCCTCAACATACTGTAAACACAAATACTCAATATCCAGGGCAACTTTTCTAAAAGAAAGTCCGTCAATATTCACAAAAAGGAATTAAATAAAACGATAGTAATTGAGATTAGGAGACTTACAACCACAGTCCACACGACGATGCTGGCTCAGCAGTGATGTTACAAACGACCCATAATCAAATGACGTAAACAGACCCAACCAAAACCCAACTGCCAAGATATCCATGAATCTTAGCTCCGATACCATATTCTGTAACACCCCGAGATATTCGGAATAATTACAGCGCCGTAAACCCTTTAAGTAAGGATTTACAAGGCTAATTAAAAGAAGTGTGAAAATAATCCAACAATATTACAGAAATTCAAGTTACAAAACCGGTTCCAACTGATCCATTTGAGTTAATTAATACAACCATATCGAAATGATATTAATAAAACACGCGTACTCGAGTACTGAAAATGAACCAAGAAGACAAATCCCAAAAACAACAAACATCAACCACATCACTGAGCCATTTCATCGTCATGCCGGTACTGTGGCTGCCTCCCCGCTCCTCGGCTACCTGAACATCAAAACAAATGTCCACCCCCGAAGGGGTTAGCAAAACGATGCTAGTACAAGGATCACAATACAAATTTCATCATTGCATTATAAAACATACAAAACGGACTTCCGTAACCGGAATCCAACGATGCGAATCCTCACGATTCCATCAACACAATACAGGGTAATCCAACGATCCAGCGCCCTCAGTATAGATCCCCATGATGATCCCATCGGACCAACGCATGGTGGAAAACCTGTCCAACGATCTAGCGCCCTCAGCATAGATCCCCATGATGATCCCGTCGGACCAACGCATGGTGGACATTCGATCCAGCGCCCTCAGCATAGATCCTCATGACCCCCTCGGACCATTTACAATATAAACCATGCAAACATGCATACAAATATGCATTTCAATATGTCCATTAATACGAACAATTAACAATGAATACCACGAGAAAAGAAATTAATCTCATACTCGACAACATGAACAAAACCATATGCATGTTCAAAGTTCCAATACAAACCAAATTCAACATATGATACTTGCCTCGAAAATGGCAAGAATGAAATACTCCAACAAATGTCACGTGTTCGTAAGCCACCGCCCCTCGATCGTGCCCTACGCAAGGCTCAGACCTTGTTCAAAAGAAATAATAAAGAATTCATCTCATGTCGTACGAATGTCTAACAATCCTGTTTACGGCCGATAGCTCTAGAAATGTAATTTGCCTGAACTACTTAGCGTACGCTACGTACTCTACGTAACGTGCACTAAGCCTGCTCGTTAGCGTACGTACACGACGGAGTCTAGCGTACGCTAACTATGTACCGACAGTTCTCTCTGACCAGCCGACTGACTCGACTGATGACATAACGTACGTTACATACCAAACATAGCGTACGTTACTCATTCCCGATAGCACACGTTAAAATACATATCTTAGCGTGCGCTAACCGTGCATGGCAGTTTACTGCTGGGTAGAAAACTTGATCTAATGGTGATGAAACTCATGAAATCTACAGTGTTAATACATGTCATCTCTGTGCATATCATGCTCATACAGTTTGTGAAAGATCTTGACGAATTACACGACTACGAGTTACAAGGATATGTATAATCATCACAACACCATAATTCATCTTGATCTTCAAGAAAGTATCCTAAGTTCCATTCATTCTATGTCCCAAAATGAATGATTCCATTATGTAAAAACATAAGAACTTGATAATCTCCATAAACTGGTCATAATCGGTTTTAAGCTTCATGAATATGTTATGAGTTCAAACACTAAAAGGTTCGATGGTTTAAACGATGAAGAAGTACCGAAACATTGAAAAGTATCCTTCTAACAACATGATGTTCGACTACGTACCAATTTAACTGACTAGGTAATCCCAAATCATGATCACAACGTCCCTCAGAATATTACTAATATTGGTGAAGAATCACCTACCTCAAAGTAGTGAAGAACACGAAGGAACTTGAAGAAATCCAACACCGAGGGCTTGAACACCAATCTCCAATGATCTACAATCTTCAAACTCGTGCTAGTAGGATGATATGAGAGGTGGAGAATTGAGGAAGTAACTCTCTAAGTCCAAGAATTCGGTTTTGGGAAGTGTGCTGTCCTATATATAGAAAAGGGTTATTAGCGCGCGCTAGTCCCTAACCATAGCGTGCGCTAACGGTCATACGAAGTTTACTGACTTCACTGTACTCAGCATTTAGCGTACGCTATCCTCATATCAGTAGCGTGCGCTACTGCATTGACTTGGCTTTTCCCGAAAGCCGTCCAGGTTCATCCCGACATAATCCGACCAAGATCCGCGGCTGATCTCACCTACCACCCTGTCTTAATCATGTTGACTATGTATAGCGTGCGCTAAGGTTCATACGTAGCGTGCGCTACGAACCCAATTTAGCGTACGCTACGCTAAACCGATAGCGTGCGCTACATGTACAAAAATCACCACTTTAGAACACACGAATGGAATTGTGCGCCCAACAACACCGGATCAAGAAATACGGAGAATAATACTCAAATCAAAATGCAATAAATACAACATCACAAGGTTCAATTACACATCAGAAATCCCGGGTATTACACATCAAATACGTTGTGACCAATCTTCGATTGTTTACAACCATTCCTTAACTATACCAATATCAAATCCCCAAGGATTGTTCCAAACCAACAAAACAACCTCAGTACAATCAATAATCTAATATGAACATCCAAATTCATGATTACAACAACAACTAATCGAAAACCCCCAAATCCAACTCAATATTCAAAGTGTTCTTGAATAACCCTTCAATAATCCAATGAATATTCATACACACCCATAATCATACGTATATCTCTTCATACAACATGATTATAACGTCCAAAATATTATATCTCAACACAAAATCTAAATCCAAGATGTTGAAGAATATTACCTTTGAAGATCCAAGCACTTTGATCTGATGAACACGCGTTAGATCGACTATCCGAGCTTCACAATTGAATGAAGATGATGAAAACCGAACACCCAAGTGATAGATGATGGAAAATCTCTCCCTCAAGCTCTCTCTCTCGGATATAAGTTGAAGAAATGAGAAAATGAGCAAAAAGTCCCGTCCAAGCCTTATAAAACTGCCGAATGTTACGGTCGTAACTCGGCCTACTTACGGCCGTAACATCCCAGGTCAACGGCCTTACGGCCGTAACCAGTCATCTCGTACGGCCGTAACTCGGCTTCATCCAGAAACTGCCGACAGCCATACGGCCGTACTCGCACCCGTCTTACAGGCGTAACTCGTCCTCGTCCAAAACACCTGCCGACAGTCATACGGCCGTACTCGCACACCTTACGGGCGTAACTCGACCGATACGGCCGTACCCGGCCAAACTTACGGGTGTACGACCCCTTCGTGGCCCGGCCGGGCACCACCGCACGCGTCTGGCCGTATCCGGCCAAGCCTTACGGCCGTACCTACCTCATCTTACGGCCGTATGCCGCAACCCTTATGGCCGTAAGTCCTTCTCGTCCAACAAATCCTAAAAATCACGAACACCCCTTACGGCCGTAGCCTGCCCACCTTATGGCCATATCTCGCCTTCGGCCAAAGCAACCTTGATCCGACGAAAGCATGTTACGGCCGTAATATATGATTAGTTACGACCGTAACTCGTTGCTGGACATGTAGAAAATCCGACAACTCCGATTTCTCGCTACGATTGATGAATGATACGACGTACAATACTCGTATGAATGAAATTAAGTCCAATTACACGTGATAGATGATACTTCCATCACAATACTATATTCACGATGATTATGATAATACTCTCGTCTCAACTCTCAATCGGAGATAAATGACGATCGGTAACTGATACACGGTTACAAAATGCCAACGATGAATATAAATGAATGAATCATGATTGATGAGTGATTATTGTAACACCCTCAAGATATTCGAGGTATATTACAGCGCCGTGAATCCCTATATGGGACCCACCAGGCTGAACAGCATCATACTCATCGACTCACATAAACGACAAACCAACACCATGTCATAAAGACGCAAAACAGAATAATCCACCCGGTTTACCGGTCAAACATAACATCATCAATCAACACAATCATATAGGCAACAATACAATCCGGACGGACAAGAACTCTTAAGTACTCGAGTACAACCATTAGTTCAAAAGCCATAAAAGATGAAAAGACAAAAAGACATTAAGACGTCACTTAGGCACAATCATCACGCTCGGCCATCATCCGCATACTGGTCCAGCGCCCGCTCGTCTCGATGAACCTGACCTGAAATTCATAAAACGAATTTCCCCAAAACGGGTCCCCAGAGGGGTTAGCAATTACGCTAGTACAAGTAACCAGATGAACAACTTACATCTTACACATATAGTAATGTATGCAATAAAGAAAACCGTTTGAAAGCACTCATTTCCGGAAATGCCAATATCAAATCACATTTGTAAAATTCACCACAATTAACCGTCGATCCACACCTCCGTGGACCCCTACCGAGACCCCGTCGGATCTAACCCGTAGTGGTTAAAAGCAAAGCTCGTCGATCCACACCTCCGTGGACCCCTACCGAGACCCGTCGAGTCTAACCCGTAGTGAGCATACACACACAATTTCTCATACAAAACTACTATGCCAAGATTGTAAGTTCATAAGGATACTTGCCTCGATTAATTAGACGATGACGCGAACGGAACGGAAGAGTTGAACACGACCGCAAGGAACCGGCGGAAATGAACCTAACGATTTGAATAGCACAATCACAACCACTTCTAAACGATTATGGAAATGGAATACTCCCGGAAACCCGCCCACGATTCATGTATATTCGTATATAAACAACAACGAGGGCGGACCACAACCGAACCCTCTCGATTCCGTAAAAATCACGAAATATACCATGAATCCGTAGGGAAACTAAGAATACCAACAAGATTAATCATATTCATCATGAATCCATCAACGAAACGGAACGGATCGGAAGAAAATCCCAAAACCCCAAATTATCCAAAAGTAGGGTTCTAAGAGATTACCTTGGATTTAGGATGAGAAACACAAGTGGATGATGTTAGTCTTACACCAAGAACTCAAGCACAAGAATCTCGAAGTGATTGGAGGAAGAAAATCGCCTCAAATCGTCTCTGGAGTCGTCGGCCGCGAAAAGAGGAAGAAATGAGATTTTGTGATTATCTCGGTCAACTCCCTGGTTTATATAGCCAGGGAGTGTTAGCGCACGCTAAGACCTCAAGGTTAGCGTGCGCTAACGGGATAGGGTTACAAACCCTCTGTTAGCGTCGATCCGAAGCCGGAGTTTTGGCGTTAGCGTGCGCTACCATACATGCGTAGCGTGCGCTAATAACCTCTTGGTAGCGCGCGCTATCGACCAATAGCGTGCGCTACCCGAACATCGGCCGAGTCCGGTAGCTAACCGCCCAAACCTCACGACCCGTTAGCGTGCGCTACCTATACCAGCGTAGCGTGCGCTAACTAGCATCGATTGAGTTCGGTAGTAAACGCCCGATCTTGGACAGTCACACTAGCGCGCTCTTGAACAATTTAACGTGCGCTAGTCTCCCGACATTAGCGTGCGCTAGACGATGTAGCGTGCGCTACTCCGATAGTCGGAGGGTCGAGCTGAACGCCACTCCTGGGGCTAAATCGTTAGCGTGCGCTCTGAATTAGCGTAGCGTGCGCTACTTTTTGATTTCTAGGGTGAGCTATACAGGAATTTAGCGTGCGCTAGATACAGGATATAAACGACCCAAAATACCGGAATATGAACGAAACGTCAAGCGGAACACCTCAAAACGCAACATAGCATAGAATGGATCCACGGCAACCCAAAGCGGCGGTTCCGCACAACAATTACGAGAATCGGATCAAAAGATGACGGAAAAGTTACCTTTGAAGGATACATGAGGGTCACTACAATCGAGAATTACACCAGAAATACCATTACAAGGGAAAGAAAAATGCGGATATTACATTATACCCCTCTAAAAATAAGTTTCGTCCCGAAACTTAAGAAACAAACAACTTGGGGTACCTAGCACGCATGCTATCCTCGGTGTCCCAAGTTGCCTCCTCGACACCGTGTCTCGACCACTGCACCTTGACCAAAGGTATGGTCTTATGCCTCAATCGTTTCTCACGATGCTCCAAAATCTTCAAAGGGCGCTCTTCGAAAGTAACATCTTCGGCGACATCAATCTCTCCATAATCGATGATGTGACTAGGATCCGGGACATATTTCCTCAACTGGGAAACATGGAAAACGCTATGAACATGACTCAAGGCCGGAGGTAACGCCAAACGGTATGCCAATCCACCTACTCGCTCGAGAATCTCGAAGGGGCCGATAAATCTCGGACTCAACTTCCCTTTCTTCCCGAAACGAAAAACTCCCTTCGTCGGCGACACCTTTAGCAAAACATGGTCTCCCACCTCGAATTCCAAAGGTCGACGACGGATGTCGGCATACGACTTCAGTCGTCTCTGGGCAGTCAACATCCGTTCCCGAATTAACTCTATCTTCCGCCTCGTCTCTAAAACGACATCCGGCTCGGTCCCGACCAAATCGGACGCCTCATTCCAACAAATCGGTGATCGACATCGCCGCCCGTAAAGTGCCTCATACGGTGCCATCCGAATCGACGCGTGCCAACTGTTGTTGTACGTGAATTCGATCGTGGCAAATGTTCCTCCTGATCACTACTCCATCGAGCACAGGCACGTAACAAGTCCTCGAACGTCTGGATAGTGCGTTCCGATTGTCCATCCGATGGGGATGAAAAGAGGTACTCAAGTGTAAACGGGTACCCAACGCCTTATGCACCGCTGCCGAAGTGCGATACAAAACGGCCGTCACGATCCGAAACAATAGACTTGGTACCGTGAAGTCTCACAATCTGCGATAAACACACGAGCTAACTTCTCCGGGCCCCAAGTGTCCTTGATGCCCAGAAAATGTGCTGACTTGGTCAGACGATCAACAATCACCCATACCATATTCATGCCCGACCTCGATCTCGGCAAACTCGTAACGAAATCCATCGATACATCTTCCCACTTCCATTCCGGAATGGGAAGTGACTGCAATAACCCAGCCGGTCGCTGATGCTCGATCTTGACCTGCTGGCAAGTCAAACATCTCGCTATAAACTGTGCGACCTCATCCTTCATATCATTCCACCAGAAATTTCTTCTCAGGTCCTTGTACATCTTACTCGAACCAGGATGAACGGAATAAGGTGTAGCATGGGCCTCCCGTAAAATACTCTGCCTCAACTCTGAGTCGTTCGGCACACAAAGCCGACTCTGGAATCTCAAAACACCATCCTCGTGAATCACAAATCCAGGAGACTTTCCTTTAAGAACGTTCTCTCGGATTTGAGTAATCATCGGATCCTCTGATTGCTTCAGCTTAATTTCATCGATCAAAGATGATGAAATTTCTAAAGCACAAAGTTGCCCGGACTCCGGCAACGAGACCTCAACGTCTAACTCGATCAAAGCCCTCCGAAGCTCGGTGAGGCGTAAGGATCTCAAGCGTTCGCAACGCAACTGGTTTCCGACTCAAGGCGTCGGCCACGACGTTCGCTTTACCCGGATGATAGAGGATTTCGAGGTCATAATCCTTAATCAACTCTAACCACCTCCTATGCCTCATATTCAACTCTCGCTGAGTAAATATGTATTTCAGACTTTTATGATCGGTAAAAATCTGACATGTAGAGCCGAAAAGATAGTGACGCCAGATCTTGAGCGCAAAACGATCGCCGCCAACTCCAAATCATGAGTAGGGTAGTTCGGCTCATACGGCCTCAACTGTCTCGACGCATAGGTAATGGTCTTGCCGTCTGCATTAATACACACCCAAGACCACGACCAAGCATCGCTATAAACGGCAAAACCCTCGTTGCCACATGGCAACGCCAAAGCTGGGCTGAAGTCAAACGCTTCTTGATTCCTCAAAACTCGGCCTCGTCATTCCAGACGAACTTCTCGGATTGTCGAGCAAGCTGCGTAAGTGGCGAGCGATTTCGAAACCCTCACGAACCTACGGTAGTAGCCACTAAACCCAAGAAACTACGGAGCTCCTTCACATTCTTGGCGGTGCCCAATCCAATACGGCCTCAATCTTCTGCGGATCCACACGAACCCCCTACCAAATCACGTGACCTAAAAACATCACTTCCTTGGCCAGAACTCACATTTCGAGAACTTTGCATAGAGTTGCTCGGTCCTTAAAATGTCTAATACTATCCGCAAATGATGAGCATGCTCTTCCTCATTCCTCGAATAAATAAGAATATCACAATAAAGACGACGACGCACTTATCCAAATACTCGATAAAAACTTTGTTCATCAATTGCATGAACACCGCCGCGCATTAGTTAACCCGAAAGGCATGACTACGAACTCATAATGTCCGTACCTCGTCCAGAAAGGTGTTTCGGCACATCGGACTCTCTCACCCGGTGATAGTATCCCGATTTCAAATCAATTTTCGAGAATACCGCGGCTCCGCAACCGATCGAACAAGTCATTAATTCTCGGCAAAGGATACATTCTTGATGGTCACCTTGTTTAGTTCACGATAGTCGATACACAAACGTAGTGAACCATCCTTCTTCCGCACAAACAGATCGTGCGCCCCAAGGCGAGGCGCTCGGTCGAACATACCCCGACTCAAGAAGCTCATTCAATCGCTTCTTCAACTCGGACATCTCTGAAGGTGCCATGCGATAGGGCGCCTTGAAATAGGAAACCGCGCCGGCTCTAACTCTATGGCAAACTCAACCTCACGATCCGGTGGCAATCCGGTAACTCGTCAGAAATACATCAGAAACTCATTAACGAATGGAATCGACGAAAGCTCGACTCCACCATCCTCCGCCTTCAAAGCATAGCACCAATAACGGTACACCCCTTTCGCGGGAGACTCATCGCCTTCAAGGCATTAATAACGAATTTATGGTTTCCTCTCTTTCGCCCGCGAAAGAGTGCTCGATGATCCTCGGCTAACATAGTGATGATTCTCGTGCGGTAGTTCATGATCGCACCATGCCGCTCGAGCCAATCATCACCAAGAATTAAATCCTCACCCTCGATACTCACAACAATAAGATTAGAGGGCCAAGTCCTCTCACAAATAAGTACAGAGCGGGTCTCGAACCTCCCGATCACCAACGATCCTATCGCCGCTAGGAAGCTTAACGATGAAGGGCTCACAAGGCGTCAAACGGTCGAGACTCAAACGACGCACACAATCCGAGAGATATGAACGAATGCGTAGCACCTAATCGAAAAGCACACCGACAGGATGAGAAAGAATATAAACGGTACTGCCGCCACGGTAGCCATTTGGATCATCGGCTCTCCGCATCTCATAGACACGCGGATGGGCGGAGCCGACACTCGAAGCCCCTTAGAGGCTGACCCGACCTCTTCCCGACTAGCACTCGGCGGAGACCGAGGAGCAACGATCTCGATTCACACTTGGTTCCCTAGGCGCTGGAATGGAAGCCCGGGCACCAAGAATTTTCTCCCTCTCGGCCTGAAGCACTTGTGGCCGGGCCTGCCACACCGATTACACGTCGGCAAAGGGCTCAAACAAGTACGACCGATGTGGCCCGTACGACCACAATTGAAACACTTCACATCACGGAAAGGAGCACCGGTAGTTCCACGAGGACCCCAGTGAACGAGTGGACCACCGCGGCGGGGAAGTTAGCAGATTGGGATCTCTGCGACCCCCACTCTTGTGGCCCGAAAAGTTCTCAACGGACTTCGCTTCTTACTCTCGCGGGCCGCCTCACTCGCCGTCACGGACATATCATAAGCAAGGGCCCTACTCGATAATCCTTCAATGTAGTGCATACGAGCCCCGACATATAGTCCCGAATCGGCAACTTCATCCGTCTCGAGAAATGGAAAATCTTGTCACTCTCTCGACAACTTGGGTCTTCACATAACCCAACTCTTTGTTAAAATCAGCAATAGCTTGAGCTATGGGGATATCCCGTGGTTGAGCATCATAAAAGCATGTACCCGAGCCTGTCTGATCGCCACGGCAATATTCGATCTCCATCAACTCTTGAAACTCAGCCACGTAGCAAAGATGGTCTTTGGGCCCAACGGCCTCCCACCATCCGTAGCGTCCCCGTGAGAAAGTATTGGGCAATAGGGACTCTACGTTCCTCGTGACGCTTAGTGGCAACGAAGACCTTAGACATCTCCTTGATCCACCCTTCCCGGCCAATCGGGTCCGAAGCTCCGAAACCGAGGAGGATGCATCTTGATAACATCTTGGAGCCATCGGTCCGCTCCGCCCCGATTAGCATGGGCTCGCTCGGGTTACGAACCGCTTTGAGCTATTGCCGCCATTTGGTTCACCATCTGTTGCATAACGGCCGCAATACCAAGATCGGCACGCTCGAGAAGAAGCATGGCTATGACGGTCGCCCATCTGCCGGCTCGAAGACCGTGACGTGGCCGCCACCGGCCGCCCCACGTCCCTGGCCGCGTCCACGACCACGACCGCGACCACGACCTCTTCCATCATCCATACTGGAGTTATATAAGTAGCAAAAGCCATACGAGGATCAGTACAATCACAAGTCGAGAATCAAGGGTACGATACAATGAATTAATTAACAGAGGAAGGAAAACTTACGGACCTTTGGTAAATCTGGAATCATGGCAGCGTGATGATGATGTGCAAAACAAAACACCACAAGACCCAATAAACCGACAAGCCTAGGTATCCATAAACCTAGTGCTCCGATACCATTTTCGTAACACCCTCAAGATATTCGAGGTATATTACAGCGCCGTGAATCCCTATATGGGACCCACCGTGAATGACAAAGATCATACTCATCGACTCACATAAACGACAAACCAACACCATGTCATAAAGACGCAAAACAGAATAATCCACCCGGTTTAATGGCCAAACATAACATCATCAATCAACACAATCAGATAGGCAACAATACAATCCGGACGGACAAGAACTCTTAAGTACTCGAGTACAACCATTAGTTCAAAAGCCATAAAAGATGAAAAGACAAAAAGACATTAAGACGTCACTTAGGCACAATCATCACGCTCGGCCATCATCCATATCGGTCAGTAGCCCGCTCGTCTCGATGAACGACTGAAATTCATAAAACGAATTTCCCCAAAACGGGTCCCGGAGGGGTTAGCAATTACGCTAGTACAAGTAACGGATGAACAACTTACATCTTACACATATAGTAATGTATGCAATAAAGAAAACCGTTTGAAAGCACTCATTTAGGAAATGCCAATATCAAATCACATTTGTAAAATTCACCACAATTAACCGTCGATCCACACCTCCGTGGACCCCTACCGAGACCGTCGGATCTAACCCGTAGTGGTTAAAAGCAAAGCTCGTCGATCCACACCTCCGTGGACCCCTACCGAGACCCCGTCGAGTCTAACCCGTAGTGAGCATACACACACACAATTTCTCATACAAAACTACTATGCCAAGATTGTAAGTTCATAAGGATACTTGCCTCGATTAATTAGACGATGGCGAGCGGAGCGGAAGAGTTGAACACGACCGCAAGGAACCGGCGGAAATGAACCTAACGATTTGAATAGCACAATCACAACCACTTCTAAACGATTATGGAAATGGAATACTCCGGAAACCCGCCCACGATTCATGTATATTCGTATATAAACAACAACGAGGCGGACCACAACCGAACCCTCTCGATTCCGTAAAAATCACGAAATATACCATGAATCCGTAGGAAACTAAGAATACCAACAAGATTAATCATATTCATCATGAATCCATCAACGAAACGGAACGGATCGGAAGAAAATCCCAAAACCCCAAATTATCCAAAAGTAGGGTTCTAAGAGATTACCTTGGATTTAGGATGAGAAACACAAGTGGATGATGTTAGTCTTACACCAAGAACTCAAGCACAAGAATCTCTGAAGTGATTGGAGGAAGAAAATCGCCTCAAATCGTCTCTCGGAGTCGTCGGCCGCGGAAAGAGGAAGAAATGAGATTTTGTGATTATCTCGGTCAACTCCTGGTTTATATAGCCGGGAGTGTTAGCGCACGCTAAGACCTCAAGGTTAGCGTGCGCTAACGGGATAGGTTACAAACCCTCTGTTAGCGTCGATCCGAAGCTGAGTTTTGGCCGTTAGCGTGCGCTACCATACATGCGTAGCGTGCGCTAATAACCTCTTGGTAGTGCGCGCTATCGACCAATAGCGTGCGCTACCTGAACATCAGCCGAGTCCAGTAGCCAACTGCCCAAACCTCACCTGACCCGTTAGCGTGCGCTACCTATACCAGCGTAGCGTGCGCTAACTAGCATCTGATTGAGTTCAGTAGTAAACTGCCCAGTACTGGACAGTCACACTAGCGCGCGCTACTGAACAATTTAACGTGCGCTAGTCTCCCGACATTAGCGTGCGCTAGACGATGTAGCGTGCGCTAGACGATGTAGCGTGCGCTACTCCGATAGTCCAGAGGGCTGGGAGCTGAACTGCCACTCCCAGGGCTAAATCGTTAGCGTGCGCTACGAATTAAGCGTAGCGTGCGCTACCAATGGATTTCTAGCGTGCGCTACACAGGAAATTTAGCGTGCGCTAGATACAGGATATAAACGACCCAAAATACCGGAATATGAACGAAACGTCAAACGGAACACCTCAAAACGCAACATAGCATAGAATGGATCCACGGCAACCCCGAAACGGCGGTTCCGCACAACAATTACGAGAATCAGATCAAAAGATGACGGAAAAGTTACACTGAAGGATACATGAGGGTCACTACAATCGAGAATTACACCAGAAATACCATTACAAGGGAAAGAAAAATGCGGATATTACAATTATTAATGAGTGAAAATTACTGAATGACCATTACTGACTGATAATTACTGAATGATAATGAATGAATTACAACCGGGTATTACATACTCCCCCCTTAGAAAGAGTTTCGTCCTCGAAACTAAGGGTCAAACAACTCAAGATAACTCTCCCGCATACTATCCTCGGTTTCCCAAGTAGCCTCTTTGACTCCGTGTCTAGACCACTGAATCTTGTCGCCTTGTTCCTCAACTGTTTGATTCGCCGCTCTAAAACTCGTATAGGACGCTCCTCATACGAATGATCATCCGCGATCTCGATTTCGTCGAACTGAAGTATGTGACTCGGATCGGCAACATACTTCCGCAACTGATAGACGTGAAACACATTATGAATTCGGCTCAACGCCGTAGGTAAATCCAATCGGTAAGCTAACTCGCCTACTCGATCCAAAATCTCAAACGGTCCAATGAATCTCGGACTCAACTTCCCCCGTTTTTCGAAACAGAAAATACCTCGACTCGAGGATACCTTGACCAACACGTGGTCACCTGTCTCGAACTCTAGTGGTCGACGACGATTATCTGCATATGATTTCTGTCGACTCTGAGCTGTCAACAAACGGCTCCTGATCAAAGCTACCTTCTCACGGGCGGCTATAAGCATACCGGGCTCGGTGCCGATTGATTCTGATAAGTCGTCCCAACACAAAGGAGATCGACAACAACAACCGTACTAGGCCTCGTAAGGTGCCATCTTAATCGAAGCATGCCAACTATTATTGTACGTGAACTCAATCAACGGTAGTTGGGCTTCCCAATCGTCTTTCCAATCGAGGACGCATGCCCTCAACATGTCCTCCAATGTCTGAATAGTCCTCTCTGATTGTCCGTCGGATTGAGGATGAAAAGCGATACTGAGATTAAGCTGAGTTCCCATAGCATGATGAACTGATTTCCAAAAATGTGACACGAAACGTCTGTCACGATCGGAAACAATACTCTTAGGAGTACCATGCAATCTCACTATCTCTTTGATGAACAACTGGGCAAGTCTCTTGGGACCCCACGTATCCTTAATCTCAAGGAAATGAGCTGACTTAGTTAAATGGTCCACAACTACCCAAATTGTATTCATGCCACGATGATTCGTTGGCAAACTCGTGATGAAGTCCATAGAAATATCTTGCCACTTCCACTCTATGATAGGGAGCGGTTTCAGCATACCTGCCGGTCGTTGATGTTCTATCTTGACTTGCTGACAGGTTAAACATCTCGAAACAAATTCTGCGACTTCTCGCTTCATATTACTCCACTAGTAATTTTGTTTCAAGTCCTTGTACATCTTGCTCGACCCCGGATGAATGGAGTAAGGGGTAGCATGAGCTTCTCTCAAAATCGAGTTTTTCAACTCGTCATTCACCGGTACGCATAACTGGTTCTTAAATCGCAAAAGCCCATCCTCGTGGACCACAAATCCAGGGGCTTTCCTTTGAGCCACATCCTCACGGATGCGTAACAATGATGGGTCTGAACCCTGATTCACTCTGATTGCCTCCTCAAGTGGCGATGAAATCTCTAACATGCAAAGTTGCCCTTGCACTCGCTGAAGCCAGACCTCGATCTCGGGTCTAAGGAATTCCTGCTGAAGCTCCTTCTGAACTGTTAAAGGAGCAAGCATTTGCTCCTGAACGGAATTAAGACTCAAGGCATCAGCAACCACGTTTGCCTTACCCGGGTGTTACAGGATCTCGATATCATCATCTTTGATTAGTTCCAACCACCGCCTCTGTCGCATATTTAACTCCTTCTGAGTAAATAGATACTTCAAACTCTTATGATCGGTGAATATCTGACAGGTGACGCCATAAAGGTAATGACGCCAAATCTTCAACGCAAAAACCACGGCTGCTAGCTCCAGGTCGTGGGTAAAATAACTAACCTCGTAAGGTCTCAATTGCCGTGAAGCATAGGCAATAACCTTCCCATTCTGTATTAATACACATCCGAGACCGTGTCCGAACGCGTCACTATAAACCACGAATCCCTCCGTCCCTTGTGGCAAGGAAAGGACAGGTGCTGAAATTAACCGTCTCTTTAGTTCCTCAAAACTTTGCTGACATGCGTCGGACCACGTGTATTTCTTATCCTTTCGCAAAAGGCTCGTCATTGGTTGGGAGATTTTAGAAAATCCTTCCACAAACCGCCGATAATAACCGGCTAATCCGAGAAAACTTCGGATTTCCTAAACATTCTTCGGAGGTAACCAATCTCGGATAGCCTCCGTCTTCTGAGGATCAACACGCACACCATCGGATGAAATTACATGCCCGAGAAATGTCACTTCGGACATCCAGAACTCACACTTGGAAAACTTTCCATAAAGTTGCTCTCATCTCAACACGTCGAGCACCTGATGAAGGTGAAACTCGTGTTCTTCTCGGTCACGAGAATAAATTAAAATGTCATCAATGAAGACAACCACAAAATGATCCAAAAAGTCAATGAAGACCCGATTCTTTAACTCCATGAATACCGCAGGTGCATTAGTCAACCTAAACGGCATTACCACGAACTCATAATGACCATAGTGTGTTCGAAACGCCGTCCTCGCGATATCCGACTCTCGAATTCGCAACTGATGATATCCATATCTTAAGTCGATCTTGGAAAATACTAAAGCTCCCTGAAGTTGATCGAAGATATCATCGATACGGGGTAGAGGATACTTATTCTTGACCGTCACCCTGTTCAACTCCCGATAATCAATACACAAGCGAAATGAACCATCCTTCTTCTGGACAAACAACACTGGTGCTCCCCACAGGGACTCACTCGGTCGATATAACCCTTTTCGGTCAAATCCTCTAATTGATTCTTCAACTCCTGCATTTCGGTCGGGGCCATCCGGTACGGTGCCTTCGATATTGGGGACGTACCGGGCTCCAACTCGATCGTAGATTCCACATCTCTATGTGGAGGCAAACCAAGTAGCTCATCTGGAAATATATCGGCATATTCTCTCACCACCGGAATATCCGCCAACATTATTGGTGATTTCTCGGTTTTGGTCATAAAGCACCAATAACCAACACACCCCTGACTGAGTAATTTCACTGCTTTCATCAAGTTAATGACCTTACCAGAACAGCCAAGATTACCTCCCTGAAAAACACATTCGACCCCATCGTCTGAAATGATAGTGACCATACACTTACAGACACTAATGACGGCATCGTGACGATCCATCCAATCAATACCCAGAATGACGTCGTCTCTCGATAAATCTACCACGATTAGGTCTGCTAGCCATACACGGCCATGAAGCTGAATCGGACAATTCTGAATCTCACAATTTCTGATAATTCTTCTACCGTCAGGTAGACCAATGACATAAGGCTCACAACTAGTAGCACTACCCAAACGTAGTCTACGCCAACATGACTCGGAAATGAATGAATGTGATGCACCAGTATCAAAAAGGGTACACACAGGTTGAGATAGAATATCGAGTGTACCTGAGATCATCCAGGCCTCCGGATCGTCGGTCTTCTTTATCTCATAAATTCGGGGCTTGCCGGCCCCCGAACCGGACGCTCCCGTCTGATAGCTCTTAGCTCCGCCTTTGTTCGCTCCTACCATCTTGAACGATGCAGACTGAGTGGCCTGATTATGAACAGCTGACGGCTTCGGGGCCTGAGATGACTCCGGAGTAGGTTTGGAGTCCCTTCGGCAAAAACGGGCCTTATGCCCAGCAATCCCACAGTTATGGCATGTGATAGTCTGCCTCGGACACTTGGTGCTGACATGACCAAGTTCCCCACAGTTAAAACAGGTGATGGCCGAACTGGCCGCTCGGGACTGCGATTCCGCCGGTCTAGGCGCCACAGGAGGTCGCTCAGAGAAAGTAGAGCGCGCATGAGGCTTCTTGAAGGTTGTCTGACCGCCTTCAGACTGATTACGATTCTTGGACTTCTTGCTAGTAGATGAAGGTTGCTGCTTAGCAATATCCTTAGCAGTGAGCTCATAGGTAAGAGCTTTCTCGGTGAATTCGGCCAAAGTGGTACAATTATGATTAAGCAACTGCATCCGCATACCGGGTTTCAGCCTCTTGCTGAAATATTTTATCTTATCCGTCTCGGAGTGAATGATAGATGAGGCGAAAGGAAGAAGTTCATGAAATTTCTCGGTGATGGCGAGAACATCCTCGTCTGCTGGGGGGTCGGGAGTGAGTAATTCTGACAGTTTGGCCTCTCTGAGTGGGGTCGGATAATACCTCTCCATCATGAGAGTCTTGAATTGATCTCAAGTACATGATCTGTCGGTGGGCTTCAACGACAACCACCAAGAATGAGCGCTCTTACCCAGATAGTAAGCCGCAACTGAAACTTTGTGTCCTTCGGGACACTCTACCATAGCAAATAACTTCTCGAAATGCTCGAGCCAATGAACTATATCCGCCGGTTCAGATGAACCCTCAAAAGTAGGTGGTCTTTGGCGAGAGATGTCACCAATAATATTGCTTACATCCCTCTCGTGCCCCTGAGGTAGCGGCGGAGGAGCCTGCTGATTCTAAGCTGTTGAATTCTGCATCGTCTCCATGAGGTGTGCCATTTAGGTCATCTAGGACATCATGCCCTGCATAAAAGCGAGTGGGTCAACCCGAACACCTTTTGACTGAGCTGTGTCCCGGGTATGACTCCCTGATAGTGAATGAGTATGTCCAGGTGAATGAGTGGCAGCGTCGCTGCTCGATGAGTTAGCACTATTCCTAGTGTTCGCACGTGTATTCACACGAGCTTTCGGGTTTCGGCCCGCACCGCGGCCTCGTCCCCCGCATCCTCTGCCTGCTCTCTCCATACTGAAGTAGGAAAGTCACATGATAATTATATCTCTCGCATGAATATCACATTATGATTACATCATGAAATGATGAAAATGAGCATACGCGCTCTAACACAGTGATTACATGAATGATTAACTGAGGTGACATGATTATCTGATGAAATTCTTGAAATGATTATCTTGAACAAGTTAACAAGATTAATGATATGATCCTCAAGATCAACAACTGAACTGTGAAATGAACTGAGTGATTAATGAGTTAACATGATCGTCCTGATCATAATGAATGATGATGAGGATTGTTGACTGTTGAATGATGAATGAATGATTCTTATTGCCAGAAATTATACCATGGCGTTAGAAATCTTACAGTTCTTGGTCTGAGGGGATCGGCATTTGCACAGGTCACACGTGACGCGAAAGTCAAATGATACTAGTCCGATGACGATGATTTCAAATAAGACATGACTCGGAAGGTAGTATTCAAAACCACTCTCCGATACCAACTCTGTAACACCCCAAATTAGGCGACTATTACAGTGCCGTGGAACCCCAACTGGGACCCACCAGGCGAATGAAAATTAATAAATTAAATAATATAATTGTAGTACCGAACCACATTATATTACCAAATACTCCGATGAGGAGCTTAAGTACAATACACCAGGAGAATACAGAATAATAGTATATTTTATATGAAGATAAAATACACCACCCTGAATAAATAAACATCCCAAATGGAATTTGCAGCGGAAATACAAATGAAGAGAAATAAGAATGACTGAAGGGACTCGGGGCCCCTACTAGTATCACTGGGACTCCTCGCCATCAACGTTCTCTTCCCGTGCTCTTGCCTTGCCATGACCTGAAAACAATATCCCCCAACGGGGTCAGTTACACAGAACAACAATCCTCAAGGGTTGAATATACACAATCATGATATATCTCAATTATGAATTATCCTTAGTTATGAATTTAAGCTGAAGAGGAGCATCATAGTACGCCCGTAATGTTCTGTGCAAGTGTACAAGACGAGTGTCCGGACACACCCGTCCTTGTACCTAATTAGTCTCACGGAGGTAAATGTTACCGTGTGCACAGTCCAATGTATCGGTGAACCCAACACATGACTATCGTGTGCCCGACTAAAAATTCCACACATCCGCACCCGGCCACGCAATATGAACCCAGAAGGCCATATGAACGAAAATGACCATGATGAATATCAATGAACGATAATCCGACAAAGTCAAGAATGACTCACCGAGATGAATTAGTAGTGAAGTGAATGATAGCTCAATGAAATGATTAGAACCGTCGTTCCTCGTGAATGAAGTGATTATTCGACAATTACAAGTCTCAATATGGTTAATACATTATGAATGAGTTATGATTATGAATGAACAACAACAAAAAGGAATGAATATCCTTTTAACCGAGTAAGAATTAACTTACACAACACCGGTGAACAATGTCCTTCCACGAACAAACGTCCTAAATGAGATGTTGGTCGCTCGAACAACCTTGAATAACACAATTACCAACAATCCGTTCAACATACGAATTAAACACGGTTATAACTAACACAAAACGTCGATACGACTAAACCAAGCTCATAGGGGCATTACATCAAACACGTTGTGACCAATCTTCGATTGTTTACAATCATTCCTTAACTATACCAATATCAAATCCCCAAGGAGTGTTCCAAACCAACAAAACATCCTCAATACAATCAATAATCCAATATGAACATCCAAATTCGTGATTACAACAACTAATCGAAAACCCCCAAATCCAACTCAATATTCAAAGTGTTCTTGAATAACCCTTCAATAATCCAATGAATATTCATACACACTCATAATCATACGTATATCTCTTCATACAACATGATTATAACGTCCAAAATATTATATCTCAACACAAAATCGAAATCCAAGATGTTGAAGAATATTACCTTTGAAGATCCAAGCACTTTGATCCGATGAACACGCGTTAGATCGATTATCCGAGCTTCAAAATCGAATGAAGATGATGAAAACCGAACACCCAAGTGATAGATGATGGAAAATCTCTCCCTCAATATCTCTCTCGCGGATATAAGTTGAAGAAATGAGAAAATGAGCAAAAAGTCCCGTCCAAGCCCTTATAAAACTGCTGAATGTTACGGCCGTAACTCGGCCTACTTACGGCCGTAACATCCCAAGTCAATGGCCTTACGGCCATAACCAGCCATCTCGTACTGCCGTAACTCGGCTTCATCCAGAAACTGCCGAAATCCATACGGCCGTACCCGCACCCGTCTTACGGGCGTAACTCGCCCTCGTCCAAAACACCTGCCGACAGCCATACGGCCGTACTCCCACACCTTACGGGCGTAACTCGACCGATACGGCCGTACCCGGCCAAACTTACGGGCGTATGACCCCTTCGTCGAAACTGACCAGGCACCCTGCCTGCAATGTACGGCCGTATCCGGCCAAGCCTTACGGATGTACCTGCCTCATCTTACGGCCGTAAGTCCTTCTCGTCCGACAAATCCTGAAAATCACGAACACCCCTTACGGTCGTAGCCTGCCCACCTTACGGCCGTATCTTGCCTTCGGTCAAAGCAACCTTGATCCGATGAAAGCATGTTACGGCCGTAATATATGATTAGTTACGGCCGTAACTCGTTGCTGGACATGAAGAAAATCCGACAACTCTGATTTCTCGCTACGATTGATGAATGATCCGACGTACAATACTCGTATGAATGAAATTAAGTCCAATAACATGTGATAGATGATACTTCCATCACAAGACTATATTCATGATGATTATGATAATACTCTCGTCTCAACTCTCAATCGGAGATAAATGACGATTGATAACTGATACACGGTTACAAAATGCCAACGATGAATACAAATGAATGAATCATGATTGATGAGTGATTATTAATGAGTGAAAATTACTAAATGACCATTACTGACTGATAATTACTGAATGAAGATGAATGAATTACAACCCGGTATTACGCCATACACCGGGATGGGATCCCAGATGAGGATAATAAAGCTAGTAAGTGGTTACGAGGTGTGATGAGAATGCACCCGCCCCGTTTTGTAGGTTCTTCGGACTCGTTAGGTTGGGAGAACTGGCTCTTCCAGCTGGACAGAACATTTGATGCCGTAGCTTGTCCCGATGAGAGAAGAGTGCCTATTGCTCAATAACTGCTCGACAGGGAAGCTGCAGATTGGTGGGAGGCCGTAGCGCCTAGTGATCGTACCGCTACTTGGGATGAATTCAAGACTGCTATGGAGGCCGAGTATTGTCCGCCGCCTATTAAGGAACGTAGAATTGTCGAGTTTTTCTCGGCTACGCTCCGAGATGTGTCAATATCTCAAGCAATAGTCGATTACAATCGACAGCTGTGTTACATTCGAGATCAAGTGCGAAGTGAGACAGATAAGGTACGTTACTTTGATATGCATGAAACCTCAAGTTCGGCGGTGTATGGACCCTTTTATGTGTACAACGCTGAAGGACTATCAAGATCGAGCCTTAGCATTTGAAATGGCTATGATGTCTACAGAGTCTGTATCGGTAGCGAAGAAGCAAAAGATTTTCGATGACGCATCGAGAAGTGAGGGAATTGGGATTCCTAAACCTCGACCCTCGTATCAGTCGAGTATGGGACCTTCTCGGTCAGCTAGAGAATCCAAAAGACCCAAGTCAGTGTCTTTGAGTTCTGGTAATGCTCCTAGGTGTTTCAATTGTAACGTTCTGGGCCATGAACGTGCGCATTGTAAGAAACCGCCAATGACTTGTTATAATTGTGGACGCGAGGGGCATCGAGTTCAGTACTGCGAGATTGTTGCCAAAATGATAGGGGACCGGAGTCCCGTTCCTACTTCTGGAGGACCCAATGGTGTCCAGTGATGTAGTTGTGTGTCGTACTTTGTGCTGTAATTCGTGTAGAGATTGATATTTGTTGCGTGAGCTTTTTGGTTTTGTTTGTATTCTACCCTGATGTTTTATTTTAAGTTTCAGGACGAAACTTATTTTTAGTGGGATAGAATGTAATATCTGGTATTCTCGTTTTCCGTTATCTTGAATTGTTTGTGTTTTGACGTCGGATATTTTCTTGTTGATGAGAATCGAAGTTATTTCTATCGTGATACTCTATTTGTTTCTATCGCATAGTCGTTTTAGTCGGGTGCGACTAGTTTTCGCGTGCGTTTCTTTGATTAAATGTGTGCATGTGATGTGGTATTTGATGTGTCGTTATTTGCTCGTTAATGTTTTGAATCATAGTCGGTGGCATCGTGTTGGTCGTCGTGGAACGTGTTTTCACGCCGTATATTCTTTTGCGTCGTTTGTAACGTTTCGCCGATGGGCGAAAGTTATGCGTTTCTTGTGTATCTCGTTGAGTTTTCCTGGCGGGATATTGCTTCTCCCTACTTGTTTTAAGTTTCGGGACGAAACTTCTTTTAAGGAGGGTAGTATGTAATATCCGCAATTTCGATTTCCGGTAATTTTCCTTTTTGGCATAAGTCCATCTTAGAGACACTGTTGTGACCGTTTCGTCATTCCGAGAATGATTAATTCTGCACTTTTTGTCATCCGAGTTCGTTTCGGTACCGTTTTGTTGAGTTCCGTGTTCTTAAACGGCTTTTCCGCACTTGAGTTCGATTCTTGCGAATCTCGTCCGAAACTGTTGTTTCGAGTTTCTCGTAAGTTCATTTAATGTTATTATTCATGTTGCGAGCTTTGGCTTGGTGTTTCGATCGTGTATCGTGTATTTCGGACGTTTTGGGCCGTTTTCGTAATTTCCAAAAGTTTGGGGTAATTATTTTCCGTTGTCAAATTTCGAGCCTTCGGGTGGTCGAAATCGTTTATTCTCTTAGCGCTTGGATTCGTCTTTGCGAGTACTTCGTAACCGTATTTCATATTCAGGTTCGGGTTTCGGGGTCGTCCGGGCCGTCGGAGTTGGCCACGACTGAGTCATGGCCGGGCATCTTGGGGCCAGGCCACACCTGGCCGAGTTACGGCCGTAAGGGTCTAGCAGTTACGGCCGTAAGGCCTGTTATGTACGTAGGCCCTGGACGGTCACGTACGTAACACTGCCGGTAGTTCTGGGCAGTTGGCTCGGCCATGACCGGTTACGGCCATAAGCCATGGCCGATTACGTACGTAAGGCGGCCGGCAGGCTGCCTATATAAGGCCAGCAGACGGGTTTTCACCCATTTTTCTCACTTCGTTCTTCCTCTTCCGTGGCTGGAGTCTTGGTGGGCATGGAGGGATGTTGGCAGACGATGAATCCATGAAGTCCTGGAGTTCATATCATTGATTACTCATCCTATAACATCCTTTGATCGAGCGAATCAGGTTAGATTTTCCTGAAAATCGTAGTTTGGGAAAATTCGGGGTTTTGTTGTTTTTGTTCGATTTAACCGTAATAACTTAGGTTTGTGATGGATTGATGATTATTTAGATCATTTTCCTTGTTATTCCATGGTTGGATTGTATAGATTCGTCGTTTTGGTCGAGTTCTTAATCGACGCCTTGAAGGTGTCCGATAAAAGGTCTTAGAGGGGGATTCGGGCGTTATGCGATTATTATTCATCGTACGATTGTTGATTTATCGTTGATATGACTTAGGGACGAAATCCTTGTCAAGAACTCGAGTCGGAACCCTCCCGTTCGTTGTCTTCTTCGGGGTCCGAGCTTCCCGGTCGAACCGTGTTCTTCGGAGTGTTCGGTAGCAGTTATTAATGCAAGTATCTTGCTATACGAATTGTGTCTTGTGGATAGAGACTTCGTGTTAGATTTATGATGAATTGTTTTGCCTTCGTGAATATGCTTCACGTGATTTTATAAGTGTGAACGATTGATGGTAGTGATGATGTTCTCATTTGGTTAATGTCGTGGAATTGTGTTGGTTGTGTTAATCGCATGGTTCGTGTCGTGCGTGATTGTTCATAGTTTATCGTGATGATTATGATATTTGTGTGTTGATTTGATTACATATTTGAATATGTATTACGGCGTATTGTTGAATGGTTTGACATATTGACAATAATGTGTGTTGCTTGTGGTGATATGTTGAGTTGATCTTATGGGCTGTATTGTGATGATGCGTGTGTTCCAGGTAAGGTCTGATGAGGTCTCTGGAGTTCGGTACATGATGTGTACGAACAAGGTGTGTTCCAGGTAGGGTCTGATGAGGCCTCTGGAGTTCGGTACATGATGTATACGAAAAATGTGTATGTTCCAGGTAGGGTTTGACGAGGCCTCTGCAGTTCGGTACATGATGTGTACGAACAATGCGTGTGGTCCGGGTAGGGTCCGACGAGTCCTCCGGAGTTCGGTACATGAGGTGTACGAACGGTGATTGTATTTCAGTGATTAATTGCATAACGTTCTGAAGTTGGGTCACGGACTCAAAATGAAATCTTAACTAGTGTGTTTTGAAATAAGAATCGGGCTGAGGCCCTAACGTTTTCGAAAAGGTTTTTTTAAATTGGGACTTGAGTTCCAAAAGAATTTTTACTTTAAAATCCCCGAGCTAATGAGTTCCTTTCCAAATATTGCTTACTTGAGTTCGAAATTCTAAAACTTCTCAGGAACATTTTGATAGTTGATTTTCGTGGTAAATTCGTGGTTGCTATTTACTTGTTGTATTTCGTATCGTATTATACTTGCACTAGTAAAACAGTGGAGTTTTACTAACCCCCGAGTAATCGGGGGGTGGATGTCTGTTTTGCGTCCAGGTTCATGCAGATTCAGGGGAGCAGTCACAGGATTGGCACAAGAGGATGACGAGCTGCGATACTAATCAAGAGTGGAGAGTTGTTAGAGTTTAATTGTATTGTCAGAGTTGATTTCAGTCTTCCGTTGTATTGTGTTTCGACCCCTGTGTGGGTAATGTTGTTTTAGTCAGTTCTGTTGACTGAGTTGTGTGACCTCATCGGTCTGTGTATTTACATGTAAGTGACCTTAACGGTCTGTATTATTTTATTGTTTGACCCTGGCCGGGCAAACATTTGTTCGTTTTGTAAGGTTTAGCCTGGTAGATCCTCGTGAAAAGGGGTCTACGGCGTGTAATATTCCAATATGGTTTTGGGGGTGTTACACACACAATCAAAAAGGAATTGGGCTGCTCGGCGGATGGAGGCGATTCTTGGAGGTGGCGTGAGCAAGGTGCGGACGGCGGCGACAACAGCGACCTCCGGCGGAAAAAAAAAGGTAGAGAACAACGGGTTCGCCAGATTTAGGGTTCGGTTTCTGTTATTTGATGATTGCAATCGGGTTTTCTTGGTGGTGAGGGGTTTCTGGATGAAGATTCGGGCCGAACTTGAGGTTTGCAGTCGGGTTGAGGAGTTGAGGCTCAGCACGGATTTGGGATCATGTGTTGATACAAATCGGGTCATGAGTTGGGTTCCGAGTTTGGTTGCAGGTTACTGTGTTCGTTTCTTTTTTTTTCAAGAAGGGACAATGGTTTGGGTTAAATTGAGGGCCGAAATCTGTCGTGTAGGAATTTGTAGGTGTAATTCGGTCGACTGGGACTGAAGGGATTATGTTTGTATTTTTTTTTCTTGGTTAATCTGGGTTGAAAGATTTTCTGATGAAGGTGATTCATAAAAAAAAAAAAAGAATTTGAGATTATACCCGGTAAGTGAGAATTGCAGAGAGGTTTTGGAGGCGGCTGGATGGATTTTGTTGAAGATGAAATCAAGCAGGTGATTTGCAGAAGAAAATAGATGTAAAATTTTACCTCTGATGATTGATATGCAGAAAACGGAAGACTGCAGGAAGAAGAAAAAAATATATCCGTGTATTGTGTATTGTAAAAACTTTTGTGCTATATACAATACGGTATTTATACCGTAGAGTTTAGGTTTAATGTTAGTAGTAGAGTTCTAATTTGTGTAGTGTTCTGATTTGTGTAGAGTTCTTGTTGAATGTGGATGGATCCAAAAACAATATTAATTATATATTAATTATATAATTATTTTAAATCTTTAATTAATCAGCTTACTAATTTCAGATTAAATTAATTAAATTGCTTTAATTAATCTTTATTAGTAACCTATTAATCATGATATTAATATTAATGGAAAAATTAAATTGATAGATTAAAAATAATAATAATGGGTTCTTAATATTACATTTAAGATCATCAAGTAAAATCGATCTCAGCTATTATAATATGAGAACTTGGACTCGAGCCTGGAGCGTAAACTACAATCATGATATGCGAATAAGGAAAAATTTGACCTTACTTAATAAATGAAATAAAATTCGTAAGTAAATTGTTGGACATTTAAAATCATTCATGCTCTTTCTATAAATTATAAAATGAATGCATGCTCGAAAATCGGGGCGTTACAACCTACCCCTCTTAAATGAATTTTCGTCCTTGAAAATTAAATCATATACCTTCAATGGCGAACGTCGGATACTTAGAACGAATCTCTTCTTCACGTTCCCAAGTCGCTTCGTTCGGTCCATGAAGGCTCCACTGAACTTTCACCAGTTTAACCTCTTTGTTTCATAACCGATGTACCTTACGCTCCAAAATAGTTATTGGTACCTCCTCATAAGTCAGGTTCTTGGCTGTTGGAACATTTTGTTCCATGCATAAATTAAAAGTGTTTTGATGATTAATGTTGATAAGCAAAACAAAACAACGAAGAGACGAAGCAAGCATCGAAGGAAAACGAAGTGCAAAACGCTGAAAAAACACAAAGCTAACGTACGTAATATGTGATCATTAACGTACGTAATGTAAGCAGCTTAACGTACGTAATGAATGAGAGATAACGTATGTAATGTAGTTCAAACCAAGTGAACATTGGAGAAGTCAAAGTCAGCAAAGCATACAACGGATATATGACGTCAGCAGTGACGTAGTGATAACGTACGTAACGAAGGAAATGATAACGTACGTAATCAAAATGACGAAACTCCCTGGACTGTTTTGTGAAGATGCTAACGTACGTAACCAGGCAGGGTTAACGTACGTAAACGATGCTTACGTACGTAATGGGACGCATATAGCGTACGTAATGAAGGTCCTGGCAGCTAACGGCTAGTTTGATCATGAAGCCTATAAATACCATGTCTATGGTATTGATTGAGTACAACAACTTCAAGCATACTACACATTCATCTGAGATTGATAATCATTGTATTGTTGTTGTAATATTGAGCTTACATTGAGTGATTGAGTGTTATACACAAAATCATACACGAGTGGTAAAAGAAAAGATACGATTGGATTCGGTGTTATTAGGACCAAGGATCCGGCATTGTTAGAATCGCAATCGCTATCTTAGTGAGGCTTATCTAGTGCCAATAGAAAGCTAGAGAGGTTGATTCCTTGTCCTAAGAAAAGGAAAACGGTTTAACTTGGACCGACGCAAAGACAAGTACGAATGGTTTATCACGGACCGATAGAAGACGTGATTGTAAACGGTTATACCTCGACCGATAGAAGAGAGGCGTAGAGGGTGCTATCTTTATCCTATTGAAAAAGATAAAGAGAGGACGTAGGCTCGTTTATAGCCGAACCTCTATAAATCCGTGCGTCATTTATTTTCCTCAATTTTAATTACGCTTCCGCAAATGGCGCAAATATCCGAATCCGTACCCAACAATTGGTATCGGAGCGGTACTCCAATACGCGGCTTAACATCCAAAGAGAAAAAGATCCAATGGCGTTTCAATTTGCTCCAGTCGAAGGCCTTGCTCTCAACCGACCACCATTCTTTGATGGCTCAAATTATTTGACATGGAAGAAAAAGATGTCGATCTTTATTCGTGCCTACGATATAGAGATTTGGAAGATTATTTGCCTTGGCCCAAAAGTTCCTATCAAATCCGACGGTACGCTCAAATCTTTCGAAGAATACGATGATGCCGATTGGAAAAATGACCATCTAAATTGTAAGGCTACTCAACTCTTATTTTGTGCCCTAAATCCGGAAGAAGTCAATCGAATCTCATCGTGTGAGAGTGCGAAATAAATATGGAAAATTCTAGAAATCACACACAAAGGGACGACTCAAGTCAAGGAGACGAAAATCAATATGCTTCTCCATGACTACGAGTTATTTATGATGAAAGGTGACGAGTCCATCACCAATATGCTCGACCGATTCTCGGTCATCACAAATGGACTTGCGTCATTCGGAAAACCATTATCTAGTAGTGAAAAAGTTAAGAAAATTTTACGATCACTACCTAGCGAATGGGACGGCACCGTGACCGCGATTATGGAATCCAAAGGTCTCAACACGCTCGATTTTAGTGCCCTTGTTGGTTCACTAATCAATTATGAGATCGTGTTAAAATCACGAAGTATCAAGCCGAAACCGAAAGAAAAATCGTTAGCCATGAAGGCTAAGATGTCGAAAAAGAAAGAAGAAATCCCGGTGGAAGAAAGCGACGAAGAAGCGGCATATTATGTCAAGAATATTAATAAATTCCAAACCTTATTAAACCGGAGGAAGAAGGATATCTCGAGCGAAACGAAGAAGTTCGACAACTCTTGTCGACAATGTGGAAAACCAGGCCACTTCGCTAAGCATTATCGTGCCAAACCCAAGAAGGAGGTCCTCGTGGCTACTTGGAGCGATGAAGACGAAGATGATGAATTCATCAATCAAAATAATCTCGCTCTCATGGCCCGGAGTTCGTTCGACGACAGCGACGTCGAAAGCCAAGTAAGTACATCCTCTCGTGACGAGTTATTTGATGCATTTGAGTTATTACATACGGATTTCTAAAATGCTTTATCCGAGATCAAATCCCTTAAATCTAAAATTAAATCTTTGGAAATTGAAAATTCCAAAATTATCGAGAAGGGAAAATTTGTTGAAAACGATCATTCAAAGTGTATTGAAAATGAAAATATCTTGAAGAATGATCTTTTAAAAGTTCAAGATGAACTAAAATCTTTGGCAAGAAAATTCTCGTGCGGCAACGATAAATTTGAACAAATGTTATGTGTTCAAAAATATACTTTAAATAAAGAGGGGTTAGGATTCAAACCACGTTCGAAAAACGAATCCGTTAATTTTAAAATACCCCATTGCGAAAAGTGTTTAAAAATCGGGCATCACATTTCAAATTGCAAAAGCCCTCGCCGGATGATAAAAATTAAGAAAATTTGGGTTTCTAAAGGAACAAATATTTCAAATATTGTTTATGTCTCGAAACAAAAACCAACTATAGGTTGGATCCCCAAAAATTGATTTTTGTATTTTACTCAGGGGGAGTATATTTTTTTAAGGGGAGATATTATTCTCAGGGGGAGTTTTTACTCTTTATGCAAATATTCATAAATTGTATCATGCATATTTTATATTTTGGTATTATTTATTTCAATTTTTTTTACTTTTTGATGAAAACAAAAAGGGGGAGAGAAAGGAGGAAAATGGGATTTACCCTGAAAGGGGGAGAAACGAAGGAATTGAAAAATGAAGGGAGAGAAAGGAGGAAAATGGGATTTACCCTGAAAGGGGGAGGAACGAAGGAATTGAAAAATAAAGAGGAGAAGTCGAAAAAAAATGACAGAAAAAGAAAAATGAGGGGACGTCGAAAAGATGATGAAAATTTGAAAAGTCGAAAAGAAAAAGAAAAGGAAAGAAGGAGAAAGAAGAAGTCGGAAAAAGAAATGGGAGAAGAAACTAACGAAACGGACAAAGTCGAAAACTTTGGTCTGTACACATATACATATATTTATATTTTTTTGCAGAAAAATTCCATTGACGAAGTGTTGTTTTGTAATCATCAAAAAGGGGGAGATTGTTGGAACATTTTGTTCCATGCATAAATTAAACGTCTTTTGATGATTAATGTTAATAAGCAAAACAAAACAACGAAGAGACGAAGCAAGCATCGAAGGAAAACGAAGTGCAAAAAGCTGAAAAAATACAAAGCTAACGTACGTAATATGTGATCATTAAAGTACGTAATGTAAGCAGCTTAACGTACGTAATGAATGAGAGATAACGTACGTAATGTAGTTCAAACCAAGTGAACATTGGAGAAGTCAAAGTCAGCAAAGCATACAACAGATATATGACGTCAGCAGTGACGTAGTGATAACGTACGTAACGAAGGAAATGATAACGTACGTAATCAAAATGACGAAACTCCCTGGACTGTTTTGTGAAGATGCTAATGTACGTAACCAGGCAGGGTTAACGTGCGTAAACGATGCTTACGTACGTAATGGGACGCATATAGCGTACGTAATGAAGGTCCTGGCAGCTAACGGCTAGTTTGATCATGAAGCCTATAAATACCATGTCTATGGTATTGATTGAGTACAACAACTTCAAGCATACTACACATTCATCTGAGATTGATAATCATTGTATTGTTGTTGTAATATTGAGCTTACATTGAGTGATTGAGTGTTATACACAAAATCATACACGAGTGGTAAAAGAAAAGATACGATTGGATTCGGTGTTATTAGGATCAAGGATCCGGCATTGTTAGAATCGCAATCGCTATCTTAGTGAGGCTTATCTAGTGCCAATAGAAAGCTAGAGAGGTTGATTCCTTGTCCTAAGAAAAGGAAAACGGTTTAACTTGGACCGACGCAAAGACAAGTACGAACGGTTTATCATGGACCGATAGAAGACGTGATTGTAAACGGTTATACCTCGACCGATAGAAGAGAGGCGTAGAGGTTGCTATCTTTATCCTATTGAAAAAGATAAAGAGAGGACGTAGGCTCGTTTATATCCGAACCTCTATAAATCCGTGCGTCATTTATTTTCCGCAATTTTAATTATGCTTCCGCAAACGGCGCAAATATCCGAATCCGTACCCAACAATGGCTACGTGCAACTCTTTGAAATTGCATACATGACCAGGATCACGTACGTATTTTCTCAGCATGGAGACGTGAAAGACATTGTACACTCCCGATAACTCCAACGGCAATGCCAAACTATAAGCAAGATCACCAACACGACCCAAATTCTCAAAAGGTCCGATATAACGAGGTTGTAGCTTTTCCATTTTACCGAATCGTATCACTCCTTTCATCGGCACTACCTTCAAGAACACGTTTTCTCCAATCTCGAATTGGATATCTTTCCTTCGTTTATAAGCGTAAGACTTCTGCCGATCCTGGGCAGTCTTAATTCTACTTCTGATTTCGGCTATCTTCTCTACAGTCTGCTCGATCAATTCTAGACCCAAAATCCTTCCTTCTCCAACCTCACTCCAGTAAAGGGGCGATTGAAATTTCCTTCCGTACAGAGCTTCATACGGGGCCATTTGTATAGTTGCTTGGTAACTATTGTTATAAGCAAACTCTACTAAAGGCAAAATATTCTCCCAATTCTCACCAGTATCAAGAACACACACTCAACAAATCTTCAAGTGTCTTGATAGTCCGTTCAGATTGACCATCGGTTTGCAGATGATATGCAGTACTGAAATTCAACTTAGTGCCCAACGCACTCTGAAGACTCTTCCAAAATTTCGACGTAAATCGCGGATCTCTATCCGAGACGATCGACACTGGAACACCATGTAACCTCACAATCTCCCGAATATAAATCCTTGCATACTGTTCCATACTGTAAGTCATCCTCACAGGTATAAAATGAGATGACTTCGTCAAACGATCCACTATCACCCAGATAGCATAGTTCTTCCTCACGGTTCGCGGCAGACCAACCACGAAATCCATTGTGATATGCTCCCATTTCCATTCTGGGATTTCCAATAGTTGAAGTAAACCTCCTGGCCGTTGGTGTTCTGCCTTCACCTGCTGACATATCATACACCTCTCCACAAATACACCAATATCCCGTTTCATTCCTCTCCACCAAAAGAACTTCTTCAGGTCATGGTACATCTTTGTACCTCCCGGGTGAGCGGAGTATGGTGCATTGCGAGCTTCTTCAAGAATTTGCTTCCTAAAGGATGGATCCTTAGGAACACACAACCTCCCATCGTAAGTCAAAACGTCGTCTGCAGCAACGACAAATTTCTCAATACTCCCATCTTGCGCTCGATCTTTCATCTTACACAAGAACTTATCACGTGGTTGAGCCCCCTTAATCTTATCCCTCAAGTTTGGTTGCAAGACCAAAGATGATAGGATTGCTTTCGAACATTTTGAAGACTCAAATACCTCAATCCTCAACTGGGAGAACTCCTTTATCAAACTCTCATGATTGGTCAAGCAAGCTAACTTGCCTCTAGTCTTCCGACTCAAGGCATCAGCTACCACATTAGCCTTACCCGGATGGTAATGGATGGTACAATCATAGTCCTTCACCAATTCTAACCATCGCATTTGTCTCATGTTAAGCTCCTTCTGTGTGAAAAGATTCTTCAGACTTTTATGGTCTGTGTATATCTCACACTTCCTTCCGTAGAGATAGTGACGCCAAATCTTCAGCGTATGTACTACAACAGCCAACTCCATATCATCCTTTGGATAGTTCAACTCATGTGGTTTAATCTGTCTCGATGCATAGGCTACTACTTTACCACGTTACATCAAAACACAACCCAAACCCTGCTTTGAGGCATCACTATAAATAACAAAGTTTTCTGTCGGATCAGGAATCTTTAATACTGGTGCCGAGGTTAGTCTCCTTTTCAACTTTTGAAAACTTTCCGCGCACCTCTCACTCCATTCAAACCTCACGCCCTTCCTTGTTAATTGGGTCATAGGAGTGGCGATTTTAGAAAATCCTTCGATAAATCTTCTATAATAGCCAGCTAAGCCCAGAAAGCTGCGAACTTTGCTCGCACTTGGGTACTCCCCAACTACTCACTGCTACGACCTTGTCGGGATCTACCTCAATTTCTTTATAAGTCACCACATGTCTAAGAAATCCAACTCTGTTCAACCTGTTGTGTCAAGAATTAACACCTTCCGACTGGCGATCGCCTAGGAGGTCGGGCGACCAAGTCGCTGCCGAGCGTCCGAGGAAGAGCTGCCGACCAGCAACCAGGCGACCTAGCCTTAGCCCGGCAGACAAGCATGAATCGCCCAGCCGAAGGTCCCAGGACAAGTCCCGGTGTCGAGCGATCGACATCCAAAACGATCATCGGTCGGCGCCTGGCGACCGACTTCTGGCGACCGACTTATGGACGATCATCTCTCAGCGCTTTGCCGACCGACCCTTGGCGACCGGCCAATGCCGACCTTCAGTGACTGGCCAAGAACGATCCTCGGTGTCCAGCTAGAGACGACCGCATCATGACGATCTGGGCCGATGGCCATCCAGTCGGCGAAGACCAAGTCTCAAAACTGACCCCACGTGCAGATCCACAAAAGGCGCTGACAAACCTGTCACCTACCTCACCTACCAACAGGGCCCAGACCTGCGAAAGGAGCTGACGGACAAGACTGGTGACCACAGCCTGTCACCTACCCTGACAAAGTCCGCCGAAAGTAACAAAGTGGGACCTCCTGTGACAGTACTTCCGGACGCGTGCTGGATCCTCATTGGACCGCACAGCTGGCCACCAGCTGTAGCTTTAGACTTTTGGCAGGCAGCCCATGTGACCTTTAGGACGATCGCCCCATTACATTAAATGCCGAAAGGCGATCGCCCACGAGGAGACAGGGCACCTCGACCCCTATATAAAGGAGGCAGCCTGCACTCGGTTTCTCGCTCTGAACTCCCTGCATTCTCGTATTTTCATACGACACAGAAGCAAATACACACACTTGGCTAACATCCAACTCTTGGCAACAGCTATCTTTCGGTCTTACTTCTCCCGGCCTATCTCATCCAGTTAGACACGGGGACGAAGAACACCGAGCTTCGCTCAAGAGCCGGATTAACAGAGTCTTTTTACACTCATTGTATTTAGATTTCTCTCATTAATACTTGTATCCACGAATATTCGTATTAATAACATCTCGCGAGAGCATTCAAGCCCGGGCCTAACAAACCCCGCAAATCTTGTATTATTTATCTACTCTCGGAAGTGCTCCCGCAATTGTTGTTTGTTGTCCGTCTTCCAGAAGTATTAATCTTCGGATAAATATTTTGGGCAACAACAATTGGCGCTAGAGGAAGGGGATCCAACCCTCGATTTTTTATACCTACCGTCCCGAAGAACACTCACTGTTCTCGGGGCAGATACTTGAAGTGACCCTTACTGCACTTCAAAGAAATCCTTGAAGTCATGTCTTCCGCCTCCGCGTCGAAGAAAGCCGCCGACCGGCCCGGCCAAACCCCTGTTCCGCCTGGGCCCGAGCCACGGCCCGATGGTGGAAGGTAGCCGCCGCGATCGAGAGACGCTCGATCCGTCCCCTGGGACGGCGGCCCAAGCCTCTCGCTCGATCGGTTCCAAACCAAGGAACAGATCGAAGGCCCCGCCGTCCCACAGGAGCGACGGAGTGCTCTCAATGCGCCTCGCTATCGCCCTACCGTCCCGCCGAAGTCAGCGGAAGCTCAAGGCGCCACCGCCGAGCGATCGCTAGGAGGCTCCGTCCGCAGAAGAGGCGCTCGCGCCTGGGCACCTCTCGTCTCGATCGCACAGGCGTGACCCGACAGCTAACGGGCGGTCCGCCTGCCTACGAGACGACGGAGTTTGAGTCCGTCACCGAAGCTCGGCCTACCCTTTTCCTGTAGGCGCCCTAGCTGGCTCCCCCTCGCCGAATTGCCGAGGCCGGCGGCGTGAGCCCGAGATCGGTGCACGATCGCCTCGGCCTCGCCTCCCAAAGCCGATCCGCAAGCGACCAAGCCACGGCGATGGCCGCGATGCAACGTCAACTCGACGACATGAAGGCGCCTGGAATCCGGGCGGCGCCAAGAAGACGATCGCCGCCAAGCGAGCCGCTCACGATCGACATCGAGCTCGCCTCGCGGCAAAGACAAGATCGCTCCCCGCAAACGCCAATGTACGAGGGGCGATCGGACCCCAAGTGCACTGAGGAAGTTCAACATCTACATGACCGGTGCGGGGCATCCGACGCGACCAGTGCCGAATGTTACCTCCGACGCTGGACGACCTCGCCACCGGTGGTACACTTCATTGCCGCCTCGGTCCATTGGCTCCTTTAACGAGTGGCGCACGTCTTCACCGAGTACTTCGCCACTGTGGTCGTCCGCCCGAAGGTCCCTCCGCATGATGCAAATCAAGCGGGAGAAGAAGAGTCCGACTCGGACTACATCGACCGGGTAGACGTAATCATCCTCAATGGCGAGCCCATAAGCGATGAGACCGCCTCTACGCGGTCCTAGGAGGATTTCGTGGTTTTTCGCCTATGTTCAGCATCTCACGAAGACCCAACCTACGACCTACGCAGCCTTCCGGCTAGAGCCGCAGATTTTCTCGGCCGTGCAAAGGTTTCTTCTTAGCACGTGAGCAAGGCGATCGGCACCGGACGACGATCTCCCGCCCGATCGCCAATATCGACCTACGAATAAAGCGATCGGCAGCCGAGCGACGATCGCGATCTTCCGGCCCGATCGCCGATCATCACGCTACATCATCCGCAACCCGGAGGACACGATCGCCATCTGATCCGGCCAAAGATATAACATGACGGACTAAGGCATAAGATCGCCTCCACCGCACTTCATAAAGCCATGGTCACGGCATCGATGGAACCGGCCGCTGCCATGCAAGGTCCCTTTCGGCCAAGATCGCCCGCCCTTCGTTTAAATACGAGGCCGGCGTAGTCTGAGGGCTCTCCAACATTAATCAGTGGACACATGCCACAACCCCGTCTCAACGTACACCGTCGAGGTCGGCCATCTCCATGGCTGGCCGAGGTGGAAGCAGAGCTAACAAGCCGCGGGCGTGGAGTTGATTCATCCGACGCTGCCCCGCGCAAGGACTCCTCTAGACCGAGACCGCACGCCCTTCGTTTAAATACGAGGCGAGGCGCAGCCTAACAGAGGACCCTCATAATAAAGTGAGTCACGAGACACTCATTGTCTTCGCGCACCAAGACACGGTCATGGGGTCGGTCCATCGATCTCCGCGACTGTGCACGATTCCTCAAACAAAACTAAACCACCAAGTTTCCATGGGGGTCGGCCAATGTTGTTTTTTGCAGGTACTAGACCGAAAGATAGCTAAGCCAATCGACCATGGTAGCCCAAGTCCGAAATCGTAAGTCAGCTCAGCAAGGTCGCCCGTCCTCATCCTTACACGATCGCCAGCAAGAACCACCTCGCCCCATGTCTTCAACATAGGAGCAAAGCTGGGGGGAAATTGTTGTGTCAAGAATTAACACCTTCCGACTGGCGATCGCCTAGGAGGTCGGGCGACCAAGTCGCTGCCGAGCGTCCGAGGAAGAGCTGCCGACCAGCAACCAGGCGACCTAGCCTTAGCCCGGCAGACAAGCATGAATCGCCACCAAGGTCCCGGACAAGTCCTTGTCGAGCGATCGACATCCAAAACGATCATCGGTCGGCGCCTGGCGACCGACTTCTGGCGACCGACTTATGGACGATCATCTCTCAGCGCTTTGCCGACCGACCCTTGGCGACCGGCCAATGCCGACCTTCAGTGACTGGCCAAGAACGATCCTCGGTGTCCATCTAGAGACGACCGCATCATGACGATCTGGGCCGATGGCCATCCAGTCGGCGAAGACCAAGTCTCAAAACTGACCCCACGTGCAGATCCACAAAAGGCGCTGACAAACCTGTCACCTACCTCACCTACCAACAGGCCTGGACTGCGAAAGGAGCCGACGGACAAGGCGGTAACCACTGTCACCTACCCCCGACAAAGTCCGCCGAAAGTAACAAAGTGGGACCTCCCGTGAGTACTTAGGACGCGTCTTTGGATCCTCATTGGACGCACATGGCCACCAGTGTAGCTTTAGACTTTTGGCAAGGCGGCCATGTGACCTTTAGGACGATCGCCCCATTACATTAAATGCCGAAAGGCGATCGCCCACGAGGAGACAGGGCACCTCGACCCTATATAAAGGAGGCAGCCTGCACTCGGTTTCTCGCTCTGAACTCCTGCATTCTCGTATTTTCATACGACACGAAGCAAATACACACACTTGGCTAACATCCAACTCTGGCAACAGCCTATCTTTCGGTCTTACTTCTCCTACTATCTCATCCAGTTAGACACGGCGGGACGAAGAACACCGAGCTTCGCTCAAGAGCCGGATTAATGAGTCTTTTACACTCATTGTATTTAGATTTCTCTCATTAATACTTGTATCCACGAATATTCGTATTAATAACATCTCGCGAGAGCATTCAAGCCCGGGCCTAACAAACCCGGCAAATCTTGTATTATTTATCTACTCTCGGAAGTGCTCCCGCAATTGTTGTTTGTTGTCCGTCTTCCAGCAGTATTAATCTTCGGATAAATATTTTGGGCAACAACA
This sequence comes from Orobanche coerulescens, assembly GCA_033398695.1. Lineage (NCBI taxonomy): Eukaryota > Viridiplantae > Streptophyta > Magnoliopsida > Lamiales > Orobanchaceae > Orobanche > Orobanche coerulescens. The sequence continues at coordinate 32,766,345 of CM065814.1, read as the reverse complement.
CAACCAAAACTCACATTTCTTGAACTTGGCATACAACTTCTCTTTGCGAAGTGTCTCTAATGTAATCCTCAAGTGCTCTTGGTGTTGTTCCTTGTCCTCAGAATATACCAAGATGTCATCTATGAAGACGATCACGAACTTATCCAAGTAAGGTTGGAACACCATGTTCATCAAATCCATAAAGACTGTCGGTGCATTACTCAGACCAAATGGCATCACTACAAATTCAAAATGTCCATAACGGGTTCTGAAAGCCGTCTTGGGAATGTCACACTCCCTAATCTTCAGTTGTTGGTACCCCGACCGCAAATCGATCTTCGAAAAAGTTCCGACTCCCCTCAACTGATCGAATAGATCCTCTATTCTCGGTAGTGGGTACTTGTTCTTTACCGTGAGTCGATTCAGCTCCCTGTAATCAATACACATCTGAAGCGACCCATCCTTCTTTCTTACAAACCGCACCGGTGCACCCCATGGTGACACACTAGGACGAATAAATCCGAGTTCCAAAAGCTCTTGAATTTGGACCTTCAATTCTTGAAGTTCCTTCGGAGCCATTCTATATGGCGCTTTGGATGTTGGGGCCACCCCAGGGACCAAATCAATACTAAACTCCACTTGCCGATCGGGTGGGACTCCCGGCAAATCTTCTGGAAACACATCTAAAAACTCCCGTAATATAGGCACGTCTGTAGGGGACACCTCACTAGTATGAGTGTCAACCAAACTCACCAAGTAACCCTGACATTTCTCCTTCCCCAGACTTCTCAGTGCCTTCATGGCTGTAATTACTCTTGGTACTGCCCTACTCTTAGTACCATAAAAGGTGATGGACTCATCTTCGGAACACCTCAATGTCACCTTTTTCTCGCGGCAGTTTATATCGGCATCGTATCTATTGAGCCAGTCCATGTAACACCCCCGATATATTCAGGAATATTACAGCGCTGTAAATCCTTTACATAAGAATTTACAAGGCTGAAGAAATGAAAAAACAATAACAGATACCAACATATGAAAGTAACCGAAATAAAATATAACAGTTCTGGGCCAATACCGAGAATATAAATATCCGAAGGAAGAATATTAATACATCACCAAAATCAATCATCACAAACGACGACGTACTCGAGTACTTATTAAAAACAATACATACAACAGACAATTAAACCCGACCGGAACATCACTCTGCACCCTCGTCGTCATGCAGCTCCAGTGGTTGTTTCCCTGCTCTCCTGGATCCTGAACATAAACAAATGTTCACCCCCGAAGGGGTTAGCACAACGATACTAGTACAAGTACCACAACATATTTTTCAACATTTCACGAAGAATAATAATAAAATAAATGACAAAATACCAACGAGTCTCCTCCTACGAGAAACTCATCAATAACATACACAAATGATAATCATAACATGATATCACAACATACACATGGTAATTTCGATGATCCAGCGTTCACTGCCTAGAACCCATGATGATCCCGTCAGACCAACCCGTGCTGGAAAAACCCGCCTAATGATCCAGCGCACGCTAGCATAGATCCCCCGATGATCCCGTCAGACCAATACGAGGTGGACATACAACAATGACATATATGTACAATAATATGTATAACATCAATACATAAAACAATTAAGGTACTTGCCTCGATTCGATGACAAGAATAACGCTTCCACGAATATCAAAATACTTGAAGGTTGCCCCTTCGATTAATCACGTTGCAAAACTTGAACCTTAAACAAAAGAAATAATATAGATTTCACATCACGTCGTACGAATGTCTAACAATCCAAATTACGGTCGAAAGTTCATAAAACGTAACCTGTCTGACCTGCTTAACGTACGTTACGTACCCTTTGTAGCGTACGTTAAGCCTACACGTTTGCGTACGTAAGCTACGAAGTTTAGCGTACGTTAACCATGCATCGATAGTCCCTCACTGATCAATCGACTGACTCGTCTGATAATATAACGTACGTTACGTACCAAACATAGCGTACGTTAACTATGCCCAATAGCGTACGTAAGCTACATAGCTTAGCGTACGCTAAACACGTATATGACAGTTTCTCCCTGGACAGACGACTGTCTCGATTTGTGATGAAGCTTACGAAATCCTCAGTGATTAACGTACGTTATCCTCATACATATCATGCTCATACAATTATGAATGATCTTACGTATTGAAAAACATCTTTGAATTCAAGGATACGTATATCATCATGGTGATCATACTCCAATCTTGATTACAATTTCTCATGCATAATTCGGAAGGCCTATGATTGATATCAATACCTTTATATCATTCAAACTATCATCTTGAAGATTTATTTAACAATCCACCTTTACAAGATATGACAAATCCTTCCATGATCAACTTCCTAGGTTCGTCTAACAACCATGATGTTAATACTAAGTCCACGATTACTACGAATACACCTTCCAAATTTGGATTACCAATCTCAGAAACTTCCTTTACTTGTTCATCGTAACAAGATTCAAATTATGATGCTCTTAACCGAGGTACTTAAAGCATAATCATCTCAACTTCCTAAACATGAGGTTTGGTTGAATAAATCATCTATGAAACTTAATATCCTTGGTAGCATGATCATAATATCTTTAAGAATACGAAATAAAGGTTGGAGACAACATAACATACCTTAAGATGAAGAAAATGCTGAGACAATAGGTAGAATCCAACTCCGGTTGCTTGTGTCTCAATCCAAAATAATTCTCCACCTCAATGATCAATATAAGTGATATCTAATCTTCAAAGATCGAGTATGGGTGGTCTATGGATGTTTATGAAGGAGGGGAGGCTCTCTGGACTGAAGGATAAGTGAAGAAAATGTAAACAACATAACATAGGGTGCTGTCTTATTTAAAATTTTCTGTCCTTAACATACGTTAGCCTTCATGCATAACGTACGTTAGCCTCTTAGCATACGCTACCTAATATTCTTAGTGTACGCTATCGTTCACTGATAGTTAACTGTTCTCATTATGTACTCGATTATGTACGTTACACCATCAGGTTACGTACGTAAGCAACACCCTTTAGCGTACGCTAGACATGTTCCTTAGCGTACGTTAACAATCGTTGACTTCAAAACTGTCCAGGTTCATCCGAGGGAATCTTATCTGGACACATGTCCGGCTGGCGCATGTGCTAGCTGCCCAGCTCAATTATTGACTTTCTAACGTACGCTACGCTTCATTCGTAGCGTACGCTAACCATAGCCGATAACGTACGTTAAGCTACATTCTTAGCATACGTTATCACGTATTTGCATGGAAAAACTTACAAGTTACTATAATCATACACAAGGATACAAATACTAGAAATATCATACTTCAATTATCGATATCACCAATCCGAATAATACATGGTACAAATACAGATGAAATACTCAATAATTAATCCGAATATTACAGTCCATACCAAGGATCATGTCAAAATCCATCGAGTTAATCAAATACAGACTAGCATCAAATTCTCTTCCTCCTATCTCGATACTCTCGTCAATCATTCTGTTGGTGAGTATCGTATTTCCTGACGGTAAGCTAACCTCAAGAGAATTAACAGTTCTAACGCTTCTATGACCAATGACATGATAAAACTTTGCAGACATAAAAGAGTGTGTGGCACCAGTGTCAAACAAAGCGAAGCAGGCATATTAGATATCATAAGCATACCCGATACTGTGTCGGGACTATTATCATCCTGATTCATTGAGTAGACTCGAGCTTGACCTCCCGATGCTTGTCCTTTGCCCTTAGATTGTGGACAATGTCGGCTTGTGTGACCTGGCTTCCCGCAATTATAGCAGACACCCTTTCCATACAAACACTCCCCGCCATGATTCTTACCACACTTTGGGCACGCAGGCCTAGTGATCGGCGCACCCGATCCAGATTTCTCATCTACCTTCTTCTGCTTAGTGGAAGCCGCCGACTTAGATTGATTACCATTCCAACCTCTCTTCCCTAAAGATGACTTAGCAGCTGGTTGAGGACTCAAGTTCTGACTAGCTTCAACCTCTTGAGCTCTGAATACTGTCTCGGTATATGGTAGCACCCCATAACCAGCCACAATGTGACGAATACTCGGGCATAAACCACTCCGAAACTTAAGGGCCCTCTTGCGGTCATTATCCACCATGTGCTCCACAAAGAAGCTGATTTGGTTGAATTTTCTCTCATATTCTTCAACCGATAAGCTTCCTTGCTCAAGGTTCCAGAAATCTCTCTCCATCTTCTCTCGGTAGTGCTGTGGATAGTACTGTTCCATCACTAGTTCCTGAACCGATCCCAAGTTAATGCAGCACGCTCGGCTGCCGGCCTCAAACGCTAATAGCTCATCCACAACGTCCAGTATCCTCCACCATTTGATACTAGGCGCAAAGAATATTTTGCGCATCGGTGCACCCAATGAGCTCAAGGGTACGCTCCAACGACATCAACCATTCATCGACAAATGCTGGTCCTTCTCGACCGTTGAATGATGGTGGTGTGAAACGTCGGAACTGTTGCACAACTTGAGCTTGGGTAAGAGCTGCCCCATTATTATTGTGGTTATCTTGACCTCCGTTACCATCACCACCAGCTCCAACACCAGGATTTGCATTCTGACCACCGAGATTTTCAGCACCTCGGTTAGCTGGGCGTCCACGTCCACGAGTTGCCATGGTCCTAAGGTGCATTATAGCCAATAACTTCTTAGGAGTCTCCTCATAAGGGATGAAAATAAAAGTATACATCGCGTCTAAGGGTTAACTGCTCCTAATAGACGTTCTAGCAGTGCTATACTAACGCATCTACATGTCTTTATAAATTTATAAGAAAGCACATACATGTCCAATATTTATTATGAATCTCAACAGCATATCATCTCTAAAATATAAACATGGTATTGCAATGTGATTCAAAAATGAGTTGAATCTCATAACCGTAAAATTTTGTTACGATTACAACATAAACATAACTTGAAATGTGTACCTTGGAGTCGACGTGGAGCGGCGACGGTGACTGATAATAATCATAGATGCCAATAAAGTTTTAACTACTTGCGAAAAAAGAAATTTAGTTTGAAAAAGAAATTATTTTAACGAGTCTACAGAACTATAAACCCGCTCCGATACCACTTATGTAGCGACCACTTTTCAAAATGTCTTTTTTAAAATAATTTCAGGGGAGATTAAACATCCCAAAAAAATAAATAATTGTAGTGGAAATTGAAATAAGGTCATCCATTTCGCAAGGAAATAAAATAAATTCTCAACATTTCAAACATCCATAATATTCAACATGATATTGAAGCCAAAGTTAAAATTGTAAATGAACGAAATAAATAAAAAGCTGGTAATTATTATTATCACGCCACGCCTTTGCCCGCCACGTCAGACTCCTCAACCTGAAAGGTTTAAATAATGGGATGAGCTTTCAACTCGCTCAGTGAGGAGGGAACGCTTTGTTAAATTTAAATACATACATGTTGTCAAGTAGATGTGACATACCTGAACCTGGTGATTGCCCGAGGGCCATTAATATGCAAACTTTGTGCATACTGCCTACTACTCATTGGAGGCTACAACGTAAATAATATGCTTACTTTGAGCACATTATGCCTGCTACTCATTGGAGGCTACAACGTAAATAATATGCAAACTTTGAGCATATAAATGTTTGGCAAGAAACAAGCATAAATACAAGTAACATCATGTATTAAATAAAACAAGCGTAAAATCCCCACCTCGAAATACAATGATGATTCTTGAAAATTGAGATGCGAATGCAGTTCAAGTCCTAGGCGGCTCCAAGTCCTCGTCTCCTAAAATAACATTTAAATTCTAATATTAATATGGCGCCCAAAATAAATTAATATAAATTATTGAATTTATAATTGAGTTAAAGAGGTCTAATTTTAAATATTAAATATGGCTGGGATCAAATTAAAAAAATTTCAAAAAGGAGGGGCTGAATTGAATATGAATTAAGCTGATTGGTGTAGATCCACAAAAGTCCAGAAATATGGGGTTAAATTGATAATAGGGAAAAGTTTAGGGTTATAAAAGCCTTGCCCTAGAATCTCGGCCGACTCATTCTCGCTACTCTCTCTCGCCCGCTCCCTCTCTCACTCTCTGTTCTCACCTCTCTCTCTCAACTCTGCCAAAGACAAAAGCTTCGATCTATCTGTAAAACTCACACGCAAACGACCGCAAGGAAGAAAAATAAACTCACGCACAAACACACAATCAAAAAGGAATTGGGCTGCTCGGCGGATGGAGGCGGTTCCTGGAGGTGGCGTGAGCAAGGTGCGGACAGCGGCGACAACAGCGACCTCCGGCGGGAAAAAAAAGGCAGAGAACCACGGGTTCGCCGGATTTAGGGTTCGGTTTCTATTATTTGATGATTGCAATCGGGTTTTCTTGGTGGTGATGTTCTGATGTAGATGGTGATTTGGGATTCTGGCTGAAGATTTGGGCCAAACTTGAGGTTTGCAGTCGGGTTGAGGAGTTGAAGGCTCAGCCCAGACTTGGGATCTTGTGTTGATACAAATCGGGCCATGAGTTGGGTTCTGAGTTTGGTTGCAGGTTACTGTGTTCGTTTCTTTTTTTTTCCAAGAAGGGACGATGGTTTGGGTTAAATTGAGGGCCGAAATCTATCGTGTAGGAATTTGTAGGTGTAATTCGGTCGACTAGGACTGAAGGGATTATGTTTGTATTTTTTTTCTTGGTTAATCTGGGTTGAAAGATTTTCTGATGAAGGTGATTCATAAAAAAAAAGAATTTGAGATTATACCTGGTAAGTGAGAATTGCAGAGAGGTTTTGGAGGCGGCTGGATAGATTTTGTTGAAGATGAAATCAAGCAGGTGATTTGCAGAAGAAAATAGATGTAAAATTTTACCTCTGATGACTGATATGCAGAAAATGGAAGACTGCGGGAAGAAGAAAAAATATATCCGTGTATTGTGTATTGTGTATTGTAAAAACTTTTGTGCTGTATACAATACGGTATTTATACCGTAGAGTTTAGGTTTAATGTTAGTAGTAGAGTTTTAATTTGTGTAGTGTTCTGATTTGTGTAGAGTTCTTGTTGGATATGGATGGATCCAAAAACAATATTAATTATATATTAATTATATAATTATTTTAAATTTTTAATTAATCAGCTTACTAATTTCAGATTAAATTAATTAAATTGCTTTAATTAATCTTTATTAGTAACCTATTGATATTAATATTAATGGAAAAGTTAAATTGATAGATTAAAAATAATAATAATGGGTTCTTAATATTACATTTAAAATCAAGTAAAATCGATTTGAGCTATTATAATATGAGAACTTGGACTCGAGCCTGGAGCGTAAACTACAATCATGATATGCGAATAAGGAAAATTTTTATCTTATTTATAAATGGAATAAAATTCGTAAATAAATTGTTGGACATTTAAAATCATTCATGCGCTTTCTATAAATTATAAAATAAATGCATGCTCGAAAATCGGGGCGTTACAGAGGAGGCCGTAGATGTCAGTGTCTAAGTTCCTATACCAACTAAAGAGGTAAGCTTAGTGAGGGAAGCTCTAGGTACCTTTATTGCATGGTCAAAGAATCTTGTCGTTGCCGATTTTATCAAGGTAGATTTCTTTTATGTTTTTAATATTAAATCTAAATAAAATATACCACGTTATAGTTGGTTTTTACACTCTTTTATATGATACAAGATATTGAGCGACCTAAGAAACATGCTCGTCAAGATGACCGGTCGAGTCACAGAGATGACACCATCAAAGATTTATTTAGTGTTGCGGTGACTCTTTTTAGTGACCCATTACAAGTGTCACGGGATACAGCTTCCTTTAGCTGTGGTGGTGCTGATGTTCCCTTGTACATAAGTTACAATGATCTTTTAGAAATCGTTCAAGGCAAGCAGTAGCTTTACTTATCGGTTCTACAGTTTTGGACTTTGTAAGTAATTAATGACATGCATATTCATGTATATTTATAAAATCATAGTTTAGTTTTTAAATTAGATATTAATATTTTGTTTAACAAATTAGGTATTTATTTTAAATTGAATGTGGGCACGATGGATGAGGACTTGTATGGATATTTTGATCCTCAATTCATACAAAATATGGGAAATAAGAGAGAGGAGACCTCCGAATACATCACTTCGCGTATGTCGGATGCAAAAAAAGTAGATATACCTTGGAGCTTACCATCATGAGTAAGTATAGATTTATAATTGCATCTATGTTATATTTGCATATTTTCTCCTTTGTTGCGGTGACTCTTTTTAGTGACCCATTACAAGTGCCACGGGATACAGCTTCCTTTAGCTGTGGTGGTGCTGATGTTCCCTTGTACATAAGTTACAATGATCTTTTAGAAATCGTTCAAGGCAAGCAGTAGCTTTACTTATCGATTCTACAGTTTTGGACTTTGTAAGTAATTCATGACATGCATATTCATGTATATTTATAAAAAAAATCATAGTTTAGTTTTTAAATTAGATATTAATATTTTGTTTAACAAATTAGGTATTTATTTTAAATTGAATGTGGGCACGATGGATGAGGACTTGTATGGATATTTTGATCCTCAATTCATACAAAATATGGGAAATAAGAGAGAGGAGACCTCCGAATACATCACTTCGCGTATGTCGGATGCAAAAAAGTAGATATACCTTGGAGCTTACCATCATGAGAAAGTATAGATTTATAATTGCATCTATGTTATATTTGCATATTTTCTCCTTTTTTCTTGATTTTGAAAAGATCTAATATTCGTCTCCCTACCCTCTTTTTTCTCTATAAAACTTAATATTTCTTTCATGTCTTTGTTGATTTTTATATTAATAATTATGTAAGTGAATGTGTCTAGATTAGTCTGATATGGAAAAATTAAATAATCCCTCCCCCCGCTTGTAATATATTTTTTATTGCAGTGAGCATTGACAAAAAAAAGGGGTTGTTGTACACCATAAGCCCGACTCTCGCACTAAGGCCATAGTACAGAAGTAAATTTTAATTTATAACATTTACTTGGAACATATATTATTTTCATTTCATAATACATTAGTACTTCTTTCGAACAGCGATTACTTGGATATATCCCAAAGGAAGTAATACATTTAGTCACATGCATATAGATATATTAGCTATATGTGTTTATATAATTGAGCTTCATATTCTTTTTAGTGTAATAAGCAAAACGGAGGGGAGTGTGGGTATTATATCATACACTGGAAGTCGATCATTGTCCGAGCTCGTATTATCGATGGATGGATGGAGGTGATAAAATTTTATTTCAGTTTAAATTCATTTCAGGTTTTTAAATTATTTAAATTAATTTCAGTTTTTTAAATTATTTCAGTTTAAAAGTGATTTAATCGTTTAAGTTGATGAGTTTGTCAATTTATATGTTTATATGTACAGATGTTTGATGATGTTGCAGCACTTCCTATATATAGAATTCATGAAATTCAAACCAAATGGGCAAAATAATTTTTGGAGGTTAGGAACCGTTTATATGCGTAGATTTTTTATATTTGATTTTGTAATTATTATAGCCTTTGTTTGATTAGTTCGTGAATTGTGTTGTTGTATTTATTTTGAATTGGAAAGAACGTCATTGTATTGGTATTCACTTGTATAGATAGTTATAATGAAACATTTTGAGTTATTGTATTTGATGGTTGGATGAAAATTGTGTTGTTGTATTGGTGATGTAAGTTGTGTTGTTGAGGTTTCAGATTGTTGTTGTATTGTGGTATAGATAGTTGTTTTAGATGCTGAAATTGTGTGTAGCAGATTGATAAATTAAAAAATAAACCTGCTACTAAAAAAATATTAACAGCGGTTATTTAAGAAAATCGCTGTTAAAATGCACTGTTAACATTTACAGCGGTATTTTTTGTAAAAACCACTGTTAAAAGGACAATAACAACAGTTATAATATCAACCGTTGTGAATTTTCTACATAAATTAACAGCAGTTATTTATATTAACCGATGTTAATAAGAAATTTAACAACGGTTTCATCAAAAACCGCTGTTAATTTCTGTAGAACATTAACAACGATTTTCATAAACAACCGCTGTTAATATATTTTAACAGCGATTTATATAAATAATCGCCGTTAATTTAACATTTGTTGTTAGTACAACCACTGTTAAATTTAACATCGACACCTTTAACAGTGGTTCCAGAACCACTGTTAAAGCCCTGTTTTATAGTATGGTGGGCATCACAAGCCCAAAGGACATCAATTTCTTTTTGCTAGTGTACTCTTAGTAGGCCCAAGTCATTTGCAAAATATAACCCAACAAGTTAACACAAAGGGTAAGTGTTGACGCATTTCTGTTGCATTTCTTTTGCTTCATAGCTTATAACTGCAGTGCTTTAATGTAAAAATACACTGCTCAATAGCGTATGAATGCAGTGCTTCGTAGCATATAAAGTACTGCTTCTACTTCAGAATTTGCACGAAGTTTCTCCTCAAACTGTCAACTTCAATAAGTAAACTGCTTTCATTAGATATGAATTAAGAGTCATGCCATATATCATTGGAAAGCCATGGAGCCTAGTTTGTAATACAAAAAAGGATACTAAAAATATTAAGTATGAACAGAATTATGATACTTCGAATGCAAAATATCACGATACTTGTTTTATAATAATACAATACCATGTTTCATAGTGTACAAATGCACTGCTTTTTTTGTTTTTTTTATATTTTTAGGTATGTAATATGCATTTGAAATTATAGATCATGAAAATATGGGTAATTTGATATTTTTTATTTAAATGGATAATAAATGAATAAGTAATTGTATTTTAAATGGAGATAATTTATTTATGAAGGGACAAATTTATCCTTCTCCTTAATTAATGCCATCAACATGCCATTTATAAGTGATGATGGCAAAATCAGGATCCTCCTTATTGATGGATCTAATGGCTAAGAATGGTTCTTATTTCTCACACAGCATTAAGTTCACTCTTCACTCTTGAGCCATCTCTCTCTCTCTCTCTCTCTCTCTCTATATATATATATATATATATATATATATATATATATATATTTTAGTATTTCTTTCTTTTTTATTTATTTTTCTGGTATACGCAAATTCTACTTGTATTTTTGGTACTAAAATTGTGAAAATATCTTTAAGTTAACTCTCCTAACCTCTAAAGGGAAACATGTCCTTAGATTTATGGTTTTTTAACTATCCATAGTTATATCTTTCAGACCTCTAATTAATAATTTTTATAGACCCTGAATTGGTAGTTTCTTATCTTTTGATCCCTACTTTGTGTATTCATATTAGTCATCTATCTTTTATATCTAAAAGATTATCGGATCTTTCGGTATTTAGTCAAAATCTAAGGGGTATTTTTTGTAATTATCCCAAAAATAATTATCTGTAGTCTTTATAAAATTTAGAATTTGATTTTACTACAACACGTGCAACTTAATTTATTTATAAAGACCCTTTTCCCAAATTTAAACAAATATTTTGCCAAAATTATAGACGCACATGCATGTAATTTAAACTTTGACAGTAAAATTCTTCAGTATCTATTCACGGACTTCTTTGTTGATAATTATAGATATATAAATTCTTATCTTATTCAATAAACCTTAGCGATCTAAAAAATCATATTTTTGACATGTTAAGATCTTTTTTTAGGTTACAAAAGAGAAATAAAACAAAAACTACGGCCTAATAAAAGGGAGGCTACGATCATCTGCCTGAAGCAGATGAATCATTGCCGGAGGAGGCACTTCCGTGATGACATACGGAGATCAATTCTCGATACCAAGCTTTGCCAAAGAATCAGCACAAAAATTACCTTCCCGAAAAATATGCTAAATCTTCACCTCCCAAGACTGAGATAAGAGAATTTTTACAAGGACAATAATATCATTAACAAGTTTATGAAAAAACGGATCAGCACTCTGAATAAGCTTCAGTGTGTTCAGAGAATTAGATGAGCAAATGATTTCCTTGTATCCCAAATCCCAACACAAGAAAAGACCATAAAGATAGCCATTAGCTCAGCATGCATAATAGTTGAATTCCCTAAATAACCATGAAACCCTCTAAGAAAATTACCATGTTCATCCCTGATCATTCCCCAAACCCGGCTACACAAGGATTATGGAGAGCACTGCCATCAACATGAAGAGCCACCAACCCTGTAGGAGGCCGGCTCCAAATAACCTCAATCCCTGAACTAATTATTGCTCTATTGACAGTAGGACCATAAGCTGATAACACATCAGTAAGCAAACCATATGACTGAGCAACTACGTCAGGAGGCTTAAGGTGCTTACTTTAAAAAATGAGAACTTCCTAGGAAACCAAATTTTCCATAGAGTTATAGCACATAAGTGTAGGTCATAAGTACGTAAGGTACAAGTCTAGAGAGGGGGGTGGATAGACTTGTAAAATCTTTTATTGAAAATAATCTGTTTGAAAATACTCAGCTGAGATTTAGTGCAGCTAAGTTAACTTGGCTGATTTTAATGCAGTTAAGTTCAGTTGAACTGTAAAAATATTTTGCGGAAGACAGCTGAGTTTTAATGCAACAGTTAAGTTTGATGCTAAAAGCAATAAATCACAAATCAATTTTAGTTGTTTCAGAAGTGGGGTAATCCTCTACTAATCCATTTCTCTTTAATCCACTTGGAGATAAATTCACTATAACTTTCAACAAGTGAAACTTAGTTACAATGAATCCAGTTGCAACAGCTTTCAACCAGTGAAAACCCGTGTCCGTTGCAACTCCATCCCTTGGTTGCTTAACACCTCTTGATCGAAAATACTTGGATGCCGCAACAACTCGCAAGTTGCCTATCACCTTCCAATCAAGAACCGGTGGATGCCTTACAACTTTTTACTCTCAAGAACTTTGTTCAAGAAAGTACCCTGTACTCAAACTTCAAGACAAAAGAGCTTATCTTCTCCAACTTCAAAGAGCTTCTGATGATTTTGATCTTTAAGATCTTTGCTCTTTCACGATGCTTAGCACAGAGTGTATTGCTTCAGTTTGCTTTGTTTGCTTAAAAGTATTAATCGCATCGTACTTCTTTTTAAGTGTTCTTCAGATATTTATAGTATGATTCTTGAGCTCTTCATAGCCGTTGAATCCTTGAACAAATCAGTCCATTGGACCTCATTATTTAGCTTTTCATCTCTTTGCATAACTTTGTCTCTTTCTTCAAATCCGACCGTTTGAAGATGTATAGTTGCTGCACCGTTTTTCTTTGATTACTATAATTAAAAAGTCTTCAGAGCATGAATCTCAAGGACTATTTTATTCCTCAACTTTTGGGAATCAATCCGTTTGTTTCATTTTCTTTAATTACGTCTGCATGTGATTTTCCGTCTTTGTTGACTTTTCCATATTTGCTGATGTGGACATAGCTAATGTTCAAACTTGGTTGATATTCCGTCTTGATCAAGCTTAGCTGATTTTCTGTCTTGATCAAACCCGGATGATGTATCAGCCAAACCCGACTGATGTTTGCTTTGACCGAAACCCCACTGATGTTTTATCTGGTCAAACTTAGCTGATGTTTGTTTTGATCAAAACCCGACTGATATTTTTATTTGGTCAAACTTAGTTGATATTTGCCTCTGACCAAACCCGGCTGATGTTTGACTGTTCTATACTTAGCCAAAATTTTATTTGATCAACATGATCAATACTAGCTTAATCTTTAAAAGGCCTATAGAAGATACTCATTTGGTTCTTCTTCACAATGCCAAGTACTTAAACATATATTTGAAATAAACTTTGAATACAGGGACGACATCATCAAAATCTCAAAAAGTATTCCTAACAATAAGACCCCATGTTTTTGGCTGGATTGTTGAAGCCATGTTAAAGGAACAAAGTCATTATTTGGCAATATAAAATTACCACTAAATATGCTTCTCTCCAAACTTGGCATTGCTGCAATGAAAAAAGCATTGCAGCAAGCTTTCCTCAATAGATATACAATGAACACATGAAGCATCATTAAGAACATGTCGCTTCATAAGGGTCTCACGAGTAGGCAATGCGTTATGACAAAATTGGCTCAAAAAAATCAAATATTAGCAGGTACTTTAAGCTTCCAAGGCCACAACCAATCATCGATTTCTTTAGAAGGATTGTTGTTGGCCATTAAGTATACAATAAACAGCTTGAATATGGACACACAATAAGCTGTATGATTTTCGAAGTTAGTTTGCATAGCGGAAGTTTGTTGTGTGAGTTGCTGTAAATACAGCAACTAGCGTTCTCTTGTTTGCTTGGTGTGTACAGGGTTTTACAGTGTATACTATCAAATCACAATAGAATGGAAACAGTAAATACTGAAAGTAAATAACACACAGTTTAAAGTGGTTTGAAGTAAACCCCTCTAAGTCCACTGGTCCTCCACACAGGAGTAAAGAGTTTATTAAAATCACTACGTACACAACTACGTGACTTTAACTAAACCTGTCTCTGTTTTGTTCACACAAATTGATACAGGGACTGTAGCTTTGGGCCGCTCATACAGATTGGCCTGAGCTCTTTCTCGACTCGCTTCTTCTCACACAGATCGAAGCTTCATCTTCAATGCTATTCTTCCCACACGGGTTGGAATACGCAAAGATCCTTAGTCCACACAGAGCTAATGATAAATCTCAACGAATAGGGTCGAACACTTGTCAAACAGCAGCTTTATCACGGATGAACAATCTATATATGATGTGCTATTTGTGTTGAGGACTTGTATATTTCTTCGCTTGGGTACTGATGTATGCTCACGAAATATACTTCTTTGTAATTGGTAGAATGTCAGTGATCTTGGCAGAGCTTTCGCGATTATGAATAACTTGGTTGTTTGAGTCCTATGGATTGGGGGTATTTTTAACCTCTGAAATATATCCGTTATTAATGAAGCCGTTGCTGGTTGGCGAGATGTTGATGTCTGTCACTTGATTGGCGACTGCTAAATATTTGAATTAAAGTAGATCGCCTTTAATGCTTCAGAAATCCTTTCTGTCTTTGCATTAAATGCCCTTCAGAGCGTTCAGACTTGTCTCTCTCCAGTTGCATTAATGTTGTCCTATCAACAATAAATGCTGCTTTAACTATGAATACTTTATGAATAAATAATGTTTATCTCACAATGGTTTAAAGCCTTTTTATATTCAGTCCCGTTGGATGTGTTTTACTTTTTTTTTAAGAAAAACACCTTCAGCCTGTATGATGTATCCAACATATTACGTCTCTTTGCTCTGTGAGGAAGGTTCTGTAGGATGATCTATCGAAGAACTCTTTGCTGTATGTTGGGGCTGTATGACGAGTTCAAACAGTTTCCATACTTGACAGTTTTCTGGCTTCTTTGAGACTAATTGATGTATGTTGGCAATTATCAAAACAGGGATGTTTATCCCAACAATTTCCCCCTTTTTGATAATGCCAAAACTCTTCTATAGATGATTTCATCTGAGTCTAGAGTGGCAGTCTTCGAGTCTTTCGTCCGAATGATCTGATCTTCAATACTTAGTCTAG
This sequence comes from Orobanche coerulescens, assembly GCA_033398695.1. Taxonomy (NCBI): domain Eukaryota; kingdom Viridiplantae; phylum Streptophyta; class Magnoliopsida; order Lamiales; family Orobanchaceae; genus Orobanche; species Orobanche coerulescens. Next base: position 32,750,766 of record CM065814.1, on the reverse strand, counting down.
AAATATGAACTGCTCGCAAGGAAGTTAACATGAATGAAAAATCCTACATGACTGTTTATTACAACTGAACTTATGAGGCACAATCTCATAGTGTGGTCTAAGTTGAATATAACTTAACCTATGAGCCGTTCGCAGACAAGTTCTTACAGCTTTAAGACTTAAGAATTTTATACTTGCTCAAATATGCTTCGTAAACAAATAGTAAAGCAATAAGTTTAGATTACGAGCTATAATCTTTCAAGAGAAATAAGTTTGTGGTTATGCCCTTTGGGCTAACCAACGCGCCGGCAGTGTTCATGTAGTTGATGAACAAAGTTTTCATAGAGTATTTAGATAAGTGTGTCATCGTCTTCATTGACGATATCCTTATCTATTCGAAGAATGAGGAGGAGCATGTGCATCATCTGCATGTGGTGTTAGACATTTTGAGGACCGAGCGACTCTATGCGAAGTTCTCGAAATGTGAGTTCTCGCTAAAGGAGGTGATGTTTATGGGTCACGTGATTTCAGTTGAGGGGGTCCGTGTGGATCCACAGAAGATTGAGGCAGTGTTGGATTGGGCACCACCTAAGAATGTGAAGGAAGTCCGTAGTTTCTTGGGTTTGGATGGCTACTATCGTAGGTTCATCAAGGGGTTCTCGAAACTGGCTCGGCCACTTACATAGTTGCTTCAGAAATCTGAGAAGTTCGTCTGGAATGACGAAAGACAGTCGAGTTTTGAGGAGCTGAAGAGGCGTTTGACTTCAGCCCCGATTCTAGCATTGTCATGTGGCAACGAAGGTTTTGCTGTTTATAGCGATGCTTCAGGTCAGGGTCTTGGGTGTGTGTTGATGCAGCACGACAAGACTATTGCGTTTGCATCGAGACAGTTGAGGTCGTATGAGCTTAACTACTCACGATCTAGAGTTAGCGGCAGTTGTTTTCGCACTCAAGATTTGGCGTTACTATCTTTTTGGCTCTGCGTGTTAGATTTTTACCGATCATAAATGTCTGAAGTACATATTCACTCAGCGGGAGTTGAATATGAGGCAGAGGAGGTGGTTGGAGTTGATTAAGAATTATGACCTCGAGATCCTTTATCATCCGGGCAAGGCGAACGTCGTGGCGGATGCCTTGAGTCGGAAACCAGCTACGTTGCGGACACTTGAGATACTTACGTGTCAATCTAGGCTACAACGCGATTTGATCGAGTTGGGTGTTGAGATTTTATTGCCAGGAGCTGTCGGACAGCTACGTGCTTTGGAAATTTTGTCGTCACTGATCGATGAAATTAAACTGAAGCAGTTGGAGGATCCGATGATTACTCAAATCCGAGAAAATGTTCTGAAGGGAAAGTCTCCTGTCACGAGGACGGTGTGTTGAGATTTCAGAGTCGGCTTTGTGTACCGAGCGACTTGGAATTGCGGCAGAGTATTTTGCGTGAGGCCCATGCTACGCATTACTCAGTTCATCCTAGTTCGAGTAAGATGTACAAGGACTTAAGGAGGAACTTTTGGTGGAGCTATATGAAGGGGGAGGTCGCATAATTTGTAGCGAGATGTTTGACTTGCCAGCAGGTCAAAATCGAGCATCAGCGACCAGCTGGATTGTTACAGTCGCTTCCCGTTCTGGAATGGAAATGGGAAGATATTTCGATGGACTTCATCACGAGCTTGCCGAGATCGAAGTCTGGTATGAATATGGTTTGGGTGATTGTGGATCGTCTGACCAAGTCGGCACACTTTCTGGGTATCAAGGATACTTGGGGTCTGGAGAAGTTGGCTCGTGTGTTTATTGCGCAGATTGTGAGGCTTCACGGTACTCAAAAGTCTATTGTTTCGGATCGTGCTGGAAGTTTTGTATCGCACTTTTGGCAGGCGGTACATAAGGCATTGGGTACTCGTTTGCGTCTGAGCACTTCTTTTCATCCTCAGACAGATGGGCAGTCGGAGCGCACTATCCAGACATTTGAGGATATGTTGCGTGCTTGTGCTCTCGATTGGAGCAGTGATTGGGAGGAGCATTTGTCGTTGATCGAGTTCACGTACAACAATAGTTGGCACGCGTCGATTCGAATGGCGCCGTATGAGGGGCTTTATGGGCGGCGATGTCGATCGCCGATTTGCTGGAACGAGGCGTCCGATTTGATCGGGACCGAACCAGATATCACTATGGAGATGAGGCGGAAAGGTGGAATTGATTCGGGAGAGGATGTTGACTGCTTAGAGTCAACAGAAATCCTATGCTGACGTCCTCGTCGACCTTTATAATTCGAGGTGAGAGACCATCTTTTGGTAAAGGTGTCGACGACGAGGGGAGTTTTCCACTTCGGGAAGAAGGGAAAGTTGAGTCCGATATTTATTGGGCCCTTTGAGATTCTCGAGAGAGTCGGCGATTGGCATACCATTTGGCTTTGCCTCCAGCCTTGAGTCACGGTCATAGTGTTTTCCATGTTTCCCAGCTGAGGAAATATATTACGGATCCCAGTCATGTCATCGACTATGGTGAGATCAATACTGCTGAGGATATTACTTTCGAGGAGCGTCCCTTGAATATTTTGGAGCACCGTGAGAAACGACTGAGGCATAAGACCATTCATTTGGTCAAGGTGCAGTGGTCGAGGCATAGTGTCGAGGAGGCGACTTGGGAAACCGAGGATTGCATGCGTGCTAGGTACCCCGAGTTGTTTGTTTCTTAAGTTTCGGGATGAAACTTGTTTTTAGAGGGGGAGAATGTAATATCTGCATTTTTTCTTTTCTGGTATTTTTCATTTTTCGTATTTCTTGCTTTTAGTGGCTCGGTTGTAACCGTATTGGTATTTCGAGAATACTTATTTCTGGACTTTTTGTCATCTGAGGTTGTTTCGGACTTGTTTTACTCAATTCCACATTTATTGGCTTTTCCGTCGCTAGTTGGTCCGCTTCTCATAATCGTTGTTCGGAACTGCCATTTCGGGGTTGCCGTAAATACATCTTATATTTTTATGCCATTGTGAACTTTTGTTCGATGTTTCGATCATGTATCGTGTGTTTCGGGTGTTTTTAGCCGTTTGGTATCCCATTGCCTAGCGCGTGATATTTCTGTTGTATAGTGCACGCTCATATCACTTAGTAGCGCACGTTACGTTCGTTTTGTAGCGTGCGCTAATGGTGTTGTGCAGCGATTTATGAGCCTCGATGGCGATCGGCATAATGATCAGGAGCCAGCTAAAGAAGACAGATGCTGGGCAAGCGCCTAGCGGTCGACGTCCAAGACGATCGTCTTTTGGCATCTGGCGATCGCCTCTAATGTCAGACTGGAGACGATCGTCCCATGCCACGTATGAATCCGACACCCGTCAAAGTCTTCGAAGACCGAATCTCGGGTGAAAACCCACGTGCAGATCAGCAAAAGGCGCCGCAAGAACAGGTCCTACTCCAGCCCATCAACAGCTGTCAGTGATAGGGACGGCCTCACCAACCGACAGACCCGCCGAAAGGTCCTAAGGTGGGACCGCCCAGGACAGCGAGATGAGGCACATGCCGCCTCCTCATTGGTTTGCGCCTCTGGCAACCAGCAGCAGCTGCGGATTTTAAGGAAACAGTCCCACGTGTTGGGTCGATCGCCCGCCTTATTTAAATACAGGAAACGGCGATCGCCCGCGGTGGACAGGGACGTCCCAGCAACCCTTTAACCTATAAATAGAAGGCCTCCAGCAGTGGTCAAAAGACAGTGAAAATCGTGAACAAAAACACAGTATCACAACGTAAACACAAAATGCCAAAAGCAAACTATACAGAGAACTTTCCATCTTTGGAACAAGAACTCATAGAGCTTCAACTCTGGTTCTTCAGGCAATCTTCAGCACTCGATAGCTAAGATAACTAGAGCCTTTACACTCATTGTAATTATACTCTAATATTAATATCTGTACTCTCTAGTATTCATATTAATAACATCTCGCGGGAGCATTCAAACCCGAGACTAACAACCCCGGCAAATCTTGTGTTATATATTTCCTCACGGACGTGCTCTCGCACTTTGTTTGTTACTCGTCCATTCCAGCATATTATCTCCGGATAATATTTTGGGTAACAACAATTGGCGCTAGAGGAATGGGTATATGTTAACCTTCATTTTTTATTCCGACCGTCCCGAAGAACACTCACTGTTCTCCGAGGCATACACTTGAAGAAACACTCACTGTTCTTCAAAGAGAAACATTCAAAAAACATGACGTCTGCCACGACCTCAAAAAGAGCCACCCTGCGATCTGCCAGACATCTTATTCCGGACCAGGCCGAATCACAACCTACGGCGGAAGGCAACTGCGGCGATGCTAGGCTCTCACTCCCGCCCCCGAGGGATGGCCCCAGCCTCTAACTCGATCAGTTACAAACCGCGGAACAGATCGAGGAGGCTATGGCCATCCTCAGGGAGCGACGGAGGGCATGCGACTCGCCCACCATTACTCCCTCAGCCATCCGCCGTGCGGGAAAGTGGAAGCTCAAGGGGCTATATGTCGAGAAATTGTCAGAAAGCCCTGAGCCGCAGGAAATGGCGCTAGGGAGTGATCCCTCATGGCGACCCGGGCATTCCGGCCCCAGTCGGGAGACATTGGAGTCTGAATCCATCACCAGGAGTTCGGCATACCCGACTCCCAACAGACAGGCTGGCCATCGGGCTCCCACTCGCCCAAGAATTGAGCTCGGTAGCGGAGAACTCGTCACCTACCACGGGGCCAGAAGATCGGTACACGATCGCCTCGGCTCCCACTCTGAGAGCCAATCCGCGAGCAGTCAGGCTTCGGCGATGGCCGCCATGCAGTGCTAGCTCGACGAAATGAAGGCGCTTATAGAAACTAGGGCAGGCGCCAAGAGATCGATCGTCGGACCGAGTGAGCCGCTCACGGCCCAGATCGAGCTCGCCCCCGTACAACCGAAGATCAATCCTCCTCAAACACCTCTATATGAGGGGAGATCGGATCCTGAGATCCACTTGAGCAAGTTCCGGATTTACATGACCGGATGTGGGGCATCGGACGCGACGAAGTGCCGAATGTTCCCACTAACATTGGGCGATCTTGCGGTGGTACATCTCACTGACCACCACACTTGATAAACTGTTTTGAGAAGCTGGCGAAAGACTATACGTCGTATTTCGCCGCCAAAGTCGCTCGGCCAGAAGGCCCCCACCGCATGATGAAGATTAGGCAGGGGAAGGACGAGCCCGACGAAGACTACATGGACCGGGTGGATGAAATAGTCCTCACCGGCGAGCCCATTAGCGACGAGCTCGCTCTCTACTCGGTCCTAGGGGGATTCTATAGCCATTCGCCCATGTTTAGGTACCTAACGAAGGACATCCCCCCGACCTACGCGATCTTCCGCGTCAGGGCTGCTGATTTTCTGGCTAGGCGAAGGATGTTCACCCTTCGCTTAGGCGAGGGATATACCGGGGAAGGGAAGGCGCCATCTTCCATCCCGAGAAAGGCAGTCGCCAAACCCAGAAAGGCAGTCGCAAATCCGCCCGGTGAATTCAAAGCCTTCGAGGATGTAGAAGTTCACCTCTTTCGCAAACTCAATCTATCTCCGGCCCACATTTTCAATGCCATCAAGGGGCGCGAGTGGCTTAGCAAACCAAAGCCGATGAGGTACAACGATCATCTAGACCGTAGCAAATTTTGTGCCTACCACAGGAGTCCTGGACACAACACCAGTCAGTGCCGCGACCTCCTCAGACAACTCTGGAGACTGTTTGAGGAAGGCAAGTTGGATAACTTGGTTACCAAGCCATAATCCTGGGCAGAAAGGACCGGGGGCGCAATCGCCGACAGAACGACAGAATCCCTCCCAATACGGTAGCCATGATCGAGAAGAACGAGCCGGAGTACTCTGACGAATCAATCCCTCTGATCCACCCCGGCGTCCGGATCAATATGCTTCAGTCGGGAGGTGGAAACCTCGGAGGCCTTTCCCCGATTTCCACCATGTCGAATAGAAAGCGGAAGGCCGAGTTGAGGGCGTTCGCAGGGGTCCATGCCGTGGCGCCCCCAGAGCCGACCATCTCCAGAGACGCGCTCATCACCTTCTCCAAAAAGGATAGGGAGGGAGTGCAGTGCCCCAAAGAGGATGCATTGGTAATCTCTGCATGTATCATTGGGAAAATGGTCGATCGCGTGCTGGTTGACAATGGGAGCTTTTGCAATATCATATTCAAATCCGCTCTTGACCAGCTCGGCAACCTGACCAAGTTCATCAAGCCATTTGATACCGTGCTTCAATGGTTCGGCAACAACACGGTCCAAGCCTATGGAAGGATCAAGCTCTCTGTCGAGCTAATATGCTATTACGATCCCAAGGTTAGGATCACTAGGAACCTCAATTTTGTAATCATAGATAGGCCCATCATCTATAATGGGTTCCTAGGTCGCCCATTTCTAGAATCCTTCGAGGCGGTCGCCTCTTCTTTCTTTTACTATATCAAATTCCCCACTGCCGATGGGACGGTCGGTACTGTAAAAGGAGACAAGCTAATGGCTAAAAAATGTTTGAATTACTCCTGTATCGTAATTTCTTTCAACACTTCCCATACTATTTATAACATTGAGACGATCGACAATCAACCGATGGAGATTGACGAGCCAAGCACCTCGTACCAACCCGACTCAGAGGATGACATCTCACATCGATTGACGGACGACATCGAGCCAAGGATCGGTTTCGAGCCAAGCCTCGACATCGATCCAAGGATCGAGTCCAGAAATCATTCCAAATGAGAAGCGACCGTCCCAATTGAAGAGTTGGAAAGTATAATGATAGATCCGGCTCGCCCGGAGCGGGAAGTGCAGATCGGCACAAGCGTCGGTCTCGAGTTAAAAGGTGATCTAATCAGTTTACTACGTAAGAACATCGGAGTCTTTTCCTGGTCGCATCAAGATATGGTCGGCATAAGTCCTGAACACGCTTGCCATTATTTAAAGATCGACCCGGCAAGGAAGCCTGTTCACCAGAAATGTAGGAAATTCGGTCTTGAGAAGTACGAGCGCTCGACACAGAAGTCAAAAAGCTACTCGACAACAAACTAATCGGAGTAGCTACAAATGAGCCACAGTAGGTAGCCAACGCGGTGCTCGTCAAAAAGCCGAGAAACTCCTGGAGGTTATGCATCGACTTCACCGACCTCAACGCGGCATGTACAAAAGACCACTTTCCGATGCCTCATATTGACCACTTGGTCGATAGCACGGCAGGTTGCGAAATGATGTCGTTCATAGACGCCTTCGCCGGGTACCATCAGATCCCAATGGCTGAGAAAGACATAAAACACATGTCGTTCCACACGGAAAAAGACGTGTACTTTTAGGTCCGAATGCCGTTTGGTCTGAAGAATGCGGGGGCGACCTACTAACGGCTAGTCAAGGGGATGTTCGCCAACCAGATCGGCAAGACCATGGAGGTTTACATTGACGACATAGTAGTTAAGAGCCTCTAAAAGGAATATCACCTCAATGACCTGTCCGAGACGTTCGCCATCCTCGAGAAGTTCAACATGAAACTGAACCCCAAGAAATGCAACTTCGGGTTAAGCTCCGGAAAGTTCCTGGGGCACATCGTGAGCCATAGGGGTATCGAGGCGAACCCCACCAAGATCCAGGCGATCCTCGACATGCAGGAGCCATGGAATGTCAAACAGGTGCAACGCCTCACGGGTTGTATAGCTGCCCTTAACCGTTTCATTTCTCGGCTCGGAGATAAAAGCAAGCCATTCTTCGCGACCATAAAGAACAAGAAGTTTGCATGGACAAATGAGAGTCAAATAGCGTTCGCCAAAATCAAGGAGTATCTGTATAATCCCCAAATCTTGGTGAAGCCGATCCCCGGCGAAAAGCTATTCCTTTATCTGGAGGCCTCGGAGGTCGCGCTGAGTGCTATTTTAGTGCGAGCAGAGGGGCAAACCCACTTGCCGATCTATTTCGTTAGTCAAGCGGTCCATGATGCGGAAACGCGTTACATGCCTCTGGATAAGATCGCTTACGCATTAGTCATGAGTGTTCGCAAGCTGAGGGCCTACTTCTTTGAACACCAAGTGGAGGTTCTGACGACTCTCCCCTTAAGGAAAGTTCTGCACCGGTCAGACACCAACGGGCGCCTCCTCAAGTGGTCGCTGGAGATCGCCCAATATGGTATCACGTACGCTCCTCGCACGGCGATCAAAGGCCAAGCTCTGGCGGACTTCGTGGTGGAATTAACGTTCCCACCCAGTCCGACCCAGGTCGGCCGCCCTGCTTGGAAATTGTATGTAGATGGCTCGGCGACCAACTTGCGAGCAGGGGCAGGGATTGTCCTCATCAGCCCCGACGGCCAAAGTTTCACAAATGTTGTGCGTTTCGGGTTCCGTGCAACCAACAATGAAGTCGAGTACGAAGCCTTGGTAGGCGCGCTCGATCTAGCACTCGCCCTGGACGTTCGCCGCCTCCACATTTTCATAGACTCCCTCTTGGTCGTGAACCAAGTCAATGGAGAATATGAGGTGCGCGGCGAACAAATGATCAAATACCAGGAATTGGTCGCCGAAATGTGCACAAAGTTTGAAGAAGTGATGATCGAACAAGTCCCGAGAGAGCACAAATCCCAGGCTGATGCCCTATCCAAACTAGCATCGTCAGATGGGGTGGCAGATTTCTCTAACATCCAAATCACGAAATCGACAAAGCCTACGATCGACAGAAGCCTGATTACCACAGTTGTCATCGCCGAAGAGAACTGGATGACTCCGTTTATTAAATACTTGGAGGATGGTAAGGTCCCCGCCGATCATATCAAAGCTCGCCAACTTCATCTCCGTGCAACCAGATACACCCTATTAGACGACCGGCTTTACAAGCGAGCTTTCAGCCTTCCTCTACTCAAGTGCATTACGCCAAAGGAAGGCCGACTCGTTTTAGACAAAATCCATGACGGGATCTGTGGAAATCATGCTGGAGGGAGAGATCTCATCCACAAAACAACTAGGCAAGGGTTTTTATGGCCTACACTACAAAAAGACGCGATCGCCTACGCCCGATCATGTCACAAGTGTCAAGTGATGGGCCCGAACATCAGGCTATCCCCCGAGCAGCTCACTTCTATGTACAGTCCATGGTCGTTCGCCCAATGGGGCATCAACCTCATCGGTCCTTTGCCGACGGCGCCAGGAGGATGTAAATTTTCCATCGTGGGGGTCGATTATTTCACAAAATGGGCTGAGGCCGAGCCACTCAACAAGATCGGCCAAGAACAAGTAATCAAGTTCATTTGGAAGAACATCATATGCCAGTTCGGTTTACCCCAGGCTATCATCTCCGACAACGGAAAGCAGTTCGACGGCTTGGAGGTCATGCAATTCTGCGAGAAATGGAGAATCAAAAAGTTGTTCTCGGCCCCCTACCACCCTCAGACGAACGGGCAAGTAGAGGCTGTAAACAAGATCCTCAAACACACGATCAAAGCAAGACTCGTATCCAAACAAGGACGATGGGAGAGCGAGCTTCCGGATGTCTTGTGGTCCTACTAAACGACGACCCAAAACTCAACCGGGGAAACCCCATTCGCCCTCGCCTTCGGAATAGAAGCGGTGATCCCCTCAGAGATCGCCGTCTTCAGCCACCGAACTGAACAAGAAATGACGACGGACAATGATGTAGCCCGACCGATCGACTTGGATATGCTCAAAGAACGGCGACTGACCTCGGAAATGAAGAACATGATCCACAAAAGGATATCCGAAAAATTCTTCAATTCGAAGGTCAAAGAAAGGCGATTCCAAGTAGGCGACCTAGTCCTCAATAAGGTCCAGACTCACACGGGAGTATTTGGCCCGAATTGGGAGGGACCCTTCAGAATATCTAAATGGCTGACCAGAAGAGTCTACGAACTCCAACACCCAGACAACACTCCGGACCAATATCCCTGGAACGCCGTACATTTGAAGAAATACTACCAATAAAAACTCTGTATTCAGTTACCCAATGTATAAAGAGTTTAATGAGATTTTCTGACCCCCTATATATGATTCGCCTCGACAAAATAAACAAATAAAAAAGAGGACGACTCGCTCGCCCTACAAGAGGTCATCATCTAACCTGACGGACCTATGCAAGCGATCGCCCCTCTAAGCACAACGTATACCGGCGAGGATCGTCATTTAACATGGCGGTACGAGGTAGCAAAGTGCAGCCATGGTCCTAGAGGTCGATGGAACTGACAGCTTCGTCCATACAAGGTTCCTTTGGGCTGTGATCGCTCGCCTTTTATTTAAATACGAGGTGGGCATAGCTGAAGGACCCTCCAAACAAATCTGTAGACTCACTCGCCCGCTCTCAAAGGTTCATCATCTAACATGATGGACCCGGACAAGGCGACGTGTCCCTACCCCCGTCTCAATATATACCGTCGAGGATTGCCATCTAACATGACGATCCGAGGTAGAAAAAGTGCTAACAAGCCGCGGACGTGGAGTCGATTAATCCGACGACGCCCCGTACAAGGACTCCTCCATACCAAGACCGCTCGCCCTTCGTTTAAATATGAGGCGGGCGCAGCCTAGCGGAGGACCCTCACAATAAAATGAGTCGCGAGACACACCTACAGGTGGAATGTTCCTCGCGCACAAAACACAGTCATGGAGGTCGGTCCATCGAACTCCATGACCGTGCACGGTTCCTCAAGGTCGAAACGTTCGGCCTCCCTCGAGGAATCAACAAAATTGGAGATCGCAAGAAACAAACTAAAGATAGCTCACCAAACATATTATTTTCGTTTCTTTACTCTCACTAAGTAAACAAAAACAAGGGGCAAAGCGGAGCTATTCATACATGCGATCAGGAGGACGGAACCACACACGATCGGCTTTGTTCAAACACACACATGACGATCGGTTTTTGTACAAGAAATTTAAGAATTTCAAGTGTACCAATGCATTCGGATCAATTCATACAACGGCCGCTCTCCAAACAATTGTGCAAAGACGTAATGATGCGAAACATTCAGACAAGACGATCATACAAACAAGGCATCAGGTTCAATTGTGTAAACACTTTTGTAAATTCGTATACAAAACATTCAGAGAGGCGATCGTACAAATAAAGAGTCGGATGTAAAAAACGTATTTTATTCCATTCAAATTGTTTGTAGATACACGCCCGAAGGCAAAACAAGAAGAAACTGGAAATTACAAGGAAAAAACAAATTTACTGCGGTCTCACTCAGGCCACCCCCGCCTGGCCTTCGCCCCCAGCAGATGGATCGGCGTGCGCTTCCTCACCGGCTTCCGAATAAAAAAGTTTGTCCGGCGATGGATACCAGCTCAGATCGATCCCGAGGTCGGTGAGGTCAAGGAACGGTAGAGAGAAGTCCAGCTGCAGAGGATGCTCAAGCATGTAGGCTTTGAAGTTTTCGATCAGAGGGCCGACCTCGAGCCCTCCCTTCTTGGCAGCACGGATGGCGTCGGCATAAGCCATGTAATATGCGAACTCGCCGACGTACTCCACGCTGAGGTAGGGGTCGGTCTCGATCGCCTCCAACTTCTCCTTAAGCCCCGTGACTGTCTTGTCCGCATCCTTGAGATCGGCTACCTTGGCGGCCAGTTCCCTCTTCGACGACTCCAACTCGCCATTTTGTCGGTCCACCAATGCCTTTAATCCGGTCACTTCCTCCTGCGAGGCCGCATGCAACCGACGAGCCTCCGTCATCTGGTCGCGCATCCGATCGACCACCGCCCGGGACTGGTCGAGCTCCTGCCTCATCCGGTCAAGATCTTGTTTAGCTCGCTTGGCCGTATCAGCATGCTTCTTCTCCATGGCCACGATCATATCGGCAAACTCAGCATTCTAGTTCCGAGCAGCCTCAAGATCCGAATGGAGGCGAGCAGTAGAGGGTCGCCCCTCATAATCCTTAACGACTTGAGCAGCCATCGTCACCGCTTGGAGGGTCAAGGCAAGAGTCGCCTGCATGGAATCTCCAGACCGCCGGCGTGCAATCCCATCTAGGTCGGTCGTCCAAGCCTTCGGGAGGGAGGAGATGGCCCGGGAGATGTAGGAAGGGACGTCGATAGGCTCGCGAGGGGACTTGCTCGCCAGGAAATCCAGCACCATCAGCGAGGTGTTCGGGTCGGCAAGGCGGACCCAGCAACAATTTAAACGAAGGAGTTAGTATGCACCCTACACAAGTAGCTTAACTCAGAAAGATCGAACCAGTCCTACCTTGCGACCTTCTCGGGGTCGCGACCGAAATAGGGCTTGCCCCGCGGAGTCTGGGAATCAGCGATCGCTGTAGTCTTTAGGAAGGCCGCTGAGGCCGTAGACCCCTCCGCCATTGGAACGACAGAAATGGGAGGCGCGGCAACCGGCGGCACCACAATAGACGCCTCCGGAGCAACAGTCGGCAGGGGATCCTCCGGCCTCCGCCTCTTGCGGTTGCGCTGGAGCTGCTCCTCCTCCCGAGCCTACGGCTCGACGACCGGCACTATGAAGGTCTCTCCTCGGGTATAGGACGGGTCGTCGTTACAAGGGCACGACCCGCCTTCTTCCCTTGGTGGAGACGACTCATAAGGCCGGGGTTCGACATTGTAATCTCTCTCGGGGGCTCGGAGTAGCGGAGAAAGTGGATCTCTGTCAAAGAAGAAATTCAATCAAGTTAAACATCTCTTTCAATCAGACGATCGTCAAGCAGAAAAGAGATAGTATACATTCATACCTGGAACCTTCAGGTGGGGAGGGAAGCGAAACAACCGAGTGCCCAACCAATGAGCTTTGTTGTTGACCGTGCGAGCGTCGATGTAATTGTCTGGCAGACCGCGGATTCGCTCCCAGACAATCAAGAAGTCAAATGTAAGGTCTCCGATCGCTGGAACAAGGGAGCCTGCAAAAAGGAAACCAAATTAGATCAGTTCAAAGTGTATCCGAACAAAGGGAGAGTTAAAACCCTTACTCGAATTCCTCTCCTGAAAGCCGGTGGGGATATCCAACTCATCCTCTAGTTTATCGCTCGCCGCCGACCTCCAAGATCCACCGACCCAACACCATTTCGTCAGGTCGCCCCGGACCTTGTTCGGCACCTGTTGATTTTATTATGTTGTGTTAGTCGCCGTGGAGCGTATTTTCACGCCGTATGTCTCTTTGCGTTTCTTGCAGTGTTTCGCCGTCGGGCGCGAGTGGTTTTTGTGTATCTCGTCGAGTTTTCCTGGCAGGGGATATTGCTTCTCCCTACTTATTTTAAGTTTCGGGACGAAACTTCTTTTAAGGAGGGTAGAATGTAAAACCCGTAATTTCGATTTCAGATAATTACTTTTTTTTTCTTTTTTTTCGGCGGAAGTCCGTTTTGACGGCTCGCTCATGACCGTTTAGTCATTCCGAGAATGATTAATTCTACACTTTTTATCATCCGAGTTCGTTTCGGTATTGTTTTGTTGAGTTCCGTGCTTTTTAGCGACTTTTCCGCACTTGAGTTCGATTCTTGCGAATCTCGTTCGAAACTGCTGTTTCGAGTTTCCCGTAAGTCCGTTTAACTTTGTTAGACGTGTTGTGAACTTCGGTTTGGTTATTCGATCACGTATCGTGATTTGCGGGCATTTTAGGCCATTTTGTAATTTCTTAAAAGTTACGGGTATCCGTATCTATAATTGTTGTCTCGACCCGTTTCTTGGTCGCGTATGATTAATTATTGTATTATGTTTTCATTTCGGGTCGATGATGAACCTTGGAGTTGTTGTTTGAATTTTATTGTTCTTCGTGATTCGAACATGATTGTTCGCTTTTTGTTGTCTCGACCATTGTGGTTCGATCATTTGATTGTTCGGTTTTTGTTGATCTCATCTCGTGATTGTTGAGCGTTCAGACTCCTTCGGGAAATTAGTCTCGTTTCGATCTTCCAACCCTTGGGCGGTGGAATTCCGTATTTGTTCAGCGATTGGCTCGCGTTTTGATTGATGTACCGTTGGGTCAGTCAATCATATTAATTTTTGTTCGTTGTGTTTTGGGATTGTTCGGATAAATGACTTGACTATATTATCCGTTTGACACCCTGCCCATACGACCCTGAATGTGGTAGCCGCCAACTGAACCTTTCTGCGCCGTCAGCTTGAAGAGGTAGTTCATTTCCAGCGTAGAAGGTAGACGGAACAGCCGGTGACCGCCAAAAAGAGTCAAGGTACTGATAATCTGCAGCCAGGCGTTCGGCATCAATTGGAGCAACGCCACATTCCAGGCGGACAGCAGGTATGACACGGCGAACGGCAATGGGAACCGCAATCCGGCCCCCAGGATCAGTTCGTTAACGGCGACCATACCCTCGGGAGGTTGGTCGGCATGTTTGTTCTCCGAGGGCACATACAATGAGACATCATAAGGGATATGGAACTCCGCCCTCCAGCGACTCAAGTCCTTCCTGGTTGCTGAACTCCGGATCTAACCGAGGGTCCACGGGGAGTGTTCCGCGGCCCGAAATGACGTCCGCTTCACGGGTTCATAAGGGTGGGCGACCGAGTATGCACCGAAATCAAACTGAGGACGTGGTCCGGCCAGCCTCTCCATAAGTCCGGGGAATGCCAGAAAGGCCCGGCCGAACACACTGTTCTGCTCCAAATACAGCCTCACCGCCTCATCCTTGTCTACCGGCGAGCCTTTCTGCCCCGCTGCCGACCTCGCTGCGTCAGCCTCGTTAAAAAGCTCTTCAACCTCCGTGGGTGCGATTCCCGCACGAATGGCCTCGACGGATGTCTCCATGTGAAGAGCTGCGGAGGTCTCTTCCCGGGCAGGTGAAGCCGCGGCGGCGGAAGAGCTACCCACCTCATACACATTGGATCCTCCTCCAGACATGTTCGAAGAGAAAAGGGGGGAGAGAATTTTTGTTCTTACCTAGAAAGAAAGTCGATCGGCGCAAGAAGCTTTAAGGAATTTCAGCAGAGTCTTCGTCTAAAGGCAAGGGCGCATAAAGATCTAAACTCCAGTAGCCCTAAGCCCTTTTATAGGTGAGAGCAGGGACCTCTGTATAAATAGGCGGAATCCCGGGGGCTGAAGTGCAACTGTCGGGGGAGACACATTAAATGCATCCCTCGAAACCCGCATACGTGTTGTTTCGAGGGCACGCCAGGCGACAAGTCCAAAAAAAACCATCGGACTCCCCCAACGGGAGAGTGACGCGTGTCCTTGTGACGTTTCGAAAGCCCGCCTCCACTTCCCGCTATTTCCAGCGCCTAAGGAGATCGTACGAATTTGAAACCAGTTCGTCCAGGCGACGATCGTCCGTTTCATAAGTAGATGAGTCGCTCGTTTAAGACAAGCGATCGCTAGCAGTGCCACCTCACCCCACGTCTTCAACATCAGAGCGAGCTAGGGGGCAATTGTTGTGCGGCGATTTATGCGCCTCGATGGCGATCAGCATAATGATCAGGAGCCATAATTATACTCTAACATTAATATCTGTACTCTCTAGTATTCATATTAATAACATCTCGCGAGAGCATTCAAGCCCGGGACTAACAACCCCGGCAAATCTTGTGTTATTTATTTCCTCACGGACGTGCTCTCGCACTTTGTTTGTTACTCGTCCATTCCAGCATATTTTCTCCAGATAATATTTTGGGTAACAACAAACGGGTCGAGCACAGCAGTGGCAGTAGGTTATTTCTGATCTCTGCTTTCTGGACGAGCAGCTTAGCGCACGCTAAGATTTTGTACTATAGCGCACGCTATGGTTTAGGCTTAGCGCGCACTGGGTGTCCGGTAGCGCGTGCTAATCCGGCAGTCCAGAACTGGGCAGAATGTTTCTGGACTCGGCCTAGTGTCCAAGTAGCGCACGCTATGGCCCGATAGCACGCGCTATCGAGGGGCTGTTAGCGCATATTACCCTCTGGTAGCGCACGCTAACGGGCGAGAACCGTAGGTTCTGGACTGGTTTTTGGCTGGGTAGCGCATGCTAACTCTAATCGTTAGCGCACGCTAAAGCTCTCTGGTTATAAATACCATAGAGTTGACCTAGATTCATGACTTTTTCATTTCTCGTTCTCTCTCCGACACTTGGGCGATCTTGGGCCATTTTCGAGCGATTTGAAGTCTTGTAACTTCAAGCTATCCTCTTTCTTGAGATCTTGGTGTAGATTAACAACATCTACTTGGGTTCTTCATCCTTAATCCAATGTAATATCCTAGAACCCTATTTTGGGAAATTTGGGGGGTTTTGAGTTTTTATCCGATTCGTTCTGTATTGTTGATTAATCCATGATGTATATGATTAATCTTGGTGGTGTTCTTGTTTTGCCTACGAGTTTATGGTAAGTTTCACGATATTTGTGAAATCGAGAGGGTTCGGTTGTGATTCGTCCTCATCGTTGTTTTTTGTACGAATTTACATGAATCATAGGTGGGGTTTCGGGTGTCTTCCGTTATTGTTACTCTTATCAGATTGGTTGAAATGGTGTTTGACGAATCGTCTAGGTTCGGTGTGTCTAGTTTCTCGCAACCGCGATTGTTTCATTTCGCATTTTCGTCGAGGCAAGTACTCCTAATGAACTTACATGCTTAACGTAGTAGTATTGCATGAGTAACGTGTGTGTGTGTGTGTATGCTCACTATGGGTTAGATCCTATGGGGTCTCGGTAGGGGTCCATAGAGGCATGGATCGACGAGCTTGGCTTTTAACCACTATGAGTTAGATCCGACGGGGTCTCGGTAGGGGCCACAGAGGTGTGGACCAACAGTTAATTGTGGTGCATTTTTATAAATGTGTTTTGGGTTATGGCATTTCCGGAAATGTGTGTTGCAAAACTGATTTTTTTGTCATTTGCATGCTTTGACTATATGTGTAAGGTGTAAGTTGTTCATTTGGTCACTTGTACTAGCATAATTGCTAACCCCTTTGGAGACCCGTTTTGGGGAAATTTTTGTTATGAATTTCAGGTTATGCTCAGCCGGACGATCGGGCACTGGGGCAGTACGAGGATGCTGGCCAGGGTTGATGACATGTGCAAATGAGTCTCTATTTCTGTTGCCCTTTTTGATGCTGTTGTTTTTTAACTTGTGAACTTATAGAAATTACCCGCGAGTACTTAGGCATTTCTACTGGGATTATGGTTTGTATTATTAAATGCTATTTATGATTGTCAGTGATGTCTATTTTGCAGGTTATACCAGGCGTTTCATTTATTTTCATCCTGGTGATGTGTGTTTTCTCGCTAACTGAGATAGTTAAATGAATTGTATTTCTTAATTAGCCTGGTGGGTCCCATGTAGGGGTCCACGGCACAGTAATATACCCTGAATATCTTGGGGTGTTACAATACTGTCCATGAATTTGTGAAGGACATCAATGTTTTCTTTTTGAATACCCACACTTTTTAAATTGTTTATTAAGACCTTAAAGCGAGTGTGGGTCTGTTTCAGTGACTCAGAGGATATAAAGAAGAAAGCATCAAATTCTTTTTCCAAGCTTGATTTACGATTTTCAAGCACTTCATCAGTTCCCTCATTCATGATACAGAGATCATCCCAAGTTTCCTTGGCTGTCTCATTGTCTATCAGTGAGTTCATAACATCCCCTAGAAGGTAGTTAACAATCATGACTTTGAGTCTGGCATCTAAGTTTACAAGCCTTCTTTCATCTAAGGTCCACTGGGCCTCTGGTTAGTTGATTTCAATGCCAGTTGTGGCTCCAGGTGTTGGTTTTGTGTCAAAATATAAGAAGTGGGTTTTGTCCCACATTGCTTGTAGAACAAAATGGGTGGGAACCTTAAGGTTATTTAAGGAACTCATGTGGTGTGGTTTCAAATGCACCAGTCAAATATACTTTAACCTTGGTGGTTTGACTCTAGTTAAATTCCTTTCTTGTATTCTCTAGTATGGAGAGTTGGGAGAGAGGTGTGAGTTAGTCAAAGGTTTGTAAGAGTGTGGGGTACAGGGGTCGGGAGAGAGAATGTCTGTGTGATTGTAATAATATTTCACATAGTGGAATTTCTTTCTCCGGGTGCCGTGGTTTTTCTCCGGTTTTGGAGTTTCCACGTAAATTCTTGTGTTGTGGATTATTATTATTTTTTTATGTTATTTCTCGATTATTTCTGCTCATCCTAGTGGATGAATGTGGGATCTTTTTTTTCCCAACAAGTGGTATCGGAGCCCGGATTGGGTCTCTTGAAATTCTGAGTATGCTCTGTGGTCGCAGCGATGTCTGACCTTCCACATCAGAAATGATTTCTTGAGCGTTGTCCGGGGGTCTCATTTGGAGGCGGTTGTTCATTAGGCTAGGGTGGTTCAAGCAGGTGGAGAAATTTGATGAAATGATCAAGTTTGGCTTATGACAAGTATAAGTCAATGATGTGTTGGTACAATCTGGGTTACACAAGGCTATGAAGGTGAACTGTCAAGGTGGAGGTGGAGTTAATCTGGCAAATAACTCCTAATCCGGGCTAACATTGTGACAGTGATGATTTTCTCTGATGAGAAAATGTATGTCCTTTTGGCATATGAGTTGCCATGAAAGAGGATGTGGTTATGTTAGTGGGTCCACGAATTTGCGCACGGGTATTGGCTTGTCATGGAAAGATGCCGGGTGTGGTGGAATTTTACACGGGCATTGGTTTGACATGGATGTAGGGTGTGTGGTGGAATTTACACACGGGTATCGGTTTGGCATGGATACAATGTGTGTGTTATGTCGATGGCTGAAGGACTTCCAGGAGGGCCAAAAGTTGGGAGTTGCACCATAAATTTCAGCGGGTTTTTCGATATGTGCCGAGGAAATTCTTAGAATGGTGTATTCTAAGTGGTCTACTCATATGATGGAGTAGGATTCTCTAGTTTGAGAATGATGGTTCTCTGGATTGAGAGTCATGATTGTCGGTGAAGACAATGGAGCTTCTTTTATTTTGCCAAGGTGGAGTTTGTTGGTTTTGTGTCAAAATATAAGAAGTGGATTTTGTCCCACATTGCTTGTAGAACAAAATGGGTGGGAACCTTAAGGTTATTTAAGGAACCCATATGGTGTGGTTTCAAATGCACCAGTCAAATACACTTTAACCTTTGTGGTTTGACTCTAGTTAAATTCCTTTCTTGTATTCTCTAGTATGGAGAGTTGGGAGAGAGGTGTGAGTTAGTCAAAGGTTTGTAAGAGTGTGGGGTACAGGGGTCGGGAGAGAGAATGTCTGTGTGATTGTAATAATGTTTCATATAGTGGAATTTCTTTCTCTGGGTGCCGTGGTTTTTCTCTGGTTTTGGAGTTTCCACGTAAATTCTTGTGTTGTGGATTATTATTATTTTTCATGTTATTTTTTGGTTATTTCTGCTCATCCTAGTGGATGAATGTGGGATCTTTTTTTTTCCCAACACTAGGGGTGTTCAAAACCGGATATCCGGACTTTCGGATATCCGAAATTTCAGATATCCGAAAATCCGGATAGTAGATTTTGATATCCGATATTCGTATCCAAAATTTCGGATATCCGATTTTCGGATACGGATATCGGATATCCGAATATCCGGAAAAAATATGAATTGTGTTCGGATATCCATATATTCGAAAAAAAATATTCGGATATGGATATCGGATATCCGAATATCTGAAAAAAACTTCGGATATAGATATCGGATATCCGAATATTCGAATGCTTTATATTATTTAAAATATAAAAAAATAAAAATTTTAAGATTTTTCGGATATTTCGGATATTCGAATATCCGATTTTTCTGAAAAGTACTATCTGATATCCGAATCCGAAGTTCTGGATATCCGAATTTTCGGATATCTGGAACTTCGGATTTTCGGATATTTCGGATTGGATATCGGATATCGAATATTTTGAACACCCCTACCCAACACCAGGTGCCTTAGTAACATAGGGCCATTTGTTAAAATTCAATGTCAGCAATATGAGTTAAAAAATCTCTTTTTCCATGATGTAAATTCTTCATCATCACTTAGCATGGGACCATTAGCATAATAGCCACCATCCCTAGTGTTTGTTAATTCAGGAATACTTTGGGTTGTGATGTCGGATCTCAGGTTATTATATCAACTTGTCCTCTCTGATACCACTTGTTAGTCCCGGGTTTTGTAAAGTTAAAGTAAAATAAATACAGAACACAAACAACCAAAGTACTTTTCAATGGATAATTCTTTATTGATTGAATCAAAGAATTATAAGGTGTTGTGCTGAAATAAGTTTGACACACAAAACTTAACAACACCTAATTGAATGACAAATACAAATACTTATACAAAAGTCGTAGTTGTTGATACTAGTTGCAATGCTGATTGCAAGACTATTTGTAAAGTACACAACAACGTTCGAATACATATATTTTCGACAATTACAACATTGGACAAACATCTCTATTTATAGGCAGCATTCCCTTTGGTAGTTGTGAGTGGAATCCACGTGTCACCCATCCAGTGGATCCGTACAGGAACATTCAATGCGTCCTATGTACTTTCACCAATTTACAACAAAAGGGATGTTATGCACAAGGCTCAAGACAACTGTTCACCCTTCTCTAGTTGTACTTTGAACAGTCAGAGACTTTTGCCACCCATTTATGACTTAACGTTTTTCTGCCTAAGTGTTTGTCAGCAGTCGTAAGGCCAGCGAGTGATTTGTCAACACTCGCTAACCTGTCTTGGTTGTCTTGTGCTAATTCTACGTTATTTCCGCTGATCCCGCATCAGCGAGACATAACATGTCTTCAAGTATTTCTTCGAAATACATGAATTCTGTCTCTTAAGTGAATCAGAAGATCAACAACTATGATTACTTTGTTAGTGGAATTTCTATCCCAACAGATAGTCCTTGTGGTTTGGTCTTTTTCACACTCTCCGTCCCTCATCGTGATTTTTTGCACGTATGGTCAATGAAATCACTTTTTGATTGCAAGAATGGTCTCTCCATTTTGAAACTTTTTGCATGTTTAGCCTCTTGAATCATTGTTTCAATGCACGAATGATCCCTGTTATTTAGTCATTTTTTTTTTGAAGAGGGACCATTCTTGCAATGAAACAATGGTTTAAGGGACCATACGTGCAAAAGTCTTCAAAATGGACTAAACGTGCAAAAAATGGTAAACCACATAAACCTTTCATGCAATTTACTCATTATATTTATTTAGTTTTACACAGTTAATATAGAAAGACACCCAAATACAATACTAATCAACTGCCTGCGGTGATTTCTAACCCTCCAATACTCAAGAAAAAAGATGTAAAAATGATAGCCTCGTTTTTTTTTCAACATCTTTTATTTATTTTTGTCAAATTACAATATTACCAAACAATAACATTTCAGTAGTTTTATATGTTTTCCTGCGTATTACGGGGTAAATAAAATAACACGATGTAAATGTCCAGAGAAACATGCAAGATCGACAAAAAGCACGTTCATAGAAAAACAAGGCAAAAAACAAAACCAAGCAGTACAAAACAAAAATATCGATCACAGATTTTAAAAAATGTACGTCACATTTAAACAAGTATAAAATCATGCAATTAAGGGAATAAATACTATTTTAATAGTTTCGGTAATCATATCAACGAACAATATAATCATTTTCTTGCAATGGAAGTTATACTCTTCATTTTAGTCTTTAATAATGATATATTGATAGATAGATAGATAGAAAGATAAAATCCCTTTGTCCGTAAGCCCTAGATATATTATCATATCCTTTGGTCGGAGATCCATGGCTTTCTTGCTTGCTAAAAGCCTTGCTTCTAATCCTCTGATCAGATCTATTACCTTATTTCATTTGGGGGTCCTCGGCTCATCTTCTCGTCTCTTTAGCAGCAAATTCCGTCTACATGATAGTGATGAGTTTAGTTGCAAGTTAAAACCACCAACTACCTGCATATCTGATGTACTTAATCATGTCAATGGTATGTATATACGTATTTATTTTACTCGGTATTATGAAACTAGAACCCACAACTTTATTGATTGATGGATTATAATACTTCTATGACCAACTCATTTGGTTGATGCACGTAGTTTACCCCTAATTATTGATATGTGTGTTTGGTTAATTAGTTACTAAATGCTAGGAACCTTACGGGTTGAAATACCCGAGGGCCGACCAAGAGGCCGGTGTCCATGATTCACGTGAACCTCGTGGTTTTTCTCGTATATCGTAAAATTTAGTAACAGTTATCTATTTTTATAAACTACATCAGTTCTATTTAAGTTGTGCTACAAGTATTTAATTAGTGCATTAGATTTTTACTGATAGGAAAAATTTATGTACCTGTGAATACTAACTCTTGGGTCCGCGGGAAACACGTACCAAAGCTATATTTATATTTAAACTAGATTTATTGTTTACTTATTATTATGATTTCAGAAGCAATATTTCCACGAGTCTCAGCAACTAGGAATCTAGCCCGTATACTAAACGCGATGGACGATCGCGTGGGTGTGCTTGATGCTGATAGTGGTTGCCCAAGGTGGGATGTGATACAGGATTTAAAAGCCCTCTACCTAGTTCGCGATGTGTCTGGACTCCCAAGAAAAGATGAGATATTTCGAGAGGAACCAACTCCAGGTATCATAATATAACTATATTTTACTACTACATACTTTTTGCGAAGCAAATTAATTAACTTAATTTTTGATAATTAACTTAATTATCAATCAAATATCTATTTTCTTTAATCACTTGTTACAGAACACAGACATGTCTTTGGTTGTGTACGCGTATGCATCTTTTCAAAAACGCTTACACTTATCGTTGGAACATAAGGCCCTGATTCGGAGGCAGCTTATCAAGGGTACCAAGCTAGAATTTGGATTCCATCCGAGTCCAACTCAACACGGTATATCAAAATGGATGTGAGGAATGAGGTCCTTACAATAATTATTCCCAAGGAAGTAAAAGGGAAGTGGATTCATAGAATCACCATGTCACCAAAATACTTTAGGCCAGCATAATTTAAGCGCGCAACACAGAGTTAATGTGACAAAATTTGTTCTTTTTACGGAGTATTACTTTAGAAATTAATGGATGTCGTTGAAGTAAAATGTTACATTTTAATTGGCATGTTATTCCTAGAATATAGACTAAGGATATATATATATATATGCGCGCGTGTGTGTGTGATAATAAATAGAATAATTAAATATACATTTTTATCTATAATCTATAATACATTATAAAGCATTTACCCCTCCTTTTTTTAAGTTTCCACATTTGAAATACCTAATTTACCCCTATCAGATAAACATTAATTTATATATATATACTTTCCTTAAACATTTAGTCAAACTTTATTATTTATATAACTACCTTATTTAATTACCAACTTAATTTATTATAACTTAAATTTTATAGCTTTTAATTATAAAAATAAAATTTTCAAAGATTATCTATAAAGTTAAATGAAATCTTTCCGGTATGACAAACAATTATTGAACACCGTCAACGAGAAATTTAAAATCCCACTGCATCGCGCGGGTACTAGAGGTGGCCATGGGTCGGGTCGGGCCGAATCGGGCCGGGCTGGAACTTTGGAGCCCAGTACCGTCCCATGTATTTAGCGGCACTGGGTCGGTCGCGCCATGACCCGCCCGCCCCGTCGTGGGCAGTGTGGACCGGGCCGGGCTTGGGGCGGAAGAGTAAAAAAAATTCATAAAAATCAATTTGTAAAAATCTGTTTTCAATTTTTAAAATAAATTAATTAATATTAATTAAAAAATCAATTTACAAAAATCATTTTGAATTAAGAAAAAATGTAAAACATAGTAAAAAAACTGTTTTTCAAATGGGGAGAAAAAGGGGAAAAAATTGGACTTGGACTTAATTTGTAAAAATTAGATTATTTTTTGAAATTTAATCTAATTTCTAAAATTAAGTTGCCTATGTATCCTAAGGAATCAAAGTCCACGTAGTTCTTTTTACTTACCTCTTTACTTACCTGGAACTTAAAGGTAGGTGATGTGCTCAATCGTCGTGTTGGCCACTCCCTGAAGCTCCCGATTCGGATGAAGAATCCATCAGCATTCACGGATCATCATCCTCGTTGTGTTCGTCTTCTTCTTCCGTCCGTCCTTGTTGACGTTTTTCTGCTTGTTCCCAATCTTTTTTACAGACCAGAATCTTCACAACGTCGGGCATCAAGCTCATGTGAACACATAAAATACTCATTTAAGATTTGACTAGAAGAAGTTGAAGAATTAGAGCTTGATGACGATTTTGGTTTTTTGAAAAGAATTGAACATGTAAATTGATCAAATCTACCTTTATTTTTTGAAGTTGACTGAGAGGCTAGAACCTCCGGTTTATATTTTTTAATGTACAAATCAACTAATGAAGCTAATATTTTGACGCACTCATTTACGTACTCCTCTCTACCAAAAGAAGTATCACCTAATGCAATATAATAATAATCAATAAGATTACCGAGTGCTTCTTTTTTCACACCCGGGTCAAGAAGACATGCAACACCATATATGTAAGGAAATTGTGATAAATACTCTAACCATTTTTCTGTCATTGTAGAAATAACTTGAGATAAATGTATATTATTTTTGTGTTCACTTAAAGAACTAACAATTTTACAACATTCTAAAATAACCAAGTGCACATTAGGTTCATAAACGTAAGAAAATAAATATGTAGAATTATTATAATCACGTAATATACTATCAACAATCGTAGCAAGTTCCCAATGAGCCTTAGTTATGAGGTCTTGCTCGGCTAAATGTTTTGGATCAGAGTTATATAATTGAGTAATAATTTCTTTATAAGAAATAGCATCATCAAGCAATTTAAAAGTAGAGTTCCAACGGGTATGTGTGTCAATGCTCCATTTTTTTGATTTCAAATTACGTTCCTTACATAGATGTTTATAATATCTCCTAATATGTTGACTCAGTCTTAGCCATTTAATTATTTTTTTAATTGGATTTAAAAAGGGTGAAATCATATCAATTCCTTTTTTAGCTGACAAATTCAAGACATGGGCACAACATCTAATATGCATAAAAATACCGTTTGCAAGTAAAGGCAATTCGTCCAACAAATATTCCATACATTTATTATTCGCGGCAGCATTATCGAGAGAAAGAGAAAGCACTTTATCAAATATATTAAATTCCTTACAACATTCAATTATTCTATCTTTTAGATTTTTAGCGGTATGTGATTCTTCCATAATATCAAAAGCAATAATACGTTTTTCTATTACATATTCAGTTCCAATCCAATGAACTGTAATGCAAAGATAAGGTTCACCAGTTGGAGAAGTCCAAAAATCACTAGTAAGACATACACAACCTTCAAATCTTTTAAAAACTTCAATTAATTGAGCACGTTGAATATAATATTGTTGTTGAATACGCCGTTTAAGAGTATTCCTTTGTATTCTCCGATATGCTGGTTGCATTAAAGTCCTAGTCATAATTTCTAAATTTTCACTTTCACCATGACTTAAAGGCAGTTCATCAAGAGTAACATATTTAGCAAATCCGTCAATTAATTTTTGTTGATTGTAAACGAAAAGCATACCTACACCGAGCGCTTTTGAGAAATAGCCGGATAGTTGAGATTGATCATCTGAACGTTCTTGACCATGATTATCCTTAGTCAAACCATGGTCATTTGCCAAATGACGAGCTAGTGTTCCGGTTCCGGTACCAGTTTTTCAAGAAAAAATAGTAGTTTTCTTTTGATTTTTGCATACAAGACATATCATTTTCCAATGCGTTGGTACGGTACCGATAGCCCTCTCATAAAATGCCCAAACCCATGATTTTTTATTTTTATTTGAAGCTTCGGCCGTATGTTCGGATGGAGGTGGCATGGTAGACGTAGTAGAGTCTTGAGAGAGATTGTGAACTAATAACAATTTATAATAATAAGTACTAAATAAATAAACTCTACTAAATATAAAAAATAATACAAAGTAGAAGTAGTAAACTTACCGAAATACAAGTTGGTTTCATTGTCATCGGTTCCTTCATGATGAACGTTCCTTGATCCGTCCGCCATAGTATTATACAATTATATAAAGGTACTTAACAAAAAATAATAATGCAAGATTACAAGTTGTGAAAATTAACTTGAGAATTGTGCAAACTTGAGAATTAAGAAGAAGAGTGAATAATGGTGTGGGAAAATGGTTAAGATGTGTTGGTATTTATGAGATGCATTTTTAAAAAAAAAAAAAATTGAAGGCTGGTTGACGGTTGGGTTGCCAACGGCTATGTGAACCAAGTTGGTTCAACCAACCAATAGGTTGGTGCCACATCGCATGACCAGCCAACCATTTAAATTTGAATGGTGGGCTTTGGGGTGAGCTGGAGGTGGGCTGGGGCCGGGCTAGGGGTGGGCCGGGCTGGGGGCTGGGCCGGTTTGGGCTCGGAGGTGGGCCGGGCTGGGCTGGGTCTGGGCTGGAGATTTCGGAACCGGGACCGACCGGATGACCAGGGGGCTGGGCTCGGTCCCGGGCCGGGCTGGCCCGGTCGGCCCACGGGCCTAGAAAATCCGGCCCGGCCCACTGGCCACCTCTAGCGGGGTACTATGCTAGTTCATTATAAGTCATTCGGAAGTTCGAATCTCAATAGGTAAACATCTTGGTGGTGGTCATGAAAAAGGTTTGGAAATAATAACAGGACACCTCGGTTGAGCCGCGTATATCTAAGTCAAAGACTCGTCATTGGGTAGCCTGAATAAGAGAAAAACTCAACCGTTTAAATTTTATTCATTGTATATATGATTACTAGTCTTTGGGGCATGTCCGATGGACGGGTGGTTTCAAAATATATGTCTTATAGATTTCGTTTCAATATTTTTTGAGTTTTTATGATAAATTATAGAATTTTGTCCAACTAAATAAATTGATAACATATAAAATAATTATATGATAGCATGTTCAAAAGTTATCTAATTCAAACATTAAAAAATTAAACAAAAATAGTAGTACTTAATTAAAACATTAAAAATGCCGACATTAAAACATTAAAATGCACACATAAGAGAAACAATAAGAATCCAAAAAGATAAAAATTTGAAATAATCAGGATTACAAACTTGTAATATATCAAATCAACTTGTAGTTCTAAATTAAATGGCGTATAAGTTTCGTTTCAATGTATTTGTTTTAAAAATAAAAGTATATGAAAACACAATGTTAGATTAATTAGAATTGACTACTTAACATATATAAAAATGTATTTTTTTTAATAGAATGTTATGTTGAAAAAAAAAGAAATGTAATTCACGGAAAAAATAAAATATAACATAAACAAAGGTCATATATAAAAAGAAGGTAACTCAAGTTGTTATCGCAAATATTTGAAATAGTACATGTATTTCAAAATAGATTCGTCAAAATATAGTCCAAAAAAAATACCTCAAAACATTGTTAGATAAGTTGTATTGATCGGAATCTTGTATTCTTAAATTGATAATTATAGAAATTGGATCATAGGTAAAAACTATCTATACTCGCTTATAAAAATTCTACATTTTTCACTCGGCCCAAATCTTTTACTTCCCTTTTTATTCAAATTGCCAGCCAAACACTCATCTCCTTTTCCTTCTTCTTTCTTCTTTCACAACCTATACTGAAAAACGCGCGCGCACACACACACACACCTCTATCCACACATTCTTGTTTCCAATTCATCTCCATTTCGAATCCATCAAAAGGTATTTTTTTTAGAGTGGAGTAGGAACCTAGTCATATTAACCCCTTATAATACAAATTTTATCATGCAACTTTATATTGTCAAATTCTAGCCAATTTCATGAATTGTGGATAATTTTACCCTTCAACCCACCTACTTTTATCTCATCTTTTTCTTTTCATTTATTATTTTTCTCTCTCCTCTCTTTTCGCCTTTCTCCTCTCCATTTTCTATCTCATCATTTTTCTCTCTCCCCTCTCTTTTCATCTTTTCATTTCACCATTCACTTCTCCTCTCCTCTCATCTTTCTTTCTCCATTTCTTTCTCTTTCTCTATCTAAAAATATTCAAAATCTCGCCGGAAACCATCGCCGCCGCTGCTACCCCACAAACCACTATGGAGCTCGTAATATTCTCGACAGAACTCAAGGTTCGGGATCTTCCCTACTCTCTCTTTCGATTTTATTTCTCTTTCTCCATCTTTCTCTCTCTAGAAAAATCCTAAATCTAGCTTGAAATAATGTTATTTTCGTATTTATTTTTGATGATTTACAAGTTTTCATATGATTCCTGGTGATTCGTGGTATATTTGGGGTGATTTCCGACCGATTTATATGTATTGGTGTTTTAGATCTAGTTTTTCGCATGTTTGCATACGTGGTTACGAATTTACAGTTGTTATGATTTATTGATTTCGTACTGGGTTACCATGTTACAATATTGTCATTTCGTATCACTGTGCCTTGATTTACTGTTAAGATTTTATCATTTCGTATCAGTATGAAGTTACGAAATTTGAATTTCATAACACATTTGTGCCGATTTGAAATTTTCGTATTGGAGATTTGGTATACATGTTACGAATTCGTAACGGTTACGATTGGTGATTGATACGATTTGTGGTTGAACTGATAGGTGAATTCATACGAATCTTGTTATTATCGCCTGTTTTTCTCAGATTTGTTACACATGTTACGAAAAATTCAGTTTTGTATTGAATATTGTGATACGAATTTACATTTTCGTATTGAAGTAATGGTACGAAAAGCAAGAATAAATGATACGAAATGTGTTCATAATAAGATTATAACTCTGTTACGAATTTAGAATTTCGTATTGGATATTTTGTATCCTTGTTACGAAATTCGTATTTGGTATCGTCATTTTTATGCTTATTGGGTTTTTTGTGCGATTTAGTAACACTGTTAATTATGTTGTTATGAAATTCGTATTTCATAACAAATGTTACCAATTTCGTAACAGATGTTACGAATTTCGAAATTCGTAACTAATTCTGTTGTGTGAGAAGTGGTTACGAAGTTACGAAATTTAAATTTCGTAACACATTTGGGGTAATGATACGAAAAGCAAGAATAAGTAATACGAAATGTGATTTTCATAATAAGGTTATAACTTTGTTACAAATTAGAATTTCGTATTGGATATTTTGTATCCTGTTAAGAATTTCGTAATTTGTATGGTCATTTTTAAGCTTATTGAGTTTTTTTGTGAGATTTAGTAACACTATTAATTATGTTGTTACGAATTTCGTATTTCGTAACAAATGTTTATCAATTTCCTAACATATGTTACGAATTTCAAAATTCATAACTAATTATGCCGTGTGAGATGTTGTTACGAAGTTACGAAATTTAAATTTCGTAACACATTTGTGCGATGTACATATTTTTTTTCCTGTTTTTTAACCCGGTTAAGAAGTATAATTTCGTAACACTTATTGTTGATACGAATTTCGTAACATTGTACTCCTTTGCTTTTGTTGTGAATTCTTGTTACGCCGTAACTAATTCTGATCAGTTACGAAATTGCAAAATCATAACAGGTTGTGTTTTGTAACGGTGTTACGAATTATAATTTTGTAACATAATTTGCTATTTCTTAACATTATTTACATGTTCCGAATTATTGATTTGATTTTATTGTTTGTTTATTGTAGAACAAATGAACTTTTAGTCGAAAGAATCTGGCATCAGAAGGTGGGGAGAATACAGTAAAGGATATCCGCTGAAATCAATACTTGGAGCCTTCATGAAACTCCCCGATATCGTCTTAAGATCCGAAAAAGCGCTCCATTACATCATGACTTGTTTCTCTATTACGAATTATAATTTTTTTATTTCATATCAACATGACTTGTTTCTCTATTACGAATTTACGATTCCGTATCAGTTTGTCATTATTCTATGTTACGAATTTTACAGTTCATATAAATATACCTTGTTTCTCTGTTACGAATTTATGATTTCATATCACTTTGTCATAATTCCATGTTACGATTTTAAGAATTCGTATCAGTTTGTCATAATTCCAAGTTACGAATTCAATATTTTATATCAGTGCGATGTACATATTTTTAAACTTAAAAATTTACAAAATACAAAACAATACCTCAAAATCGACTTCAAGTCGCGAAATCAGAAAAAGGAAAAGAAAAAAAATGAAGAAAAAAAAGCAAGAAAAAAAGGTGAAAAAGAAAGAGAGAAAAAAGAAAGAAAAGAGAAAAATGAAAAAATGAAGAGTGGAGAGAATATTTTTCGAGAAAAAGAGAGAGAGAAAAAGAGAAAAGAGAAGATGGAAAAGAAATGAAGAAAAAAGAAT
Source organism: Orobanche coerulescens (assembly GCA_033398695.1). Classification (NCBI taxonomy): domain Eukaryota; kingdom Viridiplantae; phylum Streptophyta; class Magnoliopsida; order Lamiales; family Orobanchaceae; genus Orobanche; species Orobanche coerulescens. The sequence goes on along the minus strand of CM065814.1, from coordinate 32,720,554 downwards.
GGGAAAAAATAAAGAAAAAATAGGGAAAAAGTGAAAAATAGGGGTAAAATGGTCCAAAAATACTAAAATTGGTTAGAATTTGTCCATATAAAGTTCCTTGACAAATATTGTAGTCCACCTAGTCAAAGTGGCTATTTGGTTGTATTACCTCTTTTTTTTATCCCTTACATGTGTTTCTCTTTTTCTTTAATTGTTCTCGTCACCGAGTGTTATATATATACACACACACTATATGTGTGTTCTATGTGAATGAGTATGTATACATGTGTGCCTGTGATTGGTTGATATGCATATGTGATATATATATATATATATATATATATATATATATATATGCGCGCATATTTTGAATTTGTAATAAGTTTGTTTGAACTTGCTCGGATTAGATTTAGGGTTGAAAAAGATAACAAAATGTAACTTTGATCCTTAAAAGGAGTTGGATTTTTGATTGATTGTGTTAACCCCTAAATCAAATAAGGGTTAGATCCGAGCAAAATTGCTCGGAAGCACCTACAAGTGTAAACAATTCTTCATGGAAAAACCCATGGATCCGAGCATCTTTTACTCAGATACATGATTTTTCAAAGATTTATGAGTAAAATTGCAAGCACCAATTTTTTTTTTTTTTTGGAAAATCTTAAACTTGTGATTTACTTATTGTTTTAAAGAAGCATGATCCGAGCAAATTTTGCTCGGATCCGTTGACAACTCGTGACTGATTGTTTACCCATTCTGACATACTTGATTGGATGCGTTAAACATTTTGATTGATTTGTTGAAGTTTTTAAAAGGAACACGATCCGAACATTTTTTGCTCGGAACCATTAAGGTTTAACAAATCCTAGCAATTCTTGCTCGGATTGTCCCTCATTAATTTGTTTCTCACAACAATCAGCATACGATCCGACCAAATTTGCGCGGATCCCTTGGACTTCAGGGAAACGTTTTGCAATTGTTTTTGATCATATGGTTCATAAGGAAATAATCTAACAAAAACAAATGTTAAGGTTGGATCCGAGCATTTATTGCCAGGATCCTTTGATACTCATGGAATTTGATTCAAGGTCAAGTTAGTTAGATCCGAGCATTTTTGCTCGGATCATAAAAAGACTTAACAATTTTTTTTGTTTTTTTTTGTCTCATTTTTTTTTCTATTTGTTTGTTTGCATTGTACATAATGTTTTGTTAAATTGTTTTGTGTATATACTAATAAAACAACAATTTTCTTTTATTTTGTCTTTTCAGAATTAAAAAATGGCTCCCAAAGTTCCTAAAGTTCCCCTTAAAAAGTATAATAACTATTATTTGGATCCAACAATCTCAACACAGTGTCAGTTAATGGTCGAAATTCTTAAGGGTCATCCAATTTATACTCGATTAACCAGGACAGCGAAAGTTCCCTTCGAATATCTCCAACAACTTTGGAACTCCCTTGTTTTTGTTGATAATTCTCCCCATATGGGTCCTTAGTTTCAGTTTCAACTCGAAGATTCAAACAACGAATTCACTCTTCATTTCTATCTCGATTATCTTCGTTCCGCTCTTGGGTTTCCCGAGTCGAATGTTGTCCAAACCAAAACAAAGAAGGTTTTGATCCCATACCCGAAAACAAAGTCTTTTTCAAGAAAATTAGAAAGTTGGGTTATGAGGAAAAATTCACCAAAGTCAAAGATTTCCAAACACAAAAACTTGCTCGTATGTGGTGTACCATGTACTCAATTCTCAACCGTTGTCTCACTCCATCTAACACGGGTATGGATGGTGCCACAGTCTCTAGTTTACAACTGTTCTATGGTGTGGCGTATCATAAACATATCAATTTCGCCTCTTGTGTATGGAATCTTATGCACAATATCTTTGTAACCAGAAAACGAGATTACATCCCATAAACCCGTTTCTTTTCTCTCATCATTCATCGATTTCTTCTTGAAAACCCAAATATTGATTGTCTATCTCATCACCCTCTAGTTCATATGCAACCAATGAAAACTTTACAGAAAAACACCGATGCTCACCAAAAGGATGTCATGGAATACATTACTATCTACTCACATACGGAGCACTTAACAACCGATGCTCCCAGCCGACGTGAGAAAAGAAAAGCCGGTGAGGGTAGTTCAAAAAGAAAGAAAAAGAGAAAGAGGGTAGTAGTGGAAGAAAGTGAATCTGGATTTGATGAAATTCCCGGGGTTATGGGATCTGATGGGGTTGTTAGAGAAAAACGTGCTAAACTTGCTAAAAGCCTTGCTACTAATTCCCTGATCAGACCTGTTGTCATGTTTCGTCCTACAGTCGGCTTATCTTCTCATTTCTTTAGTGTCAATTTCTGTCTAGATGACAGTGATGAGTTTAATTGCAAGCTAAAGCCACCAACCGACTGTGAAGCTGAAGTCCTTAATGTTGTCAATGGTGCGTTTTTCCATCTTGTTTAATTTTGGACATTTACTAAATGACAGGAACGACCAAAGTTGTATTTGTTTGGTATTATATAAATAACATTTACTATTATTCGATTACTGTTTGATTTTCGAATGATTATCAGAGGCGTTTTGTCCACGAATATCATCAACTAGGAATATGGCCCGTATACTAAACTTGATGGATGATAGCGTGGGTGTGATTGCTGCCGCTAGTGGTTGTCCTAGGTGGGATGTGATGCAGGATGCAAAAGCTCTCTACATAGTTCGCGATATGACTGGACTTCCAGGAAAAGATGAGATATTTCGAGAGGAATCATCTTCAGGTATCATTATATAACTATTCTACAAGTAGATACTTTTTACAAAACAAAACAACTTTTACTGATGACTGTGTGCATTATCAATCAAAAACTGAATTTCTTTAATTAATTTGTTACAGAATGCAGACGTGTCTTTGGTTGCGTACGTGTATGCAACATTGCATTACATCTGATCTTACACTTATCGTAGGAACGAATGGCCCTGATCCAGGGGCAGCTTATGAAGGTTACAGAGTTACGATGTTTTTACCGTCCCGGTACAGCTCAACATGGGATATCAAAATGGGTGTGAAGAATGAGGTCTTGACAATAATTGTTCCCAAGGAAATAAATGTAATATCCGACGGAAATTCTTGCTTACTGTTGTATTATTCGGATAATTCAATAGTGTTGTAGTCTTGTTGCATTTATGTAATGTTTATTGATGTTGGAATATATCATAAATAGACTTAGTAATAACTACCACTCGCATTATGTTTTAAATTCTCAACGTTGTATAGATAAGTACTTTTTTTGAGCTATTAAACCTGAGCCTAACGTACGCTACTCCTTTAGCATAGCGTACGCTATTTTGAGGCCTTTACGTACGTAGAATGGTACCTGTTACGTACGTAACCAGTGTAATCGTATTCGATCTCAACTTTCGGCGTGTTGGGTCGGACGGGATTCGAATATCTGATCTTTTGGAGGCAACCTAGTTGACCTACATTACGTACGTAATGCCTCAAGCGGTAACGTACGTAATGATGTTCGTATTTCAGTCCAGTAGCCTCTGGACTTAGCTTACGTACGTAATACTTTTTGTGTAGCGTACGTAAAACTGTTAACGTACGTTATCCTCTTGTGATAAGGTACGTAACGAACTGTGCTGTTATAAAAAGACAACTTGTGTCTTTCATTTTGCGCGTCCAAACTCCAATTTTTCACCCATATAATCATCCCCCTCCATCCCTAAATCAAATTTACCTTCTTCCAACTTGTGTTTGAGCTTTACATTTTGATTTTGGAGCTTGTTGATTGGAAGTTGGAGTCATTCTTGAAGCTTAGATTGTGTTCTTGTGGTTTTGGGGTATTGTTCTTCATTTCTGAAGGTATGTTATACGATTTAACCCTATAATCTCGTAATTATAATGATAGTGATTAAGTATACTCCACCTAGTGATGAATTAATCAAGCTAAACATGTTTGTAGTTAAGCTTTTATTAAACTTAATGATAAATATGATGATTAGGGGATTTGTAATGATGTGTTCTTGGTGTTTTAAATGGTAATGATCATGTTTAGTAAACCACACTCTTCTTGCTGGACTAATAACACCATTGGAATAATAATAGTCCTTGTTTCCTTATAATGAAAATAACTTGTTGGAATAATTACCATAAAATGTTTTAAGAAACCCTTGTTGATCATTAGAAGAATGAAATGATCTTCTTGAACCTAAGCTAGGTGAATTCAGAGGAATGATATTTAAATCTCCAGGTTAGTTAGAAGATTATAAGGATGGTGTTAAACTTGAGATAGTCTTCATGATCATGATATAGATTTATCACTAATTAAACTCAACATAAGTGATTGTGTGTAATGCAGATTTTTACTTGTAATCAATTGAGATGTTCTTGATAAGTTTAAAGGGTATGAGATTATTGTTTAACACATTATGGATCACTTCTTAATCCAGCAAACATTTGGTAACATCTTGTAATCAATTGTAAGAATAGAATGGTATTGAATAAGGTTCTTGGAGTAACACTTCAATATCTTAAAAAAGTCGAACTACTCAAATGGGAATTAGGATGTTATCTCGTTAAAATTTGGTATAGACGATCATATGAACGTATTATTGAGTAAAATATACTTCATTCAAGGCTGATTGTTCGGGTAACCTATTTTGAATCGAGGGCCGTCCGTTCGTTCGTTTGACAAGGAAGGACTATTCTCGCTTCCGTATTGAGACAAGTTATCTTGCTTGGTTATAATGATGTGTGGATTCTTATGATGATTATGCATTTCGTGTAAATGAAACACTTATAAACTTGTGACTTGTGATGTGAGTTTGTCCTTAATGATGTTCCGTTTTCATCATGGGATTGTATTCCCAAGTTTGTCACTTTCGAACCCTTGATATTGTTGACCTTATTGTCATTTCGGTGAGTCCTCGATCTTTAATCAGATTTGTGAATTATTGAATTCGTTGTCATGTTGCATCGTGACATATCCGGAGTCATATCTACGTTCCGATTGGATATGGTGTAGGATTTTTAGCCGGGCACATATATAGTCATGCGTGAATATTTTCCGTGTTGGGCTGTGCACACGAGATGTAGTTCGTTGAGGCTAATTAGGTACATTGTCCCACGTATATCCTGGATTCTGTATACGGGGTGGACATGTGTACTGACACATATTCGGATCGGGCGTACTGTGATGTCCCTCTTGAGCCGTACAATCTTAGTCGTTCATAGTCCATTTGTACATTTGGATGTGTTCGACGTTTTTTGACTAAGCGTTCATACGCCCGAGGGGTATGTTCGTTAGTCGGGTTGTTTTCCTTGAAATCTCATATATATGAATTGTATAATATCTTGAGAATCATTTATCATGTATATCTGATCCTGTGTTGGGCGAAATACTTGTGTTGTATTTTAGGTCGAGGAAAAGGCAAGGCACGGGAAGATCAGGGTGATCACGAAGGGTTCGAAGGATACTAGTTCGGGGGCCCCAAGTCTTTTATTATCCGGTCGTGTTCGTATCGTGTAAGGTTATATTTCCACTTTATTTAATTTAAGAACAAATGTATTGTTATTTAAAGTATATTCCATCTCCATATGGATTATACTTATATTTTGGATCCTGTGTATAATAAGGCCGTTGGCCATACTACTGTAAACTCCTAATCGGAGTAAGTACAATGTTTTGTGGTTCGGTATCACATGTATTGTGTATTTAATCTGTATTTTGGGTATCGCCTGGTGGGTCCCAGTGTGGGGTCCACGACACTGTAATGGCCGCCATATTGGGGTGTTACAGAAGATGGTATCAGAGATGTCATTTTTTTTATCTTTTAAGTCTTGGTGTATTGAACTAGTATCAAGAGACCTTCGCATCACGTGTGACCCGTGCGAGCGCCTGATCCTACGAGCCAAATGCGGTACATACTTTATGAACCATGATTAAATTACTGACATGATATTGATATCTGAATGGATCTCTTTGTTGATCTTGGCATTTTAAGGGTTTGTGGCAGGAATTATCTGATTGATGATACGAATAAAATTCTGGATTGATTATATGATTGAAATTGTTCGACTCAAACATCGATATGATATTATGTGTGACCCTCGTAGTGACGATAACTCATTACGAACTGTTTTCTTGAATATGTAATTTCTTACTGCCATTAACTTAGCATGATTCCTGATTGGTATCATGAACTGTACTTATGGTTATCTTTACAAATTGATTCTTTGAGTATGGAAAGAAATTTGAGAGGCCGTGACAGAGGGGGACGAGGCCGCGGAAGGGGCCGAATCCCGATACCACGAGCCAACAGGCGTGCGAATGCAGAGCATAGTTCCGCAGGCAGTGATTCGCCTTCTAGGGACCAATCGCACCACACTGGACGCGAGGATGCTCGTGTCGATCCTTACACTGTGATGCAGGGCATGATGGCTCAGATGACCCAAATGGGTCAGTTAATGGAAACTATGCAGAGAGCTGCTACCGACCAGCATCAGGGGCCAGCTCTTGTGCATGGCGGACTGGTGAGTCGGATCATCAGCGACATCTCTCGCCAGCAACCCCCGATTTTTGAAGGTTCCTCTGAGCCGGATGATATCGTGCATTGGATCGAACACTTCGAGAAATTGTTCGATATGGTAGACTGTCCAGCAGAGAATCGCGTCTCCGTAGCAGCTTACTACCTGGGCAAGGGCGCCCACACTTGGTGGCTTTGGGTGAGGCCAGCTGATGGCATATGTATTTGGGAAGAATTTAAAAATCTCATGCTAGACCGTTACTATCCGGGTCCTCTCCGCGAGGCCAAATTATCAGAATTGCTGAATCCGGACCCGTCCGAAGATGATGACGTACTATCCATCGCCGAGAAATTCCAGACACTTCTTCCTTTTGCCGCAACGATTGTCCAAACGGAGGCTGATAAGATCAAATATTTTCTCAAAAGGCTTAAACCCCGAATGAGAATGCAGCTGTTGAACCATCATTGTGTGACCCTACCGGAGTTCATTGGGAAAGCTCTGGAGTACGTATTGACCGCGAAGGAAATTTCCAAGAAACAACCACAGTCTAACAACAAGAAATTCAGGAACCAGAACCAGACAGACAACAACCGGGGAACATTCAAGAGACCCCAACCAGTGCCAAATCCTTCTGAACGGCAACCTACGGCGTCGAAGCCAACTGGATCACAACCTCGAGCGGTCAGCCTATCTGTTGTGTGTTATAACTGTGGAGACCAGGGGCACATCAATTCAAAATGCCCAAGGCCAGTCGTGTCATGCCATACTTGTGGGAAGAATGGACATCGTGCTCATTATTGCAGGAGTGGACTAGGACGTACTCCCGCAGCACCTCATGCTCCAGTACAGTCTTCAGTTCAGGACCGTGCACCTCCGTCTGCTTCTTATCAGACTACCGGGGCAAACAAAGGGATGGGGCGTGGAAATCAAGCTAGTACATCGGGTGCCGGGGCTGCAAAACCCAGAGTCTACGAGATGAAGAAGGCTGAAGATCCCGAAGCCAGCATGATTGCAGGTACTCTCGAGATCCAATCTCAGCTTGTCTGTGTTCTTTTTGATACCGGTGCTTCATACTCCTTTTTATCTGCTTCTTGTTTGAATCGTTTGCAATTAGATCGTGTTATCAATTGTGAACCTTATATAATTGGTCTACCCGATGGTAGAAGAATTGTTGGGAATCGTGAAGTTCAGGACTGCTCGATTCGTATGAACGACCGTGAGTGGTTGTCGAATTTAATTGTGGTCGATTTACCTAAAGATGATGTGATCTTGGGTATCTATTGGATGGACCGTCATGATGCCATAATTAGTGTCCGCAAGTGAACAGTGACCGTCACATCTGACGATGGTGTTGAGTGTACCTTCCAGGGTGACAACCCCAGCCGTTCCGGGAGAGTCATCAGCGCTATGGAAACAGTGAAACTGCTTAATCAGGGGTGTATTGGCTATTGGTGTTACATGACTAAGGTAACGGATCGACCAGTTGAATTGATCGATATTCCGGTAGTCCGAGACTACCCAGACGTATTTCCAGATGAGTTGGCAGGCTTACCTCCACATCGTGATGTAGAGTTCAATATTGAGTTAGAGCCTGGTACGTCCCCGCTTTCAAAAGCACCGTATCGTATGGCCCCGACTGAGATGCAGGAGCTGAAGAACCAACTTGAGGATTTGACTGAGAAGGGCTACATTAGACCTAGCGCGTCCCCTTGGGGAGCACCAGTACTATTTGTACGGAAGAAGGACGGATCCCTACGTCTGTGTATTGATTATCGTGAGCTGAATAGGGTAACCATTAAGAACAAATATCCATTGCCGCGTATTGATGATTTATTGGATCAGCTTCAAGGGGCTGCTGTGTTTTCTAAGATCGACTTGAGGTCTGGTTACCATCAGTTGAGGATTCGTGAGTCTGATATTTCTAAGACCGCTTTTCGTACTCGCTATGGGCATTATGAGTTCGTAGTGATGCCGTTTGGACTGACGAATGCACCGGCAGTATTCATGGAACTGATGAATCGAGTCTTTATTAATTATATGGATCGCTTTGTAGTCGTTTTTATTGACGACATTCTGATCTACTCTCGTGACCATGAAGAGCACGAGCGTCATCTCCATCTAGTTCTCGAGGCGTTAAGGCAGGAGCAGCTTTATGGAAAATTTTCTAAATGTGAGTTCTGGATGAGTGAAGTTATCCTTCTCGGACATGTGATATCAGCTGATGGGGTGCGAGTATACCCACAGAAGACAGAAGCTATCCGAGACTGGCTACCACCAAAGAACGTTAAGGAAGTACGCAGTTTCTTGGGACTAGCAGGTTATTACCGACGGTTCGTGGAAGGTTTTTCCAAAAGTTTCCAACCAATGACTAATTTGCTGAGGAAGGATAAGAAGTATTTATGGTCAGAGGCATGTTCCTCCTTATCTCAAAATATCTAAAACCAAACGCAAATGTCGGGCATGTTCCTCCTTATCTCGAGAATAGATCAAGATGTCGTCAATAAAGCGACTACACACCTGTCGAGGTACTCGATGAATATCTTATTCATTAACTGCATGAATACTGCCGGCGCATTAGTCAACCCAAATGGCATAACCACAAATTCATAATGCCCATATCTCGTCCGAAACGCCGTCTTTGGAACGTCGGACTCCCTCACCTTGAGTTGATAATACCCGGATCTTAAATCAATCTTCGAGAAAACCGCAGCCCCTTGCAATTGATCAAATAAATCGCCTATACGAGGCAAAGGATATTTGTTCTTGATGGTTACTTTGTTCAGCTCACGGTAGTCGATGCACAAAAGTAGTGAACCATCCTTCTTCCTCACGAAAAGAACAGGCGCGCCCCAAGGCGAAGCGCTCGGTCTGATGTACCCTTTTTCCAGAAGTTCTCCCAACTGAGTCTTCAATTCCTGCATCTCTAAAGGTGCCATCCGATAAGGTGCTTTAGAAATCGGAGCCGCATCTGGCTCTAAGTCCACGGTAAATTCTATCTCTCGACCTGGCGGTAATCCCGAAAGGTCATCCGGAAAAACATCCGGATACTCATTAACAACCGGAATCGAAGAGAAGTCGACTTCATTCCCTTCCGTTTTCAAGGCATAACACCAATAGCCCGTACAACCTTTATTCAAAAGTTTTACGGCCTTCATGGAACTGATAAGCAACTTGGATTGGCCCAACTTACGTCCCAAAAATGAGTACTCAGATCCGTCTTTAGTCATCATGGTGATAACCTTGGTACGGTAATTCAAAATCGCTTGGTGACTATCAAGCCAATCCTCGCCGAGGATCACGTCCTCGCCTTCCATATCAACTACAATCAGATTCGATAACCATTCCATACCGGATATAATCACCGGAAAATCTCTAATCTCCCGATTCCCCACAATTCTATCCCCGCTAGGCAGTTTCACGATGAAGGGATCGCAAGCAGTCAAACAAGTTATATTCAAATGGCGTACACAATCCAAAGAAATAAAAGAATATATAGCACCCGTATCAAAAAGTACACGGACTGGATAAGATAAAATATGAATGGTACCTGAAGCCACCGCCGCGTCGGGTTCGTCTGTTCGACGCATCTCATAAACCCGTGGTTGCACCGAACTGACGCTAGAGTTTCCCCCTCCAGCGTTCTGACCCCGTCCCCGGCCCCTGCCAAAATTCTGTTGAGGTTGACCAAAAGATTGTCGCTGATTTACACCCTGATCAAGTGGTATTGGGGCAGAAGCCCGAGTGTCCAAAGTCTGATTCGGCTCGGAACAATAAGCCGTTCTATGTCCCATCTGTCCGCACGTGTGACACTTCAATGGTGGAAAGTTGCATTCCGAATTAAAGTGGCCTGGACGGCCACAATTGTAGCAAGTCATCGTGCGATTTGTGGTACCCGGAGTAGGACGGTAACCCCTCTTTTCTTTATTAGAACGTGACGACTGTCCGACGGAATGGTTAGTCATCTGCGACCTCTGAAAGTTGCCACCCTTGGTGCCAGAAAAATTTCCCGCGACTTTCTGCTTCTTCGGTTCTTCAACGGTATCGTTGTCGGGGCTTAACATATCATGGGCTAAAGCTCTGTCCTGATACTCCTTCAGTGTGGTACAAGCAAATCCGGCCATGTACCGTCGTAAGTCCAAATTCATCCGCATATCAAAATAACGGATCTTATCACGCTCGTTCCGTACTTGATCCTTCACATGGATCAGTTGTTGGTTGTACTCGACAATCGCTTGCGAAACAGGAATGTTCTGCGGTTTAGTCTCGAAAAAGGCTTGGATTCGGCTCTCTCGTACTGGCCAGGGACAAAACTCGGCCTCCAAAAGCTCCTTAAATTCCTCCCACGTGGCAATTCGATCCTGTGGCTTGATGACCTTCCACCAGGTAGCGGCCTCCTTGGTGAGGAAATACTGAGCAATCGGTACTTTCCTCACTTCGGGGCAATCAACCGCCTCGAAAATCTTTTCCAATTCCGCTAGCCAATCTTCCCAGCCTAACGGGTCTGTGGCACCGCCAAACTGTGGAGGGTGCATACGGATTACATTCTGAAGCAAGGCATCCGTGTTTGGGTTCAGATTATTCAGCTGAACAGTTTGGGCTAAAACGGTCATCTGAGTAGCCAATTGTTCAAGTGCATTCGCAACTCCGACGTCCGCGTTGTTCCCCTGGCCGTTCGACTAGTCGTGCTGACTTTCGGTGTCAGGATGCACCGAGTTCGACAAACTGGGGTTGGTCGACCCCGCAACTGAACTGATGGAAACGGCTGCGCCACGACCTCTTCCTCGTCCACGGCACGACCACGGCCACGGCCCCTACCAGCTGACATACTGAAGAACATATAAGGCACGTAAGTACAGTTCAATCGCACGTCATTAAGGTGATCGATTCTCAAGAGCACCAATAAAAAGAAGCATAACGAATAAGGAAACACCAGAAGAGTCAAGTACCGGTCGCACTGTGATGATGGCAGAGTAGTGATACTGCGGACAAATAACAACTCGATCGACCCAAAAGACCGACAGCCTAGGTATCCATAGACCTAAGCTCTGATACCATATTCTGTAACACCCCCAAGTTATTCAGGGAATATTACAGCGCCGTAATCCCCACCGTGGGACCCACAAGGCTAAACATATGCGGAACTATAATTTTTGACCGATAAGGTCTACATACAATGGAAGGAAGAACAATACAAAGGGTATTCAAAACATAACCATTGTATCCAAAGACATCACAACACCAATCAAAATCTCGGCAAACACAGGCCGGAACATCAAGAAAAATGGAAAACAATACTCGAGTATTCAATGACTATTCCAGTACAACAATACTGAATAGAAAACCCAAAACATAACCGGAGGAAAGACACAGTATCACACTTGCCCACCATCTTCATGCCGACCCGATACCTGCCTGTCCGCTCTCCTGGAACCTGAAATACATAAAACGTATTTCCCCCATAAAGGGGTTAGCCGTCGAATAGCTAGTGCAAGTATATCAAGTATGAAACACAATACTCCTCGACAATAAAGTAAATGTAACCGTCAATTCATAAATTCAAGACTAGTATTCCGGAATAACCAAATCTCATAGCATCACATCAAGACGTATATGAATGCTGTGGAAACGGTTCGTTCATATCGTCCGTCATCAATACATATATGAATGCCGTGGAAACGGTTCGTTCATATCATGCCATCAATACATATATGAATGCCGTGGAAACGGTTCGTTCATATCATGCCATCTATACATATATGAATGCCGTGGAAACGGTTCGTTCATATCATGCCATCTATATATCTTACTTTCTAAGTCGAGATCGTACAATCATAAATATATACTTGCCTTTGAGACATCGAGAAATCAAACGGAAAAACGGTATGAGTTCGGTAGGTCCAAGAACGCGCTTCCGGCACCTAAACGATTCGCAAGGAATATGATAGTCAATTATCCATATTCAAATTACACGAAGAAATTCCCAAAACCCGTCTACGATTTTCCCGAAAATACACGGATAAATAACTAGGGGTTGGAAAATCGCTCAAACTCCCAAAAGTCCGAAACGGCACAATCAAATCCGTAAAATCGTAGGAAAAGCATGCATAAGGTATAGATACATCATAATCTCAAGGTTCTCAAGCTTCAAATCGGATAAATCGGACGAATCTACGAAAACCCCAAAATCCAACACAATATTCAAAGTGTTCTTGAATAATCCTTCAATAATCCAATGAATAATCAAACATGCCCATAAACATGCGTATATCACTTCATACACCATGATCTTAACATCCAAAACATCATTACTCAATACAAAATCGAAATCCAAGATGTTGAAGAAATTACCTCTTGAAGATCCAAGCACTATGATCCGAAGAATACGCGTTAGACCGACTATCCGGGCTTCCCAACCGAATGAAAATGATAAAAATCCAACACACAAGTGATAGATGGTGAGAAGCTCCTCCCCTCAAGCTCTCTCTCTCTCGCAGGTAGGAGAAGAAATGGAGAAATGAGCTGCATCTCGCTCAAAAAGAATAATTATGCAGTTGATCGCATTGTGTGCCGCGGCTCAGCCGAAGTGTGCCGCGACACAGGCCCAAAAACTGCTCCCAGGGCTCGGCAGTGTGCCGCGGCCCGGCTGGCGTGCGCCGCGGCACAAGGTACAGACGGTTTTGGTCGAAGATGCAACACGAGTGTGCCGCGGCCCGGACAGGTGTGCCGCGGCAGTGACTCGGCAGTGTGCCGCGGCCCTGCCGGCATGTGCTGCGGCACAAGGTACAGACTGCTCGGCCAGGTCTATAAAATGTGTGTGCCGCGGCGCATACTCCTTGTGCCGCGGCCCACACCCCCCTCGGGTCCTAAAATGATGAAAAATGACCCGGGAAGAGAATAAAAGCAATAGGACTCAATATCTGGGAAACAATAACACGAAATGGAAGTACGGAAACCCCAAAACGGTGGTTCCAAGCAACGATTACAAGAGGTCGCCCAACAAAACACAATTCGCACAATGAAGAGATTTGAAATGACATGAATTTCAACCGGGTATTATATTCTCCCCCTCTAAAAAGAAGTTTCGTCCCGAAACTTAAGAAATAAATAGTTCGGGGTATTCCACCCACATCTTCTCTTCCGTCTCCCAAGTCGCCTCCTCGACTCCATGCCTCGACCATTGCACTTTAACCAGTGGAATGGTCTTATGCCGAAGTTGTTTCTCGCGACGCTCAAAGATCTTCACGGGTTTCTCCGGAAAGGTAATATCCTCGGCTACGTTAATCTCACTGTAGTCGATAATGTGGCTCGGATCCGGCACGTACTTTCTCAACTGAGACACATGAAAAACACTGTGGACGTGACTCAAAGCTGGAGGCAACGCCAAGCGATAAGCTAAATCTCCAACTCTGTCCAAAATCTCGAAGGGTCCGATATACCTCGGACTAAGTTTTCCCTTTTTCCCGAAGCGGAAAACTCCTCTGGTCGGCGACACCTTGAGTAACACATGATCCCCCACTTCAAACTCCAAGGGTCGACGACGAGTATCAGCATAAGATTTCTGACGACTCTGGGCAGTCAGCAATCGGTCCCGGATAATAGAAATCTTTTCCTTAGTCTCCATCAATATATCCGGCTCCGTCCCAACTAGCTCAGAAGCCTCGTCCCAACATAATGGCGACCTACATCGCCTACCATAGAGTGCCTCGAAGGGTGCCATTTTGATCGACGCATGCCAACTATTATTGTAAGCAAACTCGATCAACGGTAAGTGAAGCTCCCAATCATTACTCCAGTCTAAGGCACAAGCCCGCAACATATCTTCCAACGTCTGAATCGTCCTCTCCGTCTGACCGTCCGACTGAGGATGAAAGGAAGTGCTCAATCTCAACTCAGTGCCCAAAGCCTGATGAACGGCCTGCCAAAAATGCGATACGAAATGGTCGTCTCGATCAGAAACAATGGTCTTGGGGGTTCCGTGTAACCTCACAATCTCAGCAATAAAGGTTCGAGCCAGTCTATCCGGTCCCCAAGTATCCTTAATAGCCAAGAAGTGTGCAGACTTGGTCAACCGATCGACAATTACCCAAATCATATTCATTCCGGCCCGAGTCCTCGGCATGCCAGTGATGAAATCCATAGAGATGTCTTCCCACTTCCACTCGAGAATGGGAAGCGGTTTCAACAACCCCGCTGGTCGTTGATGTTCGATCTTGACTTGTTGACACGTCAAGCACCGTAGTACAAACTCCGTAACATCCTTCTTCATATTATTCCACCAAAAATTACGCTTCAAATCTTTGTACATCTTACTCGTCCCGGGATGGATTGAGTAAGGCGTAGCATGAGCTTCTCGCCTTTGCCTTGAGCCTGCTTCATCGCCTTGACTTGATTCGGATAAGACTAAGAGGCTGTTTACCAAATTTTCCATTAAGTCCTGTATGGATAAATATGTTTGTCTGGATAAATATGTCTGTCTAGATAAATTGATGGTGCTGTTTACTTTTTCATCTGAATAAACTGTCTGAATAACAGAAATGACCGATTTACCCATGAATATGAATTATAAGTTGTTTTATAAATTGCTGTTTATTTTTTAAGCCATATAATTGATATAATCCAAAAATGGCAAGAATAAATTTACTAATTTCCGAATTTTTTAAATATTTCATATTTTCTTAGATTTTCTAATTTCCGAATTTAAAATATTTTTTTTTTGATTTTTAATATTAATATTCCAGAATTAAAAATAAAATTACCGATTTTTTTAATATTTTTAATATTAATATAAATATTAATTTTCCAAAATTTTTAATATTTTTTAATAAATTTACTAATTTCTGAATTTTTTAAATAGTTTAGAATTTTTTAGATTTTCAAATTTCTAAATTTAAAATAGATTTTTTTTTTAATATTAATATTCCAGAATTAAAAATAAAATTACCGATTTTTAATATTTTTTAATATTAATATAAATATTAATTTTCGGAAATTTTTAATATTTTTAATAAATTTACTAATTTATGAATTTTTAAATAGTTTAGAATTTTTTAGAATTTCTAATTTCCAAATTTAAAATAATTGTTTTTGATTTTTTAATATTAATATTTCAAAATTAAAAATAAAATTATCGATTTTTTAATATTTTGGTATTGATTAGGGCATAATAGTCATGTTTGGTTCTTAATGTGTCTTAATGGGACAACAGCCCTTATCGCATCTGTGCGGTTCAGACCCCTCTTAATTCATTAAGTCGTAAGTAAACGTTTTTTTATATCTGTGCGAATAAATCGTCCGACCTATTAAATCCTGTTAAGTTGGTAAACACGCCCCACGTTCCTTGGCTAACACCGTAACATCCGGTCCAACTGTCCAAGCGTAGTAAACCCCAAAGAGATGCTGTAATGTTCATTAAAAGTTTAAAACTGTTATGAATTAGAGAGAAAAGAGAAGAAAATGAAAGAGAGGAAGAAAAATGGTGTGTATTATTATGAGGGCCAAAGGCCTATATTTATAGGTACATCATTAGGGTTTAGGGGGGCATAAAGGTCATTTATACATTAATTACAACACTCCCCCTTGAATGACCTTTAATACATGCTGCCTCATTAAAACCTTGTCGGGAAAACCCAGTGGGAAAAAACCCGATTGAAGGAAAAAGAGTACAGCTACTCCCCCCAAAATCGATTACATAAGATCTTTGAGTTGACGCATTCCGATCTTGTGTACCAGTCTTCTGAATGTTGATGTCGGCAACGCCTTTGTGAATAAGTCCGCCACATTATCACTTGAGCGAATCTGTTGAACATCAATTTCGCCATCCTTTTGCAGATCATGCGTATAGAAAAGTTTGGGAGAAATATGCTTTGTTCTATCACTTTTGATATAGCCTTCATTGAGTTGTGTAATGCAAGCTGCATTGTCTTCATACAATACAGTTGGATTCTCCTTTGACGTAGTTAATCCACACGACTCTTCAATGTGATGTGCCAAATTTCTCAACCATACACATTCTCGACTTGCTTCGTGGATTGCAATTATTTCAGAATGATTTGAAGATGTTGCTGTTAGGGTTTGCTTCACAGATTTCCAAGATATAGCAGTTTCTCCACGTGTGAATACATAGCCTGTTTGTGATTTACCCTTATGCGGGTCTGAAATATAGCCTGCATCTGCATATCCCACTAGAGAATATCCAGAACTTTCTGAATAATATAACCCAAGGTCGATGGTGCCCTTTAGATAACGTAGAATATGTTTGACACCATTCCAATGTCTTATAGTGGGTGCAGAGCTATATCTTGCCAGGAGATTTAAAGAAAAAGCTATATCTGGTCTAGTACAATTAGCAAGATAAGTTAATGCACCAATTGAACTGAGATATGGTACTTCAGGACCAAGTATCTTTTCTCCATCCTCGAGTGGTCGAAAAGGATCTTTAGTTACATCAAGTGTTCTAACGACCATGGGTGATGTAAGCGGATGTGCTTTATCCATGTAAAAACGCTTTAACACCTTTTCAGTATAAGAGGATTGATGAACAAATAGTTCTCCATCGACATGTTCAATTTGAAAACCCAAACAGAATTTTGTTTTTCCTAAATCTTTCATCTCAAATTCAGTTTTCAAATATTCAACAGTTTTATCGAGCTCTTCAGGAGTCCCAATTAAGTTTATGTCATCAACATAAACTGCTATAATTGCAAATCCACTGTCAGTTTTCTTTATGAAAACGCAAGGGCAGACAACATCATTTTTATACCCTTCTTTCAACAGATATTCACTAAGTCTATTGTACCACATTCGTCCAGATTGTTTTAGTCCATACAACGATCTTTGCAGCTTAATTGAGAACATGCTTTTGGGATATGAATTACTTGCTGCTCGTAATTTAAATCCTTCTGGGATTTTCATGTATATGTCACTATCAAGTGAACCATACAGATATGCGGTTACTACATCCATAAGGCGCATATTGAGCCTTTGTGACACAGCCAGACTAATCAAAAATCTAAAAGTAATCGTGTCCATTACTGGAGAGTACGTTTCCTCATAATCAATTCCTGGTCTTTGAGAGAAACCTTGTGCTACGAGTCTTGCTTTGTATCTCGTAACTTCATGATGTTCATTTTTCTTTCTAACAAAAACCCATTTGTATCCTACTGGGATAACATTTTTCGGAGTTTGAACTACAGGTCCAAACACCTTTCGTTTTTCCAAGGAATTTAATTCAACCTCTATGGCTTCTTTCTATTTTGGCCAATCATCTCTATTTCGACAGTCTTCAACAGACTTTGGTTCAGGATCCTCATTTGAAACTTCTCGAGCCATATTAAAGGCAAAGATATCATCCATGATGACATTTTTCCTCTCCAATAATTTACTAGAATATGAATAATTTATTGAGATCTCATTATTTTCAGGCACTAACAGTTCTTCAGGAACTACATTACTTTCATTTGATTGATCAATCATCATTCCTGTTTGGTTCTTATCTTGCACCTTCCTTTTTCTAGGTACAGAGGCCTTCGAACCAATTGGTCGACCACGCTTTTGACGTACTTTGGATTCGTTTGCTGCTATTACTTGTCCTTCAGGGACATCGATTCTGGCTGGTGCATTTGCAGCAGGTATATAGGATTTTGTCACTCTTCGTGTATCAACGAAGGTATCAGGTAGTTGATTTGCAACCTTTTGTAGGTGAATGATCTTTTCAACTTCTTGCTCACATTGACTATTCCGCGGATCAAAATGTGATAAGATTTTCTCATTCCAAGAGATATCCTTTTGCTTTTCTAGATGTAGTTTTGTTCCACCTAATGTTGGGTATGTCATTTCATTAAAATGGCAGTCTGCAAAGCGTGCAGTAAATAGATCACCTGTTAAAGGTTCAAGATACTTATAATTGAAGGTGAATCAAACCCAGTGTATATCCCAAGCCTTCGTTGGGGACCCATTTTTGTGCGTTGTGGGGGTGCAATTGGGACTTGAACAGCACAACCAAAAGTTCGTAAATGAAAACATCAGGTTCTCGACCAGAGACAAGTTTCATGGGAGAATATTGGTGATAACCCGTTGGCCTAATACGAACTAATGTTGCTGCATGTAATATAGCATGACCCTAAGCAGAAGTTGGGAGTTTTGATTTCATAAGTAATGGTCTTGCAATTAGTTTAAGACGCTTAATAAGCGATTCTGCTAGACCATTTTGTGTATGGACATGAGCAACTGAATGTTCGACCTCAATTCCAATTGCCATACAATATTCGTCAAATGCTTGGGATCTAAACTCACCAGCGTTGTCAAGACGAATTGCCTTGATTGAATTATCAGGGAACTGAGCTCGTAATTTTATTATTTGAGCAAGTAGCCTAGCAAATGCCACATTTCTAGTTGAAAGTAAGCTCACATGGGACCATCTAGTAGATGCATCAATTAATACCATAAAGTATCGAAATGGTCCACATGGTGGATCTATTGGTCCGCAAATATCTCCTTGAATTTTTTCTAGAAAAGATGGAGATTCAATGCTAACTTTTGTACTTGAAGGCCTAGTGATTAACTTTCCTTGTGGGCAAGCATCACAAGAGATTTCATTTGCTAAAAGAATCTTCTGGTTCTTTATGTTATGTCCGTATGAAGTATTGAGTATTTGACGCATCATAGTTGCTCTAGGATGTCCAAATCTTTCATGCCAGAGCATAAAGATCTTTGGGTCATTGAACTTCAGGTTCATGACATGATTTGCCTCAATTGCTTTTATGAATGTGTAATACATTCCAGACGATAATGTCGAGAATTTTTCTTCGTTGCTTCCGCCGACACAAAAAGAATTTATACAAAGGTACTCATTATTACCTTCTTGCATTGTCTCAATGTGATATCCATTGCAGCGGATATCCTTAAAACTTAGTAAATTCCTTCTCGATTTACTAGAGTAAAGTGCATAATCTATAACTAATTTAGTATTATTTGGTAAAATAATACATGCTCTTCCGGAGCCTTCAATGATGTTTGATGCACCTGATATGGTATTAACATTATCTTCTGCTAATGTTAATTTGAGAAAGTATTTCTTATCTTGGAGAATGGTGTGCGTAGTTGCACTATCAGCTAAATAAATATCACAAGCATCCATTGTAATTTCTGTAATAATTTAAAGGAACTTTTTAGAAATAAATTCATTTATTATGAAATAACCATTCCAAAAATAATTAGTTCAAAAGCAAATCATCATACTAAAAAAATTCCCAAGCAAAGAAAATAACAAAGCAACAATTCTCAAACTAATCAATATCGTCTAACACACCACCCCCAATCAAGTGATCAATATCTCCTTTTGGATGAGCAAAGAAATCAGAGACATCCAAGTGAGTCGTATCAAGTGGACCATCATAATCAAGGACATTAGTTTCAATCTTTTCTTTTCCCTTGATTGATTTCTGATAAAGGTCCACGAGATGTTTTGCCGTACGACATGTACGTGACCAGTGCCCATTCATGCCACATCTATGGCATTTATCTTCCCTTTTGGATGGGTTACTATCATTGGATGCTTTGTGCCTTTTGTTGTTGGATATTTAGCTATGTGTTGTGCCACGTCCAAAACCACGTCCACGTCCATATCCGCGTCCACGTCCACGCTTGTGTCCGCGGCCACGTCCACGCCCATTTCCATGATTGAATGTAGCATTGGCTTCAGGCAATGCTGCGGAACCAGTGGGTCGTAATTCGTGGTTTCGCATGGGCAACTCATTATTTTGCTCAGCGACCAATAAACAAGATATGAGTTCAAAGTATTTTTTGAAACCACGCTCTCGATATTGCTGTTGCAAGATCATATTTGAAGCGTTGAACGTGGAGAATGTTTTCTCAAGCATATCTTCATCAGTTATTTTTCACCACAAAGCTTCAAAGTAGAGCTAATTCTGAACAACTCTGAATTATAGGCACTCACGCTTTTAAAATCTTGCAAGCGAAGACGTATCCATTCGTGTCGGGCTCTAGGGAGGACTACAGTCCTCTAATGGTCAAACCTCTCTTTTAAACTTTTCCATAACTCACTTGGATCTTTGACGGTGAGGTACTCAACTTTTAAATCATCATGGAGATGATGACGAAGGAATATTAGTGCCTTGGTGTAACGCCCGGTTTCTTTTTTTTTCGGTACGTTAATTATTTTCGTGGTATTTAATTATTTTAAATGATGGGCTTAATTAATTAGCCAAGTTAGATTAAATTACAAGTTTTGGGCTAAGTTAATTGATAGATTTAATTATATTGGGCTAGTAAGAAATGAGTTTTGAGCCTAGCCCATTAGTGTAGTCATTAGGCTTTGTCCTAATATGAATTATAAAAATATCACAAACCCTAACCTCCTCCTCTCTCCCTCATTTTTTCGGCCGATCTCCCATCTCTCCCATCTCTCTCTCTCTCATTTTTCTCTTCCCAAAGCCACAATCATCTTCTCCTTCATTTCCTTGTTGGTGTAACAAGCTTAGGTAAGATCGTTTAAGGTGTTCTAATCTTTTCTTTTGATTTATATTCAATTAATTGTTTTAAGTGTTGATTATCATCTAGAAATTTCATCACCACCTCCTATACATGGTGTATGATGAGTCTAGATGATCATATTATGTAAAAGATCTATATGATTCATAAAAATCATCAAGTTGTAACTTGTGTGATTTAAAGAAGATAGATCTTATGGTTTTAACCAAAGTTGTTATTGTTATAAGTTGTATGTTATCATCATCTCTAGATTATATCTACACCCTATACATGGTGTATGATGGATTTAGATGATTATATAAAATACAAGGTCTAAATGAACCATGGGAATCACCAAGTTTTATTTAGGTGATAAAATGTGATAGATCTTGTGAATGGTTATAATTCTTGTTAATTATTATTTTGATTCTCAACACATCCATATCAATATGTTTAGATCTAAGTATACAACTTTATAGCATCTTCTAAGATGTGTATATAGATGTTTGTGTATTTGAAAGATCAAGGAACCCTTAAGAAAGGGGAAAATTGTGGTTTGTCATATATTATGTTGATTTGATTCTTTTCCTTGTGACTAAATGAAATACCAATGACCCTAGCCCTTTTTAGTGCCACCATGTTCATAGGGGACTGAATTTGGGTGATAAACACATCTAGGAATGTGTTTCAAAAGGGAGAGGAATGGATTGGTTAAAAGATTAAGGGTTGGCTACGATTCTGTTTCCATCAGATTTGTAGTCATCTTACAAAAATCATAACTTGAATTCTATAACTCAAACGGATCTCAAACCTGTGCCAAAAGTTTACAAATTGTGTTGGGTAACTTTCTTATGAAGGTCACTCTCACTAATTAGGACTTTATCCATGGGCAAGAACGGCACCTTTGCTGGTAGGTCTGATCCGGGTCTGATCTGATAGGTCAACTTGTTTTATTCGTTTCTAGGGCTTGGGAAATGATCTAATGGGATTCCAAGTTCCCACATGTGTGTTATGACCTAAAGTTGTGATCTGGAGTTTATGGGATGTTATCTCCAAGTATTTCTTGGTCATATTGAGTTCACACTCCAGATCAGTTTTCTGTCATCAGCTTTTAAGGGTTTTGTAATTAGTCATGTTGTGAATTTCGTATCTAGAGTTTGGGAAACCCTTTTTGGTCGATTCCAACTATGAGACTTTGGTATTTATGTCTATTATTTCTGTGATTTTTAGTTGGGACAATGTCTATCCACAAGTTGGGTAGAATTGGCCAACACTACTGATTCCTATGATTTGGGACTGCACTGAGATGTCTTTTTAAAAGCATCATAATAAATTCATATTTTGGAGTTAGAGTGAGTTCTTTACTGTTTTAAAATGGGGAAAGACTCTAGTTTCTTAGAAAAATTTAATATTGATATGTTAATACTTAGGAAAATTAAGTAAATCCATCTTTAACAATGGGCTGTTTTTAGACCTTCTTTGTCGATTTTTGTTTAAGTCTTTAAGCTTCATCTTTGGGTATATCCTAACTCCTAGTTTATAATAGGTGAAGTTTTGGCATTTGCTCAAGTGTGGTAGCAGCTTTTGATTTAGCAACCTCCCTTAAGTATTCAAGGTGAGTTCTCTCACCCCATTGTCTCAATATTTATGATTGCTAGGTTAGCACGTGAGTGTTAAATTATTATTATGGTATGATAATGTGAATGCATGCTTAAATTGTTAATCATACATGTGCACTGTATGTTTATTGTTGAGGGATCATAGCAATTATCCGGCTTTTGTCCGGTGCGCGTGGTTAGGTATAATTACTCCAATACCCTCCGGGATGTGAGGTGAGGGTAAGATTAACCCAATACTCTTGGTTTGTGAGATGCGGGTAACCTACTAGCCCTCCTTATAAGCCTTGATTTGTTCTTGGCTTATGTTTAAATGTTATAATGTATATTTTAATCTAGGTCTAGTGATTGTGGATATTGGTATAATGTTGTGTTTGAATTCACTAAGCTTTGTGCTTACGGTTTACTTAACATTTTTCGTATTACGATTAAGGAGGCTAGGGATCGTGGGAGCATTCGTGACACATCGCTATTTATTTTACGTCAATGAACATTTTAGTACTTCCGCTTTTGACATTTCTATATTAGAAAGTTTTACTTATGTTGTTTTCTTTAGAAGTTTGATAACTTGATTGCCATTATTGGCTTATTAAATTAAATAAATGAAGTTCCTTTATGAATTGGTGTCAAACTTTATACTAATTCGGTAAAAAAAAAAAAAAAAAAAAATAAATAAATAAATTTTGGGTGTTACACTTGGCACGATCCTGCTGGGATTCTTTGTTTCCTTCTTTTATTGTCTCACCGAGATCCTTTGAAATCAAGTGGATATCGGCATCAAGAGTCCATGATAAATAGTTCTTGCCAGAAATATCAAGTGCAACAAACTCAAGCTTGGTGATATTGGCCATATGTAAATCTACATAGTAAAAATAAAACAAGTCATTTTTAATAAAATTAAAATTTTCTTTAGGGATAAATATTGTGCCATATATCACATTTGTATTTAAAATTTATGCTACTTCAAGAGCATAATAATTTATGATATTATTTTGTATCAATATTCTTCAGGAATATTGTATTATCATGGGAGATTTAATACGATATGACTTGTTCTTTTAGAACAAGTATATTTGTCAATAATATTACAATTTAATTGTGCTACTTCGGGAGCAATAATTTTAAGAAAAAAAATACACGAAAAAAAAAGAATAGTACAAAATGGAATAAATCAAAAACTTCTTCAAGAGCCTTTACAATATTCTTCAGGAATATTATTCTGTGTTATTTATCAGGAATTTACACAAAATTTTTAGATCTCATATTGTTCTTCAGGAACACATCATATTCAACTAGAATATGACGAGATAGAATTGTGTTTGTTCAATAATCTTTTAACTTAATAATTTTCTGGACTATTAAGAATTGTTAGATCTTGTTTCTTCAGGAAACAACAATTTATCGTTGTGTTTCAACAAGAACATCAACGGTTTATTTTAATAATCTTATGGATTATTAAAATTGCATATTCATCTTTCTTTAGGAAACTAATGAATATATCAATGTAATAAATAAAATAAAACATTGCAAATAATAAATCAAACTACTGTAGTTGGATAATTGAAACATGAACACTACAACCATATATCGAATTGCAAACAATTAAATTATTTGTCCTTTAATTATTTTGAAGGAAGAACAGAGAATATCGAATTGATTAATTATGTATGCAGTAATGGTATACATACATGCTTTTCGATATAAGCAGCATTGTAGCAGTAGGAAATAAACTTTCTACCAATTGTCCAATAAAAAATTAACAATTCATCCAACTAGAACAATTAATTAACGAGAATCGAACTATCAAAATAAGAATATTTTACCTTTGGTCAATAAACAGGATGTATAACTATGAAGTAGTTATTATCCTTTCTTGAAGAAAAAAACGTAGAGCTATCGTGCTGATAACGTGTTATGAATTAGAGAGAAAAGAGAAGAAAATGAAAGGGAGGAAGAAAAATGGTGTGTATTATTATGAGGGCCAAAGGCCTATATTTATAGGTACATCATTAGGGTTTAGGGGGACATAAAGGTCATTTATACATTAATTACAACAAAAAACCATTATTATAGCTTTTTATGATGAAAAATAAAAGCTAGCAAATCAAATTTTAACACTACAACATACAGACTTTTTATTTTATTACTTGAGAGTTGAGAGAACTCTCCCACAGTCCCACTCCAGTCACGCATATCACACCCTCCTTCAAAAACCCTCCCTCTCTCTCTCTCCCTCTCTCTCTCATCACTGGGACACTAGGCGCTCAACCTTCACATACTCCACCGCGTATTTCGCCAATCTTTTGGTGTGTTTGTAAGTTTTCTTTATTTAATTTTAATTAGGTTTTCATGATTTTAATTAATTAGTTTCAGTTATTTTATTCTGATTTTGGATTAGTTTTGAATTTATATGAAATCTAGGGTTTGTGTTTGTTGTTTTAGATCATGTATTATTTTGTCTGTAAGTTTTAACCGGTTTAGATGAAATTAGGACTAATTTTTGAATTTTTTATAATATATATATATATTATATATATATAATATGTATCTGTATGTATGTATTGAATGATTGGGCTTCGATGCTTAAGTAGGTGGTTCAGTTTTTTGTGATGTGAAATATCCTGTTTATATATGTTTCCTGTTTTGATGTTTGTGAGTGTTTAATTTCAGCTAGTTAAATTTCTCCGAGTTTTCATATTTATAAGTACATTGCCTAAAAAAATAGAGCAAATGAGTAAGCCACAACAAGTTCTATGATGTTCTTTCAATCACATAAATACATATAATGCTCATAGAGTGATCTTTATATTAATTTAAAATAACTGCTGTTTTCGATTAAAAAACTTGCAGAAAATAACTAATCTAAAGAACATCTGTTTTCAAATAACTGCAATAATTACCCATGAGCATTATATCAAATAGTTCTGTAATTCTAATTACTGCTTTAAGGTAGATGCCGAGTTTTCTTGATTGGCTTATTAAATTCCAGTAACACTAATCTTTAAAGTTGAATGAGATATCTTATCCGATTGGATCATTGCAACTTTCCTTTTCATGTGTAGGATACTTGGAAGACTTCAACATGGACCCGTATGCAGTGAGTGAATTATATTGAAACTACAGTCATGTTGGAGCCTATTTTGAATACAATTCGAGTGACTTTTGACCCTGTTAAACGTATTTATTTTAATAGTGGGGTGAAGAATGAATTTGACAGGAGACTAGTGAGATGAGGAAAAAGATACGTTCCAAGTCAAGTGAGCCACATGTAACCGGAACCAAATCTTTTGCCAGACTTGTTCACGAAGAGTAACAATATTTAACGAAAGCATCAAAATTGCAGGTACGATTTGTCATATATATGTGCTCCTAAAACGTTAACTAATTTATCAATTTCTTAAACATATCTAATTTACCTTCAAATTTTGTGGGCATCTGGGATGCCTTTGAGGCTTTGACATTATTTTTATTGTAGACATGAGTTTATTTCTTATACCAGAGGTGACAATTTCAACCCATGTACTTATAAATGGGTTGCTCTGGCTTATCTTTTAGTTCTAATGGGTCAAATGTGTAAGAAAACAAGTCAAGTGATTTGAAAAGCTAGAAGGTATCTCAAAATGTATATATATTTCTAATGCGTATAGTCTACTAAATGGATTTGTTTAAAAAATCTAATTCTTAATATATTTTTAAATTATATGTAACACAGTTTACTTATAAATAATGGACAAATAATGTCATGGGTTTACCAGCCCTGCAGAAACATTTCTCGTTTTGACTCATTGCCCTACCTGCCGCTACTAGTTACTGTACCGTCTTATGCTCTGTAGTTGAGAATCTGTTTTGGTTATCTATTTGCAGAAAGAAGCTGTTTATGGTCTGACAGAGCTATATAGAAACAAAATTCAAAGTGCAGGCCTTGTTGCAAATCCTGGATGTTATCGTACTACTATTTTGCTCCCTCTTGTTCCCTTGCTCAAGGTTGGTTTTCTGTTCTCTTTTACATTTCAAGGATTTTCAGAGTAATACATAGAAGTCACGAGGTTGATTTTTTTTTTAAATTCATGTCCTCTAAAATGCTGTTTGAAAACAGTTTGGTGGCTCTCTCTCACACTTCAGTGCTTGTGACGGAAAGCCAGGTTTACAACCAATCATATTGTTTCGTTGTACAATGTCAGTATAATGGGTCATTGTCAATGACATCGTACAGCCATTATTTTTTTTGAAAGCCTTTAGCAAATATTTTCTGGTATTCTTTCTAATGGCAGGCCGGCCTTGTTGCATTGCAAAAATATTGTTATCCTCTCAAACTCTGGAGTTAGTGGAGCAGGTTACTGATCTGGACTCGGGCTGGGCCAAGTCACATACCTTGATTGAGTTTAGGTTCGTTCATCGTTTATTATTAGTTTCTTCACTGGTATATATATATATATATATATATATATATATATGGGTTCAAAATTAGGAGTATCAGCTGTATTCATTTGTTGGTTTGAGTTGCTTATTGCAGTAAAGGATTAAAAAGCTGGTGAAATTGACCTTGTCGTGTAGATGTGATAATTCATTTTGTGAGAGTAAACCATTTACCCTTTCATTAGGGATGACCACAAGTTGATCCAATACCAAAGAGGCAAAATGAGACTTGACTGGTCTGAATTTGAACTAAACCATACTTGGTCTTTTAGAAGCTAGTTATACTTTCCAAAAAACCGTTTAAATTCTACAGTTTAGTCCCTTATTAAAACTTGCAGTGTTCAAAATGAAGTGTGTTATATTTATGTTTTCAAAATATGAACTCTCATTTCTTTTTCCGGCTCATGGTTCAGCTTTAAAACCCACCTAAATAAATAAAACAGATGGCATCCAAAAATAGCCTTGTTAACAAAGACAAAGTTGAGCATCTGATTAAGACTTCTGCTGGTTCTGCAATTCGAATCACGACAGGCACCGAAAACTATAAGTAGCATTTCACACTAAGCAATATCAGTTCCAAGTCAACTTTGTGAGGTTTTACATTCTTCAAAATGTACCACTAGACACCATATCGCAAATCCTTTCAAATTTCCATCATTGTCCATCAAGAATGTACCAACAGCTAGCAATGTAGACTTAAACCAACACAATATCCTCATACTCCCAAGTCCCAGGAAACAAAACCCCGGGAACAAATCAACAGGAACAACAATCATCATTCGCTAGTTTAGCATATATTAGAAAATAACTAAAAACCAAACTTACATGGTGTCCTGGTTCTGGTTCTGGTTCTGGTTCTGGTTCTGTTTATGGGGGTCCATCCGTCCAAGGCTGCGAATTCTTTAGCTAACCCAACTGTTTCTTGGTGTCCGCTGTCCAGTTTGGTTGGCTCCTCAGGGGTGGCTCCATTAGTATCGTCACTGGTGGCATCGACTGAAAAGGGATGCCATGTGGCAGCAGCTTCCTTCCTCGCATCCGCCACAGCAAAAGCAGATCCATCATCAAGTCACCAACACCCCTACCGCTTTGAGGAATGTATCAAATGAGGGTGATCCCTTACACCAGTAGTATAATGAAAGAATTCAAACTCAAAAACTTTGATACTCTTAATAAAGGGTTTTGAAATACCTTTAAAAGATCAATTGATGCTTGAGCAGAAACAGCATTTACAGCTTGTCTTTTTCTGCTTCAGTGCAGTCATCTATTGTCAACAAAATCAATTAAAAAGAATACATTACATGGTTACATTTGAAACAGTCAAACAAATGATAAAAACACAGTTCTATCTGCGCTCCCACACATTTTAACAGTTTTCATCCAGTTCTGTGAGTCACTACAATGTTGGGTTGATCTGGGCCATATGACAAGCTTAATAGGAGCAGTGCATCGAATATGTGTCTCAATGCAAGTTCTGATTGGTTAAACAGTCCGTGATAGAATATATCCAGCTTCTCGTAGTTGCAAAAGTAAGTAAAATTGTAATCACACAACACTATTTTGATGAATTGAAGGTTAAAAGAAAATGCAAAAGTGGCACCTGTGACCTGTGTCTAGGGACCCAGGCATCGTTTGTTTATGATAAGTTCTGTGTGGTACTGCACAATGGCTGCAGCCATGTCTCCAACATAATAAACAACCATCAGTGGGTTTTAAGAAGAAGAAAAATGAAATAGAAAGTTGGTAGTTATTCTTTAGTTACAACACAATTAGTCCATTTCATAGAATGTCAAAACGAGTAATTTTTGTTTGTTTGGTTTAATTGACTTGCAAACGCTTTTCTGTCTAAACATTTTTAAGTTCTTATGCTAAATATGCTCACTAAAGATCTATTATTACAAAAAAAAAAAAAAATGAATCAAGCAGCTTTTGAAGATTGTCTACATAAATATACACAGTTAGCGACTTTGAAGCCATTGACCCGTTTCCTAAGTTTATTCTTTGGTTTCACTGATTTGACACCTTATAGATGAAATATAACCCAAATCCACCCATTCATATATAGGTGAATGGGCTGAAACTGTCACTCAATGCAAGTTCTGGTTTTGTGCAGTCATCTAATGTCACATTAACAACAAATACAATTGAAAAAATAGAAAATAAAAATACATATTTGCACTTCAAACAAAATGATAAAAACGCAGTCCTACACATTCAACAGTTCTGTAAGTCACTACAATTTGGGGTTGATTTAATAGTATAGTAGCAACACATGGAATATGTGTCTCGATGCAAGTTGCGATTGGTTAAACAAACAGTCCATACTAAAAGAAAATGCAAAATGGGAGGGTTAGCTTAGCTGGATAGGATTAATTGGATTGGGTCAGTTTGGCTGGCCCATCAGCACTTTTAGTCAACTTTTTGTGAATTTTATAAAGTATTTAATGTTTTAAACTTATATACAAAAAATTCTTTGATCAAATGAAATTCAAGTGTTTATTCCTAATGTAGGTTTCTTATTGACTTTTATTTTCACATATGAAATTTTTTTAAGCATGTATGATGCAATTTGCAACTGAGAGGGTGTAAGACTATTGTGAAGAAAGACGGATCTACTTATCTTAGGGGTCTCAGCTAGTTGGTATGAACACAAGAAACTATGAACAGGAAACATACTAATTGTATACTCAAAAGTACACGTAAAACTAATATGTAACAGAAGGTGTGTGCAAAGACCATCCGGGTATAACACTAGTTTAGAGGCTTATTTGTATTATTTTCTATTTTATATAATCAAAATATTATCACACAAATGCAAACACTCTGTGTGTGTGAGATTGGATATGTTTTTTACACAATCTTTTAAGTAATTTCATGGTTGATTCTGTTTTTAACAGAATTACAAATAAGCATTACATATTATTATAGTAAAATGATACACATACCTAGACATAGCACATTTAGTTCGTAAATTTTACCATCTAATTCTTCATAAATCACTTACATAAGTCATCCATCATCATCATCTGATGGAGTTTTGAACCTTTGGCTCAAGGCATTTGATTAAACCCACCAATTGTTGTGGCGGTTCTTGGATTCATAAACCTTTTCATAAGTTAAATAAGGATGATACAACAATTGCTTTTTATGGTTGGTATAGTTATGAACTTGCAGCAAAACAAAACAGGTACGAACACGTAATATAGACATACACATGTCGAAAATCAGGTGTAAGGAAACAACTAAAACTCAAACAAAGAAATCAATATCCACCCGAATAATTGGTATTCGCAAGCTTTGCTTTTCATGGTGGGTACTTGCAGCAAAACAGAACATGTAGGTGCGAGTAATAAAGACACACGAATGCCAGAGTAATATATATAGAAACGCGAGTAATGTATAGACACACAAAAGGACAATTTGGCATAAATACTAATTAGATAACAGAGGTCCAAAATTAAAAATGGTTCATAATATAGAATAAAAGTGACAACACAAGTTCAAATTAAATGGTACTCACTCTCGACAACAAAGTAACGCATCTCCAACTGTGATTGAGCAGCACATGCGGGGGTCGTGATGTAATACCCGAGATTTCTGATGTGTATTTGAACCTTATGATATTGTATTTGTTGCATTTTGATCTGAGTATTATTCTCCGTATTTCATGATCCGGTGTTGTTGAGCGGATGATTTTATGATTGTGTTCAATATTGTGATTTTTGCACATGTACCGCACGCTATCGACTAGATGTAGCGTATGCTAATTTGGGTTTAGTAGCGCACGCTATATATGAACCTTAGCGCACGCTATACGTAGTCAGCATGATTAAGACGTGTTGGTAGGTGAGATCAGCCGCGGATCTTGGTCGGATCATGTCGGGATGAACCTGGACGACTTTTGGGAAAAGCCGAGTCAACGCTGTAGCGCACGCTAAATGTTGAGATCAGTGAGACCAGTAGACTGCATGACCGTTAGCGCACGCTAGGAATATGGACTAGCGCGTGCTAATAACCATTTTCTATATATAGGACATCACCCTTTTTCATTCTTTCAGCTTTCATCACTTCCCAAACCCGAATTCTGAGACATAGAGAGTCACTCTCTCCATCCTTAACCCCTCATATCATCATCCTAGCTCGAGTTTGAAGATTGTAGATCATTGGAGATTGGTGTTCAAGCTCTCGGTGTTGGATTTCTTCAAGTTCCTCCTTGTTTTTCACTATTTTGAGGTAGGTGATTCTTCACCAACTGGAGTAGTATTCTTAAGGATGTTTTGGAACATGTTTTGAGATTATCTAGTCAGATAAATTCGTACGTAGTCGAACATCATGTTGTTAGAAGGATATTTTCGATGTTTCGGTACTTCTTCATCGTATAAACCATTGAACCTATTTAGTGTTTGAACTCCTAAGCATATTCATGTAGCTTCAAAACCGATTATGACCATTTTATGGAGATTATCAAGTTCTTATGCTTTTACATGATGGAATTATACGTTTTGGGACATAGAATGAATTGAACTTAGGATATTTTCTTGAAGATCAAGATGAATTATGGTGTTGTGATGACTATACGTAGCCTTGTATCTCGAAGTCGTTTAATCCGTAAGACCATTCATAAACCGTATGAGTATGATATGCATAGAGATGACATGTATTAACACTGAAGATTTCATGAATTTCATCACCAATAGAACTAGTCTGCTTCCCAACAGTGAACTGCCATGCACGCTTAGCGTGCGCTAAGCTTTGTGAATTAACGTACGCTAACGGGCTTATATAGCGTACGTTACGATTGAAACTTAGCGTGCGTTAAGTCATCAGGCGGATCAGACGGATGATCAGTGAGGTACTGACCGAGCATGGTTAGCGTACGCCAGGCTGTGTGTAATTGCGTACGCTAATGAGTAGCCTTAACGTACGTTACATTGGATGCGTAGCGTGCGTTAAGCAAACCAGACAGATTTCTTTTAAGAACTTCTGACCGTATTTTTGGATCTATGCATAATTGTAATGTTTGTGTTGTAATGATCCGAGGGGATCATGAGGATCTATGCTGAGGGCGCTGGATCGAATGTCCACCATGCGTTGGTCCGACGGGATCATCATGAGGATCTATGCTGAGGGCGCTGGATCGTTGGACGGGTTTTCCACCATGCGTTGGTCCGCCGGGATCATCATGGGGATCTATACCGAGGGCGCTGGATCGTTGGATTACCCTGTATTGTGTTGATGGAATCGTGAGGAGTCACATCGTTGGATTCCGATGACGGAAGTCCGTTTTGTATGTTTTATGATGTACTGGTGATTTATGTATTATGATACTTGTACTAGCATCGTTTTGCTAACCCTTTCGGGGGTGGACATTTATTTTGATGTTCAGGTAGCCGAGGAGCGGGGAAGCAGCCACAGTACCGACATTACGATGAAGTGGCTCAGTGATGTGAATTATGTTGTCTTATTTTCCGGTTATTTCAGTACTCGAGTACGTTTATGTTGTTGTTGTCTTGGGGACATTTTGTAATAATGAACTTAATTGAATTGTCGAACGGGTTTGAATTTCCTTTTATTAATGACACTTTTGTATTATTTCCGTATTTTTCAAATTAGCCTTGCAAATTCTTATACAAAGGATTTACGGCGCTGTAATTACTCCGAATATCTCGGGGTGTTACACGTGTAATACTGAGGAAGCTCCTTGTTGAAGGCTTTTGTTTTCTTGGAAGTCAGTCCTGCTTTGGTTGCCAAATCACTGATATCGGTCGTCTTGTACGGCTCGATACTCGGGTCATACAATACCTCAATCTCACCTTTTGGCCTCAACAGCTCCTTGGCTTGAGAAAAGAAGCCTTCCATCAGCTTTTTCAAAGGGTCCGCTTCACCATCAACACCGGGAAAGATGAAGACGATCGAATGGAACGTTTTCCCATTGATTCCCGGGTTCGATTGAAATTTTGTTGGGTCGAATTCATACAAAACAGTGGCGCATTCCTTTGTTAAGGCATTGATGTTGGCAGTGGCTCTCGGATACGAAACTTTAGCAGCTGCTTCCGTCTGAATGGTGGAAGCTATCATTCTTTTCACATCTTTGTCGATTCGGCTCCTCGAGTAGCCAAAATATGTTTCTCCAACAAATAGCTTCGAGGCGTTATGCCGCTGCTCTCGAAGCTTTTTTTTCAGCTTATAGAGAGCCTGGTTATGGGCATGCCGACGAGTAGCCGCTATTCCACCTAAAACAATTACACACACAACCAATTAGGATCAACTTTGATTTGAAAGCCTGATATATCTATTTTATATATTAATTAATTACCTTTTTGATTTAAATGGGCCAAATCATAAATAACCCTTTTGTTATTTTAACTTATTTACTTAATGGCTCAGACCCTTTTCGTTTACACGTTACAACCCAACTCAACCCAACCCATATTTTTAATGAAAGTTGATAATACACCACCACCAACATATTATCAGAGCCTTAGTCCCAAAATGCTTTGGGGTCGGATATAATGAAAATTGATAATAATAAACATAATTTAATTTCTTATTTATAAAATTAGATATAAGACTCATATTGTCCTATATGAAAAAATAAATGTCGCTGCTTAATTAATTTACGGTTTTCCTATCATGTGCCCTTAGATCACATGATAAGAGTTTATAAATGAAACTAAATCAAATAATAGTATATGTATATGTGTGTGTATACTGACTCATGTATATTTTATAATAATTTTATAATATTATTGAAATTCGATCACATATTATTAATATAATAAAATATTTAACATTTTACGTCATGCATCGCACGGGAGGACATCTAGTATATATGAATAAAAAAAACTGTTTTTTTATCACATCATGGACCCACAACAAAACATACTTTCCAATCTATATTTGTAATTATTAATTACGCCATATAATTGATTTACAATACTAATGATCTATTCTATGTGTTTAATTAAGTTAAAAAAAATAGTACCTTCGTTCTCTTATTACTGCAACATCTGGAGCTACGCGCTTGCCAATGCACAACTTTGATTATTAATATTTTCAATTTTTTATTTTTAAAAATTATAAGAAATTTGATATTTTGAAAGTATATTTCGAGATGAATCTAACAAGATCTCACATGATTATATGTTCCATATTTATAAATCACAAAATATGGTCAAAAGAGAGTATGTGAACAGTGTAATAGTCAACACGTTGCAATAATAAAAGAACGGATGAAGTATATAATACTAAATATACACAAACATGCACCCACAACAAATATACATCAATCACATCACATTCCGAGTCCTAAATCCTAAATATATAACAAAATAAGTAAGAAAAAGTAAGGATTCCAACATATATAAACAAGGTTTTTTTGTTGTTCATTTTCAATATACAACAATCACATCACATCACATTCATTCATATAGAACAGAAAAAAGTAAGGATTCTAACATCAAATTAACAAAAACCCAAACTACTTCAAGATTCCAAATAAACAAAGTTTTTTCTTTCTTTTTTTACTTATACTGTATCATTTAACAAAAAACCCCATTTGCTTACAAGATTTTATTATAACCCAAGCAACTTCAAGAATCCAAATAAACCGAGTTTTTTTTAATTTAAATTATTTAGCAAAAAATACCCATTTGCTTACATAATTTTATTACAACTGAAACTACTTCAAACTTCCAAATAAACAGAGCTTTTTTTCATTTTTTATTGTTATTTAAAAATAATAGTAAAATTAAACATTATATGATTTTCTTCAAAGTTTAATATAAACATAGTTTTTTTTTTGGTTCTTGTCTTCTAAAATTTCATAACCAAAAAAATATATAGTTTTTCACTACTTGAACAAAAAGAAAAATATGTTTCACTACTTTTACTACTACTACTTTTAAACACAATCCGTGAAAAAAAAAGTTATAGAGAGAGAGAGAATGAGAGAGAGATGTAATATCCGCATTTTTTTTTTCCCTTGTATTTTTTTATTTTCGGTGTATTTCTCGGTTGTAGCGACCCTCGTGTATCTTTCAGTGTATCTTTTTCGTCATCTATTGATCTGATTCTCGAAATTATTGTGCGGAACCGCCGTCTCGGGGTTGCTGTGGATTCATTCTATGTTATGATGCGTTTTGAGGTGTTCCGTTTGATGTTTCGTTCATATTCCGGTGTTTTGGACCGTTTACATTTCGTACCTAGCGCATAGACCCGGCAAAATAGGCCCAGGCCCGCGGGCCGGGCCAGCCCGCCCGTTTTTGGGCTGGCATTGGGCTGCATATTATTAGCCCAAAAAAACCCGGGCCTTTTTGGCCCGGCCCAGATTTGGCCCGCCCATAGAGGCCCGGCCCGCGGGAGGCCCGCCCGGCCCAGTTTTTTTTTTTTTTTTTTAAATTTATGTTACGTGTAATTATAATATTTAATTTTTTTTCCTTGTTTGTTAGATTATAATACATCTATATGTTAATTATTGATGTAATTTTATTTTTTTTGGGACTTTGTGATTATTTGTAGTATCTCATATCAATAATAATATTATTTTATGATTTTATAAGAAATTAGTAGTGATAAATGATATGATGATCAAATAAAAATATTTGTATATTTGTCTTTTGATTATGGTAGTGTAGTAAATAATGTAATTATCAAATAAAAATAATTGTATATTTATTTATGTGATTGTGATAGTATAGTGAATAATATAATAATTAAGGATCGAAAAATATTTGTATATTTATTTCAGAATTAATATTTCAAAAAAAAAAAAAAAAAGTCGAGGCCCACGGGCCGGGCCGGGCCGAGCCCGCCCTGGGCGGGCCACGGGCCTAATAATTTTGGCCCAGGAAAAACCGGGCCTTTTTGGCCCGACCCAAAAAAGGCCCGCCCGTTTGGGCCGGGCCCGCCCGTTTGCCAGGTCTACTAGCGCATGCTATCTTTTCTGCATAGCGCACGCTAGGGGTCCCTTAGTAGCGCACGCTACGACTGCTTCGTAGCGCGCGCTAGAGAGCAAGCTCTGGGAGTAGCAGTGCAAATTCCAGCCCTCTGGACTGGCGGATTAGCGTACACTACGTAGTCTAGCGCACGTTAATGTTGGGGGCTAGCGCACGCTGAGATGTTCGGTAGCGTGCGCTAGCGTGAGTGTCCAGTACTGGACAATTTGCTACTGGACTAGACTGATGCCCAGGTACCGCACGCTATTGGTCGATAGCGCGCGCTACCGATACACTTTAGCGTACGCTACGTTTGGCCGATAGCGCGCGCTAACCGGATCAGGTGTGTACTGACAGTTGCTTCTGGACTTGGCTGATATCCAGGTAGCGCACGCTATTGCTCGATAGCGCGCGCTACCGAGAGGTTATTAGCGCACGCTACGTTTTGAGTAGCGCACGCTAACGGCCAGAAATCTGGCTACTGGACTGGAGTTTTATTCCGTTAGCGCACGCTAACTTAGAGGATTAGCGCGCGCTAACACTCCCTGGCTATATAAACCAGGGAGTTGACCGAGATGAACGTATTTTCTCATTTCTTCCTCCTCTCCGCGGCTAAGGCGATTCCGGGCGATTTCTTGGCGATTTCTTCCTCCAATCATCTCATCCAACATCTTCCTTGAGTTCTTGGTGTATTATAACAACACCAACACGAATCTTTCATCCTAATCCAAGGTAAAATCTCTTAGAACCCTACTTTTGGACAATTTGGGGGTTTTGGGATCTTCGTCCGATTCATCTCGTTTTGTCGGTTAATTCATGATGAATATGATTAATCTTGTTGATATCATTAGTTTTCCTACGGATTCATGGTATATTTCATGGTTTTGCGAAATCGGGAGGGTTTGGTTGTGGTCCGCCCTCGTTGTTATTTTTATACGAATATACATGAATCGTAGGCGGGTTTTCGGGTGTATTCCATTCCCGTAATCATTTAGAAGTGGTTGTGATTGTGTTATTCAAATCGTTAGGTTCTTTTCCGTCGATTCCTCGCGGTTGTGCTTGACTCTCCTTTCCCATTTGTGTCACCGTCTTTTAATCGAGGCAAGTACTCTTATGAACTTACAATCTTGACATAGTAGTATTGTATGAGAAATGGTGTGTGTGTGTATGCTCACTATGGGTTAGACCCGACGGGGTCTCGGTAGGGGTCCACAGAGACGTGGATCGACGAGCTTGCTTTTAACCACTACGGGTTAGATCCGACGGGGTCTCGGTAGGGGTCCACAGAGACGTGGATCGACGGTTAATTGTGGTGCATTTTACAAATGTGATTTGATTATGGCATTTACGGAAATGAGTACTTTGGAACTATATTTTCATAATTGCATACTATGACTATATGTGTAAGGTGTAAGTTGTTCATTTGGTTACTTGTACTAGCGTAATTGCTAACCCCTCTGGAGACCCGTTTTGGGGAAATTCGTTTATGGATTTCAGGTCAGGTCCATCGAGACGAGCGGGTGCTAGACCAGTATGCGGATGATGGCCGTGCGTGATGATTGTGCATGAGTGATGTCTTAGTGTCTTCTACCTTTCTATCTTTTGTGGTTTTTAAACTAATAGAAGTACTCGAGTACTTAAGAATTCTTGTTTGTCCGGATTGTATTGTTGTCTATTATGTTTGTGTCGGATGATGGTGTTATGATTGACCGGTTGAACCGGGTGGATTATTTTGTTTGGCGTCCTTATGACGAGGTGCTATTTTGTTGTTTCTACGAGTCGATGAGTATGATGTTTGTTCAGCCTGGTGGGTCCCATATAGGGATTCACGGCGCTGTAATATACCTCGAATATCTTGGGGGTGTTACAGAAAATGGTATCAGAGCGCTAGGTTTATGGATACCTAGGCTTGTCGGTTTATTGGGTCTTGTTGCGTTTCGTTTTGCACATCATCGTCACGCTGCCATGATTCCGGTACTACCAGTGTCCGTAAGTTTTTCCTTACTCTGTTCCTTGTTTCCTTGTATCGCACATTTGATTCTCGATTGTGATTGTTTTCTTCTTGTACTTACCATTGTATGGCCTTTGCTACTTCTTTAACACCAGTATGGATGCTGGAAGAGGCCGTGGTCGTGGTTGTGGCCGTGGACGCGGCCGGGGACGTGGGGCAGCCGGTGGGGCGGCCACGTCGCAGTCTTCGGGAGCCGGCAGTACCGGCGACCGTCACAGTCATGCTTCTTCTCAGGAGCGCGCCGACCTTGGTATTGCGGCCGTTATGCAGCAAATGGTGAACTAAATGGCGGCGATAGCTCAGGCGGTTCAGAACCCGGATCAGGCCCATGCTAATCGGGGCGGAGCGGACCGTTGGCTCCAAGATGTCATCAAGATGCATCCTCCTCAGTTTTCGGGTGCATCAGACCCGATCGGCTCGGAGGGGTGGATCAAGGAGATATCTAAAGTCTTCGTTGCCACCAATTGTCCCGAGGACCGTAAGGTCCCTATTGCCCAGTACTTTCTCACTGGGGACGCTACGGATTGGTGGGAGGCCGTTGGGCCCAAAGATCATGTTGCTTCGTGGGCCGAATTTCAGGAATTGATGGAGACCGAATATTGCCCGTGGCCGGCCAGACAGGCTCGAGTACATGCTTTCTATGATGCTCAACCACGGGATATCCCCGTATCTCAAGCTATTGCCGATTTTAACAAGGATTTGGGTTATGTGAAGACCCAAGTTGTCGAGGAGAGCGACAAAATTTTCCATTTTTCCAAGCGGATGAAATTGTCGATTCGGGACTATATGTCGGGGCTCGTCTGTACTAGGGCTGGGCAAAACAAACCGCCCCGCCCGCCCCGCACCGCACCGCACCGCAAAATAGCGAGGCGGGGCGGTTTTAAATGTTGATTTCGCCCCGCCCCGCACAAAACCCGCACCGCACCAAAATTGCGGGGGGAATGCGGTTTTATTTTTTTCCCAACCGCCCCGCAAAAAACCGCCCCGCCCCGCATATAACAAGGGAAAACACTTAGATATTTATATAAATATTGTATTTGCCCCGCCCCGCCCCGCAAAACTATGATTTTGTGCGGTTTTCAATATCAAAAATGCCCCACCCCGCAAAAACCCGCACCGCACAAAAATTGCGGGGCGGGTGCGGTTTTACTTTCGCCCCGCCCCAACCCGCCCCGCCCCCAACCCTAGTCTGTACTACCTTGAAGGATTACCAGAGTAGGGCCCTTTCTTACGATATGTCGGTGACGGCTAGCGAGGAGTCCCGCGAGAACAAGAAGCAGAAGTCCACCGGGAATTTTTCGGGCCACAAAGGCGAGGGTCAGCAGAAATTCCAGTCTGCTAACTTTTCCGCTGGTGGTGGCCCAGCTCGATCTACTGGGTTTCCCCGTAGGGCTGCCAGTGCCCCTTCTCGTGAGGTGAAGTGTTTCAATTGTGGCCGTACAGGCCACGTCAGTCGTACTTGTTTGAGCCCTTTGCTGACGTGTAATCGCAGTGCCACCGCCACAAGGCCTTCTGGCCGAGAGGGAGAGAATCCTTGGTGCCCGGGCTTCCATTCCAACGCCCCAGGAACCAAGCGTGAATCAAGGATCGTTTGCTTCTCAGTCACCACCGAGTGCCAGTCGAGGTAGAGGTCGGGGTCAGACCGCCAGAGGGGGAGCTTCTAG
Organism: Orobanche coerulescens; assembly: GCA_033398695.1. Taxonomy (NCBI): domain Eukaryota; kingdom Viridiplantae; phylum Streptophyta; class Magnoliopsida; order Lamiales; family Orobanchaceae; genus Orobanche; species Orobanche coerulescens. The sequence goes on along the minus strand of CM065814.1, from coordinate 32,680,932 downwards.
TGTCGGCTCCGCCCATCCGCGAGTTACGAGATGAGGAGGGCCGATGATCCGACCGCTACCGTTGCCACAGGTACCATTTATATTCATTCTCATCCTGTTAGTGTACTTTTCGATTCTGGTGCTACGGATTCGTTCATATCTCCAGAGTGTGTGCGCCGTTTGAGTCTCGACTGTTTGACGCCTTGTGAGCCCTTCATCGTTAAGCTTCCTAGCGGTGATAGGATCGTTGGTGATCAGGAGGTTCGAGACTGTTCTGTGCTTATTTGTGAGAGGGCTTGGCCCTCTAATCTTATTGTTGTGGGTATCGAGGGTGAGGATTTGATTCTTGGGGATGATTGGCTCGAGCGGCATGGTGCGATTATGAACTACCGCACGAGAATCATTACTATGTTAGCCGAGGACGGCACCGAGCACTCTTTTGTGGGGCGAAAGAGGGGAAACCAGAAGTTCGTTATTAACGCCTTGAAGGCGATGAGACTCCTGCGAAAGGGGTGTACTGGTTATTGGTGCTACGCCTTGAAGGCGGAGAGTGGCGGAGTCGAGCTTTCGTCGATTCCAATCGTTAGTAAGTTTCCTGATGTATTTCCTGACGAGTTACCGGGATTGCCACCGGATCGTGAGGTCGAGTTTTCTATAGAGTTCGGCGCGGCTCCTATTTCGAAGGCGCCGTATCGCATGGCACCTTCAGAGATGTCCGAGTTGAAGAAGCAGTTGAGTGAGCTTTTGGAGTCGGGGTACGTTCGACCGAGCGCCTCGCCTTGGGGCGCACCGGTCCTGTTTGTGCGAAAGAATGATGGTTCACTGCGGTTGTGTATCGACTATCGCGAACTAAACAAGGTGACCATCAAGAACAAGTATCCTTTGCCGAGAATGATGACTTGTTCGATCAGCTGCAGGGAGCTGCGGTATTCTCGAAGATTGATTTGAGATCGGGATACTATCATCTCCGGGTGAGAGAGTCCGATGTGCCGAAAACAGCTTTTCGGACGAGATACGGACATTATGATTTTGTAGTCATGCCTTTCGGGTTAACTAATGCGCCGGCGGTGTTCATGCAGTTGATGAACAAAGTCTTTATCGAGTATTTGGATAAGTGTGTCGTCGTTTTCGTTGACGATATTCTTATTTATTCGAGGAACGAGGAAGAGCATGCCCATCATTTGCGGGTAGTGTTAGACATTTTGAGGACCGAGCAACTCTATGCGAAGTTCTCGAAATGTGAGTTCTGGCTGAAGGAAGTGATGTTTTTATGTCACGTGATTTCAACCGAGTGGGTTCGTGTGGATCCGCAGAAGATTGAGGCAGTGTTGGATTGGGCACCGCCCAAGAATGTGAAGGAAATCCATAGTTTCTTGGGCTTGGCTGGCTACTATCGTAGGTTCGTCGAGGGTTTCTCGAAACTAGCTCGGCCACTTACCCAGTTGCTCCAGAAGTCCGAGAAGTTCGTCTGGAATGATGAAATACAGTCGAGTTTCGAGGAAATGAAGAGGCGTTTGACTTCAGCCCCGATTTTAGCATTGCCGTGTGGCAACGAGGGTTTTGCTGTTTATAGTGATGCTTCGAGTCAGGGTCTTGGGTGCGTATTGATGCAGCACGACAAGACCATTGCCTATGCATCGAGACAGTTGAGGCCGTATGAGCTGAACTACCCTACTCATGATTTGGAGTTAGCGGCAGTCGTTTTTGCGCTCAAGATTTGGCGTCACAATCTTTTCGGCTCTGCATGTCAGATTTTTACCAATCATAAAAGTCTGAAATACATATTTACTCAGCGAGAGTTGAATATGAGGCAGAGGAGGTGGTTAGAGCTGATTAAGGATTATGACCTCGAAATCCTTTATCATCCGGGCAAGGCGAACGTCGTGGCCGATGCCTTGAGTCGGAAACCAGTTGCGTTACGAACGCTTGAGATCCTTACGTCTCAGTCTGAGCTTCGACGGGCTTTGATCGAGTTAGATGTTGAGGTTTTGTTGCCTGGAGCTGTCGGGCAACTTTGTGCTTTAGAGATTTCGTCGTCCTTGATCGATGAAATTAAGCTGAAGCAGTTAGAGGATCCGATGGTTATTCAAATCCGAGAGAACGTTCTTAAGGGAAAGTCTCCTGGGTTTGTGATTCACGAGGATGGTGTTTTGAGATTCCAGAGTCGGCTTTGTGTACCGAACGACTCAGAGTTGAGACAGAGTATTTTGCGTGAGGCCCATGCTACACCTTACTCCGTTCATCCTGGTTCGAGTAAGATGTACAAGGACCTGAGAAGGAATTTCTGGTGGAATGATATGAAGGAGGAGGTCGCACAATTTGTAGCGAGATGTTTAACTTGTCAGCAGGTCAAAATCGAGCATCAGCGACCCGCTGGGTTATTACAGTCACTTCCTGTTCCGGAATGGAAATGGGAAGATATATCGATGGATTTCATTACGAGTTTGCCGAGATCGAGGTCGGGCATGAATATGGTATGGGTGATTGTTGATCGTTTGACCAAGTCGGCACATTTTCTGGGCATCAAGGACACTTGGGGCCCGGAGAAGTTAGCTCGTGTGTTTATCGCGCAGATTGTGAGGCTTCACAGTACTCCGAAGTCTAACGTTTCGGATCGTGATGGTTGTTTTGTATCGCACTTTTGGCAGGCGGTGCATAAGGCGTTGGGTACTCATTTGCATTTGAGTACCTCTTTTCATCCCCAGTCAGATGGACAGTCGGAACGCACTATCCAGACGTTCGAGGATATGTTGCGTGCTTGTGCTCTCGATTGGAGCAGTGACTAGGAGGAGCATTTCCCATTGATCGAATTCACGTACAACAATAGTTGGCACGCGTCGATTCGGATGGCACCGTATGAGGCACTTTATGGGCGGCGATGTCGATCACCGATTTGTTGGAATGAGGCGTCCGATTTGGTCGGGACCGAACCGGATGTCGTTTTAGAGATGAGGCGGAAGATAGAATTAATTCGGGAATGGATGTTGACTGCCCAAAGTCGACAGAAGTCATATGCCGATGTCCGTCGTCGACCTTTGGAATTCGAGGTGGGAGACCACGTTTTACTGAAGGTGTCACCAACGAGAGGAGTTTTCCGTTTCGGGAAAAAGGGGAAGTTGAGTCCGAGATTTATTGGGCCCTTCGAGATTCTCGAGCGAGTCGGTGGATTAGCATACCGTTTGGCGTTACCCCTGGCCTTGAGTCACGTTCATAGCGTTTTTCATGTTTCCCAACTGAGGAAATATGTCCCGAATCCTAGTCACGTCATCGATTATGGGGAGATTGATGTCGCCGAGGATATTACTTTTGAGGAGCGTCCTTTGAAGATTTTGGAGCATCGTGAGAAACGACTGAGGCATAAGACCATCCCTTTGGTCAAGGTGCAGTGGTCGAGACACGGTGTCGAGGAGGCAATTTGGGAAACCGAGGATAGCATGCGTGCTAGGTACCCTGAGTTGTTTGTTTCTTAAGTTTCGGGACGAAACTTATTTTTAGAGGGGTAGAATGTAATATCCGCATTTTTCTTTTCCTTGTCTTTTTTATTTTCGGTGTATTTCTCGGTTGTAGCGACCCTCGTGTATCTTTCAGTGTATCTTTTTCGTCATCTATTGATCTGATTCTCGAAATTGTTGTGCGGAACCGCCGTCTCGGGGTTGATGTGGATCCATTCTATGTTATGATGCGTTTTGAGGTGTTCCGTTTGATGTTTCGTTCATATTCCAGTGTTTTGGACCGTTTACATTTCGTACCTAGCGCACGCTATCTTTTCTGCATAGCGCACGCTAGGGGTCCCTTAGTAGCGCACGCTACGACTGCTTCGTAGCGCGCGCTAGAGAGCAAGCCCTGGGAGTGGCAGTGCTGATTCCAGCCCTCTGGACTGGCGGATTAGCGTACGCTACGTAGTCTAGCGCACATTAATGTTAGGGGCTAGCGCACGCTGAGATGTCCGGTAGCGTGCGCTAGCGTGAGTGTCCAGTACTGGACAGTTTGCTACTGGACACGACTGATGCCCTGGTAGCGCACGCTATTGGTCGATAGCGCGCGCTACCGATACACTTTAGCGTACGCTACGTTTGGGTGATAGCGCGCGCTAACCGGATCAGGTGTGTACTGACAGTTGCTTCTGGACTTGGCTGATATCCAGGTAGCGCACGCTATTGCTCGATAGCGCGCGCTACCGAGAGGTTATTAGCGCACGCTACGTTTTGAGTAACGCACGCTAACGACCAGAAATCTGGGTACTGGACTGGAGTTTTGTTCCGTTAGCGCACGCTAACTTTGAGGATTAGCACGCGCTAACACTCCCTGGCTATATAAACCAGGGAGTTGACCGAGATGAATGTATTTTCTCATTTCTTCCTCCTCTCCGCGGCTAAGGCGATTCCGGGCGATTTCTTGGCGATTTCTTCCTCCAATCATCTCATCCAACATCTTCTTTGAGTTCTTGGTGTATTATAACAACATCAACACGAATTTTTCATCCTAATCAAAGGTAAAATCTCTTAGAACCCTACTTTTGGACAATTTGGGGGTTTTGGGATCTTCGTCCGATTCGTCTCGTTTTGTCGGTTAATTCATGATGAATATGATTAATCTTGTTGATATCATTAGTTTTCCTACGGATTCATGGTATATTTCATGGTTTTGCGAAATCGGGAGGGTTTGGTTGTGGTCCGCCCTCATTGTTATTTTTATACGAATATACATGTATCGTAGACGGGTTTTCGGGTGTATTCCATACCCGTAATCGTTTAGAAGTGGTTGTGATTGTGTTATTCGAATCATTAGGTTCTTTTCCGCCGATTCCTCACGGTTGTGCTTGACTCTCCTTTCCCGTTCGTGTCACCGTCTTTTAATCGAGGCAAGTACTCTTATGAACTTACAATCTTGACATAGTAGTATTGTATGAGAAATGGTGTGTGTGTATGCTCACTACGGGTTAGACCCGACGGGGTCTCGGTAGAGGTCCACAGAGACGTGGATCGACGGGCTTGCTTTTAACCACTATGGGTTAGATCTGACGGGGTCTCGGTAGGGGTCCACAGAGACGTGGATCGACGGTTAATTGTGGTGCATTTTACAAATGTGATTTGATTATGGCATTTCCGGAAATGAGTACTTTGGAACTATGTTTTCATAATGTCATACTATGACTATATGTGTAAGGTGTAAGTTGTTCATTTGGTTACTTGTACTAGCGTAATTGCTAACCCCTCTGGGGACCCATTTTGGGGAAATTCGTTTATGGATTTCAGGTCAGGTCCATCGAGACGAGCGAGCGTTGGACCAGTATGCGGATGATGGCCGTGCGTGATGATTGTGCATGAGTGATGTCTTAGTGTCTTATACCTTTCTATCTTTTGTGGTTTTTAAACTAATAGAAGTACTCGAGTACTTAAGAATTCTTGTTTGTCCGGATTGTATTGTTGTCTATTATGTTTTTGTCGGATGATGGTGTTATGATTGACCGGTTGAACCAGGTGGATTATTTTGTTTGGCGTCTTTATGACGAGGTGCTATTTTGTTGTTTCTGCGAGTCGATGAGTATGATGTTTGTTCATCCTGGTGGGTCCCATATAGGGATTCACGGCGCTGTAATATACCTCGAATATCTTGGGGGTGTTACAAGAGAGAGAAACCAGCTGCTGCTTTGGAGAAGGAGGTGGGGAATATCAACCCACTTTTGATGATAGAGAACAAGCTGCTGCTGGTGATTCTGTTTGCCATTTTTAGTTGTGTTTTTGAAGAAGAATTAAAGAAGAAGAAGAAGAAGGAGAAGAAATGAGGTGTGTGTTTAGGTTTTGTTTTAGAGATGGAATGAATACGTATGTGTATTATGTGGGTGTGTTATATAAGACTAGCTTCTTTTGTACATGAATACATGGTGCAGTGGATTCTTCATCAAAATGACATCAATACCCCAAAGGCCCACTCATATTTAGACTGCCTGCTGGTCTTCATGCAAAGGTGGTGTTTAGTTGCACCTCCATATTTAGCAATTGAAGATACAATTATGATTTGGTTGCACCTCCATATTTAGCAATTGAAGATACTATTATGATTTGCTTTTTGTATATTCACAGTAGAGAGATATGGTGTTTTTGTTTTATATTGAAGCTAATCATATCCCTTATTTTTATTATACTATTAATATTCTTTAATTTATCTTCTAGCATATATATAGTTAGTTGTACATGAATATTAACACACAATGAAAACAAAGACCAACAAAAAAAACTTTACTTTAATTAGTTTATGCATCAATACAGTACAAGTTGTGCATGTGTAATTATGTGGGAGATGTCTGACATGTATTTTCAATATTGGTCTTTTTCTTTAATACCCTCTATTAATATTAATTGTCTCCTTTAATCCCTCTGCTTTATAGTTCTGCTTTATACTTTACAAGTTATTTGATTATTGGTCGTTTGTAACATCACTGCTGAGCCAGCATCGTCGTGAGGACCGTGGTTGTAAGTCTCCTAATCTCAAATATTACCATTTATTTAATTCCTGTTTTGTGAATATTGACGGACTTTCTTTTAGAAAAGTTTGCCTTGGATATTGAGTATTTGTGTTTACAGTATGTTGAGGGGAGGTCGTGGACGCGGACGTGGTCGTGGACGCGGACGTGGAAATGCGAGACAGGAGGATTCAGCGTCTATCCCAGAATTATCCGCTAGTCGAACCGATTCCCATTCTGGAGGACAGCAGGGATCAGCAAATAATAATGCAGATCCTAAAGTGCCGGGAGTGCTTCAACAGGTGGTTGCTCAGATAAACCAGTTTGCTCAGGTTGTTGATCGCATACAGACGGCGATGGGACAGCAGCATAACGAGGATAATCGGGGGGACAAATGGCTTACTGAGGTGGTCAAATTGCACCCTCCAAAATTTGACGGTTCTGCTGAGACAATTACTTGGGATCACTGGCTGAAGGAGTTAGAAAAGATCTTTGGAGGGATTAACTTCGCTGACGACCGAAAGGTTCCGATAACCCAGTATCTCCTGATTGGGGAGGCTTTCGACTGGTGGGAGGCCGTTCGACCTGAGAATCATAATGCTGACTGGACGGAGTTCAAATTAATAATGGAAGCGCAATATTATCCTCGCCCAGTTAGAGAGGCCCGAGTCCGGGAGTTTTTCTCACCACAAAATTCAGAGGCATCTGTGACAGACGTGATTAAGACTTTTAATCACCAGCTGACTTATGTGCGCCACTTGGTCAGAACCGAGGCGGAGAGGATTTTCCATTTCGACATGCGAATGAAGCCGGAAATTCAGCAGTATATGTCCGGATTTGAATGTACCACCTTGCGACAGTACTAGGACAAAGCACTGGCCTATGATATGAAAGAGGCGGCAGTAGAAAAGTCAACGGAAGCAAAGAAGCAGAAAGTGTCTGGCAACTTCACGGAGAATAAGAGTAGTGGGCCCCGCAGGGGCCAGTCCTCATTTCATTCATCCAGGAGGCCTCCGCATCCTTATCGAGGTGGAAAGAAGTTCCGGGCAACACCAACCGTTTCAGACGCAGGGAAGAAATGTTATAACTGTGGCAAAGCGGGGCATGTTCGACGTGACTGTTTCGCACCTGCTGTGACCTGTTTCGAGTGTTGACAGGAAGGACATCGCGCAACATTTTGTGGAAATGCGACTCGATCTTTTGGTACTCGCACTCCTGCACCGGTTCTGAAGGACACTAGTGTAAACCAGACGCAACAAAGTGGTTTCCAGCAACAGAATGTTGGGAAAAGAGAGGCATCCAGCGCTGGGTCCGTTCCTCCGCGTATTTATGAGATGAAGAAGTCAGACGATCAGAACACGACTGTTGCATCAGGTACGATTCAGATCCTTTTGAAACCAGTTAGTGTCTTATTCGATTCAGGAGCTACGCATTCTTTCATATCCTTGAACTGTGTTAATCGTTTGAAAATCTCGTGCTTGTATGATTGTGAACCTTATGTTGTGGGATTACCGAGCGGAGAGAAACTTGTGGGAGCCCTAGAAACTAGTGATTTTCCAGTGACTATAGGAGGGAGAGATTGGCTATCAAATCTTATTGTAGTCGACATCCTTGGTGACGATTTAATTCTCGGAGATGATTGGCTCAATCATTATGGAGCTATTTTGAATTACCAAAAGAGAGACATTTCTATCATTTCCGATGACGGGTCTGAACATTTATTTAAGGGGTGGAGACCGGGAAGCTCATGAAAATTGATCAAAGCAATGAAAGCAGCGAGATTGCTAAAGCAGGGTTGTTACGGATTTTGGTGTTATGCCATGAAGAAAGAAGAAGGAGTAGAGCTCTCATCTATTCCAGTTGTGAATGAATTCTCAGATGTATTCCTTGACGAACTACCTGGGTTACCTCCACAGAGAGAAGTGGAGTTCACTATCGAATTAGAGCCTGGAGCCGCTCCTATTTCTAGGGCACCATACCGTATGGCGCCAACCGAGATGTATGAACTAAAGAAGCAACTGGAGGAATTATTGCAGAAGGGTTACATTCAACCTAGCGTTTCTCCTTGGGGATCACCCGTTCTCTTTGTCTGGAAGAAAGATGGATCCTTTCGATTATGTATTGATTACAGGGAGGTAAACAAGGTGACGATCAAGAATAAGTATCCTATGCCTCGGATCGACGACTTGTTTGATCAACTGCAAGGGGCAAGGATATTCTCGAAGATTGACTTGCGATCAGGATATCATCAGTTGAGAATTAAGGAATTGGGTATACCGAAGTCTGCTTTCAGATCCCGGTACGGGCACTATGAATTCGTGGTGATGCCATTCGGACTTACCAATGCTCCTGCGGTATTTATGTAATTGATGAATCGGGTATTCTTAGAATACCTAGATAAGTTTGTGGTCGTTTTCATTGATGACATCTTGATTTATTCGAAACACATAGGAGCATGCCGAGCATTTGCGTGTGGTTTTGAGCACCTTGAGGAATGAACAGCTTTATGCGAAGCTTTCCAAATGCGAGTTCTGGCTTAGGGAAGTAACCTTCCTTGGGCATGTGATATCAGCTGACGGAGTTCAGGTGGACCCGAAGAAATTCGAAGCAATCTTGGAATGGGAAGCTCCTAATAACGTGAAAGAAGTCCGAAGCTTCTTAGGACTTGCTGGATATTATCGCCGTTTTGTAGAGGAATTTTCCAAAATTGCTCGTCCGCTCACTCAGCTGTTACAGAAAACTCAAAAGTTCACATGGGATGAGAAATGCCAGGCTGGTTTTGATGAACTTAAGAGGAGACTGACGACAGCACCTATATTAGCATTACTAGATGGAACTGATGGATTCATGGTATACAGCGATGCTTCAAATTAGGGTCTGGGATGTGTATTGATGCAAAAAGATAAGGTGATTGCCTATGCCTCTCGACAGTTGAAACCGTACGAAGTTAATTACCCGACTCATGATCTGGAGTTAGCAGCTGTGGTCTTTGCTTTGAAAATTTGGCGACATTATTTATACGGCACTCATTGTCAGATCTTTACAGATCATAAGAGCCTCAAGTATATTTTCAGTCAGAAGGAATTAAACATGAGGCAGAGAAGGTGGCTGGAATTGATTAAGGATTACGACATGGAAATCCTCTATCATCCCGGTAAAGCAAACGTAGTAGCTGATGCACTGAGCCGTAAACCTGCTTCTCTTCGAGTGTTGGAAGCGCTTACGTCCCAAACCAACATTCAACGAGAACTAATCCGTGAAGGAATTGAAGTGCGGTCGCAAGGAGTCCAAGGGCAATTGTGTGTGATGGAACTAACTTCGTCGTTGGTTGAAGAAATCAAATCTAAGCAGTTGGATGATTCTCCGATTCTTCGATTATGTGACGAAGTGAACAAAGGGAAGGCCCCAGGATTCGTGATACAGGATGATGGAGTTCTGAGATTTCAGAGTCGACTTTGCGTTCCCAATGATGATGTTTTGAGACAGACAATTCTGAAGGAAGCTCACAGCGCGCCCTATTCTATTCACCCGGGCAGCAGTAAGATGTATAAAGATCTAAAACAAAACTTTTGGTGGGAAAATATGAAGAAGGACGTAGCAGAATACGTTTCGAAGTGTTTGACTTGTCAGCAGGTTAAGATTGAACATCAGCGACCTGCCGGAATGTTGAAGCCACTTCCGATCCCTGAGTGGAAGTGGGAGGATATCTCGATGGATTTCATCACCAGTATGCCAAGGACCAAGATGGGAATGAACATGATTTGGGTTGTAGTTGATCGACTAACCAAGTTGGCTTATTTCCTAGGAATTAAAGATACTTGGGGACCCGAGAGATTGGCGCGAGTATTTATTGCAGAGATAGTCAGATTACATGGGACGTCGAAGACCATTATTTCAGATCGAGATGGTCTCTTCATGTCGCACTTCTGAAAGGCAGTTCAGAGGGCTTTGGGGACCGATCTAAACTTTAGTACGGCTTATCTTCCTCATACGGACGGTCAGTCCGAAAGGACTATACAAACAGTAGAAGACATGCTTAGAGCTTGTGCTTTGGATTGGTCAACTGATTGGGAAGTTCACTTGTCGTTGATTGAATTCACATACAACAATAGTTGGCATGCTTCTATTAAGATGGCACCATTTGAAGCTTTGTACGGGAGAAGATGCCGATCACCCCTCTGCTGGGATGATTCTTCGGACTTGATCGGGACGGAACCGGAATTGGTAGTTCAGACTCAGGAGAAAATAGCTCTGATTCAGAAAAGACTGTTGACTGCCCAGAGTCGACAGAAGTCTTATGCAGATGTGCGTCGTCGTCCACTAGAGTTCGACATTGGGGACCACGTACTATTGAAGGTGTCTCATACACGTGGAATTTTCCGTTTTGGGAGGAAAGGTAAGCTAAGTGCGAGATATATCGGACCATTTGAGATCCTCGAGAGAGTTGGGGATTAGCATACAGGGTGGCCTTACCGCCATCGCTGAGTCATGTTCACAATGTGTTTCACGTATCCCAATTGCGGAAGTATGTACCAGATCCCAGTCATATTATTGATTTCGACGAGATCGAGATAGCTAATGACGGCACCTTCGAAGAGAGACCAATCAAGATACTTGAGAGTCGGATCAAACAATTGAGGAATAAACCAATACACTTGGTTAAAGTACAATAGTCACGACACGGAGCTGAAGAGGCCACTTGAGAAACGGAGGACAGTATGAAGGCTAGATATCCAGAGTTGTTTTCATCTTAAGTTTCGGGACGAAACTTCTTTTTAGGGAGAGAGGATGTAATACCCGAGATTTCTGATGTGTATTTGAACCTTATGATATTGTATTTGTTGCATTTTGATCTGAGTATTATTCTCCGTATTTCATGATCCGGTGTTGTTGAGCGGATGATTTCACGATTGTGTTCAATATTGTGATTTTTGCACATGTAACGCACGCTATCGACTAGACATAGCGTACGCTAATTTGGGTTTAGTAGCGCGCGCTATATATGAACCTTAGCGCGCGCTATACGTAGTCAGCATGATTAAGACGTGTTGGTAGGTGATATCAGCCGCGGATCTTGGTCGGAACATGTCGGAATGAACCTGGACGGCTTTTGGGAAAAGCCGAGTCAACGCTGTAGCGCACGCTACTGATATGAGGATAGCGCACGCTAAATGTTGAGATCAGTGAGACTAGTAGACTACATGACCGTTAGCGCACGCTAGGAATATGGACTAGCGCGTGCTAATAACCATTTTCTATATATAGGACAACACCCTTTTTCATTCTTTCAGCTTTCATCACTTCCCAAACCCGAATTCTGAGACATATAGAGTCACTCTCTCCATCCTAAACCCCTCATATCATCATCCTAGCTCGAGTTTGAAGATTGTAGATCATTAGAGATTGGTGTTCAAGCTCTCGATGTTGGATTTCTTCAAGTTCCTCCTTGTTTTTCACTATTTTGAGGTAGGTGATTCTTCACCAACTGGAGTAGTATTCTTAGGGATGTTTTGGAACATGTTTTGAGATTATCTAGTCAGATAAATTCGTACGTAGTCGAACATCATGTTGTTAGAAGGATATTTCCGATATTTCGGTACTTCTTCATCGTATAAACCATTGAACCTATTTAGTGTTTGAACTCCTAAGCATATTCATGTAGCTTCAAAACCGATTATGACCAGTTTATGGAGATTATCAAGTTCTTATGTTTTTACATGATGGAATTATACATTTTGGGACATAGAATGGATTGAACTTAGGATATTTTCTTGAAGATCAAGATTAATTATGGTGTTGTGATGACTATACGTAGCCTTGTATCTCGAAGTCGTTTAATCCGTAAGACCATTTATAAACCGTATGAGTATGATATGCATAGAGATGACATGTATTAACACTGAAGATTTCATGAATTTCATCACCAATAGAACTAGTCTGCTGCCCAACAGTGAACTGCCATGCACGCTTAGCGTGCGCTAAGCTTTGTGAATTAACATACTCTAACGAGCTTATATAGCGTACGCTACGATTGAAACTTAGCATGCATTAAGTCATCAGGCGAATCAGACGGCTGATCAGTGAGGTACTGACCGAGCATGGTTAGCGTACGCCAGGTTGTGTGTAATTGCGTACGCTAATGAGTAGCCTTAACGTACGTTACATAGGATGGTTAGCGTGCGTTAAGCAAACCAGACATATTTCTTTTAAGAACTTCCGACCGTATTTTTGGATCGTTAAAGGTTCGTACGTTTAAAACTTGTCCTGAGTTGCCGTTATTTTTCCTGTTTGTTCAAAGGGCCGAACATTTTACGAACGTTTGATCGAAGGAGGCGGCCTTCGAGTGTGTTGAGATCATTGGAGTAATTAGTTCTTACCATCTTTGAGGCAAGTATCGTTTTTTAAGCTTATTGATATTGCATTGTTGATCATGTGTACGATTTATTCGTGTTGTTGAACATGAGACTATATTCTTTGAGTTGTCATGATATTTACGTCGATGAACGTGCTGATTTGCATATGTCTATGCATAATTGTAATGTTTGTGTTGTAAATGATCCGAGGGGATCATGAGGATCTATGTTGAGGGCGCTGGATCGAATGTCCATCATGCGTTGGTTCGACGGGATCATCATGGGGATCTATGCTGAGGGCGCTGGATCGTTGGATGGGTTTTCCACCATGCGTTGGTCCGACGGGATCATCATGGGGATCTATACCGAGGGCGCTGGATCGTTGGATTACCCTGTATTGTGTTGATGGAATCGTGAGGAGTCACATCGTTGGATTCCGATGACGGAAGTCCGTTTTGTATGTTTTATGATGTACTGGTGATTTATGTATTATGATACTTGTACTAGCATCGTTTTGCTAACCCCTTCGGGGGTGGACATTTGTTTTGATGTTCAGGTAGCCGACGAGCGGGGAAGCAGCCACAGTACCGACATGACGATGAAGTGGCTCAGTGATGTGAATTATGTTGTCTTATTTTCCGGTTATTTCAGAACTCGAGTACGTTTATGTTGTTGTTGTCTTGGGGACATTTTGTAATAATGAACTTAATTGAATTGTCGAACGGGTTTGAATTTCCTTTTATTAATGACACTTTTGTATTATTTCCGTATTTTTCAAATTAGCCTTGTAAATTCTTATACAAAGGATTTACGGCGCTGTAATTACTCCGAATATATCGGGGTGTTACACATGTAATACTCAGGAAGCTCCTTGTTGAAGGCTTTTGTTTTCTTGGAAGTCAGTCCTGTTTTGGTCGCCAAATCACTGATATCGGTCGTCTTGTACGGCTCGATACTCGGGTCATACAATACCTCGATCTCACCTTTTGGCCTCAACAGCTCCTTGGCCTGAGAAAAGAAGCCTTCCATCAGCTTTTTCAAAGGGTCTACTTCACCATCAACACCGGGAAAGATGAAGACGATCGAATGGAACATTTTCCCATTGATTCCCGGGTCCGATTGCAATTTTGTTGGGTCGACTTCATACAAAACAGTGGCGCATTCCTTTGTTAAGGCATTGATGTTGGCAGTGGCTCTCGGATATGAAACTTTAGCAGCTGCTTCCGTCTGAATGGTGGAAGCTATCATTCTTTTCACATCTTTGTCGATTCGGCTCCTCGAGTAGCCAAAATTTGTTTCTCCAACAAATAGCTTCGAGGCGTTATGCCGCTGCTCTCGAAGCTCTTTTCTCAGCTTATAGAGAGCCTGGTTATGGGCATGCCGACGAGTAGCCGCTATTCCACCTAAAACAATTACACACACAACCAATTAGGATCAACTTTGATTTGAAAATCTGATATATCTATTTTATATATTAATTAATTACCTTTTTGATTTAAATGGGCCAAATCAGAAATAACCCTTTTGTTATTTTAACTTATTTACTTAATAGCCCAGACCCTTTTCGTTTACACGTTACAACCCAACCCAACCCATATTTTTAATGAAAGTTGATAATACACCACCACCAACATATTATCAGAGCCTTAGTCCCAAAATGCTTTGGGGTCGGATATAATGAAAATTGATAATAATAAACATAATTTAATTTCTTATTTATAAAATTAGATATAAGACTCATATTGTCCTATATGAAAAAATAAATGTCGCTGCTTAATTAATTTACGGTTTTCCTATCATGTGCCCTTAGATCACATGATAAGATTTTGTAAATGAAACTAAATCAAATAATAGTATATGTATATGTGTGTGTATACTGACTCATGTATATTTTATAATAATTTTATAATATTATTGAAATTCGATCACATATTATTAATATAATAAAATATTTAATATTTTACGTCATATATCGCACGGGAGGACATCTATTATATATGAATAAAAAAAAACTGTTTTTTTATCACATCATGGACCCACAACAAAACATACTTTCCAATCTATATTTGTAATTATTAATTACGCCATATAATTGATTTACAATATTGATTATCTATTCTATGTGTTTAATTAAGTTAAAAAAAATAGTACCTTCGTTCTCTTATAACTGCAATATCTGGAGTTACGCGATTGCCAATTCACAACTTTGATTATTAATATTTTCAATTTTTTATTTTTAAAAATTATAAGAAATTTAATATTTTGAAAGTATATTTCGAGATGAATCTAACAAGATCTCACATGATTATATGTTCCATATTTATAAATCACAAAATATGGTCAAAAGAGAGTATGTGAACAGTGTAATAGTCAACATGTTGCAATAATAAAAGAACGGATGAAGTATATAATACTAAATATACACAAACATGCACCCACAACAAATATACATCAATCACATCACATTCTGAGTCCTAAATCCTAAATATATAACAAAATAAGTAAGAAAAAGTAAGGATTCCAATATATATAAACAGGGTTTTTTTGTTGTTCATTTTCAATATACAACAATCACATCACATCACATTCATTCATATAGAACAGAAAAAAGTAAGGATTCCAACATCAAATTAACAAAAACCCAAACTACTTCAAGATTCCAAATAAACAAAGTTTTTTCTTTCTTTTTTTACTTATACTGTATCATTTAACAAAAAACCCATTTGCTTACAAGATTTTATTATAACCCAAGCAACTTCAAGAATCCAAATAAACTGAGTTTTTTTTTAATTTAAATTATTTAGCAAAAAATACCCATTTGCTTACATAATTTTATTACAACTGAAACTACTTCAAGCTTCCAAATAAACAGAGCTTTTTTTCATTTTTTATTGTTATTTAAAAATAATAGTAAAATAAAACATTATATGATTTTCTTCAAAGTTTAATATAAACATAGCTTTTTTTTTTTGGTTCTTGTCTTCTAAAATTAGATAACCAAAAATTATATAGTTTTTCACTACTTGAACAAAAAGAAAAATATATTTCACTACTTTTACTACTACTACTACTTTTAAAAACAATCCGTGTAAAAAAAAGTTATAGAGAGAGAGAATGAGAGAGAGAGAAACCAGCTGCTGCTTTGGAGAAGGAGGTGGGGAATGTCAACCCACTTTTGATGATAGAGAACAAGCTGCTGCTGGTGATTCTGTTTGCCATTTTCAGTTGTGTTTTTGAAGAAGAATTAAAGAAGAAGAAGAAGAAGGAGAAGAAATGAGGTGTGTGTTTAGGTTTTGTTTTAGAGATGGAATGAATACGTATGTGTATTATGTGGGTGTGTTATATAAGACTAGCTTCTTTTGTACATGAATACATGGTGCAGTGGATTCTTCACCAAAATGACATCAATACCCCAAAGGCCCACTCATATTTAGACTGCCCGCTGGTCTTCATGCAAAGGTGGTGTTTAGTTGCACCTCCATATTTAGCAATTGAAGATACAATTATGATTTAGTTGCACCTCCATATTTAGCAATTGAAGATACTATTATGATTTGCTTTTTGTATATTCACAGTAGAGAGATATGGTATTTTTGTTTTATATTGAAGCTAATCATACCCCTTATTTTTATTATACTATTAAGATTCTTTAATTTATCTTCTAACATATATATAGTTAGTTGTACATGAATATTAACACACAATGAAAACAAAGACCTACAAAAAAAAAACTTCACTTTAATTAGTTTATGCTTCAATACAGTACAAGTTGTGCATGTGTAATTATGTGGGAGATGTCTGACATGTATTTTCAATATTGGTCTTTTTCTTTAATACCCTCTATTAATATTAATTGTCTCCTTTAATCCCTCTGCTTTATACTTTCTCAATTTAATCTTTGTTAGTACTAGTACTTTAAGGTGGAGTAGCATGATGGAAAAAAGCCCAAAACAACATTATTTTCTCATAAATAAAGTTGTACTTTTTGTTTTGATTAAATTAACAGCGTAACTATTAGGTCTTTTACAATATAAAGTCTACTTTTTATTTATGTCATAGAAATAGCTATAATATATAATCACCAAAATTGACATAACGGCCTAGCTTGAAAACCTTGACAAAAACTCATGAACTTTATGAGCAAGCTATTTCCAACCTCAACCTCTCAACTCGATTTACATATTTCAAAAACTTAAAAGTATCATATAATTTGTGGAGTGTAAGAGAAAACAAAAAAACAAACAAACCATTTACCAGGAAAAAAAAACTCTATCATTAAACGACCTGAATGGAATTGAACGAGAATTTTTATGTTTGTTCATTTAAGTTTAACCAAATAAACGAAAATGGGTTGAGGCAACTTCAAAAAAAAAAAAAAAGACTCAGTAAGCTTTACGAGCCAAGTGTTTTCGCACATCCCCTCCACTTAATAGTCTACTAGATTAGGTTGACCTTGACTAGCCCCGATAGATATACAAATAAATTAATGTTTTGTTATGATGCTATAAACTTAGGTTTATCCAAACAAGTTTAGAGATATAACGCTAGCAACTAAATAAAGTAAATTAATATACATAGTTTTATGTTGACGAATCTTTTTATTAATGAATATCAAATCAAAGAAATGATATGATATATGGCTCCAAAAGCCTGAGTAGGTGACCTCGACTTCAACTCATTCTAGATATTTTCGAAACTTAAAAGCATCATATGATTTATATATGGTGTAGAAGACCTAATAGTTACGGTGTGAATTTAACTAAATGTAAATCGATAATATAAGTTTGTTCCTGTTTTGTACCAATGTGGCAATGTGATTCTTCTTGTGTATGAACAAAACTTAAAACCAAATGATTCAACATGGCTTGTTTCTAGTACAATGACGAACTAAACACTACTAAAAAAATGCCACAATGGCTTCATACTATTAGCTTCACAAAAAGAAGTGAAGCTAAAGAAGATAGAGCGACAAAAATAATACACAAAGACGTCACATATGTGACGCCTTAAATTTTAGAGTAAAGCGGTCAACACAGGGTTAATAAAGGCTTCACATATGTGAAGCTATTGTAAAACATTTTTTTTTTAAGTTTAATCCGGCATTTACGTCACTACTGCGACGCTAAAAGTAAAAAAAATCCGTTCATTAGCATCACATCCGTGACATCCTTGTTTTTATAAAAAAAATTAAAGGTGTCACATATGTGACGCCCTTGTTTATTAAAAAAAAAAATAGTAAAAGTGTCACATATGTGACACTAATGGTGTTAAATGCAAACAAAAAAAAGTAAATGTGTCAAATATGTGAAGCCAATGTAAATATATATATATATATATATATATTATCTAATTTATGTATTGGTGTCACATATGTGACACCAATGCTTTTTTAAAAAAATAAATTGGCATTTTGCCACTGAGTTATGTTGTTCATTCATTAAATTTGATACATGATTTATATATGTACATAATCAGAATTATAATTTAATAAACTGATTATAATTAAATAAGTTTGTAATTTTTATTTAAAAAATAGTTAGACATTATATTAATCAGATAGTATTTATAATTGATCATAGATAAGTAGACATTATTATTAAAAATATATAATATAAAAAATCTAAATACAATAGAACCTCTATAAATTAATACTGTTGGGACCGGAAAAATATTAATTTTAGAGAGGTATTAATTAATCGATAAATTAATTTTAGAGAGATGAGATTAATTTTTTTTGAATTTCAATAGAAAACAATCAACACTAGAGTCATATTTTACTAAGTTGTCTTAGTTATCTTTGTAATTTTCTAAGATTATTAATTTATCATGTTGATGAGACTCTTGATTTATAAAGGGTCTCAAAAAAAATTATTATATGATTAATTTATCGAAATTATTAATTTACGCTTGGAGCCCAAGTCGGGACTGGAAAAATATTAATTTTATAGAGGTTATTAATTTATCGAGTATTAATTTAAAGAGGTTACACAATTAATAATACATATTATAATTAATTAAGGTATTGGCATCACATATGTGATGCTAATGTTAATTATTATATATTATTTAATTTATACATTGGCTTCACATATGTGAGACCAATGTTTTCAACATCATCGGCTTCACATATGTGAAGCTAAAATGTACACCTACCAATGCTTTTAGAAAGGCGTCACTCATGTGACGCCAATGCATGTTAAACTGCAAAAAAAAATCAAAAAATATAACTTAGTGGCCGACGCGGGATTCGTACCCGCGTCTATGAGATATAGGAAGTAGCATGTTGCCATTGAGCTATGTTTTCATTCATTAATTATATTACATAAAAACTATTTGTACGTACTATTTTTCATTTTTTATATTTTTTATTTTTAAAATTAATTCAATTATGTGTATATTAAATTTATTATAAAATTAAATTAGTTTCTGACTAAAAGGTTCCATAAATTTATAGTTGACTTATTAATTAATGAATCTTTATATACTCAATATATTTATAAAACTATCTATATATCTATCTTATACTACATTAAAATTGAGTTTTTTAGCTTTCTCTTTGGTTTAACTTATGTTTTTTTTTGTTTTTTTATACTATTGACTTATTAATAATTAATCTCTCTCTCTCTCTCTCTCTCTCTCTCTATATATATATATATATTGTGTGTTTATATGTATGTGTGTATAATATATAAAAATTGAATTATTTCCGCTTCCTCATTGATTTGCCTTATATGTTTGTTTGTGGTTATTTTAAATTTTTTATTTGAATTCTTTCTAATATTGACTTATCAATTTGTTAATTTGTATCTGACCGGGCTATGGCATGTCTATCTTATAATAAAAATTTGTATTCATAATAAAAATAAGTAACAAAAAACTTATTTGACACTCTTTAACTATAATTATAATAAGTAACGTTTATAGATTTATTCTTGATTTCTCTCAAGTGCAAATATAATAAATTTAATGGAAAATTTTGTTGTTAATTGTTCATATGTATAATTTTCTGAGTTTTTGCCACTTTTGAGATTTTTTAAAATAAAACTAATTGAACCTATAATTAAACCTAACATATGATTTATATAGATGTTTAATTTTGATTGTTCAATAATGACGGTTGTTCTCATATTTTATTAGCATTTCAAAGATTTATCAAAAATTTACAAAATGACATGTAGGACGAATCATTCTGGTGCAAGAAAAAAACTCAGCTTTTATAATATATATAGGATATTTATACGAATACTGAATGAAAAATAATAAAATTGACAAGTCTCACAGAATATTGTAATATCCGCAATTTTCGATTTTCGGTAAATTTCTTTTTTCGGCCGGAATCCGTTTTGACGGCTCGCTCATGACCGTTTCGTCATTTCGATGTAATACCCGGTTGTAATTCAGTCATTATCATTCAGTAATTTCATTCGGTGATTGTCACTCAGTGGATTTTCACTCATTTATAATCATTCATCAATCATATTCATTCACCGTGTTCACCGTTCGGAAAAACTTCGAGTTGTGTATCGTTATTGTTCATTGTTTCAACTTTCCTCATATGAGTTCGACTTTGTTAGATCACCATTAATTTTTGGTAACTCCAAAAATTTTAAATCTTTGCAATATTATAGAGCATCGAGTTAGCTTTCCAATGGTTCGAACGGTGAGTCAATCGGAGTCCGGACGAGAGAGTTATGGTCGTTTTAGCTCAACCGCTCATTTTTTCAGTTATTGGCCGATCACTGCCGAACGAACTCGGCCGTGTCGTCCGACATGGCCCGTGCCGTACTCGTCCGGAAAATGCCGAAGTCTCTGCCTCAGGACCCGACCGTGTCGTCTGGCACGGCCGAGTCGAACTCTTCCGGATAAGCCAGAACCGACTGCTGACACGCCCGACCGTGTTCCAGGACACGGTCGAGTCATGCCGAGTCGCTGTCGGACGGGTCACTATCGGAAGGCCCTCCGCGCCGCGACCGTGTCAAGCAGGACACGGTCGAGCCCCTGTCGGCCAGCTGTGCGACACGACCGTGCCGATCGGCACGGGCCAGAGTCGGCCTATTTAAGGCCTCGCAGCGTTTTTCTTCAGCCATTTCACTCGGTTTTCCTTCTCTTCCGCGGCTGGAGGTGTTGGAATCATGGAAGGATGTTGTTATACAATTAATCCTTGAAGTTTTGAGTTTCATATCATCAATCATCCATCCTATAACATCCTCTGATCTACCGAATCAGGTCAGATTTCCTAGAAATCTAGTTTTGGGGAATTTTGGTGTTTTGGTTGTTTTCATCCGTTTAATCCGATTTAACTTAGGATTATGATGGATTGATGATTATTTAGATGTATTATATCATTTCTCTTGTTATTCCATGGTTGGATCGTATCGATTCGTTGTTTTGGTCGAGTTCTTGATCGACGCCTTAAAGGTGTCCGATAAAATGTCATAGAGGGGTTTTCGGGCGTTCTACGATTATTCTTCCTCGTATGATCGATGATTTATTGATTATATGTTGTTAGGGTCGAATTCTTGTGAAGAACTCGAGTCGGAACCCTTCCGTTCGTTGCCTTCTTTGGGGTTCGAGCTTCCCGGTCGAACCGTGTTCTTCGGAGCGTTCGGTAGCGGTTATTAAGGCAAGTATCTTACTATACGACTTGTATCTTGCGACTAGTAATTACGTATGAGATGTATAATGACTTTGCTTGCCTTCGTAAATATGTTCCGTTTGAATTGGTTGTGTTTTCCGCAATTTGAAGGCTTTGTGATAATAGTGTTATATTAGTATACATGTTAGGCGTTGTGCCATTTGTGCAGGAATGCGACGTACATATGGGATGGTTGTACACTTGGTTGTACAATGTATTGTGTACCGGATGTGTGTTATGTTGGTTAAATGTCGTTGATTTATGATAGTTGTTGCGAGTGTCGAGGTTGTGTTATTTGCGTGCAATGTACGATTTTGTGGTGATCAAGGTGATTGATTAATTGTGCTCGTTGTTGTATGTAATGTGAATGTGAATATGTGTGTGACCGCTAAGTTCACTCGTGTTGGTTCGACGGGACCTACGAGGATTCGTGGCAGTGGACTACGGGATCAGAACTTAGTGAGGTACTGAGGTCCAATCGTGCGGGTCTGACGAGGCCTACGATAACGCATGGCAGTGGACCATGAGTTTCGGACACAGTGCGTCCAACCGGGTGAGCTCGACGGGGCTTACGGTGACACGTGGCAGTGGACTACGGTGTCAGGATTGTGTGTGTGATTGTTGTGATTGATATAGTCCGTGCGGGTTGTTATGCCTACGGAGACACGTGACAGTGGATCACGGTGTCGGAATTGGTTATGTTTGGTTAATAGTCCGTGTGGGTTGTTGAACCTACGGAGACACGTGACAGTGGATCACGGTGTCGGAATTGATTATGTTTGTTTAATTGTGCGTGATGTAGTCCGTGCGGGTTGTTGAACCTACGGAGACACGTGACAATGGATCACGGTGTCATGAGCATGATACTTTTCAAATCAAAGTTTTTACAGGAAAAGTTTTAAGAAAGAATGTTGGGCCGAGCCCCACGAGATTTATGGAAATGTTTCCGGTATTGTAAACTGTTGAATTATGAAACAAGTTTTGGGTTAAGGCCCTTAAGTTTTTCGAAAGGTTTTGTGAATAAGGACTTGAGGTCTTAAGGTTTTGAAATTCTAAAAATTCCCGAGATGATAATCTTATTTTCGAATGCTTCATAGCTTATCTTCTCTTGTGAAAACCTCCCGGGAATATTTTATACTTGATTATTATATTTGATCACGATTATTAATTGCTTGTTACATTTCGTATGATTTGATACTTGCACTAGTAAAACAGTGGAGTTTTACTAACCCCAGTAATGTCGGGGTGGATGTCTGCTTTGCGTCCGGTACATGCAGATTCGGGAGCGATCAGGATTGGCACAAGAGGATGACGAGTGCGATACTAATCATGAGTCGAGAGTTATTTTGATTTTGTTGTGTTGTCGAGTTGATTTTAGTCTTCCATTGTATTGTATTTCGACCCTGTGTGGGTAATGTTATTTAAGTCGGTTTATCGATTGGGTTGTGTGACCTCATCGGTGCGTGTATTCACGTGTAAGTGACCATATCGGTCTGTATCATTTTATTGTTTGACCACAGTCGAATAAGCACTTGGTTGTTTATGGATGTTTAGCCTGGTAGATCCTTGTGGAAAGGGTCTACGGCGTGTAATATTCCCATACGGTTTTGGGGATGTTACAATTATGGTATCGGAGCTTAGGTTGCGGAAACCTAGGCTGTTGGGTCGAGTCGAGTCGTGAATTGTCGAGTAATGTGTTGTCTTGTCGTTCGAGTCGTCAGGTGACAAGTTGAGTTGTGCGTAGTCACAACGCGTTGGATATGTTGGCGGATGAGATTAGTATCGTGGGCGACCGTCACCCCCGTGCGACCTGTGGCTGTAAGTCTCCCTTCTTTGTGTTGTGCCTCGTGTGACACGAGCTATTTTTATGATTATTTGATTAGTGGCGGAATCCTCTTATTGATTTTGAATTCTTGATATGTGGTTATTTGACTCTCATATTTCGTTCATATGAGGAGTAGTGTTGCTGGATTGTGTATCTTGGCTGAAATTTTTTTTTCCATTGCGTGAGTTCTTTCAAATGGCTTTCGGCCTTTTGCGATTGAGTTTGATTTGAAAACCGATTCCTTTAACCGAAGTTTTTGGCGTTATGGCCTTGAACGTTTTGGCAAAATTCTTGTGACGGTACTTAGTATTTTGTAAATGGCTTTTGTGAGTTTTTGAAATATTACCGTCATCGGCCTTTTTAACGTTGTAAATGGTTTTTAGCCTGGTGAGTTCCGGCGCGGGACCCACGGCGCTATAATGTTTTGCGTAATTACCTGAAGTTTTTGGGCATTCTAGCCCATTAAATTATCTTTGAAAACCTTGAGTATCTTAGAAAATTCAAATTCGAGACGTACTTTTAAAACGAATTATTTTCTTGCGGTGTTTTTAAGGTGCTTTCTAACGCCGCAATACATTTCAAAAATTTTTCCAGTTGAGGACCAAAAACATTTCGAGATATTCTCAAATGCAGTTGTTCAAACGCAAGATGATTTCAAAGTCTCGAAAATGATGTTTGTTCAACTTTTTGTAAAATGATACTCAAGATCAACTGGTGTTTCCAAACTGTCTTCAAAAGGTGGTTTTCGTTTTAAAACCCATCATTTCCTGCTTGTGGTCGGAGAAGGTGTGTATGATGTTGGTATTGTCGTTAGGGTGTTAGCCCTCCGAATTGTGATTAAATTGGTGGTGTGAACGTTGAGTCGTTCGCCACGCATATGTTTTTGTTGTCCCTTTGTGGGAGGTGTGATGACAATCTTTAATGTTGTCATTTCGTGGTGACTTACGTGTTATCGCACCTGTGTGAGCTGTTAAAGCTTGGGTTTGTACGTTTGTGTACATGTGTGATGGTTTCATGATGTTTGTAATTATGTGCTGGTTATTGTTCAGGCCGTTAAGGTTGCCGAACGATACCGTCGTTGCTGTATCGTTTGCGTGTGTATTACTTTACGATGGAAATCGTTGTATATAATATGTGTTATGATTCTTTGTTGTACTGAGTTGGCATCTCTGCTATGTTGTTTTGCGACGTTATGCCCCATTATACCTAGCATTTTGTATTCTCGGTATGCCGAGCCGAGACGTTTCAACCGTGGTGTGCTGGGGCATGCACGTGTAAATTGTCCCTCTCGTCGGTAACACATTTCAAGTGCGGACTCGAGGGACACCGAATTCAGTTTTGCGAATTGGCTACCGAGACTTTCGGAGTTCGCGCTTCAACACAGTTATCAGGATCGGCTCTGAGAGGCCCAATGGAGATTTTTCTGTCGGTTGCTTTTTGTGTGGTTAACTTGTTTCCGTTGTTGTGAGCTGCGGGGACAACATTTCTTTTATATGAGGTCGAATATAATACCCGTATTATTTTTGGCTTCTGCATTTCCTCTTTCTCAAGTCTATCGACTCGCTCGTGTTCATTGATACTTTCTGAACTTGTTCTGTATTTCGGTTTCGTCGTTCGAACGAGCTGTGATCTTGGTTTGGGTCAATCTGGTTATCGCTGTGATTTTTTCGAGTTCGGTTCGATTCTTGTGAACCTTGTTCGGAAGTGATATCATCTGGTTTTGCTAGTTCTCTTATTCGAAGTGGATCGGATTTGGAACTTCTATATTTTTGACTCTGTCGACTCGTTTTTGTTCGTTAACATTTTCTGAGCTTGCCCTATCCCTTTCTTTTATTGATCGAACGAGTGTGGTGTTTTGAAATTACTCGTTTGTCGTTGTGACTTTTCAATTGCTATTCCCTTTCCTGTCGATCTTATGTGAATCACATCTTGTTGTTTTCACCGGATCATATATTGTCTCGAGCCGAGACGTGAAGTTGTTGTTTGAATTTTATTGTTCTTCGTGATATGAACATGATCGTTCGATTTTTGTTGTCTCGACCGTTGTGGTTCGATCGTTGATTGTTCGGTTTTTGTTGATCTCGTTTCGTGATTGTTGAGCATTCAGACCCCTTCTTAACTTCCTTAAGTTCGGGAAATTAGTCTCGTTTTCGATCTTCTAACCCTTGGGCGGTGGAATTCCGTATTTGTTCAGCGTTTGGCTCGCGTTTTGATTGATGTACCGTTGGGATGGTCAATCATATTGATTTTCGTTCGTTGTGTTTTGTGATTGTCGGATAATTGACTTGGCTATATTATCCGTTTGATAACGCTTGTCATTTGTTGGTTTTATTATATCCCTAACGGCGACGTTGTGTTGGTAGCCGTGGAGCGTGTTTTCACGCCGTATATTCCTTTGCGTTGTTTGTAACATTTCGCCGTTGGGCGTTAGTTACGCATTCTTGTGTATCTTATTGAGTTTTTCCTGGCGGAATATTTCTTCCCCCTACTTGTTTTAAGTTTCGGGACGAAACTTCTTTTAAGGAGGGTAGAATGTAATCTCCGCAATTTTCGAGTTTCGGTAAATTTCTTTTTCTAGGAATCCGTTTTGACGACTCGCTCATGACTGTTTCGTCATTTCGATGTAATACCCGGTTGTAATTCAGTCATTATCATTCAGTAATTTCATTCGGTGATTGTCACTCAGTGGATTTTCACTCATTTATAATCATTCATCAATCATATTCATTCACCGTGTTCACCGTTCGGAAAAACTTCGAGTTGTGTATCGTTATTGTTTATTGTTTCAACTTTCCTCATATGAGTTCGACTTTGTTAGATCACCATTAATTTTTGGTTACTCCAAAAATTTTAAATCTTTGCTATCTTATAGAGCATCGAGTTAGCTTTCCAATGGTTCGAACGGTGAGTCAATCGGAGTCCGGACGAGAGAGTTATGGTCGTTTTAGCTCAACCGCTCATTTTTTCAGTTATTGGCCGATCACTGCCGAACGAACTCGGCCGTGTCGTCCGACACGGCCCGTGCACTCGTCGGAAAATGCGAAGTCTCGCCTCGGGACCCGACCGTGTGTCTGCAGCGCGGCCGTCGAACTCTTCGGATAAGCTGAACCGATCGCTGACACGCCCGACCGTGTTCCAGACACGGCCGAGTCATGCCGAGTCGGTCGGACGGGTCACTATCGGAAGGCCCTCGCGCCGCGGCCGTGTCAAGCGGTGACACGGTCGAGTCCTGTCGGCGGTATGCGACACGGCCGTGCCGATCGGCACGGGCAAAGTCGGCCTATTTAAGGCTGGCGGCGTTTTCTTGACCATTTCACTCGGTTTTCCTTCTCTTCCGCGGCTGGAGGTGTTGGAATCATGGAAGGATGTTGTTATACAATTAATCCTTGAAGTTTTGAGTTTCATATCATCAATCATCCATCCTATAACATCCTTCGATCTACCGAATCAGGTCAGATTTCCTAGAAATCTAGTTTTGGGGAATTTTGGTGTTTTGGTTATTTTCATCCGTTTAATCCGATTTAACTTAGTATTATGATGGATTGATGATTATTAGATGTATTATATCATTTCCCTTGTTATTCCATGGTTGGATCGTATCGATTCGTTGTTTTGGTCGAGTTCTTGATCGACGCCTTAAAGGTGTCCGATAAAATGTCATAGAGGGGTTTTCGGGCGTTCTACGATTATTCTTCCTCGTATGATCGATGATTTATTGATTATATGTTGTTAGGGTCGAATTCTTGTGAAGAACTCGAGTCGGAACCCTTCCGTTCGTTGCCTTCTTTGGGGTTCGAGCTTCCCGGTCGAACTGTGTTCTTCGGAGCGTTCGGTAGCGGTTATTAAGGCAAGTATCTTACTATACGACTTGTATCTTGGGACTAGTAATTACGTATGAGATGTATATTGACTTTGCTTGCCTTCGTAAATATGTTCCGTTTGAATTGGTTGTGTTTTCCGCAATTTGAAGGCTTTGTGATAATAGTGTTATATCAGTATACGTGTTAGGCGTTGTGCCATTTGTGCAGGAATGCGGCGTACATATGGGATGGTTGTACACTTGGTTGTACAATGTATTGTGTACCGGATGTGTGTTATGTTGGTTAAATGTCGTTGATTTATGATAGTTGTTGCGAGTGTCGAGGTTGTGTTATTTGCGTGCAATGTACGATTTTGTGGTGATCAAGGTGATTGATTAATTGTGCTCGTTGTTGTATGTAATGTGAATGTGAATATGTGTGTGACCGCTAAGTTCACTCGTGTTGGTTCGACGGGACCTACGAGGATTCGTGGCAGTGGACTACGGGATCAGAACATAGTGAGGTACTGAGGTCCAATCGTCTTTGATGCAGCGAGGCCTACGATAACGCATGGCGGTGGACCATGAGTTTCGGACACGGTGCGCCCAACCGGGTGAGCTCGACGGGGCTTACGGTGACACGTGGCGGTGGACTACGGTGTCGGGACCGTGTGTGTGATTGTTGTGATTGATATAGTCCGTGCGGGTTGTTATGCCTACGGAGACACGTGATGTGGATCACGGTGTCGAATTGGTTATGTTTGGTTAATAGTCCGTGTGGGTTGTTGAACCTACGGAGACACGTGACAGTGGATCACGGTGTCGGAATTGATTATGTTTGTTTAATTGTGCGTGATGTAGTCCGTGCGGGTTGTTGAACCTACGGAGACACGTGACAGTGGATCACGGTGTCATGAGCATGATACTTTTCAAATCAAAGTTTTTACAGGAAAAGTTTTAAGAAAGAATGTTGGGCCGAGCCCCACGAGATTTATGGAAATGTTTCAGGTATTGTAAACTGTTGAATTATGAAACAAGTTTTGGGTTAAGGCCCTTAAGTTTTTCGAAAGGTTTTGTGAATAAGGACTTGAGGTCTTAAGGTTTTGAAATTCTAAAAATTCCCGAGATGATAATCTTATTTTCGAATGCTTCATAGCTTATCTTCTCTTGTGAAAACCTCCCGGGAATATTTGATACTTGATTATTATATTTGATCACGATTATTAATTGCTTGTTACATTTCGTATGATTTGATACTTGCACTAGTAAAACAGTGGAGTTTTACTAACCCCCGAGTAATGTCGGGGGTGGACGTCTGTTTGCGTCCGGTACATGCGGTCGGGAGCAGTCACAGGATTGGCACAAGAGGATGACGAGCTGCGATACTAATCATGAGTCGAGAGTTATTTTGATTTTTGTTGTGTTGTCAGAGTTGATTTCAGTCTTCCGCTGTATTGTATTTCGACCCCTGTGTGGGTAATGTTATTTAAGTCAGTTTTATCGATTGGGTTGTGTGACCTCATCGGTCTGTGTATTCACGTGTAAGTGACCATCTGTATCATTTTATTGTTTGACCCTGGTCGGGCAAGCACTTGGTTGTTTATGGATGTTTAGCCTGGTAGATCCTTGTGGAAAGGGTCTACGGCGTGTAATATTCCCATACGGTTTTGGGGATGTTACAAATATAATCAAAATCGAACAAAAAAATAAAAAGCCATATTCATCGCCAATCACAATTAATATATGAATGAATTTAAAATATAATGTTACTCGTAATTAAGCTATTGACAGAAAACTTACACGAAATATTAAAATCAAGAACTTAGACATCCATACAACTCTTAACTAAAGTATAAACAACATATGAGAACAACCATCATTATTGAATAAATCAAATTAAACATCCATATAAATCACATATTTTAGTTTTAATTATATATTTAATTATTTTTATGTTTTAAAAATCTCAAAATTGGCCAGAAAACTCAAAAATTACACCTAGGCATAAGCCATGAGATTGCACAAAAAATTTGAGTTTTTATAATATATACAAATATAAATATATATATATATATATATATATATATATACAGATAGATATATATGATATGATAGTAATTAAAAGCAAAAGATTGCCCAAAAATTTTGAGGAAAAAATATTTCACATATTATTTTAGCAAAAAAATAAAAGAAAAGTTAAAATATGAGAAAAGCTAAATAATTTAATTAAGAATTAAGGAATTTATTAAATGTGAAAAGCTAAACATATAATTAATATGATCCGAAATTTTAGCAATTAATAAATATAGACTTGCTTAAATATTGGATTCACATATGTGAAGTCAAAGAAAATTGCATTATGTGGTAGGTGGCGCACACGGTACATAGTAGTTATATATTTTAGCTTCACATATGTGAAGCCAAAGTTGCTGACTAAAGGCGTCACATAATTGTCGCCAATATGAAAGTTTTCAAAAAAATTGGCGGAAGCTTGAAAATTTTCCCGTAAATGAGAGGGAAATTTGAATTTATTGAAATATATTACCTTCACATATGTGAAGCTATTTGCTTGCAGAATTTACTATAAATACAGCATCACTATAAACATTCATCCATTCCAACCTCATTTCATCTCACTCTCTTCAACTTTCATCTTCTATCATTAAGGTAACTTCTAATTATTTTTCATTTTGTTAATAATTTTACTTATATTATATTTTGTTTATACTAACTTATTAATTATTTTTTTTTGTTTTTTTATTTTCCAGGATTTTTATTTATTTAAATACAAGTGAATTATATTTTTTCAATAGTGTTCGAATATTTATCTCTTTCTAAATATAATTGATAATATTTATTTTTTAATTAAAATAAATATCTTTTAATTATAATGTAGTTTATTTTTTAAATAAGAACTAAAAGTGTAGTTTTTGACAATTATTTTTTAATTCGAATAAAAATTTATATTAAGAATATATTTCTGATTAAATTAATATATATATATATATATATATATATATACACACACACACACCTGAAATTAGCCAAAAAAAATAATCTTTTTGGCTAATTTCAGTTTTTTTTCAAAAGCAAAAGTACATTAGCGTCACATATGTGACGCTAATATAGCTTGAAAAGTAAGAATAAAATAAGCGGATCTTATAATTATAATTAAAATTTTAGCGTCGCAAAACTGACGCAGTATATATATATATATAATATTTTATTAACATTAGCGTCACCTAGTTCACGAGGATGAGTTTGACGATTTAAAAAATTGGCACTTATTGGCGACACATATGTGACACCAGAAAATAACAATTTAAAATTGCCAGTTTTTTTTGGCGACACATATGTGACGCCAAAGATAAGTATGATAAACTAATTATTTGTCTTTAGCTTCACCTATGTGAAGCTAACGAAATTATTTATTTGTTCAGGACTTTTCTTTAGCGTCACATATGTGAAGCTAATATTCTTTTTTTGGCTTTACCCGGTCAAACCTTGAAGCTAAAGAAACTTTAGCGTCGAACTCTTTACCAACTATTAAACCATATATGTGAAGCTAAAGATCAAAAGCTTCACAGTCAAACTTATTGGCTTCGTATTTTTGTGAAGCCAATACAACTATTTTTTAGTAGTGAAATGAAATTGCATACATAAGAAACTAGATACATGTGAAATAAATCATTAGGTAGTGGTCCATTGGCAAAGGGCTTGTGCTTCTCGATCGATGTAGAGGTCACAAGTTTTATCATTGTCATAAACCCCCTAGTGGCCACGGAGGTTCACCTGCTATGATTCCGAGCTTGCAAAGCGAGTCGTCTTGGGGTTAGTCTACCTGCAAAGCAAATGAGATCACCCAAACTTATAAGAGGGTAAAAAATGCATGTGAAATATTACGAGTAATACTTTCCATTTTCTCATTATGACTTTACACCTTAATTATCTATAAGTAGCGTACTAAATGAGTAAATGCATGTGAAATTTTTGGTTGATGTGTTAAACGAAGGTTTTATTAAAACAGAGTTGTAGATATAATGCGAAATATAAAAAGAGTTTAAGCTATAAATTAGGTATATATTTTCTGTTTTGTTTCAATGTAGATAATGAATTTCAAAAAAATCCAATGTATGCAACAGACTTTAAATTTGTTCTAATGTAGGTAATGAACTATAAAGAAATACCATTGTAAGTAACATAATTTCAAATATTGTTCCAATATCAACAAAAAATGCTTATGTGGACTAATCAAATAACGGCACGTCATTATAAAAAGTTTTTGTCAAGCAAACAAGTGTTATTATATGTTGATATCGGAACAACATTTGAATGTATGTTACCTACGCTGAAGTTTATTACCTACATTATGACAAAATAGAAAGTATACCAAAAATTAAAAACAAATCTTTTATATTTATATCTAGTTAATTATTTCAATAAGATATAATCGAAAATAACATATTACGATTGTGGTATGAATTGAAGTTCACCCTTTGTGTATGCGGTACTTTGGTTATTTATGGTCTCAAATATCTTGTACCTTGTTCGCCTTATATATCCCGTCGAAGTAGCCACATTTGGTAGACGCTTGTCATTAAGTTGTGTGTTACTTGCCTTGTATGTCGGTGTATACCTTGTGCACCATATTTTTTTCTCTACTAGAATTTAGTTTTTATTGTGTCTAGTATAACTCAGTTTCGATGGAATTGTATATGTGTACGTATTTTCTGATGAATTACTATGACCTCATTGTTGACCCTGTTATCGGCAGGGCTGGCAATTTCTGACACTAACACGCGATACGACAATAATAAGATGGGTTTGGGTTGAGGCCAAATGGGTTTGGTTCATAAATGTGTGACTCGACTAACATGTTTAATATATGGATTGGATTTGAGTTGACCTTTGTAACCCGTTCAACCTATTTACCTATTAAAAACTACAAATTAGAAAATTAAATATTGCAACTCTTTTTCAGATCTCTTATATTTCTATCTTAATATTTAATGTATACATTTTATATATTTTATGTTTGTTTATAATTGTGGCATATTACTTATTGTGTATAGGTCAAAATATCAAAAAACATCAACTAATAATTTTTATCATATATGCTTTGATTTAACATGGGCTTAACGGCTCAACATGAT
This sequence comes from Orobanche coerulescens, assembly GCA_033398695.1. Lineage (NCBI taxonomy): Eukaryota > Viridiplantae > Streptophyta > Magnoliopsida > Lamiales > Orobanchaceae > Orobanche > Orobanche coerulescens. Next base: position 32,648,725 of record CM065814.1, on the reverse strand, counting down.
TGACCAGTTTAATAAGTGGTGGATTCAACTTTTTGAGTTGTGTATGGATTGAGGTATATGAACATGTCAATACGTCAACCCGAACACGACATGATTGACATCTCTAATTAACGGTGATATGACTCGAAACATTATCTGGTTTTGCTAAATGCCAAGACCTCAAACCATTCCGCAGATTGACTAACCACTTTTATGCCCAGTGTCAAATTTCGACTCTGTTTTAGGGCCTTTGTCATTAGAAATGTATAATAATAATAATTAGATAATTGTTATGGAATGCTTATACCTATTTGGCTATTTGTAAGGTCATTTACTCATCTCCAATGTTAGCTACAAAAGGTATTTGTGGATACAACTTTTATAAAATATGGGATAAACAATTTTTAACTTTAGCGAAATTTTTTTAAGAAAGGATACAATTTCTTCAAATATAGAAAAGAAAAACTACTCACTATTCACCGCAATCCCCCTTTTTTTACCATTTCAACTCTTACTAATAAAACGAAAGGAGTACACAAGTTTTTATCATAATATAATATATAATGGCATTAAGATAATGTATTGATGACGTATGTTGTAGCTTTTCGAACTAAAAATATTAATTAATGTATTATGTAAAGACAAACTAAGTTGTTACATTATTATCACGTAAAAACTACATTGAATTCATTATTTTCATTATAAAAATCGCACTCAAAAATAACAAAACAAATCCCATAAACTACTTCCTCACGTCGTGGTATTTAGCACGTTACTTGGTACAATGCTGGAAAACAGGCGTGGTTTTTAACTACTCTGAAGAAATCATACCCATTAAAGGCGTGACATAAAAGAATATATATATATATATATATAATAACATTTTAGATTCAAAGCATTAGATTAATTCTCTCTCTTATGTGACATTCTCTTAATTTTAGATTCCTATTTATCTAAAATCTTAAATCCCACATCGATTTAAAATGTACTTAATCGAGGAATAACCTAAATAAATAGAATTCAATGTCTTGAATCCCACATCGATTTAAAATAGTTCTCCACCAATTGAGAACCTAAATAAATATTTAGGCTAATGTGTATTTTTTCAACCACACAGTTATTTTACACACAAGCTTAAGAATATTATTTTTATTGTGTTTGATTTAGCCAATTATTAAGTTGGATAAATAAATAATTTAAGTTTTAGTGAAAATCTAATTGGGTCAATTATTAAATTTATATTGATTTTATTTGTCTAATGCTCGTTCCGATAACATTCTCGTATGATACATCTGATGCACGATATCCTTAAACACAACTGTCGACCAAGTACGGCAATTGTACAAATACTCATACAGTATATCCGACATCGAGAAAAACACATCAAGCATGTAATATCCTAGAATTAAAATAACCTCGATAGACATACTGGCACGACTGTCACAGTTCCCAAATTTATATGTCGGTCCCACTTTGTACAGTACAACTCAGATAAAAAATGCAAAAAATCGTAGCGAAATTCTAGGATATTACACAACTCAACACAATCTATTACATAACTAACACAATAGCATCGGCAACATAGGTTTACTCCTAAGGTTACAATTCAATATACAATTTTCACAACGATATACATACGAATTGCTAGTCCGGGATAGGCTTTCGTTTAACGATTATGATTCATGTTAGTTTTCAATGGTTTGATTATTATCAAGAGTTCTAAAGTACCCAAACACCCGAAATCATAACTATCAACACTGAAATGGATTCAAAGGTTTAATAAACTCACCTTACTTAACAAGGGACGAGGAAGAACAACAAGGGATGATGAAGAACGGGAGGACAACACCTTCAAAGCCTTCTCCGGAGCTTGATCAACCCACTCTTCTAGGATAACACTCGGCTAGGGAGGCTAAAACCCGATAGCATGGGATAACATTATAGGATTTCGGTCCTATTTCGTTGGCCTTCGGGATCGGAGTAATGATTAACAGGGACAGTCGGGGGCATTCATATTTCATAGTCAGAGGTGAAATTCTTGGATTTATGAAAAGATCAAAAGCTTCACAGTCAAACTTATTGGCTTCACATTTTTGTGAAGCCAATACAACTATTTTTTAGTAGTGATAGTATGTGTTCATAAATAAAATAAAAATAGAATAGCTAATGTTATATTGATATATGTGTGTATTTTTTAACTATGGATCAAACTCAACACATATCGATTTGGCACATCGAAATGCTAGATTAATATAATATCTTTTTTACTACATGCTTAGCATTTTCACAAACGCTTGTGTTTATTTAGAACATTCGCAATGGGGTATGGCGTCGTTGGCGTTGTAGCCTTCGAAGTTGGGATGATCCGGTACCAGTGTCGTGGCATGTTGTCGAGCCCGACGTCAACCAGTCGATGGCGAGAATGGTTGGGGTCGTTCGATTTGTTTTTTCTTCTAATTTTTTTAATTGTTTATGGTATTGTGTGGTCCAGTTTTTAAGATCTGTGTTTATTTAGTATTGATTATGTTTTTTTTTGATGACCCAGGTTTAATCCTGGGGTTGTAGGTCCGATCCCTCATTCCTACCCTCGGTTAAATCGCACGTTACGCCAAAGAACCGGTTTGAGGATCTTGTTGAATAAACACACAAGTCGAATCGCGAAAAGAGCGGATGCTTTCACGAGGATTCGAACCCACGCTGCGTCTTGTAGCGAAAGATATTCCTCGCTGCCCTACGGGATTAGTATTGATTATGTTGTGATTAGTGATTAGTGAGTAGTACTGGCATGGAAGGATATTGTACGGCGCATTATTTTAGTAACGGATTAGACTTTAGTTAGTGTTGTGCGTATATTGAAATATTAAATCAAGCTTTTTCCACAAATTAATTTATTAAATATTTAATTAGTAAATAAAGGAAATAAAATAAAGTAATTGAAACAAATTAATAGGTAGACTTGCACACTACGTAGATGTGTTTTTAGAGAAATGAGAGGGAACACCCTGAACCACAACCCCAAACACACCCGTGTTTTATGGGTGTTGTACCGCGTGCTTTACTATTAATTTTATTATAATATTATTATAAATATTTTATCTATAAAGCATGCAGTATAATACTCATAAAACACAGAGTGTGTATTGGGTGTGGTTCAGGGTGTTGCCCTATCACCTGTAACACCCCCGTGATTTACAGGGATATTACAGCGCCGTAGATTCTTTTTAGAGAATCTACCAGGCTAAGACCAACAAAAAAATACATTAAACGATAACAAAACTAGGACATTCATCCATTAAAAGACACCAAATTCAACTCGATAAGTTGTACACCACAATACCAAATAAAAAATCGTCCCGTAGGATCATAAAACATAAACATTTCAACGGGAGTACAACAACATCATTAACCATCAAATCTGACACGACATACAACACAGACAGTACCCGCGCGAGTACAAAACAAAACATGACTTTGACCATGACCAAACAACTACCAACTCAAATTAGCACACGATATCACTGCTGCCTACCAAGCTCGTGTCCGCCCTGTGCTAGTCCTCCCTCTGGACATGTACCTGAATACACAAAAGTATATCCACCCCAGAACGGGTTAGCAAGAAGCTGGTGCAAGTACAATGATTCTAGATTATGTACAACAAGTGAATAATCAACAAAAAACCACAGAAATCACAGTGCCATCACAGATATTCCGGAATACCACATCACAATCATCATCACAAAACAACCTCCCGAGCTATACTGGCCCCGCATCCCGCAAGATACGCACCCTAAGAGACCTCGTCAGGTTCTCTCTGGTTGTATAACCCAACCGAGTGATCCGTAGGGAAACACAGCCTACCGGACCCCAGGGGGCCCTCACTGGTTTTACTCGGCTCGCACACACTGGATCAACAATTGGCACAAATCACATTTTTACATATTCACACGAAGTACATTAAACACAATCAAAGTACTTGCCTCAATTCGAACGACACGGGAAACAACGAATGTATGGTCGTACGGTTCGAACTTCCCTCAACAATTCAACCCTAACACATCGATATACCGAATCAAAACACAACACCATGGAAACGGAAAAATTCACCCTAAGTTCTACCCTTAGAGACATTTAATCGAACACTACGGAGGCGACAAAGGTCGAACCCAATAACGGATTAAAAACTCGGAATTTAATCCATAAACTTTGATGGAAAACAAAGGAACATGATTACAACATCATAATCTAACATAATCCAAAGCCAAAACGAACTTGAATCAAGAATTCCCAACAAACCCCAAAATTCTTTGAAATAACTTGAAGAACTTCAACCACAGACCTTAATTCAACCAAGAGATGGATAATTCTTCAATAATGAACTTGATATCTTGATTCTATAGTGTTTGGAACATGTTTATGGCTTGATTTTGGAGTTTAAGATGAAGGATTCTAGGTGGAGGATGAATGGAATGTGCTAGAATGCCCAAAAAATCGACCAAAGGCTATATATAGCTCCCAAAATGGGGTTTTCAGCATTTCTGCACTTCCGGTCGTGTCACAGGACACGGTCGAGTCAGGGGTCATGTCACAGTCCAGAACCTTTTTGCTTAACCGTAACAGTTCGACACGCCCGCGTCAAATGACACGGTCGTGTCACTACACCAGGGTCCGCTATTTCGACCATAACTCCTTCGTACAGACTCCAATTGACTCACCGTTTGAACCATTAGAAAGCTAACTCAATTCTCTACAATTCTGTAAAATTTTAGAATTTTTGGATTTTTTTGGAATTTATGGTGATCGACCGAAGTCAGCCCTTGTGCAAATCACAATTCGAAAATACCTACTCTTATTCTATTAACCCCCTTTTGGTAATACATTCATATCTTACGGCCATAACTCTCGAGTCACCACTTCGACATTCCGGACAAAATGAGCACAATCCAAAAATCACAAAACTCAATAATTATCAGCCATGAACATACCAAGGTCAATCATCAATACATACGATCCAAATAGTCACAATACCACAAAATACATCTAAAACAACACTCATAAAATACACGGGTATTACACCCTTACCCCCTAAAAAGAAGTTTCGTCCCGAAACTTAAGATACAAAAAGTTGGGGGTATCGGGCACGCATACTATCCTCGGTCTCCCACGTGGCCTCCTCAATTCCATGCTTAGACTATTGGACCTTTACTAACGGAATCACTTTCCGTCGCAATTGTTTTACTCGTCGCTCTAGTATGGTTACCCGTTGTTCTTCATACGTGACATCGTCATTAACCTCAATCTCTTGATAATCAATAACATGGCTTGGATCGGGAACATACTTACGCAATTGTGAAACATGAAACACATTATGAACATGACTAAGTGTTGGAGGCAATGCTAGTCGATAAGCTACATCACCTACCTTGTCCATGATCTCGAAGGGGCCAATATAACGAGGACTAAGCTTCCCCTTCTTGCCAAACCGAAGAACTCCACGAGTCGGCGATACTTTCAACAACACATGGTCTCATGCCTGGAACTCTAATGGTCGACGACAAATGTCGGCATATGACTTTTGTCGACTCTGAGCAGTCAACAACCTTTGCCGAATAATTGCGACTTTTTCCCGTGTTTGAACCACCAAGTCCGGTTCTACTCCAAGTAACTTGTACGGTTTGTCCCAACAGATTGGCGATCTACACCGTCTTCCATATAATGCTTCAAATGGAGCCATCCCAATCGAACTATGCCAACTGTTATTGTACGCAAATTCAATCAATGGTAAATGAGTCTCCCAATCTTCTTTCCAATCCAACGCACAAGCCCTCAACATGTCTTCCAGCGTAGCGGTGCTGAAATTCAGTTTGGTACCGAGTGCTCGATGTACTGCTTGCCAGAAACGAGACACAAAACGCCCATCGCGATCAGACACTATACTTTTTGGGGTACCATGGAGTCTCACAATCTCCGCAATAAATAACCGAGCTAACCTCTCCGGTCCCCAAGTATCTCTAATGCCCAGAAAGTGTGCGGATTTGGTTAGCCGATCAACGATCACCCAAATCATATTCACTCCAGTTCGCGTCTTTGGCATTCCCACAATAAAATTCATCGCTATATCTTCCCACTTCCGTTCCGGAATTGGTAGTGGTTGCAATTTACCAGCAGGTCTCTGATGCTCCGCTTTAACCTGCTGACAAGTCAAGCATTTCGACACGAACTCTGTTACATCTTTCTTCATGTTCGGCCACCAAAATTTTTTCTTCAAGTCCTTATACATTTTACTCATACCCGGATGAATCGAGTACGGAGTAGAGTGTGCTTCATTCAAAATCACTTGTTTGAGATCATCTCGATTAGGTACACAAGTTCTACTTCGAAATCGAAGAATGCCGTCTTCATCGATTAAGAATCCAGGAGCTTTTCCTTTAACACTGTCTTCCCGAAGCTGCACAATTGAGAGGTCATCTAACTATTTGGACTTAATATCTTCCATCACGGAGGACGTAATCTCAAGGAAACGCAACTGTCCTTTAGTTCTGTGAGGCCAAACTTCAATTTCCAAATCAATCAACTCTCGTCTGAGCTTCGGTTGAATGGTAAGTAGTTCCAACTTCTGCAACACGACTGACTTGTGGCTTAACGCATCGGCAACGACATTCGCTTTACCTAGATGGTAAAGAATGTCAAGATCATAATCTTTAAGCAATTCCAACCATCGTCGCTGACGCATATTAAGCTCCTTCTACGTGAATATATACTTCAAGCTCTTATGATCCGTATACACTCGACAAGAAGAACCATATAAGTAATGCCTCCAAATTTTCAACGCAAACACCACAGCGGCTAACTCAAGATCATGAGTAGGATAATTCATCTCGTATGGCTTTAATTGTCGAGACGCATAAGCCACTACTCTCTCATTTTGCATCAATACACATCCCAATCCTTGTTTAGAAGCATCACTATAAATAACGAAACCTTCTGTTTCTTGTGGTAAGGCTAGGATCGGAGACGTAGTCAGCCTCTTCTTTAATTCATCAAAACTCCTCTGACACTCGTCACTCCATTCAAATTTCTGAGTTTTCTGCAATAATAGGGTGAGCGGTCGAGCAATTTTTGAGAATCCTTCGACAAATCAACGATAATAGCCCGCTAATCCCAGAAAACTCCGAACTTCCGTAACATTCCGTGGAGGCTCCCAAGCTAAGACTGCTTCAACCTTTTGAGGGTCTACTCGAATACCATCGGCTGATATGATGTGTCCCATAAAAGAAACTTCTCTAAGCCAGAACTCGCACTTAAAAAATTTAGCATAAAGCTTATGAGCCCTCAAAATACTCAACGAGATCCTCAAGTGTTCGGCATGCTCCGTCTCACTTTTGGAATAGATTAAAATATCATCAATAAACACCACCACAAATTTATCGAGATATTCGATAAAGGTTTTGTTCATAAGCTGCATAAATTCCACCGGAGCATTTGTTAAACCGAATGGCATAACTATGAATTCGTAATGCCCATACCTAGTTCGAAATGCTGACCTGGGGATATCCGAATCTCGAATTCGCAGTTGGTAATATCCTGACCTCAAATCAATCTTGGAGAAAACCGTAGCCCCTTGTAATTGGTTAAATAGATCATCGATTCTTGGCAACAGATACTTGTTCTTGATAGTGAGTTTATTCAACTCACGATAGTCAATACATAGCCGTAAGGACCCATCTTTCTTTCGTACGAATAATACCGGTGCACCCCATGGCGACACACTAGGCCGAATATAACCTTTGTCCAACAATTCACCCAATTGTTTCTTCAATTCTAACATTTACGATGGGGCCATTCTGTACGGTGCCTTGGATATTGGCACCGCATTGGGCTCTAGTTCGATGACGAACTCCACTTCACGATGTGGTAGCAATCCCGGCAAATCATCCAGAAATACGTCTGGAAATTCATTCACAACTGGAACAGAGGACAACTGTACCTCGCCAACTTCCGACTTCAACGCGTAACACCAATAACTGGTACAACCTTGTCGCAATAATTTCATCGCCTTCATGGCTCGAATAATCTTCCCAGAAGTACCAGGTTTCTTCCCTTAAAATACGTGCTCAGTACCATCCGGCGCGACTATCGAAATTATTTTTCGACGATAATCTAATATCGCTCCATGCCGATTTAACCAATCATCACCGAGGATTAAATCCTCTCCCATCATATCGATCACAATCAAGTCGGATGACCAATCTTTACTGCTAATGGTTACAGGACAATTGGCAATCTCTCGATCCCCAATTATCCTTTCCCCACTTGGCATCCCAACAATAAAAGGTTCATATGCAGAGAGACCGTCTAGACCCAAACGATTCACACAAGAAAATGATATAAAAGAATGAGTAGCTCCAGAATCAAACAATACATCTACCGGGTGCATCGAAATGTAAACAATACCTGACGTAGTTGCAGTCCCTACGTCATCAGTCCGTCTCATCTTGTACAATCGAGGTGGAGCTGATCTAATACTAGGTGCATCCCTACGCTCGGTCTTACCTCTGTCACTGCCGCATCCGACACTCGGAGTTGGCTGACCCGTAACTGTGCCGGCCGGAGTAGGAGACTGTTTAGAGAAGATCCTGCCCACTGACTCACAATATAATGCGCGATGACCCTACTTCCCACACTTAAAACAATCAATGTGGCGAGAAGTGCAACGAGAACTGATATGTCCCGGATTTCCACAATTAAAACAAACTTTCGGCACTCCTCCATTAGGCTGAGGGGAACCAATAGAAGATTGCATAGAAGGTTGAGGCCTACGCGATCCACTGCCTCGGAAACTACCAGAAAATTTTGGTTTCTTCGAGCTCGAAACTGCAGGAACCGAAACTGACACCATCTCATAAGCAAGTGCTCTATCCTGATATTCTCTCAAAGTAGTACACCCAAGGCCCGCCATATACTTTCGGACCTCCGGTTTCATCCTTGCGTCGAAATGAAGTATCTTGTCTATCTCATCCTTAACCCGATCTTGGACATACACTAACTGCTTGTTGTATGTCTTGATTGCCTCAGAAATAGGAACATCTTCGGGTTGAGCTCTGAAGAACTCACTGACTCTTGCTAACTGTACATTTGGACAATACTGAGCTTCCATCAATTCTTTAAATTCTTCCCAAGTGACATCACGGTCCTTGGGCTTAACAGCTCGCCACCAGTCCGAAGCGTCATCAACTGTCAGATATTGAGCAATCGGGACTCTCTTGGATTCAGGACAACCAATACCTTCAAAGATCTTCTCCAGCTCAACTAACCAATGATCCCAGTTGTTCGCATCACCTAAACCATCGAGGGAGGGTTTATCTTCATAACTTCTTGAAGCCATCGATCCTCAACCGTCCTGCCAGTATTAATATTCTGCACCACTTGTGCCAGTTGGTGGACTTGTGTTACGACTTGTTGAAGAACGTTAGGCACTTCGGCCTCCGAGCCTCCATCTGAACCTCCCGAATGGATCAGGTCTGACCTAGTCGCAGAACGAGATGCCGATTCTGAAACGGACCTCTCGGACTCAGACACTACTACTCTGCCACGGCCTCGGCCACGACCGCATTGACGGATAGTTCTACCTCTCAGCATACTGAAGAATAAGAATGGTTCAACAAGGAAACGATTACAATAATAGATTGCACAATATTAAGGTAATTATTTCCGAAGTAAAGAAACAACCAACATCTGAAGGGTCTTCCAGCACAGGCAACACGGGGTGGTAGCATGCCAATGATATCGTAGACAACAACTGACTCAATTTAACAGACCCAAAACACCGACAACCTAGGTATTCATAAACCTAGGCTCTGATACCATATTCTGTAACACCCCCGTGATTTACAGGGATATTACAGCGCCGTAGATTCTTTTTAGAGAATCTACCAGGCTAAGACCAACACAAAATACATTAAACGATAACAAAACTAGGACATTCATCCATTAAAAGACACCAAATTCAACTTGATAAGTTGTACACCACAATACCAAATAACAAATCGTCCCGTAGGATCATAAAACACAACCATTTCAACGGGAGTACAACAACATCATTAACCATCAAATCTGACACGACATACAACATGAGACAAGCCGCGAGTACAAAACAAAACATGACTTTGACCATGACCAAACAACCACCAACTCAAATTAGCACACGATATCACTGCTGCCCACCAAGCTCGTGTCCGCCCTGTGCTAGTCCTCCCTCTGGACATGTACCTGAATACACAAAAGTATATCTACCCCAGAAGGGGTCAGCAAGAAGCCGGTGCAAGTACAATGATTCTAGAATATGTACAACAAGTGAATAATCAACAAAAAACCACAGAAATCACAGTGCCATCACAGATATTCCGGAATACCACATAACAATCATCATCACAAAACAACCTCCGGAGCTATCCCATGGTGTACCAAACATCGGACTATTTTTTTTGTCCCGTCCCGTCCCATGTAGTCTACGTACCAAACACACCCTTATTAATTTTGGGTCACTTTTTTCTCAACACTTAAGAGAAGAAGTTTTCCCGAATCAATGAGAGAGATCAATGTGCGAATTTCCTTTCCAATCTATCTCGTGGTTGAGAGAAATGCGCCTGACTCGATCGGTACCACTCCAACTTGCGGTTGGTAAGCCATCAGTCGTTAACTTAGCGACATGGTTTATCAATTGGCAACCAAACAAAACATTGACATAGACAAGTGTGATTACTTTGACTATTTAACAAGTGAATTTCTTAGGTGTACTTTGACTATTTAAAACCGACACCAAAAATTCTAACTAGCAGAAAACGAGGACCATGTTGTAAATTATTGTCGTCACGAACATCTCACGCGGTGCAAATTGTTGCCTCCGCATCATGCGGGTACCATACTACCATGTCGCTAAGTTAACGATTGATGGCTTACCAACCGCAAGTTGAAGTGGTACCGATCGAGTCAGGCGCATTTCTCTCAACCACGAGGTAGATTGGAAAGGAAATTCGCACATTGATCTCTCTCATTGATTTGGGAAAACTTCTTAAGTGTTGAGAAAAAGTGACCCTAAGTTAATTGATGAACCATTTAGCTGCAACACATTAAGCATGTAACCAAGGCATTTTTGATAAATAAAAAATAATTTACGGTTTGTAGAAATTGACAATTAACGTAGAGGCGAGTGCGACGTTGCTGAACAAATGACTGTATTGATTCTTATGTAAAATCCCCGACTTAAAAAAAGCTGCATTGATTCATAAAGTGTCTTGTTCAATTTGACCCATACTTGCCCAAACCCGTTGATGTTCCCATCTTGCCACCTCTGCTTTTAGGCATCTAAAATATCATTAGGTGTGTATCTTTCATATGCTTAAATTGTGATGACATGTTTTAGATATTGGCAAAGGCTGGTGATAATACAGTGATGGAATCAGTTGATCCAGAAGTGTCGGTTTCATGTATCGATTTATCACAAGTCTTGGAGGGATTCTGCAATCATTGTTGCCAGCTGCTCTAGGTACAAAGACAAATTTGGGTGCTGAAAAAAAGACAACGGAGTGGGCACAATATGTGATGGGAGATGGGCATCCTCCTCGGCAGTAGGATGACAATTCTTCATATGCTCAATGGTTTTTCAGGTTCCGCAAACTTGTATCAAATAATACATTTTAAAATGTAGTTTTGGAACTTCTTTTGAGGCCAATTTTTTCTTTTGGCTGGCTTTTGTTACAAGTTAATGATAATATCAGATTTAGGAACTAAAGGTTTATGTTGTAATGCTAACTTATATTATTGTTGTACTCGTAATGTAGTAAAACTGGTTCACATGCATTAGTTCAATCTGCTTTGTTACCATGCTTTATTACCGTCTTTTGGTGCTATATTGTGGTTCATTTGTTGCTTGATTGCTAGTTTGTTGCATCAAGCACGCTTTTACCATTTTTCATGTCTGCAGCTTTATAACTTACTTGTAAATTACCTAGATGATTTATCTATTATTGTACCAACTGAAAAAACACAAATTGCCTTTCCTTCAACACAAAATGATAGACCTGCCACTGATAAACCATGTACAGTTACACTTTTGCCTTTCTGCCAAAAAACGACCTACGCAAAACATGGCTCAGTGTATCCTTAGTCCTTACTGCTGTAACAAAACACCAATTGCTTTTGCCAAACATTGTTGTGACTTCAGACTATAATTCCCCTCTTCTATAATTAGATGAACTAGTAAAGCGCTTGATACTTTTGTGTATTAAGGTGGTTAGCTATAGCTATAGATGTAGGTAAGTTGATAAACAAAAAATTTTCATTACATATATTGATGAATTGTTAAACCATAGTTGGCCAGATGAGATGACCTGTTCTATATAGGTTTCGGTAATCAGTTTCTCTATAATGACAATGAGCTTTTAATAATTCAAAAAAGAAAAGAATGAAAAAGGGTTGAAATTACCTGTTTATATTCAAAATGAACAAAACTTCTTCACCTTTTTTATTACAAACTTGTTCACAGTAAAACCCTTTCTATTTTCCATTATGCAAGCTAGCCACATGTATGACAAATTTCAAATTTGCGCACTACATGATCAATAATTGCCAATAGCATTCTAGAAAATAAGTTTTGGTATATATTTTAACTTCAGTGGTCCTCCTCACAATGATTCGGCTTCCCTGCACATCTCTGTACACACAAACGATGTTCGAATACTTAAGACGTGACGAAAGTTATGAAACAAATATGCTTAGAAAATATACCCTAGAGTCGTGCTGAAAAGATCTAGGCATGTTCTCCTTCAGCACCTAAACACGCCAAAAACAGTATAAATAATACTTAACAGTACTTAAGGTACGTTAACTTTTTATAGAGATGTCAGGAGGTTATATGAAACTAACCTTACTTACATGACAACTTCATTCTCAGGCAATTCTTATATGAAATCTTCATAACTCTCGGAAGGACTACCTGTCTTGTCAACGACAACTTCATTTTTATTGTCATCAATCATAAATATCACATAACGATGTGCCTTCTTTCTTTGCAGTGGTCAACAACACCCATCCCTGAAGTAGCATTTTCCTGCAAATCGATATCATATATATTTACCAAAGAAATAAAACAAGAGATTGACCTTTTCCACCATTGTACTTTGACTTTATTCGCAAACAAACCGTATTTGTTGCAAGAACTCCGAAGCATCCCAAAAGTACCATTTGTACATTAATGAAAACAACAGATTAGTTAACACTGATAAACCAAGTATAACGGTTGAAAGCCTCTGGAAAATTGTCGAAAAAAGCAACATAGAATACCAACCTTTGGCATAAAAAAAAGTTTCGCTCGAAAAATAAAAACATGATTACAAAATCCAATTCGGCACATAGAAAGAATGACACCGAATATCATGTAAACAAAGACGATGCCACTGCACACCTACACGGACTGCTACGTAGACAGAGGTGATGACATGGACTCCAAACACTTAAGAGGATTATTGAACAAATTCCTAATGGTTCTGTAAACATGTAGGTTCTGTAAACATGTCCATTAGCTTATAAGGTTATGTAAACATGTCCATTAGCCGCCCTGCCCCAACCTTCGGTCGCCTTGTAATCTGATATTTTTATATTACAAAAGATAAATCACAAAACACAATAAAGAAAAGGAAAAAAAAAACATCACTGTTTATATTAATAAGTAGGGAAGAACTAGTATACCACCCGTATAAAATACGGGAACACAAGAAAAAATTCACATAGAAACGTATAATACCCAATCATTCACCATAAATTTTATAGCATTTTTTTTTGTAAATTACATTAATTGTTCTATTTACGATTACACCATTCTTGCCGTAATAAAAAAATTAAAGGCTTTCGTGCTCTTCACTTTGATACAACTACATAAAACTGACCACGATTGAATATGAGTCTGGGCAGATGCACGCCAGCATGAGAGAGTGCATAACTATGGAAAAACATAATTAGTGAAAATTATCGTCTATGAAATTTAAATGCCAATCGACTATCTAATGAGTATAACATAATACATGTTATGGAAGCAATTGTACCAAAATATACATCATCCAAATATGCATCACCCAAAATATATTAGAAAAAAAAAAAAAAACTAAAGTCTCTCACACAATCAGTTATTTTTGCAAAAGCACAATAATTTCCTTCCCTTCTCACATGAATTTCCTATTTTTTGAGTGACTGAAAATTAAAAATAATTAAAATATTTATCGATATATATATTTTAAAAAAGATTTATAGTTAATTTTTATTCTCTATAACTCTCTTTTATTTAGAGATCAATCTATTGATAATATGTTGTTATAAAAAAATTGCTTACATATTTTAGAAGGAGAGATTACACTCTAGTACTATGAGAAATTTTTAAATAGATTTGAATTTGGTTCCACCTTTTTTGTCAAAATGGTCCAAATCGTTAAGTATTTCACGGTTTGTGTTAAATGGCCAAAAAGGAGATAATTTAATCCTTATATTCGAAAAAATTACATAAATTATTTGGATATAATTTAAAATACAAAAGCAAATTCAAAACTTTCAAAAATGTATAGTTGATTTCAAAAGTAAATAAATTAACAAATCATTTAAAAAAAATCACTAGAATATCACTTAAAACGATCAATTTTATTTTCTACAATTCTCTTTGTACAAAGACGAATCCATGGATTAGTATATTATTAGTAAATTTAGTGCCTATATATATTTAGAAATATCTCTTTGAAAATTCATAAAGTCGGTAATTATATAACTTAGTAAATATGAGTTTTTTATTTATTTTGTTATTTTATATAATTAAATAAGATTTAAAAGTAAGATAGACTAATTGATTGACTTCATAGTTTCTTTGATTGATTTACAAATAATAATTAAAATTATTGTTTCTACACTTTCAATAATATTTTTTATTAAGATTATTTCAATTTATTTAATTGATTAGGACTTCGATCATTTTTTATTTTCTAAAATTCTCTTTGTACAACGATGAATCTAGGGATTAATATATTATTATTAAATTTATTATGTATTTATAAATATCTCTTTAAAAATTCATAAAATCAGTAATTATATAATTTAGTAAATATGAGTTTTTTTATTTATTTTGTTATTTTATATTAATTAAATTAGATTTAAAACTAAGATAGACTAATCGATTTATTCCATAGTTTCTTTAATTTATTTATAAATAATAATTAAAATAATTGTTTCTACACTTTTAATAATATTTTTAATAAAATTATTTTGATTTATTTAATTAATTAGTACTTCGAGTACTTTTTAGTTACATATATTTACCACTTCTTTTGCAATACTCCCAAGTATCTTTTATTTCAGTTGATATTTCTTTTGTTGATATACCTAAGTAACTAATAAAACTAATTAATTAGTGAAAGTGTATTATATTTCTGCGAGATTTTAGGTTAAAGTTTTTAATTTATAGTACGCACTATTATATTAAATTTCTCTTTGTTTGGGAATTATATATTTTAAGTAATGAGAACATGAAATATTGTTATAAATATAATCAATTCCTATTTTGTTCGTAATTCATAATTCTTAATTTGTAAAAATAAATAAGGTAGGTAAGAGTTATTTCAGGTATAATTATAATGTAATTAATACAATGATGATTAGGCCAGTAATTGATTATGTGTCAGCTGAAGCATGAGAGACTTACACATAAAGCATGAAGCAAAGACGTGTGGCGGTAAGCGTGAAAAGTTCGGCACTTGGATCAACGTATTCTGCATTACTATATAGGGGAGATGTTCGTACATGGCTAATTGTTTGTTCTTCTGATAGACAAAGTCCTCTCGTTTCAGGCATGTGATGATGACCTCACCCTGCGTCACTCGAGGTTCAATTTACATAGCAAGATAAAAACTATAGACAATAAACGAAAACAAAAAAACATCTAGTTTTAGGAATTAACTCACATTTTTTTCACCTTCCATGGCCTCATTTAAAGCTTGTCTCTGAACCAGTGTTCTAAAAATTCCCGGCTAGACCGATTAATCCCTAGAAGGTCCTCTACCGTTCCAATTATGGCCTAAGCGTTTGTACTGGGCGTTTGGGTGATTAATCGATCGTCTAGACTGGTTGGACGGGCCTACGAAGGCAATCTAAGATACTATGGATTACTTTATACCTATATCAATGTTTAAATTTCCTAGCTACGTGGGCGACTGGGCAGATGCCTAAGCGGTTATACTTTTTTATTTTTTTGTTTTGTTCTAATAATACTATAACTTCTTAAACTGAGATATTATGGATATTATGGACTCCTTTATATCTATATCAATATTTCAAATTTAATATATAATATATAATTGATTGTATATCTATTTAAATGGTTAAATTTTAATTATTTTTAATTGTTTTACATATATATAATTTTTTATATATAAAAGTGATTAAAAGAATAATAAAAAATAAATCCACCTAGTCCGACTAATCCCCGAGTAATCCTCTGGGCGCTAGGCGTTAGCAATCCAAACGCCTAGCGCCTAGCGTTTTTTAGAACCATACTCTCAACCAGCAATAATGGTACTTGTTGCTCAATTTTCAAATTTAATCCTTCATAAAAGTCTTGAATTTCAAGGTACAATGGTTGGCATTCATGAGTATCCATTATTGCAGAGTCAAGGCACTCTAGGCATAGCTTTCGACCATCATCTAGTAACAAGTAATTTGTGTCTCGTGCCTCCATCCGTTCACAACCGCAACAACGTGGTGTCCTGTCATGCTCGTGTGACGGGCAGTATTTCTGTAGCCAAAAAGGATGTGCCCTGTACTCAATCAAACCACGTGCATTTGCTGGAATCTGCACAAATCATCTGCACACGTCAAAATGTAAGTTTAATTGTTTCATTTAAGACAATGACAACCTGAAACTTCAAGACAAACTTACAAAGCTCTTGCGAACATCACACTTTGGGTGATGGTGTTCTTTATAGCATGCTTTGTGGAACAGACGGTTCTTTATACAAAGCTCTGCCAATGAGCAATTAATGCTTGTTGAGCAACGGCATTAGCTTGTGAACACCCTTTAACTAAACTTCCACGAGATGTCCTCGGAGCCTGCATCAAAGAAACTGCATACTTTAGACCTGAAAACCAAAACCAACCTGACCCATGGCCCATTTCACTTGTTTCTTAAATCAAAGCTATTCTGACCCGTAGCATAACCCGAACCGCCCATTTTGCCACCTCAATGGATAACCTACCACTGTGTGCGCACGCACTCTTGGTTGACCGTCAACTACCACCAACAACATAAAAAAACAATTACCTGGATACATAATCCAAGCAATGGAGATATTTCTTTCTTAAGATTGTCTCGCATCATTCCACATATCTTCTCAAGAGTTGTTGTTTAATCAACAAAGCTGGATACTTGGCCTCCACTTGACGTACATCATCAATTCTACCATTAAGAAATGAAAGGCCGGCACTTTGAGGAGATGCCCGTAATCCCTGGATATAAATGAAGTTTTAAATTTTATTTTAAGCAAAAGAACAATGATAATAATACTTATTAAAGTGGAGCTACATATGATTAAGATCATACCTGTGACATTCTTCCAAAAAGTGAGGCTGGTGATGATCTCCGCCTTTGTGGAGTCATATGAGCTGCTCCAACACATGTGGATGTGTTGCATAAACAGCAACCCAACACATCATTACTATCCTGAACCTTTATCACACAAAGTTTAAAATGAGCTTCAATTCTTGTATTGTGGATCTACCAAAGCATGAGAAAACATCTGAAGTACTTACATCTATAGCAGAAGCAATGGTTTGGATAATCCGGTCAAACACCGTACTTCTTTCAACTTCAAACGACCTCCAATGAAGAAGGCTTTTATATATCAAACAAGCAGCAACTGGTTTGCCACTCGAGAATCCGAGATCTTGTGTGATACACTTGATAAGCAGATCCTGGTTCTCCTGAAAATGGAAGGTAAGCAACAAATTAGAAAGAAAAAAAAACATAAATTAGAAATAGCATCAATTGGCTTTCGAGAATACAATTTTGCATATTCACTAACGCAGTCACTTGTTGCTTTTCGTTGAGGGACTTTTGTGGTTTCTCCTCGGACTCGGGCTCTCTCGAATTAGACAAAACATGTGTCGTCTCCTGAAACACACGAAAAAACACAAGGGATATTCAACCTCTGCCTCTGAACTTATCTTTTGGAGTCTATGCAAGCACATTGAGTATACTTACAGGTGTACCCACCCTTGCTTTTCCATTTTGAGCACTCCCATTTTCTGGAGTTCTCTGTAAATTCATCAAAAGAAGAATTAAGAATTGTGCATGAGCAACAAAAATTAACAAAAACATTAGATTAATTTATTTTTTGTCTAGTACCTGAATAATCACAGTTCTTGGTCGTGCAGATAAAGATTTTCCAGTAGGTGACATTGTTAGTGCTTGCTGACGAAGCACTTGATTCTCAGACTCCATATTGGAAAGCTTCTCTTCAAGCCTAAACAATTAAAGAAGGACATTGTAACACTATCATCACAAAAGATCAATGGTATCATAGGCACATTATACAAGTATACAATGATAAATCAAACCTTGATACTTAAGACATGTTACGTTGCAAGAAATTAGGACGAAAGTTATGAAACAAATATGCTTAGAAAATAGACCCTAAAGTCGTGCTGAAAAGAGCTTTGGCAAGCTGTTCATTTGGAGAGCTTTGGCAAGCTGTTCATTCCTCTATATTAGCATCGTGATCTGTAAGAATCAATAATTAGAATCCTTACGGACATTATTTGTACTTGAATAACAAAAGTTCAATACATCTCTACTCACCAATTACTTTTTTTTTCCTTTATCACCATCTTCTTCTTCGGATAGAGAGCTTGATCCTGTTTCATCATCTTCTGGAGGGGAAACTGCTTGTCTCTGGTTTGTCTGTGTGTGTTTGTCACATTTTACATGCCTACAATAATATCGAAACCATACATGTTATATCAATATGGATTACCATACATGTCTGTGTCTGTGTCTTCTGTACGCTCTGATACCACTGTTGGGATTCCGTGCCTAAAACGAAGGCCCAACGGAAGCGGTAAAACTAAAATTAATTCGATCCGAATCCCTACGAGGATCGCTCGAGCTATATATATACGAATATAATACGAAACACAAGAGATACGAGAAAACATACCCTTGTAGTCCGTTGATTAAATGGTATCCTTCTGTTGAGCTATTCCCCGAGCTTTGCTTGATCTCTACGAATCCAATCCGCTCCAAGCTCTTGGATGATCCAACGCCGAAGGGACCGCGTCTCTACTTGCCACGCGCCGGAAAAACGACCGGAATGACTAAACCTCGTTATCCTCCAAGGATACGGCTAGAACAAGTGTTTAATCTATAATCTCTCTATCTCACTCTAATTTTCTCCAAGAGAACTTATGAAGAGAAGTGAAGATGATGAAGAACACTTTGAGAAACTCTCTTCTCTCTCTCGCACAAACTCACGTATGGAATGGTTTTGGTAGGAGAGATTGTGTCTTCATTTTACTCTTCCTTCAAATCCCACAAAATCACCTTCCTTTGACAATATCACCAAAGGTGATATATTGTCCCCTTGATTGGTCACAAGGCTAGTACCCCACCAAGTGAAGACCAAGACCATGGAGGGAGTAGGTGATTGGGGCGGCCATCTAGAAGGAGCCGGACAAGTTTGGTCCGTTTCGGACTCCCGTGAGTCCAAACAGATATATTTCTATTCCGTTCCGATGTATTTATATCGATTAATTAATCCAATTAATTAATCATATCAAATACATAATAACATAATTAATTTCTCCAAGAAATAATTACATTCATGAATTAAATTAATCACCCAGTAATTTATTTAATTCATTAGGCCGTAAATCAATTTATCCAATAAATCGATTTAGACATCCAATGTCCCAATAAATTAGATATCTAATATCTAATATTCATTCTGAGAGAATAAGCTCGATTCATTCCGTCGTCAATCCTATTGCGTGACTCGGTAGGTCCGGCTCAGTCAGCAATGGGAGGAACCAAAGAGCAGTAGCACCACTTAGCTAGCCTGACGGCCTTCACTGTACCCCAACTGAGAACGAATGATTGGGATTATTCAAGAACCATTCTGTCCTGAATACCAGTATACGAATAAACCCTTCTTCAAATGTCCCGATCAAGTTATAGGGTCACAGTCAGTCAAACCCTATCTGTTCTTGATGCTATTCATGCGTTAATGCAAATCGAGATCATCGAGCTCTCATGTATCTAATACAGCTAGCTCCAATGCTTTGGCCAAAGACTTATGATCTCATCTGCGAATAACCGCATAGGACATATAACCCGCTCACTAACGGGAGAAAGAATTCTATCTTGGTATTCAGTAGGACCTGCTACTTGCCCGTCAAGATGCACGTCGAGGTTGACCCCGCCTTCCGATTTACAGGGTCGAACTACTCTAATGAAAATCTTGACGACACAAGCACATCCCTACTAAATCCTCAAGGCGAAGGTTCACGAATACCTATCACAACCTTTCGATTCCGTCATTGACTGTCCCGTAGTGAAATCCGTGTGACGAATCGAGGATGAGTCGGTTCGAGTATACTAATCCAATTAGCATACCTATAACGTGTGCTCCCACTAACCATTAGTGTTCGACAGGCACTCTTCATGTCAAAGAACACGTCATACAAGTCTTCACATAAACTTAACGCCCAGTCAAGTTTCATCGACTTGTTAACGATTAAGTATTTGAGCTATAAACCTTTCCAGTGCTGACCCCCTTATCCAATAAGGAGTGGAACGTTTTGCTCTCAAATACAGGGACTAGTTTCTATATGTATATTTACGAGTTAGGAATGCCAGTAACTACCAGTAAATAAAGAAACATTCATTTGCCTTATGATAATGATTTACATAATTACAAGTACAATTCCCTCACTCATCATCCTCTGAGTGGCATTCGAGGTTGTCGGAATGATACATTTGTTCAGCGTTAAGCTCGCATTTTAGGTTAGTGTACTATCTGGATTAGCAACCGTAGTGATTCATGATTGTTGCACTTCGTAAACATTCTTGCGTATTGAATCGGACCACAGCGGCTCTGTACGACAGGAAGTTTTATGTCCGTTGTTGGCAGCATATAACGTGTGTCATCTAAAGTTTACCTTGCCTTGATTGTTTCATGTCCTAAGTTTTGAGATGAACTTATTTCAAAGGGAGTGGGATATAATAATTTTATTTTTCCGTTAGTTCCTTTTCTTTTGATCTATTTTCATTTCTTTCGGTTCGACGATCAACATCTGAGAGATGGTCATCATGTCTTGACATCAAGTGGGAGCACCGAGAGTCCGTGATTGCATCTTTTAGCTTGACCAATATTTTGATCGTATTCGTACCATTGATTGACTTGGTCCTTATCAAGTATCCTTGCGAGTCTATCGCTAAGATTTTATTATTAATATTATCATTGTTGTGGCGGCAAGAGATAAATGACACTGAATGACGGCGCCGCCATAATAGCGGCTGCTAAGAAACAATTGTAGCACCGCTAGGGCCACCGACTTAAAGTTGGTTTGATGTGTATATAAGGCCCTGAGAGGTATTTCCATAGTAAAATTAAGACGTTAAGTGAAAGGAAACAGTTGAGTAATCTTATTAGTATAGATCCTACTAAGCATACCCGTTGCTTGGAACATATCAGTTATCTAGAGGCCGTAGCACAATTTCATCGGGACGCGAGTCATACTGCACAGGAAGCAGCTACACAAGAACGCGGGCATGCTGCGCAGCTAGAAGTTCAGTTGGCTATAGTACGGCGTACTCTTCGAGAGAGGGAGACCCAGTATACTCAGGCGAGAGAGGCCCTCCAGGATCAGATCCAGCAAGAAAGGGAAATGATACAGGCCAACGCTGAGGAAATCCTTGCTATCCTCCCAGCGGTGTTAGGAGGATGCCCTCGAATGCCACTCAGACGATGTTGAGTGAGGGCATTGTACTTGTAATTATGTAAATCATTTATATAAGGCAATGAATGTTTCTTTATTTACTGGTAGTTACTGGCATTCCTAACTCGTAAATAAACATATAGAAACTAGTCCGTGTATTTGAGAGCAAAACGTTCCACTCCTTATTGGATAAAGGGGTCGGCACTGGAAAGGTTTATAGCCCAAATACTTAATCGTTCGCAAGTCGATGAAACTTGACTGGGCGTTAAGTATATGTGAAGACTTGTATAACGTGTTCTTTGACATGGAGAGTGCTAGTGGTGCCACATTTTAACCGGAACCGGCGGTTCGTGGGCAGTTCGAACAGGAACCATTATCTTGCCGCAGGCGATTCTGGTCGAAGGTTACGAGCCCGTTAACGTGGGCGAGCCGTGATTCGGCCGAGCCAGCGATTTTACGCCGAAGTGGTTCGGCCGAAGCGGTTTTCGCCCAAATTCAAAATTCAAATTTTCAAATTTCAAATTTTTTCAAATTCAAAATTCAAATTTTTCCCAACTCCCCCCAATTTTATCTATAAACAAAATTCAAATTTTCAAATTTCAAATTTTTTCAAATTCAAATTCAAAATTCAAATTCTTTTGTACATAGATAGAATCATAGAAATAAATGAAGATATCAATTTTTATGCATTATTTTGATTGTAAATGTTCTAGAACTATTTTTACTCTATTGCATTTCAAGTTTTCAATATTTCAAATTTTCAACACAAGTAATTTAATTTAAAAAAAAGTCATAAAAAATATTACAAGTTACTATAAATTATATAAAAAAAATACACAACATAAAGAATTTCTAAATTTCTAAATTATTTAATAACTTATTATATATTTATTAAATTAACTTAAGTAATTTCAAAGTTTCAACACTTGTAAATTACAAAATTTAGAAATTTCATCATTTAATTTAGAAAAAAATAAGATATAAATAATATTACAAATATTATAAATTACAAAAAAAACAGAACCGGCGGTTCAGCCCGGGAACCGCCAGTTTTTGGCCCGGACCGGAACCGCCGGTTCCGTACCCGAGAACCGGCCCTTTTATAGAATACCCGGGCCGATTCAGGTTCACCTCTTCTGGTGAACCGGAACCGCCGGTTCGGGCCCGGAACCGGCGGTTCACGGCCCGGTGGCAACATTAGAGAGTGCCTGTCGAACGCTAGTGGTTAGTGGGAGCACACGTTATAGGTATGCTAATTGGATTAATATACTCGAACCGACTCACCTTCGATTCGTCGCACGGATTTCACTCCGGGACAGTCAATGACGAAATCGAAAGGTTGTGATAGGTATTCGTGAACCTTCGACTTGAGGATTTAGTAGGGATGTGCTTGTGACGTCAAGATTTTCATTAGAGTAGTTCGACCCTGTAAACCGGGAGGCGGGGGTCAACCTCGACGTGCATCTTGATGGGAAAGTAGCAGGTCCTACTGAATACCAAGATAGAATTCTTTCTCCCGTTAGTGAGCGGGTTATATGTCCTATGCGGTTATTGGCAGATGAGATCAAAAGTATTTGGCCAAAGCATTGGAGCTAGTTGTATTGGATACACGAGAGCTCGATGATCTCGATTTGCATTAACGCATGCATAGCGTCAAGTACAGATAGGGTTTGACTGACCGTGACCCTATAACTTGATCGGGACATTTGAAAGAAGGGTTTATACGTATACTGGTATTCACGACAGAATGGTTCTTGAATGATCCCAATCATTCGTTCTCAGTTGCGGTACTGTAACACCTCCAATCCGCTCAGGGATATTACACGCCGTAGAACCTTTCCTCAAGGTTCTACCAGGCTGGTAACAAAGTCGAACAACTCAACAATGCCTTTAAGGCTAAAAATGACTCAGTAGACCGACTTGGTCTTTCAATAAAAACATACAACTCAATTACAACACATGCCCACGCAGGAGTCAAAATACAACGAACTCCCATACAACGGGGAAAAATACTGCAGCGGAAATAAAGTACAACTGAACCAATACACAATAATTTCCTCATGTGATTAGTATCGATCTTCTTTCATCATCCTTCGTACCGACCCTGTGTTATGCTCCCAAAACCTGAATGCAAAAACAGACATCCACCCCCCGAATACTCGGGGGTTAGCAAAACTCCACTGTTTTGCTAGTGCAAGTATAAAATACGAAGACAAGCCATACATATCATACTCCAAAGACTTAGAAATCATAAACATACTTCCCGAGGTACATCACTTGATCAAAACGGTTAAATCGACAGATAGAGGTAAACCCGATATACATCTTGAAAAAAACACTTTACGATCTCGGGAGTTTTGAAAACATTTGGGATTTTAAGAATTCTCAAACCTTTCGAAAACATTTAGGGACACAGCCCAAAAGTCATTTTTCCAAAACAAAATTACGATAACAACACACGAGGTCCATGACCCGATCATACCATATCAACCTGTTTCCACAGATTATTCGCGTCCCGTGCTAGCAAGCAACGGACCTCAGATGATCCCGTAGAACAAACCCGAGTGAATAACCCACAGGGAAACTATATCAAATCACATGTCACCATAACAACAGTCACGTGACTACAAGCACAGATACATTCATAACCAATCACAACCATAAGTTATCCCGGCATCGGGCTAACAAGCCACGAACCTCGGAGTCCCCGCAAGACATACCCGATGATAATCCCACCAGTTATCCCGGCATCGGGCTAACAAGCTACGAAACTCGGAGTCCCCGCAAGAGATACCCGGATTGGATAACCCTACGGTCTCGCCCGACCCATACTATCAAGTATGGATCCCGGAGATTCAACAATCCTACCCGGAGGCACATCACATATAACAAGCACACAACAATAATCGTTTATCAAGCCAAACAACATTAAGAATCAGAATCTCATTTCAAATGAGTAACAACTAACATCACATCATGTCAAATACCCACCGAACAAGTATATAATTCGGTACACAATCCTCGGCAAGTGATCACGGTCTATTATATTCCCGAAGTATGGTTAAAACATCTAACCACATACCACACATACTTACATATTCCAAATACACACTTATCCACGATTCATACGGGTTATCTTGAAGGAAAACCTTTTTATCGAGAATATACCGATTCTTTAGAAGGTTCATTAAATCATTCAAGTTCCACATATAACCAATTACCAACTATCGCGTCTACGAAACATGAAGTGTATGGAAAAGACTTGCCTCGATACCACGAGCAATGGAACCACGAACGGACACGGTCGGTTAGTCCTCGAACTTCCAAAAACGACTAAGAATTCGACAACCTCACGAACGCTACGAAAATAACACCACACGAATCATCAATCACCAACGAGATTCAACTCGGAATCCTCGAGTACCTATAATCCTCCGGAAGGAACAATAAAACATGATTACGACGAGAATCATGGCCAAAACAACGGAAATCCCAGCAAACTATCGAAGGGAACTCATTCGAACATTTAATCGAACATTAAATGTTCAAGACCCTTCAAGAACAAAGAAATCGCCCTTCGAGTCGAACGAATCAAAGATATGAGTATCCAATCCGTAGAATATGTTCAAAACAACGTTTATACAACAATTAATTGATCAAAAATGGATTGGAATCGAAATCAAAAGGAAAATCCCCAAAATCTTCAAAAACAAGGGTTCAAGCCAAAATACCTTGATTTGGACGAAGAACACGGATTGGATGATGATATAATCAACAAGAATCTTCCAAAACGCCTTGGAATTGATTAGAATCGGGCAAGAACTCGATTTCCCGAGTCTCCCGTCGCCGCCACAAAACGAGAAAGAAGGTAAAAATGAAGTCGGCCGAGCCAGCCTATATATGGCATAGGCCTTACGGCCAGAAGCGGCATTCGTCAAAATCCGCCAAGACTGCCGATCGCTTACGGCCAGAATCGATGTGGCCTTACGGTCGTAACTTCGGCACTTACGGCGTGCATCGGCAGTCCTTACGGCCAGAATCGCATTCATCCGAACATCGCTCGGCACCGTGACGGCCAGAATCGACCCTTCTTACGGTCGTAACTCGGTCAGGCCAGGCCCTGCTCCGGCGTGACTCGGCCGTGGCCACTCCGACGGCCCGGACAACCCCGAAACCCGAACTTGAATTTAAACCGAAGATACAGTTACGAAGTACTCGCAAAGACGAATCTAAGAGCTAAGAGAACACACGATTCCAACCACCCGAAGTGTCGGAATTCGACAACGGAAATAATTACCCCAAACTTTGGGAAATTACGAAAACGGCCCAAAACGTCCGAAATACATGATACACGATCGAAACACCAAACCAAAGCTCGCAACATGAATAATAACATTAAATGAACTTACGAGAAACTCGAAACAACAATTTCGGACGAGATTCGCAAGAATCGAACTCAATTGCGGAAAAGCCGCTTAAGAACGCGGAACTCAACAAAATAACACCGAAACAAACTCGAATGACAAAAAATGCAGAATTAATCATTCTCAGAATGACGATACGGTCATGAGCGAGTCGTCAAAACGGACTTCCACCGAAAAAAAGAAATTACCGGAAATCGAAATTGCGGATATTACATACTACCCTCCTTAAAAGAAGTTTTGTCCCGAAACTTAAAATAAGTAGGGAGATGCAATATCCCACCAGGAAAACTCAACGAGATACACAAGAAATGTGTAACTTACGCCCAACGGCGAAACGTTACAAGCAACGCAAAGGAATATACGCTATGAAAACACGCTCCACGACGACCAACACAACGCCACCGGTAGAGACATAATAAAACCAACAAGTAACAAGCATCATCAAACAGATAATACAATCAAGTCTATTATCCGAACAATCACAAAACACTAAGCACCGTGCATAGTCGAGAAAACGGAAAATAAATACAAAACGATCCACCTCGAATAAAAGAACTTAATCTCCGAAATTCGAAACAACCGGGTAAGGAAATAACATAACATACAACTGATAGTCCACGCCCCTCAGGGACTTCTCGGAGTTGGTCCTGATATCTGTAACACCCCCAAGTTATTCAGGGTATATTACAGCACCGTGAACCCCACCGAGGGACCCACAAGGCTAATCATACGCGGAACTATAAAACTTGACCGAGAAGGTCCAAATACAATGAAATGAAAGACGATACAAAGGGTATTCAAACCATGTCCAATGTATCCAAATACATCACAGTACAAAATCAAAACCTCGGCACACAGGCCGGAACATCAAGGAAGATGGAAAATAATACTCGAGTATTCAATTACCATTCCAGTACAACAATACTGAATGGAAGACTCAGAACATAACCGGAGGAAAGACACAGTATCACACTTGCCCACCATCTTCATGCCAACCCGATACCTGCCTGTCCGCTCTCCTCGAACCTGAAATACATAAAAAGTATTTCCCCCATAAAGGGGTTAGCCGTCGAATAGCTAGTGCAAGTATATCAAGTATGAAACACAATACTCATCGACAATAAAGTAAATGTAACCGTCAATTCATCAATTCATGACTAGTATTCCGGAATAACTAAATCTCATAGCATCACATCAATACATATATGAATACCGTGGAACCGCACCAGAGGCTATGGAACCCTCAGAGGACTCATCGGTCCATCCCAGAGTGGTTCGTTCATATCATCCGTGGAATCGCACCAGAGGCTACGAAACCCTCAGGGGACCCGTCGGCCCGCCCCAGAGTGGATATAAATAATCATGCCATTAATATATCTTACTTTCAAAGTTGAGAACGTACAATCATAAATATATACTTGCCTTTGGGACTTCGAGAAATCGAATGGAAAAGAGTATGAGTTCGGTAGGTCCAAGAACGTGTTTCCGGCACATAAACGATTCGTAAGGGATATGATAATCAATAATCCATACTCATAATTCACGAAGAAACTCCCGAAACCCATTTACGTTTCACGAAAATACAAGGGTAAACAACTAGAGTTTGGAAAATCACCCAAACCCTTACAAGTCCGAATACGGCACAAACAAATCCGTAAAATCGTAGGAAAAGCATGTATATGGGGTAGATATATCATAATCTCAAGATTTTCAAGCCTCAAACCAGATAAATCGAACGAATATAAGAAAAACCCCAAAATTCCCCAAAATAGGGTTCTAAGGATTTTACCTTGATTTGGAGGATAGAAATGTATTAGATGTTGCATAATCCTTGTTATTCAACCCAAGATGACGATATCTGAAGAAGGACTGCCTCAAATCGCCCCAAATCGCCTCTCCCGAGCTCTCCCGATCGAAAAAAGTGGAAATGATGTGAAATGACAAGTGCAGGGGTTGACTGTCCCCTTATATACTGTCCCAGTCTAGCGCACGCTACGCCTCAATATTAGCGTGCGCTAACGGGTCACCTGGTAGTCCAGTGGCTACTATCATAAGACGTTAGCGCACGCTATGAAATATCCCTAGCGTGCGCTAATTGGTGTCCTGCCAAAATCTCAGTTCACTGTCTCAGTCCGCTAGCGTGCGTTAACACTGAGCACTAGCGTGTGCTACGCAACACATATAGCGTACGCTAGCCGCTGCCTAGCGTGCGTTCCCTGCTAGTCCAGAAAGTCTGAAACCTCACTGCCTCTGCCGACTCAGTCCTTTAGCGCGCGCTAAGGCCCAAAACTAGCGTGCGCTACTCACGCAGAATTAACATGCGTTAGCATCGGCCTAGCGTGCGCTACCTCCCTGACCCAGAACACTTCTGAAAGGTCTAACCAGCACGATCATGATCCAAACAAGGCATGAAACTCTAGATCAACGCCGACTACATCACAAAGAGTTTACGTAGCGACAAAACAGGAAGAACGGTAAGGACAAACAGTCAATAAAAAGTACGGGTATCACATTCTCCCCCTCTAAAAAGAAGTTTCGTCCCGAAACTTAAGAAATAAAAAGTTTGGGGTACTCCGATCGCAAAATCTCTTCCGTGACCCAAGTCGCTTCTTCGACTCCATGTCTAGACCATTGCACTAAAACCAACGGGATGGTTTTGTGCCGAAGCTGCTTCTCACGACGTTCAATAATATTCACTGTTTTCTCCGGATAGGTAACATCCTTGGTTACTTAAATCTCACTATAGTCAAAAACATGACTAACGATATGAACAAGACCCCACACAGGGGGCAACGACAAGCGATAAGCTAAGTCTCCAACCCTGGAGTAGGACATGGTCTCCAAAATCGAATTCCAAAGGTCGACGACGAGTATCGACATACGATTGATACGTTGAAGGGCATCTCAAAATACGAAAAGAAGTCAACTAAAATCGTCTGTACTGTATTCAACAATACCAAGAATTCTCAAAATATTATCATAACTCATAAGTGTAGCATGAACTGTCTGTGCTGAATCATGTCTGTCGGATTGTACCGATAAAGCTCAATTTGGACAAAAACCAATAAGACACAAAACAATGACAACAAATCCCGAAACAGTGACATACAATCTGAACGCTCACACTGTAAAAAACAATGATCAACCCATAAACCAACCGAGAATATCATCGACATGATAAACTCCAATGCTATCGGCGAAAGATCCACAATAATCGAGAATACCATCAATATGATAACCTCCAACATGATCAATAAGGGAACAACAACGACCAAGAGTACCATCAACAAGGTAGCTCTAAACGATCAACAATAATGGATCTCAAGGAAATAACCCCGACTGTCGAACAAACCCCTCGTGCGTATGAACAACCAGTCACAAACAGTCAAACATATCCAATACAACATGGATTATGAACGACCACAACAATAAGGCTCAAGAGGGACATCACAGTACGCCCGATCCGAAAATGTGTCCGTGCACATGTCCACCCCGTATACGGAATCCAGAATATACGTGGGACAATGTACCTAATTAGCCTCACGGACTACGTCCCGTGTGCACGGTCCAATGCGGAAACATTCACGCATGACCATCGTGTCTGGCTAAAAATCCTACACATAACCAACCGGCACGCAGATATGATTCCAGGTATATCATGATGCAACATGACAACGAAATTCAAAGGATAACACATCCAATACGGATCATACGACTGGCCAAAGTGAACGATGATACATGAATAATGAAAGATCGACACGACCAACAATATCCAACATAACCTTCTTGGGATCACGATCCCTAAGGACCGATTAAGACGAACAACAATCTGGAACTCCTCAACCCTCAACGATCACAGAATCACCGAATTCACAAGAATGATAGTGTGCTGCCTTGAGTCGGCCAACACGACAATAATAACTCACGGGTGGGCACCGTCCTCGGCGATCCCAATTTAATATCTCGATTGTCTTAGAACGACCAATCGATAACGACTCAACGGATGGGAACTATCTTCGACATTCCCAATTCAATACTTCGATTACCTTAGAACGGCAAATCGATAACAACGATTACAACGGATGTCTCGGCACCTTTAATCGGTTACCGATAACGAAGATGATAATCGAATACATCAATGCCTTCAATCGGCCAATACAATATCAATAGAAAAAACACCGATATCAATAACGACGATCACCACAATATCTTGATGGAACATCAATCAACAATAACAATCGATATGTAGATACCGCGTACCGGTTATCGACAACAATATTACCAACAAGCATCGCAATGCCTTAAATCGGCCATTTACGAACAACAATAATATTTGGCATAATTTGCCGAAGGGTATCGTATCCAACAATCCCTTGATATCAACAAAATCATAAAGAGACCAAGTCTCGAAATGATACACACATTCATTCACATATATGATAACATTAATCTCATTGACTAGTACAAGTATAAAACTTGCCTCCATATCAATACAACGAACTGTTACCAATTCAGTTGATTTCGTCTACGAGTTCCTGAGTCCCGACCAAGGTAATCTACGAACTCTTCAACCTCAACCGCAACACAACAATCATAATCCATGGTCAAATATCATATCTTATTGTAAAACGAAGGATTAATAATCAACAGGTTTGATGACGACCAATATCAATACAACCAGGCCACAAACTCATCGGTTCCACAATATCTCGATTAAATATAGTCTGAACTATCCAACTCAGACCCTCACGAATCCATGTCCA
This sequence comes from Orobanche coerulescens, assembly GCA_033398695.1. Taxonomy (NCBI): domain Eukaryota; kingdom Viridiplantae; phylum Streptophyta; class Magnoliopsida; order Lamiales; family Orobanchaceae; genus Orobanche; species Orobanche coerulescens. The sequence goes on along the minus strand of CM065814.1, from coordinate 32,617,539 downwards.
CAATACGAGCTGAAATTCGATGATCATATCAGCAACCAATTCGGACCAATAATAAGAGTCTAAATGTTATCGATTCCAAACTCAATTCTTAAATACGAATTGACAAGGTTCCCTTCTCGTAAATCCATCGTTAAAATTTACCTATGACCATCATCAAGTCGAACCATCCGACTGGTTCAAAACAATAGATAATCATATTAAAAAGGTTATCAAACAATCCAATCATTCGACTTGAACATTTGCTCCTACGTATGGGCTTCCAAATTCATAAATGAATAATAGTCTCCTCAAACTCGTAATCACATTCGTATTCCTATACGAATATTATTTCAAACACATAATTTAGCTCTAGATATGAATATTCCATATTCATATTCAAAACATCAACACTTCTTATAAATTTTCATCACCTCGTATAATTCACGAGTTCTTCAAGAACATGAAATATCCGAAATCACGTTCAGAACAACATATTCGAGGTATATATCTTCATGTTACCATTTTCCTCATCATGCCATTCATATAACCTCAAGAATCGCTACAAAACCATTATCATCATATGAAGAAGGTATCAATAATCATATCAATATCCGAAATCTCTTATTACAATTCCAATAAATCTCATATAACATTAACATATGATGATCCCAACATGCTCCCTCCCAAGTAGTAATCCTTTAAAAACGAACCACTATCAAAGGGATACGAGGATTACCTTGTATGAACGATTCACGGAGAAGAACAATTGAACTCCATTCCAAGAATTATCAAAAACTTCAAGAGCAATACTTAAATCCGAACTCTCTATCTTAATCTTGTTTAACAGGATCATCTCTCAATGTTTAGGAACTTCAAGTACCTCCCAAGGCTCTCTCTATCGACTGAAGGAAGGAGAGTGGACAAAATGCCTCTCAGCACTCGTCTATCCTCTTTATAAAACATATCACTAGCGCGCGCTAGACCTTATATTTAGCGTGCGCTATGTTGGAACATTTAGTTCCATACATAAATTAAAAGTGTTTTGATGATTAAAGTTGCTAAACAAAACAAAACAACGAAGAGTCGAAGTGAGCATCGAAGGAAAACGAAGTGCAAAATGCTGAAGAAACACAAAGCTAACATACGTAACAGAAACATGTTAATGTACGTAATATGATGAAGCTAACGTACGTAATGCAAGAGAGATAACGTACGTAACACAGTTCAAACAAGTGAACGTTGGAGGAGTCAAAGTTAGAAAAGCATACAACGGATATATGACGTCATCAGTGATGTAAGGCTTAACGTACGTAACCGGGTATATGCTAACGTACGTAACCCAAAATGACGAAACTCCCTGGACTGTTTTATGAAGATGCTAACGTACGTAACCAGTCATACTTAACGTACGTAAAGGAGCCTACGTACATAATATAGATCAGATAGCATACGTAATGAAAGAACATGCAGCTAACGGCTAGTTTGTTCATGGAGGCTATAAATACCATGCTTATGGTATTGATCAAGTACAACAACTCAAGCAAACGAGACATACATCTGAGAATCATATTGATACTATTGTTGTTGTAATATTGAGCTTACATTGAGTGATTGAGTGTTATACACAAAATCATACACGAGCGGTAAAAGAAAAGATACGATTGGATTCGGTGTTATTAGGATAAAGGATCCGGCATTGTTAGAATCGCAATCGCTATCTTCGTGAGGTTTATCTAGTACCCATAGAAAGCTAGAGAGGTTGATTCCTTGTCCTACTAAAAGAAAAATGGTATAACTTGGACCGACGCAAAGACAAGTACGAGTGGTTTATCACGGACCAATAGAAGACGTGATTGTAAGCGGTCATACCTCGACCGATAGAAGAGAGGCGTAGAGGTTGCTATCTTTAACCTATTGAAAAATATAAAGAGAGGACGTAGGCTCGTTTATAGCCGAACCTCTATAAATCCTCGTGTCCTTTTATTTTCCACACTTGTTATTTACGCTTCCGCAAATGGCGCAAATATCCGAATTCCGTTCCCAACAATTGGTATCGGAGCGGTACTCCAATACGCGGCTTAACATCCGAGGAGAAAAAGATTCAATGTCGTTTCAATTCTCTCCAGTCAAAGGCCTTGCTCTCAACCGACCACCATTCTTCGATGGCTCAAATTATTTGACATGGAAGAAAAAGATGTCAATCTTTATTCGTGCCTATGATATAGAGATTTGAAAGATTATTTGTCTCGGCCCGAAAGTTCCTATCAAATCCGACGGTACGCTCAAATCTTTTGAAGAATACGACGATGCCGATTGGAAAAATGACCATCTAAATTGTAAGGCCACCCAATTCTTATTTTGTGCCTTAAATCCCGAAGAGGTCAATCGAATCTCGTCGTGTGAAAGTGAGAAAGAAATATGGAAAATTCTTGAAATCACACACGAAGGGACAACTCAAGTCAAGGAGACGAAGATCAATATGCTTCTCCATGACTACGAGTTATTCATGATGAAGGGTGACGAGTCCATCACCAATATGCTCGACCGATTTTCGGTCATCACCAATGGACTTGCTTCGTTCGGAAAACCATTATCTAGTAGTGAAAAAGTTAAGAAAATTTTACGATCACTACCTAGCGAATGGGACGGCACCGTGACCGCGATTATGGAATCCAAAGATCTCAACACACTCGATTTTAGTGCCCTTGTTGGTTCACTAATCAATTATGAGATCCTGTTAAAATCACGAAGTGTCAAGCCAAAGCCGAAGGAACGATCGTTAGCCATGAAGGCTAAGATATCGAGAAAGAAAGAAGAAACCCCAGTGGAGGAAAGCGACGAAGAAGCGGCATATTATGCCAAGAATATTAATAAATTCCAAACTTTATTAAACCGGAGGAAGAAGGATATCTCGAGCGAAATGAAGAAATTCGACAACTCTTGTCGACTATGTGGAAAACCAGGCCACTTCGCTAAGCATTGCCGAGCCAAACCGAAAAAGGAGGTTCTCGTGGCAACATGGAGCGATGAAGACGAAGACGATGATTTCATCAATCAAAATAATCTCGCTCTCATGGCCCGGAGTTCGTTCGACGACAGCGACGTCGAAAGCCAAGTAAGTACATCCTCCCGTGATGAATTATTTGATACATTTGAGTTGTTACATACGGATTTTCAAAATGCTTTATCGGAAATCAAATCCCTTAAGTCCAAAATTAAATCTTTGGAAATTGAAAATTCCAAAATTATCGAAAAGGGAAAATTTGTTGAAATCGATCATTCAAAGTGTATTGAAAATGAAAATATTTTGAAGAATGATCTTTTAAAAGTTCAAGATGAACTAAAATCTTTGACAAGAAAATTCTCGTGCGGCAACGATAAATTTGAACAAATGTTATGTATTCAAAAATATACTTTAAATAAAGAGGGGTTAGCATTCAAACCACGTTCGAAAAATGAATCCGTTAATTTTAAAATATCCCATTGCGAAAAGTGTTTGAAAATAGGGCATCACGTTTCAAATTGCAAAAGCCCGAAACGGACGATAAAAATTAAGAAAATTTGGGTTCCTAAAGGAACAATCGTTTCAAATATCATCTACGTTTCTAAAAAAAACCAACTATAGGTTGGATCCCCAAATATTGATTTTTGGTATTTTACTTAGGGGGAGTAATTTTTTAAACGGATAATATTTTCAGGGGGAGTTAATACCCTTGTATTTATTTTTGCATATTTCAATATTTATTGAATTTTTTTTATTGGTATTTTATTGCATTTTTTTGATGAATACAAAAAGGGGGAGAGATAGGAGAATGAGGAAATAAATCGAAAATGTGATTTACCGTGAAAGGGGGAGTAACGTAGGAGTTGAACAAAAATGAGGAGACGTCGAAAAGATGATGAAAAATTAATGAAATTGAGAAAAGAAAAGGAGAAAAGAAAAGAAGGATTCGAAAAAGAAATAGGAGAAGATTCTAACAAAACAGACAAAGTCGAAAACTTTAGTCTGTACACATATACATATATTTGTATTTTTGCAGGTAAATCCCATTGACGAAGTGTTGTTTTGTAATCATCAAAAAGGGGGAGATTGTTGGAACATTTAGTTCCATACATAAATTAAAAGTGTTTTGATGATTAAAGTTGCTAAACAAAACAAAACAACGAAGAGTCGAAGCGAGCATCGAAGGAAAACGAAGTGCAAAATGCTGAAGCAAAACAAAGCTAACGTACGTAACAGAAACATGTTAACATACGTAATATGATGAAGCTAACGTACGTAATGCAAGAGAGATAACGTACGTAACACAGTTCAAACAAGTGAACGTTGGAGGAGTCAAAGTCAGAAAAGCATACAACGGATATATAACGTCATCAGTGACGTAAGGCTTAATGTACGTAACCGGGTATATGCTAACGTACGTAACCCAAAATGACGAAACTCCCTGGACTGTTTTATGAAGATTCTAACGTACGTAACCAGCCATACTTAACGTACGTAAAGGAGCCTACGTACGTAATATAGATCAGATAGCATACGTAATGAAAGAACATGCAGCTAACGGCTAGTTTGTTCATGGAGGCTATAAATACCATGCTTATGGTATTGATCAAGTACAACAACTCAAGCAAACGAGACATACATCTGAGAATCATATTGATACTATTGTTGTTGTAATATTGAGCTTACATTGAGTGATTGAGTGTTATACACAAAATCATACACGAGCGGTAAAAGAAAAGATACGATTGGATTCGGTGTTATTAGGATAAAGGATCCGGCAATGTTAGAATCGCAATCGCTATCTTCGTGAGGTTTATCTAGTACCCATAGAAAGCTAGAGAGTTTGATTCCTTGTCCTACTAAAAGGAAAACGGTTTAACTTGGACCGACGCAAAGACAAGTACGAGTGGTTTATCACGGACCAATAGAAGATGTGATTGTAAGCGGTCATACCCCGACCGATAGTAGAGAGGCGTAGAGGTTGCTATCTTTAACCTATTGAAAAAGATAAAGAGAGGACGTAGGCTCGTTTATAGCCGAACCTCTATAAATCCTCGTGTCCTTTTATTTTCCGCACTTGTTATTTACGCTTCCGCAAACGGCGCAAATATCCGAATTCCGTTCCCAACACGCTATCCTTCCTTGATAGCGTGCGCTATCGGGCAGTCCAGAATCTACTGCATTGCTTCTAAATTCATCTAGCGTACGTAATGCCCATGCATTAGCATACGCAAACAGGTGTTGACTTGCTACAGTGAAATTCTCAGTAGCGTGCATTATTCCTCGACCTTAGCGCGCGCTAATCATCGTTGAGCCGACAACCTGTACCTTCCCAGAAAATGCCCGGGTCCTACACGCCGAAAGCAACCAATAAAGCCAGGATTCCCTGTTGACGATCTGAAATTAGCGTGCGCTAATCAACGATTATAAACAATCTGGGCCTACCTGTCGGCCACCTCCCGGCCTTATACAGAATACCTTACGTACGTTAGGGGTCCTCCTTAGCGTACGTAACTCAAATCTCTTAGCGTGCGCTTAGTATGCACCGTAATGTGCACTAAGTATATATCTTAGCGCGCGCTAGACATACCTTGTAGCGAGAGCTAACGTGGCTGTACTTAGCCATTTTCCGCTATTCTTGTCCGTCGTCTTGATATACTAGATGTATATACACGACATACTGAATACATATATATACAACCTGATAATATTCTCATATGATATACCAATATCAACAGTACGATAACATGATACACGATATCTTCAAATATAATTGTCGACCAACTACGACAATTATACTAATACAGCTATCTCAGCCTTCTAATTATTTTATCCATACTGTATAGACACCAATCTATCCAGTATATCTCAGATAAAATAATGCGAAAAATTTATACTGAAATTTGGATATTACGTACTAAAAGTCGGGATATCACACTGTACCCCCCTTGAAATAAGTTTCGTCCACGAAACTTGCAATCCCGTCACAACAAACAAATCAACCAAAATATCCGAACTCATCACAAGAGCAATCGTCGGTCTCCACAAGCGAATAACCAAGACAGTATACTTACAGGTGCGTGAAGTCGATGATCTCCCGTGATACTAGCATGCGACTCCCAAACAAAGTCTCAACACAATACTGATACACCAATATCGCAATTAGCAATTTGAAAATATCTTTCCGCGTCCGCGACCACAATCTCGTCTCTGTCCCCTGTCAGCAGATATTCTAAAGGGTACACAAAGTACGTAAGTACAATCCAAATCGCACGTCCTCGAAGTGACCGATTCTCAAGAATATCAAACTAAAAGCAAAGCGGTTAAGAAAACATAAGAAGAGTAATAGGACTTACAAGTACCGGCCGCACTGTGATGATGGCAAAGTAGTGATACTGTAGATAAACAATGACTCAATCGACCCAAAAGACCGACAGCCTAGGTATCCATAAACCTAAGCTCTGATACCATATTCTGTAACATCCCCAAGTTATTCAGGGTATATTACAACGCCGTGAACCCCACCGAGGGACCCCCAAGGCTAATCATACACGGAACTATAAAACTTGACCGAGAAGGTCCAAATACAATGAAATGAAAGACGATACAAAGGGTATTCAAACCATGTCCAATGTATCCAAATACATCACAGTACAAAATCAAAACCTCGGCACACAGGCCGGAACATCAAGGAAGATGGAAAATAATACTCGAGTATTCAATTACCATTCCAGTACAACAATACTGAATGGAAGACTCAGAACATAACCGGAGGAAAGACACAGTATCACACTTGCCCACCATCTTCATGCCAACCCGATACCTGCCTGTCCGCTCTCCTCGAACCTGAAATACATAAAAAGTATTTCCCCCATAAAGGGGTTAGCCGTCGAATAGCTAGTGCAAGTATATCAAGTATGAAACACAATACTCATCGACAATAAAGTAAATGTAACCGTCAATTCATCAATTCATGACTAGTATTCCGGAATAACTAAATCTCATAGCATCACATCAATACATATATGAATACCGTGGAACCGCACCAGAGGCTATGGAACCCTCAGAGAACTCATCAGTCCATCCCAGAGTGGTTCGTTCATATCATCCGTGGAATCGCACCAGAGGCTACGAAACCCTCAGGGGACCCGTCGGCCCGCCCCAGAGTGGATATAAATAATCATGCCATTAATATATCTTACTTCCAAAGTCGAGAACGTATAATCATAAATATATACTTGCCTTTGGGACTTCTAGAAATCGAATGGAAAAGAGTATGAGTTCGGTAGGTCCAAGAATGCGTTTCCGGCACCTAAACGATTCGTAAGGGATATGATAATCAATAATCCATACTCATAATTCACGAAGAAACTCCCGAAACCCGTTTACGTTTCACGAAAATACAAGGGTAAACAACTAGAGTTTGGAAAATCACCCAAACCCTTACAAGTCCGAATACGGCACAAACAAATCCGTAAAATCGTAGGAAAATCATGTATACGGGGTAGATATATCATAATCTCAAGATTTTCAAGCCTCAAGCCAGATAAATCGAACGAATCTAAGAAAAACCCCAAAATTCCCAAAAATAAGGTTATAAGGATTTTACCTTGATTTGGAGGATAGAAATGTATTAGCTGTTGCATAATCCTTGTTATTCAACCCAAGATGACGATATCTGAAGAAGGACTGCCTCAAATCGCCCCAAATCGCCTCTCCCGAGCTCTCCCGATCGGAAAAAGTGGAAATGATGTGAAATGACAAGTGCAGGGGTTGACTGTCCCCTTATATACTGTCCTAGTCTAGCGCACGCTACGCCTCAATATTAGCGTGCACTAACTGGTCACCTGGTAGTCCAGTGGCTACTGTCATAAGACGTTAGCGCGTGCTACGAAATATCCCTAGCGTGCGCTAACTGGTGTCCTGCCAAAATCTCAGTTCACTGTCTCAGTCTGCTAGCGTGCGTTAACAATGAGCACTAGCGTGCGCTACGCAACACATATAGCGTACGCTAGCCGCTGCCTAGGGTGCGTTACCTGCTAGTCCAGAAAGTCTGAAACCTCACTGCCTCTGCCGACTCAGTCCGTTAGCGCGTGCTAAGGCCCAAAACTAGCGTGCGCTACTCACGCAGAATTAGCGTGCGTTAGCATCGGCCTAGCGTGCGCTACCTCCCTGACCCAGAACACTTCCGAAAGGTCTAACCAGCACGATCATGATCCAAACAAGGCATGAAACTCTAGATCAACGCCGACTACATCACAAAGAGTTTACGTAGCGACAAAACAGGAAGAACGGTAAGGACAAACTGTCAATAAAAAGTATGGGTATCACAATATCAGTGTTCAAGTCCGTGTCTCGGAAGGCTCGGTGACCAACTCGCAAAACTGAACCCGGTGCCCCTCAAGCCCGCACTTGTAACATGCTACTGGCGGAGAAGGACAATGTGCACGGACATACCCCACCACATTGCAGTTAAACACCTCCTGGCTTTACCAGGAGTCAAAGCAGACGACTTGGAACTCTCAGTCCCACGCAACGAGCGATAGAGCTTCACAGCAGAAAGACTACGACGTTGCGAACTAGAAACACCAACTCCTGCACTGTCCACAAGGTCATCGGACTTCCTCTGCTTCTTCGACTTGGGCACACGCTCCGACGATAACGAAGCTAGTTCACGGGCCAAAGCTCGATCTTGGTAGTCCCTCAACGAAGTGCAAGTGAGTCCCGACATATACACGCAAATCTCTGGGTTCATTCGTCTGTCAAAATGAAAGATCCTCTCTTCCTCGGTTCTCACCCGATCTCGCACATAACTGAGTTGTTTGCTATAGTCGATGATAGCCTGTGACACTGAAACATCTTGCGGTTCTGCCAAATAAAATTCGTGAATCCTCTGCTCTCTAATCGGTTTCGGACAGAACTCAGCTTCCATAAATGCCTGGAACTCCGCCCACGTGACATCACGATCACGAGGCTTAACATCTTCCCACCAATTAGCGGCATCTTTGTCAAGAAGGTACTGCGCAATAGGTACCTTCCGCTCTTCATGACAATCGACAGCCTCGAATATCTTTCCCAACTGGAAAAGCCAACCATCCCAGACCAACGCATCCGCAACACCGGCAAATCGAGGGGGATTCATACGAATTACCTCCCGAAGCCACTGATTTGCACCAGTGTCCTGAGTCACATCTGTAATGCGCTGAACTGCCTGAGTCGACTGAGTCATCTGTGTAGCTACCTGCTGTAAAATAGTAGCGACACCGATACCGGCATCATCACTGGCAGCATGATCTCAACCATGCGTCTGATTGCCACGACCACGACCTCGGCCCCTCGGCATACTCAATAACTAATCACTCAGCACAACAGAAAAGTCATAACACATACAACATACAACGATTTCCATCGTAAAGAAACATGCATACTAAAATCATAGCAACGACGGTATCATTCAGCGATCTCAATGGCCCGAACGAGAATCAGCACATAATCACAAAATATCATGGAACAATCACACATATACACGAACGTACCAACCCAAGCTTTAAACTGAGTTTTGAACGAGACAGTTTTGAAGGCTGATTATGTGTGTGTTATAGCTTGAGTTTCATAAGGTTTTAATTCTGTATTTGTACATGAAAACTTAGTCTAATGTCTTATTTAAGTTTTCCAATTCGTTTGAAGAGAATTAGAGTTGTATTGTTCCTATTTTTGAATTTTATATGATCATATGTCAAAACAGCGTTTTCAGAAAATTTCTTCAGTCGATTGTGTGATTTTTCATGTCAAATCTATAAGGAGTTAGGAACTATCCTTTTACAGGGGCAATAAAAGGGTTATGTGTGACTTATTATAATTTTTGTATATTTTTCTGAAGTGCATAAATGGTCTAACCAAATGCAAACTTTATGCATGTATGTGCAGTTAATTTTCTGGGTATGTTTGGATAAACGATTTTTAAAAGGGTGGTTGCACTTAATAATAAAATCTGGGAAAATTCATGTAAGTTCATAAGACATATAAATGGCTGGGTAAATTATTATAGCTTCGGAATCAGAGTCTAAGTATTACTTTAAAATTTGTAAAGTGGAGCTTGAATCATACTAAAATGAGTAACCTAATTCAATTAGACTTAAAGTAATACTTGGTATTTAATTTGTATAGGTTCTGTGAAGCGGGAGTGATCCATCTCGTGTGACCTCTTTTTTTCCTGTTTGTTTGCTTTGCCTAAGGTACAGATATTCTACCTTTTATCAAGTAAAGGTTTCTCATGATTCTTATTCTTTGACCTTAATTCGTTGCATTGCTATGAACCTTTTGAAATGAACCTTTTGATATGAACCTAATGTTATGATTCCTTTGTATTGATCCATTTGATATAATCCCATTGCTATGATCTTTTTTGATAGGTTCTTATTTGTTATTGTTCAATCGATTATTTCGTTACATGCTTATTTCTATCCTTGCATGTGTTTGCCTATATTGTTGCCCATTTAATGTATCTAGCCATGGGGAGTCTATGGCCATATCATTGATGCACCAATGGTATGACACTGTCAGTGGAGGTGGGCATGTATCCATTGCATTCCCAAATGATTGTATTGCTAATTAGCGCACTTGGCCCGTGTTTTTCATATGTATGTTTAGTTTGGTACTAGCATATATATTAATGTAATGAAGGGAGCGTATGGATGCATCCTAGTAAATGAAATGAAATGTAAATGAAATGAAATGTGATGTGAATGGACTAGAGTGTGTGTAATACACCCCATCTCACTAATGTGGTACATCGAGCTAGCTACTCTATGTACATAATGTAATGTTGGGCATTTCCTTGATTTTTGATCTTTCATATTCTTTCATTATATTGATCTGTCATCACATATATATTATTCGTATCTTATTCACAGGTTCTCTTGGACTCTTTCCTATATTGTTCCGTTTCATTCATACATATTGCTTTCATATTATATATCTGTTCACTGAGGGTTTGCTCAGCCACATTTCTTTTCTCTGCGGCAGGTTATTACAAGGGTGATTGCAGGAGTGAAGAGAGTAGGAGTTAGAGACTACCCTACTAGTTATCCTTTATCATTTTTACAAGACCTTTGGATTAATTATGTTTTTATTTAAGTCAATGTTGGTTTATCATTGTAAGATTATAATGTTGACCTAGTTATGCTTTTATAATAAAGTCTTCCGCTTGCGTATTTAATATTCTGATTTGACTCCATAATGTTACACTTTGACCCTTATCGGGTTGGGGTATTACAATTATGGTATCGGAGCCTAGGTTTGACCTGTAGGACTTAGGTTATGACCTGTGAGGATTGGGTAGGCATTAGGTTTCCCTCTGCAATAAATGTTATCTCTTTCATATTCGATAACGACTCTGATTTCTGTCTTTACTGATTCATTTATGGACCTTTTAGATGTCGGTCAATCGCACACCGGAAGAGACCGCTGCCTTTAACGCAGCTGTTGCTCAGGCTGTTGCAACCCTAATGCCTGAACTTCGAACTCAACTCTTTGAGGAATTCCGTCAGGAGGCCTCTGGCTCTGGTGGAAGGGGTACTCCATCTACTATCTCTGGGTGGTTGGAAAAGTTTGGAAAACAGAAGCCTAGATCTTTTAGCTCCGCCAACACTCCTGTTGATGCGGAAAATTGGATCGCACACATAGAAAATATCTTCGAAGTATTGGACTACGGGGATGAGTTTAAGGCTCGTTTGGCTAGCTATTAGCTGGAAGGTGATGCACTGAATTGGTGGAAGGCCTATAAGCAGGCAAAAGGTGATACGTTTATTGCCAACATGACTTGGGCAGATTTTCGTGGGGTCTTCTACACTCAGTAATTTCCTCTAGCTGAACAACAAAAGTTTGAGCGGGAGTATCATACTATCCGCCAGGGAGATCAGGAAACCACGACTGAATTCATGAAGCCATTTTTGAGGTTAGCGGGATTTTTGGGGGCGAAGGCTGGAACTCAGGAGGAGCAGGCTTCACATTTTAAATGAGGGCTGAAAGAATGGATTTTGGACGGGATTGTGAACACGGAGTTCACAGACGTAGCTCAGATTGCTAATGCAGGCCGTAACATCGAACTTCTCTGTGAAAGAAACAGGGAGAACAAAAGAAACTGCGATGGGGACCGCATCCGATCCGCTGTGGCACCAACTCAGAACAGTGCTCCGAGAGTACAAGATCAAAGAAACAATGATAGGAGGAATGACAACAAGCAGAACTATGGACGTGACCGTGGCCAGCAAACTAACCGAAACACTGGTGCTCCCAACCAGAGGAGAAACCCTAACCAAACTGTACCTTTACCTCCACCTCCACCATGTAAGACTTGTGGTAAGACACATCCAGGAAAGCCGTGTTACAAAGAAATAGGTGCTTGTTTTCTCTGTGGTTCATTGGAGCATCGAGTACGAGACTGTCCCAAAAATGATGGTAGGAGTGATAGTAGGCATCCACCAAACAGAGGATGGGTATTTGCTCTCACCCGTGATCAGGCTGCTACTTCATCAGGTACCGTTACAGGAATTTTGCATATATTTGATCGTACTATATTTGTCTTATTCGATACTGGTGCTACTCATTCTGTCGTATCTACTGCATTTGCTAAAAATATCACTATACCATCTACCTTACTTGATTATACTTTGTCTATATCTACTCCCATGAAGAACCAAGTTATTATTAGCCATAAATTTAGAAACTGTCTCGTACATTTCGACGATAAAATTCGTGCGGCCAATCTATTCCCTTTGGATATGTGTGATTTTGATGTTATTTTGGGCATGGACTGGCTTTCAGAACATCAGGCCACGATCGATTATCATGCCAAGCGTGTTATTTTTGGCGATATTAGTCATCCGGAATTCATTTATCAGGTTTCTCGACCTGATAAGCCTTTGAAAATTATCTCCGCTTTGAAAGCCAGAACTTTGATCTCACATGGTTGTGAAGGTTTCTTAGCCTCTATAAAGGACACTTCTGTGGATGGACCTCGCCCTGAGAGCCATCCAGTAGTCCGTGAATTTCCTGATGTATTCCCAAAAGAACTTTCGGGTTTAGCTCCCACACATGAGGTTGAATTTAGCATCGAGTTAATTCCTGGTGCTGAACCCATCTCAAAAGCTCCTTATCGTATGGCACCAATTTAATTGAAGGAATTGAAAGAACAACTTCAAGAACTCTTAGAACGGGGTTTTATTCGTCCGAGTGTATCTCCGTGGGGTGCACCTGTATTGTTTGTGAAAAAGAAGGATGTGAGTATGAGATTGTGTATCGATTACCATGAATTGAACCATATCACTATCCGAAATCGTTATCCGCTACCTCACATCGATGATCTTTTTGATCAACTTCAAGGTGCAAAATTCTTCTCTAAGATTGATCTTAGATCCGGCTATCATCAACTACGAGTGAAGGAACAAGACATTCCTAAGACTGCATTTCGTACCCGATATGGCCATTATGAATTTTTGGTAATGCCGTTTGGTCTGACCAATGCTCCGGCCGTATTCATGGATTTAATGAATCATGTCTTTCACGAGTTCCTTGACAAGTTCGTTATTGTTTTCATCGATGACATTCTGGTATACTCGAAGACGAAGGAAGAGCATGAAGAACACCTTCGTATTGTTTTGGGGATTTTACGTCGGGAGAAATTATATGCGAAGTTTTCCAAATGTGAATTCTGGCTGGGTCAAGTAGCATTTCTGGGTCATGTTGTGTCGGCAGAGGGTATTACTATGGACCCTGCAAAGGTTGAGGCTATCACTAAATGCCAAGACCAACGACTGTGACTGAAGTTAGGAGTTTTCTTGGTCTTGCTGGATATTATCGGAGATTTGTGGAAGGGTTCTCACGTTTGGATTTACCTTTGACTAAAATGATGAGGAAGGGTGAGAAGTTTATTTGGAACAATGAACGAGAGAAGAGTTTCGAAGAGTTAAAGAAGAAACTGGTTTCTGCTCCGATACTTACCTTACTTTCTGGATCAGGTGGTTACCAAATTTATAGCGACGCTTCAAAGAAATGTCTCGGGTGTGTTTTGATGCAACATGGAAAGGTTATCGCATATGCATCAAGACAATTGAAAACTTATGAGACTAATTATCCTAATCATGATTTAGAATTGGCGGCAGTTGTGTTTGCTCTGAAAATCTGGAGGCATTATCTTTATGGTGAGACATGTGACATATTCACTGATCATAAGAGCCTCAAATATATATTCACTCATAAGGAGCTAAACATGAGGCAGAGACATTGGTTAGAACTTCTCAAATATTACGATTTGAACATTCAGTATCACCCAGGTAAGGCGAATGTGGTTGCTGATGCACTTAGCAGGAAGTCTGGGGTGTTGGCTAGTCTTGATATCGCACCTGAGATTATCAAAGACTTGGAACTTCTGGAGGTGGAATTATGTGTTCGTGGTAGTGATGGTTATTGGGCGAGTATGAAGACTGAACCCAACCTTATCCTTCGTGTTAAGGAAGCTCAGAAAGATGACGGTGAACTGTGGTCTATCACTCAAAACATAGAAGAGGGTAAGCAGACTGAGTTCCCTGTTGATAACGATGGAGTGGTATGGTATGGTGATCGATTATGTGTTCCTGAGGAACCTTCTATTCGAGAAGCTGTGTTGTCCGAAGCACACAGTTCTCCTTTCACGATTCATCCTGGGTCAACTAAGATGTATAGAGATCTGAAACAAAATTTCTGGTGGAATGGGATGAAACGAGATGTGGCCACGTTTGTGGCTAAGTGTTTGACATGTCAACAAGTAAAGATTGAGCATCAACATGCTAGTGGTCTCTTACAGCCCTTGGATATTCCTACTTGGAAGTGGGATGAAATTTCCATGGACTTTGTGACAGGGTTACCTCGCACACAAAGAAAGCATGATGCTATATGGGTTGTTGTGGATCGTTTAACCAAGTCAGCTCACTTCTTACCGATTCGGGTAGATTATTCTGTTAGTAAGTTGGCAGAAATATTTCGACAAGAGATCGTTCGGTTACATGGTACACCTGCAGCCATTATATCTGATAGAGATCTACGTTTTACTTCACAATTTTGGAAGGGTTTGCAAAAAGCGTGGGATACTAGACTTAAGTTTAGCACGGCCTTTCACCCTCAGACAGATGGACAAACTGAGCGTACAATTCAAACTCTGGAGGATATGTTGAGATCGTGTGCTCTTGAATGGACTGGTAACTGGGACGAATACTTGTGTTTGGTGGAATTTGCCTACAACAACAGTTGGCATGCTAGCATCAAGTGCGCTCCGTTTGAAATTTTTTATGGACGGAAATGTAGAGCTCCCATTTATTGGAATGAAGTTGGGGGAAAGCTTATTGAGGGTCCAGAATTGATCGAGGTGACTAATGAGAAAGTTGCCATTGCTAGGGAGAAACTCAAAGAGGCGAGGGCACGTCAGAAAAGTTATGTTGACCGTCATAGGAGGGAATTGTCATTTAATGTTGGGGACCGTGTTTTCCTAAAAGTATCTCCGTGCCGAGGTGTTAAACGTTTTGGTATTAAAGGCAAATTGAGTCTGCGCTTCATCGGTCCATTTGAGATCTTAGATCGTATCGGCGAAGCCTCCTATCGTTTAGCATTACCTCCCCAGTTATCTCATGTGCATGATGTGTTTCATGTGTCCTTATTGAGAGGGTACAAGTATCATCCGCTGCATGTTGTTTCTTATCCGTTAGATCAAATCCGTAATGACTTATCACTTTCTGAAGAACCTGAGGCTATATTAGACCGTCAGGAAAGAGTCATGAGAAATAAGACAATTCCGTTCGTCAAGATTCTTTGGAAGAATCATCACATGCATGGCGACAGGAGACCGAAGAATCCATGCGAGCCAGTTACCCGCAATTCTTTGCGTGATTTGGTATGTTTCTGTTTATCTGTCTTTTCAATTTCGCAGACGAAATTTTCTTTTTAGAAGGGAAGAGTTGTAAAATCCTAAAAAATTGGAACCTAAATTCAGTATAAATATAAAAATTACCTAAATCTTACGATAATTCTACACTTTATTTTATAAAGTAATTAAACGCAAAGACTAAATTAATCTAAGTTATATATTATATAAAATAAAAGTGATACAAATAAAGTTTCCTAAAAATACATAACTATCACATGTTAATGTATATGATGACATTTAAATGAGGCAATTCTTAATTGGCAGTAACTCACACGTTTGAATGGCTTTAAAATACAAAATTCATGGGCCTTTAACTCCTTTAAATTCGGCTAGTGGTTTTTTTTCCATAACCGACACATTGAACAATATCATTAAGCATAATAAATTCTAATACAGCGCCACAAAATCAAAGGTACGCTCCTCCCTTGATTGTAGGATATAACAGGCTTTTCCTTCCTCTCCCTCCTATTCATACGACAACCAAAATAATAAACCACAAAGTTCTGCCATTTTTTTTTCTCTCTCAAGATCAAGGTTCGAATGGTGCTGTTTTGGTGATCATACTATTGGGATTCCTCAGAAAATAAATGCAACGGAAGAATAAACGGAATCCCTAAGAGGATCGATCAAGTAACGTATATATGAAAAGAAAAATACGAAGATCAAGGAATCAAAGTCCCATACCTATGATGTCTCTGAAAAACCTTCGTATGATGATGATGATGATGAAGAGACCTTCGTTCCAAGCACCTAAAGCAAGGTTCCTCTACTTCACATGCCGGAACTTGATGGAAAAATCGACAAGCTTCCTTTCTTCAAGAATGCGGCTAGGGAAGCTTGTAGGAATTTTCTCTCTCAATGTATTCTTCTTATATCTTGTCTCTAAGATCAAGATGAAGTTATCAACCTTACTCTCTCTCTCTCTAATTCGTGATTTTGAGTTCAAGGAAGAAGAAGTCGTTCTCTCTCTTTTCTAAAGACTTTTATTTTAAAAAAATGAAAGTCTTACTTTAACACATGATTGAGGGTATCAAATATACCTCACATATGTCACCTAGTGACATAAAATAAGTATAAAAGAGACAAGAGAGGGAGGGGGGCGGCCCTAAGGGAAATTTCCAAGAAGACGGGTCGAATTTACTCGGCTCGTGTATTGGATGTTCGTCAAAACGAATCCCTCGTGTATCGGATGTTCGTCAAACGAATCCGTTTTATTTCCAATGTGTTTGGACTAATTAATTAATCCAATTAATTAATTATATCAAACACAAATATATATTTCTCTAAGAAATATAATTTATGAATTAAAGTAATCACCCAGTAACCTACTTACAATTCATAATACCGCTATTTGATTTACCCCATAAATCAAAATCAGATATCTAATATCTAATATTATAAGAGAGATTATTAATTCAAATTTATCCATCAATGATCCTATTGCGCGACTCCGTAGGTTCGTCTCAGTCGGCATTGGGAGGAACCAATGAGTGCGGGCAGCACTTAGCCAGCCTAGCGGGCCGCACTGTAAACCCCGACTGAGAACGAATGAACGAATCGTTCCAGAACCATTATGTCGTGAATACTATATACGTATAGACCCTTCATCAGATGTCCCGGTCAAGTCTTCGGGTCACGGTAAAGTCAAACCCTAATGTTGACTAAACTCTATACATGAGTTAATGCAAATCAAGACCGACTGATTAATAGTGTAACTAATACGACTATATCAGAATGCTTTGGCCAAAGACTTATGATCTTATTTGCCATTAACCGTATAGGACATTCGCCTGCTCACTAACAGGAGATAGAATCCTTTCTTGGCGTACAGTAAAGACTGCTACCTGCCCGTATAGTCCGCACTTCGAGGTCGACTCAGAAATTAAGCAAATGAGTCTAACTACTCTAATGACAAACTAAACGTCACAGGCACATCTTCTACTGAACCCTCAAGTCAAAGGTCCACGTATACTATCACAACCTTTCGATTCGTCATCGACTCTCCGAGAGTGAATACCGTGTGACTGAATCGAGTATGAGTCGTGTTCGAGTATACTGGTCCCACCAATATACTTATAACTATGCTATCAAGACGTGCACACGTCCTAGCATCACTTATACAAGTCTTATTAAAAACTTAATGTCCTGTTAAGTTTTATCGACTTGCGAACTAGTTAAGCATTCGAGCTCTAAACACTTCTAGTGCCTATCTCCTTATCTCCATAAGGAGTAGAATGTTCACTCTCAAATGCAAGAACTATTATTCTATATACCAAATCACAATGCCAGTGATATATAATAATATAGATATAATAATTGCCTTATTAAATATAATATTCATAATTACAATACAATTGCTCTCACTCTCTCATCCTCTGAGTGGCATTCGAGGGCATATTCCTAAAAATCTCCCACTTGCACTCAATGCCACAAATTATGGTATCTAATACCCATACTCTCCAGATGTCTCTCTAAGACCTTCTGAGATAGTGGCTTGGTAAGCGGATCAGCAACGTTATTTGCTGTGTCTACTCTCTGCAGTGTAACATTCCTATCCCGAACCATTTCTCTAACAAAATGATATTTTCTCGCAATATGTTTGGTGTTGTGGTGAGCCCTAGGCTCCTTAGCCTGTGCAATACTCCGTCGTTGTCACAAAGCGATTGCCAGGCTTCTGCGTTAGGAACCACTTGAAGTTCCTCAGTGAAATTCTTTATCCAAAAAGCTTCTTTAGCAGCCTCCGTGGCTGCCTGATATTCGGCTTGACATGTAGAGATAGCAGTCGAACTTTGCTTGGCACTTCTCCAAGAAACTGCCCCACCATTCAGCGTAAAGATATACCCTGATGTGGACATCTGAGCATCCATGTCCCCCGAAAAATCTGAGTCTGTATAACCCATCACTCTTAGTTTTCCACCGCCGTATGTAAGAACCAAGTCTTTAGTCCTCCTTAGGTACTTAAGAATGTTCTTTATAGCAGTCCAATGTTCCTGCCCTGGATTTGACTGAAAATGATTTACTACGCTCACAGCATAGGCAATGTCCGGTCTAGTGCAAATCATAGCATACATGAGGCTACCTACTGCCGAAGCATAGGGCACCTTACTCATTTCCTTTCTGTCTTCCTCACTTTGAGGACACATCTCTAGGGAAAGTTTTGCACCATGTTGCATAGGAAGGAACCCACTTTTAGAATCTTCCATCCTAAATCGCTTCAGGATTTTTTCTATATAGAGGGCTTGGAAAAGACCTAACATTCTTTTCGCTTTATCCCGGTAGAGACGAATACCCAGAATATAGGTAGCTTCTCCCAAGTCTTTCATTAAGAACTCTTTAGAAAGCCAAGCTTTCACAGAATTGAGCATTCATACGTCGTTTCCTATAAGTAGAATGTCATATACATATAGTATTAAGAACGCAATTTTGCTCCCACTAATCTTCTTGTAAATACAGGGCTCTTCTTCGTTTTGGACAAAATCAAACTCTTTGACTGTCTCGTTAAAATGAAGATTCCAACTCCGTGAAGCTTGCTTCAGTCCATAAATGGCACACTGAAGTTTGCATACTTTATGAATATTGGTTTGAGATATTAATCCCTTAGGTTGTTCCATGTAAATCTCCTCCTCGAGGAATCCATTTAGGAATGCCGTTTTCACATCCATTTGCCATATTTCATAATCTAAGTGGGCTGCTATAGCAAGCATCATGCGAATAGACTTAATCATAGCTACAGGCGAGAAGGTCTCGAAGTAATCGATTCCTTCTCTTTGGGAATAACCCTTTGCCACAAGCCTGGCCTTATAGGTATCAACCTTGCCATCTCCATCAGTCTTTCTCTTATAGATCCATTTGTTTCCAATAGGCACTATGACTTTAGGATGATCTACTAAAGTCCAGACCTGATTAGCATGCATTGAGTCTATCTCAGCTTCCATAGCTTCTTGCCACTTGGTGGAGTCAACGTCTACCATCGCTTGGTCGTATGTAGAAGGATCATTCTCTTGAATACTTTCTGTCATCTCATGGACACCCAGTTCCTCTTGATGCAGATAGCCATACCTCTCAGGTATTTGAGAAATTCTACTAGACTTGCGAGGTTGTGTTTGTATTTCAGAAGGTTGGGTTCTAATATCTTGCATAGGTATCTCATTTGGTGTATCTTTTATTTCTTCCAAAGAAATATTTCTACCTGCCCCTCCTTCCTGAATAAACTGATCTTCCAGGAAGTGTGCTTGTATAGCAACGATGATCCTATGATCTTCGTGCATGTAGAATAGATATCCCATGGAATCCCCTGGATATCCTATGAAACGACCTTTCACGGACCTAGTTTCCAATTTCTCTACTTTAGTCTTTTTGACATAAGCAGGGCATCCCCAAATCCTAATATGATTAAGACTTGGTTTCCTACCTCTCCACATCTCATGGGGAGTCTTAGGAACATATTTGGAAGGACATCTGTTCAATATATGCACAGCAGTAAGGAGCGCATAACCCCACAGATAAATCGATAGATCGGTATAGTTAAGCATGGAGCGAACCATGTCCAACAAGGTTCGGTTCCTTCTTTATGATACACCATTTAATTGTGGAGTAGCTGGAGGAGTGAATTGTGACACTATTCCTAGTTCTTTTAATAACTCATCAAATTCGGTACTCATGTACTCACCACCCCGGTCTGACCGAAGAGTCTTAACACGGTTACCTGTTTGATTTTCAACTAGGGCTTTAAATTCCTTGAATTTATTAAAAGCTTCAGACTTATGTTTCATTAAGTACACGAATCCATACCTGGTATGGTCATCAGTGAATGTAATGAAAAACTGAAAGCCGTCTCGTGCCACTTCAAAATGGCCACAGACGTCGGTATGGATCAATCCAAGTTTTTCAGCAGTTCTTTCAAAAGTCCCTGCGAAGGGTAACTTAGTCATTTTGCCTTGAAGGCAAGATTCACAAGTTGGATAGGGATCTGATCCCAATGGACCCGTAAGCCCATCTTTCTCCATTTTATGAACCTTGGTCTAACCGATATGACCAAGTCTAAGATGCCACTTAAGTGCTTGGTTCGTTTCATCCCTACCACGCTTCCTAGTTATAGTGTTCACATTTGTTTTATTCTTTAAATTTAAATGGTATAAACCATTTAATAATGTAGCAGTACCACCCAATTTATTTCTGAAATAAATATGACAGGACCCATCTCCAATAAAGAAGTGAAATCCCTTTCGGTCTATGACCGGAATTGATACAATATTCTTGTGCTCCTTGGGCAATACAAGTACATCATCTAAAGTAAGAATAAAACCAGATTCTAAATCCAACATAAGGGATCCGATATCAGAAGTCTCGACACTATGCCCACTTCCGACGGTGACCATCACCTCCACTGAATCCAGCTTCCTACTTCGTTCCAGATCCTGATTCATTGTACAAATGTGAGAACTCGCACCGGAATCAAGTATCCAAGAAGTAGAATATACAGTTACAGAACAATTTGTTTCTAAAACCAGTAGTTCCGTACCTGAAGGCGTATTACGGTCAAGCTTTGGACAGTACCTCTTCCAGTGGCCTAGCTCACCGCAGTTGAGGCATACATCCGTTTTCTTGGCCCCCTTGCTCTTTTGAACCATTGGGGCCTTGCCCTTTCCCTTGTCGATCTTGGCTATTGGACCTAAATGCTTCTTGTTCTTTTTCTTCTTATTCTTGGACTTCCAAGTCCCAGAAGAAATCACAAGTGCAGCTTCGTTTCCTTTTGTCTTCATCTGAGACTGGGCAGTCGTCAGTTTGTTCATTAGCCCAGCTAAGTTACATGCAATCTCATTGCAGTTGAAGTTCATGACAAATTGTGAAAAGGAGTCAGGAAGTGACTGCAGGATAAGGTCAGTTTGGAGAGATGCATGCATCTGAAAATCAAGAGCTTCCAATCTCTCAATCATCGAGATCATCTTGAGGATATGATCCCCAACCCTCTCTCCTTCCTTCATCCTGGCGCCGAATAATTGCTTCGATATCTCATATCTAGTAGTTCGGCTATGCTCTCCATAGACCTCAGCCAGGTGCGATAAGATGGCTCTCGAAGACGTCATCTTTTTATGGGCACATTGAAGCTCATTGGTCATTGAGCCTAACATGTACCCTCACACTCTTATGTCGTCTTTTACCCATTTCTCATGGGCATCGACATCTTCCTGATTGGCTCGGGTTCTTGCAGGAGCCGCTGGGATGTCCGCCTCCAAGACGTATCCCAACATTTCTATAGTTAGGACAATCCTCAAGTTCCGAAGCCAGTCCACATAGTTCAGACCAGTCAGGACGTTCTTTTCAAGTAGTATAGCGAGTGGGTTCATTGTCATATTGAGAGTTTTGTTAACTGCAGAGAATAATTTAAGATTCGTTAGTGATTATTTAATTATGATCCGAGTAAAGAATTTAAGGGCTTTCTTTATTCATAACTCGGCTCCCACTATTTTATCAGCATTTACATACTCCCATGTTAAATCCGGAAGTCTTGGGTGACTTCATAGTGGTGATCGATTTCTTTACAAAGTTTAATAGAGGGCAACCCATACGGTTTCTATTCTATTATTCTTTATAAAGTGGTGTCTACTACCAACCCATCTAATGGATGATTCGATCTTCTTTTACCCCTAGTTCACTTGCCCTCAACCCATTCGGTTTCTATGGCTCGCTGAACTATCTAAGTTTAAACCGTCAACTCATATTAGTCTGACAATTGAATCTTACCCGGCAACCCATACGGTTTATAGAGGTTTGATTTGTCACAACCAAAGGCATCTAATGCACTCTAGGAATTTATCAACTTTCCTCAAAAATATTACCCCGACATACTCGGAAGAATAATATTCCGGTTTAGATTTCAATTTTCCATGAGTTTGACGGAGGGTAGGAAACCTCGTAACCTTTATAACTTAGTGTTTGTAAGTGGGAGTATTAACGCGATTATATGTTATATTTTGCACATTAATCCGTTTATAAGCGCGGTTTGTGGTTTGTCAATCATTCAAAATGAAAAACAATAAATAGCAACCTAGTTACTACCAACATATAGCTCATGGACTTTTTTCTAAGTATTGGGCCAAGCCAAATAAAGAAAGGAAAAATACAGTATTGATTTTTCGTCTTCTAGTCGGTCGTCTTCGGTGTTCGTCATAGCCATATTAATAATTACATCATTGAACAATACGTCCTATTATACATATTTTCTTGTAAAAATAAATAGGCTCAAAACGGCATTTACAACCATATCGAATCGAACAAATCAACAACTAAGTCCACGAGCTATATCACCATCACATAAAGCATTCCATACAACATGTAATGGTAAATGAAATTAAATAATCAATTAATATATTAGTCCAATTAATATAAAAATTAATCTATTTAATTTCTACAATATTAATCAAATTAATATTTATAATCGTCATTTTAATCCGTTCAAAGTAATCCGGCCAAAACAATATTCTCGTCTAATAATTTCCCTTAATAAAAAAATATTCCAAATATTTTATTATATCCAATTAAATCTAATTTAAATTTCGGAAATTATTACAACGAAATATAAACACAAAAATGGAGTCCCGGAAAATCCGGTATCAGGCCCAGCCCACGGCCCGATTCAAAATCGGGCCGAAAATCCGAGAACCGCCCGGACTGAGTCACTCTCGGCCACTGCCCGGCAGGCTGGTCGAGCTTACCAGTCTGCTACAGTAGCCTACCGAGTCACTCTCGGCCGGCCAGGCAGCAGTCCAGTAAGCTGCTGCCGGCAGCTGCATCTTCGTGCGGTATTCGTGTTTAACCCCCGTTTTTCTCATTTTTTCGACTCGCTTCCAAAACGAAAAAGTTTCTTAACTTCATGAAGAACTTATAAATCAACAAAAATCAAATTTTTCAGATTTATAATTCACATAAAATAGTTGAAACTTGACTTACTATGAATGATTAAATTTCTTCGATTATATCTATTATGATTCTAAATCATAAACATCATCAAATAACATTCCAAATGCAAAGATGATCATATATACGATATATTTTACCTCTCTCTGATACCACTGTTATGATTCCTCAGAAAATAAATGCAGCGGAAGAATAAACGAAATCCCTAAGAGGATCGATCAAGTAACGTATATACTAAAAGAAAAATACGAAGGTCAAGGAATCAAAGTCCCATACCTACGATGTCTCTGAAAAACCTTCGTATAATGATGATGATGATGATGAGCCCTTCGTTCCAAGCACCTAAATCAAGATGCCTCTACTTCACATGCCGGAACTTGATGGAAAAATCGACAAGCTTCCTTTCTTCAAGAATGCGGCTAGGGAAGCTTGTAGGAATTTTCTCTCTCAATGTATTCTTCTTATATCTTGTCTCTAAGATCAAGATGAAGTTACCAACCTTACTCTCTCTCTCTCTAATTCGTGATTTTGAGTTCAAGGAAGAAGAAATCGTTCTCTCTCTTTTCTAAAGACTTTTATTTATAAAAAAATGAAAGTCTTACTTTAACACATGATTGAGGGTATCAAATACACCTCATATATATCACCTAGTGACATAAAATAAGTATAAAAGAGACAAGAGAGGGAGGGGGGCGGACCTAAGGGAAATTTCCAAGAAGACGGGTCGAATTTACTCGGCTCGTGTATTGGATGTTCGTCAAAACGAATTCCTCGTGTACCGGATGTTCGTCAAACGAATCCATTTTATTTCCAATGTGTTTGGACTAATCAATTAATCTAATTAATTAATTATATCAAACACAAATATATATTTCTCTAAGAAATATAATTTATGAATTAAAGTAATTACCCAGTAACCTACTTACAATTCATAATACCGCTATTTGATTTATCCGATAAATCAAAATTAGATATCTAATATCTAATATTATAAGAGAGATTATTAATTCATATTTATCCATCAATGATCCTATTGCGCGACTCCGTAGGTTCGTCTCAGTCGGCATTGGGAGGAAGCAATGAGTGCGGGCAGCACTTAGCTAGCCTAGCGGGCCGCACTGTAAACTCCGACTGAGAACGAATGAACGAATCATTCCAGAACCATTATGTCATGAATACTATATACGTATAGACCCTTCATCAGATGTCCCGGTCAAGTCTTCGGGTTACGGTAAAGTCAAACCCTATTGTTGAATAAACTCTATACATGAGTTAATGCAAATCAAGACCGACTGATTAATAGTGTATCTAATACGACTATATCAGAATACTTTGGCCAAAGACTTATGATCTTATTTGCCATTAACCGTATAGGACATTCGGCTGCTCACTAACAGGAGATAGAATCCTTTCTTGGCGTACAGTAAAGACTGCTACCTGCCCGTATAGTCCGCACTTCGAGGTTGACTCAGCAATTAAGCAAATGAGTCTAATTACTCTAATGACAAACTAAACGTCACAGGCACATCTTCTACTGAACCCTCAAGTCTAAGGTCCACGTATACTATCACAACCTTTCGATTCGTCATCGACTCTCCGAGAGTGAATACCGTATGACTGAATCGAGTATGAGTCGTGTTCGAGTATACTGGTCCCACCAATATACTTATAACTATGCTATCAAGACGTGCACACATCCTAGCATCAGTTATACAAGTCTTATTAAAAACTTAATGTCATGTTAAGTTTTATCGACTTGCGAACTAGTTAAGCATTCGAGCTCTAAACACTTCTAGTGTCTATCTCCTTATCTCCATAAGGAGTAGAATGTTCACTCTCAAATGTAAGGACTATTATTATATATACCAAATCACAATGCCAGTGATATATAATAATATAGAAATAATAATTGCCTTATTAAATATAATATTCATAATTACAATACAATTGCTCTCACTCTCTCATCCTCTGAGTGGCATTCGAGGGCATATTCCTAACACATACGTGGGTTATAGGGCTGCAGTTAGGTGTTGATTCGTAGGGTTGTGATTCGTGTCTTGTTCTTCTCTTTTCCTTGTTTCGAAACAGCAGGTATCACCCTCACTTTGTTTTTCATCTAAAACTTATATGAATCTAAGACTTATATGAATATGAATCTGAACAATCATCCAATCCTAAAACGTTAACATGCTAAATCTGATCTTTTATTGTTGGTTGTTCATAACCTGTTATATCATGTATAAAAAAAAAGCCACACGAAATCACAAACATATACGCCTATATAACCTGTTTTGTGTCGAGTTTTTGTGGACTGTTTTGTACCACTTTTCCAGACCTTTGATGACCTAATTATACCACTAAACGAGCCCTAATAATCTGATATAAATGGTCATTAATGATGCATACAATATTCGGAACCCTAAGCGTATTATGTGGTTAACAAGGGACTTGTTTTGGCTATGATTTTATGTGAGTGTTTCGTGATGTTTTGGTTCGTTTAAACTAGGGTTGTGTTGGGTGTTGTGGAAATAAATGCATGTATATGTTAACATGTTGTTTAAATCAGATCTTGTATAAAGGTATCGTGTGCGTTGATACATTTGAACATGTTGAATAATGGCTTTAAACTGAGTTTTGAACGAGACAGTTTTAAAGGCTGATTATGTGTGCATTATAGCTTGAGTTTCATAAGGTTTTAATTCTGTATTTATGCATTAAAACTTAGTATAATGTCTTATTTAAGTTTTCCAATTGGTTTGAAGATAATTAGAGTTGTATTGGTCCTATTTTTGAATTTTATATGATCATATGTCAAAACAGCGTTTTCAGAAAATTTCTTCAGTCTAATTGTGTGATTTTTCATGTCAAATCTATAAGGATTTAGGATCTATACTTTTACAGGGGTAATATATGGGTTATGTGTGACTTCTTGAAATTTTTGTATATTTTTATGAAGTGCATAAATGGGCTAACCAAATGTAAACTTTCTGCATGTATGTGCAGTTAATTTTCTGGGTATGTTTGGATAAATAATTTTTAAAAGGATAGTTGCACTTAATAATAAAATCTGAGAAAATTCATGTAAGTTCATAAGACATATAAATGGCTGGCTAAATTATTATAGATTCTGAATCAAAGTCTAAGTTTTACTTTAAAATTTATAAAGTGGAGTTTGAATCATACTAAAATGAGTAACCTAATTCAATTAGACTTAAAGTAATACTTGGTATTTAATTCGTATAGGTTCCGTGAAGCGGGAGTGATCCATCTCGTGTGACCTTTTTTTTTCCTGTTTGTTTGCTTTGCCTAAGGTACAGATATTCTACCTTTTATCAAGTAAAGGTTTCTCATGATTCTTATTCTTTGACCTTAATTCGTTGCATTGCTATGAACCTTTTGAAATGAACTTTTTGATATGAACCTAATGTTATGATTCATTTGTATTGATCCATTTGATATAATCCCATTGCTATGATCCCTTTTGATAGGTTCTTATTTGTTATTGTTCAATTGATTATTTCGTTACATGCTTATTTCTATCCTTGAATATGTTTGCCTATATTGTTGCCCATTTAATGTATCTAGCCATGGGGAGTCTATGGCCATATCATTGATGCACCAATGGTATGACGCTGTCAGTGGAGGCGGGCATGTGTCCACTGCGTTCCCAAATGATTGTATTGCTAATTAGCGCACTTGGCCTGTGTTTTTCATATGTATGTTTAGTTTGGTACTAGCATATATATTAATGTAATGAAGGGAGCGTATGGATGCATCCTAGTAAATGAAATGAAATGTAAATGAAATGAAATGTGATGTGAATGGACTAGAGTGTGTGCAATACACCCCATCTCACTAATGTGGTACATCGATCTAGCTACTCTATGTACATAATGTAATGTTGGGCATTTCCTTGATTTTTGATCTTTCATATTCTTTCATTATATTGATCTGTCATCACATATATATTATTCGTATCTTATTCACAGGTTCTCTTGGACTATTTCCTATATTGTTTCGTTTCATTCATACTTATTGCTTTCATATTATATATCTGTTCACTGAGCGTTAGCTCAGCCGCATTTATTTTCTCTGCGGCAGGTTATTACAGGGATGATGGCAGGAGTGAAGAGAGTAGGAGTTAGAGACTACCCTACTAGTTATCCTTTATTATTTTTACAAGACTTTTGGATTAATTATGTTTTTTTTATTTAAGTCAATGTTGGTTTATCATTGGAAGATTGTAATGTTGACCTAGTTATGATTTTATAATAAAGTCTTCCGCTTGCATATTCAATGTTCTGATTTGACTCCATAATGTTACATTTTGACCCTTGTCGGGTTGGGGTATTACATTGTATAAATTCAAACACAATACAATGATACTCGTACAATATGTATAATACACAGTATAAAAATGAAAAGTTATAGTTAGATATTACATACTCTCTGCGCCCCCTTAAAAAGAGTTTCATCCTCAAAACTAAAGGGTAAACAACTCATGATATCTCTCCCGCATGCTATCCTCGGTTTCCCATGTGGCCACCTCGACTCCGTGTCTCAACCAATGAATCTTCAGCTGGGGAATCATCTTGTTTCTCAATTGTTTGATCCTCCTCTCAATTATTCATTCGGGGACGCTCCTCGTACGAATGATCATCGACTATCTCATTATTCGAACTGAATTATGTGGCGAGGATCAGCAACATACTTCCTCAATTAAGGGAGACATGAAACATGTTATGAATACTTAATGCCGGTGGCAACACCAAACAATAGGCCAGATCGCCTACACGTTCCAAAATCTCAAACGTTCTGATATACCTAGGACTTAGCTTGCCCCTTTTTTCCCGAACGGAAAACATCTCGGGTAGGAGACTCCATAACCAATACATGGTCACCAATCTCGAACTCAAGCGGTCATGGATGGTTATCTGCATACAACTTATGCCTGCTCTAAGCCGTTAACAAATGACTCCTAATCAGAGCAATCTTTTGACGAGCCGCTAACAACATATCAGGTTTCGTATCCAGAGTCTTAGACAAGTCATCCCAACATACTGGGGATATGCAACGACAGTCATACAATGCCTCATAAGGTGGCATTTTGATCGAAGCATGCCAACTATTATTATAGGTGAACTCCACCAAAGGCAGTTGGGCTTCCCAATCATCCTTCCAATCGAGAGCATAAGCTCTTAACATATCCTCCAGAGTCTGGATAGTACTCTCGAACTAGCCATCAATTTGTGGATCAAATTCCGTACTGAAGTTCAACTGCATACCCATCGCAAGATGAACCGCCTTACAGAAATGTGACATGAACCGTCTGTCACGATCCGTTACGATACTCTTGGAAGTTCTGTGCAACCTTACGATCTCCCGAATGAACATTTGGGCCAACCTCTCGGGACCTCACATGTCTTTGATCTCCAAGAAGTGAGCTGATTTGGTTAAATGATTCACAATCACCCAAATCGTATTCGTACCTCGACGACCCGTATTGGCAAGTTTGTGATAAAATCCATCGATATGTCCTCCCATTTCTATTCTGGAATAGGGAGTGGTTTCAGCTTACCCGCTGGTCGCTGATGCTCAATTTTAACCTATTAATAGGTTAAACATCTCGAAACAAATTCTGCAACTCCTCGTTTCATATTAATCCACCAATAATATTGCTTGAAATCTTTATACATCTTGCTCGACTCTGGATAAATGGAGTATGTCGTAGCATGAGCCTCTTCAGAATAGCATTTTTCAACTCCTCATCGGCCGGTACACATAATCGATTCTTGAAACGCGCAAGTCCATCCTCGTGGACCATAAAAATAGAGGCTTTCCCCTAAGTTACTTCATTCGGAATCCATGATAAGAACAGTAATCAGCTTTGATTTGATAGTATCGTCAAGGGATGACGAAATCTCAAGTGTGCAAAGTTGTCCTTGTACACGTTGTACCCAGACCACAATACTCTGTCTCACAAATTCTAATTGTATCTCCCTCTGGACTGTCAATCGGGCAAGCATTTCCAATACTGTCTTACGACTCAAGGTATCGGCAACCACATCCGCCTTTTCTGGGTGGTACAGGATATCGATATCATAATCTTTGGTCAATTATAGCCACCTCCTCTGTCTCATGTTCAACTCTTTCTGAGTAAAAATGTATTTCAGGCTCTTGTAATTAGTAAAAATTTAAAAAGTGACTCCATAAAATTAATGGCGCCAGATTTTCAAAGCAAACGCCACAATTGCTAATTCCAAATAGTGGGTCGGGTAATTGACCTCATAAGATCGCAATTGCCTAGATGCATAGGCAATCACTTCCTATACTGCATCAACACACATCCAAGACCCATCTCGACGTATCACTATACACCACGAATCCATCGGTACCTTGTGGTAATACCAAGATTGGTGCCGATATCAATCGACGTCTTGAGCTCATAAAAGATTTGTTGTCACGCCTCTAACTATGTGTATTTTTTATCCTTTCTCGACATATTAGTCAGCGGTTAAGCGATCTTAGAGAATCCTTCCACAAATTATTTGTAGTAACCTGCTAGTCCAAGAAAACTACAGACTTCCTTTACGTTTTTCAGAGGTATCCAATCTCGAATAGCCTCCGTCTATTGTGGGTCCAAACTAACCCCATCATCTGATATCACATGCTCTAGAAAAGTAACCTCAGACATCCATAATTCACATTTGGAAAATTTTCCATAAAATTGTTCCCACCTCAGCACGTCGAGAACCTGGCGAAGACGACACTCATGTTCCTCACGGTCACGAGAGTAAATCAAAATGTCGTCGATGAAGACAACCACAAAACGATCCAGATAATCAATAAACACTCGGTTCATTAATTCCATAAATACTGCCGGTGTGTTGGTCAGTCCAAATGGCATCACCACGAACTCGTAATGCCCATAGCGAATACGGAAACCCATCTTAGAAATATCAGACTCTTGGATCCTCAACTGTTGATAACCAGATCTCAAGTCGATCTTGGAATATACAGTTTCACCCTGAAGTTGATCCAATAAATCATCAATACGAGGAAAATGATACTTGTTCTTGATCGTTACCCTATTCAACACAGGATATTAATACATAGACGCAAAGATTCATCCTTCTTCCGTACAAATAACACTGGTGCTCCCCAAGGGGATGCTCCAAGATGAATATAACCCTTCTTAGTCAAGTCCTCCAGTTGATTCTTCAGTTCATATATCTCAGTCGGAGCCATACAATACATGGCTTTTGAAAGCGGGGACGTACCTGGCTCTAACTCAATGGTAAATTCTACCTCTCGTTGGTAAACCTGACAATTCATCCGGAAAAACATTCGGGTAGTCTCAAACCACCTGAATATCGATCTATTCAACTAGTCGATCCTCTGTCTTGGTCGTGTAGCACCAATAAAAAATATATCCCTGATTAAGCAGTTTCACTGCTTTTATTGCACTAATGATTCTCCTGGATCGGCTAGGATCATCACCCTGAAAAAGACATTCAAAGCCATCATCAGAAGTGACGGTCACCATCCGCTTACAGATGCTAGGTATGGCATCATCACGATCCATTCATTCGATACCCAAGATTACATCATCTTTAGGTAAATCAACCATAACCAAATCTGACAACAACTCACAATTATTTATTCGAATCGGACAATTCTGAACTTCACGATTCCCAACAATTCTTCTACCATCAGGTAGACCAGTCACATAAGGCTCGCATTTGATAACATTATCTAATTGCAATCGGCTTAGGCAAGATGCAGATATAAAAGAATGCGAAGCACAAGTATAAAAAAGAGTACATACAGGCTGAGAATGGATCTTGAGCGTACCTACAATCATTCTGTCCATGGGATCATCGACCTTATTCATCTCA
Source organism: Orobanche coerulescens (assembly GCA_033398695.1). Lineage (NCBI taxonomy): Eukaryota > Viridiplantae > Streptophyta > Magnoliopsida > Lamiales > Orobanchaceae > Orobanche > Orobanche coerulescens. Next base: position 32,585,786 of record CM065814.1, on the reverse strand, counting down.
TAGATTATGGGCTTTGCAGGCCCGGTACCAGATGTAACAGCTTGACCTCCACAACCTACTCCTCTGTTCGCCCCTGTAGTCTGGTGGGAAGCAGACAGAGGTGCACGGTCCTGGACTGTAGGCTGAACTGGAGCATATGAGGCCATCAGAGTACGTCCAGATCCACCTCTATAAAAACGAGCACGATGTCCAGCAACTCCACAGGTAAGGCATGAAACAGTTGGCCTCAGACATTCGGAGCTGATGTGACCCTGCTCCCCACAGTTAAAGCACATTATGGCCGAACTGGCCGCTCGGGAATGCGATCCCGATGGTTTAGGCGCCACAGGTAGCCGATCAGAAAAACTCGGTCCAGTTTGGGGTTTTCTGAATGTTCCCCAATTACTATCAGTTTGGTTCTGGTTCCTTGATCTCTTATTAGTAGACGACGGCTGCTTCTCAGAAATCTCCTTAGCAGTAAGTTCATACTCAAGGGCTTTCTCAATGGATTCTGGTAGAGTCTGTTAGGAGTATGCCCTCGAATGCCACTCGGAGGATGTTGAGTGAGGGGATTATACTTGTAATTATGTAAATCATTTATATAAGGCAATGAATATTTCTTTATTTACTGGTAGTTACTGGCATTCTTAACTCGTAAATATACATATAGAAACTAGTCCATGTATTTGAGAGCAAAATGTTCCACTCCTTATTGGATAAGGAGGTCGGCACTGGAAAGGTTTATAGCTCAAATACTTAATCGTTCGCAAGTCGATGAAACTTGACTGGGCATTAATTATATGTGAAGACTTGTATGACGTGTTCTTTGACATGGAGAGTGCCTGTCGAACACTAATGGTTAGTGGGAGCACACATTATAGGTATGCTAATTAGATTAGTATACTCGAACCGACTCACCCTCGATTCGTCACACGGATTTCACTCCGGGACAGTCAATGACGGAATCGAAAGGTTGTGATAGGTATTCGTGAACCTTCGACTTGAGGATTTAGTAGGGATGTGCTTGTGACGTCAAGATTTTCATTATAGTAGTTCGACCCTATAAACCGGGAGGTGTGGGTCAACCTCGACGTGCATCTTGACGGGCAAGTAGTAGGTCCTACTGAATACCAAGATAGAATTCTTTCTCTCATTAGTGAGCGGGTTATATATCGTATGCGGTTATTGGCAGATGAGATCACAAGTCTTTGGCCAAAGCATTGAAGCTAGTTGTATTAGATACACGAGAGCTCGATGATCTCGATTTGCATTAACGCATGCATAGCGTCAAGTACGGATATGGTTTGACTGACCGTGACCCTACAACTTGATCGGGACATTTGAAAGAAGGATTTATACGTATACTGGTATTCACGACAGAAAGGTTCTGGAATGATCCCCTTCACTCGTTCTCAGTTAGGTTACAGTGTAGGCCGCCAGGCTGGATATGGGGTGCTATCACTCTTTGGCTCCTCCCATTGCTAACTGAGACGGATCTACCGAGTCGCGCATTAAGATAGACGTCGGAATATATCAAGCTTATTCTCTCAGTATGAATATTAGATATTGGATATCTAAATTTATTGGACATTGGATGTCTAATTAATTTTGGGACATTGAATGTCTAAATTAATTCATTGGATGAATTAATTCTCGGCCTAACGAATTAAATAAGTTACTGGGTATTTAATTTAATTCACGTATATAATTATTTCTTGGAGAAATTAATTATATTATTTTGTATTTGATATGATTAATTAATTGGATTAATTAATTGATTTAAGTACATCGAAACGGAATGGAGTATATTTGTTTGGACTTGCGGGAGTCCGAAACGAACCAAACCCATTCGGTTTTAGTCTTGGCCGACCCCATCTACCTTATTTGTGTCTTGGTCCTTATTCCACCATGGTTGGTGGAAGACCAAGACAATTCAAAGGGATAAGCATCCTTGTGATCTTTTGATTGTATAAGTGGTGGGGGACAACAAGTCTTGTGACTTGATAATGAAGACAAAAACATATATATCAAGACTCTTCATTCCTTAAAAGTGAGAGGACACAACAAATTCATAAAGAAGAACTCACAGCATTCATCACTTTTGAAGGGATAGAGTTATTTTGTGTGTTCTTCATTTTATTCATATATTTCCTTGGAGGAAAATTAATTGAGAGAGATAGATATTCATACACTTAGAGTGATATCAATATCTATAACACGCTTACTCACCTTGTTCTAGCCGTATCCTTGGAGGATAACGAGGTGAGTATTGTTCCGATCGTTTTTCCGGCACGTGGCAAGTAGAGACGTGGTGCTTTTGGCATTGGGTCGTTCAAGAGATTTCCCGGATTGGATTCGTAGTGAACATCATCATTGTCAACATTTAATCAACGGGCTACAAGGGTATGGTTTTATATCTTACACTTGTTTCCTTTATATTCGTATATACGTTGCTTGTTTCGATCGTCCTCCTTGGGGTTCGGACGTTTGTTTTGCTTCCGTTGCGCCTTCGTTTTGGTCCTTGAATCCCAATAGTGGTATCGGAGAGTAGGTCTTGCGATCGTATATATGATATTTAGCATTTGGAATGCTTGATTGGATGGTTTATGATTTGGAATCATAATCGCATTAACCGTTGATCTTCAATTGTTCATCTAAGAATTAATTTTTCATGATTTTATGTTACAATATAAATCTATTTTTCTTTTGGAAAACTGATTTAATTGTGTATTAAAAAAATTAAAAAAAATATTATTTTTGGATTCGGGACGAAAAGACGAGCTAAAAAAATGGCCGGACCTGACAAGAAATTGCCAGACGCTGGCTAATGATCGCTCGGGCAAGAAGGTGGCTGGCTGGGTCACCGGGCGGCTAGGCTGGGCAGGGCTGCTGGGCTGGGCTGGGCAGCCCCCTGCCGGGCCGCGGGCTTGGTCCGGGCCTTGTGTTTTTGGCTCCATTTTTTATATTTCGTTCGGTAATTAATTTCCCACAAATTAAATTGGATTTAATTTGACTAAGATATAATTATGGTAATTTTATTCTCAGGGGAATTAATTTAATGAAATATTTTATCATCCAGAACAGGCTAAAATTAATGGTTGTTTGAATGAATTGGATTAATTCGTTTGGATGGATTAATTTATATTGATTGGATCAATATTTAGATTAATTATGAATGCCTTTTATTTTAATGTGTTTGATGCATTATTTTGAATAGTGATATGGTTCATGGACTTAGTTTTGAATCGTTCGGTTTTATTCGATTGGGTTGTAAAGGCCGTTTTGAGCCTATTTATTTTACTAGAAATATTTGTATCTAGGATGCAATTTTTAATGTAAAATTTATATGTAATCACGAAGACCGGAGGAAGATCCGTTTCGAGAAGACGAAGATTCAAGACGAAGACTTGTAATTAGATTACGGAGTTTTTGTTTCTAGGAACGGTCCATGAACCACATGTTGGTAGCAACTAGGTTGTGAATGGTTGTTCATATTGTATGAATGCTTCAAACGCGCTTAAATGAATTAATGTGCAAAGTGTAACATTAATCGCAAAAATTTTCCCACGACAAATTATTAAGTTTATAATATTTCAAGGTTTTCCTTCCCTCCATCGAGTTTTCGGGAAATTGAAATCCAAACCGGATGTGCTATGCTTCCGAGTTATCGGGGTAGTCATTCCGAGAAGACGGATAAATTACCGGGAGCGCATTGGATGCATTCGGTTGGAGCAAATTTTATACCTAGAAAACTGATAGGTTGCCGGATAAGATTCAATTGTGAAACTGATTTGCGTCGATGGTATAAACTTAACTTGTTCACTAACCATAGAAACCGTATAGGTTGAGGGGAGTGAACAAGGGGAAAAAGAAGATCGAATCATCCATTAGATGGGTTGGTGTTGGACACCACTTTATGAAAATTAATAGACTAGAAACCTGTTCGGTTGCCCTCTATTAAGATTTATAAAGAACTCGATCACCACTATGAAGTAAAGTGACGATACTTCCGGATTTCACATGGGAGTGTGTTATTCCGATAAAAATAGTGGGAGCTGGGTAACAAGAATAGAAAAGACCTTAATTCTATACTCAGATCATAATATAACAAGTCACTAATTAATCTGTCGTACTTAATGCAGACATAACTCTCAATATGACAATCAATCCACTCGCAATTCTACTCGAAAAGAACACCTTGATGGAACCTAACTTTATGGATTGGCTCCGCAATCTAATGATTATCCTCAGTATAGAGGCACTGGGATACGTCTTGGAGATGGGCATTCCAGTGCCTCCAGGGCGGACCCGAGCCAATCAGGAAGAGATTGAAAACCACGAAAAGTGGGTTAAGGATGATGTGAAAGTCCGTGCTTATATGATGGCTTCCATGTCTAATGAGCTTCAGAGAGCTCATGAGAAAATGACTTCTGCTAGGCAGATTCTATCTCACTTAATCGAGCTTTATGGTGAGCACAGCAGAACTGCTAGATATGAGATATCCAAGCAACTGTTCGGTGCAAGGATGAAGGAAGGTGAGAAGATTGGGGAACACGTCCTCAAAATGATATCTATGATCGAGAGATTGGAGGCTCTTGATTTTAAATGGATATTTCTCTCCAAACCGACCTTATCCTGCAGTCTCTCCCTGACTCCTTCTCACAGTTTGTTATGAACTTCAACTGCAATGAGATTGCGTGTAACTTAGCTGGGCAAATGAACAATCTGGTGACCGCTCAGTCTCAGATGAAGACTCCGCGGATGAAGGAATCTGCCCTTGTGATTTCTTCTGGACCTCAGAGGTCTAAGAATAAGAAGAAAAATACCAAGAAGTAGACTAGACCACAAGTTAAGGACCTTAAAGTAAAGGGCAAGGACCCGATGGTTCTAAAAGGCAAGAAGAAGAAGGATGCCTGTCTCAAGTGCGGTGAGCTGGGCCACTGGGCTAGAGACTGACCGATTCTTCATGGCACTTCAGGTACAGAACTTTTAGTTTTGGAAACAAATTGTTCTGCTACTGTATTTTCTACTTCTGGATCCGGATTCAGTGCTAGTTCTCATATTTGTACCATGAATCAGGATCTGGAATAAAGTAGGAAGCTTGGATCTGGAGAAGTTATGATCACAGTCGGAAGCGGGCATAGTGTCGAGGCGACCGACATAGGATCACTTCTTTTGGGTTTAGAATCCGGTTTTGTTTTGACTTTAGAAGATGTACTTGTTTTGCCCAAGGGGAACAAAAACATTGTATCCATTCCGGTCATGGACCGAAAAGGCTTTTTATTTTTCATTGGTGATGGTTCCTGGAAAATTTATTTCAGAAATAAACTAATGGGTACTACTACATTGTTAAATGGATTGTATCATCTAAATCTCAGCAACAAAGTAGTTGTGAATACTATGACTAGAAAACGTGGTAGGGATGAAACCAATCAAGTTTTGAAATGGCATCTTAGACTTGGTCATGTTGGTCAGACCAAGGTTTACAAGACGGAAAAAGATGGACTTATGGGTCTGTTGGGATCGGATCCCTTTCCTACTTGTGAATCTTGCCTTAAAAGCAAAATGACTAAGTCCCTCATCACAGGGACTTTTGAAAGAGCCGCTGATAAACTGGGATTAATCCATACCGACGTGTGTGGTGCTTTGGAAGCAGCATGTGATGGATATCAATATTTCATTATGTTTACAGATGATCATACTAGGTATGGTTATGTATATTTAATGAAACATAAATCCGAGGCCTTTGAGAAATTCCAGGAATTCAAGGCCCTAGTTGAGAAACAAACTCGTAATCATATCAAAGCACTTCGGTCGGACCGAGGTGGCAAGTATATGAGTACGGAGTTTGACGAGTTCCTTAAGGAATATGGAATAGTTTCACAACTAACACCTCCAGGTACTCCTCAGTTAAATGGTGTGTCAGAAAGAAGGAACCGGACCTTGTTGAACATGGTCCGTTCCATGCTGGGCTATACTGACTTACCGATTTACCTGTGGGATTATGCACTCCTAACTGCCGCTTACATCTTGAACAGATGTCCTTTCAAATACGTTCCTAAAACTCCACATGAGATGTAGGGGGGCAGGAAACCAAGTCTTAATCATATTAGGATTTAGGTATGTCCCGCCTATGTCAAGAAGACTAAGGTGGAGAAGTTGGAAGCTAGGTCCGCGAAGGGACGTTTCATTGGATTCTCGTCTGGGACGATGGGATATCTATTCTACATGCTCGAAGATCGAAAGATCATTGTTGCTTTACAAGCACACTTCCTGGAAGATGAGTTCATTCAGGAAGGCGGAGCAGGTAGAAGTATTTCTTTAGAAGAATACAATGAAACTCCTCGGGAGACACCTGTGCAAGAAACTGGAACTGAACCTTCTGAAACACAAGTACAACCACCTCGTAGGTCTAGTAAGGTGTCTCATTTACCTAAGAGGTATGAGCTTGTGCACTTGGAGGAACTAGGTCTCCATGAGGTTCCAAGTGATAGCCAAGAAACCGACCCAACGACCTATGACCAAGCGATGGTGGATGTAGACCCCGCGAAATGGCATGAAGCTGTGGAAGCTGAAATAGACTCGATGCATGTCAATCAGGTCTGGACTCTAATAGACCGCCCCAAGGGCATAGTGCCTATTGGGAACAAGTGGATCTACAAGAGAAAGACCGATGGTGATGGCAAGGTTGACGCCTATAAGGTCAGGCTTTTGGCAAAGGGTTATACCCAGAAAGAAGGGATCGACTACCACGATACCTTCTCGCCCGTAGCTATGATCAAGTCTATTCGCATGATGCTTGCTATAGCTGCCTACCACGATTATGAGATATGGCAAATGGACGTAAAGACGGCTTTCCTTAATGGATTCCTCGAGGAGGAAATCTATATGGAGCAGCCTAAAGGCTTTGTGTCCGAAGTGGATATTCAGAAAGTGTGCAAGCTTCAGCGTTCCATTTATGGTCTGAAGCAAGCGTAGCGTAGTTGGAACCTTCGTTTTGACGAGGCGGTCAAAGAGTTTGACTTCATGCAAAACGAGGAGGAACCTTGTGTATACAAGAGGGTTAGTGGGAGAAAGATCGCATTTTTAGTACTATATGTGGATGACATTCTACTAATAGGAAATGATATGGGAATGCTCAGTTCTGTGAAACCTTGGCTTTTGAGTAATTTCTCCATGAAAGACTTGGGAGAAGCAACCTATATTCTTGGAATTCGACTCTACCAGGATAGAGCGAAGAGAACAATAGGTCTTTCCCAAGCCCTCTGTATAGATAAAATCTTAAAGCGATTTAAGATGGATGATTCTAAAAGAGGCTTCCTACCGATGCGACATGGAATAAAACTCTCCTTGAAGATGTGTCCTCAAAGTGAAGAACAACGAAAGGAAATGAGTAATATACCATATGCTTCGGCCGTGGGTAGCCTTATGTATGTTATGTTGCGTACGAGACCTGACATTGCGCATGCTGTATGCGTGGTGAGTAGGTTTCAGGCAAACCCAGGTAGGGAACATTGGACTGCCGTAAAGAACGTTCTCAAGTACTTAAGAAGGACTAGAGATATGGTTCTGATGTATGGAGGTGGAGAATTGGATGTGGTGGGATTCACTGATTCGGATTTCCAAGGACTGAAGGACGATTCGATGTCTACTTCTGGCTACATATTTACTCTTAATGGAGGACCAGTATCTTGGCATAGCGCCGAGCAAAGCGAGACTACTGATTCCACTTGTCAGGCTGAGTATCAAGCAGCCTTGGAGGCTTCCAAGGAAGGGTTCTGGATTAAGAAGTTTCTGGGAGAACTTCAAGTGATACCATGTGTTGAGCTTCCTGTTCCGCTGCACTGCAACAACGACGGAGCTGTAGCGCAGGTCAAGGAGCCGAGGTTTCACAACAGCACCAAACATATTGAGAGGAAGTATCATCTCATAAGATAATTGGTTCGCAAGGGATACATTATGCTGCATAGAGCAGACTCAGCCGACAACGTCGCTGATCCACTAACCAAGCCACTTTCTCAGACTAGCTTGGAGCGTCATCTGGAGAACATGGGTATTAGATACCATAGTATGTGGCATTGAGTGCAAGTGGGAGATTGTTAGGAGTATGCCCTCGAATGCCACTCGGAGGATGTTGAGTGAGGGCATTGTACTTGTAATTATGTAAATCATTTATATAAGGCAATGAATGTTTCTTTATTTACTGGTAGTTACTGGCATTCTTAACTCGTAAATATACATATAGAAACTAGTCCGTGTATTTGAGAGCAAAACGTTCCACTCCTTATTGGATAAGGGGGTCGGCACTGGAAAGGTTTATAGCTCAAATACTTAATCGTTCGCAAGTCGATGAAACTTGACTGGGCGTAAGTTTATGTGAAGACTTGTATGACGTGTTCTTTGACATGGAGAGTGCCTGTCGAACACTAATGGTTAGTGGGAGCACACGTTATAGGTATGCTAATTGGATTAGTATACTCGAACCGACTCACCCTCGATTCGTCACATGGATTTCACTCCGGGATAGTCAATGATGGAAACGAAAGGTTGTGATAGGTATTCGTGAACCTTCGACTTGAGGATTTAGTAGGGATGTGCTTTTGACGTCAAGATTTTCATTAGAGTAGTTCGACCCTATAAACCGGGAGGTGGGGGTCAACCTCGACGCGCATCTTGACGGGCAAGTAGTAGGTCCTACTGAATACCAAGATAGAATTCTTTCTCTCGTTAGTGAGCGGGTTATATGTCCTATGCGGTTATTGGCAGATGAGATCACAAGTCTTTGACCAAAGCATTGAAGGTAGTTGTATTAGATACACGAGAGCTCGATGATCTCGATTTGCATTAACGCATGCATAGCGTCAAGTACATATAGGGTTTGACTGACTGTTACCCTATAACTTGATCGGGACATTTAAAAGAAGGGTTAATACGTATACTGGTATTCACGACAGAAAGGTTTTGGAATGATCCCCTTCATTCGTTCTCAGTTAGGTTACAGTGTAGGCCGCCAGGCCGGCGAGGGGGTGCTATCACTCTTTGGTTCCTCCCATTGCTAATTGAGACGGACCTACCGAGTCGCGCATTAGGATAGACGTCGGAATATATCGAGCTTATTCTCTCAGTATGAATATTAGATATTGGATATCTAAATTTATTGGACATTGGATGTCTAATTAATTTTGGGACATTGAATGTCTAAATTAATTCATTGGATGAATTAATTCTCGGCCTAACGAATTAAATAAGTTACTGGGTAATTAATTTAATTCACGTATATAATTGTTTTATTTTGTATTTGATATAATTAATTAATTATATTAATTAATTGATTTAAGTACATCGAAACGGAATGGAGTATATTTGTTTGGACTCGCGGGAGTCCAAAACGAACCAAACCCATTCGGTTTTAGTCTTGGCCGACCCCATATACCTTATTTGTGTCTTGGTCCTTATTCAACCATGGTTGGTGGAAGACCAAGACAATTCAAAAGGACAAATATCCTTGTGACCTTTTAATTGTATAAGTAGTGGGGGACAACAAGTCTGGTGACTTGATAATGAAGACAAAAACAGATATATCAAGACTCTTCATTCCTTAAAATGAGAGGACACAGCAAATTCGTAAAGAAAGAACTCACGACATTCATCACTTTTGAAGGGATAGAGTTATTTTGTGTATTCTTCATTTTATTCATATATTTCCTTGGAGGAAAATTAATTGAGAGAGATAGATATTCATACATTTAGAGTGATATTAATATCTATAACACGCTTACTCACCTTGTTCTAGCCGTATCCTTGGAGGATAACGAGGTGAGTATTGTTCCGATCGTTTTTCCAGCGCGTGGCAAGTAGAGACGCGGTACTTTCGGCATTGGATCGTTCAAGAGCTTTCCCGGATTGGATTCGGAGTGGACATCATCATCGTCAACATTTAATCAACGGACTACAAGGGTATGGTTTCATATCTTACACTTGTTTCCTTTATATTCGTATATACTGTTGCTACCCAAAATATTATCCGGAGATAGATATTGCTGGAATGGATGGATAGCAAACAAATGCAAGAGCACTTCCGTGAGAAAGATAAATAACACAAGATTTGCCGGGGTTGTTAGTCTCGGGCTTGAATGCTCTCGCGAGATATTATTAATACTAATATTCGGGGATACAAGTACTAATGTAAGAATACAATTACAATGAGTGTAAAGATTCTTGTTATCTTAGCTAGTGAGCGTGTAGATTGCCGGAAGAACCAGATTTGATACTCTGTGAGTTCTTGTAACAAAAGAGATGAACAGTCGCGGCGGTGAGAGATCGACAGTCTCTCACGGCGAGTATTTAGTTGGACGCTTGGGCTCCTGGGCTTATGAATCTCTTGGAATCTGTCTAGTGGAGACTTGCTGCCTCTGCCGATCGTCTTCTAGACGAGAGATTCGGAGAGAGAAGTCCTGAGATGGATTTCGGCGAGAAAGCAGGGAGCTTGACGGTATGTGTGTTCTACTGTATTTCCGTGAATGAATTCGGAATGTAAGTGAATGAGTTCTGAACCTTTTTCCAGTAGGAGGAGGTTCTCTATTTATAGGACTTTTGACATGCCGGGCGATCGCCTTTACTGCATTATAATAATAGGGCGATCATCTTTTAGCACATGGGCTTGTTCCCTTAAAGTCCACAGTGCTGTGGCGGCAACACTGCACGATCCAATGGGGAGCTCGCACGCGTCTGAGTTCTTTGTCACGGCGGTCACTGACAACTTTCGGCGCGCCTTCCGGTAGGTGAGGTAGGTGACAGGCTGTGGTCAAAGGTCTTGTGTGTCAGCAAAGATCTTGTCTGTCAGCGCCTTTTGTGGATCTGCACGTGGGTGTTGTTCTGAGATCCAGTCTTCGATGACTTTGACGGGCGATCATCTCTGTTCGGGGCGTAGGCCGATTGTCTTTAGCCGGACAGTAGAGTCGATCGCCAGATGCCAAAGGGCGATCGCCTTGGGAGTCGATCGCTAGGTACCTGATGGTGGTCTGGTCCCTTCGACTTGGCTAGCTAGCCATAGTTTGACTGGAGTTGACTTGGTCGCTCGGCCTTATAGTCGATCGCCTGTCGGGATGAATAAATCTTGACACAACATATACGTTGCTTATTTCGATCGTCCTCCTTGGGGTTCAGACGTTTTTTTTTCCTTCCGTTGTGCCTTCATTTTGGTCCTTGAATCCCAACAGAGTCATGCAGTGATGATTAAGTAACTGCATTCTCATCCGAGGTTTCATCCTCTTCACGAAGCATTTCATCTTGCCAGCCTCTGTTCGAACAATCAATGTGGCAAACAGGAGGAGCTCTTGAAACTTCTCGGCAATCGATAATATGTCATCATCCTCAGACGGGTCCGGATTCATAAACTCTGAAAGCTTATCCTCACGGAGTGGAGCCAAATAATAATGATCCAACATGAGATTTTTGAATTCGTCCATATTGCACAAGCCATTAGTCGGTTTCGCAGAAAGCCACCATGTACGGGCCCTCTTACTAAGATAGTAAGCCGCCACAAAAACTCGATTCTCCTTAGGACAATCGACCATATCGAGCAACTTCTCAAAGTGCTCGATCCAGTGAACAATATCAGCAGGCTCATAGGAGCCCTCAAATATTGGAGGTCACTGACGAGAGATGTAATTAACAATCCGACTCACGATCCTATCGTGCACAGGGGCAGTGGTTGGGGCCCTTATTGCTGGCCAGTAATAGCAGCATTATGCCTAGTTTCCATCAATTGACCCATTTGGGTCATCTGGGCCATCATGCCCTGCATAAGCACATAAGGGTCGACGTGCGCGCCCTCGTGCTGTCCGGTGTGGTTCGAACGGTTTTCAATAGGCGAATCACTACCCGCTGAATTTTGTTCTACATTCGAACATGTGTTGGCTCGTGGCCTTGGGTTTTGGCCCCTTCCGCGGCCTCGACCCCCTCTACCACGACCTCTCAAGTTTCTTTACATACCGAAAGAATCAAATAGTAATTATAAGCACAGTTCATACCCGTATCTACGGCCAATCACAAAAGTACACTAAGTTAATAGCAACAATGAGACTACACGTTCAAAAGTAATTCGCCAAGAATTAATTACACCACGAGTGCTACACAAAATATCACATCAACACAAGGTCAAAACAAAACCAACCACATGATCAATCTAAAAAATTTTCCTCGGAATATCAATAAGATAAATTCCGCCACGACTCTCAGAATATCAAGATCAACAAGAAGGATCAATTCCGTTATTAACATCTTGCCAGTAATTAAATCATGGCACATAAATCACATACCGTATTCGGCTCGCAGGGTTTGGCACTTGCACAGGTCACACGTGACTCGAAGGTTTCTGGATACTAGTTCGATCAACAATAACTCTTAAGGAGAAACACTTATCTCTGATACCATCTTCCATAACGCCTCAAAAATGACGGCTATTACAGTGTCGTGGATCCCACACTGGGTCCCACCAGGCGATACAAATACACAAATCAATCGTAATATAACTGTAGTACCAATTGAAGATGGATATACCCCAAATAATAATACAATTGAAAAGAAGTATTACAAAGCAGAAATGATAGTACAAGGTTTAATCATAACCGTAGGAAAGCAGATTTGGGCCCCCAAACTAGTATCCTTCAAACCCTTCGCCGTCACAATGCTCTTCTCGTGCATTGGCCTTCCCTCGACCTAAAATACAAACCATAAGTATTTCACCTAAACACAGTGTCAGATATACATGATAATAAATTCTCAAGATGTTATAGAAATCACATATAATAGATCTCAACGAAACAATCCCGACTGTTGAACGTACCCCTCGGGCGTATGAACAAATAGTAGCAAAACATCGAAAATACCCAATCACACATGGTGTATGAACGACCAATCGGTATGGCTCAAGACGGACATCATAGTACGCCCGATCCGGAAATGTGTCCGTGCACATGTCCACCCCGTATACAGAATCTAGGATATACATGGGATAATGTAGCTAATTAGTCTCACGAAGTAAACGTTTCGTGTGCACAGTCCAATGTGGAACATCAACACATGACCATATATGCCCGACTAAAAATCCTATACATGGACAATGGGCACGCAGATATGACTCTAGATATGTCACGATGCAACATGACAATGAAACTCAATTAATCACATATCCAACGATCAAGGAGTGCCCGCCGAAATCTACAATATCCGCCATTTTCATAAAATAATATTATTATTTATAATAATATTAGTAATGCATTTTATTTCATTTAGTCTCATTACATTACCGAGTGAGTAATTATTGTACAATTATTTTCACTTCACATACAAGTCAATTCATTTAATCTCATTTACAGGATCATGAATATTTTTGCGACATCTCATAGATTCTAAGCACGAGTCAATTTTATCAATTTAAATTTTGAAGCATTTAATATTAGTCATTGTTATTAATATTATTATAATTACTAAAGATATTATTAATGATAATAATAATAGTCATAAATGAGAGCAGAATTAATATTAAAAATTTTAATATTATTATTAGATATCATCATCAATAATTTAAAGTCCAATTGGAATTCTTTTTAGCCCAATAGGCCCAACAAATTCTACACTTTATATATTCATAGGGCTACCTTCTAACCGTTACGAGTATAAAGTACAAAAAAATAGCGCACACGTAATTCAAACGGCAGAAAACTTTACACTAAAGAAAAAGGAGAAATCTGCACTACACAACACAGTACAGCGGCAGAAAAAAAAAGAGAGCTGCCCACAAAGTTCTTCATGGTAGAATCAAGCAAGAAAGCTTTCTGCCCTTTCTACACATTTCACAACTATTACACAAAATTATTTCCTCTACAAAATTCTACCGCACATAAAGGAGAGAAGAAGGACACTGCAACCCAACAAAGAAGTAAGGAAGTTCAAGCTTGACGTCCTTCATCCAATCAAATTCCACTTCAAGTTTCATCCATATTCCATTCAGCATAGCCAAGGTAAACTAATCGTTCGAGCCCTTCATTGTTGGTTATACGTTTTGTACCTAATGGTGAACAACTGTAACGATTCGAAACATAAATAAGTATACACTCACTAAATGCCAATTTATCGAGCAGCCCGAGCAACTGAGTTTCTAACAACTCTAGAATCGGACCCCTTCTTCCAATTCAATCACAGCCGAATCCAATTCCAGTCGATCAGACTCCAGCCCGAACGAATTCCAGAATTTTAACCAATACTCAACTCAAGACAAATCGCCTCAAATCAAATCCGGCCACTACCAATACGAAACCTGAACTCTCAACCCGTAACACCGCCATTTGATTTACAATACGGACTCATCTGCAAATTTAAAACCAAAACTCATCAGACTCTAAACTCTAAAACCATTCAGGCTGAGCCCAAATCCAAAACCCGAAATTTTACAATTATAATCGGACTCAAAATCCCTTTTCAGAAATAAGAAACCCTTACCTTCTTCTGTCGTGAGATGTTGCCGCCGCACCGCCTGAAGCTGAGGTCACCGCCCGATCTGCGAATCCCGGCCGCCGCTGCCACATGGCACGGGTCGGAATCCGACGGAAAGCCCTTTGGTTCATCACCCAATTTTGGTCCAGCCGTGGTCGACCTTGAGTGTGTGTGTGTGACGTGTTCTTGTGTGTGTGTGTGTGTTTTCTGCAAGCTACGGCCGAGAAGAAATTTTAGAGAGAGAGAGACGAGAGGTACAAAAGTGTAATGAGGGGGCCGTTCAGTTGGGAGGGTTTTGTACCCTTTAGTTTTATGTTAAATCCCAATTGAACCCTCAATTTTTAATAACCTCTCAATTGACCTCAGACAACTTATAATACCTTCAAATCGAGCTCTATTTTGACCCAAGTCATTTATAGTGTTAAATGTTCAACTAATATTAATAAACAACTTTAATTTATGCATTAGATCTTATTTTCAGTTGTTACATAATAATAATAAATTATAATAATTATAATTATTATTATTATTGTATGTAGATATTAACAAGGATTTACGGGCTTAGGACTGTGAGTCGAGCATCTCATATTCAAGTTCCAGCAACATCATTTTATCAGGTGGGAATTTTCACTATCACATTAATTGCTTTACTTCGACTGCTATGTGATATTTTATTTATGCTTAAAATTGAGTATACATGTTGTAAATCAGGCTCACATGTGTACGTGTAAAGAGGCTATCTTAAGATATATGTTGTGTGGGGACACCTGCACAATCTCAATATTCACATGCGTGCTAGATTCATGTTATATGTGATATTATGTGTATGTATTCATGTTGAGGAAATTATTACTGATAGAGTAATCATTTAATTCATTTCCATGAATTTGTATATTATTGTGATATGTGTGATTCCCACGAGCTGAAGTAAGCTCACCCCCACCTATATTGATTCCGTAGGTCAATCCGAGCCGGATGGACGAAGGAGCAATCCGAGAGGGCATATGACGATAGTTTTTTATTAAACGATGTCTTTCTTTTATGTCTTATGCTTTGAAATATTTATTTTATTTGGGAAAACTATTGATTGGTAATAATAGTTTTTTTAAATTTCTTTCACCGCAATTATGACCTCTTATTTATGACATGTCGCCTTAATTAATAGCATTTATTTTTGTCAGTGTAGCTACTAGACTTTGTAGGCGATAATTTTAATATTCTCAAAGGAATTTATTTTTCGTCAAAATTCACCACTTTACTTATTTTTCCCTATAATTATCCCTAGAAAGTCGGGACGTTACATAGTGGTATCAGAGAGGGTTTTACCTTTCTCTAGACTCGCTAAAATATAAAAGTATCATATGCTCTCAGCTTCGCCACTTCATCACTCCATCCAAGGTACTGCATTTCAATTTAAAATTATCATTATTCATGCATCTATCATTTTATTTTATTTACATGTTGTATATGTATGTGCAAACTGTTAGAATAGCCAAACCTAAGATGACACCACGTAATAGGTTTCCTGCTACGTATGACTCGCGTCTTCTGGTACGCAAGGATTCGTGGGATGATCCGAGTTTACCAGAAAATCCACCGCATTATGTCATCAACAGGCTGAGCAAGTGGTTGTAGTCTGGGAATCAAGGTTCTGCCACGCAACAGCTGAACCACCTAATGGTAAAGTTACCCGATGATTGGGGTTATTGCATTTTCCAGCTTTGGAAAGATTCCATAACGAGATCACCAGAAGAGCGGGAGACCACAAACGATTTCCAGTTCGTAGCCGGGTGTTTGTTAGAGGATCCTGAAGAAGAGGATCCTCTTTAGACATGTATGCTCGAGATGTGATACCGGTTGAAAATTGGAGTTCCGACTCTATAGAGGAAGAGGATCCTGAAGAAGACCCCGAAGAAGGCCCAGAAGAGGATCCTGAAGAAGATCTCGAAGAAGACCCTGAAGAGGATCCCGCGGAAGATCCAGAAGAAGTTCCTGATGAGAGCTCAAAGAAATACATCGCGGAGAACATGAAGGATGTTATCATGGCAGACGTTGAGTCCGATGATGATGTTATCTCGTGGATTGAGCCGCGACCCGTTGTTCATGTTATAGAGATTATTAGCAGTGATGATGAGGAGTAGCCATGGGCTTAGTTCATTTTATTATATAGCTATTATGTTAAAAATTCCGGTTGATATTTCCAATTCCATTTTTTTAAAGATATTATATATAATGAATGTCCGTTATTTCTATCACATTCTATCAAAAAAAATTATGTGATGTGACTATCATATGCGTACTATCGGTATCTTCTTATTCTTTATTTCTCGCACTTCGTCGATTAATGGGTTTTTATAAATCGTTGGTAAACTCATGGTAACCATGGTAACCGCAACGCTCAACCTACTCAAGATCAGCTTTCGGCTGGATTAGCAGTGTTGCTTCAAGGCGTGACCATTTTGCCGCCTAACAATCCTGAGAAAATTCAAGCTCAAGTCATCAAGCGATTCAATCAGTTCAAGCTACCCGTCTTTCTTGGTCGTGTGGGACCAGCAGCCATAGAAAAATGGTTGTTGAACCTAGATAGCATCTTCGATTACATGGCATGCACCGATGCTCAGAAGGTCTCATATGCCGTGTTTCAGCTCAAAGAGGATGCTAGAACATGGTGGATTGGAGTGTGGAGACTGAAAACCCAAGACGAGAAGGATGCGCTCACTTGGGACGAGTTCAAGGAAACGATTATGGACAAGTACTACCTAAGGGTATACAAACCAAAATGCAGAAAGAATTCTTTGACCTAACCCAAGGAGGAATGTCGGTCACCGACTACGAGCGCAAGTTCAACCACTGTGCCGTTTTACACCGCATATGGTTAAGACTGATCGGATGAAGCCACAGAAGTTTCGTGATGGACTTTGTGACTGGATCCATCACCAACTTGCTTGCCATGGGAGGATGTCCTACACCGATGCAGAGAAAGAGATAGAGCCCCAAACCATGTCAGGTATGTTGTCGGTTGCTAATATTCCTCCTTTGGTATTGTTTGATATGGGTGCATCTCATTCATTCATCTCGAGGAAGCTTTGTGCTATCATTGGTTGTAGAAGTAGTAAAGCTCCTAGATCTCTGTTAGTTAGCATGCCTGCGAGGGGAGTAGTGCGTGTAGACTCCATAGCTAATAATGTGAAGATAGAGATTAACGAACATAGCTTCTTAGCTGACTTGCACATAGTTGAACTCAGTGATTTTGATGTTATTTTAGGTATGGAATGGTTGGACAAACATAGAGCCATAGTAGAATGCTCCCAAAAGAGGGTAACCTTATGTCCGTATGATGATATCAAGACCATATTAGAGGGAGTAAGACACTGTATTACCCCGAAGGTGATTTCAGCCGTGAAAGTTGTGAAGATGTTGAAGAAGCGTAGTTGTCGAGGATTTTTGGTGAATGTGATGGGGAAAACAACTTCAGAAAAGACGGTATCTGATGTTCCTATCGTCAAGGACTACCCAGATGATTTCCTGGAGACTTACCGGGAGTTCTGCCGAGTTGTCAAGTTGAGTTCTCGATCAATTTAGTGCCAGGAACAGCACCAATATTAAAAGCCCCCTATAGGATGGCGCCCAAGAAATTACAAGAGCTTAAAGTGCAACTTCAAGAACTGCTTGACTCTGGAATTATCCGGCTGAGTGTATCGCCATGGGGTGCGCCAGTACTTTTTGTGAAGAAAAAGGACGGAAGTTTGAGGATGTGCATAGACTATTGTGAGATTAATCGACTCACGATAAAGAATAAATATCCACTTCCTATAATAGAGGATCTATTCGATCAACTTGGAAGATCATGAGTGTTCTCGAAAATAGATTTTAGATCCGGATATCACCAACTGAGGATTAAGGATGATAATATCCCGAAGACAGCATTTCGAACTCGATATGGACACTATGAGTTTATAGTGATGCTATGTGGTTTGACTAATGTGCCAGCAGTATTCATGGGCCTCATGAACCGTGTATTTCAACCTTATTTGGATAAGTTTGTCATTGTGTTCATAGGTGACATACTTGTGTATTCAAAGAGCAAGGTTGAACATGAGCAGCATCTGAGAACAATATTGGGAGTACTACGCAAGGAGAAGTTGTATGCCAATTTCAACAAGTGTGAATTTTGGCTTAACCGAGTTTCAGTTTTGGGACACGTGATCACTTCTAGAGGAATCGAGGTTGACCCGGTTAAGGTAGAGACAGTCAATGATTGGAAGGTACTGAGTAATGCAAATGAAGTTCGCAGTTTTTTGGGTTTAGTGGGTTATTATCGAAGAGTATCGAGGGATTTTCGAAGATAGCTGCACCAATGACTTGATTGACAAGGAAGGGAGAAGCTTTCATGTAGAATGAGAAGTGCGAAAAGAATTTCCAAGAACTTAAGCGAAGGTTGACTGCAGCACCAGTTTTGACCATCCTCGATCCGACAAGAGAATTCGTCATCTACAGCGATGCATCCAAGCAAGGCTTGGGATGTGTATTGATGCAGTAGGGCAAAGTAGTTGCCTATGCTTAAAGGCAACTAAAACCGCATGAGCTGAACTACGCCATTCATGATTTGGAATTAGCAGCGGTAGTTCGTGCCTTGAAGATTTGGAGCATTACCTATATGGAGGTAAGTGTGAAATTTATATAGACCACAAAAATCTGAAATATATTTTCACACAAAAGGAAATGAATATGAGGCAGCACATATGGCTAGAGTTGGTCAAGGACTATGATTATACAATTCATTACCACCCTGGTAAAGAGGAAAGCTTGGTCAAGGAATTTGCAAGAATGAACCGTGAAATAGCTACACCATCGAAGTCCGTTGAGTCATTATTGTCTAGTTTGGTGGTACAACCAACCTTGAGGAAGCAGATCAAAGAAGGTCAAGGACAAGATGTCTTTTTGGCCAAAATGAAAGAACATATTCTTTCATGTGAGGATAAGGGGTTCAGCGTGTCCGATGTTGGCACGATGTACTATGGAGGGAGTATTTGTGTGCCTAATGTTGTTAAGCTGAAAGAAGCAATATTGAAAGAGGCACATAATACTCCATATACAGTACACCCTGGAAGTACAAAGATATACCAAGACCTTAAGGGTACATTTTGGTGGGAAGGTTTGAAGAGAGATGTGGTAGACTTTGTCAGAAAGTGTATGGTTTGTCATCAAATGAAGGCAGAACACCAACGCCCCTTTGGATTACTTAAATCGCTTCATATTCCAGAATGGATATGGGAACATATTACGATGGACTTTGTGGTAGTATTGCCTCGAATGGAAATAGGGAACCACGCTATTTGGGTTGTTGTGGACCGACTCACAAAGTCAGCTCATTTCATCCCAGTTAAGATGAATTTTCTAATGGATCAATATGCTCAACTTTACATCAGTGAGATCATAAAGTTGCATGGAGTGCCAGTCTCTATAGTATCGGACAGGGATACTCGTGTTAGGATAAATATTCCTGTTTTGATAATTGTCAACATACAGCAAGAAGTCTTAAAGAAGTCGGAATATCGTTAAGTATGGAAGTTGTTAGGATTCTTCATACAGCCTGTCCATACAGCAAAAAGATCTTCTACAGAGTCTATCCTACAGAGCCCTCATCATACAGTAAGAGATATGGTACGTTGGATACAGCAGGAAGACTGTATGTGTTTTACTTGGGAAAAGTAAAACACATCCAACAGGACTAAATAAAAAAAGCTTTAAATCGTTGTGAGATAAACATTGTTTATTCATAAAGTATTTCACAGTTAAAAGCAGAATTTATTGCTGATAGGACAACATTTAATGCGGCTGGAGAGAGACAAGTCTGAACGCTCTTAAGAGCATTTAATGCAAAGACAGAAAAGATGTCTGAAGCATTAAATTTGATCTTCTTTAATTCAAACATTCAGCAACCTCCAAACAGATACGTCAACAGCTCACCAACCAGCAATGTCTACATTTATAACGGATACATTTCCAAGGTTATAAATAGCCCCAAGCAAGAGGAATTTAAAAAAACACTGAAGTTATTCATTATCGCGCATACTCTGACAGATTACTCTGACATTATAGCTATTAAAAAGCAGTATATTTCATGAGCATACAACAGTATCCAAGCGAAGAAATATACCAAGTCCTCAACGCAAACAGCACAGCATACAACAAACGTTCATCAAAGATATAGCTACTGTTTGGAATCGTTCTACCATTACCGTTGAAATTATCATTAGCCCTGTGTGGACTAAAGATCCTTGCGTATTCCGACTGTGTGGGAAGAATAACATTGAAGATGAAGCTTCGATCTGTGTGAGAAGAAGCAATTCGAAAGAGCTCAAGCCAATCTGTGTGAACGGCCCAAAGCTACAGTCCCTGTATCAATTTGTGTGAATGATACAGAGACAGGTTTAGTTAGAGTCACGTAGTTATGTACGTAGTTCTTTACTCCTGTGTGGAGGACCAGTAGACAGGGGTTTACCTCGAACCCCTTTAAACTGTGTGTTATTTACCTTCTGTCTTTACTGTTTTCATTCTACTGTCATTTATTAAGTATACATTGTTAAACCCTGTACGCATCAAGTGTAACACCCCAAACTAGGCGGATATTACAGTGCCGTAGATCCCCAACTGGGACCCACCAGGCAAATGAAAATGAATGAATTACACAAGATAAATGTAGTACCGAACTACATTACAACAATAATTACTCCGATGAGGAGTTTAGTTACAACACACCAGGACAATACCGAATACTAGTGTATTTTATATGAAGATAAAATACACAACACTGAATGAAACGGAGTATTCAAATGAAAGTCTGCAGCGGAAAATAAAAGACAATAACATGAATAACTGAAAGATCGGGGCCCCCTACTAGTATCACCGGGACTCCTCGACATCAACATGCTATTCCCGTGCGTTTGCCTTGCCATGACCTGAAAAACAAAATCCCGGTAAAGTCGATTAACAGAACAACAATCCTCAAGGGTTGAAAAAATACACAATCATGATTTAACTGAAGTTATGAAAAATATCCTTAGTTATGAATTACGCTGAAGAGGGGTATCATAGTACGCCCGTAGTGTTCTGTGCAAGTGTACAAGACGGATGTCCGGACACACCCGTCCTTGTACCTAATTAGTCTCACGGAGGTAATCTGTTACCGTGTGCACAGTCCAATGTATCACTCCCTATACATGGCCATAACGTGCCCGACTAAAAATTCCACACAGCCACATCCGGCCACGCAATATGAACCCAGAAGGTCATATGAACGAGAATGACCGTAATGAATATCAATGAATAAATAATAATCTGACAAAGTCAAGAATGACTCACCGAGATGAGAGTAATAATGAAATGAATGATAACTCAACGAAAAGATTGGAACCGTCGTTCCTTATGACTGAAGTGATTAATTGACAATAACAAGTTTTAATACGGTTAATACAATAATGAATGAGTTATGATTATGAATGAACAACAACAAAAGGGATGAATATCCTTTTAACCGAGTAAGAATTAACTTACTCAATACCGGTGACAATTATCCTTCCACGAACGACGTCCTAATTGAGATATCGGTCGCTCGAACAACCTTGAATTATACAATATCCAACAACCCGTTCAATATACGAATCAAACACGAATATAACGAACTCAAAACGTCGATACGATTAAACTAAATCCATTGAGGCATTAAATCAAACACGTTGCGGCCAAACTCCGATTGTTTACAATCAAACCTCAATATACCAATATTAAATCCCCCAAGAAGTGTTTCAAACCAACAAAACATCTTCAATATGATTAATAATCCAAGACGAATATCCGAAAACGTGATTACAACGACAATTAATCGAAAACCCCCAATTTCAACTCGATATTCAAAGTGTTCTTGGATAATCCCTCAATAATCCAATGAATCCTTATACAAACTCATAATCATATACATATCCCTTCATATAACATGATTATAACGTCCAAAACATCATATCTCAACATAGAATCGAAATCCAAGGTGTTGAAGAAATTACCTCTTGAAGATCCAACCACTTCGATCCGAAGAACACGAGTTTAATCGAGTATCCAAGCTTCACAACCGAATGAAAATGATTAAAAACCACACTCAAGTGATAGGTGAAGAGAATTTTCTCCCTCAAGCCTCTCTCTCTCGTATGAAGGTGGAAGAAATGGAAGGAATGGGCTGAAATGCTCAAAAAACGAATTTAAAGGGGTTGACTGCCCTGTCGGACACGGCCCGTGCCGATCGGCATGGTCACGGCGCGCAACTGGCCGGCAGGGACTCGACCGTGTCCTGCTTGACACGGTCGCGTCGCGGAGGGGCCTTCCGATAGTGACCCGTCCGACAGCGACTCGGCATGACTCGACCGTGTCACAGAACACGGTCGGGCGTCTGCGATCGGTTCGCTTATCCGGAAGAGTTTGACTCGGCCGTGCTGCAGACACGGCCGAGTCCTCGTGGGCGAGAGACGGCATTTCCGGACGACAGCCTGAGCCGTGGGCGTGTCGGAAGTTCGGCCGGTCAGTGATGATCGCCAATGAAAAATGAGCGGGTGAGCTAAAACGACCATAACTCTCTCGTCCGGACTCCGATTGACTCACCGTTTGAACCATTGGAAAGCTAACTCGATGCTCTATAATATTGCAAGGATTCAGAATTTTTGGAGTTACCAAAAATTAATGGTGATCTAACAAAGTCGAACTCATATGCGGAAAGTTGAACAATGGACAATAACGATACACAACTCGAAGTTTCTCCGAACAGTGAATACGGATGAATGAACATGATTGATGAATGATTATAAATGAGTGAAAATCCACTGAGTGACAATCACCGAATGAAATTACTGAATGATAATGACTGAATTACAACCGGGTATTACATACACCCCCCCTTAAAAGAGTTTCGTCCCCGAAACTAAGGGTCAAACAACTCGGGATAACTCTCCCGCATACTATCCTCGGTTTCCCAAGTAGCCTCTTCGACTCCGTGTCTAGACCACTGAATCTTGACTAAAGGAATTGCCTTATTCCTCAACTGTTTGATTTGCCGCTCGAACACTCGTATGGGACACTCCTCATGCAATGATCATCTGCGATCTCGATTTCGTCGAACTGAAGTATGTGACCCGGATCAGCAACATACTTCCGCAATTGCGAGACGTGCAATACATTATGAATTTTGGCTCAACGCCAGAGGTAAAGCCAAATGGTAAGCTAACTCGCCTATTCGATCCAGAATCTCAAACGATCCAATGAATCTCGGGCTCAATTTCCCCTGTTTTCCGAAACGGAAGATACCTCGACTCGGGAATACCTTGACCAAAACGTGGTCACCCATCTCGAACTCTAGTGGTCGACGATTATCTGCATATAATTTCTGTCGACTCTGAGCAGTCAACAGACGACTCCTGATCAAAGCTACCTTCTCCCGGGCGGCTATAAGTATATCGGGCTCGGTGCCGATTGACTCTGATGGGTCGTCCCAACACAAGGGAGATGGACAACGACGACCGTACCAGGCCTCGTAAGGTGCTATCTTCATCGCAGCATGCCAACTAAACTGTATGTGGACTCAAATAACAGTAATTGGGCTTCCCAATCGTCTACTAATCGAGGACGCATGCCCTCAATATGTCCTCTAATGTCTGAATAGTTCTCTCTGATTGTCCGTCGGACTGAGGATGAAAGGAAATACTGAGATTAAGCCGAGTTCCCATAGCACGATGAACTGATTTCCAAAAATGGGATACAAATCGTCCGTCCCGATCGGAAACGATACTCTTAGGAGTACCGTGAAGTCTCACTATCTCCTTGATGAACAACTGGGCCAGTCTCTTGGGACTCCACATATCCTTGATTTCAAGGAAATGAGCTAAATTAGTAAAGCAGTCCGCGATCGCTCAGATCGTATTCATGCCACGAAGACTCGTCGGCAATCTCGTGATGAAATCCATAGAAATGTCTTCCCACTTCCATTCCGGAATAGGGAGAGGTTTTCAGCATACCCGCTGGTCGCTGATGTTCAATCTTAACTTGTTGACAGGTTAAGCATCTCGAAACAAATTCTGCGACTTCTCGCTTCATATTACTCCACCAGTAATTTTGTTTCAAGTCCTTGTACATCTTCTTTGGACCGGATGAACAGAATAAGGGGTAGCATGAGCTTCTCTCAAAATAGAGTTTTTCAACTCGTCATTCGCCGGTACGCACAACCGGTTCTTAAACCTCAAAAGTCCATCCTCGTGGACCACGAATCCAGGGGCTTTCTCCTGAGCCACATCTTCATGGATGCGCAACAATGAAGGGTCTGAACTCTGATTCTCTCTGATGACCTCCTCAAGTGACGATGAAATCTCTAACATACAAAGCTGTCCCTGAACTCGCTGAAGCCAGACCTCGATCTCGGGTCTAAGGAATTCCTGTTGAAGCTCCTTCTGAACTGTTAAACGAGCAAGCATCTGCTCCTAAACGGACTTACGACTCAAGGCGTCGGTGACAACGTTCGCCTTGCCCGGGTGGTAAAGGATCTCGATATCAAAATCTTTGATTAGTTCCAACCACCGCCTCTGTCGCATATTTAACTCCTTGTGAGTAAATATATACTTCAACTCTTGTGATTGGTGAAGATCTGACAGGTGATGCCATAAAGGTAACGACGCCAAATTTCCAACGCGAAAACTACGGTTGCTAGCTCCGGCCGTGGGTTGGATAATTAACCAGCTAATCCGAAGAAACATCGGATTTACTTAATATCTTTCGGAGGTTGCCAATCTCGGATAGTCTCCGACTTCTGAGGGTCGACACGAACTCTGTCAGATGAAATTACATGTCCGAGAAAAGTCACTTCGGACATCCAGAACTCACATTAAGAAAACTTTCCATAAAGTTGCTCTCGTCTCAACACGTCGAGAACCTGACGAAAATGAACCTCGTGTTCCTCTCGGCTACGAGAATAAATCAAAATGTCATCGATGAAGACAACAACAAACTGATCTAAAAATTTGATGAAAACCCGATTCATTAACTCCATGAATACCGCAGGTGCAATAGTTAGCCCGAACGGCATAACTACGAACTCATAATGACCATAGCGTGTACGAAACGCTGTCCTCGCGATATCCGACTCTCGAATCCGCAACTGGTGATATCCAGATCTTAAGTCGATCTGGAAAATCGAGGCTCTGAAGTTGATCTAAAAGATCATCAATACGGGGTAAGGGATACTACTCTTGATCATCACCCTGTTCAACTCCTGGTAATTAATACACACACGAGACGAGCCATCCTTCTCCTTGACAGATCACACTGGTGTTCCTCACGGGGACGCAATCGGTCGGAGATAGCCTTTCTCGAACTACTCCTCAAGTTGAATCTTCAACTCCTGCATTACAGTCGGGGCCATCCGATACGGTGCCTTCGATAAAGGGGCGTCTGGCTCCAACTCACTCCCGAATTCCCTACTCTATGTGAAGGCAACCGGATAACTCTGCGGAAATACATCGTCAATCGATGACAATGATACCAAGAATGTTTGTACATTTCGATTGCCCTCGAATGGTCGATCGATAAAAAGAGATACCAATAATGATTGAACAACTCGATTGCCTTAGAAAGGCCAATCGATGAAGATGATACAATGAATGTTTGAATAACTCGATTGCCTTTGAAAGGCCAATCGATGAAAATGATACAATGAATGATTGAATAACTCGATTGCCTTAGAAAGGCCAATCGATGAAAATGATACAATGAATGATTGAATGACTCGATTGTCTTAGAAAAGCCAATCGATGGAAATGATACAAGGAATGATTGAATAACTCGATTGCCTTAGAAAGGCCAATCGATGAAAATGATACAATGAATGATTGGATAGTTCGATTGCGGAATTTCTCTGCTTTCGTCATAATAATACTTCTTCTGGAACAACGGGGATTACTTCCCTGAAGTACACATTCGACAACCAACGACGGAAAGATAGCGACCAAACGCTAACAAACACTGAGGATAGTATCAAGACGATCAAACCAACTAATACCGAAAATTACATCGTCCTAAGATAAATTCACCACGATTAGATCCACCAACCAATCGCGGTCATTAAGCTTACTTCGGTATGATTCCGAAAATTCTTCCATCGTCAGGTAGACCGATGGTATGAGGTCCACAAGCAATAGGACTATCCCGAAATAAGTCTATTCAAGCATGATTCGAAAATGAATGAATGCGGTGTACCAGCATCAAAAGGTACACACAAGTTGAAATAAAATTACGAGTATACCTGAAATCATTCGGGCCACCGGATCGTCGATCCTCCTCATCACATGAATGCAGGACTTGGCCCCGAACCGGACGCTCCCATCCGATAAATACGAGCTCCAACTCTATTTGCTTCCATTGTCTTAAACAGCGTTGACAAAGCGATCGATTCAAAGCTGGTTGCTTGGGGCTCGAGATGCCGCCGAGCCGACTTGAGTCCCTTCGGAAAAAGCGGGCCCTATGCCCGGCAATTCCTGATTATGGCACGTGTGATTCGCCGGACATTTGGTGCGAAATGACCACCTGTTCTTCACGGTTGAAGCAGTGTGGCTGAACTGGCCGCTCGGGACTGAGATCCCGCACAACTATGCACCGTAGGGGGTCGCTCAGAAATGATAGGACTCACACGAGGCTTCTTGAAGGTTGACTGACCGCCTTCGGATTGATTACGCTTCGTTGATTTCTTGCTGATAAATGAAGGTTGTTGTTCAGCACTTTTCTTAGCAGCTGGCTCATACGGGAGAGTTCTCTCGATTACTCCGGTCAGAGTGGCGCAATGATGATTGAGCAACTGCACATGGGTCATCATGGCCTGCATAAAAGTGAGTGGATCAACCCGAACATCTTCTGATCGAGCCGAGTCCTGGGCACGATTTCCCGGCAGCGAGTGATTATTTCTCGGGTTTCGGTCCGCACCGCGGC
This sequence comes from Orobanche coerulescens, assembly GCA_033398695.1. NCBI lineage: Eukaryota > Viridiplantae > Streptophyta > Magnoliopsida > Lamiales > Orobanchaceae > Orobanche > Orobanche coerulescens. The sequence continues at coordinate 32,558,297 of CM065814.1, read as the reverse complement.
CTCTCCCCGTGCATCCCTTGACAGCTCTCCCCATACTGAAGTAGGAAGGTCGCATAATGATTATATTCCCCGCATGATTATCACGTTATGATTATGTCATGAGATGATGAAAATGAGTATACATGCTTTAACTTAGTGATTATATGAATGATTTACTGAAGTGACATGATTATCTGATGAAATTCTTGAAATGATTATTTTTAATAACTTAACAAGATTAATAATATGATCATCCAGATCGACAACTGAGTAATGAAATGAATTGAGTAATTAATGAATTAACATGATCGTCCTGATCAATAACTGAGTAATGAAATGAATTAAGTGATTAATGAGTTAACATGATCGTCCTAATCACAATGAATGATGATATTTGAGGATTGTTAAATGATGAATGATAAATGAATGACTATTGCCAGAAATTATACCATGGCGTTAGAAATCTTACGCTTCTTAGGTCGATTGGCTCGGCATTTGCACAGTCACACGTGGCGAAAGTCCAATGATACTAGTCTGATGACGATGATTTCAAATGAGACATGACTCGGAAGGTAGTATTCAAAACCACTCTCCGATACCAACTCTGTAACACCCCAAACTAGGCGGATATTACAGTGCCGTAGATCCCCAACTGGGACCCACCAGGCAAATGAAAATGAATGAAATACACAAGATAAATGTAGTACCGAACTACATTACAACAATAATTACTCCGATGAGGAGTTTAGTTACAACACACCAGGACAATACCGAATACTAGTGTATTTTATATGAAGATAAAATACACAACACTGAATGAAACGGAGTATTCAAATGAAAGTCTGCAGCGGAAAATAAAAGACAATAACATGAATAACTGAAAGATCGGGGCCCCTACTAGTATCACAGGACTCCTCGACATCAACATGCTATTCCGTGCGTTTGCCTTGCCATGACACGAAAAACAAAATCCCAAATGGTCGATTAAATGAACAACAATCCTCAAGGGTTGAAAAATACACAATCATGATTTAATCAAGTTATGAAAAATATCCTTAGTTATGAATTACGTGAAGAGGGGTATCATAGTACGCCCGTAGTGTTCTGTGCAAGTGTACAAGATGGATGTCGGACACACCCGTCCTTGTACCTAATTAGTCTCACGGAGGTAATGCTACCGTGTGCACATCCAATGTATCACTCCTATACATGGCCATAACGTGCCCGACTAAAAATTCCACATGACCACACCCGCCACGCAATATGAACCCAGAAGGTCATATGAACGAGAATGACCGTAATGAATATCAATGAATAAATAATAATCTGACAAAGTCAAGAATGACTCACCGAGATGAGAGTAATAATGAAATGAATGATAACTCAACGAAAAGATTGGAACCGTCGTTCCTTATGACTGAAGTGATTAATTGACAATAACAAGTTTTAATACGATTAATACAATAATGAATGAGTTATGATTATGAATGAACAACAACAAAAGGGATGAATATCCTTTTAACCGAGTAAGAATTAACTTACTCAATACCGGTGACAATTATCCTTCCACGAACGACGTCCTAATTGAGATATCGGTCGCTCGAACAACCTTGAATTATACAATATCCAACAACCCGTTCAATATACGAATCAAACACGAATATAACGAACTCAAAACGTCGATACGATTAAACTAAATCCATTGAGGCATTAAACCAAACACGTTGCGGCCAAACTCCGATTGTTTACAATCAAACCTCAATATACCAATATCAAATCCCCCAAAAAGTGTTTCAAACCAACAAAACATCTTCAATATGATTAATAATCCAAGACGAATATCCGAAAACGTGATTACAACGACAATTAATCGAAAACCCCCAATTTCAACTCGATATTCAAAGTGTTCTTGGATAATCCCTCAATAATCCAATGAATCCTTATACAAACTCATAACCATATACATATCCCTTCATATAACATGATTATAACGTCCAAAACATCATATCTCAACATAGAATCGAAATCCAAGGTGTTGAAGAAATTACCTCTTGAAGATCCAACCACTTCGATCCGAAGAACACGAGTTTAATCGAGTATCCAAGCTTCACAACCGAATGAAAATGATTAAAAACCACACTCAAGTGATAGGTAAAGAGAATTTTCTCCCTCAAGCCTCTCTCTCTCTCGTATGAAGGTGGAAGAAATGGAAGGAATGAGCTGAAATGCTCAAAAAACGAATTTAAAGGGGTTGACTGCCCTGTCGGACACGGCCCGTGCCGATCGGCACGGTCACGGCGCGCAACTGGCCGGCAGGGACTCGACCGTGTCCTGCTTGACACGGTCGCGGCGCGGAGGGGCCTTCCGATAGTGACCCGTCCGACAGCGACTCGGCATGACTCGACCGTGTCTTGGAACACGGTCGGGCGTCTGGCGATCGGTTCGGCTTATCCGGAAGAGTTTGACTCGGCGTGCTGCGACACGGCCGAGTCACGTGGCGAGACTTCGGCATTTCGGACGAAATGCAAGACGGGCGTGTCGGACGACACGGCCGAGTTGTCCAGCGATGATCGGCCAATAACTGAAAAATGAGCGGGTGAGCTAAAACGACCATAACTCTCTCGTCCGGACTCCGATTGACTCACCGTTTGAACCATTGGAAAGCTAACTCGATGCTCTATAATATTGCAAGGATTCAGAATTTTTGGAGTTACCAAAAATTAATGGTGATCTAACAAAGTCGAACTCATATGCGGAAAGTTGAACAATGGACAATAACGATACACAACTCGAAGTTTCTCCGAACAGTGAATACGGGTGAATGAACATGATTGATGAATGATTATAAATGAGTGAAAATCCACTGAGTGACAATCACCGAATGAAATTACTGAATGATAATGACTGAATTACAACCGGGTATTACATCAAGCAAGCAGGAGAACACCTAGTTGCTGTATTTATAGCAACTCACTAAACAGACTTCCGCTACGCAATTAACTTCGAAAATCATACAGATTGTTATATCTTTACCATCTAAGCTGTTTACTGTATACTTTGTGACCAACAACTCGTTTCACATTGGTTTTTGGGAAAGTTTGCAAGAAGCTTTGGGAACGCAGTTGAATTTTAGTACGGATTATCATCCTCATACTGACGGTCAATCTGAGAGAACTATTCAGATTCTTGAGGACATGTTGCGAGCATGTGTGTTATACTTGGGCAATAATTAGGAATGACTCTTGCCTTTGGTAGAATTTGCTTACGACAATAGTTATCAGTCGACGATGGGTATGGCACTATATGAAGCCTTATACGGTAGGAAGTGTCGGTGAAAGGAAAATCTTGGGTCCCGAGATGATTGAACAGACAGTAGGTGTGGTGAATAATATTCGAGAGAGGATCAAGATAGCACAGGATCGTCAGAAGTCTTACGACGACAAGCGTATGAAAGATCTCGAGTTCTGTCTTGGCGACAAGGTATTCCTTAAGGTATCTCCTACCAAGGGAATTATTCGTTTTGGTCCAAGGAGCAAGTTGAGGCCAAGATATATTGGACCGTTCGAAATTCTGGAACGAATTGGAGAGTTAGCTTACTGTTTGGATGTACCCCCAGAACTTTCGGCCGTGCACAATGTTGTTTACATATCGTTGTTGAGGAAGTATGTGCACGATCCCGACCACATCATCAACTATACCGCCGTAGAGGTGAACAAAGATCTTACTTATGAAGAACAACCAAAGGTTATTCTCGACCGATCAGTCCGACAGTTGAGGAACAAAGAGAATGTATTTGTCAAAATCCAATGGTGTAACCACAGTAAAGATGAGGCCACTTGGGAGCTCGAAGAAGAACTTCAAGCTCGTTATCCAAATTTCTTCAATCGAGGTATGTCATTTATTTTCGAGGACGAAAATTTTTCTAAGAGGGGTAGGATGTAATATCCGCCATTTTCATAAAATAATATTATTATTTATAATAATATTAGTAATGCATTTCATTTCATTTAGTCTCATTATATTACCGAGTGAGTGATTGTTGTACAATTATTTTCACTTCACGTACAAGTCAACTCATTTAATCTCATTTAGAGGATCATGAATATTTTTACGACATCTCATAGATTCTAAGCTCGAGTCAATTTTATCAATTTAAATTTAGAAGCATTTAACATTAGTTATTGTTATTAATATTATTATAATTATTAATATTATTAATGATAATAATAATAATATTTATAATAGAGAGCAGAATTAATATTAAAAATTTTCATATTATTATTAGATATCATCATCAATTATTTAAAGTCCAATTGGAATTTTTTTTAGCCCAATAGGCCCAACAAATTCTACACCTTATATACTTCTAGGGCTACCTTCTAACTCTAACCTAGGAATATAAATATACTAATTCTGCAGTACAAAAAAAATAGTACACACAATTCACACGGTAGAAAACAACATTACCTCAATGTCTCAACGGCTCCCACAAAAAGCGGGGTAAGGGGGGATCGAATATACGCAGCCTTACCCATGTCTTAACACAGAGAGGCTGTTTCCGGATGATCCAAAATGAAAATCGCATCGAGAATTGCATGGAATGACTAGTACTTCATGAGAAATAGAAGTGCAGCCAGTTTAGTGAGTCATTTTGTTTTATTCCATTATAATCCAGAACCAAAAAATAAGGAGTCTTTGGCACGATAGAAAACTTTACACTAAAGAAAAAGGAGAAATCTGCACTACACAACACAGTACATAGGCAGAACAAAAAAGCTGCACACAAAGTTCGTCACGGCAGAATCAAACAAGAAACTATCTGCCCTTTCTACACATTTCACAACTATTACACAATTATTTCCTCTACAAAATTCTACTGCACATAAAGGAGAGAAGAAGAAGGACGCTGCAACCCAACAAAGAAGTAAAGAAGTTCAAGCTTGACGTCCTTCATCCGACCAAATTCCACTTCGAGTTTCATCCATATTCCATTCAGCATAGCCAAGGTAAACTAATCATCCGAGCCCTTCATTGTTGGTTATACGTTTTGTACCTAATGGTGAACAACTGTAACGATTCGAAACATAAATAAGTATACACTCACTAAATGCCAATTTATCGAGCAGCCCGAGCAACTGAGTTTCTAACAACTCTAGAATCGGACCCCTTCTTCCAATTCAATCACAGCCGAATCCAATTCCAGTCGATCAGACTCCAGCCCGAACGAATTCCAGAATTTTAACCAATACTCAACTCAAGACAAATCGCCTCAAATCAAATCCGGCCACTACCAATACGAAACCTGAACTCTCAACCCGTAAGACCGCCATTTGATTTACAATACGGACTCACCTGCAAATTTAAAATCAAAACTCATCAGACTCTAAACTCTAAAACCATTCAGGCCGAGCCCAAATCCAAAACCCGAAATTTTACAATTATAATCGGACTCAAAATCCATTTTCAGAAATAAGAAACCCTTACCTTCTTATGTCGTGAGATGTTGCCGCCGCACCGCCTGAAGTTGAGGTCACCGCCCGATCTGCGAATCCCGGCCGCCGCTGCTACATGGCACGGGTCGGAATCCGACGGAAAGCCCTTCCGTTCATCACCCAATTTTGGTCCAGCCGTGGTCGACCTTGAGTGTGTGTGTGTGTGTGACGTGTTCTTGAGCGTGTTTTCTGCAAGTTGCGGCCGAGAAGAAATTTTAGAGAGAGAGAGACGAGAGGTACAGAAGTGTAATAAGGCGGTCGTTCGGTTGGGAGGGTTTTATACCTTTTAGGTTTATGTTTTAATCCCAGTTGAACCCTCAATTTTCAATAACCTTTCAATTGACCCCAGACAACTTATAATACCTTCAAACCCAGCCCTTTTTTGACCCAAGTCATTTATAATGTTAAATTTTCAATTAATATTAATAAACGACTTTAATTTATGCATTAGATCTTATTTTCAGTTGTTACATAATAATAAATTATAATATAATAATAATAATTATTATTATTATATGAAGATATTAACAAGGATTTACGGGCTTAGGACTGTGAGTCGAGCATCTTCATATTCAAGTTCCAGCAGCATCATTTTATCAGGTGGGAATTTTCACTATCACATTAATTGCTTTACTTCGACTGCTATGTGATATTTTATTTATGCTTAAAATTGAGGATACATGTTGTAAATCAGGCTCACCTATGTACGTGTAAAGAGGCTATCTTAAGATATATGTTGTGTGGGTGCACCTGCATAACCTCAATAGTCACATGCGTGTTAGATTCAGGTTATATGTGATATTGTGTGTATTTATTCATGTTGAGGAAATTATTACTGATAGAATAACTATTTAATTGCTTTCTATGAATTTGTATATTATTGTGATATGTGTGATTTTCACGAGCTAAAGGAAGCTCACCCCCGCCTATATGGATCCCGCAGGTTAATCCGAGCCGGATGGACGAAGGAGCGATCCGAGAGGGCATATGATGATAGTTTTTTTATTAAACGATGTCTTTCTTTTATATCTTATGCTTTGAAATATTTATTTTATTTGGGAAAACTATTGATTGGTAATAATAGTTTTTTTAAATTTCTTCCGCCGCAATTATGACCTCTTATTTATGACATGTCGCCTTAATTAATAAGCATTTATTTTTGTCAGTGTAGCGGCTCGACTTTGTAGGCGAGAATTTTAATATTCTCAAACGAATTTATTTTTTGTAAAAATTCACCTCTTTACTTATTTTCCCCTATAATTATCCCTAGAAAGTCGGGGCGTTACAATATCAAAGGTAATGAAACTTGGGAGTTCAATCCACAACAAAACGTTCGATACGATCAGCAACACCTCAATATGAATTATAAATTCATAAAGCTTTACACATATGTGAAGTATATAACATTCACAAGAATCACTTATCATTATAACCAAGCAAGATAACTTGCCTCAATTCCGGAGACAAAATATTGTCTTCCCTTTGAACGAGCGAACGACTTCGACAATTAACACTCACTCGAACAAAAAATCTTGAATGAAATATAATTCATTCAATAACATAATCCTGTAATTCCGATATCGAATTCATGGAAATTGACATCTGTTAGGAGTATGTCCTCGAATGCCACTCAGAGGATGTTGAGTGAGGGCATTGTACTTGTAATTATGTAAATCATTAATATAAGACAATGCATGTTTCTTTATTTACTGGCAGTTACTGGCATTCCTAACTCGTAAATATACATATAGAAACAACTCCGTGTATTTGAGAGCAAAACGTTCCACTCCTTATTGGATAAGGGGGTCGGCACTGGAAAGGTTTATAGCTCAAATACTTAATCGTTCGCAAGTCGATGAAACTTGACTGGGCGTTAAGTTTATGTGAAGACTTGTATGACATGTTCTTTGACATGGAGAGTGCCTGTCGAACGCTAATGGTTAGTGGGAGCACACGTTATAGGTATGCTAATTGGATTAGTATACTCGAACCGACTCACCCTCGATTCGTCACACGGATTTCACTACGGGACAGTCAATGATGGAATCGAAAGGTTGTGATAGGTATTCATGAACCTTCGACTTGAGGATTTAGTAGGGATGTGCTTGTGACGTCAAGATTTTCATTAGAGTAGTTCGACCCTATAAACCGGGAGGTGGGGGTCAACCTCGACGTGCATCTTGACGGGCAGGTAGCAGGTCCTACTGAATACCAAGATAGAATTCTGTTTGGCGTATTTTTATACGCTTATTTATCATTATTTTTTATCCATTTGAAGTCTAAATCTGCTTAAATGAGCTTTTAATGCACTATTCTTATATGTTTTGTAGGAAATCGGAGCCCGGAAGCTCGAACGGCGAAAAACGGGCCAAAACGACAATTTTTGGCCTGGGGCCGCGACACAATGAAGCTGAGCCGCGGCACACGCACGGCACAGCAAGGCCCCGAGTGAACTGTACCGGGGGCCGCGGCACGTTGATGCTAAGCCGCGGCCCGTGAAGAAAAACGCGCGCCCAGGTATGCGCTGAAGGTTAGGGGCCGCGGCACAGATTAAGTGAGCCGCGGCCCACGGGGCGGTTTTGATGGAATTGCCGCGTTTCTGGGCCGTTTTTGGAGCCTGTTCTCGACCTAATCCACGGACGCGTTTTGGAGGCTGAGAAAAGTTATAAATAAGCATTGATGGTCGTATCAGATGTGGAGATCGATTATCATTGAGAAAAGAAGAAGAAGCAGAAAACACCAAGGAGCAGAGAGCGGAAGCTAGAGAACGGAGGAATCCGAGCTCTCCGACTGCGTTTGATCTTTATGCTTTCTTTAATTATTTTTGTATTTTTATTTTCTAGCATGTCAGGCTAAAATCCTATTCTAGGATTTTGATGAAACTGAGGTTTTGATGAATTAACTTTCGATTTTGCATTAATATAATTCCCTTTTCTATTGAGTTTTCTCCAATTGTTCTTAATGCTTTCAATTGTGTGGCCTATAGTTGAATTGTTTTAATTACACAACTCGAATCGGGAGAGGAGAGTTGGTAGGGAAAATTGGTGAGAACCGTTTTATCTTATGAGATAGGAATATACTCATAGGAACTACATGGCCTTTCTGAAGATTTCGTGCTTTTTGCCTATTGTCGAATCAATTCACCTAGGAATAGAGTGTGTTATTCGCCTTAGAAAAATCTATTGACCTCGGGAGAGGCGGTAGAGTATTTTAGCAACCTTCGCCTTCAATAAATTGGGAAATCATTAAATTCATATAATCGAGAGTAATTCGGATAAACCGAGGTGGATTCACAATCCTAGATTTATTCCTTATTTGATTTTCTTTGTTAAAACAATCGTTTTTACTGTTTATTCTTTTATTAATTTTCTTTTATTATTACTTGCATCTCAAAATTCGATAGTTCAGATAAAATTAGAATACTCATAAATCGGTAGTTAGTAAGTCAGTCCTCGTGGAAAGATATCTTACTCATCTCTTTATTACTTGTCTACGATAACGTGCACTTGCGTTCACCAAATCTCGCAACAAGTTTTTGGAATACCCCCAAACTTGAACCTTTGCTTGTCCTCAAGCAAAAAGAATCAATTTCAAATAAACAAAAAGTATCGTGAATGATCGTGCAAATCCATAGTGCTCAACTTAGTCAATACTACCCTGAAAATCTCAAAGAATAGTACACGTATCGTAATAGTGAGTCACATCCAGGACACTGATTCCACCAAGTAACCATTTTCAGTGCTAATTAATCGTTCATGAAGAAAATCAAGCTCAAATATTAACAAGCGTGAATTTAACCGACCACCAATAAGAAGGGTTAAAATAAACAAGCCAACTCGCCCAGTCCCACAGTCTAGTGGCAAAATTCAAGAGTTTCATCATCAAAATTACTCCTCGGACAGCATTCCCTTATGTATGATCACAATAAGGATTCGAGTTAACCACTAGGTTCGGATCTCGGGATGTTTTATCGGGATAATCCTAGGGTGGATTTCCATTCTCATGTATTGGGGAACCGTTTGACGTAAAACACACTCATGGGGCACATGGATGTTTCTAGTTACTAAGTCCCCCTCTACAGTGGAGAAAAAACTCGAATAGCAATTCCCGCATGTCAAGGTTGCTGTTTTACGCGAGAGTAAACAACGGGTCACGTGAATACCCCTGGTTACTAGGCTTCCCATCATCGGTAATGCGATAATTCTAAACCATTAGTCTATTCAGGGTTGTCGTTTTACACGAGAGTAAACAACGGGTCACGTGAATACCCCCGGTTACTAGACTTCCCATCATAGAACATATAATATCTCGACTTTTTGGGAAAGACTGCCCGACTCTAAACTCAGTTTAAGCGCCAATTCGACTCATGTTACTGGACGACTAGCTACGCGACAAGTGTAACCAAACATATAGACGACGATTTGAAAATACGTATGTCTCCTTTCTTATACGCTAAAATTTCTACAAAAACGAAAAAATATAGACCTAAATGAATACTCAACGGAAACAGATATCGCTGACTGCAACTCGACTAAAACTCAACCGTTTCTTCCAAGAGAAATCAGTATCATAACATCAGTTTTACACAAAGAAGCACGAAAAATTCACGAATGCAAATAATAACAAGACAAGCAAGGCTAGCGTCAAAAATAACGAAAAATGCAAACGAATAAGTAAGAAGCAATTGAAAGTAAACCCCCCCAAACTTAGGACGTACATTGACCTCAATGAACAAAAATAATAGTATGCAATAAGAGACAAGGTCAAGTACTCCCCTAATGTCCGCTCATGAACTGGTGCCGGCCTCGTCCGGCGAGGAGGGTGGTGTGGCTGGCCGAACTGGTGGAATGAATGACCCGTCCGGGTGCATTACATGGCTCGTCCACGCAGCAAGGTAATCCTGGTGGTAAGCATCCCTCGCTGCCAAGCGCCTTGTCTCACGTCGGTTGGCCCGGCGGGCCTGCTCTCTCATCTCCTCCCGGAAGGCTGCGAGGATGCTCTCTCTCCGTCCGCATCTCCTCTCTCAAGGTAGCTAAGTGGCTCTCTCTCTCCTCATCTCCTCTCTCAAGCCGTCGAACATCGCCTGCAAGTGCTCTCTCTCAGGCGGCGGGCTGGACTCTGCCTGCCCATGTGTCAGAAGAAGAGGCTCGGGGGATTGTTCATGTGTCTCATCAAGAAGAAATTGTAACACCCCCAAGACATTCAGGGCATATTACAGCGCTGTGGACCCCACACTGTGGAATCCACCAGGCTAACGTACCAACAAGACATTCGTCAACGACAGACAATCATCAATAAAATGACAATTTAAATAAGAGACTACAACCCGACAAATAGAATCCAACATCAACCCATTTCCCAAAGCGGGAACGCAACATTAACAATTTTGAAAGGAAGTACTCGAGTACTTAAACCAGTTTTACAATACAGAAATCTCAAAACAAAATATCAATAATAACCGACAGACAGAACACCAATAATCGAGTACTGGACAGTATCATGCTTGCCCATCATCCTCATACGGCTCAAGTGCTCGTTTGTCCCCACGATCGATACCTGAAATACAAAAAGTATTTCCCCCATTTAAGGGGTTAGCGACAACTGCTAGTGCAAGTACAATCCATTTGAACTACATTATAATCAGATGAATATATGCGCCAAAAATCATTTTAGAAAACATTTTATATTCCGGAATATTTACAACGTACAATCACAAAACACATTATCTCCAACAAATCACAATTCAAAGTTAACCGTCGGTACGAGACTCATGGCCACCGTACCCCGCAGAGCCCCATCGGACATCCCTGGGTGGCTAACCACAGTTCGCGATACGCACACTCACGGCACTACGTATCCCTAGAGGTCCCGTCGGACTGTCCCTAGGTGAGCATACACATATCCATCCACAACAACCACGATAAAGCCATAATTCAAATACTAGAACATGTAAACAAATGTAAAGTACTTGCCTTTGAGACATTCTTGAAGAAACGGAAGTGAAACACGACTACGAACGGTCTGGGTGGAAAACGACGATTCCTAAATGAAGGATCAACATATTTCAGTCCCAACGGAGAACAATAATCGATCGGAATACACCCATAATCCCCGATTACAATTCATGACAAAAACGATCAATCGATACGGGCGAGGGTTTACGCAAAATCTCCCTGTATCAATAATTCACGGATTAATTCGAGGAAAATGGATTGAGAATCACTCAATAACAACAACCGGTAGGAAATTACGTAACATAATTGAACAATTTGGAACTAATCCCTAGAATCCCGAAAACCCCCCAAAATTGACAAGTTAGGGTTCTAGATGAAAATACCTTGAATTCAGACGATGGAGGATGATTATGCTGATGATAATATGCTAGCACGACTCTACGGTGATGGAATTTGAAGAGAGCTCCGACCAGTACCGGTGGAAATCGCCTCTGAAATCGCACGTCGAGGAAAACGAAGAGAAAAGAATAAAACTGCAGTTTCTGAACTGCCCGCCGACTTATATAAATTGCATAGTTAGCGCACGCTAACTGACACAAGTAGCGCGCGCTAACGGGGCTTAAAACAGTCCAGTAGCTAAATTACAATCGTTAGCGCATGCTAACAGTAACGTGTTAGCGTACGCTAACTGCACATCGTTAGCGCACGCAAGGGAGAAAGAGTAGCGTGCGCTATCAACACAGCAGTTCAGCACTGCCCAGCCCAGAATGCTGCTGTCGAAGGTACGAAACTCAAAACACATGACAAGGCCAGAATCCAGAAATACGAACACGAAATATACAAGACGACGGAGTTAAGCGCTGAAAGAAAATACAATTCCGACCACCGGAGGGTCCGTAATGCGACAACGAAAAGAGATTCCCTAAACTATTAGGAAATTACAAAAATGGCCCAAGTGACCGAAAATCACCAAACGACGTCGGATCAACGAACCGAAAGTCTCCACACGACCAACTCAATCATACAAACTTGTACAAACCAAGAAACAACGAAAACGAATGAGTTTTACGAGAATCGAACGTTCATACGACAAAACATGTCATAAAATGAAATTACGTGAAAACATCATCAAAACTCGTCCAAATGGAAAAACTCCAAGAAGAAAGTAGATTAAAAATGTCGAAACGGTTATAAGCGAGTCGATAAAAATAGACATACACCAAAAATGGAAACTGTTAAAAATGGAAAGTTACGGATATTACATTCTACCCCTCTAAAATAAAGTTTCGTCCCGAAACTTAAGAATCAAAAAGCTCGGGGTGTCTCGAATGCATATCCTCCTCTAACTCCCACGTCGCTTCTTCTACTCCGTGTCTCGACCATTGCACCTTAACCAAAGGAATGGTTTTGTGCCTTAACTGTTTGTCTCGACGCTCCAAAATCTTGACGGGCCTCTCCTCAAACATAACATCTTTCTCGATCTCTACGTCTCCAAAATCAATAATGTGGGATGGGTTCCGAACGTACTTCCTCAACTGGGAAATGTGAAATACGCTATGCACATGACTCAACGATGGAGGTAAAGCCAAACGGTATGCCAACTCACCGACTCTCTCTAATATCTCGAAAGGCCCAATATATCTCGGGCTGAGCTTCCCCTTTTTCCCAAAACGGAAAACTCTCTTCGTCGGAGACACTCTCAACAGAACATGATCTCCCACCTCAAACTCCAAAGGTCGACGCCTAACATCCGTATAAGACTTTTGTCGACTCTGAGCAGCCAACATTCTCTTCCTAATCAATTCAACTTTCTCCCTCGTCTCCAACACAAGGTCTGGCTCGGTGCCAACTAGATCGGACGGTTCATCCCAACATATCGGCGATCGGCAACATCGGCCATAAAGTGCCTCATACGGCGCCATCTTAATCGACGCGTGCCAGCTATTATTATAAGTAAACTCAATTAGGGTCAAATGCTCCTCCCAGTCACTACTCCAGTCTAACGCACACGCGCGCAACAAATACCCGAACGTCTGAATGGTACGTTCGGACTGCCCATCGGTTTGGGGATGGAAAGAAGTGCTCAAACGTAACTGTGTCCCCAATGCCTTATGTACCGCCTGCCAAAAATGCGATACAAATCGGCCATCTCTGTCTGAAATAATGGTCCTCGGTGTACCATGAAGTCTCACTATCTGCGCGATAAAAACACGAGCCAACTTTTCTGGACCCCAAGTATCCTTGATGCCCAGAAAATGTGCCAACTTAGTCAGTCGGTCTACAATCACCCACACCATATTCTTACCAGTCTTCGTCCTCGGTAGACCCGTGACAAAATCCATAGAGATATCCTCCCATTTCCACTCCGGGACGGAAAGTGGTTTCAACAACCCGGCTGGCCGCTGATGCTCAATCTTGACTTGCTTACAAGTCAAACACTTAGCCACAAACTGAACTATCTACTTCTTCATGTCGTTCCACCAGAAATTCTTTCTTAAATCCTTATACATTTTACTCGAGCCTGGATGGACTGTGTAAGGTGACGCATGAGCCTCTCGCATAATACCCCGTCTCAATTCCGAGTCGTTCGGAACACACAACCGACCTCGGAATCTCAACACTCCGTCCTCATGAATAATGAATCCCGGGGCTTTCCCCTTCCCTACACTCTCTCGAAGCTGAATAAACATCGGGTCCTCCAACTATCCCGATTTAATGTCATCGACCAGAGATGAAGAAATCTCAAGAGTACGCAACTGCCCGGAACTCTCTGGCAGCACAATCTCAATGCTCAATCTCATAAACTCTCGCTGAAGTCCCGACTGGGCCGTGAGTAACTCAAGCGCCCGAAGCGATACCGATTTCCGGCTCAAGGCATCTGCTACCACATTAGCCTTGCCCGGATGATAAAGGATCTCAAGATCGTAATCCTTAATCAATTCCAACCATATCCTCTGTCTCATATTAAGCTCTTTCTGCGTAAAAATGTACTTCAGGCTCTTGTGATCGGTGAAAATCTGACACGACGAGCCATACAAGTAATGACGCCAGATCTTCAACGCAAATACAATTGCGGCCAACTCAAGATCGTGCGTAGGGTAATTCAACAAATGCGGTTTCAGCGGCGGAAGCATAGGCAATCGTCCTCCCGTGCTGCATAAGTACGCATCCGAGCCCTTGGCCCGAAGCATCACTAAAAACTGAGAAACCCTCATTATCACTCGGTAAAGCCAAAACAGGAGCAGTCGTCAACCGTTTCTTCAACTCCTCAAAACTATTCTGCCTGTCATCGGTCCACACAAACTTCTCTGACTTCTGTAACAACTCAGTCAGCGGTCGAGCGAGCTTAGAGAACCCCTCGACGAATCTACGGTAATACCCGGCTAATCCCAGAAAACTGCGGACCTCCTTCACGTTCTTGGGCGGCGCCCAATCCAACACTGCCTCTACCTTATGTGGGTCCACACGAACACCCTCGGCCGAGATCACATGACCGAGAAACATTACCTCCCGCAACCAAAACTCGCATTTTGAGAACTTCGCAAAAAGATGCTGAGTTCTTAAAATATCTAACACGATATGCAAATGACGGGCGTGCTCCTCCTCGCTCCTCGAGTAAATCAGGATGTCATCGATAAAAACGACTACACACTTATCGAGGTATTCGATAAAGACTTTGTTCATTAGCTGCATGAACACGGCTGGGGTGTTGGTTAGCCCAAAAGGCATAACCACAAACTCGTAGTGACCGTATCTCGTCCGAAAGCCATATTCGAAATGTCGGTATCCTTCACTCGGAGCTGATAATACCCCGATCTCAAATCAATCTTCGAAAACACAGTTGCCCCTTGCAACTGATCGAACAAATCATCAATCCTCGGGAGCGGATACTTGTTTTTGATGGTCACTTTGTTCAACTCTCGGTAGTCGATACACAAATGAAGTGACCCATCCTTCTTCTTTACAAATAGGACCGGCGCGCCCCAAGGCGAAGCGCTCGGTCGGATATATCCCATGTCTAGCAACTCTCCCAACTGTTTCTTCAGCTCCAGAATCTCGGCGGGTTCCATACGGTATGGAGTCTTAGAGATCGGTGCTGCACCCGGCTCTAAATCGACGGTAAACTCAACTTCTCGGTCCAGAGGCAAACCCGGCAACTCGTCTGGAAAGACATCAGGATACTCATACACTACCGGAATAGACGAGAGCTCGACTCTCCCTTATTCCGATCTCAAAGCGTAACACCAATAACCCGTGCAACCTCCCCGAAGAAGCCTCACCGCCCTCAAGGCGCTGATCAAGAGTCTCTGGCTACTCCGCTTACGCCCCACGAAAGAATGCTCGGTACCGTCAGAGGCTAACATCGAAACAATCCTCGTTCTATAATTCATGATTGCCCTATGACGGTCCAGCCAATCCTCACCAAGAATCAAATCCTCATCTTTAATATCTATTGCGATCAGATTAGAAGGCCAAACCCTCCTCGCGATACTCACAGAAAAATCTCTAATCTCGCGATCCCCCACGATGCTATCCCCACTAGGAAGTTTAACAACAAAAGGCTCACAAGTAACTAGGCAATCAACATGCAGACGACGCACATAATCCATAGATATAAAAGAATGTGTAGCACCAGAATCAAACAATACGGAAATAGGATGATCAAGGATGTGGACGGTACCTGTAGCCACCATCGCGTCAGGATCTCTGGCTCGTCTCATCTCGTACACTCGGGGCGGAATAGACCCCGCACTAGAAGCTCCCCCTCTAGAAGGCTGTCCACGTCCCCGACCTCTACCAAAACTCTGCTGCGGCTGAGGAACTGTCGGTGCCTGATTCACACTCGGCTCTCCTGCAGCTGGGGCTGATATCTGAGTAACTGGAGCCCGAGTTGCATCCGTACAAAATTTAGCACGATGACCCATCCGACCACAAGAAAGACACTGAATCGGAGGCCTATCACACTCACTCATCATGTGGCCCGGACGACTACAGTTGAAGCACGTAGGACCATGGACAGAACCAGTAGGAGCAGACCTAGAACCGTTTCCTCGACCAACTGATGGCGACTGACTCCCGAAGACTCGCGAACTAGACTGAGCCTTCGGATACCCTCCTGACTTGCCTCCCGAAAACTGACCGTAGGTCTTCTGCTTCTTTCCTTGATTGCCGTTTAGCCATGAAAACGACATCTCGTAAGCCATCGCTTTGTTCTGATACTCTTTTAAAGTCGTGCACCCCAGACCAGCCATGTAGTGGCGCACCCTCGGTTTCATCCGCATATCAAAGTGGCGGACCTTATCAAGCTCATCTCGGACTTGGTTTCTCACATAATGCAGCTGTTGATTGTAGTCTTTGATAGCTTGAGAAATAGGAACATCTTGGGGCTTAGCCTCAAAGAAGGCTCGGATTCTCCCCTCTTTCACTGTCCATGGACAGAATTCATCTTCCATCAGATCCCGAAATTCTGCCCACGTGGCTGCCCGGTCACGCGGTTTCACCGCTTGCCACCACGTTGCTGCCTCCTTGGCGAGGAAGTACTGAGCAATGGGTACTTTCCTCTCCTCAGAACTGTAATATCCGTAATTTCCCGTTTTTAGCAGTTTCTATTTTTGGTGTATGTGTATTTTTATCGACTCGCTTGTAACCGTTTCGACATTTTGAATCTACTTTATTCTTGGAGTTTTTCCATTTGGACGAGTTTTGGTGATGTTTTCACGTAATTTCATTTTATGACATGTTTTGCCGTATGAACGTTCGATTCTCGTAAAACTCATTCGTTTTCGTTGTTTCTTTGGTTGTACAAGTCCGTATGGTTGAGTTGGTCATGTTGATACTTCCGGTTTGTAAATCCGACGTCGTATCGTGATTTTCGGACGCTTGGGTCATTTTCGTAATTTCCTATAAATTTAGGGAAATTCATCTCCTTGTCGTATTTTGGATTCCTCGGTAGTTGGAAGTGCATTTACTTTCGAGCATTCAGCTTCGTTGTTATGAATACCTCGTATTTACACTTTTGATTCTATCCTCGTGTTGTAGTTCGTCGTCGAATCGGTATGCGTAATGGTGTTCGAATCGGTGCATTACGTGCATAACGTCGTTATCCATGATCCATAACGTCGTTATGACCCTTCTGGTCGATCTGAGACATTTGGTTACGTCGTTAACGGCATTGGGTTACGTCGTAACCATCATAACGTGCGTTAATAGCTCGTGTTAACGTCATGCTTATTGTCGGCGTTTTTAAACGACTTAACCTCGGTCGATTTCTTTTCATTCTTCTTCAACCCTTCTCGCGACGTGAGTGTTCTTGAGTGCCTTTGGAGCGATTTGTCGAGAACAATCCATGGATTTCCTTTAGAGATTGATTATTGTGTACCAAGGAGATTAATCTACAACATTCACATCTTCCATCGATCGAATCCAAGGTATTTCCCGGGAACCCTAACTTTAACGAATTTGGGGTTTTTCGGGATTCTAGGGTTTAGTTCGAATTGTTCATCTATATATCGATATTCTTTATCGATTGTGATTATTGAGTGATTCTAAATCCATTTCCTTGATTTTAATCAGTGAATTATCAATACGGGAGATTTTGCGTGAACCCTGCCCGTATCGATTGAGCGTCTATTATCGTGATTTGTAATCGGGGTTTTGGGAGTATTCCTTTCGATTATTGATGTCCGTTGGGACTGAGTTATGCTAATTCTTCGTTTAGGAACATTTGTTTTCCATTCGGATCATCCGTAGTCACTTTTCACTTCCGATTCTTGAAGATGTCACAAAGGCAAGTACTTTACATTTGTTTACATGTTCTAGTATTTGAATTATGGTGTATCGTGGTTGTTGTGGATGGATATGTGTATGTTCACCTAGGAGCGGTCAGCGGGGCCTCTAGGGATACGTATTGCCGTGAGTGTGCGTATCGTGAATCGTGGTTAACCACCGAGGATGTCCGACGGGGCTCTGCGAGTACGGTGGCCGTGAGTCTCGTACCAACGGTTAACTTTGAATTGTGATTTGTTGGAGATAATGTGTTTTGCGATTGTACATTGTAAATATTAGGAATATAAAACGTTTTCAAAAATGATTTTTGGCGCATTATTCATCTGATTAGAATGTAGTTCAAATGGATTGTACTTGCACTAGCAGTTGTCGCTAACCCCTTAAATGGGGGAAATACTTTTTGTATTTCAGGTATTGATCGTGGGGAAAAGCGAGCACCCGAGCCGTATGAGGATGATGGGCAAGCATGATATTGTCCAGAAGTTGATTATTGGTGTTCTGTCTGTCCATTATTATTGATGTCTGATTTTGGGATTCTGTATTATAAAATTGGTTTAAGTACTCGAGTACTTCCGGTTTGAGTTTGTTAATGTTGTGTTCCCGTTTTGGGAAAATGGATTTGATGTCAGAATTTTATTTGTCGGTTATAGTCTTTTATTTAGCTTGTCGTTTTATTTATGATAGTTTGTCGTCGTCGAATGTCTTGTTTGGTACGTTAGCCTGGTGGAATCCACTTTGTGGGGTCCACGACGCTGTAATATGCCCCGAACGTCTTGGGGGTGTTACAGAATATGGTATTAGAGCTTAGGTTTATGGATACCTAGGCTGTCGGTTATTTGGGTCTATTTAAGTGTTGTTTTTGGGACAGTATCACTGCTATGCCATCATCTCAGTACGCCGGTGCTCGTAAGTTTTTCCTAACTTGATTCGTTTCGCTGTTCTGTTCTATTCCTGTCTTAGTACCTTGTTGCGTTTTGCGTTTGAATTGTACTTACCCGTTACTTCTTCAGAATTCCTGCTGGTAGAGGGCGCGGACGCGGTAGGGGACGTGGCGCAGCCGGTGGGGCGGCCATGTCCGATCACTCGGGGCCCGGTCGCGATGCCTTCTTTGTCGGACAGTGTTCCCCCTAGCTCCGAAGGTCAGCAGGACCAGTCTGCTAGCTCCGGTAATGCACATGAGAATGTTGGAGTGGCCAACATTCTGCAACAAGTAGCGAACCAGATGGCGCTGCGGCTCGAGCCGTTCTAGTCGGCCAAGCTAATGCCAACCCGATTACGCCACTGGATCCGGTAATGATAAGTTACTTGGGGCGTGATTCGTATGCGTCCTCATGATTTGATGGTGCTTGAGGCCCTCTGGTTGGGAGAATTGGCTATTCGAGATGGAGAAAGTATTCGAGGTGCTAATTGTTACGAGGAGAGGAAAGTACCCATTGCCCGATACTTCCTCGCCAAAGAGGCAACAACGTGGTGGCGGTGAAACCGCGTGGCCAAGGCGACCACGTGGGCAGAGTTTCGGGATCTGATGGAAGATGAATTTTGCCCATGGCCAGTGAAAGAGGGGAGAATCCGAGCCTTCTTTGAGGCTAAGCCCCAAGATGTTCCTATTTATCAAGCTATCAAGGACTACAATCAACAGCTGCATTATGTGAGGAACCAAGTCCGAGATGAGCTTGATAAGATCCGCCACTTTGATATGCGGATGAAACCGAGGGTGCGCCACTACATGTCTGGTCTGGGGTGCACGACTTTGAAAGAATATCAGAATAAGGCGATGGATTATGAGATGTCTTTTTCTGCGACAGAGACAGCAACCGAAGGAAAGAAACAGAAAACCGCCGGTCAATTTTCGGGAGGCAAGTCAGGAGGCTATCTGAAGACTCAATCTGGTTCGCGAGTCTTCGGGAGTCAGTTGCCATCAGTTGGGCGAGGAAACGGTTCTAGGTCTGCTCCTGCTGGTTCCGTTCGTAGTCCTACGTGCTTCAACTGTAGTCGTCCAGGCCACATGATGAGTGAGTGTGATAGGCCTCCGATTCAGTGTCTTGCTTGTGGTCGGATGGGTCATCGTGCCAAGTTCTGTACGGATGCAGCTCGAGCTCCAATTACTCAGATATCAGCCCCAGCCGCGGGAGAGCCGAGTGTGAATCAGGCACCGACAGTTCCTCAGCCGCAGCAGAGTTTTGGTAGAGGTCGAGGACGTGGTCAGCCTTCTAGAGGGGGAGCTTCTAGTGCGAGTGCATTCGCCCGAGTGTACGAGATGAGACGAGCAGGAGATCCTGACGCGACGGTGGCTACAGGTACCGTCCACATCCTTGATCATCCTGTTTCCGTATTGTTCGATTCTGGTGCTACACACTCTTTTATATCTATGGATTGTGTGCGTCGTCTGCATGTTGATTGCCTAGTTGCTTGTGAGCCTTTTGTTGTTAAACTTCCTAGTGGGGATAGCATCGTGGGGGACCGTGAGATTAGAGATTTTTCTGTGAGTATCGCGGGGAGGGATTGGCCTTCTAATCTGATTGCGGTAGTTATTAAGGATGAGGATTTGATTCTGGGTGAGGATTGGCTGGACCGTCATGTTAGGATTGTATACTGCAAAGCATACTTTATGCTTGTATTACCTAATTTCCCTATTACTACCTATGAGGATATTAATTATATTTAATCACATGTTTTGCATATTAATTCACGTTATGGTTATGCAAATGAAATGTCTAATTATTTTATATTGTAGATAATGTGGTGTGTTGGTGTCACACGGAAGATCACATTATCGGTGCCTTATAAAATAATATAATAGTTCACAACCTATATAATTATTAGACAAATTATATAAAGGGTTGTAGTGTATGCTTGAGAATAGTTGGTCTTGACTATTAGCATACATTAGCGTATTTGCATACGTTGAACAGGATCGAGGTGAGATAGTGTCTTCTGTACTGACTGTAGGAAGAACGTAAATCTCGGATAATTATTATTTCTTAATTCTAAGTATATAATATTTAATTGTGTATTTATAATAATTATTGCTTTGATTTACCATAGGTGAGAGTCAAAATGATCGACTCAATAAGCCTCGTATCTTGGGCAATAATATTGTTTATACGACAATTATTATTATTACTAGAAATCGTGTCCCGACTCGTGCGGGTTGATGATGTCCCCTTGAGGAGCTCGATAATGATTATTATATTAAACCTGCGGTGGATTTAATTCGATATAATAATAAGGTTCGAGTGGTACTACTCTTGGATAAGATATTAATTAATTAAAGCTGTCAGTAGCTTATAATTAATTAATGGACATTCGATATCTTAAACACGGGAAATAATATATTTAATAAGGAGCCCAATTTCGTAATTTGGGATTTTGGTAGGAAGTGCAATATCAACTTTTTAGTGGACTAAGATGATATTAATTGATTCATCATATATTAGGAAGAGTCCTAATAAGGTAAGATGAATTAATTGGGAGTCCTTCCATAATCCTCCTTTAGATCCCTAGTACTAGTCCAAGAGCTTATAAATAGGACATTATGGGGTGTTGGCCGATTTCATCACATACTTGCACAAGAAATTTCGATTTTTCTTCTAAGTGTTTAATTGTGGATCTTGACTTGTGTCTTTGATTCCACAATTAAGATAACACTTTAATTCTTGCTACATATCGGAATTACTTGAAGAAAATAAAATCAAGAGTTGTGAGGCAAGGTAGATTCGGCCGATCCATAAGGTGTCCAAGCAAGTTCCGGTAGCTCGTTGCCCACACAACGTCCGGTTCAAGGCGGATCATACTCTAGAAGATCTGAAGGTAGAGATACAAGGCGATCAAGAAGGAAATAACCAACCGCTTCAAAAGGTAATATCCTATGATCTTGGATCTAGATTAGGATATTTTAATTAATCAACATATTTAATTAATAAATAATAAATAATATTTAAATTGCTTGTTAATCTTAGTAATTAATTAATTAGCATGCCTAAATAGATCTAATGCTCGTAGATGCGTAAAACGCTATAATCATATTTCCCGAACTTCGCTTCCGCTGCGTTTTACTTTCCAACACGTCATGGGGCGATCATGAATTATAGAACGAGAACCGTTTCGATGTTAGCCTCTGACGGTACCGAGCATTCTTTTGTGGGGCGTAAGCGGAGTAGCCAGAGATTACTGATCAGCGCCTTGAGGGCGGTGAGACTTCTTCGGGGAGGTTGCACGGGTTATTGGTGTTACGCCTTGAGATCAGAAGAAGGGGGAGTTGAGCTCTTGTCTATTCCGGTAGTGTGTGAGTATCCTGATGTCTTTCCAGACGAGTTGTTGGGTTTGCCGCCAGACCGAGAAGTTGAGTTTACCGTCGATTTAGAGCCGGGTGCATCCCCTATCTCTAAGACGCCATACCGTATGGCGCCTGCCGAGATGCTGGATCTGAAAAGCTTGATTGGGAGAGTTGCTAGACATGGGGTATATTCGACCGAGTGTTTCACCTTGGGGCGCACCGGTCCTGTTTGTGAAGAAGAAGGATGGATCACTTCGTTTGTGTATCGACTACCGAGAGTTGAACAAAGTGACCATCAAAAACAAGTATCCGCTCCCGAGGATTGATGATTTGTTTGATCAGTTGCAAGGGGCAACTGTGTTTTCGAAGATTGATTTGAGATCGGGGTATTTTCAGCTCCGAGTGAAGGATACCGACATTCCGAAGACGGCCTTTCGGACGAGATACGGTCACTATGAGTTTGTGGTTATGCCTTTTGGACTAACTAACGCCCCAGCCGTGTTCATGCAGCTTATGAACAAAGTCTTTATCGAGTACCTCGATAAGTGTGTAGTCGTTTTTATCGATGACATCCTGATTTACTCGAGGAGCGAGGAGGAGCACGCCCGTCATTTGCATATCGTGTTAGATATTTTGAGAACTCAGCATCTTTTTGCGAAATTCTCAAAATGCGAGTTTTGGTTGCGGGAGGTAATGTTTCTCGGTCATGTGATCTCGGCCGAGGGTGTTCGTGTGGACCCACATAAGGTAGAGGCAGTGTTGGATTGGGCGCCGCCCAAGAATGTGAAGGAGGTCGCGGTTTTAAGGGTTAGCCGGGTATTACCGTAGATTCGTCGAGGGTTCTCTAAGCTCGCTCGACCGGCTCGGTTGTTCTGAAGTCAGAGAAGTTTGTGTGGACCGATGAGAGGCAGAATAGTTTTGAGGAATTGAAGAAGCGGTTGATGACCGCTCCCGTTTTGGCTTTACCGAGTGGTAATGATGGTTTCTCAGTTTTCAGTGATGCTTCGGGCCAAGGGCTCGGATGCGTACTTATGCAGCACGGGAGGACGATTGCCTATGCTTCCCTTCAGCTGAAACCGTACGAGCTGAATTACCCTACGCACGATCTTGAGTTTGCCGCAGTTGTATTTGCGTTGAAGATCTCGCGTCATTACTTGTATGGCTCGTCGTGTCAGATTTTCACCGATCACAAGAGCCTGAAGTACATTTTCACGCAGAAGGAGCTTAATATGAGACAGAGGAGATGGTTGGAATTGATTAAGGATTACGATCTCGAGATCCTTTATCATCCGGGCAAGGCTAATGTGGTGGCAGATGCCTTGAGCCGGAAATCGGTATCGCTTCGGGCGCTTGAGTTACTCACGGCCCAGTCGGGACTTCAGCGAGAGTTTATGAGGTTGAGCATTGAGATTGTACTGCCAGAGAGTTCCGAGCAGTTGCACACTCTTGAGATTTCTTCATCTCTGGTCGAGGACATTAAGTCGGGACAGTTAGAGGACCCGATGTTTCTTCAGCTTCGAGAGAGTGTAGGGAAGGGGAAAGCCCCGGGATTCGTTATTCATGAGGACGGTGTGTTGAGATTCCGAGGTCGGTTGTGTGTTCCGAACAACTCGGAATTGAGACAGAGCATTATGCGAGAGGCTCATGCGTCACCTTACTCAGTCCATCCGGGCTCGAGTAAAATGTATAAAGATCTGAGGAAGAATTTCTGGTGGAACGACATGAAGAAGGAGGTAGTTCAGTTTGTGGCTAAGTGTTTGACTTGTTAGCAAGTGATGATTGAACATCAGCGGCCAGCCGGGTTGTTGAAACCACTTCCCGTCCCAGAGTGAAAGTGGGAGGATATCTCTATGGATTTTGTCACGGGTTTGCCGAGGACGAAGATGGGTATGAATATGGTGTGGGTGATTGTAGACCGACTGACTAAGTCGGCGCATTTTCTGGGCATCAAGGATACTTGGGGTCCAGAAAAGTTGGCTCGTATTTTTATCGCGCAGATAGTGAGACTTCATGGTACACCGAGGACCATTATTTCAGACAGAGATGGCCGATTTGTATCGCATTTTTGGCAGGCGGTACATAAGGCATTGGGGACACAGTTACGTTTGAGCACTTCGTTCCATCCCTGCACGATGGGCGGTCGAACGTACCATTCGGATGTTCGAGGATTTGTTGCGCGCGTGTGCGTTAGTGGAGTAGTGGGAGGAACATCGGCCTTGATTGAGTTTACTTATAATAATAGGCGCACGCATCGATTAAGATGGCACCATATGAGGCACTTTATGGACGACGTTACCGATCGCCGATATGTTGGGATGAGCCGTCCGATCTAGTCGATGCAGGCCGGACCTTGTGTTCTGACGAGGGAGAAAGTTGAATTGATTAGAAAGAGAATGTTGGTGCTCGAGTCGACAAAGTCTTATGCGGATGTTAGGCGTCGACCCTTGGAGTTAGAGGTGGGAGATCATGTTACGTTGAGGTATCCCGACGAAGGGGAGTTTTCCGTTTTGGGAAAAGGGGAAGCTCGGTCAGGAGTATATTGGGCCCTTCGAGATATTGGAGAGAGTCGGTGAGTTGGCATACCGTTTAGCTTTGCCTCCGTCGTTGAGTCATGTTCATAGCGTATTTCACGTCTCCCAGCTGAGGAAGTATGTTCCGGACCCGTCCCATATTATTGAGTTTGGAGACATGGAGATCGAGAAGGATGTTACGTTCGAGGAGAGGCCCGTTAAGATTTTGGAGCGTCAAGACAAACAGTTAAGGCACAAAACCATTCATTTGGTTAAGGTGCAATGGTCGAGACACGGAGTAGAAGAAGCGACTTGGGAGTTAGAGGATAATATGCGTTCGAGACACCCAGAGCTTTTTGATTCTTAAGTTTCGGGACGAAACTTTATTTTAGAGGGGGAGAATGTAATATCCGTAATTTCCCGTTTTTAGCAGTTTCCATTTTTGGTGTATGTGTATTTTTATCGACTCGCTTGTAACCGTTTCGACATTTTGAATCTACTTTATTCTTGGAGTTTTTCCATTTGGACGAATTTTGGTGATGTTTTCACGTAATTTCATTTTATGACATGTTTTGCCGTATGA
Organism: Orobanche coerulescens; assembly: GCA_033398695.1. NCBI lineage: Eukaryota > Viridiplantae > Streptophyta > Magnoliopsida > Lamiales > Orobanchaceae > Orobanche > Orobanche coerulescens. Next base: position 32,532,717 of record CM065814.1, on the reverse strand, counting down.
ACGTTCGATTCTCGTAAAACTCGTTCGTTTTCGTTTCTTCTTGGGTTGTACAAGTCCGTATGGATGAGTTGGTCATGTTGAGACTTCCGGTTTGTAAATCCGACGTCGTATCGTGATTTTCGGACGCTTGGGTCATTTTCGTAATTTCCTATAAATTTAGGGAAATTCATATCCTTGTCGTATTTTGGATTCCTCGGTAGTTGGAAGTGTATTTACTTTCGAGCACTCAGCTTCGTTGTTATGAATACCTCGTATTTACACTTTTGATTCTATCCTCATGTTGTAGTTCGTCGTCGAATCGACTGTGCAGAATTGGTGTTCAGAACTGGGGTCTGTTACGTGCATAACGACGTTATGCATGATCCATAACGTACGTTATGACCCTTCACAATTCAGTACAGACATTTGGTTACGTACGTTAACCAGCATTGGGTTACGTACGTAACCATCATAACGTACGTTAACAGCTCGTGTTAACGTACGTAACGCGCTGTCAGCGTTTTTAAACCTGACTTAACCTCAGTCAGTTTCTTTTCATTCTTCTTCAACCCTTCTCGCGACGTGAGTGTTCTTGAGTGCCTTTGGAGCGATTTGTCCAGAACAATCCGTGGATTTCCTTTAGAGATTGATTATTGTGTACCAAGGGAGATCAATCTACAACATTCACATCTTCCATCAGTCGAATCCAAGGTATTTCCTCAGGAACCCTAACTTTAACGAATTTGGGGGTTTTTCGGGATTCTAGGGTTTAGTTCCGAATTGTTCATCTATATATCGATATTCTTTATCGATTGTGATTATTGAGTGATTCTAAATCCAATTTCCTTGATTTTAATCCATGAATTATCAATACGGGAGATTTTGCGTGAACCCTGCCGTATCGATTGAACGTCTATTATCGTGATTTGTAATCGGGGTTTTGGGAGTATTCCTTTCGATTATTGATGTCCGTTGGGACTGAGTTATGCTAATTCTTCGTTTAGGAACCATTGTTTTCCATTCGGATCATCCGTAGTCACTTTTCACTTCTGATTCTTCGAAGATGTCACAAAGGCAAGTACTTTACATTTGTTTACATGTTCTAGTATTTGAATTATGGCTGTATCGTGGTTGTTGTGGATGGATATGTGTATGTTCACCTAGGGACGGTCAAGCGGGGCCTCTAGGGATACGTATTGCCATGAGTGTGCGTATCGTGAGCGTGGTTAACCACCCGAGGATGTCAGCGGGGCTCTGCGAGTACGGTGGCCGTGAGTCTCGTACCAACGGTTAACTTTGAATTGTGATTTGTTGGAGATAATGTGTTTACGATTGTACATTGTAAATATTAGGAATATAAAACGTTTTCAAAAATGATTTTGGCGCATTATTCATCGATTAGAATGTAGTTCAAATGGATTGTACTTGCACTAGCGATTGTCGCTAACCCCTTAAATGGGGAAATACTTTTGTATTTGGTATTGATCGTGGGGAAGCGAGCACGAGCCGTATGAGTATGATGGTCAAGCATGATAATGTCCATAAGTTGAATATTGGTGTTAATCTGTCCATTATTATTGATGTCTGATTTTGGGATTCTGTATTATAAAATTGGTTTAAGTACTCGAGTACTTCCGGTTTGAGTTTGTTAATGTTGTGTTCCCGTTTTGGGGAAATGGATTTGATGTCAGAATTTTATTTGTCGGTTATAGTCTTTTATTTAGCTTGTCGTTTTATTTATGATAGTTTGTCGTCGTCGAATGTCTTGTTTGGTACGTTAGCCTGGTGGATTCCACAGTGTGGGGTCCACGGCGCTGTAATATGCCCCGAACGTCTTGGGGGTGTTACAAGAACAATTAGCATCCTCAAATACTTTCTCCATCTCGAATAGCCAATTCTCCGAACCAGAGGGGTTGGAAGCACCATCAAACTGCGGAGGACGCATAGGAATCACGTCCTGAAGTAACTTATCATTGCCGGATCCAGTAGGCGGAACCGGGTTGGCATTAGCTTGGCCGACTAGAACGACCTGAGTCAGTAGCGTCATCTGGTTTGCTACTTGCTGCAAAATGTTGGACACTCCAACATTCTCATGAGCATTACCGTAGCTAGCAGACTGGTCCTGCTGACCTCCGGAACTAGGGGGAACACTGTTCGACAAAGAAGGCATCGCCGAATCAGTTTCTGAGTGATCGGACATGGCCGCCCCACCGGCTGCGCCACGTCCCCTACCGCGTCCACGACCGCGTCCGCATCCTCTACCAGCAGGAATTCTGAAGATGTAACGGGTAAGTACAATTCAAACGCAAAACGCAACAAGATACTAAGACAGGAATAGAACAGAACGGTGAAACGAATCAAGTTAGGAAAAACTTACGAGCACCGGCGTACTGAGATGATGGCATAGGAGTGATACTGTCCCAAAAACGACACTTAACTAGACCCAAATAACCGACAGCCTAGGTATCCATAAACCTAAGCTCTGATACCATATTCTGTAACACCCCCAAGACATTCAGGGCATATTACAGCGCTGTGGACCCCACACTGTGGAATCCACCAGGCTAACGTACCAACAAGACATTCGTCAACGACAGACAATCATCAATAAAATGACAATTTAAATAAGAGACTACAACCTGACAAATAGAATCCAACATCAACCCATTTCCCAAAACGGGAACGCAACATTAACAATTTTGAAAGGAAGTACTCGAGTACTTAAACCAGTTTTACAATACAGAAATCTCAAAACAAAATATCAATAATAACCGACAGACAGAACACCAATAATCGACTACTGGACAGTATCATGCTTGCCCATCATCCTCATACGGCTCAAGTGCTCGTTTGTCCCCACGATCGATACCTGAAATACAAAAAGTATTTCCCCCATTTAAGGGGTTAGCGACAACTGCTAGTGCAAGTACAATCCAGTTGAACTACATTCTAATCAGATGAATATATGCGCTAAAAATCATTTTAGAAAACATTTTATATTCCGGAATATTTACAACGTACAATCACAAAACACATTATCTCCAACAAATCACAATTCAAAGTTAACCGTTGGTACGAGACTCACGGCCACCGTACCCCGCAGAGCCCCGTCGGACATCCCTGGGTGGCTAACCATAGTTCGCGATACGCACACTCACGGCACTACGTATCCCTAGAGGTCCCGTCGGACCGTCCCTAGGTGAACATACACATATCCATCCACAACAACCACGATAAAGCCATAATTCAAATACTAGAACATGTAAACAAATGTAAAGTACTTGCCTTTGAGACATTCTTGAAGAAACGGAAGTGAAACACGACTACGAACGGTCCGGGTGGAAAACGACGGTTCCTAAACGAAGGATCAACATAGTTCAGTCCCAACGGACAACAATAACCGATCAGAATACACCCATAATCCCCGATTACAATTCATGACAAAAACGATCAATCGATACGGGCGAGGGTTTACGCAAAATCTCCCCGTATCAATAATTCACGGATTAATTCGAGGAAAACGGATTGAGAATCACTCAATAACAACAACCGGTAAGAAATTACGTAACATAATTGAACAATTTAGAACTAATCCCTAGAATCCCGAAAACCCCCCAAAATTGACAAGTTAGGGTTCTAGATGAAAATACCTTGAATTCGGACGATGGAGGATGATTATGCTAATGATAATATGCTAACACGACTCTACGGTGATGGAATTTGAAGAGAGCTCCGACCAGTACCGGTGGAAATCGCCTCTGAAGTCGCACGTCGAGGAAAACGAAGAGAAAAGAATAAAACTGCAGTTTCTGAACTGCCCGCCGACTTATATAAATTGCATAGTTAGCGCACGCTAACTGACACAAGTAGCGGGCGCTAACGGGGTTTAAAACAGTTTAGTAGCTAAATAACAATCGTTAGCGCACGCTAACAGTAACGTGTTAGCGTACGCTAACTGCACATCATTAGCGCACGCAAGGGAGAAAGAGTAGCGTGCGCTATCAACACAGCAGTTCAGCATTGCCCAGCCCAGAATGCTGCTGTCGAAGGTACGAAACTCAAAACACACGACAAGGCCAGAATCCAGAAATACGAACACAAAATATACAAGACGACGGAGTTAAGCGCTGAAAGAAAATATAATTCCGACCACCGGAGGGTCCGTAATGCGATAACGAAAAGAGATTCCCTAAACTATTAGGAAATTACAAAAATGGCCCAAGTGACCGAAAATCACGAAACGACGTCGGATCAACGAACCGAAAGTCTCCACACGACCAACTCAATCATACAAACTTGTACAAACCAAGAAACAATGAAAACGAACGAGTTTTACGAGAATCGAACGTTCATACGGCAAAACATGTCATAAAATGAAATTACGTGAAAACATAATCAAAACTCGTCCAAATGGAAAAACTCCAAGAACAAAGTAGATTCAAAATGTCGAAACGGTTATAAGCGAGTCGATAAAAATAGACATACACCAAAAATGGAAACTACTAAAAATGGAAAGTTACGGATATTACAGAAATCCTCGTCCCCGAGCATGTGCCGGTGCTCCACCCCACTGGTAAAAGTGAGAAATAATGCGATGATTAATCGGACCCTGGGGTGCTAGCATCGGCTCATCATCCGACCAAGTCATGCCCGACTGGCGGCATAGAGCGCAGATGAGAGAGGGGTGCTTCAGCCCCGTCTTGGCCCCTCCTTGAATGCACAGAAGAATAGATCGGACCAGAAGAGGGGCCACATCAAATCTGAGCTCAGTAGTGATAGCATATAATGTACGAGCGCGAGAGAGTAAAACAGAGCGGATCTGCGAGGTAGGATCGACCCGTGCGCAGAGGAAATACAACCAGGCTCGCCCGAGCCGACTGAGGCGCGAGCTCTTAAAGTAGAAGGCCGAAGAACCCGGGGCACGAGTATCCCAGATGGAGCCGGGCTGTGTGAGTGCCTCGAGCAGGGCCTCCCTCGTGAGGCCACTCATAGCTCGCGTATACCCAGTATCGTCAACCACTGGCAGCTCGAATAATCTCCGAATGGCGGCCACTGAAAAATCCACAGTAATGCCTCGGACGACGACCTGAGTCCTAGTATCTGACTGCGGTATTATCTGCCCTGCCTGAATATACCTCAACAGAGCGCTAGCATAAAACTCCTGTACGATGGAGATCACAGCCGGCTCGGGAGGCGCAGCGAAACGAGCCCACCCCATCTCGTCAATCATCGTCAGAAGCTCACCGTCCTGGGGGGCGGGAGTGAATCCCCGCTCCCGAATCAAAGGTCGATGACGGATCTTTTCATTGAATATTTTATGAATTTCTGGGTCGTAGAATTGGTGCGACTCCAACTCGGCTCAGCTTTGTGAAGTTTCCCCTCTTATGGGGGACGATTGCGTCCTAGCCCTTGTGCTAACCTTCCTCTTTCTAGCCATGGCGAGATCCTGAAAAGATAAACACCGGAAATTACTTAAGCTATAAGGAAAAACAACCCTCTTGACTAAAGGTATGCAAAACGTGAATATAGCGTTGAACGAGCTTGCACCGTCGTGAGAGAAAATTAAAATTGAGCTTTCACGTTTAAACTTGACGTAAGGGTTGGGGTACGCTGTAAATCCATAAACAAATTCGTTGCACATAGTTTCAAAATGTTGGCTTAAAAAATTTTTCATTTATGCATTTCATCAAACACCTTGACTGCATGAGTTCAAATGAAGAACAAGCATTGCAATGGTTTAATCCAATTCCCAACAATAGCAACATCGATCAACAGTCATGACAAAGTGACAATTAACATCAAAATTTCATACATGATCAATAAATACCATCAATAATTCAATCACCATATTCACCATATTCCAACTCAATTTTTGAGAAAACTTTGAAGAAAAACTAGCAACATATAACAATACCTTACTATTCAAATCATGTATCAATTAGGATTAAGAGATTGAGAATTACCTGACTTGGATTGAAGAATGCAAGATGAAGAAGAAGAGAAGGGTATCGGCCGAGTGCTTGTGCGAAGGAAGGGGAAAGACACTTACAATTTTCGGCCGATCGAGTTATAAAAGGGTTGATGGGCTATTCAAATTCGCAACAGGGGCCGCGGCACAGCTTAAGTGAGCCGCGGCCCAGAGTACAGCCTGCCCGGGCTTCTTTGTTCCATCGCCATGTGCTGCGGCTCAGCATACGGGTGTCGCGGCTCAGCATGTTAGTGTGCCGCGGCTAATTCTTTCTCCCATTAGTGAGCGAGTTATATGTCCTATGCGGTTATTGGCAGATGAGATCATAAGTCTTTGGCCAAAGCCTTGGAGCTAGTTGTATTGGATACACGAGAGCTCGATGATCTCGATTTGCATTAACGCATGCATAGCATCAAGTACAGATAGGGTTTGACTGACCGTGACCTTATAACTTGATCGGAACATTTTAAAGAAGGGTTTATACGTATACTGGTATTCACGACAGAATAGTTCTTGAATGATCCCAATCATTCGTTCTCAGTTGGGGTACAGTGTAGGCCGCCAGGCTGGCTAGGTGGTGCTACTACTCTTTGGCTCCTCCCATTTCTGACTGAGACGGACCTACCGAGTCGTGCAATAGGATTGACGACGGAATGTATCAAGCTTGTTATCTCATTATGAATATTAGATATTGGATATCTAAATTTAGGACATGTTTAAATCGATTTATTGGATAATTAATTTACAGCCTAATGAATTAAATAAATTACTGAGTGATTAATTTAATTCATAGATATAATTATTTCTTGGAGAAATTAATTATGTTATTATGTATTTAATGTGATTAATTAATTGAATTAATTAATCGACACAAATACATCGGAACGGAATAGGAGTTTATCTGTTTGGACTCACGGGAGTCCTAAACGGACCGAACTCATCCCGGCTCCTTCAAGATGGCCGCCCATTTTCCCTCCACTTTCCTTTGGTCATAGTCTCCACCTTAATTGGTGGATGACTTATCAAGGAAACAAAATCATTTAATTAATTCCTTTTAATTATTTGGTCTTGATTTAGGACGATTTTATGGAAGAATAAATGTGAAGACAACTCTCACTTCTCAACACCATATTCATTCCATACGTATAGTTGCAAGAGGGGAGAGAGAGAGTGTAACACCCCGATAAGGCGGCCATTACAGTGCCGTGGACCCCACACTGGGATCCACCAGGCGATATCCAAAGTACAGATTAAATACACAATACATGTGATACCGAACCACAAAACATAGTACTTACTCCGATGTGGAGTTTACAGCAGTATGGCCTACGGCCTTATTACACACAGGATCCAAAACATAAGTATAATCCATATGGAGATGAATTATACCTTAAATAACAATACATTTGTTCAAACTTAAAATGAAGCGAAAAAAATAACATTACACGGTACGAACATGACCGGACACGAAAGACTTAGGGCCCACGAACTAGTATCCTTCGAACCCTTCGTCATCACCTTGATCTTCCCGTGCCTTGCCTTTTCCTCGACCTAAAATACAACACAAGTATTTCGCCCAACACAGGGTCAGATATACATGATAAATGATTCTCAAGATAGTATACAATTCACGTATATAAGATTTCAAGAATAACTCCCCGACTAACGAACATACCCCTCGGGCGTATGAACGCTCAGTCACAAAACGTCGAACACATCCAAGTATAAAAATGGACTGTGAGCGACTAAGATAGTATGGCTCGAGAGGGACATCACAGTACGCCCGATCCGAATATGTGTCAGTGCACATGTCTACCCCGTATACGGAATCCAGGATATACGTGGGACAATGTACCTAATTAGCCTCAACGAACTACATCTCGTGTGCACAGCCTTTCACGGAAAAAATATTCACGCATGACTATATATGTGCCCGGCTAAAAATCCTACACAATATCCAATCGGAACGTAGATATGACTCCGGATATGTCACGATGCAACATGACAACGAATTCAATAATTCACTAAATCCGAATAAGGATCGATGACTCACCGAGATGACAACAAGATCAACAATATCAAGGGTCCAAAAGTAACGAACTTGGGAATACAATCCCACGATGAAAACGGGACATCATTAAGAACAACATCAAATCACAAGACACAAGTTTATAAGTGTTTCATATACACGAAATGCATAATCATCATAAGAATTCACACATCATTATAACCAAGCAAGATAACTTGCCTCAATACGGAGGCGTGTAAAGTCCTTCTTTGTCGAACAAACAGCCGACCCTCTATTCAAAATTGGTTACTCGGACAATCAACCTTGAATGAAGTATATTTTATTCAATAATGCGTTCATATGATCATCTATACCAAACTTCGACGAGACAACATCCTAATTCTCATTTGAGTAGTTCAACTTTAAGATGTTGAGCGTTACTCCAAGAACCTCATTCAATACCATTCTATTCTTACAATTGATTACAAGATGTTTACCAAATATTTGCTGGATTAAGATGTGTTAACCAATAATCTCCTACTCTTTAAACTTATCAAGAACATCAAAAAGTAAAATCTGCACTTCAATCAATTACTTATGTTGAGTTAAGTGGTTATAATTCCATATTATGATCATGAAGACCACTACGGGTTCAACACCTTCCTTATAATCTTCTAGTTAACTTGGAAGTTTAAACATTACTCCTCTGGATTCACTTTAGCTTAGGTTCAAGAAGGTGATTCCATACTTCTAATGATCAACAAGGGTTTCTCAAAATATTTTATGGTAATTATTCCAAGAAGTTATTTACATCATAATGAAACAAAGATTATTAGTAGTCTATTGGTGTTATTAGTCCAGGAATAAGAGTTTGGTTTAACTAAACATGATCATCATCATTTAAGATACTAAGAACACAACCTTACAAAACCCTTAACTATCATATTCATCATTAAGTTTGTTGGAAGCTTAACTATGAACATGTTTAGCTTGATTAAATCATCACTAGGTGGAGTATACTTAATCACTATCATTATAACTATGAGATTATAGGGTTAAAACGTATGACATACCTTCAGAATTGAAGAACAATACACCAAGACCACAAGAACACAATCTAAGCTTCAAGAATGACTCCAACTCCCAATCAACAAGCTCCAAAATCTAAATGTAAAGCTCAAACACAAGTTGGAAGAAGGTAATTTTGATCTAGGGGTGCAGGAGGATGATTATCTAGGTGAAAACTCAGAGTTTGGTCGTGCAAAATGAAAGACACAAGTGTCTTTTTATAACAGACATGCTCGTTACGTACGCTACCGGACGGTATTACGCACGTAAGCTCTGTCCGGATGCTACCGGATGAAACACGAACATCGTTACGTACGTTACCTATCAACGCATTACGTACGTAATGTAGGTCAACTAGATTGCCTCCAAAAGATCAGATATTCGAATCCCGTCCGGCCCTACACGCCGAAAGTTGAGATCGGATACGATTACACTGGTTACGTACGTAACAAGCACACCTTTACGTACGTAAAGAACTAAGCATAACGTATGTTATATTTAAGGATTAGCGTACGTTATACCCAGGTTAGTAGCTAAAAAATGTATTAATCTATGCGACGTTGAGAATCCAATATAGTGCGAGTGATCGTTATTATTATGTTTATTTATGATATATTCCAATATCAATAACAATACACAAATGCAACAAGAGTACAACAGTATTTGAATTATCCGAACGATACAACAGTAAGTAAGAATTTCCGTCGGATATTACATACACCCCCCCTTAAAAGGGGTTTCGTCCTCGAAACTAAGGGGTAAACAATTCAGGATACCTCTCTTGAATGCTTCTCTCCGTCTCCCACGTGGCTTCCTCGACCCCGTGTCGTGACCACTGAACCTTCAGTAGGGGAATCGTCTTATTACGCAGTTGTTTGATCCTCCTCTCAAGTATTCGTACGGGGCGCTCCTCATACGAATGATCCTCCGCTAAATCGATCTCATCGAACTGAAGTACATGACTCGGATCAGCAACGTATTTCCTTAACTGGGAGACATGGAACACGTTATGAATTCGGCCTGTGGTCGGTGGTAAAGCCGGGCGATAGGCTAAATCGCCCACTCGGTCCAAAACCTCAAACGGCCCGATATACCTCGGACTCGGCTTGCCTCTCTTCCCAAAACAAAAACTCCTCGAGTAGGGGACACCTTCATTAGTACATGGTCGCCGACCTCGAACTCAAGCGGTCGCGGTTGTCTGCGTAGGACTTGCCGGCTTTGAGCCGTCAACAAACGACTCCTAATTAGGGCGATCTTCTCACGGCCGCTAACAACATATCGGGTTCCGTACCTGTGGTTTCAGATGGATCGTCCCAACACGAGGGGATCTACAACGACGGCCATACAATGCTTCATAAGGTGCCATCCGAATAGAAGTGTGCCCTATTATTATAAGTGAATTCCACCAAGGGTAGTTGGGCCTCCCAATCATCCTTCCAATCGAGAACGCACGCCAAAGATATCCTCTAAAGTTTGGATAGTTCTCTCGGTCGACCATCCGTCTGCGGGTGAAATCTTTGTCTTGAAGTTCAAATGCGTACCCATCGCACGATGAATGCTTTCCAAAATGTGACACGAATCGCCGTCACGATCGATACAATACTCTTAGGGGTACCATGTAACCTTACAATTTCTTTGATAAATAGTTGGGCCAATCTCTCGGGTCCCCAAGTATCTTTAATCTCCGAAAGTGGGCTGATTTGGTCAAACGATCCACAATCACCCAAATCGTATTCATCCCTCGACGACTCGTCGGCAGGCTGGTAATAAAATCCATCGATATGTCCTCCCATTTCCACTCGGGAATCGGAAGCGATTTCAGCAATCCTGCAGGTCGCTGGTGCTCAATCTTAACTTGTTGACAGGTTAAACACCTCGAAACGAATTCTGCAACTTCACGTTTCATACCTCCCCACCAATAATATTGTTTCAAATCCTTATACATTTTGCTAGACCCCGGGTGGATAGAGTACGGGGTAGCATGAGCTTCTCTCAGGATAGAACTCCTCAACTCATCATCAGCGGGTACGCAAACTCGGTTCCTGAAGCGTATCAATCCATCCTCGTGTATCACAAAGCCAGGAGCTTTCCCTTGAGTTATTTCGTCGCGGATTCGAGATAAGAATGGGTCCGTAACTTGCTTCGATCTAATTATATCCTCAAGGGACGATGAAATCTCAAGTGTACAGAGTTGCCCTTGAATAAGCTGTAACCAGACTTTAATTTCCGGCCTCGCCAATTCTAACTGCAATACCCTCTGAGTTGTTAGGCGGGCAAGCATCTGTTCCTGTACTGTTTTACGACTCAAAGCGTAAGCCACTACATTTGCTTTGCCCGGATGATAAAGGATCTCGATATCATAGTCTTTGATGAGTTCTAGCCACCTTCTCTGCCTCATGTTTAACTCCTTCTGAGTAAAAATGTATTTCAAGCTCTTGTGATCCGTAAAATCGGCTGTAACTCCATACAGATAATGACGCCAGATTTTTAAAGCAAACACCACAGCTGCGAGTTCTAAATCATGTGTGGGATAGTTGACCTCGTAAGGTCGTAGCTGTCTTGATGCATAGGAGATCACCTTCCCGTTTTGCATTAGTACACACCCAAGGCCCTGCTTAGATGCGTCACTATACACTACAAAACCTTCCGTTCCTTTTGGTAGGACTAAAATAGGCGCCGAAATCAACCGGCTCTTAAGTTCATCAAAGCTCTGCTGACATGCCTCTGACCAGAAATACTTCTTATCCTTCCTCAACAAATTAGTCATTGGTTGGGCAATTTTGGAAAAACCCTCCACGAACCGCTTAATAACTCGCTAGTCCCAAGAAGCTGCATTTCCTTAACGTTCTTTGGTGGTAACGGCCTCGGATAGCTTCTGTCTTCTGCGGGTCTACTCGCACCCCATCAACTGATATCACATGCCCGAGAAAGATAACTTCATTTATCCAGAACTCACATTTAGAAAATTTTCCATAAAGCTGCTCTCGCCTTAACGCCTCGAGAACTAGATGGAGATGACGCTCGTGCTCTTCATGGTCACGAGAATAGATCAGAATGTCGTCAATAAAAACGACTACAAAGCGATCCAGATAATTAATAAACACTCGATTCATCAGCTCCATGAATACTGCCGGTGCATTCGTCAGTCCAAAAGGCATCACTACGAACTCATAATGCCCATAGCGAGTACGAAAAGCGGTCTTCGAAATATCAGACTCACGAATCCTCAACTGATGGTAACCAGACCTCAGGTCGATCTTAGAAAACACAACAACCCCTTGAAGCTGATCCAATAAATCATCAATACGCGGCAATGGGTATTTGTTCTTAATGGTTACCTTGTTCAGCTCACGATAATCAATACACAGACGTAGGGATCCGTCCTTCTTACGTACAAATAGTACTGGTGCTCCCCAAGGGGACGCGCTAGGTCTAATGTAGCCCTTCTCGGTCAAATCCTCAAGTTGGCTTTTCAGCTCCTGCATCTCAGTTGGAGCCATACGATACGGTGCTTTTGAAAGCGGGGACGTACCAGGCTCTAACTCAATATTGAACTCTATATCACGATGCGGAGGTAAGCCTGGCAACTCATCTGGAAATACGTCTGAGTAGTCTCGGACTACCGGAATATCGATCAATTCAACTGGTCCATCCATTGTCTTGGTCATGTAACACCAATAGCCAATACATCCTTGATTAAGCAGTTTCACCGTTTTCATAGCGCTGATGATTCTCTCGGAACGACTGGGATTATCACCCTGGAAGGTACACTCAAGACCATCGTTAGATGTGACGGTCACTGTTCGCTTGCGGACACTAATTATGGCATCATGACGGTCCATCCAATCAATACCCAAGATCACATCATCTTTAGGTAAATCGACCACAATTAAATTTGACAACCACTCACGGTCGTTCATTCGAATCGAGCAGTCCTGAACTTCACGATTCCCAACAATTCTTCTACCATCGGGTAGACCAATTATATAAGGTTCACAATTGATAACATGCTCTAATTGCAAACGACTCAAACAAGAAGTAGATAAAAAGGAGTGTGAAGCACCAGTATCAAAAAGAACACAGTGCCGAGATTGATCTCGAGAGTACTGCAATCATGCGCCGGGATCTTGAGCCCTCTTCATCTCGTAAACTCTAGGTTTTTCAGCCCCTGCACTGATGTACCGCTTGATTTCCACGTCCCATCCCTTTGTTTGCCCGGTAGTCGATAAGAAGCGGATGGAGGTACACGGTCTGAATCAAGATTGTCTTGGAGCATGAGGTGCTGCGGGAATATGTCCTAGTCCACTCCTACAATAACGAGCACGATGTCCGTTCTTCCCACAAGTATGGCATGACACGGATGGCCTAGGACATTTCGAATTGATGTGCACCGGGTCTCCACAATTATAGCACACAATCGATAGCCGACCGCTCGAGGTTGCGATCCGGTTGGCTTCGATGCCGTAGGTTGCCGTTCGAAGGATTTGCACCGGTTGGGGTCTCTTGAATGTTCCCGGTTCTTTGATCTGGTTGGTTCCTGAATTTCTTGTTGTTAGACTGCGGTTGCTTCTTGGAAATTTCCTTCACGGTCAATTCGTACTCCAGAGCTTTCTCGATGAACTCCGGTAGGGTCACACAATGATGGTTCAACAGCTGCATCCTCATTCGGGGTTTAAGCCTTTTGAGAAAGTATTTGATCTTATCACCTTCTGTGTGGACAATCGTCACGGCAAAAGGGAGAAGTGCCTGGAATTTTTCGGCGATAGATAGTACGTCATCATCTTCGGGCGGTTCCGGATTCAGCAATTCTGATAATTTGGCCTCGCGGAGAGGACCTGGATAGTAACGATCTAGCATGAGATTTTTAAATTCTTCCCAAGTGCATACGCCATCAGCTGGCCTCACCGAAAGCCACCAAGTGTGGGCGCCCTTGCCCAAATAGTAAGCTGCTACGGAGACGCGATTCTCTACTGGACAGTCTACCATATCGAACAATTTCTCGAAGTGTTCGATCCAATGCACGATATCAGCCGGCTCAGAGGAACCTTCAAAAATCGGGGGTCGTTGGCGCGAGATGTCGCTGATGATCCGATTCACCGGCCCGCCATGTACAGGAGGTGGCCCCTGATGCTGGTCGGTAGCATCTCTTTGCATAGTTTCCATTAACTGACCCATTTGGGTCATCTGAGCCATCATGCCCTGCATTACAGTGTAAGGATTGACACGAGCATCCTCGCGTCCACTGTGGTGCGATTGGTCCCTAGAAGGCGAATCACTGCCTGCGGAACTATGCTCTGCGTTCGCACGTCTGTTGGCTCGCGGTATCGGGATTCGGCCCCTTCCGCGGCCTCGTCCCCCTCTGCCACGGCCTCTCAAATTTCTTTCCATACTGAAAGAATCAATTTGTAATGATAATCATAAGTATAGTTCATGATACCAATCAGAATTCACGCTAAGTTAATGGCAGTAAGAAAACGGTTCGTAATGAGTTATCATCACTACGGGAGTCACACAAAATATCATATCGACGTTTGAGTCGAACGATTTCAATCATATATTCAATACAGAATTTTATTTGAATCATCAATCAGATAATTCCTGCGACAAACCCTTAAAATGCCGAGATCAACAAGGAGATCTATTCAGAGATCAATATCATGTCAATAATTTATTCATGGTTCATAGAGTACGTACCGCATTTGGCTCGTAGGATCAGGCGTTCGCACGGGTCACACGTGACACGAAGGTCTCTTGATACTAGTTTAATACACAAAGACTCAAAAGAAAGAAAACGACCTCTAAAAAAACTCTCTGATACCATCTTCTGTAACACCCCGATAAGGCGGCCATTACAAAGGCCGTGGACCCCACACTGGAATCCACCGTGCGATATCCAAAGTATGATTAAATACACAATACATGTGATACCGAACCACAAAACATAGTACTTACTCCGATGTGGAGTTTACAGCAGCATGCCTACGGCCTTATTACACACAGATCCAAAAACATAAGTATAATCCATATGGAGATGAATTATACCTTAAATAACAATACATTTGTTCAAACTTAAAATGAAGCGAAAAAAATAACATTACACGGTACGAACATGACCGGACACGAAAGACTTAGGGCCCACGAACTAGTATCCTTCGAACCCTTCGTCATCACCTTGATCTTCCCGTGCCTTGCCTTTTCCTCGACCTAAAATACAACACAAGTATTTCGCCCAACACAGGGTCAGATATACATGATAAATGATTCTCAAGATAGTATACAATTCACGTATATAAGATTTCAAGAATAACTCCCCGACTAACGAACATACCCCTCGGGCGTATGAACGCTTAGTCACAAAACGTCGAACACATCCAAGTATAAAAATGGACTGTGAGCGACTAAGATAGTATGGCTCGAGAGGGACATCACAGTACGCCCGATCCGAATATGTGTCAGTGCACATGTCCACCCCGTATACGGAATCCAGGATATACGTGGGACAATGTACCAAATTAGCCTCAACGAACTACGTCTCGTGTGCACAACCTTTCACGGAAAAAATATTCACGCATGACTATATATGTGCTCGGCTAAAAATCCTACACAATATCCAATCGGAACGTAGATATGACTCCGGATATGTCACGATGCAACATGACAACGAATTCAATAATTCACTAAATCCGAATAAGGATCGAGGACTCACCGAGATGACAACAAGATCAACAATATCAAGGGTCCAAAAGTAACGAACTTGGGAATACAATCCCACGATGAAAACGGGACATCATTAAGAACAACATCAAATCACAAGACACAAGTTTATAAGTGTTTCATATACACGAAATGCATAATCATCATAAGAATTCACACATCATTATAACCAAGCAAGATAACTTGCCTCAATACGGAGGCGTGTAAAGTCCTTCTTTGTCGAACGAGCACCGGCCCTCGATTCAAAATTGGTTACTCGGACAATCAACCTTGAATGAAGTATATTTTATTCAATAATGCGTTCATATGATCATCTATACCAAACTTCGACGAGACAACATCCTAATTCTCATTTGAGTAGTTCAACTTTAAGATGTTGAGCGTTACTCCAAGAACCTCATTCAATACCATTCTATTCTTACAATTGATTACAAGATGTTTACCAAATGTTTGTTTGGATTAAGATGTGTTAACCAATAATCTCCTACTCTTTAAACTTATCAAGAACATCAAAAAGTAAAATCTGCACTTCAATCAATTACTTATGTTGAGTTAAGTGGTTATAATTCCATATTATGATCATGAAGACCACTACGGGTTCAACACCTTCCTTATAATCTTCTAGTTAACTTGGAAGTTTAAACATTACTCCTCTGGATTCACTTTAGCTTAGGTTCAAGAAGGTGATTCCATACTTCTAATGATCAACAAGGGTTTCTCAAAACATTTTATGGTAATTATTCCAAGAAGTTATTTACATCATAATGAAACAAAGATTATTAGTAGTCTATTGGTGTTATTAGTCCAGGAATAAGAGTTTGGTTTAACTAAACATGATCATCATCATTTAAGATACTAAGAACACAACCTTACAAAACCCTTAACTATCATATTCATCATTAAGTTTGTTGGAAGCTTAACTATGAACATGTTTAGCTTGATTAAATCATCACTAGGTGGAGTATACTTAATCACTATCATTATAACTATGAGATTATAAGGTTAAAACATATGACATACCTTCAGAATTGAAGAACAATACACCAAGACCACAAGAACACAATCTAAGCTTCAAGAATGACTCCAACTCCCAATCAACAAGCTCCAAAATCCAAATGTAAAGCTCAAACACAAGTTGGAAGAAGGTAATTTTGATCTAGAGGTGCAGGAGGTTGATTATCTAGGTGAAAACTCAGAGTTTGGTCGTGCAAAATGAAAGACACAAGTGTCTTTTTATAACAAAGACAACTCGTTACGTACGCTACCCGGACGATACGCACGTAAGCTCGTCCCGCATGCTTCGGATCAAACACGAACATCGTTACGTACGTTACCTATCAACGCATTACGTACGTAATGTAGGTCAACTAGATTGCCTCCAAAAGATCAGATATTCGAATCCCGTCCGGCCCTACACGCCGAAAGTTGAGATCGGATACGATTACACTGGTTACGTACGTAACAAGCACACCTTTACGTACGTAAAGAACTAAGCATAACGTACGTTATATTTAAGGATTAGCGTACGTTATACCCAGGTTAGTAGCTAAAAAATGTATTAATCTATGTGACGTTGAGAATCCAATTATAGTGCGAGTGATCGTTATTATTATGTTTATTTATGATATATTCCAATATCAATAACAATACACAAATGCAACAAGAGTACAACAGTATTTGAATTATCCGAACGATACAACAGTAAGTAAGAATTTCCGTCGGATATTACAGAGAGAAGTATTCTTCATCATCTTCTTCTTTATTCATCTTCTTCATAATTTCTTAGGGAAATTTTGTGAGGAAATATTGAGAAAGATAGATATTCATACACTTAGAGTGATATTAATATCTATAACAAGCTTACTCAACTTGATCTAGCCGCATCTTTGGAGGATAACGAGGTGAGTATTGTTCCGGTCATTTTTCCGGTGCGTGGCAAGTAGAGACGCGGTGCTTTCGGCGTTGGATCGTTCAAGGGCTTGGAGCGGATTGGATTCGTAGAGATCAAGCAAAGCTTGGGGAATAGCTCAAGAGAAGGTTACCATTTAATCAATGGACTTCAAGGGTGAGTCTCTTACAACTCTTGCTTTTCGTTTATATATTCGTATATACGTAGCTCGATCGATCCTCGTAGGGATTCAGATCGATTTAATTTTCGTTTTACCGCTTCCGCTGGGCCTTCGTTTTAGGCACCGAATCCCAACAGTGGTATTGGAGCTTCGGTCTTGCGATCGTATATACGATATTAGCATTTGGAATGCTTGATTAGATGGTGTATGATTTGGAATCACAATCGTATTAATCGTTGATTTTCTATTGTTCATCTAAAAAATTAATTTTTCATGATTTTATGTTACAATATAAATATATTTTTCTTTTGAAAAACTGATTTAAATGAGTAATATAAAGATTAGAAAAATATTATTTTTGGAATCGGGGTGAAAAAACGAGCCGAAAACGTAAACGAACCCGGCAGCTTGGAGCTGTCCGGGCGCTGCCTCGCGGTCTGCCAGCCACTGCCGGACATGCTCGGCATCCTCTCGGCCGCTGCTTGGCAATGGTCTCGGCAGCCTTCCGGCCGTGCTCGGCAGCCTGTGCAGGCCCTGCTCGGCAGCCTGCTGGGCAGTGTCCCGGGCTTGGCCCGGCCGTGTTTTCCGACTCCGTTTTTTATATTTCGTGCGATAATTAATTTCCCACAAATTAAATTGGATTTAATTTGACTAAGATTTAATTATGGTAATTTTATTCTTAGGGGAATTAATTTAATGAAATATTTTCTCGTCCGGAACAAGTTAAAATTGACGGTTGTTTGAATTAATTAGATTAATTCATTTTGAATCGATTGGATCGGTTCCTATTGTTGATTGGATCAATGTATCTCTACGCTTTCCATTTATTTAGTATTTGTTGGATGGATGCTTTTGAATGGGGATGTGGTTCGTGGACTTAGTTTTGAATCGTTCGTTTTATTCGATTGGGTTGTAAAGGCCGTTTTGAGCCTATTTATTAGGATGCAATTTTCAATGTAAAATTTATATGTAATGACGAAGACCAGAGGAAGATCCGTTTCGAGAAGACGAAGATTCAATACGAAGACTTGTAATTAGATTATGGAGTTTTTGTTTTCTAGGAACGGTCCATGAACTACATGTTGGTAGCAACTAGGTTGTGAATGGTTTTTTCATATTGTATGAATGCCACAAACGCGCTAAAATGATTAATATGCAAAGTGTAACGTTAATCGCGAAAATTCTCCCACAATAAATTATTAAGTTTATAAGGTTTCAAGGTTTTCCTTCCCTCCATCGAGTTTTCGGGAAATTGAAATCCAAACCGGATGTGCTATGCTTCCGAGTTATCGGTGTAGTCGTTCGAGGAGGATGGATAAATTACCGGGAGCGCATTGGATGCCTTCGGTTGGAGCAAATTTTATCCCTAGAAACCTGATAGGTTGCCGGATAAGATTCAATTGTGAAACTGATTTGCGTCGATGGTATAAACTTAACTTGTTCACGAACCATAGAAACCGTATAGGTTGAGGGGAGTGAACAAGGGGAAAAATAAGATCGAATCATCCATTAGATGGGTTGGTGTTGGACACCACTTTATGAAAATTAATAGACTAGAAACCTGTTCGGTTGCCCTCTATTAAGATTTACAAAGAACTCGATCACCACTATGAAGTAGAGCGACGATACCTCCGGATTTCACATGGGAGTGTGTTATTCCGATAAAAATAGTGGGAGCTGGGTAACAAGAATAGAAAAGACCTTAATTCTATACTCAGAACATAATATAACAAGTCACTAATTAATCTGTTATACTTAATGCAGACATAACTCTCAATATGACAATGAATCTACTCGCAATTCTACTCGAAATGAACACCTTAATGGGACCTCACTTTGTGTATTGGCTCCGAAATTTGATGATTGTCCTCAGTATAGAGGCACTGGGATACGTCTTGGAGATGGACATTCCGGCGCCTCCTGTGCAGACCGGAGCCAATCAGGAAGAGATTGAAAACCACGAAAAGTGGGTTAAGGATGACATGAAAGTCCGTGCTTATATGATGGCTTCCATGTCTAATGAGCTTCAGAGAGCTCATGAGAAAATGACTTCTGCTAGACAGATTCTATCTCACTTAACCGAACTTTATGATGAGCACAGCAGAACTGCTAGATATGAGATATCCAAGTAACTGTTCGGTTACAAGGATGAAGGAAGGTGAGAAGGTTGGGGAACACATCCTCAAAATGATATCCATGATCGAGATATTGGAGGCTCTTAATTTTAAAATGGATACTTCTCTCCAAACCGACCTTATCCTTCAGTCTCTCCCTGATTCCTTCTCACAGTTTGTTATGAACTTCAACTGCAACGAGATTGCATGTAACTTAGCTAGGCTAATGAACAAACTGGTGACCGCTCAGTCTCAGATAAAGACTCCGCGGATGAAGGAGTCTGCCCTTGTGATTTATGCTAGACTTTGGAAGTCTAAGAATAAAAAGAAAAAGACCAAGAAGCAGACTGGACCACATGTTAAGGACTTCAAGGGAAAGGGCAAGGCCCCAACGGTTCCAAAGAGCAAGAAGAAAGACGCTTATCTCAAGTGCGGTGAGCTGGGCCACTAGGCTAGAGAGTGTCCGATTCTTCATGGCACTTCAGGTACAGAACTTTTAGTTTTGGAAACAAATTGTTCTGCTACTGTTTTTTCTACTTCCTGGATACTGGATTCTGGTGCTAGTTCTCATATTTGTACCGTGAATCAGGATATGGAACAAAGTAGGAAGCTTGGATATGGAGAAGTTATGATCACAATCGGAAGCGGGAATAGTGTCGAGGCGACCGACATAGGATCACTTCTTTTAGGTTTAGAATCCGGCTTTGTTTTGACTTTAGAAGATGTACTTGTTTTGCCTAAGGGGCACAAAAACATTATATCCATTCCGGTCATTGACCGAAAAGGCTTTTCATTTTTCATTGGTGATGGTTCTTGCAAAATTTATTTCAGAAATAAACTAGTGGGTACTGCTACATTGTTAAATGGATTGTATCATCTTAATCTCAACAACAAAGTAGTTGTGAATACTATGACTAGAAAACGTGGTAGGGATGAAACCAATCAAGTTTTGAAATGGCATCTTAGACTTGGTCATGTTGGTCAAACCAAGGTTTACAAAATGGAAAAAGATGGACTTATGGGTCCATTGGGATCAAATCCTTTTCCTACTTGTGAATCTTGCCTCAAAGGCAAAATGACTAAGTCCCCCTTTACAAGGACTTTTGAAAGAGCCGCTGATAAACTGGGATTAATCCATACCGACGTATGTGGTGCCTTGGAAGCAACACATGACGGATATCAATATTTCATTACATTTATAGATTATCATACTAGGTATGGTTATGTATTCTTAATGAAACATAAATCTGAGGCCTTTGAGAAATTCCAGGAATTCAAGGCCCTAGTCGAGAAACAAACTGGTAATCATATCAAAGCACTTCGGTCGGACCGAGGTGGTGAGTATATGAGTACGGAGTTTGACGAGTTCCTTAAGTAACATGGAATAGTTTCACAACTAACACCTCCAGGTACTCCTCAGTTAAATGGTGTGTCAGAAAGAAGGAACCGAACCTTGTTCAACATGGTCCGTTCCATGCTGGGCTATACTGACTTACCAATTTACCTATGGGGGTATGCACTCCTGACTGCCGCTTATATCTTGAATAGATGTCCTTCCAAATCCATTCCTAAAACTCCACATGAGATGTGGGAGGGCTGGAAACCAAGTCTTAATCATATTAGGATTTGGGGATGTCCCGCCTATGTCAAGAAGACTAAGGTGGAAAAGTTGGAAGCTAGGTCCGCGAAGGGACGTTTCATTGGATTCCCATCTGGGACGATGGGATATCTATTCTACATGCCCGAAGATCGAAAGATCGTTGTTGCTTTACAAGCACACTTCCTGGAAGATGAGTTCATTCAGGAAGGCAGAGCAGGTAGAAGTATTTCTTTAGAAGAATACAATGAAACTCCTTGGGAGACACCTGTGCAAGAAACTGGAACTGAACCTTCTGAAACACAAGTACAACCACCTCGTAGGTCTAGTAGGGTGTCTCATTTACCTGAGAGGTATGGGATTGTGCACTTGGAGGAGCTGGGTCTCCATGAGGTTCCAAGTGATAGCCAAGAGACCGACCCAACGACCTATGACCAAGCGATGGTGGATGTAGACTCCACTAAATGGCGTGAAGCTATGGAAGCTGAGATAGACTCGATGCATGTCAATCAGGTCTGGACTCTAGTAGACCGCCCCAAGGGCATAGTGCCTATTGGGAACAAGTGGATCTATAAGAGAAAGACTGATGGTGATGGCAAGGTTGACGCCTATAAGGCCAGGCTTGTGGCAAAGGGTTATACCCAGAAGGAAGGGATCGATTACCATGATACCTTCTCGCCCGTAGCCATAATCAAGTCTATTCGCATGATGCTTGCTATAGCTGCCTACCACGATTATGAGATATGGCAAATGGACGTAAAGACGGCTTTCCTTAATGGATTCCTCGAAGAGGAAATCTATATGGAACAACCTAAAGGCTTTGTGTCCGAAGTCGATATTCAGAAAGTGTGCAAGCTTCAGCATTCCATTTATGGACTGAAGCAAGCATCGCGTAATTGGAACCTTCGTTCTGACGAGGCGGACAAAGAGTTTGACTTCGTGCAAAATGAAGAGGAACCTTGTGTATGCAAGAGGGTTAGTGGCAGCAAGATCGCATTCTTATTACTATATGTGGATGACATTCTACTAATAGGAAATGATGTGGGAATGCTCAGTTCTGTGAAAGCTTGGCTTTCGAGTAATTTCTCAATGAAAGACTTGGGAGAAGCAACCTATATTCTTGGAATTCGACTCTACCGGGATAGAGTGAAGAGAACAATAGGTCTTTCCCAAGCCCTCTATATAGATAAGATCTTAAAGCGATTCAAGATGGATGATTCTAAAAGAGGGTTCCTACCGATGCGACATGAAATAAAACTCTCCTTAAAGATGTGTCCTCAAAGTGAGAAACAACGAAAGGAAATGAGTAATATACCATATGCTTCGGCCGTGGGTAGCCTTATGTATGCTATGTTGTGTACAAGACCTGACATCGCACATGCTGTAAGCATGGTGAGTAGGTTTCAGGCAAACCCAGGTAGGGAACATTGGACTGCCGTAAAGAACATTCTCAAGTACTTGAGAAGGACTAGAGATATGGTTCTGATGTATGGCGGTGGAGAATTGGATGTGGTGGGATACACTGATTCGGACTTCCAAGGACTGAAGGACGACTCGATATCTACTTCTGGCTACATATTTACTCTTAATGGAGGAGCAGTATCTTGGCGTAGCGCCAAGCAAAGCGCGACGGCTGATTCCACCTGTCAGGCTGAGTATCAAGCAGCCTCGGAGGCTTCCAAGGAAGGGTTCTGGATTAAGAAGTTTCTGGGAGAACTTCAAGTGATACCATGTGCTGAGCTGCCTGTTCCACTGTACTGCGACAACGACGGAGCTGTAACGCAGGCCAAGGAGCCGAGGTTTCACAACAGTACCAAACATATTGAGAGGAAGTATCATCTCGTAAGAGAATTTGTTCGCAAGGGATATATTGTGCTGCACAGAGTAGACCCGACCGACAACGTCGCCGATCCACTGACCAAGCCACTTTCTCAGACTAGCTTGGAGCATCATCTGGAGAACATGGGTATTAGATACCATAGTGTGTGGCATTGAGTGCAAGTGGGAGATTGTTAGGAGTATGCTCTCGAATGCCACTCAGAGGATGCTGAGTGAGGGCATTGTACTTGTAATTATGTAAATCATTAATATAAGGCAATGTATGTTTCTTTATTTACTGGAAGTTACTGGCATTGCTAACTCGTAAATATATATATAGAAACTAGTCCGTGTATTTGAGAGCAAAATGTTCCACTCCTTATTGGATAAGGGGGTCGGCACTGGAAAGGTTTATAGCTCAAATACTTAATCGTTCGCAACTCGATGAAACTTGACTGGGCGTTAAGTTTATGTGAAGACTTGTATGACATGTTCTTTGACATGGAGAGTGCCTGTCGAACGCTAATGGTTAGTGGGAGCACATGTTATAGGTATGCGAATTGGATTAGTATACTCGAACCGACTCACCCTCGATTCGTCACACGGAATTCACTCCGGGACAGTCAATGATGGAATCGAAAGGTTGTGATAGGTATTCGTGAACCTTCGACTTGAGGATTTAGTAGGGATGTGCTTGTGACGTCAAGATTTTCATTAGAGTAGTTCGACCCTATAAACCGGGAGGTGGGGGTCAACCTCGACGTGCATCTTGACGGGAAGGTAGCAGGTCCTACTGAATACCAAGATAGAATTTTTTCTCCCGTTAGTGAGCGGGTTATATGTCCTATGCAGTTATTGGCAGATGAGATCATAAGTCTTTGTCCAAAGCATTGGACCTAGTTGTATTGGATACACGAGAGCTCGATGATCTCGATTTGCATTGATGCATGCATAGCGTCATGTACAGATAGGGTTTGACTGACCGTGACCCTATAACTTGATCGAGATATTTTAAAGAAGGGTTTATACGTATACTGGTATTCACGACAGAATGGTTCTTGAATGATCTCAATCATTCGTTCTCAGCTGGGGTACAGTGTAGGCCGCCAGGCTGGCTAGGTGGTGCTACTACTCTTTGGTTCCTCCCATTGCTGACTGAGATGGACCTACCGAGTCGCGCAATAGGATTGACGACGGAATGTATCAAGCTTGTTATCTCATTATGAATATTAGATATTGGATATCTAAATTTGGGACATGTTTAAATCGATTTATTGGATAATTGATTTACGGCCTAATGAATTAAATAAATTACTGGATGATTAATTTAATTCATACATATAATTATTTCTTGGAGAAATTAATTATGTTATTGTGTATTTAATGTGATTAATTAATTGAATTAATTAATCGACACAAATACATCGGAACGGAATAGGAGTTTATCTGTTTGGACTCACGGGAGTCCTAAACGGACCGAACTCGTCCCGGCTCCTTCTAGATGGCCGCCCATTTTCCTCCACTTTCCTTTGGTCATAGTCTCCACCTTAATTGGTGGATGACTTGGAGCATCAAGGGAACAAGATCTTTTAATTAATTCCTTTTAATTATTTGGTCTTGATTTAGGAGGATTTTATGGAAGAATAAATGTGAAGACAACTCTCATTTCTCAACACCATATTCATTCCATACGTATAGTTGCAAGAGGAGAGAGAGAGAGAGAAGTCTTCTTCATCATCTTCTTCTTTATTCATCTTCTTCATAATTTCTTAGGGAAATTTCGTGAGGAAATATTGAGAAAGATAGATATTCATACACTTAGAGTGATATTAATATCTATAATCTATAACAAGCTTACTCACCTTGATCTAGCCGCATCCTTGGAGGATAACCAGGTGAGTATTGTTCCGGTCGTTTTTCCGGCGCGTGGCAAGTAGAGACGCGGTGCTTCGTTCAAGGGCTTGGAGCGGATTGGATTCGTAGAGATCAAGCAAAGCTTGGGGAATAGCTCAAGAGAAGGTTACCATTTAATCAACGGACTTCAAGGGTGATTCTCTTACAACTCTTGCTTTTCGTTTATATATTCGTATATATGTAGCTCGATCGATCCTCATAGGATTCAGATTGATTTAATTTTCATTTTACCGCTTCCGCTGGGCCTTCGTTTTAGGCACCGAATCCCAATAACATCTACAATTCAACACGAATGGTTCAAACTATTCCCACGAATATTAAAGTCCTAATTTATGAACTTCAATACTCCCAAATCATTACTATAACCAGATTAACATATTCGTAACGTTCTTTAATACCCATTGTTGCTACCCAAAATATTATCCGGAGATAGATATTGCTGGAATGGATGGATAGCAAACAAATGCAAGAGCACTTCCGTGAGAAAGATAAATAACACAAGATTTGCCGGGGTTGTTAGTCCCGGGCTTGAATGCTCTCGCGAGATATTATTAATACTAATATTCGGGGATACAAGTACTAATGTAAGAATACAATTACAATGAGTGTAAAGATTCTTGTTATCTTAGCTAGTGAGCGTGTAGATTGCCGGAAGAACCAGATTTGATGCTCTGTGAGTTCTTGTAACAAAAGAGATGAACAGTCGCGGCGGTGAGGGATCGATAGTCTCTCATGGCGAGTATTTAGTTGGATGCTTGGGCTCCTGGGCTTATGAATCTCTTGGAATCTGTCTAGTGGAGACTTGCTGCCTCTGCCGATCGTCTTCTGGACGGGAGATTCGGAGAGAGAAGTCCTGAGATGGATTCCGGCGAGAAAGCAGGGAGCTTGATGGTATATGTGTTCTACTGTATTTCCATGAATGAATTCGGAATGTAAGTGAATGAGAACCTTTTTCCAGTAGGAGGAGGTTCTCTATTTATAGGACTTTTGACATGCCGGGCGATCGCCTTTACTGCATTATAATAATAGGGCGATCGTCTTTTAGCACATGGGCTTGTTCCCTTAAAGTCCGCGGCTGCTGCTGGCAGCCAGCTATACGATCCAATGGGGAGCCTGCACGCGTCCTGAGTTACTGTCACGGGCGGTCCCACTGACAACTTTCGGCGCGCCTGCCGGTAGGTGAGGTAGGTGACAGGCTGTGGTCAAAGGTCTTGTCTGTCAGCAAAGATCTTGTCTGTCAGCGCCTTTTGTGGATCTGCACATGGGTGCTGTTCTGAGATCCAGTCTTCGATGACTTTGACGGGCGATCATCTCTGTTCGGGGCGTAGGCCGATTGTCCTTAGCCGGACAGTAGAGTCGATCACCAGATGCCAAAGGGCGATCGCCTTGGGAGTCGATCGCTAGGTACCTGATGGTGGTCTGGTTCCTTCGACTTGGCTAGCTAGCCATAGTTTGACTGGAGTTGACTTGGTCGCTCGGCCTTATTGTCGATCGCCTGTCGGGATGAATAAATCTTGACACAACAATTGCCCCCCAGCTCGCTCCTATGTTGGAAACGTGGGGTGAGGTGGTTCTCTTGGCGATCGCTGAACTTTTGACGAGCGACTCTGTGTTTAACTGAACTGGCGATCGTCCTTGAGCCGATATACTCTGAGTTTGGACGACCTGGTTGGCCGCTAAACTGCGCGGGAAAAGGCAATGGGCGTGGAAAAGTCTCCGCGCACGTGTCGGGCTTCTGTTGGAGGATACCAACGGTCATTAATGACTCCTCGGCTGATGCGTCCTCGAAAAGATGCGTACGCGGGTCTCGAGGGAGTCAATAAATGCATCGTTTGAGATCCAACCCCTGAGATTTTCCCTTATTGCAAACGAGTCCCTGCCTTCTCCTATAAAAGGGCGCAGTGCTGCAGTCTTCGTCCTCACGCGCACTTACTGGAGAAAGAAGGACTTGCTGAAGATTTTTCTGAAGATCTTAGTGCCGATCGTTGTTCGATTTCATATTTGGGTAAGAAAAAATCCTTTTCTCCTTTCTTTCTTTGAGAATGGCTGGAACGTCATCATCGCATGGAGTGGGTACTAGTTCCGCCGCCGGGACATCGACTGTCCGGGGAGGACCTTCTTCCGACTTCCACCTGGAGACGGCGGCTGAGGCTATTCGGGCCGGAATCGACCCTGCTGAAATCGAGGCTTTATTTAATGAAGCCGACGTCGCTAAGGAGGCGGCTGCTGAAGATAGGCGATCGCAGATAGAGAGAGATCTGGCGATTAGGGCCTACTCGGAGCAGCATAGCGCTTTTGGCCGGGCCTATAAGGCTTTCGCTGAGATTATGGAGAAGTTGGCCGGTCCGACTCCGAGATTCGATTTCTGGGGTTACTGGTCGCCTACCCTTATCAGCTTCCCAAACGGTCGCAGTACCGGGCTGCGCAGCGATCTTTGTGGTCGCTTGGCCAAATCCGGAGTTCGACGACCAGGAAATATCTGGCCGTCTGGAGGACGAGGTTCCACGTTCCTTCAGATGTGGACATGTTCGCGCCGGCGGAGAATGAGCGAGCCGATCAGCCTCCGATGGGTATGGTCGCCGTGAATGAGGCGATTATGGAGGCCGGGCTGCGCTTCCCTCTATCTTCTGCTGTCTCCCACCTGCTGGCCGCTTGGAACGTGGCGCCACTTCAGCTGATGCCGAACGCCTGGCTCCAAATTATCTGCACTCTCACTCTTTTCGGCGGTCACCGCCTGTACCGCCTCCCATCGCCGTTGGAGATGAACCATTTGTTCAAGCTGACGGCTCAGAAAGGGTCGGTCGGCGGTTACCATATTCAGGGCCGATCTGGTCGGGTAATTCACGGAGTCCCGAATAAGATGCGGGGCGATCAGACGAAGTGGTTCTGGGTCGCCGACAAGTGGAGGGCTTCTGCGGGCGACAATCCTTCGGGCGAGCTGGAGATCCCTACTGAGTTTCAGGATAGGAATCCCGGTAAGGGTTTAGACTCTCCCTTCGTTCGGATGCGTTTTGGACTGATCTAATTTGATTTCGGTTTTGCAGGTTTTCACATTCCGGCGGTCGAGGAGCTGCCTTTTGACTTCCTGGTTGTCTGGGAGCGGATAAGGAGTTTGTCGGACGACGACCTTGACGCCAACCGGATCAATAAGGAGAGTCGTTGGTTGTCGGCTCGGCTATTCCGCTTCCCGAGACATCTCTCGGTACCAGGTATGAGTTTCTGCGACCTTCATTTTCTAGGCGATCGCCTTACTTGAGGAAAGTGTCTGACTGTTGGTCGATCGTCTTAACTGTAGAGGTTCGCTTTCCTCGCTTTTTGGAGCCCCCGCCGGAGATCGCCATGTCGAATCCTGGAGTTCTAGGCCGTCTCCGCCACAAGAGGTCGTCTCGGGCCCCACCTGTTGCGTTGACAATTGTTTCGGAGGCGGAACCTCACGTGGAGCCGATCGTGGCTGAGGAGGGAGTTCCGGAGGAGGGGCTTCGAATGAACCGTAAAAGGCCAAGGCCGGAAGAAACTCCGGTTCCTGCCCCTGGCAACGAAGTGCCGATCGCCGCGCCTCCGATCACCGTTCTCGCTCCGGAGAATGAGCCGCCCTCTGCGGCTTTTACGCGGGAGATGGCGATCGCTGACGCCGAGACTCCTCGAGGGAAGCCGTATTTCGGTCGCGACTCCGAGAGGGCTGAGAGGTAGATTGCATTTTTAGGTTGATACTTGCAATTGCGTAAGAGTTGTGTTAACTTTGTTGTATTGATGTAGGATCCGTCGCACAGATCCATCCTGCCCACCGATGGTGCTGGATTTCTTAGCTAGCCGATCTCCTCGCCAGTCCTGCGACATCTCTCAATACGCCAGCAAGGCCGCCTCTGCTCTGCCGAAGGCCTGGACGACCGATCTGGATGCGATCGCTCGTCAGCGATCGGGGAGTTCGATGCAGGCTGTTCTCGCCCTTTCTCTCCAGACGGCGACCATGGCTGTCCAGGCTGCTCAGGAGTTTGAGGGGCGGCCTTGCACTATTCGCCTGCAGGCGGATCTCGAGGCGGCTCGGAAAGAGAACGCCGAGTTTGCCGATAAGATCGTGATGATGGAGAAGGACTCGTTGGAGGTAGCCAAGCGGGCGAGCCACGAGCTTGAGCTGGCGAAGAAGGAAACCGAGTTGTCTCGTCTGGCGGTTGACCGATTTCGGGACCAGATGCTGAATGCCGTCCGGGCGCAGAAGGTTGCTGAGGAGGAGGCCGATCGCCAGAAGGTGACGATCGCTCGGTTGACCAGCGAGCTGGCGGAGTCGAAGGAGAAGGTTGCTGCGAGGGAGGCCGATCTCCAGGGGTCGCAACAAGCTATGGCGGAGCTGAAAGGAGAGGTAGAGGCGACTAAGGCTGATCCCTTTCAAAACTTGGAGTTTGTCAGCGAGTTCGCCTATTATTTGGCGTTCGCCGACTCGATCCGAGCAGCTAAGAAGGGAGGTTTGGAGGTCGGACCTC
Source organism: Orobanche coerulescens (assembly GCA_033398695.1). Taxonomy (NCBI): domain Eukaryota; kingdom Viridiplantae; phylum Streptophyta; class Magnoliopsida; order Lamiales; family Orobanchaceae; genus Orobanche; species Orobanche coerulescens. The sequence continues at coordinate 32,502,990 of CM065814.1, read as the reverse complement.
TTCCTGAGAACTTCAAGGCGTATGCGTTGGAGCATCCTCTCCATTCAGCTTTCTCCTTGCCGATCTTGGATCTTGCGGATATCGGCGTGGATTTGAGCTGGTATCCGACTCCGGCCAATCTTGCTCATCCCGACGCTCCGGAAGATGAGGGGACCGCACCAGATGCTGATGGCGAAGGCCAGGCAGGGGCCTGAGGCACTTCATTTTTGATGTTTTAGCTTATTTCCTTGTAATTCGTATCTTTCTTTTGTAGCATTTAGGCCTTCGGGTGACCATGTATTTTGATCTTTTCAAGTAATGAAATGAACGTTTGAATTTCTGACTTATCACTTGAATGATTGTTATTTTTGAGTCTTTGTTTGACTTTGTACAAATGTGTGAGGAGATATCGTTGCGAGGGTAGTTCCAAATGAATTGATAAACTCATAAAGATAACTTTTTACAACAAATTCGATCGCTGCACAACATCTGAAAAAATGACGATCTTCGTATGTGATTGAATAGCGACGATCGTCTTCGCATAGGTAGTCCGCACTCTTCCCCCTTGTTTTTATTCACTTAGTGGAAGTAAGGGGATGAAAATAATTCGTTGAGTGAGCGGTCTTCAACTTTGTCGAATCCTCGAGGGCGGTCGTCCGTCTTGAGGAACCGTGCACGATCGCGGAGTTCGATGGACCGACTCCCTGATCATGTCTTGATGTGCGAAGACATTGAGTGTCTCTTGACTCACTTTATTATGAGGGTCCTCTGTTAGGCTGCACCTCGCCTCGTATTTAAACGAAGGGCGTGCGGTCTCGGTCTAGAGGAGTCCTTGCGCGGGGAAGCGTCGGATGATTCAACTCCACGCCCGCCGCTTGTTTAGCTCTGCTTCCACCTCGGCCCACCATGAAGATGGCGAACCTCGACGGTGTACGTTGAGACGGGGGTTGTGGCACGTCGCATTGTCCGGGTTCACCACGTTAAATGATGAACCTTTGAGGGTGAGCGATCGTGTCCACTGATTAATTTTGGAGGGCCCTCAGACTACGCCGGCCTCGTATTTAAACGAAGGGCGGGCGATCTTGGCCCAAAGGGACCTTGCATGGCCTAAGCAGTCAGTTCCATCGACCACCAGGACCATGGCTGCACTCTTCCACCTTGGATCGTCATGTAGAGATTGGTAGGGGCCTTGGCTAAGCCAATAAGCTGTCCAACTTGCCCTCCTCGAACAATCTCCAGAGCTGTTTGAGGAGGTCGCGGCATTGGTTGGTGCTGTGGCCGGGACTCTTATGGTAGGCACAATATTGATTGTTGTCCAGGTGACCGTGGTCCCTTATCGCCTTTGGCTTTTTGAGCTTTTCGTGCCCCTTGATGGCATAGAAAATATGTGCCGGAGTTTGGTTGAACGTATGGAGGAGATGGGATTCCATGTCCTCGAAGGCCTTGAGATCTCCGGGTGGCTTGGCGATCGCCTTCTTTGCTTTGGCGATCGCTATATTCTGGACAGGAGGTGGCGTTTCCTCGCCTAGGTGGAGGGTGAGTAGCCTTTGTCTGGCCAGAAAATTGGCAGCCTTAGCGCGGAAGATCGCGTAGGTTGGGGGAATATCCTTGGTAAGATGTCTAAACATGAGTGAATGACCGTAGAATCCCCCCATGACCGAATAGAGAGCGAGCTCGTCACTGACGGGTTCGCCGGTGAGGATGATTTCGTCTACTTGGTCGATGTAATCTGCGTCGGATTCGTCTTTCCCCTGCCTGATTTTCATCACGCGGTGGGGGCCTTCTGGTCTGGCGACCTTGCTGGCGAAGTATGACGTGAATTCATTCGCCAATTTCTTAAAGGAGGTGATTGATCGTGGTGGTAGTGAGGCGTACCACCTATGGGCCAGCTCGCCCAATGTTAACGGGAAGATCCGACACTTGGTTGCATCAGATGCCCCACACCCAGTCATGTAGATTCGGAATTTACTCAGGTGGGTTTCGGGGTCCGATCTCCCCTCATATAGAGGTGTTTTGGGAGGAGCGATCGTTGGTTGTATGGGGGCAAGCTCGATGTGGACCGCGAGTGGCTCGGTCGGCCCGATGATCTTTTTGCTGGCACTTGCCCCAATGTCCAAGAGTGCTTTCATCTCATCGAGCTGGCGTTGTATAGCGGCCATCGTCGTGGCCTGGCTGCTTGCGGCTCGGCGCTCGGAGCGGGAGCCGAGGCGATTGAGTACTGATCCCCTGGCGATCGGGACGGGAGTCAGATGGCTGACCTGCGTTCGGCTGTGAGGTGGGTAGGCCGAACTCCTGGTGACGGATTCGGATTCCGTCTTTTCGTGGTTGGAAACAGGATGCCCCGGCCGTCAAGATGGGTCGCGGCCCAAGCGATCGAATATGGATCCGTCCGGTCGTGCGAGAGCCTTTTCTCGCGAATTGGGGCTTTTTGATGATCGCTCGCTCAGTTGCCCGTTGAATTTCCGTTTTCCCATGCGGCGGACGACCGAGGGAGTTATCGCGGGCGACGCGCATGCTCTCCGTCGCTCCTCTAGGATGGCCATAGCCTCCTCGATCTGTTGCTCGGTTTGGAACTGATCGAGTGAGAGGTTGGGGCCATCTCTCGGGTGCGGGATCGAGAGTCTCGCGTTGCTGCGGCTTCCCCCTGTCGTCGGCTGGGGTTCGGACTGAACCGGGATATGGTGTCCGGCGGTTCGGAGAGCGGCTTTCTTCGATGTACCGGCGGATGTCATGATTCTGTAGGTTTTCTTTGAAGCGCAGTGAGTGTCACTTCAAGTATATGCCCCGAGAACAGTGAGTGTTCTTCGGGACGGTGGGAATAAAAATTTGAGGGTTAGACACCCCCTTCCTCTAGCGCCAATTGTTGCTACCCAAAATATTATCCGGAGATAGATATTGCTGGAATGGATGGATAGCAAACAAATGCAAGAGCACTTCCGTGAGAAAGATAAATAACACAAGATTTGCCGGGGTTGTTAGTCCCATGCTTGAATGCTCTCGCGAGATATTATTAATACTAATATTCGGGGATACAAGTACTAATGTAAGAATACAATTACAATGAGTGTAAAGATTCTTGTTATCTTAGCTAGTGAGCGTGTAGATTGCCGGAAGAACCAGATTTGATGCTCTGTGAGTTCTTGTAACAAAAGAGATGAACAGTCGCGGCGGTGAGGGATCGACAGTCTCTCACGACGAGTATTTAGTTGGATGCTTGGGCTCCTGGGCTTATGAATCTCTTGGAATCTGTCTAGTGGAGACTTGCTGCCTCTGCCGATCGTCTTCTGGATGGGAGATTCGGAGAGAGAAGTCCTGAGATGGATTCCGGCGAGAAAGCAGGGAGCTTGATGGTATATGAGTTCTACTGTATTTCCGTGAATGAATTCGGAATGTAAGTGAATGAGTTCTGAACCTTTTTCCAGTAGGAGGAGGTTCTCTATTTATAGGACTTCTGACATGCCGGGCGATCGCCTTTACTGCATTATAATAATAGGGTGATCGTCTTTTAGCACATGGGCTTGTTCCCTTAAAGTCCGCGGCTGCTGTTGGCAGCCAGCTGTACGATCCAATGGGGAGCCTGCACGCGTCCTGAGTTGCTGTCATGGGCGGTCCCACTGACAACTTTCGGCGCGCCTGCCGGTAGGTGAGGTAGGTGACAGGCTGTGGTCAAAGGTCTTGTGCATCGGCCAAAGATCTTGTCTGTCAGCGCCTTTTGTGGATCTGCACGTGGGTGCTGTTCTGAGATCCAGTCTTCGATGACTTTGACGGGCGATCATCTCTGTTCGGGGCGTAGGCCGATTGTCCTTAGCCGGACAGTAGAGTCGATCGCCAGATGCCAAAGGGCGATCGCCTTGGGAGTCGATCGCTAGGTACCTGATGGTGGTCTGGTTCCTTCGACTTGGCTAGCTAGCCATAGTTTGACTGGAGTTGACTTGGTCGCTCGGCCTTATAGTCGATCGCGTGTCGGGATGAATAAATCTTGACACAACACCCATGATGATCCATCAAATAAGGATTATCAAGAATGACATCAAATAATCATACTTTTTATTATCACATGTCATCATAATTCTCTCAAGAACATTTATCAACAATTGAATATGATGTTCTAGACAATCTTAAACCATCAATCTATTAAGAATTTCGGATTAACCATCAAGTTTAACTTGATTATATCAAGACTATGATAGTTATCTCATAATTCATTATTATCTTCCATTGGGTTAGTTAAACCACCCAAGAACACTATCAATATTTGTACATGATGTTCTAGACAATCCTAATTCATCACACAGGTTAATATTCCTTCCAAAACATGACTATAGCATTTAAAAATCTGTAAGAGTTAAAAACATACTCATATATAAGTTCTAATCATCATATTCTTTATCATGTTTCCATAATAACCAACAATAATCATGTTATCTCTCGACAATTCAACAATACATGAGTAGTCAGCAACCATATCATCATCATTTTAGAATTAAGATAAGATTATAGAACTTACCTCTTGAAGATGAAGAACAACCTAAAATACTTCAAGAATCCACTATAATCCTCAAGCTCCCTAGCTCCAATCCAAGATATGAATCTCCAATGCAAGAGGCTTATAATCACTTAGGATAGAAGGAGGATGATCTCTAAGGGGAAAACTCAGAGTTGGTTCGTGCAAAATGAAACAGGAGACATGTTTGATAACCTGAACATTCTCTAACATAGGCTACCTGCAAGGGTTAACGTTCGTTAACGACCTTTACGTATGCTAACACCTTAGTGTTTACCTACGTAAACATCCCCCAGAGGCTACTGCCTCAAATCACACATCCCCTCGCGTTGTTAAAAATTACGCACGTAAGCTCACCCTCATTACATACACTAATAGAACGACATTGCGTCTGTAATGCCAGTTGACTTGGCTGTCTCAATCGAGTCAAAAATTCCAGTCATGCACGGCCCCGCACGCCGAAAGTTGAGATGCGGTCGGATACTCTCTGTGACGTACATAAACCATTAAGCTTAACGTACGTAACTGTAACACCCCGAGATATTCGAAGTATATTACAGCGCCGTGGACCCCTACATGGGACCCACCAGGCTAAAATAAGGAAACACCACTCGACTAACCATCTCAGTTAGCGAGGACACACACATTTAAATAATACAACATATAAAGATACGCCCGGAGCAACCGACGTAATAAATATCAACCGACAATATAGCAATTTGAGTTAATACAAAACGAAGTTCGGAGTGAAAAGCCTAAGTACTCGCGAGTACAATCTATAAGTTTATAAATGTGGAAACAACCATATCGAAGTAGACAAAAGAAATAAGAAGACCCAAATGCACATGTCAACAACCCTGGCCAACATCCTCGTACTGTCCCAGCGCCCGCTCGTCCGGCAAAACATAACCTGGAATCCATAAAAAGAATTTCCCCAAAACGGGTCCCCAAAGGGGTTAGCAATTACGCTAGTACAAGTAATCAAGGCAAACCATTCGTGTAATATCCGCAATTTTCGATTTCCGGTAATTTCTTTTTTTCAGCGGAAGTCCGTTTTGACGACTCGCTCGTGACCATTTCGTCATTCTGAGAATGATTAATTCTGCACCTTTTGACATCCGAGTTCGTGTCGGTGTCGTTTTGTTGAGTTCCGTGCTTTTTAGCGACTTTTCCGCGCTTGAGTTCGATTCTTGCGAATCTCGCTCAGCTATTTGTTTCGAGTTTCCTGTAAGTCCGTTTAACTTTGTTAGACGTGTTGTGAACTTCTGTTTGGTTATTCGATCACGTATCGTGATTTCCGGGTGTTTTGGGCCATTTTGTAATTTCTTGAATGTTACGGGTATCCATATCTGTAATTGTTGTCTCGACCCGTTTCTTGGTCGCGTATGACTAATTATGGTATTATGTTTTCATTTCGGGTCGTTGATGTTGTCCGCGAACTTTTCGTCGTGTTCGTTAAAACGCGTTTTGAAATCGAGTCGTCGTGCCATGTCGGTGGCGGTGGCCGGACGGTGACGGGTCCTGGCTGGACGGTTGCGGGCACTGGCCGGGCTGACACGGCAGGAACCGGCGTAGCATACGCTATGGCCGAAATTCTGCGCGCGCTAGCTCGGCAGGTATAGCGCACGCTAGCTTGGTCGACCAACGCACGCTATCGGACCGGACAGTGGGGTTTCTGGGGTTCTGGACTCGGGAAGGATCGGAAGGTAGCGCACGCTACGCCGAGCGTAGCACGCGCTAGTTGGCAGGCGTAGTGCATGCTGTCGGCCGACTAGCGTACGTTACCTGGCCGGGCAATTCAGTCCAGAGGGTTCTGGACAGATCGGCTAGCGCACGCTAGCGTCCGCGCAGCGCTTCTCGCGGTCGACAGGCGAGATCCGACCGTGATTGAGTCTTGATGCAGGGCCTTGCGGGCCCCGACCGAGGGTTATCGGCCGAGGCTGCCCGTTAGCGCGCGCTAGTCCGGAAGGTGTAGCGCACGCTAGGCCGTGCCTGTATAAATATGACAGAGTAGCCATATTTTCACCCGTTTTTCATTTCCATCTTTTCCTCTCCGCGGCTGGAGACTTGGCGATCCAGGAGACATGTTGTCAAGCAACTAATCCACGAAGATTGCGAGTTAATATCATCGATTAATCCCTCCATAACCTCCTTTGATCCAGCGAATCAAGGTGAAATTTCCTAGAACCCTATTTTTGGGAGAATTTGGGGTTTTTGCGTTTTCGTCCGATTCGTTCCATGTTGTTGATTAATACACGATGGGTATGATTAATCTTGGTAGTATTCTTGTGTTTAACATCATTTAATCCATTGTTCTTCGTCGAATCGAAGTATATTTCTTGATTTCCTTCGAATTGACTTTTTGGGGGATTTGTCCTCGATCTCGTTTTTCATCCGTTTTCGATGGATCGATTATGGTTAAATGATGTTGTTAAACATATTCTATGGATTGTATATCCATATTTCAACTTGGAATTCCGTTTTCGTGATTTGACGGGACGAATCGTGTTCTTGGCCGTTTTGGGGGAAATCCTTGAACCTTCGTCATTTGTTCTTTGAATTCAGCGGCTTTGGGTTGTACTTTGGAATTCATTTTCATTGTTATTGTTTTCGTTCGTAGTTCATTGTTGTGGATTGTCGTTTGGTGGAGTCGGCGAGTTCGTAGTCGGTTCGTGCCAACCTACTTCGGCCGATTCTCCGCGTTGTGGTTATTCGAGGCAAGTACCTTGCCCATACTTTTCTTATTTTATGGATATGATGATCGATGATCGTCTTGGTGTGTTTGTTTGGTTGTTTGAAATGAAGTTTCAAAAGATTTCGGTTTGGCCTCGTTAAAGGCTTTCTTTCAAAATGCGTGTGTGTTTTGTGAATGGTGTGTTTTGGGAATTGATTATGATTTGATTATTTTGAACGTTGAAGGATTTGATGATGATACTCCTATTGTGTAAAGTTATGGAATCGTGTATTCCGTATTTAATCTTGTTATTGTGTTTTGAAGAGTTTGAAAATGGTGTCGAGTTAGTGGCCATCTCTAGTGAGTATTCTTAATGAACCTACATTCTTAGCATATTAGTATTGCATGAGTAACGTGTGTGTGTGTGTATGCTCACTACGGGTTAGATCCGACGGGGTCTCGGTAGGGGTCCACAAGAGACGTGGATCGACGAGCTTGCTTTTAACCACTACGGGTTAGATCCGACGGGGTCTCGGTAGGGGTCCACAGAGACGTGGATCGATGGTTAATTGTGGTGCATTTTGCAAATGTGATTTGATTATGGCATTTCCGGAAATGAGTGCTTTCGAACGGTTTTCATGATTGCATGCATTGACTAAGTGTGTAAGAGGTAAGTTGTTCGTTTGGCCTACTTGGCTAGGATGGCACTAGAGTACTTTGTTGTTTGTGTTAAATCCTTTATTTGTGGATTTTGATGTTGGGAGACGAACCTTGTGGTCGTTCTTGTGTACTGTGAGTTGATGAGATTGGGGCTAAAATCCCAACGTTTTTGTAAAGGTCATTTGACGGATTTGGGGCTAAAATCCCAAAAGTTTGGTAAAGGTTATTTTACGGAGAGTAAACTTTTGGGGCGGTGACCCCTTTTGTCTTTTGGATTTTGAAAAGTAGGATTTGATAATCCTAAATTGTTTTCTATTAAAACTCTCGATGGCATTCTAAACTGTTTTTATAAATTTTTCCATTGATTTGTGATCTTTCGATTTTAGAACGTTTTCTCAAATTCTTGCCTCGGGAAGTGCTTTTCATTTCGTTTGGATCTTTGAGGATCCTTGGTTATTTTTATTCGTGGAATGTGAATTGTATGGCTCGTATTTGCACTTTGTTCTTGCACTAGCAAAACAGTGGAGTTTTGCTAACCCCCGAGTATTCGGGGGGTGGATGTCTGTTTTTGCATTCAGGTTTTGGAGCATAACACAGGGTCGGCACGAAGGATGATGAAAGATGATCGATACTAATCACATGAGGAATCGTACTTTGTTTATTGGTTCAGTTGTACTCTATTTTTCCGCTGCTATATTTTCCCGTTGTACGGGTGTGGTTGTATTTTGACCCCTGCGTGGGCATGAGTTGTATTTGAGTTGTATGTATTTGTTGAAAGACCAAATCGGTCTACTGAGTCATTTTAGCCTTAAAGGCATGGTTGAGTTGTTATATGTCGTTACCAGCCTGGTAGATCCTTGAGGAAAGGTTCTACGGCGTGTAATATCCCTGAGCGGATTGGGGGTGTTACAGAAATGGTATCGGAGCTTAGGTTGTGGAAACCTAGGCTGTCGGGACAAGTCGTGTTGTTTGAGTCTTGTTTCGTCGGATTTTATCTGACCGAGTCTTGTCGCGACGCATCGTTTGTGTTTGTTGGTCGTGATTAGTATCGTGGGGCGATCATCATCTTCGTGCGACCTGTGGAAGTAAGTCTCCCTTCTTTGTGTTGTGCCTCGTGTGACACGAGCTATTTTTATGATTATTTGTTAAGTGGTGGAATCCTTATGTGGATTTTGATTTCACGATATGTATTTAGTCGACTCTCGTATTTGATTTATACGAGGAGTGTCGTCGCTTGTGATGTCCTTTTATTGTTGTTTTTGTCCGTTGCTGATGATTTTCGAATCGATTTGCACGTTTTACAAGTTTTCTTGTGGAGGCTTTGTGCTTATACGCGTTCGACTTGTTCACTAGACAGTGCGGGAGGGTCCTTAGAGGCCTCGAATGGGGTCAGTGGTTTTGTTATGAATGTGGTATTTTATCGTTTATTTCCGTTTAAAGACATGTATTGTCTTGATTTTAAACGTTTTGATGCGTGTACTAGGAGTTGTTTTAGTGAACGTCGATATGTGTGAGTTTTGGGCATTCTGGCCTACTAGATTTTTGAAAACCTTGAGTATCTTAGAAAAATAAATTTCGAGACATACTTTTCAAATGAGTTATTTTCTTGTGGTACATCCAAGGTGCCACAATGTATTTCAAAAAATTTCTACTTCGAGGACCAAAATGCTTTGAGATATTTTCGATGTTTTAGAAACACTTTTATTTAGACCCGAGGGTCGAATATTCTGAAAGTTTTCACTAAGAGAAAGTGTCCTCATTTTTATCAAATGCGAAATGGTTCTCCAAAGTCTCGATAACGATGTTTCACATTTGTACTTTTTGAAAGGTGATATTCAAGATCAACCGGTGTTCTTCTAAATTATTTTCAAAATGAGGTTTTCGTTTTTAAAACCTATCCATTCCCGTCTGAGGGCTGGGTATGTATGTACGATGTTCGCGTTGTCATTTTGATGTTTGCTCCCGAGTATGACCGAATTGGCGGTGTGAGCGTTGAGTCGTTTTCCACACATTTGTTGTATTAGCCCCCTGTGAGAGGCGGGATGTTGGTATTGAATGTTGCCATCTCATGGTGATTTCTGCATTATCGCGCATGTGCGAGCTGTTAGATCTTGGTTTGGTATGACCGTGTGCATCGGTGATGGTTCCATTATGTGTCGGTTGTTTAATGTCTTGTTACCTTGCTCCCATTTTTGTGAATTTCGTGGACGAGGTCGGAGGTAATACCCGTACTATTTTGACTTCGGTATTTTCTCTTTCTCCAGTCTATCGATTCGCTCATGTTTGTTGATACTTTATGAACTTGTTCGGTATTTTAGTTTCATCGTCCGAACGAGCTGTGATCTTGTTTTGAGTCGATCTGGTTATCGCTGTGACTTTTTCGAGTTCGGTTCGATTCTTGTGAACCTTGTTCGGGAGTAACATCTTTTGGTTCTATTAGTTCTTTATTTGAAGTGGATCAGATTTTGAACTTCTGTATTTTCGACTCTATCGACTCGTTTATGCTCGTTAACATTTTCTGAGCTTGCCCTGTCCCTTGCTTTTGTTGATCGAACGAGTGTGGTATTGTTTCGGAATATCTCGTTTGTCGTTGTGACTTTTCAGTCGCTATTCCCTTTCCTGTGGATCTTATGGGAATGCATGTCTTGTAGTTCTCACTAGATCATCCTGGGAGTTGTTGTTTGAATTTTATTATCCTTCGTGTTTCGGACATGATTGTTCGATTTTTGTTGTCTCGATCGTTTGTTTGTTCGGTTTTTGTTCTCATTTCGTGATTGTTGAGCGTTCAGGCTCCTTCGTAATTACCTTAAGTTCGGGAAATTAGTCTCGTTTTCGATCTTCCAACCCTTGGGCGGTGGAATTGTGTATTTGTTCAGCGATTGGCTCGCGTTTTGATCAATGTACCGTTAGGTTGGTCAATCGTATTGATTTTGTTCGTTGTGTTTTGCGATTGTTCGGATAATTGACTTGATTGTATTATCCATTTGATGACGCTTGTCATTTGTTGGTTTTATTATATCCCTAACGGCGACGTTGTGTTGGTCGCCGTGGAGCGTGTTTTCACGCCGTATATTCCTTTGTGTTGTTTGTAACATTTCGCCGTTGGGCGTTAGTTACGCATTCTTGTGTATCTCGTTGAGTTTTTCCTGGCGGAATATTTCTTCTCCCTACTTGTTTTAAGTTTCGGGACGAAACTTCTTTTAAGGAGGGTAGAATGTAATATCCGCAATTTTCGATTTCCGGTAATTTCTTTTTTTTCAGCGGAAGTCCGTTTTGACGACTCGCTCGTGACCGTTTCGTCATTCTGAGAATGATTAATTCTGCACCTTTTGACATCCGAGTTCGTTTCGGTGTCGTTTTGTTGAGTTCCGTGCTTTTTAACGACTTTTCCGCACTTGAGTTCGATTCTTGCGAATCTCGTTCGAAACTGCTGTTTCGAGTTTCCTATAAGTCCGTTTAACTTTGTTAGATGTGTTGTGAACTTATGTTTGGTTATTCGATCACGTATCGTGATTTCCGGGCGTTTTGGGTCATTTTGTAATTTCTTGAATGTTACGGGTATCCGTATCTGTAATTGTTGTCTCGACCCGTTTCTTGGTCGCGTATGACTAATTATGGTATTATGTTTTCATTTCGGGTCGTTGATGTTGTCCGCGAACTTTTCGTCGTGTTCGTTAAAACGCGTTTTGAATCGAGTCGTCGTGCCATGTCGGCCGAAACCGGGCCGGACGGTGGCCGCCGGCCGTGGCATCGGCCGGCCGACGCTGGGTAGAACCGGCGTAGCGTACGCTACGGCTGGAAGTCTGCGCGCGCTAGATCGGCAGGTATAGCGCACGCTAGCTTGGTCGACCAACGCACGCTATCGGACCGGACAGTGGGGTTTCTGGGGTTCTGGACTCAGGAAGGATCGGCAGGTAGCGCACGCTACGCCGAGCGTAGCGCGCGCTAGTCGACAGGCGTAGCGCACGCTGTCGGCCGGCTAGCGTACGTTACTGCCGGGCGGTCACCCGCAGAGGGTTCTGGACAGATCGGCTAGCGCACGCTAGCGTCCGCGCAGCGCGCTATCGCGGTCGGACAGGCAGGATCCGGCCGGCAGATTGAGTCTTCAGTACAGGGCCTTGCGGGCCCCGGCCGAGGGTTATCGGCCGAGGCTGCCCGTTAGCGCGCGCTAGTCCGGAAGGTGTAGCGCACGCTAGGCCGTGCCTGTATAAATATGACAGAGTAGCCATATTTTCACCCGTTTTTCATTTCCATCTTTTCCTCTCCGCGGCTGGAGACTTGGCGATCCAGGAGACATGTTGTCAAGCAACTAATCCACGAAGATTGGGAGTTCATATCATCGATTAATCCCTCCATAACCTCCTTTGATCCAACGAATCAAGGTGAGATTTCCTAGAACCCTATTTTGGGAGAATTTGGGGCTTTTGCGTTTTCGTCCGATTTGTTTCGTGTTGTTGATTAATACACGATGGGTATGATTAATCTTGGTAGTATTCTTGTGTTTAACATCATTTAATCCATTGTTCTTCGTCGAATCGAAGTATAATTCTTGATTTCCTTCGAATTGACTTTTTGGGGGATTTGTCCTCGATCTCGTTTTTCATCCGTTTTCGATGGATCGATTATGGTTAAATGATGTTGTTAAACATATTCTATAGATTGTATATCCATATTTCAACTTGGAATTCCATTTTCGTGATTTGACGGGACGAATCGTGTTCTTGGCCGTTTTGGGGGAAATCCTTGAACCTTCGTCATTTGTTCTTTGAATTCAGCGGTTTTGGGTCGTACTTTGGAATTCATTTTCATTGTTATTGTTTTCGTTCGTAGTTCATTGTTGTGGATTGTCGTTCGGTGGAGTCGGCGAGTTCGTAGTCGGTTCGTGCCAACCTACTTCGGCTGATTCTCCGCGTTGTGGTTATTCGAGGCAAGTACCTTGCCCATACTTTTCTTATTTTATGGATATGATGATCGGTGATCGTCTTGGTGTGTTTGTTTGGTTGTTTGAAATGAAGTTTCAAAAGATTTCGGTTTGGCCTCGTTAAAGGCTTTCTTTCAAAATGCGTGTGTGTTTTGTGAATGGTGTGTTTTGGGAATTGATTATGATTTGATTATTTTGAACGTTGAAGGATTTGATGATGATACTCCTATTGTGTAAAGTTATGGAATCGTGTATTCCGTATTTAATCTTGTTATTGTGTTTTGAAGAGTTTGATAATGGTGTCGAGTTAGTGGCCATCTCTAGTAAGTATTCTTAATGAACCTACATTCTTAGCATATTAGTATTGCATGAGTAACGTGTGTGTGTGTGTATGCTCACTACGGGTTAGATCCGACGGGGTCTCGGTAGGGGTCCACAAGAGACGTGGATCGATGAGCTTGCTTTTAACCACTACGGGTTAGATCCGACGGGGTCTCGGTAGGGGTCCACAGAGACGTGGATCGACGGTTAATTGTGGTGCATTTTGCAAATGTGATTTGATTATGGCATTTCCGGAAATGAGTGCTTTCGAACGGTTTTCATGATTGCATGCATTGACTAAGTGTGTAAGAGGTAAGTTGTTCGTTTGGCCTACTTGGCTAGGATGGCACTAGAGTACTTTGTTGTTTGTGTTAAATCCTTTATTTGTGGATTTTGATGTTGGGAGACGAACCTTGTGGTCGTTCTTGTGTACTGTGAGTTGATGAGATTGGGGCTAAAATCCCAACGTTTTTGTAAAGGTCATTTGACGGATTTGGGGCTAAAATCCCAACGGTTTGGTAAAGGTTATTTTACGGAGAGTAAACTTTTGGGGCGGTGACCCCTTTTGTCTTTTGGATTTTGAAAAGTAGGATTTGATAATCCTAAATTATTTTCTATTAAAACTCTCGATGGCATTCTAAACTGTTTTTATAAATTTTTCCATTGATTTGTGATCTTTCGATTTTAGAACGTTTTCTCAAATTCTTGGCTCGGGAAGTGATTTTCATTTCGTTTGGATCTTTGAGGATCCTTGGTTATTGTTATTCGTGGAATGTGAATTGTATGGCTCGTATTTGCACTTTGTTCTTGCACTAGCAAAACAGTGGAGTTTTGCTAACCCCCGAGTATTCGGGGGGTGGATGTCTGTTTTTGCATTCAGGTTTTGGAGCATAACACAGGCTCGGCACGAAGGATGATGAAAGATGATCGATACTAATCACATGAGGAACCGTACTTTGTTTATTGGTTCAGTTGTACTCTATTTTTCCGCTGCTATATTTTCCCGTTGTACGGGTGTGGTTGTATTTTGACCCCTGTGTGGGCATAAGTTGTATTTGAGTTGTATGTATTTGTTGAAAGACCAAATCGGTCTAGTGAGTCATTTTAGCCTTAAAGGCATGGTTGAGTTGTTATATGTCGTTACCAGCCTGGTAGATCCTTGAGGAAAGGTTATACGGCGTGTAATATCCCTGAGCGGATTGGGGGTATTACAATTCGCTTACACGTTTCATAGTACAATGCACCAAAATCATTTCAAAACCAAAACCAGACATGTCTATTCCGGAAACAAACAGTCAAACAATTTGCCTAGGACTGGGACGAAGCCACGAATCCCACTCGAGGCCTCTAAGGACCCTCCCGAGATGGCCACATTCATAAAACAAATCAAGCACACACGTCACCTAGGACCGGGACGAAGCCACGAATCCCACTCGAGGCCTCTAAGGACCCTCCCGAGCTGGCCACGAAACAAACTCATGAATCCAAGACGAAGCCATAGATTCCCTCGAGGCCCCGTCGGACCCTTCCGAGGTGAGTAAAGCACACACAATATACATTACCATTTCACGTTAAGCATAAAGGTTTCCAAAAATACTTGCCTTGAATAATTGACGACGCAATGAACGGAAGGAAAAACACCGACGAATGCTAGGAACCGTCAATCACGAACCTAATGATTCGAAGAACACAATCACAACCAATCCTAAATGAATATTGTTGCTTGATTCGTTGAACGCAAGTGCACGTTATCATAGACAAGTAATAAAGAGATGAGTAAGATATCGTTCCCACGAGGACTGACTTACTAATTATTGATTTATGAGTATTCTAATTTTATCTGAATCTATCGAATTTTGAGATGCAAGTAATAATGAAAGAAAATTAATAAAATAATAAATAATGAAAACGATTTTTTGAAGAAAGAAAATCAAATAAGGAATAAATCTAGGATTGTGAATCCACCTCGGTTTATTCGAATTACTCTCGATTATATGAATTTAATGATTTCCCAATTTGTTGAAGGCGAAGGTTGCTAAAATACTCTACTGCCTCTCCCGAGGTCAATAGATTTTTCTAAGGCGAATAACACACTCTATTCCTAGGTGAATTAATTCGACAATAGGCAAAAAGCACGAAATCTTCAGAAAGGCCACGTAGTTCCTATGAGTATATTCCTATCTCATAAGATAAAACGGTTATCACCAATTTTCCCTACCAACTCTCCTCTCCCGATTCGAGTTGTGTAATTAAAACAATTCAACTATAGGCCACACAATTGAAAGCATTAAGAACAATTGGAGAAAACTCAATTGAAAAGGGAATTATATTAATGCAAAATCGAAAGTTAATTCTTCAAAACCTCGGTTTCATCAAAATACTAGAACAGGGTTTTAGCCTGACATGCTAGAAAATAAAAATACAAAAATAATTAAAGAAAGCATAAAGATCAAATGCAGTCGAAGAGCTCGAATTCCTCCGTTCTCTAGCTTCCGCTCTCTGCTCCTTGGTGTTTCTGCTTCTTCTTGATTCCGCGATGATCCTCCTCCTTTTTTTCTGACCTTCAACCCTTATTTATAATTTTCATTAGCCTCCAAAACGCGTCCGGGGATTGGGTCGAAAACAGCTCCAAAAACGGCCCAGAAACGCGGCAAAATCCATCAAAACCGCCCCGTGGGCCGCGGCTCACTTAATCTGTGCCGCGGATCACCATGTTCAGCACCTACCTGGGCGCGCGTTTTTTTTCACGGGCCGCGGCTCAGCATCAACGTGCTGCGGCCCCCGGTACAGTTCACTCGGGGCCTTGCTGTGCCGTGCGTGTGCCGCGGCTCACTTGGTTCGTGCTGCGGCCCCAGGCCAAAAATTTTCGTTTCAGCCCGTTTTTTGCCGTTCGAGCTTCCGGACTCCGATTTTCTACAAAATATATAAGAATAGTGCATTAAGAGTTCATTTAAGCAGATTTAGACTTCAAATGGACCAAAAATAATGATAAATAAACGTATAAAAATACGCCTAACAAATACCCCCAAACTTGAGCCTTTGCTTGTCCTCAAGCGAAAAGAATCAATTTCAAACAAAAAGTATCGTGAATAATGGTGCAAATCCATAATGCTCAACTTAATCAATACTACCCTGAAAATCTCAAAGAATAATACGAGTATCATAATAGTGAGTCACATCAAGGACACTGATTCCACAAAGTAACAATTTTTAGTGCAAATCACTCGTTTATCAAGAAAATCAAGCTCAAAGATTAACAAGCGTGAATTTAACCGACCGCCAATACGAAGGGTTAGAGAAAACAAGCTAAGTCGCCCAGTCCCACAGTCTAGTGGAAAAATTTAAGAGTTTCATCATCAAAATTACTCCCTGGACAGCATTCCCTTATGTATGATCATAATAAAGATTCGAGTTAACCACTAGGTTCGGATCTCGGGATGTTTCATCGGGATAATCCTAGGGTGGATTTCTATTCTCATGTATTGGGGAACCGTTTGACGTAAAAGACACTTATGGGGCACATGGATGCTTCTAGTTACTAAGTCCCCCTCTACAGTGGAGAAAAAACTCGAATAGCAATTCCTGCATGTCCGATTCAAGGTCGCTATTTTACGCGAGAGTAAACAACGGGTCACGCGAATACCCCCGGTTACTAGGCTCCCCATCATCGGCACATGCAATATCTCTAAACCACTAGTCTAATCAGGGTTGTCGTTTCACGCGAGAGTAAACAACAGGTCACGCAAATACCCCCGGTTACTAAACTTCCCATCATAGAACATGTATAAATTCTCGACTTTTTGAGAAAAACTGTTCGACTCTAAACTCAAGTGCCAACAGGACTCATGTTACTGGACGACTAGCTACGCGAAAAGTGTAACCAAACGTATAGATGGCGATTTGTAAACATGTATGTCTCCTTTCTTATCTGCTAAGATTTCTACAAAAACGAAAAATATAGACCTAAATGAATGCTCAGAGGAAACAGATATCGCTGACTGCAAACTTAACCGAACTCAACCGTTTCTTCAAAGAGAAATCAGTATCGTAACATCAGTTTACACAAAGAAGCACAAAAATTCACGAATGCAAATAATATCACGACAAGCAAGGCTAGCGTCAAAAAATAACGAAAAATAACGAAAAACGAATAAGTAAAAAGCAACAGAAAGTAAACCCCCCCCAAACTTAGGACGTACATTGACCTCAATGGACAAAAAATAGTAATATGCAATAAGAGACAAGGTCAAGTACTCCCCTAATGTCCGCTCATGAACTGGTGCCGGCCTCGTCCGGCGAGGAGGGTGGTGTGGCTGGCCGAACTGGTGGAATGAATGGCCCGTCCGGGTGCAGTACATGGCTCGTCCACGCAGCAAGGTAATCCTGGTGGTAAGCATCCTCGCTGCCAAGCGCCTCGTCTCATGTCGGTTGGTCCGGCGGGCCTGCACTCTCATCGACTACAAAAATGTAATCAATTAAAAGTGATCAAAAGTGTAAGGGTTGGGATGCAATGTAATCCGATAAAATAATTCGTTGCATATAGTTTGAAAACGCTTGGCTTAAAAAATTTTCATTGACGCAATTCATCAAACACTTGGTATGCATAAGTTTAAATGAAGAACAAGAATGTTAATGGCTAAATCCAAATCCCCAAAAATAACAACATAAATATATAGCCATGACAAACGACAAATAACATCACCAATTCATTCATAATCAACAATTTCCATCGATAACTAATAAAAAATTTCATATCCCAACTCAACCTTGATAAAACTTTGAAAAACTAACTACATATTCATCATTAAATGAATAATAATACTTCACTTTTCACGTCATGTAGCAATGAGGATTAAGAGATTGAGAATTACCTTGCTTTGATTGAAGGAATGCAAGAAGAAGAAAAATTGAATGGGATCGTCCGAGTGCCGCGCGCAGAAAGGGAAGAGAGCTTACCTGTTGTCGGCCGATCAAGAATATGAAAGAATGCTGGGCGTTCCCATTTGCGACGGGGGCCGCGGCACAGCTTAAGTGAGCCGCGGCCCATAGTACAGTCTGCCTGGGATTTTTTTTGATGTCGCCGAGTGCCGCGACTCAATCTATGCGTGCCGCGGCTCATCTAGTTAGTGTGCCGCAGCTCATTTGGTCCGTGCCGCGGCACAGAGTACAGCTTCCTGGGCGTACCTTTGGCATTTGGCGTGCCGCGGATCAATAGCAACGTGCCGCGGCTCAAGGATCGAGTGTGCCGCGGCTCAGTAAGGTTGTGCCGCGGCACAGAGTACAGGAAGTTTAGCCTTTTTGTGTCGATTTGTGTGTGCCGCGGCTCACTATCCTTGTGCCGCGGCCCATTGCTGAACTTTTCCCCTGGGGTGATTTCTGCACAGAATTTTCAAAGGAAAACACTTAGAATGCGAGAGATAAGCATATCAAAGCAAAAATGACGAAAAATAAAGACCCAAAAATGCAAGAAAATACTGAAAAACAAAAATTTACAAATAATACTCGGGTTGCCTCCCGAGAAGCGCTAAGTTTATAGTCTTCAGCCGGACTTTTTGAACCGGACTTTTTGAAAATCAGTTCGCATTTCGCAAAGACCATTTAGATTCCGCACAGTCCATCGAACCGTTATTACGTGATTTAAATTGTTGACTATTAAATTTCAACCGTTCGACTTTTGGTTTGGAAATCCAATGTTCTCTTCGAAACGGCTTTAACAAAAGCAACCGTCCAAAACACCCATTTTGCCGTTGACTTGGTACTCGCTTGACATCCGACTTAATTTTCAACTCCACAGCCGAACTTATGACAGCATGAGATTTTATCGATGTTGAAGATGACATATTTAACTGCTTAAGATGCATGATTCGCTCTTCATTTTTATTAGACGTCGGGGCAGCTGAAACGGATTCTGAACACTTCGACCAACAACTTTCCCGGTGTGCGTCTTTCGCAAAGATATCTACACTTTCAATTTGTAAATTCTTCTCGACACTACTTGGACACGGAAAGGATTGAAACACTTGGAAAGTGACTTGCTCATCTTGAACCCGCAGAGTGAGTTTCCCTTTTTCCACGTCAATGAGAGTTCGGCCGGTAGCTAAGAATGGTCTTCCCAAAATAATTGGGATGTCTTGGTCCTCCTCCATATCGAGCACAATGAAATCAGCCGGAAAGATAAATTTATCTACCTTGACTAAAACATCTTCTATTACCCCCCTCGGGTACTTGATAGATCGGTCAGCTAATTGCAGCGAGATTGTCGTCGGCTTGGCTTCCTCAATGCCTAGCTTCTTAAATATGGAAAGGGGCATAAGATTAATGCTGGCCCCGAGATCACACAACGCTCTATCAAAAGACAGATTTCCTATAGTGCACGGTATATTAAAACTTCCTGGATCCTTCAATTTTGGCGGGAGCTTTTTCTGCAAGATGGCGCTGCACTCTTTCGTCAATGCCACTGTCTCATATTCCTCGAGCTTCCTTTTATTTGATAAGATCTCTTTCATGAACTTGACATAGCTCGGCATTTGTTCCAAGGCATCAGCAAATGGAATATTTATATATAGTTTCTTGAAAACGTCAAGAAACTTGGAGAATTATTTGTCCAATTTCTGCTTTTGCAAACGTTGTGGAAATGGGACGGGTGGCACATATGCCTTCGGATTGTCAGGAAACAGTTTCGAGGGTCTCGAATTTTTTGATTCCTCAGTCTCCAAATTTTTCTTCTCTTCATCATCACCTCTCTTTTTGTCCTGCCTGGGCTGCTCGCACAATTCCTTCCCACTTCTCAAACTAATGGCATTGATACTCTCTCTGGGGTTCGTCTCAGTTGTATTTGGCAAGGTACCCTCAGGGCGAGCTGTTAATACATTAGCAATTTGGCCCAATTGGACTTCCAAGTTGCGAATAGAAGCGGAATGGTTTTGCAAGGTTGCTTCCATACGGGTCATGAACTGACTCGTATTTGCTACCAATTTCGCCATTGCTTCCTCTAGAGAGATCTTTGGAGCGGGAGGAGGTTGCTGTTGGTGTTGAGCAAACTGAGGTTGGTTTGAGTTTTGTCCATTTTTCCATGAAAAGTTAGGATGATTACGCCACCCCGGATTATAAGTGTTGGAGTACGGATTGTTCTGCCGATTCCCATTCCCCACGAACTGAGCTTGTTCCATCGGATGTTGCTCGAAAGGATTTCCAACTTGGCATTCCGCGCTACGATGAGATCCGTTGCACCAATTACATGATTCAGTGGTAACGGGGGAAGGAGCATGTGAAAAAGCTTGAAGTTGTTGAGTCAAAGCGCTGCAACTTGGGCCGAAAGTGTAGAGATTGGATCGTTATCGGAAACTCCTATAACTCGCTTCGGGATCACTCGTTCGGAAGGCCACTGATAAGCATTCGCAGCCATCGCCTCCAATAGAGAATGAGCTTCCGCCATCGTCTTTCCCATTAACGCTCCTCCAGCGGCTGCATCAACAAGAGTGCGTGTAGAAGCACTCAATCCGTTATAAAAAGTTTGGATTTGTAGCCAATCCGGTAAGCCGTGGTGTGGGCATCTCCGTAATAAATCCTTGTATCGCTCCCAAGCTTCGTGAAGCGACTCCATATCAAATTGCCCGAAAGTGGTCGTTCCTTAATCTCGCTGTCTTTGATGGTGGGAAGAACTTAGCCAGGAAGGCTTGCGCTAATTCCGCCCAAGTCGTGATAGAGCTCGGCGGTAAAGAATTCAACCAAAATTTTGCTTTGTCCCTCAAAGAGAAAGGGAAAAGCCGCAGACGGATAGCATCATCGGTAACACTGTTATTCTTGAAGGTGTTACATATCTCGATAAATGAAACGATATGCGCGTTGGGGTCATCCTTTGCCAGTCCACAAAACTGGCTTGCTTGCACCAAGCGCGTTTTTCTTCACGGGCTGCGGCTCATCATCAACGTGCCGCGGCCCCCGGTACAGTTCACTCGGGGCCTTGCTGTGCCGTGCGTATGCCGGGGCTCACTTGGTTCGTGCCGCGGCCCCAGGCCAAAAATTTTCATTTCACCCCGTTTTTCGCCGTTCGAGCTTCCAGACTCCGATTTCCTACAAAACATATAAGAATAGTGCATTAAGAGCTCATTTAAGCAGATTTAGACTTCAAATGGACAAAAAGTAATGATAAATAAGCGTATAAAAATACGCCTAACAAATATGGAATTGGAATACACCCGAAAACCCGCCTAAGATTCATGTATACTCGTATAAAAGCAACAACGAGGGCGGACCACAACCAAACCCTCTCGATTATAAAAATACCACGAAATATACCATGAATCCGTAGGAAAATCAACAATACCAACAACTTGATTGGAACCTGTTGCTCCTTTGTTAGCGGAAGGCATTCTACCTAATAAGGCTGATACGTAGATGAGCCTCTCCCAGCTAACTTCAGAGTTTATATTCATCATGAATTAATCTATCATACGAAACGAATCGGACGAAAACGTGAAAACCCCCAATTTACCCAAAACAAGGTTTTAGGAGTTTACCTCGAATTAAAGATGAAGAACACGATTAGATGTTGATAATACACTCCAAAAACTCGAAGAAGATGATGGCTCGGAGTTGCTAAGCTTCAAATCGCCGGAAAACACCAAGAAAGTCGCTGGAGTCGGAGAGAAGAGAGAAGAGATGAAAAATGACCGAAAATGGTCAACTCATTGGTTTATAACCCAGGATGTGTTACGTACGTTAGCCACCAATTGCTAACGTACGTAAGCTGTGTTACGTACGTAAGTCATAAGGGCCTTACGTACGTAACCAAAAGGCAGAAATGCCTGTACTATTTTACACCAGGCCGTTACGTACGTAACCAAAAGGTGTGTTACGTATGTAACATCCTTCTCTGGGAAGTACAGGCCAGAAATAAACAAGGGAGGTACCGAAAAAGAATCGAAATACAACGGTGAACAATTCACGATGGTACGACGTAAAGGACTCGAGACGACGAACTTAAGTGATGAAGGAAAACATATTCCCAACTACCCAAAGGTTCAGAAAAACAACAACAAACGTAATTTTCCCAAAACTTTGGGAAATCACAAAACGGCCCAAAACATCCGAAATGTACAATACGCGGTCGAAACACCGAACAAAAGCTCACAACAAGCTCAATAATGTGAGATGGATCCTCGGCAACCCCGAAACGGCAGTTCCTAACGCCGATTTACGAGGATACCCGAAATAGCAACAGAAACAACATAAAACACCGAATCGAGTAAAACGAGTCCGGAACAAGCTCGAACGACAAAAAGTCCAATATTAAATATCCCCGAAATGTCAATACGGTTACAAGCGAGTTGCCAAAAATGAAAATACACCAAAATGATAATACCAAGAGAAAGGAAAAATGCGGATATTACATTCTACCCCTCTAAAAACAAGTTTCGTCCCGAAACTTAAGAAATAAACAACTCGGGGTACCTAGCACGCATGCTATCCTCGGTCTCCCAAGTTGCTTCCTTGACACCATGTCTCGACCACTGCACTTTGACCAAAAGAATGGTCTTATGCCTCAGTCGCTTCTCACAGTGCTCCAAAATCTTCAAGGGACGCTCCTCGAAGTTAATGTCCTCGGTAATATCGATCTTGCCAAAGTCGATGATATGACTAGGATCCGGAACATATTTCCTCAGTTGGAAAACATGAAAAATGCTATGAACATGACTCAGGTCCGGGGGTAACGCCAAACGGTATGCTAACCCACCAACTCGCTCGAGAATCTCGAAGGGTCCAATAAATCTCGGACTCAACTTCCCCTTTTTCCCAAAACGGAAAACTCCCCTCGTCGGCGACACCTTTAGCAAAACGTGGTCTCCCACCTCGAATTCCAAAGGTCGACGACGGACATCGGCATATGACTTCTGTCGACTCTGGACAGTCAACATCCGTTCCCGAATTATTTCTATCTTCCGTCTCGTCTCTAAAACGATATCCGGCTCAGTCCCGACCAAATCGGATGTCTCATTCCAAAAAATCAGTGATCGACAACGCCACCCATAAAGTGCCTCATACGGTGCCATCCGAATCGACACGTGCCAACTATTGTTGTATGTGAATTCGATCAATGGCAAATGCTCCTCCCAGTCACTGCTCTAATCGAGAGCACAAGCACGCAACATATCCTGGAACGTCTGGATAGTGCGTTCCGACTGTCCATCTGATTGAGGATGAAAAGAGGTACTCAAACGTAAACGAGTACCCAACGCCTTATGCACCGCTTGCCAGAAATGCGATACAAAACGGCCATCACGATCCGAAACAATAGACTTCGGAGTACCGTGAAGCCTCACAATCTGCGCAATAAACACACGAGCCAACTTCTCCGGGCCCCAAGTATCCTTGATGCCCAAAAATGTGCCGACTTGGTCAGGCGATCAACAATCAACCAAACCATATTCATGCCCGATCTCGATCTCGGCAAACTCGTAATGAAGTCCATCGATATGTCTTCCCATTTCCATTCCGGAACGGGAAGTGACTGCAATAACCCGGGTGGTCGCTGATGCTCGATTTTGACCTGCTGACAAGTCAAACATCTCGCTACAAACTTGCAACTTCCTCATTCATATCATTCCACCAGAAATTCCTCCTCAGGTCCTTGTACATCTTACTTGAACCAGGATGAACGGAGTAAGGCGTAGCATGGGCCTCACGTATGTAATATCCGCAATTTCGGATTTCTGGTAATTTTCTTTTTTCAGCGGAGGTCCGTTTTGATGACTCTCTTGGGACCGTTTCATCATTCTGAGAATGATTAATTCTGCACTTTTTGTCATCCGAGTTCGTTTCGGTATTATTTTGTTGAGTCCCGTGTTTCTTAACGACTTTTCCGCACTCGAGTTCGATTCTTGTGAATCTCGTCCGAAATTACTGTTTTGAGTTTCCCGTAAGACCGTTTAACTTTGTTAGACGTGTTGTGAACTTCGGTTTGATTATTCGATCACGTATCGTGATTTTCGAATGTTTTGGGCCACTTTCGTAATTTCCCAAAATTTGGGGTAATTACCTTCCGTTGTCGAATTTCGATCCTTCGGGTGGTCGGAATCGTGTGTTCTCTTAGCTTTTAGATTCTTCTTTGTGAGTACTTCGTAACCGTATATTCGATTCGTATTCAGGTTCGGGTTTCGGTGTCATTTTCTTGAGTTCAGTGTTATTAAACGACTTTTCCGAGTATGAGTTTGACTTTGTAAAATCACCATAAATTCTTGAAAACTCCAAAAATTTTGAATCTCTTCAATATTATAGAGCATCAAGTCAGCTTTCCAATGGTTCAAACGGTGAGTCAATTGGAGTCCGGACGAGAGAGTTATGGTCGAAATAGCTGAGACACTCATTTTTCAGTTTTGGCCGAGCACCCTGTACCGTGAGCCGCAGCACGCGCCGGCAGGGCCGCGGCACACTGCCGAGTCACTTTCGACCAACCCCTCTATACCGTGAGCCGCGCCACATGCCGGCAGGGCCGCGGCACACTGCCGAGTCACTGCCGCGGCACACTCGTCCGGGCCGCGGCATGCTGCCGATCACTGGGGGCAGATTCGGCCCTGTGCCGCGGCACACTTCGGCTGGGCCGCGGCACACTGTGCAGTCGGCCTATTTAAGGCCATCATGCGTTTTTCTTTAGCCATTTCTCACTCGTTTTCTTCCCTTCCGCGGCTGGAGCTTGTCTAATCATGGAGAGACGTTGTTGGACAATCAATCTATGAAGTCTTGGAGTTCATATCATCAATCATCCATCATATAACATCCTCCGATCTACCGAATCAGGTCAGATTTCCTAGAAATCTAGTTTTGGGGAATTTGGGTATTTTGGTTGATTTCGTCCGTTTAATCCGATTTAACTTAGGATTGTGATGGATTGATGATTATTTAGATGTATTATATCATTTCCCTTGTTATTCCATGGTTGGATTGTATAGATTCGTTGTTTTGGTCGAGTTCTTGATCGACGCCTTGAAGGTGTCTGGTAAAATGTCATAGAGGGGTTTTCGGGCGTTCTACGATTATTCTTCCTCGTATAATCGATGATTTATTGATTATATGTTGTTAGGGTCGAATTCTTGTGAAGAACTCGAGTCGGAACCCTTCCGTTCGTTGTCTTCTTCGGGGTCCGAGCTTCCCAGTCGAACCGTGTTCTTCGGAGCGTTTGGTAGCGGTTATTAAGGCAAGTATCTTATTATACGACTTGTATCTTGCGACTAGTAATCACGTATGAGATTTATGATGATTTTGATTGCCTTCGTAGATATGTTCCGTTTGAGTTAGTTTTGTTTTCCGCAATTTGAAGGCTGTGTGATAATAGTGTTATATTGGTATACGTGTTAGGCGTTGTGCCATTTGTGCAGGATTGCGATGTACATATGGGATGGTTGTACACTTGGTTGTGCTATGTATTGTGTACCGAACGTGTGTTATGTTGGTTAAGTGTCGTTGATTGATGATAGTTGTTGCGAGTGTTGAGATTGTGTTATGTGCGTGTGATGTACGATTTTGTGGTGATCAATGTGATTGATTAATTGTGCTCATTGTTGTATGTAATGTGAATGTGAATGTGAATATGTGTGTGACCGCTAAGTTCACACGTGTTGCTTCGACGGGACCTACGAGGATTCGTGGCAGTGGACTACAGGATCAGAACTTAGTGAGGTACTGAGGTCCAATCGTGCTGGTCTGACGAGGCCTACGATAACGCATGACAGTGGACCATGAGTTTCAGACACAGTACGTCCAACCGGGTGAGCTCGACGGGGCTTACGGTGACACGTGGCAGTGGACTACGGTGTCAGGACTGTGTGTGCGATTGTTGTGATTGATATAGTCTGTGCGGGTTGTTATGCCTACGGAGACACGTGACAGTGGATCACGGTGTCGGTATTGGTTATGTCTGGTTAATAGTCCGTGCGGGTTGTCGAACCTACGGAGACACGTGACAGTGGATCACGGCGTCGGAATTGATTATGTTTGTTTAATTGTGCGTGATGTAGTCGGTACGGGTTGTCGAACCTACGGAGACACGTGACAGTGGATCACGGTGTCATGAGCATGATACTCTTCAAATCAAAGTTTCATGAAAATGAATGTTGGACCGAGTCCTAAGCTTGAGTAAATGTTTCCCGGATTGTAAACTGTTGAGTTATGAAATAATATTTGGGTTAAGGCCCTAAAGTTTTTCGAAAGGTTTTGTGAATCAGGACTTGAGGTCTTAAGGTCTTGAAATTCAAAAAAAAAAATTCCCGAGATGATAATCTTATTTTCGAATGTTTCATAGCTTATCTTCCCTTGTGAAAACCTCTCGGGGATATTTTGATACTTGATTATTATATTTGATTCACGATTATTACTTGCTTGTTACATTTCGTATGATTTGATACTTGCACTAGTAAAACAGTGGAGTTTTACTAACCCCCGAGTAATCGGGGGTGGATGTCTGTTTTGCGTCCAGGTACATGCAGATTCAGGGGAGCAGTCACAGGATTGGCACAAGGGGATGACGAGCTGCGATACTAATCAAGAGTTGAGAGTTGGTAGAGTTTGGTTGTATTGTTAGAGTTGATTCAGTCTTCCGCTGTATTGTGTTTCGACCCCTGTGTGGGTAATGTTGTTAGTCAGTTCTGTTGATAGAGTTGTGTGACCTCATCGGTCTGTGTGTTTATGTGTAAGTGACCTTAACGGTGTGTATTATTATATTGTTTGATCCTGGCCGGGCAAGCATTTGGTTGTTTATGGATGTTTAGCCTGATCGATCCTTGTGGAAAGGGTCTACAGCGTGTAATATTCCCATACGATTTTGGGGGTGTTACATTTATGGTATCGGAGCTTAGGTTGCGGAAACCTAGGCTGTCGGGTCGAGTCAAGTCGTGATTTGTCGAGTAATGTATTGTCTTGTCGTTCGAGTCGTCAGTGACAAATTGAGTTGTGCGTATTCACAACGTGATGGTTATGTTGTCGTACGAGATTAGTATCGTGAGCGACTGCCACCTCCGTGCGACCTGTGGATGTAAGTCTCCTCTTTTATGCGAAGTACCTGTGTATCTCGATTTTATCTTGGTGAGTTAATTGTGGTGCATGATTTTATTTACACAGTATTGTGTAAAATAGTTGTGTTTAGTACTTGTGGCATATAGTATGTGTACAGAACTGAGCACATTATTGTTTTATCTTTGAACCACCGGGTGGTGTGGTATGGTGTGGAAGTTGTAAACCTTGATGGATTTCGAAAAGGTATCGACGATTGAGTTTGTGAGAAACTCCGAGGAATGGTTTTGTTATATGTTTAAACTAGATGCTGTGAGACGTATTCAATTGGATTGTGCATGTTGGACTGTATTTTTTTTATCCACAGCGTGAGTTCTTTTGTAATGGCTTTCGGTATTTTACCGACTGAGTTTTATTTTTAAAATCGATTCCCTTAACCGAGTTTTTGGCATTATGGCCTTGATCGTTTTGGCGAAATTCTTACGACGGTATTTAGTACCTTGTAAATGGCTTTTGTAAGTTTTTGAAATATTACCGTCATCGGCCTTTTTGGCGTTTTTGTAAATGGTTTTAGCCGGTGGGTTCCGGCTGACCCACAGCTATAATGTTCCGTGTATTTACCTGAAATTTTTGGGCATTCTAGCCCATTGAATTATCTTTGAAAACCTTGAGTATCTTAGAAAATAAATTCGAGACGTACTTTTAAAATGAATTATTTTCTCGTGGTACATCCAAGGTGCCACAATATGTTTCAAAATTCTCCTACCTCGAGGACCAAAATGTTTTGAGATATTTTCAATGTTTTAGAAACACTTTTACTTAGACCCGAGGGTCGAATATTCTGAAATTTTTTTCCACTAAGAGAAAGTGTCCTCATTTTTACCAAATGCGAAATGGTTTTCCAAAGTCTCGATAATGGTGTTTCTACTACTTTTTGTAAAATGATACTCAAGATCAACTGGTGTTTCCAAACTGTTTTCAAAAGGGGGTTTTCGTTTTTAAAAACCATCATTTCCTGCTTGTGGTCGGAGAAAGTGTGTATGATGTTGGTATTGTTGTTAGGGTGTTAGCCCTCCGAATTGTGATTGAATTGGTGGTGTGAACGTTGAGTCGTTCGCCACGCATATGTTTTGTTAGCCCTTTTGGGAGGTGTGATGACGATCTTTAATGTTGTCATTTCGTGGCGGCTTGCGTGTTATCGCACCTGTGTGAGCTGTTAAAGCTTGGGTTTGTACGTTTGTGTGCATGTGTGATTGTTTCATGATGTTTGTAATTATGTGCTGGTTATTGTTCGGGCCATTAAGGTCGCCGAACGATACCGTCATTGCTGTAGTGTTTGTGTGTGTATTACTTTACGATGGTAATCGTTGTATATGATATGTGTTATGATTCTTTGTTGTGCTGAGTTGGCATCTTCGCTATGTTGTTTTGTGACGTTATGCCCCATTGTATTTTCGGTATGCCGAGCCGAGGCGTTTCAACCGTGATGTGCCGGGGCATGCACGTGTAAATTGTCCTTCTCGTCGGTAACACATTTCAAGTGTGGACTCGAGGGATACAAAAATCAGTTTTGCGAATTGGTTACCGAGACTTCCGGAGTTCGCGCTTAGCACAATCATCAGAATCGGCTTTGATAAGCCTTTGAAGGATGTTTCTATCGGTTGCTTGTTGTGTTGTCACCTTGATTTCGTGTTGTGAGTTTCGGGAACGACACTTCTTTTAGAAGAGGTCGAATATAATACCCGTATTATTTTTGGCTCCTGCATTTTCTCTTTCTCAATTCTATCGGCTCGCTCGTGTTCGTTTACTTTCTGAACTTGTTCTGTATTCCGGTTTCATCGTTCGAACGAGCTGTGATCTTGTTTTGGGCCGATCTGGTTATCGCTGTGACTTTTCTGAGTTCGGTTCGATTCTTGTGAACCTTGTTCGGAAGTAACATCTTTTGGTTCTACTAGTTCTTTTATTCGAAGTGGATCAGATTTGGAACTTATGTATTTTCGACTCTGTCGACTCGTTTATGTTCGTTAACATTTTCTGAGCTTGCCCTGTCCCTTACTTTTGTTAATCGAACGAGGGTGGTATTGTTTCGGAATTACTCGTTTGTCGCTGTGACTTTTCTATTGCGATTCCCTTTTTTGTGGGTCTTATGTGAGTGCGCATCTTGTTGTTTTCACCGGATCATGTTTTGTCTCGAGTCGAGATGTGAACCTCGGAGTTGTCAGTTGAACCTTATTGTTCTTCGTGATCCGAACATGATTATTCGATTTTTGTTGACTCGATCGTTGTGATTCGATCATTGATTGTTCGGTTTTTATTGATCTCGTTTCGTGATTGTTGATCGTTCAGACTCCTTCGTAATTCCCTTAAGTTCGGGAAATTAGTCTCGTTTTCGATCTTCCAACCCTTGGACAGCGGAATCCCGTATTTGTTCAACGATTGGCTCGCGTTTTGATTGACATACCGTTGGGGTGGTCAATCATATTGATTTTCGTTCGTTGTGTTTTGTGATTGTTCGGATAATTGACTTGATTGTACTATCTATTTGATGACGCTTGTCACTTGTTGATTTTATTATGTCTCTACCGGTGGCGTCGTGTTGGTCGTCGTGGGGCGTATTTTCACGTTGTATGTTCTTTCGCGTTGCTTGTAACGTTTCGCCATTGGGCGCGATTTTTTTTCGGTTCTTGTGTACCTCGTTGAGTTTTCCTGGTGGGATATTGCTTCTCCCTACTTGATTTAAGTTTCGGGACGAAACTTCTTCTAAGGAGGGTAGAATGTAATATCCGCAATTTCGGATTTCTGGTAATTTTCTTTTTTCAGCGTAGGTCCGTTTTGACGATTCGCTTGGGACCGCTTCATCATTCTGAGAATGATTAATTCTGCACTTTTTGTCATCCGAGTTCGTTTCGGTATTGTTTTGTTGAGTCCCGTGTTTCTTAACGACTTTTCTGCACTCGAGTTCGATTCTTGTGAATCTCGTCCGAAATTACTGTTTCGAGTTTCCCGTAAGACCGTTTAATTTTGTTAGACGTGTTGTGAACTTCGGTTTGATTATTCGATCACGTATCGTGATTTTCGGACGTTTTGGGCCACTTTCGTAATTTCCCAAAGTTTGGGGTAATTACCTTCCGTTGTCGAATTTCGAGCCTTCAGGTGGTCGGAATCGTGTGTTCTCTTAGCTCTTAGATTCGTCTTTGCGAGTAATTCGTAATCGTATATTCGATTCATATTCAGGTTCGGGTTTTGGTGTCGTTTTCTTGAGTTCAGTGTTATTAAAAGACTTTTCCGAGTATGAGTTCGATTTTGTAAAATCACCATAAATTCTTGAAAACTACAAAGATTTTGAATCTTTTCACTATTATAGAGCATCAAGTCAGCTTTCCAATGGTTCAAACGGTGAGTCAATCGGAGTCCACACGAGAGAGTTATGGTCGAAATAGCTCAGATACTCATTTTCCAGTTTTGGCCGAGCAGCCTGTACCGTGAGCCGCGACACGCGCCGGCAGGGCCGCGGCACACTTCCGAGTCACTGTCGACCAACCCCTCTGTACCGTGAGCCGCGGCACATGCCGGCAGGGCCGCGGCACACCGCCGAGTCACTGCCGCGGCACACTCGTCCGGGCCGCGGCACGCTGCCGATCACTGGGGGCAGATTCGGCCCTGTGCCGCGGCACACTTCGGCTGAGCTGCGGCACACTGTGCAGTCGGCCTATTTAAGGCCAGCATGCATTTTTCTTCAGCCATTTCTCACTCGTTTTCTTCCCTTACGCGGCTGGAGCTTGGCTAATCATGGAGAGATGTTGTTGGACAATCAATCCATGAAGTCTTGGAGTTTATATCATCAATCATCCATCCTATAACATCCTCCGATCTACCGAATCAGGTCAGATTTCCTAGAAATCTGGGGAATTTTGGTATTTTGGTTGATTTCGTCCGTTTAATCCGATTTAACTTAGGATTGTGATGGATTGATGATTATTTAGATGTATTATATCATTTCCCTTGTTATTCCATGGTTGGATTGTATAGATTCGTTGTTTTGGTCGAGTTCTTGATCGACGCCTTGAAGGTGTCCGGTAAAATGTCATAGAGGGGTTTTCGAGCGTTCTACGATTATTCTTCCTCGTATGATCGATGATTTATTGATTATATGTTGTTAGGGTCGAATTCTTGTGAAGAACTCGAGTCGGAACCCTTCCGTTCGTTGTCTTCTTCGGGGTCCGAGCTTCCCAGTCGAACCGTGTTCTTCGGAGCGTTTGGTAGCGGTTATTAAGGCAAGTATCTAATTATACGATTTGTATCTTGCGACTAGTAATCACGTATGAGATTTATGATGATTTTGCTTGCCTTCGTAGATATGTTCCGTTTGAGATAGTTTTGTTTTCCGCAATTTGAAGGCTTTGTGATAATAGTGTTATATTGGTATACGTGTTAGGCGTTGTGCCATTTGTGCAGGATTGCGATGTACATATGGGATGGTTGTACACTTGGTTGTGCAATGTATTGTGTACCGAACGTGTGTTATGTTGGTTAAGTGTCGTTGATTGATGATAGTTGTTGCGAGTGTTGAGATTGTGTTATGTGCGTGTGATGTACGATTTTGTGGTGATCAATGTGATTGATTAATTGTGCTCATTGTTGTATGTAATGTGAATGTGAATGTGAATATATGTGTGACCGCTAAGTTCACTCGTGTTGGTTCGACGGGACCTACGAGGATTCGTGGCAGTGGACTACGGGATCAGAACTTAGTGAGGTACTAAGGTCCAATCGTGCTGGTCTGGCGAGGCCTACGATAACGCATGACAGTGGACCATGAGTTTCAGACACAGTACGTCCAACCGGGTGAGCTCGACGGGGCTTACGGTGACACGTGGCAGTGGACTACGGTGTCAGGACTGTGTGTGCGATTGTTGTGATTGATATAGTCCGTGCGGGTTGTTATGCCTACGGAGACACGTGACAGTGGATCACGGTGTCGGTATTGGTTATGTCTGGTTAATAGTCCGTGCGGGTTGTTGAACCTACAGAGACACGTGACAGTGGATCACGGCGTCGGAATTGATTATGTTTGTTTAATTGTGCGTGATGTAGTCCGTGCGGGTTGTCGAACCTACGGAGACACGTGACAGTGGATCACGGTGTCATGAGCATGATACTCTTCAAATCAAAGTTTCATGAAAATGAATGTTGGACCGAGTCCTAAGCTTGAATAAATATTTCCCGGATTGTAAACTGTTGAGTTATGAAACAATATTTGGGTTAAGGCCCTAAAGTTTTTCGAAAGGTTTTGTGAATCAGGACTTGAGGTCTTAAGGTCTTGAAATTCAAAAAAAAGAATCCCGAGATGATAATCTTATTTTCGAATGTTTCATAGCTTATCTTCCCTTGTGAAAATCTCTCGGGGATATTTTGATACTTGATTATTATATTTGATTCACGATTATTACTTGCTTGTTACATTTCGTATGATTTGATACTTGCACTAGTAAAACAGTGGAGTTTTACTAACCCCCGAGTAATCGGGGGGTGGATGTCTGTTTTGCGTCCAGGTACATGCAGATTCAGGGGAGCAGTCACAGGATTGGCACAAGGGGATGACGAGCTGCGATACTAATCAAGAGTCGAGAGTTGGTAGAGTTTGGTTGTATTGTTAGAGTTGATTCAGTCTTCCGCTGTATTGTGTTTCGACCCCTGTGTGGGTAATGTTGTTAGTCAGTTCTGTTGATAGAGTTGTGTGACCTCATCGGTCTGTGTGTTTATGTGTAAGTGACCTTAACGGTCTGTATTATTATATTGTTTGACCCTGGCCGGGCAAGCATTTGGTTGTTTATGGATGTTTAGCCTGATAGATCCTTGTGGAAAGGGTCTACGGCGTGTAATATTCCCATACGGTTTTGGGGGTGTTACAACGTAAAATACTCTGCCTCAATTCCGAGTCGTTCGGTACACATAGACGACTCTGGAATCTCAATACCCCATTTTCATGAATCACAAATCCAGGAGACTTTCCTTTAAGAACATTCTCTCGGATTTGAATAATCATCGGATCCTCCAGCTACTTCAGTTTAATTTCATCGATCAGAGACGACGAAATCTCTAAAGCACAAAATCGTCCTACGGCTCCTGGCAACGAAATCTCAACACTCAACTCAATCAAATCCCGCTGAAGCTCGGCTTGAGACGTAAGGATCTCAAGTGTCCGCAACGAGACTGGTTTCTGACTCAAGGCGTCGGCCACGACGTTCGCCTTGCCCGGATGGTAAAGGATTTCGAGGTCATAATCCTTAATCAACTCTAACCACCTCCTCTGCCTCATATTCAACTCCCGCTGAGTAAATATGTACTTCAGACTTTTATGAGCGGTAAAAATCTGACATGCAGAGCCAAAAAGATAGTGACGCCAAATCTTGAGCGCAAAAACAACAGCCGCTAACTCCAAATCGTGAGTAGGATAGTTAAGTTCATACGACCTCAACTGCCTCGACGCAAACGCAATAGTCTTGCCATGCTGCATCAACACGCACCCAAGACCCTGACCCGAAGCATTGCTATAAACGACAAAACCCTCGTTGCCACATGGCAACGCCAAAATCGGGGCTGAAGTCAAACGCCTCTTCAGATCCTCAAAACTCGAATGTCTCTCGTCATTCGAGACGAATTTCTCGGACTTCTGGAGCAACTGTGTAAGTGGTCGAGCAAGTTTTGAGAAACCCTCGATGAACCTACGGTAGTATCCAGCTAAACCCAAGAAACTACGGACCTCCTTCACGTTTTTAGGTGGTGCCCAACTCAACACTGCCTCAATCTTCTGCGGGTCCACACGAACACCCTCGGCTGAAATCACGTGACCTAGAAACATCACTTCCTTCAGCCAGAACTCACATTTCGAGAACTTTGCATAGAGTTGCTCGGTCCTCAAAATGTCTAACACTAGTCGTAAATGATACGTGTGTTCCTCCTCGTTCCTCGAATAGATAAGGATATCGTCAATGAAGACGACGACACACTTATCCAAAAACTCGATAAAGACCTTGTTCATCAACTGCATGAACACCGCCGGCGCATTAGTTAACCCGAAAAGCATAACTACAAACTCATAGTGTCCGTATCTCGTACGAAAAGCTGTTCTCGGAACGTCGGACTCCTTCACCCAAAGCTGATAGTACCCCGATATCAAGTCAATCTTCGAGAATACCGCAGCCCCCTACAACTAATCGAACAAGTCATCAATCCTCGGCAAAGAATACTTGTTCTTGATGGTCACCTTGTTTAGTTCGCGATAGTCGATACACAAACGCAGTGAACCATCCTTCTTTCGCACAAACGGGACCGGTGCGCCCCAGGGCGAGGTGCTCGGTCAAACATATCCCGAC
This sequence comes from Orobanche coerulescens, assembly GCA_033398695.1. NCBI lineage: Eukaryota > Viridiplantae > Streptophyta > Magnoliopsida > Lamiales > Orobanchaceae > Orobanche > Orobanche coerulescens. The sequence goes on along the minus strand of CM065814.1, from coordinate 32,468,551 downwards.
TCAAGAAGCTCACTCAACTGCTTCTTCAACTCAGCCATCTCTGAAGGTGCCATGCGATACGGCGCCTTCGAGATCGGAGCCGCACCCGGCTCTAGCTCTATAGCGAACTCGACCTCACGGTCTGGTGGCAACCCCGGTAACTCATCAGGAAAAACATTAGGAAATTCACTAACGACTGGAATCGATGAAAACTCGACTCCACCACTCTCCGCTTTCAAGGCATAGTACCAATAACCAGTACACCCCTTTCGCAGGAGCCTCATCGCCTTCAAGGCGTTAATAACGAACTTCTGGTTTCCCCTCTTTCGCCCCGCGAAAGAGTGCTCGGTGCCGTCCTCGGCTAACATAGTGATGATTCTCGTGCGGTAGTTCATGATTACGCCATGCCGCTCGAGCCAATCATCCCCGAGAATCAAATCCTCACCCTTGATACCCACAACAATAAGATTAGAGAGCCAAGCCCTCTCACAAATAAACACAGAACAGTCCCGGATCTCTCGATCACCGACGATTCTATCACCGCTAGGAAGTTTAATGATGAAAGGCTCGCAAGGTGATAAGCAGTCAAGACTCAAACGGCGCACACACTCCAGAGAAATGAATGAATGCGTAGCACCCGAATCAAAAAGCACACTGACGGGATGGGAATGGATATGAACGGTACCTGTCTCCACAGTGGCTACTGGATCATCGGCCCTCCTCATCTCATAGATACGCGGCTGGGTAGAGCCGACACTGGAAGCTGCTCCTCTAGCGGGCTGACCCCGACCTCTACCTCGACCGGCACTCGGCGGAGGTTGCGGAGCAAACGAGCCCTGGTTCACACTCGGCTCCATAGGTGCTGGGTGAGAAGAACGGGCACCGCGAATTAGTTTGCTCTGTTCACAGAAAGAATCCTTGTGGCCCGACTCACCACAAGTATGACAAGTCAAAGGAGAACGAGGACACTCCCGGTTCCTATGGCCCGGCTGGCCACAGTTAAAGCATGTGGGATCACGAACGGGGGTTCCGTCGGAACCTCGAAAACTCCCAGAGAAATGAGCCGAACCGCCCGTAGAAATATTTGCAGATTGAGATTTCTGCTGAGTTCCACCCTTGTAACCCGAGAAATTTCCTGCGGATTTCTGTTTCTTACTCTCCCGAACCGCAGCACTGGCCGTCACGGACATATCATAGGCAAGAGCTCGACTCTGATAATCTTTCAAAGTAGTACAGACGAGCCCATACATGTAGTCCTGAATTGACAGTTTCATCCGCCTGGAAAAACGGAAAATTTTGTCGCTCTCCTCGACAACTTGGGTCTTCACATAGCCCAACTCCTTGTTAAAATCGGAAATAGCTTGGGATACGGGAATATCCCGTGGTTGAGAATCATAGAAAGCATGGAATCGAGCCTGTCAAACCGTCCACGGGCAATATTCAGTCTTCATCAATTCCTGAAATTCAGCCCACGAAGCAACATGGTCTTTGGGCCCAACGGCTTCCCACCAATCCGTAGCATCCCCAGTGAGAAAGTACTGGGCAATAGGGACCTTACGGTCCTCGGGACAGTTGGTGGGAATAAAGACTTTATATATCTCATTGATCCATCCCTCCCAGCCAATCGGGTCTGATGCTCTCGAAAACTGAGGAGGATGCATCTTGATGACATCTTGGAGCCAACGGTCTGCTCCGCCCCGATTAGCATGGGCCGGATCCGGGTTCTTAACCACCTGAGCTATCGCCGCCATTTGGTTTACCATTTGCTGCATAACGGCCGCAATACCAAGGTCGGCGTGCTACTGAGAAGAAGCATGACTGTGACGGTCACCGGTACTGCCGCCTCCCGAAGAATGCGATGTGGCCGCCCCACCGGCTGCCCCACGTCCCCGGCCTCGTCCACAACCACAGCCCCTTCCAGCATCCATGCTGGTGTTAAGAGGTAGCAAAAAGCAACTCGATGATAAGTAAAAGAGGGAGAATAACCACAGTTCACGAAATGGAAATACGGTACGAGAAAGTAAAGAATCTAGTAAGGAAAACTTACGAGCACTGGAAGTACTGAGATGCTGGCAGCGGTGTGACAATGTGCAAAACAAACATAACTAGACCCAAATAACCGACAAGCCTAGGTATCCATAAACCTGGCTCTGATACCATTTTCTGTAACACCCCCGAGATATTCGAAGTATATTACAGCGCCGTGGACCCCTACATGGGACCCACCAGGCTAAAACAAGGAAACACCACTCGACCAACCATCTCAGTTAGCGAGGATACACACATTTAAATAATACAACATATAAAGATACGCCCAGAGCAACCGGCGTAATAAATATAAACCGACAATATAGCAATTTGAGTTAATACAAAACGAAGTTCAGAGTGAAAAGTCTAAGTACTCGCGAGTACAATCTATAAGTTTATAAATGTGGAAACAACCATATCGAAGAAGACAAAAGAAATAAGAAGACCCAAATGCACATGTCAACGACCCTGGCCAACATCCTCGTACTGTCCCAGCGCCCGCTCGTCCGGCAAAACATAACCTGAAATCCATAACAAGAATTTCCCCAAAATGGGTCCCCAAAGGGGTTAGCAATTACGCTAGTACAAGTAATCAAGGCAAACCATTCGCTTACACGTTTCATAGTACAATGCACCAAATTCATTTCAAAACCAAAACCAGACATGTCTTTTCCGGAAACAAACAGTCAAACAATTTGCTTAGGACCGGACGAAGCCACGAATCCCACTCGAGGCCTCTAAGGACCCTCCCGAGCTGGCCACATTCATAAAACAAATCAAGCACACACGTCACCTAGGACCGGGACGAAGCCACGAATCCCACTCGAGGCCTCTAAGGACCCTCCCGAGCTGGCCGCGAAACAAACTCATGAATCCAGGACGAAGCCATAGATTCCCTCGAGGCCCCGTCGGACCCTCTCGAGGTGAGTAAAGCACACACAATATACATTACTATTTCACGTTAAGCATAAAGGTTTCCAAAAATACTTGCCATGAATAATTGACGACGCAACGAACGGAAGGAAAAACACCGACGAACGCTATGAACCGTCAATCACGAACCTAACGATTCGAAGAACACAATCACAACCAATCCTAAACGAATGTGGAATTGGAATACACCCGAAAACCCGCCTACGATTCATATATACTCGTATAAAAGCAACAACGAGGGCGGGCCACAACCAAACCCTCTCGATTACAAAAATACCACGAAATATACCATGAATCCGTAGGAAAACCAACAATACCAACAAGATTAATCATATTCATCATGAATTAATCTATCATACGGAACGAATCGGACGAAAACGTGAAAACCCCCAATTTACCCAAAACAAGGTTTTAGGATTTTACCTCGAATTAAAGATGAAGAACACGATTAGATGTTGATAATACACTCCAAAAATTCGAAGAAGATGATGGATCGGAGTTGCTAGGCTTCAAATCGCCGGAAAACACCAAGAAAGTCGCTGGAGTCGGAGAGAAGAGAGAAGAGATGAAAAATGACCGAAAATGGTCAACTCCTGGGTTTATAACCCAGGATGTGTTACGTACGTTAGCCACCAATTGCTAACGTACGTAAGCTGTGTTACGTACGTAAGTCATAAGGGCCTTACGTACGTAACCAAAAGGCAGAAATGCCTGTACTATTTTACACCAGGCCGTTATGTACGTAACCAAAATGTGTGTTACGTACGTAACATCCTTCTCTGGGAAGTACAGACCAGAAATAGACAAGGGAGGTACCGAAAAAGAATCGAATACAACGGTGAATAATTCACGATGGTACGAACGTAAAGGACTCGAGACGACGAACTTAAGTGATGAAGGAAAACATACCCAAAGGTTCGAAAAAACAACAACAAACGTAATTTTCCCAAAACTTTGGGAAATCACAAAACGGCCCAAAACATCCGAAATGTACAATACGCGGTCGAAACACCGAACAAAAGCTCACAACAAGCTCAATAACGTGAGATGGATCCTCGGCAACCCCGAAATGGCGGTTCCGAACGACAATTTACGAGGATACCCAAAATAGCGACGAAAACAACATAAAACACCGAATCGAGTAAAACGAGTCCGGAACAAACTCGAACGACAAAAAGTCCAATATTAAATATCCCCGAAATGTCAATACGGTTACAAGCGAGTTGCCAAAAACAAAAATACACCAAAATGAGAATATCAAGAGAAAGGAAAAATGCGGATATTACAGTAACACTCGCCGAGATAACGTAATCTAGGTTCTTGTGGTAGTGTACGCTAGGTCCAAAGTACTTAGCCAAAATACAACTCACCGTACAACGTCTAACAGTCAAAACAACACGAGCGTCAAACATAAATAGTTTGATCCCAAAATATCTCATTGTAATAAATTTGTATAATTTCAAACACAATGCAATAATACTCATACAATACGTATAATAAACAGTACAAAAATGAAAAATTACAGCCCGATATTACATCCACTTCTCTTTCTTTCTCTACTTTTAAATTTAAAAAGATGAGAAACACGAAAATTCACGAAAAATCCTAAGAAGTGAGACAAAAATCACGAAGAACACGACACTACACGACTAAACCGCTAATAAAAATACTAACAAGAATGGTCAAAACAGGTTACATTGAACTTATTATACTGCTATTTTGTTTTGAGTATATTGTTACTTTGAACTTATGCAATAGCATCTTAGATTGTAGAACATTAAAATCCGTTAAATTTATTATATTTTTTATTTAAAAAAGATACTAAATAAATAAGTTATTGTATTTTAAATGGGGATAATCTATTTATGAAGGGTTAAAATTTCATTTCTCAATAATTCATGAAATTCACACGCCATTTATAGTGATGCATTGACAAAATCTGGATTCTTCTTATTTTTTCATTTAATGGCTCAGATTGGTTCATAGTTCCCACATGGGAGTGGTTCTCACAGGGACCATTCCATATATATAACTTATATTTTTTATTTAATTTAAGCTCTTTCAAGAATTAGGGGTTGTTTATGTTACGGTTCGAAATATTGAATTTGGATTTGGAATCACAATACGCGTTTACTCTTACGATTCAAATTTCAAGTACCCAACCAACAAATTTTCATACATTATATAGCTACTTTATGTTACATTATCTTCCTTTTCACTATTTTTATATTTCAAAAAATAAAACTATTTCTCTTTCTTTCTCCTCTTTTTCTATTTAAAAAAACTGCTACTTCTTTTTCTCTCCTCTTTCTATTCCTCTTGTTACATTTAAGATAACACAATTATTTTTCTTTCTCTGTTTATATTTAAATAATACAACAAAATATTATATTTTTATGCAAAATCATTCATTTTTCAGATATTATTTGATATACATGTTAAAAATATTAAAAAACTAAAACTATTTCTCTTTCTTTCTCCTCTTCTTCTATTTAAAAAAACTGTTACTTCTTTTTTCTCTCTCCTCTTTCTATCTCCAATGTGAGGGATAGCTCCTTGTGGGCACCAGACACTGTTCCTCCCATCTAGTGGGCCGTTGAGTCACCATGATTTAATTCCTCCACCAATCCTTGTCGGGCCGGGGGGTGGGGACCCTGGGGGCGAGGGATTTCATCTTTTGCTACATGATAACACAATTATTTTCTTTCTTTTTGTTATTATTTTGGCCCAAACATTGGCCCAGAATTAACTATCTCTATTGGCCCAGTTGTGCTGGCCCGGCCCATGGCAGCCCTTTTATTAGGAGCCGTCCGATCCAGATTTAATATCTCCTTTTAATCTGGACCGTCCGGACCCCCCTATTTAATTCTAACCCTAATCACCCCTCCCTCATTTTCACCTCTGCGCCGTCACCCCCCTTTCCCCTTTTCTCTCTTCTCTCCCGTGACCTTCCTTCCCTGGTCAAACTCCTCCTTCCGCCGCGATTTTGCTCCCGATTCTCATTACCTCCTCTCCCCCGTGAGCGGTTGAATATCACAATGGAATCCCGTGACCGATTCCGTCCTTGTGAGTATTTAAATCGCGACTGGGGAAGGAGTTTGACACACCGAGAGAAAGAAATCGACTTGTGCCTTGAGAATCCGAAGTGAAAAGAGTGATATTCTTATTGTGATATCATTGAGGGTGACCGGGATTTGTTCCTGAGGTTTCTGAGGGTTTTTTTCCTGGATTAGAAAGGTGCTACCGGGCTGTGTGCCGGTCGGCGTTGGATCGGCGTTCGTCCTTCGTGGATCGGACATATTTGGTGTCAAATTGCATAGGGTTCGGAAGATCTGAGCCTAATCGCCACTTTCAAAAAAGGGGGTTTCTTGTCCCTTTTATTTCTTCCGTTTTTCTTGGTATTTATATATATATATATTATATATATTTGTTATATATATATTTATATATATATTCTGCATTTACGGTATTTATATATATTATATATATATTTGTTATATATATATTTGTATATATATATTCTGTTCTTTCGGTATTTATATATATAATATATATATTTGTTATATATATATTTATATATATACCCTGCAGATTAGTATTTATATATATATATACTGCTTTATATATATATTAGTTATATATATAATTTATATATATATAAATACTACAGTTTCTGTTTTATCTATACTAATATATAGTATATATATCAGTTATATATATACCTATATATTTATACTGCATTCGTATTACTTGGTGTATTCGATCGGTATTTTCATATCTCGGCTAACTTGAACATCATTGTGGTTTTTCAGATCTGTTCTGACGATTGAATTCCCTGTTCGGGAGTCTGCTTGTTCTCGGGTTGATTTATTTAAGTATTGGTTATTATAGGTTCATTAGTTGGCCTGTAATCCTTAATCCCTTTTCCCGTTAAATATAATTGTAATAGTTATATTCGTTTTAATCCGCTTGTATTAACGATCCTGTCTTTAGCCATTGATAGACCCGATACCCAATAGTGGTATCAGAGCCCGTTTTGTCGGGTGTCGGGTTCTTTGGCTTCGTGGTGATACGGAATAACCCATCCGGGTTTCCGCTCAGGTATATCGGCTTGAACCTCTCTTTTATTATTGTTTCTTGTTTCGGTTCTACTGCCCCATCAAGTTTCGGGATTGCTTGCCGCCTTTATCTGTGATTATTTGGTTGGATTCAGTTTTCGGGCGACTCTTGTTTTCTCTTTTAATTAAAACTCAAACGAATTAAAACCTTAAAATCCAAAACGGCACTAATCTTGCGCTGCCTGGACCAAAAGTGTTCCTCGGATCTTTGTCAAGAGCTTGAGGATCCCGGTTTTAATTTAAACGGGTTTTAATCTCAAAAATCAAATCGAGTCCCTGAATTCTGATTCTCATCAGCTGTGTGCTTTCATTTCTGTGTGATTTGCGGTTGTCTTTGTGATTACCTTATACTGTGTGTATCAATGGGCTCTTTCTCTGTGTTTAACATTGCATCTTTCGATGGAAAAGGAGATTTTCAAATTTGGCAACAAAAAATGAAGGGCATTTTGATTCAACAAAAAGTTTTCAAAGCAATTGATCAATCTTTTTCTGACAACACTACTGCCGATAAAAAGGCCGAGGCAGATGAGTTTGCATATTCATCAATTATTCTAAATCTGTCCGATTCTGTAATTCGGAAAATCGGTAAACATAATACTGCTCATGCTTTATGGGAAAAATTGGAAGAGACTTATACTGAAACTTCCTTGCCTAGCAAACTGTTTTTACTTGAAAAATTTTTCCGGTTCAAACTTGATATTTCAAAGGATATAAATGATAACCTGGACACTTTTACAAAATTAATCCAGGATATCAAACAAACCGGTGATAAAAATATTGATGAATACACCCCTATTGTTCTTTTAAATGCCATCCCTGATTCTTACAGTGATGTTAAGTCTGCTATTAAGTATGGCAGATACAAAGTAACTCTTGATACTGTTATAAATGGTTTGAAAAGTAAAGAATTGGATTTGAAAAACAATAAGGGGAATAAATCTCTTGGTGAGGTTAATTTTGTGAGGGGAAGACCTCAAAACCGCTTTCGAAAACTAAAACCTTCATCAAGTCAAAATCTTCAGAGTAATTTTTCTGAAAAGAAGAAGGGCAAATAGAAGAGTAGGTCAAAGTCTCGACCTAAGAATCGTAAGTGCTATAATTGTGGTGAATCTGGTCATTACATTCATGAGTGTACTAAACCTAAGAAAAATTATCAAAATGATAATGCCAACCTTGTGGCTGAAAATAATCGTGAAGATGAAGTTTTCATGGTTTCTGAAATTTGTGAACAAGCTAATACTGTGCATACTCTCACTTTGTGTGAAAATGAGTGGCTTGTTGATTCTGCTTGTACGTTTCATATGTCGCCTTTCAAAAGGCTATTTTCTGAATATAGAGAAGTGACAAATTGGTCTGTCTCTATGGCTAATGAGAAAAAGTGTCAAGTTCAGGGTTTAGGAGATATTCAAATAAGATGTGACTCTGGTTATTTGTTAACTTTAAAGAACGTGAGGCATGTTCCTGATTTGTGTCACAATCTTATTTCTTGTGGTACCCTTGATGATGAGGGGTATGAAGGTAAATGGGGAAATGGGATTATGAAAATCTTTAAAGGAAATTTGTGTGTTTTCAAAGCTATAAAACGGAATAACCTCTATGTAAAAATTGCAAAATATGATTCTTTTGTGAATGCTGTCCAAGGTGACTCGACAGATCTGTGGCATAAACGTCTTGGCCACATCAGTGATAAGGGTCTGGAAATCTTGCAAAAACAAGGGGTTTTTGGGAAAGATAAATTGTCCCATGTACCGTTTTGTGACTCCTGTATGGTAGGTAAACAACACCGTGTTAAATTTCCAAATCCCCATCCCCCTAGAACTCCTACAACTTATGACACTTTGCATTATTTGCATGCTGATGTGTGGGGGCCATCTAGTGAACCCACACATGGTGGAAATAGATATTTCCTATCTGTGATTGATGACTATTCCCGTAAGGTCTTTGTGTTCCTTTTGAAAAACAAATCTGATGTCTTTGAGAAATTAAAAAATTGGAAAATATTGATTGAAAATCAAACTGGGAAGAAAATTAAAATCTTAAGGACCGACAATGGCCTTGAGTTTTGCAATCAAATGTTTGATGAGCTTTGTGCTCAATCTGGTATTCAAAGACATAAGTCTGTCCCTTACTCACCCCAACAGAATGGGGTGGCTGAACGCATGAATAGAACTTTGCTAGAAAGGGTCAGAAGCATGTTGGCTATGTCTGGGCTCTCAAAAAAATTCTGGGGTGAGGCTTTACTTACGGCTGCTTATTTGATAAATAGATCTCCCTCTGTGCCGTTGAATGGTAATTATCCTGAATGTGTTTGGTCTGGTCGATCTATTGATTTTTCTAATCTTCGTGTATTTGGTACTTCCGCTTATGTTCATCGTAAAATGATAAGCTTGAGCCTCGCTCGTGAGATGTGTGTTTCGGGATACCGGAAGGAGTAAAAGGCTATAGGGTTTGGCTGAAAGGCCAACCCGGTTTCAAAACCATTATTAGTCGAGATATTGTTTTCAACGAAAATGAATTTCCTTGCCTTTTACCGGATCCGGAAAACCCCCTACTCCAAATGAGGTGGAGCTGCACATTTCTTTGGATAATATGGATAATGTGCAAACCGAAACTATTCTTGATAATCTTGATAATGCTGATGTGCATGATGAAACAGAGGAAGTTCTTGAAGATAATTTGCATGATTATCAACTTACTCGAGATAGGTCTAGGAGAGAAATTAGAAGACCTTCTCACTTGAATGATTATCATATGGCATCATATGCATTCAATATGTTTGAATCTATTGATAATTGTGAACCCAAAACATATGATGAAGCTTTGAAATCTGAACACTCAGAACAGTGGCTTTTTGCAATGAATGAAGAAATGACTTCATTGCACTCAAATGAAACTTGGGCTCTTGTGCCCCGACCACCTAACTGTTCGGTGGTTCACTGTAAATGGCTTTTCAAAGTTAAGGAAGAAAATGAGTCGGTCAGATTCAAAGCTAGACTCGTTGCTAAGGGTTTCACCCAGAAAGAAGGTATTGACTACACTGAAATCTTTGCTCCAGTTGTTAAGTTTACTACTGTGCGTATCATGCTTGCTCTTGTTGCTCAATTTGATTGGGAACTAAAACAATTAGATGTCAAAACTGCCTTTTTACATGGTGAACTTGAAGAAAAGCTCTATATGAGTCAACCTAAAGGCTTTATTGATCCCAAGCTCCCTAATCATATTTGCTTGCTTAAGAAATCGATTTATGGTTTAAAACAATCACCTAGGCAATGGAATAAAAAGTTTGATGAGTACATGCTCTCACTTAAATTTTCAAGGAGCAATTATGACCATTGTTTGTATTTCAAAACTGATTCCCAAAATCCTGTTTTCTTACTCATATATGTTGATGATATGCTCTTAGTGAGTCCGTGTGTGAAAACAGTGGATCATGTCATTAAATGCTTAAGTGCGAAGTTTGACATGAAGCACCTTGGTGATGCTAAGCGTATTCTTGGGATGAACATCTTTCGTGATAGAAAAAATTCCACCATTGTTTTAAACCAAGATTCCTATGTGCAGAAAATTATATCCAAATTTTCTATGAGTCAATCCAAATCAACCTCTGTGCCCCTAGCTGGTCATTTCCTATTAAGTAAGGATCAATCCCCGAAAACTGAGGATGATATCAATTATATGAAAAAGGTACCTTACTCAAATGCCATTGGTTCGGTCATGTACCTAATGGTCAGCACAAGACCGGACATAGCTTATGCTGTGAGTTGTCTTAGTCGTTATATGGCTAACCTGGGGTTTACCATTGGCAAGCCGTTAAGTGGCTCTTAAGGTATTTGAAGGGCTCAACCAGGTATGGTCTTAAATTTTCTCGACACCCACAAGGTGTAAAATTGGTTGGATACGTGGATTCTAATTACGCTGCTAATCGTGATAACCGTAAGTCTACTACTTCATATGTGTTTACTTTGTGTGGCACACCGATCAGTTGGAAGTCTCAATTACAACCTATAGTTGCTCTATCCACTACAGAATCTGAGTATGTTGCTATAACAGAAGCATTAAAAGAAGCTATATGGTTAAAAGGTCTATTATCCGAAATCGGTTTTCTAAAAGATAAAGTCGAAGTTTTTTCGGATAGTCAATCCTAGATTCAATCGTAAGAATCCAGTTTTTCATGATAGAACAAAACATATTGATGTTCGTTTCCATTTCATACGAGATGTTGTTGCTAAACGTATAATCTATCTTGAAAAAATACCCTCCCAATTTAATCCTTCAGATATGGGTACTAAGTGCTTACCCGTTGAAAAATTTAAATCTTGTTTAAAAAGACTGAATTTTGATTCAGTCGAATAAATTTTCTGAACTTTGTGTTCTTTAGGGGATCTCTTTGTGAGTTAGTCTTCTTTGTGAATTCTTTTACCTTATTTACTTTGTGTATGTGCAGGTAACCCCGAAGATAGGCGATGATGAATCTTCTCCGTAACCCGAAAATGCAATTTGACTGGTTGGCCCAAAAAGGTGGAGAAATGTTATTATTTTGGCCCAAACATTGGCCCAGAATTAATTATCTCTATCGCCCGCCAGGCCGCCCGGCCCATGGCACCCCTTTTATTAGGAGCCGTCCGATCCAGATTTAATATCTCCTTTTAATCTGGACCGTCCGGACCCCCCTATTTAATTCTAATCCTAATCACCCCTCCCTCATTTTCACCTCTGCGCCGTCACCCCCTTTCCCCTTTTCTCTCTTCTCTCCCGTGACCTTCCTTCCCTGGTCAAACTCCTCCTTCCGCCGCGATTTTGCTCCCGATTCTCACTACCTCCTCTCCCCCGTGAGCGGTTGAATATCACAATGGAATCCCGTGACCGATTCCGTCCTTGTGAGTATTTAAATCGCGGCTGGGGAAGGAGTTTGACACACCGAGAGAAAAAATCGACTTGTGCCTTGAGAATCCGAAGTGAAACGAGTGATATTCTTATTGTGATATCATTGAGGGTGACCGGGATTTGTTCCTGAGGTTTCTGAGGGTTTTTTTCCTGGATTAGAAAGGTGCTACGGGCCGTGCCGCCGGGCGTTGGATCGGCGTCATTCTTCGTGGATCGGACATATTTGGTGTCAAATTGCATAGGGTTCGGAAGATCTGAGCCTAATCGCCACTTTCAAAAAAGGGGGTTTCTTGTCCCTTTTATTTCTTCCGTTTTTCTTGGTATTTATATATATATATATTATATATATATTTGTTATATATATTTATATATATTCTGTATTTACGGTATTTATATATATATTATATATATTTGTTATATATATATTTATATATATATATTCTGTTCTTACGGTATTTATATATATATATAATATATATATATTTGTTATATATATATTTATATATATACCCTGCAGATTAGTATTTATATATATATATATATACTGCTTTATATATATATATATTAGTTATATATATAATTTATATATATATAAATACTACAGTTTCTGTTTTATCTATACTAATATATAGTATATATATCAGTTATATATATCTATATATTTATACTGCATTCGTATTACTTGGTGTATTCGATCGGTATTTTCATATCTCGGCTAATTTGAACATCATTGTGGTTTTTCAGATCTGTTCTGACGATTGAATTCCCTGTTCGGGAGTCTGCTTGTTCTCGGGTTGATTTATTTAAGTATTGGTTATTATAGGTTCATTAGTTGGCCTGTAATCCTTAATCTCTTTTCCCGTTAAATATAATTGTAATAGTTGTATTCGTTTTAATCCGCTTGTATTAACGATCCTGTCTTTAGCCATTGATAGACCCGATACCCAACACTTTTTATAATTAAATAATACAATAAAATATTATATATTTATAGAAAATCATTCATTTTTCAGATACTATTTGATATATATGTTAAAAATATTAAACAGTAAGGATTTTAAATCTTAAAACAAACAAATATTTTTACAGCGTCTCCAATATCCAAAATTTTAAATACTAGAATCTTGAATCAAAAGGCTAGCATAAATATATTAGATGTAAAAAAGTCAAATTTCAGTTTGATTATTAGCTAATTTATGTGACGATCTTGGACTTGATGAATGCTCATATATTTATTCAAATTTCAGTTTGATTATATTTCAGTTTGGTTTGGTTTTATAATTTAATAGCAAAAGTAAACTCAATTATGCTATCCACACATGCACAGATCACAAATACTTTGCTTCATTGCCTATCTTACTCATATGTATCCTTTTTTTTTTTTCTGGACACAAATTACTGCTAAAGTTATTGTACATGAATGACATTATATTGTCGTAATTCGTCAGGCTTGGTTCCAAAAGTTTTACTCCTTAGTTCAACTACTTTGCAAAAACATGCTTAACATAATGTTGGTCATAAGATTTCCATGTTATTCACCAACTGATTTGCTTCACAATAACAGTAATAATAGCATAAGGAGATTATGACCCTTGGTTATTTATCTAAGGCAAACATCAAAGCAGATTAGTCATCCTGTGATCTTTCCGCATAGCAAATAAATTTTTAGCAAGTCCTACTTAGTTTGTTATACTGTTTTGTGGACACAATATGATTTACCTGGAGATTTCACCAAAGTTGCTTTACATGGTTTCAGTAATTGAAATATACGTTTTCAGAGCGAATTACTCAAGGAATAGCAGTAGTGATATCATCTTCTGTAAAAGAAACCTGTTGTAAGGATAGTTACATGAGTAAAAACATATAGGCTACATGTTATATTGAAATATTTCATATTAGTGATTATATAGAGCTTACGGAAAAGATTTATAACTTCTATTATTTTAAGCTCCAAATAACCGGTGATTTCTTTTTGTTTTTTTCTCTCGTCAAAACACGAAATAAAGAAAGTCATCATATTCATCTTACCGTTAAGCTTGTGAATTTTTTATTTTCTTAAGGTACTTCTAAAGAACATCACAATTTCTTCAAGAAGCCAACTGAGATGTTTAGTTGTCTGATTTATATCGTGTAGAATAGTTTAATAATTGGCTACTCCAAGAATAATCAAGACATAAAATCTGATAAAAAAAAACATATTCACCAAATTTTGAGTTCTATAGAGCAAAAAGAGAATATATATCTGTTGAATATAATTAACACAAATATATATAGATGCGTTCTTATGAAATAGATACTTTAAGTTGAATCGGGCATCTTAGTTATAACGATTCATATCACTTGCTATAAAACTCAAAAACAAGTATCACCTTTATTTCACTTAAATTTCTGAAGAAATATGGTCAATCGAAAACTAAATAATAAATGACTTAAATTAAGTAACATTATTCATCATCATTATTTCCTTTCCATCAGTTCTTGATATCCTCGTCCCAACAACCGTGTAGTAGTTCTATTGTGTGCTTCATCATTTCTGTTTTACCTGTCATTTCCGCTTGCTTTTTTTCTTTTTCCAAAAAAAAAAAAAAAAAAAAAAAAAACTAAATTCCTTTGTTTCCTGAATTTATCTTGTTCCATTCTTGTTAGAGTCTCCTTTTGAAGAATTGCTGTCATCTTGCAGTTTAATGAACTTCAAGAATTTTACTTACAAAAGAGCCGCGGCCCCGTCGAAATGGCTGGAAGGTCGAACCAACTGTACTCTGGGCCGCGGCCCCTGCGTTCTGGGCCGCGGCTGTTGGGAAAAATACCGACTAACGTCACGTCACAACGAATAAAGCGGAACCTCGTTTGACAAATTCCCACTCTTCAATCGTAACTTTGTGGTTACCGACGAGTAGAGCAACAATTACAACTCGATAACATTAATACAAATGATATCCGAAAAACAATAAACACGAGACACAAATTTTAGCGTGGAAACCCCTCAAGACGTGAGTAAAAATCACGGGACCGAAGCCGCTTAAAATCCACTATCACCGATACACAGAAATACACAATCTTCCCTAATACAAACTAGGGGTATACACCAATCGTCAAATACTTGGTAATAAATGTTCTTCAAGTATTTGGAATCAATAACAACAACAAGATCGAGAAAGAAAACAACCGTAAATGGCTTACACAAAGAGCTAACGAAATACCCGTACTTCCGGACTTAAAAAAACTCGATCTACACCGGTGAAAAGATTTGCCCAATAGCTACCAAGCTCTTGTCAAAAGATCACGACAATCCGACTGATAAATCTCTGAGAAAATGAAGAAATGTATTTCTCTCTCTTGTTTCTCTCTCTATATTTCTCTCTTGTTCTTGAAGTGTAGGTGATGAAGTGTGTAAAGTCCCATCTGAAAATCTGCATAAAAAGATACACTTTTGCAGGTTTGACCCGTGTGCCGTGGCCCGGCCCAAGTGTGCCGCGGCACACGACAAAATCGCCTTTGGTCGAGCAGGGCGCGGCCAGTACGAGCCACTTTGGCCTTGTGAAGCGAAATGCAGGCCGCGGCTCGGCGAGGATGTGCCGCGGCCCCAGTGGCCAACGGCGCAGCGCTCGGCGAGAGAGGCTCGCGGGAGCCTCTCGGCAGGGGCGATCAACAGGGCTCGGTGGAGGCACTCGGCAGGGCGCTCGACGGGGTGATCGGCAGTGCGCTCGGCGGGTGATCGGTAGGGCGCTCGGCGGGTGATCGGCAGGGCGCTCGACGGGTGATCGACAGGGCGATCGACAGGAGCCGCTCGGCCATATCGAAGGGTGCTCGGCAGTGGCTCGGCAAGGCGATCGGCAGGAGCCGCTCGGCCATACTGAAAGGCGATCGGCAGGCTGCTCGGCAGGGCGATCGGCAACTGCTCGGCAAGGACTCGGCAGCTGCTCAGCAAGGCGATCGGCAAGGAATCGGCAGGCTGCTCGACAGGCGATCGGCAGGCTGCTCGACAGGCGATCGGCAGGATGCTCGGCAAGCGATCGGCAGGCTGCTCGGCAGGGCTGTGCAAGGTGAGAAAATGACTATATTTTGGAAATTACTCCTACAAATCTCCCCCTTTCTGGAATGTAGGAAGAGTTCGCCATCCCGGCGATCGAACAACACACTTTCACCTTATCTCTACTTAATGCCTTCGTTAACATATCAGAACTATTATCATCGGTATGAACTTTATCAAGCTCAAACAAACCATCCTCCAAAGAATCTCGGATCCAGTGATACGTCACATCGATATGCTTCGTTCTCTTGTGAAAAGTCGCATTCTTAGCCAAATGAATCGCACTTTGACTATCACAAAGAACTACGTAACGTCGTTGTTGGAAGCCTAGCTCTCGTAAAAACATTTTCAACCATAAGAGCTCTTTGCTCGCTTCCACCGCCGCAATATACTCGGCCTCCGTTGTAGACAAGGCAACGCACTTTTGCAATCTTGATTGCCATGACACGGCTCCCCCTGGGAACGTCATCAAATAACCGGAAGTGGATTTTTGGTTATCTTCATTACCGGCCATATCCGAATCGGAATATCCAACAAGCATTGTTTTCCCGTTTCCAAACGTAATCCCCAATTTGGAAGTACCCCGCAAATATCTAAATATCTATTTTACTGCTTCCCAATGCTTCTTACCTGGATTCGATAGAAACCGGCTCACCACTCCCACGACATGAGCAATGTCGGGCCTAGTACATATCATAGCGTATATCAAACTCCCGACCGCCGAGGCATATGGAATTTTATCCATATCCTCAATCTCCTCCTTCGTCTTAGGGCAATCTTGGCTTGTCAATTTAAAATTGTTAGTAAGAGGCGAACTAACAAATTTAGCTTTGTCCATGTTGAAACGTTTAAGCACCTTCTCGATGTATTGCTCTTGCGACATGTGCAATTTCCGGGCTGCTCTATCCCGAGTGATTCTTATTTCAAGAATTTGTTTAGCCGCCCCCAAGTCCTTCATGGCAAAGAACTTACTCAATTCTTTCTTCAAGTCGGCAATCCTCTCGGCATTCTTGCCAACGATCAACATGTCGTCCACATAGAGCAATAAGATGATAAAGTCATCATCTCCAAATTTCTTGAAAAATACGAAATGGTCGAGAGTCGTCTTCCGGTAGCCTTGCTCCCCCATAACCGACTCAAACTTCCACTATAAGAATAAACGTCAAAGACTTCGGATAATATCTGAAGTAAAAACGTTATAATTACCGAAGTCTATGTTCGTGTAGTAAAAGGTATACATTAGACTTCGCTTTTTATGCAAAGTCTAATATCCTAATGACCGAAGTCTATCCCGATTTTTTGTCTAATTATGA
The DNA here is from genome assembly GCA_033398695.1 of Orobanche coerulescens. NCBI lineage: Eukaryota > Viridiplantae > Streptophyta > Magnoliopsida > Lamiales > Orobanchaceae > Orobanche > Orobanche coerulescens. Next base: position 32,451,266 of record CM065814.1, on the reverse strand, counting down.
TCCAAATGTGGGGGGTAAGTGAAGTAAAAGAATGCAATTAACTTCGATTATTTTATAATTGGCGTAGTAAATAAAGAACTTTTTACTTCAGTTATTGTATAATATAGATTAGTATTTTCTGCAGTAATATATATATTAATATTTCACATTCAATTTAAAATTCATTGCCGAAATCTACATTCAACTATAACTAACCATCAACCACAAGAGCTCAATAATATAAGAACCAACAATTTCATATCATTCCATCTTAAAGAAAATAACATGCGTTCCAACCAATTCAAAACCAGATACATATCATAACAAAGACAAAGAATGTGTAATACGATTCTATCTATTTCATCATGAACACCACAGATGGGACAAAAAGGATTAAAAAAGATCATATACTTCGAATCGACCAAGTCTCTCTTCAGCACATCATTGCTTTTCATCAGACGATCATACTTCTCAACTTTCTTCTTCAAATCTTCAACATCGGCACGTGAAGCAAACAAATCCACATAATCACTTTGTTGCTGGTTTAACAAATCTTCTTCCCCAATAAAGAAATTACAAGGTTTTGCCTGAAAACCAAAATTATATTACCAACTAAAACATATTAGCATAACGTATCGTAAGACACACATACTACAACATTATCAAATAGTCAAAAATAACTTCTGCTTAATAATAAATTCTACAACCCCATTCTGTCACGCATTTTTTCGGTAATACAAAATTCTTACCTGATTTTGGAATCTGAGTCTTGTCATACATACCAATCCATGAGGAAATCATAGCAAAATGTAACTCAATTATCTGAATTGTAAAATAAAAAATGATTAAGAAACTTCTGGTAATCTCCTTTTCTCCCACATAAATACCAGTCTATTTTTTCTCAACTACCCATCAAATAATACCCAATTAAAATCTCAGAAAAAAAGGTAGCAAGTTTGATGAAAAACATGTTGCCTGAAAGAAAAAGACTACAACTAGTTTTAACCTACTCTCCCATCCCTCACTCCACATATATCTTCATGGTTCAAAACTAAATGAGACAGATCAGATGAAATAAATATGATTATTAATATTGGAGCCTTTGCCCATCTGGTAATTAAGATGCATGTCATCAGAACTTCTTCAACAAATAACGGAGGTCATAAGTTTGAATTTGAAGATCACATTGGTTGACAGTTAGGGCTGTAATAACTCTCTTCTGCAATAAAGAAACTCGGTTAAAACATACCAATAAACCATATCCCAGATTATATATATGTTAAAGGAAATATCATCATATTTGTATACAAGGAGATCACTGCAAGGAAAAGATGAATTGAAATATCGCAAGGAAATATCATCATATGGTAAAATAGATCACAAGGAAAAGGTTGTTCAAGTTCAAGGAAACTGCAATATTGAGATAATAAATACAAAAATCAGCGTACAAAGGCAGGGTAAGAACTAGAAGACAGTGGCTAGATTTTTTTTTTAAAAAAAAAACTAGTGAGTAAAACAGAGAGCACCCGGAGCGAGAGCTTTTTCATGTCACTTCAGTTTCACATTCAGTAAGTTAATTTACTCGGACTAAAATCAACGAGAGCAGCCATCTTCTACTCAAAAATAACTTCTACTCAATAAATAGTCAAAAAAAAGAGAAAGAGACAAACAGCATCGACGATTAATCATCGCCGCTGCACCGCCGGCTGCACCCTCATCGCCGCCGCGTGCACTTTCATTGCTGCAAAACCCACAGCCAACCACCAAATACCATAATTAGCCCAAACCTAATTCCCCACAAATTTGAATCGAGCTCCAACCTCAAATCGAACAAATCAAAACCCCAATACAAAACCCAATGCAAAATAAAAACCTAAACCCAAGCTAAAACCCTTTTCCTCTTACCTAGAATTCACACTGCCATACTTAGCCATGTCCCACCGCCGACCGCTGTGGTAAGGAGTACACGTGTGTCCGAATCGTCTATGTGTGTGTATGCGGAGCAGAATATGTGTGTACGAGTGTATGAGTTTTTGAGAGTGAAAGATAGAGAGAAGAGAGCAGAAAAGAGGGGGAGAGAGAGGAGCCGAGATATAAGGCCATCTCCAAACACAAATCTCAACCATCAAGGCAAAGACGATCCTCAACTTAGCCATTCGCATAACTCTTTTAGAGTGATATTTTTAATATCTTCTCTAATACTGCTCTGTCAGCAATAGATCATCCATCCAATCAATGTTGTATTCACTAATTTCCTACCATATAAATAAGACCAAAAAATGGGACTTAAATAACTTAATAAATCATGTGGTACACTAAATTAATAAGGAAATGAATTTAAAGAAAAAATTAAGCTCCAATAGAAAGAACAAGTGGCTTCCTTCAATTTTTTCACTTTTTTTTAAATTGCCTTATAAGCCGGTCTTACAACAGGATTCGAACCCCCCGACCTCTACATACCAGCATAGGATCCGTTAGTGAAATTCGATACTTTCACCGGATTTATCACAATAATTGAAAAACCTGATTTTTTAAGACAAGTACACAACAGCATTCTCATATTAACTAACGTGAAATCCATCAATGGCTGAGAACAACATAAACACTCCATAAACAAACCAACAATGATCAGAGAGACAAACAAAAATAAACCTATAATAGAGAGGCGAAACCTCCAGATCATCCTCAACAACAAAAGCAAACTCATGATCCGAGGTGGGCCACCAGGCCTCAAGCCACTGGGCCTGAAGCCCAGCATTGGAAGTCCGATAATGCACCAACTTCTCTCCGAATTTCCAATCAAATCCATCAACAAAATCAACAATTTGCTTTGAAATATTCAGTCTTTCGTCCAAATCCGTTAACCCAATTTGGGAATCAAGCTGGAATGGTCGATGAATACGTGGAGATGAACTTTTTCTCCAGCATCGTACTGGGCTTTAGAGAGAGAATTGAGACACCGGGAGAAAAAAGGCATTCGGTTGAATGTAAGGACTTTGATAATAAAGGTGAAGTTCGGGCCTGGGATCGGGCTCGGGATTTGGTGGATTTGGTTTTGGATTTGGGTCTTGGAGTTGGAGGAGGAGAGAAAAAATATCAAGAGACAGGAGAAAGCGAAGACAATGAAGAAAAGCAGTGGGATGATTTGCTTCGGAGGCCCCGGCACCATTAAAATCTTTGTGAAAATACTATCATCTGCATAGTGGAGTTGTGTGTGCGCGCATATGTGAGAGAGATAAAGGGCAACCGTGAAGGAGATCGGAGAGGAAGGAGCGATTGTGTGAGAGTGAAGCAAATTTCGGTGACTGACTGACTGGTGTGGTGAGGCCGCGAGGAGAGGAAGTGAGAAGAGGATAGAGAGAAGATATGGAATGGAGCGGCGAGAAGAGAAGAGAAGAGGAGAGTGTGAGAGAGTAGGGTTACCGACTTTCTGGGTTAGTAGATGGAGTAATAAATATTGGCTAAAATTCCGGTTCTTCTATACACTTCGCTAGTAAAAATATTCTGATAAAAAATAAAATTTCAAACTGTTAACTTCATTAATTATCAAATTAGTGAAGTCTTTGTATCTTAAAATTCTCAACTAGTTTCTGATTTTTAGTATGATACCATTTACTGAAGTCTATGTGGGTATTTTACTTCAACAAATTGAAAAGTGAAGTTTTTTTTTTTGTTTTTTACTTCATTAATATACATAACTGAAGTAAATTATACCGAAGTCTTTGATGTTTATTCTACTAGTGTTCTTGTACCATTGCCTTGGTGCTTGTTTCAACCCGTATAAGCTCTTCCGAAATTTACACACATAATCCTCTTTTCCTTCGACCTCAAATCCTTCCGGTTGCTTCATATAAATTTCTTTGTCAAGGTCTCCGTGAAGAAAAGCCGTCTTGACATCTATTTGCTCAACCTCAAGATCGAGGCTAGCCGCAATACCAAGGACCAATCGAATCGATCCTATCTTCACAACCGGAGAAAAAATCTCGTCAAAATCAATGCCCTTCTTTTGACTAAATCCTTTCACCATGAGTCTAGCTTTGTATCGGGGCAACGAGGTATGCTCCTCCGACTTCACCCGATACACCCATTTGTTTCTCAAAGCCCTCTTGCCTTTCGGCAACTTCACCAACTCGTAAGTGTTATTCTCATGCAAGGAACTCATCTCGTCTTGCATGGCACCCATCCATTCCTTCTTCTTTTCATCCTCCATGGCCTCCGCAAAATATTCGGGCTCTCCCTCGTCGGTGAGTAAAACGTACTCATCGGCCGAATAATGGGTGGAGGGATGACGGGCCCTCGTCGACCGCCTATGTGGAACAAAAGATGGCATGTTCGTCACGGGTATCTCGGGATGAGCTCCATCGGTGTCATCTTGCCTCAATTCATCGTTCTCACCGGAGCCGGTGATCGGCAGGGCGCTCGGCGGGTGATCGATAGGGCGCTCGGTGGGTGATCGGCAGGGCGATCGACAGGAGCCGCTCGGCCATATCCAAGGGTGCTCGGCAGTGGCTCGGCAAGGCGATCGGCAGGAGCCGCTCAGCCATATTGAAGGGCGATCGGTGTGTTCCCCAACCTTCTCACCTTTCTTCATCCTTGCACGGAACAGTAGCTTGGATATCTCATATCTAGCAGTTCTGCTGTGCTCACCATAATGCTCGGTTAAGTGAGATAGAATCTGCCTAGCAGAAGTCATTTTCTCATGAGCTCTCTGAAGCTCATTAGACATGGAAGCCATCATATAAGCACGGACTTTCACGTCATCCTTAACCCACTTTTCGTGGTTTTCAGTCTCTTCCTGATTGGCTCTTGTCCGCATTGGAGGCGCCGGAATGTCCGTCTCCAAGACGTATCCCAATGCCTCTATACTGAGGACAATCATCAGATTGCGGAGTCAATCCACAAATTTAGGTCCCATCAAGGTGTTCTTTTCGAGTAGAATTGCGAGTGGATTCATTGTCGTATTGAGAGTTATGTCTGCATTAAGTACGATAGATTAATTAGTGACTCATTTAATTATGTTCTGAGTATAGAATTAAGGTCTTTTCTATTCTTGTTACCCAGCTCCCACTATTTTTATCGGAATAACACACTCCCATGTGAAATCCGGAAGTATCGTCGCTCTACTTCATAATGGTGATCGAGTTCTTTATAAATCTTAATAGAGGGCAACCGAACAGTTTTCTAGTCTATTAATTTTCATAAATTGGTGTCCAACACCAACCCATCTAATGGATGATTCGATCTTCTTTTTCCCCTTGTTCACTCCCCTCAACCTATACGGTTTCTATGGTTCGTGAACAAGTAAAGTTTATAACATCGACGCAAATCAGTTTCACAATTAAATCTTATCCGGCAACCTATCAGGTTTCTAGGGATAAAATTTGCTCCAACTGAAGGCATCCAATGCGCTTCTGGTAATTTATCCGTCCTCCCCGAACGACTACCCTGATAACTCGGAAGCATAGCACATCTGGTTTGGATTTCAATTTCCCAAAAACTCGATGGAGGGAATGAAAACCATGAAACCTTATAAACTTAATAATTTATTGTGGGAGAATTTTCGCGATTAACGTTACACTTTGCACATTAATCATTTTAGCGCGTTTGTGGCATTCATAGAATATGAAAAAACCATTCACAACCTAGTTGCTACCAACATGTGGTTCATGGACCGTTCCTAGAAAACAAAAACTTCATAATCTAATTACAAGTCTTCGTCTTGAATCTTCATCTTCTCGAAACGGATCTTCCTCCGGTCTTCGTCATTACATATAAATTTTACATTGAAAATTGCATCCTAGATACAAATATTTCTAGTAAAACAAATAGGCTCAAAACGGCCTTTACAACCCAATCGAATAAAATGAACGATTCAAAAACTAAGTCCATGAACCACATCCCCATTCAAAAGCATTCATCCAATAAATACTAAATAAATGGAAAGCGTAGAGATACATTGACCCAATCTACAATACGAACCGATCCAATCGATTCACACAACCGATAATATGAAAAATGTTCAAATAATTCGGTCGATCACAAGTATTCCAATTAATCAATTTTCCCTTATAAAATGAAATATCATAAATCATTTTAATCATATTAAATCCAATTTAAAATGCGGGAAATCATTTTTAGGAATACACGAAGAAAACAAGCCCGAAACGGGTCCGAAATGGGCTTAACCGCGCCCGAAAACAACATTGGGCGCGGTAGGGGCTGCCAGCCACGGGCCACGGCCCCGAGCACAGGCTGCGGCCCCGATCTGAGAACCATGCCATCCGGGCTGCAACAGCCCTGGGCCGCGGCCCCCGAGCCCTGGGCCGCGTCCCTTTCCTTCCGGACCCCTCCCGGACTGTCTAATGGCTATTCGGGGCTAGTTTTTCGACCGGATATCCAATATCTATATTTTCCAACATTCATATCTTCGATATAAATCATATTTCCAAGAAATAGAAGATTTATATTTAGACATAAACTTACGAAAAATACAACTAGAACGAATGAAAAACATATACCACGATTATGACTAAAATGATTTCAAATCATTCACCATCTAATAAAGCAATCCAAATGCCAATCTCGTATATACGATCGCAAGACCTACGCTCTGATACCACTGTTGGGACTCGGTGCTTAAAACGAAGGCCCAGCGAAAGCGGTAAAACGAAAATTAATTCGATCTGAATCCCTACAAGGATCGATCGAGCTACGTATATACGAATATATAAACGAAACACAAGAGTTACGAGAAAACATACCCTTGTAGTCCGTTGATTAAATGGTTGCCTTATCTTGAGCTATTGCCCAAGCTTTAGTTGAATTCTCTACGATCCGAAGTACTTCAAGCACTTGAATGATGCAACGCCGAAAGCACCGCGGCTCTACTTGCCACGCGCTGGAGAAACGACCGGAACAACGATCAATCGATTAACCTCTAAGGTTACGGCTAGAATCAAGTGATGAAGGTATGATTATAACACTCTAAGTGTTTTAATGTTTGATCTCTCAATATTTCTTGATGTTTCTCTAAGAACAATCAAGAACAAAAATGAGGAAAAGGAAGAAGAAGACTTGAGTATTATGAAAATGAACTCAAAGTTCTTTCTCTCTCTCTCACTCTCTTTGTCTCAATACAAATCATGTATGATTGATTGTCGATGTGAGATGAAGTCTTCTTTCCTTTTATTCTTTGCTATTCACATGAAAACAACTCATCACATGAGTGATCAACCCCACCATCAAAATATATCATGGACCCAATGTCTTTATCATTCAATAAAGAATGAAGTAAAGACAAAGTGAAGGTGGGTGGAAAAAGGGGGGCGGCTATGAGGATGAAACGGACGAGTTTAGTTCGTTTCGGACTCCCGTGAGTCCAAACAGATAAACTACGATTCCATTCCGATGTATTTGTATCGATTAATTAA